>JARGCU010000020.1:5017500-10017500 GCA_029227775.1 Morpho helenor
TAGAAATTGAACGAGTTTAACAGGGTGACTTTAAACAATAAGGTCTTGGATTAGTTAAATATTGAAAGTCTCAGTTTGGGCAAGTATTTTCTAAGAGAGTATAAATTAATTATTTCATTTCATCTATATCTAAATGCTTAAAATCGTTGATCGTCGACCCGTCGTATGGTATACAGCTGAGTAGAATAGACCACCCTCATTTCTTACCGAGGTGTCGTAAAAGGCGACTAAGGTAGTTTCACCCACCGTGTGGTATCCGGTTTAGTAGAATAGACCACCCTCTTTCTTACCGAGGTGTCGTAAAATACGACTAAGGTAAGTTGACGTCAGGCAGGTTGCCGGTCGTAAAATACGTAGCCATATCATGTGACAGCATGTTTATAACATGTTCTGCCGGCTGATGAAATAACGTAGTGCTTAATATATCAAAAGTGACGGATGATAAGTTACGTAAAAAGTATAACGCTGAAACGGGGTTTAAAACTGTAGTTAGTTAGTTTAGTAGTTAGTTAGTACCAAAAATATTTAAGTATAAGGGAACTATTCTAAACTACGGTTTACATAGTATTCTTTCTATTTCACAGTTAGTTTTTTACATACACTTTTGAGGTAACTGGTACAACAAAATACTTAACCGTATAAAATGGTTTTTAGTTTTGAAATAATTTTACACAAAGGATTACACGCAAAACGTTACACAACAGATTAAATAACGTGTATCTAAGTATCTAAAACACGCACCTACTCGATTTTATCCGGTGCTAGCACAAGAAATAAGTTATCGTATTCATTATCGACACGTATACGGAGCTGCTTCGACCCTGGCCAGGTTTTGACAGGTATACTTACAAAGAAGTCGTGAACTGATTCTATCTCCATGAAATACTATTACTATATATTCCAAGTACGTTAAAAATGTAAGGTAATGTATATCCTAAACTTTTTTTTTTTTAACACGTCCATCCCCAAAGTAAGTAACTTAATACTTGTGTTATGGTAGACAGACAACTGGTGAATATATACTTATATATTTTTTTAAATACATACTTAAATACAAATATACACCCATGCTCAAAGACCGACAAATTCATTTTAAAGAAAATGTTGGTCCTCGGCGGGAATCGAACCCGCGACCCGTGGAGCCGAAGGCAGGTTCACTACCCACTGCTCCAACGAGCCAGTCAAATCATCAAATATCCTAAATTCAAAATATTCTTTATTCAAATAAACTTGTAAACAAATGCTTTTGAATCGTCAACTCTACTGTTGGTTCGGAAAGCTGTTCCTACGTAGAAGAGCCAGCAAGAAACTCGGCGGTTGCTCTTTTAAAAATACAATTCTTATTACTAATAACATTTAATCGTTTCTATCTTGTACAGGGTCGAACAATATCTATATCCACGCATTCTTATCGTCTAAATAATCCTCAACAGTATAGTAGGCTTTCTGTATCAGCCTCTCTTAAATAGTGTTTTTAAACTGCTGTAATGGCAAAGCTAAAATTGATTTCGGAATTTTATTATAGAATCTTATACCCAAACCCACAAACGACTTTTTCAAGGCGCAAAGGCCGTAAGCTTATATCGGATATTACTTTGTCTATTATATACATCACCTATTGTTTTATAGAAATCCATACTTCTATATCTATATAGTTTTGTAAATCATTTTATAACAAAAAACTAAGTCCGCAAAAGGTGTGTGTCTGTATGTGTTCGAATCAAAATCTACTAAGCGAATTTTTGTTTTGCGGTTTTTACAAAAATATAGTACAATTCTTCTAGAAGGTTTTCATTCATCAGGATTTTATGTAAATTGTGTGGAAGAGGTCTCGCGGTTGTAAGAAAACTTGCCTGCTGGTACACTAAAGTAATATACTAGAGAATTTTTTATACATATAAAGATTACAAAAAAGTCCCCGATAGCATGTCTCTATCTCGTATGTTTAACACAGAATAACTACTTAAATATTCAAAATTTCAACTGAAAATATCATGTTATTTATTTAAAGCTTTGTGACACACTGATTTCCCTGCGGGCGAAGCCGCAGGCACAGCTAGTATATTATAAATACGAAAGTCTGTTTATCAAAAACGCTTTTATGCCTAGTTCGCTAGAGCAATATTTATGAAATTTTCCACGATTAAAGTTTATATACCGTTCTAAAATATAAAATAAAAAATCTACTTTTTTTTAGGGAACAGGGAATTTAAAAAGTAAATTTTTTTTAATGTTTATTTCGAAAAATAATATTATAGCATTTGATTTCTTTATCTTTCTTTATCTATCTTTATTAAAACAATCATCATCAAGATTAATCTTAAGACATCTTTTGGTGCAACAATATTGTATCAATTTACAGGTTTGTAAAAATAGATATAATATGATTTTATAAAAAAAAGTAAATAGGGTAAAAAAATATTGTAACAAGCTTTTATTTATTTGACTCTGTAAAGTCAGTAAAAATTAAACAAAAGTTGTATTTATCACGCTTATTTTACGAGTATATATATTACTTAACATATATTAATTGCATCCTATAATAAAAATGTATTTTCAACTTCATATAGTAAGATGTGATTTAATACGGAAAGGAAGTTATAATACTTAAAATTAAATTGCGGATATGAACTTTTCGAACCAGCTAAACTAATTAACGGAAAACTTTGAAAATTATTTGTTTAATTAAATATTTAGCTTTTGTAAAAATAATATTAATATACAATAGAAGTAAATATGTACCGACGCGTTGTATCCGGCTGAGTAGACCATCCTCATTTCTTACCGAGACGTAAAAGGTCATTTAGGTAAGCTGACGTCAGGCAGGTGACCGGTCTGAAAATAACTAGCCAAAATATGTTGTGCCGACGAATGGATGGAGAAATAAATATGTACTTTATTTGATTTGAAAAGTAATTATTAATATGAAAAAATAACTTGCATCTACTCTGTATCAACAGATTTCCAACATCATCTTCCTGTCCTTATCGCACTCTAAGTGGGGTCGGCACAACATGTTATAAACATGCTGTCACGTGATTTGACTGCGTCAACTTACTTCTGTCGCCTTTTACGACACCTCGGTAAGAAATGAGGGTGGTACTATTCTATTCAGGCGGATACCACACGGCGTTATCAACAGATTTCCAACAATTTTTTTAATTGGAAAATCATTTCCAGTAAATAACAATGTTGAAAGACAAACAATGACCAGTACATATAACAAATTACTTATTATAATAAGCCAGAAAACCTGATATCGTCCTCAAGTGAGGTACGTAATCGGTTTTTCAATATAAATCTCTAACCAGATCTTCGAAAGTTTATTTTTTTAGTCCGTAAAAGACGTGAAAACGTCTACAATTGCAATATGATATTGTGAAACTGCGCCAAATCCGCCTTCTAGGTGCGCCTAATTGCACGTGAGTTACACGTCAGGTATTTTAAGGGCTACTATTGTAAGTACTTAGCCAAATCATTGTGAAATTATCGGGACCAACCTTATAAAATATGTGGGATACAAAATATATCGCGTCATTTAGTATGATGATATAAAAAAGAAAATAAATTGTGTATTTAGAAGGCACTATAATTTATGTTATGACTTTTGTTCTATCAAATTAAATCTTTTAATGAAAAACTTGACTGTAACAAGTTTAAAATTATATACATTCTACTTTTAAAATAGATCCATCCTCTTTTTTACGGAGGTGTTGTAAAAGACAACTAAGGCAAATAGACCCACCGTGTGGTATCCGGCAGAGTAGAAGAAAACACACTCTTTCTTACCGAGGTATCGTCAAATACTACTAAGGTAAGCTGACGTCAGGCAGGCGGCCGGTCGTAAAATACTTAGCCAAATCATGTGACAACATGTTTATAACATGTTGTGCCGACCCCATTTAGAGTGGGATAAGGGCAGAAGAATGATGAGTAGTAGTAGTTACACTGGAATCGGTCCTTTATGTTGAATCAGATGTATTAATTATAAATAATACATACAAGTCACAAAACCGCTATAACTTTGTTAGGGATTGTGAAAACAAAATAAGCATTTAACGCAATGAAAACTTGTAATTGAACGGTATCAAGTTAATATACCGTTTCTAATCGTGACGAGCGATTATTACGTAATTTTAAATGTTACGAATTTATATGACGCAATTGCAATTAAAGGGTGGCGACTCAGTGAAACTACGTCAATACCTGCTCTCTTAAGTAGGATCCACACGACAGCGATTTTGATCGCCGGCGACTTGCTGGCGACCGGAAAATTAGCGTGTGTACGTAAATATAAACTATTCTAACTAATTCTATCGCCGCAATTCTATAAAGTCACCGGTTACCAGCGATATCGCTATACAGTAGATAGCGATACTTTAGTCGCCTTTTGTGACACCTCAGTAAGAAAGAAGGTGGTCTATCTTATTTAGCCGAAAACCACACGTGCCGCTACTTAATGTCTATTACCGACAAAAATTAAAATGGTGCACTCTCTCCGAAATGAACAATGAATGGACAGTTAACGTTTGCTATAAAGTGGCCACAAAAGCTAAAGTCGCCAGCGAGTCGACGGCGATCAAAATCTCTGCGTGGAGACCCGGCATTAGAGTATAAAAAATATAGTCAAAATGTATTTAAGGTTAAATGAAATAAAATAAGTAATCTTAGTTCAGATTCGTGCTAAGGCAATATTTTTGCTATATTTTTATTTATTGTCATGCACGATGTGGTAACTAATATCTTGTGACATCCGTGAAATGTAACTCTATTTTAAAGTTATTATACTAGAGTAGGTAAGCTAGCCTCAAATGTGCTTAAATAAAGAGAAAGCAAATGAGACTGCACTGACACTGATTACAAGCACAGATTAAATATGCTAACGGGGACCTTCGGGTTGCGAGGAAGAAAACCTCTATAAAAATTACCCGGTGGGGGCGGAAACGGCACGCCACGGCATAGGGGTCCCTACTTGGGGCGCGGAGCGTCCTTCTGCTTTGCGGAGGGGGGTGGAGGGGGCGGTGGAGCGGTTCCGGGAACTTTTGTTCTGAATCCAATCTGCTGCTAGCGAGTCCAGGTGGTAGCGACTTGCCTAATCCCATAGTCTGCCGCCCTGTTAGGGGACCTTCGGACGTTCCGAACGGGGTATGTCGGACGTCTGACTTACGGGTATGAAAACGGATAATCCTCACTATATGTAGCATTATATTAATTTTATATTTACTTTATCGCGCATTATAATAAACTAAGTAGCGGCCTGTTACTATCCCACTGCTGAGAATAGGCCTATTTTCTCCGTTTTTTGGAGAGAAGGATTGGAGCTAAGACCTACCACGCTGCTCCAATGCGGATTGGTAGTTTACACATATCTCCAGAATTGTCTAGATATATGCAGGATTCCTCACGATGTTTTCCTTCACCGAAAAGCGTGTGATAAATTGCAATTATCAATTAGACACATAAGTTTCAACAAAAAAACTCATTGGTGTCTGCCCGGGTTTGAACCCGTGACCTTCTTGAAAGAGTCGCACTGTGTTACCGCTGGGTTACCACAGCTTATACAGCGCATTATATCAATATAATTTTATTATTACCTTTCTTTAAAAAATCTACAATAGTGAGCTTCTTGCTTCTTCTTCTTCCAGCCCTTATCCCACTCTAAGTGGGGTCGGCACAACATGTCATAAACATGTTGTCACATGATTTGGCTACATATTTTACGACCGGCCGCCTGCCTGACATCAACTGACCTTTGTCGTATTTTACGGCACCTCGGTAAGAAAGAGGGTGGTATATTCTACTAAACCGGATACCACACGGCGGGTCGACTTGCCTTAGTCGCCTTTTACGACACCTCGGTAAGAAATCAGGTTCGTCTATTCTACTCGGCCCGATACCACACGGCGAGTCGATATAATTTTATTACCTTTCTTTAAAAATTCTACAATAAATTCAAATTCAAAAATATTCTTTATTCAAATAAACTTGTAAACAAGTGCTTTTGAATCGTCAACTCTACTGCTGGTTCGGAAAGCTGTTCCTACCAAGAAGAGACAGCAAGAAATTCGGCGGTTGCTCTTTTAAAAATATAATTCTTAATACTATTTACGTTAAGTCAAAGAGAGCTATATCCACACATTTTTATCTTCCAAATAATCTTCAAGAGTATAGTAGGCTTTCTGTATCAGCCTCTTTTCAACAGTGTTTTTAAACTAGCATATACCATTATAGTGAGCAATAATCCATATCTACCCAATGTATATTTTATGCAATCAAGTATGATATAATACGACATTTTAAATCACAGATAGAATGCTTCAGAAAGGCAACCGCCATCCCTGCCAGAGCGGCTGGCCTTCATAGTCACATGACTTCGAGCTTCTTGATCTACTTTTCATATACTCCCACCACGCCAATGAGCGTTGCCCTTCATCAAACATTCTATCACTTCGTAACACCACTGTACATCTACGCAATTCGCCAAGTCATCGTAAACTTCACGTATTACATGGGCGGATAATTAACGTCTTGAAATTTTATAGTCAATAATATATTTTTTTGGATTATTGTGTACAATCTTTCTATTCAATATTAAAAATAGAACTGAAAATGAATTATATTTTAGAGATAAAACTAAAATAACTACTATATAACACAGGTGCAAGTATATAACGAAATTAAAAAGGAAATAAATCTGTAAAGAAGTTGTAATCATTAGGACGACGACATCATCTTCCTGCCCTTATCCCACTCTAAGTGGGGTCCGCACAGCATGTTATAAACATGCTGTAACATGATTTGGCTGCGTTTTTACGACCGACCTGAATTCAACTTACCTCTGTCGTATTTTACGACACCTCGGTAAGAAGGAGGGTGGTCTAATCTACTAAACCGGATACCACACGGTGGGTCAACTTACCTTAGTCGCCTTTTACGACACCTCGGTAAGAATTGAGGGTGGTCAATTCTACTCAGCCGAATACCACACGGCGGGTCAACTTACCTTAGTCGCCTATTACGACACCTCTGTAAGAAATGAGGATGGTACTATTCTACTTAGCCGGATACCACACGGCTAATTCTTGGTAACAATAAAATAACATTAAAAACTTAATACTTAATACAAATATAGATATAATAATTTACATGTTTTTAATAGCTTAAATTATACGCACCGATTAAAAGAGTTTCGTTTGTATATAATGAATCTCTTTTCGATTTCGTTCGGAAAAAAAACGTGCGAGTAAACCTATCACTCAACACTATTGAAACAATAGAGTTGGTTAAGCAATTTCACCTTGGCTTATACTCAGTCAGGTGACCGGATTTCAGACTACTAGAGCATATTCCTGATCGTATCATTAAAATTGTCTAGATTAATTAACTTTTATTTTATTACACATTACTTACCTTGACATTTCGTATTCTGTCCTAATTAAAAGGGAGCTTTTGAAATTTGTTTTCCATATCCGTTTTAATAGTATTATAAATGTCTTCGTGTACAAGCAATCAAAACTTTCCTGACGAATACTATACAATAACCATAGAGAGAAAAGGAATCAAAATGGTCGCCAAATAGCCGCCATATAGTAAACCAAGTTATCGCACAACATAATCATGCAAATTAATGAATTGACTAATAATCACAGTGATTACGATTAACATTTACAATATTTATAATTAACTCATTGAAGGCTCTGATTAAATTGCGAGTGCACATAGGGGATTAATTTATGCAACGATGAAACAGAGCGGTAAATTATGTACAAACTGAACTTTGAAAGGTTAATTTATTAAATGTTTCTGAACATATCTTCTATTTACGTTTCAGAGGTCCTTATCTTAGGAGAATAAATTGTTACTGTTAATTCATATTTATGAGGGAAATAAGTTTTCCTATTTCAAAAGTAATAATAAAATTATTTTGCTATAATCGGATTATAGCATAATAATTTTATTATTAGTTTTGTATTATGGATCTCCGCAAAGTAACGCCTAATTTTATAAATTATTTTTCCTATTTCGTTAATTTGTTTTTTTTTGCTTATGGATTCCAGAAAGGGTTATCCATTCTAGGAATTTCTTCAATTAAGTAGATTGAATAAAATTTTTATCATCAGATATTTGATAGCTACAATTAAATATTTTGTATATTTATTGTTATTTTATTATTATATTTTGTATATTTATTATTATTATTATTATATTACACCGAAATATTTCTAACGGAGCATTCTGGAGGACTGTTTTGTTGATGTTGTTTGTTGTTGCTTAGAGAAAGGTTTAAATTATATCTAATGATTATGCTTATACGCAAAGCGTATCACATTAGAAGATTATAAAATAGATATAACTACTTGGACTTGAAAATCCTTTGTAAAACACTGCAGATTAATTATGTAAGTTAAAAATGTTTAAAAGCTTGACCGCCGAGTTTCTTGCTAATTCTTCTCGGTAAGGAAAACGTTCCGAACCGCTAGCAGCTTCATTAATCTTATTAATCCTTGACGATTCAAAAATGCTTGAACAAGTTTATTTAAAATAAAATAATTAGTCGTAATTAGGACTTTATTAGAGGAAATGTTACTTAAAGGATTGTGGCATGAACAGTGTCGTAAAACAATTGTTTGTTGACCCAGAAATATTTAATTATTTTCTGATTTTATAATATCTTTTATTAATACTTACTTGTCAGTTGTGCTTTACAATTGCAAAATTGCTATCGCAATTCGTCTATAACAGTAATATTAAAATATTTAAGGAATGTCCCACATTACAAAATAACTATCAATTAGTTACCTTGACATTATGCATGTAACAGGGTTAACTTTTTAAAAATCACTTTTCGTAATTCTTCTATATTTATAAGTGCTTACAATCATTTATCCAAGTTTTATACCGAAAAGTATAATAAGCCCGGTTTCTTTATAGGAGTGGTCAGTTTTCGATGTCCGGTTGAGTTCATTTAAATGGCTCAACAGATTGAGTATGTACCAATTTGTATTAAATTATTAGGTTTTCTGGTTTATTAAATCGGATGACGTGATTGCTTTTGTTATTGTTTTGGCATTGGAACAGTAGTATTGGTCAACCTAAAGCTTACTCATTCATGGAATTTATGCTGAAATTTAAGGCTTACTCATTCATGGAATTTATCGTGGATTATAGCAAAATAATATTCTTATTAGTTTTGTATTATGGACCTCCGCAAAGTAACGCCTAATTCTGTATATCATTGATGGAAGTTAAACAACTGTTAAAATTCTATTAGATATGGGGAAAAGGTAATAGGTAATATTTTAAGTGCAGCTAGAATCAATATTCTCGACATTACTATGTGTATGAGGCAATGTATTCGAGGAAACTCGGTACAAAAAATTTGAAATATATATTTGTATATATTACAACACTACCATACACAATTAGCTAAAATTATAATTGTCTTTAAATTAAAAATAATGTATCTTTTTTAGTAATGTAAATTTTTTCCACTTATATACTTTATTTTACACTCTTTATATTAGTTTCACATGTACTAGTATGTATGTTGGTTTGTAGTCGTTGTATATAATTGTCTAAGTACTTTGAACACCGTTTTGACCCACTTTGAACGGATATATTTGATTTAAACTTTGTACTCTTATCGAGAACTCGTGTCAGTACAATGATTTGATAAATGTCATTTTTTTAATGAGAAATAGCGCTAAAATTGCAAAATAAATATAGTTAAAAATATCAAATACAAGCTTTTATAGGACATTGAACTAACGGTGCTTTGTGCTATCCTTTTTGAATATTTATACATCGTGCACTCCATGCTTTTTTTATAATAATAATAAAATTGTTAAAGATGTAAAAAGTATCTACTGCGGCAGCTAATTGTGTTATCTGGCGATATGTTATGATTTTGTTTGTACATAGAATGTATATTATTTAACGTTATTATATAACTAGCTACGCCGTATGGTATCCGGCTGAGTAGAATAAACTACCCTCATTTCTTACTAAGGTTTCGTAAAAAGGGACTACGGTAAGTTGACTCGCCGTGGGGTATCTGGTTAAGTAGAACAAACCACTCTCATTTCTTACCGAGGTATCGTAAAAGACGACTAAGGTAAGTTGACGTCAGGCAGGCTGCCGGTCGTAAAATACCTAGATAAATCATGTGACAACATGTTTATGACATCATGTGCCGACCCCACTCAGAGTGGGATAAGGGTAGGAGAATAATGATATTTTCTATATCTGCCATTAATTATTAGGTATATATAAAACATACATATATGGTACCCGTAAATTGGGAATTATTAGATGGCGTTCATAATCTTTATTAAAAAATAATATTAATTATTCCGTCGTAAAATAGAACATTTAGTTAAATATTTGCAGAGCCAGTTGCGGCGTATTTAATCAACTTTTCAAATTCACATCCAAATATGGCTTTGGTTTCGAGGCACAGACTGTGTATTTTTTGTGACATATCTTAAAGTGGCAAACGGTCACAACAGGTATCGGTATTGGCAAATTAACATTGCTGGCACAATCCTTAATACGGTCTTAACTGCAAGTAGTCTAGGATTTAGTTGTAATTATGATAATTATTGTTACAAGTTATAATATTGAGCAGTAAAGTAGCGGCCTGTTATTATCCCACTGCTGGCATAGGCGTCCTCTTTCTTTTTTACCACGCTGCTCTAAGGCGGATTGGTACACATATCCCCGACTCTTTCTAGAGCAACACAAGTTCAAACCCCGGGCAGTCATGATGACTTATCTGTTAAAACTTATGTGTCTAAATGATAATTGCAATTTATCACACGCTTTTCGGTGAAGGAAAAAATCGTAAGGAAACCTGCATATCTCTATAGAATTCTGGAGATATGTGTAACCTACCAATCAGTGAAATAGTGTGGTCGGTTTTAGCTCCAATAAATCTCTCCAAAATCGGAGAGAGGGGGGCTATGCCCAGCCGTTACTTTATGAATTTTTATGGAAAATTCTTTGTGTCCTGCACTGAGATGCATCTGCAAACTCTGGATATAATAAGAAATGAAGAATAAGAAATGTTTATTAACTGAAACTTATTTAACATGTTGATTAAAGTCACAATGTTTATATTTACCTAATCTATGATTAAAAAGAAGTAATTGTGATCTCCACACTAGGTCTAGCCTGTATCGTGGAGGTCAGCTAAAACTAGTTTCCAGATTACGTTAAATATGCGCTGTTAAAGACGTTATTCTAATGCTCTAGCTTTAAGAAAAACATAGATACGAATGTTTTAAAGAAATCAGTTTAGTCAATTTAGAAAAAAACCATAATAATAAGTTTAGAAACAACAATATATCGTATATAACACGCACGATTTAAGTTGTGTCACTCCAAACGAATTGAATTTATAAGAATACAAGAGTTACAGCTTACTTATATTAAATCCATTGAAAAGACAGAATGATTATAAAATGTTATTTAATCTGTAATTTAAGAACTTTTTCAGATTCTTTGTCACGATATACGTCACGTGCTCTTCCGTTCCGGGCTTCTTTTATAATACATACCTCCCATAATGTTCCTTACGATGTTTCCTTTAACTATAAGATGAAGAGGGCAATCTTATAACCGGTCTATGTATCTATAACAGATGCAGATGTTACCTACTTCTCACACTTCATTAATTATATAAAATCTTTAATCTAATTTGCCAAATTTCAAAATGATTGCAGCCAGGATATTCTATCGAGATTAAGAAATACACACATATACGAAAAGCTTATATTATCTTGATTTCACCAACTGGCCGTCAAGAATCTGTGCGATCGGAATTTGTGATAAGTATTATGCGTTATATTATTTTCAAGTATACTGTAACTACAAAGTTTATAACTATCTTTAATATTTAAATGGGTTAATCTTACAAATACAATAAATTGCAAATATAATAAATAATAAACAAATAGGCTATAGAAAGCCTGTTCATTCTACAGGGATAGGATGACATTCAAAAACGCCATCTATTATTCACCTATCACACGACAACAGGCCACATGGGTAAAATCTAGTATTATAAATGCGAAATGTTGTGAGTGTATGTGAATATATGTTTGTTACTCTTTCACGGCGAATCCGCTGAACAAATATCGATGAAATTTTGCACAATCATTCCTCATACACCAGGGTAACATATAGACTATAGAAATCCTGTTAATTCTACAGGTATACGATGACATTGAAAAGAGTCATCTATTAACAACCTATCACGCGAACGAAGTTGCGGGTAAAAGCTAGTAATATATAGATAGTTTTCTTATCTTACGTCGTTATAATAACAAATACAGTGTGAGTTATTTATGTATTCTCCGATAATGAAACATCTTATTACTCGACGAAATACCTGAGCAACATTACGAAATACTTCAGAGTGGGCGTAGTTACATTGAAATAACATACTACATAGTGCAATATCCATTCGTAGAGTTCGTACAATTAATTCTCTTAACGATTATATTATGCAGATACGGTTACCGGTTACGGTTACTGTTAATTATAAATAAACAATCCAAAAAGATTGTTTCAGTAAAAGCATGATTTTCTTAAACAACATATCGCTTATGCAGCAACAGTGGCATAAGTCAAAAACACTTGTTTGGACTAGGAATAGGTGTAAATGTTAAAATCCATATTCTTTTCAGTGGCAATACCGGTAGAACTCATAATTAAGTATAAGGTCGTAAATTTAAGCAAATTAAAGCATTTCCCTTAGCAATTAAACTTTAAACCTATTTATCTCAAAACATGTTTTTTATGAGTTGTGCCATTATTGCAGCCCATGAGTTATATACGTATAGTGTAATACGTGTACTCGAGACTTTGTCAAATATTATACTGATTAGTGGCCTGTTGTTGTAGGTAGCGGTGACCCTGCTTTCAGCTCCGCAGGTTGCGGGTTCGATTCCCGCCGAGGGAGAACATTTTTTAAAAACAATGTGTTGGGTCTTCGAGTTTGGGTGAACATTTTGATTTGATTTCATGTATTTAAGATTGTATATGTAAATATTTACCAGTTGTCTGTCACTCATACTCGTAACATGAGCATTGAGTTACTTACGGTCACGCGTTGCTGTGTCTAGTTTCGATAGTTTTAAATTGATCGCCACCAAACTTTGCAGGATTATCCGCTGGGTCATTCTAAAGATTGTCTAAAAATCTAATTGAAATCGGTCCAGCCATTTTGCAGCCTGCACAGAACATACTAACTAACATTGGTATATAGTACCTATATAGAAGACTAGTAAATAGAACGTAAAAAAGGCATTATTACATACAGCATCTAAGTATGTTAAACCATCTTACTTACTTATAGTATTAATTACATAAGATCCTATTTATCCTGTCCCCAATCTAGTAATTTATTCGTAACAAATAGTGGGTTTTGACTGCAGATTTGTATAAAAGCTCGTTTCTCTCAAATATGGGTTGATATAAATAGCAAACCCTGATTATATTCCGGGAATGTTACTAAAGCAATAAAAAAGAGGTCGTATAATGGTGTAAATAATATATTTTCATTGTTAGCAAAGATTGAAACTAGTAGTTGAGAAATTGATCGCAACATGCATTACAAATACAAGAAACAGGAGGAGTTTCGCGGTTAACGCTTGCTTAAGTTTCTGATACCGCGATTTCATGATTTACTTTTCCATTTTATCTTTTGCTTTCGTTTAACATTTCAATATGGCTGCGTTTCGATTGCAGCTGCAGTGAATGTTTAAATAAATGAATATTTAATTAAGTGACATTAATAAAGAACTTTGATGATAAAAAATTGGGACACGCCTGATTCTTGTCAAAGAGACGCGCACGAAATAGAAGAAATATTAAAAAAAACTATACATATTATAAAACAAAGTCCCCAAAAGCTGTCTGTTGTGCCAACCCCACTTAGAAGGGGGTAAGGGCAGGAGGATGATGATATTTTTTCTTATTGTCAGGCGTATTTCTTGCTCATAATATATCAATCAAGTTTTTTATGACCCCCGGATTGTTATTTAATAAATTCAAATCAAATCATATCTATTGTGAAATTATGTTAATTGTATGTTAAGATAATTAAATCTGTAGATACCTACTGTGGTTTATGGGAAAGGTTCATATAGTAAGGTCAATTTGGAGCGCTATTTAAGAATTCACTTTGCCAAACCGGATTAAAACCTACTGACCACTATCATTGAGGTTACGAAATTATTCGAGTGTTTATTCGATTGAATTAACTATAGTGATACAATAAACATAGTTGTTTGTAGCGTGGTTTATTCTACTTAGCCGGACATCACACGGCCGGTCGACTTACCTTAGTCGCCTTTAACGACACCTCAATAAAAAATAAAGGTGGTCTATTCTACTCAGCCGTATTCCACACGTTTAGTTGCAAACTATACTGTTGACAGTATTTGATAGTTTTTTACTACATTATACTTGTATATTATACCGAACGAGTGTTAGTGTTTAGCGTAATTAGCAAGTTCTAAAGGCGGTTACCTTAAATTGGTCTCATATACATTTTACGCTTTCTATAAAATATATTTAATAGTTATAGAATAAAAAAATTAACGTCTGACATCTTAATGTTGATTTTAATGTATAAAATGGCAAAATTTTGTAACCGAGCCCTGTAATTACTTTTTTCTGACAATTGCATAAGTTCGGTGTAAGCTCTGTGGTTCAATGATAAGTAGTTTTACCCATGTCACACTGGAAGGTCAAATTCTCACGGTTTAAACGTAATGTTAAAATTGTAGTAATTGCGGGATAACAAATTACATAACACTTACTTTTAATGCCATAAACGATCGTTACTGACGAGAAATTTCATACAAAGAATGTAATGCGTTATACCCTCTTAACAGTATGCTAGCTAATATACTATTTTTAGGGCAATGCTGCACCACGCTTCTGATGTTGGGGACAGGGTAAAGTTGTACACATAGCCCCATCCCCACCAGAGAGTACACCGGAGAGCGCCGGGTCGGGACCCCCTCCATTGATCAATGATATCAGGAGTACCAGATGTATCGACCGCCTTGGAGATCTAATCCAGCGAGCGTCCGATAAACTCCGCTCAGAACGCTCGTATGTACTTACCCGTTAGGGCGGCATGCGATGGACTTCGGCGAGTCGCCTGTGACGGATCGGATCCAAGGACTAGACTTTCCGGATCAGTTCCGTGGCCTCTTTCCACGACATAATGTCCTCGCAGAAGGACGCCATCGCTGCGAACGATTCCTCCCTGTCTACCATGGTAGAGACACCATGGAGAATTATTGGAGCCTAGACCTACTACGCTGCTCCAATGCGGATTGGTAGTTTACACATATCCTCCAGAGATACGCAGGTTTCCTCACGATGTTTTCCTTCACCGAAAACCGGGTGATAAATTTCAATTATCAATTTGACATAAATTTTTATAGACAGATTCATTGATGGTTTTTAATCCGTGATCTCTCCAAAGAGTCGCATGATCTCACCGCTGGGCTATCACAGTTTTTGTTTATATAAAAAGTAATGGAGTAGTAAACAAAAGATTAAGGTAAATTTGATACAGTATTTGAATTAAAAATTTAAATTTAAGTGATTTTAAGACTTCATTGTGCTGGTGATCAACATCATACAAATATAAATAGTATAAAATTATATAATTCACTAATAGTTGTAAACATAATATAACAGTGTATATTCACATTTGTTTCTTTTATCTGATTACCGAAACTGTTTTACATCCATCTTGCGAGAGCATTTTGCACTTATTTGGAATTTCTTAAGTGATCTGAGGGAATG
Organism: Morpho helenor; assembly: GCA_029227775.1. Taxonomy (NCBI): domain Eukaryota; kingdom Metazoa; phylum Arthropoda; class Insecta; order Lepidoptera; family Nymphalidae; genus Morpho; species Morpho helenor. Next base: position 5,033,332 of record JARGCU010000020.1, read on the forward strand.
ACAAACATAACAAAAGGTTTTTGAGACTTGACCCACGCTGGATATTGCATAACATAGCTATTGCTGATTTTATACGTTGCTGTGTCACAATTTAGACATGGTCTTGCTGAAAGTAATCGCAGAAGATGAACTAATAATATAACAAAAACCGTTGACGTAAATTTGGAGGCTACGATTTGTCTGTCGCTGTGTGGTTTGTTTACCTAATATTCAATTAGGACATTATTGTTGATGTTTGTTTGTTCGTTTTGACCCCAATATGACAATTCATTTTGCATCAGACAATGATGTAAACGATGAAGACATTACATTGTGAAATTTTTGCCCGTCCATCGATAAATGAAAATAATAATTTATTATTTCATGTACATAATGTAGCGTACTTTTTTGATTGTTATATTTATTTTGGCAATCTATAAAAAACGTGTCTTTATTTGTTCAAGAAATATAAAGAATAAAAACTAAATAATATTTTTTTGAGTAGCAACAATTTTCACTCATTTTCTTTGAGTAAAGTCTGGAAGAGTCATCAAAATGAATGAAAAATGAAAGAATACAAAGAATGTTTCTAATTTTGAGTATCTTTAGCTCTATATAATATTATTATTTCAATATTATTATAGGTGTATCTGTAAATTACCCTATAAGAATTTTTAAACTTCATTTCAAATTCTAATTCTAATTTTCTATTCAAATCGTCTTTAACAAGTACTGTTACTAAAAAATCATGTTTCAAAAGACATTATTACTGATATTTAATCTGTGTCAATAAATTAAATACGCAAAATCTATATAATTATTTTTACGATGACCAAATATCCTTCCCACACATAAACAATATTTATATCTTGCACAAACTCTGTGAGCAATATCTTTTTAATAGTTGTGCAAAAGCCATTGCTTCACAAATCCTAGTTTAAAAAAATGAATTAAAAAAAACTAAACGGATTTGATAATACGTTAAATATGGATATCTACTGCTTTTAAAATCACTAGTAGAATTAGAGATAAGCAATAATCTATAATGTATTAATTACATTTGTTGAAAAAAAAAACCGAAAAAATAGCTTCTATCAATTATAAAGAGCTTTACAATTTATTGCCATTAGTATCACTGGTTCTGTATTTTTCTGTCGCCTCGAATACTCTGGCTGATACATTTTTAAAGTAAAAATCACAGACATATGACAATCGGCACATCACAGCATAGCAGTTTTATTATACATTTAAGAAGAGGAAACAAACTGAGAATGATGGTGTTATTAAATTTTAAAATATTTTATGGTATAATGATATCATCATCATCCTCCTGCCCTTATCCCACTATAAGTGGGGTCGGCACAACATGTTACACACATGTTGTCATATGATTTGGCTATGTATTTTACGACCGGCCGCCTGCCTGACGTCAACTTACCTTAGTCATATTTTACGACTCCTCGGTAAGAAAGAGGGTGGTCTATTTTACTCAACCGGATACCACACGGTGGGTCAACTTACCTTAGTCGCCTTTTACGACACCTCGGTAAGAAATGAGGTTGGTCTATTCTACTCAGCCGGATACCACACGGCGGGTCGACTTACCTTAGTCGCCTTTTACGACACCTCGGTAAGAAATGAGGGTGGTACTATTCTATTCAGCCGATACCACACGGCGTTATGGTATAATGATATCTAAATACAAAATAGCTTACCCCCAAATAGTGTTTTATTTGAAAGTTTTCTTTCTAAGTTATATTATAATAATATTATTACACTTTGGTACATTTAAATACACAGAACAAACAGAATGAAGTCTAACAAGTCCCTTAGTTTGTCAGACTTCATATTCTCTTTTTTTATTATTAGATTATGTTACAAGCAACCCCAGAAAATATAACCATATTACTTTAGTTACACATGTAATTTTGTTGGCAGTTCTACGGAATAAATAATTAAATAAAATAACATGAATTTATTCACTTTAAAAAAGCTGTGCAACAACATTCCATCTCGCAATCCGTATCTCATATTGTAGCTACGAGTATCTCAACAAAGCCCGTGATCACGTTTCGTGATATCATTAAGTAATTTGCCAGTACTTCTTGAGCAAATAATGGTTATGCAAAGAGCTGTTGAGTCTAGGAAATCGTCCACGCTCTAATTTTTTTAGATTAGCGACAATAATAACAATTGTTAATTTCTAAATTAACTTTGAACCAGTACTTATATAACAAACTTTCAAGCCTTTAGTAGAGGCGTAGAAATGATAATATTTTTATTTTATTGTTAGTTACACTATATAAGTACATTGTGATATCACATCTTGTTTGAGAAGTAATTTATTTCAAAATATAATGTTTGCAAATGCAAAAAATAAAACTAAACCGAACGATAACCAAACATGGCAAGTTAGAAGTGAACAAATAGTAATGAAATTTGTTACTATTAAGCTTACATACCGGGTTAAAATGCAGAATTAAAAAATACCATATTGCCTACGGGATAAAAAAAAACTTATATAAGTCTATTGGCTTCTCTTTATAGTTGGCGAATACAGACGATTAAGAGCGAAAACGATAGAGTAGAGGGCATCTAATTTAATCTAATTTCGGGGACGCCTGTCGATATAGAACGAGCTCCTATTCTAAATAAATATATGGGATACTTACACACACGGTCGTCCGTTCCCAAAGTAAGTAACGTAGACAGACAGTAGTAATTTTAAAATACATACTTAAATACAAATATACGCCCAGACTCGAAGACCAACAAATTCATTTATAGAAAATGTTGGCCCTCGGCGGGATTGAACCCGCGACCCGCGGAGCTGAAGGCAGGGTCACTACCCACTGCGCCAACGGCCCATTCAACTAACTAAACTAAGAATTCTGGACTATTTCACCCAAACTGTACAGGGAATAGTCTATCGGGAATTCTCAGTTTTCATACATGCATCAATGAGAATCGCTGGGTGATACGCATAGTTGTATGTAACGTATGATAATACAGACAATATCGTGGACACTCGATGATTGTGGCGATTATAGACAATCACGCGAACAAATAATTCGCTGATAATGAAATGCACAGATATATTTAAGGGAAGTTTAACGCTTCCGTTGATGCAAATTAAGTCGCGGGAAGGATAAGTTGTATATAAAGCTTAGGCTGTTGGGTGTGGCACAGGAAGCCATCATTTTATACGGGTATACTGCCTGAATAACTACTAGACAGAGTTTTGGCCAATTAGTTATCACAGATTATATTATATAACTGTAATTTGCTCTTTTTAGAGTAATTTAAAAGATCAAAAATCACGGTCAATCATTCAAATAAATGTAAATTTCTGATGTAATAAAATGACTTCAAGGAATAATAAAACAAAGGTGCGATCAGATTTAAGCCTTCAGCAACCTAACCGTACGAGTTTGATACATGTAAGATACATTTTTAACCCTTAAATTCACGTGGAGTCATTACGAAAGTTTATAATTTATTTTTATATCTATATTCATTAAAATTGTTATTTATTAAATATATTTTAGTTTATTGATGAATTAAAATGTTCAAATCAAGTATTCCTTAGCATTATTTAAAAGGCCGTTGTAAGTGGGGTCCGCACAACATTTTATAAAAATATTGTCACATGATTTGGTTACGTATTTTACGACCGGCCGGCTGCCTGACGTCAACTTACCTTAGTCATATTTTACGACATCTCGGCAAGAAAGAGAGTGGTCTATTCTACTCAACCAGATACCCCACGGCGGGTCAACTTACCTTAGTCGCCTCTTACGACACCTTGGTGAGAAATGAGGGTGGTCTGTTCTCAACCGGATATCACACGGCTAATCTATAAATAAAAAAGTATTATAATAGTACCAATTGTTCAGTCACGTATATAAGCAGCATATGGCCGAACGCAGGTTAATTTAAATGATACGTACACGAACAGGGCGCAATGTAGTCCGAGGTCGATATACTCGTATATTAGGCCGTAAGCGCCGATTTGTTTTATCAAAGCTTGCGACACCAAGTTCTATGGCTCCCGGCTAACATGAATTATGAATTCAATAAACTTACGCGCATTACATGCCAGAAACGTAATTAAAAAATATATTAATGTAATATTTATGTTGACCATAAAGACAACTAAGTCCATAAAGTAGCGGCCTGTTACTCTCCCACTGCTGGGAATAGGCCTCTTCTCTCCGTTTTTTGGAGAGAAGGATTGGAACTAAGACGTACCACGCTGCTCCAATGCGGATTGGTAGGTTACACATATCTCCAGAATTCTCGGATGTTTTCCTTCACCGAAAAGCGTGTGATAAATTGCAATTATCAATTAGACACATAAGTTTTAACAGAAAAACTCATTGGTGTCTGCCCGGGTTTGAACCCGTAACCTCCTCGAAAGAGTCGCACGGTGTTACCGCTGGGCTACCACCTGCACTATACCTACTTAATCAAGACTAATTTATAAAGCTAGAGAGTTTGTTTGTAATCTCAGGAACGACTGGACCGATTAGAAAAATTCTTTGAGTGTAAGATAGACCATTTATCGAAAAACGCCATATACTATCACGCTAAGATGAATAGGAGAGTAGCAGCAATAAAAAATATTACGAAAACGGCAAACTTTAAAGCGTACCTTGCGTGCGCTGAGTGAACGGTGAAATGTATTCAAAAATCATGTATTACAAAATTGTTCCCCTCTAAACTTCCTAAATAAAAATTTGCGACAACATTTGTCTAGCTTATAAGGTTAACCTACTTAAACCATTTTGATGATTGTCAAAGTACTATATTACGGGTTAATCTATCCACGCGGGCGGAGCCGCTGGCATATGCTAGCAAACAATTAAAATACATTGATTCCTATCTCCCTATACCAAACGACCTCTTTATTGCAGTTTTATATATTATTTTATTACTGGAGGCCCTGGGTGCCGGTGATAAATTAATTATTTGTGTAAGACCGCTCTCAGTGATAAAATCAGTAGAGTTGTAAAAGTCACATATTGACAGTTCAAATAACAAAGACAATTATGTAACAAAAGTAATAATAAATTATTTTGATGTTGATTCGCGATAAAAAATTTATCACGGATCGCGAATTATAGCAAATAATTTACTATTACTTTTGTATAATGGATCTCCGCAAAGCAAAACGTAATTGTATTAATTATTTAAAGGCGGTTGACTTATCCAGATAAACAGGTACCTTTTTATTAGCAATGTCCCCTAATTAAATAGTCATAAGTCATAAATTTGTTTGGTAATTTTTTTACACCATACATACATTTTTTAGATATATTTCCCAGCATGAAAAGTTAACCGAAATCATAAAAACTATAAATAGGTTTAAAAAATGGACAGCAATTATTATAGGTAATCTTATTTTCATACCCAAGATTTACATTTTGAAATATTTTAGTATTTGAAATACATAATAGTCGATGAAAAATGCATTTTTTTTCAATAATAACTGCTTTATATTATTATGACAAAAAATAAATGACCTATTACGTTATTTGTCGTAGTTAAGGGTTATTTCAAGGGTGTAGAATATTGGCAGAAGAAAAAAGATTACTTGTTGATGCAATCAGTAAAAATATTTTGTATCGTTATTAATTAATTTACGTTTAGCCTCCAGCATTAAAATCTGTAATAGTTCTTCGTTAATGAAATTTATTCGGCTCAATTAGTAGTTTTTGGCAAAGGATAAATGAAATATTTCAATTACGTACAATGTTATGGCCGACCTTACTGCTCTCTTTTAAAAGAGAACTCAATAACACAGTTACAAAACTGACCTAGTTACATTAAGTCATTAGTTCAGATGGCTTAAACAATAAACACGTATTAGAAGTTTCATATAACTCTTAAAATTACAATCATTTAAAAGTGCAAGTATAATAATGTTCAGCCCATAAATTATGATCTCAAGATCATATTCTTGACAGACACCTGTCGTTTTATTCAGTTCGTGTTGAAACTATTTGCTTTATATATTTTTAAAAACTAATATAATATTTTTTGTCATTTTTCAAAGATTCCCTTAATGATTCTTGAATGCACAGTTGAAAAAACCCTTACATCTATTGATGATTCTAGCCTTACGTTCCCCAACGCTATAATAGATATCTTATTGTCTATGAGGTATGACGCTCGCCCAGGATCCGTTAACAAAAAAATATTAAGAAACTCAAGACCCTAATTAAATACTATACGTCTGTGACGTAAGGAGAATAATTTGATTCTCTATTTAAATTATTTTATTATAAAAAAATTATTAATGAAAGAATCAAATAAGTCCCTACAATTATTTGTTTTTCTCGCAATCCGAATTAAACTCGGGAGAAAAACCATTTAAATAGAATGTTAAATATATTACTAAAAACGAAAGCAATCCCAAAAACCCTGCGATGCGGATTCCGACAAATAAGATTTATTACAAATTACAGCAATCATTCAAAGCTTTGAGTATAATCGAAGTATTGAGTTGTTCAAGAATTTATTAATGATCAATTACGCACCTGTGTGCATGAGACAATTAAACGCGATGGTTTTACACCTAATAACTTACGAATAACAAATAACGATCACGAGAAAAAAAGTGGGTCAAATTGTTACATATTTTGTATGTATTGTATTTATTCATTCATTACATTTTATATCTATTACAATTTATTTCTTCATATCTTGACGACTTATCTGGATATTGCACATTCCTCTTAACCATGAGTTAACAGAATTCAAATATAAAAAAAGGCGCACCATTATTTAGAAAAAAAAAAACTAAATTATAACTATTCTTAAATTTTTAAGAAGGGCACTTCGCTTCTGGAACGATCTTCAGAAATACATTACAATAAATTATTTAATGAAAGTTCGTTGGTAAAATTATTTTAAAACATCCAACCTTAATCGAAATAAAACAAAAAGCATTTACAGGAATGCTAATAGAATAAACAAATAGATGTTACAGAAAGAAAGAAATATTAAGTTTAATATAATAAAATATGCTTTTCTTGCAATGATCGAAAAAAATTCTATTTTTCAGTTCTAGTTAATCAAGCGTGTAATTAGTTTTAACCACTAAGCTGATTACGGAGAGAAAAAAATCGTTTTTTTTCTCTCCGTAATCAACAATTTTCTTCTGTACCAGATTAACATGAAGTAACACTAACAGTACTTGGGCCTAAAGGGTAGTTGATTATTCAACTTCAATTATTTTCGCGAATTAAGCTAACAAGTAAAAATTTTTTTTACTTAAATTATCAGTGTTAAAATCGTAAAAAATATATTATAACTGGAATGTTCAAAACTGGATGTTGTAGATCTCCTGGCTTGGAGGACGCTTGGGTTCGAGACTAAAAAGCAAAGGGTTAAAGGTGACGAAATATGCAAAAAGCACTATGGTCAAATGGCAAGAGAACTTATTTATTTATTATCAAACTTCACATGTACACTTACAGATCTAACCAAAACGCATACATGATATATGTAAGTATATAAAAAAAACATAAAAGAAATATTTACAATAGAAATTAATTTAAATAACAAAATACGAAGTTTAAAAAGGTTTTAACATTATGTGTGAAAATATCGGCATCTGGAAACTTGACCCTTAACAAGGTGTCATAGGTTTTTTTCCGTTGATCCGTTGTTTTTATCTGGTTTAACATCTCGGTTATTTGCTTCTTCGGGTGCCAAGAGCACTGGCTTCTCTTTCGCACAGATTTATATATTTTTAAAATTACTTTCAGAATAGTACATAAGTACTAAGTTATAAGTAATAGTAAAGTAATAAGTTAGTAGCTTTCGAAAGTAATCGAGCAACAACGATACGTTTAAAAATTGTAATAGCTTATGGATATCGCCATATTCTTAGATGAATTTCTATGCTATTCAAATCTGTCAAAGTTAGTATAATCGCAAGGAAGAATAGTCGCATTTAACGATACCTCGGTAAAAAAATGAAAGTGGTCTATTCTACTCGGATTCTATTCTATTCGGATAACAAAAAAAAACACACGGCGGGTCAACTTACCATAGTACCCATTTACGGCACATCAGTAAGAAATGAGACTGGTCTATTCTACTCAGCCGGATACCACACGGTGGGTCGACGGGGAACAAGATAAAAACAATAATAAACTATTTTCATGTAATTTATGTTTGGGTCTTTATAGACACGGACATTTTAGCTTCTATAATTTTATATATTACGCTTTTGATAAATTAATTACAACACACTGACTGACAGTGAACCCCGATAAAGATCTAATTATAATAAATTATGGTAACCTGTTATTGTTGCTTGTATAATTTAATTTAGTAGTACTAGCTTAATAGATTTTTATTTATATTAAGCAATAGGCTAGCACTTGACCGCAATCACATTTGAAGGAAAGCCATAATGCGGCCTAAGGCGCTTGCCAAGAACATTTATATGCACTTTTTTAAGATTCCCATAGAATAAAGTTTACATGTTCTATATAACTTTATTCTTCGGATGGGGCGATAGAACGACTGGCCCGTTAGCACCGGTGCCAGTGATTCTGCCTTCAGCTCCTCTGGTCGCGAGTTCGATTCCCGTCGACAGCCAACATCTTCTATAAATAATTTATTGGTAATTCCAGTCTGGGTGTATTATGGCCTCAGCGGGAATCAAACCCGCGACTCGCAGAGCTGAAGGCAGATTCGCTGCAAATAGCACTAACGGGCCAGTTAAATCTTAAAAATATTAATATACACAATCAGTATTTATACTTATTTATATGTTAACACAAAGCACGCTTAGAAATGTAATACATATGGCTAATAATATAAAACGTTTATGCAATTTCCGTTTAAAATGAACAAATTCAAAAACATAATGTCATAAATTTTAATTCATCTAAAAACGAAATTACTGGAAAGCCCATCGGCAATAGTCAAGCTAAAACTTTTGAATAACGCACCAAGGCTTTTTATAATATACGACGACATAAATTAATTCCGAAACGGAACCTGTGTGTCACTTTGCAATACCAGAGCAACCGGGCGAAATATTTAGGACGCCTTTGTCGGTCTTTTAGGATGTAACGCGCATAAAAAGTGTGAGGACAGTTGCACTTGGTTACGAAAAATACGAGAGTTGCATTTTCGATTCACATTGTATAAGATTGGTCGCTTTACTCAACCTCGTTTATAAATGAGCAAGAAATTATTCGTCCCGCTCACATAATCAGTTTTGGTGTCAACGTCATGGTTTTCGATTCACTAGATATCGATCTGTCGCCGATGGACCGATAGTGTTGAAAAGAATGATGACATTTCTCATTAAATAGTTGCACTCTCAAGTTTTACACTTCGCTGGATATGCATAAAGGAGAGTTACATGTCAAACGAAATTTACTGGTTTCTCTAAAACTAACTATTACAGGTAATATATATCGCTCATGGACAACTCAAAAACAACTTTTAAATTATGAATACATGTAAATGTTATAATATTAAAACAAACATTATTTTTAGCAGAACTCATAATTCAATATTAGGTCGTTAGTTTAAGCAAACTAAAGCATTTTTTATGTATTTTCCTTAGGAATGAAAACCTTAAACCCATTTATCTCAAAACATGGTTTCTTTAGTTGTGTCACTATTGCAGCCCATGAGCAATATTTGATGCTTATTATTTTCCGGAATACTGAACAACAGAAACAAAAGTATATGGGAATCTGGTTCAATAGTACATTTTGTATGAGTAATAGTACATTCTGTAGTACTTCACTTACTTTCCGGTATGTATTTGTTTTACAGCATTGATAAAGAACACTTTATAAGACAATTTACGAGTATTTAAGAGCTGGTTTTAATTGTTATTTGTATGTCTTATATAGCACTTAACCTACTTAATGTTCGATACTAAATTTTCTGTTTACTTACAAACAATCCGACACGGATCTTTATAAATCACTAAGTAAAGCGAATAACATGCACGTTTATTATGTAGTTTCACACATTATATAAGTTACAATAGGTAATATTTTTATACCATTATACCATTATGTTATGAATAATAGATTTTACTGTTTTGTAGCAGTTTTTTCGAATTGTCCGTACGTTTGTCTTATAGCTTTAGCAGTTTTATCAATGATACAGGAAATCGCAGAAGCATTGTCGAGGGTTCAAAATTCGAAGAGTAAAATGCAAAATCCTTGCTAGTTTCGCGGGTGACGTGTTGAGTGCAACACGCGGGAGACGTGTGTTGCTGTGTGACAATGACATCTAAAACAGAAATCGGCGCCTCTTGAATATTTTGTGAATAAAATCAATACTAATGTTGTAAATGCGAAAGTCAGTCCATCTGTCTGTTATTTTATCACGTTACGATATTCTGCTGAAGTAATAATGAAGTTTGGTATGAATGCAGCGACATAGCAGTTTAGCATACAGGATGCAAAAAATTCACTATATCTTATCACTTGACGCGAATATTTGTACAACTTGTAACTTAAGTTCAAAATCTAAATAGATTATTAAAAATCATCCTTCTCCTGCCCTTATCCCACTCTATGTGGGGTCGGAACAATATGTTTTAACATGTGGTTACATGTTTTGGCTAGCTATTTTACGACCGGCCGCCTGCTTGACATGGACTTACCATAGTCGCTTTTTACACCTCAGTAAGAAATGAGAGTGGTCTATTCTATTCAGCCGAATAGCACACAGTGGAAATAGAGTATTAAAAAATTATGAGGAAAAGTAGGTCCATATATTGTCAAGTAGCACATTTGTGTTTGAACAATCAACACTTGCGTGACATGGATCCATTAGCGTGTAAACTTGCACCTTGTAAATTAGTTATACAAACAAATGCTAGTCGTTTTAAGGCTTTCATTTATTAATTTGGCTTCATGCTTGACTTAGCCGTTAACAACCTTCTTTGCGATTAATGTTGCGAAATGTAGAATACTAAATGAGAGTATGACGGTAACAACCTTAATAGTAATTAAATAAATTTATATACCGAGCATGCTATCTTGAAATCTTTATATGGGAGCAAAATAATAACCTCCTTTAATCCTAAATTAAGATATAATAAAATTACATTATTTATTCAAAGTACCTAGTTGATCCTTCCTCGGTATTTTTTAAAATAATAAAAAAAAAAATAGGGTAAGTGGGGCTCGACCCTAGGTATTTTAATTTCTCGCGACCATTCTTTCCCCGAATAAGCTACGCTGACTTGACATTTAACGGCAAAAATAGTGTTTTATATATTCAATAAATAAAAAGTAAATTTTAGTAATTTTTTAATGCCCAAAAATAGGGATGAACTTTTTTTTAAAATAAAACCTAGCTAGATCGATGTTTCTTCTCCAAAATCTCCTCCATGTCAAATTTCAGGAAAATCGTTGGAGAATCGTTTCCGAGATTCCGAAAATATATACACATACATATATTATATTAACTCATTTAAATATTAAATGATGATTTTGGAGTTTAGAGGACGTAAAATTTCAAGTATAATACGTAATTAGGACTAATAATTTTACGAACTAGCTATAATATCTAGGCTGATATTACTAAACATTGGTAAAAACATTTTATACTGTGGTTCGGGCGATATAAAACTATTGGAGCAAATAAAATGAAAAAACTCTGGCTAGCAATTATATTTGCTGTCACTGTATCTCACAAGATGCAATAATTTCTAAACACTTTATAAGTCATACATGCAATACAAGGGTCAACTCTATTAACACTATGCAAATGGTTTGTGATTGCATTACAAAATACTGCACTATGTCTTTTATCGTTTATTTTTTCTCTTATTTCATTATTTTTTAAACTATAGTCTAGTTATGAATGTTCAAAAAAATTACTAAACATTCCAATTAAACTGCTTGTTACGGTTAATCAACTACTTGGTAGATGCGTTTATTAAAAGATTAATTACAATATATTGTATAAGTATGCATAATTAAAAGAACAGTTATTGAAGACGATTGTTTTTTAATCTTCATTGTAAATATTTCTATACAAGTGCGCATGTAAGTACCATGGGCTTCAACTGATTGGGAATTAGTTTCACAAATATTTATTCTAGTCAATTTGCATAAAACAATAATGGTATATTAACCTAAACCTTCCTCAAGAGTTGCACTATCTTTTACGAAAAACCGCACCAAAATCCGTTACGCAGATTCTGAGAAAATCGATCACATACAGACAGACAGCTTTTGAGGATTTTGTTTAATAATATGAATAGATATTTATAATTTAGCATAAACAATCTTTTTCTCACTCTCATTTAAACTTATACACTCGCACACAAAATTATAGCATTGAGCAAAATCGAAGGTCCTTTTTTAAGTTGCTTACCAATTTTGTTAAAACTAGTTATATATTATTCCTTTTTCATTCAATCTGATTTCAATATCAAATTTTGGTCGGTTATAAAAATAATAATAGCAAAATTAATATATTATTTACGGCCTCTACAATTTATTGTTTATGCATATTTATGTTATACGAGTATATTTTAAGAGAGTAAGTAGTAATTATTTTTATTCGAATTTTTTTATTAGAAAAGCTTTGAAAATTATCTTTAGCTTTATTGTGAAAAGCCTGGTACTTCAAAAATAATAACAATATTATTTTGCTATAATTTATATAATTCTAGATATACAAATGTACTATCAATTTTTATACCATTTAAATTGCTAGTGCGATGAATTATATTAAGTACAGTATTTTTTGTTGGTTTCTGTGCCTCCTTCGACAACTATACAACACTATCTAGACCAGTGATTCTCAACCTTTTTTTGTTGCGGCACATATTTAAAGATTTCAAAATTAGGCGGCACACAAAGAAAAAGATGAAAAAATTATTTACTTACTACAACACACTGCATAAATAGTTTATGACAAAATTTTTAAATAAACTAATATATATTTCAATAATAACTAAACTTTTATTAAGGGATTAATTACAAGCTAATAGTAAAAATATTTTTTTTTAATGTTAAAATTTAATAATATTAACATTATTATATAATTGCAAAATTTAGCGGCACAATTTTAAATTTGGCACAGTGGTTGAGAATCACTGATCTTGACGATAAAAATGGCAAAATATAAAAAACATATTTAATTCTTGGCTGCATGTTAAATTATTAGAAAGATTTTATTTTTATTCTGTGATCTTGACCAACTAACATTAGCTCTTACATTTATAGATGGCGCAAACAAATTTATCTAAATAATGTTTATCTTATTACGTATATGTTTAGAATTCCAATGAATAAAATTCTATTTTTAACACTCACTTTTACATTAAAACTTGTTATCATGTCAGTGAGCTAAATTCTTATAAAATTATTTTGTTACAAAAACAGTACTGGTATTTTAAAGAATTTATTAGAAAGTACGTTAGATCCGTATATACCTAATATCTCTATTATGACATTACAAAGACAAGCTTTACACTTAAGATCCATCCAATGATATTTCATAACATAGATTCTTATTGCTGTCGTAATATCTCGGGCTGTAATATAATAATAAGAACGAAAATTAGTAGGTTTTTCATTTAAGTTTGATAACATAACTGTTAAAGTAATCATACATTAATTTTGGTGTCACACTTCTTTCTTTTTAACCAAAGGAAGTTCTCTGTTAGACGTGGAGTTTCCGAGATATTTATAACAAAACGATGTCGTACTGGTTAAATAAACTTTCTGCAAGTGTATAATAGCCTTTCAACCTACTTTTATCGGAATATACCCTGCACCGAAAGGCTTTAATATGTTTCAGTTTTTTGGTAATCCGATTGTCAATCTAGAGTCCTCTTCTTATTTCCATTTCCGTTCTTCGACAATATGTTCACAACCCATTGTTATAAAATGTTTCACAGATAAGTAATCATAAAATTATTTTGTTATAATCCGCGAAATAGCAAATAAATTTCGTGGAGTCTATCTCCTGACGATGCTTCGGTTACGGGGTGAAACAATTGTTGAGATTGTGGTGGTGAATGTGTGCAGTTCTTGTGTATTGTTGTGTTATCGGTGTCGGGTAGTGCATGAGTTCTTACAAATTCTCCATGTATCTGAACGAATAGTAAGTACACTCTACATTTAGCATTACATATATTTTCTTTTATCGCGGATTATAGCTAAATAATATTAGCCGTGTGGTATCCGGCTGAGAAGAATAGACCACCCTCATTTCTTACCGAGGTGTCGTAAAATACGACTATGGTAAGTTGACGTCAGGCAGGCGGCCCGTCGTAAAAACGCAGCCAAATCATGTGATAGCATGTTTATAATATGTTGTGCCGACCCCACTTAGACTGGGATAAGGACAGGAAGATGATGATGATATATTTTCTTTAATGGCGGATTATAGCAAAATAATATTCTCGTTAGTTTTGCTAGTAATTGTCTTTTACGGAACTTTTGACGCGCTAACACTATAACTTTACTTTCAACGATTCTATTTCAATTTCGTGAAAGATTCATCGTTAAGGCTTAGCGATTTATCAGTGGCCGGGGTCGTCACGTGCTGCTTTCTTGTTGTCTTCATGAGCGCGGGCCGCACCACTCGCAGTGTTATCGGCGACGGTGCAGCGACACCACGTCCCTTTTGTTCCGATGATGGTGTTGGTTTACTGACGTGTTCTAGTGACAGTGTTATTAACTATCTGTGTTTTGTTTTTCGTGTTCATGATGTTTTCAAGGTAAACTTTTCTCATATTATATATGTTAAAAAAAAACAATTTTTATTTATTTATTTATTATTTTATTTCATTTTTTAACATCAGATACATGATCCATAATAATGTTAGTAAATATTTCTTAAAACTATGTTAGTAATATTAAATTTCAAAAAAATTGTATTACAAATACATTAAAGAACACACAAACTAAAAGCTCTAGTTTGATTTTACATGAGCACCATTCCAGTGGCTCAGAAAGGGGTTGTCAAACTTGCAACAAAATGTTTTGACCTTAAACATCTTTATTTAGGCATACATGGAAGAATGGTGATAGAAAACATTGGTAGATATCTTATAAAATTTTGATTTTGAAATTCTCACCGTGCGGTACGTGGTATCGACTAGACAAAAATCTTTCTTACCGAGGTGTCGTAAAATACGACTAAGTTAAGTTATTTAGGCATACATGGAAGAATGGTGATAGAAAACATTCGTAGATATCATTGAATATTTTCTAAAATTTTGATTTTGAAATTCTCACCGTGTGGTATCCGGCTGAGTAGACTAGACAACCTTTCTACCGAGGTGTCGTACGAATAAGTTAAGTTAACGTTAGGCAGGCGGCCGGTCGTAAAAGATTTAGCCAAATCATGTGATAACATATTTATAACATGTTGTGCTGATCCTAATTAAGAGTAGTATAAGGGCAGGGGGAAGATTTTCTAAAATTTTGTAACACTCCAATCAGAATTTTGAGACTGTAACAGTTTGCACTTAAACCTTTCTCCGTCTCTTTTATGAGAGGCATTTGTGTTAAATTAAGATTATAATATGTTTTCTAAATAAACGACGAAACCTTTTTTAATAATTAATTATCTTCATCACTTATTATACAATAATATTTGATAAATTATATATTCATATAAGTATGTAATGATTTAAGTGTAACAAAACTGATTACAAATTTTGAATTAATTTAACTATTATTTTAATTTTAAATTTCGTTTGTGCGATTGTTATCATAATTATATATAAATACTGTAATAAAAAATTCTGTAGTTATTTTTATTGCCCGCTACTCGTTGAATTCTTTTGTACGTAAATTATCGTAGCAGCTACGCGTCTACATACGTAGCGTTCGTTATTTAAGGAGCTTTTGCTTTACCTTTATTTATTTAAATATATAAATTTATAACAAAAATTCTCAGTAACCTTCTATGGTTTCCCTAATATTATAACGATATTTGAAGGTTACTAATTGTCTAAGAGAATACTAAGGAAAGTAGGTACCGAAATTGATTAGATTAAATACCGTTAGATAATTAATAAATATAACTTTTGAAATTTGCAGTAAAAAAAATTTATAAGTCGCTTTTAAACTGAAGTATTATTTATACGTATTTAAATATGACGCAATTTTCTTAATAGTCAACCAATTCATTCTTTTTCAACAACTTGTCACATTGACGGTGACAATTTTTTTATATTATCGACTTAACTATTTGAAGAAGGTTGTATTTGAAACATGTTGAAACAAATATTTAACGATATCATGTTGTTCAAATAATAAATTTTACTATGCTAGCCCAGCAGTGAGACCGTGCTAATCTGTCAGTAAGGTCGGAAATTCAAGCCCCGGGTAGGCATCAATGAGTTTTCTGATAAAACTTCTGTGTTCTACTAGATAATTGCAACTCATGACATGCTTTTCGGTGTAGGAAAATATCGTGAGGAAATCTGCATATCTCTAGAGAATTTGGGGATATATGTAACCTACCAATCTGCATTAGAGCAGCATGGTGGCTCTTAGATCCAACTATTACTCTCTCTGAGGTCGTCTGTTCACCTCGTAGGGGGTTTACGCTGTGTTATCTGGTGCAAAGTCAACATTTTAACAACTTTAGTTTCTAACACCGGTTGGGGTTCATCGGTTCTCTGCACTATGTGCCCCGCCTATAGCCACTTTAGCTTCAAGACTCGCAGAGCAATGTCGGTGACTTAGGTTGTTTTAACGAATTCCTCATTGCTGATTTGTTCACGTAAAGATAAACCAAGCTGCTCCATCGCCCGAGTAACTCTGAGCTTTCTCATGAAGCTCATAGTCAGCGACCACGTTTCGGAACCGTATGTCATCACTGGCAACACTCACCAGACTTTGGTCTTCAAGCACTAATGTATTATGGACGAAAAGATCTCGCGTAATTTCCCAAACGATGCCTATCGAAGTTGGATTCGGTAACTGACCTCTGTATGTTTACATTACTTTTAATAACGCACAACTGAGCAGGTATAATATTCAAATCCGACCGTAATTATACATCGCTTTAATAGACAGCGAAAGTGAAGTACAGTTTCGGGTCAAAGGTGCAATATAATGATGCAATAAAAAGTGAACATTATTTTACATAACCCTCAGTGTGGTGTCTAAAATTCGGGATGACATAATCGGTTATGCTGCTGTCTTGATTTAAAGCAATTTAAGTAATAAAAAAGTATGACAATAGAAATTTGAATGCAATCTCGATTTAGATTTACGCTCCCTTTCAAGATAGAAATCTGTAAAATGATTTATGACAATGGAACAATAAGTGTAACGCGCTTTTATATTTTATGATAACGATCAGAGATAAAAATTCCACGATGAAAGGAATATTAAGTTAAAACAATTACAAGGCATTTGTAAAATATTGATTAGGTAAGTAAGATCTTTATTACAGAAGTTGGCAATTTAGTCATGATTTTTTTTGTCTTTCTCACAAGAGTTCAAGAATCGGGGTTCTGATGATGATAAGGCATTAAATCCATAACAATGATCTTAAAAATTATATCAATGAATAGGTCTTCAGTTTGTGCTTATTTTACAATGCAATGCTCAGACTATTTCGACGTATCAAGCTAACGAAATACTCACCAGTCTCATTGGCTTCTTCATAATCTATTTATCTTCTTATTTGAGTGCCTAGTGGAGTTTGCTAAATTTATCCCTACTCCATAATGTATTTTGAGAGCTTTTTATTGGTAAAAACTAGTCTTCTTTTCTACTTACTACTTTACCCGTTGTACCGAGTTACTTACTGTTAATTGTTGTAATTAATTACTTACTAGTTGACTTTCGAATCTAGCAGTATCTCATGCAGACACTCAATATAAAAGCTATACCGAAACTCCATATACTATTAAATAAACCTATCTATTTCCATAGTGACCTTGATAAGGTTTTACTTTGTAAAGGGTTTTGAAAATATTATTTCAGGCTGAGAATACGTAAGTAAATATGTATAACTTTAGTGATAAAAATACTATGCTTAAAATAGATTAAATTATCTTTTTTATTTTGATATATTCGTTTAATTGGAAATGACAGTGGTTTTGATTACTAATTTATATTGCATATAAATATTTGCGCAAGTTCTGTGGTGCAAAGACCTTTGAGTCTAACGACTTGTTTAATTTTTTTAGTGTAGGTCTTAAAGAGCTTTGGTTTTATAATAAAATAAAATACTGTTCTTAACTTCCTTCTCATTCACGTTAATCTTCCGCTAACTCACTTTCATCTTATAGGACATACTAGAAGAAGTGCTAAGTGTACTCAATACTTTGCACTTCTTCTTTTCTTTCTTTTAAGTGCAAAATGATGAACTTGCAAAGTAACGGATTATATCGATAATTAATCACTTTCGCTTAACTCAGCATTCCTGAACTCACATTTTTTATGACTATAATTTTTAGGACCCTCAGAAACAATTGCTAAATTACTGTTTTGTTCTAAAAAAGAGTTTTACAGTTATATACGACGAAATCTTTTCAGAAAACAACGGAACCAAAAGCTCATTTTATCATTTTAAATATAACGTAGTGAAGCCGTGTGGTATCCGGCTGAGTAGAATAGAGCACCCTCTTATCGAGGTGTTGTACAAGGCGACTAAGGTAAGTCGACGCACCGTGTGGTATCCGGTTGAGTAGATTAGACCACCCTCTTTCTTACCGAGGTATCGTAAAATACGACTAAGGTAAGTAAACGTCAGGCAGGTGGCCGGTTGTAAAATACGAAGCCAAATCATGTGACAACATGTTTATAACATGTTGTGCCGACCCTACTTAGAGCGGGATAAGAGCAGGACACGGACCAAAAATTTAAAAGAAATGAACGGATAAAACAGAATAACGATATATATGTATATAAATATAAACGGTAAATTCGTTTTGAACTATAAAAGTGTATTTTTCAAACTTACACTATAAGTTTATTTTATTAAAATGGGCTTTTACTAGTTCTTTTGAATTGTCAACTACATTCCAGATTTGATAATTTGTTTATTCCAAGATGAACCAGCCAAAAACTACACCATAGTATAACATTTAAAAATAATGTATTGATGAGTTTTTAATTAAATTTTATTTTAAAATCTTATTACATATACTATAACTGTACAGCTAAACAGTAATAAAAGCTTAATGTCATAGTTATTAAAAATTGTAATGTTTTTAATGCGAATGTAGATATGTTTTCTATATATTTTATTGACCGGTTAATCAAGTTACATAATACGTGAACTTCTTCGTCTAACACTCTGAAAATAGTAAGTGAAACGCAGAACATGTCCGGACAACATATTAATATATACGTAAAACTAGTACCGTATGTTATTTCGTCATTTCTATGTTAGGTAAAGCCGAGTAACTGATAATTAAATTCAATCCTAATCGTAAAGTAAATAATTCTATACTAATATTGCTCATACAACCATATTTTTGTTCTAATAAAAAAAAACTAACGACCTGTTACTATTCCACTGCTGAGCATAGGCCTTCTCTATCCATTTTTGGAGAGAAGGGTTGGTGAAGTCCTTCACCGAAAAACGTGTGATAAATTGCAATTATCAGTTAGAAAAATAAGTTTTAATAGAAAAACTCATTGTTGTCTCGAGTTTGAACTCGAGACCCCTTCGAAAGAGTGACACTCACTTCTGGGCTATCACAGATTTTTAATTATGAGTGGCACAAATGAATTACCAAATTACGATATTGATTTAAATTACAAAACACTTAAATCAAAATACTAGTAGCTTTACCAATTCCACTCTGATAATATTACAAAAATACAAACATTGCTCAATTTAAACCAGTCAACGACTACGAACCTGGTTATGGTAATATTTCACAAATTGGTAGTTAATTAAAACAAGATAAGTTATAATATATCACAAGATTAATATTTCACTTCTTTAAATTCGAGCACTATTTATATATTTTTTATAGTTAGAAATAGTGGAATATAGGAGCGTACGAATATAAGAAAAATTGGATGAAAGACCTCATTTTATTCTTCTATTCAACTGGCGAAAGATCATTGTTACACATAGTCTTTTCAAGGTCCTTTGATGCATATATTTTACATAGTAATCTATACAGATACTACAAATACGAAATGCTGTACCTACGTCTCTACTCTCTCACTGTCAATCCACTGGACCAATATTGATGAAATTTAGCACAATTAAAGCTTATACACCAGGGTAAAATATAGAATAAAAATCCCATTTTTCTTTCGGTAACGTGGAAAAAATACATATTACATTATTTAGGATACATACAACGCCTAGAGTGTTGCGTACAAAATAGGGGGTACCACTATTCCTATATTAAAATCTGCCCTATAGTTTGCAAGTTTATGGCGAATAGACAATTAGACTGGTAGATATATAGAAGCGGCTAGGGAAGTATTTTTTGTGCTATATATGATGTACCTTCAATAGTGAGCAATCCTATCCTTTTCTACTAATATTATAAATGCGAAAGTTTGTGAATATGGATGTATCTTTGTTACTGTGTCACGACAAATCCTCTGAATCAATATATGAAAATTGGCACAATTATTCCTTATACACCGAGGTTATATATAGGCTATAGAAACCCCGTTAATTCTTCACATTCAAAAGCACCATCAACCTATCACGCGAACAAAGTGGCGGGCAAAAGCTAGTTATAATATATATAATGTAAGGCTTGAATTTAAGGAGGAACTTGAATTTAATATTTCAATGAGTCATATTTTTTCATAAATGTTATTGGGTAATGTAATGTTACAAAAATAATAAAAGTGAAAGGCTGAAACTTAACTGATGACATTCTGAGTCGAGGACGTCGAGTTCTAACGGAAATCGATGGCTGACCGTACTTACGGTATAACGAATCCATACATCCTTTTATAAATATGGAATTTAATGCATCAGCTATGAACTCTAGGGATTTAAACTAATTTCTTTAAAGTATCATTAAATTTTTATTATACTTTTTTAATACTTCTTTAATGATAATCTGTACTAGATAATTACCTTCACATTTCCATAAGAGTCTGAGCATTTATCCAATATTTATAAACAATTATTAATACAGTTTAAAACTAGTGATCACCTACAACAATTTTTTTTTTGTATAATCGATAAGGTTTTAGATTTATAAAAAGTTGTTTATTTAAATTTTTATATCTTCAATGTTTAACATAAAAAAATGTACAAAACTATAAAATAAACTATTAGCATATTTGCTGAAAACAATTTCGAAATATCAAATAAAACCTATGTATTAAAATTTTATCAGTTTCTACTTTAAAAATTTGGATTAAAAAAAAATATAACTATATTTGATCTTTAGTTAGTTAAAATGTATATACATGTATATTACCTGTAGTTTATGAACCTGTCAAGATAAATCAAGTGTGAAATATGTCAGTGAAAGAGTTTTCAATAATAATATAAAGAACTTGTGATTTATAACCCTAAAAGGGTTCCTATAAAGACTAGCAGATATTTATTATACCTAAAATTAAAACCACAAGTAAATGACAGTTATGGTGCAGTTAATGTAGAGTCGGTTTTGCTAAAAATAGCTCTATCCCAAAAATTTACACCAAGTCTTTGTTAGTTTCAAGAGTTAGAAACATGTTTAAAAAGTTTTTTGTACTTTTTAGAATTAAATTTGACAAAGTAAACATAACGAAGTAAACAATTTATTGACCTTTAAAAATTCACGTGTAATAGTAATATGTTTTTTTTTTTATTTCTTTTAAATTATTAAAATTGGATTGCGGAATCACCTTGCCTCATCTCACCTTACAGTGTAGTAAATGAAATCTTAAAATTTGTTTTTATTTCCTAATGAAAAATATTGTTCAAGAGCTTATCATTTAAAAAGATTATTGGATCTTGGAACGTTAATAATTTAATCACATAACAAATATATAGGAAATAAATAAATTTATTTAAGTACAAAACACATCTAAATATGGAACTTGGAATATAAAACATAAACATTTAGCCTGTAATAAACATTATTTTAATAAATATGAACAAATACATATGCTTATTTATTATTATTAATATATTATTAATATATTATACATATGCTCTGTATTTTATTTGTGCAATAAAGTTATTCTTCTTCTTATTTATTCTAAAAGCATTTTACAACTAAATTATCCCATTCATGTGAAGAATGCAGTAATGCAATGCTTTAATATTTAGTATCAAATTTTTGCAATATACTGGTTCAGTAAACTATTAATATTACTGATAATAGAATACGTTTTGGTGTAAAAACTAATATGAGGAAATAATGTCAACACTTATTTACTTGTCTACTGCGCTGTCCACTTCTAGTACTGTATATATTAATAACTGGAAATACTTGCACAGTAGAAATCGAAGTAAATAAAAATGTTTGCTAAATGAAAGTACTAAATTTAATACTACGCAAAATATAAATATTTGGATTCTTCAATTATCACTAATAATCCTCCCGCCCTTATCCCACTCTGAGTGGGGTCGGCACAACATGTTATAAACATGTTGTGCCATCAATGGGGATTTGGCTGCGTATTTTACGACAAGTGGACGGTCGTAAAATACGTCAACTTACCATAGACGTATTTTACGACACCTCGTTAAGAAAGAGGGTGGTCTATTCTTCTTAACCGGATACCGCACGGCGGGTCAAATCTTAATCGCCTTTTACGACACCTCGGTTAGAAATGAGGGTGGTCTAATACAATCAGCCTCACATGGAAGTATATGATTATTAACAGTTACGAAAATTAATCTACAATACATCATTTATTAATTATATGCCTTTGTTTTCAAGGTAATACACTCTATAATCAAAGAAGATTAAATCTGCCTAAATAATTAATCCACGAATAAAGTCGGAAGCACTTATATATAATCGATTATTTGATATTGAATTGAACTGATCAGCGGTCCGATACTGGCATGGTTACTTTTAAATATTAATAGGATATGGTGAAATATTGTCGGTATGCAACCAGATTTCTGATATCTAAGCTAAAACTCTATATAGCATACTGCAAAAAAAACATTTCAAAATCACACGCGTATAGCAGTTTTGCTATATTAGATACGTGAATGCGAATTATGAAAGATTAAAAGATAATTTATATTTTCTTGCCGAAAATACATAGGCTCAGACAATTTTTTAAATCATATTTTTTTGTCATAGGACGTTGATACTTTACTCTGAAAAAGTAAATAAGATCGTTGTTACATTTTTTTTTACATAAATTTTTCATTAAATCACTTTTAATCACACAATTTATTTAATATATCGCATGCAGTGCATAGGTATATATTGAAGTGACTTAATTCAAAAAAGCAAATTGCAAATTGCAACTACTCGTGCGATTTGTCTCATGTTAGGGACTTAATTTTAGTGTGTCACGTTAATCTTCTCAAATTTTTCTCAGTTAAACTGCCTTAATTGTTTAAAAAAATTTATACTTATAATAAAACAAAGTCCCTAAAAGCTGTCTGTCTCTATGTGATCGATTTTCTCAAAATCTACTGAACGGATTTTTGTACGGTTTGTACTAAAAAATAATGCAATTCATATGAAAGGTATAGGTTAATAGTACACGGCTTTAAATAAATTGTGTTGCGATATTAAGTTGCGTGCGCCGCATACACCAGCAAAGATACACTGAAGTAATGTACTAGAGAATTGTAGATCTACGATTTAGTAGAGAATCGTAGATCTACAAAAATTCCGCTAAAGCATGTCTCTATCTCTTATGGTTAACTCACAATAACTACTTTTGTGTCTTTTGTGACATACACTGATATCCAAGCGGAAGAAGTCGCAAGCGCAGCTAATCATTAACTAAATATGTTTTCTAAATATTTCCTTCACATCAGTTTATTACGCGACAGGTATTGCTTAGAACAAATCCCATAAGCTGTCGCCAGATTTAAACATAAAGTGAGATAATGTAACCCTTAAATATGTAAAAATCGACGCACCTCGTTCTTGACCAAACGAAAAATAATTATTAGAACAATGTTTTAAGCAACCAAAATTAATATCTCGTAGACAAGTTTTGTTAACGAATCATTGTTGTTTTCATGTGATTGCATCATCTAAGAAATACAGCGGCATTAAATGTTAAGATACCAAGTTAAACATTAATTACCGTCAAAGATAATATCAGCTTGCCTGAATTACATATAATAAAACACTAGAACACTTTAAATTGAAAATGATTAATGAAATATTTATGATTTATTTTAGTATATAAAGAATCGTCATGATGATGTTTCATGAATGATTCTGACTGCGTAACTTGATAATTATTGGCATTAAACTTTATCGATAAAAACTTTAGCACCGACCTATATGCCGCACTGGCAAGTGATATGATATTTAATGGTCCACTCTATGCCAGTACATGCCAGCACGTACATACAGTACATACATAATTATAAAATTTATTTTAATATTAAAATCATAACTAATTCTATTATTAAATATATAACAATGACCCGTTATTAGAAACAGAAGTTACTTATAGTACGAAACAGGCGAGACGCGGTTATGCAATCAACGACTGGTGATCTTTGTTTGACGAAACAATCAAATGTCTTTATTATTGACCAAGCATTTCTAATGAAATTCTGCATAGCTTCACCGTCCGTATGTTTCCTTTCGTAACAAGAGTGTATTAAATTAAGTATCTTTGTACAATCAACGACTTCAGTATTGTACCGTAGCATATTCAAATATTCCCTCAAGAAACTTCGCAGTTGCTATTCTTAAAATATAATAAATACTTATACGCATTCTTATCATCTAAGTAATCCATCTATAGCATATTAAATACATTACATAATTAGCGCTAAACCTTACTCAGATTGTGTTTGGAGTTCATCACAATTAGGAATACGGAATATGAGAGATTACGTAAGATAAGTTCTTTTTAATTTAAAAATATTTTTTTTTTTTTTTTTTTTCGAATATGACTAATGCTGTTAGCCCTAATGGCTTTGACAGCGTCACCGATAAGACGGGCGAGCGCTGAAGCATCGCCGAGAAGTGGATGATACATGCGGGTGCATTACAAGCACCCGCGCTACAGGGGGCGTCGCCTTAAGGGTGTCTCCTGCGAGACCGAACCTCGGCTTAAGGCGGCGCGTTTTTGGAGGGCTGCATCTAATAAATGACTTGGAAGAAGTCTGCGTCACGGCGGCCGCGGCAGAGGGCTGCGGCCGCTTGACACAAGCAAGCGGGGACCTCGTCTTCGCCGGCGAAGACGCTGTTTGTGTAAATGTAGTGTGTGTATCTTGTTGGATGCTGTGATAGCATCGTCGGGGTCGTTAAGGACGCTCTTCGGGCGCCTGTGAATCTTATTGGGGTGCCTGAACACCTTATAGTTGGACGCGGCCACTATAAGGGGGTTTGGGTGGATGGACGCTTTCTCGAAGTAAGTCGTCGAGAATCGTCTGAAAAGATCGGCTATCGTGGGTAGGTCGAGATCTCTATGGAGGTTCACGTTGCGCACGAACCACGGACAGCCAGTGGCTGTACGCATGAATCGATTTTGAAGTGTCTGCAACGGACACAGTCGTGATTTCGGAACGTGCGCGAACGCGACGCTCGCATAGGTCATAATGGGTCTGATGCAAGTTTTGTAAAGTGTCACTTTGTTGCGAAGTGACAGTTTACTTGTCTTACACAGTATCGGATTGAGGCGTCCCATGGCGAACGCTGCCCGGTTACGGACAACGCGGATGTGTCGGATGAAGGATAGGGTAGGTTCGAGGATGACACCTAAGTATTTGACTTCCTTTTGCCAATCGATGTATTTGTTGTAAATAGAGACTCTAGGAGGCGTCCGGATGAAGTCCATGGCTTTCCTAGATCTCGCAAAGAACATTGCTGCGCTTTTATCGGGATTAATTTCGATTCTCCACCGGCGGAACCAGCTTCCGAGCTGGTTGGTTGCTCTTTGGAGCCTATCATTTATGGTTATGGAATCTCTACAGGTGGTATAGATTGCGGTATCGTCCGCGAACATGGCTAAGTGGGTGACTGCACTAGTTTTAGTGGAGAATCGTGGGATGTCACTCGTATAGAGCGAGTAGAGGAACGGTGCGAGTACCGAACCTTGGGGGACTCCGGCGCGTAAGGTACGTCTTGAGGAGAGCGCACCATCAATACGATATCTAAATGAGCGATTAGTAAGATAATCGCGAATGATAAGAACGAGTCTATCGGGGATTCCTAGGTTTGCGAGTTTGTATATTAAACCCGCATGCCATACCTTATCGAAGGCTTTGGCGACATCGAAGAAGACAGTACCGGTGTACCGTTTTTTGGCGAAGCCATTTAGGATGGCTTCGGTAAGTCGGTGTACTTGTTGTACCGCGGTGTGTTTGGCGCGGAAGCCGAATTGCTCATCCGGTATGAGCTTCATCGACTCCATGAACGTTTTGAGTCTAGCGAGGATTACTCGCTCGTAGACTTTCCCTAAGCTGTTGAGCAGACTGATGGGTCGATAGCTGCTCGGGAGATTACTGGGTTTTCCCGGTTTACGAATACCTATTACTATTGCTTCCTTCCATTCGTCGGGGAAGGAGCAACCTAACAGGAGGGCATTGAAAATCAATACTAATAGGTTTATGAGTTGGTCGGGGAGGCACTTGAGTGCTTTGTTGGATATGGAGTCGGGGCCTGGGGACTTGCGGGTCTTCAGGTTTTGGATAATGGAACGGACTTCCTCTCCGGTGGTGGGAGTGAGCGGCTCGCTTTCGGGAGCCTTCGCGGATATCCTAGCCGCCGCCATTTCCACTTCCGAGTGGAATTCGGCGTGTTCGGGATGACTGGGGTTATTTGAACATTGTCCCTCAAGACTGTCAGCCAAGCATTCGGCCTTATCGATGTCGTCAAAAGCGACCGGACGGTTTAAACGTATCAATGGAGGTGTAGCTGCACACTGGTCTCCTCTCAGGGATTTCGCCAGTTTCCAGAAAGCCAGGTGACTCGGCGAGATCTCTGAGAGTTTGTTGTCCCAGGCGGACTGACGGTTGAGGCTGAGTTTTTCTCTAACCTCTCTTTGAAGTCGCCGGAGAGTTCTCCGGTTATCGTCTGTCGGGTATGCGTCATGGGCCCTAGTAGCGGCACGTTTACGTCTAAGTAGGTCGCGCAGGTCGTCCGGCAGTCTCCCACGACCGCGGTCGTCGGGGACTTCCTTGGAGCAACGCTCGAGTGAGTCTGTTATATGTTTAGTAAGGTGGGTAACAGCGAACTTGGCACTATCCACGGAGTCTATCTTGTCAGGAATTTGAACTAGGTGGTCTGAGTCTAGGGACTGGAGTTTCCCGCCTAATTTACTCCAGTCGATTATCGTTTTCGTGGGAGGGGGCCGTGGAGGTAGATTGCCCTAACTGAATTAGAACCGGACGGTGGTCCGAGTCTAATTCATGCAGGACTTCTATAGAATGTAACTGGAGAGCTACATTTTTGAAAATGTATATATCTAACACATCTGCTCTGTTTGGATCCCCGTTAGGCGGGTATCTGGTGGGCTCGTTAGGGGCTATCACCTCAAAAGCGAGGTTTGGAAGGCCGTTGAGGCCTTGTAGTATTGTGCCGTTTCGGTTGGTTCGGCGAGAGTTCCATTGGCCATGTTTGGAGTTGAAGTCTCCGGCCAGTATTACAGAGTCGCCTAGTGCGAGAAGGGTGCGGACGTCTCTTTCGAGTACCCGTTTGGTCGGACTGAGGTATACTGATGCTAGTATGATCGACTGATGGCCGGTCATACCCACCTGACAGACTGAAGCCTCCATGTTAGTGAGCTTTGGGGAATCAAGGGGGGAGCATAGGAGGGCTCTTTTGTAGTAAATGAGCGTGCCGCCTTTTTTGGATGACAGACGGTCATTTCTAATCAAACAGTAGTTCGCAATATTGGGATTGCGTAATTGGGGTTTTAAGAAGGATTCTTGTATTAGAAGAATATCTATGTCGTGTGCAACTACGAAATCGCGGACTTCGTCCATGTGTCTGATAAGCCCGTCTGCGTTGTACGTGACGAGCTTGAGGGAGTGGGGCTTAGCCCTTAAAAATATTAATCTGTCTTTTCGTATCTTTTCAGGGCGCTCCTAGTAGCGCTTTGTATAGTCTACGCAACGTCTCTAGCTCCAATAAGTGCGCCGGCTGACGACGACTGTGCGCTCTACCTAACGGGACCAGGCCGCTCCTCTGCCTATGATTACAGCCTGAACTTGCTAAAAGGGAACTTGTGAGTACCAGTTAATGTTTAAATACAATATATCATAAATAAATTATAATTATGAATTAATGTAAATGATCCTAGGAATTAAAAATTACCTGACCTAACATTTTGAGAGCCAAAATTACGAGTAGTCAATGAATGAACGAATGAATTGTTTAATATGCAATCGTTTTTGACAATAATAAATAAATGTAAATCTTTGAAAGTTTTTCTTCAGAAACTAGACTCTAGAACTAGGTCCTAGAATTTAATTCAGTCATTTAATGAAATAAAAGAAATTAGCTATAGCTGAAATTTTATTAATAATATTTTTTTTTAATTATGTAACGTACTTTCATATGATAATATTAATAATATTCCAAGCTAACTAATATTATTCATTATTAATAATTTCATATTATTAATAATTTCATATTATTAATAATTTCGTCATTAAAATAAAAATTTAACGATGTAAATGACTCTATCGTGGTTCTTGCAGTGTTTACGGCGGATATGCTATGCTAATTGACTTTGTATCAAACGTGTGCAAATATGATTTGGCATTTGACTTTTCTGTAATCAGGGCAATAATATTACGTTATAAAAATAGACTGCAATATTCGAGATAGACTCCTTAGCTAACCACAGACATTTAACTGACGCAATATTTGCGTCGAAGACTATTTACAATAAAATTAATTGTTCGCAATTGCATAAACCTCGTCGTTCGGGTATACCTCATAAAATTCCTTGCAAGTCAATCACACTAATGTCCGCAACTGAGAAATGTTCAGCATTTATCCACATTTATTTATGTTTATTTCACTGGATAAATCTAGAAATCAGTATATAATAGTCTCAAAATCTGTTAGTTTAATAAATTATTGTGTTTATGCCTACATTACATTTTATTGTGCAATTTTTTTCTTCTCTATGTTTATTTAATATTGTATTTTTTCTAACGCACACATCATGCCAGCAATGTATGCGGAGTTAATAAAAAAAACCTTTTGCATTTCGTTTCCTAGATTTTGTTCCCATCGTTTATGAAATGGATTGTTTATGCAGAACTTTGTTTAAGATTTTAGATTGTGCTGATTTTAGATAAAAAGTAACTTAAGTAAGGGCGACCGAGCTTTAATAGTTATTTTTTAAAGAGATGCAATTTTAAAAAATCCATAGAAGCAAATTGGGCTGAGCTGGTTATGGGTGGACTTGATAAGGGTATTCTGAATTGAGCAAGGCGGTGCTCAACTGAGCTGTAATGATGGTACGATTCACAGCGTAAATAACCTTTGTTTTCTAATAGTGTAAGAACTCATTTTGTTTGTCTACTTACTAAGAGATAGCCCTCGCGGCGACTTGAAATGTGCTTCTTAGAGAGTTTCATTCCCCTGGATTTAGCGGTAGTCAAATTGGCGCTGTTCTGCTAATTGATTCTATGACTAAGAAACAAGACCTTCTTGTCACCCACAAGGCATCCAAGCGAGGTGTTATGGTATTATAATTTTGACAGCTGAAATGTCGTTGTCAAAGCACGGTGATTGGTCCAATGTCACCGTCAGTTAGAGCGTGAGATATAACATTTTGATTGCATCACATGCGTTGCAAACTTGACACACTTACCACTAACTTTGATTACTGTTACTTTCTCTATCTCACGCTGGTGTCAGTCACGATTTTGGTTCATCCGTGAATGTGCAAATATACTACTATAAATATATTTACGCATCCATCATATAAATAAATTTAACATGCAATCGTCCAAACTGATACTGATTTACTGTATGATTATTTGCTGCTTTTATAGAAAGATATACATTTACTAGTACATTCAAAACCAATTATAAATATTTTTGCTTTTATCCGCTATACATTAAATAGAAAATATATGTAATGCTAAATAAAGAGTATACTATCCGTTTTCATGATATAAATACATGCACTATAAACTTCCACCACCGCTACCACAATGCACAAGCACTACATACATTCACTATCACAAACTCAATTGTTTCGTACCGCATTCTAAGCATAAGCAGAAGATAGACTCCAAGACTAAATCGCAAAGCCATACTGGCACATTTTCCAGTATCCAAAAATAAATTCAAAAAATACAAAAAAAAACATTCAATTTACAACAAGCACTTTCACTTCGCGACCAAAAACAACATCAATAATTTAAATGTAATAATTTTGTTGTGGAGTCTATCTTTGGCGTCTATTTAATGAATCAAAGCTTTTTTTTACTGCTGTGAAAACTCAAACATTTACATTTGCCCTTCAACTTTACTACGCAAAACTAGAATGACTCCCTTGTAACCAAATCCTAAAAGTAACGGCCCGTTACTATCCCACTGCAGGGCATAGGCCTCCTCTCTTTGGTTTGGAGAGAAGGATTGGAGCGGAGATTAACATCGCTGCTACAATACGGATTGGTAGGCTACACATAGGTATTGCAGGAAATATGCAGTATGCGGTTTCCTCACAATGTTTTCCTTCACTGAAAAGCGTGTGATAAATTTCAATTATTAATAAGACACACAAGCTTTACCAGAAAAACTCATTGGTGCCAGGGTTTGAACCCGTGAGCCCTTGAAAGAGTTACACGGTCTTACCGCAAGTCTATCACTGCATAACCAAATCCTAGCCAACAAGTAATAAAATTTGATTAACTACTTATAATAAAAATATGTTTTTATCACAAACATTTACGCTATTATCTAACACTCACGTGAAGTTCATTAAACTTTTAACATGTAATTATTTGATTTCTCTGCCGCCTATTTTTTCCATTAGCCCAGTTGCTTTACTTTTCCGGTCACATGATAAATTTGCATAAATATTATGTAAGATATGAATCGTTATGCTATTTAAGATACATGTGTTTTGATGAAATAGTTATATATGTAAATTGTTGTGATTATAAAATATATTTTAATATATTATATTAATTGTAGCACGAGATTGGATCTTTGCACTCGTAAATTAAATATAAAACCTGTCACTTAAAATTAAATTTGCATTTTCTTTATGAATATTCTAATGGAATTAATTCTAATGATTGATATCACGAAATATATTTTATAGTTGTAAGTGTTGATTACAAACATAATTATTTATGTAAATATGCGATATCTGTCAATCCAAACTTCTGCTTTCAATTCAAAAATCTGCTTCACTTATGAAGTCTTGTTTTAAAGTAAGAAACTTTAGTTATATAAAAACTTTTCCTTCAAGTAGATTTATTATAAGTTGATAATATGGACGTGCAAAATAACTTATACAGTTAATAGACACAGCTCCGTGTTGTTTGGATAAGTATAAGCTTCTCACAGCTGTTAGACATTTAACTATGTACACAACACAGTTATGTAAATGTTAACTTAATGTTAGTTTTATTAATAGTGTTTTCACATTATTAAAGAGGAGTATATTTTTGTAAATATCATTTTAAACTTCAATAAAATAAATTACTAAATCGTAAATAATATATATTTACGATATTCATGAGTTAATCTTGTATATATATATACCTATATTGTATATATATATTCGGAATCACGGAAACGACTACAGCGATTTTCCTGAAATTCAGCATGTAGAGGTTTTGGGGGAGAAAAATCGATCTAGCTAGATTTTAATTTAAAAAAGCGTTTAATCCCTGTTTTTAGGCTTAAAACAATTATTAACATTTAAATTTAACACTATCTTTGCCGTAAATTGTCAAGTCAGCGTAGCGTTTCTTGTTCTCCGATTATTTGGAGAACAAGAATCGCGAGACAAGGTCTCGAGAAATGCAAATACCTAGGATCAAGCCCCACCTACCCAATATTTTTTTGATCAAGTTCCTTTTTTTATTTTGTAAAAAAGTACCGAGCAAGGCTCGGTATTATTATAAATATATACGCCCTAAAAATGTATAATAAATATACTTAAATCTAGAACTATAAACACGCTTTTAAAGCACTTGCCTGTCGTGAACTTACCTCGCTTTTAACTTTCGCTATAACATATTCAATATATTATAAGCCATAACATATTTCAAGGAGCAACAGAATAAGGAATTTCAACAGGCACACTAATTTCAGCACGACACTAGACAAAAAATAGCCGCGAAATAGACAAATAACTAAAATCAACAATTTAACATACTATCTAAAATTGGCAATTAAAGTTAAATTGACCTATTCAGTTCAAAATTACTTTGTTAATGTAGTTTAATCCCATATTAGTGCCATATTACTTAGTCTTATAATATTATTATGACGCGATAAGTGTCAATAACCCAGTATTCATATAAGTACAGTGTAAAGCACAGCATCAAAGTAATAAAGGTATTAAAAGCTTTACATAAAATAAAGTCTTCTAAGTAATATATAACCACTTTTCCAAATTAAACTCGATGGTGATTTTTATAGTTAATTTTATAAGGCGCGGTATAATAGTTAGAAAGCGGAATAAGCTTTATATATGTGCTTATAAATTATTTATACAATAACTGCCGTTATTTTCTTATGTACTAATAGGTTTTAGAACGGTATCTTCGATTACCGCGATTGTGGCATACCTAAAGTGTGGCATACTTAAAGAAATAAGGGTGGTCTATTCTAGTCAGCCGGATACCATACGGCGCTTACCTTAATCGCTTTTTACATCTTTTATAGTTACCAATAATTAATAGAAAATACAATTTTGTACAAATACATGATTGTATACAATATACATATAATAAAATATACATAATATAATTTTAATTCTCAATTCATCCCATTTTGCACGCTTTATTTCAACGAAACTGTGGTCACTTTAGACATACCTGCCAGGAATGATGTCGGTCGTATAGATCATCTTGAGAGGGCCGATCCGTTATATTCACAAAACACAGACGAGCTAAAATCTTAATGGTATCTAGAAACATTGCTTAAGCAAAGGATTTATACAACTTATTTCTGTTACTATAGCCAGGCGTGAATAAAGGTATAGAGATATATTTAATTTACGGAATAAAAATACCTATTTTTTAAAGAAAACTTCTTTTTTAATAACGCTTACCTCGCATTATAAAGAAAATAAATATTATAAGAGTACGTTTGAGAAATATTTTGATAGAGTTTCATACACATATTGGATTACACGTGCTTAGTACTTACGAAAATCGTAGTTCTTTTTAATGAATTTATTGAAATAACCACAAAAGTTCCACAATGCTTAACTATTTTTGTCCCTCGGAAATAAAACAAAACAATAACAGGTTAAATTTCTTATAAATCTTATCGGATTATCATATTACCTCATGGAATTAGATTCTCTAGCTAAGTTAAGCATTTTATGCTTTATGTTAACGTCGCTTACACCATACAATTTAAATGAATTAATTATCTGTGACTATAAATGTGATACGTATTTAAATCCGATTTGTTTAATATAAGAGGACAAGTTAATAAATCAATGACCGTCAAATTAATTATTTTCTCTTGCGTAAATCATTGTACATATACATTATACTATTTATGAATATCAAATAAGTACATATATGCTAATTGTTTATTGGTCATATGTCAGCCAGAAACTACAGATATAATCTTTTGCTATAAATTATTCATAACTTTTATAATATAAATATTAATATCATTTTGTTGGCACTACTAATTATAAATAATACTCTTACATAATATACAACAAACTTCCATATACGTACTTAGATCCATTTTTGTTGCTTCGTCCATCCTTTTAAATAGTCGTACAGGTTACATAAAACGACAAGTAATGAATAAATATTTAACGATGATACAATATTTACTAATTTAAAGTCAATCACTTTAACCATCATAAAAACTCTGAATGTAATCGTTAAGCTCATAACATTGCAAATAAAATAAAACTTCAATTCCTTTTACTTCGTTTCATCATGCGGAAGTAAAAATTATCAATGTATTTACGGATTTATTTTATAAAGTTCCGTAACCACACTTCTTAAAATACACGAACGAATTCAAGCTGTCATTGTTTTTCGCTTTGGGTGCAACAATTAGGGAATATTCTATTACTTTGCTTATTTTTAATAATTTTTTCGTAGACTTGATAAGAAAAAATGGACAAATTTTTCATGAAATTGATTATGTTAAATGAGTTATAGAAGAAGGCGTTTCTTTGCGGAATTCCATAGCACAGAAGTTACAATAGAATTATTTTGCTGTAATAAAAAACAGCAGAGTAACAGCAAAGCAATTTCATATGTTATTGAATTTTATATCACATTCCCTATTGAGTTCACGGAAAGTTAACATCGTACAGTTAAATAATATTTCAACAAGATCGTAACAGTTTTAACATCGAATGGATAATTAAAATATATGCTTACATAAACAATTATAATGTCATCATTTAATAACAATATGAAGACCATGACAAAGACCAATGAGGAGTTTTTTCATTGTTTATAACATTGTACATAACATTGTTCAATACAAAATCTCCCAAAAATAATATTATAACATTAAGAAACATAGTCCAAGTTTGTCAAAATCACCAATACCCTCATCGCGCCGTACAAAGAGTTACTTTTTAAACACGGCTCAAATATACAAATCTCCTTATCAAAAATAATACTACATTAAGAATCGTGGTCAAAGTTTGTCAAATTCACCAATACCTTACCAAACCCTACAAAGCGTTATCATACAAAACTTACAGGATGCTAGTCATTAAGTTAACGAGAAAACTAGCGATGACCTTACGAAGACCGTTTGCCGTGTTCACGTTAAACCGGTCAATCTGATGTGGGTATTAAGTACGGTAAGCGAAAGGATTTTTGAAAGTGAGCGTGAATCCCGTGGTTACCGGTCGCTTGCCTAATTTATCGTGCACGGTCTGCCTGCTAACGAAAGCGTATAGAAACATATTACAACATTTGAACTTTGTAGGTTTTTAGATGATACATTTCAATAGTTTTGAAAGATATAATCTAAGTCTCATCATCATCCTCCTGCCCTTATCCCACTCTAAGTGGGGTTGGCACAACATGTTATAAACATGCTGTACCATGATTTGGCTGCGTTTTTATGACCGACGCCTGCCTGACGTCAACTTACCTCAGTCATATTTTACGACACCTTGGTAAGAAAGAGGGCGGTCTATTCTACTCAGCCGGATACCATATGGCGGATATAATCTAAGTCTATAGAATCATATGACTTCTTAGCTCTGAGTGACGATATAGTGTAACAAAGTCTGAAAAGTTTATCTAATTTACTTTTCGTCTTTCTTTCTTTCCTTTAACCCGTCATAGAAACTACCGCATAGAGTTAAAAAAGATCTGGCTCTCTATCGAAATCTCTTCTGGAAATTTAGCTCGGTATTGTAGAACAAATAATATAGCGATATATTGTCGACAATCTATATCGCCACGACAGCTTTTTGCCAGGCACCTATCTAGGCTCTTTCCTAATCAATTACAACGAGACAGGATCGCAGAAAGAAGAAAACGATGCAGTCTTTTCTAGAAAATATTGTAAAATTAATTTGGTGACCTTTATGTTAAAAAGTATATCGAACACTTCTCCAAAGATTGGCAGCTACCTACGGTTGACTGTGACAAGGGCAGCGCTTATAACGATGTTTTACCCTGTACATACCGAGGCAGCACTTGGTCTGCCTCTGTAAAATGGCAACCATAACAGTTCTGACTGCCGTGTTCCACTGTTTTACGCATAAACCACAAAAAGCAAGTGTTTAGTTTCCCTACTCGCACTTGTATTTTCAAAATATTATATCACTTACGGCATGCCAATTCAAATTAATAAAAAAAAACATACTATTACTTTAAATGTTTTATGCTATATTCGTATTAGTTCACAATGCATTTATGTATCATATCATAATGTGTTAATTGTCCATAAAATTTTGTAAGAACTTAAACAAAGTTATTTTTAATGAATGACTTAATTATAACTGTTAAAATTCTAGAATCGAGTACAATGTAATATTCTGTAATTATGTTTTGTAACAGCACTCCGATGTGGCTTGTTAATTAAATACCTTATTTGAAATTCGCATATATATAATATAATTACACAAATTAACGTAATTGTAAGATATTTTTAGCCTTTCTTGAGAAAGATGTTTGTTACATGACTCAAGCTATTGAATTAAATTGATGTTATTTTTTTGTTTTAGTGCATACGATGGTCAACACACTTGCATTACCTTTGAAGCCATTAATCAAGCTTACCACGATGCCAGAAACAGGATTCGTAAGTACTATACTCATAGAGTTCTTATAATTAAAGTACGGGATTCATACATAGCAAGGCATGTAAGTGACAATGACACAATAACTAATGAGAGGGCAGGTGGTTCTCGTATAGTTCATCCCATTGTTTAATCCCAAAAAAGAGAGATTGATCACCCTCATTTGCTTTCTCTTTATTGTAATATGGCACATTTTAGACTGGCTTTCTTCTAAGGGCCTATTTCACAAGTTACTGATAAAGTGTCGGATAGTTAACTGACAAATAACTGATACTGATACTGATGAGTTAACTGACTAAATAAGCAGATAAATGTTTCCAAAAAGAGACTCTAAAAAGTGAAAAAATTTAAGAAAATAAAATCGCGGCCATTTTGAAATAGGTATTTGCTATTCAGCAGATAAAAAAATAACAGCCATATAATCTACCTGTTAACTTATTAAGGACTTAACTTGTATAATTGACCGTAACATATTTAGGTATATGAATTTATCTTCCTAATGATTCGGATAAAATAAAATGTCTGTTGACGGACGTCTGCTCGACATTTGCTGGACCTACTGCTATGTTTTTATTTATTGTTAAATTAAGAAATTATTACTAATTGTAATTCATAAAGATTCGTAGGTTAGCTGGCAGAGATCTCTGTCTTAGGATAAGTTGACCTTTGTACACTTTTTTTACCAATAATGTTTTTTTCAACTTTTTTATGCTACATAAATAAATAAATAACTCGTTAAAACCACCAAAACTTTCTTAAGTAAATTAACAGTTAAGAAAAATTCTTTCGGACAACTACATACATTTTTGTATGATTACATTTGACCTGGTAACATTTTATTTCCAAACTTGTTGACATTTTGACTTAATAACTTTTTCAATTCCCAATTTAATAATTATTTTTCGACCTAGCAATACCCGGAATTAAATCAAGGCCTACTTATTTATTAATACCCATACGTGGTATTATATTAGGTTTAAATAATGACGGACATCATCATAGATTTATCATACTAAAGTAGGAAAATCTCTCTTGTTTCGCGCATTATTTAGAAATGGGATTTAGTTAGGTACTTAATTTGATGTTGTAAAATTTCTAACGAATTTTCTTTTTATCCCACGTAAAAACACGACCATTCACGTATGAAGCCCAAAGGTTGGCCTTTCAAATTAATTTCGAAAATTTTGATTAATAAAAATTTTCTATTTAAATTAATTATTTCATTGAAATTATTTCGGTTTTAAAATATAAAATTGTTTGTAATATATGGCTGTTGACGTATCCATAAATCTATAAGTCGATAAACTAAGGATATTTTCAATAATACAGTCGGAAGACTAGGCTTAGATCAGACTATTTTTTTATTATAATGTGTGCGGATTTGATTGATTTTAATTAAATAAAATAACAGAGAAAGTGCAAAGATAATTTATGTCAGTCACTTTGCATAAATATTCAGCATTAGGTAAACTGACTATAAACTATTATTAATTAATCAATAAAATAATATTCATTTATCTATACATATAACAATGAATCTAATCCCCTTGGTCATCGCATCACGCATGTATAGATCGAACGATTCGATTATGTAAGTTTAACAAACCGATTTTCGTGTATAATCTACATATCTATCTATTCCTAATGCCTATTAGCTACCTATAAGCCACGGGTAGTACCACGGGGCGCAGCTCAAGCAATAAAATAATTTTGATATTTGTCCAACAGTTGTTTCGCAGCCAAAAGGCGACTGGAAAGCTGAGGACTTCGCAAGTGTTGGAGAACTCATTCTAGACATCTCTATTAATTTAGCCCGAACGTAAGTTACTCTTTACTTAACCATAATAGATTAATTAAAGGTTATGATCCTTATAGATGTACATAAGTATCTTTGTCAACATTGTGATGTCGCTGTAAAAACAAGTAGAGGACTTTGAATGAATTTATTACGGCGTTATTATTATGAGTCATGATTTGAAATAAATAATATATCACATAATAATGTTAATTTATATTAATCAACAGATGATTAAAAAATATCACAAAAGTTGATCAGTGTATTTGTGTAGACACAACTACACCCTCGGCGAAAAAAATCCGTTGAATTTCCACCACTTAACCGAATTTCCAACGAACATAGCCCGTAGTTTAAGTAATTTATAGATAGTATATTCGATTTCATACGAGGTTTCTATTAATGAAACCTTATATAAAATCGAATATACCTACTTGGACACAGCCAACAATTTTACTACGCAAAAGCAGCCGGATACATATTTCCCATATAAACGATTATTTAATCACTTTAACTATATACTAAATATTATTTAACATTTAGACGTCTAAAACCACAACTCTGTCCTTGTTTATTATTACTTTTGTCTGTCCTTGTCTTTCTCGATCTAAATCAATTTCGTTAAATAGGAAATGTTGATACTTAATGATTAATACAAATTTACAACCGCAAGGCTGGACTGGCTTTTGAATCCGTTCTTTTGTTTCTTAGATGTGATCTTTCACGGCCATGGACTAAGCACGATGCGGAAAGCAATAAGATAAAACAATATTTATGTTAACTAATAAATATCTGTCAATCTTTATTAATGAAAAGTTAGATTTGCTATTGTATGGCAAATAATCAAATTACGACTACAACACTGAACTGGTCAAGAGCATCGCATACATTTTTTAACAATGTGACTAGAAAAATTATTTTGTCAAGAATAAACCTAGAATTCCTTTACTAAACTGATATTTTAATTGATAAAAATTTGATAGAGTAACAATAGACTCTCTCGAAAGAGTCACTGTTTAGAATACTGGCAAAAATCACGAGTGGCAGTAATGAGTATTTCTGTTAAAACTTATGTGTTAAAATTGCCATTCATCACACGCCTTTCAGTAAAGGAAAACATCGTGAGGAAATCTGCATATCTCCAAAGAATTCTGGGGAGATGTGTAACCTACCAACCCGCATTGAAGCAGCGTGGTGGGTTTTAGCTCCAAACCATCTCCCCAAAATCAGAGAGGGGAGACCTATGCCCAGAAACAGTAAAAGGGCTGTTACTTATACTCATACGTTACATGTAGAGATTACAAAACGCAGAGGTCAATTTTGACACTTCGCTTAGATATATTAAAGTACAAGGGAAAGGTATGTTGTAAACACTTGTTGTAAAGTACGTTCTTTTAGTGAGGAAATCTAAGTACCTGTACCAGCGAATCAAACATATTAACAGTAGGATTACTACATGCGTGAAATAAAACGCCTATATTATGAAACATCAGATATTCAAGTTTCAATAGTTTATTAAGAAAACAATGCAAGGGAATATATTTATTATTAATATTTTGTTAACCTATCACTGTGTGTCGTTGCGAAGGTTATATGTATAAGTCAATTGTTCTTTGGTGTTATGATTGACAGATTTGGGTCTTTGATTTTGGTATTAAGTTTAGCCTCACACCTACTGGCCAAACGGGTTTTGTCATTTAATTTACAGATTACGTTTATTACTTTTTTGAAGGTTATAAAATTTTCGAACATACGTCGTGTGGTATCCGGTTGAATAGAATAGTACCACCCTCATTTCATACCGAGGAGTCGTAAAAGGCGACTAAGGTAAGTCGACCCGCCGTGTGGTATCCGTCTGAGTAGAATAGACCAACCTCATTTCTTACCGAGGTGTCGTAAAAGGCGACTAAGGTAAGTTGACCCACCGTGTGGTATCCGGTTTAGTAGAAGAGACCACCCTCTTTCTTACCGAGGTGTCGTAAAATACGGCAAAGGTAAGTTGACGTCAGGCAGGCGGCCGGTTGTAAAAACGCAGCCAAATCATGTGACAGCACATGTTGTGCCGACCCCACTTAGAGGGGGATAATGGCAGGAAGGTGTGTATATAATCGCCAAACCCCTTGTATATAAGTCGGTTATTATTATCTGTGTATGTTTTTTAAATGTATATTATTATCTGTCTTATGATTTGTCCTAATTTTTTTGCTCTCTTTCTATCTCTCTCATCGTGAAAAATGGAAAGGTGCTGAGTTTGTTAAAATTAAAATAAAACATTATGTAACTATCCGTATCAATTTATCAGTTTTTCCTACATGTATATAATTAGATATATACTATGTTCTGTCTATACAAGTGTCGTATCAGTGTTCAATAAATAAAAATTGGACGGACTGTTCTAAAACTACATTCATTAAATTTCATCCCGTCGATGTAGGAAGTCTAAATTAGAGTTGAAAGTAGTTGAAAGCTTTACAATGAATAGTTTCAGCAATACTGAATGATAAATTCTAGGATCAAAATAAATATGTTTCCATCAAAATAATAATCATTTTAGATCATGCGATGTAACAGAAAAACAAGTTCACATAAGTCTATTTTCCCGATTTTTACATTAAATATAGGAATATATGTATATCGTATTAACAATTTTCAATGCGATATGTGGCGAATATAGTAAATTATTTAAAATAAATATTTTAACCGTAACCTTACCGCTTTAAATCCTGTTAACTCCTTGACGAGTACATTAATTAAACGTAATTAAATTAAGTAGTTATGAAGGTTTTGAGATTATACAAAAAAATTTATATACAACTAGCGATTTAAAGCTACTATAAAAATATCATCATCCTCCTGCCCTTATCCCACTCTAAGTGGGGTCGGCGCAACAGGTTATAAACATGCCGTCACATAATTTGGCTGCGTTTTAACGACCGGCCGCCTGCCTGGCGTCAACATACGTTAGTCGTATTTTACGACACCTCGGTAAGAAAGAGGGTGGTCTATTCTACTCAGCCGGATACCACACGGCGGGTCGACTTACCTTAGTCGCCTTTTACGACACCTCGGTAAGAAAAGAGGGTGGTACTATTCTACTCAGCCGGATGCCACACGGTTAAAAATTACTATAAAAATATATCATACACATAAGTTTTTTACCCTTTCATGTTCGATGTACAGAAGGACATAAAGGCTGTAAGATACTCATAGTAGAATGTTATAAGGCGTCTTACTTT
Source organism: Morpho helenor (assembly GCA_029227775.1). Classification (NCBI taxonomy): domain Eukaryota; kingdom Metazoa; phylum Arthropoda; class Insecta; order Lepidoptera; family Nymphalidae; genus Morpho; species Morpho helenor. Next base: position 5,074,875 of record JARGCU010000020.1, read on the forward strand.
CATTACCAAAGACCTTGATCTACATTCTGCATACCAAATTGATTGGCCTCGATAATGAAAAATCTTGAAAATTGGACCTCATTGGCATTGCAAGGTAAAACGAACCAAACTGGACAACATAACTTACAACATAACTATTCGTTACGATGATTCATTAGGCTTCACAGATTGTCAACTTCCATTGAATCAAATGCGGTCAAGCTACGAACATAACTATGCAAAAAACCTTTAGATGTTTTTTATCGTTAAACGTATCAACGACTAGCAAACCACATATTTGCATATTATGTTACCAACATAATAATTAGAGGGTTTTAACATGAATGATTTAATGAATGAACTCATTCTTTAGTACCGCTATAAACCTTGACATTCAAAACAATGTACGTAAATTAGTTATGTCCTTAACTGCTGAGTTTTGTAGATCAATTACGTTGTAGTAATATATTATACGTGTTCGCGTCAACCTTTAAATTAAATTAGTAATAAAAATAATAGTAAATATTGCCTCAAGCATGGACAGTCATTATTAACAAATAGTAAAATTAAGAACCAATCTAATAAAAACAGAGCCTCCAGTGATTAGGTTTATTTTGAAAATCCTGGAACTTAAATATTTAAGCAGTAAGCTCAATATCTCTAACGGACAGAACCATTAAAATATAATACCTATCTAAGTAAAAAAAATACTTAACTGATTTGATTATTTCAAAATGTCAAAATCTATACAGGTATACATAATAGGAATCAAACGACATTTTTGATGAAACTTAGCTATATCGATTTATCGCGTCTGAAATCGCGTCATAAATCTTTACATTCTACTTCTAATTAAAGCTTGAACATTGGAGTAACACAGGATTTCCTGTAAAGTATTATTAGATATCTGCTAATATACCAAAATGGCCAATTAATTTTTTTTATTAGTTTGTTACATGTTTATTGTGTCCTAATTACACTGTTATTTCGTAACATGTTTTGGAATAAAATAAAATTTAAACTCCATAAAATGTATGGAGCATATTTAATATGCTTTCACAAAATGGAATGGTTTTAACAGAATGGAATTTACCATTGGAGTTAATTCAGGTCATAAACAGTTGCGTGTCTATAGTTTTTTGATCTGGCTTTTCTAGTTACTAGAAGTCCGATAACGCGTAGCTGTGGCCCTGTCTGGTTGCGATTTCCCTCGAAACAAAACAGTTAGTAACTTTACAGGACTATCCGCCGTCAATGTAAGGAGTGTGTGAAAATATCGGGTCAGCCGTGCCGGAGTATATACATGCATAAATGCTTTGTCTTTTATATACTAGCTGACCGGGCAAATGTTTTGTCATTTAAATCATTTCAAGGGAATTTTTGGTGTACATTTAAAAAAAATTCAAAATTTAGAAAAAAAAAATTATGGGTGGACAACCCTCATCACTTAGAGGTATGAAAAATAGATAATAATCGATCTCAGACTTATTGAATATGCATAAAAAATTTCATAAAAATCGATCAAGCCGTTTCGGAGGAGTATAGTAACTAACATTGTGACACGAGATTTTTTTATATAAGACATGGAAAGAATAGAAAAAAATGTATCTTACATTTGTCTATGACTGAAAGCGTTTGAGATCATTATGAAAAAGTAACTTATAACTATTATTCTACAGGTATGGTCTAACATACGAAGAAATCGAAAAAGGATTACCTCTAATAGACACGTCGCGAACTTTAATTCGCGAGGTATGCCCGCCTGTTTTTTCACACGTCGAGTGTCGCGCTGGAAAGTATCGTCGATTCGATGGCCTTTGCAACAATCTGAGACATCCTACATGGGGTGCAACGATGGCTCCATTCCAAAGGTAATTTGCCTACTTGAATATACTGTGAGATTAGAAGTAAATCCTACACAATGTTGAGTTCTTTATGATTACAAACGGACCAAAGGGGATTGGGTAGTTTAAATAATTTATAGAATCAAGGATTATTGAAAATAACAATGGTATCCTCATTCACGATCAAATAAATGTTTGTAGTTCAAGCTTGTTACACGTGCTTGGAGTAAAAATAAATAGTAGTGGTTGAACTAATTAGTATGCTTGGTTTGGTGATGCTTCGCTTTGCGATTTTGTTGTGGAGTCTATCTTCTGATTATGCTTCGGTTGCGGGGCGAAACGATTGCTTTTGTGATAGTGAAAGTGTGTATGTGTTCTATATACTTAATCGCGGATTAAAGCAAAATATTTTCATTATTACTTTTGTACTTCTGGGATTGGGTCAAACCAAGCCACCACACAAATCTTATGGCGGCTTGGTTTAATTTTTTTTAGCGACCACTAAATTGTTTGGTGCGGTTATATAACGAACTAAGTAGTAATCATGGGATTTTTTTACCGAAAGTAATATCGGAGCTGAGATATTTGATGCCAAAGTTATAGAACTACGTGAGAACGACATCGTATACGTAGACATTCACGGATCCAATTTGAAATACTTTTATTTTCGAGCTCTTTACTCGTGGATTATATTTCTAGAGTAGGTAGTAAATAGAGAGAAAGCAAATGAGACTGTGTCCATCTCTCTTTTTTACATGTTATTAGACAAAGATAAGTATACGAGTTAATAACGAGTACACCTGCACTCTGTATATGAAATGAAATGAAGTTTATTCGAAACTATAAAAATAATATGTATGCAAATAAGTAAAGAAACCGTATAGGTACATTCATATATCTATGCAAGATTATAGATATATCTTTGTAATACTCTGTGTACTACAATTAACCAACACTGTATAATTTGTTCTGTCGCTATTAAGTAACTAGGCTCTGTTAAGATAATATCGATCACGTTTAATGATGAAATGGGTTTGCTCTGTGCAATGTTGCTTTAATTGTTTCTCCTCCTTTGTATAATTATTCGTATACATAAAACAAATGTATGTAAAATAAGTGTTTCCTCTAATATGCTTTTGAAATTTTAGCTTAAAATAGCGTGCGTTATATTTTTTAAGAAATATGGTATATTTAGAACCGCTTACTCTCTTGATGTGTTTATATTTTTTTGTCTTATACATGTTTTCCTTTATTAAAATTGTTTATATATTGATTACGCCACACTACAGAAGTTATAATAGAATTATTTTGCTGTAATCTGCGTTTGTTAAGAGAATCTATGTTATGACAAAATTTTAATTACGATTTTGTCGTTGATCCTATCCTCCTGATGATTTCGGGGCGAAGCGATCGTAGACATTGTGGTGGTGAGTGTGTGTAGTGCTTGTGTGGAGTGTTGGTGTTTGCGGCGTTTTGTGATACGTGTGTTGACTTTCCAGCATGTATGTAAATGTTGCATGCTTCATACACTTAGCATTACATAGATTCTCTTAACAAACGCGGATTACAGCAAAATAATTCTATTGTAACTTCTTTACGATGGAATCCCACAAAGTAACGCTCCTATATATCACGCAGCTCTGTTGTATCCATAGCTATGTCCGCTTACTTAGCTTGTTGTCTGAAAGAGATCGCTATGTAACGACAAGACCGTCAGATTGTAAGACCTTATTTTTATTTAAATATGTTTTATTTTTCTGGTGTTCAATAAAAGATATACATCCTCCTGCCCTTATCCCACTCTAAGTGGGGTCGGCACAACATGTTATAAACATGTCACAAGATTCGGCTACGTATTTTACGTCCGGCCGCCTGCCTGACATCTACTTACCTTTGTCGTATTTTACGACACCTCGGTAAGAAGGAGGGTGGTCTATTCTACTAAACTGGTGTAAAATAAAAGAGTAATCATTTATTCATTAAAATTTATTGTTTTTTACATATTTATATGAACTTCAAGGTTAATCGGCCCTCTATTCTCCGACGGTATCAACGCACCCCGTATATCACATACAGGACACGATCTACCCCTTTCCCGGGTAGTATCCCGTACTATGCACCCTGATGACGGTTTCCATGACCACGCTGGTACTGTTATGGTAATAGCATGGGGACAATTTATGGATCATGACTACACATTGACTGGAACTCCTCTTGGTAAGAGCGCAAATGTTCAAATTGTATTTAAGATTATAAGTATACTAGTAATATCCCGCGGTTTCAGCCGCGTACATACCGATCTCATGACAGTGGAAAGTCTACTAAGTCGGACTATAGATTTATTTCTTTATAAAACATCAATAGTTTCCGCAGCGCATGCGATAACAGATTTTTATGACTAATTTTTTACACCTTATTACATTTTTATGACGGATCCCTATTTTTTTTAATGCAATATAGCCTATGTTGCTCAGTAAAGGTGCAGCTTTCCAACGGTGAAAGAATTTGAAATCGGTCCAGTAGTGTTTGTGTGAAAACATTACAAACATACATACAAATTTTTTCTCTTTATAATATTAGTATAGTAAGGTAATGAGGTAATTTGCATTTATTGCATTTAATTCAACTAACTAAATCTTCTAATATATAAAAATGAATATTTATCTGTATGTCCTTTATAGACTCCAAAACGGCTGGACCGATTTTAATGAAAATTTCAGTTAATTTCCTGTAATGTTTAGTGGCGATCAATCATTTTTTTTAACTGTTGAGTTTATAGGAGAAAATGGGAACATACTGAGCCACAGTAATGCGTGGCCAGACAGCTAGTATTTAATATTAGTCACATATCGACGTAATCACGTGATATTTGACTAATATTAAATACTAAATAATACAAATTAAATATAAATCACGTGTGTTCTTGATTAAAATATAGATAGTCCGCAAAAAATGCTATGACATATAACCGAAATTAAATTATTTATAATGTTTACTGGAGAAATATTAATAAATATCGACTATTTTTGATTAAGTCATTTGTATACTAATAAAGAGAAATAAGTTCAATAGAAAGTGAACAAATTGACTATATTAAAAAAGAATGCAAAAACTATTGTGCGCTAGACGCACTTGATTGATTTTCACACAAGAAACATGATTTCGTTAGATCCAGTTCATCGTAACGATCCCGAAGAATGTTGCAAGCGCCCTCCGCATCTCAAGCATCCTTATTGCAACGAGATCCGCGTGCCAGACGATGACTATTTCTACCGCCTGTTTGGAGTTAAATGTATCGATTTCGTGAGAGGTTTCCCTTCACCGAGACCCGGCTGCCGTCTGGGTATGTACTTTCTACTAATACTTTATTTATTAACTTCTTCAATACATGTTTGAGACGTACATGTTACATCTTTCGACTGTAATTTAATGTCAGTTCAATGAACGGGAAAAAAGGTAAGAAAAAGATATATTTTGCTATAATCCGCGTTTGTTAAGAAAATGTATGTAATATGTAATGTAAGTGTAGGAAACAACAACAATTCTAATACCTTATACATGTAGGATTTGTTACCGCAAATATCACGAAACACCGCCACTGATAACACACTACACATATTAACTACGACAAACTCAACGATCATTTCGCCCCGTATCTGAAGCATCACCAGGAACGTGAAAATTTAAACTCGGAATAAAATATTTTTCTCTATGTCAAAATCTGAGTCATAGAAAACCCTATGTGTAATAAAAGATATACGATATTTATACGGATATCCAGAGGCAAACAATATACACGTAAGACTCGTTTCTCATAGTTTTTACCAAACTATTCATTATAAAATCCATTGTTTTCAATTCCTATCTTTCTAATTGTCAGCAAAAGTTTTACAGAAACAATTATAAAACAGCTGTGCTTTTCCTGAATTTATCGTGTTTAGGAAACTTAAAATAGTCAAATTTGAAAAGAATAATAAGAAATATAATAATAAGAATAATAAGGAATAGAAATATAAGAATAATAAGGAATATGTAATAAGAATAAATTACCTACGCAAAAGTAACACATTATTTTTAGAAAATGTTGATAATTGCTAACTGCGCCAACGGGCCAGTTAATATATTTAACACATGTGAAGTGTAATTTGCAAGACAATACGGAATATTAAAATTATAAAATAAATTAGTCCATTATAAATGATTCTTAAGAACAACGTAATCACACGATCACTCAATGTTCAACACTATTTCAAAATCTGAAAGAACAACCGCAAGCTGGCAATTGATCACTTGTGGTTGCTTTGCATTTCATGCAAACTAGATTCACACAGATACATGACACTTACATTGTTCTGCAATACCGAGTACCCTACACCTTATATTCGGTCTATGATTCCCATAACAGTCGTTTAAATGCCTTGTTAAATGTTACTATTTATTTTACTGGCTATAGCTGAGTTTTAAACCCTTTATAAAAACCCTATATGTATATAAAACGCTAGGGCATTACAGGTGCACACAGACATTTGCTACTATTTGCTTAAGCGAATAATAAAACTGATTATTCGATGAATAGCGGACGTTTTGAGTTAACCGTGAAGGTATTCTTTTCGAGAGTCGATTATTATAGTTTTCACGTGTTACCGTGTTTCTTTTTAATTTTATATACTTAGATAAAGTTTTTTTCGTTTTCATTAAAACTTTACAAATAGGCTACAAAAATATATACAATGCAAAATGTTGCAATATCAAAAATTAAAAAATAGTCGCATTAGAAAACAGTATGTAGACCTTGATTATTGTTATAAAATTAATTAAAGACTATTTTATGTAAATCTTAGTCAAGTTGTCTAACTTCATTCTTTAAATATTATAAAAGAAGTTTATACATGTCAATCATCAGATAAATAAAATTCGAATTATTATATCACTGTAACGGTGCTATAATCATAGATTATGTTATAACATTCATTGATACAGGCATCTTAACGTTTTGTGACCGGTTTTTGACCTGGACATCTGCCGAGTGAGAGGCGAAAGCAGTCCGTTACGTATATAGATCTTGCGCCGTCTTACGTAATGTAGTGCAAAATCGTACCGGCTAAAACCACAATATGTAAACAACAATATTAAAAGCTCTCTCTTTGTTGCTTATCTTTTTACTGATTTAAGAAATATGACTCTCACTTATATCAAACTTAAAAAATGGAATAATGTAAGTCATTAAAGTAAAAGTTTGTTTAATATGACTAATGATGACTTATGTACTAACTAATGCTTTGGGATACGACGAAAATCAAAGATTTTTTATTGATATATAGATTTGATTGAAGATTGATATAAGATTTGATATAATAATATGTGAATTGATTAATCTGTGTGGAATTTTAATATGATAATATACTCATTAACAAAATAGATTTAATTTTTATTTTAGTTACAATAGATTAAATTACAAATTACGATTACACAATTGCTGTAATCGGCGTTTGTTAAGAGAATCTATGTAATGCTTATTGTATGAAGCAGGCAACATTCACCACACGTATCACTAAACGCAACCACCAGCAACACTTCACACAAGCACTACACACACTCACTACCACAATCGCTATGATTTCACACTGAAACCGAAGCATCATTACGATACGTTTAGTATTGCATAGATTCACTTAAAAAACGCGGATTACAGTAAAATAATTATATTTTAACCTCTTTACTATGGAATTGCGCAAAGTAACGCCTGTTTCTATAAATTATTTCATTTTTATTTATAAACTTTTCTCGGTAAAAACGAATGTTATTATATTTAATATTTAATTTTCCTACATTTATTTAAATAATTATTATAGGTTCAAGAGTTCCTTTCAACACCTTAACAGGAGCAATCGATGGAAACACCGTGTATGGTGTAACAGAAAAATTCGCGAGGTATCCTATTTATATATTACAAGAAAACATTTTAATTCAAACGATCAAGAATATAAATATAACCCAACAATAAAAAATAAAGTTAAATACATGCTTCCTCATTCGCCCCTTCATCATTTTTAAATTATAAATTAAAATAAGCATACTTTAAATAGTCGAAGATTTAAACCTTGTTCTTCATACAAAGGTTGTCTAAGTAAATGAAAAACATATGAATTAACGCAACTATATATTTGACAATTAGTTATATTAATCAATACTTAAAAATATGAATAAATGTAACAATATTGTTAGTGATTTTATCTAAATTTCCTTACACTTATATTATGTTTGTGATTGTCTAAATTGTTCTACAGGAAACTTCGTACCGGATATGGTGGCTTGCTACGAATGAATCCTGTATTTAAGGAATATGGTCTAAAAGACCTATTACCTTTAAAACTGGACATCCCCGACGAAGGTTGTACCAGACCGAATAAAAATATGTACTGCTTTGAAGCTGGTAAGCATATTCGCATTTTATATGAACATTATCAGACTAACACTTAACGGTTTCTATTGTACTAAAACGTATGATAACTTATAGTGCTAACTAAAAATAAATATTATTTTTGTAATCTTTACAAAATATTATTTATTTAAGTAAATTGAAAATGTTTTGGATTCATGAACTTTACAGTTGGTACGGAAGACTGCTCCTACCGAAAAGAGCCAGCAAGAAACTTAGCGGTTGCTCTTTTTTTAAATATATATTTCTAAAACTATATATAAATTTAAAATAAATTTATATTTATTATTTTTTATATAATTCTCATAACTAGTCTCAAGCCGTGTGGTATCCGGCGGAGTAGAATAGGCCAAACTCATTTCCTACCGAGGTGTCGTAAAAGACGACTAAGTTAATCGTCCCACCGTGTGGTATCCAGCTGAGTAGAATAGATCTCCCTCATTTCTTACTGTGGTGTCGCAAAAGGCTACTAAGGTAAGTTGGCTACGCCAGGCGGCCGCTCGTAAAATACCTAGTCAAATCATGTGACAACATGTTTATAACATGCTGTGCAGACACCACTTAAAATGGGATAATGGCAGGAGGATGATGATGACGATGATCTTATAACTAGTCTCAATTTCAGGTGAGATCAGAGTAAACGAACAGCTGGTCCTCACAGTGATGCATACTTTGATGGCTAGAGAACATAACAGAGTTGCACAGGCTCTCGCAGCAGTTAACCCTCACTGGGACGATGAAAGTTTATTCCAAGAAGCAAGACGCATAAACATTGCTGAAATACAGCATATCACATACAACGAATTCTTGCCTATTTTGCTTGGTAAAGATGTAATGGAAAAATTTGGTTTAGTCCTTGCGAAAGAGGTAAAAATTTTGTTCATTCAACTTAATCTTCCGTAAAATATTGTTATATTGGTGTATTTATATAGATTTTTGTAGATATTACAAGCTTGTTTAACATCATCCTGCACTCCTATCAAAAATATCTTGAGTAAAGATTAACTAACTGACTAGCAAACATCTTGCAGAAATATGACCCTTGCACTACTTTAATGAATATAAAAATTCTTTTCAATGAAATTTATTTTATGTGGAATTTATTACGTATAAAAAAAATTTAACAAACTAAATTCCTAGCATATTGTTTAATAATAAAATTAATATTAAAAAATGAAGAAATTTTCGTTACTTTGGAAAGATAATTTATAAAAACACTCATGTAGAAATGATTGTAAACTTTCTCGAATACTCAAGTTAACTTTTTACAGGGTTATTGGGATGGTTATGATACAGAAGTTAATCCAGATGTCATCGCATCTTTCGCGTCAGCAGCTTACCGTTTCGGTCATTCTCTTCTGCCAACAGCTGTTGAAAGATGGTCTAAAGCGCATAAATTTATTGGTAAATAATACAAATAAACATTAATTCATCAAACTCTTCAAACAGTTCAATGAAATGAAAAAATGTAAATTTTTTCATTAGCTTATATAAAATATATATTGATTTCAGCATCAAAACGATTATCAGATCTTATAAGAAGACCATATGACTTGTACCGTGCAGGCGTACTTGATGAATATGTTATGGGACTAATGAATCAGGTAGCTCAAGCTATGGACGATTCAATTACCCAAGAAGTCACAAATCATTTATTCAAAAAGGTTGGAGCCCGTTTTGGAATGGACTTGGTATCATTTAATATGCAAAGAGGCAGAGAGTTCGGTATTCCAGGATACATGGAATTTAGGAAGTTCTGTGGTTTGTCTGGTGCTGACACATTCCAAGACTTATTTGGGTCTATGGCTAATGAGACTATTCAAAAATACGAGACCATTTTTGAACACCCTGTTGATGTCGATTTATGGTCGGGTGGAGTTTCTGAAAGACCCTTATCCGGATCGATGTTGGGACCGACTTTTGCTTGCATCATTGCGACTCAGTTCTCGTACTCACGTAGAGGAGACAGATTCTGGTGAGTTCAAATGAATCATGTATATAGCATAAAAAGGCTTTGTATGTACTACTGCTAGCCAAAGTACATCTCTTTCCACCGTAAAAGGTATATGAGTTTTAAACTTACCACACTGCTCCAGTGTGAATTGACAGATTAAACAAATCCTACCTGTCCTAAATTTTTTTGGTAAGAATGGTTATATATACTCATGTTGAAAAACTTAGGGTTTGCTGTTCAAATTTAAAACCCGCAAGCCTTTTGTTAGGTGCCCATCCTCCAACTGTCTAATCATCCTCTCATTCTTCTTGCATTGTTGACACATCACATTTTTTTGGCTTCATTTATATCAATAGTATAGTAGATTAATTTATTTCCTTTAATGCGTACGTTCTAACTTTTTATTTTACTTTTAGGTTTGAACTGCCAAATCAACCATCATCTTTTACTCCTGAGCAATTAGTCGAAATAAGAAAATCGCGTCTTGCTCGCATAATTTGCGATAATACCGATATTATTGATACAGTGCAACTATATCCAATGGTGCTACCCGATCATGAATTGTAAGTATATCACAGAAGTATTTATAAATGAGAATTCCAGCATAAATACATTTAAAAAGTACTGGCCAGTTACTATTTCACTGCTGTACATAGGCCTTCTATCTCTTTTTGAAGAAAAGGGTCAGAGCTTAGACCGACCACGCTGCCCCAATGAGGATTGCTAGTTTGCACAAGTCACCATTTTTCTCTAGACATATGAAAATTTTGCTCATGATGTTCTTCTTCATCAGAAAGCAGAATATATTGCAAATATAAATTAAACACAAAAGTTTTAACAGAAAAACTTGGTGCCTGTCTGAAGTTTGAACCATCTAGTGAAAGCCTTACCGCTCGCCTCTCACAGCTTCATTACACACGTGCATAATCCATATACAAATTTAATTTTTTGTATCGTAATAGCATATCAACTCCTTAATCAAAATGGTATATTTGTTTTAGAAACCCTCGGGTACCGTGTAGAAGTGGTGTCATCCCATCAATGGATTTTTCCAAATGGGCTGACCCTGTGCCCTTTTTAGGGGGCGCTAAGGAATATGTAAGTAGCTTTTCGTACAATCCATTCCACGGCAAGAAGTAGTGGCACCAGCACCCAGTTCACAGAAAAAGTAGATTTAGCTAGCGACCATAGTAAAGTATTATAAAAGCTTATCAATAACTTGTCCTTTCTTTACATATCTAGTCAAAAGCCAGTATTTCCTAAAGTTTGGCCCATGCCCCATAAGGGGAAGTTAAAATTTTATCTGGGGGGCTATTCAAAAATATATTTGTTGCGAGTGTCAAATTTAACGATAACAGGAATTTTTTCGCCCTAAAACCTATCATTTATTCTTAAGTAAACAATTCTATTATTTGATATTAAAAGTTATGTATGTCAGGGGGTCATATGAATTTTTCAGTTAGTAAGTTATTTGTGAGTCTTGGTATTATTTTAGATACCAAAATGTACTTACTGGCAGAATAAAGTACAGATTGGTAAGGAAAGGACATTTGCTCAATTTTACTTGATAAGTCGTTTCGCCATCTCTACTTGTGTATATTGTAAAGAAAGTAGTTACAAATAATGTAGTTAGATGTATGAGGACTTGCCTTTCATTGTATATAATCATTAGATATTGTACTGTTTATTTAATAAGTAAGGAAATATCATTCGAACATTATATTAATAACTTTTAATTAATTTATTAGTCAAACACTGAGCCTATATTTTGTAATTCAATTACATTTAAATTATATTTTTATATTGTTTTAATAAATAATCATTTAGTCAAAATAATTTTAAAGTTTTTTTTTTATTTTGCCTATTTAAGTATCACAAAGTTGTTGACGTTAACATTTATTAATGCGACAGAAAATAAGTTTGTAAGTGATTTTTTATTATTTTAATCGATAACAATAATAATAATATTAATGACATTTCAACTTTATATACTTTACTAGCTTTTGCCCGCGGCTTCGCTCGCGTGGAACCAAATTACATAAAATCATTACAAAATGTAGCCTATGTGTTATTCCGATGTATGACCTATATTACTGTGAAGTTTTATCCAAATCCGTTTTTTCGTGAAAGAGTAACAAACATACATCCATACTCCCAAACTTGTGCATTATAATATTAGTAGGTAGGATTTATTTAGTAGACAAGGATAATGGTAAATGTTATCATCATTGCAAAACTAATCAATATAAATATTTGAAATAGTCGGCAGCAGTTCTAATTATTTAATTAATTATTTTAATTAATATGTCTATATCATAAACATGTTTTAATTGTAGAAAATAATAAAGTCAATAATAAACGTATAAATATTTTGTCAAAACAAAAATTTAAATAATATTAAGTTTAAAATGTACTAAAGTTAGGCGACTTGAAGTTAAGTGATAAGTTTCCCATTGTTGCCATATTTTAGTAGATCATCTGTAATTTCTTAATATTAATTAAAGCAAGGTAATAGTTTTGTATATCTCACAAATACCAACTATTTCATGAAAAGATGTCTTAGAGCTCTTCTTCCCATAACAATAAATCGTACATTTCATGTTTATACTCGTATAGTGTTTTTATGGAAAAAACTGTCACGATTGAATTTCTTCATGATTAAAGATTGTCTTTGATTTATTCACACATTTAAACTCCACAACCTATGAAACAGTTTAACGCAAACCAATAACTAGGTTATCTAAGTTTAATAACGTATTTTAGTAAGAATCAATTAGTTTTAGCAAACTTTTGTAAATACGCATAAAACTATAGGACTAATAATGTATTATTGCACTAAATAGTAGTTGTCACTTATTTTTTTTATTTTATACGTCATGAGTTACCTTTAGTCTTATATCTATACAAGATCCGAGAAAAATAATCTTTATTTAATAAAGTTTTCCTGATATATAATCTCATGATATATTTATATATCTACAATAATTAAGTAGCATAACATTTTATAAGTATAGATATGAGACATTTCTAAACTTTATTCTTTGTTAATATTTTTTATTTATTTTATAGATAGAGTAGTTGTAGTTTTATTTTAAACATCGTATGAGAATATATTGTATAATGTAAATAAAAGTAAGTAACATAAAAATTAATTTGTTTTTTTTTACTTCACCATTAAACACAATAGAAAATCACACCGTAATACATTTTATATTAATGATTTAGTAATTTCAAAAATACTAAGCTAGCTTGGTTTTATTTTCCCAGATTACAGGTGCAAATATATTACATAATATAACAACGGATCAAAACAATCTAATGTACAAAGAATGTGACAATCTAGAAAACAAAACTAGCGCCTGCTACAATATAAGTACAATTTCACAAAGTAATTCTAACGAATCTGTCCCAATAACCTTAACTATTGAAACTGTAAGAGGAAATATAGAATTATGTAAACACGATATAAATAATACTAACTGCATAAAAGAAGAAAATAAAAATAATTGCAACTTGAGTGACAATTGTACTATTGAAATTTCTAATCAGAACAAAGAAACAATCATTCCAGTCGAAGACAATAACACACTATTAAAATACATTACTAAAAAAAATGACAATATAAAAGTTTTAGAAAAATCAAAGGGGCATATCAAAAACAGTTTAAAAAGAAGAAAAAGGTCATCAAGGAGTAATGATGAAAATAGAAGAAAACTTTTAGTAGAGGATTTTAATGACAATGAAAAAGTAAATGCTCCTAGAAATAAATATCAGGATAAAGAAGGAAAAGATTTAAATTCGCCAAATTACGACCCCGATGAAATTATTAAATCGTCCAACTTAGCAAACTTTCAAGTTGAAACTTTACATAAAAATAATAATCCTCATCATAGCAAACCACGCAGAGGAAATCAAAGATATTACAGTCCAATAAAAAATAATCCTTATGGGTCTCAGACTAGGGAAGGTGAAGATACAAATAACGAAAACATATCTTACGAAGGAGAGAAATACGACGATTTTGAAAAAGCCATTAACATACCTAAAAGTAACAAACAACCTAATACTGCACATCGAAAACGAAAACAAGAGTATCATGATGATATAAATAATAAAGCTTATTTATCCAATACAGACAGATTTCATGACGACAGTGAACGAGAAATTGAAAATTCTTCTCTTCAAGATGAAGAAGAAGATAATTATAATGATGAAATTTTAATTAAAAAAGTAAAGCCATCAAATAATATCTTACAAAAAGGAAATTTGAGGTATAATAAAGATAGAAAAAACAAATATCATATTTCCAGACCAAAATTGCATGATAAAAATATCGGTAGTGTTTCAAGGAAAAATATTCATAAAGTACGAACACCTACCGAAAATCACAGCTCTGAGGACGATCAAGACGAAGAGTTACCAAAAAAGGAAAGATTCAATGAAAATACAAAACACTCGAAAAAACAAAGACAAAAACAAAAGTACCATAATAGTAAAAAACCAACAGATGATAATTCATCAAATCAAGATGACAATGATGAGGACGATTCTCATGAAAATGATAAATACGGTGAAAACTTTCATGCACCTCAACAACTCCCGAACAATAAATTACGAGGAAAAAATGAATATAATAATGACAAATATAATGATTATCGTGGGCCTTCATCTAAATACAGAGATCAAGAAAATACTGAAAATTATGAAAAGGAAGCTGTAGAGAAGGAAAATGGGTTTGAAAATGATGAAGAAGAAGAAGATGATGATGATGATACAGATAATGATGACGAAGATATTGAAGATTTTAAACATTCAGAATATAAACAAACTCCGTACAGAGTTTTGCAAGAGCAAAATCAAAAATATTATAATGATATAAGAAACAAATTACGTTTACCAGAACCTAAACGATTTAATGAAAAAGCTAGCGAAAATTATGACAGTAAAGACGTTGATAAGTCAACTGAATATGACAATAGCGAAGAAGATAAAGTACCAGTCGAACGCATAAACAGAGATAGAGGAAGTCATAAAAATGGGCATCATTCTAATAATAATTTTCAAAAACCTAATCAAGTATATCACATTGATAAAAATAATAAATATCTTTCAACCAAATCTAAACAATTTGAGGAAGATACCAATGAGAATCATAAAAAAGAAAATGCAAATGAGAACAAAAAATATGAAAAAGACGGCGAAGCGATCACACAAAACTTAAAAACACATCAAGGCTTTCATAAAAAAGATGAGGATGCGTCATTGCAAAGTGCTAGAATTACAAATATAAAGAGCGAAAATGACAATGAAAGTGAAAGAACTGTAGAATTTACAGATGATAACAAGAGTATAAAAAATAGTGACAAATTGAATTATTTAAACTCACCAGCTACAGAAAATATAGATCAACACTCACTAAGTAATGACAGATCAAAATATGGTTCATATTCAAATTTAAACAGTAATTCTAATGAAGACAACAAGAAAACTAAGTCATTAGGTGATAATTACCAAAATAGTCCAACAATATTAGAATCCCCATCAAAATCCGAAGATATACAAGAAGTAGATTTAGCAGATTTTAGCTATGAAAGATTTAAAGGGACAAGTGAAAATAAAATAGAACCATTTAAAAGCTTACAACAAAATTATGAAAATGATTCTCTTACTGAAACTGTTTCAACTATTGAACCCAATATTGATGAACAATATTACAATGATAATAAAACCAACAATTATAAAAAACCGAAAGAGTTTGAAAGACAATCCCTAAGTAATGATGACGTTATACGACCTGTAGTAGAACCAAATCAAAAAAATAACAACGAAGGGAAAGAAAATGATTCAACTGAGAACCTAAGGAATAATTTTAGGGATTTTCTGCCGAATGCCGTTATCCATATAGAAAATGAGCCACTCTTAAAATCAGACGAAAAGGTCAATGTTAAACAACAGTTTGAAAGAATTCCAATTAATTATAATCATGCCGCTAATAATATATCTAAAAGTGCACCTCCTATAAAAAATAATAATTCGGGTAGCCTCAATACTAGGGCCCAAGAGAAAAACGATTTCGATGAAAATTTAAATTTCAAGTTTAATCCAGATGCGACTGTGTACGACGAGAATTTGAATATTAAATTTGGTGACATAAATATCAAACTTCCCGAAATTAAATTGCCAGAAGACGTTTTAATATATGCTCAACAAGATGAAAGCACTGAAAATAACCATAAACCTGCTTATTACAATTACGATAGTGAAAAAGTGGAAAAGTTTTCGGAGAAGCCAACAATAAAAGATAATGTTCAAAATAATTACGTTTCCAAAGAAGAATCAATAAATTCTGAGAAGCCATTACCTAAAGCGGATGGTGATTACGATTTTTTCGCTTCTTATATTAATAAGCCTCATGAAACAAATCCTGATGTTGCAAACAATAACAATGAAAATATAAAGAGTGAAGACTTATATGAAAAGTTCGTTCGAGAGAGATTCGGAAGAAAAAACTCTTTTAAAGAAAGGTCAGAAAAATTGCAGGAAAAAAAAATTCCGGAAAAGAGACCTAAGAATCAAGAACTCTTTGAAACGTTACAAAAAGCGATAAAAAAGGCTGAAGAAGTCCAGAAAGAGGCTGAAAAAAGTGGGGATCCTGATGCTAATTATCTCTGGACTTTAGAATATGGAGAAAAATTATAAGATAAAAATAGTTTTAATTTTTAATTTAAGTAGACAGAGTTTAAGTAGTACAGACTAATTTTAATATTATGGCATTTATTTTAAAAAAAATATAGGATTATTTTGTTGCTATTAGAGTTCGACTTTTTTCATAATATACTATACTGTTCAAAGTTGGGTTAATCGAACTGTTTATTTTGAGTGTATTTAAGAGCAAAAAAATACTATTTTATTTTAATATTAACATTTTGAGCGGTTGTATAAACACTTATTTACACGTTTAAGTACGTGGGCAAATATATGTCCTTCTTTAATTAAACCACGTGCCTAAATGGCTGAAACTTAATCCCTTCAAGCTTCCGTCAAAGATTGTACTTTCAGTATATTCTTTTACCAACTTTAAACTCCATAAAAATAAAATGAACATGTTTTGTAATTTATAATTGCAATGAATCAACCGTCTTTCTCTGTTAGCTAGTTTATTACTGTCGTCCCGTTATCGTTTATTACAGTCGTTAACAACGTCGTAACACAACAATAATCCATATAACTAAAATCTGATATTAAAAATTTCTACGATCACATCTTCCATAGATTTGACTGATCGCTAGATTAGTACTATCATAAAAATTAATTTAGATACTTGTTAAATCATGTAAGCCAGTTAATTCATAAAGCCAGTTATTTAATATACATAGATAATAAAGGCAACCTACCTTCTGTCTATGTGATGGAAACTGTCTCTTCCAAGTTGTAAATGAAATGGGAGTTATTTTAAGTTATTGTGTTATTTAAAAACTACAAGTATATGCATTCAATTTTTGGTTTCTGTAAGGTAAATGAAGATTTAGTCATGTACCAAATAGCCTTGATGGAAATCAAAATCAATAAAATTGTTACCACATCACAACGCAAGAACATAATTTTCCCTCAAGACTATTTATAGAATTCTTAATAATTATGTTCTTTATAATTGCTTAGAAGCAAAAAATGCTATATAAAAAATGCTAAACATTGTGAATGATATGATCGTATAATAATAATAACTACTATATAGATAATATATAGGAATAAAATTGACTGAATACATATTTTTGTTTTATTATGTTCATGAAAAGTAATTATTTAATCATTTTTCGATTTAATCATAGACGTCCACAGCTTAGCAAATTAGCTTGAATGTATATTTATATATATACATGTTTTTATCACTCATATTACTACATACACTCTGGAATAAACCCTATATTTCGTGTATTCAATCAAGACATGCTAAAAATTTATGGTAAGTTTATTTTAAATTTTAAACTACGTATATTTGTAATCATTATATACATATATACTAAGAACACTTTGTGTTAATTACAACTTTTCTCTTCTATGTTCCAGAATTTACCAGCATCTGCAAACTTTAAGTGATTTCCGTATTTGACTAACGTGAAAGCATTAACTTTCGAATTGACTATATACTAGTAGCCCTAACGCTTTTAACAGCCTTACTGAACAGAACGGTCAAGTAAAAAAAGAAGCTAAGGCAATTGTGCGAAATACGAAAAATGGAGCTCGAAAACTCTAGTAGCCTACGTCGTTCTAAGGGTGCCTTCTTTGAAGCCAGATCTCGGCTTATAGCGATATGTAGTAGAGGGAGATAGTACGATGGTAATTAGTCATTATGGCAGCAGAAGTGTGATGATCTGAGCCACGACTGACCTCAGAAAACTTAAATTTCTTCTTCCTCATAGAAGAAATACCTACGTATAACATGTGTTTTTATACGTATTTTATGTCTGCGATTGCGATTTGTTCGTCAGTGTCATATAGGAGGCTTCAAAGATACAAATAAATATATAGAATATATACATAGCGTGTCCTTCGACCAAATAACTTATAAGCTGTACCCGCGACCTCGTTTGGGTTGACACAAGTGTTAAATACCCTCAATTACTATGAGATACGGCTACGTATTGCTTTTTTATTTACTTCGTTTATAATGAGTTAAAATAATAGAGCTATATATTATTTTGCTGTTCCTGAAGGAAAAAAGAGTTAAGACTTTTTTATCGTACAACTGGGTCTATGTTACTTTGTCTATGATTGAAATCCCTTTTCCGATACATTTTTTCACTTTTTTTTCAATCCTTTCCAATCCGTGCATTAGACTTATAACTTAAATTAACTGCTTTTGACGATAAGATCGTTATCGTTATCGTCTTAAGATCGTTACCCGTTCTTAAGTTTTGATTTAGATTAGTATAAAGACTTATGTTTACGACTGAGATCTAATATTGATACTAAGAAAATGATACTACAAATTCAGTTTCCAAAAATAATTCTATAAAACCCTAATTGATTAAATTCTAATTGATAGTTTAATAATAATTAAACTATCAAATAGATAGTCCAATAGGCGACCTAAATTCCCGCCATAACTCGTATTCATTATCTTTACTTACTCACAGTTAATCATAGATATTAAATTACGAACTATAATTAGGGATGCACTAAGAGTAGAAAAAAATCCAGTAGTAGTAGAAAATTGCTAAATTTTCGATTTTTCCCTTTAAAAAATGCATCCATAAAAATCGATTAGTTCGTATCAAAATACGGACTATTTGAAAAGTTGCCTTTTTAATTCAATTAGAATAAAAGCGAAAATGGACGAATACCAATAAATAATAATAGATGCGCTGTTTGTGAAAATCAATTAAAATATGTAGATGATTTCGTCCAACAATGCATTACGACGATTATTTAATTAAAAAACGATTATTTAAAAAATAACCGATATATTAATAAAACCGATTATTTTTACATCCCTAATTAAAAATACAGTAAATTATAACCTAAATTATTTTAGTTAGTAATCTATGACCTAAATCATGACAATCTGTCAAAAATAAAAGTTCAGAACCCAAGCATATGAGTGTGGAATTTTGTAATAAAACTTTGATATTCTAGCTGAAACAGTTCTGATTACTCTAAATCCTCTGAACAAGATAAAATATTTACTTTAGAATTATATCCGTAAAATGGCTGAAGATTTACAGAAGAAATTACAAAAGGAGTTTGAGCTCTTCAACAACTTGAAAAAAGAATATCATAAAGCAGTTGCACAGAAACAACAATTAGACAGCCAACTAAATGAAAATAAAGCAGTAAAAGAAGAATTAAATTTATTAAAAAAAGATGCTGAAGTTTACAAACTCATTGGACCAGTGCTAGTGAAACAAGAATTGGAAGAAGCAAGACAAAATGTTTCCAAACGCTTAGAGTATATTAGTAAAGAAATAAAAAGATCCGATGGCCATATTTCAGCTTTAGAAAATAAGCAAGAGGCTGTACATGAAAATCTCAATAAACTTAAAAGTGATCTTGATAGTTTAAAAATAGCAGCCTAATACTTGAAACAAATGCATAAGTTTTACATTACACTTGCTTTTATATAAGTGATCTTAAATACATTAGCCATCTGCATACATGATTATTGTTATTATCTTATAATTTTTGTCAATATATTTAGAGCCTTCAAAATAATACAATTCTGTTGGAATTAATAAAGTTGTTGATGTGACCACATATTTGTTGAATACTAATCAAACTGTGTTCTATTTCATCAAACTGAAATTTTAAACATTCAGGAGTTATTGAAACTAATTATTGTTCTAAAATAAATGGCAAAACAATTCAGTGTGTTATTTTTAAAAAGTTATCATGCATGTCATCTTATTTATAAATAACACATTTTCTTGCTGGTTGCATTATAATTTCTTAAAATTTTAGTAAATAAACTTAATAGAATTTATTAAAAACGTAATTTAGAAAATTACTCTTGCTTTAAAATTATGTAATGTTAATAAACTAACAAATTTAAAACCTATGAGATTTTTTTATTAAACTTAATTAGTTCAATATGTTTTTGGTATTATTCTAATATAAAAATGTGCAACAAAGTAGGTGTGTCAGAAATCATCATTGAAATTGAACATCAATATTAATATTATAAATGCAAGTTTGAGTGTCAGTTTCCCTTTCATTATGAATCACCCTGGAGCAATACCTATAAAATTTGATACAACTGAAGTTTATAGTATTACACTATATGACTAACATATGTAGATAAAAAAACATTTTTTTTAAATAAGAAGAAAATATTGAGTATTTTACCACTTAATGAAGTTGCAGTTTCGGCTTGTAATTAAGAACTTTTTTTTTATGTTCACAACATTTTACATTTTGTTTTTTACCTTGATATGTAAATTTTACCAACAAACCAAATCAATACTCATAATTAATTGTCTTAACAGTTTCCACGTCCCAGTTTTCACTGTTCCTATGACTCCAATTATACAAATTTAAGGTCTCCAATTTCAGTAAACCCTTTTCATCAACATGTTTAAGCTGTTTGTTTTTATTGCTGTTATTGTTACAATATAAGCAGTCTTTTGGAGACTCATCATCCATCATGAAATTTAATAATACATTTAATATTTATTTTCCGATAGGTCACCCAAAATAAAAAATAAAAACAGTTTTTGTAATTTTATTTATTTTTCAATCAAATAAAGCCTTAATATTAATGGCACATTTCAGCAAAACTTTGAACCAAGAAATGGAATGTTGCTCCTATAGAAATATAAAAAAATGAACACATTCCATTATAAATGCAATCAATATGATTCTAAGTATATAAAAAATATTTATTAATATATTTTATTTCTTTAGATTACAAAAAAAAATCAGTCAAAATATTGGTCCCCTAGTTATAGCTTGGCAACTACTTTGTCATAAACATTTATCAGTTTTAATATATCTTTCTTATATCCATTAATTAAATATAAATCTTCAATAATATTTTGTAATACCAAAAATACATACTTTATAATCACACTATTTATGCTCCTAGATGGCTATATATTGTAAATATGTCACTCTTATCACAATGTAAAATTCATATAAAAATATATTTTATCATATAAAACAAAACATGATTCACTTAATTCTACTTTGTACACAAGGTACACTACAAAATGGCATTTCTTGTTTCACGACAAATCGACCACTCAATAAACTTTTGCCGCACATACGTCCCGAACATATAAAGCATTCAGCGTGCCAGTGCATATTGCTCCAGGACACGCCCTGTTGTTCGGGACCAATGACACCCCCACAAGCGCGGCAACGTTCAGCATAAAATTGATCGTAACAAGTCAAACAAATAGGCAGACCTGTTTTATCATCAGGAACATACTTCTTTCCTCCAAGTGGTGCATCACAATGATAGCAACAGAAGTGCTGTACATGAAACGCCCTACCCTCAGCAGCTGTATAAGGTCTCGTGAATATCAATTCGTCGCATCCAGCACAACGAGGTATTTCCAGCACATTAGCTAAATCTCTAGCGCAATATATTTCTCCTTTATAGTAGAAGTATACGAGGTCGGCCAAAAGTTCACCACATTGACAGCAAGTGAAACATTGTGGATGCCAAATAGCCTCCTGTCCAGCTCTCTCAGCTTTAACGGCCACTTCACCGGCAAACATTGGTTTCTGACATCTCTGACATGGCACTCCTTCATTATACAATTTCCTATTAAACTCCATTTCAGCAGGGTTGAGCGATATGTCAGCAAATTGAGTAAGAATGGGATCAATCTGTTCTATGTAGTTGTTAACTTGGATAGGGTTGCCACTATGATCGAGCTGTATATTGTCAGCAGAGTTATCCCATTCATTACTCTTAGGTGGTAGAGATATGGCACCAGGATAGGTATTGTAATTGGGTAGTGGGGGTGGGTGATCCTCTTCAGATTGCGCTTTAAGATAGTCTCTTAGTGGTGCAGTTTGT
Organism: Morpho helenor; assembly: GCA_029227775.1. Taxonomy (NCBI): domain Eukaryota; kingdom Metazoa; phylum Arthropoda; class Insecta; order Lepidoptera; family Nymphalidae; genus Morpho; species Morpho helenor. The sequence continues at coordinate 5,097,614 of JARGCU010000020.1, forward strand.
TGCGGTTCAACCTGATTAATCGGCTTCATTGTTGTAGAGTACTGAGGATTTATCTTTGTAGAACAAATAGTGCCACTATGTTCCAGTGTTGTTGGTTCATGTTTCCAGCTCCATATTTCACCGTTAGGAGCAAAAATGGTACCCTTATTTATTCTGTTATCGAATAATTTAGGCGTCCCCATAACATTGTTGTTGTTTACTGACCAAAGATCAGGCATTATCTGAACTCCTAGAGATTTGTTGGCAAAATCATTAACTTCGTCTTTAAACACGGGGTTTTTGTTATACTCATCACGGAACTGTTTAATAGGCTCGAGGTATACGTCAGTAGATACAGGCATATTTAAGTCGCTTAAGTTTTTGAGTAATCTGTCATAGACAGGGCCATGCTCAACAGCACTTTTAATTCTGTCAGACTCGATCTTCATTACGTGAAGTTTGTCTTTTACGATGCGGCTCAATATAGGGCTGGATTTATAATCAGGCAAATTAGCAGCGCTACTAACAACATTGCCTTGCTGATCCAACACAAGTTTTTTATCAGAAGCATTCTTAGGCACAATATTATATTTAACCCCTCTAGAAATATTTGATATCTTCAATGGCAGTGCATAAGATTTTGTTGCACCATAAGTTTTGCTGTTTTCTATAGAATATACTTCACCGTTTTGAAGAGGGCCAACTCTTACAACATTACCCATTCCCACAACATGATCTTTGATACGGGTAATATATTCCTGAAAACAATAAATTTTCGCATATAGTATAACACTATATTAGATAAGAGTATTTTATATATGGAGATCAGTTATATTCACGTTGTAAATATCCGATTGTCGACTATAGTTTCCGAGTTTAATCTCTCGCTACTACTTTCTTCAAAAAGAAGTTACACAAATCTATTTTTACGACGCAAGTATAACCGATCTTTGCATCTAATATATAAATACTACTCATTATTTAAATTCTATAAAATTGAAATCGAAGAAGTTCATTAAATTATTCTTATTGTATGCCTGTAATTAAATTCAAATAACTGCATAAAAATGACCCACAATTACTTCAACGACATGACATTAAGTCACTCAAGCTCATCAATTCAGCTTCTCGTGTACTAGAACTGGTGTTTGTATTAGAACCTTAGTTCCCAAAGTATCTAATGTAGATCTACATAGTATATTAATGAAGATAAGCTCTTACTGTATGACGTCGTGTGGTATCCGGCTGAATAGAATAGTACCACCCTCATTTCTTACCGAGGTGTCGTAAAAGGCGACTAAGATAAGTTGACCCACCATGTCGTATCCGGTTGAGTAAAATAGAGCACCCTCTTTCTTACGACGGAGTCGTTAAATACGAGTAAGGTAAGTTGACATCAGGCAGGCGACCGGTCGGAAAATACGTACCCAAATCATATGACAACATGTTTGTAACATGTTGTGCCGACCCCACTTAGAGTGGGATAAGGACAGGAGAATGATGATGAAGCACTTACTGTATGCTCAGATTTCTCTTGATCGGTGGCGTGGTGCCTCGCAGCGGTGGCGACATCGTGTGGCGGCAGTTGTGTGCGGAGTTGGGCGCGCCGCTTCTTTGCAGCCTCTGAACCTGATACTGGCGCCAAGGGACCCAAACATGACATGTATTCGGATACCTAGACAACATATAACATCTATACTAATATATAATAATATATAATATCTTATATATATATAAAAGAAAGTTGGACTTAGTTACACTATTTATAACTCAAGAACGGATGAACCAATTCGGCTGAAAATTGGTGGAGAGGTTGCTTAGAACCAGGAGACTGACATAGGATACTTTTTATCCCATTCAACCGGATTTCCGTCAAGTCACTATAAATCGTGGTATAACAAAACGCAAATGACAGCGGAATAACAAAACATAAATGACAGCTAAATGTAATTTTGTCTTTGGTTAAGTATATTTTTTGAATTGAGATATTCCAAAGATAGCAGGGAATCTTCATGGTATAGGGAAAGGGGAATTGTTTTACTCCAAATAAACGTGTGCGGGCCACGGGGAGTAATGAATAAAACAAAACTACTGGATAGATTCTAATCATTTTTTTCACTAAGTGACATAGGCTATATATGTTATATCCGTGCGAAGCCAGAGCGGGCCACTAGTATATAATAATATATAATAAGCTGAAGAGTTATTTTGTTTGATTGTTTGAACAGTAGATATATAATTTATAGAATTAGGTGTTACTTTGCGGAGGTCCATAATACAAAAGTAATGAGAATATTATTTTGCTATAAACCGAGATAAAAGGAAATATATGTAATGCTAAATGTAGAGTGTACTGTTCGTTCTCATACCTGATACATGCATCAAAAAACTAAATTATAAATTAGACATATAAGTTTTAACAGAAAACTCATTGGTGTCTGCCCTAGGTTTGAATCTGTGACTTCCTCGATACTCGCACAGTGTTACCGCTGGGCTATCACAGCTTGGCGGCAATATTAATGAGTACCAAAGCAGTTAAAATTATTAATTTATATTGTTTATTGTGACAAGTTTACAAGTATGGATGTAAGCAATGATAATCTAAATTCAATTATAACTATGACACATAATATTTATGATAATATGATGCATTTGTTTCACGCTGTGTGGTATCCGGCTGAATAGAATAGTACCACACTCATTTCTTACCGAGGTGTCGTAAAAGGCGACTAAGGTAAGCCGACCCGCCGTGTAGTATCCGGCTGAGTAGAATAGACCACCCACATTTCTTACCGAGGTGTCGTAAAAAGCAACTAAGGTAAGCCGACCCGCCGTGTGCTATCCGGCTGAGTAGAATAGACCACCCTCATTTCTTACCGAGGTGTCGTAAAAGGCGACTAAGGTAAGGACCCGCCGTGTGGTATCCGGTTGAGTAGAATAGACCACCCTCTCGCTTACCGAGGTGTCGTAAAATACGACTAAGGTAAGTTGATGTCAGGCAGACGGCCGGTCGTAAAAACGCAGCCAAATCATATAACATGTTGTGCCGACCCCGTTTAGAGTGGGATAAGGACAGGAAGATGATGATGATGATGCATTTGTTTCATCACAGCAACAACTTATGCTGTATTCAAAATGTACTTTCAGTTTTTATATAATGTAGATTTGTTCGCTCATATCAATACCACAAATCATAAGGTATATCTTATCAAGACATTGACATGAAATCTTAAGTATTAAATATGATAAATGTGATAAAATATTTCTAAAAATATTATAATAATGTATACCAATTCTGTTGAAGCATTTGGTGGTACCCAATCCAATTTCACAGGCTTATCTGTCACTCCACGAATTTTGATGAGTGGCACTGTAATTCAGACAAACATGACATAATTTTTTTGAATTGAAATCGAGGCATAGTCCACCTACTTTTTTAATTTGAAATTTGGAATTGATTGAATAAAAGTAATGAGAATATTATTTTGCTATAATCCGCGATAAAACTTAGCGCGCATCTATCGCGGATTATACCAAAATAATATTCTCATTACTTTTGTATTATGGACCTCCGCAAATTAACGCCTAATTCTATAAATTATAGCAAAATGTATATTAATTAAAAAGTATAACTTACAATATTAGAATTAAATTATATTCCATCTTTCATGATTGTAATTTTAGGAAATAATTAATAAAAAGCATACTTTTTACATTTAAAAATGCATCAATCATTTTGCCGTATTCTTATATACACTTGTTGCCATATCTCAATATTACTACTATACTTTTAAATTAAATACCATATGAAAGCACTTTTGAGGATTCTATTATTAGCTGTCTTCTGCTGAGTAGCGATTTAAGTTGTAACATAGTGTCATGTTATGGGGATGTTAACATTAAAAATAGTTGATTATAGCAATGATAAGATAAAAAAATCTCATACTTAATCCTTATAAAACAATATGGTTTTATTATATATAATATCTGGGTGACCGAGCCTTGCTCTGTAATTTAAAAAAAAAATAAAAAAAAAATAATGGGAGAGATGGGGCTCGACCCTAGGTATTTTAATTTCTCGAGACTGCCCGTTCTCCGAATAAGCTATGCTGACTTGACAGTTTATGACAAAAATTTAATTTAATTTCAAAATAAATATTAGTATTTTTTGATGCCCAAAAACAGGGATAAAATGATTTTTTTTTAAATAAAACCTAGCTAGATCGATTTCCTCCCCCAAAACCCCCTACATGCTGAATGAAAAAAATATTTAAGAATTTTTTTAGATTGGAATAACGAAGCTATGTTATATGTTATCATTTAATTAGCAGCAATAATTTGATGGTTGAGTTGTTTCTTTATACTTACTGGAGGCTTTCTTAGGCTTTGCAGTACCAAGAAGTTCAAATTGAGCCCACCCTGACAAATCATCATCTTGGACATCATGCACATCCTTACTGCAATGGCAAGCTCGACACACCTTCCTCCAGAAGTGTAAATCCAAGCCAGGACAACCAGATCCTGTATTTTAATAAATATTTAAAATTAAGAGTCTTGTCCACAACAATACTTAATATTTTCTGATAACAGTGATTTTGAATAATTTTTCATTTACTCATCATATTCAACATTTATATTTTTTTTTTTAATTTATAAATTTAGCAGACAAAATTTAAGGATGAATCAATTTATAACTCAAGATATATTTTTAACTAAGACGATTAAAATGTTTTATAAAAGCAAATAACATTTTTACCATATATACAACATTAGTATATAAATTTACCTTTAATATGCTCAATTTTAGATAAAAATAACTAATAAATTAAAAGTAAATAGAATGTGCAATTTTGTGGACCTTGTGCTATCATCCTAACTATCTCTCCCTTGCATCCGTTTCAATTAATATTATTATCTTGCTTTATGGCCAGTACAGTGCAAATTGGGTGCAAATCACTCTGCGAGTGTTACATAGATCCGTTTGAAATAAAGAGTATAAACAGTACAAGATTATCTGCCAAATTACATTATTTGAGAGTCTAATTTTATTGCTATAGAACTAGAACTTATTTTTAGTACATCAATAAGGCTTGTGAAAGTAGAGTTAACGATTCAAAAGAACTTGGTAATATAATATATATATATATAATATAATATATATGGAACACTTACACACACGGTTGTCTGTCCCCAAAGTAAGTAACTTAATACTTATGTTATGGTAGACAGACAACTGGTGAATATATACTTATAAATTTTTTAAATACATATTTTAATACAAATATACACCCAGGCTCAAAGTCCAACAAATTCATATATAGAAAATGGTAGCCCTCGGCGGGAATCGAACCCGCGACCCGCGGAGCTGAAGGCAGGGTCACTATCCACTGCTCCAACGGGCCAGTCAAACAAGCAAAAAAATTAATTAGAGTTTTGTATGTTTTAAAAATCTTAATTTATGTCGAGAAACAATTTGTTTAGCCTCAATTATTGCACATTACATCTTCTTACCGCATGAATTACAAGGTGCGCCGGCGCCGCTGTCATGTCCTAGACGCGCTTTACTTAGTTTCTCCCTTTGGCTCTCCAGTTTGGATAACCAAGCCGGGGCCTCGGGTGTCTCCACACATGATTCACTCATCTAATTAAACAAAGTTAATTAAATGATAATATCCACTACATAAAAATAACATGACTGAGTCATAACAAAGGGTACGTACAATTAATTAGTTAAGAACGTTAAACTTAAACAGTCATAAAATATACCTTAATTATTCAAATACTTGTATAACCATAAAAAGACTACTAATGCTCAAAATAAATGGTCAATTAAATATTGAAATCAAAATATTAAACATAACGAAAATAAAGTCTACAAAACAGAAAAGACTGCTAAATTCTGTCAAACATATGTCAAACGAGTTATGAGCATAGATTATTAACTATAAAATAGATGGTTGAGATTCATACATTGGCGCGAGCCTATTTTCGGTGGTATGGGGGGGTGCAGAGTAGCACTATAGCTACTTACATTCTCATTCATAAAAAAATTTTTTGCCTCTCACCCGTTTCATTCATAAAAACGGATTTAGTCTCAGCTCTGACTCTTTCTCACATATGGAGTAGTAATATATATAACATATGACGTAAAATCGTAGTAAAATTAGTGATGTACTTGGTGCGCTAAAACCGTAACTAGTGATGTCAAAGTTTTATCGATTCGCATTTTACTCTTACCGATTATTTGGATAACCGGTTTTCCTGTAACATATTAATAATGATTTTTAGATTTTAATAAAACAAAATATTTAAGGAAATTCTTTAATAGACTTTTACTGTAATAAAAAAATTTATATTCAACAGCCGTTTTACATTTCTATGTGCATGCTTCTTAAAAAAAAAGTTTTTTCCTAAACACGCTAAAAGTGCAACTTCAAAAATGATTACTATTTTTAAATAGGAAACAGAATCGGCGATCATGTATCTTGAAAATATAGGAATTGTAATTTAAATTATTATATATTATTATTAAATATAATTAATTATACGTATTCACTCGAAAACAAATTTACAAGATTAGTATTTGAAACAATAGATGCTTTCGTTTTTACCGTTTTAGTATTTAGGAAAAAACATTATACTTAAAAGGAGTATACTTGATGGTAAATTATAAATATTAGTCTTTTTTAGATATATTGGTAGTATTTTTATAGAATATTAGTGGTTTTTATCTCTAAGTATAATATTTTCCATCAAACCAGTTAACACTTCGGATTTATACATATAAAGTAAGAATTAAATTGTGAAATTTTGCCATAATTAATGTGCCAATTGATACCAAGCTTTTCGATGAAAGAAAACATCATGAGGAACTATACTCCATGGGTTAAGTATTTAACTAAATGTAAACATGTCAAAACAGGTAGTTTATAGTAGGCATTATCTGCCTACTATAAAGTACCTTTTTTATTACAACACATTATACTAACATTTAATATAATTTTTAATTCTTTTAAAGAATTTAAAATTATTGATAGTATTCGCACCACTTTATTATGGCGTGATTGCTATCAATAATTTTTACAAACTTTGAAACAATAAATAAGAATTATAAAATTTTTAAAGAAAACGATGGATAATATTAAATACACTAAATTACTACACATTTAAGTATCACAGAGTGAAGCTCGTAGAATATTGATATTAGGTTGCGTTGATTAATCCAATTACCATTTTAGGTAGTTTACTTGGCTAATTTGTATCTGCTGAATTTTATTAAATTATATATTGCTGTTTTGCTATACTAAAGGTATAAATATTTAATTTTAGAAAATACCAATCAATTTATGAAAATTACATTTATAAATATTAGAGATATTCTTTTGACAACTGCAGTTGAACCCCAATTTTTTCATTTGTTAATAATATTATTGTTATGACATATTTGTCACTCCTGAATCACATGGTTTTGTTTGTTTACATCTTGTTATGTTTCTATACTTATGGAGTATATATAGTAAAATAATAAAAATTTTGAATCAATTTTTAAATGTTAATAATAGTAATATTAGTTAGTTACTTTTGCCTCATGTATCATAGTTCTATAACTTTACTTGCGATAAAATTTTCCATTTCCATTATCGTTTTCCAAGTATCTGCAGTACTGTGAATTCTCCTTAATTGATACACCGTTGTCTAACTTGCATTATGATTACGATTATGCAAAAAACTTTTAACAAATCATATTTATGATTAATGCAAGTTAACCAGGAATTTTAGTTTTTTAAGTTATATACATTTCTGTCTAATTAACACTTTACATGCCATATAATGCCATTCCAAAGATATAAGTTTTTGTGATGGATAATATAATTTTAACTAGATCAAATCTTTCAGTTTTATTAGACAATAGCGTAATTATAAAAATTTCACAATTTAAATAATCCTGTTTTGAAAATATATTACTCCCCGGATTGCGCAGGTTTTTAGTTTTGCTACACAAGTAAAAACACGTGTTTTGAATAGGAATAAATGGTGTTAATGTTAAAATACACAATTTTTAGCAGCAATACAGGCAGAACTCATAATTCATTATAAGCCCGTCGTTTAAGCAAACTAACAATTAAACTAGCAACTAAGCAATTGTTATTCATTTTCCTGAGTAATGAAAATTTTAAACCCATTCATCTCAAAATATAAGTTTTTGAGTTGTACCGCTATTGCTGCACATGACCGATATATCAATATACTGAACCGGTAATATGATATGGCTTGGGTCTGGAAAATATTTCTGATGGAATACAAGGTACTATAACTATCAAACAATAATATTAACCAATCATGTTTTAAACAATGAAACTAAATTATGATCCGTTCTAGTGTGCTAGAGCCCCCTTATCCACGGATTTGAGAAAAAATCCATTGGGTCCTAGTTAAGAAGTTTCAAACTTCATAATGTTTGTCAATTATACTAATATGAATACTATTTTGAAGACACAACCTTCTCTTGAGTCCTCTAGCATTGAAGCGGACTTTTACAGCCTTATTCCAAAATTCCGAATGGTTCAGGCGGCAAAATAAATTGTTAGTGAATAAAAGCATTCGCGCTGTGAAAATGTTATTACTAATGTCAATAAATGAGGCTAAATAATTATGATTCGACTGAAGCTCTTCATATATGTTCATCTGCATCATCGGGCTCGTGGACACTTCCCGGCGGAAGAGTTCGCAGCATATTTAACCTGTAATAAATAAGTTATTCTTTAATAATGTATAGATAGAACATTAGTTTGCAAAGGTAGTCTTACAGACAATCTTGGCATTGATATCCCCTGAGTAGAATAGACCACCCTCATTTCTTACCGAGGTGTCGCGAAAACCGATTAAGGTAAGTTGACGTCGGGCAGGCGACCGGTCGTAAGATACCAAATCATGTGATAACATGTTTAAAACATGTTGTGCCTACCCCATTTAGAGTGGGATAAGGGTAGGAGAATGATGCATTGACAAATAACAGAGATTTTAAATTTTAAAAATATATTTTTAGCTTCTACTGGTCTTAAATAGTGTCTGAAAAATATTTTTTTCGTGTCTATAACTTTGTCTACAGTTATATTTTAAGTATAGAATAGAGACTATAATTATAAATTTTGTTTTTTTAATAATAAAATATAAGGGGTATCTGTGACAATCTTTGTGTTATGTTAAATATCTTTGATTTTGTACTGTTAGCAGTACCAGGCTAAAAATATTATGCTTTCCAAATACTGTATTGTATGTGACAAAGTTCCAATGATCATCACTAATATGTCTTTTAAGCTATTCTTATATCACACACTTTTTTGCATCACTATAATAGAGGAAAAATTGTACCAAACATTTTTTGTTATATCTCAAACGGATTAGGCAGTTAGCCCATTAGACATATAAGCTTCAGTTTTAATTGAAAGTGAAATGGACAGACTGACATACTTTACATCAAATATTTACTTGCCTTCATCTAGTCAAATCAATTGACCTAATCATGTGCTTCATCCCATAAAGCATCAACAGCATATAGCCCTTAGACGTCATCCCAATGAGTACTCTCTTTGGCAATGACCAGGTTTATCTGAAAATTATTGCAAAATCATTTTAATAAATATGGAACAAGCTGTGATAGCTCAGCGGTAAGGCCGTGCGACTCTGTAAAGACGATCATGGATTTATACCCCGCGCAGGCACATGTCTATTTGACAATTGCAATTTTTGACACGCTTTTCGTGAAGGAAAATATGGTAAGGAAATTCGCATACTTCTAGCGAATTCTAGGGATATGCGTAACCTATCGCATCGCGTTGCTCCAATGCGTATCCGCATTGGAGCAACGCGATGGCAGGTCTTTGCTACAATACTTCTCTCCAAAAAACGGATAGAGGAAGCTTATGGTTCCCACTGCTGGGGTGGATAACAGGCCGCTACTTTAAACATACACATGCCAATTTTTGTGTTTACAAACAAAAATGATTTATATTTGAAACATTTTAAATCACTTGAAGAATATCAGCCATTGTATCAGATATTAATGAATTCATTGCAACAACAGTAGCAGTGCCTTGACCAGACACAGTTACTCAGACAAAAAATCCAGTTGAAATGTGCATAACTAAATGGGATAGTATGTTAAAGTATCTTGAACAAATAACTTTCTGTTAAATAATTAAAGTATGTCTGTAATCCATATTGTCTGTCGCAGAAAGAATAAAAACTATTCAGAAATAACCACTTAAAACATAGAATATAACTGATATTGGGTATGACATATGATATACAACACTTCAATAAAGCATACACAATAAATATTACTATAGAAGGAAAAGTTTTATTTTTATTATTTTAGTTTTATTTTAAAATTAAAAAATAAAACTTCCCAATATTATTACAGTTCAATAAAAACACTAAGGATATACTATAATGCTATATGCTTCGAGGTCCCTGCTTTATACCTTGTAAACATATTAAATAGACAATAGGTTGAGAAATACAAATAAATATATATATAAATTGAAAAACACTAGCTTAAATTGTACTATATATTATAGAAAAAGAATATAGCACGAAAAATACTATATTTTTATCGCTAATTGCAATTGTCGTGATTTTTTTAATTAACTGTGAATGGAACGCACCCGCAGCACTGCATAGGGAATGTTTGAACGAAACTCATTCATGTATTTACGGGGCTTAGTTAGTTAGTAACTCTAACTCCGTGTCATTATCCAGCGAAAAGTAATAAAAAATAATCATGGAAAAATAAATAATGATTGAAAATAGATGTGTACTATTTTTTTTTCGTGGATTTCCTAAAAGTACTATATTTTTTTTATTTAAAAAGAAAAATACTATTTTTCTTTAAAAAAAGGTGGCAACCCTAATCGCGCCCTTTTTGATTAAATAGGGGCAACACTGTTATTGTTTCCGGTGGAGTCTTACTATATATACCGATAAAACGTTTCAGTGACATTCAGTCCTTGTTCGTCATTCAAGAGAAGTGCATCTCGAAACGGGAATTGTCTGGTGAGTCAATACTTTTCAATTTTCTTCGTATTAAATAGTGCAAAAGAATAGTTTATTTGTTATTAAGTTTTAGATAACTACTCACAATTTATCCGAGAATATTTGTTGAAATTCAAACATTTGAGTTCTTGAGTTTGTGATAGTGAATGTATATAGTGCTTGTGTATGGTAGAGGTTTGTGCATGTATCAGGTATGATAACCGATTGTCCACATTAATTTACATTTAAACATTAATTTATCCCATTAATTCCACATTAATTTATATTATTACATTTACATTTTTTTTGTAATGGTGATGTGTTGCGGTTGGCAAAGAGCCGGTATTTGGCACCTGCAATACATGTAAAACCTTAATTCTTTTCCCAGTCGCCTTTGGCTACTGATGTTGGAGTGCACGCTTACATCTGTGGCTGAAATTACGGGAATCTAACTTAGCTTCATAAATTCAGACTTCACTTGAGTATTAGTTACCTCAAATGCATTTTCTCAAATTACAGAGGTCCTGGTGGTTGACGCTACTGTTCGGCCTGGCGCTGTTCGAGCGCTCGAGGCGACGGCGGAGCGACAGCAGCTGCGGCATAGCCGGACGGGCCGGCCTGGGGTGAGGGGCGGCGGCACGTCTCCATTGGCGGCAGCGAGGCCAGACCAGCGTAGCTCGTGGAGTCACGAGGCCAGCTGTCGGACTGCCCTCCTGTAAAGTAAAATTAATCCATTAATTTCATTCAATCCATTAATTTCTACATTTTTTTTTGTAATGGTTATGTGTTGCGGTTGGCAAAGAGCCGGTATTTGGCACCTGCAATACATGTAAAACCTTCATTCTTTTCCCAGTCGCTTTTGGCTACTGATGTTTGAGTGCACGCTTACATCTGTGGCTGAAATTACGGGAATCTAACTTAGCTTCATAAATTCAGACTTCACTTGAGTATTAGTTACCTCAAATGCATTTTCTCAAATTACAGAGGTCCTGGTGGTTGACGCTACTGTTCGGCCTGGCACTGTTCGAGCGCTCGAGGCGACGGCGGAGCGACAGCAGCTGCGGCATAGCCGGACGGGCCGGCCTGGGGTGAGGGGCGGCGGCACGTCTCCATTGGCAGCAGCGAGGCCAGACCAGCGTAGCTCGTGGAGTCACGAGGCCAGCTGTCGGACTGCCCTCCTGTAAAGTAAAATTAATCCATTAATTTCATTCAATCCATTAATTTTTTCATTTTTTTTTTGTAATGGTTATGTGTTGCGGTTGGCAAAGAGCCGGTATTTGGCACCTGCAATACATGTAAAACCTTAATTCTTTTCCCAGTCGCTTTTGGCTACTGATGTTGGAGTGCACGCTTACATCTGTGGCTGAAATTACGGGAATCTAACTTAGCTTCATAAATTCAGACTTCACTTGAGTATTAGTTACCTCAAATGCATTTTCTCAAATTACAGAGGTCCTGGTGGTTGACGCTACTGTTCGGCCTGGCGCTGTTCGAGCGCTCGAGGCGACGGCGGAGCGACAGCAGCTGCGGCATAGCCGGACGGGCCGGCCTGGGGTGAGGGGCGGCGGCACGTCTCCATTGGCGGCAGCGAGGCCAGACCAGCGTAGCTCGTGGAGTCACGAGGCCAGCTGTCGGACTGCCCTCCTGTAAAGTAAAATTAATCCATTAATTTCATTCAATCCATTAATTTCTACATTTTTTTTTGTAATGGTTATGTGTTGCGGTTGGCAAAGAGCCGGTATTTGGCACCTGCAATACATGTAAAACCTTCATTCTTTTCCCAGTCGCTTTTGGCTACTGATGTTTGAGTGCACGCTTACATCTGTGGCTGAAATTACGGGAATCTAACTTAGCTTCATAAATTCAGACTTCACTTGAGTATTAGTTACCTCAAATGCATTTTCTCAAATTACAGAGGTCCTGGTGGTTGACGCTACTGTTCGGCCTGGCACTGTTCGAGCGCTCGAGGCGACGGCGGAGCGACAGCAGCTGCGGCATAGCCGGACGGGCCGGCCTGGGGTGAGGGGCGGCGGCACGTCTCCATTGGCAGCAGCGAGGCCAGACCAGCGTAGCTCGTGGAGTCACGAGGCCAGCTGTCGGACTGCCCTCCTGTAAAGTAAAATTAATCCATTAATTTCATTCAATCCATTAATTTTTTCATTTTTTTTTTGTAATGGTTATGTGTTGCGGTTGGCAAAGAGCCGGTATTTGGCACCTGCAATACATGTAAAACCTTCATTCTTTTCCCAGTCGCTTTTGGCTACTGATGTTTGAGTGCACGCTTACATCTGTGGCTGAAATTACGGGAATCTAACTTAGCTTCATAAATTCAGACTTCACTTGAGTATTAGTTACCTCAAATGCATTTTCTCAAATTACAGAGGTCCTGGTGGTTGACGCTACTGTTCGGCCTGGCGCTGTTCGAGCGCTCGAGGCGACGGCGGAGCGACAGCAGCTGCGGCATAGCCGGACGGGCCGGCCTGGGGTGAGGGGCGGCGGCACGTCTCCATTGGCAGCAGCGAGGCCAGACCAGCGTAGCTCGTGGAGTCACGAGGCCAGCTGTCGGACTGCCCTCCTGTAAAGTAAAATTAATCCATTAATTTCATTCAATCCATTAATTTCTACATTTTTTTTTGTAATGGTTATGTGTTGCGGTTGGCAAAGAGCCGGTATTTGGCACCTGCAATACATGTAAAACCTTCATTCTTTTCCCAGTCGCTTTTGGCTACTGATGTTTGAGTGCACGCTTACATCTGTGGCTGAAATTACGGGAATCTAACTTAGCTTCATAAATTCAGACTTCACTTGAGTATTAGTTACCTCAAATGCATTTTCTCAAATTACAGAGGTCCTGGTGGTTGACGCTACTGTTCGGCCTGGCGCTGTTCGAGCGCTCGAGGCGACGGCGGAGCGACAGCAGCTGCGGCATAGCCGGACGGGCCGGCCTGGGGTGAGGGGCGGCGGCACGTCTCCATTGGCGGCAGCGAGGCCAGACCAGCGTAGCTCGTGGAGTCACGAGGCCAGCTGTCGGACTGCCCTCCTGTAAAGTAAAATTAATCCATTAATTTCATTCAATCCATTAATTTCTACATTTTTTTTTTGTAATGGTTATGTGTTGCGGTTGGCAAAGAGCCGGTATTTGGCACCTGCAATACATGTAAAACCTTCATTCTTTTCCCAGTCGCTTTTGGCTACTGATGTTTGAGTGCACGCTTACATCTGTGGCTGAAATTACGGGAATCTAACTTAGCTTCATAAATTCAGACTTCACTTGAGTATTAGTTACCTCAAATGCATTTTCTCAAATTACAGAGGTCCTGGTGGTTGACGCTACTGTTCGGCCTGGCGCTGTTCGAGCGCTCGAGGCGACGGCGGAGCGACAGCAGCTGCGGCATAGCCGGACGGGCCGGCCTGGGGTGAGGGGCGGCGGCACGTCTCCATTGGCGGCAGCGAGGCCAGACCAGCGTAGCTCGTGGAGTCACGAGGCCAGCTGTCGGACTGCCCTCCTGTAAAGTAAAATTAATCCATTAATTTCATTCAATCCATTAATTTCTACATTTTTTTTTTGTAATGGTTATGTGTTGCGGTTGGCAAAGAGCCGGTATTTGGCACCTGCAATACATGTAAAACCTTCATTCTTTTCCCAGTCGCTTTTGGCTACTGATGTTTGAGTGCACGCTTACATCTGTGGCTGAAATTACGGGAATCTAACTTAGCTTCATAAATTCAGACTTCACTTGAGTATTAGTTACCTCAAATGCATTTTCTCAAATTACAGAGGTCCTGGTGGTTGACGCTACTGTTCGGCCTGGCGCTGTTCGAGCGCTCGAGGCGACGGCGGAGCGACAGCAGCTGCGGCATAGCCGGACGGGCCGGCCTGGGGTGAGGGGCGGCGGCACGTCTCCATTGGCAGCAGCGAGGCCAGACCAGCGTAGCTCGTGGAGTCACGAGGCCAGCTGTCGGACTGCCCTCCTGTAAAGTAAAATTAATCCATTAATTTCATTCAATCCATTAATTTTTACATTTTTTTTTTGTAATGGTTATGTGTTGCGGTTGGCAAAGAGCCGGTATTTGGCACCTGCAATACATGTAAAACCTTCATTCTTTTCCCAGTCGCTTTTGGCTACTGATGTTTGAGTGCACGCTTACATCTGTGGCTGAAATTACGGGAATCTAACTTAGCTTCATAAATTCAGACTTCACTTGAGTATTAGTTACCTCAAATGCATTTTCTCAAATTACAGAGGTCCTGGTGGTTGACGCTACTGTTCGGCCTGGCGCTGTTCGAGCGCTCGAGGCGACGGCGGAGCGACAGCAGCTGCGGCATAGCCGGACGGGCCGGCCTGGGGTGAGGGGCGGCGGCACGTCTCCATTGGCGGCAGCGAGGCCAGACCAGCGTAGCTCGTGGAGTCACGAGGCCAGCTGTCGGACTGCCCTCCTGTAAAGTAAAATTAATCCATTAATTTCATTCAATCCATTAATTTCTACATTTTTTTTTGTAATGGTTATGTGTTGCGGTTGGCAAAGAGCCGGTATTTGGCACCTGCAATACATGTAAAACCTTCATTCTTTTCCCAGTCGCTTTTGGCTACTGATGTTTGAGTGCACGCTTACATCTGTGGCTGAAATTACGGGAATCTAACTTAGCTTCATAAATTCAGACTTCACTTGAGTATTAGTTACCTCAAATGCATTTTCTCAAATTACAGAGGTCCTGGTGGTTGACGCTACTGTTCGGCCTGGCGCTGTTCGAGCGCTCGAGGCGACGGCGGAGCGACAGCAGCTGCGGCATAGCCGGACGGGCCGGCCTGGGGTGAGGGGCGGCGGCACGTCTCCATTGGCGGCAGCGAGGCCAGACCAGCGTAGCTCGTGGAGTCACGAGGCCAGCTGTCGGACTGCCCTCCTGTAAAGTAAAATTAATCCATTAATTTCATTCAATCCATTAATTTCTACTTTTTTTTTTGTAATGGTTATGTGTTGCGGTTGGCAAAGAGCCGGTATTTGGCACCTGCAATACATGTAAAACCTTCATTCTTTTCCCAGTCGCTTTTGGCTACTGATGTTTGAGTGCACGCTTACATCTGTGGCTGAAATTACGGGAATCTAACTTAGCTTCATAAATTCAGACTTCACTTGAGTATTAGTTACCTCAAATGCATTTTCTCAAATTACAGAGGTCCTGGTGGTTGACGCTACTGTTCGGCCTGGCGCTGTTCGAGCGCTCGAGGCGACGGCGGAGCGACAGCAGCTGCGGCATAGCCGGACGGGCCGGCCTGGGGTGAGGGGCGGCGGCACGTCTCCATTGGCGGCAGCGAGGCCAGACCAGCGTAGCTCGTGGAGTCACGAGGCCAGCTGTCGGACTGCCCTCCTGTAAAATTAATCCATTAATTTCATTCAATCCATTAATTTTTACATTTTTTTTTTGTAATGGTTATGTGTTGCGGTTGGCAAAGAGCCGGTATTTGGCACCTGCAATACATGTAAAACCTTAATTCTTTTCCCAGTCGCTTTTGGCTACTGATGTTTGAGTGCACGCTTACATCTGTGGCTGAAATTACGGGAATCTAACTTAGCTTCATAAATTCAGACTTCACTTGAGTATTAGTTACCTCAAATGCATTTTCTCAAATTACAGAGGTCCTGGTGGTTGACGCTACTGTTCGGCCTGGCGCTGTTCGAGCGCTCGAGGCGACGGCGGAGCGACAGCAGCTGCGGCATAGCCGGACGGGCCGGCCTGGGGTGAGGGGCGGCGGCACGTCTCCATTGGCAGCAGCGAGGCCAGACCAGCGTAGCTCGTGGAGTCACGAGGCTAGCTGTCGGACTGCCCTCCTGTAAAGTAAAATTAATCCATTAATTTCATTCAATCCATTAATTTCTACTTTTTTTTTTTGTAATGGTTATGTGTTGCGGTTGGCAAAGAGCCGGTATTTGGCACCTGCAATACATGTAAAACCTTAATTCTTTTCCCAGTCGCTTTTGGCTACTGATGTTTGAGTGCACGCTTACATCTGTGGCTGAAATTACGGGAATCTAACTTAGCTTCATAAATTCAGACTTCACTTGAGTATTAGTTACCTCAAATGCATTTTCTCAAATTACAGAGGTCCTGGTGGTTGACGCTACTGTTCGGCCTGGCGCTGTTCGAGCGCTCGAGGCGACGGCGGAGCGACAGCAGCTGCGGCATAGCCGGACGGGCCGGCCTGGGGTGAGGGGCGGCGGCACGTCTCCATTGGCAGCAGCGAGGCCAGACCAGCGTAGCTCGTGGAGTCACGAGGCCAGCTGTCGGACTGCCCTCCTGTAAAGTAAAATTAATCCATTAATTTCATTCAATCCATTAATTTTTACATTTTTTTTTTGTAATGGTTATGTGTTGCGGTTGGCAAAGAGCCGGTATTTGGCACCTGCAATACATGTAAAACCTTAATTCTTTTCCCAGTCGCTTTTGGCTACTGATGTTTGAGTGCACGCTTACATCTGTGGCTGAAATTACGGGAATCTAACTTAGCTTCATAAATTCAGACTTCACTTGAGTATTAGTTACCTCAAATGCATTTTCTCAAATTACAGAGGTCCTGGTGGTTGACGCTACTGTTCGGCCTGGCGCTGTTCGAGCGCTCGAGGCGACGGCGGAGCGACAGCAGCTGCGGCATAGCCGGACGGGCCGGCCTGGGGTGAGGGGCGGCGGCACGTCTCCATTGGCGGCAGCGAGGCCAGACCAGCGTAGCTCGTGGAGTCACGAGGCCAGCTGTCGGACTGCCCTCCTGTAAAGTAAAATTAATCCATTAATTTCATTCAATCCATTAATTTTTACATTTTTTTTTTGTAATGGTTATGTGTTGCGGTTGGCAAAGAGCCGGTATTTGGCACCTGCAATACATGTAAAACCTTAATTCTTTTCCCAGTCGCTTTTGGCTACTGATGTTTGAGTGCACGCTTACATCTGTGGCTGAAATTACGGGAATCTAACTTAGCTTCATAAATTCAGGCTTCACTTGAGTATTAGTTACCTTCCTTTAGTTGCACTTAGTCTAGTGCTATTCCATCTCTGAAAATAATTTTAAAAAATTAAAAAAATTAAAAATTGTTACTATTCAAATAGAACCTCTTATGAACAAGGTTGTATTTGAATCTATATGAATAGTTGTTCTATAATATAAAAAAAATGTTGTCTGTGTCATTATGCATTGATTTGTTAAGAAAGAGTAAATGGGTTCACTTTTAGAAAAATTGCTTTTTATTATTGCTTTTTATTATTTAGTATGAAGGAGAAATATTGTTTGTTATTTAATTTCTGTTAGATATAAACAGTTGCACATTTTAAGTGATTTATAAATTACATAAATATTTACTTTCAGTTTTATAGAACAGTCTTTTAATATTGCTGTTATTCTTTCATTCATTACACATACTATTATATCTTTTATTAGCACTGTAAATGTAAAGATATCTCAAATCATAACTATAAATAACATCATGTGACAATCATATTAAAATAAAAAATTACTCTTAATCTTGGATCTGAGGATTCTTGAATCTGCAATTAATCAATCAATCGTTTAATCAATCGTAAATTTAAATTTTGCTTTTGCTTTTTAATTAAAAATCAACAATAGTGTTATATAAAGCAATATACCCTATATTGCTTTATACAGAATAAACTTGCTCTCTTTTACTATTTACTCCCTTTTCATCCGAGTCTCATTATAAAAAACTTGACAATCATTTTTAAAGTTCTAATATAATACAATGAAGTATACAACTTCAATTAAAAAGTACTTCTAAAAAAAAATATTAAGTAGACCATTTAAGTTATGTGCAAATTATTCATAACTAAGATAGATACACACTTATGATCAATTAGAACAACTTCTAAAAAACTTTCACTTTAATGTTCCATTATTAATCATTTATTGCACTACAAGACACTAGAAGCTATATAAAATCGCAAGACATATCCTTAATATAATAATGAATATAGCTAATTCATCAATCGAAATTATATATCATAATTTTTATATAACGATAACTAAGTCAAATATGAAATAAAAATTATACTGCATGTTAAAGGTTTTAGGCTATCCATGCAAGGTTAGGTTATTATATTTAGATGTGAGAATGTAAATTTTAAGAAAGCTCTTACTATTATTGAGATGCACAAAATTCATTAAAACTCAACACTTACATTTATATAATGATTAAGTAAATCCTCTTCTTATTGTTTTATAACTGCACGTTTCTTCGTTGTTATATTTCTCATTTTAAGAAATATCTCAACAGCTACTGGTGAAATAAGACTTGATACATTTAATTTGCTTCTAGTGATATTTGTTTCAAGAATTTTGCTAACTAAATTAAAACAAAATTATACATTTTAGTAAAAATTAAAGTACTAGAACTTTACAACGGGAAATTTAAAAATTTAATACACCGCCCATTCATTAATAAAATCAACTTGTTGTCTTGTTATATGATAGACAGTCAAAATGAGAATGAGTGCGTAAAAATATGTATGTAGGAGTGGAGCGAGATGCAGCTGAGACTATTTTCATACGATTCATTCATAAATACGTACATGTGCAAGAGGGATGCGAGATAACATGTGTTGGCGCCTGTAGTAAAACTGCCCTGGTTATGAGAATACAATCATAGATTACTATACTGCGTCCATCATATTATCAGTCTTTTGACAGCTCACGCTCATTGTTTTGTATTGCTTACGTACAAATATCATACAAATAATATTTGTACTTTATGGATGGGTACCGCCCACTTAGTGATGTCACACATAATGGTTTCTACGATTATGCCACAGATTAAAAATAATCGGTAGAAATCGATGTTACGAGTATTAAAAGACATTTAATAACATTATATAAAGTTTTACTTTCTTCTTAGTTAATACATGAATACAAATAAAACAATCAGGATATTTTAATTTATTTTATTAGCACGAGTCGTCGGAATGATAATCAACACTAGACTCCTCCGATGAGGAGTCTTCAGTAGCAGTTATTATTAGCTCTTGTGTAGATAATATATTATCAAACGCAATATCACGTTCCCAATCAGAGAATATTACTCTTTTAGTTCTTTCCACCACACTTGCCCAGTTCTCGGCCGTTACGTGGGTGCAAGCATTTTTTAGCAATTGCAACATTTTATTCGCTGTGAATGGGGGGCTTGTATTGCATCTCGCAGCATGCCCTTTTACTTGTGCCCATATAAGTTCTATTGCGTTGTACTGGCAGTGGTATGGAGGAATCCGAAGAACAGTATGGCCATATTCTGCTGCCATTTCATTGATTACATAGCGTTTTGCTCTCTTTTTGGTTTTTAATATTTTTATTAATTCAACTTTTAACATTGAGTCGTCCACATTTTCTCCATTGTCCCGAAGCCAATTAATTATTTCATGCTTTTTATTAGCCTGTGTTGGCATTTTGTCAATTTGACGGGAGTGGTAGGGCGCATTATCAATAAAAATTATTGATGGTTCTTCCAATGAAATGAGCATTTTTTTGAACCACTCTTCATACACATTTGCATTCATCTCTTCGTGGTAGTCATTTGATTTCTTCGATTTAAATGCCAACAGTGCGTCTTGTACAAATCCTTTTGCTGTACCTGCATGGCAAATGATTAGGCGCTCACCTTTTCCCATTGGTACTGAGGAAGTGGAATCAGCAGTATCATCAGTCCAGAAACGAGATAGTGTGTGGTTAGCGTTGAGCCATGTTTCATCCGTGAAAACAATATTTGCCCAATCTTGTATTTTCTTTGCCTCTCTTAAAAAATCACAACGTGCTATAGCTATATCTGTGCGTTCCATTAATAATTTTCTTTTATTTAACTTTTTATATGAAAAGCCAATTGTGTTCAAAACTTTGACCAAAGAAGATTTTTCACCATGAAATAGACCACTTCTTTTCAAAGAAACAATAAGTTTTCTCAAAGTTGGAATTTCTTTTCTCAAGTAGTAATCTAGTTTACGTAGGTTATCATTAATCGAATTACTTAGGTACGTAATTCGATTAATGATAGTAGGTACTATAATCGGAATGGTATCGCATACGAGAATCTTTAGGACATCACTATCGTCAATCTGTCAAAAGATGGTTAATATAATGGACAGTGTATAACTATAAAATAGATGGTTGAGATTCATACATTGGCGCGAGGCTATTTTCAGTGGTATGGGGGGTGCAAAGTAGCACTATAGCTACTTACATTCTCATTCGTTAAAAACTATCTGCCTCTCACCCGTTTCATTCATAAAACACGCATTCTTCTATATCAGTCATTTGTTAGATCTATTTTGGAATATGCTTCTACTGTTTGGAATCCTCAATATAAAACACATATTGAAAAAATTGATAAAATTCAGAGAAAATTCCTAAAGCATCTCAGATTTAACTGTACCGGCGATATGACTGCATTGCATGACATCTCAACACTCTCTGACAGACGCATAGAACGAGACCAAATGCTATTATACAAAATTTTGCATGGTACTATCGATTCAAGTTATCTTCTTTCCAGAATTTTAACTGTCCAAGGAATAATTCTCGACGAAAGATCACTTTTCATGTATCGTCCACTAGAACCAAATATTTGCGAGTAATAGTGTCATAAACAGGTGCTGTGCACTTAACAATAAACTTTTTTCGGAACTAGATATATTTCACCTCTCTCTCCCTAATTTTAAAAAAGCTGTTAAAAATAATATTAAAAAAAATAAAATAAATAAATAATCTTATTTAATATTTAACTATATTATATTAATGATTGTATTATTATTACTATAACATATTTTATTGTACTATCGAATTGTAATTCTTTATTAAGCATCCCTTCATTTGCATGTTAAATTGTTATGTGTTAATGCAATATTTGGAAACTGTTTTTGGTTTATGTTTGGCTTATATGTTCATAATGTAAATAATTATTATAGTACTGTTTGTTTCCATAATATAAAATAAATAAAATAAATAAATAAAATAAATAAAAACGGATTTAGTCTCAGCTCTGACTCTTTCTCACATATGGAGTAGTAATATATATAACGTATGACGTAATATCGTAGTAAAATTAGTGATGTACTTGGTGCGCTAAAACCGTAATTAGTGATGTCAAAAGATGATTATCGATTCGCACACCGCTCTTACCGATTTTTGGATAACCGCTTTTCCTGTTACATATTAATAATGATTTTTAAATATTAATAAAACAAAATATTTAAGGAACTTCTTTATTAAGACTTTTACTGCAATAAAAAAAATATATATACAACAACCGTTTTGCATTTCTAAGTGCATGCTTCTTTAAAAAAAACGTTTTTCTTAAACACGCTAAAAGTACAACTTCAAAAATCTATACTTATAATAAATCTGTAGAGAGTTCAATTCTGTAACTGGAATATATTTCCAAAATAACTATCAGGGGGTGATTAGGGATCGATACTGATGCCAAAAATGCAATCAGTAAAAATTTTGTCTGTCTGTCTATCTGTATAACCGTTATAGAAACAAAAACTACTCGACGGATTTTAACGAAACTCGGTACAATTTTTTTTCATACTCCTGAGCTGGTTATAGTATACTTTTCATCACGCTACAATCAATAGGAGCAGAGCAGTGAAGGGAAATGTCGGGAAAACGGGAGAAGTTACTCCATTTTTTAAGCTTCCGTCGCGTGTGCAACCTTGATGGTTAAAGCTACACAGAAATCATGTATGACGGAAATGTTCTCCTTAAAATTATATAAAAAATATCCCACGAAAGCATATGTCTATCTTTTATGGTTGACTCACAATAACACGTGTAACTCCCGAGAGCTTAGTAGTTCGAAGCTTTCTGGTTATATTTGTCTACTTCTACGTTTATATCACTCTCAGTCATCCCTAAATAAAAAAGTGAATAGTATTAACCATTGTATAAAAAAAGAATCATTGAAATCGGTATAGAAACACCAAAGTTATACACGAAATACGCTAATAATAAGCCATCACGCGTGAATACTGAATTATGCTTTAGGGATTATCACTACATAGTATAAAACAAAGTCACATTCTTTGTTTGTCCCTATATCCCTATGACTGCTTAAATCTTTAAAACTACGCAACAGATTTTGATGCGTTTTTTTTTAATAGATAGAGTGATTCCAGAGGAAGGTTTGTACGTAAAATAACATTCAATACGGAGTAGAGAATACTGTAATTTTTGAGGTTTCTGTAAATAATTACATTTTTTCCGCTTACATTGCAAACGCAGGCTAAACCCTACGAGATTTATCAAAATAATGTACTAAGTATTTGTACACATTGAAAAGGTCTACAGAAAAGTCCGCGATGATATATGTCTATCTCTTATGGATAACCCACTAAAGCATTTTTCGTCGTTTACTTTTTACGAAAAATAATGCCTTATTTTTGAAGCAATTTTTATACAATATAGCATTAATCCTTATCCAATTAAGTACCTTAAATACATTGTTGATTTAATATAGATCAATATGGCCGTTTACAGCATGTAATTTAAATGAACATTTTCGAAGATATCACAGATTTAAAATCCCGCGAGGAGGCCGCGCTTCGCCTTCAGCACTTCGAATTTAGCAGCGATCGGACCCGCAACTAAATGTCGCTCTTTTAAGAGTAACTTCTAAAGAAAACATGTTTGTATTGTCTAATGATAACAAAACTATAAATGTTGTATATAAAGACATTCTGTAATTAATTTTAAACATAAAATATATAGGGAAAAATGTAAAATTTAAATATGTAGTATATGAATTTAGATATTAGATTTAGCAGGAAATCTTCTTGGTATAGGGAGAGGGGAATTGTTTTTCTTCAAATTTAACGCGTGCGGGCCACGGGCAGTAATGAATAAAATTAAAACTACTGGATCGTTTTTGCATCATTTTTTTCACTGAGTGACATAGGCTATATATGTTATACCCGTGCGAAGCAGGGTAGGCCGCTAGTTATTACTATTTTTAAATAGGAAACAGGAACAGCAAGCTGACTAAAAATTATCCAAACAGAGCTTTCACAGTCCTCAAACTATCTTGAAAATGTAGGAATTGTAATTTAAATCACTACATATTATAAAACAAAGTCCATATTTCCGTATGTACGCATAAAACTTTAAAACTACGCAACCGATTTTGATGTGGTTTTTTTTAATAGATAGAGTGATTCCAGAGGAAGGTTTGTACGTATAATAACATTCAATACGAAGTAGAGAAATACTGTAATTTTTGAGGTTTCTGTAAATAATTACATTTTTTTCCGCTTACATTGCAAACGCAGGCTAAACCCTACGAGATTTATCAAAATGATGTACTAAGTATTTGTACACCTTAAAAAGGTCTACAGAAAAGTCCGCGATGGTATATATCTATCTCTTATGGATAACCCACAATAGCAGTTTTTTCATTTACTTTTTACGAAAAATGATGCCGTATGTTCAAAGCAATTTTTATACAATACAGCATTAATCCTTATCCAATTGAGTACCTTAAATAAATTGTTGATTTAATATAGATCATTATGGCCATTTACAGCATACAATTTAAGTGAACATTTTCGGAGATATTACAGATTTAAAATGCCGTGAGGACGCCGCGCTTCACCCTATAGCACTTCGAATCTTTTAGAGTTTGTTTAAAGACATTCTGTAATTAATTGTAAAAATAAAATACATAGGGAAAATGTAAAAGTAAATAAGTAAAAATGTACTATATGAATTTAGATATTCCAAAGATAGCAGGAAATCGTCTTGGTATAGGGAGAGGAAATTGTTTTACTCCAAATTTAACGCTTGCGGGCCACGGGCAGTAATGAATAAATCAAAACTACTGGATCGATTTTAATCATTTTTTTACACTGACTGACATGGGATATATATTTTATACCTGTGCGAAGCAGGGGCAGGCCGCTAGTTATTATATATTATTATTAAACAAAATTAATTTAAAATATTCACTCGAAAACAAATGTACAAGATTAGTATTTGAATCAATAGATGCTTTCGTTTTTACCGTTTAAGTATTTAGGAAAAAACATTATACTTAAAAGAAGTGTACTTGATGGTAAATTATAAATATTTCTCTTATATTTAAGTCTTTTTTAGATATATTAGTAGTAGTTTTATAGAATATTAGTGGTTTTTATCTCTAAGTATAATATTTTCCATCATATCAGTTAACACTTCGGATTTATACATATAAAGTAATAATTAAATTGTGAAATTTTGCCATATTTAATGTGCTAATTGATATCAAGCAAGCTTTGCGATGAAAGAAAATATCATGAGGAACTATACTCCATGGGTTAAATATTTAACTAAATGTAAACATGTCAAAACAGGTACTTTATAGTAGGCATTATCTGCCTAGTATAAAGTATCTTTTTTATTTCAACACATGATACTAATATTAAATGTTATTTATATTTCTTTCAAAGAATTTAAAATTATTGATAGTATTCGCACCACTTAATAAGGTTAAATATGGTATGATTGCTATCAATAATTTTACAAATTTTGAAACAAATAAATAAAAATATTATGTAATATCCACTTTTAAGAACCCAAACATAAAGGTATTATAAAATTTTTAAAGAAAACGATGGACAATATTAAAGACACTAAAATACTACACATTTAAGTATCACAGAGTGAAACTCATAGAATATTGATATTATGTTACGTCGGCTAATCTAATGCAATTACTATTTTAGGTAGTTTACTTGGCTAATTTGTATCTGCTGAAATTCATTAAATTATATATTGCTGTTTTGCTATACTAAATATATAAATATTTAATTTTAGAAAATAACAATCAATTTAAGAAAATTACTTTTATAAATATTGGAGATATTCTTTGGACCACTGCAGTTGAATTCCAATTTCTTCATTTGTTAATAATATTATTGTAATGACATATTTGTCACTCCTGAATCACATGGTTCTGTTTGTTTACATCTTGTTACGTTTTTATTCTTATGGAGTATGTATAGTAAAATACTAATATTGTTAAATATGAAAACTGTATCACTTTTTAAATGTTAATAATAGTAATATTAGTTAGTTACTTTTGCCTCATGTATCATAGATCTATAACTTTACTTGCGATAAAATTTTCCATTTCCATTATCGTTTTTCAAGTATCTGTAGTACTGTGAATTCTCCTTAACATTAATACACCATTGTCTAACTCGCATTATGATAACGAATATGCAAAAAAACTTATAAGAAATCATATTTATGATTAACGCAAGTTAACCAAGAATTATAGTTTTTTAAGTTATATACATTTTTGACTAATTAACACTCTACATGCCATATAATGCCATTCCAAAGATATAAGTTTTTGTGATGGATAATATAATTTTAACTAGATCAAATCTTTTAGTTTTATTAGACAATAGCGTAATTATAAAAATTTCACAATTTAAATAATCCTGTTTTGAAAACATATTACTCCCAGGATTGCTCAGGTTTTTAGTTTTGCTACACAAGTAAAAACACGTGTTTTGAATAGGAATAAATGGTGTTAATGTTAAAATACACAATTTTTAGCAGCAATACAGGCAGAACTCATAATGCATTATAAGCCCGTCGTTTAAGCAAACTAGCAATTAAACTAGCAACTAAGCAATTGTTATTCATTTTCCTTAGTAATGAAAATTTTAAACCCATTCATCTCAAAATATGAGTTTTTGAGTTGTACCGCTATTGCTGCACATGACCGATATATCAATATACTGAACCGGTAATATGATATGGCTTGGGTCTGGAAAATATTTCTGATGGAATACAAGGTACTATAACTATCAAACAATAATATTAACCAATCATGTTTTAAACAATGAAACCAAATTATGATCCGTTCTAGTGTGCTAGAGCCCCCTTATCCACGGATTTGAGAAAAAATCCATTGGGTCCTAGTTAAGAAGTTTCAAACTTCATAATGTTTGTCAATTATACTAATATGAATACTATTTTGAAGACACAACCTTCTCTCGAGTCTCTAGCATGGAAGCGGACTTTTACAGCCTTATTCCAAAATTCCGAATGGTTCAGGCGGCAAAATAAATTGTTAGTGAATAAAAGCATTCGCGCTGTAAAAATGTTATTACTAATATCAATAAATGAGGCTAAATAATTATGATTCGACTGAAGCTCTTCATATATGTTCATCTGCATCATCGGGCTCGTGGACACTTCCCGGCGGAAGAGTTCGCAGCATATTTAACCTGTAATAAATAAGTAATTCTTAAATAATGTATAGATAGAACATTAGTTTGCAAAGGTAGTCTTACAGACAATCTTGGCATTGATATCCCCTGAGTAGAATAGACCACCCTCATTTCTTACCTAGGTGTCGCGAAAACCGATTAAGGTAAGTACGTCGGGCAGGCGGCCGGTCGTAAGATACCAAATCATGTAATAACATGTTTAAAACATGTTGTGCCTACCCCATTTAGAGTGGGATAAGGGTAGGAGAATGATGCATTGACAAATAACAGAGATTTTAAATTTTAAAAATATGTTATTAGCTTCTACTGGTCTTAAATAGTGTCTGGAAAATATTTTTTACGTGTCTATAACTTTGTCTACAGTTATATTTTAAGTATAGAATAGAGACTATAATTATAAATAATATTTTTTTTTAATAATAAAATATAAGGGGTATCTGTGACAATCTTTGTGTTATGTTAAATATCTTTAATTTTGTACCGTTAGCAGTACCAGGCTAAAATATTATGCTTTCCAAATACTGAATTGTATGTGACAATTAAGAAGCATATGTGACAAAGTTCCAATGATCATCACTAATATGTCTTTTAAGCTATTCTTATATCACACACTTTTTTGCATCACTATAATAGAGGAAAAATTGTACCAAACATTTTTTGTTATATCTCAAACGGATTAGGCAGTTAGCCCATTAGACATATAAGCTTCAGTTTTAATTGAAAGTGAAATGGACAGACTGACATACTTTACATCAAATATTTACTTGCCTTCATCTAGTCAAATCAATTGACCTAATCATGTGCTTCATCCCATAAAGCATCAACAGCATATAGCCCTTAGACGTCATCCCAATGAGTACTCTCTTTGGCAATGACCAGGTTTATCTGAAAATTATTGCAAAATCATTTTAATAAATATGGAACAAGCTGTGATAGCTCAGCGGTAAGGCCGTGCGACTCTGTAAAGACGATCATGGATTTATACCCCGCGCAGGCACATGTCTATTTGACAATTGCAATTTTTGACACGCTTTTCGTGAAGGAAAATATGGTAAGGAAATTCGCATACTTCTAGCGAATTCTAGGGATATGCGTAACCTATCGCATCGCGTTGCTCCAATGCGTATCCGCATTGGAGCAACGCGATGGCAGGTCTTTGCTACAATACTTCTCTCCAAAAAACGGATAGAGGAAGCTTATGGTTCCCACTGCTGGGGTGGATAACAGGCCGCTACTTTAAACATACACATGCCAATTTTTGTGTTTACAAACAAAAATGATTTATATTTGAAACATTTTAAATCACTTGAAGAATATCAGCCATTGTATCAGATATTAATGAATTCATTGCAACAACAGTAGCAGTGCCTTGACCAGACACAGTTACTCAGACAAAAAATCCAGTTGAAATGTGCATAACTAAATGGGATAGTATGTTAAAGTATCTTGAACAAATAACTTTCTGTTAAATAATTAAAGTATGTCTGTAATCCATATTGTCTGTCGCAGAAAGAATAAAAACTATTCAGAAATAACCACTTAAAACATAGAATATAACTGATATTGGGTATGACATATGATATACAACACTTCAATAAAGCATACACAATAAATATTACTATAGAAGGAAAAGTTTTATTTTTATTATTTTAGTTTTATTTTAAAATTAAAAAATAAAACTTCCCAATATTATTACAGTTCAATAAAAACACTAAGGATATACTATAATGCTATATGCTTCGAGGTCCCTGCTTTATACCTTGTAAACATATTAAATAGACAATAGGTTGAGAAATACAAATAAATATATATATAAATTGAAAAACACTAGCTTAAATTGTACTATATATTATAGAAAAAGAATATAGCACGAAAAATACTATATTTTTATCGCTAATTGCAATTGTCGTGATTTTTTTAATTAACTGTGAATGGAACGCACCCGCAGCACTGCATAGGGAATGTTTGAACGAAACTCATTCATGTATTTACGGGGCTTAGTTAGTTAGTAACTCTAACTCCGTGTCATTATCCAGCGAAAAGTAATAAAAAATAATCATGGAAAAATAAATAATGATTGAAAATAGATGTGTACTATTTTTTTTTCGTGGATTTCCTAAAAGTACTATATTTTTTTTATTTAAAAAGAAAAATACTATTTTTCTTTAAAAAAAGGTGGCAACCCTAATCGCGCCCTTTTTGATTAAATAGGGGCAACACTGTTATTGTTTCCGGTGGAGTCTTACTATATATACCGATAAAACGTTTCAGTGACATTCAGTCCTTGTTCGTCATTCAAGAGAAGTGCATCTCGAAACGGGAATTGTCTGGTGAGTCAATACTTTTCAATTTTCTTCGTATTAAATAGTGCAAAAGAATAGTTTATTTGTTATTAAGTTTTAGATAACTACTCACAATTTATCCGAGAATATTTGTTGAAATTCAAACATTTGAGTTCTTGAGTTTGTGATAGTGAATGTATATAGTGCTTGTGTATGGTAGAGGTTTGTGCATGTGTTTTTTACGAATCCTGCATGTATCAGGTATGATAACCGATTGTCCACATTAATTTACATTTAAACATTAATTTATCCCATTAATTCCACATTAATTTATATTATTACATTTACATTTTTTTTTGTAATGGTGATGTGTTGCGGTTGGCAAAGAGCCGGTATTTGGCACCTGCAATACATGTAAAACCTTAATTCTTTTCCCAGTCGCCTTTGGCTACTGATGTTGGAGTGCACGCTTACATCTGTGGCTGAAATTACGGGAATCTAACTTAGCTTCATAAATTCAGACTTCACTTGAGTATTAGTTACCTCAAATGCATTTTCTCAAATTACAGAGGTCCTGGTGGTTGACGCTACTGTTCGGCCTGGCGCTGTTCGAGCGCTCGAGGCGACGGCGGAGCGACAGCAGCTGCGGCATAGCCGGACGGGCCGGCCTGGGGTGAGGGGCGGCGGCACGTCTCCATTGGCGGCAGCGAGGCCAGACCAGCGTAGCTCGTGGAGTCACGAGGCCAGCTGTCGGACTGCCCTCCTGTAAAGTAAAATTAATCCATTAATTTCATTCAATCCATTAATTTCTACATTTTTTTTTGTAATGGTTATGTGTTGCGGTTGGCAAAGAGCCGGTATTTGGCACCTGCAATACATGTAAAACCTTCATTCTTTTCCCAGTCGCTTTTGGCTACTGATGTTTGAGTGCACGCTTACATCTGTGGCTGAAATTACGGGAATCTAACTTAGCTTCATAAATTCAGACTTCACTTGAGTATTAGTTACCTCAAATGCATTTTCTCAAATTACAGAGGTCCTGGTGGTTGACGCTACTGTTCGGCCTGGCACTGTTCGAGCGCTCGAGGCGACGGCGGAGCGACAGCAGCTGCGGCATAGCCGGACGGGCCGGCCTGGGGTGAGGGGCGGCGGCACGTCTCCATTGGCAGCAGCGAGGCCAGACCAGCGTAGCTCGTGGAGTCACGAGGCCAGCTGTCGGACTGCCCTCCTGTAAAGTAAAATTAATCCATTAATTTCATTCAATCCATTAATTTTTTCATTTTTTTTTTGTAATGGTTATGTGTTGCGGTTGGCAAAGAGCCGGTATTTGGCACCTGCAATACATGTAAAACCTTAATTCTTTTCCCAGTCGCTTTTGGCTACTGATGTTTGAGTGCACGCTTACATCTGTGGCTGAAATTACGGGAATCTAACTTAGCTTCATAAATTCAGACTTCACTTGAGTATTAGTTACCTCAAATGCATTTTCTCAAATTACAGAGGTCCTGGTGGTTGACGCTACTGTTCGGCCTGGCGCTGTTCGAGCGCTCGAGGCGACGGCGGAGCGACAGCAGCTGCGGCATAGCCGGACGGGCCGGCCTGGGGTGAGGGGCGGCGGCACGTCTCCATTGGCAGCAGCGAGGCCAGACCAGCGTAGCTCGTGGAGTCACGAGGCCAGCTGTCGGACTGCCCTCCTGTAAAGTAAAATTAATCCATTAATTTCATTCAATCCATTAATTTTTACATTTTTTTTTTGTAATGGTTATGTGTTGCGGTTGGCAAAGAGCCGGTATTTGGCACCTGCAATACATGTAAAACCTTAATTCTTTTCCCAGTCGCTTTTGGCTACTGATGTTTGAGTGCACGCTTACATCTGTGGCTGAAATTACGGGAATCTAACTTAGCTTCATAAATTCAGACTTCACTTGAGTATTAGTTACCTCAAATGCATTTTCTCAAATTACAGAGGTCCTGGTGGTTGACGCTACTGTTCGGCCTGGCGCTGTTCGAGCGCTCGAGGCGACGGCGGAGCGACAGCAGCTGCGGCATAGCCGGACGGGCCGGCCTGGGGTGAGGGGCGGCGGCACGTCTCCATTGGCAGCAGCGAGGCCAGACCAGCGTAGCTCGTGGAGTCACGAGGCCAGCTGTCGGACTGCCCTCCTGTAAAGTAAAATTAATCCATTAATTTCATTCAATCCATTAATTTCTACATTTTTTTTTGTAATGGTTATGTGTTGCGGTTGGCAAAGAGCCGGTATTTGGCACCTGCAATACATGTAAAACCTTCATTCTTTTCCCAGTCGCTTTTGGCTACTGATGTTTGAGTGCACGCTTACATCTGTGGCTGAAATTACGGGAATCTAACTTAGCTTCATAAATTCAGACTTCACTTGAGTATTAGTTACCTCAAATGCATTTTCTCAAATTACAGAGGTCCTGGTGGTTGACGCTACTGTTCGGCCTGGCGCTGTTCGAGCGCTCGAGGCGACGGCGGAGCGACAGCAGCTGCGGCATAGCCGGACGGGCCGGCCTGGGGTGAGGGGCGGCGGCACGTCTCCATTGGCGGCAGCGAGGCCAGACCAGCGTAGCTCGTGGAGTCACGAGGCCAGCTGTCGGACTGCCCTCCTGTAAAGTAAAATTAATCCATTAATTTCATTCAATCCATTAATTTCTACATTTTTTTTTTGTAATGGTTATGTGTTGCGGTTGGCAAAGAGCCGGTATTTGGCACCTGCAATACATGTAAAACCTTCATTCTTTTCCCAGTCGCTTTTGGCTACTGATGTTTGAGTGCACGCTTACATCTGTGGCTGAAATTACGGGAATCTAACTTAGCTTCATAAATTCAGACTTCACTTGAGTATTAGTTACCTCAAATGCATTTTCTCAAATTACAGAGGTCCTGGTGGTTGACGCTACTGTTCGGCCTGGCGCTGTTCGAGCGCTCGAGGCGACGGCGGAGCGACAGCAGCTGCGGCATAGCCGGACGGGCCGGCCTGGGGTGAGGGGCGGCGGCACGTCTCCATTGGCAGCAGCGAGGCCAGACCAGCGTAGCTCGTGGAGTTACGAGGCCAGCTGTCGGACTGCCCTCCTGTAAAGTAAAATTAATCCATTAATTTCATTCAATCCATTAATTTTTACATTTTTTTTTAGTAATGGTTATGTGTTGCGGTTGGCAAAGAGCCGGTATTTGGCACCTGCAATACATGTAAAACCTTAATTCTTTTCCCAGTCGCTTTTGGCTACTGATGTTTGAGTGCACGCTTACATCTGTGGCTGAAATTACGGGAATCTAACTTAGCTTCATAAATTCAGACTTCACTTGAGTATTAGTTACCTCAAATGCATTTTCTCAAATTACAGAGGTCCTGGTGGTTGACGCTACTGTTCGGCCTGGCGCTGTTCGAGCGCTCGAGGCGACGGCGGAGCGACAGCAGCTGCGGCATAGCCGGACGGGCCGGCCTGGGGTGAGGGGCGGCGGCACGTCTCCATTGGCAGCAGCGAGGCCAGACCAGCGTAGCTCGTGGAGTTACGAGGCCAGCTGTCGGACTGCCCTCCTGTAAAGTAAAATTAATCCATTAATTTCATTCAATCCATTAATTTTTACATTTTTTTTTAGTAATGGTTATGTGTTGCGGTTGGCAAAGAGCCGGTATTTGGCACCTGCAATACATGTAAAACCTTAATTCTTTTCCCAGTCGCTTTTGGCTACTGATGTTTGAGTGCACGCTTACATCTGTGGCTGAAATTACGGGAATCTAACTTAGCTTCATAAATTCAGACTTCACTTGAGTATTAGTTACCTCAAATGCATTTTCTCAAATTACAGAGGTCCTGGTGGTTGACGCTACTGTTCGGCCTGGCGCTGTTCGAGCGCTCGAGGCGACGGCGGAGCGACAGCAGCTGCGGCATAGCCGGACGGGCCGGCCTGGGGTGAGGGGCGGCGGCACGTCTCCATTGGCAGCAGCGAGGCCAGACCAGCGTAGCTCGTGGAGTCACGAGGCCAGCTGTCGGACTGCCCTCCTGTAAAGTAAAATTAATCCATTAATTTCATTCAATCCATTAATTTTTACATTTTTTTTTGTAATGGTTATGTGTTGCGGTTGGCAAAGAGCCGGTATTTGGCACCTGCAATACATGTAAAACCTTAATTCTTTTCCCAGTCGCTTTTGGCTACTGATGTTTGAGTGCACGCTTACATCTGTGGCTGAAATTACGGGAATCTAACTTAGCTTCATAAATTCAGACTTCACTTGAGTATTAGTTACCTCAAATGCATTTTCTCAAATTACAGAGGTCCTGGTGGTTGACGCTACTGTTCGGCCTGGCGCTGTTCGAGCGCTCGAGGCGACGGCGGAGCGACAGCAGCTGCGGCATAGCCGGACGGGCCGGCCTGGGGTGAGGGGCGGCGGCACGTCTCCATTGGCAGCAGCGAGGCCAGACCAGCGTAGCTCGTGGAGTCACGAGGCCAGCTGTCGGACTGCCCTCCTGTAAAGTAAAATTAATCCATTAATTTCATTCAATCCATTAATTTTTACATTTTTTTTTTGTAATGGTTATGTGTTGCGGTTGGCAAAGAGCCGGTATTTGGCACCTGCAATACATGTAAAACCTTCATTCTTTTCCCAGTCGCTTTTGGCTACTGATGTTTGAGTGCACGCTTACATCTGTGGCTGAAATTACGGGAATCTAACTTAGCTTCATAAATTCAGACTTCACTTGAGTATTAGTTACCTCAAATGCATTTTCTCAAATTACAGAGGTCCTGGTGGTTGACGCTACTGTTCGGCCTGGCGCTGTTCGAGCGCTCGAGGCGACGGCGGAGCGACAGCAGCTGCGGCATAGCCGGACGGGCCGGCCTGGGGTGAGGGGCGGCGGCACGTCTCCATTGGCAGCAGCGAGGCCAGACCAGCGTAGCTCGTGGAGTCACGAGGCCAGCTGTCGGACTGCCCTCCTGTAAAGTAAAATTAATCCATTAATTTCATTCAATCCATTAATTATTACATTTTTTTTTTGTAATGGTTATGTGTTGCGGTTGGCAAAGAGCCGGTATTTGGCACCTGCAATACATGTAAAACCTTAATTCTTTTCCCAGTCGCTTTTGGCTACTGATGTTTGAGTGCACGCTTACATCTGTGGCTGAAATTACGGGAATCTAACTTAGCTTCATAAATTCAGACTTCACTTGAGTATTAGTTACCTCAAATGCATTTTCTCAAATTACAGAGGTCCTGGTGGTTGACGCTACTGTTCGGCCTGGCGCTGTTCGAGCGCTCGAGGCGACGGCGGAGCGACAGCAGCTGCGGCATAGCCGGACGGGCCGGCCTGGGGTGAGGGGCGGCGGCACGTCTCCATTGGCGGCAGCGAGGCCAGACCAGCGTAGCTCGTGGAGTCACGAGGCCAGCTGTCGGACTGCCCTCCTGTAAAGTAAAATTAATCCATTAATTTCATTCAATCCATTAATTTTTACATTTTTTTTTGTAATGGTTATGTGTTGCGGTTGGCAAAGAGCCGGTATTTGGCACCTGCAATACATGTAAAACCTTAATTCTTTTCCCAGTCGCTTTTGGCTACTGATGTTTGAGTGCACGCTTACATCTGTGGCTGAAATTACGGGAATCTAACTTAGCTTCATAAATTCAGACTTCACTTGAGTATTAGTTACCTCAAATGCATTTTCTCAAATTACAGAGGTCCTGGTGGTTGACGCTACTGTTCGGCCTGGCGCTGTTCGAGCGCTCGAGGCGACGGCGGAGCGACAGCAGCTGCGGCATAGCCGGACGGGCCGGCCTGGGGTGAGGGGCGGCGGCACGTCTCCATTGGCAGCAGCGAGGCCAGACCAGCGTAGCTCGTGGAGTCACGAGGCCAGCTGTCGGACTGCCCTCCTGTAAAGTAAAATTAATCCATTAATTTCATTCAATCCATTAATTTTTACATTTTTTTTTGTAATGGTTATGTGTTGCGGTTGGCAAAGAGCCGGTATTTGGCACCTGCAATACATGTAAAACCTTCATTCTTTTCCCAGTCGCTTTTGGCTACTGATGTTTGAGTGCACGCTTACATCTGTGGCTGAAATTACGGGAATCTAACTTAGCTTCATAAATTCAGACTTCACTTGAGTATTAGTTACCTCAAATGCATTTTCTCAAATTACAGAGGTCCTGGTGGTTGACGCTACTGTTCGGCCTGGCGCTGTTCGAGCGCTCGAGGCGACGGCGGAGCGACAGCAGCTGCGGCATAGCCGGACGGGCCGGCCTGGGGTGAGGGGCGGCGGCACGTCTCCATTGGCAGCAGCGAGGCCAGACCAGCGTAGCTCGTGGAGTCACGAGGCCAGCTGTCGGACTGCCCTCCTGTAAAGTAAAATTAATCCATTAATTTCATTCAATCCATTAATTTTTTCATTTTTTTTTTGTAATGGTTATGTGTTGCGGTTGGCAAAGAGCCGGTATTTGGCACCTGCAATACATGTAAAACCTTAATTCTTTTCCCAGTCGCTTTTGGCTACTGATGTTTGAGTGCACGCTTACATCTGTGGCTGAAATTACGGGAATCTAACTTAGCTTCATAAATTCAGACTTCACTTGAGTATTAGTTACCTCAAATGCATTTTCTCAAATTACAGAGGTCCTGGTGGTTGACGCTACTGTTCGGCCTGGCGCTGTTCGAGCGCTCGAGGCGACGGCGGAGCGACAGCAGCTGCGGCATAGCCGGACGGGCCGGCCTGGGGTGAGGGGCGGCGGCACGTCTCCATTGGCGGCAGCGAGGCCAGACCAGCGTAGCTCGTGGAGTCACGAGGCCAGCTGTCGGACTGCCCTCCTGTAAAGTAAAATTAATCCATTAATTTCATTCAATCCATTAATTTCTACTTTTTTTTTTTGTAATGGTTATGTGTTGCGGTTGGCAAAGAGCCGGTATTTGGCACCTGCAATACATGTAAAACCTTCATTCTTTTCCCAGTCGCTTTTGGCTACTGATGTTTGAGTGCACGCTTACATCTGTGGCTGAAATTACGGGAATCTAACTTAGCTTCATAAATTCAGACTTCACTTGAGTATTAGTTACCTCAAATGCATTTTCTCAAATTACAGAGGTCCTGGTGGTTGACGCTACTGTTCGGCCTGGCGCTGTTCGAGCGCTCGAGGCGACGGCGGAGCGACAGCAGCTGCGGCATAGCCGGACGGGCCGGCCTGGGGTGAGGGGCGGCGGCACGTCTCCATTGGCAGCAGCGAGGCCAGACCAGCGTAGCTCGTGGAGTCACGAGGCCAGCTGTCGGACTGCCCTCCTGTAAAGTAAAATTAATCCATTAATTTCATTCAATCCATTAATTTTTACATTTTTTTTTGTAATGGTTATGTGTTGCGGTTGGCAAAGAGCCGGTATTTGGCACCTGCAATACATGTAAAACCTTAATTCTTTTCCCAGTCGCTTTTGGCTACTGATGTTTGAGTGCACGCTTACATCTGTGGCTGAAATTACGGGAATCTAACTTAGCTTCATAAATTCAGACTTCACTTGAGTATTAGTTACCTCAAATGCATTTTCTCAAATTACAGAGGTCCTGGTGGTTGACGCTACTGTTCGGCCTGGCGCTGTTCGAGCGCTCGAGGCGACGGCGGAGCGACAGCAGCTGCGGCATAGCCGGACGGGCCGGCCTGGGGTGAGGGGCGGCGGCACGTCTCCATTGGCAGCAGCGAGGCCAGACCAGCGTAGCTCGTGGAGTCACGAGGCCAGCTGTCGGACTGCCCTCCTGTAAAGTAAAATTAATCCATTAATTTCATTCAATCCATTAATTTTTACATTTTTTTTTTGTAATGGTTATGTGTTGCGGTTGGCAAAGAGCCGGTATTTGGCACCTGCAATACATGTAAAACCTTCATTCTTTTCCCAGTCGCTTTTGGCTACTGATGTTTGAGTGCACGCTTACATCTGTGGCTGAAATTACGGGAATCTAACTTAGCTTCATAAATTCAGACTTCACTTGAGTATTAGTTACCTCAAATGCATTTTCTCAAATTACAGAGGTCCTGGTGGTTGACGCTACTGTTCGGCCTGGCGCTGTTCGAGCGCTCGAGGCGACGGCGGAGCGACAGCAGCTGCGGCATAGCCGGACGGGCCGGCCTGGGGTGAGGGGCGGCGGCACGTCTCCATTGGCAGCAGCGAGGCCAGACCAGCGTAGCTCGTGGAGTCACGAGGCCAGCTGTCGGACTGCCCTCCTGTAAAGTAAAATTAATCCATTAATTTCATTCAATCCATTAATTTTTACATTTTTTTTTGTAATGGTTATGTGTTGCGGTTGGCAAAGAGCCGGTATTTGGCACCTGCAATACATGTAAAACCTTAATTCTTTTCCCAGTCGCTTTTGGCTACTGATGTTTGAGTGCACGCTTACATCTGTGGCTGAAATTACGGGAATCTAACTTAGCTTCATAAATTCAGACTTCACTTGAGTATTAGTTACCTCAAATGCATTTTCTCAAATTACAGAGGTCCTGGTGGTTGACGCTACTGTTCGGCCTGGCGCTGTTCGAGCGCTCGAGGCGACGGCGGAGCGACAGCAGCTGCGGCATAGCCGGACGGGCCGGCCTGGGGTGAGGGGCGGCGGCACGTCTCCATTGGCAGCAGCGAGGCCAGACCAGCGTAGCTCGTGGAGTCACGAGGCCAGCTGTCGGACTGCCCTCCTGTAAAGTAAAATTAATCCATTAATTTCATTCAATCCATTAATTTTTACATTTTTTTTTTGTAATGGTTATGTGTTGCGGTTGGCAAAGAGCCGGTATTTGGCACCTGCAATACATGTAAAACCTTCATTCTTTTCCCAGTCGCTTTTGGCTACTGATGTTTGAGTGCACGCTTACATCTGTGGCTGAAATTACGGGAATCTAACTTAGCTTCATAAATTCAGACTTCACTTGAGTATTAGTTACCTCAAATGCATTTTCTCAAATTACAGAGGTCCTGGTGGTTGACGCTACTGTTCGGCCTGGCGCTGTTCGAGCGCTCGAGGCGACGGCGGAGCGACAGCAGCTGCGGCATAGCCGGACGGGCCGGCCTGGGGTGAGGGGCGGCGGCACGTCTCCATTGGCAGCAGCGAGGCCAGACCAGCGTAGCTCGTGGAGTCACGAGGCCAGCTGTCGGACTGCCCTCCTGTAAAGTAAAATTAATCCATTAATTTCATTCAATCCATTAATTATTACATTTTTTTTTTGTAATGGTTATGTGTTGCGGTTGGCAAAGAGCCGGTATTTGGCACCTGCAATACATGTAAAACCTTAATTCTTTTCCCAGTCGCTTTTGGCTACTGATGTTTGAGTGCACGCTTACATCTGTGGCTGAAATTACGGGAATCTAACTTAGCTTCATAAATTCAGACTTCACTTGAGTATTAGTTACCTCAAATGCATTTTCTCAAATTACAGAGGTCCTGGTGGTTGACGCTACTGTTCGGCCTGGCGCTGTTCGAGCGCTCGAGGCGACGGCGGAGCGACAGCAGCTGCGGCATAGCCGGACGGGCCGGCCTGGGGTGAGGGGCGGCGGCACGTCTCCATTGGCGGCAGCGAGGCCAGACCAGCGTAGCTCGTGGAGTCACGAGGCCAGCTGTCGGACTGCCCTCCTGTAAAGTAAAATTAATCCATTAATTTCATTCAATCCATTAATTTTTACATTTTTTTTTGTAATGGTTATGTGTTGCGGTTGGCAAAGAGCCGGTATTTGGCACCTGCAATACATGTAAAACCTTAATTCTTTTCCCAGTCGCTTTTGGCTACTGATGTTTGAGTGCACGCTTACATCTGTGGCTGAAATTACGGGAATCTAACTTAGCTTCATAAATTCAGACTTCACTTGAGTATTAGTTACCTCAAATGCATTTTCTCAAATTACAGAGGTCCTGGTGGTTGACGCTACTGTTCGGCCTGGCGCTGTTCGAGCGCTCGAGGCGACGGCGGAGCGACAGCAGCTGCGGCATAGCCGGACGGGCCGGCCTGGGGTGAGGGGCGGCGGCACGTCTCCATTGGCGGCAGCGAGGCCAGACCAGCGTAGCTCGTGGAGTCACGAGGCCAGCTGTCGGACTGCCCTCCTGTAAAGTAAAATTAATCCATTAATTTCATTCAATCCATTAATTTTTACATTTTTTTTTGTAATGGTTATGTGTTGCGGTTGGCAAAGAGCCGGTATTTGGCACCTGCAATACATGTAAAACCTTAATTCTTTTCCCAGTCGCTTTTGGCTACTGATGTTTGAGTGCATGCTTACATCTGTGGCTGAAATTACGGGAATCTAACTTAGCTTCATAAATTCAGGCTTCACTTGAGTATTAGTTACCTTCCTTTAGTTGCACTTAGTCTAGTGCTATTCCATCTCTGAAAATAATTTTAAAAAATTAAAAAAATTAAAAATTGTTACTATTCAAATAGAATCTCTTATGAACAAGGTTGTATTTCAATCTATATGAATAGTTGTTCTATAATATAAAAAAAATGTTGTCTGTGTCATTATGCATTGATTTGTTAAGAAAGAGTAAATGGGTTCACTTTTAGAAAAATTGCTTTTTATTATTGCTTTTTATTATTTAGTATGAAGGAGAAATATTGTTTGTTATTTAATTTCTGTTAGATATAAACAGTTGCACATTTTAAGTGATTTATAAATTACATAAATATTTACTTTCAGTTTTATAGAACAGTCTTTTAATATTGCTGTTATTCTTTCATTCATTACACATACTATTATATCTTTTATTAGCACTGTAAATGTAAAGATATCTCAAATCATAACTATAAATAACATCATGTGACAATCATATTAAAATAAAAAATTACTCTTAATCTTGGATCTGAGGATTCTTGAATCTGCAATTAATCAATCAATCGTTTAATCAATCGTAAATTTAAATTTTGCTTTTGCTTTTTAATTAAAAATCAACAATAGTGTTATATAAAGCAATATACCCTATATTGCTTTATACAGAATAAACTTGCTCTCTTTTGCTATTTACTCCCTTTTCATCCGAGTCTCATTATAAAAAACTTGACAATCATTTTTAAAGTTCTAATATAATACAATGAAGTATACAACTTCAATTAAAAAGTACTTCTAAAAAAAAATATTAAGTAGACCATTTAAGTTATGTGCAAATTATTCATAACTAAGATAGATACACACTTATGATCAATTAGAACAACTTCTAAAAAACTTTCACTTTAATGTTCCATTATTAATCATTTATTGCACTACAAGACACTAGAAGCTATATAAAATCGCAAGACATATCCTTAATATAATAATGAATATAGCTAATTCATCAATCGAAATTATATATCATAATTTTTATATAACGATAACTAAGTCAAATATGAAATAAAAATTATACTGCATGTTAAAGGTTTTAGGCTATCCATGCAAGGTTAGGTTATTATATTTAGATGTGAGAATGTAAATTTTAAGAAAGCTCTTACTATTATTGAGATGCACAAAATTCATTAAAACTCAACACTTACATTTATATAATGATTAAGTAAATCCTCTTCTTATTGTTTTATAACTGCACGTTTCTTCGTTGTTATATTTCTCATTTTAAGAAATATCTCAACAGCTACTGGTGAAATAAGACTTGATACATTTAATTTGCTTCTAGTGATATTTGTTTCAAGAATTTTGCTAACTAAATTAAAACAAAATTATACATTTTAGTAAAAATTAAAGTACTAGAACTTTACAACGGGAAATTTAAAAATTTAATACACCGCCCATTCATTAATAAAATCAACTTGTTGTCTTGTTATATGATAGATAGTCAAAATGAGAATGAGTGCGTAAAAATATGTATCTAGGAGTGGAGCGAGATGCAGCTGAGACTATTTTCATACGATTCATTCATAAATACGTACATGTGCAAGAGGGATGCGAGATAGCATGTATTGGCGCCTGTAGTAAAACCGCCCTGAATACAATGTTATTTTGTTGTAGAGAATAGAGATGTTAAAAAATAATCGATTTTTAAATAATCGATTATTTTTTCACATCACTATCGAGTAGGTAGTAGGTACCACACTACAGTAGCTATATATTAGATTTTATAATCGATATAGTATTAGTAGCAAAATACCTAAATTGGCAAATTTTATAAACATTTAAATTTTTATAAATTATCGCAATATTCGAAATAGATTCCAGACAAAAATATCAATAAATTAGTTATGTTGAAATAAAAAACAAAAATTAAAATCTGGCAATGCGGTATCCATATTTCAATGCGTTTTTTTCAGTTTTGAGATTAGATTTTGGTATTTATATCTGCAGTCAATCTTGAATTCTTTTAATAAAAGTGTATTTTATATAAATAAAATACATCGAGTGTTTTTAACATAAAATCTTTTATAAAAAAAAACGGCTAATAAGGTAATATTTATCGTGTTTGTGGGCATCATTCGTTTTTCGTGAGTCATAAGCTTGTCGTTATTTATCAATACATACCTTATCTTCTAGATGTCGTCAGGAAGACCGATTAAATGTGTTGTGGTGGGCGATGGGACTGTTGGAAAAACATGTATGTTAATATCGTACACAACAGATAGTTTTCCGGGCGAATACGTACCAACAGTGTAAGTGGACAATCAAATTTAATGAAATAATAATCACTTTTAGAAACAGTGCTCATAATAGAAAAAGACATATAATATTTAACTCTTACATTTCATAAAGTATATCTTTTAACATTAAAATAACGATTAATAACAAAGTTCCTCTACTGGTTTTAGTTTCGATAATTATTCAGCACCTATGGTTGTGGACGGAGTAGCAGTATCCTTAGGGTTGTGGGATACAGCGGGCCAAGAGGATTATGATAGACTGAGACCTTTAAGTTACCCCCAAACAGATGTCTTCCTAATATGTTTTAGTGTAACAAGGTAAGTCACCTCTTTTTTTCTAATAAGGAAACAAAACTTTTTCTATTAGCTATAACTACAAATAATGAAGTTAACTTGTTTGTTTTATATAATTTCTCTAAAAGTAAAAAAAATAATGTTGGATTGCTATTCAATTTATTGGCAACATTTAAACATTGATCTACTGAGTATTAAAGCTTAGATACATAGTGTAAACACATTATCCTATTATAATAATTCTATTTGTACAAACTGGTTATATGATAATTGAAAATCTCCATTAAATGTATAATAAATAAATAAATAAATATATGGGACACTTACACACACGGTCGTCCGTCCCCAAAGTAAGTAACTTAATACTTGTGTTATGGGTGACAGACAACTGGTGAATATATACTTATATATTTTTTAAATACATACTTAAATACAAATATACACCCAGGCTCAAAGACCAACAAATTCATTTATAGAAAATGTTGGCCCTCGGCGGGAATCGAACCCGCGACCCGCGGAGCTGAAGGCAGGGTCACTACCCACTGCTCCAACGGGCCAGTCTTGGGCCAATAATTGAGTATAATATATAAATGGTTTACATTAAGTCTATACTTCCATACTTCACTTCAATAGTATACATTATACTTCAAGTATTAATGTGTATTGTAATTTTTTAAATTAATTAAATAGCTCTATTTAAATCTTTTCTTATATAATTACAATGTCATAACAATATCCAAGAGTTTTATTAGTCAATATCAATAATTGTGATTGCAAATTACTGACTAATATATTCTCACAGGTTACAATATGTAATTTCACTTTTGTTTATTTCATTCGTACACATTTTCATCATAATATGTACTTATTCTTTCTTACTTGGTTGTTTGATGGTTTGGCAGCATTATGTACCAATTGCTTCATAGTATTCGGATAGAATTCTAGTTGCTGTCCAGAATCTATTAACTAACATCTATTACAATAATTTACTTCTTATCATCATTCTCTTACCCCTTATCCCACTCTAAGTGGGGGCTTCAGAATATGTCTTCTTCTTCCATTCTCCTCTATCATTTGTCAACTCTGGTGCCACACATAAAACAAAAGTTGTTAATTTACTTCTTATACCAGTTAATTATTATTTAGTTTTACATATCTGAAAAAACATTCAAGAAACTTACCAGATACAGTAACTTTAAGTACTTGATATTAAACAAATGAGATCCAACTCTTCTAAAGTTTTGTGATAAACAGCACTCCTTGACAATTAGTTGTATAATTTTAATCAAAATTATAAAGTTGTTCTTTGAAAATGTATAAGTTTGTACAATTTTGTTTTTGCTGAAACTTTTTAAAAGATAATATTTCTTATTTATAGCCCCTCATCTTATGAGAATGTTACATCAAAATGGTATCCTGAAATAAAACACCATTGCCCCGATGCCCCTATAATTCTTGTTGGTAAGTCATGATTTTTGTAATTTTTAGTATCCTAAATTATATAATAATATTTTAGTATAATAAAAATTATCCACTTCTATCGTTACACCAGAATCATTATTTTAGCAAACTGATTATGTACTTTTTAGAATAATCAAATCAGATTAAAATATCTTTATTCAAATAGGCTCTTTCGAGCACTTTTGAATTTTGTTGCTCTTACTGAGAAGAACCAGAAAGAAACTTGGTGGTCAATCTTTTAAACATTTTCAATTTTACATTATTAAACCGCAGTCCTGTATGAAGCTGAAAGGATTTTCAAATCCAGACTTTTTTGTAGTAGTAGTTTTAAAGGAGTAAGAATTATATGAATTATATGACATATATTCTCTAATAAGTGTTTAATAGGTAAAGTATAAATTATGAAAATTTTAGGTACAAAGATTGATTTAAGGGATGACCGTGAAACATTGAGTCTTCTCTCAGAACAAGGTATGTCACCTTTAAAACGGGAACAGGGGCAAAAATTGGCAAACAAAATCAGAGCTGTGAAGTATATGGAGTGTTCTGCTTTAACACAGCGTGGTCTTAAACAAGTGAGTATTATTTAATTAAAATATAGTAGTCCGTTATTACTTACCCATTTTTTGAGGTTTCCACCTTAACTTTCTTCCTTATTATAAATTACCACATGTAACAACCCTCATAGGAAAATATATTTCACCTACAGTGAAAATTAACACCTTTATTAAATTATTTATTTATTTGATACACCAACAATATATTATAGATACAT
The DNA here is from genome assembly GCA_029227775.1 of Morpho helenor. NCBI lineage: Eukaryota > Metazoa > Arthropoda > Insecta > Lepidoptera > Nymphalidae > Morpho > Morpho helenor. The sequence goes on from JARGCU010000020.1 coordinate 5,142,290, forward strand.
TAACGATAAATCCTTATATTAATTCTAGTTCCATTATAATTATCATTTACAGGCGTATTCAGCATTGTTTTTATTTTTTGTTAGTTCTTAACAATTTTTTTAAAATTATATCAACAATTAAATCTAGGTTTTCCATAAATCAAGCCTTTCTGAAAATAAATCTGTCAAAAACTTTTAAAACTATAAATTATCCTATATGTCAAAAAATAAATATGGAATTGGAACTAATTGGATTAATTGGATGGATTATGGAACAATGTGAGTTGTGAATATGTTGGTGAAAATTTTAGATACCATAATTACACTTAGTTCTGCAGTATCCTTACTACTGGAGACTATTTTGTATCTCATTTTTTTAACTCAGTGAGGCAATATACTCTTCATAATAATATCGCCCCATCCGAAAATCAAGTTACATGTCATACATATATACATACTATATGAAACTTTATTCTTCACATGGGGTGATAAATTAGTAACATCGTGTAGTATCCGGCTGAATCGAATAGTACCACCCTTATTTCTTACCGAGGTGTCGTAAAAGGCGACTAAGGTAAGTCGACCCACCTTGTAGTATCCGGCTGAGTAGAATTGACCAACCTCATTTCTTACCGAGGTGTAGTAAAAGGCGACTAAGGTAAGTCGACCCGCCGTGTGGTATCCGGCTGAGTAGAATAGACCACCCTCTTTCTTACCGAGGTGTCGTAAAATACGATAGAGGTAAGTTGACGTCAGGCAGGCGGCCGGTCGTAAAAACGCAGCCAAATCATGTGACAGCATGTTTATAACATGTGCCGATTCCACTTAGATAAGTGCAGGAAGATGATGGGGTGATATATTAGTAATATCCTACATGTGTTATTAAATCTATATATATTAACTTCAGGTATTCGATGAAGCTGTTCGTGCAGTATTGAGACCAGAACCTCAGAAGAGACACCAGAGGAAATGTTTAATTATGTAAATAATGTACACGCTGACAACAATCTCTTAGAATCTCAAAACAACAGTAATGATATGTTTCTAAACCAAAGTTCGATTAATCTCAACTTTTTTCAAATTTTCTGTGTTAGCAATTATCTATGCATTGTTAAATGTGCCATAACATAACGGAATGGAGAGATCTTTTAAAATTGATAATAGCATCACAACACAAAGAATTTCTATTTTTATTTACTGCTTATCGAAGCAAATGAAAATGCCAAAGATTTAAGAATAGATAGGTAAGTTTCAGTAGTGTTTTCTTTTATTTATCATAGTAGAGGGGCTGATATGGTTTGAAACAAATTGTTACTGTTTATTCAAGTTTGAGAACCATATAATATTATTTTTATAATATTATGAATATGACCTCAAGAATTTTGATGTTTCGAAATATATTCTTATGCAACTTGTGAATAAGGACTGACAAATAGTAATGATGCTAGTTATTGTGAATTGCATACTTGAATAATAGTAATCTCTTAATTGCAAGAACAAATAATGTTTGGTATTTATAGATGTATGCCCATCAGCATTTTTGAATAGATTTTCTTTATACATAAAACTACAACTTAGCGAGTAATGACTAGGCACATTGTATAATTAGTGATCTGTTCAAAAGTTAACATTGGCAATGTATAGGGAAAATTTAAATCAAATTGTTAAACACTTTGACAAATATGGATGATTTATAGAATAAGGTGTTACTTTGCGGAGGTCCATAATACAAAAGTAATGAGAATATTATTTTAATGCTAAATGTAATGTTAAATGTAGAGTGTACTATTAGTTCTCATACCTGATACATGCAGAATTTGTAAGAACTCATGCACTACCCGACACCGATGACACAACAAAACACAAGAAATGCACACATTCACCAACACAATCTCAACAATTGTTTCGCCCCGTAACCGAAGCATCGTCAGGAGATAGACTCCACGACAAAATCGCAAAGCTTTGCGATTGAAATATGGATGAATAATTTGTTTATTGATAAGATAGCTTGAATTTAAAGAAAAATTATTGCTATAAATGTATGTACACTTAAAGATTGTAGGACGCAATAAACCAGAATACTCAATAGATCGGACAATACAGCATTGCTTTTAATATAGTAACAAATAAAGCCGAATCTTCTACTTCTTTATTTTGAGGTTTTTTTGTAAATTCTTTTATGGAATTTTTAGTATTTCTTTTTGCAAAAAAACTACCTACTAGTCGCCACTGCGACGTGTACCACTTTCTAAAGGATTGAAGCTCAAACCTACCACTGCACAAAACCAATTGGTTGATAAACCAGGTTTCTTTCCTATGATTTCCTTTATTTATCAACCATGCACAAATTTATATTGTAAATACTTAGTACCTATACAAGGTATAAACACCTTCTGAAACTAGGCATCATCTTCCTGCCCTTATCCCACTCTAAGTGGGGTCGGCACAACATGTTATAAATCTGTTGTCACATGATTACTTAACCGGATACCACACGGTGGGTCAACTTACCTTAGTCGCCTTTTACGACACCTCGGTAAGAAATGAGGGTGGACTATTCTACTCAGCCGGATACCACACGGCGGGTCGACTTACCTTAGTCGCCTTTTACGACACCTCGGTAAGAAATGAGGGTGGTACTATTCTATTCAGCCGGATACAACACGGTGTTGAAAATAGGCATGACATTGTTTTATTATTTAAAGTAACAATACTAGCACAGGGATGCGGTCTTTTTACTTTTAAATTCCCTTATACATTGCGTATGTTTTATTGAACAGATTATAATATATATTATAATAGATTTAAGCTAGTAACAGCTAATTTAAACGCGATATATGCCTTATGAGAGGATGTATGTTCTCAGGGTAAGCTGCATCACAAACAGGTATTTAAAGAATTAAGTGTAGAACATGTTTTTTAAAAAGGGTACATTCAAGCTCATGTTATAGTTTTTTTAGCATTACAGTAAAAAAAAAAAACAATTTTATCTATTGGCATGAAAACCATACCTACACGCCAAAATGTTACCTTAGACCAGTGGTCGGCAAACTTATTAGACAAATAAGAACATTTCTTTAAAAAAAAAATGGGAGCCAAATCTGCTTGTTTAGTAAATATTTTTCGTTTATAAATAAAACTAAATTTCATACATATTAAAAATTCATTCATGCAAAAAATGAGCTTGCATCTCTTTGGAAATTTGAGTAAGTTTTTTTTATTTGAAAAATATTATTGCGCCTTCCGTAGATATTTGTGCCAGAGCCGCACTTAAGCCAAAGAGCCGGACTTTGCCGACCACTGCCTTGGACGTTAGTTATGGTATATATATGAAAGTATTCAATACTTTCAAACGTCACGTTATTACTATCGATATTATTGCATTGCTCAGATCAAAAAACAAAGATGGACGATTATGTAAAATGCGTGGATTAAGCTACTCTTCGACCTTGCACAAGGTGACAATGATGAAATGTAACTAGTTATAGGAATTATTTTAGAAAAACAACCGCCAAGTTTCTTGCTGAATGTTCTCAGTAGGCGCCGTTTTCAGAACTAGTCATTGGTGATTCAAAAGCACTTGTTTCCTTGGATTTTCAATTTAGGAAGCACGGAATAAAAAAAAATTTTTGCTTAGTCATTGACAGCATCTTAATCATATTTTCTTTATTCAATATAATTCAAAATTTTCAAAAACCAGTCTATTCATTTTGGACCTTAACAAATTTTAAAAACCTATACCTATGTATTTAAATAACAAAAATTATACCTTCGAGTCATATATTTTAATTAATTTACAACGTTTTTCAATGAAGGCTGCATTTTCATTTTTTGATCTGAGTTTGCAGTTATTGTAAAGTGAAATTTGTGCGCGATCATAACACGGATAATACCTTTTTTTACAAAGACAAAACATGGACTCAAATAATACTTATAATGAAACGTTTTTTTTTTCTGTAAAATATCACTAGATGGGAATGCGATGTAATAGAGTGTTTTATAGTCGTTTTTAGGTCAAATATTTTTGTATGTTGAAATCATAGCTTAAGATGACAATGGCATTTAGTGTGATTATACCGCATCGATATTACTCGTGGATATTATATAGACTGCTTTGATTTACAGGTGAAGCTTTGAAATTAATGTGTATATAAACTTTTATTATTTATGTAATAAGAACAAATGCGCAATTTACAAATAAATCTTATTGTAATATGTAACTGCACTTTATAAATTATTGAATTATAGACTATTTTTTTTTTAATTCCAAAATTAACATTACTTAATTTATAAGGTTGTTGTAAGTTGAACAGGCGAATGCTTTCATTTGAAGTTTGCTGAATCAAGGAACGAGTCATATTTAGAGTTTAATTAAAATGGCCATTCGTCTTATAATAATATAAGGCTTAGGTACAAGAATTTCTGGAGGCTTTTTTAAATGAATGAATTACACATTTTTAATGATATATGTACAAAATACTACTGGTATAGGTTTTTTATGTGTGTGTTTTTAAATGTATGTATATGTGTAAAAAGCAATAAGAATTAAATTTAAAATTTTGTAGAAATATCCCATTAAAATTTCGTTATTTATACTTTTTGCAGATTGATAAAAATCTATAGAACATTTGAAATAATATGTACTGAAATTCTTCTGAAAGTATGCCTATATTAAACAGGCTTGATTTGCTTTGTATCATGTCTATAATGTAGTATAATCGATCAATTTTCAGCTTTATAATATAACAAGTAATGGCTGAGTTTTTGAAATAGTAGGTAACAAGAAATGTAGCTGTAGGGGTCCAGCCAATAACTAGCTAGATTAGCTAAATTTTGAGTGTTCTATGAGAAAAAAGTCTGGGAAACTCTTTTAAAAATGACGTCTAGTGATGGATTTAGGCTAAATGATACAGTACTCAAATAATTACGTTAAAAAAATATATATATTTTGATTACATAATTATTTTTATAAAATCTAATCAGAACTCATTACAAAAGAACAATTTTTTGATTTTTCATAAATTTTGCCGCGCTAGGCACGGGCTTCGCAGGGCATGAATCCATCACTGATGACGGCTTTAGATCTCATGGAGTAAACGATTCAGAGCTCCCTCGGTTAAAAGAACGGTCGAGCAGCCGATAAAGTTCATTATGATACTAATTTACCTGGAACGAAGCGACATCTATATTCAACTGCCCTGCAACGGCTGTCACAATCTCAAATAAAACAAGTTTTATTTACGTCATTTAATATAATTTAACAAATATGTCATTAAATCATTATAATCATGCATGTGGAATAAACATTTCATAAAATGGATTAACATCAAACACATCACATGTATTGCACTTCAGATATTCGTATTTTAAATTCAATATTGAATTTAGAACCCACAAAAACTACAATTTAAATTCAGAACATTTAAAGAAAAGTTTGCAAAAACAAAATGTAATATAGCAAATACATGTGTTTTTATTTATTTCCTCATTAATTTTTGAAAGTTTACATATTTAATATAAATCAAATAAATAAAAAACTATCTAATGAAAAAAAAACAGTACAATTCTACAGGAAACCTTAGTCTACAATTTATAACTCTACCGGGGACTACCACATTCCTAATATTGAACAATTGGCATTGTGTAAAGTATGCTTGTGAAGTATGCATCATGTCTCATGTTTATTAAAATTCACATAGTAGGCACTCTATCACTAAGTTGATGAAATGACTAGTACCTTCATGTCTTACTATGAACCATAATGTAGAAAAAATGTTTAAAAGCTAGTACATTAAAAAGCAACTTTAAAAGTTGACTAAATTATAAATAAAGTGTTAAAGATTACAAAGATCAATTAATAAATGCAATATTTTAGGATAACATTGATGAACAACATTTCTTAATACTAAGTCTCTAAATGCTAGATACAGTATGGAGAGTATATTTACGCGCATCGCACCTACCATGAGTAGGTATATAAACACATGCTAGACACACTTGAATTTTTAATGGTAATAACATCAATATAGACATATATAATTAACTAGAATGAATAGAATATAAACTTTTCAAAATACTGTGCATTTTGAGATCCTTCCAATGAAATATTTTTTGTCAATATAAAGTCAAATACAGACAAAATCGGAAACAAATTTAATGATTTTGACAGATTAGTTAAATGTCCTAATAAATGTACTTTCTAGAATACTACAATAAATACATACAGAAGAAATGGATTCCATATAAATGTTTTTGTAAGCACAGGTTTTTATATTAACCATGAAGACAAAAACTTAATCATATACATATGAAAATGTAATAAATATATTAACATGTTTCAATAATATTTTGGCCTCTACATACTTAAATTAATAGTTATTTACACATGTAAATATTTCTTACAGGATTTAAAATGATTAACCTAACCTACTTATATACAGCAGTTATTACTTATTCAATTTTGCGCTCATAAGCAATATGAAATTTCACAGTATGCAGGCAGCAGTTGTGAATATCCTAAGTTCAAGTGCATAGATAAAAGAGATTACTTTGACACAATAAATGGTCATGCACTCACTTTAACAAATAGTAATACTATGTTATACTAATTTGGTGTAATAAATAAAATCATAACTAACACAGCAAGAATATATATGAAATTATAATCAATTCTGGAAATATGAGGTATTAAAATACCAAAGAATATCATGTCTTAATATTATGAATACAGCACTGTATTCAATTTCATTATCAAAATTCACATGATGTCCCTAAAGCCATTTTTTGCCTTAAAGCTTTTATGCCTTAAATTTTTTTCAAAGACTGATTAATTATTATCATTCCCAGGTAAACCAGGTTGATAATCATCAACCTCATATCACATGGCTCTATATGGGCCCTGTGATTTAAGGTACTGAATAACCAAAGAAGGCCCAGCAGACACTACCTCAGGTGGCAGCGATGTCAAAGGACAATTTTCAATACTCATTATTTGTAAACTAACACATAATGCTAGTTCAAATGGAAGATTACATAAATTAGGATTATCATTTAAATATAGTGACTCTAGATTTTCAAGAGTACCAATTTCTTCAGGTAAATATTGCAAGTTGTTTTCTCCAACACTCAAATATGTCAAATTAATAAGATGACCAATAGAACGAGGCAACAATGTCAACTGATTGGATTGAACAATTAACTTTTTAAGTTCTGGTAGAAATCCAATTTCAGTAGGAAGCACTTCTATTTTATTTTCTTCCAAATCCAAAACTCTCAGCTTTCTCAAATTACTAACATTAGGTGGGACACGTTTAAGAAGATTGTTAGACAAAATCAATATCTCCAAGTTGACTAAACTTTGGATATCCTCTGGTAGTTTAGTCAATTGATTTGTACCCAAATTAAGTTCTACCATATTTGTCCATGTCCCAATGTCTAAGGGCAGGGATGTAAGCAGATTCTCTTTCATAATCAATTTGGTTAAATTTCTAGCTCTTGAAAATATTCCATAAGGTATTTTATCGATCTGATTGTGTTCAAGGTTAATAGCAGAGACACTAGTAAATTGAGCAGGGCCACCACTTGGGTAACTCATGAAAGAGTTCCGAGACAATGTCAAGCTAGTAAGTTCAGTTAAACTGCAAAGAAGTCCATCAGGAAGTTGAGATATTGAGTTCCCTTCAACATTAAACTCATCCATATGTTTACAATTGCTCAATGTGGCAGGTATAGCACTGAGTCTATTATATCGCAGGCCAATACGATTTATCAAATTAAGGTTACCAATCGTCTCTGGTATGTCAAGCAAATCATTATGTTGTAAATCCAATGTAGATAAATTTACACAATTACCAATTTCTTGAGGCAAATGCTCTAAATGATTATGTGAAACATCAAAGGTAACCAAGTTTATTAATTTCCCAATTCCAGAAGATAATTCTTTTATTTTATTCTCTCTCAAACTCAACATGGTAAGATTTGTTAAATTAGCTATTCCATCACCAACTACTCTGATTCTATTGAACCTTAAAAACAAAGTAGTTAGGGAAGTCAATTTATACACCACCTCAGGTATATCACTCAATTTATTATGTCTCAAATCCAAAACTTTTAAACATCTCAAATTAGCTAGTGAATCTGGTAAGCTAGTGAGCGAATTCTCATTCAATGCTAATGTTTGCAAGTTAGTCAAACAGCCAAATTCAGCAGGAAGGGCCACTAATTTGTTTCCATACAGATAAAATTCTACTAGGTGTGTCAAATCTCTCACATGAGGTGGCAAGGATGTGATAGACGATTTACTCAAATCTAACCTCTTTACACCATCATCTCGACACCGAATAAATTCCTTAATGACATCAAGATCAGCTTGTATAGGTTTATTCTTTCTAGCTGTTGGTTTTGGCTTATTAGATTCTGGGTGCTTTACAGTTACGACTTTCGGCCTCGCACCTTCAGAATTAGTTAAAGATGCAGTTGAAAGCTTTTTCTCTCTCATTCCGTGGTATTTTTCCCGTGGGCTCACAGTTCCAATTGAATCCAACGCCTCAGAATTTTCTCTGGATGAATTATCAAGATTCATTCCGCAGTTTATACAATATCTAATTAATGTATAAATTTCTATTCACTGATAGATATCAATAGTGCGACATACCAATTATTTTTATAACACTGTACCAATAAAACAATCAATACATATTATATTCAGAACACTCTTGCTTCACGGCAATTCGATGACTTAATGAGAAACGCAACTTTATTTACGAATTGATATTTAATCACGATGAAAATTTCAACATTCATTACATACCGATATTATTCTGTAAAATTTGTAATACATTAATATATTAACGCTTCAATAAAGAACTTTGAGTAGGCAACGCACTTATTTTAATGATTTTACTTATAGATAGGGATGCAATTAATCGATTTTATAGTAATCGGTTTTCTAAAAACTACTAATCGATTAAAAAAAACGATTCTATTAATTGCCCTCTTTTCTTCTTTTTTACTCTCGTTTATCTTTTTTGGGATAAGAATAGGTATGCATTGTTGGATGAAACTAATGTAGCTATACTAGTCATTTTCATCGTATTTCGCAAACAACGCATTTGTTATTTTTTATTCGAAATTAACCGTTTTAATTAGTCTTTATTCCAATAAATTATTAGGATAAAAAAGGCAACTTTTCAAATTCAGTGAGAAAAGAATTGATTTTTAATACGATTATTATTTTTTTGGTTTCCGAGTTAATGGATCAAAAAATTGATTATTTATTAATCGATTTTTTCCATTTTTAAACTTTAACATCCCAACTTATAGACTAAAGAACTTTCAGACAATATATTAAATAACTTGAATACTTTGTTCATACAGCGTACAAGTTAAAATACTATATAGACAAATATAGAAAATGCTGAGCCACAGCCCACAACTCAAATTTGAAAACCAAATAATTGTACTTGCCGATAGGGATGTAACTTGGTGTAGAATAAAATCGATTAATAAATAATCAATTTTTGCCTTTGAAATCAATCGATTTTCAAAATATCTATTAATACGTATCAAAATAAACGATTTAATAATCGGTTTTTTTCTGACTAATTGGACATTTGCTTTTTTTATATTAATACTAATTAGATTTAAGACTAATTACAGTGGAAAACTACCAATAAATAATAACAGATGCGCTATTTGTGAAATTTGATTATAATGTGTAGTTTGACTTCATTGGTTTCTAGACGAAACAAAGGCATATCTAATTTTTTTTAAACAAGAGAAAAGATAAAAAGAGGATAATTGAAATAATCGAATATAAAAAAATGGATTTTTAATGTAATAAGAATCGATTATTAAAAAAAAATTAACGTTTATTATAAAATTTACTGTTTTTTCACATCCCTACTAGCCGCTTGCCGTCGATCTATCGTAGATTTTTGCTGGACTTGTCCAAATAATTTGTAATTGTACGAAGTAAATAATTAATAAAAATGGATAAAAGCAAAGAAAAAGAAGAACAGAGTATTATGGATAAATCCATGAGATCTGTTTTTGGTAATTTTTTCATTAAACTTTCATTGTATTTGTTGTTGTAACAGAGACTAACAATTGTTAATTTTTAGTTGGTAATATACCATACGAAGCTACTGAAGAGAAATTGAAAGACATATTTAGTGAAGTCGGTCCTGTGCTATCATTCAAATTGGTGTTTGATCGTGAGACTGGAAAACCCAAGGGTTATGGTTTCTGTGAATATAAAGATCAAGAAACTGCTCTTAGCGCTATGAGGAATCTCAATGGATATGAAATCGGTGGTCGTTCTCTTAGAGTCGACAACGCTTGTACTGAGAAATCACGAATGGAAATGCAAGCTCTCATGCAAGGACCCCAGGTATTATTGGAAATTGTAAAAGATTAGTGTATCAAAATGTAAATCACTTTTATTAACCTAAAGACACAGTTATATGTAGCCACAGAAATAGATATAATTATATATATAGTGTTCCGTAATTGAATTACCAACCTGCGGAGCTGAAGGCAGGGTCACTACCCACTGATCCAAAGGGCCAGTTAGTCATAAATATTAAAATTAAACTGTCAATGGGAATGAGAAATAAGATACGTTGCATTGGAAATATGAAGCCATATTGGCTTATGGAAGAGAAAATATATCTTATTGTCATTATTTGATAATTGCCCCAAAATAAGTCTATAACCAATTATAGACTTATTTTTGTTAGACTGTTTAGTTGTTAAAAATAGTATTTTTTATTAATATATGGCTTAATGTATGAACTATGTATAGATTGAGAATCCTTATGGCGATGCTGTAGAACCAGAAAAAGCTCCAGAAGCCATAAGCAAAGCTGTTGCAACTTTACCACCAGAACAGATGTTTGAATTGATGAAACAGATGAAGCTTTGTATACAGGTAAGAATGGAATCACTAAAAACTTATTTATGCTTGGTTGTTGTCTGATATGAGATTTACCTGTAATTCTTAGATGTGTATTAAATATGTATGAGAAAATACAATGTCATGACTACATAATTGATCATTGAAAACTGCTACCTGTGGATGATTTTAATCCCAAGTTAGATGTTTTATTTAATAATAATAGTTTCATAATTTATTTTAGAATAATCCAACCGAAGCAAGAAATATGTTGCTCCAAAACTCACAGTTGGCATATGCTCTGTTACAAGCACAAGTTATTATAAGAATTGTTGATCCAGCTACTGCAGTAGTAAGTATTTTATTGAAATTGAATCAAATGACTTGCGAGGAATCAAATATTTTATTTAAAAAAAAATTAGTATACTGGACATGTTCGACGTATAATTGTTATTGTATGGTGATACAAATATTACCCAAGTCTTGTGCTCTGACTATTCTACCAGTTACACTTTTTAACAACTGATATGAGATTTTATAGTGAAAACACTCATTTCCAATATTCAAAAAATGTCTTTCAACATAAAAATCACTCTAGCAGAAGAATAAAGTTACATGTCATATGTATATAACATAGGACATCATCTTCCTGCCCTTATCTCACTCTAAGTGGGGGTAGGCACAACATGTTATAAACATGCTGTCACATCATTTGGCTGTCTGATGTCAAGTTACCCTAGTCGTGACACCTCAGTAAGAAATGAGGGTGATACTATTCTATTCAGCCAGATACTACACAGCGGTATCAGGTGTATTTATATAGCAGTAATAATATACTTCTTAAATAAAAAAATCCGCCTTTTACGACACCTCGGTAAGAAATGAGGGTGGTACTATTCAGCCGGATACCACACGTCGTAGAATTATTTTATGGCATTATATTTAAATTCACGCTATTGCTGTTCTAGAGTATGCTGCATCCTAGCAATCCTGTGCCACCAGTACTTCAACCAGGCGACAAACCACCTTCTAATTCATATATGCCAAGCAATCCACCACCAGGTATATTAATAAATATTTTCTCATTCATTGTATTGTTTTTCTGCATTGATTTATTGCCATATACATATATTAAGCTTTGAGCTGTAATAGCCCAGCGGTAACACTGTGCGACTGTTTCGATAAGGTCACGGTTTCAAACCTGTGTAACTTATATAAAGTGTCTAAAAAATGATAACTTTTACCTTCCAGGTCCACCATCACAGATGTTAAGCAACCCTCCACCACCTCCGCCTCCACAAAATCAATATGTCCGTAAGTTATCCATATTATACTATACTAAAACCTGTATGTTTCATTCCTGTAATTCATATTCTATACAATTTCACTATCACTTTTGTATGTATTGTATTTTGCTTATTTTATATGATTCCTCTACTTATTACAAAGAGTGTTATTGTTTTCTTAAAAGGCATAAAATGTATTAATAATGATAATAAATTAAATATCTAATAAAAAAAATTAGTGTAGATTACCAGAGACTCCTATGGCGCTAAGAGCAAATTTAGTGCCAGTTGCCCATGACCCGCATAGCGCTACGAGCAAATTTAGTGCCAATGATCCCATGGCGTTACGACCAAATTTAGTGTCAGTTACCGCTGACCCCATGGCGCTACGATAAAAAATTGTGCCGGTAACTGGTGACCCCTGTAGCGCTACGAGCAAATTTACTGCCAGTGACCCTATGGTGTTACGAGCAAATTTGTTACCGGTAACTGCCATGACGCTACGAGCAATTTTAGTGGCAGATTCCGGTGAAACCCCTGGCACTACGAGAAAATTTAGTGCCAGTGACCCCAATAGAGTTACGAGCAAATTTAGTACCGGTTACCAGTAACCTCCATGGCGGTACGAGCAATTTTAGTGCCGGATACCGGTGACACCCATGGCGCTACGACCAAATTTAGTGCCGGTTACCGGTGACACCCATGGCGCTATGACCAAATTTAGTGCCGGTTACCGGTGACACCCATGGCGCTACGACCAAATTTAGTGCCGGTTACCGGTGACACCCAATGCGCTACGATCAAATTTAGTGCCGGTTACCGGTGACACCCATGGCGCTATGACCAAATTTAGTGCCGGTTACCGGTGACACCCATGGCGCTACGACCAAATTTAGTGCCGGTTACCGGTGACACCCAATGCGCTACGATCAAATTTAGTGCCGGTTACCGGTGACCCTCGCGGCGCTACGAGCAAAATTATTGGCATTTACTGGTGACATCCATAGTGCTTCGAAAAAATTGAGTGCCGGTTACCGATTGTAGTGTATGTGAATAAAGGTAGGAGTCTTGATACTAGGTAGACTTATAATAGTAGAGGTTCTGTCGTCTCATGCCTACACACAGCGCGCTATAGTAATGGGGCGTGGGGAGAGAATTACCCACTTATTGCTACGACGACGGGAAAGGACGGACGCGCTTACTGTGTGTGCAGCAGAGAACCGATACATGTTGTCAGGGTAAAGTATGAACAGTATACCGATAACCCCTATGGCGCTACAAGCAAATTTAGAGCCGGTTACCGATGACCCCCATGGCTTTATGGGCAAATTTAGTGCCGGTTACCGGTGACACCCATGGCGCTACGAGCAAATTTAGAGCCGGTTACCGGTGACCCCCGCGGCGCTACGAGCAAAATTAGTGACGGTTACTGGTGACCCCCATAGCGCTTCGAACAAATTGAGTGTCGGATACCGGTGACCCCCATGGCGTTACGAACAAGTTGACAAGTCGAGTGCCGGTTACCGATAACCCCTATGACGTTACGGGCAAATTTAGCGCCTTTGGCATCCAAGGTGCTTATCTCTAGCTACAAATCTTATTTCTAGCTACAAATCGTCCACCGATGCCAATGCAGCCGCCCATGGGAGGTATGGATGTGGACCTACGTGGGTCGAGGGCTCCCGCCCCGGTCCCTCTGTTGGATCAGGACATGCGCAGCCTCCCCCCCATGCCGCATCCAGTACCACCCCCAGTCCAGCCCCCGCAAGATACGTACGTACCGTTTAACTATAAATCAGCTGTGGTAGTCTTTCGAGGAGGTCACGGGTTCGAACCGGGCCTTAAGCCGAATTTACCACACGCTTACATCAGTGGAGGTACTCATTTGCAATTTATTGTTCAGTAACAACACGATAATTTGAATGTAATTTATAAGGTATTATAAGCTATGATAGCCCGGCGGTGTGACTGTGTGAATCTCTAGAGATGATCATGGGTTCAAACCTGGGCAGACACCAATGAGTTTTTCTGTTAAAACTTATGTGTCGAATTGATAATTGCAATTTATCACACGCTTTTCGGTGAAGGAAAACATCGTGAGGAAACCTGCATATCTCTAGAGAATTCTCATCAGAAGTGCACCAATCCGCATTGGAGCAGCGTGGTAGGTCTTAGCTCCAAACCTTCCAAAAAAAACGAAGAGAAGAGGCCTATTCTCAGCAGTGGGATAGTAACAGGCCGTTACTTACATCCGCAATCAAGTGTAGCTTTGCCATAACAGTAGTTTAAAAAGACTATTAAAAGCAGGCTGATATAGAAAGCCCACTATATTGTAGAAGTTTACATATGTGATAAGAATGCAAGGATACAAAAAGCTACTCTTCGGCCTTGTACATGATAGTAACGACTAAATGTTTCTAACTCTAACTAGTTACCAGAATTATATCTTGAAAACAGCTTCAAGATATAACCGTCAGGTAGGAAAAGCGGATTTTTTTCCTGGCTTAACCAGCAGTAGAGTTGACGATTTGTTTACAAGTTGGCTTAAATTAATAATTTTAAATTTGAATTTATTATCAACAATCCTTGGTCCTTGTCCTTCTTGGTGCTTGATTATGAAAATGAGCCTTTGTCCTCTTCACAGGCTGCACATATTGTATAAGTTAAGTAAATTTAATTTAGTTTTGTTATTGTCAAATGGCATTCTTTAAAATAGATGTCATATCAATATTTCAGAATCCTTATACTGATTTCTAGAAACAACAAGTTTTTACAAAAGATTTATATGTTTAAAGTAATTGTTGTTGTTCCAAGTTCTTGGTAAAACCTACAAGTTATAGTAATCCTTATAAAAAACTGCCAAAAATAAAATATTTTTTATAGGGCTGAATTGTTAATGACTAATATTATTTTGGTGAATATAATGGTACTATATAATCAAACTAATTACAGGGTGGTACCGAACATACGACTTAATACTTAGTTTTAAGTACCTACATACCTTAGCATTCTACCATTAAAATTTTAAAAAAGAACCACAGTTTATAGAGATCAATGACCGTACTAATTCCACACACCTTGGCCTCAAAAATAAAAGGTAAGGTGCGAGTGAAACAAAACAAGAATGTTATTGTTATCTGCTGTTGCGTGCCGCTTTAAGTCAGTGAACCATTATAAACAAAGCCAATTCTCTATTAAATTATATTTATTTTGTTCGTTAATACATTTTTTAAAAACTATATTAAATAAGATTGAATCATGCCAAAATTATACATTTATGTATTCAGTAGATTCATTTAATGTTGAAAAATCGGTACCACTCTGTTTATTTTCTTAATAATATATTTAAATTGATTCTATTTATTTATTATATAACTTTGTCTATTGCTATTGTAAATTTCTATAGTTATAATGTGAAATTTTTAAAGACATGCCGTTACAACGGAAACGCAAGATATGTAAGTTCGATGTAATTAATGTCTGGATGTATTCATTTTACAGTGTCCGATCATTTCACATCATGATTTGCACTTCATACAGGACCTGTCCAGAATTTTGCGTGCATGAAATAAGTTTTTTTTGTCTAAATACCTACCTTAATATTTTAATTTTTTTTTAAGTTTTGAAAAATTGCCTATATCTGAAACGTGCCTTATAGCAACTGAGATATATTGTAATGTTACGTTACTATATTGTAATGTCACGTTACCAGAAGTTGCTATCTAACTTCGCGGTTATAATTTGTTATTCAGAAACCACAATTCATACGCAGTTACATACTGTTCCACTGGCATTGTGAATTGTTAATAATTAAATAAATATTAATAGAAATTAGTCAATTGAAATTACCATTTTTTTTCCATATACTATCGATTAGAGCATTGCTTAGAGAATTCGCAAGGCCTCAGTTAACACTAAGGAGTATAATAAAACCTTATGTAATAGAATATTACTGAGATATGTAGAAGCTGCAAATTGCCTCCAAGCGAGGAAGAACTTCCTCAGTAAAGTGACAGCAACAGTTTAAACCTATTTTTAGCTTTAGTTTTTATGTACTAATTTATAATTTCAAACCACAATTCAATCTGTAAATGTTGCACCTATAGTATATGCAAATTCATTATATACCTACGCTTTACATGTTGCACCCTTCATATCTTTTGTATACCAATATCTATATAGTAATGCATGTATATAAGAGATAGAAGAGAATTGTTTAATGTTTAATAGAAGAGAATTGTTAATATAATCTTATATTTGCGTATATATGATAGTGAATTGCTCCGCACGAAGTTGTATATATTTTAGATAATTGTGCTGCTTTTTTGAGGTTGACGCTATTTTTAGTTAAAACAGTTAGTTAAATAACAATTTTTTTTTTAATTTTGAGTGTCCTCTCTACAATATCTTATATTTTAAACAAATTCAAGATATCATTCGTGCATCGTACATCTTTACAATACGTACTGCTAAATCCTCTATTTTCATCGCCCTATAATCTACTTTTGACTAAAGCATTAGGTCAGTGCCACATTATTCTGAAATTCTGCTGCTAAACTAACGTCGCGGTAAATCCGTTATTAAAACATTGCAGTCACGCTTATATTCCTTCGCACATTGTCCGTCAACTATAAATTTCGTCATGAATCTTTAAAACAAGTTGTAACATGTAAATATTGATATGAAAATACATTCAATATACTCTATGATCAGCACTTAGGCTGATTCATACATCGTATATTTAGACGGAATTAGCGTGAAATATATAATAATGTATTATTTCTTCCCATACTTTTTTCGTTCCAGTTCTGTGCTTAGGAGTCGAAAGATTCAAACAGTAGCGTATGGATTGTTCGTCGACGTGGAATACCCATTATTACTAATTTTCATTAATGTTCTGTGGCAGACAATCCGCGACTGATTTTCTACATAATGTGGCAATGGCCTTATTAAAAAAAATACTACTAAATTAATGTGTACTTTATATCGGTATTTATATTTGTTGTATCTATATATATTTTTATTTATTTATATATTTAATTATGTGTAACAACTTTCTTAATAGTTTTTACTCTATCCAGTTCATTCCCTCGGGATCCTCGACTCGCAAACATGCAGGGATTCAATTCCGACCCACGCGTGCGTTCTAATGATCCACGCAACCAATCCAAAATACAAACACGTAAGTGATGTTAACTTCAAACATTTTTATTACCAAATATATCCATTTGTATTTACAATTAAAGAAATTAACGTTATTGCTAACCTACTTAGCGATTAAGCTCTAATTTATTTTATACTACCAATCGCTAGCGGCTCCGCCCGTGTGGAAAGATTAAAACCGTAATATAGTCTTTTGATAACCATAAAAATGGTTTAACTGGGTTATTCTTAAAAGCTAGATATATGCTGTCGCGGACTTTTATTTAGAACTTTTAGAGGGGAACATTTTGTAATAAATGATTTTTTATTAACTATTGCCGTTTACTCAGCGCACGCAAGGAAAGCTTTAAATTTTGCCGATTTGATACTATTTTTTATTGCTCCCTTTATCCCTTACTCTACAGTACAGTGTTTCCCGATCTTTTTTGGTCCATACCCCACGTTAAAAATTATTTTGCCCCCCTAAATAATATACATAAATTGTAATATCAAAAGTTGAATTGTCCACTTAAAGAACATAAATACTAGTCTTTAGGAAGAAAAATTGTTTATTTTGTTAAATTTGGCACCAAAATCTAGCATTGCACTTAAATGGCCCAGAGCGAAAGGCTTAAAATCGTATCAAATTGCCCCCCTGTAGGTCGTGGACCCCACGTTGGGAAACACTGCTCTAGTGTGTAATAATTTCTATGGGGTTTGAGTTTTCCATTTAATTGTTTTTCATGATTAGAGCAAATGCCGCCGGGTATGCCAAGTGTTGCTCAAGCCAGGACTATCCAGGGAATACCGTCTGGTGCGTCAGATCAAGAGAAGGTAGGTGTTAATTTTTTTATTATTGGCCACTGCTTATAAACCGCCGTGTGGTATCCGGCGGACTAGAATAGACCATTTCTTACCGACACTCATTTCTTACCGAGGTGTCGTAAAAGGCGACTAAGGAGAGTTGACCCGCCGTGTGGTATCCGGTTATGTTGAATAGACCAAATTCATTTCTAACCGAGATGTCGTAAAAGATGACTAAGGTAAATTTACGATAGCCAGCCGGTTGTAAAATACCTAGCCAAATCATATAACATTTATTTTATTTATTTATTTACCATAAAAAATGTTGGAAAAAAACATTATTGTTAAAATTTGTAAATAATAAAATTTGTAAAAACAAAACTGCTGATTTTACTTTCTTACAGCTTATTAGTTATTTAAATGCATTTTTCTTAAGATTTTGGATAATTATTTATAAATATATTTAGATACTGTCTGTGATTTATATTTATGCCTGTAATGAACTTACATACGGACCTTAGTTTATAATGATTGTTGGACAAACCTGTATGTAAGTTGTTGGCGTAATAAAGAAAATAAAAATATCTCTGCCAGCTAACTTACGAAGTGAGACAATTTATAGTAAAGAAAAAGTAACGCAAATATCAAACATTATGAATTAGGAAATTGTTAGTAAGGTTAATTCTACCTTACTAACAATTTCCTAATTTAACATGTTGCGCACATAGAGCGGGATAAGGGCAGGAAAATGATGATCCTTTTATAGATAACTAGCGGACTGCAACGGCTTCGCACGGGTATTTACGACATCGCATTAGAAACCTCAAAAATTACAGTATTCCTCTACTCCGTATTGAATGTTATTATACGTATAAACCTTCCTCTTGAATCACTCTATCTATTAAAAAAAACCGCATCAAAATCTGTTGCGTAGTTTTAAAGAAATAAGCATACATAGGGATATATGGACAAACAAAGAATGTGACTTTGTTTTATACTATGTAGTGAAGTACATAAATGTTTGTTTGTTTTTTTATAGGCTGCTTTGATAATGCAAGTGTTGCAGCTGTCAGATGAACAAATAGCATTACTACCTCCTGAACAGCGCGCTAGTATTCTTATGCTGAAGGAACAAATCGCGAAGAGCACTCAACAACGTTAAACCAGTAATAATGATGGGTATTATGTTAAGGAATATATTTTAAAAATAAATCTTGATCATTCCATTTTGGTTTTATTCTAACTTTCAAAATCTTTGATAAAATTTAATTGATTACCCAAATATATTATGCCCTTACCTTGTAATGTATTATAAAAACGACGATATTGCTCCTTTATACTTATGCAATAATAAAAAGGAATTTTCCCAAAGTCAACTCATTTACTCTTTCGCAACAACTCAATGAATGACACATAAAAATATGACAGCCACAATGCTTTTTCATATTTATTACCAACTCTATGAAGGAGGTTGTATTAAACATGCTGTAACAGTATTATTTTTCATTTCGTATCTGTATTAAATGTATTTTCTAAAGCAGGCAACATTCACATACGTTATACATGCAGGGCAAGTTAACACACGTATCACAAAATCGTACTGCAGAACGATTTTGTCGTGAAGCCTATCCTCCTGATGATGCTTCGGTTTCTAGGCGAAACGATCGTAGATATTGTGGTAGTGAGTATGTGGAGTGTTGGGGTGGCGGCGTTTTGTGATACGTGTAGCAACATTACCTTATACATGCAGGACCGCATGTATAAGGTATGTGAATGTTGCCCGTTTCATACACTTAGAATTACATAGAATCTTTTAACAAACGCAGATTACAGCAAAATAATTATATTGTAATTTCTGAGACATTCTATAGTACTTTTTAGGAATTATATAGTAATATTAATAGAAATTTATATTTATTAAAAATACTGTTGCATATAAAAGGCTGTGGTAGCCCAGCGGTAACACTGTGCGACTCTTTCGACACAAATGAGTTTTTCTGTTAAAACTTATGTGTCTAATTGATAATTGCCATTTATCACACGCTTTTCGGTGAAGGAAAACATCGCGAGAAAACCTGCATATCTCTAGAGAATTCTACGGATATGTGTAACCTACCTAACGGCATTGGAGCAGCGTGGTAGGTCTTAGCTCCAATCCTTCTCTCTAAAAAGGGAGAGAGGAGGCCTATTCTCAGCAGTGGGATAGTAACAGGCCGCTACTTACTGTTGCATATTACATAGTACTAGAGTAGGGGAACCAGCTTAAAATTAAAAATGTGTCCATCAACAATAAAGGTAAAGCAAATGAGATCTTAGTATTTGTCTCTCTTTTCTGTGTGATAAATAAATTAAAAAAAATATATTTCGTTTTCCCTCTCTTTGTTGCGCCACAGTCCTACCAATGAGTCCTTACCTCTAATATCGCATTGCAAACGTTCAAATTAAAATTCCGTTTTTAAAAACAAAACGTCTAGTACCATATTATAGTGTATAATCTATGCCTTCTCCAATCTCCATTCAAAAGACCGCCGACGATTTGTGGTAAATGTGTAGAAATTAGATCGCTTGATGTTTACAGTTTGAACTAATTAAAAAAACCCTAAAGAAAAAATGTAGAATCAAATTTTAGCAAAACAAAATAACATGTTCAGCAAAAAGATTATTGAGCGGACGAAGACAAAACACTTTATTGAGCTGTTATAGATTTTATCTATTATCATTATTTAAAAGTATAAGACAATTTTTGCTAAAATTTCATATAAAACTTATTTAGAGAAAAAAATATTTTAGATAAATACTCGAGAAATATATATATTTTCAGACAATAATATGCTATTCTTAAAGGTTAAAACAACTGCAAAAAATATTGTCAAGTTAATAACAGGTTGTTATTGAACATCTGTGACCATAGACATTATTGTGTTCTTGACATTGGTGGAAAATGTCAAATCGAAATAATTCCGTATCATTTAATCGCTTGGCGCGCTCGTGTACTTCCGTTTTAGTGAAAGGAGGAAGCGCGATTTGTAAATTTTCTGTGATCTTTGGTGATATTTCCAATTTTGTTACTTATTAAAATGTAAGTAAAAAAATGTACATTTTTTAACCTCATTTTTATTTAGATTTTAGATTATATACAAATTATATTATACATATCTGAATAAAATAACTTTTTAAAAATATGCAAAATTATTGAAGACAACTCTAAAAACTACGTAATACTCGTATTGCACAGTCATTTTTTTTCTAATATAAAGAATAGTTTATATAGTTCGCATTTGGATAATTTATTTAAATATTTTTAGAGGTGACGAGCGAATTGGCACTGAAATACAAATAAATTACTACTTTGTAGTTTGTATACATTTAAATATATCTATGAAGCACAAATTCATGAAATGAACGTATAAGAGGAATTAATGTAATAAAACTCTTTGTTATTGTACTAAAAAAGTATTAGTTCGTAATATATTAAGAACTAGCGGCCTACCCTGCTTCGCACGGGTATAAAATATATAGCCTATGTCACCCAGTGAAAAAAATGATTAAAATCGATCCAGTAGTTTTAATTTAGGTATTCATTACTGCCCGTGGCCCGCACGCGTTAAATTTGAAGAAAAACAATTCCCCTCTCCCTATATCAAGAAGATTTCCTGCTATATCTAATATCTAAATTCATATACTACATATTTACATTTTACATTTTCCCCTATATATTTTATGTTTAAAATTAATTACAGAATGTCTTTATATACAACATTCATAGCTTTGTTATCATTAGACAATACAAAAATGTTTTCTTTAGAGGTTACTCTTAAAAGAGCGACATTTAGTTGCGCGTCCGATCGCTGCTAAATTCGAAGTGCTATAGGGCGAAGCGCGGCCTCCTCGCGGGATTTTAAATCAGTGATATCTTCGAAAATGTTCATTTAAATTACATGCTGTAAACGGTCATATTGATCTATATTGAATCAACAATGTATTTAAGGTACTTAATTGGATAAGGATTAATGGCTATATTGTATAAAAATTGCTTCGAAAATAAGGCATTATTTTTCGTAAAAAGTTAATGACAAAAAATGCTATTGTGGGTTATCCATAAGAGATAGACATATACCATCGCGGACTTTTCTGTAGACCTTTTCAATGTGTACAAATACTTAGTATGTAGCATGTGTTTGCAATGTAAGCGGCAAAAAAGTAATTATTTACGACATCACATTAGAAACCTCAAAAATTACAGTATTTCTCAACTCCATATTGAATGTTATTATACATATAAACCTTCCTCTTGAATCACTCTATCTATTAAAAAAACCGCATCAAAATCTGGGATATAAGGGACAAACAAAGAATGTGACTTTGTTTTATACTATGTAGTGATAATCCTTATAGCATGATTCAGTATTCACGCGCGATGGCTTATTATTAGCGTATTTCATGTATAACTTTGGTGTTTCTATACCGATTTCAATGATTCTTTTTTTATACAATGGTTAATACTATTCACTTTTTTATTTAGGGATGACTGAGAGTGATATAAATGTAGGAGTAGACAAATATAACCGGAAAGCTTCGAACTGCTAAGCTATCGGGAGTTACACGTGTTATTGTGAGTCAACAATAAAAGATAAACATATGCTGTCGTGGGATAGTTTTTATATAATTTTAAGGAGAACATTTCCGTCATATATGATTTCTGTGTAGCTTTAACCATCAAGGTTGCACACGCGACGGAAGCTTAAAAAATGGAGTAACTTCTCCCGTTTTCCCAACATTTCCCTTCACTGCTCTGCTCCTATTGATTGCAGCGTGATGAAAAGTATACTATAACCAGCCCAGGAGTATGAAAAAAAATTGTACCGAGTTTAGTTAAAATCCGTCGAGTAGTTTTTGTTTCTATAACGGTTATACAGACAGACAGACAGACAGACAGACAGACAGACAGACAGACAGACAAAAATTTTACTGATTGCATTTTTGGCATCAGTATCGATCCCTAATCACCCCCTGATAGTTATTTTTGAGATATATTCCAGTTACAGAATTGACCTTTCTACAGATTTATTATAAGTATAGATAATGCATAAAATCATGTTGGTTTTCACTGAGAATATTTATAATTTTGGCGCGGTTTAGCTATAAGATTATTTATTATTAAAAAATAACTAGTAAATTGAGTCTGCAAAGGGTCTTAAATTAATACAATTAAAATACGTGTTTTACTTTTACTTACTTTTATTTTATTTTACGTACTTTTACTTGTAAGTATTTTAATACAATTAAAATACTTACAAAAAATTTCCAGAATATATCAAAACACTTCTTAATCGCTTTATTACTCTTAATTACTTTAATAACAATTATTTTTCGTCAGAACAGAATGCCGCCAAAATGAATTCCTCTTCCATTTTTAAAATCCTCTTAAGTTGAGATTACAATATTGAGACTAATGCCAATATTTATATTTCTTAATACACTAAACTGAATACAATAATTATTATCTTATTATGCAAATGTTAAAATTGCTAACAATTGTTATACCTACTGAATATGGTATTTTGTATATATTCTGCCTCTTAGGCCACTGACTTCATACGATGGCAAGTGATGTGAACATTCCACAAAGATTACCAACTTCTTTGTCTTTAGTGTCTTTAAATATTGGAAAATTTATTTGGTTCTAATAATATCATTTATTTTTTGTTTATATTACCTGTTCCTGTTGTTTACATAATGTATCGGCGTTTTTATTAAAAGCTTTAATTAAAAATTAAAAAGGAAATTTTCAGCAATTATCGTTGCATGAAAATCCGTTCAGTAGTTTTTAAATTTATCGCGAACGAACAAACAGCCACGACGGGGGATTTTGTTTTTTAATGCATGGATGATTAATATCGTAATATTTTTCTCTAGACTAGATGTCTAGAGAAAATTGTTAGTTGAATAATAATTGAATATTTAAGACAATTTTTTATATTTTTTCACCACTGCTAGACATATTAAATATAGACTTCTCTGCTGAGAACTGTTATGAAACTTTTTTGAGGTAGTAAGTCTATTTTGTATGTAGTATTCTGATGAAAGTTTATAAAATATTTTAAGGTCTAGAAAAAAAAAGTCTTAACTCGCTTTGCGATTTTGTCGTGGAGTCTATCTCCTGATGATTCTTCGGTTGCGGGGCGAAACGATTGTTGAGTTTGTGATAGTGAAAGTATGTAGTGTTTGTGTATTGTGGTGGCGGTGGTGGAGGTTTGTGCATGTGTTTTTACGAATCCTGCATGTATCAGGTATGAAAAGGGATTGCCCACTCTACATTTAGCATTATATATATATTTTATTTTACGTAATCGCGGATTATAGCAAAATAATTTTATTGTTACTTTTGTATTATGGATCTCCACAAAGTAATGCCTAAATTTATAAACCTTTTATACCTATAAAAGTAGGTTAATGATAATTATATATGTTATAATCGAACTACTTAAATGTTAATAATCTCTGTTTTCGAGTTGATTATTTTTTTTTATAATTTTACTTAAATATCGATAACAAGTATTAACAACACTATACAAAACCTATACCTACGGACGGGTGGCGTTGAGGGCACGCCAATGATACCAAAACAAAACGGGTAAAATATAACGGGTAAGTATTTTTAGATCATTGGTCGAGGAAAACCCAGCATATATCTATACTATTACTTACACTAATTATTTACCTATATAAACAGTTTTTAATTTTTTTTTAAATTTAAGTATACATGTAGGTCAAAGTAATGATAATATTATTTTATATTATGGACCTCCGTAAACTAACGCCTTATTCTAAAGTTAACTTAACTAGACTATAATAGTTCTTGTATTGTCAACGCCGTGTGGTATCCGGCTGAATAGAATAGTACCACCCTCATTTCTAACCGAGGTGTCGTAAAAGGCGACTAAGGTAAGTTGACACACCGTGTGTTATCCGGTTTAGTAGAATAGACCACTCTCTTTCTTACCCAGGTGTCGTAAAATAAGACTGAGGTAAGTTGACGTCAGGCAGGTGGCCGGTCGTAAAAACGCAGCTAAATCAAGTGACTGCATGTTTATAACATGTTGTGCCGACCCCACTTAGAGTGGGATAAGGGTCGTGAAATATCACAACAGGCCGCCTGCCTGACGTCAGTTTATCTTAGTCGCCTTTTACGACACCACAGTAAGAAATGAAGGTGGTCTATTATATTCAGAAGGATACGACACGGTGTCTCCTTTTTTATAATGTAACAGTTAAATTACTTTATTTTTCAATTAAGTACGGTTACGAATAGCAAGATATAAACGTGCGAATAAACATTCAAGATTGCGTGAAGCATTATAGAAAACATTCCTTGTATCAATTTACCCGTTTTACCAGTAAACCAGAGGTACTAAATATGTACAAGTACTTTCACTGTCTGTACCTTATTGGTGTCAGTTGCACATTAACTCCAAAAACTTTAAAAATCTTTTTAACAGGTTTCTTGTGAATAATTTATAGTATTAGGCGTTACTTTGCGGAGATCCGTAATACAAAAGTAATAATAAAATTATTTTGCTATAATCCGCGATGAAGTAAAATAGAAAATATAGATAATGCTAAATGTAGAGTGGGGAGCGTTTTCCTGATACATGCAGGATTCGTAAAAACACATGCACTCCACCACCGCCACCACAATACACAAGCACTACATACGTTCACTATTACAAACTCAACAATCGTTTCGCCCCGCAATCGAAGCATCATCAGGATATAGACTCCACGACAAAATCGCAAAGCGAAGCAATACTTTTTTTTCGAACTGTAACTTATGCTGTTAGCCCTAGAGGCTTTGACAGCATCACAGAGAGAGTGGGTGAGCGCAGAAGCATCGCCGGAGTGAAAAACTGAGAGAGCGAGACTCGCAGCGTCCTGGGAGCGTCGCCTTAAAGGTGCCTCTTGTAAGGCCGAACCTCGGCTTAAAACGACGCGTTGTAGAGGACTGTATCGGACTTGAACCCGAAGCCCATATATATACCCAATATATAAATACCCAAACAAACTTAGTTATATTCTAATCGGTTCAACCCCACCATTTATTTTATTTTACCTGCGAACACGTGTAACAAGCTTGAACTAGAAACATTTATCTGATCGTTTTCTTCTGCTTTTTAGTGAAAGTATATCGTCGGTGGTGAGTTTGAAGTTTTTGTATGATAAAAATCGATTTATTTGATGGTGATTTTTAGATCGTGCAGCATGTGGAAGCTGATTCTGACATGTTTAAGTATTATGTACATTCATGGGGAATGCTATTCAAGCTGGCATGATTCTAATGAAATCGTAACGCGTAGATCATACTATGCACCCGGCCCGCCTGATCATAATAAATTAGTTGCAATGGCTCGATATGTGTTACATAATTGTGGTAAGTGTTTTACCTGCATTATTTTAGTATTTTTGCAATATATTTAATATAAAATGTTAAAAATAGGGACGCTCTCGACTTTTAATAACTCATCATTTTCCTGCCCTTATCCCTCTCGGTGGGATCGGTAACGCATGTTTTAAACATGTCACATGATTTGGCTAGGTATTTTACTGCCTGATCTCTACGTACCTCAGTCGCCTTTTACGACGACTCGGTAAGAAATGAAGGTGGTCTATTCTACTCAGCCGGATTGCAAACGACGGGTCAACTTACCTTATTCGCTTTTTACGACATCTCGGTAAGAAATGAGGGTTGACTATTCTACTCAGCCAGATACCAAACGACGGGTCAACTTACCTTAGTCGCCTTTTACGACACCTCGGTAAGAAATTAGGTTGGTCTATTCTACTCAGCCGGATACCAAACGACGGTTCAACTTACCTTAGTCTCCTTTTACGACACCTCGGTAAGAAATGGGTGGTCTATTTTACTCAGCCGGATACAAAGCATCGGGTCAAGTTACCTTATTATAGTCTCCTTTTACGACACCTTAGTAAGAAATGAGAGTGGTCTGTTCTACTCAGCCGGATACTTTTATAACTACATTCTATAATTCAAGCCTCGCATGGCGATAGTGACGTCATCGCATTTAATCGATAATTAGAATCGATTATAAAATAAACTTTGTGCGTTTGCGGTTCCAAAATAGACATGTTATAATTAACTGTGATTAGCTAAAATTTTGAACAGAAATCATTGTACGCCTTCAGTCTTAACGCCGTATATACCTAAATAGAAATAAAAAACTTTATGTTATATAGATTGGGCATCGATCGCAACGATATCGACTCTACCAGCCATCGAAGGATTTCCCTTCTCAAATGTTAAGTCACTAGTGGATGGTTCTATGGCAAACTCTACAGGGATACCGTATTTTTACATGTCGCCTTTAGACTTCACAGCGCGAGACTTAGCGGTAAATATAATTAATTGAAATACAACCGCTTACCTGTCTTTAACCTTTGTGCGAAATAGTCGTTAAAAATCAATGATGTACTTTTTAATTTTATTCAACCTTTTTTCAGCTCAACGATTCTCAATGGTATAAGCATTGTCTTTCTTTAAAAAAATATTTAAATAAGAGCTTGTTACCGTCCTACTGTTGGGTAAAAGAGTTTTCTCTTAATCAGGTTAGAAGAATTGGAGCTTACTTCCAAACAATCATGCAACGCCCATAAGGATTTTTAGGTAATACGTATGCCAGGAATTCTCCAAAGATATGCAATACACGATGTTTTCTTGCTTGATAAGTTTTAAATGAAAACCATTGAAATGTAATTATTCTTGATCCTTACTAAACGTTGATTTATAGCCACGAAAGAACCAATTTGTAATGCATAAAATATGGAGTTCAAATTTTAGAGGACTGCGCCTATGAAATTTTTGATTTAAATTCTAGAAAAACAGTCGTTCAACTGTATTGGTGTCACTCGAAGAGACGAAATACTGCGAGACCCAGAAATACGACCCTGAAGATCCACGATGCACACGCCTTATGCTTTCCGGAAAGATGAGGAAGGTAATATTATTTAATGCACTGCTGATTATTTAATCCCATTTCTATGTATCGCATTTCAATTAAGGGTATAATTGGGTAATGCTGTCTGGCAGAGATAATGCATAGAAATAAAGTAGCCTTGAATATATGTATCGAGAAATTATTTTTACGGTATATTTTTTGGTGCAAACATACATGTTAATATTTTTTACAAAATAGTTATTGAGTATAATATAATAACGGTGAAGGTACGTGTCCCTTAGGGATGTAAAAAAATAATCGATTCTTCTAATTATCCTTTTTTTATCGTTTTTAATATGCATTATTGAATGAAACCAATATGTTCAAATAATCAGAACAAAATCGATTATTTTCATAGGAATTAATCAATTTTTTTAAATTTATTTTAAAGGTGATAATTAAAAAAAATTGATTAAAAATCGATTTTTAAGTCATTTATTTTTGCTTGTCCAAGTCCCTAGTGTCCTTTACCAAACCTCACAAATAAGTGAAATTGATATTCTCCGTTATACTTTAATTTGTACGCAACCGTCATCATTCTCTTATCTATATCTCAAAAGTTATAATTAGATGAAAGTCCTTCATAATCGTATTACAAACATATCGTTTTTTATATATCTGTGAGATACTTTAATTCTTGACATTACACTGTGCTATTCACTACGCCAATATTTGCACGTCTCTTTTATCGCCTTTATCGAAATAATAACATAGATAAGTTTAATCTTACATAAACTAAGCAATGATTTTTTGTTATACGTATTCGTGTTAAAATATATTATGTATACATTTTAGTACCCGGTTGACCGAGCCTTACTCGGTAATCATTTACAAAATAAAAAAATTAACTTTAAAAGAAAAGAAAATAATAATTGGGTAGGTGGGGCTCGATCCTAGGTATTTTTATTTCAGGAGAGCACCCGTTCCCAGAATAAGCTACGCGGACTTGACAGTTTTCAGCAAAAATAGTGTTTTATATTTATTTTCAACGTAAATTTTTGTATTTTTTTAATGCCCACAAACAGGGATAAAACGATTTTTTTAAATAAAACCTAGCTAGATCGATTATTCCCCCCCAAAACGTCCTGCATGCTGAATTTCTGGAAAATCGTTAGAGCCGTTTTAAAGATTCCTCCAATGCGGATTGGTAGGTACACATATTACTCACGATATTATTACTCACGATATTTTTCTTCACCGAAAAGCGCTTGATAATTGCTAATAAACCACATAAGTGTTTAACGGAAAACTCATTAGTGCCTGCCCGGGGTTTGAACCCTTGACTCCATGGAAAGAGTCACGCGGTCTTACCACTAGACTATCACAACTTCTATCCGTAGATAATTCAAATTTTAAGCGCAATAAAATTTGCATTCAATAAAATACAAGCTGTGGTAGCCCAGCGGTAACACTGTGCGACTCTTTCGAAGAGGTCACAGGTTCAAACCCGGGCAGACACTAATGAGTTTTTCTGTTAAAACTTATGTGTCTAATTGATAATTGCAATTTATTACATGCTTTTCGGTGAAGGAAAACCTCGTGAGGAAACCTGCATATCTCTAGAGAATTCTGAAAATATGTGTAATCTACCAATCCGCATTGGAGCAGCGTGGTGGTAGCTCCAATCCTTCCAAAAACTGAGAGAAGAGGCCTATTCTCAGCAGTGGGATAGTAACAGGCCGCTACTTACTTTTACTTACTTCGCAGGTCAAAGAAGACACCCCCGAGTACTTATTCGCTAAGGCGGCGTTATTTGAAAGGCACCCGGCTATGGCCAACTTCCCGCCAGGTTAGTGAAATCATTGAAAATACAGTGATATATAATAAAAAATAATAATAAAACGTTTATTGGGAACAATACATAGTACACAGGAAAATGAACGGTGATCCTGCAAAAGTGTTAACTTAAATATGTATGTAGATTCAAAATATCTTTTACTATGAGCGTGTATATAGTAATTCCGAAGATATACATAAACTGGGAATCCAACAGCGTGGTGGGTCTAAACTCGAATCCAAAGTAAATGCTAAGGGGCGGGTCTGTTACAAACACTTAATTTAATTATTTAAAAAACAACACACAATTACATTAAAAGTTTTTTTTTTTTTTTAGACAGGAAAAAACCCCTTATGGGTACCGCCGCCCGATGGGGACAGGCGGCGGTTATGTCGGACTCGCACCGACTAAAATAACCTGTGTGCTCCACTACGCTGCTGGTGGCGGGGATAGGGTACCTATAAAGACATTACCCCCATCCCCGCCAGCAGCAACTCTGTACCCCAGAGTGCGCCACCTCTGGGTCGGGGCCTCTCTAAAAGTGGCCCCTCCCTCCGCTGGACGATGCATCGGGAGCACCAGATGCATCGAACGCCTCGGGGACCTAACTCCAGCGAGCGTCCGATAAACCCCATTCGGATCGCTCGGAGGTCCCCGTTAGGGCGGCATGCGACGGACTTCGGCGAGTCGCCTGCGCCCCGCTCGCCTGCGGCGGATTGGATCCAAGGACTCGACTTCCCGGATCCGCCCCGCCGCCTCCTTCCGCGAGATAACGTCCTCGCAGAAGGAGGCCATCGCTGCCCACGATCGCTCCCTGTCCACCATGGCGCGAACCACAGTGGGCAGGGAGAGATCGTGCCCCACCTGTGCCACGAGTTCTGCCCGCTGAACCGCCCAAGCTGGACAGTCTGCGAGCGTGTGCAGCGCCGTGTCAAGGTCGGCGCCGCACTCGTGGCACTCACCAGTCGCTTCGCGCTGGGCCACCCTCCACAGATACCACCCGAAACAACCATGTCCGGAAAGCACCTGTGTCAGGCGGAAGGTGAGAACCCCATGCCTCCTGGCAACCCAGCCCTGGAGAATGGGCTGGATGGCCGAAATCGTCCAGGCTCCTGCACTGGGCGATTCCAGCCGCCGCCTCCATTGGCGGAGGAGCTCTTCCTGAGCTGCCCTCCGCCAGTCCACCTCTACCGCCGCTGAGTCTCCCCCCAGTGAACGGGTTTCGACTCTACGGCGGTAAGCCTGAGCTAGCACCTTGGCCTCCAGGTCCCATGGAGGGGACCCGGCCAAGGCGCAGGCCGCCTCGCCGGAGATGGTCCGGTAGCCCCGCACAAGTCTGACCGCCATGACCCTCTGCGCCCTGCGCAGCAGGGGCAGGGATCTAGCAGTCAGCCGCCCCGCCCATATGGGAGCGCCGTACAGGGCCATCGACCGAACTACCCCGGCGTATAGGCGCCGGCAGCCTGCATTAGGCCCTCCCAAATTCGGGAGGAGCCTGCTCAGGGCTCCGGCGGTCGCCGTTAGCTTAGGGGCGAGCCGCCGGAAGTGGGCCTCGAACGTCCATCGGCTATCGAGGAGCAATCCCAGGTACAGTAGTGTACCCGAGATTTCGATGGACGTCCCGCCCAACATTAAAAGTTACTCTAAGTAAAAGTAACTCTAAGTGGGGTTGGCACAACATGTTATAAACATGTTTTCACATGATTTGGCTTCGTTTTTTACGACCGGCCGCCTGCCTAATGTCAACTTAACTTAATCATATTTTATTGGGTTGACTATTCAATCGTATACTACACGGCGGGTCAACTTACCGTTGTCGCTCTTTACGGCGTCTCGGTAAGAAATGAGGATGGTCTATTCTACTCAGCCGGATACTACACGGCTAAATGAAGTTAAAATAAAAAGTTATTTGCTTGATTTCATAAATATCATTAAGACGTAAACATGATTTAACATAATTCAATTTTGAACTTATCGGTTTTTCCTCGAAATGAAATTGTTAATTGAAAAGACTTGTTAACGTGTTAGTTAAGCTTTTTATATTGTAACATAGTTCAGTTAATTTAATCTCAGATAACAAACACATAAGTAATAGAATACACAGAAAAAAATAGCACCAGCAAAAGGATTACATGATAAGTTTCCAATAACTATACACCTACTATAAATACATATATCAAGGCAAACATTTAAACAGCTAAATATAAAATGAATAAGAAATAAATTTGTTATTGTTTTCTTTCCAAAATTTACATAATAACTGTTAAGTAATTTTTATATTTATGTAAATAATATATGACAAACTAAAAATGAGACGATATAAACTAAAAAATTGTTATCGAATTTTAGGAGATATAAATACCAATATTTTACTTTTTTTTATTTACAGAAAAATGTACAAGTTACATCTATCTTAAATTACTTGTTTTACTTATATATTATTAATTTATTTTACTTTTACTTAAATTATTTTACTGAGATATGATGAGGAATTCATAACATATTAATACCGTTCTTTCGGAATATAATGACAAATCAATTAACATCTTATTAAGTAATAGAATAAAACATACGTACAATCAAACACTGTGAAGAAGTTGGTAAATCTAGTTTGAGCTTTGTACATATTAATATATGTACAAAGCATAAACTAGATTTACCAAGAGTTTGTGATAGTGAACGTATATAGTGCTTGTGTATTGTGGTGGCGGTGGTGGAGGTTTGCGCATGTGTCTTTTTCGAATCATGAATGCTTGCATCAGGTATGATAACCGATTGTCCACTCTACATTTAGCATTATATATATTTTCTATTTTACTTCATCGCGGATTATAGCAAAATAATTTTATTATTACTTTTGTAAGCTTCTTTGATCCTTGACTAATCAAAAAGACTTAAAACAGCTTACTTGAATAAAGTTCATTTTAATTAGATTTGAAATCATTTTATTTCTAGATCACAATTGGTTTGTCGCCAAAATGAGGATTGCACAAATCGCGATGGTCGATTGGTTCGGAGGCGCAAAATACGTGTCGGTCAAAGATTACCTCGCGTATAACTATACCGGCACCGAGATGTTACAGTATCACAATAACTTGCGTTTTAATGCAATTAAGCATAACACTATTTAAGAATATATTTTATATTAATGTACGTATATGATATACTATTAAAATTAAATCATGTAACTCCTAAAACTTGTTTTATTTCATACTAATTAAACTGACCTGCCGTGTCGTGTTCGGTTGAGTAGAATAGAATACAATAGAATAATCTTTCTATTGTGTTACAACATGTTTTTAATACAACCTCCTTCATAGAGTTGGCGATTAATATGAAAAGCATTGTGGCTGTCATATTTTTATGTGTCATTCATTGAGTTGTAGCGAAAGAGTAAATGAGTTGACTTCGGGAAAATTGCTTTTTATTTATTGAATAAGAATAAAGGAGAAATATAGTCGCTTTTATAATTGTATTCTATTGTTTTTTTTCCTTTACTTCTCTAGTTTAACATAGGCTAAAAAATTGTTATTTTTCTTTTATGTATTATTGTGTATTGTGCAATAAAGAGCATTTCTATTCTATTCTAGAATAATCTTTCTTACAAAGGAGTCGTAAAATATGACTAAGATCAGGCATGCGGCCGGTCGTAAAATACGCAGCTAAATCATGTGACGGCATGTTTATATAATGTTGTGTCCCACTTAGAGTGGGATAAGGGTAGGAGGATGATGACTAATTAACTTTATTTATGATTTATCCCATAAAATTAAAATTTTAGTTACCATCTTTTTTCACTTTCTCTCTTCAAGTATTCTAGTAGACGTAAATATTAAATACCAGGTAGAAATGTAATAAAAAATTATTTATAATCAAATATTTATTTATTTCTTAAATTATCACAACTTTGGAAGAAGAAAATTCACTATATTATAATATATTAACAAATTAATTAAAATAATATTTAACACGTGTTACCCTATGTTATAAACCCCTTATAAAATGTAAGTAATAATTATAAATTTCATATATTTAAATTTAATGTTAGTTTACATAACATACTTACTCTAAATGTATACTGCTATGCTATTACTTGAAAATTACAATATTTATTACAATTACCTATTATTTGCGACAGTTTAGCTCTGATAGCTTTAAATAATAATTTATATATTATGATGGAATCTGAAGCATTTTACGTCAAAGCAACAAATGATCTTTTAAACGAAAATAAACGTTATAAAACAAAAGCGAAATATTTTACAGCGAAATTCAATACGTAAAACTGAACCCCCTCATTTAATAAAAAAATCCGCTCATCACGAAATTCCATAAACAAAAAGTCATAAATAGTAAAGCGATGACCGCTTTACTATTTATAGTGTAATAGTGTAGGAATGACTATTACAGGTAGAGACAACTGTATATTTTTAATATAACATAAAAAAGTATTGACTATCTACACGTTTTATGTCCCAGCTAGTGTTAAATAATTATGAATACTGAGTATAGCCTTAGACGCCCTCTATTAGACAAAAAAAAGAAAAAAACTATGGCCGACACTAGGATATCGACCTGCTGGTATTTTATATTAAAGTAAAAAAAGTTATGTACCTTAATTAATTTATTTTTATTTTCATGATTTTTAGAAAAACGGATATAATTTTGTTATGAATATGCAAAAATAGACCATAACATATTATAAATAAGAGTTCAATTTAAGTTCAGTTCAGAAAATTTAGTTGTTTACCGTATTCCGAATACTGTAACGGCATAGAGTTATTATATTAGGGTCATAGAATACTTATCTTTGTCTAATCATATATAAAAAAGAGAGATAGATACAGTCCCATTTGCTTTATATTATTGTAATAGGAGACAATCCAGGCTGGCATCCCTACTGTAGTATAATAACTCTATGAACAGGAATCGAAATACAGAACATTCTCGATCTATTAGTTTACTATATAAGCGGACGCATCGCGCACCTCAGGGATTCTTTATTCGAATAGCGACGGAAGAATAAGGAGTATAATATAATATAAGGAGTATAATATAATATAAGGAGTATAATATAATATATATAAGGAGTATATACGGAATAAGAAGGAACTCGGAAGCGAAGGGAAATAATACTGGCCTCAGCTACATTATTAGACTGGCGATCTGAGATTTAAGTACTATAGGTTTTGAAAAGCTGTAATAAAGTTTCTGAACGAGTCAATAGGTGTTATACCCAAATCCACGAACACATGTACGTTACAATATTAAAGCAGTTGCACCCGTCCATTGCAATGGAGACAAGAAGCGACTGGAGGTGGTAAGTTGCCACTGTTGTTGTATGCGTGATGTACTAACGCATTTACTGGTTCTTCATCCACTTTCTTTATGTCGAACGGCATTGCCATAACCTACAAAATATATTTAAGAACAGCCAATATAAATAATAAACTTTCGTGATTTATACTGATTGTTATATAAGCATACGGTTCACGTCTCGATAAAATCTAGATACCTTTTTATAAGGTTCGTTGCAAGCTACATCGCGCGTAGATAATATTATGTTGTGTGTAAGAGACCTGTAGAAATTTATTCGGCACTTATCTCCGGGAGCACAAATAAAAGAGAACTTTGAGAGCACGAGTATATTGTAACGTCTTTACAATAGAGCAGTAGATGACAAAAAGGAAGGAGTAGTTTTGACAGACAAATATATATAATGCTGTTTGGATGCGTTCCATTTCCATCAAGACCTAACGTGGATTGTGCGTGGAATGGCGGTAGTACTTGGGAATGCAACACTGTCGAAACGTCGAACCATATATAAAGGTAACTCGATTTTATCGCGTTGTGACCCGTATGTTTATACAATATTCAGCGAAGAAAGTACACAGAATTAATTATAACAATTATTAACACGTGTCTTAGAGATAACAATTGTAATAGATGATATAACGAATTATTGTTAATCAATGGATAACGCATTATTGAATGCTTCGATATGTTAAGAGTTATCGTTGTGCTGCGTTCTGTAAATAAGAGCTGTGATATTCATACCAGGCGTAAACATGTTGATAAGTCGACTTACGACCTTTTATATATTTAATCATAATAGGCATTAGGATTGCCTAATTTATGTGGTGAATATTTCAGTAAAGTCACATACAAACTTGTGAATATTTAAATAACTCAAACGTATACTAAATGTACACGTATTCATGGCTGCCCTGAAATGCTTGCGTTTTGGACTTGTTAAGTTATTCCCGCCTAATATGAATATATACTTCTTCTTCTTCTTCTTCAACCGATGGACGTCCACTGCTGGACATAGGCCTCTTCATGGGATCTCCAGAACACACGATTTTGTGCCGCTTGTATCCAGCGGCTCCCCGCGACCCCTTTGAGGTCGTCTGTCCATCTAGTAGGGGGTCTTCCAACACTGCGCTTTCCGGTGCGGGGTCGCCATTCCAACACATGAATATATACAGGTGATGTGAAAGAAATAATCGCTATAATTATATGCTTGTTTTGCTTGTCTTGTAACGAGGATATCCACAATGCAGCAACGTGAGAGGTCTGAGTTTAATCGATAGGTAACAAGTAATAATGAAATTGGACAACAGATTTGCCGCAACTGAAATAATAGATCCTCGACGTAAGCAAATCTTGGGTTGCCGAGAGCCAAATTTTTTAAGTTTTAATAAATGTCAAGGACAGGGTTTTCAGGTTACGAAACCTCAACCTTTGGCCACTCAAGTAACTTCTATAGGCGTTATCTGTGAAGGTTAATGCCAATAAGAGTTAAGAATTGCAATGATGACCATGTCACATCGATAACCCTTTTGTCGGTTATCTTTAAGTGGTTATGAGGTCAACTGATAGGAATAATTGTATCGCAAATACGTCGCCGCCAGATCTACGTTAGTATATTGACCCAGTACACCGCAACAGAAATACACAATTTGATCAGATATACTGGATTGTTTCTCTAACGCCGTGTGGTATCCGGCTGAATAGAATAGTACCACACTCATTTCTTACAGAGGTGTCGTAAAAGGCGACTGAGGTAAGTCGACCCGCCGTTTGGTATCCGGCTGAGTAGAATAGACCACCCTAATTTTTAACCGAGGTGTCGCAAAAGGCGACTAAGGTAGGTTGACCCACCTTGTGATATCCGGTTTAGTAGAATAGACCACCCTCTTTCTTACCGAGGTGTCGTAAAATACGACTAAGCTAAGTTGACGTCAGGCAGGCGGCCGGTCGTAAAAACGCAGCCAAATCATGTGACAGCATGTTTATAACATGTTGTGCCGACCCCTTTTACAGTGAGATAAAGGCAGGAGGATGATGACTAGATCGTTTCTCTACTTTTTACTAGCAATACTAATATTAGAAATGAGAAAGGAGAAAGGATCTGTATATCTTAGATAACCTCAAGCCGGGAAAGAGCAATATCGTCTTATACAGTGGAGCAATAATTATGAAATTTGGTACAATTAAAACTACTGACCTTAGTATTTGTGGATTTTAACTCTAATATTTTTACGGACCATTACTTACCATAAATTATCAATCAAATCAAAATAATCTTTATCCAAATAAGTTCTTTCAAGCAATTTTGAATAGTCGAGGATCAATATGATTAATGAAGCTAACTAATATAATTATAGGTAACTTACCTGTTCCGCATAAGCTTCTGCTTCAGTTGCTGTTGTTAAACTATCCAAGTGACTTATATCTTGTTTCTCCATACCGCTACTTATATTCTCGGATAACTTTAAATTTGTCGATGCTAAATCCAGAGCATTTGAGGAATGAGGCATTGAAGTATTAAAATTGAGTTTCCCAATAGGCCGGTTATTGCTGCCTAGATACTCCGATATAGCGACGTTCTCCAACCAATTCTCATGGAGGCTATATAAATTTTTGTACGTGCAAATCAACATGTCTCTCACTCTACACTTTTCGTCTAGCAGCTGTTTTATTGCTTGTTGTAATGATAATGTTTTCTCGTTGAGCATTGTTTTACACAATGCTAATTCTTCAATCATCAAACTAATAACAAATAAAAAGTATCATTAAACACGTTGGCCGCGACCCTCCGAGGTCGGGTCTGGTTCGGTCTCTGGACTCTGAGGAGCGGTGTCACTTTGCATGGGACTCTTTCGGTATTAAAGTTAAAAGATAAATGTAACCTGAATGAATGTATGGGCCTCATAAGAAGGCTTAGAGTCATTCAGCGGGCGATGGAGGAGCTATGCTCGGAGTATCTCTACGTGATCAAATCAGAAATGAGGAGATCCGTAGAAGAACCAGAGTGTAAGAAAAGCTATTAGCTCAGCGTGCCGCTAAGCTGAAGTGGCGATGAGCGGGGCACATAATGCGTAGAACCGATGGTTGGGGTCTCAAGGTATTGGAATAGCGACCCCGCACCGGAAAACACAGTGTCGGCGGACCCCCCACGAGATGGACTGACGACCTCGAAAAGGTCGCGGGGAACCGCTGGGTCCAAGCGGCACAAGATCGTGTGTTATGGAGATCCCATGAAGAGGCCTATGTCCAACACTAGACGTCCATAGGTTGACAAAAAAGAAGAAGAATGTATGTAGACAAATATACTTTTAATTAGCTTTATTGAAGAACTCTAATCAAAAGTGAGACAGTGCGTAAAATCGCATACTTAGAGCTACCGCTTTCTGCCGTCCGGGCCAAAAGATTAGAAATATCGGCGCCGCGTTTACGTGTTAATCTTACATATAAAATTATGGTGCCACAGTGTTAGTTACCATACTCCTCCGAAACCGCTTAAACTTGATTTTTATGAAATTTTATTTGCATATTCACAGGGTGTAAGCTGTGGTAGCCCAGCGGTGACGCCGAATCTTTCGAGGAGGTCACGGGTTCAACCCGGGCAGACACCAATGAGTTTTTCTGTTAAAACTTATGTGTCTAATTGATAATTGCAATTTATCACACATTCGGTGAAGGAAAACATCGTCAGGAAACCTGCATATCTCTAGAGATTTCTGGAGATATGTGTCATCTACCAAACCGCATTGGAGCAGCGTGGTAGGTCTTAGCTCCAATTCTTCTCTTCAAAAACGGATAGAAGAGGCCTATTCTCAGCAGTGGGATAGTAACAGGCCGCTTACTTATTTTTTTTTATTCACAGTGTCTGAGAATCAGTTACTATCTGTTTTTCATACCCCTAAGTGTTAAGGGTTGTCGACTGCTAATATTTGTTTTTTAATTAATAGACAATTTTTTTCTATAATGTACACTAGATATAATTTATAAAACAATGTTTGCCTGGTCAGCTAGTCCTTGATAAAACAATACAAGGATAGGGTAACTTATCTATGTCTAAAAAGGAATTTAGAAAGAAATTTATATTATAAGCTGACATCAGAAAACTGGGACATTGTTTTTGCTAGCAAAGATGCTATATGTGTTTCTGATACTGATTTTATCAGGTTCATACTACACTTTTGAAGTACACATTTTCAGTTTCAATAATTACCTGCTTGCCAAAAATTTGCTTCTCCAAACTTCACATTGTCCGGCCAGCCATTCAGTTTGTTCCTACAATTAATTTTCTTATTAAAGATTGTAGTTTTAATTATCAGTAAGTTAATTTATAGAATTAAGAGTCACTTTGCGGAGGTCCATAATACAAAACTTTTGAAAATATTATTTTGCTATAATCAGCGATAAAAGAAAATATATGTTATGCTAAATGTAGAGTGTACTATTCGTTCTTTTACCTGAAACATGCAGAATTTTTAAAAACTTATGCCCTAGCTGACATCGATAACACAACAATACACAAGAACTGCACATCTTTTAAGGATACTAATAATCTTTTAATTTACTATGAAATTGTATCCTGACATACCTGGTGGGTAGAAAGATGTTGTGCAGAGTTGAGTAAAGCATTTGCCAAGTGTTTTTTATCTTCATTCAGTGAGTGTACTTGTAACTCAAGATCTTCTCCCATTGAAGCCACCAACATGGTTTTTAATTCTTTGTTAACCTGTAATTGCAATGTATGTAATGTAATAAAGGATTTAAACAAAAAAAACAAATTTTGTGGAGTTCCACCTAATAGAAAGTTGCTTGATAAATGTAGTACCGAACAAATCAAATCAAATCCAAAACATTTATAGATTTTATGTACTATTACAGATAAAAGCTGTGTGGTATCCGGCTGAATAGAAGAGTACCACCCTCATTTCTTACCGAGGTGTCGTAAAAGGCGACTAAAGTAAGTCGACCTGCCGTGTGGTATCTGGCTGAGTAGAATAGACCAACCTCATTTCTTACCGAGGTGTCGTAAAAGGACACTAAGGTAAGTTGACCCACCGTGTGGTATCCGGTTTAGTAGAATAGACCACCGTCTTTCTTATCGAGGTGTCGTAAAATACGATTAAGGTAAGTTGACGTCAGGCAGGCGGACGGTCGTAAAAACGCAGCGTTATCATGTGACAGCATGTTTATAACATGTTGTGCCAACCTCAGTTAGAGTGGGATAAGGGCAGGAGGATGATGTACCATTACAGATAAATAATATATTATAGCCTTCTATTATAATATTGATATAACAGGAACCAAAGAGTACTAAGATAGATTTTGATACAGTTATAGTAAAGTAAACAGTTACCTGTGCTTGTTGTTTAAGTTGTTCCTTTAAACTTTCATTTTCTTTAGTCAATTCCTCAATTTTATTTTGCATTTCCTTATCTACATTAGCTCTTACAGATTCCACTTCATATTTATCACTACACGACATAAGTTTGCTCCGTGGCTTAAATTCGTTTATATTTGTGTTCATTTGTGACATTTGAGACACCAAAGTGTTAATATCCATATGATTCCTTGATTTTTTATTTCCTTTGGCCACTGTTTGTCGTGTAATCGGTTTAACAGCACCTGCGTACGGCTCATACGGAACGAATTTTGGAGTCTTGGAATATATATGAGAATTTTTTTTCTCAGGAGTAACGATTTTTGTAGGATATATCTGCACCAGACGCCCAGGCAGTAAAGATGTCTTGCTAGCATTTTTGACCATTGATGGAGATTTATTTTTCTGTTCATCTTCGTCGATAGTGTCTTCTGATTCCATTCCATCGCCTGCTGTTCTTATTTTGCTCATAATTTCTGAATCGAAAACAAATCCTTTTTGTCAAACCACACTAATAAAAACAAACAACAAAGATAAAGAAATACTTACTAGTATTAAAGTAAATTAATGTATCCATTATTAATTAATAATACTAGTTAAACGAAATAAAAGTTTATACAACTTGTTACAATAGGTAATTTGGTAAGGTTGGCAGAATAATATTTACGCTAGAAACCATAGACTATTAACTATAAAATAGATGGTTGAGATTCATACATTGGCGCGAGCCTATTTTCGGTGGTATGGGGGGGTGCAGAGTAGCACTATAGCTACTTACATTCTCATTCATAAAAAACTATCTGCCTCTCACCCGTTTCATTCATAAAAACGGATTTAGTCTCAGCTCTGACTCTTTCTCACATATGGAGTAGTAATATATATAACGTATGACGTAAAATCATAGTGAAATTAGTGATGTACTTGGTGCGCTAAAACCGTAACTTGTGATGTCAAAGTTTTATCGATTCGCATTTTACTCTTACCGATTATTTGGATAACCGGTTATCCTGTAACATATTAATAGTGATTTTTAGATTTTAATAAAACAAAATATTTAAGGAAATTCTTTAATAGACTTTTACTGTAATAAAAAAATTTTTATTCAACAGCCGTTTTACATTTCTATGTGCATGCTTCTTAAAAAAAAAAGTTTTTTCCTAAACACGCTAAAAGTGCAACTTCAAAAATGATTACTATTTTTTAATAAGAAACAGAATCGGCGATCATGTATCTTGAAAATATAGGAATTGTAATTTAAATTGTTATATATTATTATTAAATATAATTAATTATAAGTATTCACTCGAAAACAAATTTACAAGATTAGTATTTGAAACAATAGATGCTTTCGTTTTTACCGTTTTAGTATTTAGGAAAAAACATTATACTTAAAAGGAGTATACTTGATGGTAAATTATAAATATTAGTCTTTTTTAGATATATTGGTAGTAGTTTTATAGAATATAAGTGGTTTTTATCTCTAAGTATAATATTTTCCATCAAACCAGTTAACACTTCGGATTTATACATATAAAGTAAGAATTAAATTGTGAAATTTTGCCATAATTAATGTGCCAATTGATACCAAGCTTTTCGATGAAAGAAAACATCATGAGGAACTATACTCCATGGGTTAAGTATTTAACTAAATGTAAACATGTCAAAACAGGTAGTTTATAGTAGGCATTATCTGCCTACTATAAAGTACCTTTTTTATTACAACACATTATACTAACATTTAATATAATTTTTAATTCTTTTAAAGAATTTAAAATTATTGATAGTATTCGCACCACTTTATTATGGCGTGATTGCTATCAATAATTTTTACAAACTTTGAAACAATAAATAAGAATTATAAAATTTTTAAAGAAAACGATGGATAATATTAAATACACTAAATTACTACACATTTAAGTATCACAGAGTGAAGCTCGTAGAATATTGATATTATGTTGCGTTGTTTAATCTAATTACCATTTTAGGTAGTTTACTTGGCTAATTTGTATCTGCTGAATTTTATTAAATTATATATTGCTGTTTTGCTATACTAAAGGTATAAATATTTAATTTTAGAAAATAACAATCAATTTATGAAAATTACATTTTTAAATATTATAGATATTCTTTTGACAACTGCAGTTGAATCCCAATTTTTTCATTTGTTAATAATATTATTGTAATGACATATTTGTTACTCCTGGATCACATGGTTTTGTTTGTTT
This sequence comes from Morpho helenor, assembly GCA_029227775.1. Classification (NCBI taxonomy): domain Eukaryota; kingdom Metazoa; phylum Arthropoda; class Insecta; order Lepidoptera; family Nymphalidae; genus Morpho; species Morpho helenor. The sequence goes on from JARGCU010000020.1 coordinate 5,185,091, forward strand.
ACATCTTGTTATGTTTCTATACTTATGGAGTATGTATAGTAAAATAATAAAAATTTTGAATCACTTTTTAAATACAAAAGTAATAATAAAATTATTTTGCTATAATCCGCGAAGAAGTAAAATAGAAAATATATATAATGCTAAATGTAAGTGGACAATCGGTTATCATACCTGATACATGCAGGATTCGTAAAAACACATGCACAAACCTCCACCACCGCCACCACAATACACAAGCACTATATACGTTCACTATCACAAACTCAACAATCGTTTCGCCCCGCAACCGAAGCATCGTCAGGAGATAGACTCCACGACCAAAATCGCAAAGCGAAGCAATACCCAAATAAGTTTAGTTATATACTAATCGGTTCAACCCCACCCTTTATTTTATTTTGCCTGCAAACAAGTGTAACAAGCTTGAACTAGAAACATTTATTTGCTCGTTAATGAGGGTGCCATTGTTATGTTGTTTCTAGTTCAAGCTTGTTACACTTGTTTGCAGGCAAAATAAAATAAAGGGTGGGGTTGAACCGATTAGTATATAACTAAACTTATTTGGGTATTGCTTCATTCCATCGATCGCCGCCGTAGCGTGCGGATGTCTGGGTCGAGCGCAATCCGGTTGCCGCTCCCCCCGCCTGACTCACGCCCCTGCCGCGTTAGGTAGTGAAAGTGCCCAAGGACTCTGGACTGTCAGTGTTGTTCGTTCCTGTGCAAGTGGATTGTGATAGTGTTACTGTGCTTCGATTAGGTAGTGTGGTGCTTCACGCATAACACTTGCCGTAGGTGGTTCCGTCCGTGCGTAAGTACACTAATTTTTAATTTAGGTACTCACCTCTTTCCCCCGAAGGGAGAGAGACTAAGACCTAGATTTTTTCTTAGGTACACACCTCCCTGCCCTCCGGCAGGGAGGCCACCCCCACACTAGCGGGCCAATATGGCCCCCACCCTGCGCCCCACGGGGCAACCGATACTGGACGCGATTTTCGCGTTCCTTCAGGCGCACCACCCCGCCATTTTGGTAGAGCTCACCAAGGCCCTCCCGCCCCCTCAGGGCCAGAGTGGCAGCCCGGCAGCACCTTCTCCCCCCTCTGCGGAGAAGGCCAAAGATCGTTCCCGCTCCGTGTCTCCTGACATGGAAGTGGAGGAACAGACTGACTCGGAATCCGAGTCCGGTGAGGAAGCCGAAGCATCCGATGCTTCGCAGTCCCCGTCCCCCTCAACGTCATCCGCCTCAGACGAGGACGACGGCTTCACCGCCGTCCTATCAAAGAGCCAGAAGCGAAAGCTGAAGGCTCCTAAGACCGTCCCGCCCAAAAGGGCCACTAACGACGCAGGTGCACCTGCCCCGCGTCCCACCCCCAAACCTCAGCCTGCCTCACAGGCCCCGACTCGACAGACCGACTCCACACAGGACTCGCCTATGACGGAGAGGAAGGAGAAGGTGCCACCCCTATTTGTTAGGGAAAAAGACGCGTGGAACCGGCTAATCCCGCGCATGGACAGTTCGTCCATCCCATTCACCTCTGCCCGGTCCACAAGCCAGGGCATAATGGTGCAATGTCCGTCTTCAACGGACCACCGTCGCCTCACGACGCTCTTGGATGCCGAAAAGATCGGCTATCACACATACGCCCTAGAAGACGAGCGCGAACTTCGCGTCGTCATCCGCGGACTCCCGGTAGAGCTCGATATCGAGCATATTAAAAACGACCTCCTCAGCCAGGGTCTCCCGATCAGACAGGTACACCGTATGTACCACCACAGAACCAAAGTTCCTTATGAACTTTGTCTCGCGGTCCTCGACCTCAGTCCTGAAGGCAAACGTGTCTTCAACGTAACAACGATATGCAGACTGTCGGGTCTGCGTATAGAAACGCCGCGTACGCGTGGGGTAATGGGGCAGTGCCATCGCTGCCAACTTTACGGCCACTCGCAGCGCAACTGCACCGCACGACCAAGGTGCGTCAAGTGCCTGGGCGACCATGGCACTGCCGATTGCCCCAGAACGGTTCCGTCCGAGGAACCTCCCAGCTGTGTCCTCTGCAGGACCCAAGGGCACCCCGCGAGCTATCGCGGCTGCCCGAAAGTCCCGCTTAGGGCAAAACGAGGGGGCAGAAGGGCCACCCGTAAAAAGGCGGACCGTACCGCCCCCAAACCAGCTGAGAGGTTCGTCCCCGCGCCTCTCCCCACTTCAAACCCCTGGCACAGGAAACCGGCGTCCGAGCCGGCTGTGCCAGCAAAACCGGCTCAAGAGACGGTAGCGAAACCCGCTGCCGCCATCGTGAGCTCCACTATAAGAGCTGCCGCTCCTAAAGCGACAGCCGCCCCTCCAGCAACGAGTTTCATTGACGACATGAAACTCGTTTGCGATATAGTGACCAAAATTGACACTACGGAGCTGTCAATTTTGGCAAACAAGCTGAGGAGTAATCCTCAAAATAGATTAATGGCCTTGCTCGAACACTCTAGTTTGGTGCAGGCCATCTCTAGGCTTTAAGCTTAAACCCTCACTGGGTAGGGCCAAGCCCCACTCCCTCAAGCTCGTCACGTACAACGCAGACGGGCTTATCAGACACATGGACGAAGTCCGCGATTTCGTAGTTGCACACGATATAGATATTCTACTAATACAAGAATCCTTCTTAAAACCCCAAATTCGCAATCCCAATATTGCGAATTACAGTTTGATTAGAAATGACCGTCTGTCATCCAAAAAAGGCGGCACGCTCATTTACTACAAAAGAGCCCTCCTATGCTCCCCCCTTGATTCCCCAAAGCTCACTAACATGGAGGCTTCAGTCTGTCAGGTGGGTATGACCGGCCATCAGTCGATCATACTAGCATCAGTATACCTCAGTCCGACCAAACGGGTACTCGAAAGAGACGTCCGCACCCTTCTCGCACTAGGCGACTCTGTAATACTGGCCGGAGACTTCAACTCCAAACATGGCCAATGGAACTCTCGCCGAACCAACCGGAACGGCACAATACTCCAAGGCCTCAACGGCCTTCCAAACCTCGCTTTTGAGGTGATAGCCCCTAACGAGCCCACCAGATACCCGCCTAACGGGGATCCAAACAGAGCAGATGTGTTAGATATATACATTTTCAAAAATGTAGCTCTCCAGTTACATTCTATAGAAGTCCTGCATGAATTAGACTCGGACCACCGTCCGGTTCTAATTCAGGTAGGGCAATCTACCTCCACGACCCCTCCCACGAAAACGATAATCGACTGGAGTAAATTAGGCGGGAAACTCCAGTCCCTAAATTCAGACCACCTAGATCAAATTCCTGACAAGATAGACTCCGTGGATAGTGCCAAGTTCGCTGTTACCCACCTTACGAAACATATAACAGACTCACTCGAGCGTTGCTCCAAGGAAGTCCCCGACGACCGCGGTCGTGGGAGACTACCGGACGACCTGCGCGACCTACTCAGACGTAAACGTGCCGCCACTAGGGCCCATGACGCATACCCGACAGACGACAACCGGAGAACTCTCCGGCGACTTCAAAGAGAGGTTAGAGAAAAACTCAGCCTCAACCGTCAGTCCGCCTGGGACAACAAACTCTCAGAGATCTCGCCGAGTCACCTGGCTTTCTGGAAACTGGCGAAATCCCTAAGAGGAGACCAGTGTGCAGCTACACCTCCATTGATACGATTAAACCGTCCGGTCGCTTTTGACGACATCGATAAGGCCGAATGCTTGGCTGACAGTCTTGAGGGACAATGTACAAACAATCCCAGTCATCCCGAACACGCCGAATTCCACTCGGAAGTGGAAATGGCGGCGGCTAGGATATCCGCAAAGGCTCCCGAAAGCGAGCCGCTCACTCCCACCACCGGAGAGGAAGTCCGTTCCATTATCCAAAACCTAAAGACCCGCAAGTCCCCAGGTCCCGACTCCATATCCAACAAAGCACTCAAGTGCCTCCCCGACCAACTGATAAACCTATTAGTATTGATTTTCAATGCCCTCCTGTTAGGTTGCTCCTTCCCCGACGAATGGAAGGAAGCAATAGTAATAGGTATTCGTAAACCGGGAAAACCCAGTAATCTCCCGAGCAGCTATCGACCCATCAGTCTGCTCAACAGCTTAGGGAAAGTCTACGAGCGAGTAATCCTCGCTAGACTCAAAACGTCCATGGAGTCGATGAAGCTCATACCGGATGAGCAATTCGGCTTCCGCGCCAAACACACCGCGGTACAACAAGTACACAGACTTACCGAAGCCGTCCTCAATGGCTTCGCCAAAAAACGGTACACCGGTACTGTCTTCTTCGATGTCGCCAAAGCCTTTGACAAGGTTTGGCATGCGGGTTTAATATACAAACTCGCGAACCTAGGAATCCCCGATAGACTCGTTCTTATCATTCGCGATTACCTTACTAATCGCTCATTTAGATATCGTATTGATGGAGCGCTCTCCTCAAGACGTACCTTACGCGCCGGAGTCCCCCAAGGTTCGGTACTCGCACCGTTCCTCTACTCGCTCTATACGAGTGACATCCCACGATTCTCCACTAAAACTAGTGCAGTCACCCACTTAGCCATGTTCGCGGACGATACCGCAATCTATACCACTTGTAGAGATCCCATTACTATAAATGATAGGCTCCAAAGAGCAACCAACCAGCTCGGAAGCTGGTTCCGCCGGTGGAGAATCGAAATTAATCCCGATAAAAGCGCAGCAATGTTCTTTGCGAGATCTAGGAGAGCCATGGACTTCATCCGGACGCCTCCTAGAGTCTCTATTTACAACAAATATATAGATTGGCAAAAGGAAGTCAAATACTTAGGTGTCATCCTCGAACCTACCCTATCCTTCATCCGACACATCCGCGTTGTCCGTAACCGGGCAGCGTTCGCCATGGGACGCCTCAATCCGATACTGTGCAAGGCAAGTAAACTGTCACTTCGCAACAAAGTGACACTTTACAAAACTTGCATCAGACCCATCATGACGTATGCGAGCGTCACGTTCGCGCACGTCCCGAAATCACGACTGTGTCCGTTGCAGACACTTCAAAATCGATTCATGCGTACAGCCACTGGCTGTCCGTGGTTCGTGCGCAACGTGAACCTCCATAGAGATCTCGACCTACCCACGATAGCCGATCTTTTCAGACGATTCTCGACGACTTACTTCGAGAAAGCGTCCATCCACCCAAACCCCCTTATAGTGGCCGCGTCCAACTATAAGGTGTTCAGGCACCCCAATAAGATTCACAGGCGCCCGAAGAGCGTCCTTAACGACCCCGACGATGCTATCACAGCATCCAACAAGATACACACACTACATTTACACAAACAGCGTCTTCGCCGGCGAAGACGAGGTCCCCGCTTGCTTGTGTCAAGCGGCCGCAGCCCTCTGCCGCGGCCGCCGTGACGCAGACTTCTTCCAAGTCATTTATTAGATGCAGCCCTCCAAAAACGCGCCGCCTTAAGCCGAGGTTCGGTCTCGCAGGAGACACCCTTAAGGCGACGCCCCCTGTAGCGCGGGTGCTTGTAATGCACCCGCATGTATCATCCATATCTCGGCGATGCTTCAGCGCTCGCCCGTCTTATCGGTGACGCTGTCAAAGCCATTAGGGCTAACAGCATTAGTCATATTCGAAAAAAAAAAAAAAAAAAAAAAAGGTATTGCTTCGCTTTGCGATTTTGGTCGTGGAGTCTATCTCCTGACGATGCTTCGGTTGCGGGGCGAAACGATTGTTGAGTTTGTGATAGTGAACGTATATAGTGCTTGTGTATTGTGGTGGCGGTGGTGGAGGTTTGTGCATGTGTTTTTACGAATCCTGCATGTATCAGGTATGATAACCGATTGTCCACTTACATTTAGCATTATATATATTTTCTATTTTACTTCTTCGCGGATTATAGCAAAATAATTTTATTATTACTTTTGTATTATGGATCTCCGCAAAGTAACGCCTAATTCTATAAATCACTTTTTAAATGTTAATAATAGTAATATTAGTCAGTGACTTATGCCTCATGTATCATAGTTCTATAACTTTACTTGCGATAAAATTTTCCATTTCCATTATCGTTTTCCAAGTATCTGTAGTACTGTGAATTCTCTTTAATTGATACACCGTTGTCTAACTCGCATTATGATTACGATTATGCAAAAAACTTTTAACAAATCATATTTATGATTAACGCAAGTTAACCAGGAATTATAGTTTTTTAAGTTATATACATTTTTGACTAATTAACACTTTACATGCCATATAATGCCATTCCAAAGATATAAGTTTTTGTGATGGATAATATAATTTTAACTAGATCAAATCTTTCAGTTTTATTAGACAAGAGCGTAATTATAAAAATTTCACAATTTAAATAATCCTGTTTTGAAAATATATTACTCCCAGGATTGCTCAGGTTTTTAGTTTTGCTACACAAGTAAAAACACGTGTTTTGAATAGGAATAAATGGTGTTAATGTTAAAATACACAATTTTTAGCAGCAATACAGGCAGAACTCATAATTCATTATAAGCCCGTCGTTTAAGCAAACTAACAATTAAACTAGCAACTAAGCTATTGTTATTCATTTTCCTGAGTAATGAAAATTTTAAACCAATTCATCTCAAAATATAAGTTTTTGAGTTGTACCGCTATTGCTGCACATGACCGGTATATCAATATACTGAACCGGTAATATGATATGGCTTGGGTCTGGAAAATATTTCTGCTGGAATACAAGGTACTATAACTATCAAACAATAATATTAACCAATCATGTTTTAAACAATGAAACCAAATTATGATCCGTTCTAGTGTGCTAGAGCCCCCTTATCCACGGATTTGAGAAAAAATCCATTGTGTCCTAGTTAAGAAGTTTCAAACTTCATAATGTTTGTCAATTATACTAATATGAATACTATTTTGAAGACACAACCTTCTCTTGAGTCCTCTAGCATTGAAGCGGACTTTTACAGCCTTATTCCAAAATTCCGAATGGTTCAGGCGGCAAAATAAATTGTTAGTGAATAAAAGCATTCGCGCTGTGAAAATGTTATTACTAATGTCAATAAATGAGGCTAAATAATTATGATTCGACTGAAGCTCTTCATATATGTTCATCTGCATCATCGGGCTCGTGGACACTTCCCGGCGGAAGAGTTCGCAGCATATTTAACCTGTAATAAATAAGTTATTCTTTAATAATGTATAGATAGAACATTAGTTTGCAAAGGTAGTCTTACAGACAATCTTGGCATTGATATCCCCTGAGTAGAATAGACCACCCTCATTTCTTACCGAGGTGTCGCGAAAACCGATTAAGGTAAGTTGACGTCGGGCAGGCGACCGGTCGTAAGATACCAAATCATGTGATAACATGTTTAAAACATGTTGTGCCTACCCCATTTAGAGTGGGATAAGGGTAGGAGAATGATGCATTGACAAATAACAGAGATTTTAAATTTTAAAAATATATTTTTAGCTTCTACTGGTCTTAAATAGTGTCTGGAAAATATTTTTTTCGTGTCTATAACTTTGTCTACAGTTATATTTTAAGTATAGAATAGAGACTATAATTATAAATTTTGTTTTTTTGATAATAAAATATAAGGGGTATCTGTGACAATCTTTGTGTTATGTTAAATATCTTTGATTTTGTACTGTTAGCAGTACCAGGCTAAAAATATTATGCTTTCCAAATACTGTATTGTATGTGACAAAGTTCCAATGATCATCACTAATATGTCTTTTAAGCTATTCTTATATCACACACTTTTTTGCATCACTATAATAGAGGAAAAATTGTACCAAACATTTTTTGTTATATCTCAAACGGATTAGGCAGTTAGCCCATTAGACATATAAGCTTCAGTTTTAATAGAAAGTGAAATGGACAGACTGACATACTTTACATCAAATATTTACTTGCCTTCATCTAGTCAAATCAATTGACCTAATCATGTGCTTCATCCCATAAAGCATCAACAGCATATAGCCCTTAGACGTCATCCCAATGAGTACTCTCTTTGGCCATGACCAGGTTCATCTGAAAATTATTGCAAAAACATTTTAATAAATATGGAACAAGCTGTGATAGCTCAGCGGTGAGGCCGTTCGACTCTGTAAAGACGATCATGGGTTTATACCCCGCGCAGGCACATGTCTAATTGACAATTGCAATTTATGACACGCTTTTCGGTGAAGGAAAATATGGTAAGGAAATCCGCATACTTCTAGCGAATTCTAGGGATATGCGTAACCTACCAATCCGCATTGGAGCAACGCGATGGTAGGTCTTTGCTACAATACTTCTCTCCAAAAAACGGATAGAGGAAGCTTATGGTTCCCACTGCTGGGGTGGATAACAGGCCGTTACTTTAAACATACACATGCCAATTTTTGTGTTTACAAACAAAAATGATTTATATTTGAAACATTTTAACTCACTTGAAGAATATCAGCCATTGTATCAGATATTAATGAATTCATTGCAACAACAGTAGCAGTGCCTTGACCAGACACAGTTACTCAGACAAAAAATCTAGTTGTAATGTGCATAACTAAATGGGATAGTATGTTAAAGTATCTTGAACAAATAACTTTCTGTTAAATAATTAAAGTATGTCTGTAATCCATATTGTCTGTCGCAGAAAGAATAAAAACTATTCAGAAATAACCACCTAAAACATAGAATATAACTGATATTGGGTATGACATATGATATACAACACTTCAATAAAGCATACACAATAAATATTACTATAGAAGGAAAAGTTTTATTTTTATTATTTTAGTTTTATTTTTACTTATATTTTAAAATTAAAAAATAAAACGTCCCAATATTATTACAGTTCAATAAAAACACTAAGGATATACTATAATGCTATATGCTTCGAGGTCCCTGCTTTAATAAATGTATATATAAATTGAAAAACACTAGCTTAAATTGTACTATATATTATAGAAAAAGAATATAGCACGAAAAACAGTATATGTTTATCGCTAATTGCAATTGTCGTGCTTTTTTTAATTAACTGTGAATGGAACGCACCCGCAGCACTGCATAGGGAATGTTTGAACGAAACTCATTCATGTATTTACGGGGCTTAGTTAGTTAGTAACTCTAACTCCGTGTCATTATCCAGCGAAAAGTAATAAAAAATAATCATGGAAAAATAAATAATGATTGAAAATAGATGTGTACTATTTTGTTTTTCGTGGATTTCCTAAAAGTACTATATTTTTTTTATTTAAAAAGAAAAATACTATTTTTCTTCAAAAAAAAGGTGGCAACCCTAATCGCGCCCTTTTTGATTAAATAGGGGCAACACTGTTATTGTTTCCGGTGGAGTCTTACTATATATACCGATAAAACGTTTCAGTGACATTCAGTCCTTGTTCGTCATTCAAGAGAAGTGCATCTCGAAACGGGAATTGTCTGGTGAGTCAATACTTTTCAATTTTCTTCGTATTAAATAGTGCAAAAGTATAGTTTATTTGTTATTAAGTTTTAGATAACTACTCACATTTTATCCGAGAATGTTTGTTGAAATTCAAACATTTGAGTTCTTGAGTTTGTGATAGTGAATGTATATAGTGCTTGTGTATGGTAGAGGTTTGTGCGTGTGTTTTTTACGAATCCTGCATGTATCAGGTATGATAACCGATTGTCCACATTAATTTACATTTAAACATTAATTTATCCCATTAATTCCACATTAATTTATATTATTACATTTACATTTTTTTTTGTAATGGTGATGTGTTGCGGTTGGCAAAGAGCCGGTATTTGGCACCTGCAATACATGTAAAACCTTAATTCTTTTCCCAGTCGCTTTTGGCTACTGATGTTTGAGTGCACGCTCACATCTGTGGCTGAAATTACGGGAATCTAACTTAGCTTCATAAATTCAGACTTCACTTGAGTATTAGTTACCTCAAATGCATTTTCTCAAATTACAGAGGTCCTGGTGGTTGACGCTACTGTTCGGCCTGGCGCTGTTCGAGCGCTCGAGGCGACGGCGGAGCGACAGCAGCTGCGGCATAGCCGGACGGGCCGGCCTGGGGTGAGGGGCGGCGGCACGTCTCCATTGGCGACAGCGAGGCCAGACCAGCGTAGCTCGTGTTGGTAATGTACGTTTTCTGTATCGTCGAACATTAGCTTCAAAAGCGCGCTACTTTGTTAGACGTTTTATTAACGGGCTAGCCATTATAAAGGTGTCGTACTGATTTCTGAAATTGCGCAGTTTTGGTAATTCGTACGTCACTAACTTTTACATTTTTTTTGTAATGGTTATGTGTTGCGGTTGGCAAAGAGCCGGTATTTGGCACCTGCAATACATGTAAAACCTTAATTCTTTTCCCAGTCGCTTTTGGCTACTGATGTTTGAGTGCACGCTTACATCTGTGGCTGAAATTACGGGAATCTAACTTAGCTTCATAAATTCAGACTTCACTTGAGTATTAGTTACCTCAAATGCATTTTCTCAAATTACAGAGGTCCTGGTGGTTGACGCTACTGTTCGGCCTGGCGCTGTTCGAGCGCTCGAGGCGACGGCGGAGCGACAGCAGCTGCGGCATAGCCGGACGGGCCGGCCTGGGGTGAGGGGCGGCGGCACGTCTCCATTGGCAGCAGCGAGGCCAGACCAGCGTAGCTCGTGGAGTCACGAGGCCAGCTGTCGGACTGCCCTCCTGTAAAGTAAAATTAATCCATTAATTTCATTCAATCCATTAATTTTTACATTTTTTTTTGTAATGGTTATGTGTTGCGGTTGGCAAAGAGCCGGTATTTGGCACCTGCAATACATGTAAAACCTTCATTCTTTTCCCAGTCGCTTTTGGCTACTGATGTTTGAGTGCACGCTTACATCTGTGGCTGAAATTACGGGAATCTAACTTAGCTTCATAAATTCAGACTTCACTTGAGTATTAGTTACCTCAAATGCATTTTCTCAAATTACAGAGGTCCTGGTGGTTGACGCTACTGTTCGGCCTGGCGCTGTTCGAGCGCTCGAGGCGACGGCGGAGCGACAGCAGCTGCGGCATAGCCGGACGGGCCGGCCTGGGGTGAGGGGCGGCGGCACGTCTCCATTGGCGGCAGCGAGGCCAGACCAGCGTAGCTCGTGGAGTCACGAGGCCAGCTGTCGGACTGCCCTCCTGTAAAGTAAAATTAATCCATTAATTTCATTCAATCCATTAATTTTTACATTTTTTTCTTGTAATGGTTATGTGTTGCGGTTGGCAAAGAGCCGGTATTTGGCACCTGCAATACATGTAAAACCTTAATTCTTTTCCCAGTCGCTTTTGGCTACTGATGTTTGAGTGCACGCTTACATCTGTGGCTGAAATTACGGGAATCTAACTTAGCTTCATAAATTCAGACTTCACTTGAGTATTAGTTACCTCAAATGCATTTTCTCAAATTACAGAGGTCCTGGTGGTTGACGCTACTGTTCGGCCTGGCGCTGTTCGAGCGCTCGAGGCGACGGCGGAGCTACAGCAGCTGCGGCATAGCCGGACGGGCCGGCCTGGGGTGAGGGGCGGCGGCACGTCTCCATTGGCAGCAGCGAGGCCAGACCAGCGTAGCTCGTGGAGTCACGAGGCCAGCTGTCGGACTGCCCTCCTGTAAAGTAAAATTAATCCATTAATTTCATTCAATCCATTAATTTTTACATTTTTTTTTTGTAATGGTTATGTGTTGCGGTTGGCAAAGAGCCGGTATTTGGCACCTGCAATACATGTAAAACCTTCATTCTTTTCCCAGTCGCTTTTGGCTACTGATGTTTGAGTGCACGCTTACATCTGTGGCTGAAATTACGGGAATCTAACTTAGCTTCATAAATTCAGACTTCACTTGAGTATTAGTTACCTCAAATGCATTTTCTCAAATTACAGAGGTCCTGGTGGTTGACGCTACTGTTCGGCCTGGCGCTGTTCGAGCGCTCGAGGCGACGGCGGAGCGACAGCAGCTGCGGCATAGCCGGACGGGCCGGCCTGGGGTGAGGGGCGGCGGCACGTCTCCATTGGCGGCAGCGAGGCCAGACCAGCGTAGCTCGTGGAGTCACGAGGCCAGCTGTCGGACTGCCCTCCTGTAAAGTAAAATTAATCCATTAATTTCATTCAATCCATTAATTTTTACATTTTTTTCTTGTAATGGTTATGTGTTGCGGTTGGCAAAGAGCCGGTATTTGGCACCTGCAATACATGTAAAACCTTAATTCTTTTCCCAGTCGCTTTTGGCTACTGATGTTTGAGTGCACGCTTACATCTGTGGCTGAAATTACGGGAATCTAACTTAGCTTCATAAATTCAGACTTCACTTGAGTATTAGTTACCTCAAATGCATTTTCTCAAATTACAGAGGTCCTGGTGGTTGACGCTACTGTTCGGCCTGGCGCTGTTCGAGCGCTCGAGGCGACGGCGGAGCTACAGCAGCTGCGGCATAGCCGGACGGGCCGGCCTGGGGTGAGGGGCGGCGGCACGTCTCCATTGGCAGCAGCGAGGCCAGACCAGCGTAGCTCGTGGAGTCACGAGGCCAGCTGTCGGACTGCCCTCCTGTAAAGTAAAATTAATCCATTAATTTCATTCAATCCATTAATTTTTACATTTTTTTTTTGTAATGGTTATGTGTTGCGGTTGGCAAAGAGCCGGTATTTGGCACCTGCAATACATGTAAAACCTTCATTCTTTTCCCAGTCGCTTTTGGCTACTGATGTTTGAGTGCACGCTTACATCTGTGGCTGAAATTACGGGAATCTAACTTAGCTTCATAAATTCAGACTTCACTTGAGTATTAGTTACCTCAAATGCATTTTCTCAAATTACAGAGGTCCTGGTGGTTGACGCTACTGTTCGGCCTGGCGCTGTTCGAGCGCTCGAGGCGACGGCGGAGCGACAGCAGCTGCGGCATAGCCGGACGGGCCGGCCTGGGGTGAGGGGCGGCGGCACGTCTCCATTGGCGGCAGCGAGGCCAGACCAGCGTAGCTCGTGGAGTCACGAGGCCAGCTGTCGGACTGCCCTCCTGTAAAGTAAAATTAATCCATTAATTTCATTCAATCCATTAATTTTTACATTTTTTTCTTGTAATGGTTATGTGTTGCGGTTGGCAAAGAGCCGGTATTTGGCACCTGCAATACATGTAAAACCTTAATTCTTTTCCCAGTCGCTTTTGGCTACTGATGTTTGAGTGCACGCTTACATCTGTGGCTGAAATTACGGGAATCTAACTTAGCTTCATAAATTCAGACTTCACTTCAGTATTAGTTACCTCAAATGCATTTTCTCAAATTACAGAGGTCCTGGTGGTTGACGCTACTGTTCGGCCTGGCGCTGTTCGAGCGCTCGAGGCGACGGCGGAGCTACAGCAGCTGCGGCATAGCCGGACGGGCCGGCCTGGGGTGAGGGGCGGCGGCACGTCTCCATTGGCAGCAGCGAGGCCAGACCAGCGTAGCTCGTGGAGTCACGAGGCCAGCTGTCGGACTGCCCTCCTGTAAAGTAAAATTAATCCATTAATTTCATTCAATCCATTAATTTTTACATTTTTTTTTTGTAATGGTTATGTGTTGCGGTTGGCAAAGAGCCGGTATTTGGCACCTGCAATACATGTAAAACCTTCATTCTTTTCCCAGTCGCTTTTGGCTACTGATGTTTGAGTGCACGCTTACATCTGTGGCTGAAATTACGGGAATCTAACTTAGCTTCATAAATTCAGACTTCACTTGAGTATTAGTTACCTCAAATGCATTTTCTCAAATTACAGAGGTCCTGGTGGTTGACGCTACTGTTCGGCCTGGCGCTGTTCGAGCGCTCGAGGCGACGGCGGAGCGACAGCAGCTGCGGCATAGCCGGACGGGCCGGCCTGGGGTGAGGGGCGGCGGCACGTCTCCATTGGCAGCAGCGAGGCCAGACCAGCGTAGCTCGTGGAGTCACGAGGCCAGCTGTCGGACTGCCCTCCTGTAAAGTAAAATTAATCCATTAATTTCATTCAATCCATTAATTTTTACATTTTTTTTTGTAATGGTTATGTGTTGCGGTTGGCAAAGAGCCGGTATTTGGCACCTGCAATACATGTAAAACCTTCATTCTTTTCCCAGTCGCTTTTGGCTACTGATGTTTGAGTGCACGCTTACATCTGTGGCTGAAATTACGGGAATCTAACTTAGCTTCATAAATTCAGACTTCACTTGAGTATTAGTTACCTCAAATGCATTTTCTCAAATTACAGAGGTCCTGGTGGTTGACGCTACTGTTCGGCCTGGCGCTGTTCGAGCGCTCGAGGCGACGGCGGAGCGACAGCAGCTGCGGCATAGCCGGACGGGCCGGCCTGGGGTGAGGGGCGGCGGCACGTCTCCATTGGCAGCAGCGAGGCCAGACCAGCGTAGCTCGTGGAGTCACGAGGCCAGCTGTCGGACTGCCCTCCTGTAAAGTAAAATTAATCCATTAATTTCATTCAATCCATTAATTTTTACATTTTTTTCTTGTAATGGTTATGTGTTGCGGTTGGCAAAGAGCCGGTATTTGGCACCTGCAATACATGTAAAACCTTCATTCTTTTCCCAGTCGCTTTTGGCTACTGATGTTTGAGTGCACGCTTACATCTGTGGCTGAAATTACGGGAATCTAACTTAGCTTCATAAATTCAGACTTCACTTGAGTATTAGTTACCTCAAATGCATTTTCTCAAATTACAGAGGTCCTGGTGGTTGACGCTACTGTTCGGCCTGGCGCTGTTCGAGCGCTCGAGGCGACGGCGGAGCGACAGCAGCTGCGGCATAGCCGGACGGGCCGGCCTGGGGTGAGGGGCGGCGGCACGTCTCCATTGGCGGCAGCGAGGCCAGACCAGCGTAGCTCGTGGAGTCACGAGGCCAGCTGTCGGACTGCCCTCCTGTAAAGTAAAATTAATCCATTAATTTCATTCAATCCATTAATTTTTACATTTTTTTCTTGTAATGGTTATGTGTTGCGGTTGGCAAAGAGCCGGTATTTGGCACCTGCAATACATGTAAAACCTTAATTCTTTTCCCAGTCGCTTTTGGCTACTGATGTTTGAGTGCACGCTTACATCTGTGGCTGAAATTACGGGAATCTAACTTAGCTTCATAAATTCAGACTTCACTTGAGTATTAGTTACCTCAAATGCATTTTCTCAAATTACAGAGGTCCTGGTGGTTGACGCTACTGTTCGGCCTGGCGCTGTTCGAGCGCTCGAGGCGACGGCGGAGCTACAGCAGCTGCGGCATAGCCGGACGGGCCGGCCTGGGGTGAGGGGCGGCGGCACGTCTCCATTGGCAGCAGCGAGGCCAGACCAGCGTAGCTCGTGGAGTCACGAGGCCAGCTGTCGGACTGCCCTCCTGTAAAGTAAAATTAATCCATTAATTTCATTCAATCCATTAATTTTTACATTTTTTTTTTGTAATGGTTATGTGTTGCGGTTGGCAAAGAGCCGGTATTTGGCACCTGCAATACATGTAAAACCTTCATTCTTTTCCCAGTCGCTTTTGGCTACTGATGTTTGAGTGCACGCTTACATCTGTGGCTGAAATTACGGGAATCTAACTTAGCTTCATAAATTCAGACTTCACTTGAGTATTAGTTACCTCAAATGCATTTTCTCAAATTACAGAGGTCCTGGTGGTTGACGCTACTGTTCGGCCTGGCGCTGTTCGAGCGCTCGAGGCGACGGCGGAGCGACAGCAGCTGCGGCATAGCCGGACGGGCCGGCCTGGGGTGAGGGGCGGCGGCACGTCTCCATTGGCGGCAGCGAGGCCAGACCAGCGTAGCTCGTGGAGTCACGAGGCCAGCTGTCGGACTGCCCTCCTGTAAAGTAAAATTAATCCATTAATTTCATTCAATCCATTAATTTTTACATTTTTTTCTTGTAATGGTTATGTGTTGCGGTTGGCAAAGAGCCGGTATTTGGCACCTGCAATACATGTAAAACCTTAATTCTTTTCCCAGTCGCTTTTGGCTACTGATGTTTGAGTGCACGCTTACATCTGTGGCTGAAATTACGGGAATCTAACTTAGCTTCATAAATTCAGACTTCACTTCAGTATTAGTTACCTCAAATGCATTTTCTCAAATTACAGAGGTCCTGGTGGTTGACGCTACTGTTCGGCCTGGCGCTGTTCGAGCGCTCGAGGCGACGGCGGAGCTACAGCAGCTGCGGCATAGCCGGACGGGCCGGCCTGGGGTGAGGGGCGGCGGCACGTCTCCATTGGCAGCAGCGAGGCCAGACCAGCGTAGCTCGTGGAGTCACGAGGCCAGCTGTCGGACTGCCCTCCTGTAAAGTAAAATTAATCCATTAATTTCATTCAATCCATTAATTTTTACATTTTTTTTTTGTAATGGTTATGTGTTGCGGTTGGCAAAGAGCCGGTATTTGGCACCTGCAATACATGTAAAACCTTCATTCTTTTCCCAGTCGCTTTTGGCTACTGATGTTTGAGTGCACGCTTACATCTGTGGCTGAAATTACGGGAATCTAACTTAGCTTCATAAATTCAGACTTCACTTGAGTATTAGTTACCTCAAATGCATTTTCTCAAATTACAGAGGTCCTGGTGGTTGACGCTACTGTTCGGCCTGGCGCTGTTCGAGCGCTCGAGGCGACGGCGGAGCGACAGCAGCTGCGGCATAGCCGGACGGGCCGGCCTGGGGTGAGGGGCGGCGGCACGTCTCCATTGGCAGCAGCGAGGCCAGACCAGCGTAGCTCGTGGAGTCACGAGGCCAGCTGTCGGACTGCCCTCCTGTAAAGTAAAATTAATCCATTAATTTCATTCAATCCATTAATTTTTACATTTTTTTTTGTAATGGTTATGTGTTGCGGTTGGCAAAGAGCCGGTATTTGGCACCTGCAATACATGTAAAACCTTCATTCTTTTCCCAGTCGCTTTTGGCTACTGATGTTTGAGTGCACGCTTACATCTGTGGCTGAAATTACGGGAATCTAACTTAGCTTCATAAATTCAGACTTCACTTGAGTATTAGTTACCTCAAATGCATTTTCTCAAATTACAGAGGTCCTGGTGGTTGACGCTACTGTTCGGCCTGGCGCTGTTCGAGCGCTCGAGGCGACGGCGGAGCGACAGCAGCTGCGGCATAGCCGGACGGGCCGGCCTGGGGTGAGGGGCGGCGGCACGTCTCCATTGGCAGCAGCGAGGCCAGACCAGCGTAGCTCGTGGAGTCACGAGGCCAGCTGTCGGACTGCCCTCCTGTAAAGTAAAATTAATCCATTAATTTCATTCAATCCATTAATTTTTACATTTTTTTCTTGTAATGGTTATGTGTTGCGGTTGGCAAAGAGCCGGTATTTGGCACCTGCAATACATGTAAAACCTTCATTCTTTTCCCAGTCGCTTTTGGCTACTGATGTTTGAGTGCACGCTTACATCTGTGGCTGAAATTACGGGAATCTAACTTAGCTTCATAAATTCAGACTTCACTTGAGTATTAGTTACCTCAAATGCATTTTCTCAAATTACAGAGGTCCTGGTGGTTGACGCTACTGTTCGGCCTGGCGCTGTTCGAGCGCTCGAGGCGACGGCGGAGCGACAGCAGCTGCGGCATAGCCGGACGGGCCGGCCTGGGGTGAGGGGCGGCGGCACGTCTCCATTGGCAGCAGCGAGGCCAGACCAGCGTAGCTCGTGGAGTCACGAGGCCAGCTGTCGGACTGCCCTCCTGTAAAGTAAAATTAATCCATTAATTTCATTCAATCCATTAATTTTTACATTTTTTTCTTGTAATGGTTATGTGTTGCGGTTGGCAAAGAGCCGGTATTTGGCACCTGCAATACATGTAAAACCTTCATTCTTTTCCCAGTCGCTTTTGGCTACTGATGTTTGAGTGCACGCTTACATCTGTGGCTGAAATTACGGGAATCTAACTTAGCTTCATAAATTCAGACTTCACTTGAGTATTAGTTACCTCAAATGCATTTTCTCAAATTACAGAGGTCCTGGTGGTTGACGCTACTGTTCGGCCTGGCGCTGTTCGAGCGCTCGAGGCGACGGCGGAGCGACAGCAGCTGCGGCATAGCCGGACGGGCCGGCCTGGGGTGAGGGGCGGCGGCACGTCTCCATTGGCGGCAGCGAGGCCAGACCAGCGTAGCTCGTGGAGTCACGAGGCCAGCTGTCGGACTGCCCTCCTGTAAAGTAAAATTAATCCATTAATTTCATTCAATCCATTAATTTTTACATTTTTTTCTTGTAATGGTTATGTGTTGCGGTTGGCAAAGAGCCGGTATTTGGCACCTGCAATACATGTAAAACCTTAATTCTTTTCCCAGTCGCTTTTGGCTACTGATGTTTGAGTGCACGCTTACATCTGTGGCTGAAATTACGGGAATCTAACTTAGCTTCATAAATTCAGACTTCACTTCAGTATTAGTTACCTCAAATGCATTTTCTCAAATTACAGAGGTCCTGGTGGTTGACGCTACTGTTCGGCCTGGCGCTGTTCGAGCGCTCGAGGCGACGGCGGAGCGACAGCAGCTGCGGCATAGCCGGACGGGCCGGCCTGGGGTGAGGGGCGGCGGCACGTCTCCATTGGCAGCAGCGAGGCCAGACCAGCGTAGCTCGTGGAGTCACGAGGCCAGCTGTCGGACTGCCCTCCTGTAAAGTAAAATTAATCCATTAATTTCATTCAATCCATTAATTTTTACATTTTTTTTTTGTAATGGTTATGTGTTGCGGTTGGCAAAGAGCCGGTATTTGGCACCTGCAATACATGTAAAACCTTCATTCTTTTCCCAGTCGCTTTTGGCTACTGATGTTTGAGTGCACGCTTACATCTGTGGCTGAAATTACGGGAATCTAACTTAGCTTCATAAATTCAGACTTCACTTGAGTATTAGTTACCTCAAATGCATTTTCTCAAATTACAGAGGTCCTGGTGGTTGACGCTACTGTTCGGCCTGGCGCTGTTCGAGCGCTCGAGGCGACGGCGGAGCGACAGCAGCTGCGGCATAGCCGGACGGGCCGGCCTGGGGTGAGGGGCGGCGGCACGTCTCCATTGGCAGCAGCGAGGCCAGACCAGCGTAGCTCGTGGAGTCACGAGGCCAGCTGTCGGACTGCCCTCCTGTAAAGTAAAATTAATCCATTAATTTCATTCAATCCATTAATTTTTACATTTTTTTCTTGTAATGGTTATGTGTTGCGGTTGGCAAAGAGCCGGTATTTGGCACCTGCAATACATGTAAAACCTTCATTCTTTTCCCAGTCGCTTTTGGCTACTGATGTTTGAGTGCACGCTTACATCTGTGGCTGAAATTACGGGAATCTAACTTAGCTTCATAAATTCAGACTTCACTTGAGTATTAGTTACCTCAAATGCATTTTCTCAAATTACAGAGGTCCTGGTGGTTGACGCTACTGTTCGGCCTGGCGCTGTTCGAGCGCTCGAGGCGACGGCGGAGCGACAGCAGCTGCGGCATAGCCGGACGGGCCGGCCTGGGGTGAGGGGCGGCGGCACGTCTCCATTGGCGGCAGCGAGGCCAGACCAGCGTAGCTCGTGGAGTCACGAGGCCAGCTGTCGGACTGCCCTCCTGTAAAGTAAAATTAATCCATTAATTTCATTCAATCCATTAATTTTTACATTTTTTTCTTGTAATGGTTATGTGTTGCGGTTGGCAAAGAGCCGGTATTTGGCACCTGCAATACATGTAAAACCTTAATTCTTTTCCCAGTCGCTTTTGGCTACTGATGTTTGAGTGCACGCTTACATCTGTGGCTGAAATTACGGGAATCTAACTTAGCTTCATAAATTCAGACTTCACTTCAGTATTAGTTACCTCAAATGCATTTTCTCAAATTACAGAGGTCCTGGTGGTTGACGCTACTGTTCGGCCTGGCGCTGTTCGAGCGCTCGAGGCGACGGCGGAGCGACAGCAGCTGCGGCATAGCCGGACGGGCCGGCCTGGGGTGAGGGGCGGCGGCACGTCTCCATTGGCGGCAGCGAGGCCAGACCAGCGTAGCTCGTGGAGTCACGAGGCCAGCTGTCGGACTGCCCTCCTGTAAAGTAAAATTAATCCATTAATTTCATTCAATCCATTAATTTTTACATTTTTTTCTTGTAATGGTTATGTGTTGCGGTTGGCAAAGAGCCGGTATTTGGCACCTGCAATACATGTAAAACCTTAATTCTTTTCCCAGTCGCTTTTGGCTACTGATGTTTGAGTGCACGCTTACATCTGTGGCTGAAATTACGGGAATCTAACTTAGCTTCATAAATTCAGACTTCACTTCAGTATTAGTTACCTCAAATGCATTTTCTCAAATTACAGAGGTCCTGGTGGTTGACGCTACTGTTCGGCCTGGCGCTGTTCGAGCGCTCGAGGCGACGGCGGAGCTACAGCAGCTGCGGCATAGCCGGACGGGCCGGCCTGGGGTGAGGGGCGGCGGCACGTCTCCATTGGCAGCAGCGAGGCCAGACCAGCGTAGCTCGTGGAGTCACGAGGCCAGCTGTCGGACTGCCCTCCTGTAAAGTAAAATTAATCCATTAATTTCATTCAATCCATTAATTTTTACATTTTTTTTTTGTAATGGTTATGTGTTGCGGTTGGCAAAGAGCCGGTATTTGGCACCTGCAATACATGTAAAACCTTCATTCTTTTCCCAGTCGCTTTTGGCTACTGATGTTTGAGTGCACGCTTACATCTGTGGCTGAAATTACGGGAATCTAACTTAGCTTCATAAATTCAGACTTCACTTGAGTATTAGTTACCTCAAATGCATTTTCTCAAATTACAGAGGTCCTGGTGGTTGACGCTACTGTTCGGCCTGGCGCTGTTCGAGCGCTCGAGGCGACGGCGGAGCGACAGCAGCTGCGGCATAGCCGGACGGGCCGGCCTGGGGTGAGGGGCGGCGGCACGTCTCCATTGGCAGCAGCGAGGCCAGACCAGCGTAGCTCGTGGAGTCACGAGGCCAGCTGTCGGACTGCCCTCCTGTAAAGTAAAATTAATCCATTAATTATATTCAATCCATTAATTTTTACATTTTTTTTTTGTAATGGTTATGTGTTGCGGTTGGCAAAGAGCCGGTATTTGGCACCTGCAATACATGTAAAACCTTCATTCTTTTCCCAGTCGCTTTTGGCTACTGATGTTTGAGTGCACGCTTACATCTGTGGCTGAAATTACGGGAATCTAACTTAGCTTCATAAATTCAGACTTCACTTGAGTATTAGTTACCTCAAATGCATTTTCTCAAATTACAGAGGTCCTGGTGGTTGACGCTACTGTTCGGCCTGGCGCTGTTCGAGCGCTCGAGGCGACGGCGGAGCGACAGCAGCTGCGGCATAGCCGGACGGGCCGGCCTGGGGTGAGGGGCGGCGGCACGTCTCCATTGGCGGCAGCGAGGCCAGACCAGCGTAGCTCGTGGAGTCACGAGGCTAGCTGTCGGACTGCCCTCCTGTAAAGTAAAATTAATCCATTAATTTCATTCAATCCATTAATTTTTACATTTTTTTCTTGTAATGGTTATGTGTTGCGGTTGGCAAAGAGCCGGTATTTGGCACCTGCAATACATGTAAAACCTTAATTCTTTTCCCAGTCGCTTTTGGCTACTGATGTTTGAGTGCACGCTTACATCTGTGGCTGAAATTACGGGAATCTAACTTAGCTTCATAAATTCAGACTTCACTTCAGTATTAGTTACCTCAAATGCATTTTCTCAAATTACAGAGGTCCTGGTGGTTGACGCTACTGTTCGGCCTGGCGCTGTTCGAGCGCTCGAGGCGACGGCGGAGCGACAGCAGCTGCGGCATAGCCGGACGGGCCGGCCTGGGGTGAGGGGCGGCGGCACGTCTCCATTGGCGGCAGCGAGACCAGACCAGCGTAGCTCGTGGAGTCACGAGGCCAGCTGTCGGACTGCCCTCCTGTAAAATTAATCCATTAATTTCATTCAATCCATTAATTTTTACATTTTTTTCTTGTAATGGTTATGTGTTGCGGTTGGCAAAGAGCCGGTATTTGGCACCTGCAATACATGTAAAACCTTAATTCTTTTCCCAGTCGCTTTTGGCTACTGATGTTTGAGTGCACGCTTACATCTGTGGCTGAAATTACGGGAATCTAACTTAGCTTCATAAATTCAGACTTCACTTCAGTATTAGTTACCTCAAATGCATTTTCTCAAATTACAGAGGTCCTGGTGGTTGACGCTACTGTTCGGCCTGGCGCTGTTCGAGCGCTCGAGGCGACGGCGGAGCGACAGCAGCTGCGGCATAGCCGGACGGGCCGGCCTGGGGTGAGGGGCGGCGGCACGTCTCCATTGGCGGCAGCGAGGCCAGACCAGCGTAGCTCGTGGAGTCACGAGGCCAGCTGTCGGACTGCCCTCCTGTAAAATTAATCCATTAATTTCATTCAATCCATTAATTTCTACATTTTTTTTGTAATGGTTATGTGTTGCGGTTGGCAAAGAGCCGGTATTTGGCACCTGCAATACATGTAAAACCTTAATTCTTTTCCCAGTCGCTTTTGGCTACTGATGTTTGAGTGCACGCTTACATCTGTGGCTGAAATTACGGGAATCTAACTTAGCTTCATAAATTCAGGCTTCACTTGAGTATTAGTTAGCTTCCTTTAGTTGCACTTAGTCTAGTGCTATTCCATCTCTGAAAATAATTTTAAAAAATTAAAAAAATTAAAAATTGTTACTATTCAAATAGAACCTCTTATGAACAAGGTTGTATTTGAATCTATATGAATAGTTGTTCTATAATATAAAAAAAATGTTGTCTGTGTCATTATGCATTGATTTGTTAAGAAAGAGTAAATGGGTTCACTTTTAGAAAAATTGCTTTTTATTATTGCTTTTTATTATTTAGTATGAAGGAGAAATATTGTTTGTTATTTAATTTCTGTTAGATATAAACAGTTGCACATTTTTTATAAATTACATAAATATTTACTTTCAGTTTTATAGAACAGTCTTTTAATATTGCTGTTATTCTTTCATTCATTACACATACTATTATATCTTTTATTAGCACTGTAAATGTAAAGATATCTCAAATCATAACTATAAATAACATCATGTGACAATCATATTAAAATAAAAAATTACTCTTAATCTTGGATCTGAGGATTCTTGAATCTGCAATTAATCAATCAATCGTTTAATCAATCGTAAATTTAAATTTTGCTTTTGCTTTTTAATTAAAAATCAACAATAGTGTTATATAAAGCAATATACCCTATATTGCTTTATACAGAATAAACTTGCTCTCTTTTGCTATTTACTCCCTTTTCATCCGAGTCTCATTATAAAAAACTTGACAATCATTTTTAAAGTTCTAATATAATACAATGAAGTATACAACTTCAATTAAAAAGTACTTCTAAAACAAAATATTAAGTAGACCATTTAAGTTATGTGCAAATTATTCATAACTAAGATAGATACACACTTATGATCAATCAGAACAACTTCTAAAAAACTTTCACTTTAATGTTCCATTATTAATCATTTATTGCACTACAAGACACTAGAAGCTATATAAAATCGCAAGACATATCCTTAATATAATAATGAATATAGCTAATTCATCAATCGAAATTATATATCATAATTTTTATATAACGATAACTAAGTCAAATAGGAAATAAAAATTATACTGCATGTTAAAGGTTTTAGGCTATCCATGCAAGGTTAGGTTATTATATTTAGATGTGAGAATGTAAATTTTAAGAAAGCTCTTACTATTATTGAGATGCACAAAATTCATTAAAACTCAACACTTACATTTATATAATGATTAAGTAAATCCTCTTCTTATTGTTTTATAACTGCACGTTTCTTCGTTGTTATATTTCTCATTTTAAGAAATATCTCAACAGCTACTGGTGAAATAAGACTTGATACATTTAATTTGCTTCTAGTGATATTTGTTTCAAGAATTTTGCTAACTAAATTAAAACAAAATTATACATTTTAGTAAAAATTAAAGTACTAGAACTTTACAACGGGAAATTTAAAAATTTAATACACCGCCTATTCATTGATTAAATCAACTTATTATATGATAGACAGTCAAAATGAGAATGAGTGCGTAAAAATATGTATGTAGGAGTGGAGCGAGATGCAGCTGAGACTATTTTCATACGATTCATTCATAAATGAATGAATGAATATTCCGACCGATTTCGGTCATGGCGACCACTTTGACTCCTAGTCGGAGTGGCGCTGATGCGCCCGGATATGGCTGACGTAGCCAATCTTTGCAGCAAACTCCCGTGCGCAATGTGGGCACGTGAGCTTGCCGCTGACATAATTATAGTGAATGGCAGCGGGTGGGCGAGCCTTTAACTCATCACGCTTGGCGTCGAGCTCAGCTTTACGCTGTTCCTCGAAGTCGCGGATTTGCCTCTTCACGAGCCCGCGCCATTCAGACCGCTGTGCTGCCAAACCCTCCCATTGAGAGGGCTCAATATTGCATCTTTTCATGTGACGCTTCTGGACATCTTTATATCTGAGGAGTTGGCCGCCATACTTACGCTTGCCCTCCTCTAGCTCACAATAAAAGATGCGCTTCGCCACTCTCTCCTCCGCCATCCTTGATACGTGACCGCACCACCGAAGCTGCCTACGCATTAAGTAGCTAGCTCTCAATGCCACCGACATTGGCTCGCCTCAATACTTCAGTATTGCGCACTCGGTCGGACCATCGGATTTTCATGATGGTACGTAGGCATTTTAGGTGGAAACGATCCAGAGTGCGTATGTGGTGGCGATACACACACCAGGTTTCGGAGGAGTAAAGAAGGTTTGGAAGCACAACCGCCATGTATATCGAGATCTTAGTGGCCAGCTTAAGGTCGTGCGAACAGAAGACCTTGGAACACAGTTTCCCAAATGCTGCAGCTGCAGCACCGACCCTGCTGTTGATCTCAGCATCAAGGTCACACTTAGATGTTATGGTGTTCCCCAGATAACGGAACTTATCGACCTGTTTCAGCACATCCTTACCGAGGCTAATGGTCAGTGTCTCACGACCATGAGTGTCTAGGGACATCACCTCCGTCTTTTTGACACTGATCTTCAAGCCGAACTTGCAACATGCTTGGTGAAAAACGGACATAAGCTGTTGCAGGCCATCTGGGGATTCTGCCAAAAAGCACAGATCATCAGCATACATGATTTCCGTAATCAATGCATGTGAGACCTTAGTGCGTGCCTTAAGCCTAGCCAAGTTGAAAAGACTGCCATCTGTGCGAAAGCGGATGCGGACTCCTTCGGAAATAGTGTGCAGGACCTCCTTGATTACTACGGTAAAGTATAAGGCGAAAAGTGTGGGCGCTAAAACACACCCTTGTTTCACCCCACAGGTAACGGGGAAAAACTCTGACTGTTCGCCGTCTACGGAGACGCAGCACTGCATATCGTCATGTAGGAGTCGCAGGAGTCTCACAAACTTTTCCGTGCATCCTAGCTTTCCGAGCACCATCCAGAGAGCTTCACGAGGCACACTGTCGAATGCTTTCTCCAAGTCAACAAAGCAGAGGTACAACTGGCGACCTTGTTCTCTACTCTTTTCCTGTAGTTGACGCACCGAGAAGATAGCTTCACAAGTGCCTCGGTCAGGTCGGAAGCCAAACTGTGTTTCGGGCAGGATCTTTTCTGACAAATCTTTTAGGCGGTTTAAAAGAACTCTTGCAAAGGCCTTTCCAGCGGCTGATAGTAGTGAAATACCGCGGTATGAGTCACAGTCATTGCGGTCACCCTTGTTCTTATAGAGGGCTCTGATGCAAGACAACTTAAAATCGTCTGGAATTCGCTCCTCCTCCCACATTCGAACAAAGAGCTTCCACACCAAACTGTGTAACTCCTCACCACCGTATTTCAGTAGTTCACCTGGTATAAGGTCAAGGCCAACCGCCCGCTTATTTTTCTGCTGTCTGATGGCAGTGACAACCTCGTCATACGACAGGGGTACGTCCATTTCAGTGACTAAGGGAAGTTGAGGCATCATGCTGATATTATTTAGATCGGCTGATCGATCTACGTTAAGCAAAGTATCGAAATGTTCGGCCCAACGTTTTAATACAGCCTCCTTGCTGGTCAGGAGATCCATACCGTCCAAAGACCTTAAAGGTACTTTAGCTCGGTAGGAAGTACCTATCAGTTTACGTACCTCGCAGTAAAACTCCCCAAGCTGGTTAGTGTCAGCAAGCAGCTGCATCTGACGAGCTTTGTCCTGCCACCACTTGTCTTTTAATTGTCGAGACAGCTTTCGCAATTCCTGGTCACTTACTTTGACCACCTCGACACTTCCACCTCTACGATTATGCTGTCGCAAGAGCTTTCGGTGTTTGTCGAATGCCACCTTGAGATCCTCACTATTATCATCGAACCAGTCTTCACTATGCCGGTCTTTCGTACCTAAAGTAGCTGAAGCGGTTTCTAGGATATGACAAGCCAAGGATCTCCAAGCAGCATTGACATCATCGGTCTCATTTACTGGCATCAGCTTTCCAGATAAGGCTTCAGCGTAAATCTCTCTAGCCCCGTTGTCTAACATCAGCCTATCCACGTTCAAATACGCAGGCCTTTTCACAGTAGATCTACGTGGTCTATGGAGGCGTAGTCTCAGCTTGGTGACAATAAGTCGATGGTCAGTCCAACAATGAGCCCCACGCATAACACGTGTGATTTGGACTTGACCGAAGTCTCTTCGCCTTATGATAGCATAGTCTATCAAATGCCAGTGCTTGGATCGTGGGTGCATCCACGTTGTTTTGTGCTTGGCGGCAAGCCGGAACATAGTGTTCGTTACCGCAAGATCGTATTGAACACAAAAACTGAGTAACAACTGACCATTGCTGTTCATGTTGCCGACTCCGTGTCTTCCCAGAACTCCAGGCCAAGCCTCATAGTCCCGACCAACTCTGGCATTGAAATCGCCTAGCAATAAAATCTGCTCCTTGGCGTTTATGCTGTTAAGACATTGAGATAGATCATCATAGAATTTATCTTTAATGTCATCAGACTTATCTAGTGTTGGAGCATAGACACTTATGACATTAAGGTAGTTGTCTTTATCCAGGTGAAGGCGCAGTGTGGTCACGCGGTCCGAGATGTGTACAGGATATTCATGGAGTTGCTTTACTAATTGATTTTTAATGGCAAATCCTACACCTGAACGACGAGGTTCCAATGAAGAGGTACCCTTCCAGAAGAAAGTGTAGCCACCTCCTTTTTCTACGAGCTCTCCTTCATCAGCAAGATGTGTTTCACTGAGCGCAGCCACATCAACATTATAGCGATGAAGTTCACGAGCTACTATTGCGGTTTTGCGTTCAGGACAGGCGTTGCCATCTCGATCAATTAGCGTTCTCACGTTCCACGCGCCAAAAGTCATGATAGGTGTTTTCATGATTCTATTTTTATTTTTGTAACGTCGACCACGTATTAGAGTGATGCGATGGCAGCCGCGGTTACTACCACCTTTGATGTGAGGACGAGCATTTTTTTAGGGCACCTTTTCTAGCCCCCTCCTCGGCTGAGCGAGGAAAGCAGTGCCTCCCTAAATAGGGCTGCTTTGTTACCCCAGGTGTTGCCGAAACCACATTGTCGCCCCCAATTTGCAATGTGAAAGCGACCACGGTGTGTACTCACACCCCTGGGACCGCCTATGTGCAGGAATCAGACAAAGCCTAGCTTGCATCAAACCAGACCTCTCTACTTCAACCCATCGCCATAGGACTTAAGGGAAATCGGAGTCCATTAGTCGAAAGCGGTCAATTGCGCAGGATATATTAAGGTGCGCAGACGTTCGCGCAAACGCAAGCGCACACACTCGTCCTTCCCCTCCCCGGTTCAGTGGAACGGGAAACCGCTACGACTGGAGGAGAGGTCGGATGTTGTGTCTGGCCGATAGTAACTATACGCCCTCTACTATCGCCCTAGGCCATCCACCTTGCCTTGCTGAGACGCCGATTCTGCCGAGCCCTCTTGCAATATCTGCATTGGGTCGCCATCCTCGCCGAATCAGACTTTTTTGTATTACACAGGAGGGAACTGCTTTTGTTAGACCTCGAGAAGGAATGTAGGATGGGGATCGGGAAGGAGTATGGTGACAATCACAAGGGATACAATGGGAGTGGGATACTACTGGCTGAACAATAGGAAGACAAAGACAGTAGTAGCTCGGGGAGCCGGGGTCGCGTACCCGTGTACCAAACCACAACTTTTGGTCCAAGAAAAGTGGGAATGGATGTGCAAGAGGGATGCGAGATAACATGTGTTGGCGCCTGTAGTAAAACCGCCCTGCTAGAAACTGTCAAAAATTGACAAATGTAAGTTTGACATACATAATATGCCCATATTAAAAAATATATTTAATACATGTATGTACATGTTGTCTTATAATACACATAAATACTCAAAAATAATAATTATATTGATTATTATAAAAAATATCAAGTTATATTGTTATTATTTGTATAAATATTGTTTTTTTTAATTAATTTAATTATTGAATCTTAACTTTATAGCATTGCGTATAATGGATTCAGGCATAACTATTTAATTTTTATTTTATTTAATAAAAATAAATCGAAATAAACAAGCTGAAAGATAAAATTCCCACGGTAGGCCAACGCTTATTATAGGGACATATAACGAGTAAAACAAATAAATGTGGCGATTGCATGTTAATCCCACTTCTGATGTATAATAACCAATAATAAAACAGTACACATTCAGGTGGGCATATCATGTCACGTTAAGTACATGTTACCTTCCAATGACTGAATTAAATAAATGGGAAAAATTAGAGCAGTTCCTTTATACTTTAGTAACCTGGTTTGAGTTTGCATTAAGCTACCATAAAATCAAAGCAAAAAAATAAATGTAAATTCACGATAAACTCAAAACTACTGTAACACATTTTCACATGGTTTTCTCTAATAGGCTTAGTGATTCACGCTTGGTGTCTTGTATTTAATATCCTTTACACTTCATTTTTTTAAATGAATATCATGGAAGAATGTATGGCAAAAAAAAAAAAAGTTTAATGGCCAAGTTTACATGAAGATGAATAAAAATTTGGTAGAGATATATTTCAAAATCTTTATTAAATAAATAAAAATGAGCTACATTTTATTAGGCATGGACATCATTTATGCATTTAAAGTAGATTCAAGTTCCCCATTAGCTTGCAACTCTTTTATTATGTCTAGCCCTCCAATTAACTCTCCTTTTACATATAATTGGGGGTATGTTGGCCAGTCTGAATAAGTCTTCAATTCTTGACGCACCTCTTCATCAGTTAAAATGTCAAATGTATCATATTGGAACCTGTAAATATTTATAAGTATTTAATTGTGGAAAAATCATCATAGTTTACAGTGAATTAACAAATCATTTAATTGGTTTATGTACTTCATGCTGTAACCTAAGACTTATTTAAAGATTCAGTTATGTAACTGAAGTACATGATACAAACAAGATAATTATAGTAGGTATAAGTAGTAAATTTTTTGTTCTCTCACCCTGTTCCATTTAGAATTTGAACAAGTGTCCTACTAAAGCCACATCTTGGAGCATCCCTTGTACCTTTCATAAACACCATTATGTTATGTCTGTTAATAAGTGCTTTTAATCTTTGTTCTATTGGTTGTTGAGCTGAAACATTAGCAACATCTGCTTTACCACCACTATGAGCTCTTACTTTGGATGTAATTTGAGCAGCATCAGCCCCATCAATTCTGTCTATTTGTGTTCCATCTTTAAACAATATAATAGTTGGTACTGAATCTACCTGTGAAAATTTTTAGTGAACAATTTATTTAATAAACAATTTTACAGCTTGAATTTAGAACTAACTTTGCAAGCAATGCTTTTATCCGACGTGTGGTATCCGGCTGAATAGAATAGTACCACCCTCTTTTCTTACCGAGGTGTTGTAAAAGCCGACTAATAAGTTCACTCACCGTGTGGTATCCGGTTAAGTAGAATAGACCACCCTCTTTCTTATCAAGGTGTCGTAAAATACGTAGCCAAATCATGTGACAGCATGTTTATAACATGTTGTGCCGATCCCGCTTAGAGTGGGATAAAGGCAGGAAGATGATGATTTGTAAGCAATGCATTTATTGTCTATTTTTTATTCACCTTGTATTTCAATGAGATTTCAGAAAGGCTTTCAGCATCACATACACCAAATTTACTTCCATTGGATTGAACTTCTGACAGTTTAGCCAGTTCTTTAAGGACTTCAGTCACCTGATTGCATTGATCTGCCCAATCAGCAGCAAAATGTACAACCGTTAAGGATGGTGATCTAAAACATTATTTTAAACTTAAAACTTTGAATTGTGTGCTTGTGTTGTGTGTTGGTGGTTTTCAGTTCATGCATTTTTACGAATCCTTCTAGTATTAAATGATAGAACACTTTACATTTAGTATTACATATATTTCACTTTTTCTTTAATATTAAATAAGAAAATTAATATTTTCTTTACTGTTATGTATCTGTCCAAAATAATACCTTATTCTATAAATCAAATTTCCCATTTGATTTGATCACTGACATTACAATCATACAATACAATCATGCATTAAAGTGAATAATTATAAAAAGTTTACAAAAACATTTTATTTGGAATGGATTGCACAAAAATGTTAAACAATTCAACTTTATTATAAGCCAACATAAATATATGTAATAAAATGCATATATTTGTAAATATATGTAATAAAAAGAATTTATATTGAGACAGTAAAAGTTTTTTGCTTAAAGTGTGAAGAATAAGTAAATGGTGTATATGTGACTAGAAGAACACTGATAAAGATATAGATACTGATAAAGACATAGATGGACATTGTACTGGACAATATGCATATAACAGTAGTAGCCAGTAGTAGCACCAGATCAAATGATAGATAAAGGTTAAGTTAGATAAAGAGTATGATCACTAATAAGTTTAATGTTTTTGAAAAGTACACCTTAATTTCTCAAGTCCTAGTTTTGTCTCAACTCTTCTAACCAGAACTAAAAAAATATTGTTTTTCATAGTTAATTTGTAAAGCAATCCCATACCTAAGTGTAGATAGACAATCTTAGGATAGCTTGGGGAAGGAATTTAAAATTTAAACTAACTTCAAAATATTTAGGATATACATGATGATTGGTAATATAAACAAAAGTCTATTTTGTAACTTGTGTATGGGTTTTAGCATTTATTTGTGACATCAAATTTGTTTATGTTAACTCGAGTAAATTAATTAATAAATTATATTTTAAATTGTAATTTATGATAAATAAATAATATACACATATACATACCTTACAAAACTTACAAAATTATCAACAGAGTCTATGTTCGTGACCGTCATCTCGGAATGAGGTTATGCAGTAATATTTTTGAAATTTAAATTTTTAATTCTGTCCTAGGAGTATAGTAATTGAGTAATGAGAACAGTGTATTTAAATACCTTATAATTAATTTATGATATACAGTTATTACACTAAAGCAGAATTAACATATTTTTAATTCGGTGCCACAGACAACTTAAGATTTGACTTTTAAGAGTTTAAGAATAGGGATGTCTAAACAACTGATTAAAAAAAACGATTATTTAAAAAAACGATTTTTAATGATTGATTATTTTTTCATCAAAAATCGTTTTTTTAAATCTGTTACTTGAATTATCCTCTTTTCCTTTTTTATTGGCTTGCACCAATGTAGCCTAACTACACATTTTAAACGAATTTCATAAACAACGAATTTGAGCAAACACTTCAGTTATTATTTATTGGTAGTTGTCCACTTTAATTAGTTTTTATTGTTATTAAATATTATTATTAAAAAAAGGCATTTTGATATAATCAGAAAAACATTGATTATTATTACTTTGACAGGAATTAATCGATTTTTAAAAACCGATTTATTTTAAAGGGAAAATATCGATTAATCGTTTTTTCTACTTCAAGTCACATCCCTATCTGAGACAAAAAATTACTATTACAGAATACTGAGAAGTGAGAATACCGATTAATATATTTTAATTAACTTACCAAGTAATCTATGATTAAGACATACGTTGTTTTAAACATACATAACACTTAGAATACCGTTAATTCTACTATCAAAATTGCATATACTATATTATAATACTTAGGTAAAGCTCACATTAGCTGAATCCCGTAAATTTGTATAATACCTACCTGTGATTGATTTGTGTTATCAATATTTTTCATTATGGTATAATATATTAACATATTTTTATTCAATTTCTTCCGTTTATTCATAATAACCCAAACCAAAGACTATAGTGACTTTAGTTACTTAGTATCCATTATTCCATTGCCTAGTAACAAAAATAATAATAACTCTATGGATTTTAGTGACTTAAGTCAATTTTATGCGGAGGTTCGTGTATAGGTTATAATAACTATGAACTTTAATTAAACTATTATAAACTATAACTTTACTGCCTTGCCTTACCAATATACACTATTTTTCCAAAATGGCTACGATATCCTCTGCTCCTGCTCCCGGCATGCATCAGATAGATTTGTCGAAATTAAATCTGCACCAGTTGGCCAAGCTAAAGCAGCAATTAGATCAAGTAAGTATGAAAAAGTAGCTTGTAAAGCCTGATGATAAAGATTCTAATATCTGATTTTTATGGTTTTCAGGAACTAAATGTTTTTCAGGACTCATTACAAACGCTCAAAATGGCTCAAAGTAAATTCGTAGAATCCGGCGAAAGTGTTGAAAAAATAACGCCTCAAACGAAAGGAAAAACTATCCTTGTCCCTTTGACAGGTTCAATGTATGTGCCTGGTACCATACTGGATACTGATAATGTTATTATAGATGTTGGTACAGGATATTATGCTCAAAAAGTAAGTTATATGACAGTTCTAAAAATAAATAATTTTCTCATTCACTTAAAATTATTTAATTTTAAATACATAACACCAACTTTTATTTATCAGAAGAGATTGTGATAGGTGCTACATTTGATTGTAAGTCTTATTTGAAATCAAATATATTCATATTTATGCCTTGCAAAATATAAACATTCTCAGTTAAACTTTTTTGCCAGTGAATACAGTTTGTTCTTATAGGCATTTGTACATATCCTTTGTCTTATAGCCTTATATAACCATACCTAATCTTGATACCTCCTACTTAAAAGATTTAACATGTATACCCTTATACTATGGTCCTCATTCATAACCATTTCTGTTGTCAAAATTTTCTGAGTTTTATTGGTAATTTTAGTTTTTCTATTGATCTCCTTGTTCTCATCAATCAAATAGGTGTGTAGTACAGACACCTATTTGATGCAATGCAATCGAAATTAGTTCTCAGTTATATCTAAGTACTTACTAAATATAAATATATACTAAATATTAAGTAATTATATATTAATTAGTAATTATATATTAGTAGAATCTTTTCATCTATTTATTTTACAAAATTATTTAATAGATTCAATAATTTATATAAACTTATTAATTTTATTAAGTTTTTATATAAACTTTATTAAACTTATTGATTTATATAAACTTATTAAACTTATTAAGTTTAATTTATATAAACTTTTTCTTTTTCTCTATATGACCGGTACTCTCTTTCTTCTTCAATTCTTGTCCTTTTCATTATATTTCATTCATATTACTCAAAGGTTGACTGGAAGAGCTCCCTTTTAGGGATAAGTCTGCCTTTATACATGTTTTTTTTTAATTTTTCTTTCTCTTTTATAAATATATGTATAAAAAGAAAAATAAATAAATATAATTTTGTTATAGGATATAGAAGGAGCTAAGGATTATTTTAAGAGAAAGGTACAGTTTGTAACAGAACAAATGGAGAAGATTCAAATGATGGGAATAGAGAAAACTAAAGTACGAGAAGCTATTATGATGATGATGGACATGAAAGTGCAGGCACAGGCTCAGGCACAAAAAGGATCCACATCATAACATTAGATATTTTAAATTTTATTGCTTAATTACTTAATCCCTCATTAATTTTAATGCAAGAATGTGCATTTATATTGTTGCCCTCTATATTTGTCACCTTATTATCTTTGGTTAGTTTGTGAGCTTTTTGATCAAAAATGATGAGTGGTAAGATTGACAAAGTATTTGTTAATGTTTTCTAAGAATTTGTCATTTAAAAGCTGAAATTAAATTATTTAACTACACATACTCATTTGGTTTCATTTGCAAAGTTTAATCTTAAGGTGCATAATATATGTATATTTTTTTAATTTTTAAAATATACTTATTCCAATATTTGTTAGAATATTGCTATATATTTATCTTAGGAATAAATTATATTTATGTGGGTTGGTGGGTCTTAACACTTCATACATCTGTCATTGATTTTTAATAGTTGATGGGACAAGGTCCTCTGCCGTGTGGTATCCGGCTGACTAGAGTAGACCACCCTCATTTCTTACTTAGGTGTCGTAAAAGGCCACCAAGGTAAGTTGACTCACTGTGTGGTTTCTGGTTTAGTAAAATAGACCACCCTCCTTACCGAGGTGTCGTAAAATACGACTTAGGTAAGTTGACGTCAGATAGGCGGTCAGTCGTAATAACGCAGCTAAATCATGTTACAGCATGTTTATAACATGTGCCGACTCCACTTAGAGTGGGATAAAGGCAGGAGGATATAGGATATATGGTAGGACAAAACCTTTATGTGCTTCTTTAGGTATCAAAAAATAATATACATATTGTGCTATGTACTAATAAGCCATACATGAATAATATTGGAGTGAAATTATTGTAACATGACATATCCAGTTCTTTAAAATATTAGCTTTTTAATAATATAATATGAGTCAGTAATATCATTATCTTTAATATTTAAATGAGTTAATATTGTATGTATAAGGGAGAATAAAATCGATCTAGCTACGTTTTATTTAAAAAAAAAATACGTTTATCACAGTTTTTGGGTATTAAAAAAATGTAGAATTATAAGCAAAGGATAATTTAGCTGTCAAATGTGATGCGATAGCCGATGGGTAACGGGCGGACCGAAAATATTAAAAACCCGGGTTCGAATCCCACAAGTTATCGCCTACTTTTTTCTTTTATTTATTTTTTTAATTTCGTTTTGAAAAGCTTTTGAAAAATTACCGAGTATGGCTCGGTCACCCAGTTACTTATAAATTTATGTAATATTGGTATGTCCATAATAAAATTTAGATTTTAAATATTATGTAATTCTTTTTTTGCTTCTCTCAATTTTAATACTTAGTATTCTATAAAAAACATAGGATTCAGTGAAAGGAAATAAGTATGAAAATGAAATATGTAAGCTTGCGACACCAAATTATTTATTTTTTTAATAGGCCAAAACGATAGCGCTGATATCTACAATATAGTCGCTTAATAAACTAACTTACTTGTATCTACAATATGTTTAATAGTCACAAAATAATATAAACTAAATAAGGCAACAACTATTACTTAATTTCGTAAACAAATATCTATCATAGGTATAGAAAAACAATAATTACGAATATTGCAGTATTTCTTAACATGAACACGTGGAAAGGTATTTTAATACACAGTATTTTACATAGATATGAAAAAATTTACAATATAATATCTATAAATTATGGGTGTTTAATTTTTTTATTAAGTGTACAATTTAAACGTGTAAAGGTTTTATTTCATACCTATGAGATCCAGGTGCAACTTTAGGTTAAACTTTAAAAAAATGAATATGAATAAATAAATATGAATTTTAATTTGCTCATGTATGAAGTTACATTTGATTCCGTTGACTGTAACTCTTTAAAAAGCTTTATAAAAATATAACATTAGTCAGGTGTATGTATGTGTATTACAATAAAATCTTATGTGCATGACATGTTTATTTAACTTTTTCTATACGCCATGGGTTAAACAAAACTTCAAGTGATTATATTTCCTATTGCGTTAATGGTGTTGCTAGCAAAAAGAATCAAAAAACTTTCTTAGCTTCAAAAAAACATTTGTTTATAAAGTTTTTGTTTCAACTTTCGTACATGAACTGATCATATCGTCCTACTATGTTATGACATAGACATTTATAAAGTTAATTGTAAATTGTAATAGGAAAGACAAATTTTGATCGATCATATAGGTTCTTATCTGTTGAGAGTATCCTATTAAAATAACAAGTATTTAGTGAAATGAGATAGTTTTATTTACATTTTATTACAATTTAACTGAGTATAGCGTATATTATTGGTATGTAAGTCGTACAAAGAGAAATAGAGCAATTACCTATCAATTCCATCGCCTTTGGCGATTTTCAGTTCATTTTCAACACCATAACCCTTAAACTAAATATTTCGTTTATGTACATAACATTGGGCGTTTCGTAACGAATTTAGAACGTTATACGAACAGATTGCTCGCCTCCTCGGCGCAGTCCTTATCTCAAATGGTATAATATTCAGGAGCGAAATCATTTGCTAGGTTGCTTAGAAAGTGAAAATCAGAGGAAGAATTAGAATTGTCTCCTGCAGCTGGTGTCGTGTGTGTTGCTTCATAAAACTGTTGAAACGAGCTGTAGCTGTCCGCGCATTCACCTGCACTTCCGTAAGTTTCCCCTGTCGTAGATCCCTGTGTTCCTGTTCCGTAGCTTCCTGCCGTGGCGTTTCCTTGTTGGCTACCATATGAACTTGTATCATAGTAAGTATTCTTGGAATAATCCGCGCCATGAATATTCTTCTGTCCTTCGCTTCCATAGTAACCGTGTGTGTGGTCATGTTGTCCACCTTCATGATAATGATATCCATAGTGGCTGTTGGGATAAGCGACATGTTCACCTGGATAGCCTTGCGCCTGATCATAATTAGGATGACCGTATCCAACTTGGTCTTTCCCATAACTTCCATACGCGTAGCTTTGGTACATTTCATGTGGGTAAGTCTGTCTTGATCCTATTCCATTTGTCGGCCTTGTCGAAGGGGATCCGTCCTGTTGTCTAGAATGATGTTGACCACGGGTATAAACGTGTTGTTCGGCGCCTTGTAATGTAGGTCCGTAGGCTTCATACGATCTGTTACTTTGAGGGTATTGAGTTAATTTGCTTACGAACTGTTTCGTGTCCATACGAAAGTCCGGATGTGGTACAAACTGACCAGGTGGAGCGTTTCCTCGAATAACGTAAGGGGGCATCGCGTTAGGTACAGCTTGAGGAAGTGGTGGTCCTGGTGGCGCATGAGGTGGCGATGGTCTTGGATAAAGTCCAAGAGGACTTTGGTGCATACTAGATGGAGTACCCGGAGTCGATGAAGGTGTTAAGTTAACCGACGAAAATTTACCACCATCTGAAAGTCCGGCTACGACACCAAGACCGTCTTTTGACGACGATGGCGACACTTTGCAGCCTGTAGCATCCAATGAAGGAGATCGCTTCCTTGACTCTTGTTTTATTCGTTTAGCTATATTCCTAGGGGCTGCAGTAACAACATTCGCAGGCGGCAGGCCTTCCCGTGAGTCTTCTTCTGCTAATTTATCCAGCGAAGAAGATGAAGCTACACTAGATGCCCCGTCACTCGCAAAACTGTTATTATTCGTAGCACTGGGGGTATTATTGTTTCTTGTTCGCGATGCTAATTCTGGTAAATCTTCAGCTGGAGAGCATAATGCGCCTGGTGGTAGTTCACATCCTTGACAACTCTTTTTTCCAGACAGTGGACCATCATCGTCGAGGAATTTTTCTAACCCTGTTTTTGAACTCTTGCCACCTTCTGACGTTGTAGAATCTTTATCGTCGCCATCTTCGCTTTTGCTTAACGTTTGTCTTTTGTGTTTCATACGTCGATTCTGGAACCATACCTTGACCTGGAAATGGGAAACGATATTTCGTTAGAACCTTCCATTGATTATGTGGGGTGTTAACATTATGACTATAAAAACGGATTTAATGTTTACCTGTCTTTCTGTCAGATCCAGTGAGGCTGCAATTTCAATTCTTCTAGGCCTGCACAGGTACTTATTAAAGTGGAACTCTTTTTCTAACTCCAACAACTGCGTGTTCGTATACGCAGTTCGTAATCGACGTGGCAGACCATTTTCTGTAACAATAGATTATTGTGTTATATTAACATAATTCCGGATAAGTAATATATTTAAATTACGTGTTACTATGTCTATTTATTATTTCTACGGCTGTTAAATGATGCATTTTAGTAGAAGAGCGAGATCGCTTTGGTAAAGCTCGATTGATATTAAATTTCCAAATGTTTTCAAAGTATGTAGGAGCGATAGTTAGTATAATCCATATTTATATTATATATGCCAATGTATCTCTTTATATGTCCTTCTTTCAAGTCCAAATAAGCAACGGATGATGTGATTTTTGGCATAGAGATTGTTTACGGGCTGAAGAATATTATATTTATCTGCACTGAAGTTTATGACGACGTAGTTAGGGGCAGAAGCTAGTTGAATATATTTATGTTTAATACCATCAAGTTTAAATAATATAAAAAATATGGTGCGCTTTCCTTTAATGTAATAACTTGATCGCATGTCAGAGTACCGCCCTTGACGCCATTGTGTCGAAACAGTTCTTTTTATTTTACCACAAATACGAATTGGAATTCGAAATTCAAATTACAAAAGGGCGGCGAATAATGGGGCGATCGCGTTCGCGTGACGATTCTGCTGGGGCTCGTGTGTATTCGCATTATAATTAGGGCATTTGATGTGGCCCCTAAATTGAGTGAAATAAAAGCTATTCTGTAACGTTCGGCTCAGAAACGCTTGCTGGGTGGTTCTTGATTGACGTGGCTTTCCAGAACCCGCTCTTGCCATTGGACAAGAACAGCTGTCAATCAAACGACTAACGCTGCTTTATGTTACGAATCGTTGCATATGCTTTCCCTCCTTCGTCCACTTAAAAAAAATACGAGACTAGCTGTTGCCTGTACTTGTTTGCAGGGAATTCAGTACTGAGATAAAGTCGATGTCACTTTCTAGCTCTTCCATTATTTCCATTATCCCATCGATAAAGGATCCAACTACTAAAAGCAACGTTTGTAGGTCGATATCAGCGCAATAATTATTCTGGAGGCTGACCAAAGGTTATCGGCTTTCGAGTTCAGTTAATCCGATAATTTTGTTACCTATTCTCAAAGTTTAATATCGGTATGCACATGAACATTATTTATTGATCATTTAAGATGAAACTCTATGTTAGTTCCTGGGTGTAACTCGTTATGTAATGTATAAATCATTTGTTTTTATGCTATACCATGTTTCTAGTTATTAATGACTAATATTGATGTACTTAATTTATTTTCGCAATCTATCGTGCGCTTTACGATTAGAAAAACATTGTGATGATATACGCTTACACTTAGACAGCTTTTAAATGTGTAACATGCAATTTGGCTTTGGAGCAGAGTCCTTTTCTCCAAAGAAAGAGGAATTGTACTGAAATGATGTAAGGTCATTATTACAGAAATGTCTTATATATTTTCTAGACCTTTCTATGACTCTATTTCTCTTCCTATATTTAATTCTGTTACAGTTCAATGATATTTAATAAAAACGTTCAATTTCTAACATAATCACAACATAAAATAATTTAAATTGACAGAATTGGTTTTACTTATTAAAATATTCATCGATATAAATCAGTCCACAGTTTAAATAGGTTTTTAGAATAAACATGTCAAAAACTGCGGATCTGCAATTCTGTTGACGATCCTCAATTAGAAATGAAATACATTTTTTTTTCAAATTTGTTCTATATGTGATAACATTATAATCTATAAAATAGAGGTTACACGGCGACTGTCTCTCGAATATGAGATGCAAGTGAGGCAAGTTTTTGCTCATAACAGGCGATTATGCGAGCTTGAGAGGTGCCGCGTATAATGTTCGCATTATCTGTCCCTACTTACGCACTCTGTTTTCCTCTATGTCGCCACAGCTATTATTAATTTTTATCTGTTATTTTTAAGGCAAGTTTATGAACATACATTTTTCACTTTAATGGTATAATCACATAGCGAATATATTTACTTCACAAAATCAATCCACTATTCATATTTATCATGTTCAGTTTAACGTTGACCTCCGATTAAAAAAAAAAAAGAAAACTATTTTCTTTTTTTTTAATCACACATTTGTCCATTCTCAAGGAACGTTATCTAATGTTTTAATGTCACTATCCACTCATTGTTCCGAATAAATAAAATAAAATACTTGGTTATGGGTGGTATACCTACTACGAGTAAATAGAAACATACCTATGTATATATTTTAAATAAATAATTAAAAACATATTATAATAACAAAGAATGTCTCGAAGACGCAGCAAGAATAAACAAGAAGTGTTTATAGAAAATGTCGGCCCTCGGCGGGAATCGAACTCGCGACCCGCGGCGTTAACGGGCCAGTCAATAACGTAAAGTAATTTATGGTACTCTCAGAACTATAAATATAGGTAACTATAACCATATCGTTAAAGAAATTAATTTGAGTTGTAATTGTATTTCATTTTCTTTATTTGTAGATCATATTATCCCAATAAAATGTTTGGCACACCTGAATTATATGGTTTTGTTGTTAACATTTAGTTAATATCCTAAACCTATGGACTATACGTTTGTTTTCGTTTTACCCAGTGGTTAAATAAAACCCAACATCATATAACAATGTTCATAAACTGTTAGAGTTTATAAATTACTAGCGGCCTGCCCATGCTTCGCACGGGAATAAAATATATATCCCATGTCACTCAGTGTAAAAAAATGATTAAAATCGATCCAGTAGTTTTGATTTATTCATTACTGATCGTGGCCCGCAAGCGTTAAATTTGGAGAAAAACAATTTCCTCTCCCTATACCAAGACGATTTCCTGCTATCTTTGGAATATCTAAACTCATATAGTACATTTTTACTTATTTACTTTTACATTTTACCTATGTATTTTATTTTTACAATTAATTACAGAATGTCTTTAAACAAACTCTTAAAAGATTCGAAGTGCTATAGGGTGAAGCGCGGCGTCCTCACGGCATTTTAAATCTGTAATATCTCGGAAAATGTTCACTTAAATTACATGCTGTAAACGGCCATATTGACCTATATTAAATCAACAATTTATTTAAGGTACTTAATTGCATAAGGATTAATGTTGTATTGTATAAAAATTGCTTTGAACATAAGGCATTATTTTTCGTAAAAAGTATATGACAAAAAATGCTTTTGTGGGTTATCCATAAGAGATATACATATACCATCGCGGACTTTTCTGTAGACCTTTTCAAGGCGTACAAATACTTAGTACATCATTTTGATAAATCTCGTAGGGTTTAGCCTGCGTTTGCAATGTAAGCGGAAAAAAATGTAATTATTTACAGAAACCTCAAAAATTACAGTATTTCTCTACTCCGTATTGAATGTCATTATACGTACAAACCTTCCTTTTGAATCACTCTATCTATTAAAAAAAACCGCATCAAAATCGGTTGCGTAGTTTTAAAGTTTTATGCGTACATACGGAAATATGGACTTTGTTTTATAATATGTAGTGATAGAACAATATATTGATAAAAATGCAAGAAATTCTTTTAGATTTTTATTCTACGTAATTGGTAATTCGAATAACAAAATATTTAAAAATGATTCCATGACAAACAAAAACAATCTTTTTCTTAAACTAAATAAGGTCGTAGTTGTAGTAATATTAATACTCCAATATAAATTAATTCAGCACAAAGTGTTCACGATAATTTTAATAGCTTTAAGAAGAAAATAAGGGCACTTGTGACAGCAGTCTAATTTACTTGTTATATGTTATTTTTATTTTATTTTGTTCAGTTGACATAATAACATTATTTCTGAGTATGACATTTATTATCTTTATTTTAGTAATATTTTATACTTAATTTTTTGACATATAGAATAATTTATAGTTTAAAATTTTTTTTTGACATATATATTTTTTCAGAACTAACAAAAAAATAAATAAAATAAAATAATGCTGAATACGCCTGTAAATGATTATTATATTGGAACTTGAATTAATATAAGAATTTATTGTTAATGTATGTATAATATATCGTTGGTGTATCTAATAAATAAATAAATAAATAAATAAGTGTTCTAAAGTATTTTGTAACTAAGAAAAAATGGAACGCACAAATCGCATTACAACCATGTACGTTGTTATTCCTACAAATCCATTGTTACGTACAACAAGTAGGTAATAAATGGTGTTGGAGTCGCTTGTTTAACCCTCGTACGGATCTGGGGTACCTCGGGCCGGCGGATGATTTACTGCGGATTAAGGGTCACTTACATCGCTCAAGTCAACAGTCGCTATGTCCGCACTTAATTTGATAATATCAGTACCCCTGTTGGATTGAATTATTTTACGGACTAGCTACCTGATATATTTCGGGGCATTCATCCAAAAATAAAATAGCTCCGATGGTAGAAAGGTGATAGAGTAATTTTAACCACGCGGTCGCGATATAAATTTTATGTACTTCTATACTTATTATAAAACTTATTATAAAAACGCCGTGTGGTATCCGGCTTAATAGAATAGTACCACCCTCATGTCTTTCCGAGGTTTCGTAAAAGGCGACTAAGGTAAGTCGACCCGCCGTGTGGTATCCGGTTTAGTAGAATAGACCACCCTCTTTCTTACCGAGGTGTCGTAAAAGGCGACTAAGGTAAGTTGATCCACCGTGGGATCTCTAAGTGGGGTCGGCACAACATGTTATAAACATGCTGTCACATGTTTGGCTGCGTTTTTACGACCGGCCGCCTGCCTGACGTCAACTTACCTCAGTCGTATTTTACGACACCTCGGTAAGAAAGAGGGTGGTCTATTCTACTCAGCCGGATACCACACGGCGGGTCGACTTACCTTAGTCGCCTTCTACAACACCTCGGTAAGAAATGAGGTTGGTCTATTCTAATCTGCCGGATACCATACGGCGGGTCGATTTACCTTAGTCGCCTTCTACGACACCTCGGTAAGAGATGAGGTTGGTCTATTCTACTCAGCCGGATACCACACGGCGGGTCGACTTACCTTAGTCGCCTTTTACGACACCTCGGTAAGAAATGAGGGTGGTACTATAGCTATATATACTATATTTAGCCGGATACCACACGGCTATAAATATCAAGAATTCAGTTAGTATATTTAAGCCGCAAAGTTATTTATAAAACTCCTTTAATGACACAAATGGTGTAGTTGTAAACAATTTGCGAAGTATATGGGAGTCCCGGGGGCAAGTTTGAATAATTAATCACGAGCCCGGTAAAGGATTAATGCGGTGGCCAGTTGGTGGTTGGATGCCATTAGAGAACGTTCGATGCCGTCGACTAAATGCTGTGGTCACATTATTTGTGTCGGGTACCCGGTTGCATGGCGAGGGTGCCAGGAAACGGCTTTAATTGATATTCTAAAACTTCTTTAAGTCGTATATGTTTTGTACTTTTTTATTATAAATTACAAGCTGTAATATAGTGGAACATGTTACCTCGATTAGACACGCACAATCTGTTGGCACTTCTAAGCATCGTCTCAAGAGTTATTATTTCTTTGTAAATTTATATATAAGTAAATGGTGTTTATAAATTTTAAGTACTGTATATATAAATATTTATGTATCTACTGATAATATTTAAGTAATATGTATAATTTAAGGTATGTATTAGGGTATCATTATTCTAATATGTATTATGGTGTATTTATTAGAATGTGTTTATAAATAAATACTTTCTGCACCAAATTCAAATTCAAAATATTCTTTATTCAAATAAACTTGTAAACAAGTGCTTTTGAATCGTTAATTCTACTGCTGGTTCGGAAAGCTGTTCCTACCGAGAAGAGCCAGCAAGAAACTCGGCCGTTGCTCTTTTAAAAATACAATTCTTAATACTAGTTACATTTAATCGTTTCTATCTTGTACAGGGTCGAACAATATCTATATCCACGCATTCTTATCGTCTAAATAATCCTCAACAGTATAGTAGGCTTTCTGTATCAGCCTCTCTTTAATAGTGTTTTTAAACTGCTGTAATGGCAAAGCTAAAATTGATTGCGGAATTTTATTATAGAATTTTATACCCAACACCGTTCTATATATTCCTAGTTTTAGTTTCTCTTACGTAAGGTT
The DNA here is from genome assembly GCA_029227775.1 of Morpho helenor. Classification (NCBI taxonomy): domain Eukaryota; kingdom Metazoa; phylum Arthropoda; class Insecta; order Lepidoptera; family Nymphalidae; genus Morpho; species Morpho helenor. Next base: position 5,229,199 of record JARGCU010000020.1, read on the forward strand.
GCCTGTAAGAGATCACTATTAGTGATAAGGCCGCCTTTGCACTATTTTTTAGTATAAGACTAGTTTTTTTTCTAGTTGTGCAATAAAGTATTTTTATTATTATTATTACAAGTTTAATATTAGTTTTACCTTTAGAGTATGAATGTAATCGACTCCTTAAGAAAATCTCAAGGTCAGTTAAAATTAACCCACTTTCAGCGGGCAGATTGAGAATTCAAAGTTTGTAAATTTATCAAAAACCGGTGACACTATAATAAAATAAATATATAACTTGAGAATGTTTCTTCACGATAATATATTTTTGGTTATTTTTCACTCCAATTTCAATGTGTTATAAAAGCGTGTCCTTGTAAACTACATTTATTTTCAAATAACATCTAGGAACTGAACTACATTAAGATTAAAGGTTTAAGTTAAGTTAAAGAGATGTACTTATATGTAAAGCATATTACAAAATTGAAGATTATTTGGATGATAAAAAAGCCTTTATTTGAAAATCCTTTCAGCTTATACAGGACTGCGGTTTAATAATGTAAAATCGCAAATGTTTAAAAGATTGACGGCCAAGTTTCTTTCTGGATCTTCTCGGTAAGAGCAACATTCCGAACCAGTTGTAGCTTCATTAATCATATTGATACTTGACGATTTAAAAGGGCTTGATAGAGCTGATTTGAATAAAGATTATTTTGATATATCTTTAGGACATTGGCATTGATCATATTAGAGATGTTTACTATCAATTTATTACACGTAATACAAATATTATTTATGTCTTGTTAGACACAAAACATTTATCTTAAAATGTACTATATTGTAAAGAGTTTATCGACTTTTATATATAGTTAAAATAAAATAAATAATTGTCACTTATTTTATTTGAAATTTCTCTATAAGATTATCGTAAGTCATTGAACCGTCTAACTATGCATGCATGTTTGTTGGCTTTAGTATGATAAACGTCAAACATTTATTTTCAACATTACCTTCTGCTGTTACAGCAAAACTTGCTAGGGGGAAGGTTTCGGGAAGAAATATTACGTTATGAGGTGTGAAAGACATAAATGTAAAAATTCAATATTTCAAAGGCAAAAAGTAAATTTTTCCGCAATTTCTTGTCGGTTACAGTCGTTCAGGGTGGCATGCGAGGGTTAAAATGATGTAAACATTTCGCTCATATTTTATTCACATCTGTTACCATTTCTAATTTTAATTTATACAAATTTATAATTTAGTTTATAACGTGTTTTGGTCTTGAAGTTTCGGTTTAAGGCTTGGCAACCCTTACTGTGGATTTAATTGTTGGTTTCACAGAAAAGTTTTATAAAAAAATAATTTGTAATATTTATTAAAAAAACCATTTAAAAATAGTCATTGTCATTTAGTAATGATATAACATTACGAGTCGAGCTAACCACGAAAAGGTTGTGAATCCAAACCAAGTAGAACCTATGGATTAAAAGTGGTGTTTAATTAATATTTAATAATTATTACGCGCTTTACGGTAAAGAAAAGTATAGTTAGAAAACGTGTTTAAATTTAGAAAATTGCCAGGATGCATCGCACTTAGTATTAAAGTGACCTAATTAAAAAAAAGTTTTTTGTTGCAAATTCCAAAAAAACGTAGCGTCTACAAAACTCGTAAGTGTTAAAAAAACCCATAGCTATGAAGAGCAAGAAAACACTAGTTTTTTTAAAATTCGTAGCGTGATGTCATACCATCGAAATAAGGATTAGAATGTATCTAACTCAATTGATTTTAAATTCGGTCACTTTAACACTAAGTGTGCAATAAACTAAGTGTGTAACCCCCTATTCATACAGCAGCGTAATGGATACCCGTATGTTTATATAATAAATAATAAATAAATATATGGGACACTTACACACACGGTTGTCCGTCTCCAAAGTAAGTAACTTAATACTTGTGTTATGGTAGACAGACAACTGGTGAATATACTTATATATTTTTAAATACATACTTAAATACAAATATACACCCAGGCTCAATGACCAACAAATTATTTATAGATAATGTTGGCCCTCGGCGGGAATCGAACCCGTGACCCGCGGAGCTAAAGGCAGGATCACTACCCACTGCACCAACGGGCCAGTCAAATAAATATATAAGACCTTTAAATAAATATAAAAATCAATAGAAATATAAAAGACCTATTTTTTTTTTTTACAGCAAAAATTTACTAGTTATCATCTTCTTTCTGCCCTTATCCCACTCTAAGTAGGGTCGGCACAACATGTTATAAACATGCTGTCACATGATTTGGCTGCGTTTTTACGACCGGCCGCCTGCCTGACGTCAACTTACCTTAGTCGTATTTTACGACACCTCGGTAAGAAAGAGTGTGGTCTATTCTACTAAACCGGATACCACACGGTGGGTCAACTTACTTTAGTCGCCTTTTACGACACCTCGGTAAGAAATGAGGTTGGTCTATTCTACTCAGCCGGATACCACACGGCGGGTTGACTTACTTTAATTATTATTGACTGCCCCGTTGGCGCAGTCAATAATAATTTGTTGACATGTTTTATAAAATCTTTCTCGGGTTATTTTGACTTCTTATCTTAGAAGAACTTCTCAACGAGCTAGTTTTTCTTAGACAATAACAATCTTCGTTTATCACTTCGTCTGTCACTTCAATCGATCATGTTGTGGATTTGTATTTTTCCGATTATCTATATCGGGGGCCCATTTGACATTCGCATCAATTATAAGCGTGGATTAGGAGCGACAGATCTAAGACGTTCAATTTCGCCCTGTAAGAGGGGAGCTTGACGCAGCGTGGTTGTAACGAGATATTATCTAATATGCAAAATATTGTGAAGAGTTTGTTTACAATACTTTGTTGGTAATGTGGATTTAAATAGTTTTTATCATTATCATTATTTTCCTGCCCTTAACTCACTCTAAGTGGGGTTCGCTACAAGTTTTGACTAGTTTTTTACGGTTGGCTGCGAGTTGGGTTGGTTACGGAAAGAGGGTGGTCTATTACACTCAACCGGATACCACATGGCGTGACCACCTACACAGATAATTCATGTAATAATACAAGGTCAAGGTGGTCAATAAAAAAAATATACACTAAATAAAAATCCAAAGAGAAATATACAAAAATTAAAATGTAATACAGGCTTATAATTTTTAAAAAATTGTAATTAATTTTAAATATAAATTCTTAAACTTTCAGAATACCAAAATTTCAGATTCATATATTATAAATTTTTTGGCACGGTGCCTCAAAAAGTCGAACAAAGCATCACATAAGCTTGTATTGATCCCAAACACTAGTTTTTTTTTTATCGTGTACGTATCGCTTATTTTGTTTTAGCAACTCTTAATATTATAAAGTTTGCTGAAAGTGTAACGAGTATCAAAGCCCAAATCCATTTGCAGATATGGAAGGTTATTAAAAGTTGTCGCGGCAGACGGCAAGTTTCGAGCAGTTTGACAGCTCGTCTCGGGGGATCCGCGTTCGATTCCGTCAACGAAGAAATTTCATTAATCCTTTAGGTATTTATATCTTAAATGGATTGCTTTGTTATGTTGTTTAAGAAAGTTTGCTGTTTATCTTACACTTTAATTTAAATTCTATTATTGAGTGCGGTGTTAAGAATATACATTTGTTTTCCAATGAATATTCACAATGAAACACGATCTAATAACATTTGTTTGGTTTACTAGATTCTTACAATGTTTTTGTACTTGTACGTCCACTTAGGGGTCTAAGTAATACAGCTTTTTTTGGATTTTAGTATAGTCCTTTAGGTCAGTAAGTCAGATTCACAACCAGTAAACAGTTTGGGATACATCGACTTTTGAGCTATGTGCTCAACGCATCACCAGTTTAACTTTGCGACACAACTAACTGATCGTAATTGTTCTTCTACAGTGTGCTTAGTGCGAGTTTCTCTTACTTACTCGATCGCGTTAGCGTAACGCAATTTGTATGGTGCTGAAACAACATTCACTAGACGTCGCTGTTGCAGCGTCAAACATATTGGAGTTACGCTTACGCGATCGGTAAAATAAACCCGCACCAAGCATATAGGTCTCCTCATTTCTGCTGTGATTACATAAAAACACGCTAAGTAGTGCTTGATTAAACACTTACTTGCTCTTTAAGCTCTATAACTATAACCTGTCAATATAACCATATCGACATTTAAGTTCAGACGTAAATACATTATTACAAGGCATAGAGACGAGAATGAGTCTCGTGACTTTGTAAAAGATTTATTAGTGCTTAAGGAAGATCGTTTTTTTTTGTATAAGAATAAGTAGTGATAACTATTTAGAAAAAAATCTAATACCTAAATAGCAAAACTAAGCTAACCAGTCTGAGATTCCCCGTTCCTTAAGGAACTTCGGCTGAAAAAATATATCACAACTTAAGGTTCAAATTTTTTAAATTGATTAATTGGAATTTGCATAATATTTAATACTAAACATTTTAAGTATGTTCGTGATTGCATTTATATACGTGATTGCATTTATATATATGTTTACGCTTAGGTACTTATTTACCCTCCGTCTTAATGATTGGCTGGAAAAAATCGTTAAGTTCGAAGATTAAAACCCAGTTAATATTAAAGTTAGCATAGGTCTCTATAGAAGTTTAATTTATAGAAATATATTTTTTATTTAAATAATATAATCTTTATTTCTTTTGTATAGGTGTCTAATAAGGAATACGATAAGTTTAATAAGCTTCATTTTCATCTTCGGTACACAAAGGCGCGAGCGGCTTTTCGAAACTAACATATTGAAGTATCTATTTCAACCAGGGTGAAATTATTCTAACTCGATTTGGCAGATTCCCAGTTTTCGCACGGGGCCGTTGCCATTTGACCTCACTTATACATTCAATATGAGTCAGTAGAAAAGGCTTAAATGTTTTTTATGTGATGATTTCTTCTTTTGAAATAGATATCGTAATCTTCGTAGAAGTTGGTCTACTTTCACTTGTGACTATTTCGATGAGTCCGTTGTGTAAAATAATATGCTTAATATAGAGTGTGGTGTCCGTTTTAATCTTACTAGCTCCAGGTTCGCCAACGTAGTAATCAATGAGTTACAACGTTTTTCCTGCATTAATCCCGATCCCGCGGGATTCTAGCATGAAAAACACACCGAAATCGGTTTAACCGTTCTAGAGAATTTATAATTAACCTTGATCAAGAATTGCTCTATCTTTTAGTAAAAATCGATCGAGTAAATATCTAGCAGAATCATGTGAGAACATGTTTATAACATGTTGTGCCGATCCCACTTAGAGTAGGATAAGGGTTGGAGAACGATGACATTATTTCGAAAATGGAAGTTTGTTTAAATTTTATGCTAAGGTACGTGTATTGTTGCGGTCATGATATTATAGAAACGTGCTATAAATTACAAAACAAATTAAAAATGCTCCACTACCCGTTACGAGTTACGACCTTTGCTATCTCTATTAGGGTTGATAATAAAGACTCCTTGGAATATGCAAAACGCTTAAGACTGGCGGTATTTAATTGCCCTTGAAAGGGGCGACAAAAAATAAACGGCGGGATATAAATAACGGTGCACTTTTCATAATCGCAATTGTCGCCGGGAGAATATTTAGTGCGCAGTAAAATCGTACGGACTGTCGTCCCGGGGGAGGCAAGAAGGTTAATAGTTGTTAAAAATATTGAGTGTTTATGAGATGTTTTATTGACTGATTTTAGGCACTAAAACATTTAAAGTTCGATATAACGTCAGGTTGAGGGAAATAACGTGAGAAAACGTGAATATCCTTACTTCCTACTTAATAATAGAAATGTGAAATGCGAAAGTTTGTGAGTATGGATGTATGTTTGTTAGTCTTTCACGGCGAATCAACTGAACCAATATCGATGACATTTGGCAAAATTATTCCTCATACACCGGGGTAACATTAGACACATAAATTTTAACAGAAAGACTTATTGGTATATGCCAGGGTTTCAACACGTGACCACCTTGAAAGAGTCGCACGGTGTTACCGCTGGGCTACCACAGCTTTTTAAAACAATTACGGCAAATACAACTAGGTATAGATTTTTATAACAAAATTAAAAACAAATAATAACTTATAGGATGCTGAATCCACAAACAAGCGCGGTTGGTATGGCGTTGGGAAATAAATTTTATTTATCAAATAAAAAGGATGGTGGGGTCGTTTTTCACCGCAGCGGGGACATTATCGCTTCTTTTAATTATTATCCCGCCGATATTTTTCGCTTTCCTTCTGGAATCTTTAACTTGTTTTACAGCTACACAAATATGCCCAGTTTATAATATATATTATATAAGAATATGTTTTGAGCAATGATGATAAGTATTATAATGAAATTGATTGATGGATTAATAATGGGCAACAAAAAACGATGCCATCTTGAGTTTTTGGTTTTTCCTCCTTAAAAAGGTTTCCTCGAGTTTAAGATACCTATTTTTATTGTGACTTCGTTGAAATTGAAAGTGCAATTTAACAAGAGAATCGAAGAAAATCAATAAATGTAACTATGTCAGTAACGTTTACTGTAATTTTAAGGTGTTAATAATATAATTCTTTTCGTATTTTACAGTCAGAGTTTTTGGCGTATGAGTAAGCTAGTGGCATCGAGTGGACTGGTGAGTTTTATACTTGCACCATCGTCGATGATTTTTGATCGAATGATCTTCTATAATCGGCACAATCGTAAGTGACCACAGAAGTCTGTATTATTATATGATAAATGCGATTAGAGGCATCACCCAGCGATATTCCCTCTGATGCCGAGGAACCGACAATTCCCGGGTTGTAAGCGATCATAGATGATCAAGACATTGGCGAGTAGGTGTAATCGTTTGTAATCGCCGATTATTAAGTAATCCAAAACCAAGTAATACCGATGTTTTTTGGGAGACGATTTGAACTTATGTCACGTCACGACTAACCTGTACAAAGGGTTTTTGTACAACTTTGAAACATAACCTTGAGTATATTTAGAGATTTATTTTTATTACTCGATCATATATAATTTTTGGAAAGTCACGTTTTAAAATTATACCTACTTTAAAACTAGACAACAGAGGGTGAATTAGGTAAAAATTCTCAAACGTTGGGAGCATTGACGGAGTGTTTAACAATAAATTTCCATTTATAAAGCCACAAGCAGTCGAGGGAAAGGGGGGCAGCTTCCGCCGCTTTTTTCCTTCATTTCCTTAAGGCCGCGTGGCTATAGGGCGCAGCGCCCTTCGGCCACTGAATTAAAATGTTCCTGCTTTTATACACATAATTACGTTTAGCATAACATTTGCAAATTTGGAGCTGCTTTTATTTTTAACCAAGGATTAGGTTTTATTATACTTATATAACATAAAAGATTTAAGTAACTTTCGCAAACATTTTCTTTGTAATAGTATATTAGACTCTTGTACAAGAAAATTAAGAATATTTCGCTATCTCTCTCTTAAAATGTTCTATAGTAATGACCATTACACCTTATAGTCTGAATTAGACAGTCACAGTTTCCCAATTTTACACAATTAAGAACATTCTCTTATCTATACTTTTGTAAGTTTAAGATACTTAAAACGAATATTTAAATAAAAACTTTTGCACTAATATATAAAATAGAATATATAAAATAGTAAGAGATCTTTGTCATTAATATTTTATATTTGTTTTATATATATTGAACTTTATCATGCCTATTAAACGCCAGCGGCTCCGCCCACGTGAAAAGATTAAAACCGTAATATAGTATTTTAATAACCATAAAAATGGTTTAAGTGGGTTAACCTTAAAAGCTAGACACACGAGGACTTTTATTTAGAACTTTTACAGGGGAATAATTTTGATATACATGATTTTTGAATAATTTTCACCGTTTACTTAGCGCACGCTAGGAAAGTTTTAATATAGTTTTAATTTTGCCGTATTCGCAATATTTTCATTGCGGCTCCTCTCCTATTCATCTTAGCATGATCTTGCCTTCCTCATTAAATGAACTATCTTACACACAAATAATTTTTAATCGGTCCAGTAGTTTCTGAGATTAGCGCGTTTAAACAATTAGACGAACAAACTCTTCACCTTTACATATTAGTATAGATTAATACACGTTTGGCCTTAATGAAAGCCATTTTTAGTGTATCGCCAATATGTATACAAGTTTATTCTCTAGATTACGATTTCAAATTACAGTACCTATCGCGATAACGTAATAAAATTAGTAAGATCATTTCTAAACTTAGATCATAATTATAACCACGCACTTCAATCGAAATATTTGGGGTAAGTGAACTCTTTCAAAACTCTTAAGTCCATAAAATTTCCTCCAAATGAAAAGCTGGTCGCTTTCCCTACAATTGAAAAGCGCGAGGGTGCGGTGCCTTCAGATAGGGCACTTACTGTAAAAGTTAAGGCTAATTGCCCTTAAGACATATTTTTAATTTCATTGCCGGCTCCTTCTTTCTTAGTGTTTGACTTTACTAATTCTTAGGGTAGCGTATAATTGCCATTTTTACGAGATAAGGTTGCCATTTCAAATGTTAAAAATATTTTATGGTGGTATATACAATACATGCAGTTATATTATAAAATAGGGGAAGAGAGTTCGATACTGTCCTTGTTGCCAATCTCTCCTATTTACGGTGTTGATGAGGCTGTGGTGACTGATTATTTTTATTTTCCTTCCCTTATCTTACTTTAAGTCGGCACAACATGTTATAAACATGCGGTCACATGATTTGAATAGGTATTGTACGAACGGCCGCCCGCCTGTAGACTTACTTTAGTCACTTTTCACGAAACCTCGTTAAAAAATGAGGGTGGTCTATTCTACTCGGCCGTATAACACATGACGGGTCAACTTAACTAAGTCGCCGTTTACGACACGTCGGTAAGAAATGAGAGTGGCATATTCTACTCAGCCGGACAACACACGGCGGGTCAACTTACCTAAGTCGTCTTTTGCGATACCTTGGTAAGGAAGAGGGTGGTCTATTCTACTCAGCCGGATAACATACGGCGGGTCAATTTACCTAAGTCGCCTATCAATAATAAGTCTCAGATCAACTTAAACCCTTTTCTTATTATGCCATCTCAAAGTTCCTCTGAAGACAGTAGAGCACGTGGCAAAAAAACCGTGGCCGGTAGCCGCCGTCTTTTGTACTCGTTGCTACACAACTATTCATTCTGTCATTTCATTTTCATAAATGAATCATTCTTCATATGAATTCGGGCCGGATTGTGAGGTTTTTTTCTTTGACGTTGACCTGACCACCGCGGGGGTTGCGGCTTGACTGATGGTATTATAATCGCTTATTTTTCTTTTAAATTCTTATCACTAACTATTGTGACTACATGCCGCATGCCGCCAGTTGAGAATCAAAATAGTCCAGACATTTTAACATGTGACCGTTTGTATATATTTATTAAATTTAAATATCCAAATAGTCCGAATTTTATATTTATAATTTCATCATCTTCCTGCCCTTATCCCATTTAGAGTGGGATAAGGTAGAAGGATGATGATCTTAGATAGAAAAATTATCTGAAAATGCTGCTAAATAAAGCATAAGTCCAATTGAAGATTATTTGAGTGATAGTAGAATATTTTAATTACAGTCAGCAATGCATTATGCTGTAAAGATTGAATTGTAATGTACCTATATGTAATGTAAATTATATAATTTTATTATATACTTATTTTATGAAAAGATTATTTAAAACAAAAATTCGAGTTTGTTGTTTATTCTTTTGGGTAGGAACAAACTCCTGAATCAGTGGTAGCTTTTTTAAAACATTTGACAATCCAAAATTAAAAGTAGACTTGAATAAATAATATTTTGAATTTGAATTGAATAAAAAATTAAATATTTTTGATCTTGTTTACGATCAACCGAGGTGTCGTAAAAGTCGACTAAGGTAAGTTGACCCACCGTGTGGTATCCGGTTAAGTAGAATAGACCACCCTCTTTCTTACCGAGGAGTCGTAAAATACGACTAAGATAAGTTGACGTCAGGCAGGCGGCCGGTCGTTAAATACGTAGCCAAATTATATGACAACATGTTTATAACATGTTGTGCCGACTTCACTTAGAGTGGGATAAAGGCAGGAAGATGATGATGAGTTGGGTACATTGTAATCCTTATTTCTATGCTATCAATGACATCACGCTACGAACTATTAAAAAAAGGGTTTTCTTCAAAGTTATGGGCCTCTCTAATACTTACGAGTTTTATGAAATGTATTTTTTTTTATTTATTTAAATGCAACATGGGCTCATTTTGTTAGTAACAGACTTATAACTATGTTAGTAACTTATTATCTACTTAAAAATAAACAGAAAATACATTTACAGACAAAATTTAATAAGACGATTTTAAGTCTGCCTACTGTCGCACCAAGACATTCATGAAACGTGCATATATGGGCGACTCCATCTTACACACTGACGTGTTTAGGATACTGTTAGGGCTCGAACGAAGTCTTGCTAGCAAGGATCCGGTCTTCTTCCTTATAATAGAGTAAAAATTTATAATTAAACAAATAGTTTTAATCTTTTTAAAGTTGAAAAAATCTTTGTGTTGCTCAGATTTGTTATTGGAAAACGATTCAGCGGGCGTGCACCGGGAGTTAGCTGTCAATAGATGTCGCTGACAGTTCTGATGAATGAGGTCGGCCGTTATGCGTATGCGCGGCGCAGCGCCGTGTCATTAGCTTCATTCACGGCGGAGATTAAAAGAAACAATCCGACCACTGTCGGCAACGGAAGTATACATGCGCCGGTATGCAACGTTTTAACTTTTATCTATTTTTATTCTCGGTTTTCCTATTGTCGGTATAGAAATTCTATGTCTAAAGGAGATTTGACCTTTTTTCTTTTATTATTGATTTTTTTCGGTATTTTCATTGTTAAATATATATTATGAGGAAATTAATCTTGAAGAGACAAGGGCATAGCGAAAATATCTAGTAAGGTAGATTTGGAACTGAAAAGAATATAATCTAATTAAATCTAATTAAAAATATAATCCACAAAACGGTTATGCTGATCGGTAATAATTATAAGGTATGTAACGAGTTATATCATTTTTAGATGCGGTACAGGAGTAAACAAACAATAATTTAAAATTTGAATCTTTCATATATATATCGGAATTTCGGCTCCAACGATTTTTTCCTGAACTTCAGCATGCAAAAGGTTTTTTGGGGGGAGAGGGGGAATCAATATAGGTTTTATTTAAAAAAAATTCGTTTATCCCTGTTTTTGGACATTAAAAATACAAATATTTAAATTAAATTTATAAAACACTAATTTTGCCGTTAACTGTCAAGACAGCGTAGCTTATTCGGGGAACGGGTGGTCTCTAGAAATGAAAATACCTAGGATCGAGCCCCACCCACCCAATATTTTTTTCTTTTTTTTTTAAGTTATATATACTGTAAAAAATTACTGAGCAAACGGGTACTAATTATTAAAGTAACAAAAACAGGTTTGTCAATTTTGACTGTTGTAAAAAACCTCCTAGCTAAGCAATGATTGGTTGCTCTGCATATATTATTTTAATTATTATAATTTATATAAACATAAGATCTAAGAACGATTTGGAACTTATTATTTAGGTCTTATAAAATATTGTTAGATGCCAACAAACATTTTCCCAAAATAAATGTGTTTTATTTTAACATCGTGTCATCACGAATGTAAACTATATTTGAAGTTTTTGTTTCAATATATTATTTCTGTCTGTCATTGTCAAAGAGGTGCCGATAGACACCTATCACGGTTTGAGTTCCAAGTAATTTTGGAGACACGTGTTTTCATACAGCGTCACATGTATGAAAAGAGAATATTTAAACTGTATATTTAACTAAATTATACAGTATTCGGGATGCAATTTTAATTTTAAATTTAATTTCAGGGCACTGAAAAAAAATTGCTACAATTTTATGAAAAAGCATAGGATAATTACACTGTAAATTGTAAGAGCTCAATTGGGTAACGAGCGGTCTCGAATTCAGAGTACTAGGATCGATCCCAGATAAAATCTTATTTTTTTTGTATTTTTTTTTATTAAATAAAAATTACTGAGCAAGGCTCGGTCACCCAGGTGACCAACTGCAACTAACTAGTTACACATATATTTGCAATAGACTAAGGGCCTGTTTCACACGTTACTGATAAAGTGTCGGATAGTCAACCGACAAATAATCTAACTAGGAAATAGAAGAAGAGAAGGAGAATGTCTCTAAAAAGAGACTCTAAAAAGTAAAAAATTAAATCAAACAAAAAAATCGCGGCCATTTTGAAATAGGTATTTGCTACCCAGCAGATAAACAAAACAACAGCCACACGATCTACCTGTTAACTTATTAGGGACTTTAAGTGCTGAATAAGCCTATCAGAAACCTGAGAAACGCAAAATTGCGAGATGTGTTCCGAATAAGCTAAGTCACAGTTTGTTGGTGAAACAGGCTCTTAGGCATCCTATTCATTTGTTGTTTAATTGTGGATATTGGTGTATTGTACACGCACTGCGTACGTACACAGAATACAACATATTTTAAAACATATTTATTTAAAAAAAACTGTTGATTTTACTTTTATTATATTTATTTTGGATAATTCAAATTCAAAATATTCTTTATTCAAATAAACTTGTAAACAAGTGCTTTTGAATCGTCAACTCTGCTGGTTTGGAAAGCTGTTCCTACCGGGAAGAGCCAGCAAGAAACTCGGCGGTTGCTCTTTTAAAAACAATTCTTAATGCTACTGCTTAAATTTAATCGTTTCTATCTTGTACAGGGTCAAACAAACTTGTTGGCGTAATAGAGAAATAAATAAATAAATATTTGGTTCTATTAATATTAAGTAAAGTTTACATAAGACTATCATTCGGCATGTGCCTGACATTGTTTGTTTAAAGATTGTACCCGCTAAAACGGTGTCGTATCCGCCGCGCTTGACGCTTCGGACGCAGTGGCGAAAGACGCGAGTGACATATTCCCTTGTCCTTACTAACATGTGCATTCAAATAGCAATAATATTTTGAAATAAAACTTCTGGTGTGCTTTAATCCTCGTATTAAAATATAGTACCTAGGTAACCGGTAATTTTTAAAATGATGTAAAAAAAATTTAAAAGAAAAATAATAGGCTCGATCCTAGGTATTTTTACCTCTCTAGACCGCCCGTTCCCCAAATGAACTACCATGACTTTACGTTTGACAGCGAAAAATTGTAATTGTATTCAACGTAAATTTAAAAAAAATTTGGCCCAAAATCAGGGATAAAACGACATTTTTTTAAAAATAAACCTTATCTAGATCGATTTTTACTCCCTAATACACCCTACATGCTGAATTTCAGTAAAAACGTTGGAGCCGTTTCCGAGATTCCGAAAATATACATACAAGATTAACTCATTTAAATATTAAAGATTCTGTAATATCACTCGTGGGCATTACGTATAAAGGAAGAAAATGGACATAGACATTTGTTTTAAGGATTTAACCACAGACAACCACCATTATCTTCATTGTTATTACTGAGATATATGTTATCGAATTATAAAAAATACGAATATATGCTTTATAGTGTCAAAAATAAAGTGTTTTATAATTTTACGTTTGTGTTCTTGTCTTTTCCCCGATTTCTGTATACTTACGTAAGCGTTTTGCAAAAATTTATCGTTTAGCATTTATTGGCGAAACCATATTTAAAAACTACGAAATTTTGGTTATTTTTGTACTATTGTTGGTTTTTGTACCCTGACTATGGAAGTCAACAGCCAATTAACCCCAAACACGCACTGTTCAAGCTGTGATGGCCTAGCGGTGCGACCGTGTGAATCTCTAGAGACGATCATGGGTTCAAACCCGGGCAGACACCAATGAGTTTTTCTATTAAAACTTATGTGTCTAATTGATAATTGCAATTTATCACACGCTTTTCGGTGAAGGAAAACATCGTGAGGAAACCTGCATATCTCTAGAGAATTCTGGAGATATGTGTAACCTACCAATCCGCATTGGAGCAGCGTGGTAGGTCTTAGCTCCAATCCTTCTCTCTTATAACGGAGAGAAGAGGCCTATTCCCAGCAGTGGGATAATAACAGGCCGCTACTTACACACTGTTCGACAGCAACTTGAGTAGTACAGTGAATAGCTCCTCTTATTACAATCTAGTACCCGGTTGACCGAGCCTTGGTCGGTAATTTTTTACCAAATATAAAAAAAACTTCAAAAACAAAAAAAAAGTTATTGGGTAGGTGGAGATCGACCCCGGGTATTTTTATTTCTCGAAACCACCTGAGACCGAGATCCCCGAAAAAGCTACGCTGACTTGACAATTTACGGCAAAAATAGTGTTTTAAATTCAATGTAAATTTTAGTATTTTTTAAGCCCAAAAACAGGGATAAAATGTAATTTTTTTAAAATAAAACCTAGCTAGATCGTTTTTTCTCCCCCAAAACCCCACACATGCTGGATTTCAGGAAAATCGTTGGAGCCGTATCCTAGATACCGAGAATATATATATGTATATACATACAAGATTATCTCATTTATATATTAAAGATCTATCGATAAAACGCCGGCTGAGTAGATTAGACCAACTTCATTTCTTACCGAGGTGTAGTAAAAGGCGACTGAGTTAAGTTGACGTCAGGCAGGCGGCCGGTCGTTAAAACGCAGCCAAATCATGTGACAGCATGTTTATAACATGTTGTGCCGAGCTCAATTAGAGTGGGATAAGTGCTGGAGGATGATGATATGTCATGTCGAATGAATAAATAAGCAGATATATAAAGCCATATTAATATCGCAACACTTTATAATGGTCTAAGTTAAGTTGAGTACCACAATACTCAAGTGGTCATCAAACTGGGCTCAGATTGCAATAACTTAGACTATTATTGTAAGTTTCGGGGCTTCATTAAGGGCGATGCATGACCCGTGACGTATGGTGTCCAAACTAGGACCGTTATATGCAACTGTCGCACAATGGACTTTAGTATGGGGTTACCATCGTAAATAAATTAAGCGGAGAAATTAGGACACCGTATATACCATATTTTTCATTATTTCTGTTCCTGGCAAAGTCAATTAATACAAGTATATAACAAATTATAAATGGCAGTAGCAACAGAAAGCAAGGCATGTGCCTACGATTTTTTTTTATAAACTTTTGTGCTTAACTTGCTTCAATAATAAGCGATCTGTCATCTCAAATTCACTATTATTCACTACTAATTTATATATAGTAACTATTATGAGTGTATGAACTAAAAATAGTTGTAAATAAATAAATATATGGATCATACACACCGCGGAGCTGAAGGCTTGTTCACTGCCACCTACGCTAATGAGCTAATCCAATGTTATGAAATGAATTATATTATAATAAAAAAAAAAAAATAATATGTTGAACTTGATATGGTCGTAAGTTGAATTTTATTATACAGAGACAGTATTACGACTACAAAAAAGATAAAAATTGATTTGTCTAGAGCAGATATTAAAGATGAACCGGTCATATGGCTACCCTACTTGAATGACCAACTTAGTGTTCAACTTTCCTCTTGAATATTCCTCGTCCGCCCTTGTTTATGGACATAGTGGCAATTTCGCTGGTTTTGTGGCTTCGCAAACTTTTGCGCCCCGTTACAGTCTGATAAGATATACAGAATTTAGTTGCTTTACTAGTGAAGTTTGAGGATTCAACTTTTTATCACGAAACATTGGATATTATTTGTTTGGATGAATAAAATAGAATGTTGAGATATTCATTTTTATTAAAATTTAACATAAATTTGATTTTGACGTAATGCAGTACCTTTCGCTACTAAGATGGAGCAGTTTAGTTTATTTAGCTGGATTAGATTGAATGTGCGATGAAAAGTACTGAAATGTGTTAAATAAAAAAGATTTGAAGAGGCGTTAACCATAACTCTCCTGACCTTTTACCACTCTAAGTGGGGTCGGCACAACATGTTATAAGCATGTTGTGACATGATTTGGCTAGGTATTTTACGACCGGCCGCCTGCCTTACTTCAACTTACTTTAATCGCCAGTTACGACACCCAGGTAAGAAATGAGGGCGGTCTATTCTACTCAGCCGGATATCACACGGCGGGCGAACTTACCTTAGTCGCCTTCTATGAGACCTCCTTAAAAAATGAGGGGGGTCTATTCTTCTCAGCCGTATACCACACGGCGGGTCATCTTAGCTTAGTCGCTTTTTACTACACCTCGGTAAGAAATGAGGGGGGTCTATTCTTCTCAGCCGTATACCACACGGCGGGTCATCTTAGCTTAGTCGCTTTTTACTACACCTCGGTAAGAAATGAGGGTGGTCTTTTCTACTGAACCGGATATCACTCGGCGGGACAACTTACTTTTACGACAACTCGGTAAGAAATGAGGGTGGCCTATTCTTCTCAGTCGGATTTCACAGGGCGGGTCAACGTGGTGAGAAAAAGAGCTTCTATATTAGCTACATTATGTGACATATATTTTTCAGTGAGAAGTATTGTAATGTAATTGTGACTTCAACATATTATCTCCAGTTCAAGCAAGATTATCAGGCAAGTATTACGTTTAAGGACATTGTTTGTTAGGCAAACAGTTCCGTGGGGTGGGGTAGTTGTCCATAACATCGGCGTTATTCAAAGGGCGGTAACTGCAAGTCACTCATATCAATATCAGGGCCTCGCAACATCGCCGTTTTGTTTTACCAGTTTTTACTTCACTCCGCTATAACTTTGAACTTTTAGCTGTAACAAATGGTTCTTTGCTACTTTGTTAATGTACTTACAAAGCTGGTATTGTTTCAAATGAATTGCATTTTATAGAAAACTTATGTACCTTGGGGCGAGTTTTATAATTTTACTGTATTGCAACTGGTTAAAACTATGATTTTAATTTGCGACGTAGTAATGCCTGCGTTTTTAATGATTTAGGAATATTATTTGTTATTTTCTTATTCATGTAGTTTAATAATTTCGTTAAAATAAGCCAAGCTACTGAAGCTATGATAGCGCAGCGGTGAGACCTTGCGACTCTCTAAAGACGATCATAGGTTCAAACCATCAATGACATTTTCTGTTAAAACTTATCTGCCTTATTAGTAATTGCAATTTATCACGCCTTTCAGTAAAGGAAAACATCGTGAGGAAACCCGCATATCTGTAGAGAATTCTAGGGATATGTGTAACCTACCAATCGGCATTGGAGCAGCTTGGTAGGTCTTAAGCTTTAATCCTTCTCTTTAAAAATGGAGAGAGGAGGCCTATGCCCAGCTGTGGGATAGTAAGAGGCTTTACTTTCTATAATTTCTAGTCATCTCTATTACATATTAATATTGGTAATGTGAGAGTGGCTGTTTATTATTCTATCACGTGTATGAATTTAGCTATGAATCCATCTAATTTTTTAGTACAGAGGTAGTTTGAAGGTTGAATTATGACATAGGCTTATTTTAATCCCCATACTGAAATTTCAGTAGATGAAGTCGCAGGTATAATCTAGTTTTTGTATAACTTTATGGTGTGCTGATAAATGATGACAAAATGCAATTCATATACAGTAATAATGCTTTACAATGTTAAGTGCATTGTGAATAATATGATTATGACAATAGTGTTGTGTGGTAATCAACGATGGTAATCTAAATATTACTGATACTAAGAGCTTGTTAGAAGTAAAGTACACACGTAGTAACGACCTATTCCTATACCACTTCTGGAGGTATACTTCTTTCCTTTTTTGGAGAGAAGTCTCACTCTGTTGCTCCATTCATTCACTGTCGATTGGCTTGTCGGTTCATTTGGCAGTAACCTTGCCTTCAGTTCCACGGGTCGTGGGTTCGATTCCGTCTACACCATTAAAAAATAATTTGTTCGTTCTTTGAGTCTGGGTAATTGATGTATGCTCTTAAAACAATTCTTAGTGAGGGCAGAAACAGTTGGTTTTCGGAAAGCCAGACTCTTATTGAGACTAGTGACTATTAGATGTTAATATCTAGGTCGTATGCTAAGGTAACGTGTTTGTAAGCTAAGCTTATGTGTGGTGATGACTTGTGTCTTGCCGAGCCAAAATGGATATCACCACGGCCGCGAGGTTTTCGTACATTACAGTGCATTTAGAATTTTATATGTATGTATTTACCGATTATCTGACACCCATAACACAAGAATTTAGTTACTTTGGAGACGAACAACTGTGTGTGTAATTGTCCCATATATTTATTTATTTATATCATAAAATAGAGTCATCCAGACATCTTTGGCATTGTAAAATAACGTATGTAATCTTTTCAATTACAAATAGATACTGGCCTTCAACTAAAAAGCAAGCTAATATTTTTTTTATATTTATCGTAAAAGATGATCTTTTCCGGTGACAGTCTGCGTGGGTGATTGCAATTTGCGCTTAACTAACATCACCCTATCGTGATGTGTAGAGCATTATATTTGCATGCGGTACAGTCAACAGAGAATTTATTTACGTTTTATATTATTTAATTTATAAACGCCGTGTGGTATCCGGCTAAATAGAATAGTACCACCCTCATTTCTTACCGAGGTGTCGTAAAAGGCGACTAAGGTAAGTCGACCCACCGTGTGGTATCCGGCTGAATAGAATTGATCAACCTCATTTCTTAAGCTGAAATTAAATTATTTAATTACACATACTCATTTGGTTTCATTTGCAAAGTTTAATCTTAAGGTGCATACCGTCATGTGGTATCCGGCTGAGTAGAATAGACCAACCTCATTTCTTACCGAGGTGTCGTAAAAGGCAACTAAGGTAAGTTGACCCACTGTGTGGTATCCTTTTAAGTAGAATAGACCACCCTCTTTCTTACCAAGGTGACGTAAAATACGACTGATGTAAGTTTATGTCAGGCAGGCGGTTGGTCGTAAAAACGCAGCCAAATCATGTGACAGCATGTTTATAGCATGTTGTGCCGACCCCTCTTAGAGTGGGATGAGGGCAGGAAGATGATGATTATTTAATTAATAAATAACTAGCAAGCGCCAGCGGCTCCGTCCACGTAGAAAGATTAAACCCGTAATAATAAAACTTCTTTTGATAAGCATAAAAATGGTTTAAGTTTAACCTTAAAAGCTAGACATATGCTGTCTCGGACTTTTATTTAGAACTTTTAGAGGGGAACAATTTTGTAATACATGATTTTTGAATAACTATTACCATTATGTTACAGATGTGGTAAATTTTTAAGACAAATTAAATAGTTTTTAGAGTATTTTATAGTATAAATAATGCAAGTCTTGCTGGTTATCTTAAATAAATAGTAATTAAGTAATAAATATGGTAGCTGCTAGCTGACTGTAAATTTCATAACCAGGATAAAAAGATAATTTTTCAGTCCTTCTACTATCTTCACAGCTTTTCTCTTTTTTTCTATCTTTTAGTAAAAACCTTACAAAAATCAGTTCAGTAGATTTTCTTAAATCTAACGACTTTAACGAAAATTTAAAATAAAGTCGTTATTTTATAATAAGTATCTATATAAATAAATAGACGCGAATGTTATTCTATATACCTAATAAAATAAAATAATATAAAAAGCTAATTTTTGTAATGCAAATTAAAACTTTTCATTATACAAAGTTCAAAATCAAGGCAGCATAATTTGCGACACATTCTACTCACGTCTTTATTCGTCTCACGAATTACATAGAATAATAAAAATAATCACCTGTACATTAATATAAATATTTCTGATTCATTGTTGTTTACCTAAATAAATGAACTAAATACCAAAAGATTTTATTTATATATTTATATTATTGACAAAGCGCGAAAACAAAAAGTTCGTGCGTATAATGAATTATTTGATTAACGTTTTCCATATTTTCTTTTTATGACTTGTGTCTGCGAGTGCCAGCTTTTAATTTTGCCCAGTGAACGACTTCGATTTTCCTGCACTTTAAAAAAGTAACTTATCAGTTAAATAGAAAGAGACATACTCTTTTGTTATAACATGAGGGAAGAGAGGCGTCTTATTGTAGAATAGGGAACGAAAAATAAAACAGGGGAAGAAAGTTAAGCGTCCGTGACTTTCCAAGATTATTTCGGCGTTTATTTTTTTATACTTTACGCTCGGTGTTCTTTCTAAAGTAGGTATATAGAAAGCGTTTTTTGTTTGTTTCGTTTTCCTGCTAACTTATACACTTTTTGAAAATTTTAAAAAACTAGTTATATATTAATCAACATTAAAAAAGCCGCGTAGTATCGGGCTGAGTAGAATAGACCATCATCATTTCTAACCGATGTTTCGTAAAAGGCGACTGATTTAAGTTGAGCTGCCGTGTACCATTGGGCCGAGTAGAAATGAAGGTGATCTACCTCATTTCTTACCGATGTGTCGTAAAAGGGGACTAAGGTAAGTTGAACCGCCGTGTGGTATCCGATTAAGTAGAATAGACCCTCTTTTTAAAACCGAAGTGTCGTAAAATACGACTAAGGTAAGTTGACGTCAGGCAGACGGAAAAGTATATGCGTAGGTGCGTATTTATAGTGATATTTAATATCAGAAGTTGTGCCGACCCCACTTAGAGTGGGATAAGGGCAGGAGGATGATAATGATTTAATATCAGAAAGAATTTTTTGATGTACTAAAATTAATCTTGATAAAACGATAAATCCCTCTGATTCTTCGCAGATCGATCTGTTTTTTGTGATGGAGGTATTTGCAGGGTTGGAGAGTTACTGTTAATTCCATGATAACAATTCACTCGAACAGTAGAAAAGCTAGTATATTATAAATGGGAAAGAAAGAGTTGTCTGTTTTCACGTCGGAACGGAGATATTTGAGTCTGTAGATACAGGCTAATTTTTATCTCAGTAATAAAGTCACGCAAATTTATACAACGTAAACATATCACTATATGTTTTATTTCCATTAACAATAAGACAAAGAGCATAGCAAATGAAATCTATATTAGTAATAGGTTCATAAGCAATGAAAGTAAACTTCCGAAGCGTCTAATTACGGTGGAACGAACGAAGGTAAATAGTGAGAAGGCGCCGTTCGATCATCCATCAACGATAGAGAGGTTCTTTGTGCCCACCGACCAATTACGAACATGAAAATTAAATTCACGAAATCTAATTAACAACAAATTGTTTTATTTATTATGATGCGTTGAGGTCATTTGTTCCTGTCGCTGCGGCCTCGGGGCGGGTCTTCCCATCACATCCGATACGAGTTTTTTGAGCTACGATTTGATTTTGGAGACAGGCTATTTTACTGTAATAATTTTGCGTGCTCACCTTGAAATTTGATACGTGATTGGTTTTTGTTCGACCGCGGATGAGAGTAGGTATCGCATCGTCTTGTTATTTTCCAGTTTGCTACACGTGTTCAAAGACAAAGTGAACTAAATGGTGGGGGGGTTTAACTCGTGACTATATAACTCAGGTTGCTTGGGTAATGCTTCGCTTTGCAATTTTGTCGTGGACGATCTCCTGACGATGCTTCGGTTATGGGGCGAAACAATTGTTGAGATTGTGGTGGTGAATGTGTGCAGTGCTTGTGTTTTGTTGTATCATCGGTGTCGGGTAGTGCATGAGTTCTTACAAATTGTGCATGTATCAGGTATGAGAACGAATAGTACACTCTACATTTAGCATTACATATATTTTGTTTTATCGCGGATTATAGCAAAATAATATTCTCATTACTTTTGTTTTTTTTATTTTGAATGTTCTTTTGTTAATTCAATACAGAAGAATAGACCACTTAAGCCGACCCGCCGTGTAGTATCCGGTTGAGTAGAATAGACCACCCTCATTTCATACCGAGGTGTTGTAAAAGGCGACTAAGGTAAGTTGACCCACCGTGTGGTGCCAAAGTGGTCGGCCTCCTCGTGGCGCACCCTGGGCAGGCTTTTGGAACACTCATATTCCTTAGTATTGACCACGGACCACTGTGAGATGGTCAATCCAGTTGTCCCTCTGATTAGCAGAGGGCAATCTGGACAGACCGGGGACTCCAGGGATGTTTGAGTCTGGAGGAGAATGCAGTGCAGATATTTAGTATTCTATACAGGTATTTCACTCTCTTTAAAAGAAATTAAAATAAGGCGTAGTTAGCTAGTTAAAACCTATAAACAATGATCTGATCATTACCAAATGATGCTAAACAAAATGTATATTTTTTAACTACTTTGTGCCCTGAGTAATGATTGGTCCATTTTTACTTTTAATTTTTCTGTAGTCCCTTAGTAGTGCTTGATAGAAAAACTGTGATCTGTGTAATTGAAAACCAAATGAATTACTTTATCAGTGAACTGAATACCTTAAAAAACCCAATCATTTCGATCAACCATAGGCCTAAGTAGAGTATGAAAAACGATAATAATTATATTATTATATAATCCATTTATCCATTAAAATATTGAATCTAGAATATTATAAGAATATTAAATCCATTTTAGGGAATATTTAATACGTCACAAACTGACGTTTATCTTTTTACTTTTTGTAAATTTAACGGGCCCAGTGTTTCCCGAAAAACTATCTATAAAAAAATTCTTTGTCCGTCCGAACTTGTTATATCAAACTGTAGGCGAATATGTAAGGGATAGCCACTCGTAATGCGCGCTCATTTGTTACGTCGGCGAAATGGCAGAATTACGAGTCGACGACAGGCCGACAGCGAACACAAAGACTGACGTTTTATTGTCGAGATTGCCTACAAATGGATCGCATATATTCTACCTTCGACCCTTAGTCATAACATATTTTGAACATGCTCCAAGATAGCGTAAGACGTAATGTATCTTTTTTATTTTATTGAGTGTTTGTATATAAATGTGTGAAGATCGCATTTAACAAGTCAATCGATTTAACCAGATATTTATTGTTACAAGAACCAAAATATCAACATTAGTGTATTCAAATATGTAAGAATGAATCTCTGTTATGAAAATAAACATTCTTTGACGGTAAATGGTAGTTTAGATTTCCAGACGTCTCGATGTAGACGTGTGAGAGAAAACTGCTTCTGTGTCTCTCTAGAAGTAACTTCTGTTAAGAGCTTCTTCACGTCAAAAAATGTGCTTTTGGATATATAACTACACTATATACTATAGTATTTTCAATATTAAATATTAATTAATATAATTAAATTTAATTAATAAAAATTAATCAATTAAATGCATTTTATCAGATAGACCAATTTTATAAATTCGTGTTTGGAAAGCGAAAAGTGGACGCTCATCGTCCATCAATACTCGATAGAATTTCACGAAACCGCTAGATGCAACTGACATAAGAACGTGTTATGTGAAAATACTTATACCCAGCATTGGACGTTAATTAACCTTAGTATTTTTTTAAGACACCTAGGTAAGAAAATAGGGTGGTTATTCTACTCAGCCAGATACAACAAGAATATATTTTTTTAGCATTGTTTTCAAGTAATACCTACAAAATATTATAAATTTTTATCAGATGACTTTAAAAAAGTTAATATGATCGTTTTATGTCAGTTACCGTAATACCGAAGTGAGGGTCGTCTATTCTACACAGCCGGATACCACACGACATAAGCAACAATGTGATTCCTTAAGCAAACTAGGGACTTTAAACTTGGAAAATGATTTTAATAAGCAAAAATATTGTCAATACTTGACTATTTAAATTTGGCTCCATTAAATGTGCAGAAATGTGAAGTTAGGGTATTATCAAACGTTACGTGGTCATGTTGAGTTACCGCTTTTCTGATACCATACATGTCCCGCTATCAATCATCGTGGGCAACCATAGGTCAGCAATGGCGAGGGTCGAGATCGAGATTTGTTAATCCAGTGACCTCGTGAACAGTATGCATTTATTATTATTTTGTTTTTTTTGTTGTTGAACAAATGTGCACTATTCTAATTATTTATTTTGATTGCTATTTCACGCAAATTTGGAAACCTTGTCTTTCAGTCTAAAGTAACAAAACAGGAAATAATAAATAATTATTCTTAAAAATAAGAAAGAATAATTAATATTAGGTTACTAATTTGTTTATAGCTTTTACCATCATCTTCATTACATATGATAGTATCAAGTTGTATACCAAAAGACATATCGATCATGTACTTCGTTGGGATATGAACAAAGACATGTATAAATCAACAAAACATTCAACTCAACAATCTAGTATAAGTATCTAGTTAGTATATAAGTAAAGTATGTGTATGTAATATTTAAATTAGTCAATTGAGTTTTTTTGACACATTTATCGTTCTTCTGCCCGCATTCCACTCGGTTAGGTATTTTACGACCACCCGCCTGCCTGCCGTCAACTTACCTTAACCTCCACCTCGATAAGAAATGAGGGTAGTCTATTCTACTAAGCCGGACACCACACGGCTTTTTGACACATTGTTGTTACAATTATATAGTAAGGCTTTTTGCTGTATGTACCCTATAGATTTTCCTAAAAATTACTTTATTTATTCCTCGTTAAAATATCAAGCGAATAATCGCGTGCTAAATTTTTAATTGAAGACAGTTTCTGATTCAAATTCAAATTTCTTTATTTGCTGAAACATTTTTTACAATAAGGTGTTATACATATATTATTATCTAGTAGAAATGTTTCGCCTAGGACTATAGGTATACAAAATTACAAAATTAAATTAAAATTATGTCAATATACTACATTAGTGTTGTTACATTAGTGTTGAATGCATATATAAAAAAACGAACAAGCATAGTGATTAGAAGACGTGCGTAACATATTAAATAATAGTTGCATCATTAATAACATGATTAGCTTGTTCTTGGGTTATAAACAATTGCTAGTAAAATGCAACCATCTTGGGCAATGACCTAATTCAGCATGAAATTATTCTAAGATTAAATCGGTAGCCTCGGGCCGATGTCGTATTCACGCTCTGCTCCGGACAGTTCATTTTTAATAATAAATGAGACGAAATCAAGACATGACGAATAAATGAATCCAGAACTTGACGAATAAATGAATATGGAATATGATAAATGGAAGTCTCGGGTCCCTCGCGAAGATTTTTTTCTTTGGCTCCGGCCGAACGGAAGACGCTGGCTTTTTCCTTTTGTAGCGGGACAAGTTAAGCGTTTTTTGGACGACCCTGGCTGCCAGTGTGATATTTATCATTTCATATAAAAATTTTATGATTGTATTCTTACGACGTTTAGTCTGGCACGATTATAATTGTAGTCTAGTATCTATGGGTGGCACTTTTTAAAAACGTTAAGACATTTTTTTCACATACCTATCATACAAGAGTTGATAAACAATTTACAGTTAAAGAAATAAATTATAAAAAAGTTGCAAGATTTCAAAAATACCGATATCATATATTTTTAACGCCGTGTGGTATCCGGCTGAATAGAATAGTACCACCCTCATTTCTTACCGAGGTGTCGTAAAAGGCGACTAAGGTAAGCGACCCGCCGTGTGGTATCCGTCTAAGTAGAATAGGCCGCCCTCATTTCTTACCTAGGTGTCGTAAAAGGCGACTAAGGTAAGTTAACTCACCGTGTGGTATCCGGTTAAGTAGAATAGACCACCCTCTTTCTTACCGAGGTGTGGTAAAATACGACAGAGGTAAGTTGACGTCAGGCGGGCGGCCGGTCGTAAAACGCAGCCAAATCATGTGACAGCATGTTTATAACATGTTGTGCCGACCCCACTTAGAGTGGGATAAGGGCAAGAAGATGATTATATATATATTTACTTATTCAAATACTGAAATAGTGAATTCCATATGGAGAGCATTTAATACGATTCTAAGAATATAATCATTTAATAATCTTATTATTATATTTAATATACAGTTGTGAATGTTTCTCTAACTTCGTTCGAGATGAGAGATTTAATCCGGGCATCATAATCTGCGACTGCACTAGTCACTGGCACGTGGTTCAATGATAAAGTACCCAAGCAGATTATGCAAATTCTTGAATTTCTATCGCCATTCTTTTCTACCCTACACGGAATAATATATCCGTCTTTTTCCTTTTTTGGCGATTCGTTCACCCCTATGACGGCGTAGCGCCTGATGGATGATGCGTTATTCCAATAACATTTTGGAAATCGCATGTTATATTTTAAAGTCGGAATTTATTCTATATATTTATTACGTAACAAAAACAATTCAGGTTACACATAAATCAATATAACTGTTACTTTTAATTTAATTTGCATTTTTTTTATTACCTACTTTGAATTACCATTTCTTAGATTTTTAAATTAAATGCGTATAAGCCTAAAAAAATTATTATCCTAAGAGAAATAAAAGTAAAGAAGATATAGTAATATGAATTTAGCCATGGTATCCGGCTCAGTAGAGTATACCACCCTCATTTCCTTCCTAGGTGTCGTAAAAGGCGACTAAGGTAAGTTGACCCACCGTGTGTTATCTGGCTCGAGGTCAAGGTCTTGTAAAAGGCGGCTGGTGATAAAATAACTAGTCACATCAATTAACAACATGTATGAAACACGTTTTGTCGACCCCACTTAGAGTGGGATAAGGGCAGGAGAATGATGATAGTAATTTGAATTTAGATTTGCATAGTGATGAAATTAGTAGTATTCTTTAACTTGAACTTTAATATTTCCACGCTAGTCTAATAACCAGTTATTAAGATTTATTTCAGTACCAAACTAGTCTTTGTGTACCTGACATAAACAAGTTTAAGTAATAATGTTCTGGCCCGCGGTGTTCTAATAAGAGGGCCATACGTACATAATCACTAGGTGCGTGTGAATAAATACTTCATATTTCTCGCATATTTACAATGGAGGTATATAGTTATTTTTTTTGTATTTGTATACGTTACACGCAATGCGTTGATATACTTTTCAATTAATTGTGCTGGCTAACTTTAAGAATCGCTTTTTCAAAACTTTTGTATGTATGTGAATGTGGAATATTGAAAATAAATTTGACCCACTTCGCGGTGTTCGATTGAACTGAAATTTTACATACTAGTCCAATCCCGATGAGAATATATGTTTATGATAAGCATGAAGCCTTATTTTGCTGTCAGGATTGGCCCCAGATGAGGAAACTCCTCAACAGTTAACAGTAGGGAAATAATATTTTGTTGAAAGCTTTCAATATATTTAATTTATTATAACTTCCATCACAAAATTTTCTAATGAACAATACTGCAATACTACAATATAAATTTATAAAATTGCCAATTTCAATCATACTTTCTTGTTTAAATTAATATTACACGTAATCGAATTGTGATATGCTACAACATGTTATAACGATTTAAACTCTAGAACAGTTGGATGGATTAGCGTAAAATCAGTGGGAAAGCTCTGTTAATTTGAACTCTCTCTGTTTGAGCTGTAGTGAATATAAGATACAGTGTCCAATAACAAATCATCATCATTTTCTTGCCCTTATCCTACTCTAAGTGGGATCGGCACATGTTATAAACATGTTGTCATATGATTTGGCTACGTATTTTACGACCGGTCGACTGCCTGAAGTTGACTTATCTTAGTCGTATTTTACGACATCTCGGTAAATGAGGGTGGTCTATTGTACTCAGCGGGGTACAAAATGGCTTGTCGACTTACCTTAGTCACCTTTTACGAAACCATGGTAAGAAATAAGAGTAGACCACCCTTATTTCTACTCTGCCGGATATAATACGGCTTTCGAAATCCAATAATCAATATTGATTAATAAAATCACACTACCAGACATTAAACTCAATTTTTTATCAGATCCTAACTTGCTAAATGCGAAACACAAATATTTTTTGTAACAAGGTTATATGATATGGCTATACTACACGTGCTGAACAACAGTTTCTCTCGTGTCCATTGAGATTTGACACAGGGTAGGTGACGCAGCAATTTAAGTGAACACCGACTTTTGGCCGTAACATATGCATACCCGACCGTGACTTGCACGAACTGACGGGGTGCTTTTAATTGATCTTAAGTGAAACAATTCAATCTAAGTTAAACAGTTTAATCTTAGACAAATGTACAACTTCACAACCATTTAATATTACAAATTATTAACTATTATATATTTTTACTTAAGACATATTATCATTGTATATTAGACATATTTTTGTAACATATAATAAAAAATAATAAATGTATGGAACAATTACACACACGGTCGACCTGAATATATGACATGTATATAGGTATATTGTTACACCCAGATTCGAATATACCAACAAATTGTTTTTAGAAAATGTTAGTTTTCGGTGGAAATCAAACCCGCGACTCGAGCATAAAGTCAAGGTAGGTAGATATACGGAACTTTCCTACGCCTACAAACAAGTTTTAGGGACGCAAAAGGGATGGTTTAAAATATGAATATCCTATGGTGAATAATAAGCTATAATATCTAAAAATAAAGACTTTTAATATGTAAAATTTCGCAGCATGCAATGGGAAGAACTGCAAGTTGTTCCTTTTATCAAAAAGAAAATAGTTTACAGCGGAATATCATAAAAAATACAAACCGCTGTCTGTGTGTGCCGAACAAGAGTGTGGGTAGGCAGCTAAACGTAATATAAAGTGTGGTTGTCGTGGCTTGTATACTTAGGTAGGTATAGGTAGAACCTCTCCCCGCGCGGTCATTAGTGCGCACCCCGCCCGCCCGGCACGGAGAAAGTATGATTTTACTCCTATAAAGCCGCATTTCTACTCCATACAGGAATTCGAATAGGCACGGAGAAGTTCTCGAGTTCCGCGAAAGGACATGTGGTGCGACAGCGGCTTGTAAATAATTCCCCAATCATCCAACAATCTCAATATGGCGGGCGTGCGTTAATTTTGTCGCCACTCATGTCATGACTACAAAATTTTCAAGTTACGTACGTATAGGGATCGCTTCTTATACAATTTAAGAAAATATTTACATACCTAGTTGACTTAGGGCCTGTTTTACAAGTTCTGACATATGTCTCCGAATTTCTCAGGTTTCTGATAGGCTTATTCAGCACATAAAGTCTCTAATTAGTTAACAGGTAGATCATGCGCTTGTTATTTTGTTTATCTGCTGAATAGAAAATACCTTTCAAAATGTCCGCGATTTTATTTTTTTAATTTTCACTTTTTAGAGATATTTATCTGCAACTTAGTTTATTTGTCGGTTAACTATACGACACTTTATCAGTGACTTGTGAAACAGGCCCTTACTATCTTATTTCTAAATATAAAACTGAATCTACCATACCTGACCGCATTATATGCTGGTTTTATAACAATTCTAACTATTTGTTGGTAAATATTATAATAAAAACCAAACGACATTTCCTTTACTATACTCTAAAAAACATTAAAGTAATCTTTAGGAGTCAATTCTTCGTTTTACGAAAACTATCTTTCTTTAAACTTAAAGTAGTTCAAGAAATTTTATAATTAAATTTCCTTATTTATATTGTAATTAAAGTATTTATGTGATTTCCTAAAATCTTTTACAATTTAGTCTTGCATTTCGTAGCATTATTTGCTACTTACTATACCTATACTTAATATTCGAATATAGTATGTATAGGATATTCGAATATTAACGTAATAACGTAATAATTGTTATTTTATTCATAAAGATCTCAAGTAAACAACGGTCAAATATTATTTCTAATGTATTAGGATACATGTATTAAAATGGTGAACGCACATTAGGTCGTCTCAGCTGAGCAATTAACTGCCACGTGTCCGAGGGGAATAACCGGCCGCTGAAAAAACGCAGGGTCTACGTTCACGTCGTGACCAACATTATTCTGTATTTTATATCGTTTATTTAATGTTCATCTGATATTAAAGCTTAGAAATATTTTTATTAATATCAATAGGGTTGAATTTTCGCTGTCATGAGATTGGAAGCTTCGAGGATAATAGTTTTTATTAGAATAATAGGTTTTTTCCAAATTCTCTTACGATAATATTATAAGATTTGGGAGATTTTTAATATGTTACTTACCATTCGCATTACAGAATTAGTAAATTAAAAACTAATGTAGATATACCATAGCAATTTAATTTATGTGCATAAGAATATACTTACATAATTATAAAAAAATTAGTGATTAATAGACAAAGTAAGAACCGACATACTTGCGGCTCCTGCTTTACGCCTTGCAAAAGTACGTAAGTCGTTTGTGGGTTTGGGTATGAGATTCTATAATAAAATTTTGCATTCCATTTTATCTTTGCCATTACAATAGTTTCAAAATACTGCTAGAAAGAGGCTGATACAGAAAGCTTACTATACTGTTGAGGATTACTTAGATAAGAATGCGTAGATTTAGCTACTCTTTGACGATGTACAAGACAAAAATATTAATAAATATAAAGTAATGAATAATGTAACTCTAGTAATAAGAATTTTATTTTGAAAAGAGCATGCCGAGTTTAATGCTGGCTCTTCTCAGTAGGAAAAGCTTTTCGAACCAGCAGTAGAGTTGACGATTCAAAAGCACTTATTTAAAAATTTACTTCAATAAATTATATTTTGAATTTAAATACAGTCATCCTTATGTTAAGTGTTATTACACAGCCTCCTCTACTTGGAAGGAAGAACTGGAGTTTTCAACCGCAAACTTTTTAATAGTAGCGCTGCTTTTTTTCTACTACTCTTGCAAAAGAAATACCATGAAATTATGTGCTTTTTTTAATGAGTGATACATTATATATATTTGCTAAGAGCTACTAATGACGGTTAATGGTAATAATTCAACAGGAAAACGTAGTATTGATGTCCGCA
Organism: Morpho helenor; assembly: GCA_029227775.1. Taxonomy (NCBI): domain Eukaryota; kingdom Metazoa; phylum Arthropoda; class Insecta; order Lepidoptera; family Nymphalidae; genus Morpho; species Morpho helenor. The sequence goes on from JARGCU010000020.1 coordinate 5,259,973, forward strand.
CAATGTACAAATATGCATAATAAACGATCTGAAAATAACCCCTATAATACGAGTATCTATGTCGTACGTCGTACATTGAAAAGAAGAAGATGGTACTTAATAAGATTTAATCAGTCATTGTTTCATTAAGCTAGGATCTAATATAAGAAAACCGATAGCAAGCAGTAACTTTTGTGAATGATTTTTTTAAAGTTCCCATTCCCTAGATATCGAATACTGCTTTGATCAGAATCAAGTAACGAAATAGAATTAAAGTTTTAATGACGAGAACGGCCAGAGGCCATCTCGATATAAAAATCGTGTATTTCTCCATATACTGTAATTATAAGGCTTAAGTGTGTAGTGTAAGAATATTAATGGCGTTATTTATTATATGCAATAGGCCCTTGAGCAAGCGCTTGTGATCATTGTGAAATATATAAATTCTCTATGAATATTACAAAATTTAAGATTTGGAGGCATGTCGAATTGATTTAGAAGCTACTGAAGGTCGTAGTTTTAGTATTGTATTGTATAATTTTACTTTAATTATAATATAGGTCCAATTGTGGGTAATTATTTGAGTTATACATATGCTAATTGTCATAATTAATGCAATTTTTCTTATATATTCTGTTACTATGTAGTGCATGTTGCGACTGTCGATATATATTTTTTTAATTTAAAGATTTAAAGCTGCAAATTCTTGGTTGATCTTTTAACCACAAGGCCACAATGGCTTTTAAAATACTAATAATTATCGATGTCACAGGTGGCCATTGTTTCATTGATTTTCAATTTGTACTCCAATCCCTTTTTAACTAGGTCAAGTGCTGGCTCATTCAGATAATCGTACTACAAATAATTGCTATCATAGCAGAGACTAGCATAATTCTTAATATTATATTGATATAATATTATTTTAATATATTTTATCTAAACTAATATTATCTATGCGAAAGTCTGTATCTGCATGTTGCACTGGACCATTACTAACAAGTTTAGTACAATTGAAGCTTAACACCTAACTTAGCATATAGGATAAAGAAACACTGTTCTTACAGGAACAAAAAAATAATTTATAGAATTAGGCGTTATTTTGCGGAGATCCATAATACAAAAGTAATAATAAAATTATTTTGCTATAATCCGCGATGAAATTCATCAAATTCATAGCGGATTATAGCAAAATAATTTTATAATTACTTTTGGAACAAAAAAAATTACATATTGCATTTTTGGGGGTACGAAAAATCAGTATTATTCTACCGAATGAGCCGTGAAAGCGTAACAGACAGACAGACAGATAGGGAAATACAAACTTTCCTATTTATAATTTTAGTATCGATATGGACAGCTAGTAGAAGCTGTAACTGCCGAAAGTGTAATTCGGCACTACGATAGTTGCTTGTTTCTTTTTATCTCAATACCGAAATCTACGTATCAAAATCGTATATAGAAGCTAGTTATTTATCTTAATTTCGTTAAATAGAATTCAAAACTAATGAAAATATTATTTTGCTATGATTCGCGATAAAAGAAAATATATGTATTGTTAAATGTAGAGTGTACTATTCGTTCTCATACCTAATACATGCAGAATTTGTAAAAACTCATGCACTACCCGACACCGATAACACAACAATACACAAGCACTGCACACATTCACCACCACAATCTCAACAATTGTTTCGCCCCGTAACCGAAGCGTCGTCAGGAGATAGACTCCACGACAAAATCTCAATGCCTTATTAAATAGTCTTTTAAAACTTATATATGTACCTACTTCGAAATATAAAACAGTGGTATAATTATTTAACAATTTTAAAATTAAAACATAGACAAATAATAGAACATAGACAAAGAATAGAACATAGACAAAGCATAGAGCAGGACTATTTTTTCAAATTGATGATATGCAGTTAGCCTTAACGGCTTATCGGCGTCACCGGAACGGTGAGCGGTATAAAAAGATTGTAGTAGTTCGTAGCAATGTAGACTTAGCGCGGGAGTCACTGGGGTTCGTTGGCACATCGATTTTCGATTTGCTCTCTCCCGGTGCATTATTTGGGTCAAGTGCTGCTCAACTAAAACAATTGTGTCACACTCGAGTATGAATATATGATTTTAAGTATTAATAAATTTGGAAATTTAATTTAACATTGTTTTTTGTAGGTAATTTTCATATTAATCGCATAGACAGTGTAAATGAATTCAAAATTTTAAATTATGCGTAATCATCATTAGCGAAAAAAAACACAAACAAAGGATTGAAACTCAGACTGTTACTATCCCAATAAAATTTCATATTCTTCTTTGTCTTCTTTCAATATATAAATATACTTAAATTGCGCTAGTGATAGTGATAGTGATAGTCAACATGTATCGTAGAGTACATTCACTGTTAAAGACAATTGGAAATATCACTAAAAATAAGATGTTTTTAGATAAATATATAGTCTGTTGTAAGTGTTATAAGAAAAAAATGCTTTTAGTACTATTATGTTTTGTCTTAATACGACAAAATAGTTTAAATAAATTCGATCGTAATTATTACCAATTTAAGTTGAATAAATTGACAGTCTCTTTTTAGGTTACTCCGTCAGTTAATTTAGTATTATCGATAAATGCTATAATATATGATTATGATTTGTTTTGTTAACAATGAAGGAGAAGACTCCGATATTAGTACATACTACTTTGTGCGTTAAATTTAGTTGTCTTATTGTACTATATCAAGGAAAGGAAAAAGTATCAAATACATAAATGTTTAAAAAAAATCTCAATCAATTAGACGAGCATGCCTGTAAAATAAGAGTTATTGATACTGGAATGAGGAGTTTTCAAGTTTTCATTAGGGTGCGATCGAAGCAGTTAGAGCCCTTTTATTATCTGCTCGCCTCTAAATTGCCGAAAAGAAATTCTTCCCCGGAAAAAAGGGGAATCGAGGACAAAACCCCGTACTAGAGACCCACCGATGTCGCACCGTTATTTAAAAATCGAAGCCGATAAGAGTCGAAATGTTTTTATTTTTGTAAATGGAAGGAATTTATGACTTTTTTTTAAAGTAAATATTGCAATCGATGTCGTTTCTGAACGAGTGACTGTTGATAAGACGTTTTTATATCTGGCGGGAGGTTCGGACTCTGGGTAATGTAGCGTTCGATTTTGGGTAATGGTCAACTGATAAGCAAATGATGTCATTATTGAGTTCGGCTTAGTTTGTATATTTTACTTTCATGCCCTATTTCTACTGTAACTTTGAATTGATTTTAAATTAACTTTTTATTCAAAATGTCTATGAATTAAAAGTATGTACTTATTACGTTGTTGGTGTTAATCTGAGGCCAATATACTGTGCGTCTGTTCATTATTGTAACGTAAATATTACCTTAATTATAGCGCAGATTGTGAGTACGAGTATGTAAATTTTATGGAAAAGTTTAGGTATATAACGTCTTAATCTCGTGTTTTAGCGATTTTAATACAAAAAAAAAACAATTGATGGTAGCAATATGGAAATGACCTTGATTATTACCTTAGTTTTGCATATTAAAAACGCAAAAAAAAATCAGAGCCCATATTTAATAGTTATTAAGTACCTCAGAACCTGTACCTCAGAAGTTGGATTAAACCTCTAAAAATTGTTTTATGGACCACAGAAATGACTCGCTTGTTAATTAATTATTTTTTTCTGTCTAGGCATTTAATTTCCGAACGTGTGCGTATGCAGCAATTCCTAGTAATTAAAGATTTTCCTTATTTAAAAAACAGATCCTGCATTTAAGTCTACATCCAGGTTAAACCTACTGTTAAATTAATACTGTATAAAAAAATATGTATTTATAAAGCTGATATAAATAAACAAATAAAGTATGCTTTATTAACAAGTTACAAATGGGAAAGATAATAAGTTAGCTTTCGTCAAGTTATACATTACCGTGGCGGGGGCGAATCCCGGTAAATACAGATTCCCCCGGCGCTGATAAAGAATTGAGGGTATTAAACGATTACAAATGCTTTGCGGTTCAATAAACCGCTTTTAGCCATTTAAATGAATTAGATTTTGTTCACGCATAGCCAAATATTAAGGTCTTGTTCGGTGAAAGAATCAATGTATAAAATGTTTCTAAGCTAACATATCATTTTAAATTAAAAGAAATTAATTAATAATACGACATTATTATTTTTAAAGGAACAATTTTTTTATATAAACGACACAACATTGTATTAATTTAATAAATTATCTATAATTTATTTTTGACCATTTTTGTATTGAGTATATTTAAAAATGCTAAATGTATAATAAGTGCAAACTACTATAACTTTATATAGTAATATTATTCAGTTTCGTTAACTCTTTTCGTCTAATAAACATTATATGTTATATCAGATACATATATGAGAATTTAAGAATTTTATGAATGAATAATTTCCATACACTAATGGTTACAATAACTGCAATTCTGCTTTTGTCGTATTGTGTCGTATATAGTGATATCGTATATAATGACATCATTAGGTCAAGGCAGGCTTAGCTCAGTTTTTTTTTTATGTCTACTAACAAAATGGATGTAATGTCTTTTAATTTAAATAAATTATTATTATTATTATTAGCTCAAACGTGTAAAGGATACGAGTATCGCAGTTATACAAGTTCAAAAAAGTAATTAAAAACTTTTATTAACAAAGCTTATTATACAATTTAAGAACTATGTTAATGATAAAAAAGGTTGGATTTAAGTTGCAAACAGCTGTACACTAGATAATTATGAAATTTTTTATTTATTGAACAATATATATTATTTAAAATAGAATAGAAGAATACAATTATTTTTTAAAAGGCTGCCAAGTTTCCTGTTGGTTCTTTTCGGTAACAGCTTCTTTCTGAACCAGTGGTAGTTTCATAGTAATTTGACGAATCAAGCGCTTGTAAAAGCCTTATAGATAAAGTAAAGTTTGAATTTCAGTATAGTTCAGTCAATACTAATATTATATTGACTGGCCCCTTAGAGCAGTGGGCCCTGCCTTCAGCTCCGCGGTCCGCGGGTTTGATTCCCGCCGAGGGCCCACATTTTTTATAAATGAATTTGTTAGTCTTTGAACCTGAGTTTATATTTGTATTTAAGTATGTATTTAAAAATATGGAAATATATATTCACTAGTTGTCTGTCTACCACAACACAAGTATTAAGTTACTTACTTTGGGGACGAACGACCGTGTGTGTAAGTGTCCCATATATTTATATTTATTTATATTTTCTATAAACATATATTTGCTTTCACAAAATCGTAAGTTAACATTCACCGATAAGACACCTTCATCCACTCTTATTTATGTACCACAGCATCCGATTGAGAGCTCTCTGAGGCCGGCGACATTCACGAGCTCCTATCTACCCCTCAAGCCTACATTTATTTCCGTACGTACACTTCCGGCGCTTTGATTGTAAACCCCACCTTCAGAATACCTTCAACAATCTCAACTTTGAAAATAGAGATTGCCAATCGTGGCTCGCGCTAAGCACTTCGCTTAATCCGTAAATTCTGATAAATAAAATAAATGTATCGCGAAAGGAGGACAACGGAAGACAATAAAATCGAAGTGGGGAAATATTTCAGACCAATTTTTGTGCGGGGATTCGTAAAGTTAAATGAGTTTTTCGCGAGAGGTATCGGCTTTTTTTGTTTTGAATCTGATACAGAAATACAATTTTAAATAGAGGTAAAGTATGAAACTTATTGTAATCGACCTACTATAATAGTTCGTACGTAGTTCAGCAAATTTAACTTTAAATAAAATGTAGCACTTTGAATTTCAAGTGCTAACTCGACTGTGATGGAGTTTTTTTTGATTACGTATGTATGAATCATAGAAAGTTTTATGAGTAAATAATTTGTTTATTGTAATGTCATCATCATTCTCATGTCCTTATCTCACTCTAACTGGGGTGGGCACAACATGTTTTAAACATGTTGTAACATGTTTTGGTTAGTTATTTTACGACCTGCCTGACGTCAACTTACCTTAGCTGCCTTTAACGACACCTCGGTAAGAAATGAGGGTGGAATTTTCTACTCAACCGGATACCACACGGCGGGTCAACTTACCTTAGTCGCCTTTTCGACACCTCAATAAGAAATGAGGGTGGTCTATTCTTCTCAGCGGGATACCACACAGTTCTTTTTATCGTATTGTATTTGTGAATATGAATTATTTTTTATAATTTTTTGTAATATAAATGAAACCGATGTTCTATGTAAGGCACTCGGATAATATTTAACATCTGTAAGAACAATTTAAAAATGATTTCATTTTCTTAACACTGACAAACCATCGTTTTTCTTAAAAAAATCAATAGTCCTAAGTGTATTTACGTAAACACAACGCGGTTCGGTAGGCCGCTGACGATTTTTACACTTCCGCACGCCTATAGATAAGCAAATACGGGACCCGTGATGGATATTAAGGCACACCTTACATCATTTCGGTTATTACAGCGGGGTGGCTAAGACATGCTCCTTATAGACGTTCGTGCCACCCTTAATATGCTAAAATCAAATTAGTTCCAACGCGGAGTGATTCAGGGATCGATCCCACTCTCAATATGACGATCGAGGGAGCACATCGTTCTATTACGCGTCGAATTTTTTCAAAATTAGTACGCATTTGACAGACTTATGTGTATTTGAATTTTGAAGTTATTTTTTTTCAGTTTTCTTCTATTAAGGCGAGGTTTTAATTTTTTTTTAGATAATGTGAATTTAATATCTCAAATCCAGTGTAAATCGTGAGATGATTGAGAATCACCATTACTGATTCATCAAGTCAAAGCGCTAGTTTATTTCCAACTAAAATAAACTTGATATAAACTATTCATTTAAAACGGCCATACAATATCTTTAGAATTAACTTATTTTTGATGTTTTTTTTATTATTATATAACTAAGATAAATACCTTTTAAAAAAATTGACATATGTGTATATGATAAAATATTACGAAAGTGATGTAAGACATAGAAGTAAGTAGATAAATAAAGTGTTAAATTTTTTCTTAATTAATTTTCTTTTTGGGTATCCACAACATCGTACTTATATTGTAGATATTAAAATATGAGTGGTTGCTTAAAAGCAATATATAATATCTTGCCAAAAAAATGATTAAGCTGAAATTATTTAACAAATACTGGAAAAAATTGATTAATTTCATGTGACGAGGTACCTATTGTATATTTTTAATCAGGGAACAAGTAGAAGCAGAATGAAGTGTCAATTTCAAGGCGGTTTATCGGACAGGGATCACCGTGACGTGGGGCGCTCTCATTAGCACGTCTTAGAGAATTAGCACCCTTCACCGAACGATAGTCTCTAAGAGAGAACGCCTGTTATCGGGATCAGTTCAGAAATGGTCTTCAGGTACTAAAAAACTTCGTGAAAATGTTTAAAAAACTTTTTTTTTATTTACCACATAAATGTACAAGTTATATCTATTTTAAATTATTTACACGATTGGACTATACAAATCATGCCCACGTGGAATGATCCTAAGAATGCTGGCAACGTTTCCGCGCTGAATCGCTAAGCTGATTCTTTGTGTGAAATAGGAGCCAGCCCTCTTGTCACCTGAAGAGGCAATTAACCGGATTGTTAAAACGGATAAAAAATAATTTCGCATTTTAACTCCATTGCCCTAGGGGCTCAACTGCAAACGGCACAAATATATAACTCTCGATGAGAGATGCATACTTCCGCCGTTTGCCGTTTGCCGGTTTAAAAACTAAATTTGTTGATGTATATTTCAAGTATTATATAACAAATTATAACCATACATGATAGAGTTCATAGTAATTAATACTGTAGTCTGTCTGTAATATTGTAGTCTGTCTGTCTATTACGATTTTACGGTTAATCCGCACAATTAAACTTTATACTCCGGAGTAACATTTTTAATTTAATTTTTTGTCCCATGTCTTCAAATCAAAATTATCTTTATTCAAATGAGCACTTCAATAAGTCTTTCAAGCACTTTGAATCGTCAACGAATGAAGCTACAACTGGTTCAGAATGTAGCTCTTGCCGAGAAGAACCAGCAAGAAATTCGACGGTCAATCTATGTTGCCCCGGTATATACCTACGCTTAAAACCTACAAATTTTTTGTGATGTTTACTCTATTGGATTAGCCATGAATGCGTGACACACAAACAAATAGACTTTCGCATATCTATACTAATATATAAAAGTGAAGAGTTTGTTTTGTTTGTTTGAACGCGCTAATCTCAAGGAACTACTGGACAAATTTGGAAAATTCTTTGAATGTAGGATATAACATCACGTTAAGATGAATAGGAGACGAGCAGCAATAAACATATTACGAAAACGGTAAAATTTAAAGCTTTCCTTGCGTGCGCTGAGTAAACTGCAATAGTTATTAAAAAATCATGTTTTACAAAATTGTTCTCCTCTAAAAGTTCTAAATAAAAGTCCGCGACAGCATATATCTAGCTTTTAAGGTTAACCCACTTTAATCATTTTTATGGTTATCAAAATACTATATAACGGTTTTAATCTTTCCACGCGGTCAGACTCGCTAGCGATTTTAGTAATATTATAAATGCGAATTAGTATGGATAAGGAAAGTAATATATCCAATAAAGATATGGATGATTGCAATAGTTCCAACAGATGGCAGTGGGCTTCATTAGTGAGCTGTGGTCCAAGACAATTAACACCCTCCCAAGAGTCGTGATCCCTAAAGCGTTACGTTAACAGGAAGTTGACTGAGATGTTTCGACTATCTGTTATCTAACTAGATATATAATAAATTTATTATTGTTTTAGAGATAGAAATCGTAAAATACCTGGTACGTTGACTAAATTATGAATTTACTCTGTACACGGTGTTCGGTTCCGGTTCCGGTTAATATTCGAATTCAAAATTTTTTATTCAAATAATCTCAACTCTTATGCAGGTTCGGAATATTGCTTCAACCTAGAAGTACTAGAAAGAGCCCTGGCGGTTATTCTTTTTCAAAATATAACTATTTATATTTCGTTATTGCTATCTAGTGTCAAAGAGTTGCAAAATCACGCATTTTTATAATTTATGGAATCCTTAATAGTATAGTAGGCTATCTCTATCAGTATCATACTAATATAATAAATAAGAAAATTGTATGTCCATCTGCCTCGCCTTCACGGTTAATCCGCAAGAGTAATATCGATCTAATTTGGAACAACCGAAGCTAATACAAGGGTCAAAGTTGCAAAATTTCCGTTTTTGTAACGAACATAGTACATGATTGAGGTTATTTAAACACTGTAGTTAACGCGAATTATTTCATTCCTACAAATAATATTATAAATATAAAAATCTCTCTTTCTAATCCGATTGATAAAATTTGGTACAATTAAAGCTTATATACCAAAATATTCCTATATTCCTGTTCCATGATATACCTTATATTCCTGTTGAATTAATAGGATTTCTATAGCTTAAATGTTACCCCGGTGTATAAGGAAGAATTGTGCCAAATTTCAACGATATTGGTGCATCGGATTCGCCGAGAAAACGGGATAGATAGACAGACAGATTTTCGCATTTATAATATTAGTAAGGTTTAGTAAGGTTTTTAACACATATGGGTTAAAAATGCCTTTTTTTCTTTTAGGAATAAGGAAATCTTACACTAAAGTTAATGATGTCGTGAATACAACTAATATTATAAATGTGAATGTCTGTCTGTTTCTGACGCTTTCACAACACATCTGAAGGATTAAAAAAATTCCATATTTCCTTCGGAAACAATTAAAAATCGCGTTCATCAAAAATTGTAGCGAGGATATTTTAACAAGTGTACAATAAATGAGACATTCGGCACCTAGAGACGGCATGTAGTTGTTTATGCAGAGCCCAGTGGCTAAACGTTGCGCTGACGGTGACTAATGACGGATGCACTAATAGTTGTGTCGCACCGCTCGCCGCGCGCACCATATATCATGCGAGGAAATGGGGAGAAAACCATCCTATCACTCCCGCCGTGATAAGACCCCGCCGGGGGTTTTACTTTGTTCGTTCGTTTGTAAGAAATAATTTGATATAACGAAATGATCATTGTATATCATTTTTAAAAAGATCACTTAACAATAATCAAATACTAAAGTAATGATAAATATATTTTGCGATAATTCACGATTCGATTTATTTACTTTACAATAGAAATATACTATTTAATTCCGCAAAATAACTCCTACTTTGTTAATTATAAAGTACCGACCGTTTTTGGAGAGATCTTAGAACATACCATGGTGGTCCATTGCAGATTGGTGGGTTACACATTCCCAGAATTCTATTACGCAGATTTCCTTACAATGTCATTCACCAAAAAGGGTGTGATAAATTGCAAATATTAAGACATAGTTTTAACAGAAAACTCATTAGTGCCTGCTCGGGGGCTGAAACGGTGCCCGTATCGAAAGAATCACACGGTCTCACCATTAAGCTATCACAGCTTTATAAAAATTAATAATCAAATATGCAAAATCAAAAATTAATAATCAACAGCGAATTTAAATATTCAAAGTAAATTCGATATTGAGTAAAAAGGGTATGAATTTCACACACTCTTCTATACTGTAATGAAGATTAGTAGGTAAAGGTAAAGGAAAAAGTTTACAAGTTTACTTAAATAAACAATATTTTGAATTGAATTTGATACTAGAATTATTACTTTCTTTATAAGACAGACAAATTATTCTCGTATTTAATTGTTACCTTTTTTAAGTTCATTGCCGCAGCCGTCACCACGGTGAATTCAGTGCCACAACATTGAATGGTACCAAAAAATGCTTATTTATTAATTGTTTTTCCCTTGTAAATAATTAAATTTCATGTTTTGAAGAACTATTATTATAAATAATAGTAATTTTTTCCACTTTTTAGTTTGATTGGTTTGGTATTATATACTTTCGTTAATTTTGGTGTAAATTTGACATTCCGGGGTAACGAAAAAATCTGCTTAATATTGTTTTTTATTTGTACATGAATTCTATATTCTAATATTATAAATGCGAAATTCTGTCTGTTACACTTTAACTGCTAATTCGTTGTAGCTATGTAGGCGAAACTTTGTACAATTGAAGCATATAATATACCGGAGTAAGATATAGGATAAAAAACCGTTTTTCACGGAAATACGAAAAAACAATTTAGTGCATAACTAACTGTACTCGTGGCTCCTCCCACATGGAACTCATTGTGATACAAAGTTTTTCCCGCGTAAATACCGACCACACAGGAATTCTAGGATAAAAGTAGTCTATATGTTGCTCCACAACTTTCTATAACTTCCATTGAAAAAAATCCTATCAAAATCGGTTTAGTGGTTCCGAAAAAAGCAATATTAACTTAAAACTTCCGGAAGAATTGCATCTTTTAGTAAAAACCGTATTGAAATCCGTATAGTAGATTTTGAGAAAATCGATCACATACAGCCTTTGACGAATTTGCTTTATAAGTATAAATAATATAAATTGAGGTCATTTCAACACCACTGGTATCCTGTTATTATCAAGTAATGTTTTTGATAAAGCCGTCTTTATCAAATTCTCGTTTTAAACCTATTTGTAAATAAAGACAACATAGCCGTGTGTGTATCCGGCTAAGTAGAATAGTACCACCCTCATTTCTTACGTAGGTGTCGTAAAAGGCGACTAAGGTAAGTTGACCCACCGTGTGGTATCCGGCTGAGTAGAATAGACCACCCTCATTTCTTACCGAGGTGTCGTAAAAGGCGACTAAGGTAAGTTGACCCACCGTGTGGTATCCGGTTTAGTAGGATAGACCACCGTCCTTACCGAGGTGTCGTAAAATACGACTAAGGTAAGTTGACGTCAGGCAGGCGGCCGGTCGTAAAATCGCAGCCAAATCATGTTACAGCATGTTTATAACATGTTGTGCCGACCCCACTTATAGTTGGATAAGGGCAGGAGGATATAATAATAAGTATAATATAAATTGAGGTTATTTCAACACCACTCCTGTTATTATCAAGTAATGTTTTTGATGAAGCCGTCTTCATCAAAATCTTGTTTTCTCTTGTTTAAAACCTATTTGTAAATAGAGACAACAAACCAAAACAAACTATCTTTTTATACGGCGATCCCTTACAAACATTTAGTTAAGTGTCGCGGGGACGGCTTGTCGCTTCAAGATTAATACATCGTCGCTAGTGGTGCAACAATTTGTCTCTATAAATGTTGACTCAGCCGCATCGCCTCGGTTGCTTTGCGGCGGCTCTGCGCGATTAGCCCCAAATTTATTGTTTAATTCCAAAGGCGTTATTAATAACAGCGCGGATGATTAAGCGGGTTTCGCGTCCTTAAGACTAGTGATTTATGCTTGAGTGTGTTTCGTGGTTTCATTATGTTTCGCTGTATGTCACGTGTTGAATTGTGATAGAGACAAAGGATGAAATAGACATGTTTAGACGTCACGTTTTAAGGTGTAGGTAATAAATATGTTGTATGTTCAAAATTTGACGTTTTAAACAACGAATCATTTCGTTTGCGTTTTTCCTTTTCTTTACATTTTGTTTTATATCAAATCAATGTGTTTGTTATTTATGTAGTTTATCCCTACTAATCTTATGCCGTGTGGTATCCGGATTAGTAGAATAGTTCAACCTCTTCCTTACCGAGGTGTCGTAAAAGGCGACTAAGGTAAGTCGACCAACCGTGTGGTATCCGGCTGAGTAGAATAGACCACCCTCATTTGTTACTGAGGTGTCGTAAAAGGAGACTAAGGTAAGTCGACCCCATGTGGTTTTCGGTTGATCCGGTAAAATAGACCAACCTCTTTCTTACCAAGGTGTCGTAAAAAATGATTAAGGTTGACGTCAGGCAGGCCGGTCGTAAAACAACTATTTAAAACATATAATAACATGTTTAAAACATGTTGTGCCGATATCACTTAGATTGGGATAAGGGCAGGAGAATGATGTGTATACAAAATTTTAAACAACGAATCATTTCTTTTTCGTTTTTTTTTCGTGTTAGATTTTGTTTTAAATCAAACCAATCTGGGATTTATGTATTTTTTTATACATTTAATCTGATATTTAAAAATGAAATGTTTGTCTGTGTGTCCTCTATAGAATCTAAAACTACTGCCTGATTTTAATGAAATATTTAGACAATCTTTAGAATAACCCAGCAGATGATCATGTAAAGCTTGGTGGTGTTCATAGAATTTTTGTTTAACAGTTTCTTTGAGTGAAAACAATGTGTTTTGAGGTGATTCAAAACTAGACTGAGCCACAGCAATGCGTAGTGGAACAGCTAGTATAACTATAATGTATAGCTAGCATAACTGTAGTGTAAAGTGTAACTGTTTCAGATTCTTTACCATTCTAACGGAGTAATAAATTGATGAAGTTTTTGATATGGAAATACCAGTAACAGCAGAGAGTGAAAGCTAATATGACCATACATTCATAATTATAGGAAAATATTTTATATATTATACAAAAATAAAAATTTTATTTCACGAGCATTTTAACAGTACATAAAGCCTACGAAGCTAGATTTTATAGTAATTATTCCATAAAATATTTATAATGCTTCTTATATCAGCATAAAAATAGTTCATAACTTACCTACCTATAGGATTAGGCGTAACTTAGCGAATCACTCTACAAAAAATATTAAATAAGGTAATCTATGATTAAAGAAACAATGCTAAGTGTAGAGTCAGTGTTTTCGTACGTTAGAATTCAGGACTAGAAATAAGTTAGTCGAGAGCACTATAAATTAATAATAATATTTTTTTTCCACTCTACATTTAGCATTATATGTATTTTCTATTTTACTTCATCGCGGATTATAGCTAAATAATATTACTATTACTTTTGTATTATGGAACTCCGCAAAGTAATGCCTAATTCTAAAAATTATTCAAATATTTGTAGTCAAGATATTTACTACTTTAGTATTTAATAGCACTAATTTCAATCTAAGTTATTTAAGATTCGGAACTGCACTTTCGAAGCTTGCTCTTTGTCAGGATTGTTACAAAAAAATTACCAAGTATTCGTAATTTACAGTGCTTTCGACTATATTACACTCGCACTGCATACATTTGATAAGAAATGGTGCTTATAAGCGTTGAGATAGTAAGAGGTAGAGTAGTAGTATACACAATTTTCATGTAAAGTAGAAACTTAGTTAATTACCGGCCATCCAGTGTCCGGAAACCGGACAACGTGATACATGGCACCCTCGTCTCAGACAAGCTTCTGCACGTCAAGAATATAACCCCCATATAGACCATAAAATCTAAGCAAATACAATCTTAACCTATATTAAGTTAAGATATATTTTAGCATGTGCATTATCCGGTAAATGTTACGCTTGCATGAGTGTACTTGGAAAAGATACTTTGACTTGTTTAAACAAATTTGCATCCTATGTTTATAGTATTTCAGTTGAAAATGTTTTGCAGTATATTTTCAGCGATAGGAGGGTTTATGCGTGTAAGATGATGCTTGTTTGGAAGTCTCGCTGATATGATAAATCAGTTTACAGCAAACATCTCTCTTAAGGGTTGGGGTGCGAAGTGCTAAACAATCCCACGTTAAATGAGAAAATCGTTTCATAAACAGATTTGTGTGGCGAGAGATGATGTTGTTATCTCCATTGAGTTATACAATTAAACCGATTATATTTTATGGATTCTAGATAAGCGTCAATCATTTGTGGGATAAATGATCATTAAATATCATTTCATTAAGATATTTTATATTTATCAATATAGTTTTAAAATAAAACAGGAAATTAAGGTACAAATATCTTTTCCTTTAAAAGTTTGTGGGACTTCAAAGATAATAACGTTTTTAATAGTAGTTGGTAACATATAATATTACAAACAGCATATGTTTGTGAAAATACTCTAACTTAATAAATTTAGTATTTGTTGTTAAAATAAATAAGTATTACACTTTTAACATCTATAAATACTGTATTCACAATAAATATGATTTGATTTGAAAAATCGCGCAATATGCCCTATAGCAATTTTTCGTAACACAAAACGTCATAGGAATTTTGCTGTCTCTATGTAAAGACAATTTACAATGACAATACCGTTTCGTTATAAAATAACAAAACGACCGAGTGTAATATATAACACTTAAAAAAATCAACATTAAAAAAATATACCTTAGAACGAAATTAATTAACTTAAAATCTATTTTCCTTAAAAAAGTTAGGGATAAATAATGTATACATAAGTAATTTATAGAATTAGGCTTTACTTTGCAGAGATCCATAATACAAATGTAATAATAAAGTTATTTTTATATAATCCGCGATGAACTTAAAAAGGGATTACATATAATGTAAACACTTAATTTAGCATTATATATAATATATTCACTATTTTACTTGATCGCGGATTATAGCAAAATAATTTAATTATTACTTTTGTATACAAATGTATATTTTATGGAAGCTAGTTTAAAACCGGTTTCATAACCTGATCCATTGAAGCTTCGCTACCGACGTTTACAAAAGCACCGAGCCACAGGCCGCCCACGCCGACATTGACTGATCCTGTAATAGGATTACCGCAGCAGCAGGTAAGTGTCTAATTGCTGTAACATCGGTGCCGACAATGGTCGACAAAGGCGGAATGAAAAGGGCCCGGACGGCGCCCAAAGCCAACGAAAGTGATTTATTGATTGGTTCTTTATGACTTAGTCGGATTACGTGTTTGTTTGTTTGCGGCTCCTGTTGGCCTCGAATGAAAGGGATCGGATACGCTAATTTGGCTTTGTTATAAATATAAAGCGTAAATGTAAAAGTGTCTATCTACTCGATTATGGTAAAAACTGTTAAGAATCGCTTACAAATACATTTTGAAAATTTATTAAGTATTCTAAATTTTCTCATTGAATTATATTTTAAATTTTTTTATAAACATTAAAATAATATTATCTAATAAGAAAGAATGTCGAGGTGTCGCAAAAGGCTACTAAGGTTGAGGTCAGGCAGGCGGTCGTAAAATACCTAGCGAAATCATGTGGCAACATGCTTATAACATGATGTGCCAACCCCACTTAGAGTGGGAATAATTATTAGTATAGACGTTAAGAAACCAGCGGAAAACTAAAATTGTAAAAAAGGGTTTAACACGTAAATCGTAACCGGTGTACACTCGACGAAATGTTAGGGTGCCGAGGGTTGGAACGTTACTGCCGCACAATTGATTTATGTGTGCCAAACGATTTAGCGAAGGTGAAAGTGTTTATGAATTCATATTTATAAGATATTGAAAGTATTTAAAAAATCAGTGACAGGCTTTTTACCAGATGATGGCAATCTTATTTTGGCGTTAGATACTCTATCTGTTATCGATGGCGAGAGTGGGTAAGTTTTTAGAAATTCTGCACGTACCAGATATAAGAACGGATAGTACACTCTACATTTAGCATTACGGTATATACGGAGTCAGCCTTCAAAGAGCCCTGCTCGGTTATTTTATACAAAATAAAAAAAGAAACAAAAAAAAAGAAAAAAATAATTAAGTAGGTAGTTGGGATCTATCCTAGGTATTTACATTTCTCGAGACTGCCCATTCCCCGAATGAGCTACGCTGACTTGACAGTTTATGACAAAATAGTGTATGTATATTCAATATAAATTTTAGTATTTTTCAATGCCCAAAAACATGAATAAAACGTTTTTTTTTTACATAA
Organism: Morpho helenor; assembly: GCA_029227775.1. Classification (NCBI taxonomy): domain Eukaryota; kingdom Metazoa; phylum Arthropoda; class Insecta; order Lepidoptera; family Nymphalidae; genus Morpho; species Morpho helenor. The sequence goes on from JARGCU010000020.1 coordinate 5,276,705, forward strand.
AAAATAGCTAGATAGATTTTTCTACCCCAAAACCCCTACATGCTGAATTTCAGGAAAATCGTTGGAACTATTTCCGAGATTCCGAATATATATATATATATATATATATATATATATATATACATACAAGATTAACTCATTAAAAAAATTAAAGATATCTTATATTTTATCGCAGACTATAGCAAAACAATATTTTCATTACTTCTTCCTTTTAACTTCACTCAACCAATAATGTACACTTCATTATAAGGATGTCCTTAGGCATATGGGTTGCCTGTTAGAGATCACTTACAGTGATAAGGCCGCCCTTACACATTTTATTTTTAATTATTCTTTCAATTCTATGTAATGTTGTGTGTAATAAAGAATTTCTTATCTTATCTTTTTTTTATTATAGACCTCCGCAAAGTAAACGCCTAATTCCATAAAACAACACAAATGAAGTGTAAACCAAGTTTATACAAATAAAGTTACCAATTCGAAATGGCAATGTTATAACTTACAGATATATTTCTAAGCCCCAATGATTATAACTGAGAGTCATGTGAGCCGATGGCCCCGCACCGGACGCTCTATTGATTTATGTCCTCCAAATGACATAACGGTGGTGAAAGTGTTACGGGCGTTCATCATGCCGATGTATTGACAGCCAATGAATACTGTTATTATAGAGGAATAGTCTGATTTACTGTATCGGTTTTGTTGGTTTAGTTTACATTTAAGACGATCTTTATTATGGTAACTGACATAAACGATCATATCAACTTTAAGTTAATATGATCGTTTTATGTCAGTCCATTCACCCATTCTCTAAATAATTATTTTTATTTTATTTTTTTAATCTTATTTTTATTTTTGATTTTTTTATTGTATTTTTATTTTGATTTTAATTTTTATAATTTTTTTTCGTGTAATTTTGTTGGGCCATAGATGCTTTAAATAAAGAATTTATTATTATTATTTAAGGCATCTTATTAAAATTTTTAATATTTTGTAGTTATTACTTGATTGAAAACAATGCTTAAAAAATATTCTTGTGGTATCTGGCTGAGTAGAATAGACAATCCTACTTTCTTACCGAGGTGTCGTAAAAGGCGACTAAGGTAAGTTGACTCGCCGTGTTGTGTCCGACTGAGTAGAATATACCACCCTCATTTCTTACCGAGATGTCGTAAAAGGCGACTAAGGTAAGTTGACTTGCCGTGTTGTGTCCGGCTGAGTAGAATAGACCACCCTTATTTCTTAGTCCCTAGATAAGTCACTGGAACAATTCTTAGATATAAGGTAATTTATGAGTTTAGGTTATCTTTCACATTCAGCGTCCTTGCCGGCGAAGACAAGGTTCCAGATGTCTGATGTCGGATGGTCGTGGCTTCTTGCCATCCTTTCGTCGTCGTAATGACTAATCAAAGTCATACAATCCCTCCACTACACGTCGTCCTAACGCGTCGTCCTCACAGGAGGCACCTTTAGGTCTACGTTCCCTGACGCTAGTAGAGCTTCTGCGCTCTACTCTCTGCATTTCGCAACCTCGACGATACTTCAGCATTCGCCCATCCCATCCGGTGACGTTGTAAAAGCCGTTAGGGCTAACAGCATTCAGTCAATTCAAAAAAAAGATTATCTTTAAGTTGCTTATTAGCCTTTTGGTTAGATCGCAACATCAATAAAGTACCTACTTCCTTGTGGTTGTTCTTTATAATAGCAAAAAAAATGTATTATAGTTTTCAACAGAATTTATTCAATACTAGTAATATTCCTCGGTTTCACCCGCCTACATACCGATCTCATGGCAGTGCAAAGTATTCTTACACTTTTTTTTGAAAATGTAATATAGACTATGTTGCTCAGTAAAGATGCAGATTTCTAATGATGAACGAATTTTTGAAATCGGTCCAGTAGTTTTGTGCGAAAACATTACACGTACATACAAATTTTTCCTCTTTATAATATTAAGTATTGACATCCTAAATTTTTACGTGTGTACGTCAGTTAAAACAGAAGGTTGATATTTAAAGCTGTCAACAAAAAACTTACACGTTTCCTGTACACAGATATACTTATCCAACATTAAAGCAATTAAGTAATATTATCTAGTGTTCTGATACACAAACCTGGAGTTTAGGGGCAATTTCAAAGATTGCTAGCGATGTTTAACACGTAATTGGTGGGAGACATTTATGATAGTCCCGGGAACCGCCCCGCCACGGCCGACCTAACCTCAAATTTACGGTCATTTTTCACATAAATCAAAGAGCACCGGCCAAAAGATTTATTGCTCTGCGCCTATCTGTAGTGCTTTTGAAAAAAGTTTACCTGCTCTATTAGATTTGGTATTTCTTTGATGCAAATACATTGATGCGAAATTGAAAGTGTAAACACGACTGCCTGTTGTCAGGAGTTTTTTGTGTGAATTTATTTTTGGTCTTGTGCAAAAAGGACTTTATTAGAAAGTGAACTTTATTACTTACAAATTATTTAGCCTATAAATATTAGAAAGCCTATAGTAATGGACATAGGTTCATTCTTGAGAGAGCTATTATCCTGGCTAAACTTTCGTTAATGATAAGGGGATGTTACTGGCTATATTAATATACTAGAAATATCCCGCGTACATACTGATCTCATGGCAGTGGAAAATCTACTAAGTCGGACTATAACATAAAAGTTTTAGTAAGTTGGCACTTTTATCAACTTTTTATTTATAAAAAAATATAAATGATAACTAAAGGGCCTTAGATAATGAGAGGAAGTGGATATGTTTATATTCACTTCCTACTTCTATTATAAAATATGAAATAGGAATGAAAAATGACATGAAAAAAACCCATGTTAGATTATTGAGGGTACCTAAACGCTTAAGTTGCCGCAAAATAAAGTCACAAGTAACACTAGCATAAATATAAAAATAAAGCTAAGCGAAGTACAACAATATCTTTAGATTGTTCCCGACCTGTGTTTTATCGTTAACTAAAATTAGCTTTCGAGGTTTGGTTTATTTAGGTACCTACTAAATGATGTTCAATAGTAAAATAAGTCTTATCGTTTTTATGATTGCTTCACGAACTATAAATAACTGTTAAAATCTCATAATATATCAAAAGCAATGCTTTATACTTAGATTTTTCCCACAGATAAACTTTATACAACCAATATTCAATAAGTTATATAAACATTACAAACGACAAATTTCCCAGCAATCATCATTACTGTAATGTATTCAAGTTACGGTGAATGTTTCACCAGTTTAGTTACAGACTATCTAGGCAACACGCGATTTCACTTCCATTGTGCATTTGTGTTTTTACATGGATATTATTTAAAACTTCGTTCAATTTTTTCTATCAAATTTAATCTATATGAATCTATATCATCATGCTTCTACCTTTATCCCACTCTATGTGGGGTCGGCACAACATGTTATAAACATGTTGTCACGTGGCTACGTATGTATTTTACGACCGGTCGCCTGCCTGACGTGAACTTACCTTAGTCGTATTTTATGACACCTCCGTAAGAAAGACGGTGCTCCATTCTACTTAACCGGATACCACATGGTGGGTCAACTTACCTTAGTCGCCTTTTACGACACTTCGGTAAGAAATGAGGTTGGTCTATTCTACTCAGCCGGATACCACACGGCGGGTCGCCTTATCTTAGTCGCCTTTTAAGATAAAAAACTCGCCCACTGGGAACTGTATTGACGTGTGTTGTGTAAACCCGCCGTGATACACTAAAGTAATATTCTAGAAAATTGTAGATATACGAAAATACTACAAAAAAGTCTAGGACAGTATGCCTCTATTTCTTATCCGTCAACTCACACTAACTACTTTTATGTTCAAAATTTCAATAAAAATATTACGTTATTTACGCGGAAAAACTTTTTTTAAAATTATTTTTCAATTGCTTTGTTGATTTTTCTGAGAAATAAACGTATTTGAATAATGGCGGCCAAAAATGAGTAAATTGTAATTTTGAAATTGTCTTTAAATGACCATAAACAGCTGTGTGCGATATAAATTACGTTTACTTTTTTTTTGCAACAAGTTTGATCGAAATAAAGCTTATAAATTGACTCCGTATCACATGTCAGTCAACCGCGAGCAAATTGAGACAGTGTAAAAATAATGCTTTCTTATTAAAGATGAATCGAAATGATCGATCGAGTCAGGGCGTTCGTTTTAATTTCGATTCCCGAGATAGGCCCGAAGGCGTGGCCATGTGAACGATTTGTTTCATGTCCCTAGATGCCTACCTTTTGCAGGAGAAGACAAAGGGTCTTTGCTATCACGCTATTTTGTATGGAGCGTCGGTACAGCTTTTATATGTTGTCTATTTGGTACTATTTTTGTTCTCAATATAAAATAAAAAGATGTATACTACATGTCAAGGTCTCAATAGCTTCTTATCAAATTTATAATAATATATATACATACATACACATTTTAGATATATCATTATTCTAAAGACTGCCGACTGAATGTTGACGGTTTGTAACCACGTTTTTATTATTTAACTTATTTTTATAAAGAACTTGGAATTTTAATAATCCGCAGTTGTTTTATCATTGTTCTAAATATAAATTTGTTGATTCAGGACTACTTGAATTTAACATTAACAAGAGACTAATTTTTATTAATTCTTATAGAATATTAGAATAAAACGGTTTAAATTTTATCTTACTTTTAAAATTCATGTTAAAAGTTACTTTCCTCAATGTCGTAAGTTTTGAAAATATCATATAAAGACTCTGAAACTGTGCATTGTTTTAGCTGCTTTAATAAGAGAATATCTGGGTGACCGAGCTTCGCTCGGGAATTTTTTACAAAAAAAAAATAAAAACATAAAAAAAAAGAAAAAACAATTATTTAGTTGGGATCGATCCTTGGCATTCACATTTCTCGAGGCTGCCCGTTACCCGAAAAGGCTACGCCGACTTGACAGTTAATGGCGAAAATTCAATTCAATATAAATGTTAGTGTTTTTTAATGGCCAAAAACAGGGATAAAACAATATTTTTTTTACATAAAACCTAGCTAGATCAATTTTTCTCCCCCAAAACCTCCTACATGCTGAATTTCAGGAAAATCGTTGGAGCCGTTTCCGAGATTCGGAATATATATATATATATATACAAGATTAACTCATTTAAATATAAAGATTAACAATAATTTGAAACTGAAAATTGGTTTTTTAAAAATATATACTTATTTTTACACTAAAAATTGTCTGGAATAGATCACTACTTAGTGATAAGGGTGCCCTTTGTACATTTTTACTAAATAAAATTGACTTCTGTCACTCGTGAATATAAAAGAAAAATAAAGATCCTATTCACATCAATGCAGTTGAGTTCTTTATTTCGTTCTGCAAATGTTTCTTCAATATATTCAATATATTTTATTACAGATCGTGCATGAGTGTCCGTAAAAATCTCTTTTTGAAATATCCTTCCGATATCGCGACACCCTGACGACTACGTGATTTAACCACTACGTTATTGAGACACTAATTGCTTTCCTGCCAAGTTTTAAAATTATCTAAAACTTAGTAGAGACCGTTGAAAATATGCATACAAAAGTTCCAAGAGCGGAAGCGTCACTAAGAAACGTCGCAAGCCGCATCCACATAAGAGAATCAGTCAAAACTTAGTAAATCCAATATCCAAGTTGAACAAAGCGTCTGGCTGCAGCGAGCGCCGTGCATCGCTCGATAGCGGTGACAGTGACGGATTACCCCGGCCCAGTGCTACCAGTACATCGCTATCTTACTATCAAAAGAATATACCCGAATAAGTATGCGAGTATTGTAGACACTACAATAGACTGGCCCGTTGGCGCAGTGGGTAGTGACTTCAGCACCGCGGGTCGCGGGTTCGATTCCCGCCGAGGACCAACATATTCTATAAAATGAATTTGTTGATCTTTGAGCCCGGGTGTATATTTGTATTTAAGTATCCTTCTGCCCATATCCCACTCTAAGTGGGGTCGACACAACATGTTATAAACATGTTGTGACATGATTTGGCTGCGTTTTTACGACCGGCCGCCTGCCTGATGTCAACTTACCTTAGTCGTATTTTACGACACCTCGGTAAGAAGGAGGGTGGTCTATTCTACTAAACCGGATACCACACAGCGGGTCAACTTACCTTAGTCGCCTTTTACGACACCTCGGTAAGAAATGAGGTTGGTCTATTCAACTCAGCCGGGTGCCACACGGCGGGTCGTCTTACCTTAGTCGCCTTTTACGACACCTCGGTAAGAAAAGAGGGTGGTACTATTCTACTTAGCCGGATACCACGCGGCTATTGTATTTAAGTATGTATTTAAAAATATATAAGTACATATTCACCAGTCTGTCTACCATAACACAAGTATTAAGTTACTTACTTTTGGACGGACGACTGTGTGTGTAAGTGTCACATATATTTATATATTGTTATGGACTTATTAAATTTTGTGGATAATGATTTATAGAAGCAGGTGTTACTTTGCGGAACTCCATAGTACAGAAGTTACAATAAATTACTTTGCTGTAATCCGCGTTTGTTAAGAGAATACATGCAATGCTATTTATGAAGCAGGCAACAATCATACACCACATACAGGATAAGCCGCCATACGTATCACAAGACGCCGCAAACACCAACACTCCATACAAAGCACTACACACACTCACTACCACAACGTCAGTACCACAACCTCAGGTTGAGGCTGAGGCTTGCCCTGCATGTATGTGGTCCGTGATTGTTCATACACTTAGCATTGCATGTATTCTCTTAACAAACGCGGATTACTGCAAAGTAATTTTAGTGTTACTTTTGTGGGAAGTAACAAGAATAGTTCATTAGAGCGCTTTATTTTGCAAAATTCCTAAAATATTAAAGTTAAACTATACTTGAGTATAGCCCAGCGATGACACCGTGTGATACTTTCGAGGGGATCGCGGGCTCAAACCCTGGCACCAATGAGTTTTTCTGTTAAAAATTATATGCCTATTTGATTATTGCAATTTATCACACGATTTTCAGTGAAGAAAAATATCGTGAAGAAACGTGCATATCTTTAGAGAATTCCAGGGAAATGAGTAGCCTACCAATCCGCGTTGGAACACCATGGTAAATCTAAGCTCCCATCCTTCTGTTCAAAAACGGAAAGGTTTATGCCCAGCAGTGGGATTGTAACAGACCATTACTTTATACAATTCCTTATAATTTTGTAAAATATTATGCTTTAATCCATTTTAAAAATATCACAGCCGCAAAAACTTTATTTCCAGAACCATACCGCAAAATAATTTTCTTTTAACAAATCACAGATTGTAACCAACTTTGTTAGTCCTGACTCATAAATTTAATAAATATTTATTTAATTTAATATAAAAATAAAGTAATATGTAAGTAATGGTTTAAAATTACTTGAAAAATATCACATATAAAAATCAATAGATGGTTTTTAATTTTCAGATCAATTATTTAATGTTTCTACGGCTTATGTTGACTTCGTTTTTTAACATACATCTTTAAATGTATATGAGGAAATTCCTCGTGTCACGTCAGTAAGCCTGTCATCTTGATACGGAAAACGGAAGTATAAACATAGTTACGTTAAAATATGAAAGCGTGTCTTCGAAAAAGAAGTTGTTTTAATCTTTTTATAAAATAGAACGATCTAATTATGTCTATTTGTTAACATTGTTCATGAATTACACACATTTCAATCTCTGAATTTGTCATAATAATAACCTTTATGGCTCTTCATTATCGGCGATTACAAACGATCGTGTGGACATTGTCACGATGTTCCTGCCGATCATAGATGATCACATGAACATATTATCGCCGATAGTGAAGTGCAAGCATTAAATACGGGTATATAATTACATTTGAATTTAATCAAAAACAATTTAAACTTATTTGTTTTCCATTTTTTTCAATAAGCCACTAAATGTATTAAAACTGCTGTGAAGGCTTAATATGTATATTAATCGAAAAAGTGGAATTTAAAGAATACGTTAGGTACCTCGGTGTATACTTTAAAATTGTGCCATTTTTAATACATATTGGCTAAGCAGATTACTATGGAATGGTATGTTATATTAATAGAAAATTAAAGACTAAATGTACCTAGTAAGAAGAATTATATTTTAAAAAGAGCAACCGTCGAGTTTCTCCCTGGCTCTTCTCGGTAGGAACAGCTTTCCAAATCAGCAGTAGAGTTGACGAATCAAAAGCACTTGTTTACAAGTTTACTTTACTTGAATAAAGAATAGCACCGGGTTGACCGAGCCTTGCAATTTTTTACAAAATAAAAAAAAAATGTTAAAAAAAAAAGAAAAAATATTGGGTAGGTGGGGCTCGATCATAGGTATTTTCATTTCTCGAGACCGCCCGTTCTCTATTAAGGTACGCTGACTTGATAATTTACGGCAAAAATAGTGTTTTATATTCAATGTCAAGGTAGGTAATTTTTGAATGCCTGAAAACAGGGATAAAACGAAATTTTATTATAAAACCTGGCTAGACCGATTTTTCTCTCCCAAAACTCCCTACATGCTGAGTTTCACGAAAATCGTTGGAGCCGTTACCGAGATTCCAAAAATATATATATACATACAAGATTAACTCATTTAAATATTAGTATGGATTTTAGAATTTTGATGATACCTAAGTTATTGTGCGAGATTGTAATGTGTTCAATACTGGTGTTCGACCTCCCGCGGTGCGCGGCGGGGGTCGGCTTCTGTCCAACACAGCGTTAATATGAAAATATTGCTTCAACACGATTACAACGAAACAAGGAATTGAGGTGTGCATGAATTCAATGAGATTTGACTTTGAATTGATAAGACTTTGTATGTTTATTGTAAGTACCAGGTTGACCGAGCCTTGCTCGCTAATTTTTTACAAAATCAAATCAAAAAATCAAATGTTTACATAATTTATTGACCCTGACCCCCAAACTAGATTAAACTGTATTTCAGGAGCCAGTAAAATAAATATCAAATAAAAAAAGAAACTTCAAAAAATAAATAAAATATAATAGGGTAGGTGGGCTCGATCCCTAGGTATTTTCATTTCCCGCGACCCGATTCCCGAATAAGCTACGCTGACTTGACATTTCACGGCAAAAATTGTGTTGTATATATTCAATAAATTAAAAGTAAACTTTTGTTTTTTTATGTTATAAATAGAACCTAGCTAGATCGATCGATCAAAACCCCCTACATGCTGAATTTCAGGAAAATCGTTGAAGCCGTTTCCGAGATTCCGAAAATATATATATACATACAAGATTAACTCATTGAAATATTAAAGAGATTTCCTATTTGCTGATTTACTGTTTAGCTAATAGATGTAGCCCTCCAAAATGTAAAGGTTTTATTAAAAAATAAGAAATCATTTATAAAATTAGGCGTTACTTTGCGGAGGTTAATAATACAAAAAGTAATGATATTTTACCTCCACTTCCGCCACCACAATACACAAGCACTACACACGTTCACTATCACAAACTCATAACAAAATTAAGGAGATACACGACAGTAGTTGGCAGGAGTGTATCTCCTGATAATGCTTCGGTTGCGGGGCGAAGCGATTGTTAAGTTTGTGATAGTGAATTTGTGTAGTGCTTGTGTATTGTGGTATAGGTTTGAGCTTTTTTTTTTCGAATCCTGCATGTATTCGGTATGAAAACGAATTGTCCATTCTACATTTAGCATTATATATATATATATTTTCTATTTTACTCCATCGCGGGTTATAGCTAAATAATTTAATTATTACTTTTATATTATGTATCTCCGCGAAGTAACGCTTAATTCTATAAACATCTTTAATATTTAAATGAGTTAATCTTGTATTTATATATTTATTTTCGGAATCTCGGAAAAGGGCTCCAACGATTTACCTGAAATTAAGCATGTAGGGTTTTGTGGGAGAAAAAACGATCTAGCTAAGTTTTATGTTAAAAAAAAATCATTTTATCCCTATTTTTGGGCATTAACAAATAATAATAATATATTGAATTGAATTTTTGCCACAATCTGTCAAGTCAGCGTGGCTTATTCGGGGAAAGGGCAGTCTCGAGAAGTTTAAATTCCTAGGATCGATCTTCAACTAAATATATTTTTTATTTTTTTTATTTTGTAACGAATTACGTCACAAAAGTTACGGTCACCCAGATATTTCATTTTTATATAGATAAATTCAAATTCAAAATATTCATTATTCAAATAAACTTGTAAATAAGTGCTTTTGAATCTTCAACTCTACTGCTGGTTCGGAAAGCTATTCCTACCGAGAAGAGCCAACAAGAAACTCGGCGGTTGCTCTTTTAAAAATATAATTCTTAATACTATTTACATTAAGTCGTTACTGTCTTGTACAGGTTCAAAGAGAGCTATATCCACATATTCTTATCTTCTAAATAATCTTCAAGAGTATAGTAGGATTTCTGTATATAAATGCTATAAAGCGGTCTTTACCAGGAGTAATAGATATTTAACATGACGTATGGGCCAGGTGAGGTCACGTTCCCATAGCTGACGGATGATGATGGATCATTTCACTCCAGCTTTGTTCTGGGCCGCGACAAATTTGGGGTCATTTAATCTTTATGCTATTGTTTGTTATGTGATTGTGCAAAAATATAGGGAGCATTTTTTTAAGATACTTTTTTATTGATTACTTCTTTGTTAGTTGATTTTACTTTTTGGTGAAGAAAGTATAGTCTATACTGTTACATTACTTACATAATTGAATATATGTATATTTGTTATAATATGCAAAACAATAAAAAAATTTAATTGGACTACATATTTATTTTTATTAATTTTTAATGTTGATTTTTTACGTTTTTGATTGTATATTAATTATCTCACTAAACGATGATGACATTTACTTATAGTATGCTTTTCTATAGAAAATTTGCAATTATATATTTGCGAATCAAATTAGCTTTCTAAAAAATTTGCTTAACTTTACTCTCAAAATATATGAACTTGCATAGAGTTACTAAATTTGTACACGCGATTTTTTTTACTTACAGTTTTACAAAAAGGTAGTGCAATTCTTCTGGAAGGTTTAGGTTAATAGTACATTACAGTTTTATGTAAATTGTGTTAAAGAATTGTAAAAAAACCCGCCTTTTGACAGTTTTAGTACACCAACAACGATACACTAAAGAATAGTAGATCTACAAAAATAATACAAAAAAGTCCGCAACAGCATGTCTCTATCTCTTAGTTTACATTTATATTCAAAATTATTCGCGGTAAAAGTTTTGTGACACACTGATTCCTACGCGGGCATAGCCGCGAGCACAGGTTGTATTATATTAAAAGTAATTAATCTACATTATTTCCATTGTAGTTGTACAACTTTTTATTTAAATTACAAATAATAAAACCCAAGAAAATAGAACCCAAGACCGATACCGTTTTAATTTAAAGGCAACTGAAAGTACTGGTCGACATATAAAATTATGTTCTAAAATGTTCTCACTTATAATTTGTGTTCATAGTGCATATCGAATATTCCGCGCCGCTACACGCCGCGGCGGGTGGCTAGCTCCGTTAATACCACCACACCACGCCTATGTCTAACCGAAAAACAGAGACACGAGACGTCGTCGAGCCATACAATTCAATATTTCGGAGTAATTTGACGTTCATTAGAGAACCTCTGGGACCGTGAACCAGAATACAATGGATGAATGGCCATTTGTTGCTGCTGTTGAAAGGCACGATAATAATTCTTGCGTTATTCACGTAGCGTTTAGTAGCACTTACAAAACGAAATTCTATTCTATAAGAACTATGAATTTAACCTATTTCGTTGTTATTTCATAGCTAGCAGTATATTTATGTTGATGATATTTTATCTGATAATAGCCGTGTGGTATCCGGCTCAGTAGAATAGTACCACCCTCTTTTCTTACCGAGATGTCGTAACAGGCTACTAAGGTAAGTTGACCCGCCGTGTGGTATCCGCCTGAGTAGAATCTTATCGAGGTGTCGTAAAATACGATTAACGAGTAAGTTGACGTCAGGCAGGCGGCCGGTCGTTAAAACGCAGCCAAATCATGTGACAGCATGTTTATACATGTCGTTCCAACCCCACTTAGAGTGGGATAAGGGCAGAAGGATGATGATATTCTATGTGATAAATATCAAAAGCCAAATCTAAAATAACAGACAATGATTTAAAATACTTAAGGTAATTATCTTTTTTCATTTGGCAATTAAAATAGCCGATGCTTAGTGGGAAGAGGCTAATATTTAAATGTTTTCGAACATTTCGCAGACTTTAAACCATAGTTCAAGAAAAATGAAATTTTTGGTTTTTACTTTTATTTGACTCTCTCTTCTTTATTTATAGAACTTTGTTTCCGGTAGATACAATTGATAATTATAACATTTCATAACACAATAATTATTTTAATATTCATTGCATTATAACTTGTATATATCAACTACATAGTATGTCACGCTAACATATATCAGCAGATTTGGTTATCAGCATTTGTTTTATAAAGTTTAAATCATGTGCCATAATATAGAATTAATACTCACCTTGCTGGCTGCTCTTTCGGGTAGTTTTTTTCTCCTTCATCCAAGGGTACTCAGGAACGTTCAATCCACCACCGGGCGATGGTAGATCGGGCGCGTAGCCGGGAGGGGTGTGCTGCGGACTTAATTCGCCCCCTCCCAATTGCGGTAGAGCCGTCATGAACTCTGCCATTGAAGGTTGACTGTTAATGAAACCGGTCTCTGTTTCGAGCATGGGGTGCGGCGCTCCGGCGGCGGTGACTGCTGCTAACCAGAAACCATTGCCCCCGTGCTCCATACGCGGATGCTCCTGACCAGGGGCCGGCCCCATCGGTGGCGTGTTCCTCGTCTTCACCACGAACTCCTCTTCCATCTCGTCCCGCACCCCCATTCCAAGTCTCGCTGGTTGCTTGCCTCTGACGGGGAACTCTTCACATTTTATCTTGCGCACCAATGGGTTAGTGTCAAGCGGCAGCGTGGTATTGCATATTTCTTGCATCGCTGCCGGTGTCACCCTATCACGTAATCATTCATGTATCGACACGCTTTTTCGTTTCGCAGCATGTGCTAGCATTTTCGTTAGCATGTGATTTTCGTTATTATTTCTGTTCTATAATTTATTGCAACGGACCGCAACTGCAACATTATGGAACCTGGAATGTAAAAAAATTATATTATTGAATTTGTGCTGAAATTTTCGAAATACGTAGTATCTGAAAAGGATATCTTAAGCCGATAATCAATATTTTAGTGTCTGAAGATCACATACTAGGTGTAGACGCAGACTGTTGGCATTTCTTTTTTTTAAGATATGTAAAGTCTGCATGTCTGTTAATATCAAACATCTGAACAGCTTGATCCTTATCAGGGGTTCACGGGCACATACTCCGGTACTTATTAAAAGCTGTGTGATTAATTGATATAAACTTTTTTATTGCTGTTTGTGGTGAACGAAATCAGCGTCCTAGAGAATTTTGGCACGTGCTTAACTAACTTGGGACTAAGCTCTAATACTTCTTACCTAGGAGATATAAAGTTGTCCTGCAGTAGGATTGGAAGAGCGACTTTACTATTTATTTGCTTCATTGTTAGCTATTTACGATTTTCTTTATTGATAAAAGAATTTAAATGAGTTTTATTAGCACAACTATAGCATTATTGTACTTCGCTGAAACTCTTTGTTATTAATTTCAAGGTTTTCTTTGTGAGACTTATTCGTTACCGCACAAAAGCTTTACCACATCGAATTCGATGCAGAATTCGAAGGTCAATCATCAAGGTGTTGCAATATTTGAAGCAACATCAAGCGATTAGAACACATTTATGTGTTCTAATCGCTTGATGTTGCTTCAAATAAAGCCGTATTACTGAAGGAGGCCGCTTTGCGGTTATTTCCCAATTATTCGCGGACGTTCGACATTACCGCGGTTTTGTGTGGAATAATTTAAGCTTCGGTCGTGATGAGCGCGGGTAAATGAGTGCTCAAAATTGTTTATTGTAATTTAGCGGCCATCATGGAGTGTATAGCACGTAATGACGGCTCAACAATAAAGTTATTAAAATTGTCATGAACTCGGCTTGGTATGAAACGACGAGATAATGTTTGAATCGTAATGAAATGTGTAAAAAGTCATACAAATCAGCAGCTGCAACCGTGACAGATGGCATAGAATTTTGATGTCGCGAAATTTACAAAATGTATGTAGTGAGCGCAAGCTCACATATTTTATACAGGTCACATGATGCTATGAAACTTATTTATTTATTATATAAATATATTTTACATAAAGCGGTAATGTACTATTAACTTAAACATTTCGGAAGAATTGCATCTTTTAGTAAAAACCGTACAAATTCGTTCAGTAGTTTTTGAGAAAATCGATCACATGCAGACAGCTTTTGGGATTTTTGTTTTATAATATGTATAGATACATTAATAATGGACGATACAAAAGTTTAATCTTTTCAAGGAGAGAAGTGGTCTTATTAGTAAGATTTTCACAGACCGCTACTTTACTTTTTACGTTACTATTTTCGGTAACTTCAAGCCTATTTTTATAAGTTAGTAAAGATTTTGTTAATTACCGTTACTGCTATTATAACATTTTTACAGAATCATTTTTGTATACTTTAGGTTGCGACAGTGTCAGCTCTTGCCCAATATGTCGATCCCTAACCCCCTATTAAAGTGGTGAATTCGGAAAATGTTCGCGAACCCACAGCTTTCGCCGCTGAATGTCAATTAAAATTCAAACCACGTACGAAATACGATTTTTTCCACTGGAATTTGCGGTGCGCCCGCGAGGTATGGCGCGATCGCGCCTTTTTGTTTTATTTTTTCCAAACTGGTACGGCTGGCGGTTAAACCTATTTTAATGTGTATGGGTTGCTCTTTCGAATTAAAATTCTCTGTACGTTTTTATGAATGGACAATGAAATGTAATTTCCTTTGAGGGGATCATTTTTTCGCTGTGTATGTAGGTTCCATCACTCATGTGTCTTGTTTCCTGTTTTTGTTCCATGTTGAAAATTGTTATTTGAGTATTTTAAAAGTTGAATAAACTAACAGCCTGCTATCCCTCTACTGGACATAGGCCCTTCTCGCCTTTTATAGATTAAGCTGATGGGCCTAAACACCAACCATCTGCCATGCGGTTTCGCGGTTAAACTTATCTTAGGAATTCTTCAGAGATATGCAGGTTTCTTCACGATATTTCTTTTACCGAAAAGATGTGTTATTGTAAATATCTTGTTTATTTGCCTTAACTAAAAATCGGCTAATATCTGTATGTTGACTTTATCATGTTCAAAAGTCTCGACCATGTCCTTTGTTTTCATGTGATGTCAACGCGGTCATTGCCACGCTAGTTACGCGTATGAGCCATCAGGTATAAGAGTTTAAATGATATATAAGCTTTTTAGACAATAAGTAGTGATGGCTAAACGGTGATGAGTGGGACAATAAAGAGGGCCACCTAATAGGTGTTCTTATATTAAGTTAAGTGTTAAATTGATAATACCAATGAGTCAATTAAGGCAAGGGCAACATGATCAGAAAAACTTGTATGTATCTAGAGATTTTCTGATTATTTCTGATGTCTTCGGCATATGCATATTGCAGCAATCTTTTCGTAAAAAAGCGATAAGACTTTTGTCCTGCGGTGTAGCATTTACGGGATATATGATGATATGATGATGTAAAATATGATTTTACATTTGATAGAAAATTATCACTGTTCAGGCCAGGGTTTTCTTATAACAAAAGAGTCTGACGGTTTCCACAATACAGTACAAAATGGAGAATGATTTCTGCGCGAACTAATTCTTGCATTAATATTAAAACATTGGAAGCTGGAGTTTGGAAATATTCTGGATTAAATTTGTACAGTGGATTTTTGATGTAAGAAAATTATTACAATAAGGGCAAGTACAACTAAGAGTTGAGACGTGATTTGTCATAGTTATGAGATATGTCCCGATATAGAATTTAATGATATACTCTGTGCATAAATTGATTTGTCTATGATTTTATCATTTATATGCTTGATGTAAGTCATCATTGTACTTATTACAAGATTGATGTCAAGACTGTCCAGTGATCAAGTGTCAACTGGTAGAGTTCAAGGAAGCCTATGATTAAGTACCTATTGCGCGATTCGCAAGGCTACGGTACGTTTACTTCAGTACATGTTTAGTATGATACTTGTTACAATAATTATATTATATCATAAGTTATATAATAATAATTTGCTGGTACAAGACTAATATCGCTAGCGTAATCTTATTTAATCATTGTTAGCAAGCGTTTTCTTTTCATTCATAAATTCATTTAATTAATAAATATTAAAATCATACTTAGTTCAGTAAGTGGTTTGAAGTAACGATGTTTTCTTTCAAACAGCAGTAATAATTGATACATTGCACTATCAGGGTAGAAATAAGTGTCTTTAAAAGATGATTGTGCTTGGTTCATTGCTTTTATTTGCTAAAGAAAATTCATTTGAATTCAAAAATTCATGACTTCAATTCATTAAATAACATTCACTTGAATTTATAAATTTATTACTTCAATTCACTAAAGTAAAACCATTAATACAATTCACTAAAGGCTGTATTATAGTGACTAAAGGCTTCAAAGGATATCGTGACTAAACCTGTATACCTTGCGAATATTTGAGATATGTATAACCATTTTATTGGAGTGATGTTAATTTATTTCCAAGTCCTCCTCAAGTTAAGAAGAGGTACTTTTTTATGAGCTTATTACTTGTATGTGTATAAACATACATAGACACACAAAAACATGCACACACGCACACACACACACACACACACACACACACACACACACACACACACACAATACACAAACACGCACATCACGTCGTTGTTGCAGCTTTCGTACTTTCTGTACTAAATTCTGTTAAGCCAAATTTTTTTTTTATGTAAAACTATATAATCAGTTTGGCCTTATTAATAGATTAAATTTTTTATATGTATATTTTATGTAAATAGCTGTAGATTATATAAAATAAAATAAAATAAAATAAAATAAAATAAGCTAAATAGACTAAAAAGCTTTACTCAATAGTAAGTACCATGACACGAGATCGACGGTGACATTTTAAATTTTCCCAAACCCCGTAGCTTTTCCCCGTTGTTGTTTGCAAGGGTGTGGGTTTACGCCGCGTTTCACTTTAGCTTCCTCGAGGGGGGCCTTTAAAAACACATAAAATGGAGAACATAGCCTACTTATGAATTTGTTTATGGCTGCCACTTTTAGAACGGCATTTCACTCAAATCTCACAGCTTAGAAAATAACAATTTTCCTAATTTAATTGTTATACAATTTTATTGATATGTGTATGGCTCAGAAAATTTCTATTTTGTAACAACGCCGCCTTGTCGCTACTGCAAGCAAGCAAGCATTGCAAGCAAGCAAGCCATGACGTCACATCTTGCCACAGCCTTTCGCGCCATTTTGACGTGGGAGATGTGACAGCCGCTGTCATTAGCAGCTAGCCCGCGGATAGCGAACGAGAGTTTGCATTGATTTCATTTTAGAATTTTTTATCAAAAGAATAAAACTGATATAGAATTCTTCTTTTATTAATACAAGTAGTTTAGTTACAATTTTTAAAATTTGTATGTACATTTACACTTATATTGTAAATGGAAGCTGTGATAACCCAGCGGTGTGATCGTGCGACTCTTTCGAGGGGGTCACTAGTTCAAACCCCGGCGGCAACCAATGAGTTTTTCTATTAAAACTTATGTGTCTAATTGATAATTGCAATTTATCATACGCTTTTTGATGAAGGAAAACATCGTGAGGAAAACTGCATATCTCTAGAGAATTCTGGGGATATGTGTAACCTACTAATCCGCATTGGAGCCGAGTGGTAGGTCTTAGCTCTAACCCTTCTCTCCAGCAACGGAGAGAGGAGGCTTATGCCCAGCAGTGGGATAGTAACAGGCTGTTACTTTACTTTACTTTATTGTAAATGGAAAAGTGTGTTTGATTGTCTTTCTTTCACAAACCAACATAGCAACGGATGGATATTATTTTTTGGAGGGTGATATTTGCAAAACTGAAAATAGATATAGGTTTCTTCTTTCGTAGTAATGAAGTCACGGCAGAAGCTTTATCCACCTTAATAGCTTACAAATGGAAATTAACGATGTGGATTCTAAAGTTATTTGATTTAATACGAATATTTGCATGGAATATTATTCTGTTACAATAAATACATATACCGATAATTTTACTAATTGTTCTTTGTTTCGTATTTTTTGTGACAATTGGATCAAAAATGTCCATTTATTTGTTAATGTCCCATATATAATAAACTTTTTTCTTAACCAAGAAACCTTTGACAAAGGTTTCTTCAAAGTATCTTCGTCACATCAGTATATGACGCTTGTATCTAGCGGCTCTCTGCACGGCATCTAAGATCATCTGTTCACTAAGTAATATCATTATCTTCCTGCCCTTATCCACCCACCCCACTCTAAGTGGAGTCGGCACAACATGCTGTCATATGATTTGGCTGCGTTTTTAAGACCGGCAGCCTACTTGACGTCAACTTACCTCAGTCGTATTTTACGACACCTCGGTAAGAAAGAGGGTTGTCTATTCTTCTAAACCGGATACCACACGATGAGTCAACTTACCTTAGTCGCCTTTTACGACACCTCTGTAAAAAATGAGGGTGGTACTATTCTACTTAGCCGGATACCACACGGCTAAGAATTGTAAATGTATAATTACATGAAATTCTACAATATCGCAGCGCTGGTTTTTTTGTAACATAACATGCACCTAAACCTATTTAGCATGAATTTTGTTGTTAAAAACTATGAGTAGGTAAATAACGTCTGCGTGACAGTTTGGGTCGCGACTGGCGGTCACAACTAGTGGTTAGGCCCCAATTTGCCCGTAACGATTTCCTCTTCGGGGAATAGGATGGCGTGCGGCCGCCCACTGCCCTCTATGTAACGTACATTTATACATAAATAAACATATAAGTGCAGACCTTCGATGAGCATTGTCATCATGTATCGACAATTTTTAAATAAATCGTAGATAAATCATAGCTAGCGTAGATAAAGCTGTAACTTTGCACGATTCCATAGAACCGTAAGCAACAAATACAACGCCTATATTAGACGAATGTAGTGTGAAAACTGAAACACTTTTGTTCTAATCGTAAGTTGTAGTCTCCAAGATACATTATTACAAACTAAATAATTTTTCACTTTAAATGCACTTAATTTAATTAAACACATTATATTTTCCCTACGAGTACATATGTCATAAGTAAAACAACTAATTTCCCAAGTAATGCTGTGGCTTCTTTTAATGTCTCTATCATTTAATAATTAACATATCTTTTTAGGTATGTTTTTTTATTATGCGCCCTAAACTAAGGATTTTTTTATGACTAGGGATTTTTACGGATAATTTCTGAAGAATTTAGGGCAACAACGAAAACTAATGTGGAAACACTGGTTATCATATTTATATACAGTGTAAAATATTGTAAACTAGCCGTACCCGCTAAAATATTTTCCCGCGTAAATCCCAACTCCACGGGAATTTCAATTTAATTTAGGTACTATTAACTTAAACTTAACTCAAGAATTGCACTATCTTTTAGTAAAAACTGTATAAAAATCCGTTTAGGTAGTTGATATTGAGAAAATCGATCACATACAGAGAGCTTTGTTTTATATTATTGTAAGTACTGGGGACTTTGTTTTATATTATTATCAGTATAGATAGATGCTGTGGTAGCCCAGCGGTAACACCGTGCGCCTCTTTCGAGGAGGTCTAGGGTTCAAACCCCGGGCAGGCACCAATGAGTTTTCTAGTAAAACTTATGTGTCTAATTGATAATTGCAATTTATCACACGCTTTTCGGTGAAGGAAAACATCGTGAGGAAACCTGCATATCTCTAGAGAATTCTGGGGATATGTGTATCCTACCAATCCGCATTGGAGCAGCGTGGTAGGTCTTAGCTCCAATCCTACTCTCCAAAAAAAAAAACGGAGAGAAGAGGCCTATGCCCAGCAGTGGGATAGTAACAGGCCGTTACATTACATATTATAGATAGATGGCACTAACATGCTATTGTACAATATATTTAAAGTGACCCGACCTCTGTTCGAATAATAAAACCAACTGTTCTGATTGTCCCTACTAAGAAAAGTCAAGTGCAATTTGCTAACTGCAGTCATATAATGAATACGGTATCTGTAGTACTCAATTGGAGATCGAGGAATTCTGTTGATAGAATCAGCGGCGCCGACCTCATGTCATTGTCTAATACATGTAATTCCCACGCAATGCGATGGCTGTCACAAGAATGATTGTGTGGGACATCCTTTAGCAATTGAGTTTACGAGTAGAACGCCTACAAAAAACATCCTTTAGCGTCTATAATAAACCAACAAACATTTATTTTTAGCACGCCGTGTGGTATCCGGCTGAATGGAATAGTACAACCCTCATTTCTTACCGAGGTGTCGTAAGAGGCGACTAAGGTAAATCGACCCGCCGTGTGGTATCCGGCTGTGTTTATAAACTAATGTTGTATGAATATAGCATAGGCTCAAACACGCACTAACAAGTAACATGTCACGACCACTCTCACCAAGGCCTCACGTGTTACTGTCGTAGTGCATCTTGAGACCGTGTATGTACCTTTGTACTAGTGTGAGTTAGTGTGATTATGTTCATGTATGTATTACACATATGTATGAGTCTTGTATATAAATGTACAAAGTACGTTACACATGTCTCAACCCGCATACATTACACTCCTAATAAACAAATTTTACAAAGGTATTATAAATTGTCGTGTGGTATCCGGCTGAGTAGAATAGACCACCCTCATTTCTTACCGAGGTTTTATAAAAGGCGACTAAGGTAAGTTGACCCACCGTGTGGTATCCGGTTAAGTAGAATAGACCACCCTCTTTCTTATCGAGGTGTCGTAAAGCACGACATGGGAAGTTGATGTCAGGCGGCCGGTCGTAAAATCATGTGACAACATGTTAATAACATGTTGTGCCGACCCCACTTAGAGTGGGATAAGGGCAGGACGATGATGAAACATTTATTTTTAGCAATGATGACGAAATAATGATCCGATTTACTTCTAATAATTTGCTGGTTCGAATTTTGAATACAGAACTCTGAGGCTTCTTTAAAACATGTGTCTAATTGTTATTTACAATTTAACACCGTTTTATGTATAAATAACATATGGTTTTAACACGTTGTCTTCACAAAAGATACATGGTTTCAAGCTCGATTTTTTTTTAATTTATTGCACATTCAGAAAATAAAACTGATATTAGTCTAGGAATGAGTTAGTAAGTTGAAGAATTATTTTAATGAAACGAAGATAATTACGTTTATCAAAGCCAAATGTATAAAAACGTATTTTTAAATATTTATCTTTAAAACATAATAAACATACCGTTCAAACGAGTAATTGACTTTGACAAAAAATTAAAAATAAATGTGTTTTTAATATAGCTTGACAAATTGCCATGTTTCTTAAAACCATAAAACAGTTCATTACACAATACAGAAGCGTTACATTATTTCTATTTGAAAAAATATGAGAGACGTGTGAATATATCTAATAATCCCTAATAAGCTGTTAAAAAATTTGTTATTTCATTTGATAGAGGAGACGTAAGTATAAAAAGAAGTTTTCATTGAAGATTTAATTTCTTTTCCCGAAATATGATAACAATTTCTTTTTGAAAGTGGCAAGAACAAAGTTCAAGTATTTTAAGTATTAATTTTACTTAGGCGTTTTCCCCTTTGAGTCAAGTGAGTTGAGTTCGATTTTATTTGGTATGTGTATACGAAAATATCCAGTATTTTCTATACTTTATAGGTTTAAGTATTTAACTAAACATGCTAAAAAAGGTTCTTTTTAGTAAGCAGATTATATAACATTACATTACGCTAATTATACTTATTTATTCAATTGTATTCATTATTTCAATGAATTTAAAATTATCTTTGCTTTGATTATATTTGTGCTTGTGATACTAAAACATAAACGCAAAAATATTAAATTTTATAAAATAAATATTTCATTACTGAAACTATTTTATGATCTGCAGTTTTATTTCGATTTCTTTATTTGTAGATCATATTATTGCAATAAAATGTTTTACACTCTTGAGTCATATGGTTATTATCAAAATCAATTAGTCAAAATATTTGAAAAATTAAATATGTAACGCGTTAAATTAATCAATATTGAGGTAAATTAATAATTTTAGTACAACAGGGACTAGTTTTGGATACGCCGTGTGGTATCCGGTTGAATAGAAGTACCACCCTCATTTCTTACCGAGGTGTCGTAAAAGGCGACTAATGTAAGTTGACCCACCGTGTGCTGTCCGGTTTAGTCGTAAACCACCCACTTTCTTACCGAGGTGTCGTAAAATATGACAGAGGTAAGTTGACGTCAGGCAGGCGGCCGGTCGTAAAAACGCAGCCAAATCATGTGTCAGCATGTTTATAACATGTTGTGCCGACCTCACTTACGAGTGAGATAAGGGCAGGAAGATGATGAGGGACTAGTCCTGGATAATTCGTATCCTGGAACAACGTAGATGTTTTGTGGGACTTATGTGATGACCCTTACCTTGTAACTTTTGCTACGGTAGTTTCGCAGAAGTCTTGGACGCATTAATGTTCTAGTAGAAAACTCATTCGCACATGATTAGATTTTATTATTAAATTATAGTCTTTATGTATCGTGTAATAAGATAAGTGGTATAACGGGTTTTAAAGCTTGCGTGTGTGCGATACTCTTATCGATCTTTGAAGAAGGTCAGATGCGCCTACTTGCAGTTTGTCATCTATTGCCTAGTAGAGGCATAAGTTTAGGAATGACATCAACGTTTCTAAAAAAAGGATGATAATGCTCTTAAATAGGGAATGTACGTATATTTATAATATCCATCCTATCCGAAGAATAAAGTCACATTTCCTTTGTACATGGGAGATGGATGATGTCAACCATTTTTTATAAGGATTGTCTACCAACCTTGTCACAGCTTATGCATGCACGGTAGATAAGATAGAACCTCAAATGTCTGATTCATGTTTGTGAAATGGTACCTTCAAATGTTGGTTACCCATCCAGTTACCAACCTAGATCACTCGGATAACGCAATTATTTGATATTCTCTGTCGTAATACTTTATACTTCCATTAAAGTCTGCAGTAGAGCATTATTAACTTATCATGCATAAAATATTTGAGCTGTGATAGGTTAATACATCGGTAGTATTATTTTTTTTTTTACAATCTTTTTTTTAGAGACTTTAGTATCTGCAGATACATGTCAGCCCCATCATAATCTAATTACATTTAATTTAAATTTATATTAATACATATAATAAAATAACAAATTATGGATCATTTTTTAAGAGAAGCACTAATAAACTTATAAACTTTAATAGCCGAATTGCACAAAGGAGAAGCTAAAATCGAATTAAAATAAATCGGTATTATAAATGTGCTTATTAGAAATTTTGATATTAAGTTTATGGATTTAACTTTTTCTGAGAAACTCTTGGATAACTTTTTCTTTATATAAATAAGGCCTGACAACATTAAACCTAATGAAAAGCAAGCAAATTAATTTATCTTGTTCTTTTCTTAAAAAATTTTAAAATGAACGTTTCCCGAAAATCAAATGCAACGAGGGATTCAAAATTTGACCGCCGGAATAATTTTTAATTCTCTTATTCTCTTTTTTCTTTAATTCTTGTCCTTTCTTTCTGTCACTCAAAGGTAGACTGGAAGACATCTCTTGTAGGAATAAGTCTGCCTTTATACATGTGCTTTTTTAGTTTTTCTCTTTTCTAACTATATGTATAAAAAGAAATAAATAAATAAACAATGACGCTTAGTACGTATTGTTGGTGGGCTGATGTGATGGTAATAAATATCAAATTGATTTTTTAAGTGTTTGTAAGAATAAATAAAATATACGATATATTCTTTATTATATATATTTTTCTTTTTTTTTATATATGGTATTATTATATATTTTTCTGTTAAAACTTATGTGTCTAATTGATAATTTCAATTTATCACACGCTTTTCGGTGAAGGAAAACATCTTGAGTAAACCTGCATATCTTTAGAGAATTCTGGAGATATGTGTAACTACCTTTGGAGCAGCGTGATAGGTCTTAGCTCCAATCCTTCTCTCTAAAAACGGAGAGAAGAGGCCTATTCCCAGCAGTGGGAGAATAACAGGCTGCTACTTACTTTTTACTTACTTACGATATATTTTATTCTCAAACAAATAAACATCTAGTTCAACTACTTCAGAAAGTATTGCGTATTTCATACCGTTATTAAATACGAAATGGAATAATAAGTTTTCCATCTAAAGAGAAAATCTCCATATGTAAAGCCGTGGGTGCGTTGAAACTCCATTAGAAATTATCTCGGAGTCATCGTTGGAACTTGTATTTGTGCCTTACAATTAACTTTCTAATCTATCTCTTGCACCAAACAAAAACTGCATACATAATGCTTTTTATCAAGCGTAGTATATTATTTTAATTCAAGTACTATGTTTGTAATTATTCATCAAATGCAACTTCTATTTGTATTAGTAAAGTTATTGTTGTCTAATATTAAATCTTTTTTGAATTTCCTAGGAAGAACTTATGGGTGATCTTAACAACTGTGTGTCACCGGAAGTTGACATGTATTCTAGCAATTTTTTACTGAAAAATATTTTAGCGAAATCTATTTCTGTATCAAGTGAACGGTCCTTATAAATAGTTATATTAATTCATTTCTAAAAAAAATTATATTATGTAAATATGACAACAGTATAGTAGGCTCTCTGTATCAGCCTCCGTTTTATAGTGGTTTTCAACTGCTGTAGTGGCGAAGCCAAAATCGATTGCGAAATTTTAGTATAGAATATTATACCCAAACCTACTGTAGTGTATGCGGTTTGAGACGTGTGTAACGCACTTGGTACATTTATATACAAGACACATATATGTAATACATACATGAACATAGTCACACTAACTCACACTAGTACAAAGGTATATACACGGTCTCAGGATGCACCACGACAGTAACACGAGAGCCCTTGGTGAGAGTGGTCGTGAAGTGACATGTTGTTGTTAGTGCGTGTTTGAGCCTGTGCTATATTCATACAACATTAGTTTATAAACACTACACCCACAAACGGCTTACGTTACTATTTCTGCAAGGCGCAAAGCAAGTTCCTACTTTGTATGTCATGATACTTTGACTATTATTATATTTGCTATGTCTGCTCATAACTAAGGTAGTATTATGTTATCGTAAAGTAGCAAGTATCTGTTCACTTGATTGATGGGCGTCAATGGCTCGTCACAAAACTAATAAGTTGGTTATAACTTGTCAAGCAGCTTATTAGCTTTCTACTGACACGGGTGTGTAATAGTTTTTTGCACGACCACATTATTCTACTGTATCCTTACTAATATAATAAATGCGAAAGTTTGTCTGTCGGTCTGTTACGTTTTCACGATGAATCCGCTGAATCAATATAGATGAAATAATTGCCAAAATTGGGCCTTACTGTTACAGAAACCACGCATACATCAAAAACTTTTTTGTGATTAAATATCACTTTAAATATTAGAAACTTTCAATGGAAATGTGCTAGAAAACTTATTTAATAATATTTATAATAGTTTTAAAATAGTCGCATTAAACGAAACGTATTAATTGTTACCTTGTTACTTTTTTAAATTTTCTATGCAGCGCTGGATTTCAAAGTTTTTAGTATAAATACGAAAAAATAAACTTTACCTTTCGTTAAATTACGTTTTTGTGAACATAAAACTTTTAAATAGGTATCCTAAAATATATAAGCTTTGTTTTATTAACAATAATGACATTTCAGGTATTAAAAAGATGTTTAGAAATAAAAAACTATATATTGGCTGTATGGGTTATGATTTTAATCTCTATGGGATCAAATAAAAAATGTCACAATATGTTAATTATGTCATTCGTTTCGTACTTGTTGCGTTTATGAATGTTTTTTTATCGTTTTAGAGTTATTACAATAAATAAAATGAAAAAAATAGTCTACTTAAACGATTAAAATGTGAGGGAAATAATCAAAACTAAAAACAGTAATAGTAAAAATTAACATTAAAGATGGTAAAATATATTTTAATAGAAGTATATATATCTTGATTTTTTATTTACTGACTATAATCTAACTATTTGGTAATAAAAAATAAATAGACACCTTTATTAATCTATCATTTGGCACAAGGTAGTATTGAAAATTTGCCTATAAACCGTGCAATATATTGGCAAAATAAATATTTCCCGACCTCTACACCCTCCGCGATCCATCAAAAATCTCGGCGGTTGTCACTTTTACGACTCGAATCACTCCTATCTTCCGCTATAACACTTCATAATAATTGTACAAGCGTCGTATTAGTTAAATTTACGTGTTGAATGAAAAAATGACCTCCATGTGAGCTCATTAATAGTAAGTACAAACTTATTTAATTTAGAATTAGGCGCTACTTTGCGAAGACCCATAATACAATCACAATCTTCCTGCCCTTATCCCACTCTAAGTGGGGTCGGCACAACATGTTATAAACATGCTGTCCAATGATTTGGCTGCGTTTTTACGATCGGCCGCCTGCCTGACGTCACGAAGATCCATAATACAAAAGTAATGAGAATATTATTTTGCTATAATCCGCGATAAAAAAATATATATTTAATGCTAAATGTAGAATGTACTATTCGTTCTCATACCTGATACATATAGAATTTGTAAAAACTCATGTTTCTGCTTCGCCCCGTAACCCATTAGCAATCGCAAAGCTTTGTGATTTTGTCGTGGTGATGATGATCTACTGATGATGCTTCGGTTATTAGGCGAAACAATTGTTGAGATTGTGGTGGTGACTGTGTGCAGTGCTTGTATATTGCTGTGTTATCGGTGGCGGGTAGTGCATTAGTTTTTACAAATTCTGCATGTATCAGGTATAAGAACAAATAGTATATCTCTCATCTCTACATTTAGCATTACATATATTTTCTTTAATCGCGGATTATAGCTAAATAATATTTTCATTAGTTTTGTAAGCGAATAGACTAAAAAGTAATAAATTTATTAAAAAGTCTTCTAATTCTGTTATTATGCGCTTAAAACAAACCTTATCGATACTTATATATAAAGCTGAAGAGTTTGTTTGTTGGATTGTTTGAACGCGCTAATCTCAGGAACTACTGGACCGATTTTAAAAATTCTTTAAGTGTAAGATAGTCCATTTATCAAGGAAGGCTATATATTATATTATAATTTTTCTTAAATTTTGCGGTAAGAGTTTTATGGTCATTTCTCAAAAAAAATCGTTTCTTTTAAAAGCTTGCTAAGTATATACATATGTGAAGATGGAATCTTGTAAGTTAGTACTTAACTTGCAAGATTCCATCTTCCCCACTTCCCGGTGTCCGATTGAGCTGAAATTTATATTCTGGTCCAGTCCCTATAACAATGTATATTAATGATATGATATGATATTTATATATAATAATAAGCATAACCTGATGCTACTGTCAGGATTCCAGATATCACGCTAAGATGAGTAGGAGAAGAGCAGCATAAAAAAATATTGCGGACACGCAAAATTTAAATAAATTTTCACGTGGGCAAAGCTGCTTGCTGGCAGCTAGTGGAAAATATAACTAACTAACCATGGAGAGAGAGATCTCGAAATGTTGCTGCATCTTTCAAATGTACATACCAGGAGTGCATAAAAGCATAGGTGCTAGGTTAGTGTATCGTGTATTCAGATGGGCGTGTCTCGACAAGGCAATCCGCCCAGCGACGGAGGCGGGCCCGATATGGCGTATCACTTGCTTGTAGCTTGAATATCAAACTTTACAGCATATTATGCTCGTAGGTATACCTATCCACTCCATCCATCCATTCCTTTATTCTACAGTTAGGTTTAAAAAACGCCATATTTGTAACCACTCTTTTGACTTTGTTAAACTTGACCTGAATTATATTATAGCGTTATTTTGCGGAATATTACAGAAGTTGCAATAGAATTATTTTGCTTTAATCCACTTTCGTTTTCATGATTTTTTTTACCTACGCGGATTAAAATTACAAATTTTGATGTATTTAAAATATTATTTATATTAATTTTAATTTAATATAAATATTCACTTAATACATTTTATTGTAATGTATAATAATAAACATATTATGCTATCCATTCCTTTCATCCATCCATTCCTTAATTCTACTGTTAGGTTTAAAACAGCCATATTTGACTCTGTTAAACTTTATCTGAATTATTTATAGAAGCAAGCGTTATTTTGCGGGATATTACAAAAGTTACAATAGAATTATGTTGCTGTAATAGACTCAAAAAGTCAAAAAGTCACTAGACTCAAAAAGGTTAGCTCCTCCTTCTTAGGATATTGCATACGTTTTTATAATAAGATTCCCGCAAACGTACTTGAAATTCCAGAAGGGAAATTTAAATCATACATAAAAAAATCATTATGCAGTAAGGGTTATTATAGTATTGACGATTACATGACAGATAAACATGCCTGGACGTCTTCTAATAATATTTAAATTAATTATAATAATATTTATTATTATTACTGTTTGAAATTACCATATATGTACCAATTTTGAATAAAATTTGTTTGATTTGATTTGATTTAATCCACGTCTGTTGACCTGATTTTTTTACCAACGCGGATTAAAATTACAAAGTTTTATTTATTTAAAACATTATTTATTTTAATTTCTGTTTAATATAAATATTAACTTAATACATTTTATTGTTATGTTAATAATAAACAACATTTAATATTTATAAATGGAGTTGGATCTTTGGTTTCTGTTACAAAAATTGCACTAATATGAGTTACTACGTAGTAACTAGGTAGAGTAGGAGAAAAAGTGATAAAGTTTCAATATAATAAAAATTACTTAATAAGTACCCCACACATTGCCTTTAAAAGTTTAAAAACGGTAGAATAAATTATATTAAATTTCATTTTGATTTTCTAAATGTCGGTTGCTTGATCCATAAATTATAAAGGTAATATTTTAAACATCGTTCGATTTGCAAACCAGAGTGTTATTTAATATTCTAAGAATCCTACACACACACTCTTACACACACATACACACACAAACTTACACACGCTTACACACACACACTAACACGCGCGAGCACTCTCACCTATAAATAATTATTCAACAGTCACATTCATTATCATTTCTATTTTAATTCTTTCATAGTGTAGTCTGTAACTATATTTTTTATTTGAATAACTATGCAAAATTCCTTAGAAAATTCAAATAAATAAATATTATTAAATATAAAAATAAGCATATAAAATAACCGTTATATTGATTATATTTATTAGTATTGTTCTCATTATACGTTTTAGGTGATCTATTTTATGACGTATTAAATGCTATATTCAACAGGCAAATTGCTGTAAAAATTTGGAAAAAATAGATTTTTAGTAAAGCTTAAACTCTCAGACAAAATTCTCTTAAAGTCCCAAAACTCTATCAAAAAAGTGATACATTTTTTTCAGTTGTTATTCGATATTCTAGCTCATAAGTCACCTTATGAACTTCTGACAAATATATTCGTTATTTATAAAAAGAGTTATTATTGTAGTATAAATTGTTAAACTTTTACAGAATAATAAAATATATAATAGTAATTAATGTTATTTTTTCGAAAATTAAAATTGATACACATAATATTATAGCGATACATTAATTAATAATGTATACATTGAACATGTTTTAAATTTGAATAATGTATTTCTATGTAGTCTTACTCAATTAATATTTTTTACTTTAACAGCAAACAAATAAGGAATATTATCAGGAGATTGTAGTGGATAAATTCAAAAATAAAATTAAAAGTACCCTTAATTCAAATCTATCTTAATTGTAAGATGTATATAAAATAATACAGGTATTTTCCTATATAATAATTGAAAGAGTACCTAAATGTTAAATTTTTTTAGCATGTAGTAGGGCTTAAATAGTTTAGCTTTACTTGTACTCTTCACGTGCCTTTATTTTGGTGGTAAGCATTGATTATAAAGACGTTTAACAGTATAATAATATAGATTAATTTAACCATAGTCTTTTCATATTGAAATCGTAAAGTTAAGCCACTATAAGTTTTACTTTTTAAAAGCTGTGGTAGCCCAGCGATATCACCGTGCGCCTCTTTCGAGAAGATCTAGGGTTTGTAACGATCTCATCCCTACATTCGAGTTTTAAAAAATAAATAATTATTAAAATTTCAATATTTTAGAAAAATCTATAAGTATAAAAATAAATGTTTGTTTGTCACGCAGTAATGTTTTTTCGCATCTATAATTGATGCTCTATTCATAAAACATCAAATTCAGAAAAGTATAATTTTCGTCATATTGACCGAATGTCACGTTATCCGCCGTACTACAGTATGGAGAGAGCGGGCGGAGCGCAGAGCGCAGAAGTGATCTGTTAGGTCGCTTATGAAATGTTGTTATAATGATATTGTAGATGTGTACTGGGGCGATACAAGATATTAATTGAGTTTTAACTCGACTATTTTTAATAATAATTAATAATAAATACACATCTAGGCCCGCTCTCGTATAATGGTTCAAGATGCAAGATCGTGCCGATCTTTGGAAAGGCTGTGAATGTGACTTGACCATTAAAGAGTGTAGCGATGGTTACATCGCTTAGCTCACCTCGAACGATTAAAGTGTCAGAATGATACTTGGTAAAGGCAACTTTGCTGAGTAGTGGTTGGCACTCTACCGAACATGCTCTGGCGGGTACTGGTGGGAGACTTGAGGTTTAGGCCGGCAGTGATTTCGGTCATTGCTGTGTGCCTGGCCCAAAAGGCTACACTAGGCTGCATCTTATTAGGGCTGGGTCTAGGCCCGTAGTTAACTTCGGTTGCTGCGGCGTGCCTTTATTCGGCTTTGGTTTGACGCAACCAGAGTTACTTTGGGCGTGTGCCTTTGTGATACGGGTTTAGTTAGGCCGGTGGTGATTTCGGTCGTTGCCGTGTGCCTTGCTCGACCTTTGGACGCATAGGCCGCTTGAAGTAGTGCCGGTACAGTGGTGGCTGAAATGTTATTGTTTGACGAACGGACATCTAAACGTTGTTTGTAGTCTCTCAATAGTGACGGTACCACAGCTGAATGTTGCTGGGCGTTGCGGAAGTTAACTTTATGTTGCTGAAGTGATACGCCGCAGCAGTGATGGATCGCTATGGACTCTGTTCATAGTAGCGGATGGGTGTGGTGTTTCGTCCTTTTTAGGACGCCCCTTTAGCTTAGTTAATGATACCACGAATGACCATTATAGCATGGCATTATTGCATAAGAGCCGCTGGTCGGGTCTTTGTTAATAAGACTGCGGACTAGCTTTAGACAGTGTGGCCTGCATTTCCCTTATCTTCACATATACATATACATTTTACGTGGCTTGCCGCGTTAAACATAAATTACCTTTTGTTGTATGAGGTGGCGTGTTGAGCTTGGCGCATACCGTAAGCGCAATTTGGTGCCGTGACCAGGATGGTCAACGGCTTGAGTAAATTTACTAAGTAGGCGCAAGCCTACAATTTGTTGTCCGTGAAATGGAGAGAGACTGACGAGGCTTATGTATCCATTACAAGTAATAAATCCTTGAGGTCTGGGGGTTGTGGAGTCCGGGGGTTGAGCATTTCTAATCATAACGATGAACGAGGTATAGATAAATATTAATCAAATAGGTAACAAAAACAAATAAAGTTAAATTCAAAATGGCAGCACTAGTAGGCAGACATCAGTAGCCTGGGGGTTGTAGATAGTTCGAATTTATAAAATTGTAGAAATATAAAAGAAATCGAATGGTCTTAAAAGCGGGGGGTTGATGTATAAATAGATTAAGTGCAAAGTTCACATTTGAACTAATTGTTGAAAAGATTAATAAAATAAACATATGGAGTTTGGCAAATCAGAGATTCTAAATAACATAGAATTAAATTTAGTATTCAATTTCAAAAGTAAGCATATGCTGTAAGTATTTCCTATTGTAAATTCTATTCCGATAGGACTTCATAGAATTTAGGGGGTTGAATGTAACGATCTCATCCCTACATTCGAGTTTTAAAAAATAAATAATTATTAAAATTTCAATATTTTAGAAAAATCTATAAGTATAAAAATAAATGTTTGTTTGTCACGCAGTAATGTTTTTTCGCATCTATAATTGATGCTCTATTCATAAAACATCAAATTCAGAAAAGTATAATTTTCGTCATATTGACCGAATGTCACGTTATCCGCCGTACTACAGTATGGAGAGAGCGGGCGGAGCGCAGAGCGCAGAAGTGATCTGTTAGGTCGCTTATGAAATGTTGTTATAATGATATTGTAGATGTGTACTGGGGCGATACAAGATATTAATTGAGTTTTAACTCGACTATTTTTAATAATAATTAATAATAAATACACATCTAGGCCCGCTCTCGTATAATGGTTCAAGATGCAAGATCGTGCCGATCTTTGGAAAGGCTGTGAATGTGACTTGACCATTAAAGAGTGTAGCGATGGTTACATCGCTTAGCTCACCTCGAACGATTAAAGTGTCAGAATGATACTTGGTAAAGGCAACTTTGCTGAGTAGTGGTTGGCACTCTACCGAACATGCTCTGGCGGGTACTGGTGGGAGACTTGAGGTTTAGGCCGGCAGTGATTTCGGTCATTGCTGTGTGCCTGGCCCAAAAGGCTACACTAGGCTGCATCTTATTAGGGCTGGGTCTAGGCCCGTAGTTAACTTCGGTTGCTGCGGCGTGCCTTTATTCGGCTTTGGTTTGACGCAACCAGAGTTACTTTGGGCGTGTGCCTTTGTGATACGGGTTTAGTTAGGCCGGTGGTGATTTCGGTCGTTGCCGTGTGCCTTGCTCGACCTTTGGACGCATAGGCCGCTTGAAGTAGTGCCGGTACAGTGGTGGCTGAAATGTTATTGTTTGACGAACGGACATCTAAACGTTGTTTGTAGTCTCTCAATAGTGACGGTACCACAGCTGAATGTTGCTGGGCGTTGCGGAAGTTAACTTTATGTTGCTGAAGTGATACGCCGCAGCAGTGATGGATCGCTATGGACTCTGTTCATAGTAGCGGATGGGTGTGGTGTTTCGTCCTTTTTAGGACGCCCCTTTAGCTTAGTTAATGATACCACGAATGACCATTATAGCATGGCATTATTGCATAAGAGCCGCTGGTCGGGTCTTTGTTAATAAGACTGCGGACTAGCTTTAGACAGTGTGGCCTGCATTTCCCTTATCTTCACATATACATATACATTTTACGTGGCTTGCCGCGTTAAACATAAATTACCTTTTGTTGTATGAGGTGGCGTGTTGAGCTTGGCGCATACCGTAAGCGAGTGCACTATGTGTGACTCCATTATATGGTATTGGGTGAATAGGGGGTGATTGGCATTCATGTAATGCTCTGCATCTTCCACTTCGGTGGACACACACTATCCACTTCGGTGGACACACACCTATATGGTGTATATATTATAACTAATCAAGTTGCTTCGCAACATGTTTGCCATCTCGATGGGTTTCCACTTTGTGGACTTTATACGTATTATACGTATTATACTGTATGTGGTTTTTACCATAGAACGCACCGTTACGACGTGTGCAGGCGACATGCGCCTTACTGAATATAAGAATTGGTAATTTATTATCAAAGTTTACCAGGCCTTGTGCCTTTGGCTAATGCCATATTTTATAGCTCCGGCTATTTATTATATGGGCTTCGGTCCTCTATTATACACCCAGGCACTCATGCCTAATATGTCAACTGTGGTTTTGTTGACTCCCGACAATAATGGGTTTATCCCATAATCATACGCCGCAGGCGCACTATAAACAGGTACCCCTTGGGGGGGGGGGGCTCATATCCTATGGACGGAGCTCACCGTTGGTAGCGGGTGCGGAGCTACTGACTATCACTCTCTTTTTATATTTTTCCAAATCGGAAGAATATAATAGATGGGAGAGAGATACCACATTGATTAAACTTCTCTGCGGAGTTGTTTAAGGGTTAGGTATTTAGATCGAGTGAGTGATCTTTCTGTTGGCTATAACATATCCTATGAAGTAACATAAGACATTCGCGAGACATTCAACTATCTGAATGTCTCGCATTTTTTTATCAAATTTTATAGTAACCCGTTCATGTATTGACCATATAAGAATCTGTTCGTGTAACGAATATATATCTGTTGGACATATAAAGTCTGTACATGTAGAGTACATGTAAAACCTGTTCTTGTATTAGATAAATATAAAACCTGTTCGTAAATCGTACACTATATTCAATAATTTATATTAATATATGCTGCTTTACGCCTCTAAACTGATGACAAACAACTGTTTTATATTATAACAAATGATATTTGATAATGAACCTCTCCGTTGAGCAAAGCGATACAAACTACGAATGTAGGGCCTGACGGCTCGTTCTATATTAAAGAAT
Source organism: Morpho helenor (assembly GCA_029227775.1). Taxonomy (NCBI): domain Eukaryota; kingdom Metazoa; phylum Arthropoda; class Insecta; order Lepidoptera; family Nymphalidae; genus Morpho; species Morpho helenor. The sequence continues at coordinate 5,311,404 of JARGCU010000020.1, forward strand.
ATGATATATTGAAATATTATTGTAAAACTATAATGTGATTATTATCACATTATTTTATTCTATTTAAGGTTTTATTTGACTCCTTTGGATTGACGGACACATAGCCTCTGACGCTCTAAAAGAATTTGAGTTATTACAAAACACAACGTAGTACGGGTCCTAGCCACTTAGACGAATCACGAGCCAATATATATATTAAGAGTGTTAGCGCCTTCGGCGCGGTTTAAAGCTTTTCGCTGCTTGGGTGCGAGCGCGCTAGCGGTGTTTGAATATGTATAAATTAATATTTATACAAGTCGGAGGAGGAGTTAGTTACAGGTTCAAACCCCGGGCAGGCACGGCCCCGAGTTTTCTAGTAAAACTTATGTGTCTTATTGATAATTGCAATTTATCACACGCTTTTCGGTAAAGGAAAACATCGTGAGGAAACCTGCATATTTCTAGAGAAATCTGGGGATATGTGTAACCTACCAATCCGCATTGGAGCAGCGTGGTAGGTCTTAGCTCCAATCCTTCTCTCCAAAAAAAAAACGGAGAGAAGAGGCCTATGCCCAGCAGTGGGATAGTAACAGGCCGTTAGTTACTTTTTACTTCTTATAAGTTTTACTGCCTTCTCTCTCTGGAGAGAAGGGTTGGAGCTAAGACCGACCACGCTGTTTGAATGTGAATACGTAGGTTACACATATCCCCAAAATTGTTTAGAGTTATGCAGGTTTCCTCACGAAGTTGTCCTTCTTCAAAAAGCGTGTGATAGACTACAATTATCAATTAGAAACATACGTTTTCTACAGAAAAACTCATTGGTGCCTGCCCGGATTTGAACCTGTGACTTACTCGAGAGAGTTGTACGTTCTCACCGTTGAGCTATCACAGCTTTATATTATAATTTAATTGCTGCCAATTACTTATTACAAGCAAATAATGAATTATTAACAAAAACCTAAAACCACTGAAAACATCTTTTCTTACTTTTCTTATAAATATTAATACTATTATTGTGAATTTTCTATTGTTAAAACGTACCTACCTAGTAACTACACGAACCACCTAATAAATAGTTACATAAAAAAAATGTGTCATATATTTTTAATGTCATATAGTTCTCTTAAATCAGTTCAGTTAGTTATGGTTTGAAGGTTCTTATACTGAAAATCGCATATAAAATGTTAATGGCACTTACAATAAAAATAGATAACAATTTTTCAAAAGAGACTCTAGCAGTCCAAAACACTGTTAGTCATTATTAACTTATCACAACACATCACTTCACTATCAAATATGTTTATGTAATTCCTTTACACTCGATTCGTCTGTCAAAAACAAAACACTAGGCGGTAGAGTCAGCAAGAAATATTCATCAATAGATATTTTGTTATCAGTACTTCTATCGCTATGTCAATGTGGCGTGGCGACTGTCAACTGTCTACTAAACGTATCGTCACTGTTCGCTTGCCGCCATGCCCATTTTCATACAACTCCCTGAAACCAAAACAATACAACCAACATTTCCCCTCTAATAAAATATATATTCTATTACAGTGTAATACGTTTCAAAATAGTTCCATCTTCATCGTGGACTTAGATCACGTAAATCGTACAACGCTTCTATAAAATATATTTTGCATCCTTTTCTCTATTATAAAACTGCTATATGCGTCTTCTCTTTTTATTTTTATTACAGATTTTTAGTTCTAAAAAATTAGATATGTATTTGAAAAACTTAAATATGTCTGTAAGTTTTAATCGTTAAAGAAATATAATTAATTTTTGTAATAAAATTTTTGTGCGTGTTCTAGCTTACCCGTTGATTATTTCTATCTCGTTCTACTCGTATTTCTTGTTTGTTTCACGTTCCGCCATTGGGCCAATGGCATTTACGGAGCAACCCACCTTACTGCAGATAAACTATCGCGGAATATTGTACTCTACCACCTACGTATAAAGTTTAACTTTTTAGCATATAATTTTCTGTTACCGGCGTTTGTCACGCAAGAGTTCTAATTTTAAATCAAGTGTAGGCGGAGCGTTCGTGTTGGTGCTTTTGTATTGAAAAACAAAATGTCTTTAAAGAAAACCTGTTTTGAGAAAGTTAAGCCTTTTATGTACAGAGATTTTAAGTTTAGAGCGACATAGTACCTTTCGCGTTCGACTGCGCCAGTCACGGTAGGAAATAAAAAAGTTTAGTAACCGACTCGTCGGCATTTTCCTTTTGTTGTTTGATTTTTGTTCAGCGAACGGGACATTGCACGAGAAATGCAATGCAACAATACCGAGTAGCGACTTCTTTAGCAATTGATGCAATTCTCGTGACTTATTTGAATGATTGGCAAATACAATCGACATAGTAATAAGAATGTCTGTTAATATTTCTCTTGTATTTTGCTATGATCCACTAAAAAAGCAAATTGAATGCTAGATGTAGTGTAATCGCTTTAATATCTGATACATGCCACGTGTACTAAAATCCTCCACCATCACAACACGCAAGCACTGCACACATTCACTATCACGAACTCAACAATCGATTTGCACCGTTTTACAAACATCATCAGGAGATAGATTTCACGACAAAGTGATTTAAGCGTGTTTACAAATCCTGCATGTGCATCAGTGTGCGTAGTAAGAGTTTATTTAACCGACTCGATTACGTTAAAGTAACGCTAATTTGTATAGCGCTACAATAGCGACACCTAGTGACCGCTGTTCAAGCGCCATATTGCGTTACGCTAACTCGATCGAGTAGGTTAAATAAACTCGCACGATGAAAACGCTTTCAATTTAGCATTAAATATAGCTATTTGCATATATATAGTTACTGCATGTTTATAACATGTTGCGCCGATCCCACTTAGAGTGGGATATGGGCAGGAGGATGATGTATTGAACCGGCTATACTCACGTCTTATTCTATCGGGTTAGCCCGACTAGTTTCGAACCCATCCGGGGCACTTATTCATGAGCTCTTTACACGACGTTATCGCGGCGGGAACTGAATGGAGAGTTCCGATGAATACTACTCACGATAGTTTAAATTTAAAAACTAGTATAATCATCATCATCTTCCTGCCCGTATCCCACTCTAAGTGGGGTCATCACTACATGTTATAAACATGGTGTCATATGATTTGGCTGCGTTATAACGACCGGTCGCTTACCTGACGTCACCTTACGTTAGTCGTATTTTACGACACCTCGGTAAAAAAGAGGGTGGTCTATTCTACTAAACCGGATACCACACGGTGGGTCAACTTACCTTAGTCGACTTTTACGACACCTCGGTAAGAAATGAGGGTGGTACTATTCTACTTAGCCGGATACCACGCGGCTAGCTTTTTTACTTTTCTTTCTCTTTTCTAAACATATGTATAAAAAGAAAGAAATAAAAAAATTACACATTTTAGCTAGTTCCCCTAGGTACTCTATAATAACTCTATGCTCTAACATCAGGATTTTCCAATATCGATATTGTAAGTACCCGAGTGATATCCAAGTTCAGGATTTTCAAATATCGATATTGTAAGTATCCGAGTGATATCCAAGTTCAGGATTTTCAAATATCGATATTGTAAGTATCCGAGTGATATCCAAGTTCAGGATTTTCAAATATCGATATTGTAAGTATCCGAGTGATATCCAAGTTCAGGATTTTCAAATATCGATATTGTAAGTATCCGAGTGATATCCAAGTTCAGGATTTTCAAATATCGATATTGTAAGTATCCGAGTGATATCCAAGTTCAGGATTTTCAAATATCGATATTGTAAGTATCCGAGTGATATCCAAGTTCAGGATTTTCAAATATCGATATTGTAAGTATCCGAGTGATATCCAAGTTCAGGATTTTCAAATATCGATATTGTAAGTATCCGAGTGATATCCAAGTTCAGGATTTTCAAATATCGATATTGTAAGTATCCGAGTGATATCCAAGTTCAGGATTTTCAAATATCGATATTGTAAGTATCCGAGTGATATCCAAGTTCAGGATTTTCAAATATCGATATTGTAAGTATCCGAGTGATATCCAAGTTCAGGATTTTCAAATATCGATATTGTAAGTATCCGAGTGATATCGATGTGTCGGGAGCGCTGTCTCGTCGGCGAACTCATTAGGGCTGCGGCTGTCGGTCAAGGCCTCGGTCGATGCGGTGGGTCGTCTTAATTACGCCCTACGATTTGAGCTTTTTTCCGTTCTATTGCATTCATTGCGTGCTTTGTTTTGACCTCAATAAAGCTGTGATAGCCTAGCGGTGTGACTGCACAACTCTTTCGAGATAGTAGGTTCAAACCCTGAACAGGCTGAGGTCCGTAAAAATGTTAAAACAAAGTCAAAACCAAGAAGAAATTGTAAAATAAGTAATAAAACATCTGTTAGGAATAGTATAGAAAATGTAGCTATGTAAAAAGATAAGATAGAAATAATGTTAATAATTTAAGATTATTTCTATCTTTTCTCCCGTTCTATTCTTTTCCGTTGTTCCCCTCGAAAAGTTCTAAATAAAAGTCCTTGATAGCATATTTTTTTTTTATACATATATTTAGAAAAGAGAAAGAAAAATTTAAAAAAACACATGTATAAAGGTGGACTTATCCCTAAAAGGGATCTCTTCCAGTCAACCTTTGAGTAATAGAAGGCAAAAGACATATATCTATCCCATAACCATTTTTATGATTATCAAAATTTTATATTACCTATGGTTTTAATCTTTCCACGCGGGCGGAGTCCCTCGATATTGCTAGTATTTAATATTTACAATTTGAATTCAATGCTAGTTAAATACCTATTGTAAGATGTAAACAAAATACATAAAATTGATTTACGTAAGACCTTAATGATATAAAAAGCTAAATGCCCAGTTGTCGCCAGCGGCTTTGTGTGTTGTTGAATATTCACGAGGGGATTAAAAGAAAAAATTAAAATAAAGTTAAAAACTTATTTAAGCATTCCGGCTAGCGGTCGGCTGCGATTAGCTATTCAAAGTACGTTTTAGCCATTAGCTTTTATATTTTTTAAATATTTTCCAACGGTGGTCCTATTAGAAATAAATTAATTGAATTTCAAAATTAGAATCGTAATTATACGGAATTCAAAATGTTTTACCATTTCATAATGTTGTATTTTATTTATTTTAAATATAAAGTAGGTCTATAAATTTCTAATAATAATATTTTGTTATTTTAATTATTAATATTTTTTTATTATAATATATTAATATTATTGTAATTTTGATTGTGAGGATAGTATATGCACACAGTTTTATACTATCGTAATGCCATCCTTGCAAATGCAGCAATTTAATTATAAAGTGTTATTAACATGTATGTATATATAATAAAATAATAAATAAATAAATAAATAATAACAATAAATAGAACAATATCTTCTTGGGGGTATGTGTTTTATCGATTGATAAAATTTAAACTATAAAAACTCGAGATAAATAATAAAGTAGTTTTAAGCGTTATTTTTCAGCACGTATAAGCATGAAATAAATAAATAAGTAATTATGATAAGTGTGGTATCTAGTTGAATAGAATAGTTCATCCTCATTGTCACCGAGATGTCGTAAAAGGCGACTAAGGTACGTTGACGTCAGGCAGGCGGCCGGGCGTAAAATAACAAGCCAAATAGCTTATAATATAATATATTATACATTCAATTTAAAAAGCAAAAAGAATTAGCAGCATACATAATAGTTGAAAATATAATTTTTAAACTATTTATCAGTACTCAAGAAATACTAAATTTTGAAATTCCACTAAAAAGGAGGTTGCTTATACACAATACTCGTCATTAAACGTGGGTAAACAGACGTACCATACGTGTAATGATTGATGATTTAAACGTTGTAATGAAGATAGCTAATTATTAGGTATCACGTCGTAATAATCTTTAATTATACCAACGCTGCTGGCCAAGCGGGAAAAAATATTTCCGTACATCTTTCTAAGGACATTGCTCGGGGAAGTAGATAATTAAATACAGGAAATTACAACCTTTTTCATTTTATCAATAGTTATCTTCAAAATTCTCGTCTACGGGATCCTCTTCTTCGAGTTGTCTTCCTCAATGCTGAGGGTCGTGACCCCTATCTATCTATCTATCTAATTTCGGGGACGCCTGCCGGTGCAGGGCCGGTGGTCAGCTCCTATTCCGGACTATTCCACCCATTTTCCCATGTTGGGACAAGGGTTTAACTCCTTTCCTAACAGTGTCACTTGCTCTAATCTACCCGAAGCCTTTACGAACCTGATAATATCGCTGAAGGGGATATTTGTCAGATCCTCAACTTCATTTTTAATCTCTCCTAGTATCTCCCATCTTACCAGCGAGTACATAGGGCACTCAGCCGTGACCCCTACTACGGATTTCTTTGGTGCGAAGTACATATGTTGCGCCAACGGATTCTGTTGTTCACAGCCTGAATTGCCTCATACATTCTGCTGTCGAGAGTGGTGCGGATTTGATCTGTCCAGCGCATTGGACTTCGCTCTCGTGCGTCTTTGCCGGTAACCACTATGCTTTCAAGGTTATCACAAATTTTACCAGCAATACATCCAAAGGACATAGTCAAGGACTCGTTGCAGATAGTTGAAGGCCTTGTTGAAACGTTTAGTTCCTTGAGTACCGATAAATTAGTTCTTTTGGCAGTTAAGGACTCGTTGCAGATAGTTGAAGGCCTAGTTGAAACGTTTAGTTACTTGAGTTTCGATAATTGTTCTTTTGGCAGTCCAGGGGATGCACAATATTCGCCACCAACACCACATCTCGAAGGCATATACACGTCTACGGTCACTTGCTCAGAGTGTCCATGTTTCAACTCCGTAGAGGAATATGGAGAATATCATTGTCCGCATGAGACATTTTGTTTTGTGTTATTCCTGATATTATATCGTCTGTAATATTTGGTATGTAATATGTGTTAATTAGGTTTCTCAGATTCAAACCATTTTTTTGCATTAATTCTATTATCATTAGGGACTGGTGTAGAAAAGATGCCTCCAGTGAGGCTGAACTTAAGAGTGTAGTGTAGGAGGGTTGGTGATAAGTCTTACTAGTCTGATAACTAGTTACAGTAACGCCGTTAGGTTTGAGGTGGCAAGTTAGATGAAGAAGTTGCTGAAGTTGCAGAGAACAGGGGGGTTTTCGTCTCTGAAGGTGTTTTTTGGATTATTTTATTATCCGTGGGTCGCTTTAATAGGAGTGTAGGCTAAAGTCACTGTTATAAGGGGGTTCGTGTGTATGTATCTGTTTAGAATATTATTCCTTTTACATAATTTCTTTAATATTTAAATGTTATATTTAATATTTAAATCTTGTATGTATATATATATATATATATATATATATATATATATATATATATTCCGGAAACGGCTCTAACGATGTTCCTGAAATTCAGCATGTAGGAGGTTTTGGAGGAGATAGATCGATCTAGGTAAGTTTTATTTAAAAAAAATGTCATGTTATCCCTGTTTTCGGCTTCTAAAATTTTTTTGAAATTTACGTTGAATACAACTTTTCGCTGTCAAACGTAAAGTCATGGTAGTTCATTTGGAGAACGGGCGGTCTAGAGAGGTGAAAATACCTAGGATTGAGCCCCACCTGCCCTGTTATTTTTTCATTTTTCTTTTAAATTTTTTTTTTACATCATTTAAAAAATTACCAAGCAAGGCTCGCCCAGGTGCTATCATATCTTAAATCAAAATTGCAAGTTTGATATTCTACTAGCATCACGAGCAAGGATAGCGCCAAAAATTGCTCACTAATTGACTGATCTTTACTTATTAGGTTCAAAGTTAGCAACCAGGTTTAGTATTCATGGGTTATCTATAGAACAGAATCCTTTACAGGTGAACTACAAACCGTTCGATAAAAAATGAGTAAAAATGGCACTGAATAACAAATTATACACATTTTAAAGGCCGGGTAATAAATTTTGTAAAAGTAATGTACCTTGCAGTAAGTCGTAAATTTACTTAGCAATGTGGTAATTACATATTTTAACCCTTGACGTGTAAACGTTAATCTTTATTAAGTATAATAGACGGTTGTTTATGGTACTAGACGTTAAGGTTTTATATTGAAAATATGCTGTTGAACTTCCTTTACAAATTTCTTGAGGTTTGAATATACGTTAAATAGTAAATATTTAAACATAAAGCTTAAATTAGTAAAGTTTCTTCTAAAAAAATGTTTATATTTGTTAAAACCATGTCAGCTTTTTATGATATTTTATTTGCATTGCAAATATTGCATTATAACAAATTAATATATTCATAATTTTTTATAAATGAATACAACAAAGTGGTAGCTAAATGAATTTAAAAAAATATTTCGTTTTTAAATAATTTTTATAAATCGGGCGGAGTTTGGTTTATATAGATAGCCACATGCTCCGCCTTATGGTATCCGGCTGAGTAGAATAGACCACGTAAAAGGCGACTTAGGTAAGAAAGAGGGTGGTTTATTCTACTCAACCGGATACCACACAGTGGGTCAACTTACCATAGTCGCCTTTTATGACACCTCGGTAAGAAATGAGAGTTGTCTATTCTACTCAGCCGGATACCACACGGTGGGTCAACTTACCATAGTTGCCTTTTGCGATAACTCGGTAAGACATGAAGGTGGTCTATTCCACTCAACCGGATACCACATGATAGTTCAACTTACCATAGTCGCCTCTTACGACACCTCGGTAAGGAATGGGGTGGTCTATTCTACTCAGTCCGATACCACACGATAATTTATAATACCTTTGTAAAATTTGTTTATTAGGAGAGACGTTCTGAGACGTGTATAACGTACTTTGTATATTTAAATACAAGACACATATATGTAATACATACATGAACATAGTCACAATAACTCACACTAGTACAAAGGTACATACACGGTCTCAGGATGCACCACAACAGTAACACGAGAGCCTTTGGTGAGAGTGGTCGTTACATGTTGTTATTTGTTAGTTTGTGTTTGAGGCTGTGGTATATTCATACAACATTAGTTTATAAACACGACATCTGACTGGTAACCAATAAAAAAGAGCTTCTCCGTATCACATGTTGACTTATATGATAAGGTATAATTTGGCTATCGCCTTGCACATGTTGCAAAGGGTTGGGCTCATTAGTGTCACATGCGGCGTGGCAAGAGGGCTATATTTGCCGAGTGTCAACCATTTTGGTATCCTTTTTCGTCAATGTTGAAAAATTGAAACAATTTACATCATTTTAAGAATTTTCTCTAATACTTTTTACGTTGCCTCCTTATTTAGAATCTGTTCCAATTAAATGCACTTCTGTTCACCGAATTCTCTTTTACCTTTAAATTTTTACTTTTACTTTTTACTCTTTATTTTTAAATTCCTTTTATACCCCTTTTTGCGATATTGTTATGCCTTTTTTTCTCATTATTTCAAAAAAATAATTAGGTAGTTGGGGATCGGTCCTAGGTTACATTTCTCGAGACTGCCCGTGCCCCTAATAAGCTACGCTGACTTGACAGTTTATGGAAAAATAGTATTTTATACTCATTATAAATTTAAGTATGTTTTAATGCCCAAAAACAGAGATAAAACGAAATTTTTCCCCCCAAAACTCTCTACATGCGGATTTCAGGAAAATCATTGGAGCAGTAAGCTGTGGTGGCCTAGCGGTGCGACAGTGTGAATCTCTAGAGACGATCATGGGTTCAAACCCGGAAGGAAAACATCGTGAGGAAACCTGCATATCTCTAGAGAATCCTAGGGATATGTGTAACTTACCAATCCGCATTGGAGCAGCGTGGTAGGTCTTAGCTCCAACCCTTCTCTCCAAAAATGGAGAGAGGAGGCCTATGCCCAGCAGTGGGATAGTAACAGGCCGTTACTTACTTACTTATTGGAGCAGTTTGCTGAGATTCCGAAAATATACATATATATACAAGATTAACTCATTTAAATTTAAAAATGTTAAAGATAGTTTCGATAACGTTGCGTATTATATTGTTCATTATTTATATTACTATTAACAAAGTAATAACAGGTCGCACCTTGGACACTTCAATTCAAGGTAAACTCGAACAGTGGCACAATTTATCATGGCTACCATGTAATGAGGTACGATCACTCGGGCAGTTTTTGTACCGTATTAAAATAAGCGACGGTTCAAGGTTAACGCCTAGGTCTAGTGTGACATTCTATGGAACTGTTATGTAATTATATTTATCTTCCTGCTCTTATCCCACTCTAAGTGGGGTCGGCACAACATGGTTTATTTAAACATGCTGTTATGATTTGGCTGCGTTTTAACGACCGGCCGCCTGCCTGGCATTAACTTACCTTAGTCGAATTTTACGAGTACCTAGGTAAGAAAGAGTCTATTCTACTAAACCGGGTACTTAGCCTCATCATCATCCTCATCATCCACTGCACTTATCCCACTCTAAGTGGGATCGGCATAACATGTTATAAACCTCTTGTCACATGATTTGGCGACCGGCCGCCTGCCTGACGTCAGCTTTAGTCGTAGTTTACGACATCTCGGTAAGAAAGAGAGTGGTCTAATCTGCTCAACCGGATATCACACGGTGGGTCGACTTACCTTAGTCGCCTTTTACGAAACCTCGGTAAGAAAGAGAGTGGTCTAATCTACTCGACCAGATACCACACGGTGGGTCAACTTACCTTAATCGCCTTTTACGACACCTCAGTAAGAAATGAGGGTGGTCTATTCTACTTCGCCAGATACTACACGGCGGCTCGACTTACCTTAGTCGCCTTTTACGACACCTCAGTAAGAAATGAGGGTGATCTATTCTACTTAGCCAGATACCACACGGCGGGTCGACGTACCTTAGTCACTTTTTACAATTCCTCGATAAGAAATGAGGGTGGCCTTTTCTAGTCACCCGGATACTACACGGCATTAACAAAAATACAAAGAAAAGAAGTAAAACCAGTGGACTTTATATACTTTTGTTCTGCAAATTGCAATTTACAAGGCGAATTAAATTCAGACAAGCTCAAGATAAATAACTTTAGATTACAACGGTACATTTGTTCAATTTATAACACCGTTTGATATTTCCCGAGGCGGACGGAAGGTTGCTAATTAGGCGGTTTCCTGTAGATTTGCTCCCACCTGTCGCTGCCTCTGACGTACCTATCGAAATTAATTACATCTATTGATTAATACTCCGGTACTGCTTTTAGCGACTGTATTTTGCAATAACAGAAACACACTAATAGGTATTTCGATATTATAAATACAAATAAATAATAAATATATGGGACACTTACACACACGGTCGTCCGTCCCCAAAGTAAGTAACTTAATACTTGTGTTACGGTAGACAGACAACTGGTGAATATATACTCATATATTTTTTAAATACATAATTAAATACAAATCAAATTTAGAGCCCGAAATCAGGGTTAAAACGTAACGTAAACGTTTTTTCAAATAAAACTTATCTAGATTGATTTTTCTACGCCGTGTGGTATCCGGCTGAATAGAATAGTACCACTCTCATTTCTTACCGAGGTGTTGTAAAAGGCGACTAAATTAAATCGACCCGCCGTGTGGTGTCCGGCTGAGTAGAATAGACAAACATCATTTCTTATCGAGGTGTCGTAAAAGGCGACTAAGGTACGTTGACTCACCGTGTGGTATCCGGTTAAGTAGAATAGACCACCCTCTTTCTTACCGAGGTATCGTAAAGTACGACTAAGGTAAGTTGACGTCAGGCAGGCGGCCGATCGTTAAATACGTAGCCAAATCATGTGACAGCATGTTTATAACAAGTTGTGCCGACCCCACTTAGAGTGGGATAAGGGCAGGAAGATGATGATGAAATATAAATAAGTAATTAATATATGGGACACTTACTCACACGGTCGTCCGTCCCCAAAGTAAGTAACTTTATACTTGTGTTATGGTAGGCAAAAACCTGGTGAATATATACTTATATATTTATTAAATACATACTTAAATACAAATATACACCCAGACTCGAACACCTATTTCGATATTATCATATAAATTAATTTTAATTTCCAATTCAAATTTAAAAAGTAATAATAAAATTATTTCGCTATAATCCGCGATGAAGTGAAATAGAAAATACATATAATGCAAAATGAGTAGAGTAGAGTAGAGTGGACAATCGGTTTTCATACCTGATATATGCGGGATTCGTAAAAACACATGCACAAACCTTCAACACGGCCACTACAATACACTAGCACTACATACGTTCACTGTCACAAACTCAACAATCGTTTCACCTGCTTCTGTTGCGGGGCGAAACGGATTTTCAAATAAAAAATCGAGATTTTTTCAAATAAAACCTAGCTAGATCGATTGATTTATCGCCCCCAAAAAATACCTATATACTGAATTTCATGAAAATTGTTTTAGCTGTTTTAAGTGTACATATAAGATTAGGACATTTAAATATTAAACTCATTGATTCTTAATTGTGGTTTGAACTCGTGACTCCAGAATTCCGTACAGCAACGCATATTTTAAGTTATTTATCTAATCCCATTAAAATTTAGTTCTATGACTGGCCCGTTGGAGCAGTGGTTAGTGACGCTGCATTCAGCTCCGCGGGTCGCGGGTTCGATTCCCGCCGAGGTCCAACATTTTCTATAAATGAATTTGTTGGTCTTTGAGCCTGGGTCTATATTTGTATTTGTATTTAAGTATGTATTTAACAAATATGTAAGTATATATTCACCAGTTATCTGTCACCCAAAACACAAGTATTAAGTTACTTACTTTGGGGACGGACGACCGTGCGTGTAAGTGTCCCATATATTATTATTATTTATTTATTTATTCTTTATGCATACAGAAAATAAATTTATAAAATATACATATATATAATATGTACAAGAAATGATTTATTATAAGATTCAAGGGCGGTCTTATCGCCTACAGCGATCTCTTACAGACACAATTGCATTATATTATTATTATTATTATATGTTTACATTTTTCTTACTCGTGGTTTGCACTCGTGACTCCAGAATTACGTACAGCAACGCATATTTCAAATTATTTATCTAATCCCATTAATATTTAGTTCTATTATAATGGTATTCATAGCACAATGCAAGCATAACTCAAGGCTCTGATAAGCGCAACGCTGCGTCCAGTTCAGTGCACCGGCGCGTCGCTGCACCACTTTTTGTTCGGTCCCGGGCGCTCCGCTCACCCGCTTATTTGCGATCATTAATCATTATTTTGGCTCTCCGTACTGTAGCATTTTGAGAAAATAACCCTTTTTGTATTGAAGCCGGTTCGCAACAGATCCTCGGCTCCTTCGAGCGTGTCGTATGCAATAATATCAAACATTTTTAAATCTACACTAGCTCTGCCCACTCAGTCTGTCACAAAGTTTTCCCGCGTATATTCCTTCATTTTTCCGCAGTGACGAAAGCAGCAGAAGGCGAGCTTTTACTTACTTACTTACTAGTGTAAGATATTCAATACAATTTACATCAAATCGTAATGTATTATTAACCTAAACCTTCCAGTAGAGTTGCACTACCTATTAGTAAAAACTGAACAAAAATCCGTTCCGTAGATTTTGAGAAAATCAGACATATATACAGACATATTTTTTTTGGGTACTTTGTTTTATAATAAGTATAATATATTCTAAGGAAAATAAAATATGTCATCTTTGTCTGTCAGTTACACTTTAACCTGCTTGACAAATATTGATGAAATTTGGCATTTCTCTTTCAAAATTTTTCGTTTTTCAACGCTAGATGTTTAGGTTAATAATCTGCGGATTTTTTAGGAATCCATACTGTTATTATAAATGAGAAAGCCTGTTTTTGATCTATCTGTCAGGTTCTAAGACGCTCGGGCAATAACAATGAAATTTGAACCAATCAAAATTGACACGAATACGGATACAGCAAGTATCCTACAATTATGTTAAGCCGTGGAGTGTAAAAGCGATACAAACCCACACACGCCAGAACTTGCTAGGTCATATTAGTAGAAATATCTGGGTGACCGAGCTTCGCTCGGTAATTTTTTATAAAAAAAAAACTTAAAAAAAAGAAAAAAACAATTATTTAGTTGGGGATCGATCCTTGGCATTCACATTTCTCAAGGCTGGCCGTTACCCGAATAAGCTACGTCGACTTGACAGCTAATGGCGAAAATTCAATTCAATATAAATGTTAGTGTTTTTTAATGCCCAAAAACAGGGATAAAACAATATTTTTTTTTACATAAAACCTAGCTAGATCAATTTTTCTCCCCCAAAATCTCATACATGCTGAATTTCGGGATAATCGTTGGAGCCGTTTCCGAGATTCAGAAAATATATATATATACAAGATTAACTCATTTAAATATAAAGATAACTTTTACGATTTCGAAACCTATATTGTCAAATAGCCCAATAGTCTAAAGGAAACAAATAATATTACTTTATTTAAAAAACTTCTAAAGTCCTATATTAAAAAAAGCAATAATTTAATATATAAAACTTAAATTATTGCTCTCAATCAATATTTATATGTTTAATTATTTTTTATGTTTAAGAAGTACATATTTCTTTAAAATAAATAGCTAAGATTTTACGGATTGTTAAGTGGTGCATGCGTCTTAAGCAAATAAGATAGTTTAATTTTAATTCTCAGTTAAGCGTACATTGTTCTTTTGAGAAAATAAAATGTCCTTAACCCGATATTGCAAGAAAAATAGTAGTCTTTATAGGTACGATCCATAGGTAAGATTCTTTATAAGTACGACCCATATGCAAGTTCTTCTGGAAGTTTCAGTATATTTGCGAGGTGAAGCGTCGCTTTCGGGGCGGTGACAGATGCGCTGCATTGCCGACGCGCCAACTCGGCCGAGAACAGGGACAGACTGAGCATACTTCTATTACCTATACTAATATTATAGAGAGGAAAAATTTGCTTGTTTTATTGTAATCTTGTCACATAAAAACTACTGGACCGATTTCAAAAATTATTTTACCATTGGAAAGCTGCATCTTTACTGAGCAACATAGACTATATTACAATTTAAACTTAAATGGAAATAAAACTTTTATTTTCACAAAAATAAATCTATGACTTAGTAGGTATGTACTCGGGTGAAAACGCGGGATATTACCTACTAGTCACTACATATTATAAAACAAAGTCCATATTTCCCTATGTACGCATAAAACTTTAAAACTACGCAACAGATTTTGATGCGGTTTTTTTTAATAGATAGAGTGATTCCAGAGGAAGGTTTGTACGTATAATAACATTCAATACGGAGTAAAGAAATACTGTAATTTTTGAGGTTTCTGTAAATAATTACATTTTTTTCCGCTTACATTGCAAACGCAGGCTAAACCCTACGAGATTTATCAAAATAATGTACTAAGTATTTGTACACCTTGAAAAGGTCTACAGAAAAGTCCGCGATGGTATATGTCTATCTCTTATGGATAACCCACTATAGCATTTTTTGTCATTTACTTTTTACGAAAAATAATGCCTTATTTTTGAAGCAATTTTTATACAATACAGCATTAATCTTTATCCAATTAAGTACCTTAAATAAATAGTTGATTTAATATAGATCAATATGGCCGTTTACAGCATGTAATTTAAGTGAACATTTTCGGAGATATTACAGATTTAAAATGCCGTGAGGACGCCGCGCTTTGCCCTATAACACTTCGGCTTTAGCAGCGATGTCGCTCTTTCAAGAGTTTGTTTAAAGACATTCTGTAATTAATTGTAAAAATAAAATACATAGGGAAAAATGTTAAAATAAATACGCAAATATGTACTATATGAATTTAGATATTCAAAGATAGCAGGAATATTCTTGGAATAGGGAGATGGAAATTGTTTTTCTCCAAATTTAACTCTTGCGGGCCACGGGCAGTAATGAATAAATCAAAACTACTGGATCGATTTTAATAAATTTTTTTCACTGAGGGACATGGGCTATATATTTTATACCCGTGCGAAGCAGGGGCAGGCCGCTAGTTATATTATAAAACAAAATGTCCAAAATATGTCTGCTTTTATGTGATCGATTTTCTTAAAATCTATTGAACTGATTTATCTTTTTTTGTTAGAAGGTGCAATTCTTGAAAAAGGTTTACGTAAATAGTCCCGAATGGCGATTTTGATGTTTCTTACACTAGATAATAGAGGTGGTTATTGAGGAACAGATAAGCTATTTTTATTCTAATTTTTCTGTGAGGTCGCGATAAAACCTTTATGACACAGTGTTTTCAACTTAGAACAAGCCGCGGACTAGCTAACGTGCTAAAGCTAGCGCACGCTACTTAAAAATAAATATACTTAAAAATCAGTTCTTTTATAATAGATTCTTTTACAACAGAACTTAAGAGTGAAAAATATTTTTTAATATCGGTTGTTAGTAGGTAGGTGGAAAGGTAGGTCTCATCGTTACATAGAGAATTAAAATCATATACACATCTATTTCATTTTATATCATAATACAAATAACATAGCAAATTACGTTTTTATTATATTATATTTAACCAGAGCTAGTCACGATAAAATCAAGTATGTATTTTAATTTTTTTACACATTACCGCTTTTAATTGCCGTGTAGTATCCGGCTGAGTAGAATAGACCACCCTCTTTCTTACCGAGGTGACGTAAAATACGACAGAGGTAAGTTGACGTCAGGCAGGCGGCCGGTCGTAAAAACGCAGCCAAATCATGTGACAGCATATTTATAACATGTTTGGCCGACCCCACTTAGAGTGGGATAAGGGCAGAAAGATAAAGTATTTTAATTATAAAAAGTTTATAAAAATTAGATACTAGATAGAAGTTATTTAAAATTAAATTTTCATTCTTTTTCCGAATACTAAATTTCCCTTAAATAAATTACATATACGCAACACAAATACGTCTCTGTCAAAGAAAGCGAGGGAGAATCGATGACAAAATACAAATTTTATTTTATTAAATTCAAAAAAGCGTCTAATGATTGATAGGAGCGCGCCCCTACAGACCTCCATAACTGCATAACTCTTGCTACACAATAAAATGGATCATTGCCTTTGAACCAAATATTGATGCCGTGACGGGTGAATATATTTGAACGGGAGGCATGTAATTTATTTATTTCAAAAGTAATAATAAAATTATTTTGCTATAATCCGCGAAGAAGTAAAATAGAAAATATATATAATGCTAAATGTAGAGTGGACAATCCGTTATCATACCTTATACATGCAGAATTCGTAAAAAACACATGCACAAGCCTCCACCACCGCCACCACAATACAAAAGCACTATATACGTTCACTATCACAAACTCAACAATCGTTTCGCCCCGCAACCGAAGCATAATCAGGAGTTATATATATTTTCTATTTTACTTCTACGCGGATTATAGCAAAATAATTTGTATGTATTATGGATCTCCGCAAAGTAATACCTAATTCTATAAATTATTTATTTATTTTAAAAGGCCATCAACAATATACACACCGTGTAGAGCAACAAATACAAATTGTGATATTTTTTTAAGCTAAGTGCACAACATGTCATAAATATGCTGTCACATGATTTGGCTGCGTTTTTACGGCCGGCCGCCTGCCTGACGTCAACTTAATTTAGTAGTAAAGAGGGTGGTCTATTGTACTCAACCGGATACCACACAGTGGGTGAACTTACCTTAGTCGCCTTTTACGACACCTCGGTAAGAAATGAGGTTGATCTATTCTACTCAGCCGGATACCACACGGCGGGTCGACTTACTTAGTCGCCTTTTACGACACCTCAGTAAGAAATGAGGGTGGTACTATTCTATTCAGCCGGATACCACACGGCGTGAAGAAAGATGTCGAATGTGTATGGGAAATGATTCTTATCAATGACGAGGTAACTGTAACTGCATTGTGGTTAGGAACTAGATAGTTTCTCGATAACGGGTGTATTGACTATTAGCGATAAGTGACACTATAAGTCGCTTATACCAGACCAGATAAAGACGTAAGCGATTGTCTACTAAATAAACACTTAATATTTAAATGAGTGAATCTTGTATATATGTATATATATATATGTCGCATCCTGGCAACCATCATTCCATCATTAAAAATATATTGAAAATACATTGAAAATACATTGAAAATAGAAGGCGCAGCGGTGACAGAATGCAGACGGCGCATGTGAGAGATGAAGACAGATGCTTGTCATGGCGCAGTTGTGAAAATTGTTAAGAAGAATATAAAGTTGAAGATAAGCGTTGTACTTTTCCATATTCACGATACCCTAACTACGCCCACTAATGTCTAAGAATGATGCCCGAGATACTGATGAGTCTACATCAGTCGTGGGATTCAATCGTGCAAATGAATGGATAGTATGAAGGGACTATGATGACTCACAATGGCGGATACTTAGAGTTACGAAATAAAACAATTCAAACACCAAAAACAAAAAGAAAAAAAAAAAAATCCAAGTGAGACGAATATTATCAATCGGCCGAAGTTTAAACCCGATAAATGATGATTTTACGTAAAATTGTGGTGTAATACAGCGTTATACTTGGACGGAAAAACAAAAGAAGATACGTTTTTTGGAAATTTCTGCGGCTGCACTTATTAATTTCAACAATGATAGATCAATGGATAATTAAAAATCATTCTGTATATGCCTGTTTTCGTGTTACGTATTTGATGAATTGTTGGAAGAATTTAAATATAGTGCAAATTGCATCATGAACGGTGATTACGCATTTGGTACAAAATTGATATTTGACTGCAATGGCTTGCATTCATAACGGATATATCTTCGCGTCAAAAGCCGCACCAGGATCTACAAGTATACTCCTATTTGAAACGAAAGTTATTTATAGAGGATCGCAGATTCAACGCGATCCCAATTCAAGGGTCTTAGTTGCGATCAGCAGTGCACAGAAAAATGGAGTGTCGCAAACGGATTTTGGAACCAAAAGACTATTGTCTGTGGTACTGTGGTAAGCCCTGGACAAAGACGACAAGCAGATTACAAATTATTTGTGTGCTACAGGTGTAGCAGGCTGGGTCACGTCGCGAGTCGCTGCATGGCCAATGGACCTGCTCTTTGAGGTACCAGTACACCGACGAGTAGACTGTAGACCAAAGTCTGGTCAAACCGCCATCAGGAGCTTTCACATCATTTGGTAGGTGTTATTACTTTGATTTGTTTCTGGGCCTGGATGTTCTCTCATAAAAGAGACTATATATAACTTATAAATTTAGTTGGGTAATAATTAATAATGTTGTCATTAATAGGGATGGCTAACAAGAATGTTTATAGTACCTTGCAAATGATTGTCAAATAAAGTAAACGGTTTTACAACTGAAATTATAAGAAGGGGGTGAACTGTTAACCTTTTGCCAATTCAGCTCTTTTAGTCAAAAACATAATGTGTCTTATTGTCTTACAAAAATACCTCAGAGTCAAGTACCTATTGACAATGACAAGATTTGTGGTAACGTAATTTGTGTTGATGTCTACACAGACGGGTTCTTGGTTCGGTGGGTCGGTGACTGTACCAGAGTATCGTCTGTAGCCCAGTAGAAATCGGCATCTGCTCAGGGTGGTCCGTGGGTACGCAGTGAGCGATAGCTCTGGGGGTCGATGACACCAGGGTATCGTCTGTAGCCCGGTAGAAATCGGTATCTGCTCTGAGTAGTCCGTGGGTACGCAGGGAGCGATAGCTCTGGGTGGTATAGTCGGGTCTAGCTGTGTAGCGATGGCCGTGAGTCATGTGGACTCGTTATCCCTGAGGGAAGACCCTTCTGCTGAGACAGAAGCGGTAGACCACGAACAAGATACCTGGGTTGTTTTTGAAGTAAATTCTGATAGGTTTTCTGTTTATTTTTATAATGTCATGGTGAGTGTCAGTCAATGGTACTCTGCCTCAGTACTTTTCGTATGCATTATGGGTTTGGCATGGCCTTACATGTTATTTGTTGGGTTTCATAGTTCAATGATCTTATCACTATCACTTATCACTTATGACGAGATATAATTTTCCTTGTTTTGTTCGTTTATTAAAAAGATCTAGACATCAATGACCCAGATGTTGTAGGATAGGCCGAACGGAATTTCTGGGTTCGTTTGTTTGTTACAGATCAACACACGGGGACGTGTGTCTCGCAGGATGGCCGTGTCGCATCCTGGCAACCATCATTCCATCATTAAAAATATATTGAAAATACATTGAAAATACATTGAAAATACATTGAAAATAGAAGGCGCAGCGGTGACAGAATGCAGACGGCGCATGTGAGAGATGAAGACAGATGCTTGTCATGGCGCAGTTGTGAAAATTGTTAAGAAGAATATAAAGTTGAAGATAAGCGTTGTACTTTTCCATATTCACGATACCCTAACTACGCCCACTAATGTCTAAGAATGATGCCCGAGATACTGATGAGTCTACATATATATATAATATATTTTCCGGCTCATACTATTTTCATGAAACTAAACATGAAACAATAATATGTAGAGGGTTTTGGGGTCGAAAAATCGATTTAGCTAGGTTTCATTAAAAAAAAATCTTTTTATTCCTGTTTTCGGAAACTAAAATCCACTAAAATAGAAATACACAGGAAGCTTCAATTTGCTGTCATTTGTAAAGTTGTGATAGCTCAATGGGGAACGGGCGGACTGTGAAAGTTAATATATCCGGGATAGTTTTATCGGATGAGCCCGACTAGTTTCAAGCCCATACGGGGCTTTTATTCATGAGCTCTTGAGGCCTTGATGAATAGCTCATGAAACTAGTCGGGCTCATCCGATAAAATAGGACGTGAGTATAGCCGGTTTCTATACATTAATTACCTTTAATTCTTTCTAACGTACTTACCTTTCGGCTATCACGTTTCAATAACGTATTGTTATTATATATAAATCTTTTCGAAAAGCTCCTTTTACATCTTTAAGTATGAATTCAGTATCTAAATGTTCTATAGGGAAAATAATTGTGCTTAGCAATATTGAACAAGGGGTGAAGATTTAATGTGGGCGCTGACCGCTCCAAGATGGATCAGCGAACTACTTGTTTACAAGAGCACGACATAATGGCTGAGCTATAAAATATTGATACTATCCACTTAGTGCCTTCTTGTAAAATCTATTATCATCACATATATGTTATCTGTATAATTTGTGTATTTATAGATCACCAACAAATACACACATTATACATTAAAATTTTACATAGAACAACTTAAAATGTGTAGTATTTTAATTAAAGGTGATGACAACTTTCAAATTAAGTAAAAACTGGAGATCTGATTTAACTTAAATTATATTATCGTTAAAATAAAACAAAAACGGTTTACACAAAGAGGAGAAAAAGAAAATTAATACAAATAAAATATATGTAATAAAATATAAGTATATGTCAGCTACTGGCTACAATATATAACTGAGAGTTTAAGATCAGCACTTATCACTTATATAAAAAATGTTATTTAAGTTATAGAATTAGGTGATGTGTTGCCCAGGTTCATAATACATTTTTGGTTCATAAAGTAATGATAATTAAATTTTATCATTACTTTTGTAAAATATCGTTAACATGGTATAACAATTGTACATATTTTTTATATCTTGTTTTTCGACTGATTGGCGCCCTGATTGCTAAACGAAGGTTCTGGACTACACGAACTTGTGTCGCTTTGAAGATCTGCCAAAGATATTTTAGTTGATGTTTAATCAAGGGCTATCAAAAGTTTGTGTATTATTTGTGTTTATTTTTGTGATGTGATTGTCAAGATTTTTGTGGGTCAATCATACTTAAAGATACGTGGAAAGCATTGATAGAGGAAGTTTCGGGTGTATTTCGGTTTTTCTCAAAGCGTGACATCGATATGCGCTTGAAGAGATGAGGTATGTATAGCAGGGATGAATTTCTATGGATATTAACGTTTCGCTTCAACCGCAGACAACGGGTAAGAACATTAATTATATAATAATAGTAATAATAATTCTTTATTTTCCTCACCATAATCTTACTATACAATAAGTGAAAGTTTAAACAAAAAAAAATATATATAAGAAAATACACACTACATTAACTAATTTAAATAATACTTTTTTTTGTTAATTATTAATAGCATTACATTGTTTACTTTTTCGATGTGTCTGGCGGCCACTACCGTAGGAACACCAGTATCGTATGTCCAATCCAGGGATACCTATAATGCATTAGCGGTTATAATAATAATGCATTAGCTATTGATTCTGTTGTCTTTGGAGTTTGAGAAATCTCATTATTAGAGCGTGCACGGCTGCTTCACTCGCACAGAATATTAAGAATTCTCTTGAAAGATCTTTAGGTATATCTATATATCTTTATAGATGGTTCATAAATTCAAATTCAATATATTCTTTATTCAAATAAACTTGTAAACAAGTGCTTTTGAATCGTCAACTTTACTGCTGGTTCGGAAAGCTGTTCCTACCGAGAAGAGCCAGCAAGAAACTCGGTGGTTGCTCTTTTAAAAATATAATTCTTAATACTATTTACATTAAGTCGTTACTGTTTTGTACAGGTTCAAAGAGAGCTGTTACCACACATTCTTATCTTCTAATCTTCAAGAGTATAGTAGGCTTTCTGTATCAGCCTCTTTTTAACAGTGTTTTTAAACTGCTGTAATGGCAATGCTGAAATTGATTGCGGAATTTTATTATAGAATCTTATACCAAAACCCACAAACGAGTTACGCACTTTTGCAAGGCGCAAAGCAGGAGTCGCAAGCTTATGTCGGTTCCTGCTTTGTCTATTGTATACATCACCTATCGTTTTAAAATTCTTTATACTTTTATGTACATAAATTAGATTGCTTAAAATATACGAATGTAAGAAATGCAAATGTAAGAATACCTGTTTCCTTAAACTTCTCTCGTAGGGAATCACGCGGTCTTAAATTATAAATGCCACGTATAGCTCTTTTTTTGTAAAACAAAAATTTTTCACTATCCATATGATGTTAAACACATCAGTTACGTCGTTCGGTGTCAAGTAGAACGTACCACTTTACCTCGGCATAACGGCGCACCGTTTGCCGTCCGCACTGGGGATACTTTACACAGTTAATTTAAAATTCTCATTCGTATAAATAAGGAGGGTAGCGTTTGCGTTTTATGGGTTACGATGTGCGAATGCATTGTTTGTGATGCTCCTTTGCGGTGCGCGACGTATTTTAATATCGTTAATTAGGTGTTCCCAGCTTTTAGGAGCATTTGTTGCTCGTTTTATGTCAACCGCTTAGTTGAAATATTACGTGAGCGAATTTATTAGAGGACTACGAACTTTTGATTGCTCGTTTCTATCTTCGTGGTTTGTATGTGGTACTTATGGTTATGTTTACTTAAGTATTTTCTATAGATGACAGCGATTTATAAAAGTTGATACCCATAACGACCAAGATGGCTAGAGGCAAGATGACTTGACTTCTTTTTAATTCTCTCACACACTCGTACCTTAAAGATAACTTTAAGTATACTGCACGAATTTATAGTAATTTATTTTTAATTTAGTGAAGATCTATTGAGATCTACTTACAAACCTCATGCTAGCAGTATCGGCAAGCAAGATTGTTATCACTGAAAATGTTGAGTTATCGAGTATATGTCTTAAGTAATATTTATTTTATTTATATATTTTTTTGTTGTCCTTTCGTGGTATTCCCCGCATATCATATCGTTATTTTGTCCTTTCAGAACTCAAAAGTTTGGTTGGAAGAGATATCTTATTGGAATAAGCCTTTGTACAATTTTTATTTCATATATATTATATTATATATTCTATGCCATGTATGTTTTTTTTACTTTTATCTTTAATATTTAAATGAGTTAATCTTGTATTTATATATATATATATATATATATATATATATATATATATATATATATATATATATGTATATATATATATATATATATATATATATATATATATATATATATATATATATGTATATATATATTTATTTATTTATTTAAAACGGCTCCAATGATTTTCCTGAAATTCAGCATATGGGGGGTTTTGTGGGAGATAAATAGATCTAGATAAGTTTTATTGAAAAAAAATGTCGTTTTATCCCTATTTTCGGGCCCTAAAATTTTTTGGGAATTTGCGTTGAATACAATCACAATTTTTCGCTGTCAAACGTAAAGTCATGGTAGTTCATTTGGGGAACGGGCGGTCTAGAGAAGTGAAATCCTAGGATCGAGCCCTGCCTATTATTTTGTTTATTTTTCTTTAAAAAAAAAATGTTTTCCAAGAAATTTTTAAAATTTAAATTTTTTTTTACATCATTTTCAAATTACCCAGGTACTATTAATAAAGAAATTAAACAAACAATCACAAAAAGCCTGAAATTCGTATTCACGATTCTCATATGCGTTCTTCCTGTTAAGACATAATGGTCTCTTAAATATAACCGATACTATTTTCTGTCTAATTGTATTTCGCTAAGAAACATTACAATTACGACATAAGTTCAAGTACTAACTCTTACTTTTAGCATTAGAAAAATCGAAGACACGGCGATAAACAAAGGCGTAGCGGAATGAAGGCGAAACTTTCTTACTAATTAATTTAATCCCTTCGAGCCCTATCCCATTACCCTAATTGAACTGCGGTGTACATGTCAATTCTTTGGTTTTACTTCAAAGTAGGAATTTTTCGATTATAAACTCTATTTAGTTACTAAACAGGATTAAATTCGATTGTCATCAACGTGGCGAAACTCCAATGACGTTAATGATATGAGGGGCACATTTTGTTCCGTTTTGCATAAGTGTTGCCGTAAAACAAACCTATTAATTTTTTAAGTAATTAATGTGGATTGTTTTGTATACTACAGTATAAAGTAAGTTTACTTATAAATTATAATGAATTTAATTTAACTTTTTCTTACGACTTTACATTTTATAAGATTTTAACCTAATAGTTTATATATTTTTTTTAGTTTTCAGGATTTTTTTATATATATATATTCAATTATTGTTTGAAGTGTTACCTAAATAAATGCTGTGCGTACCTGTATTTTAGAAACATATAAGAAAGACGATGTATGTATTGAATATTACAATTAGTTTCAAATGTATATGATTGAATGAATATTTTGCTCCCTTAAAGGCATTAAAGGAATTTTAAACATCTAAAACGAAGGCCTTTGCTCAGACTTGGGATAACCATATTCCGCTAATACATTTTTTCTTTAAATCTTTAAATACTGAAATTAAATACATATACCTAAAGTTTAGATTAAACAAGAGCCCGCCGTAAAAATCGAAGTTTTTCAACACGCGTGTGGTTATCTTAGAATATGTAAGAGTATAATTCGCTATAATTTTATTATTCACTTTTTCTACATAAATGAAAGTTTGAAATTGAGTAATATATATTTGATATTGTTTATAGCATAAATCTTAGTATATATTTTAGGTCATTTATAGAAGACAACATTACTCTATGGAAGTCCATAGTACAAATGTTTTGATCCTCCTCCTCCTCCTCCTCCTTGCATCGTTTCCCCAATAATGGGGATCGTGACTCCACCATTCAAGCCTTCGTATTAACGATGGTCTTCCAGCTTTTCCTGCTTTCAGCCACGTGGATGGCCTCGGAGACTGTCGTATTGAGTGTAGTGCGAATCTGGTCTGACCAGCGCATAGGGCTACGTCCTCTGGATTTCTTGCCATCGACCTTGCCTGTGACAATAAGTTTCAAAATGTTTTGATAGATATATACCTATTGCTATAGTCCGCGTTTGTTAAGAAAATCTATGTAATACTAAGTGTAGGAAGCAAAACCGTTCTTATACCTAATACACGCAGGATTAGTAACCACACTACACACATTCACTACGACAATCTCAACGATTTCAACGATATATATATTCGCAGTGAATTATACTGATTTCTTTGTGTATTGAGAAGTCAAAGTTGTTCTTTATTAAATTGATCATGTGTTTATAATATGCATATGGAGGTGGGGACATAATAATAAAGTAAACGTCTAAGTAAATAATTTAGACATTTTCACTTAACTCCGGTGATATTTTATTAATATAAACAATTCTAACACAAAAGTTTCGAATTGACATATGAAAGAAGAACAAACTTTGATTATATTCAGATAATCATTCGTTACTTATTTGTTCAGGTAATCTATTTCTAATGTCTTAATATTTATAAAACATGTCGAGTATTATACATCAATAAGAAATATATATTTTTTATTCATCATTCTCCTGCCCTTATCCCACTCCAAATAGGATCGGCGCAACATGTTATAAACATGTTGTCACATGATTTGGTTAGGTATTTTACGACCGCTTGCTTACCTGACGTCAACTTACCTTAGTCGCCTTTGAATACACTTCGGTAAAAAGAGGGTGGTCTATTCTACTCAGCTGGATACCATAAGGCGGGTCAACTTACCTTAGTCGCCTTTTACGACACCTCGCTAAGAAATGAGTGTGGTGTATTCTACTCAACCGGATACCACAAGGCGGGTCAATTTACGTTAGTCGCCTTTACGACACCTCGCTAAGAAATGAGTGTGATGTATTCTACTCAACTGGATACCACAAGGCGGGTCAACTTACCTTAGTCGTCTTTTACGACACCTCACTAAGAGTGTAGTCTATTCTACTCAGACGGATACACCGCACTACATAATTTTAGGTAATTTTTATATTGATAAGAAATAATTACATATTTGGGAAAGTTATAATTTCAATTTTAACAAAATTGATAATAAGTTTGTGTGCGTTTTACTTCCTAGAAATTGATACTTATCATTCGGCTTAATAGCCTATAATATACAAGAAAAGGTTTTTCTATAATGCTTGAAGTTTTCATATATTTCCCGAGTTAAATTAAGCGATTAGCAGCTGAAATTACTGTTAAATATAAGTTTTGTTTATTCAACAGTCAACCAACACGACTTAAATAGGGCAAATAAAACATAAATTTGGTTAAAAAAATTTTTTCATTTATATCTTTAAAAGTTATGAGTGTAAAAGTATGAGGATTATACTTTGGAAGGATTTTAGTGAAGTTACAAATTCCGGCCCTTATCCCACCCTAAGTGGGATCGGCACAACATGTTACAAACATGTTGTCACATGATTTGGCTATGTATTTTACAACCGGCCGCCTGTCTGACGTCAACTTACCGTAATTGTATTTTGCGACCCCTCGGTAAGAGAGAGGGTGATCTTTTTTACTCAACCGGGTACCACAGACACGGTGGGTTAGCATACCATAGTCGCCTTTCACGACATCTTGCTAAGAAATGAGGGTGATCTATTTATTCTACTCAACCGGGTACCAACCGGTGGGTCAACTTACCTTAGTCGCCTTTTACTACAGCTCGGTAAAAAATGAGAGTGGTCTATTCTACTAAGCCCGATACCACGCGGCTTTAAGTAATTAAGTAAAATGTCATATGACACTTTCATTATAAGCAATCCTATAGACTATATCAATTCAAATGAAAAACTAATATTGCTTTTAAATTTGCTTGTATAAATGCATTCAAGGAAACGGTTATGTTGCTTTCAAATTAAATGCTATTTCTGTTCTAGCGACATAATGAAGCATAGGCCATAACAAACTTCCGTGAAATGGGGTAAAACTAATTCCGCGGACACCACGCCATGTGGCGGCTTCCCGTTCGATTCCCGGGGGGGTTACCGAGGGCACTAATGTCACGCCTATTATTCCTCGATATATCTCATTGTGACGTCAATATTTTTATTTTCGGTCAGTTGTGTCCATTTGGGAATTTACTTAAGTATATATATATCCTCTTGCCCTCATCCCACTCTAAGTGGGGTCGGTGTGGTATACGGATGAGTAAAATAGACCACCCTCTTTCATACCGAGGTGTCGCGAAAGGCGACTAAGGTAAGTTGATGTCAGCCAGGCTACCGGTTGAAAAAATACGTAGCCAAATCGTGTGATAACATGTTTATAGCATGTTGTACCGACCCCACTTAGAGTGGGATAAGGGCAAGAGGAGGAAGGTAAGAAATGACGGCTCGAAGAACCAACAAAATCTTTTATAAAAAATGTTTACCACCGGCGGGAATCGAACCTGCGACCCGCGGAGCTAAAGGCTCGAAGGATCACTAGGATCCCTCTAAGGATCCCTCTGCGCCAACGGGCCAATGCTTAATACATGTTGTGCCGCCCTCACTTAGAGTGGGATAAGGACAGGAGAATGATGATGATTTATTTATTTGTAATTGTAATTTGTAATTTAATTGTTATTTGCGATATATTCTATAATAGTTAAGTTAAGTAAGTAGTAAGTTACGGCCTGTTACTATCCCACTGCTAGGCACAGGCCTCTTCTCTCCGTTTTTTTTTGGGTAGAAGGCTTGGAGCTAAGACCTACCACGCTGTTCCAATGCGGATTGGTAGGTTACACATATCCCCAGTATTCTCTAGAGATATGTAGGTTTCCTCACAATGTTTTCCTTCACCGAAAAGCGTGTGATAAATTGCAATTATCAATTAGACACATAAGTTTTACTAGAAAACTCATTGGTGCCTGCCCGGGGATTGAACCCTAGACCTCCTCGAAAGAGGCGCACGGTGTTACCGCTGGGCTACCACAGCTTATTATTCGATAATAGAAAATCGAAAATTTAACCTAATATAAGACTAGTAGATTCACTCGCGAGCCGAACAAGCTTTGCATTACCGCTCAAGGGCACTAAACAATCTTATAAAGTACACTGTATATTACACGTCAAGGCCCGCAAGACCCGGCCATCCTTTATTCAAATAAACCCTATTTTTATGGAAAACCTGCCCTTTCCGCATCAATATCAATTTCCGAGCGATTGTTGTAGAAATAAAGGGATGACCCTTAAGGGAACGCCGGCCTTAGGTTATCTACTAACTTTATTAGGGAATCTTTTTCGGACAAGTACCTACGTCATTCTTTATTTTGTGAGAAAGGCTGCTCGAGATAATTTAGAGGACGTATATTGAACGTCTCTTTTTATTTACGTCTTACAAATTTACCTAGCACATGTTTTTTTGAATGAATATTTAGTGTCGAACAGAAATCCTCCTCCTTGCGTCGTTTTCCTCAGTGCTGAGGGTCGTGGCCTTTTCCACGGATTACTTTTTTACGGATAACTGATCTCCAGGTTCTGCGATCACTTGCTGCTTTTAAGGCCTCGTGGACTTGAACAGAAATAAATTTATTTAATTTCTTCTCATCATTTTTGAACAGCTGATCCTTATAATATAATAAAGTCAATAGTTTGTCTGCATCACACAGACACAAAAAGCTGTGGTAGCCCAATCGGTAAACGGTGCGACTCTCTCGACGAGGTCACGGGTTCAAACCCTGGCAGACACCAATGAGTTTTTCTGTTAAAACTTATGTGTCTAATTGATAATTGTAAGTTTTGTTGTCTTTTAAAAACATTAAGGCTCGGTCACCCAGAGACTTAAAACTTATATTACTTATTGACAATTGCAATTTGTGACACGCTTTTCGGTGAAGGAAAACATCTTGAGGAAACTTGCATATCTCTAGAGAATTCTGGAGATATGTGTAACTTACCAAGTCGCATTGGAGCAGCGTGGTAGGTCTTAGCTTACAATTCGGTAATATTTTAACGATATAAAATACTAAATAAAAAATTAAGAACGAAAGTGTTGGTGATATCTAAGAGATGATCCCGGATATTTTCACTTCTTTAGTCCAACCTTTTCCCAACTGAGCTATTACAACTTTACAAATGACGGCAAAATTAATCTTTGTATTCTATTTGTATTTAAGCAGTTTTTCAATACCTGAAAACAAAGACAAGAAATAATTTTTCAAAAAACAACCTATATCGATTTATCGTCCCCGAAATCAATGCCTGAAAACAGGAAATAAAACAACATTTTTTTAAATTAAAACATAGCTGGATAGATTTATGACCCTCGAAACCCCGAACATACGGAATTTTATGATAATCGTTGGTGCTTTTTCTCATTTCAGATTATATAAATAAACAAGATAACTCATTTAAATAATAAAGATATAGATTTATTTTCATTGCGGATTATAGTATAATAACTTTATCATTATTTTTGCTCTTTTTACATTTAAAATAACAGTTCACCTTTTTTAACTATTCTGTGTACATACTGCGACTCTACTACGCCGTGCGGTATCCGGCTGAATAGAATAGTACCACCCTCTTTTCTTACCGAGGTGTCGTAAAAGGCGACTAAGGTAAGTCGACCCGCCGTGCAGTATCCGGCAAAGTAGAATAGACCACCCTCATTCCTTACCGAGGTGTCGTAAAAGGCGATTAAGGTAAGTTGACCCACCGTGTGGTATCCAGTTCAGTAAAATAAACCTCCCTCTTTCTTACCGAGGAGTCGTAAAATACGATTAAGATAAGTTAATGTCAGGCAGGCGGCCGGTCGTAAAAACGTAGCCAAATCATGTTACAGCATGTTTATAATATGTTGTGCCGACCCCACTTAGAGTGGGATAAGGGCAGAAGGATATATAGTATAATTCTTTTTACACTTAAAATAACACTAAGTCTACCTTTTTTTCCTATTCCGTATACATACTAGGAGTTTATTAAAAATTGGTTCACCAACAGCCTTAAATAACTCAGGATCGACTTGAGGCGCGCACTGTGATTATGGACGATTACGCCGTCACCGATCCTCTGTTCGGTCCCCACTTAATATAATAAGTCTCGCTGAATCCTGCATCGAAAACGATGCGATTACACGTTACCATTTATAATAAGTACATTACGACTGAACCAGCGTCGTACCGCCCCCGGGCCTTCAGTAATCGACCAATTATATATAATTTTCTCCCATCAGTCTTTACTTCAAGCTAGATTCTCGTAGCCCTAGTGGTAATGTTATGACCGGTTATCGATCTAATTGGTACATTATGTATGGCTCTGGGAGGTTCTGCGTTAGACCTTCAGTTACAAAAGTGCCTGAAGATACCTCACGACTGGTTGCTACTATTTCTTAAATATTGTTTCGCTTAAGCCCGTTTATAATAAATATCACGCCACAAGGTTTACTAGAAAGTTTTAGTATATTTTTATACGAATGAAAAGAGTCTGTCTGAAGATTTCATATATGTGTTTAGAAATTACACTCAGAAGAAGATAGACACGAGCTTATTTACCTGATTTTTATAAAAAACCGTGATTAACTAAAATAATATAACTATTAACTAATATGTCATGATGATTTGGCTACATATTTTACGACCTGCCGCCTGCCTGACCTCAACTTCCTTAGTCGTATTTTACTACACCTCGGTAAGAAAGAGGGCGGTCTATTCTACTCAACTGGATATCACAAGGCATTATTTACTAACTAATATGTATTAATGTATGATAAAGTCACAGTTTTGATTTGCAAGTTTCAATTTTGATTATTATACTTATTTATTATAGTGACATAATTCAAAATTAGGTGTAATTGAGTTACATACATTGTTATCCTTTTTTTAATGTCATCTTATACATTATTACAAAAACTAATGTTTTCTTGTCCTTCACAGTTATGAGTCTATTTAACACTTACGAGTTTTGTACGCACAAAACAGTTTTTTTTAAATAGTTCACTTTAATAATAAGCGTGTGATATATATAATGCTCTTTAAGAAAATTTTAATTTGTAAACACTAATGTATATTGGTAATTAAAATAAATGAATACTTTTAACAGTTTGTGTATACAGGCAGCTGCTGGCGTTAATAAAAATATACTCATATCTTACAGATAAATTTAAAACAAAACAGGTTGTATCGAAACTCAAGCTGCGGTGAACGGTCCGCCCCCAAGACCCGATGCGTACGCGTCCGTTTTTTGTATCTATTTTTGTTATAAACCTTAATAAACTTTTTCCTATTGGCCCCAAAGAAATTATAGTTCTTAACGGAATAAAATTTATAGCAGGTGCGACGACAGAAGATATCGATTGTATTGGCCGATTGTGATTGGTTGAGGGAAATCCAATCGTGCATCGATTTTATATATCGATTCTCCGATTGATATATAGAAGCAGGCGTTACTTATAGGAATTTCATAGAATAGAAGTTACAATACAAATATTTTGCTATAATCTGCATTTGTTAAGAGAATGTATGTTATGCTATGTTTATGAAGCAGGCAACATTCACATACCTTATACATTCAGGAGAAGTCACCACAAATATCACAAAACACCGCTACCAAGAACACTCCACACAAGCATTACACACACTCACTATCACAATCTACGATCATTTCACCCCGAAACCGAAGCATCATCAGGAGTATGCTCCTCCACGACAAAATTGTAATTACAATTTTGCTGTGAAGATCGTAGAGATTGTGGTAGTGAGTGTGTGGAGTGTTGCTGGCGGTGGCGTTATGAGTGATACGTGTGATAAGTTGTCCTGCATGGATATGGTATGTGAATGTTGCCTGCTTCATACACTTAGCATAAAACGTATGTTATGTATATATAACTCTTAACAAACGCGGGTTATAGAAAAAAAAATTCTTTTTTAACTTAGATTCTACGATTCTCACTCTCTCTTACATTTCTCTTACAGCACAGGATACTCAGGATACTCTTACGGCACAACATGTTATAAATATGTTGTCACATGATTTGGCTACGTATTTTACATCAGCCGCCTTCCTGATGCCAACTTATCTTAGTCGTATTTTACGACGCCTCGATAAGAAAGAGAGTGGTCTATTCTACTTAACCGGATACCACACGGTGAGTCAACTTACCTTAGTCGCCTTGTACGACACCTCGGTAAGTCATGAGGGTGGTCTATTCTACTCAGCCGGATACCACACGGCGGGTCTACTTACCTTAGTCGCCTTTAACGACACCTCGGTAAGAAAAGAGGGTGGTTCTATTCTATTCAGCCGGATACCACACGGCGGCCCAATTATTCTTAAATGTATTTTGGTAAATAAAGATTTTTCATTTTTCCGATGGATAGCGAAAAATTGATTGATAAATGACGTAATAAAAGCAATGGAATTTGTTTTCAACGCTCACTCGTAAAATACGACTAAGGTAAGTTGACGTCAGGCAGGCGGCCAGTCGTAAAAACGCAGTCAAATCATGTAACAACATGTTTATAACATGTTGTGCCGACCCCACTTAGAGTGGGATAAGGGCAGGAGGATATATTATATATGGATA
The DNA here is from genome assembly GCA_029227775.1 of Morpho helenor. Taxonomy (NCBI): domain Eukaryota; kingdom Metazoa; phylum Arthropoda; class Insecta; order Lepidoptera; family Nymphalidae; genus Morpho; species Morpho helenor. The sequence goes on from JARGCU010000020.1 coordinate 5,344,647, forward strand.
GCGATAAAATTGATTGAAAAATGATGTAATAAAAACAATGGTTGTTGTTTTCAAAGTACACATGTAAATGGTAATCAATGTTCCGCATGATAGAATGGGTTTATTGTATGCATGTATTTCGTGTAAAAAACTTATTTATCGTTGTGTTTAAGGCTGAGTAAATTCGGTGGTAGGTACAACCAAACGCGATCTCGCGTGACCGGTGGGCGTGGCGTGCGTTTACAATTAAAATATTGTTCGGTGCTTGCCTGTTCCTATGCGTATTTACTGTACAGCTAACGTCGATAAACTGTGTACACATTCAAGCCATTCCATTTTTGATAAATTCGTCATAAGCGTTACTTGTCACCTAATTTCTTGGTTTAGCTTACTTTAAGTTAGTTATATAGTTTATTTATGACAGTCAAAAAAAAGAAATCAAAATAATCTTTATACAAATCACTTCTGAATCGTCAAGGATCAATTAAAATTTAATGAAGCTACAACTGGTTCGGAATTTTACCTCGAAGAACAAGCAAGAAACTAGGCGGTCGATCTTTTAAAAATTTTCAATTTACCTACATTATTTAATCGTAGTCTTGTTTGAAGCTTAAATTATCTTTAATTGTGCTTTAAATTAAACAAACCATGCTTATAAGCATGGTTCGTAAATTTCACTTTTCTGAAGATAAGTCTAATATGGATTGCGGAATTTTATTGTAAACGCGATTACCGAGACCAACGAATGAGTTGCTTACTCTGCTGAGCTCTGCAATATCAGTGTGCTTAGTACGAGGTTTCATAACCTACTCGATCGTTAATTTATAGAATTAGCCGTTACTTTGCGGAGGTCCATAATACAAAAGTAATGAGAATATTATTTCGTCACGACAAAATCGCAAAGATTTTGTCGTAGAGTCTATCTCCTGACGATGCTTCGGTTACGGGGCGAAACAATTGTAGAGATTGTGGTGGTGAACGTGTGCAGTGCTTGCGTATTGTTGTACCATCGGTGTCGGGTAGTGCATAAGTTCTTACAAATTCTGCATGTATCAGGTATGAGAACGAATAGTACACTCTACATTTAGCATTACATATATTTCCTTTTATCGCGGATTATAGCAAAATAATATTCTCATTACTTTTTCTACTCGATCGCGTTGGAGTAATGACAATTTGTATGATGCTGCAACAGCGACATCTAGTGAGCGCTGTTGCAGCGCCTACAGTGGTCTTGGTGCTAGTTTTTTTAACCTATTCGATCGCGTTGGCATAACACCAATTTATATGACAGTTGTTCCATCCTCATACAAATCGCCTTTACGCTAAAACGACCGAGTAGTTTTAAAAAAAATTGGCAGTAAGCACATAGTTCCAAATATCTAAATCTTAGGGCAATGGGCCAAGGGCCAACGGCGACAACCACTAAACACACCCACCGTGATATTTCCTTTAGTTTTCATACATTTTATATGGAATCGCACATGAATGTTGCCTGTGGCCGCCATACGCTATACATCGCTATTCGGTACTTGAGCTACCTTTACAGCCGCTTTTAGCTTCTGATAGTGGCATTTGTGGCTGTCGCGTGTGTCCGGTCTGTGGCGAGTATTGAAACATACTACACTTTGTATAGTATGTTGCCTAAAACCCGAGCAAACAGCACCTATGCATATTCTATAAAAACTGGCAATAAAAGCGAGACACAAAGTTTAATAAATAAATAAATATTTTGACTGAAAAAACGTTGCGCGTTCCAGTCCAGTTGTTAATTACAATAAATAGCCATTGCATTAACATATTGTTTTGACGCCTCACCTAATATCCGTGTACGAATGTCAGTTATCACATCAAAGCGGCCGACGGTTTGTTAATTTGGTTAGAAACAAATTAATGACAACATTAGTACACGTCTCGCGGTGCGTTCGTGACAAAATATTGACACGTACGAAGCATAGGTAATAAAAAATGTTGGCAACGTAAGAACTGGTTTCTACTGTAAAGGGTTCCGTTAGCTACAAGAGCTAGAGCAACCCTAACTAAAATCGTATTTCTGTAAGACAATCGTCATCGTCTTGTCCTTATCCCGCTCTATGTAGAGCCGACACAACATGTTTAAAACATGTTGTTACATGTTTTGGATAGTTATTCTGACGACCGGACGTCTGCCTGACGTCAAATTTCGTCTATTGTACTCTGCCGAATAGCACAGGGATAATTTTTGTAAGTCAAATAAAAAAGAAAACGGATTCCTATATGTTTATATAGAATATAATGTATATAACATTATATTCCTAAAAAACATGCAGCAACATTAAAAAAATAGTTGTTTCAAAGTTGTTGCTAAATAAGGAAAAGGTTCATTAAACCTGAAAACATAGGCACACAAAAAAGGTTTATATTCAATTATTCATACAAATTTTGATTGTAAAAAATTTATTTAAAAAAATCACTTATGTCCAAAATTTTCGTCCGTAGAAAATATGTAACTTAATTTATTTCAAATTTAGGTAAATACTTTAAATAATAAAGGTACCTTAATTAAAGTTAGATAATGTCTCTTAATTAGTAAGTAACAAAAGTTAGTATACGTATAATTAAATTACACGATTTAAACCCTTGTTGTGGGAATGAATTTTCAAAAAAATCAAATTCTTGTTTTTGAATTTCTTATAATATCTATTTACTCCATGAAATACATATTCGCAATTTACCTTGGGAGTAGGATTTTTCATTGCCACACAGGGGATTGAAGTTTGAATATTTGGTTAGGGATCTCTAATAACTCGAATTAAATGGAATATAATAAAATGAAAACATGAACTGTCAAGCAATGCATTAATCTGGCGAGCGCGACTAACACGGTTAATAGAGCGGAGTAAAAATTTTGGGGTCCTTCACACTTCATTATTTTGTGAATCTGAGAACTCGCAACACTCTTATTGTTAGCAGGTTCGTGCTTGACTACTATTTTCTTTTTTCCTTTGATTTCCTAGGAAATCAGTTTGTAATTTTCTTGGATCAGGATATGCTGTCATGGTTTTATTTGTACTACACTATACGGAATTGATGTATTGTTTTATTCAAATTCAAATTCAATATATTCTTTATTCAAGTAAACTTGTAAACAAATGCTTTTGAATCGTCAACTCTACTGGTTCGCAAAGCTGTTCCTACCGAGAAAAGCCAGCAAGAAACTTGGCGGTTGCTCTTTTTAAAATACAATTCTTATTATTAGTTTCATTTAGTTTAGAGTAGTTATATTCACTCAATCTTATCATCTATGTAATCCTTAATAATATAGTAGGCTTTCTGTATCAGCCTTTTTTTAACAATATTTTTAATTGCTGTAATGGCAAAGCTAAAATTGAACGTGAAAGTCAGACGTGAAAGTCGGAAAAGCACTTTGTGTTTACAATTTTAGTGCTAGTTGTAATATTTATTGACTAAGGACAGTCAGAATAGTAAACGACGTATGCAAGCTGTCGGAATTCGAAAGCGTACATAACTCACAGAAGAGAAAGCTACATTATTTGAGCGGGAAATCGAATAGATCTAACTTCGCTATCCGCACGAAACGTTTAATTCTATTAAATGCGTCCGACCTCATTAAGAGAGGGTTAATGCTCGCGCTCGGGACGCGTATTGATGACGAGCATACGTCATCGCCCTTCGCCCGAGTGAATGCCGACGTATCTAATACAATAGGAGGCTATACGACGGCACAGGTAACGTTGGACGCGATCAACACTGTCATATTTCTTATGAAATATCTATATGACGGCGTTCGAAATTGATAAAGATTTAAAATAGTTAATGTTTAGAACCGGCTACGCCGTGTGGTGTCCGGCTGAAAAGAATAGTACCACCATCATTTCTTGCCGAGGTGTCGTAAAAGGCGACTAAGGTAAGTCGACCCGCCATGTGGTATCCGGCTGAGTAGAATAGACCAACCTCATTTCTTACCGAGGTGTCGTAAAAGACGACTAAGGTAAGTTGACCCACCGTGTGGTCCGGTTTAGTAGAATAGACCACCCCCCTTTCTTACCGAAGTGTCGTAAAATAAGACAGAGGTAAGTTGACGTCAGGCAGGCGGCCGGTCGTAAAAACGCAGCCAAATCATGTGACAGCATGTTTATAACATGTTGTGCCTACCCCATTTAGAGTGGGATAAGGGCAGGAAGAAGAAGAATGTATAGAACCGGCTATACTCACGTCTTATTCTATCAGGTTAGCCGGTATAGGCGGTAAGTATAGCCGGTTCTATACATTAACTATATACTCTCGATAGTTTAACTTTAAAGATTTAAAATGTTACATTGAGTGAATCTCGGAAACGGGTCCAACGATTTTCCTGAAATTGAGCATGTGGGGGGTTTCGGGGGAGAAAAATCGATCTAGCTAGGTTTTATTTAAAAAATCTTTTTCTTATCCCTGTTTTTGGGCATTTAAAAATACTAAAATTTACATTGAATATAAAACGTTTACCCCTGTTTTTGGGCATAAAAGAACAAAAATTTACTTTTAATTTATTGAATATATACAACACAATTTTTGCCGTGAAATGTCAAGTCAGCGTAGCTTATTCGGGAAACGGGTGGTCGCGCGAAATGAAAATACCTAGGGATCGAGCCCACCTACCCTATTATTATTTTTTTGAAGTACCTTTTTTATTCTGTAAAAAATTACCGAGCAAGGCTGGTACTTATATTTATATACGTTAACGTCACGTCACGTTAATATGTTGGGGCCCTCGGTAGGAATCGAACTCAGGGCCACATTGAAGACAGGGCCTCTGCCAACGCAACGCGCCAACGGGCTAGTTGAAGTTCTCTCGTGTCAATAAGTTATCATTACGTCATAAGATAAACATTCCTCGTGTACAGTTTCCCGCCTGTGAAATACCAACGATTTCTCATCACCGTTGGACTGTATTGTTCGTGCAAGCATGCTTTGCGGTCACGGGAGGGCTCGTGGTACGGGAGGGGAGGCAGCCTCCGCGGGCGGCGCCGCGTTCTCACGCCTCTGGCCTCTGAGGTCACGCCTCAGCCTTTGTAGAGCCGCACAGCATTACCAACTCATGCACTAGGCAGATATAAATTATTTAGGAGTTTCCTAGATACAATAGTTCATTGTTCTGGATGACTTGCCGAAACGTTTTAAACTGAATTTTATTAAATAGCAATGTTTAAAGCGGAGTTTAATTATTGTTATTTGAACAACATTACTTCATATTTTATAGATCGGCTGTTGGCTATTCTGCACTATAATCTTAAAATAACAAAATTAGTATTATAGCCATCTTCCTGCCCTTATCCCACTTTAAGTGGGATAAGGGCAGGAAGATGTTATAAACATTATAAACATGTTGTCATATGATTTGGCTACGTATTTTACGACCGGCTGCCTGCCTGACGTCAACTTACCTTAGTCGTATTTTTCGACACCTCGTTAAGAAAAAGGGGGGTTTATTCTGCTTAACGAATACTACACGGTGGGTCAACTTAACTAAGTCACTTTTTACGACATCTCGGTAAGAAATATGGGCGGACTATTCTAATCAGCCGGGCACCACACGGCATGTCGACTTATCTTAGTTGCCCTTTATGACACCTTATTAAGAAATCAGGGTGGTCTATTCTACTCAACCGGACACCAAACAGCGGGTTGACTTACCTTTGTAAGTCGGTAAGAAATGAGGGTGGTACTATTCTATTCATCCAGATACCACACGGCATTCTGACGTGTATTTAATAATTGATTGTAATTTGGTTTTTAATGTTCAAATAATAATTTTATTTTAAATAGCCTTTTCGTGAATAGTCCTATTCATATAAGTGTACTAATAATAGCCCGCGGTTTAACCCGCGTACGTACCGGTCTCATGGCAGTGGAAAGTCCACTAAGTTGGACTATTGATTTATTTTTGCTAAATTTATCATCAGTAGTTTCCGCAGTGCATGCGATGACAGATTTTTAAGACTAATTTTTTACACCTTACTACATTTTTTTACGGTACCCTATTTTTGTAATCGGTCCAGTAATTTTTGTATGAAAACATTACAAAGTAAGTAAATAGCGGCCTGTTACTATCCCACTGCTGAGAGTAGGCCTCTTCTCTCCGTTATTTGGAGAGAAGGATTGGAGCCAAGACCTACCACGCTCCTCCAGTGCGGATTGGTAGGTAACACATATCTCAAGAATTCTCTAGAGATATGCAGGTTTCCTCACGATGTTTTCCTTCACAGAAAAGCGTGTGATAAATTGCAATTATCAATTAGACACATAAGTTTTAACAGAAACTTACAAACATACATATAATTTTTTCCTCTTTATAATATTAGTATAGACTAAAGCTTAAAAGGATCGCTATTGTAATTCAGCGACGTTAAGAAGGCATCCTTCTGAAGCAGCGGTTGGAATAAGCAACGCGCAATCACAAAGCCGCCTTATCCCAGTTGAGCGCTCCCGTGCGCCGCTCCGACAAACAGATAAACTTAATGAGCACATGTCTGGTGTTACACAAAGCTTTCATACATATTCAAATTCAAATTCCAAATATATCTTTATCCAAGTAAACTTGTAAAACGCTTTTGTATCTTTTTTTTAACTGACTATATGCTTTATAGAATTAGGCGTTACGATAATAAGCGCGTTGTAGTAAAATAGAAAAAATATATAATGCTAAATGTAGAGTGAACAATCCGTTTTCATACCTGATACATGCAGGATGCAAAAAAACATATGCACAAACCTCCACCACCGCCACCATAATACATTAACACTACATACGTTCACTATCACAAACTCAATAATCGTTTCGCCCCACAACCAATCATCATCAGGAAGCATCATCAGGAGATAGACTCCACGACCAAAATCGCAAAGGCTTTGCGATTTTGCGTTTTTAATAAATATACTAGGAAGGTTTTATGTAAGAAGAAGACAAATGCAATTTGTCGTGGAGTCAATCGCTCATTCAGGTAAGTCCATTATCTCTGAAACTAAAAAAAAATCCTCGCATAGATAACCAATGTATTGCAAATTTATACCTGAATGAATCTTATTTATACATTAACACATTTCTTACAAATTTGTAGGTAAAATAGCCACTTTTTGATCGAAGAATATCTTACTTACATCTAGTTAGTTTTTGAAATATTAATTACATTTGTCGAGGTTGACCGTTCCCCGAATAAGCTACGCTGATTTAAAAACAATATTAAAGCTACTGTGGAAAGTATGAATCATAAAATCTCGAGTATCTACTATAAATAATTTTCAAGCAGATGCTAGTACGAAAAACAGATATTAGATAGCTATCTTATTGGAGTGTCAGTTCACACCCGAGCTCCACCGCCGCGCCGTGACTAAGCAGATTCCGAGAAAAATACCTACCTTCCCCAATTCACACCAAAGCCTCGTTGAGGCGATTCAAATCAGAGATTTCAGCACGATACCCGTTTGTATTATTCCGCTTTCCTAACCAAAAATCCAATTGTATTCGGATCCCTTTCGCGAAAATTCTGGTGTCCTGCAGAGATTGCTTGAATCGAACCCGACCTCCGCTTTTGGAAATGAATAACCGCGAATAATACGTTGTCATTCGCCTTTATTATCTCACAATGATACAGTACTTTTACGATAAAAATCTCAAATAACAATCGGGCAACTAGCTACCATCCACTAATGATATTTTAAATAAAAGAAGATATCATGACAATTTATGCGATTGCGTACCATTAAAACAATTATACAGATGTCTTTATTATTGTAACGCACTTGTTTTTACTTTGTGTTTTCATGCATGAAATTGTTCCAAATAACCGGAATTGAAAATTGCTTAATCTGTATATTACATTGATGTTAAGGTCATGTGAGTGATATAAGAATAAACGGTAGCTATACAATGACTTTAATTAAAAGTATAAATACATGTAGAACTGCCGATGTGTATTTCGTTAGAATAATATATTTATGAATACACGCCGTGTGTTATCCGGCTGAATAGAATAGTACCACCCTCTTTTCTTACCGAGGTGTGGTAAAAAGCGACTAAGGTAAGTCGACCCGCCGTGTGGTATCCGGCTGAGTACAATAGACCACCCTCATTTCTTACCGAGGTGTCGTAAAAGGCGACTAAGGTAAGTTGACTCACCGTGTGGTATCCGGTTAAGTAGAATAGACCACCCTCTTTCTAATCGAGGTGTCGTAAAATACGACTAAGATAAATTGACGTCAGGCAGGCGGTCGGTCGTAAAATTCGTAGCCAAACCAATTGACAGCATATTTATAACATGTTGTGCCGATCCCACTTAGAGTGGGATAATGGCAGGAAGAAAAAAATTATGAAACAATGTACGAGCGGTAAAATTCTTATTGGAAATTATTCTATTTTATTCTTATTCAAATTTTGCGACATAATTATTATGTCGCTAAGTTTAAAAGTATTATATTAACTATATTCTATATTCAAAACATTTAGTCCCTTAATGAGCACAGAGAGCTAATATTAACATGGTTACGTTGCTCTAAAAATTGATAGGGTATTTTTAAAAAATATGTAAGAATTGAGATCAAACTAAGGACAAAGTGCCGTGCTTTAATCACTTATTATTATTATTCTAATCTAGCCGATATGGCCTGGTATTCGCATTGGTAATAAAATTATGTCGGGTCTTTTTAAAAAAAGGTAAATGTAAACCAACCTCTTTCTTACCGAGGTGTCGTAACATACGACTAAGGTAAGTTGACGTCAGGCATGCGGCCCGTCGTAAAATACGTAACCAAATTATGTGACAACATGTTTGTAACATGTTGTGCCGACCCCACTTAGAGTGCGATAAGAGCAGGAAGATGATGATTAAAAAAATGAGTTATGTTTTTGTTTTCTCATGCCGGCTGAGTAGATTAGACCACCCTCATTTCTTAACGAGGTGTCGTAAAAGACGACTAAGGTAAGTCGACCCGCTGTATAGTATCCGGCTGAGTAGAATAGAGCAACCTCATTTCTTAACAAGGTGTCGAAAAGGCGACTAAGGTAAGTTGACCGGAGTCGTATTTTACGACACCTCGGTAAGAAATGAGGGTGCTTTAATCTACTCAACCGGATACCCTACAGCGTTTTAATGTCATAGCTAACTTAGAAGTAAAAGATATCGATTTTCGAATTAATTTGATTTCAAACTTTCATAAATAAGACCTAACAAAATAAAATATTTAAATTTTACTAAATAATTATGTAAGAATTTAAATTTCGAACTATAAATTCTGGCAAACAACGTCAAATCTGCTTGCTCTATGCCGTAGATGATGACATCACTAAATGTTCCCGCAATAGACAAAGGTTGCTTGGAAATTAATGATGGGAAGTGTCAGTCTTGAAATATTCTGCTACGTCTTTAAATTTGGTGAATATTATATGATGAGATTTAGGGACATAATTGGGGATATAAATTTTATTTTTCACGTGGATTATAAGTAACGAATATATTCGAAGCTTTTTTAAAACTTTAATGTATAGAGTTAGACATAAAAACGAAATATCATGTGGAAATATAAGACTATTTAAAATATGTTCAATATGTTAATATATTTATTTGATATACGCATTTCTGACATAATTGAACTCTCATTGAATTGAAAAAATACCCATTTGATTTTGATATGCTAATGGAAAATTTGGCCTATCTTTTTATAATTAAAATTAGGTAAATGTTTGTTTAAATTAAAAAGGCTATAAGCTAAAAATATTAAATGTGTAATATTTTAACCCGAAAACTGTAATTGCTGAAAGTCCTCATAAACGAAGTTGTGGCAAAAGTTAACAATGAACTTTAATGTTTATGATGATATACATATATCTACATACTTGTAGATTTTATTATTATTTAGAGAAACTAAAAAAATGCAATAAGACAAACTCACTTGGTGATTCGGTAAGGCTAACAGTAAATGTAAGTTCGAAAAAAGTCAAAAAAGCAAGCAAAATATGGACGTATGAAAATACCTTTCATATTCACCGTCGTGTTATCAGCGAGGCAAGGAGTTTACGAGCAATCAAGAGGGCAGATAGCGCTGTGACGTCACTTCCACTTCCTTTCTTCATCCGACCACGTCCAGATACTGCATTTGTGATACAACTGTTATTTTTCTATATAAATTTAGTAACGCCATACTGCAAAATTCGTTAGTTCTACTTAATTTTCGAAGGCAATTATATACCACAATTGTGTGTGTAAAATTATTTCGTGATTATTTAAGGCCTTTAGTAAGAAAAAAAGGTCCAGCTTTTAAGATTAGTTAGCTAATTGTTAGCAATTTCCATTTACAGGCAGGAATCCTTAGATTAAAAAAAAACTTCGGTTTGGAGAAACTTTATATATAGAGTTATAAAATGTGATAAATGATTATAAAAATTTATAAATAAAATAAGCTATATATTACCAAGTCACCATAAAATCATATTAATTTATAGAATAACTAATTACTTTGCGGAGTTCCACGATAAAAAAGTAATGATAATATTAGTTTGCTATAATTTCCGATGAAAATAATGTGTAAAACTATCATTACGTACTATTCATATTCGTAAAACGAACTTAGCTTTAGATTTAAGAAAAGCACTGAATTCTTGTTCTATTTTGTTTGTGAGATGTATAAATTCTGACGAAAATTTCGAGTTACTAAACATATTCGAACAGTGAGATAAGAATATTAAGTTAAACCTTGTCAAATACAGTCGAATCTTCAACGGTACTGTTTATCGAACAATGTAAAAATGTTTGTATACTTTTTCAAACAATGATATATAATAAGCACAGATTCACAAAAAAGAAGGAAATAAAAACTGTGAAATAAGTAAACCATAAGACAAAGTGCAAAGAACAAGATGTCAACTAGACAGATTAATTCAAAATTAGTTGGTAATACGTAAGAATATGTACTCTATGTCAATTAAAATTTGAATAATGCGATATCGAAAAGAAATACCATCTATACTAATATATAAAGCTGAACAGTTTGATTATTTGAACGCGTTAATCTCAGGAACTACTGGGCCGATTTGAAAAATTCTTTGACTGTGTCCATTTATCAAGGAAGGCTATAGACTATATAACATCACGCAAAGTATTGCGGAAACAGCAAAATTTTGAGCTTTTCTTGCATGCGCTAAGTAAACGGTGAAAGTTAGTCAAAAATGTCTTATAATTAACTCACGATAGCTACTACTGTTCTAATTTATTTATTTTTAGTCTGTGTCGCAACAGACTAATCACAATTTCATTCGGTCTTTTGTTCAGTGTTGCAATGGTCAAAATTTACATTCAGGAAATAGTTTGTGACACACTGATTTCCATGCAGGCGAAGCTGGTGTCACAGCTAGTTTATAATAAATTGTTGGTATAGTAAATATGGTGACAATAATTATAAAATTGAATTTGATTGTGCCTTTGTGTGTTTCCAAAACGAATTACAGATCCAACTCAAACGTTTATTATTCGCGCTTCTCGTAATTTAAATGTAATGTATGAAAAACCTATAATTGATCTTTTTGACGGTAGTTTAAACTACTTACATGTACCTAACGGCAACTTTTAGTAATATTTACTGGTATCTACATTTTAATTTGTTTACCAATCTGTGGAATCTTAAAATTAGCTTGTAGCTAACAATAATTTGGACTTAAATTTTTGTAAATAGCTGTAAGCTTTCTTAAATAAATAAAATAAAACTAAATTAGGACGATGGGCTGGCATTCTTTGTTAACACTAGCAAAGAATACACACACATTTATTTACGTATCACTGTAATTGTTTTTCGTTGGAAAAGATTTCCATAAATATTCATGCGGTATTAGCATGGGGAGGTAGTCCCGGGATGTGTCTGTCATTATTTCGCCATTTGCTGCAAAAAGCTCGCGCCGTGCCGCTGCAGTATGATTTAAGATTGTTTACACGTATGCCGGTACAAAAATGATACCAAAATACAGTGGTATCCTGCACACGTTCGAAATTAGTTGCGTTTTAAAGTATATTACGACTCAAAAAAAGTCACTCGCGATGTCAATATTATTTAAGCATATTAAAATCAATATCTTATATTGATTAGTTTTTGAAATTGTTACATGGATTTTGAATATATTGTATTAATTTTATTATAAGTATCTAACTGTGAGAACTTATTCCCAGTTATTTATTTTACAAGAGAGAGATTTTAAGTTGAATTTTGGGTTTAGTGGAGTTGTCTTGGATATTGTCTCAGGTCTTATTTTGACTAGGGTCCAAACAATTATTAGAATTCGAAATTTAATGCTCCTTGACGTCATTGTAAAAACATTAAAAAGTTATTAGTAAATACCCATATACTCTTTAGAAAAAAGAATATTTTAAAATCTCGTTAAAGGAAATAAGGTTCTTCAGCTGCTATTAATCGTCATCATCATTCTGCTGCCCTTACTCTAAGTGGGGTCGGCAGAACATGTTTTAGACGTGCTGTTATATGTTTTGACTAGTTATTTTACGTCCGGCCACCTGCCTGACGTCAACTCTCCTTAGTCGCCTTTTATGACACCTCGACAACAAATAAGGTGGTCTATTATATTTAGCCGGATACACCACATGGCGGGGATGTTATTCGTATTCATATGTGATTGTTAATCGTTATATGCAAAATAACTACCTAAGCAACTTTAACGAAGGTTTAATTAAAGTACAGATACGTTCTTTATTCCTTAAAACGGGCCTCTCTCAACTGAATTAATAAAAGGCTCTACGCTCAGCAGCATGGGGTAAAAGAAATTATAATCCTTTCTTTTAAAATGCAATGAGGTGATCCTTAAAAAGGTTTGCGGCAAATCTTAAGCGGCTGCTCCGGCAATTAGTGAACCGGGTGAAATTAAAACAATGAACTAAGGGTAGGAGCCACGCGACGAATTGTAAGGACTACAGGGAAAAGTGAGTACTACGATAACATAAAAAACTCTGAAGACAACCGGCAAAACGACTCGTAAAATTGGAATTGCTATAACATTTGTGAGATTTAAGGAAATCTTTAACTTTTCTAAGATATATGTAACTATTTCCTTGTAATGGAAAGTTCTGGCTATTGTTTATAAATGTTAAGAACTGCCTTCATAAGAGTAACGACACGTAATGCTCCAATGAGGTTTGGGAGGTTTCACATAAGTTCAAATTCAAATTCAAAATATTCTTTATTCAAGTGGACTGTTTACAGTACTTTTGAATCGTCAAATGTTTTAAAGAAGCTACTACTGATTCGGAAATTTGCTCCTACCGAGAAGAACCAGCAAGAAACTCGGCGTCTAATCTTTAAAAAAAAATATTACAATTTGATGGTTACAAGATAATCGTTGCAGCTGGATGCGTAGCTGACTGCAGTTAAGATATGCTATCAAATAATCCTCAATTGTATAGTAAGCTTTATGTAGAAACCACATACGCCCATAATCATACTCCAGATAGTATTTAGGAATACACAGATTTCCTCAATTCATTTTCAATAGTATATAATGGCGGCAAATCAGTTACAACTTCCTCCATTCTACACCGTGTAGGTCATGTAAATCATGTAGAAATTCTTTAATGTTACTTATATGCAACAGTAAACGTCAAATAACTGACGATTAACAGAATAAAGAGAAAGAAAATAAAAACAAAAAAAATATTATAAATCCGAAAAAATCGTGATGCCCAAACTTTATGTCACGGGTATTTATTTATTCATCGCTTTAGTCATTGGACGTTCACAGTTAAATTACTTTTACTTTAAATAAGTTAAGTTTGTCTCTACAGCAAAAAAAAACAGAAATGAAAATATAATTAATTTAATTTATGTAAATAAAAATATAAAGAATAGACAAAGTAGGAACCGACATAAGCTTGCGGCTCCTGCTTATCGCCTTGCAAAAGTACGTAAGTCGTTTGTGGGTTTGGGTATAAGATTCTATAATAAAATTCCGCAATCAATTTTAGCTAGACAGGAATGATGAAATGTAACTAGTATTTAGTAAGAATTATATTTTTAAAAGAGCAACCGCCGAATTTATTGCTAGCTCTTTTCAGTAGGAACAGCTTTTCGAACCAGCAGTAGAGTTGACGATTCAAAAGCACTAGTATACAAGTTTATTTGAATAAAGAATAATTTGAATCTGAATTATAAAATCGCCAAAAATTATTTGAAATGAAAATAAAGCCATAAGTATTAAACAATAAGCAAGCGGCGTAGAAGGCGAGGGGTTGGTAGGCGGTGGGATTTAAAATTTAAATTGCGTTCTTCCAACAAGTGTCACTTGTGCAGCTTGATAGATCACCGATTGTATCTCGCGATACTGTATCGTGATACAATGTCTTACTATAAAACGTAGAGTCCTTATCGATCGATGACCTCCTCTGCTTAGTGGTTGTATTTGTTGCAGATATATAAAAGCCATTTTCTTTTTTTTTTATTTACATCAAAAATTTACAATTTATCTTCTTCTTTGTGCCCTTATCCCACTCTAAGTGGGGTCGGCACAACATATTATAAACATGCTGTCACATGATTTGGCTGCGTTTTTACGACCGGCCGCCTGCCTGACGTCAACTTACCTTAGTCGTATTTTACGACACCTCGGTAAGAAATGAGGTTCGTCTATTCTACTCAGCCGGATACCACACGGCGGGTCGACTTACTTTAGTCGCCTTTTACGACACCTCGGTAAGAAATGAGATTGGTCTATTCTACTCAGCCGGATACCACACGGCGGGCCGACTTACCTTAGTCGCTTTTTACGACACCTCGGTAAGAAATGAGGGTGGTAATATTCTATTCAGCCGGATACCACACGGCGGTAAAAATGTACAAGTTATATCTAACTTAAATTACTTACACGCTAGGAATATACAGATCATGCCCACGTGGAATGGCCCCAAGAATGCTGGCAGCGTTTCCGCGCTGAATCGCTAAGCTTCTTTGTGCGAAAAACGAGCCAGCCCTCTTGAGTTTCTTGCTGATTCTTCTCGTTAGAGCAACACTCCGAACCAGTAATAGCTTCATTAAATAGAAATGATCCTTGACCATTCAATTCTTTTGATTCGATTTTATATAGGAGACCCAAAAAAGAAAAAAAAAAAATATTAACAGTAAAAATTAATAAAAATAATGGCAAATATATCTGTATAGAAAATATGCTTTACTTTTTATATTAAAAATTCAAACTACATATCCAGTTTTTTTTTCTTTTTTTGAGTCACCTATAAAATTATAGTTCTAGCAGTTGCGTCATTGTTGTTCTGGAATACCTATACAGAATCCATTCCCTTATTTTTTTTAAATGAGGATTCACCCCAAAAATAAATTTCAAATATGACCTCGTATAGGTACTTATATATTTACATGGATTGAAGTTATGTCTATGTTATGTATGTCTCGTATTTTGCATTAGATGGCGTTAGTTGTCCCACAATGGGGTTAAAATAATATTTTTAATTATATTTTTGTTTAAAAGAAATGGTGGTCTTATATTAATAAAAAAACACGGAATAATATAAATATATATAATTATATTATTGATATAATTATATAAAAAATTGTGCTTTTGGCGATAAATAATATATTATTCATGTGTGTAGGTTGCAGAGCAATGGAGGTAATTGCTTGTTATGTAAACCTTCTTTTCGTCTAAAATAAATTATGTTCTAGCTATAATATATCTTTCCAGCTATTTTTTTATTTTAATATCAGTGAACTGTTTCATTCGTACGCCGTGTGGTATCCAGCGTAGAATAGATCACCCTCTTTCTTACCGAAGTGTCGTAAAATACGAATAAGATAAGTTGATGTCAGGCAGGCGGCCGGTAAAATACGTAGCCAAATTATGTGACAACATGTTTATAATATGTTGTGCCGACCCCAGTTAGAGTGGGATAAGGGCAGAAGATGAACTGTTTCAATTGTACTTTATTAAACTAAATATGTTTGTTATTTCAAGTTACGTTTAATGCACCTAGCTGCACATTTCTCATGAAAAATTGACACGTTATTTCCTTAATGTTAGCGGTTCTGGCTTCTGCTATTATCATACATAGCATTAGAATTACAAATGAGCCCTGACTATGCGTAAACCTCACCGTGACGGCGAATATTGCCATAGCGTAACTAAACCCATGATTCAAGGATAATATATAATAATATTCCCTGGAACTGTTTTCTATTCAGACGTGGCTAGCCATGTTGGTCTGGAATCGATTAATCGAAAATCGGTTTTTGATAATCGATTTTTTTCGATCGAAAATACCGTTTACCACCGAAGTTACTATATCAGTTACATTAAGTATTGGTATTGGTTTGAAAGTCTCCATTGGCCTTATAGGAGGCATATAGCTTAGATATATCGCATGCTTAATATTAAAGTGACCTAATTAAAAAAGTTGTTTTGAGGCAAATCGCAATTAAATTTAATCCCAGGTTAATTGACACGCCGTGTGGTTTGACCGGTTGAATTGAATAGACCACCCTCATTTCTTGCCGGGGTGTAGCAAAAGGCGACCATGGTAAATTGACGTCAGGCAGATGGTCGGTCGTAAAATACATAGCCAAGTCCTGTGACAGCATGTTTATAACATGTTGTACGGTGTACCGACCTTCGTATGAGTGGGATATGGGCAGGAGGATGATGTTTTGAGGCAAATTGCTATTAAGCGTAGCATAGCGCCTACAAAACTCGTGACTGTTCAAGAGACCCATAGCTTAGAAGAGCAAAACACTAGCTTTTCTAATAGTTCGTAGCATGATGTCATAGATGGCGTTGAATTAAGGATTACAATGTATCTAACTCAATTAAAATTAATTTTGAGTTCGGTCAGTTTAATACCAAGCGTGCGATATATTCTGTATTATTGACTTTGAAACAAATGGTTCTTAAAGATTAATAGTAAAGTAGCGGCCTATTACTCTCCCACTGCTGTGAATAGGCCACTTCTTTCCATTATTGGAGAGAAGGATTGGAGCTAAGACCTACCACGCTGCTCCAATGCGGATTGGTAGGTTACACATATCTTCAGAATTCTCTAGAGATATGCAGGATTCCTCAAGATGTTTTCCTTCACCGAAAACGTGTGATAAATTGTAATTATCAATTAGACACATAAGTTTTAACAGAAAAACTCATTGGTGTCTGCCCGGGTTTGAACCCGTGACCTCCTCGAAAGAGACGCACGGTGTTACCGCTGGGCTATCACAGCTCGTTTTAAGCTTCGCTCAAGATTAATAGTATCAATTAAAAATTAACCTTTCAATTCTTGATTTAATTGAAAATCGATTTTGTGCCGTTCGATTCAAAATGAGTCTAAAATCGATGTTTAATAGAATGAACAGGCCTAGACGGTGGGCTCGCCGTGAAGACAAGTTAATAATAAAATAACATATCTCGATACGTTATTCATAAACGCACACAATTTGAACGATTTATGCTATTATTTTCACATTTCTCGGAATTTATTCTCATTCGGACTTTGGTGATAATATTAGGAACTTCTTCATGAAGGTAAAATTTCCGCATATAATTTTAACTATTTTTTAAATTGCAAATGATTTATAGGTTATGTACTGTATGATTATTAAGTGCTCGAAACTAGAGAAATTGAAAATTTTAAGACTTTTTATACACGTTATTATTTACGCTATTTTTTAAATCTTTCTTTAATATTTAAATGAGTTAATCTTGTATGTACATATATATTTTCTGAAACGCCTCCAACGAATTTTGCTGAAATTCAGCATGTAGGGGGTAGTGGGGGGAACAATCGATCTAGATTAGTTTAATTTAAAAAAATGTCGTTTTATCCCTGTTTTCAGGCTAAATTTTTTTTAAATTTACGTTGAATACAAACACAATTTTTCGCTGTCAAACGTAAAATCATGGTAGTTCATTTGGGGAACGGGCGGTCTAGAGAGGTGAAAATACCTAGGATCGAGCCTCACCCGCCCTATTATTTTTTAATTTTTCTTTTCAATTTTTTTTTACATCATTTTAAAAATTACCGGTTACTCAGTACTTGGATTTATATGCGCATTATACATACGATACAGATTCGAAAAAACTAATATATTGGTAGTAGTCTCTCTTTGACGTGTTCTATAGTCAAACCCTGAGCACCTGAGCAAAATGAAAACGGATAGCTGCATATCGCTAGAGAATGTCTAAGATATGTGTAATCTGAAAACATGTAATTTGGATTGCCAAATAAATATGTATATAAAAAAAAGAAAAAGAAAGGACTGTATGGTGGCTTTAATCTCGTTCTTTAAGTCTTCGTCCAGTGGGTCCTATAATAACTATTTTGTTGAAGTTTATAACACAATACATTTTTTGTCTATGTCGGTACTCTCTGTACTGTATCTATGTCACCTCTCGATGCTTTCTTTTTGTCTGTAACGCTTTACTGCTCCGGTTATATGTATATGAAAAGTTATCCAATTATATCTCGGTTCAAAATATACAAACCTTTAATTTTACCTCATAATCCTTCATATTTTATTTCTTTAAGTGTCGAATTTTACGACACCTCGGTAAGAAATGAGGTTGGTCTATTCTACTCAGCCGGCTACAACACGGCGGGTCGACTTACCTTACGTACTTTTTACGACACCTTGAAAAGAAAAGAGGTTGGTCTATTCTACTCAGCCGGATACCACACGGTGGGTCGACTTACCTTAGTTGCCTTTTACGACACCTCGGTAAGTAAAGAGGGTGGTACTATTCTACTCAGCCGGATACCACACGGCTATAATGCGTTCGTGTAATAATTTTATTGTTACTTCTATACTATGGAGTTCCGCAAACTAACGCCTGCTTCTATAAATCAAAGTAATATTCTCTACTAAGACACCAAAAAATAGGTCAAATTGCGAAAACAAAAATAAAACGATAATTTTAAATGCGCATAATACTAGCGGCAAGGCGCAAGATAGCTAACAGACGGAAAATATTATAGGGAACTTTCTTACATTTTTAAAGGAAGTTTTCTTTATCCGACGAATAAATCGAAGGTGGGAGGTAAAGTTACCCGGCGGAAGTAGAAATCTGTTGTTTTATTCATGAAAAAAATAAAGAAGGGAAAATAAAGAACGCAAAACAATTGTGTTCAATCTAAAACTTGCTTCCTAGTTTGGGACTTGAACTAGCAAATCTTTTACAACTAAGTTAAAAAAACTTACCAGTTAAAAAAGTTAGTATAATAAGTATCTCGTTATTGTTCTGTAAAAGTTTGAGGCTTGAAAAAAGTGGTACATTTTTGTGATTTAAAATATACCAAAATTAGCGCAATTTGGAATCTGGAAATAGAAAAATCTTTCAAAATGTGTGTTAGCACTAAAAAAATTAATTATCGATTACAATAATCGGTTAAAGTAAACGAATTTTTAAACGAAAATTATACAACAAAGATGGCAAATATTTCTATAATAGCATTGGTAATGTAGCGTAGACATGCATGAACCATGCTAGGCAAAGGCCATTTATTTCCCTTTGGTTGAGAAAAGTTGAAGTTTCGACCCACCATGCTGTTCCAATGCGGATAGGCAGCATACACATATTCCAGAATTCTTCAGAGATATGCAGGATTCGTCGTAATATTTTCCTTAACTTAAATTAGTGAGTTAAACGTATAACTAAAAATAACTACGTAAATAAATAAAATTAAAAAAAATATATGTATGGGATATTTACATACACGGTAGTCCGTCCCGAATGTAAGCAATAAAGTACAGATATAATTTTAAATACATACTTATACACAAATATATACCCAGGCTCGGAGAACCAACAAATTGTAAAGATAAAATGTCGACCCTGTGCGGGAATCGAACCCGCGACCCGCGGAGCTAAAGGCAGAGTATCGCGCCAACGAGCCAGTCACAATTGTTAATGTCAATTACGCGCATAAACCTCGCTGAAGAAGCCTTGCTCAGTGATTTTTTACAAAAAAGAAATTTCAAAAAAAATAAGAAAAATAATAGGGTAGGTGGGGCTCGATCTAGGTATTTTAAAATTTCTCACGACTTCGTTCCCCTACGACTACGAAGCTGTGATGGCCTAGCGGTACGACCGTGTGAATCTCTAGAGACGATCATGTGTTCAAACCCGGGCAGACACCAATGAGTTTTTCTATTAAAACGTATGTGTCTAATTGATAATTGCAATTTATCACACGCTTTTCGGTGAAGGAAAACATTGTGAGGAATCCTGCATATCTCTAGAGAATCCTAGGGATATGTGTAACCTACCAATCCGCATTAGAGCAGCGTGGTAGGTCTTAGCTCCAACCCTTCTCCAAAAATTCTTCCAAAAATGGAGAGAGGAGGCCTATGCCCAGCAGTGGGATAGTAACAGGCCGTTACTTACTTACTTACACGTTCCCCGAATAACCTACGCTGACTCGATATTTAACGGCAAGAACAGTGTTTTATTTATTCAAGAAATTAAAACTTAAATTAACTCATTTAAATATTAAAAATATAAAGACCAGAATTTAAACCTTTGATTACCTGGTAATGTGCATACTTCCCTACCATTCCGCTATCAAGGCTTTAATTTAGAACCTTTACTGCGTTGAAAATATTTGTAGCAAAGTTTGAGCAAACAATCAATCAAAATCAGCGAACAAAATAGCAACACGAACTAAAGCAGTGGAGTTCGTGACAAATCCTCACGCACAGTATCCATTAAATAATGCAAATTTCTTGTAATCCCCACTCGGCGAAACATCTCAAAGCCGCTGCGAGTGAAATATTTAATTTTCATAAAGTCCGTATACATTAGACGAATAAGTCGTTACAACTTTGAAACACAATTTGCAAACTGTATAACATTGCTAAGTATAATTGTATCTATACAAAATTAATCTGTATATGTGTATACATTATTATCTGTGTCTTTAGGTATGTATAATCTTTAATGAGTTAATCTTGTATGTACATATATATATGTACATTTTGGAATCTCGGAAACGGCTCAAACAATTTTCCTAAAATTCAGCGTGTAAGGAGTTTTGGGAGAGAAAAATCGATCTAGGTAGGTTTTATTAAAAAAAAAATTCGTTTTATCCCTGTTTTTGGTTTTTGGGCATTAAAAAAATACAAAAACTTAAATTTAATATATAAAACACTATTTTTGCCGTAAGCTATCAAGTCAGTGTAGCTTATTCGGGGAATGGCCAGTCACTAGAAAGAAAATACTAAGATCGAGCTCCACCTACCCAATATTTTTTTTGTTTTTATTATTTTGGAAAAAAATACCGAGCAAGGCTCAATCTACCAGGTAATACATAATTAATCTGTATGTGCGTATACATTATTATCTGTGTCTTTAGGTATGTATAATTATGTATTTATACACAATCTCTATGTAGAAAGAAAGAAAAGAAAGATGAAAAGAAAAGTGTTTCATTCTCCTACCCTTATCCCACTCTAAGTTGGTTCGGCACAACATGTTATAAATATGTTGTAATATGATTTGCCTAGGTATATTATGACCGGTCGCCTGCCTGACGTCAACTTACCTTACCCAAGAAAGAGGGAAAGAAAGGATCTATAAATAATTAATCAGACAAGAAATGTTATTTTTAACTAACTATTATTTTTTAAAGAATTTTGTATTGTTTTTCTGGTATCGAATAATGTAGACATGAAAATAATAAAATATTTGCTAAATATAATAGGTGATATCATAAATGTGAAAGTCGGTCTGTCTATTTGTTACTTCTTTACGACTAATCAGCTAGAGACATAAAGATTTGAGATACCAAGAAATTTGTTATAATCGCTGTGTAATACATTACATAATAATATTCCAGTCTTCCTTTGGGAATAGGGCAAAAGTACATAATTAAGGGTATTTACACACTAAGGTCGACACGAAGGAAATGGTGGTATCAGTATTTGTCTAAAAATACTCGCTAAAATAATTTTAGCAGATAATAACATAACCTAACAAAAACACTAAAGTTTGTAAAAAAGAAGTAAAATTAGTTGTGCAATAACTAGCAATCACCAACGGCTCCGCCCGCGTGGAAAGATTTAAACCGTAATAGTCCGTAACCGTAATTGATAACCATAAAAATAGTTAGAGTGAGTTAACCTTAAAAGCTAGACATATGCTGTCGCGGACTTTTATTAAAAACTTTTAGAGGGGAACAATTTTGTATTATATGATTTTTAAATAACTATTACTGTTTACTTGCGCACGCAAAGAAAGCTTTAAATTTTGCCATTTTATTGCTAGTTATTGCTGCTCCTCTCCTATTCCTCTCTTATTCATCTTAGCGTGATGTTATATAGTCTATAGTCTACCTCAATAAATAGACTATCGTACACTGAAATAATTTTTCAAATCGGTCCAGTTGTTTCTTAGATTAGTGCGTTCAAACAATCAAACAAACAAACAAACTCTTCAGCTTTATATATTAGTATAGATAATTGTAATTAAAACAATAGGTATGTGGCATAATAAAAACGTTATGTCATTTCGTACAGCCGTTTCGTTTTGATACAGACCCGATCGTCAATTGTCTCCATGCGCAGTTCGACGGGAGTCCGACAGCGAAATTTGCATATCACCAATATTATATCGTCACGCGAAAAACGTATCCCTTACGCCTGTGTACACATGAATGACGCGTGATGCTGCCGACCTTCCCTGACGTCATCCATCATTCGACGTGGCGCCTGCACCTAGACTCGTGACAGCGACGCGACCGGCGGGGGTGGTGACGACCTTACATTGGTATTTAAACCTTAAAATAAATACATAAAGTTGCTTTTACCATTTTAAGTAATGGCGTAAGGTGGCACTCCACCTCCCCGCGAGCTAGGGAGGATCCCTGTCAAACGCTGGCGAAGAGTTTGACAGACGCGGGGCGCGGAGTATTTGACATGAAGGGGCTTGTTTGATACGGGGGTGAGCTGACAGCGGGGAGGGGGGCAAATTCTGCCCGGTCATGAATAGGCAATGGGTTCGGTTTATTTATAAAGATTGTTAGCCAAACATGAGCTGTGGACTTCTGTTGAAATTAACACATCACGCATTTGACCCGTCGCTAACATTTGAGGTTAGGTTTGTATTAAAATATGGGATATTGTATAATATATCTACACAATATCGGCATTTATTTATGAATTCATTTCAACCAATGACATGCCGCCGTGTGGTATCCGGCTGAATAGAAATATACCACCCTCATTCCTTACTCAAGTGTCGCAAAAGGCGACTAAGGTAAGTCGACCCGCCGTGTGGTATCTGACTGAGTAAAATAGAGGTGTCGCAATTGGCGACTAAGGTAAGTTGACGTCAGGCAGGCGGCCGTTCGTTAAATACGTAGCCAAATATGACAATATGTTTAACATGTTAAGTAGGATTAGGAGGATGATTCGAGAAATAACCTAATAACTTCTTACCCTTTCCTCATTTATTATCTATTGCAAGTTTCAACGGGAAATAACAGAGCGCAGAATAGGACTTTATCAACGACAATTTAATTCGAGCAACCGCAACGAAACTCGAAGCATCTTGTTAGGGGGAATGAAATCCATAAAAGACACGGCAGTGGCAGGAAAGTTGAAGGCAACGTGGAGAAGAAAATTTGATTATTCCGCGAGGTTGGCCTATCGCCAGCCTTTGACTATTTATCACAAGCTCTCCACGCTCGACGGTTTACAAGGATACTAATCATCGATAAAGGAACTCTGGAGAGGTGATATTACGATGTATCACTTAAATAAGTTAGGAGTAAGCGTTTGTTCAAAGTTTTTGAAGTAATGTTAAACAAATTATGCATAATAAATGCATAATTATGCATTTATTGCACACCACATTTTATAAATACAAACATTTGATTAATACTAAACAAAAATAAACATTTTGTACTACACATAATATATTAACATTAGTATATGACTAAAATAGCTTTGATTGCCAAGCGGTGCGACCGTGTGAATCTCTAGAGACGATCATGGGTTCAAAACCGGGCAGACACCAATGAGTTTTTCTATTAAAACTTATGTGTCTAATTGATAATTGCAATTTATCATAAGCTTTTCGGTGAAGGAAAACATCGTGAGGAAACCTGCATATCTCTAGAGAATTTTGGAGATATGTGTAACCTACCAATCCGCATTGGAGCAGCGTGGTAGGTCTTAGCTCCAATCCTTCTCTCCAAAAACGGAGAGAAGAGGCCTATTCTCAGCAGCGGTATAGTAACAGGCCGCTACTAACTTATTAACATTAGTATATGGATAAATGTTGCTGTGAATCATCAAAATTATCTATCTGTGTGAATGAACTATCAATTTTCTTCGGATCTCTTAGTTAATATAAAAAAATAACGATGTGAAATCGCCATTTCACATCGTTATTTTTTTTTCCAGAATAAGACCGCCGTCTTATTCTGGAATCGGAATCTCTTCCAGCCAACCAGACTTAAGTTTAAAAATAAATAAATATTAAGTTTAATTAATAAAAATAAACTCAAATTACGTTATGAGCCTGTTTCCGAAACATTCATAACAAAGAGGTAACTATAGGTTACTATAGATTAAAGACCTTACTATAGCTACTGTTTTCCATAGACTGCCATCGTTTACAGCCCAATTCAAAAATTGAATGCATATTGTGATGTATAATATCATCATCATCATCATCCCCCTGCCTTTATCCCACTCCAAGTTGGGTCAGCACAACATGTTATAAAAATGCTGTCACATAATTTGGCTGCGTTTTACGACCTGCCGCCTGCCTGACTTCAACTTACCTTAGTCGTATTTTACTACACATCGGTAAGAAAGAGGGTGGCCTATTCTACTAAACCGGATACCACACGGTGGGTCAACTTACCTTAGTCGTCTTTTACGACACCTCGGTAAGAAAGAGTGTGGTCTATTCTACTAAACCGGATACCACACGGTGGGTCAACTTACCTTAGTCGTCTTTTACGACACCTCGGTAATAAATGAGGTTGGTCTATTCTATTCAGCCGGATACCACACGGCGGATTGTTGGGTATAATAATCCGAAATAAAAATTACCAGCCTAGTATAAAGTACAAATGAAAATAAATTAAGCAAAAATAATATATTAGTAAATTCTTCACTGAGAATTAGATATACAATTACTAGTAAAATGATTTCTCAGTATTTAAGTAATTTAAATGAGTGCGAGTGATTAGGTGTTAAATTGATGTAATTTACTTATTGAAATACGATTTGGACGATATAATTAGTCATTTATTTAATGTACCTATTGTAATTTGTAACGATTCAGAAAAACTATTACATTAATTAAATACCTTTCATTATATGTGCAAAGGACATACCTAATTATTATAGTTGATGTAAGACATTAGTTTTTAGAAGTTTAAAATTGGAAATAGGGAATAATGTTATTTTTAATAGGCATGTATTTACTCCATTTACTCCATTGTTCAACTTACGCCGTGTGGTATCCGGCTGAATAGAATAGTATCACCCTCATTTCTTACTGAGGTGTCGTAAAAGGCGACTAAGTTAAGTCGACCAGCCGTGTGGTATCCGGTTTAGTAAAATAGACCACCCTCTTTCTTACCGAGGTGTCGTAAAATATGACTAAGGTAAGTTGATGTCAGGCAGGCGGCTGGTCGTAAAAACGCAGCCAAATCATGTGACAGCATGTTTATAACATGTTGTGCCGACCCCACTTAGAGTGGGATAAGGGCAGGAAGATGACGACTCCATTGTTCAACTTGCATAGTATTTACCCCATTATTCAAATTCAAAATATTCTTTATTCTAGTAAACTTGTATACAAGTGCTTTTAAATCGTCAGTTTTTCTGCTGTTTCGGAAAGCTGTGCGATCTAGAAGAGCCAGCAAGAAACTCGGCGGAGAGAGATTACAACAAAACTATTCTTATAACTAGTTACATTTTGTCATTGCTATTTCGTATAAGGTTCAAGAGTATATCTACGCATTCTTATCATTCTGTAATCTTCAAAGTATAGTAGACGTTCTGTATCAGCCTCCTTTTAATATTTTTTTAAACTGTTGTAATGGCAAAGCTAAAATTGATTACGGAATTTTATTATAGAATCTTATATCCAAACCCACAAACGACTTACCTACTTTTTTAAGGCGCAAAGCAGGAGTCGAAAACTTATGCTACTTTGTCTATTATATACACATGCTATCCGGCTAAATAGAATAGACCACCCTCTTTCTTACCGAAGTATCGTAAACGGCTACTAAGGTAAGTTGACCCACAATGTGGTATCCGGTTGAGTGGAATAAGCCACCCCCCTTCTTACTGAGGTGTCGTAAAAGGCGACTAAGGTTAATTGACCCGCCGTGTGGTATCCAGCTGAGTAAAATAGACCACCCTCTTGCTTACCGAGGTGTCGTAAAATATGACTAAGGTAAGTAGACGTCAGGCAGTCGGCCAATATACCTAGCCGAATCATGTGAGAACATGTTTATAAGATATTGTGCCGACCCCACTTAGGACAGGAGGATATATCGCAAACTTAGCTATGTGGTATCCGGCTAAGTAGAATAGTACCAACCTCATTTCTTACCGAGGTGTCGTAAAAGGCGACTAAGGTAAGTCCACCCACCGTGTGGTCTCCGGATTAGTAAAATAGACCACCCTCCTTCTTACCAAGGTGCCGTAAAAAACGGCTTAGGTAGCCAAATCATGTGACAGCATGTTTATAACATGTTGTGCCCCCACTTAGAGTGGGATAAGGACAGGAGGATGATGATGACGGGTTGTCTGTAAGAGATCGCTGTAGGCGATAAGACCGCCCTTGTATCTTATCATAAACCATTTCTTGTATTTATGTATATATTTTTTTTTGTTTTCTGTATGCATAAAGAATAAATAAATAAATATTTTTAAGCACAAAAGTATATTGTTTTGGTTATTTTATCTGTTGTAATTCTGACGTCATCTCTCAGCCTATTGGGTTTCGATCGCGTTTGACAAATGGGTGTCATTATTTGACAGACGATCGGCGGCAACATCGCGACAACATGTTGTCTTTTGTTTTATTAAACATATAGACCCTCCTATAGACGTACTTATTACATTGACTAACAATCATCATCCCCCTGCCCTTATCCCACTCTAAGTGGGGTCGGCGCAACATGTTACAAACATGTTGTCACATGATTTGGCTTCGTTTTTTACGACCGGCCGCCTGCCTGACGTCAACTTGCCTTCGTCGTATTATACAACACTTCGGTAAGAAAAAAGGTGGTCTATTTTACTCAACCGGATACCACACGGTGGGTCAAATTACCTTAGTTGTATTTTACGACACCTCGATAGGAAAGAGGTTGTTCTATTCTACTTAACCGGATACCACACGGTGGGTCAACTTACCTTAGTCGCCTTTTACGACACCTCGGTAAGAAATGAGGGTGGTCTATTCTACTCCGCCGGATACTACACGGCGGGTCGACTTACCTTAGTCGTATTTTACGACACCTCGGTAATAAAGGAGGGTGGTACTATTCTATTCAGTCGGATAACACACGGCGGGTCGACTTACCTAAGTCGCCTTTTACTACACCTCGATAAGAAATGAGGTAATATTCTATTCAGCCGGATACCACACGGCATGTGCTAACAGTATTCAAAGTAACAATACCTTTTTAAAGTTAAAAAAAAACCCTGTTACTATTACACTACCTGAGCAATGAATGCTCTGATATTTTGGGTATGTATATCAATTAGACACATAAGTTTTAACATTTAACAGAAAAACTCATTGGTGTCGGCCCGGGTTTGAACCCGTGACCTCCTCGAAAGAGTCGCACGGTGCTACCGCTGGGCTACCACAGCTTGTTATTTAAAGAGTAAACACCTTTATTGAAGAAATATGCAAAAATATAATACTAATACAAAAATAAATGCCGTTTGGTATCCGGCTGAGTAGAATAGACCACTATTTCTCAACGAGGTGTCGTAAAAGGCGAATGAGGTAAGTTGACACCAGGCAGGCAGCCGATCGTAAAATACCTAGCCAAATCACATCCCAACATTAAAACATTGTTCCGACCCCACTTAAAGTCCGAAAAGATGCCAAATACGAAAAAAAACTGATGGAAACAGTTCTATCTTAAATAGGGAATGTATAAAAACCGGCTATACGTCCTCTTTTATCGGGCGACCTTGATATTTTTCAAGGCTAACTCAGGATAGTCTAAATCCAAAAAAAGTTATATTTTAACAAAAGCAAAACATCAAAACAAGTTACTAGACGTATCTGAAATGTATTCCTTTATATCCCAACTATTGTCTTTTACCGCAGTAAAAATATACCGCCAGTAATATCTCAGGCGGCATATGGTTATCATTCCAGCAAACTTATTCTAAACGTATATAAACAAGGAACACGAAATATAAGTGGGTCTCTCCTAGCGTCGATCCCGTCATTTCTTTTATATTTTTTCATCAATGTCACACGTGACGCCAGAATGTCATTTTCATGGGACGAAAAAAAAATTATTAAGACGCGCAGCGAACGCCGCGATATTACAATTTTCCACTAGTGAAATATGGAAAGTGATTTTTTACGAGAAAATAACAAGGTGAATACGGCGGGCGGATTAAAAGTCGCTATTAAGAAGGGTTGAGCAAGATTTATTAATATGAAAGGCGTCTATAACGCAATATTTTGCTTACATCATTAGTTATTATTAAATTCACTTTGTGAATTACCATACTTTTTCTAATAATAAGTTATTCTGTAATCTGGGAAAGCTGTTATATTTGTAATAATATTTGTAAACCTGTTCCACAAGTTATTGATAAAGTATCGGACAGTTAACCGACAAATAAACTAAGTGGCAGATAAATGTCTCTAAAAAGTGAAAATAAAATTAAAAAAATCGCGGACAGTTTGAAATAGGTATTTGCTATCCAACAGATAAACAAAATAACAGCCACATGATCTACCTGTTAACTTATTAGGGACTTTAAGACTTTTAGTGCTGAATAAACCTATCAGAAACATTAAAATAATTATAATTTATTCTTTTAAAAACGAACTATTAAATGTATTATTATATTGTAAATAATAGAAATGCATGTGTGTAACCTAAAAAAAATAATAGAAGCAGGCGTAATTCTACTGTAATAATTATTCTATTGTAATTGCCGTCACTTAACTTTAAAATAATTAATTCCGTATCATAAGTGTTAACAAACCGTTATTCCGAATTGTTCTGTGATTATTTTATATATAAGGAAATTATAATTATATATATATATATATATATATATATATATATATATATATATATATATATATATATATATATATATATATATATATATATAAAATTTGGTAAATAATTAATTAAAAATAATATCAAATAAAAATACATTTAAAAAAAGGTCCCTGAACAAATCTTTTTACCATATTCTTACCGAATGTTCAAGATAATTGTTTGGGTATGGCTTAACCGATATTAATGATACTAAAATTGAGAGATGCGAGAGTTTTAAATATATATTGTCCGCGATACGAATGAAACAATAAATTTCAAGCATTTTCATAATAATTAGTATTAGATTAAGCCGAAGTGTGATGGCCTAGCGGTGCGACCGTGTGAATCTCTAGAGACGATCATGGGTTCAAACCCGGGCAGACACCAATGAGTTTTTCTATTAAAAACTTATGTGTCTAATTGATAATTGCAATTTATCACACGCTTTTCGGTGAAGGAAAACATCGTGAGGAAACCTGCATATCTCTAGAGAATTCCGGGGATATGTGTAACCTACCAATCCGCATTGGAGCAGCGTGGTAGGTCTTAGCTCCAACCCTTCTCTCCAAAAATAGAGAGAGGAGGCCTATGCCCAGCAGTGGGATAGTAACAGGCCGTTACTTACTTAAGCCGAAGTGAAACAAGCGCGATTTAAATAATTTCCAAATACTATGAATCCAATCATAGCCCAATGTATGGCTGATAAAAAACATTAATATTTTAATAATTATATTATTTATTCACCTTATGGGACCTATTATAAAGGATTACGGGACCAATAAAAGTTCGTTACTGCAATCTTTGGTATGGCAAATTAGTGATACCATGAAAGTTACTTAAATTATTGATTATGAGGTAAGTATTAATTATTAAATCTTTATAATGACATTATCAAATTACATTTAATTACCTAAGTCATAATTAAGAGAGGTCATTATAAATTATAGTAAATTATTTACTACGAATTAAATTAGGTATAAGGAAAATTAGAATCGAATGCTTGTCTATACTAATATAATTAATGCTTAAGTCTGTCTGTCTGTCTATCTGTAACGCTTTCAGGGCTAATACATTGAAGCGATATTGATTAAAATTTGAATTGACTATTAATTATTAGCCGTGTGGTATCCGGGTAAGTAGAATAGACCACCTTCATTCTTACCGAGGTGTCGTAAAAGGCGACTAATATAAGTCGTCATGCCGTGTGGTATCCGCCTGAGTAGAATAGACCACCCTCTTTCTTACCGAGTTGTCATAAAATACGACTAAGGTATGTTGACATCCGGCAGGCGGCCGGTCGTGAAAACGCAGCCAAATCATGTGACAGCATGTTTATAACATATGTGCCGACCCCACTTAGAGTGGGATAAAGGCAAGAGTATGATGACGATTTAATTTTATATACCAGGATATCATATAGGATTAAACATCAATTTTCTGTTAGGTTTATTCAAGTTGACGCCAACGCAGTTAATCTAAAAATTTTAAAGGCTTATGTATATATTTAATCACAAATTTTCATTGAATAGAATTAAATTAATAAATGTAAATTATATTATGACTATATTCTCATGATTATTTGCTATTATTTGGATATATTATTTAGCTATTATATAAATGATATAAGTTACTGGAACGCTATGGCACGAACAGGCACCATTAGAGTGGCATGAAAAAATATTATATTAATTGAAATGAACAATAACTTCGGCGTTGTCAAAATCTTCATATTTTAAGAGAAATATGTGTGTAATAAATATACAATAAGATAGAAGAGAAAATTTATTACGATCCCGTATTAAATATAGCCGATGTTGTGATGTGGCTAGGTATTTTACGACCGGCGCTTGCCTGACGTCAATTTACCTTAGTCGCCTTTTACGACACCCTGGTAAGAAAGACGATGTTCTGTTCCACTCAACCGGATACCAACACGGTGGTTCAACTTACCTTAGTCGCCTTTTACGACACCTCGGTAAGAAATGAGTATAGTCTATTCTACTCAGCCGGATACCAAACGGCGTGTCGACTTATCTTAGTCGCCTTTTACGACACCTCGGTAAGAAATGAGGATAGTCTATTCTACTCAGCCGGATACCAAACGGCGTGTCGACTTACCTTAGTCGCCTTTTAGACACTTCTATGGAAAGAGGGTGATTTATTCTACTTAATCGGGCACCACACGGTAGTTCAACTTACCTTAGTCGCCTTTTACGACACCTTGGTAAAAAAAATGAGGGTGATCTATTCTACTCAACCGGATACCACGCGGCGGTTCGACTTACCTTAGTTGCATTTTACGACACCTCGGCAACAAATGAGTGTGGTCTATTGTACTCAGCCGGATACCACACGAATGTCTAATAAAATATTTCAAAGCAAATACTGTCGCCGATAGTCGATACACAAACGCGGTATAATTAACGTACCCCAGAGCGTGGTATTTGCTCAAACGTAAGGGATGATAGTCGGATCGGGCGGAGTGTCGATGGTAGCGTCGCGCGGCAGATGCGGCACCGGTTGTGATTGTCTTCCCGGCATGATTGATGATCTCCGGCGCGGCGGGCTGCCAGGGCTGCGGATCACTGAATTAAATTAAATAATATTTTTACAAAAATACTGATAATTGAAATTCAAATTATTCTTTACTAGAAATCGCTAGCGGCTCCGCCCGTGTGAAAAACTTAAAACCGTGATATAGTCTTTTGATAACCATATAAATGCATGTGCGTTAAAGTTAACAGCTAGACTCATGCTGTCGCGGACCTTTATTGAGAACTTTTAGAGGGGAACAATTTTGTAATATGTGATTTTTTAATAACTTAG
This sequence comes from Morpho helenor, assembly GCA_029227775.1. NCBI lineage: Eukaryota > Metazoa > Arthropoda > Insecta > Lepidoptera > Nymphalidae > Morpho > Morpho helenor. The sequence goes on from JARGCU010000020.1 coordinate 5,376,752, forward strand.
TTTTAATAATAGCCGTTTTCGTACTATTTTTTATTGCTGCTCCTGTCCTATATAATTTTTTACACACAGACGTTTAATAGTTTTCCTTAACTGCTGTAATGGCAAAGCTCAAGTTAATTGAGGATTTTTATTATACAATCTTATAATAAAAACGTACAATCGACTTACGTACTTTTGTACGACTCGACTCGTATCGACTTACGTAATGGAATAAATGGAATGGAAGAAATTTCGTGTACTTTCTTAACTGTGACTTATGCAAGAGTAAATCGGATAATTAATTAGAAAATAATGACCGATTATTTAATTGCTTACCTGAACAAGTTAGTTCCCTAAAATATATAGAGATATAAGTTAAGTCCGATCCGAACTTATATCGTACAAGTATATCCAAATTAATAATAGGCATATTTACAAAAGTAAGTTAGTAACGCTTATGACCCGCCAATGAAGTTATCCGCAAAAACTTCTGTTATATCTTTAACAAATATTTGTCAAAAATGTTTATCACGACAAAAACAAAAACAAATAAAGTATTTATTAATCTTAAGAATTATCTCAAGACAAATATATTTGTCAAAATGTGTAAATATTTTCATCTAAATAAGGTGATTAGAAAACAAGCAAACAATGTTTTGATGTAAACAACAGGTAAAAAAAGAAGGGTTAAGGTATGAAAAATAAAAGACAATTCTATTTGAATGTAGGATTTAACCCTCTTGTTAAAGAAAGCTTCACCTTTAAGTATTGATATATCATAAATAAGTTTTTAGAAAATGATTTCTTATGGTACAATAAACTTACATCACTTGTAAGTTAATGAACATATAAGAATATGCCAAAATTATTATTTATTATTTTTAAGACATATAACATATTTTTGAATCAAGAACAATATAATTAATGCTATTAATGTAATAGATAACTAATATTATTGACTTGTTTAGTTACTAAACCTTATTGCGATAATATATGAGTATCTAGGATACGGTTATATTTATCTTTTTTAAATTAAACATTATATACTAGCCTAGGCTGTAGAAAGTGTTAGATAAATGCATTAATGCAACAGTCACTAAAAGTTAGTCAATCAGTTAGTGGTAGGGTAATTGGACGATATTTAATACAATTTAGCTGTTTACTTTTAGCATTGAAAAGCGACCTTATATGACAAACAAATAATATAAATATACGATATTATTACTCTCCTTATATTGCTTTCCCACTCTAAGTGGGGTCGGCACAACATGTTACAACATGTTGTCACATGATTTGGTTACGTATTTTACGACCGGTTGTCTGCCTGACGTCAACTTACCCTAATCGTATTTTACGACACCTCGGTAAGAAAGAGGGTGGTCTATTCTACTCAGCCGGATACCACACGGCTTAACTATCTGTAATATTTGTTATAACACTGTTGATTATAAAATAAATAAATAAAATAAATGTATTAAATTTTATTCTGGTGGCAACCCTATTCCACTATTCAACTCACGTTTATTCAATATAAGCAAACTCAAGCATAGGCCACAGTAAAAGTACTTTACCGAAATATTTCACATTCGTCAACTGTTGCCTTAGCAATGATTTCGATGTATTTTGCAGACTACATTTGCCTGCTTCGTATATTGCGCACTTGTGTTACCAAATAAATGGATCTTTGTGTTACAGAATATCTATATGCCTTTTATTAGATGTGTGAAAGTAACCAAATTTAATTATGGTATATTCATTTTAATATATGTTGAACAGTTTATAATTACTTAAATTATTTTCCTTTAAGTATACTTGGGCAATTATTTATTTTCTAGTTTTGAAAGTAAAAGAATGGGTTTATTAACATCTTACAGCGATTTTACGACCTCATTTCTCTTTAAAAGAACAGCTTCTAACTTACTACGCTGACTGACGCAAAAGCGGTTGGATTTATAATTCAAAGTCATTTTACTATATGACTATAAGTAAGTAAGTAGGTAACGGCCCGTTACTATCCCACTGCTGGGCATAGGCCTCCTCTCTCCGTTTTTGGAGCTCCTACCATGGAGCTCCAATGCGGATTGGTAGGTTTCACATATCCCTAGGATTCTCTAGAGATATGCAGGTTTCTTCACACTGTTTTCTTTCACCGAAATGCGTGTGATTAATTATCAATTAGACACATAAATTGTAATAGAAAAACTCATTGGTGTCTGCCGGGTTGAACCCGTGATCGTTAGAGATTCACACGGTCGCACCGCTGGGCTATCAAAGCTTATTACTGTTGAACATATGTAAAAAGAAAATTAATTGTTTTTAATGTAAAAAAGAAAGAAGGCGTCTTTTTATTTGATCGACAATAAAAGAAAAGGCAGATTATTGATTAACGTAGATGATAATAAAAATTGCTAAAAAAGCTAATAGGCTGGACCAAATTTGTCAAAATTTTAGATAATTTATAGATATACACCGGGGTAACATATAGTACAATAAAAATCGTTTTATTTTCGGTAATCCGGAATAAAACACATAGAATTATTGAAGGTTTAGTTAAGTTAGAAGTCACGGGCAGTACAAATTTGAAATAAACCATCATAACATTTATGACATTTAGTTCCAAAATAACATGTCGCATTATGGTATTTCTAATTCATAAAAGGTGAAGATATATGATCAGTAAGACCCACTACGTTTTATAAGTGTAGGTTAGCTCGCTACGAATATGTCCCAGAAGTTCCACAAGCTTCCTAAGAGAAGCAACGAAAATGATAAATAATAGTCTATATATTTTATTCATATTTTTTTAGATAATTTAGTGGCCCGTTTTTGCAGGTTGCAGTAACCCTACCGCCCGCTCCGGGGGACGCGGGTTCGATTCCCGCTGAGGGCCAACATTTTCTGAACACAATTTGTTATTTATTATAATCTGTGTGCATTATTAGCATTTGTGTGTGTCTTTAAGCATTTATTAAAATTATATATGTACATATATAACAGTAATTGTCTGTCACCCATAACACAAGTATTGAGTTACTTATTTTGAGGACGGACGACTATATGTGTATTTCTCCCATTTTTTTTTAATTTATACAATCGAATTCCTAGTATTAGTTTGTACAAGAAAATTTGTATGTATTTACGTCCAGAAACAATCTTTTGCAGCATTGGTATTTATTACATGTTATACTAAAAGCAGAGATCAATTTTGAAGCTATTAATCAATTATATATATAACATATTTCATATGTACAAAGCTTTGTAACTACGAATATGTTTGGATGTGATTATAATACTATATGATTTTGGAGGAAAATGCAATTAAAAAATATTTAAATCGTTCTTTCTCTATTTTAATGTAAAAAAATAGGTAAGACCATAGGGTCTTACCTATTTTTTTACATTAAAATTATATCATAGAATTCTAACCTGTTCCTCATAATTCTAAAATTACGTTGATTATAAAAGCTCGTCTTCGATCTCTTAACGCCATCTACTGAAAAATTCACAAGCTATAACATATAAGGAGGAAAGTTCTCAGTGAAACCTTCATTGCAGCATAACAGAAAGTGAACAGGAATTTCGAATTTTTCTATATTTACTTTCTCTTTTTATTAAAAAATAAAATAGCATATCTCCAATATTGAAACAACATTACTATTTAGCTTCTATATTTTACATAACTTTGGCAGTGGGGAAATATACTACCTACTACTCACATTTAAAGGTAAGGTTCTAAAGCTCTTCGTTAAGTATTACAAACATGAGAAACTAGATGGCGTGTAAAAACTACAAATTTGAAATAACATGAATTATTTTGTGTTGAACATTTAATAAATGAATCAATCGTTTATGAATTGATAAAAAATAATAATAATTAATGTAATTATGTAAAAATGTGGGTAAATTATATACTAAACGAAGAAAAAATATTCTTTGACAATAAACGTGCAAAAAAGCAGCTATTAGGTATACATGCAACGAAATTACAAATACCTATATATTTTAGTTGGTGATAATTCAAGTTTTTATGTGTTGTTACTCAAAAAGCTTACTTGATTTATTTAGTGTATTTATATAGGTATATAATCAATTATTCAAATTGTCTTAAATTAATTATGAAAAATTTGTTTTATAATAATCTGTTTAAGAGTATCAATTTATGTTTGTTTGTTTGTTTAAAATTGTCAATTTATACAATTTTACAAATATTTTGTAAGAAGTTTTTACTCTCTTATTTGATATAATTTATGTAACGACCGAATCCCTTATCTAGAGATTAAAAATACAAACTATAACAAGAAACAAACATTATTGATACCTATACGATTTAATTATCATTTACTGTTATATTTTTTTAAACAATGGACAAATTATAGTTTATAAACTGAAATAAAATTTATTGATTATTCTTTCTTTTGAATTTCATTAATATATCTTTATTTCTTACTAATAGCGGCAACAATTAGAATGCTACAAATTATTTATGATATTTAATTGATCATTATATAATTCAAAAGTAATAATAAAATTATTTTGCTATAATCCGCGAAGAAGTAAAATAGAAAATATATATAATGCTAAATGTAAGTGGACAATCGGTTATCATACCTGATACATGCAGGATTCGTAAAAACACATGCACAAACCTCCACCACCGCCACCACAATACACAAGCACTATATACGTTCACTATCACAAACTCAACAATCGTTTCGCCCCGCAACCGAAGCATCGTCAGGAGATAGACTCCACGACCAAAATCGCAAAGCGAAGCAATACCCAAATAAGTTTAGTTATATACTAATCGGTTCAACCCCACCCTTTATTTTATTTTGCCTGCAAACAAGTGTAACAAGCTTGAACTAGAAACATTTATTTGCTCGTTAATGAGGGTGCCATTGTTATGTTTAATAATCTCAAGGTTTTCCAATAGGCTCAGCTTAAGGCCTTTATTAGAACACGTGTGCAATACTTCGAAACTATGGTCATTAGGAACTTTATGACCGCTTTCTATCAGATGTTTAGCGAAATTTGAATTTTGTGGTTTGTTATTCCTGAACGCGGCCATATGTTCTTTAAAACGAGTTTCAAAATTACGACCAGTCTGACCCACATATGTATCATTGCATTCAGGACATTTTATTTTATAAACACCACACTTTTTCGCGCTTGGTAATTTATCTTTATTATTGCACAGAATCTTTTTTAAAGAGTTATTACTTTTAAAACCTATTTTTATATTTGATTTGGATTTAAATATAGCTGAAATTCGTTCTGACAATGCTCCAAAATAGGTCAGACTGGCTTTGTACTTATTATCTTTGTAATGTGGCACCGCGTACAAGTGTTTTGCCAATTGCAACTTCTGTTTATTTTTTAATATGTTATGTACTACTTGCTTATCATAGCCATTAGAATGCGCCATCTGGCTGATTATTTGAAGCTCTTTGTTAAAATTCTTCTCGCAAAGAGGGACTGATAAAAGTCTATGTATATGACTGTGAAAGGCGGCAAGTTTGTGTTGCCAGGGGTGAAAAGAAGAAGCAGGTATGATCGTATCCGTGTAGGTTGGTTTGCGAAAGATCTCAAACATATGTTCATTATTGGACCGTGTAATAGTAAGGTCAAGAAAATTTAGCGAGTTATTCTGCTCTGATTCTAATTTGAAACTAATTTTGGGATGTTTGGAATTGATATTATTAATGAAAATATCAAGTTGTCTATCCGTACCCGTCCAGCATATAATTATGTCATCTACATATCTATAATAGTAAAGGATGTTTTTATTTTGGACAATGTTTTGATTTTCAAAGTGGTCCATGAAAATTTCAGCCATAAGTGGACTTAAAGGGGAGCCCATAGCTAAACCATCCTTTTGATGAAAGTAATGGTCATTGAATCTAAAATAATTTTGTTCCATACATAATTCTGTTAATTCTATTATTTCTGAAATCTCTCCAGGGTGTAAACATTTTTTCTCGAGTAATGTGGTCAAAATGTTTAATGTTTCCTTGTATGGAACATTCGTGAATAAACTATCAACATCAAGTGATATTAATTTACATTTATTTGGTAATTTAATATGTTTAATTTTGTCGACCAGCTGGAGACTGTTTTTAAGGGCATGTATTGGCTGAAAGGATGTTTTAGACGGTATGATTGAATTTAAATATTTAGCTAGTTTATATGCTGGGGCGCCTATGTATGAGACAACTGGACGTATGGGGGTATTATTTTTGTGGATTTTAGGCAAACCATACAACATCGGAGAGCGAGGATTCATCTCAGTGACCCTCAGTTTAGATGAGTTGGTGGGAAGTATATACTGAGTATTATTTACAATTTCTTTAAAAGACTGTGCAAAGTTTTTGGTAGGATCTGAGGGTAACTTGACGAATTCTTCACCATGGATAACATCATTAACTTTTTCCAAATAAATGTCGCGTTTTAAAATGACTACGGTATTTCCTTTGTCGGCTTTAGAAATTACAAGGTTATTATTCGATAAAGTTTTTTGAAGAGACTTAAGAGTTTTAGATTCAGCATTAAAAGAGGGTAAGATGGGGGTTGATTTGATTTCTTGCGCGACTAAATTCCTAACGATGTTATCCTCTTTGTTTACGATCACTGCTAGTTCGGCATCGATAGCTAGGGTTTCTAATGATTTATCACAGATGTTGTGGGGAATATTATATTTTAAGCCTTTCTCTAAAAGTGTCATTTCAATGGCTGGGATGGTAACATCTGAGAGGTTCTTTACTCGGGGATAAAACGAATGTGGGGTAGTATTGACTAAAGAGGTAGATGTTTTATTATTATTGTCTGGGATATTACTTATTAAAGATTTTAACTTCTTACTTTGTGTAAGGTATTTTTTATGAACTTCTACGGAGGCAAAGTCCCTAGCTTTCATGTCTAATAAATCGAATTCTACATTGTGAAGTTTAAAAGAAAGTTCGGAATGAAGTATTTTAAGGTGGAGCTTCAAATTATCTCGAATAGTAAACCAATGGCGGGATTCTTCATTAAGCCAAGTAGTTTGAGCTTTTCTAACAGCAATTTCCGACGATTTGCTGTGAGTATTACATTTTATTTTAATATAGTTAGGTGTTACGTTCAAATGCTTACATTGTTGGTTGAACCAAATATTTTGGACTGCAACGCGATGTAATTTGGTTAATTTAATGTAGAGTTTAGCCTGTACGGTCAAGCTCACCGTCTTTAAATAATTTATAGAATTAGGCGTTACTTTGCGGAGATCCATAATACAAAAGTAATAATAAAATTATTTTGCTATAATCCGCGAAGAAGTAAAATAGAAAATATATATAATGCTAAATGTAAGTGGACAATCGGTTATCATACCTGATACATGCAGGATTCGTAAAAACACATGCACAAACCTCCACCACCGCCACCACAATACACAAGCACTATATACGTTCACTATCACAAACTCAACAATCGTTTCGCCCCGCAACCGAAGCATCGTCAGGAGATAGACTCCACGACCAAAATCGCAAAGCGAAGCAATACCCAAATAAGTTTAGTTATATACTAATCGGTTCAACCCCACCCTTTATTTTATTTTGCCTGCAAACAAGTGTAACAAGCTTGAACTAGAAACATTTATTTGCTCGTTAATGAGGGTGCCATTGTTATGTTTAATAATCTCAAGGTTTTCCAATAGGCTCAGCTTAAGGCCTTTATTAGAACACGTGTGCAATACTTCGAAACTATGGTCATTAGGAACTTTATGACCGCTTTCTATCAGATGTTTAGCGAAATTTGAATTTTGTGGTTTGTTATTCCTGAACGCGGCCATATGTTCTTTAAAACGAGTTTCAAAATTACGACCAGTCTGACCCACATATGTATCATTGCATTCAGGACATTTTATTTTATAAACACCACACTTTTTCGCGCTTGGTAATTTATCTTTATTATTGCACAGAATCTTTTTTAAAGAGTTATTACTTTTAAAACCTATTTTTATATTTGATTTGGATTTAAATATAGCTGAAATTCGTTCTGACAATGCTCCAAAATAGGTCAGACTGGCTTTGTACTTATTATCTTTGTAATGTGGCACCGCGTACAAGTGTTTTGCCAATTGCAACTTCTGTTTATTTTTTAATATGTTATGTACTACTTGCTTATCATAGCCATTAGAATGCGCCATCTGGCTGATTATTTGAAGCTCTTTGTTAAAATTCTTCTCGCAAAGAGGGACTGATAAAAGTCTATGTATATGACTGTGAAAGGCGGCAAGTTTGTGTTGCCAGGGGTGAAAAGAAGAAGCAGGTATGATCGTATCCGTGTAGGTTGGTTTGCGAAAGATCTCAAACATATGTTCATTATTGGACCGTGTAATAGTAAGGTCAAGAAAATTTAGCGAGTTATTCTGCTCTGATTCTAATTTGAAACTAATTTTGGGATGTTTGGAATTGATATTATTAATGAAAATATCAAGTTGTCTATCCGTACCCGTCCAGCATATAATTATGTCATCTACATATCTATAATAGTAAAGGATGTTTTTATTTTGGACAATGTTTTGATTTTCAAAGTGGTCCATGAAAATTTCAGCCATAAGTGGACTTAAAGGGGAGCCCATAGCTAAACCATCCTTTTGATGAAAGTAATGGTCATTGAATCTAAAATAATTTTGTTCCATACATAATTCTGTTAATTCTATTATTTCTGAAATCTCTCCAGGGTGTAAACATTTTTTCTCGAGTAATGTGGTCAAAATGTTTAATGTTTCCTTGTATGGAACATTCGTGAATAAACTATCAACATCAAGTGATATTAATTTACATTTATTTGGTAATTTAATATGTTTAATTTTGTCGACCAGCTGGAGACTGTTTTTAAGGGCATGTATTGGCTGAAAGGATGTTTTAGACGGTATGATTGAATTTAAATATTTAGCTAGTTTATATGCTGGGGCGCCTATGTATGAGACAACTGGACGTATGGGGGTATTATTTTTGTGGATTTTAGGCAAACCATACAACATCGGAGAGCGAGGATTCATCTCAGTGACCCTCAGTTTAGATGAGTTGGTGGGAAGTATATACTGAGTATTATTTACAATTTCTTTAAAAGACTGTGCAAAGTTTTTGGTAGGATCTGAGGGTAACTTGACGAATTCTTCACCATGGATAACATCATTAACTTTTTCCAAATAAATGTCGCGTTTTAAAATGACTACGGTATTTCCTTTGTCGGCTTTAGAAATTACAAGGTTATTATTCGATAAAGTTTTTTGAAGAGACTTAAGAGTTTTAGATTCAGCATTAAAAGAGGGTAAGATGGGGGTTGATTTGATTTCTTGCGCGACTAAATTCCTAACGATGTTATCCTCTTTGTTTACGATCACTGCTAGTTCGGCATCGATAGCTAGGGTTTCTAATGATTTATCACAGATGTTGTGGGGAATATTATATTTTAAGCCTTTCTCTAAAAGTGTCATTTCAATGGCTGGGATGGTAACATCTGAGAGGTTCTTTACTCGGGGATAAAACGAATGTGGGGTAGTATTGACTAAAGAGGTAGATGTTTTATTATTATTGTCTGGGATATTACTTATTAAAGATTTTAACTTCTTACTTTGTGTAAGGTATTTTTTATGAACTTCTACGGAGGCAAAGTCCCTAGCTTTCATGTCTAATAAATCGAATTCTACATTGTGAAGTTTAAAAGAAAGTTCGGAATGAAGTATTTTAAGGTGGAGCTTCAAATTATCTCGAATAGTAAACCAATGGCGGGATTCTTCATTAAGCCAAGTAGTTTGAGCTTTTCTAACAGCAATTTCCGACGATTTGCTGTGAGTATTACATTTTATTTTAATATAGTTAGGTGTTACGTTCAAATGCTTACATTGTTGGTTGAACCAAATATTTTGGACTGCAACGCGATGTAATTTGGTTAATTTAATGTAGAGTTTAGCCTGTACGGTCAAGCTCACCGTCTTTAAATAATTTATAGAATTAGGCGTTACTTTGCGGAGATCCATAATACAAAAGTAATAATAAAATTATTTTGCTATAATCCGCGAAGAAGTAAAATAGAAAATATATATAATGCTAAATGTAAGTGGACAATCGGTTATCATACCTGATACATGCAGGATTCGTAAAAACACATGCACAAACCTCCACCACCGCCACCACAATACACAAGCACTATATACGTTCACTATCACAAACTCAACAATCGTTTCGCCCCGCAACCGAAGCATCGTCAGGAGATAGACTCCACGACCAAAATCGCAAAGCGAAGCAATACCCAAATAAGTTTAGTTATATACTAATCGGTTCAACCCCACCCTTTATTTTATTTTGCCTGCAAACAAGTGTAACAAGCTTGAACTAGAAACATTTATTTGCTCGTTAATGAGGGTGCCATTGTTATGTTTAATAATCTCAAGGTTTTCCAATAGGCTCAGCTTAAGGCCTTTATTAGAACACGTGTGCAATACTTCGAAACTATGGTCATTAGGAACTTTATGACCGCTTTCTATCAGATGTTTATATTTCAGAAATAATAGAATTAACAGAATTATGTATGGAACAAAATTATTTTAGATTCAATGACCATTACTTTCATCAAAAGGATGGTTTAGCTATGGGCTCCCCTTTAAGTCCACTTATGGCTGAAATTTTCATGGACCACTTTGAAAATCAAAACATTGTCCAAAATAAAAACATCCTTTACTATTATAGATATGTAGATGACATAATTATATGCTGGACGGGTACGGATAGACAACTTGATATTTTCATTAATAATATCAATTCCAAACATCCCAAAATTAGTTTCAAATTAGAATCAGAGCAGAATAACTCGCTAAATTTTCTTGACCTTACTATTACACGGTCCAATAATGAACATATGTTTGAGATCTTTCGCAAACCAACCTACACGGATACGATCATACCTGCTTCTTCTTTTCACCCCTGGCAACACAAACTTGCCGCCTTTCACAGTCATATACATAGACTTTTATCAGTCCCTCTTTGCGAGAAGAATTTTAACAAAGAGCTTCAAATAATCAGCCAGATGGCGCATTCTAATGGCTATGATAAGCAAGTAGTACATAACATATTAAAAAATAAACAGAAGTTGCAATTGGCAAAACACTTGTACGCGGTGCCACATTACAAAGATAATAAGTACAAAGCCAGTCTGACCTATTTTGGAGCATTGTCAGAACGAATTTCAGCTATATTTAAATCCAAATCAAATATAAAAATAGGTTTTAAAAGTAATAACTCTTTAAAAAAGATTCTGTGCAATAATAAAGATAAATTACCAAGCGCGAAAAAGTGTGGTGTTTATAAAATAAAATGTCCTGAATGCAATGATACATATGTGGGTCAGACTGGTCGTAATTTTGAAACTCGTTTTAAAGAACATATGGCCGCGTTCAGGAATAACAAACCACAAAATTCAAATTTCGCTAAACATCTGATAGAAAGCGGTCATAAAGTTCCTAATGACCATAGTTTCGAAGTATTGCACACGTGTTCTAATAAAGGCCTTAAGCTGAGCCTATTGGAAAACCTTGAGATTATTAAACATAACAATGGCACCCTCATTAACGAGCAAATAAATGTTTCTAGTTCAAGCTTGTTACACTTGTTTGCAGGCAAAATAAAATAAAGGGTGGGGTTGAACCGATTAGTATATAACTAAACTTATTTGGGTATTGCTTCGCTTTGCGATTTTGGTCGTGGAGTCTATCTCCTGACGATGCTTCGGTTGCGGGGCGAAACGATTGTTGAGTTTGTGATAGTGAACGTATATAGTGCTTGTGTATTGTGGTGGCGGTGGTGGAGGTTTGTGCATGTGTTTTTACGAATCCTGCATGTATCAGGTATGATAACCGATTGTCCACTTACATTTAGCATTATATATATTTTCTATTTTACTTCTTCGCGGATTATAGCAAAATAATTTTATTATTACTTTTGTATTATGGATCTCCGCAAAGTAACGCCTAATTCTATAAATTATTTAAAGACGGTGAGCTTGACCGTACAGGCTAAACTCTACATTAAATTAACCAAATTACATCGCGTTGCAGTCCAAAATATTTGGTTCAACCAACAATGTAAGCATTTGAACGTAACACCTAACTATATTAAAATAAAATGTAATACTCACAGCAAATCGTCGGAAATTGCTGTTAGAAAAGCTCAAACTACTTGGCTTAATGAAGAATCCCGCCATTGGTTTACTATTCGAGATAATTTGAAGCTCCACCTTAAAATACTTCATTCCGAACTTTCTTTTAAACTTCACAATGTAGAATTCGATTTATTAGACATGAAAGCTAGGGACTTTGCCTCCGTAGAAGTTCATAAAAAATACCTTACACAAAGTAAGAAGTTAAAATCTTTAATAAGTAATATCCCAGACAATAATAATAAAACATCTACCTCTTTAGTCAATACTACCCCACATTCGTTTTATCCCCGAGTAAAGAACCTCTCAGATGTTACCATCCCAGCCATTGAAATGACACTTTTAGAGAAAGGCTTAAAATATAATATTCCCCACAACATCTGTGATAAATCATTAGAAACCCTAGCTATCGATGCCGAACTAGCAGTGATCGTAAACAAAGAGGATAACATCGTTAGGAATTTAGTCGCGCAAGAAATCAAATCAACCCCCATCTTACCCTCTTTTAATGCTGAATCTAAAACTCTTAAGTCTCTTCAAAAAACTTTATCGAATAATAACCTTGTAATTTCTAAAGCCGACAAAGGAAATACCGTAGTCATTTTAAAACGCGACATTTATTTGGAAAAAGTTAATGATGTTATCCATGGTGAAGAATTCGTCAAGTTACCCTCAGATCCTACCAAAAACTTTGCACAGTCTTTTAAAGAAATTGTAAATAATACTCAGTATATACTTCCCACCAACTCATCTAAACTGAGGGTCACTGAGATGAATCCTCGCTCTCCGATGTTGTATGGTTTGCCTAAAATCCACAAAAATAATACCCCCATACGTCCAGTTGTCTCATACATAGGCGCCCCAGCATATAAACTAGCTAAATATTTAAATTCAATCATACCGTCTAAAACATCCTTTCAGCCAATACATGCCCTTAAAAACAGTCTCCAGCTGGTCGACAAAATTAAACATATTAAATTACCAAATAAATGTAAATTAATATCACTTGATGTTGATAGTTTATTCACGAATGTTCCATACAAGGAAACATTAAACATTTTGACCACATTACTCGAGAAAAAATGTTTACACCCTGGAGAGATTTCAGAAATAATAGAATTAACAGAATTATGTATGGAACAAAATTATTTTAGATTCAATGACCATTACTTTCATCAAAAGGATGGTTTAGCTATGGGCTCCCCTTTAAGTCCACTTATGGCTGAAATTTTCATGGACCACTTTGAAAATCAAAACATTGTCCAAAATAAAAACATCCTTTACTATTATAGATATGTAGATGACATAATTATATGCTGGACGGGTACGGATAGACAACTTGATATTTTCATTAATAATATCAATTCCAAACATCCCAAAATTAGTTTCAAATTAGAATCAGAGCAGAATAACTCGCTAAATTTTCTTGACCTTACTATTACACGGTCCAATAATGAACATATGTTTGAGATCTTTCGCAAACCAACCTACACGGATACGATCATACCTGCTTCTTCTTTTCACCCCTGGCAACACAAACTTGCCGCCTTTCACAGTCATATACATAGACTTTTATCAGTCCCTCTTTGCGAGAAGAATTTTAACAAAGAGCTTCAAATAATCAGCCAGATGGCGCATTCTAATGGCTATGATAAGCAAGTAGTACATAACATATTAAAAAATAAACAGAAGTTGCAATTGGCAAAACACTTGTACGCGGTGCCACATTACAAAGATAATAAGTACAAAGCCAGTCTGACCTATTTTGGAGCATTGTCAGAACGAATTTCAGCTATATTTAAATCCAAATCAAATATAAAAATAGGTTTTAAAAGTAATAACTCTTTAAAAAAGATTCTGTGCAATAATAAAGATAAATTACCAAGCGCGAAAAAGTGTGGTGTTTATAAAATAAAATGTCCTGAATGCAATGATACATATGTGGGTCAGACTGGTCGTAATTTTGAAACTCGTTTTAAAGAACATATGGCCGCGTTCAGGAATAACAAACCACAAAATTCAAATTTCGCTAAACATCTGATAGAAAGCGGTCATAAAGTTCCTAATGACCATAGTTTCGAAGTATTGCACACGTGTTCTAATAAAGGCCTTAAGCTGAGCCTATTGGAAAACCTTGAGATTATTAAACATAACAATGGCACCCTCATTAACGAGCAAATAAATGTTTCTAGTTCAAGCTTGTTACACTTGTTTGCAGGCAAAATAAAATAAAGGGTGGGGTTGAACCGATTAGTATATAACTAAACTTATTTGGGTATTGCTTCGCTTTGCGATTTTGGTCGTGGAGTCTATCTCCTGACGATGCTTCGGTTGCGGGGCGAAACGATTGTTGAGTTTGTGATAGTGAACGTATATAGTGCTTGTGTATTGTGGTGGCGGTGGTGGAGGTTTGTGCATGTGTTTTTACGAATCCTGCATGTATCAGGTATGATAACCGATTGTCCACTTACATTTAGCATTATATATATTTTCTATTTTACTTCTTCGCGGATTATAGCAAAATAATTTTATTATTACTTTTGTATTATGGATCTCCGCAAAGTAACGCCTAATTCTATAAATCATTATATAATTAATAATGGTATAAAGTTTGCGGACTTCTACAGCAAGCGACAGTTACTAATTTAAAGTCTGATGGAACAGAAACAATTAACTTTCGAGTTGGGATGAATGGTAAGATATTAGGTATTTTAATTTATATGAAATTAAAACAAAAAGTATATTATAAAAATTTAAACTATTCAAAAATATAACTATATATGCAAACGGACTTTTTAACTTTTTCATACTAATGTTTAATTTTAAGGTTATTATGTGAATTACAATAACTTTAAGGTTTTATCATTTTGATTTTGCCTTTCCAAAAACTTCTTTAGTACGATTGATACTAAGACTTATTATTCTTCAAACGTTAAATTGATTATATACTTACTGTTGCCTATAAAAGTATTTTATGTGTTACTCCAGTAAAAAAAATAATTTTAATTTTTAATTATTCAATCATTATAAACTTATATATTAAAAAAAAATATTAACATTTTTTTTTCGTTTTAAAATTTATGTATTCTTAAAACTTTATTATTAAAATTGTGTTCATAAAAGTATTTTTTACATTAGGTACCTACAGATACATAAATAAGGCAGATTCTGCGAATATTATCGATGTAGGTAAAAACAAATGCAAATGCAATTGCAAATGTATGTACTATGACGTATTTTCAAATCTATCAAAACATCTGTGACAAATAAGTAATCAAAACATTTTCCCTATAGTGCTTAATAACATCGCCTAATTAGATCGTTAGTAAGCCGTGCTTTTCTTGATTTCGGCTTGCTAATTGTTAATGATGGCGGACAGTGGGGGTATATATAACGCTATTTTGGCATAACAATTAAAACAGTTTGAGCTTTCAAAGCTCAAAGCACAGTAGAGTATTTAGTTTTATCCTATTTGGGCACACGTAAATATGTCTGTATCGACATCAATATCTACTACGTCACAGCTTTACAACCCTAATACCACTAGTGAGGTTCAATGGAACCCAGACAGCAGTAATTTGGCCAAGCATAATGAAACGGTAATTTAAATATATTAATTTAAATATATATAACTAGTGCTGTACCAAATGTTTACGTAAAATTTAAATAATGAGTAAAAATTTAATAAATATTTTTTTTACAGACATATATATTAGGCGAGCAACAGCAATACCGACTCAATCCCGTAAACTGCAATGGTTCCAGTATTTACAATGCACCAAAAGTATCCAACATCAGCAATGTCAATTGCCTTAACGGACATAATATGTACTTCAATCCTAACTATGGAAATACATGCACACCAAGTGGGTTAATCAGCCAAGATATGAGATTCCAGAAACCTTACAATGGCCATCACAGTCCAATCATGGTTCCCAATCCACGTAATGGCCACATCGCCGGTGTTAATACGTGGTGTAACCCAGCTACCAGTGGAGGACGGGTGATTACAAGACCTATTTGGAACTCGAACAAACCAACTAGTGGCGGAGTGAAAAAACCGAAGCGTATCCGCACGGCTTTCACCAGCCAGCAAATGATGGAACTTGAAAATGAATACGCACGAACAAGATATCTGGACAGAAGTCGCCGTATCGAACTATCGGAAATACTCAATCTGAACGAGCGTACAATCAAAATTTGGTTCCAGAATCGGCGAATGAAGGAGAAAAAGGATAGAGCTGAGAGTCTGGATGATACTGAAGCGACCAGTACTACAGAGTCGTCACCGGAAAACGGTGCTGTGCAAATGGTCGTATTCGAACACTATCCTCAAAATAATTTAAGCGCTAGACTGGAACGGGGAGACTATGTTGAACAATTTCAGCCAGTGGCGTCTGCTACGAACCCGATGGCGAGTGTGGGTGCCCCATTGATTACAGGTTGTCCTGACCTTAGTTGCTATCCAACATTTGTCTTGGATAATACCTCGCCGTTATCTGACCAACTACAACTAGATAGCCCTTTACCTGTACAGTGTCAACAAGTGAACATACAGGGTATGCAAATGCAGGAGTATCCAATAAATAATAAAAGTGCAATAAGTGAATTTAAGGAGGAAATAGTTGAAAACTGCTCGCTTCAATCCGATAATAGCACCAATGATATTTGTAAAAATGACGTCAATGAACAGAATTGGGACTTATCTTGGATTCGGAGTATTCATATCGATGAAGAGTTACAAGAACAAAGTTAATGTGTGAATGATAAATCAATGTGTCTGAAAATTAACTATATGAATGTGATAAATTATTAAGAAAATTGTGTTTTGTAATAAATTTTAACATTATTTAAATGTTATTTTTTTTTTTGAAATCTATAATACAAAAATCTGTAGCCTTGAACTAATGTTATTGTTCTTATATGTGAGTTATGGTAGTCTTAATAAATAATTTTAGTAATTACTATCTTTCGCTAGAGCTCTGCCCGCGTGAAATGAATAAATCCGTAATATAGAATTTTGATAACTTGGGTTAACCCTAAAAGCTAGACATATGCTGTCGTGGACTTTTATTTAGAATTTTTGGAGGGGAACAATTTTATACTACATGATTTTTGAATAACTTTCACCGTTTACTAAGTAAACGGTGAAAGTATGAAGACGCATGCAAGGAAATCTTTAAATTTTGCCATTCTCGTAATATTTTTTATTGCTGCTCCTCTCCTCATCTTAGCGTGATGTTATATAGCCTATAGCCTTCCATGATAAATGGACCATCTTACAGTGAAAGAATTTTTCAAATCGGTCCTTTTTATTCCTGAGATTAGCGCGTTCAAAAATCAACACACCAAAACAAACCAACAAACCAACAAACATACAAACAAACTCTTCAGCTTTATATATTAGTATAGATAGCTAAACAACACTTAAAGGAAATTAATATTAAGATATTTAATTATCGATATCTATATCTATACATATTATAAAACAAAGTTCCCAAAAGATGTCTGTATCTGATCAATTATATCAAAATGTACTGAACGGATTTTTGTACGATTTTTACTAAAAGATAGGTTTTAGATTATAGATAGTTAAGTTCTCGCGTAGTCAGAGTTTACGCGGGAAAAACTGTGTGACACACTGATTTAAACGCAGTTGAAGCCGTAGCGGTTTGCTAGTATATGATAAATGATACTTTCATTGAACACATCTGAGTAGGTATATCTGAGATTCGTTAAGCCCACATCAGAGCAGTTTAATGGGTGTAAGCGTAATTTCTATGAGAGAGAAACATTTGCATATTATTTCCAGTCATAGCATACGAATAGGCAGTTTATAAAAACTTAAATTATTTTTCTTTAAGCATACTTGGGCAATTATTTATTTTCTAGTTTCGAAAGTAAAGTAATTGGTTTATTAACATCGCACAGCGGTGTAAAGACGTCGTTTCTCTTTAAAAGAGTATAGCTTCGAACTAACTACGCTGACTGACGCAAAAGCGGTTGGATTTGTAAAGTTCAGAAATCCAAAGTCATTTTACAATATGATTATAAGTAAGTAAGTAAGTAGCGGCCTGTTACTATCCCACTGCTGAGAATAGGCCTCTCCAAAAACGGAGAGAAGGATTGGAGTTAAGACCTAACACGATGCTCCAATGCGGATTGGTAGGTTACACATATCTCCAAAATTCTCTAGAGATATGCAGGTTTCCTCACGATGTTTTCTTTCACCGAAAATTGTGTGATAAATTGCAATTATCAATTAGACGCATAAGTTTTAACAAAAAAACTCATTGGTGTCTGCCCGGGTTTGAACCCGTGGCCTCCTCGAAAGAGTCGCACGTTGTTACCGCTGGGCCACCACAGCTTGATTATAAGTAAAGGACATGATTTAAAAAACAAGTGACAGAATGCTTGGAGTTTTAACCCTTAAGCCCTTAACCATGACCAAGTTTTCTCTCAATATAAGTTTTTAGTTACCTTTGCACTTAGCTTTATCATAGCTTTATCATCCTCCTGCCCTTACCCCACCCTAAGTGGGGACGGCACAACATTTTATAAACAAGTTGACACATGATTTGGCTACGAATTTTACGACTGTCTGACGTCAACTTATCTTAGTCGCATTTTACGACACGTCTCAGTAATAAAGAGGGTGGTCTATTCTACTCAACCGGATACCATACGGTGGGTCATCTCACCTTACGTATAAGGTAAGATGACCCACCGTATGGTATCCGAAGTTTCGTAAAAGGCGTACCTTTTACTTTAATTTATATAGTGACGTAACGATATTATTTCTTACCTTCAATTTTACCATTTATTATAAGTTGAAAGATACTGTACCTCTTGTGCCTATCTTCGGCTTACCTTAGTCACCTTTTACGACACCTCGGTAAGAAATGAGTGTGGTATAGTCTACTCAGCCGGATACCACACAGCATTACATTTTCACTTAGCATACTTTATCTATTTAAATTTGAATTATGCAAATGCAAAAAATATAATTGATCTTTGAAAAAATAAATAAATAAATATATGGGACACTTACACACACGGTCGTCCGTCCCCAAAGTAAGTAACTTAATACTTGTGTTATGGGTGACAGACAACTGGTGAATATATACTTATATATTTTTCAAATATGTCCTTAAATACAAATATACACCCAGGCTCAAAGACCAACAAATTCATTTATAGAAAATGTTGACCCTCGGCGGGAATTGAACCCGCGACCCGCGGAGCTGAAAGGCAGGGTCACTACCCACTGCTCCAACGGGCCAATCGAAATATCGAAATATATAAACAAAAATATCGAAACAATCGATTATTTTTTTACATCCCTAGCAGAGAGTAGAGTAGAGAAGTTCTAATAACATCGAAGAATATTATCGTAAAGTTCGTTCTGTGAGGCCAGGACAAAACTACGTCGAATTATAAGTAACTTTTATCTAGTTATTATTTGTTGTAAAGTTGTAGTGTATGATAAACGAGTAATTAATTTAATGAACATTGAACAATTAGATAACACAATCAGTTTAGTAAATAAAAAAATGTACATTTATGTATAACCCTTGATAATAGGTATTATAAATTCGAAAGTCTGTCTGTCTGTCTGTTCGTTTTCACGGCGAATCCACATGCCACCCAATTTACCATGATTTACACCGTGGTGATTTATAGGCTATAAAAATCCTGTTAATTCAACATGAATAGGATAATATTGAGAAACGCCATCTTTTATCACTATATGAAGATTTATCATTTATATAATAAGACTAGCCTGACTACGATCTCGCCTGATGAAAAGCGAAAGATGTACCCTAAGATGGACTGCGCTTGCCAGTGTAGTGCCTATTCACTTTCTTTAAAAGTAATCGTAAAGTAAGTAAAGTAAAGTAATTTAAAGTAACCAAACCGTAGGAGTCCGGGAAGATAAATGAAGGAAGGGAATTCCACGCCTTTTGTGCGCGTTTTCGGGATATTTATAGTATACCGTATATATTGACTGTCCCATTGGCGCAGTGGGGTAGTGGGTAGCGACCTTCAGCTACGCGGGTCGCGGGTACGATTCCCGCTGAGGGCCAACATTTTCTTTAAATGAATTTGTTGATCTTCGAGCCTGGGTGTATATTTGTATTTAAATATGTATTTATAAAATATATATGCATATATTCACCAGTTGCCTACCATAATACAAGTATTAAGTTACTTACATTGGGGACAAACGACCGCGAGTGTAAGTATCCCATATATATTTTAAAAAACCGTTTTTCATTTACAATATGTCAAAGTCAAGTCAAATCTGTTCATTGCAACGGTAATTTCAATTGAGTCCCCCAGATCGATCTGATTCGATCGACTGACCTACAAGCCAGGTGGATCGCTATGAAGTTTTATCCGGTAAGACTTCAGTACAACTGGATAGCACCCCCCCTCCCCCCGCGAACAGCAGTGGCCATGAAGGGTGTCCTTATTCCAGAACTACGATCCACGCAGACGAAGTCGAAGGTAAAAGCTTGTAATACTATAAATGTGAAGGTCCGCCGTGTGGTTTACTGTTGAGTAAAATGGACCACCCTCATTCCTAACCGAGATGTGGTACAAGGCGACTAAGGCAAGACGACCCGCCTTGTGGTATCCGGCTGTGTAGGCTATATCACCCTCATTTCTTACCGAGGTGTCGTAAAAGGCGACTAAGGTAAGCCGAAGATAGGCACGAGAGATACAGTTTCTTTCAATTAATTAAATTTCATAATAATCGGTAAAATTAAAGGGAAGAATTAATAATGTTACGTCACATCCAAAATATTTAAAAATAAATTAAAGTCTAGTATCTGAGTGACCGACCGTTCCTCGGGAATATTTTTAAATAAATAAAAAAATGCAAAGAAAACATAAAAAAATATATATCTGGGATCGATTCTAGTATTCTGAATTCGAGACCGCTAGTTACCCAATTTAGCTATCATGACTTTGCATTTGATAACGTAATTATCCTTTGCTTTCTCATAAAATCATAGCAGTTTTTTTCAGTGGCCGAAAACAGGGATAAAACAACATTTTTTTAAATAAAACAATCGATCGATTTTTCCTCTACCAAAACCCTCCTCATGCTGAATTTAATGAATATCTTTGGAGCCCTTTTTCGAAATTCAGAATAATATATTTGTATATGTTTAACTCATTTAAATATTAAAGATATACGACCATAAGAACTATAAGAAATTTTTACAAAGAAGGCATATTAGATGTCCATAGTTCTATTATATATTACCAGTAAAAAAATGGATTTTCAAACATGTCTACAAAATGCATGAAGGTAAGTAAATAAATTATATAATTAAAATAATCTTTATTCTAATAAGCTTTTTACAATAATTTTTGAATTGTCAAGGATAAATTAAATTTAATGTTGCTACATACTGGTTCGGAATGTTGCTCTGACCGACAAGATCCAGCAAGAAAATCGCTTAAATATTTTTAATTTACATTGTTTAACCCAATTGCATTTTTAAACCCAAACATTTTTACCCTCCAAATAATCTTCAATTGTCTAATATACTTAACGTATAGACATATTTTTTTACACTTAATTATAAAAAATGCTAATATTATAAAAAAATGTTATGAAATAAATCCGAGTGATATTAGTAATTTACTTATATCTGATATGTAAACACATTAAATATCACCAATGTAACTAATGACTAAATTAAAAATTTGTCACGAATTCCTCTAAACACAATTAGTACGCGTAGATCTTAATGAACCAGTGCCTGCTTCAATATTTGATATACCGTTGATAGTGAAATTAATAATTTCTTAAATAATTAGTTAATGATCGAATATGCTGGTAATTTGATGACAATTTATTAATGTCTCAAAATGATTTCTATATATACGTTATAATTATTTTTAAATGTTTAGTCGTATTTTAAACTCAACAGTTCGTACTGCGTGCTATGCAATAATAATAAGTGAATCACAAATAAATTTATCATGAAGTATATGTTATTCAAACAAACGGAAGGTGAAAGGATATTAGAAATGAATCATGCAGCTCCGAGTAAACAATCAGTAAATAAGGATCATCAAAAAGTTGTAAGTCCTCTCTCTCTTCAATCAATGGATCTACTTTTTTGACATAAATTTTACTTTAAGGCCGTAGTTAATATATAGAAATCAAATATACTTACATATTGTATCGGATAAGCCCAACTAGTTTCAAGCCAATGGACCCTTATTCATCAGCTCTGCCCTTAAGCATGAACTGTACCGTCGTGTTAAAGCTGGTTTTAGACTAGTCTTCCTCACTCGATAAAAAAGACGTGAGAATAGCCGGTCTCTATACATCAACTATGAATACCGCTTAGTAAGTAACGGCCTGTTACTATCCCACTGCTGGGCATAGGCCTCCTCTCTCCATTTTTGGAGAGAAGGGTTGGAGCTAAGACCTACCACGCTGCTCCAATGCGGATTGGTAGGTTACACATATCCCCGGAATTCTCTAGAGATATGCAGGTTTCCTCACGATGTTTTCCTTCACCGAAAAGCTTGTGATAAATTGCAATTATCAATTAGACACATAAGTTTTAATAGAAAAACTCATTGGTGTCTGCCCGGGTTTGAACCCATGATCGTCTCTAGAGATTCACACGGTCGCACCGCTAGGCCATCACAGCTTATGAATACCGCTTACGATAGTCTAAATTCAAAAAGGGCATTATACCACGCCATACGTTGTGCCAATTAAATTAAGCAGCAGTACTTTTTTAAGTTGGGCTTGGTTTCTAAAAACATAGAAGGTAAGACCCCATCGTCTATCGCTTCATTTGAACTATATGTCAAGCCCAATGTTACTTTACGGTCACGACCCGTCGAGCTGTGCTAGTCACTGCTAGTTAGTTAGTGGACTTCTAGTTTATACTATAACTTAGCTATAACAAACAATATAAAAAACAATATTTATTTAAACTTAAATAATTTATGTCAGTGTCCCAGAAAAGCACGTATTTTGAATTTTAAAAAACCTGTATATTCTTTTATTCTAATAACATCTTAAAACTAAAATTCTCTTGATTATGGTAATGTTAACTTGTTATATACAATATTACTTAAAACTATATATTCGAAATTTTAAGAGGTGGTATATTTCTTATACTATTTTTAACATCGTTGGCCTTTTATAAAAAGCCTATAATTTTTTGTTAAATAATTATAATTGTAATATTTTTTTTATCCAAGAAGTGAGTATAACATAAATCATCATATACATACATACCTATGATGTCGTTATTATACTCGCCGGATTTTTCTATTCAAAATGGAGTTTTATTGAGCAATTTTATTTTTATAAGAAATAGATCTTTTACATAGTAGATATTACAAAATATGTTGCAATACTTAATAAAATTCTATATTTCAGGTACGGTCAAATTATTTTCAAAATAGTATTTCGAAAAAATCTAAAAGATTCCGGAGTGCCTTTACTACTGAGCAGATAAACTATCTAGAGGGAGAATTCAGAAAATTTCCTTATATTGGAAGTGCTAATCGAAAGGAAGTTGCCAATAAACTGAATATACCTGAAAGAGCCGTGAAGATTTGGTTTCAAAATCGTCGAATGAAAGAAAAAAAAGAAGTTAACAACAAAGCTGATACGGACGAAATAAGTAAAGATGTCCCTGCATTAAGTAATGATCCATTAAATAATGTGGTTAATTGGCAATCACTTAATGGACGTTGCTGTCCCGTTGAACGACCAAATGCATGTCAAATCAACTTTCCAAGCAACCTAACCACATCTAATTGTATAAATTTTAATGGGAAATTGTGCCCATCTAATAACCCTGTACACTCTAAAGATATATCAGGAAAATGTTTCAATAAACCAATACGTGTTGCAACAAAAAGAATAAATAATATGGATACATCTGTAGCATTTCAAAAACCTAAAATTGAACCAAAGATAGCTCCTCTAGAAAAAACTAAACAGGATAATGTTAAGGTTGCACCTACAAAGAAACAAAACAATGACTATATAGACTGCCCATCATCAAACCGTCATATAAATATTGACCAAGATATGCCACAGGATTTATCTTCAAGAAATATACATAATAATGCATATATACATCATTATCATCACCCAATAAACACGATAGCTGGAACGGGATTTATTCCTTTACAAACTCAGAGTTATTCTGGAACATCTGTACCACGTGGGAATGTTGTATGGAAGCCAGTTAGCGTTTTGTCTTCATTGGCTGGTTTATCGACGCCTGTGCCTATGGCTGTTCAGCATAATAACACTACAAGAATACCTATAGTAAATCACATTAAAAGCAATTGTGGTTGTAACTGTAATTGCCATGTTACGCCCCACCAAGGATTTAACCATGTTGACATGACGCGAATACATCCTCAATATGTTATAGCAATACCATACAATAACCCTTCTAAATGATGTTTAAGTGATACTAAGGTTGCATTTCTTTGAACATATGTACGTATTATAAATAAAAATATAGCCGTTATATGGTTTTAATGAATGAATAAAAAAGCTTTAAATTTTTTTTTATATCTTTATTTAAAAAATTTACATAATCTCTTACACAATTTTCGTATTATATTCGCTTGTATTTTAAAGTAAACTCTTCTTTATTTCATTTGTTTAAAAGTGCTAAACAAATAAAGAAGAATTTGGAATTATTAATTATTAACTAAAATTATTACATAAATATAATATAAAGTTCTTAGTCATAAATTCAACAAAGAATAAATTCACTTTATAGAAAATAGAACAATAGTATATTAAAGACAGAAAATATAATAATAATAACAACAATTTCTAGGTGAAGATAGAACATTTGTGTTAAAATAAATCGAAGATTTAATATATTATAGATATCTATTTAAAACATGAGGATTCACTGAGTAATTAATATACCGAAGTAATAATAAATCTAATCTTATACTAATAAATATAGTCGAATGTGTGTAATATCTATAGCTCTTATTTCATTTATAAATAACCTAAAATAAAATTTATCTTAATAATATACTTAAACAATACATTCTATGATGCAGTATCGATAAAGTTATGTCAATAATAATATCTAAGAATAGTTCAAATCCATAATACCTGACCAAGTAGATGCTTCGGGAAATTCATTCGGTTGATACTGATTACTTAGATTGACATCCAAATGGTTATAGGTATAATCTGGTATACCTGAACCAGGATAATACTGTGTGGGATATACATTTGTGTCACTAAGGAAGTTACCAGTATGCGATGTTTGGCTATAATTTGAGTATCCAACCGACATGTATTCCTGATAATTAGTCCCGTAGTTGGGATAAAATGTTTTAGCATTTCCGTCACAAGGATAGAAATATGGAAAATTAGCATTGTTATGAGTTTGATTAATGTAGTTATTGTTTGGATAGGAGTATTGTCCCTCGGCGCTGTCTTGAGTTTGGTCCAGGTTTACGGCTGGAGGCGTTATTGGTTCATAAATAACGCATTCGCTTGAAGTATCACTGCTTGATTCTGAGCATTCCTTTTTTTCCTTCATTCTTCGGTTTTGAAACCAAACTTTAATGCATTTTTCACCGATACATAAAAATTCCGCGAGCTCCTTGCGACGTTCTGCATCTATGTATTTTGAGCGAGAAAATGTTTTTTCCAACACTCTCAGCTGATCTGTTGTATAAGCTGTTCGATTGCGTTTGTTTTTCTTCTTTATGGTTTTGCTTATGGTATCTGAAATACACAAGAAAAACAATTAGTTTTTTAGCATCATCATTCGTAAACATGTTGTGATGGGATGTGTAATGTGAGATTTTATATACATGATAAATATCTAACATAATTTCCACAACATTTTTTTAATATTGATCTGTAAATTTAAGAAAAATAGTTTAATTTACATAAATAAAACAGTTCTAGTAATAAATCTATTTTTCTATAATAATGTCATTCGTTCTGGTGTAACTTAATAACATAACTGACCTTTATTTATCTTTTTTCGGAGACCTGGTTCGGGCCAAACATTTCTAAATGGTCGGTTTTCCCAGCAACTAGTCTGTAAAATAAAAATATATATACATCAACAATATGTTACATGTTCTTTTATTGTTTGTTGTTTGTTGCTATTTAAGAAACATATTATTATTAATTACTTATTAACTTAGTTAAGTATAAATATATTAAATATATGTCACATGATACCATGTGACCAGATTTTTCTTAGACTCTTTCGTAGAAGCTTTATCGGCAGAAGTACATTACTGTAGAAAGGTAAAGATTCAGTAATATTACTGCAGTAGGTATGTAGTCAACCACTTTAAAATTACAAATTTTAAACGAATATTTAAAAAATTGCATATTAAAACTTGCAGTACTTAAAGTGTTAAGTAATATTTTTAATATAAATGTAAAACAAATTAAAGTACATTTAGAAAGTAAATAACATTAGTATACAACAAGAAAATAAATAATGACTGTCTTAATCGAAAGTCATAAACATTTCTACTATCTTATATTTAAAGAAACATATTTTAAAGATTTTTTCGTATAAATATATGTTATACCTTATATATTCAGGTTTATTAAACTTAAAGTACCTTTTATTTCGAAATAACGATGTTCTGTGAGCTCTAATAACTTTTACACTGTCACTAGGCGGATATTAACATAATGTACTACAAACAAACAACACTACCATACTATATTAAGACTGATAAGTTTCAAAAGACGTAAAATTCTCAAGGAGACTAACTCCACGACAAAATCGCCAGAACTTAGAGTATATTTGCAGTAAAAAATAAGGTATGTATCTTATTATAACCTTGCAAACAATATTTAAAGCTCATTTAAAGTATATAAAATAAGCGGTTTGATGTTTAGGAGATGTCTATATACGTCATATTCAAATTCCAATTTTTTTTTTAAAGTTGGCTTTTAGAAGACTTTTGAATCGTTTACTTATAATGAAACTAAACACAGTATGTACAAAAATATCTTTCAATAAAAACACATGAAATAATACGATATCAAAAACGTGTTTAAAATTATTTTTGGAATTTGTTCTGGTTTGCCATTTTGGTTAACCTAATTGTGTTCATGAAAATTAAGAAATATACAAATATTTACAATACCTCGTTTGTATCACTCAATGGCGTAAGAGCGGTCATTAATACGTTGTGAAACATTTTAATAATTTCCAAAATACAAAATACAATAACGTCACAATGTTGCTTCTAACGGAATGGAGGGATTGACTTCTGATAATTTTCCTTCGAGAATATTTTT
Organism: Morpho helenor; assembly: GCA_029227775.1. Taxonomy (NCBI): domain Eukaryota; kingdom Metazoa; phylum Arthropoda; class Insecta; order Lepidoptera; family Nymphalidae; genus Morpho; species Morpho helenor. Next base: position 5,404,248 of record JARGCU010000020.1, read on the forward strand.
TACTTGCAGATTCAAGTCTACCTTCAGGTAATTTTATTATACGTCGATGCGAGGGTAATAGAAGTCTACGCATTGTAAAATGAACCTTACAAAGTAAGCCAGAAAAGCTTTTTATTGAGTTCACTTTTATGTTAATATTATATTTACTATATACCTAATTGTGTTAAACACATATTATCTTAAATATGTGCAGTCACCGAACATACATTGTATAATACGAAATATGTATTATAAATTTATATTATTTAACAGGACCTTAAAATAAAAGATAAGAAAAATTTTAATATCCTTACTAATTCATACAAAAATTTTTTTTTGGTAAAATTGAAGCTTACATACCGGTCAAAATATATGATTAAAAATAACCGTTTTTTTCTATATATAGTTTTAGGCAACAAGCAGACTATTGTATTTTACTGTTACTGCAACTATCTCAACATTCTCAAAAATTACATCGATCTATTCTCCTGTTTGGATGTGAAATAAAGACAAAAATTATGAAAGTAATTAAAATATTATTTTGCTTTAATCCGGTAACTACTATATTCTATAACTATCCTTCCTTGCTACAATAAAAATATCATTTTGTTATAGTCAATGTGGTCTAAGATGGAATTGCATAAAGAAAATAAAAAATGTTTCCAATTTTTATTTTATTTTATTTTAGGATTTGTAAAAGCATTGAAATAAATGAAATAAAAGTGACCTCCTACAAGAAACTTGGTCTCAACCTAGGAATCAAACTCGGGTCCACAAGTAATACGGCAAATTAACCACTGCGCTACAGAGCCACAAATATGCAGCTCAACAGTGGCGAGTTATTTGTAACGGTAGTTATTCCAATCAAATATTTACTCAAATAATTAATTTTCGATCCTTTAATTAGTGCGATTATGAAAAAATAAGGTGAATAATCTCTGAAATTTAAATGTAGGCTAAAAAAATTGTTTTGCGTTATAACAAATAACAATTTGCTAATGAGGGATAAAGTCAAAAACAACCAATGGAATAGGATTGAGCCACCTGGAGAGGGTAAAACTTAATTACCTAAAAATATTTATATATAAGGGTTAACATTTTCTATAATTACTACACTCTGAGATCCGTTAGTCCGTTCCTTACGCAAATTAAGTGGCGAGAAATCATGTACCATTATAATAAGTTACCAGTGCAATTGACAAGCCCTGAAGTTAATTTTATTCCATATCAAACAAATGAAGATTATAGGGTGAGTATTTATGTAATTCTAACGTATTAGTATGTAAGTATGGTTAATGTATAGATACGGCTATACTAACGTCTTATTTTATCAGTTTAGCCCGACTAGTTTCGAACCCATTCGATGCACTTATTCATGACCTCATGAATAAGTGCCCGGATGGGTTCGAAACTAGACGGGCTAACCCATTTAAAAAAGATGTGAGTATAGCCGGTTCTATACATTAACTATGAATACTACTCACGATAGTTTAAATATGTAAGTATGTATTTTTGTTTCATTTTATATTTTTATATTGTTGTAAACTTGGCAACATTGAAATATGGGATCCTTAGTGGTCTAATATGAGACCAAAACCAAGAGATAACGGGCTCAAATAACGTTTTCCATAAAAAACATATCCCAAGAACAAAGTCCCATCTCCCATATATAAGCATGGGAAATGTGACTTTATTCTTCGGATAGGACTATATGTGTTGTTTTGTATAAAACTTGGTATATAAAACTTATTAACATTATTAACTTAAATTTTTTTTTAATGTATTCGTAATATTTTTAGCAGTTTTGCACCAGTGTAGGGTGTACGCTCTATCCTTCTTTTCAAGGAGGTTTCAACGCAGTTTGGTTGTAATTGTTAAAAAAGAAAAAGTTTACTTGTAATTTATAACTAAAAAAATTATCTTTTATCGAACACTTTTATTAAATTTTCTTACCATGTTTTAATATTTTTTTATATTTTCAGGTCCAGAATATGCCCGTGCAGTACATAAATAACACTATAGAATTAGATAACATGAATAATTATGATTTAAATCAGGTGCGTGACAATTTGTTTATAAATCTAAGTACCTGTGTTTTTATCTGAATAATTAGAACGAATTAAGCGTTACTTAAGCGGACATCCATAATATTAAAGTAATAATAAAATTATTTTGCAATAATCCGCGGAAAAATTTCATCGATAAGTTTTTTTCGCGATTTTATCTATAATATTGTAATATATTTTATTAAAATTTTATTTTATTTTAGTAAAATAAAAATAATTCTATTATTGCTTTTGTACGTTTTTTGTATTGAATATCATTGTAATTGTTTTAACATATCAGCATTGTGTTTGACAGTGCTATTTATTTCAATAACATAATAATATTATTTAAATGAAGATATTTTAATGAACATTATTTTGTATGTATAATAATAAATATTAATTTATGCTCTAAAAAACAATGAATTATATTTGCATCGCGGAACTCGCAATGTCGCGCCTAGTTCTATTAAAAAATATTTTCTATTTTATTATAAATGGAGGAATTTTTAGGGTTTAAACCGTAAAATAAAAGTATTTTGTTGTAGCCTAAACCCAAATAAGACTTCGTATAACCCCAATAAATACTTATTGTAAAAATATAACACATTCCTCTATATACTATAGATAGGTTTGAATTGTCCCGTTTCAAAGTTATTCATATTTGGTATGCCTACTAACGTAGGAATATATGATAAAAATGTACCGATTTACAAATAATACTTCACGATGACGTCACCATATCAAATTGTTGTTACTATTAACGTATTGTTCGCTTTCAGAATACAAATTCATATTCTAATAAAAGAATTGAAGATTGGTTTCAAGGCTGTCAGGTATTGGGATTTATACCCGATAATTCTTCTGGATCAGTGAATATTTCACAGGTGAGTTTAATATGAATGTTTATTATAACTATTTTTTTTACTAACAAACGTCAATATATTGCATCATAATCAGTACTAATAAGAGCTTCACTTTGCTAAAAGCAAATTTCTCTCTTGTGAGCTCAATATCCGAACGGTGTAACCGTGTACTACAGAGGGTCATGGGTTCAAACCTCAGGCAGGCACAACTTTTTCTATTTTTTTCTTTTTTTCTTTCAAATACTAACACACACGGTCGTTCCATCCCCAAAGTAAGTAACTTAATACTTGTATTATGGGTGACAGACAACTGGTGAATATATACTTACATATTTGTTAAATACATACTTAAATACAAATACAAATATACACCCAGGCTCAAAGACCAACAAATTAATTTATAGAAAATGTTGGCCCTCGGCGGGAATCGAACCCGGGAGCCGCCGAGCCGAAGACAGGGTTACTACCCACTGCTCCAACGGGCCAGTCCAAATTATTAAAACTTATGTGCCTAATTTGGCTGGAATAGGTAGTATCCGGTTGAGTAGAATAGATCACTCTCATTTCTTCATTCATTTCTGTGTCGTAAAAAGCGACTAAGGTAAGTTGAAGTCACAAGGCCGGTCTTAAATTAGTGACAACGTGTTTATAACACGTTTGGGCCGACCCGACTCAGAGTGGGATAATGGCAGGAGAATATTTTTTTAGTGATAATTAGTATAACAACTCGGATATTAAGTTCACGACTGTTTAATATTAACTTTATAAACTTTACTTGTAAAATTCAATACTGAAAATAATGTAATTTTATAAATGTTCTACATTTCAGAATTATCCCACGGATCAAGGCTGTTATAAGTTTTCCCATGATGATAACAAGCGATCGGGAAATATTTACCAGTGTGGTTCGAGTGAGTATAAAATATATACCTATAACAATTAATATTTAATATTTTTTTACCTTTTAATGTGTACCTTTTAATCTTTATTTTTACAGGAAACCCAAAATACAACAATTTAAGAATTAATTTAAAACAAAAAAGGAAAAGAACAATTTTTACACCAGAACAAATAGTTTCTCTCGAAGAATTGTACCAAAGGAAACCTTACATAAATCGAGAAGAAAGAGTAGAGATGATGAATAATTTACAAGTCAGTGAGAAGTCTATCAAAATTTGGTTTCAAAACCGGCGACGTATGGCTGAAAAAAAAGAATATACATCAGACTCTCCGTCTTCAATGGATATACATGATTCATTTACAGACAGATTGAATTTCATTGAATCACAAATAAATGAAAATACTGATGAAAACGGTAATGTGAACTTAAGCGACGGTGTAATGAGTGAATTGGCTCGTGTTATTGATGAATATTTATCTCAAGATGTTAATCAACAGAATAGCGATACTGTTTTAGATTCGAACGTAAAGAACATAATTATGTATGAACCTATTTCTCCAGCAAGCTCGGAAGATGTAGATGGTCAAACGGTTTTCTTTGAATCGGAAGAGTATTTATAAAATTTGGCAAAGCAACTAATACTTTTTTTTAATAAGTAATGTTATTTTGTGATAGTTATCAACCAGTTAAATGTAGAAAACATAATGTTAATATATATTTATTAGAATGCGATTTTGTAATGCCAATGTTTTGATGACTGAGTTCTATATAGTTCTTATTACAATTTTTTTTTAATGTTGTGCAATTCTAGTTTTATAATGAAATAAAGATTTAAAGAAATATATTACTGAATATTATCATGAACATAATGTCATATTGATAAGTAACACTTAAAAAAAACAGGAGGTTCTTAATTCGATTTTTTTTATTTTATTGACGTTAAAAGTTACCTTGGCTGCCGCAGATTCCAAAAACAAATAATGGTTGAGATGGTTTTTATTAATTGATTATCTTCTCTGTAGTCTAAAATATATGAATAATTATTTGTTTGAGATTAGAAACAAAAATTGTAATATACTTTGATTATTTATCTGTGTTGTGCTAGACATGATGCGTACAGACATAACTATGTATTATATGTAGAAAACGGATTCGTTATAAGATGGACCAGATAAAATCTTTAACTGAACTAAAAAAACTAAACGAGACAATAATTTAATAATTTTATTTTATAATTATTATTATTTTTTGTTTAATCCAACATAAAATAAAAGATAAAGTACGTCATATGCTAACTTTATTATTTAAAACTATATTTACAATACTTATTATATTACAAAAGTAAATTTAAAAATCTGTTATTGTAAACTTATTTAAGAAAAAGTATCTCAGTAATTTATAAACAGTTTTAATTTTAGAAATTACATATTTACTGATAACTTGTAACAATTTTCACCAAACGAGAAGACCCTCTTAGAAAATGAGTTTAATTATTTGAAAATTTCGTCAAACACCATATTCTGCGATAGTTTTTTAGTATGTATATATATTTAAAATAACCGAGGGGCCTGTGTTAAAATCTCATTGCGTACTTAAATTTGAGCAATATATTCAAAATTTAAAATTATTTTCTGAGTGCTGTTTCTGCACTATGCAAGCAATTATTTTTCTCCTTAAAACAATAATTTTTAATTAAGGATGTTATTATAAGGATATATACGATGAGTATTTACTTGTGGCAGCAGATGTGTGTTGACTAGATTGCTCGGATGACGGCAAATAAGAAAAGTACGTGTCCTGTGGCAAAGATAAACCCGTTCTAGTATGTAAAGCATTGTCTTCGTAAGTAGTGGTTAATGCGGACAGATTGGAGCTGAACCCATATGGCTCAGTAGTTGGCGTGTGCATCACTACTCCACTGGAAAGTGTGTTATAGTAAGTAGCACCAGGTGGATAGCGCGCCATATCATCGCAGAGCTTTAAGTTCCCACCGTTAGGAACGTAACTGTCCGATTGTAGCGTTGACAACGCATGAGGACTCGGTTGAAGTGATTCATCGCTGTTATATCGGTAAACCTCGGACATTGGTGAGTAAGCGCTTCTATTCGCTCCTGTCGCATAGTACGATGAATAAGACAAGTTGGGCGTATACGATGGTAATTCAATTGAGTTCTGCGGTCCTTTAATGACAGACTTAAGTGGGTTAATTGTTGGGTAGTCAGGTGGACGAGAAATAGCGTCGTTGGATGCTACATAGATTTTATGATGACTTGAATGGTTTTCTGTCAATAATCGTCTATGGCGGTCATGTCCTCCACAGCTTCTTCCGTGACTCATTTTGTGATCTTGATTAGGCGAGTGCTCTTTAGAACTAGTAGTTGGGCTGCTGTCATCGACTGATGAACTCGGTTTATTGTGTTTATTGTCTTTTTTGTATTTCATACGCCTATTCTGGAACCATATCTTAATTTGTCGTTCCGACAATTGTAAATAGTTAGCTAATTCGATACGCCTCGGACGACAAAGGTAGCGATTTTGGTGAAATTCGTTTTCTAGTTCAACCAGTTGTGAACTCGTATACGCAGTCCGTGCCCGTTTTGTGAAGCCTTTTGGATAAGACGATGAATCGGTTGACATATCTGAAAAAATATTATTATATTTAACTAACATTTGTTTAATCATTATAATTAAAAAAATATGCTTTCTGTTGTGCAACAGGGTGATGTCTGTATAATTTATTAAATTAATAACACAAAATCATGTAATAAAAAAAAAACAATTACCATTTGATAAAGTAGTGCTCATCATCTGATTGCTAACGACGGATGGTTTGTTGCACCATGTAGAACTCTGAAACACCATAAATCACGATTTAACTAAGATGAAATAAATACCTACACTACGTGCTACTGCGAGTGCGTGTGATAATATAATAATTTGAATGTAGCCTATTTCTTGATCACACCTATCTATAACAAAATTAAATTGTCATTAAAAATCTGGTTATTCTGTGGTTAAACACATTAGCGTGGCTGACGTTCTTGCCTTAATTAATATTAAGGCTTGTATGTTCCTGAAAATAAGGTTCAATATGATGGTTGCTTTTATTTACCTGACTAGGAAAACTTGAATCGCTCATATCATTTACTTCTTTGTCAGGATTGTTGACAACATCGTTGACTAAATCACTTCTTTGACATCGAACAGGTTCATTTTCCGTATAATTTCTGTGGTAAATGTTTTGATTGCCAACTTCTGAATCGTTAGGACAGAAAAAATCGTTAGTTTTTGTTATATGGTGTTCCGACATTATTTCTTCCGTACCTGATCCATAGTTGTTATTAGAACTGTTACTTATATTATCATAATGAGGAATTTCGTACTCATATCTAGGCTCCAATGTTTCTTGGTTATTAGTTGCATTATATGATTGCTGCAATCCAAGAATATCATGGATACTAAAACCTGTGGAATCTCTGGAATTATAATCTTGAACAAATGAACTTGATATTGAAGACAGCACTTCTGTTTTGCATTCGGTAAATTGATTTTCTTGAGTATTGTAATTGTTTCCTTCAGACAGTATATCTTCTACACCATGAGATGTTAATGAATTAATTTTGTAAAAATTTTTCGGGGTCGATTCAAAATTATGTGGTTGTGGAGCCCCAGTCGAGAATTCAGACGAAACAGAATCAGTTGAATCTTCGTTTGATTGAAGACTTGGTGGCGGGGACGGTGATGTGGTTGACATCTTTTAAACACAATCTCTTTGGCACAACTCTTTACCAAATAGTCTGTGAGTTACTATGTCGTCACAGATTCACAATCACTGAACACTAAGGCGACTGCACCGTTAAAGATTTGTTTACTAAATGCTTTTTTGTTCACCTGAATGTCGTTAATTTGGTAATGACTTTGTTCGTTTGTGTGCTATATTTTGACGTGACTGATTTCTTTGTGTGCTTACGATAAGACGGACATACCGGGTCTCTGATAGTAAACGAACACAAGATAATAGGTTAAAATATATTTCGGTAGCTAAAATGTTTGTCAGTACACCTTATACAAAGCTACTTACTTAAGATGCTTTTTAATGATAATGTGAAAGGTATATTTAACTGATTCTTTAAGACACTACGCGTATCTTTAGTTAAAATGTAGAATGATAAAACTAACAAATGACGAAAGTTGAGTGCCTTACGATATAGTAATATAGTGTCTTATAAGATACGGTTTTAATTTTTTATGGGAGAATTTGCTAATCTGAATAGTGCTAGCAATATTTTTAAGAGGGATATAATTTATCAACATGTACATTAATACATAAATGTATTTAAATTATAATATATATAAAAGTACGATGCGAAGAGGGCATTTAGCTCTGTCGATAAATTGCACCTTGGCCTCCATTGATAAAGAAGTACATGTCCCACCGAATCCTAAATAATAATTTATTTGCCAAATGTTACTAAGTATACAAATATGTACTTTAAAAGTACAATTCCGATAATTTTGGGTGCGAGTCTATCATGTATAGGATAATTGTATTAATGCTTAAATAGTTTAATTACTTGTTTCTCCAAGGACGTCGTAGGTTTAAGTGGTACAGGCGTTTATGGGCTTTCTATGATACATTGTGTACTCTCAAATTTGTAGTTATAGTTCATATTATGCTTTCCGGTGAAGAAAAAAAGAGTGGTCTTTTGTAATGACGGCTTGGAGACGAAATGCTTTTATTTAAAAGTGGGATAGTACCTAACAGGCTGCAAATTTAGTTTCTTTACTGTAACCATATGGTAGGGCTGTGAAAAAATATCATCAATTAATATATGATTATGTTATGATATGATATGATTTTTAATAATCGATTAATTTTTAAACAAAAATCGATTATTTTAATAATCCTTTTTTTTCATTTTTACTCTTTTTCTTGTTTTTAAGATTAGATATGCATTGTTGGATGAAATCAATGTAGCCAAACATTTTTATCGAATTTTATAAACAGCGCATCTGTTATTTTTTCTTGGTAATTGCCAACTTTAATTAGCCTTTATTGTAATTAATTATTAATATTTAATAAGGCAACTTTTCAAATACTCAGAAAAAAACGACTTTTAAGAATTGATTATTTCGTATCAAAAATAATTATATTTTTATAATTATTTTAAAGGGAAAAAAGTGATTATTTATTAATCGATTTTTTCTACTCGATGTCACATCCTTACCATATGGTCGTATAAAAATCATTGCACTGGTAAAACACACATTAATTTAGACACACATAAGAGTAACATATTTTCTTTGAAGGGGCATCATTAAATTCATCTTCACACGTTGCAGAATATATGCTTCAGTATGGGAGATAATCATTAAATCGATATCAATTGTTTAACAAACATTAATCACGCCATTAAGTGCGTTGTTCTTATGATTGTTTGTAATTTGGTTCAATTGGAGATTCAAGATAGTTACAAACAAAAAAAATCCTTACCTATATCGTTTAAGATCAATAATATTATATGGTTTTAAGTTTTGTTGCATTTTGTTTTAGAATAATAAGGTGCAAGATTTTCGGATTCAGCGGAGTAGAAAACTTTGAAATTACTGAACAATATTATTTTTGGCATATGAATATAATTTGAGTTATATCATTTATGATTTGATAGGTGGTATCCCTACCGAAATTCGATGTTTTAATAGCTTCGTCTATTATGCGGTACTATTGATTTAAGTGTTATATTATCATATTTTTAAACAAATTTTTCATCGAATGACAAAGAAATATTGTGGTTGGTTCTTGTGTAATGCTTCTGACATGGTTATTAAAGTATAGCTGTCACCAAATAGATAAAAAGGTAGATAAATAAGGTTCATCATTCTCCTGCCCTTATCCCACTCTGAGTGGGGTCGGCAGAATATGTTTACAACGTGTTGTGAAATGATTTGGCTAGGTATTTTACGACCGATCATCTGCCTGTCATAGACTTACTTAAGTCGCCTTTTGCGACGCCTCGGTAAGAAATTAGTGTGGTCTATTCTACTCAGCCGGATACTACACAGCGGGTCAACTTACCTCAGACGCCTTTTACGACATCTCGGTAAGGAATGAGGGTGATCTTATCTACTCAGCCGGATACCACACGGCTACAATTAGTATAAGGGTCTTTTATTGTAAATATATATTTTTTTAAGTTTGGTTTTTGCACCAGCACGTCAAGTTCCGTGATTTTAACTGAACTGAGGTGAAACTAATCGTTGTCGCACTAATGTTGAATATTACTTATGTCTAAATTGTATTTGTCGTCAATATAACTTCCTAAATAATAAAAACCGTATATATTTGACTTATAAAAACCGTATATATTTGACTTGCCCGTTGGCGCAGTTGGTAGTGACCCTGCCTTCAGCTCCGCGGGTCGCAGGTTCGATTCCCTACGGTCGCGGGTTCGATGGCCAACATTTTCTCTAAATGAATTTTTTTTGGTCCTCGAGTCTGGGTGTATATTTGTATTTATGTATAATTTTATGTATTTAATTTTTATATATTTGTATGTACTTAAAAATTATATAAGTATATATTCGCCAGTTGTCTGTCTACCATAACACAAGTATTAAGTTACTTACTTTGGGGACGGACGACCGAGTGTGTAAGTGTCCCATAAAAAATAATAAGTCTAGAATAAACTGCTTAAGACGCTCTAAAGTTTTTACGTAAGATTATAATTTTAAAAAATAATAATAGTTGGTTATTCCAACTAATAAATGTATAGAATGCTATTTATATATATGTTTTCTTATTCCCTTTTTCCTTATGAAAATTTAAATTAACCCTTTTGTTGTTGTGTTTGATGTTAAACACCTTCATTATTATTTTGTCATATTTGTTTATAAATTATTGTACACGCATGTTATGATGTTTATGATGTTTCTTTTATTTTTAGTTTCCCCAATACATAAATGTTGTTGGCTTTTCAAATAAAATAAAATAAAACGATATTTTATAGTGATATTGACATACGTATTCGTCAGGCAAAGTAGGTAGCTGTTATTTACACAATAAATAAAATATTTGAGCTAATAATATTTTGGACACGTTAATAATAGTAATGATAAGTGAAGGCCTAACCACAAGTAGTTACGCAAGTTAGAAGCGATGTGGATCACCCGCCTACATACCTATCGCCTATTACTGATACTAAACTCGTTAAGATAATAATAAACCTGTATGGAAATAAATTTATTTCAAATAACAAATATTGTATTTAATATATTATCATTTTTAGTTGAGCTACGTTTTCAAAAACCGTGACAGTAATTTCTTCTAGATCTAGATACCGCACGGAGTAACATAGACATAGACAACATATACTCGTATTTTTTTTCTGAAGCTGTTCGATTATGTACAAGGAATAAGTGCCTTTGCAGAATTTGATAGGTTTGTGATGTGTTTGAAATATCTTAATTTATAAGAAATAGGATTTCACATAGTGTACCTACTGCTCTCTTCTAGAAAACGTTCTCCAATAAAATGTCATCATTTTCCTGCCCTCATCCCACTCTAAATGGAGTCGGCACAACATGTTATAAACATATTTGCAAACATGCTTTGCGCCTTGAAAAAGTACGTAAGTCGTTTGTGGGTTTGGGTATAAGATTCTATAATAAAATTCCACAATCAATTTTAACTTTGCCATTACAGCAGTTTAAAAACACTATTAAGGAGAGGCTGATACAGAAAGCCTACTATACTGTTGAGGATTATTTAGACGATAAAAATGCGTGGATATAAATATTGTTCGACCCTGTACAAGATAGAAACAATTAAATGTAACTAGTACTAAGAATTGTATTTTTTAAAAAGAGCAACCGCCGAGTTTCTTGCTGGCTCTTCTCGGTAGGAACAGCTTTCCGAACCAGCTGTAGAGTTGACGATTCAAATAAACTTGTAAACAAGTGGTTTACAAGTGGTTTAGTAGTTAATTTTGGCATTTCCGTCATCCAGAAAAGCTAAAGATTTGCTACATTTAGCTAAAACCAACTTAGAAAATAGATAAGTTTTATATATTAAGAATTATCATATAAGAATGTTAATTTACGGAGTGGCATATTCGCTTAAGCGAATAAACTCCGAAAATAAAGAGAAAAAAAGTGGTTTACAAGTTTATTTGAATAAAGAATATTTTGAATTTGAATTTGAATTATTGTTACTTGATTTGGCTAGGTATTGTACAACCGGCCGCCCGCCCGACCTCGGTAAAGAATGAGATTAGTCTATTCTACTTGCCGGATACCACACGGCGGGTCGACTTACCTTAGTCGCGTTTTACGACACCTCGGTAAGAAATAAGGATGGTCTATTCTACTCAGGATACTTTTAGACAATAGACTTTTTAATGACATAGATTTGTTCAACATATTTTTAAATAAGTTAAGGTGCCATACGAAAAGTTTTTTTCACTGCCCGTTTGTAAGTTTATATATTTCATATTTTTTTTTTTTATTAATTAATATGTAATTTAACTTGTATGTGTGTTCTATTTGTTCTTGAAGTTTTTTCTTTTCTGTGAAGACTTCTTTGGTTTATGTATTTGTTTTGTTTCTCTTATAATTATGTATTGTATAACTGTTTGTCTTCTTAATAAATAAATACCACACGTACAAGTATGAAAATATTAGTAAAAAACTAAATATAGATTAGATTTCCGGTAAATATTTTATTCCGTACGGAACTTTTTTACCGGATCGGTACACGCGCTTTACCAGTTTTTATATAGCATGCCGAAACGCATCGTCAGCTGCACGTCTTTTGTCGAGTTTGATAAATTGCTTTAGCCCGTGTGGTTTTGTATCATAGGTGGCTTATTTTTATACAACGTTATAAAATAATCTCATTAAAAAATAGTACCTGGGTGACTGATCCTTGCTCGGTAATTTTTAAAATAATGTAAAAAAAAATCCTAGGTATTTTCACCTCTCTGGACCGCCCGTTCCCCAAATGCACTACCATGACTTTACGTTTGACAGCGAAAAATTGTGATTGTATTCAACATAAATTTAAAAAAAAATTTAAGAGCCCGAAATCAGGAATAAAGCGACATTTTTAAAAATAAAACTTATCTAGATCGATTCTTCTTAACTTCTCCCCTAAAACTCCATACATGCTAAATTCATGAAAATCGCTGAAGCCGTCGCTGTCGCAAATCACTTAAAAACAAGTTTAAAACATGTTGACAATGATGATGATGATGAATCCACAAAAGGCTATCTTGCAAGATTTACTTCAAGATGTAGTAGTGTCTAACATAATCATGGTGGTATCGGCAACCTCAAATTTTCTAGTTTCAGCTTACATTAAAAGACACTAGTAGCATTTGAAGTATTTAACAAAAAAAATATTAGGTCATAATTTTTTTCACACATCCGGGTATCGAAGCTTGAATAAGTTACTCATCTTTAGTCAAATATTGTCTACGGTAGGTATAGTTAAGGTGAGACCCTCATAATTTAAACATATCTGAGGTTTGTTCTCTAGAGATAGTAACCGTTAGCCAATAAATTTTACAGCTTCGGACAAAACTATACTATTTCGCCGAAGACCCCAAGCTCATAACGTCAAAATGATGATATATTACAATTTGCTCAAAGGGGACCCTTTTTTGTTCTCACAGTAATGGTTTTACTTAAATCGACGCCTATGAAACAGAGATATACGTAAGGATGGGAGTGTGAGCGAGAGGCGAGATGAAAGTGCATTCGTTCCCGCCAACAGAGAAAAGTGATTCAGACATTGAGCCCGAGATGGTTTACTCACTGTCAACAGTTTGTGTTGTGGCGTCTGCGTGTGTGGATTTGAATTAAGAATGGTGTGAATTAAAAAAAACAAAAATATTCCTCTCATTATGTGAAGGTCATCAAATTGTGTGGAATTTTAATTCCCCGCGGATTCTTGAAATTACGATCGTCAGAATAAGTAAGTATGTTAAGGTCAACAGACATATATTATAATCTATAAATTGAGTTCTTGATAACTATAAATAACTTTGCATACGATTAGTGTCATCTTACATATGAATAACAAAACATATTAAGAATAGGAACGGAAATCTGGAAATCACGGAAACTCGTGAAGGCTTCGCGGCAAATTAGTTCATTGTTTTTCATGAAGATGGCGTTACGTGTTATATAATTTTTTTTTAATAGAACTTCCAAATAACAGTTAAATAATTTTTTTGTAAATAGTATTATAATAAAGTAAGAATGTATATATAAATAAAAAACGTGCGAAAGGTGCGAACGCCATCTTTGGATTAAGCTTAATATCGTAATGAAGGCTGTCGCACTTAGTACTACATTCTGGAACCTTCTAATGTTGCTCTAAAAAAATTAACTGTATTGAATTCAAGTTCATTCCTATTTTAAAAAATACGTTATTCCTTTTATGAAACAGAAATTGTTCAACCCCATTTATAACTCATATATCTATACTTCCGCATGTTTGTAACGCCATCTTTAACTTCGCTTACTTTTAATGTAAGGAATATTGTGATTCTCTGAAATCTATCTATGCATAATCAGTGAAATCTATAATTTAATTGATATGAGATATAATTCGTTTCTTTTTGCTTAAAACAAAAATTTTAAAATTGCCTTACATTCCATTGCAATTATTCAATAATCTTTTTGTTTATCAAAGCCCCTATATTTACTGATTATGTATTTGAAATGCCATTTACCAAAATAATAAAATGTATATATTATATAGCAGAAAGGTGGTATCCGGCTGAGTAGAATAAGACCACCCTAATTTCTTATCGAGGTTTCGTAAAAGGCGACTAAGATAAGTTGACAGGCCATGTTGTATCCGGCTAAGTAGAATATACTAACCTCATTTCTTACCGAGGTATCGTAAAAGGCGACCAACGTAAGTTGAAGTCAGGCAGGCGGGCGGTCGTAAAATACCTAACTAAATCAAGTAACAATATGTTTAAACATATTGTGCCGACTCCATTTAATATTTTATGGGAGAACGTTTTATGGAAGAGACCAGTACACTATGTGAAACCTCTTTATTCCTCCTAAATTAAGATATTTCAGAAACTACACCAACCTATCAAATTCTCCAAAGTCACTTATTCTTTGTACATAATCGAACAGTCTCAGAAAATAAACATATGTTGTCTTAATATGTTAAAAAGCTTTAATGGCCATACCAGTTTTTATAGACTTGTTTAAACTTGCAAAGTTATCGCGAGCTTGAACCAAGGGCGGGCACTTTTATATATTAACTTTCTGCTTATTTCATATAGGTATACATTTCATTATGAGTGTTGCGGTAAAAAGAAGTATAGAAAACGTACTCTCGCTTTGGAGTATTGGAGCACGTAGTTTATTATAGTGTCTAGAATTAATGAAGGAATACATGTGTAACATATATGTATGTTGGATTGTACGAATAAAAGTTTGTAGATACAGCTTAACAGCTGAACTTTAATTTCTTGAAAATCACTCGTCCTTTTGATCAAAATAGAATCATATTAGGCTAATCCACATCAGAACAGTGTGGTGGTTCTGCGGAAGGAGGCGGCGGGGCGGATCTGGGAAGTCGAGTCCTTGGATCCAATCCGCCGCAGGCGAGCGGGGCGCAGGCGACTCGCCGAAGTCCGTCGCATGCCGCCCTAACGGGGACCTCCGAGCGATCCGAATGGGGTTTATCGGACGCTCGCTGGAGTTAGGTCCCCGAGGCGTTCGATGCATCTGGTGCTCCCGATGCATCGTCCAGCGGAGGGAGGGGCCACTTTTAGAGAGGCCCCGACCCAGAGATGGCGCACTCTGGGGTACAGAGTTGCTGCTGGCGGGGATGGGGGTAATGTCTTTATAGGTACCCTATCCCCGCCACCAGCAGCGTAGTGGAGCACACAGGTTATTTTAGTCGGTGCGAGTCTGACATAACCGCCGCCTGTCCCCATCGGGCGGCGGTACCCATAAGGGGTTTTTTCCTGTCAAAAAAAAAAAAGTGTGGTGGTTCTAGCCCCCAATTCTCCTTTACAAAAGAGAATGTTAGCCTTTTTCCAGTAGTGCTATAGTAAAAAAGTCGCTAGTTTATTTGATTTATATTAAAAGGGTGATGCATTGAAAATCTGCACTATAAATTTAAACAAATGCTGACTATTATAACGACGAGCCGCTGCAGTAAAATGGGAGGCAATAATTTACTTGTAAGTAGAGTATTCCACTATGCCGATTGCGTAATGTGATTGTAATCAGAATGGTAATCGTATTTGAAAGCGACCGAACTATTCGGTTGATCGCAATCACGCTTGAAAATTTGGTACGTGATTTTTTACGATGCGATAAGGCAAGCGCCGGGCTACTATCCAGCCTGATGGGAAACAAAAGATGAAGGTTAGCCTTCATCTTTTGTTTCCCATCAGGCTGGCTTGAACGCAGTTACCAATGTAGTTTAATTCACCCTTTTATGCAAGCTATAGGAGTCCTGGAAGATATAGATAATGGTCCTGGAAGAATAGATGCAGAAAGAGAATTCCACACTTTGGCTGTATCCATCATAAAAGATGACCCGAAGGAGTTTTTATGTCGCTAACATGTTAATTTTTGATTGCTATTGCATGTCGAATTAAGTAAAATCGAATTAAGTGGCAATGCAAAAGTTAATTTCTTAGCTTCTCCTCGGTAGAAAAGGTTGTCTACTTCTATGAGTTTCTAACTCTTAGCTACAGATATAAGGTATATTTGTTAGTAATCCTTATTCTAGCTACATCTATCAGATCATAAAAACTTAAATTTTTGATAATTCCCATTTAATGAACATATGGAAATATGGTTTAACAAACATACACACTATGTGTCTTGCTTCGTCTTAATGGCACTAATCACAAAACTTCTTATTGTCCTTCAAAAACATCTTAATGTACCTAATCTTGCAGTTTTTTCGACGTTGTTCAGGTCCATGAAATGTCCGTCCCTCTGCAACATTACGACAAAGTTACGATCCGAGGCTATCCAAAATGCGAATGATTAAATTGTAAAAAGTTCATGCGGTCTGTTCGTTAGGTGGCAATTTGTATACAAAAATGTTGACAACAACGACTCCCACTAGAATAATATTGAGAGGATCTTTCTAGAACTGTATTTGGAGTACAGGACATGACTGCGGCTAAAACTTAAATGTTACTTTGCAAATGGTAATTGTGTTACGGCTCGTTTATTTTACATTGCGGCGCAGTTAGTGACTTAACATTAATTATGCTGTCTATAATTATTAATATTTAAATAGGTCTAGTCTGCAACAGCATGTGAAGTGACAACTAATTGAAGCCAAATTACTGTTACAGTACGGTACAATGTAGAAACTTATTATAAACGCGAGAGTTTGTGAGAATGGATGTATGTTTGTTACTCTTTCACGGTGAATCCACTGAAGCAATATCGATCAAATTTGGCACAATTATTCATTTAAGATATAGACTATAGAAATCCTGTTAATTCTACAGGAATAGGATGATATTAAAAAAGCGCAATTTGTTGTCGAGCTATCATACGACAGCTGTACTGTCCGACCATGTACAAGATAGTAATGACTTAATGTAACTTAAGTATTATGTTGAAAAGAGCGCCGAGTTTCTTGCTGGCTCTTCTCGGTAGGATCAGCTTTCCGAACCAGCAGTAGAATTGACGATTCAAAAGTACTTGTTTACAAATTATTTGAATAAATAAAATTTTGAATTTGAATTTGAATCCTTCCGGAAGATTTAGATCAACAGTACATAACGTTTTTTATGTAATATGTGCTTAAGAAGTCTGCTGGGAGCTTTAGTCGCGTACGCCGCAAAAACCATCACATATACGAAAATCCGCGACTACATGTCTCTATCTCTTATGGTCAACTTACAATACTACTTTGTCTTTTGTGACACATTGATTTCTTGGTTTCTGATTGGTAAAGCTAGTAAATTATATAATATGTAATTTTAGTGAAAAGTTGTTTTTTTATGTGGTATCCTTTTTATGTAAACTCAAAGACTACTGCACTATAAATTTTACAAAATTTGTCTAATCACTATCAACTGCAGCGAAACGGAAGCAATAATTCAAGTGGTATAAGTCTTAAGTCTTACTATAGTTGGGGGTTAAGTGCTTAGCTTGCCAATGGCAATTATGATACGATTCGTTGACTTTGTCGTGCATTTTAGTAGTTTAAATAGGGTTTTGATTTCACTATAAAGATTAAAGAAATAAATGTAAAGTATAATAAATTAAATATTAAAGATATAGTTCGAAATATGATGCCGTGTGGTATCCGGCTGAATAGAATAGTACCACCCTCATTTCTTACCCAGGTGTCGTAAAAGGCGACTAAGGTAAGTCGACGTGTGGTATCCGGCTGAGTAGAATAGACCAACCTCATTTCTTACCGAGGTGTCACAAAAGGCGAATAAGGTAAGTCGACCCGCTGTGTGGTATCCGGCTGAGGACCGAACCCCCTCTTTCTTTCCGAGATGTAAAATACGACTAAGGTAAGTTGACGACAGGCAGGTGGCCGGTCGTAAAATACGTAGCCAAATTATGTGACAACATGTTTATAACATGTTGTGCCGACCCCACTTAATGAGGGATACGGGCAGGAGAATGATGATATCAATATAATATGTTCTGCAATATGTTCGATGCGTGATAAATACAATATAATATTTAAATAGTTTATTATTATTAACCTTAATCTTTGGACAGAACCAAATATTTTTAAAGAGAATTTAATTTCAGTCATTCCGAAATCTCTTTAGATGGAGTCAATCATACCTCCTCGTTTGTGAAACCATAGAAATCTGGAGCTCGTAATATACCCTTTAAAGGTTGCTATGCTATGCTGTACTACATTTACATACTTTATTTGTAGCAATAAAATATAAGAAATAAATCTTAACATTCACTACTTGTATTAATCCAGTACCAATTACGGTTTTATTTAAGTCTTATTTTTTAAACTTCTACAATTCCCTCAGAATAGAAATACATTTTTCATAGAGATTTATATCACAGCAAAATGTTAAGTAAGAAATTAATTTCAGTGCAAATTTACAGTCGGTATTAAGTTGTTCGCCTGTAGTTTCTTGCCAGATCCTGCAGAGGAAGTTGCGAATGAGCAAAACTTTGTCTCGGTTGTATTGCGACATGGTGACTAGGGTACAAGGCAGAAGCGATTCGCGATTAGTGAAGTATGGAAAACAAGGTTAGGTAACGAAATACGTTCTAATTTATAGAATTAGGCGTTACTTTGCGGAGATCCATAATACAAAATGTGACTAACTCCACCTTACTCGTCTATAAAATATTATTTAATATATTATAACAACGCTAGAGCGCTCTCACTCTAACATAGAAAGGCATAAAACCGCGCCGAAGGCGCTAGCACTCTTAGTATATATTGGCTCGTGATTCGTCTAAGTGGCTAGGACCCGTACTACGTTGTGTTTTGTAATAACTCAAATTCTTTTAGAGCGTCAGAGGCTATGTGTCCGTCAATCTAAAGGAGTCAAATAAAACCTTAAATAGAATAAAATAATGTGATAATAATCACATTATAGTTTTATAATAATATTTCAATATATCATATTCTTTAATATAGAACGAGCCGTCAGGCCCTACATTCGTAATTTGTATCGCTTTGCTCAATAGAGAGGTTCACTATCAAATATCATTTGTTATAATATAAATAGTTGTTTGTCATCAGATTAGAGGCGTAAAGCAGACATAAATTAATATAACTTATTGAATATAAGTGTCCGATACACGAACAGGTTTTATATTTATCAAATACAAGAACAGATTTTACATGTACTCTACATGAAGAGACGTTATATGTCCAACAGATATAAATTCGTTACACGAACAGATTCTTATATGCCCAATACATGAACAGGTTACTATAAAATTTGATATAAAAAATGCGAGACATTCAGATAGTTGAATGTCTCGCGAATGTCTTATGATATTACTTCATAGGATATGTTATAGCCAACAGAAAGATCACTCACTCGATCTTAATACCTAGCCCTTAAACAACTCCGTAGAGAAGTTTAACAATGTGGTATCTCTCTCCTATGTATTATATTCTTCCGATTTGGAAAAATATAAAAAGAGAGTGATAGTCAGTAGCTCCGCACCCGCTACCAACGGTGAGCTCCGTCCATAGGATATGAGCCCCCCCCCCCAAGGGGTACCTGTTTATAGTGCGCCTGCGGCGTATGATTATGGGATAAACCCATTATTTTCGGGAGTCAACAAAACCACAGTTGACATATTAGGCATGAGTGCCTGGGTGTATAATAGAGGACCGAAGCCCATATAATAAATAGCCGGAGCTATAAAATATGGCATTAGCCAAAGGCACAAGGCCTGGTAAACTTTGATAATAAATTACCAATTCTTATATTCAGTAAGGCGCATGTCGCCTGCACACGTCGTAACGGTGCGTTCTATGGTAAAAACCACATACAGTATAATACGTATAACACGTATAAAGTCCACAAAGTGGAAACCCATCGAAATGGCAGACATGTTGCAAAGCAACTTGATCAGTTATAATATATACACCATATAGGTGTGTGTCCACCGAAGTGGAAAGTGTGTGTCCACCGAAGTGGAATTGCAGAGCATTACATGAATGCCAATCACCCCCTATTCACCCACTACCATATAATGGAGTCACACATAGTGCACTCGCTTACGGTATGCGCCAAGCTCAACACGCCACCTCATACAACAAAAGGTAATTTATGTTTAACGCGGCAAGCCACGTAAGATGTATATGTGAAGATAAGGGAAATGCAGGCCACACTGTCTAAAGCTAGTCCGCAGTCTTATTAACAAAGACCCGACCAGCGGCTCTTATGCAATAATGCCATGCTATAATGGTCATTCGTGGTATCATTAACTAAGCTAAGGGGACGTCCTGAAAAGGACGGAACACCACACCCATCCGTTACTATGAACAGAGTCCATAGCGATCCATCACTGCCGCGGCGTATCACTTCAGCAACATAAAGTTAACTTCCGCAACGCCCAGCAACATTCAGCTGTGGCACCGTCACTATTGAGAGACTACGAACAACGTTTAGATGTCCGTTCGTCAAACAATAACATTTCAGCCACCACTGTACCGGCACTACTTCAAGCGGCCTATGCGTCCAAAGATCGAGCAAGGCACACGGCAACGACCGAAATCACCACCGGCCTAACCAAACCCGTATCACAAAGGCACACGCCCAAAGTAACTCTGGTTGCGTCAAACCAAAGCCGAATAAAGGCACGCCACAGCAACCGAAGTTAACTACGGGCCTAGACCCAGCCCTAATAAGATGCAGCCTAGTGTAGCCTTTTGGGCCAGGCACACAGCAACGACCGAAATCACTGCCGGCCTAAACCTCAAGTCTCCCACCAGTACCCGCCAGAGCATGTTCGGTAGAGTGCCAACCACTACTCAGCAAAGTTACCTTTACCAAGTAACATTCAGACACTTTAATCGTTCGAGGTGAGCTAAGCGATGTAACCATCGCTACACTCTTAATGGTCAAGTCACAATCACAGCCTTTCCAAAGATCGGCACGATCTTGCATCTTGCAACCATTATACGAGAGCGGGCCTAGATGTGTATTTATTATTAATTATTATTAAAAATAGTCGAGTCAAAACTCAATTAATATCTTGTATCGCCCCAGTACACATCTACAATATCATTATAACAACATTTCATAAGCGACCTAACAGATCACTTCTGCGCTCTACGCTCCGCCCGCTCTCTCATACTGTAGTACGGCGGATAACGTGACATTCGGTCAATATGACGAAAATTATACTTTTCTGAATTTGATGTTTTATGAATAGAGCATCAATTATAGATGCGAAAAAACATTACTGCGTGACAAACAAACATTTATTTTTATACTTATAGATTTTTCTAAAATATTGAAATTTTAATAATTATTTATTTTTAAAACTCGAATGTAGGGATGAGACTGTTACAAAAAGTAATAATAAAATTATTTTGCTATAATCCGCGATGAAGTATGATAGAAAATATACATATATAATGCTAAATGTAGAGTGCACAATCCGTTTTCGTACCTGATACATGCAGGATTCGTAAAAACACATGCACAAACCTCCACCACCGCCACCACAATACACAAGCACTACATACGTTCACTATCACAAACTCAACAATCGTTTCGCCCCGCAACCGAAGCATCATCAGGAGATAGACCAACGACCAAAATCGCAAAGCAAAGGCTTTGCGATTTTGTTGAGTCTATTCATCTATCCTATCTAGAAGAGTAGAGGATAGACATATCCTCTACTCTTCTTTTATAGTGAGAAAGGTGATAGTTTGTCCCACTACGCTGATTCAATGCGTATTGGTCGGTTACACATGTAAAAGGAATTTTTTAGACATATCCAGATTTCTTCTCGATATTTGCCATTACCGAGATGCGTGTCGTAAATTGAAAATATTAATTAGGCACATAAGTTTGAAAATTTGGTGTTCGAAAAACATTTTGGTTTGAACTGGAGTTTTAACCCGCGATCCCTTGGCAAGTGTTATACGGGTTATACCGTTTGGTTATTATGTCTTGAAAAAAGTTTTAAATATATAATATATATGTTTTAAATAATATGAGATTTAACTTTAATAAGCCTTTTTTACCTTTTTTTATCAATGGTAAATAAGCTAATAGGTAATTAGATCTTTGATCTCTGTAGCAATAAAAATTTTTCTTTCGAGTCCGCCACCTCACTTAGAAGTCTTTTCAAAATAACCTCGGTTCTTCAACGTTTATGAACTGAAGTAAACACATTATGCTAGTAAGTCGTTTAAAAACAATTCAATTCTTTAAGTCTATGAGTATTCATTGTTTATTAATCAGCTTACAGCATTGGCTCGTTGTATCCCTTTTTGGAGTATTAACATACTGACTCTAACCTAACATTGAACGCTGTAAACGGCTCAAATGACTGACGATATTTTACTAATATATGCTTTTATTGTTTATGCTTAAAATATATGCTTTTATACTTTGTCACGTATTTCTTTTCTGTGCGTTTTTCTTCGAACATATAAATATTTCCAATTGTACAAGTTACGTAAATGTACATTAGTGCATTAAATTATATTGCAGCCATACGTGCTTCAATCAACTGCAATATTTTGATATGAATCTAAAGAAAAACAATTATCCTTGAGTTAAATGGCTAAATCTTATAACTTGTACCATAGGGAACAATATTATTTTACTGATTCTGTATATTTTCTAGTACTTTCCAATGTATATCGCTATCTGCTAAGACTTCTATGCCTTAAATGTAAATCACAATAAGAGATTGTATTTCTTACATTGATATTCAAAGCCTGTTATGAGCTGTACGTTATTGAACATGCATCTACTTTATACAAAGCGGGGTAGGTTTTATTAAAATCTCCGGGAGTACGGACAGATGCTGCAAATGCCTGCGTTAACAACACTTGAACTTTCGCCAAACTTGATAACAAGTACCATATTGACTTTTATTACTACATCGTGATATTCACGCGTCTCCCGAATACAAATACTGCAGCGACAGAATGTTGATTTGAAAAGCTATTTGCACTGTTTCATGGTAATTTTACGAGCGGTATAAAATTTACCGTCCAATTATAGACGGCATAATTTATTTTTTACGTCAGAGACAGTAATCTGGTGCGGGGGAAAATAAAACATTGAGCAATTATTCTTCGTTTCACGGTTGTTAAAATTTGATGATTTGTGATTTTTAAACGGCAAAATTACACAACTGTTACGAAATACGTACAACATTTCGTACGTTTTTTATTTATCATATTTCTATTTCTCTATTCTAGAATAGAGATATAGAAGCATAAAAGAGTAACTTTATTTTCACTTTAAAGCATAACTACTATAATTAAGACCGTATGTCACTGAATACGCAACATGTAATTCGTACATTTCTGGTAAATTCTTCGTTCATTGTTCTACATCCTATGCACACATACATGGATACAAAACAACATGCATCCATGTTGTTTTTTTTGAAAAAAAACAATATTCTAAAATCAAACTGCGTAACCTTTAATCCAACATAGTTGTGCTATGAATACCATTTAAAATATCATTAAAACAGGACATATATTTGACTTTGGTTGGAGACTGGTTCTTCTACGGATCTCCTCATTTCTGATTTGATCACGTAGAGATACTCCAAGCATAGCTCGCTCTATCGTCCGCTGAGTGACTCTTAGAATTCTTATGAGGCCCATAGGCAATGGGAGTCTTTCTATGAACAGGCAAAAAATACCTATTGCATTTTGAGGTTACTTAAAATCTAAAGACGACTTGAAAGATGTCGTGGTACTACTAGTTATATTATATCAACGAGTTGATGGTGGGTTAACACGTGGTGAACAAGTCACACAAACAGTAAATAGTTAACACATGTAAAGTGTTTATTATTGATTATTAATTAATATTATTGAGGAAGTTATTATGGTTTTTTAATGTGATTGAAAATGAAATTATTTGCAATAATGTTCCATGGTACAAGTACAAAAGTCTTAAACTAAGATGTAGTATGGGCTAAAACTAGCTGAAAAGCTTAGCAGTGTTTGATTCAGTCTTGTATCTTTTATTGAAATTGAGATCTTTTTATAATAACTTATATATTATAATGCAGCATTTTATAATTTTTTATGAGAATACTTAAAATATTTTATTTTATTTTCGAGTTTTATTTACGCATAACATACACAATTTATTGTACTGTATATATTTGTCGCTTATGCATGTAAATAATTTCAAAAAGTAGCTAATATTATTTAACAATAAGTGTGATAAATAACGAAATATTTAGCGGACGTTATGACTGACAGCCTTCTGGCGTGCGCACGCAATGTTAAGGGAGTCCCGAGGGAGGGTTGTTGCCAGCTTTTTCATTACACAAAACTTTTATATTAGTTAATCGTTTCGTTATGTCGCTTCTTGTGGCTTTGAATAAAAGTTTTCCATTGTTTTGGAGATATTTATTATATCATATGTTTATATAATATTGTTACAACATGTTTCCAATACAACCTCCTTCATAGAGTTGGTCATTAATATGAAAAAAACATTGTGGCCGTCATTATATGTCATGGAATTGTTGAGAAAGATTAAATGGGTTGACTTTGGGAAAATTGTTTTCTATTTATTGAATAAGTATAAAGGAGAAATATCGTCGTCTTTTATAATACGTGTCAAAGTTTATATAATTGCTTTTTATATTATAAATTGGCACAACTTGGTTCGTATTAAGACATGAAAAATATTCTGATATAATAATTTAATTTTCCTGTACTTGTCCTATATTTAACCACACACTTTGTCCCCTTATCTATTGGTAGTGTCCATACTTGTTCACAGAAAGGTTGATTATATTCCAAAATAAGCAACGAAAATTGTGATTAGATTTAGCCTGACATTATCCCAACATGTACAGGCTCGTATCTTCAATTCTCTAACCCTGGATTAAACTGGTTTTTCCAAAATTGTATGGTCTCGAAGTTTTTCAACTTAACAGTTAAAAAAAAATGCTCCCATTGCCATCAAACATTATAGGTTCATTCAGTGGGTAATTGTAAAGATTGTCCTACAATTTTATTAAAATCGGTATAGCCGTTTCGGAGTCTATAAATAGACAAAGACATAGAGACAAACATTCATTTTTATAAATAAGATTATTTACTTATTACTAGCATTTATTATGTTGTATATTGATATACATTATTATACGCCGTGTGTTATCCGGTTGAATAGAATAGACCGACCTCATTTCTTACCGAGACGTCGTAAAAGGCGACTAAGGTAAGTCGACCAGCAGTATGGTCTCCGGCCGAGTGGAAAACACCACCCTCATTTCTTACCGAGGCGTCGTAATATACGGCTAAGGTAGATTGACGTTAGGCACGCGGCCTGTCGTAAAACACGTAGCCAAATCATTTGACAACATGTTTATACAGTACCTAACATGTTGTGCCGACCCCACTTAGAATGAGTTACACAACATTATACAATATTATTTAGATGAATTAATGTTTAATTATTAATTAATTAAGGCTCGTTTATAGTTTTAGACGTTCTACATCGGAGTATTTATATTTCAATTTAATTCGTTATTATTTTTTTAATACTTAAATACCTATATATTTTTGACAAATTTATTTTATTCTCTCTTTATTTACATACACATCTGCAATATAGAAGTATATGTAAAAAACCATTATAGTATTGTCAATGTTGAACACGACTCATCGTTTCAAATAAAAAAAATGTATTGATTTTAAAAGATGAATTTGTGTCGGTAGAGTACAATGTAATAAAAACAACAATCAAGTGTACATTCTCACAATCTCCGAAATACTTATTTGCATCGTTTATTTACATGTTTGTCCTTTTTGTAAAATAATTTCATTAAAATACAAAATGACAGTCAAATAAAAGCGTTCCTCTTTTTTTCAGCTTTAGTATACATGTGACGCCCGAAGCGAAAATGGCACAGACCAAAATGGCGGATGAGAGATCAATATGACCTACCAAAAGGTAAGTCTTTCTCTTTCTTACTTACCCCGTTTATCACAACCTCTCGCTTGCAGGCGATGTCGCGCCGCGGGTACAATACGTCGTATGACGAAGTAAATTTTCCTCAGCAAATTTTCACATAGACTTTTGGAATATAAATCTTTTAGGGGCCCTGATAACAACATGTTTGCAAAGCTATTAGCAACCTGCGATTAATGTTGTTTCTTCTTTTCAACACGCTTAGTAGATATATTGCAATTTGAATAGTTTTCGTATTAAGGTTATTAAGTATAAACAAAATAATATATTAATACATACATTGATTTCTTGAGTAAAATATTTACAACCTATGTAATCTTTTTGAGCATATATAAATTTTTAAATAAATAAATATGGGACATTTGCACACACGGCTGTCCGTCCTCAAATTTGCTCGTGTATGTAGGTGACAGACTACTAGTATAATAAATTGTTTATAGAAAACTATTTTTTACCCGCGACTTCATTCACGTGAACTATTGTCGTGTGACAGGTCGATAATAAATGTTGCTTTTCAATATCATCCTATTCCTGTAGAATTAGCAGGATTTCTATAGTCTGTATGTTATTCAGGTGTATAAGGAATAATTGTGCCAAATTTCATCGATATTGGTTCAGCGGAAAACAAACTTTCGCATTTATAATATAGTAGGATGTTGCTCTTAGGCAGGAATCGAACCCGCGACCCACGGAGCTGAAGACAGGGTCACTGCCAACTCAAAAAAAGACATTTATTATCATATACGAATTATTCTTATTTTTAATAGAAAGCGCATATAGGTATCTGCATATACCTAAGTAAAAGTTTTAAAAGCAACTTTGAAAAATTTTTGGTATATTCTCTTTTATTTTTCAGCCGACACCGGCTGGGCACGGCCAGACTCATTAAAACTTTGAGGTTCGGGAAAGTACCTCCGCCAAAAGGGACATGCTCCTACAATAAACTGTTCATAAATCTAAATTCGCAGCTTCACAATATCAGGATGTTCGGACCGAAGATAATTTAAACCAACAGATAGAGTTGGAATTCTTCAACAACGATAAGAAGAAATAATGTTTGAGGAGGTAAAGTTGATTTCTTAAGTTTCTAGAACATTCTGTATTAAACTTTAAATTTAAAAAAATATTTTATACTGGAAATTTGTTAGTTGCAAAGCTATGGTAGCCCACGTGCAGGCATCAATGGTTTTCTATTTAAATACGCGTCTAATTGATAATTGCAATTTATCACACTTTGACGGTGAAGGGAAACATCGTAAGGAAACCTGCATATCTCTAGAAAATTCTGGGAATATATGTAACGCGTGGTATCCGGCCGCGTAGAACAGACCACCCTCATTTCTTACCGAGGTGTTGTAAACGGCGAATAAGATAAGTTGACCTACCGTGTGGTATCCGGTTGAATAGAATAGACCACGCTCTATCCTATCGTGATGTAAAGGGCGAATAATGTAAGTTGATCTATCGTGTGGTATCCAGTTGAGTAGAATAGACCACCCTCTCTCTTACCGAGGTGTGAAATACAACTAAGGTAAGTTGATATCAGGCAGGCGGCCGGTCGTAAAATACATAGCCAAATCATGTGACAACTTGTTTATATCAAGTTGTGCAGAGCCTGAGAACCTTAGACCACTTAGAGTGGGATAAGGACAGGATAATGATAAGGCAAAAGTGTCTGTTAGTGCACTCTTTCTACTATAATACGATATAATAGAAACACCACAATTCCCGCTCCGAGATACACTTCTCTGTATAACGAACAAAGAATGAATGTCACTGAAACGTATTATCAATAGGAAGACTCCACCGGAAACGGTGTTGCTATAAAATACAAAGCGGAAGTCATTGGCGAAAACTTGTCTTTGATTGTAACCTCCTCCTTCTTTCATGTCCAATGAAGAAACGGATCAGTTATTTATATCGATCGATTATATTGATTATTGGTACGAATATTGTTGCAGGAGAACAACAAAGGTTACATTTTATCTTGTCATGAATAACGAATATTTTTAATATCATATTTAGGATCCGTCTGTGTCGTTTTAAATATGGAAATTCCTCGGTACAAAAACTCGATTAAAGCGATAAGCACAGATTAAAGTAAGGATGTTATATAGAGTTTCTCTCAGAGTTTTACATTTAAAATTCTGTAAAGATAAGTTCAAATGATTATTGCAAATAGCACGGCGTCTCGTTTAAGCTTGGCGCAGACTATGTTATTGAACCGGGGACATTTGCATAATCTATAGCGGTGGAGATGCTACTGCGGCTAATTTATGTTAAGAAATCTATTGTTATTACAGTGGTTAATAGCGTTCATGTCTTCTTAGTTTTATCTATTTTATTTATGGGTTTAACTGTATAAGACTTAAAGAGGCTACGCAAATTATTGTGTTGCTTTAATAGTTATCCAGGTTTGTTTAGTCCATTTTAGAAGGCGCTATTTCATACATAGAGTTGTTATTAGGTATATTAGTGTAGAAGAGCTATAGGTACGTTGTACTCGCCATAAAATGTTTTTTTACCTAGAACTTGCCTTATGAAAAGTGTATTAATAATTACCTATGTGTAAAATGCTATTGGTTTATCATAATCAATAAATAAATAAATAGGCAGGCCTGAGGCAACATCGTGAGGACACCTGCATATCTCTATAGAATTCTGGAGATATGTGTAACCTACCAATCCGCGCTGGAGCAGCGTGGTAGGTCTTAGTTCCAAACCTTCTCTCCAAAAATGGAGAGAAGAGACCAATTCTCAGCAGTGAGATAGTAACAGGCCGCTACTTACTTACTTTACTTTTACACACTTAAATACAAATATACACACAGACTCGAAGACCAACAAATTCATTTAAAGAAAATGTTGGCCCTCGGTGGGAATCGAACCCAAACGACAATTGACGACCGCAGCCGAGTATGAGCTCTACACGATTACTCTACCTTTACTCGCGCTTAATCGTTTGTAATCGCTCATTATGAAAAGGAGTTATTAAAGTTTTAATAAGATATGTGAACCTGACCTTAATGCTGTATAATAATCTTCAGTGGATGCAGTCACTTTACTTTTTCTTATAAGATCCCATTACTTCATAGGTGCTATAAACGAGTCGATATCCATTCTAAAAGCATACAGTTTTATATCTTCATTAGAGCAATGCATTAGTTCGCGGGTCGTCGGGAATCGAAGAGTTAGTGCGGTACGAAGGTGCCCGATTTATTGCATCCGCGATTACGATCGCGATTTTTAGAAGCCAGCAGAAAGTAGAATTTCGATTTATTTAGATCCTATTAGATTCAATTTGTTCTTATCTAAAAGATCGGAGTCATACCTGAAATCAATTGGATAAAATATATTTACAGAATTCAAAAGTTTTGATGATGATTTTTAATAAAATATTCTTGAAAAATCTTTAATAGTTCTGTTTAATCTGTTTTTATGGGTCAGAATATTGTGGTATAGTCGATAGAGAGTGTTTTATATTCATATATCAGATTCATTTCGTCGTACTATCTTTTGATATCTGCGGATGGCATCACAATTTTGTACTTCGTTAAAATGATTAATCAATATATCCTCCTGCCCTTATCCCACTCTAAGTGGGGTCGGCACAAAATGTTATAAACATGTTGTTACATGATTTGCCTGCGTTTTTACGACCGGCCGCCTGCCTAACGTCAACTTACCTTAGTCGTATTTTACGACACCTCGGTAAGAAAGAGGGTGGTCTATTCTACTAAACCGGATAGCACACGGTGGGTCAACTTACCTTAGTCGCCTTTTACGACACCTCGGTAAGAAATGAGGTTGGTCTATTCTATTCAGCCGGATACCACACGGCGTATAATCAAGTTGAATGTTATTCACAAATAAGCTGTAGAAAAATTAGGTATGTGTCTATTGCCTGGTTTGACCTGGGAACCCCTTATAACTAACTTAATAGTAACTTGCTTTTACGGTTCGGCCAAAACAGGTCATATTTAATACATTTAAGGGATTATTTCCTCAAATCGAGTATAACTGCAAAACTTATCAAAGCTATTTCGAGACGTCGGATACGAGGGAAGTAAAAAAAAATTCTATTCGATCTAACTGTCACACCCGACATAAAAGTAAGCCGCTCGGCGAAACAAATATGCTGAGAAGATTGCGGTACATCGGATTTCAGTGTACCTATGTATATATTTTATTTTGGTATAAATTCAAGACTCAATTCAAATTTTCATTTGAATAGATACGAGCATAAGATGAATCATGCAAGCCAAAGGATATTTGAAATTTATTTATCGCTTCTGAGTCGGTGAAAAATGGTAAGCTGGAAAATTTCCTCTAGAGTGTAATGTGATTGAAAGATTGAATTTGAAATTTTTATGGTAGTATTGATGGTTTTTGTATAATTTTATCAATGCACAAAATTATGTGTATATACTAACAAATACTAGTAAATAATAGTTTCTTTACAGTGATAATTAATCTATTAGATATTTCTTATTAACAAGATCAATAAATATTTTATTTCAGTCGTGAAAGATACCTATTACTGACGTTTAGTATAATTAGACTAAATATATACTTTCCAAAATAAAAGCTTAAGTAGAAAAATAAAAGCTTATTAAAAGAAAATTACTAAAATATCAATCACAAAATTTTATTTTATGTATTACGATTTTCAAAGTCTAGAAAATTAAATAGCGCCAAACACAAGTTGTAGTAGCACATTAAAAAATTTCCTTTATAGAATTATCCACGAAACTGTAATACAATTTCTTTATCAATTAAATTTTCAAAAAATGTGAAATTGTTCAGGAATATTACAGTAATTTAGAAAAAATGATGATACAATGAAATATAATGAATGAAATGTGATTGAATTATAATTACGTATATAATTATTGTTCTGCTTTCATTGGATCATAGTCAGCGAGATTTAGTAGTTATCCAATATTATTAAGTACATAAGTGCGGTCTTAGTTTAAGTGACTCAATTAATTAAGTGTGTTATAGAACACTAGGGAGTGAATTGGCAAGTCATGTGAGACAAACATTTGTTTTTTTGCATCATAAAAATAATATAAAAACTAAATGATTACAATATAAAATACATGTTTTATATTATAAAACTTAGATAATATGACACTAATAAAATGGTTACACAATCAACTCCATGACAATTAAAGGAGAAAATTTTCGTCATTATATTAATAAGATTGCTGATTTACATAATGTAGTGTTAATATATATTTTATTGTTGCTGACTAAAAATATGTAGGTAACGACTAAAAGTGTTTGAAAGGATGATTGTTGAGCGAACTTGTAAGGGTCGAAAGGGAGATAAAAGGGGTTCGACCGAAGGGCCAATATTGGTTGGAAGGAGGTGACAGACCCTTTGCCGAAGCTACAATAAAGAACTATTGAGTTATGAAAAAGAGGGTGGGTGTGTTGAATTAAAAAATGAATCGCGGATTATTGTGGACGCAATTTTGTTTAGATGGATTGACAGATAAAACAGGCTATTTATTTTGTTACCTTTTTTAAAGAAAATTTTGAGATATTTAGATTTACAATATACGTATAAACAATCAAGGCTATAACGCAAAATTTTTGGATTTTTTATTAAGTTTAAAATTAATGTTTTAGCAACAATTTATTTGTATTTATGTTTGCGTGTAACAAGTAATTTATGTGAGAAATCTTATAATACGCTATAATTAAGCATAAATAAATAATAAATTAAGGTTTAGGTTAATAGTGCATTACGGTTTTAGGTCAATTGTTATTGAACAGGTTCCGCGGTTGTAAAAAAACTCTTCTGCTGGCTTTTGTCGCGTGCGCCGCGTAAACTAACAGAGAGAAATACTACTAATATATTACAATATTTTGCACCTGCAAAAAGACTTCAAAAAAAATCCGCGATAGCATGTCCCTATCTCTGATAGTTAACTCACAACAACTACTTATATGTTCAAAATTTCAATTACATACAATGATTTCCATGCGAGAAGCCGCAGTTATTATTTGTATTTATGGAGCTAGTATTTGATAAAGATTACGCGTTCCAATGACTTAGATAGTCAATTTTTGTTTGTACTATATATTCAAAAAGATTTTCCTCAAATATCGTAAGTGCAGATACAAAATACGAAAGCGCACGTTCAAATATTCACATATGATAAGTTGTCCGTTGTTGAGAATATCAAAGGACAGAGAATCCGGGGTCTGAATGTTATTTACATGAGTATTCCGATAAAAGTAAGAAGGGATAGCCGACCTATATACCTTCGCCAGGCCATGATACGCGTAATCTCTTGGAAAAGGGTCCCGTGGCCGAGATACGTGTTCATGTCCGGGATGTCTGCGTATCCTGTTTTGAATTATTCGATACGCACCGAACCGATGTCTATGTCTCTTTTATTTTTGATATGTTTAAGAAAAACATGGGATGAAGACACCTTCTATTTTAGGTTTGAATCGTGCCGCGAATTAATGCATGAAGTTACAGTACGGTTTGGTATATTTAAAAATACAGCAGATTTTAGCATTACAATGGGCAAACCTTTTCAGAATTTTATATGAAAGGCTTTGTAAGTGTATCTATTTAAATGATGTAGTTTAACAAGATGATTTTTATATTACTTTAGCGTAACCAAACAACAGAGATAATCATGTTCTATATTCAAACTGAGGAAAAGATATACAATTCGAATTTATTCTGTATAATTTAAAAGAATTTATGGGTTTTCAAGTTTTGGAATTATAAGCGGAAATATAAATATATTTGTAATAAATTGATATTCAAAAAAATATAGTCGGGTTTGCGCCTCAAGCTTGCCATCTGACGTCAAATAAAATCACGTCTCAACGTCACGTCAAAGATAAAATCTTTGCGGTATTCTGGTGTTAAACGGTATTTATAGGTATGGACCACAAATAGTTTATATCAATAGTTTGCACCTATACTAATTTTAAATCGGACTTTCACAACAAGCGCATTATAATATGATATTGATTATCAAATTACTGTCATAAACAGAAACACACGTACAATCTCTTCATCAGCAAAGAGGACTTCACAGTTTTTTACCGTGGTACGGTCGTGGATTCTTGCTAGAAATCTGAGGACAGGACGACTAGCCATAGTCGACCACCAGTTCTCCACTACTCACATTGCCACCCTAGATCTTCGGCACTTCTTATTGCTCCTGCGTTTGCATTTTCTTGAAGTTTTTGCGTTAATCTATCCCAGCCGCTAATTTCAATTCGAAAAAATCGCGGTATTGCGTTTTTCTAATACTGCGTAAATGCAATTAAAAATATTAATAAAAAAAGTTGAGCTATCATGGCGTTGCAATTGACAACGTAATAATCCTTTGCTTTCTCATAAAAAATATAGCAAATTTTTCAGTGCCCGGAAACAGGAATAAAACATATTTTTTTAATAAATCCTGATTGGTAAAAAAGTCTCTACATGCTTAATTTCATGAAAATCTTTGGAGCCGTTTCCAAAATTCAGAAAAATATATATATACAAGATTAACTCATTTATATTTATAATAATAATATAAGTTATAAAGCAATAATAAAACCAATAAGTTAAAACTCGACAGATATTCCAATCTAATCTATTAATAACAGTATTATTATCGCGGTCAAATAATCAAATCACAGTTATCTATTAATTCCATGTCAAAGCAAATTTAAGATCATAAATAATATATTTGTTTAGTATATGGCCCTATGTTCCCAGCGCAGTACAATAATTATCGCGTAGATTTATGACATGCGTACAGACAGAATATAAATTATATTACCTATTTACAAAGGCCGTATTTTCATTACATATGTCCTTGGACAGTGACAGTGAAGGTACTTTAATAATATTTACGAGCTTACATTGTAAATCTAGATGTCTCCGTAATATAAGCTGTTAGAAAACATAATTTTATAATGTTACACCAATTCGTAATTGACTCATTATCATCTTCGCCTGCCTGACGTCAACTTACCTTAGTCGTATTTTATGACACCTCGGTAAGAAAGAGGGTTATCTATTCTACAAAACCGGATTTTTCAAGCTTTAATTAAGATTTCAAATTATAAGTATTCACTAAATCATCATCCTCCTGTCCTTATCCCACTCTAAGTGGGGTCAGCACTACATGTTATAAACTTGCTGTCACATGATGATGTCAACTTACATTAGTCTTAAGCCGGCCGGATACCACACGGTGGGCCAACTTATCTTAGTCGCCTTTTATGACACCTATAAGAAATGAGGTTGGTCTGTTCTACTCGGCTGGATACCACACGGCGGGTCGACTTACCATATTCGCCTTTTACGACACCTCGGTTAGAAATGAGGGTGGTCTATTCTACTCAGCCGGATACCACACGGCTAACCTTTAGAATGAGTATATAACATAAAAGACATTTAAATATGCGTTTACCTATTTGAGCCAAGAAATATTTAAGGATTGAAGAATTACGTGTTAAATTTTTTTTGTAATTATTTTCAAAATTGTTTTATAGTATAGCTTTTGAAATACAGCTTTAATTAAAAAAGTGTTAATTTAGAGACAATTATAATAAATTTAACTGAAGTAAATGTCTGAAATCATATATAAATTTCAAAGTATACTTACTCTTGCAGCTAAGTTAAGTATGTAATAAATTGCTAATTGGACATCTAAGACCACGAACTACGACCTGGCTGCGACGGTTCTTATCTCTGAAATTACCTAACTATGAACCGCGGTTAATATGTGAATAGAATACTCATTTGATTCATGCCATTTCAGATTTTTAGTATACATTCGGGAAAATATTAATATCAAACAGTTTTTGAAAAATTTAATAGCTGATGAATATACGTAATAGCCAAACGGTTACTAATTTTTACCATTTTTTTTTTACTTTTACTTTTATATTTTACTTACTACTTTTTATATTTTCATTTTAACTTTTATCATTCCGGCCCAAACCCTAGGTTCTTTGTACTTATGAGTTTTTTTTATAAAAACTTGTGTTAATTTGTTATTTGTACTTCATTTCAATTATTTATTTATTTATTTATCAAATACTTAACCCACAAGACATTACAGTTACCCAATTCATCTTGTGGGGCTACATTGTACAAAAATCACAACAAAACATGCAATAATATATTATATACAATAAGATATCCAGAAAATAAACATAAAAATATAATATAAGGTTTACTTATTCTGTAAACTAAATGTGATTAATTTAATGAGCTGAAGCGGTGGAGTATGAAACACATCCAAGGCCGAGTTCTCCCTAACCAAATCGTTGAGCAAGCGCAGCGCACGAACAAGCGGAGCATGCTTGCCTAGCTCTGTCCTGCATTGCGGTAACGCGAACAGAGTGCGGCGACGTGCAGCTACATACCCGTCTGGCACGTGCAGATTTATATATGCTAATACTGCAGAATTAGATCTTCTGCCCTGAACGACTGTTATGTGTTGTTCCATAAAGAAACATATCGTCATGAAACCTGTATGTGACATCATGTTTATAATATGTTGTGCCGATTCCACTTAGAGTAGATATTGGGAAGATGATGATGATGAAACCTATATTTTATTTTTTTAAAAAGCTGCGTTTTCTGGCCCGTTGGCGCAGTGACCCTCTCATCAGCGCCATGGGTCGCAGGTTCGATTCCCGCCGAGTGCCACCATTTTAAACAAAAAAAATGTTGGTTCTTCGAGTCTGGGTGTGTATTTGTATTTGAGTATGTATTTAAAACTATAAAAGTATATATTTACCAGTTGTCGGTCACCCATAACACAAGTATTAAGTACTTACTTTGGGGACGGACGACCGTGTGTGTAGGTGTCCCATATATTTATTTATTTATCATTTCTATTTTGTCGACGGTATAGAGCTTCCGTTGCATTAATTTTGCATCAGTTTAATGACGTAATAAATTGTCTATTAGGTTTATGTCACGTATACATACTTCATTATAAATTTACCTATACTATATTATTTTATTTACTAAATATCTATTACCTGCAATTTCATATATACAATGTAACTTTCTTTTTTTGAGATGTTCATACTAACCTTTATTATTAAGGATTTTTATGAAATCCTTATTTTTATTGGTGCTATGTACTTAAAAATGTGTAAGTGGAATTTCAGCTTTTAAATCGTGTGTATAAATGTGTGTGTGAGTGTGTGTATAGGTTTGTGTGTACACCTAAGATCTAAACCTAGAATACTGGATACATTTTATTGACGGAATATCCATGATTCCCCTTATACAACTAGGTACTTATAAGTAATCATCTTTCTTAAATTCAAAAATCATCTTACTTTTTACATAAAATTTTGCTAGTTAGTAACCAAAGAGTTCAGCTAGTATTTTTTTATGGACACTTAACACAGACTTACATACGTGTGTGTACATGGTCATTGGTCCCCAAAGTAACTTAATACTTGTCTTGTGTGTTGTGTGTGTGTGTAATGTTAGACGGACAACTGGTGAATATATACTTAGATATTTTAAAATACATATTTAAAAATACAAATATACGCCCAGACTCGAAGACCAATAAATTCATTAATAGAAAATGTTGGCCTTCGGCGGGAATCGAACCCGCGACCCACAGAGCTGAAGGTAGGATCACTACCCACTGCGCCAACGAGTCAGTATTCTATATATTACGAGATTAATTTTTAAATATAAAAAATGGGTATATAGTTTTTATCGTCAGTTCACAACTGACCCGTAAATCCTTGATATATCGTAAATTTCTACATTGGCACGTATAAATCACTGATCCAGCGTATCCAATTTTTGAAGCTTACGAGATGGAATTACTAAAATAGATTAACTTCAAGCTTAAGTTAGTATAGTGCTTTAATTCATAGAGCTTTTAATGAATAGTATATAACGATTTAATTTTAAAAGAGAAAATTATATATTTTTTTGTATTAAATCTAGTACTTTCGGTTCGAAGATATTGAATTTTACTGCTTGAGAATATACACACATCCTCCTTCCTATCCTTATCCAACTCTTAATGGGGTTGGCACAACATGTTATAAACACGTTGTCACACGATTTGGCTTCGTAATTTACGAACGGCCGCCTGTCTAACGTCAACTTACCTTAGTCGCCTTTTGCGACACCTCGGTAAAAAAGAGGATGGTCTATCCTTCTCAACCGGATACCAGACGGCGGGTCGACTTACCTTAGTCGGCTTTTACGACACCTCAGTGAGAAATGAGGGTGGTACTATTCTATTCAGCCGGATACCATACGGCGTACTGCTTGAGAATATTATGGATAATAATTAACTGGCCTGTTGACGAAGGCGGTAGTACCCCTGCCGTACACTCAAGCGGTCGCGGGATTCATTTCCGCCGAATGCATTTTTTATATACAATTTGTTTTTCTATTAGTATATTTATGTAATTACTTAAAACTATATAATCGTAAGTATGCCAGATCTCTATCAAAAATAGCACAAGTATTAAGTTACTTACTTTGGGGACGGACGAACGTGTGTGTAAGTAGTTGTCTTACATTATATTTATACTTAAAAAATTACAAGAAATGTACCTATTAATATATAAATTGTGTTGACGTATTCCGATACAAGTTAATATAACGACTTCATATGAATGCAGCTGAAAATGAAACAAACAATGTTATTCTAATGCTCCCCATTTGTGTCTCAGTAAAGCGCTTTTGCAACAGTAAGATAGAAGTTAATAGACGCTTGTATATTACGGAATAATGGTGTTAACCTCCAATTTGGAACGGCACCAAAATGCGCTTCCGTGGTAGTTTAGCTTTTAAACTTACAATTTTCCCATTTAAGTACAGTGTTTATCTTAATAGTAACTTTTACGATTACAGTTTCTTTATATATTATGATAAGTACCTAGTTGACCAAGCCTTGCTAATTTTTTAAAAGATATGAAAAAAAAATATTTCAAAGAAATAAAAAATAAACTAAAACAGAAAGAAGACACGTGGGATTTGAACCCGGGTTTTGAACATTTTCGGTCCACCCTTTACTTATCGGCTATCGCAACAACGTTTTACAACAATAATGTTTGACAACTAAAAAATTTCTTTGCCTAAAAATCCTTATAATGTAGATCTACATAATACCATTAGTTGAATGCCCAAAAACGGGTATAAAACGTAATTTTTAAAAATATAACCCTCTATACGCTGAATTTCAGGAACATCGTCGGAGCCGTTTTCGACATTCAGAAAATATATTTATTTATATACATACAAGATTAAGTCATTTTCAATTTAAATATTATATATTGCATTTACGACAATTATATATACTATTATATAAAGCTGAAGAGTTTATTTGTTAGTTTGGACGCGCTTATTTCAGGAACTACTGGATCGATTTGAAAAATTCTTCGAGTTCGATAGTTCGTTTATCGAGGAAGACTATAGAAAGCAGCAATAAAAAATATTGCGAGAACGCCAAAATTTAAAGCTTTGCGTGCGCTAAGTAAACGGTGAAAGTTATTCAAAAATCTCTTATAATTAACTCACGATAACTACTTTTATTATATATTTATAGCAAAAAATTTCAATTCGGGGATAAAATTGTTACACACTGATTTCCATTTGGGCAAAGTTGCTGGCACAGCTAGTATTATAATAATAATATTTACTACGAAAGACCGACATGTTTTCTCAATCTAATATTTCCATTAAAAGTTGTCTGTGGGGAAAATGTTTAACGACAACGAGACGTTTTCTTGTAGTTTTCTGAGCTTTTATTCTTTATCATTAATATTTATTTGGACTATGAGAGTAAAGGAATAAAAATAGAGAAAATAACTTTATTCTATGAAACCGCCTTTAAACGAATAAACTCAAAAGTTTTAACTTGGGCGTGAATTGTGAGTCGTGCGACGTGAAAAACAGAAAACTATTGAGAGATTAGGAGCTTTGAAAAACGTATGTGGCATGTATGAGAGGAGGTATATATCAAATTCAAACAATAACCGTTCTGCAACTGACGTATAACACGAAACGGAATGTCCGTTTGACCCATTCTTTATTTAAAATAATTTAGTATCATTATTTTTTAGTAAAAATTTTTTTTTTTATTTGCGTTGCGTAAATTAAGTAAAATATACACGACAGCGACTGTCTGGTGACTTGCTGGCGACTAGAAAATTGGTTTGTGATCGTGAATATTAACAGCGACTTAACATGGCTACAATTGCGGCGATCTGCGCAATTCCATAGTCACTGGTCGCCAGCGGTATCGCTGCTGTGTCGACGTAGTTGGTATATATATACTCGTAGACGCCGCTACTTAATGTCAATTTCCGAAAAAAAAAACTTTTAAATGGCGGACTTTCGTAATTATTGACGTGAGTTTGCAGTACAATTTACAGAAATTTACCGCCATTGCGGATGATGAAAAGCAAAGTTTCTAAAGACATTATAAATAACGAAGCACACTTGAATAGGAAAATTTTATCGAAGATTCGCAGAGGTCCATTCACATCTACTGCCAAATGGACAGGACGCTTTATTGTAGACACAGTAGTTTAAAAGTCGCTTGCGAGTCGACGGCAATCAAAGTCGCTGCGCTGCTTATGTAGCGACTTTGTGTGTATCACTTGTAATATAGTGTGTACCGAAGTGAAATTCTATTCTTCTATGTAACGAAGTGTAGACTATTTCACTCATTAATTCTTTAACTATACCACCCCAAAATCCGTTCCGATCAAAGAACTCCTTAAAAGAAAGTGGGATAGTAAAAGGCCGTTACAATATATCACTAGACAGAGAGCAAATGAATTTTATTCAAGCACGAAAAAGTTGGAAAGTATGAATTTTGAATCTGAAAACAATATTGCACGTTTCTAAAATATATTTTTATAAATAAGTTGCTAATATGGTATAGTAGCATAATAATAACGATTCGACGTCGGATTAGGACGCGGGCGAGCCAAGTAATACATTAAATTGGCGTCGACCCAAGCGAGCGTCGCCTCGCCCAATTAATGGGCTTTTGTATGTAGAAACTAGGATCTATATTTGAATCTTGCTATACGTCTAAACGCGGACGTAGGTTACTCTATTGTTACATAGTTTATTAATTACTTTAGTTCTGTACAAACCAGAATTGTTAACTTCAGGATGTATTAGTGTTTAGTTTCTGCCTTGCATCTACAAAATAGTTTGAGGTTTTTAATTTCGGTTTAAATTCTATATAATAGATCTACAATTTTAGCCTTTTTCACATATTGTATGCACATTTTACTGTTATTATAATGTTGATGATAAAAAAAAATAATTAAAAAAAGCTTTTAACCAAATGGTCGGTAACATGTCGGTACTGTTAACCGATGAGGAGTTCCCTCGTCTGACGCCAATCCTTGTAGCAGCATCAGGTTATACTTATCATAAATATGCATTGTTATTAAGACTGAATCGGTATGTACGATTTCAGTTCAATCGGACAGGGCGAACTGGGTCAAATTTATATTGCAAAATTCCACCTTTATATACGCATACATTCACGGCGAGTTAAATAATAGCTATTAATAATAAGTGGATTTTATCATACAGAAACATATATCAATATTGATGACTACAATCAGTTGTAAAAATTATATTTTGCAAAGTAACTACCGATTTTTCTTTCTGGCTTTTCGTGACTTTTTCGATAATCTTGTCTTCTTATTTAGTTCCTCCTTGTTTAAAATTACAGTCGGTGTTCTTTGAAGTGTTGTAATACAAAGTGTTTCGGAGTATTTCTTAAGACTACGTTAATGCATATAACATTAACATAGATTAACGTTGATTCTTATTTCATGTGTTACACGTTTTACGCGTAGCATCGCTGAAAAATTTAAACTTCAGCCATATTGGATCCTCCCTCTGAAAAACGATTATTAATTCATAAAACAATATTCCTATTTATTTATTAATATCTATTAATATATTTGATTTTGACATTTTACACCCATGATAATATACTGATAAATACCATTTATTAAGCTTATTTCTATAGTATTTTCATTTGCAGTTCGCAAACTTTATTGGGAAATTTTAAACCAGCCGTGTAGAGTAAAACTAAAAACAAAATCGATAAATAGTTGTACAGTATAGTAAATATCATACGATAGCAACAAATCGATTTTACGCGTCTATTGCTAAATTAGACACTACATTACAACACTAAATTAGTGTTCTAATATCTATGGGACGTGTTTCCGGACATGTCTTAATTTATTGACCGTATAGATGAAATTATAAAATTTAACAAAAGAATTATTAGTTATTAGTCTCAAGCGTAGCTCAGATTATAGTGTGCAATTCCTATAATATGTATAAAAAAATAATAATTTATAGGCTTTTTGCTGAATAAAAGTCTTCTCTCGTCGCAGAGAAGCATCAAAGCTCAAATCTTCCACGCTACTCAAATCTAGTTTTGATGGTTCTAAACATTCTATGAACTCTATAGAGATGTACTTTGGGCATAGGCGTCCTTTGCTAAAAAACGCACGATGAAATCTAAATATCATTAAAGTACAAAGAAGTTTAAATAGTGAGTCCTTAAATCTTTTATAATTGATCACGACAAAAATATCATTTTTAGTAAGAAGTTACAAAAAACCTTTTTCCGTAAGTAACAATAATTTTATCTTTTCGTAACATGACAGGGTGAGGGTTTTCAGACGAAGAAACGCTGAAAATATATGATTTTCAAACATAGCTATGTAAGATGGTTATTAATCATTGGCTGTCAACATCATTTCAGGGGCTTAGCCTAGCTTTAGTTGCTTAGTGGGCTTGTGGTGGTTACGCGTAGGAAATTAATAATAGGCCCGTGATGTATAAGTAGGCGTAAAGCCATCAATCCTGTATTATCGTTGTGGTTACGTATTTTCATATATAAAGTACGATAATATAATATGGTAGATTTAAGAGGGTAGTCAGATAAAGTTGCGTCAGCGAAAATCGGATGTTTGTGTTACTTGTTGGATAAATTTAAAGCTTGTTACTGTTCTTCCAACAAATACATTGAAAAAGAAGATTTG
Organism: Morpho helenor; assembly: GCA_029227775.1. Taxonomy (NCBI): domain Eukaryota; kingdom Metazoa; phylum Arthropoda; class Insecta; order Lepidoptera; family Nymphalidae; genus Morpho; species Morpho helenor. The sequence goes on from JARGCU010000020.1 coordinate 5,446,771, forward strand.
AATTTAGAGGCATATTATATTTAAATTCAAATTTTTCTTGTAAACAAGTGTATTTGAATCGCCATATTTACTTGTCAACAATATAGTAGGCTTTTTGCATCAAATTCAAATTCAAAATATTCTTTATTCAAATAAACTTGTAAACAAGTCCTTTTGAATCGTCAACTCTACTGCTGGTTCGGAAAGCTGTTCCTACCGAGAAGAGCCAACAAGAAACTCGGCGGTTGCTCTTTTTAAAAAATACAATTCTTAATGCTAGTTACATTTAATTGTTTCTATCTTGTACAGGGTCGAACAATATTCACAGCTTTAATAATTCACACATCAGCCTAATTTTAACAGTGTTTTTAACTGTAATGGCATATATAATTTTTTAACGGCGTAGGTCACACGTTTTCCTTCACCGGTAACGGTATAACAAATAGTAAATATAAATTAAGCACAAGTTTATGTAGATATGTAATAGGCAATTTGTCAGAACCACAGGATCCTTAGTAAGTATTATGAGCTCTAACCGTTAGACCGATACACCTACATTGGTATCAGGTATAACAACGATTATATTTTGAAACCATCAGGCAATATAATTCTTTTCGTGACTTAGCGTGTAAAGCCTAACTAAATAATTTAGAAGAAAGAAGTATTGAATAATAGCCGTAAATTATATCCTCATTCAATCTTAGTGGAGGTCAGATTGCTCTTTAGCCACATAGTGCTAGCTAGACTGAATTATATTCTACCTAAAGTATTTCCGATAAAAATTTTAGAGTCCCCTAAGATAAAGTAGTCCATATCTTAAAGTAGTTTCTAAAAATGTTGTTACTGTTTTATAGCTCCATTAGATATGATTAATGTGGCCCTAGTACACTAGAGTAAAGTCGCCAAATTAATAAGTAAACCATCGTTCAAATTTTGTTTAAACATACGCTGAGCTGTACACCCATTCAGTGTGGTAAATAAATGAATAACCTATCTGAATAAATGATTATTATTATATACCGTGTATTAACAGTATGTTGTATATACTTGTATGTAAGTTTGACCAACAGTGACCCAATACACTTTTATTACAATTTAATTATTCTTGAAGTCGCCAATTATGGCTGGTATTATTAAATTTTAATATTACCTTTGGGTATCTAAATTAGTATAAAGTTCTGCATTTCATTTTAACTCCTAAGAGTTACGATTAACTTATAATATTTAAGGTTAACTTCTAAGATATTTTAAACTTTCTGTCGGGGTGGTATGCGACGTTTTTTTAAGTATTTTATCCATCAATCAATCATTTTTTATCCTTAAATGTTTTCTAGTCGGAGTTTTCTACTTGGAACCCTAAAATCCATTGCTTATCCAAGCTAGTCTTAGCCACTTTAGTTCTTATATGGTACTCAGGTCTGATTTTATTATAAAAAACATTTAAATAGCACGTTCCCTAATACGCGAGATTTAGAACTTTCTTTCGAAGACATCGGTGTTAAGTGAGCTAAGGAATTATTACACACAACAATTTCGAACTCATGAAATTGTTTTTCGGTTCCTAACGGTGCTTATGTCAAGTAATGGGTCGATGTTAGTTAATAAGACTGTAAATTTGTAACAATATATCCATAGTGTGTACTCAGAATTATCTGCAAAATCCAAGCGGTCAGTCTGAGACAACATAGGGATTTATCATCGGTTTAATGCGTGCCCGCTACATAATCCCAACAATCTGTTGTTATGACTGACTCGGACATTGTACATTATGAATTTATGCCTCTCCTGTTTAGGTGTATGCGGGATTTATGTACGTTATTACGTTTGGAGGTAAAGGGTGAAAACATTGTAACATCGTTGCCAATTATATCCCATTTTCCACAGCACAAAATTTTGTAACACCAATTACTTTATTTTCGGTATGTTTATATGCGTTTATTTTTCAGAAAGCACTATCTTGCTCTATTACCATCTATGGGAGGTTGGAAGGTCTATATGCTTCACTCATGTAATCTTAATTTATTTATATTTAATTTAAAAATAAAATTGGTGCAATATCCAAACACAACAAATTGAATATTATACTATTTTGGTCCTTCCATTTAAAAATCGTTCAAGAGGACTTTATAATTCTTTTAGTTTACCTCTTAGTGCTTTATAAACTACTCAAGTAGTAACTTATTTCATTTCACTCTAAATAATTAATAGATTTAAGCGTTAAATTGCGAAGATTCATAATACAAAAGTAATAATAAAATTATTTTACTATAATAATAAAAAAGGAGTAAAATAGAAAATGTATATAATGCTAAATGTAGAGTGGACAATCCGTTTTCTTACCTGATACATGCAGGATTCATAAAAACACATGCACAAACCTCGTTTCACTCTTTTATTAACAAAAAGCATCATCAATAAATTAATATATCTGAGTAAAGTATATTCATTTTTGGGTAGAAAGGACATCTCACAGGAGAGAGAGCTTTAATTGTTTAGCTATTGACTCTTGATCGCTTGTGTTTTCTCAGTCAATAATTTTGTTGTTTATAGAGGAATGTTACTTTTTTATACACAATTTCATCTGGTACTGACCTGACTGATTTTAATATGTATATATAGGTATTTATTTCATAAATAACGTAGAAAAGGAACTTCATGTTAATTAAACTTAAACATTAAGTAGCATCATAGTCTCATTATATTTTGTTATTCTTACGAGGTCGCAATATAATAAACTCTACTACAGAAAGACTAAAGAAAAGAAGGGAAAAAATTTAATAATACAGGAGCAATAAAAGACTACGATTGTAAACAATTTCTTTACAAACAAACATCTTGCCTCTCAGATAATGTAATGAGGGCAAATTCAATTATCCCGCGCTCTTTTGTTTTTTCCTTACAAAACAAATGGTAACTGATAAAAGCAGTGATGGAAACTGCACATTTATTGTGCTGTACATCGCTGATTTGTACTGCGGAGCGTGGTTCCGACATAACTTGCCTCGCAGGTCCGCTTCTCGCTTTCTCCCCCCGCCTGTCCCCGCTAGAAAGAGTCGGCGAAGTCTATTCAAATATTCCCTATCTCTTCACACCCCTCCCTTCCTCCCCACCCGCCAGCGCCTCGCAGTCTCGTTCATATTTCTGATCCTATTTTGCGCAGCATCCCCGGGTACTCAAATGCACTCGGCAGACGTCGGAACGTCGTAAGTGCTTTCGTTCTTAATTCGATTTAAACTCTGTGACTATGTCTTAAGATTCAATTTTAATTGGATGACGTATTTATATTTAAGCTGATTTAGTCAAGAGCAATTCCTAAAGCCCGGAATAGGGGTAGAGATTCAGTACAAGTATCGTGTAGGGGCGCGGCTCGCCGCAAAGTTAGACGCGGTTCAGCTTCTGACGATAACGACACTTCAAGCGAATTCACATCTGAACATACTACATTAAAATATTAAAATTCAGCAATCAGATTCCGTGTAAGGTACGTACTTGTGACTATTTTCATTCCTTTCCTTCGTGTAAGCGTATATCCCCGTGGGACAATTTTCCTTGTAATGTGATTACGTCAAACGGTCCCTAATGTGATTTTGTACACTCACCGTTCTCAGAGTGACACGCACAAATGTTGTTGACTTGTTGTTTCAATTTTGTTTCACATACCTTTTTATTTTTCTCTTTTTGTGTTTCTTTATGTTTAGTAATACAAATAGTACATATAAATATATATCTCTTTGTCTTTATAGATGCTGGTTTGGGGCCTTCCTGACATGATCGCTGTTGGGCGGTTCAGGTAATGTATAATTTTTTTCATATTTATTTAACAAGACTCTGATTATCATTTTACTGCTGAGTTGGCGTATTATATGATAAATTTTTCCATTCCTTAAACTTAAAATCATAGTTTGATATAGAGGAATTCATAAAATTATTTTTAAGTGAATTTTTTATCGTTTTTGGTAAAAATTGGGAAACTGTAATATTTGACTATACCTATATAAAATTAAGAATAAATTAAATATTCATCAGCTAATGCTGTTATTTTATTTAAGTAAATATTCAGGTTTAGAAATACTTAAATAATTAATTATAAAATAAATAAATTACTTCATGTATAAGTTTTAAATATTTGCACTACTTGTATCAGAGTTTTTTTTTATTCATATTTTTATTTATGGGATATAAAATTGAAAAATATTTTGGCACTTCTATGTATCATACCTTAAAGGTCTAAACGCTAAGCTACTCGTTTCGTACGAGCTTTTACCATCTTAGCTTGGCTCTTGCAAAATCTAAGCCATAATGCTTTGATTTTAGGTTTAGGTTGGGCTTACAATAAGCCCAATCCTATGATACTAGGTCACAAACTCATTATTTATAAGTCACCATAACAATTTTCTGATGTCCTCTATTTATTTGTCTATGGCAGCTATTTTTAAACTGTTTTCCGCGTAACCCCGGGGTTCCGTGAAAATAACTCAGGGGTTCCGCGAAAATTACGTGTTTCTTTTATGACATTTAAGAAAGTAACATAAAAAAGAGATTAAAATTTAACGGCATAAATAAATTTTATTTGCTAATCTAGATATTAGGTGCAAATGCGTATCCATTCGATTATATTTGGCCTTAACAGATGGCTCACCCAGTCAATTTCAAAAAATAAAAATACAGCCATTTTTAACAAAAATTTTAAACGGGATTGTTTTTTTTATATATAGAAAATTTTAAAATTAACTATTGTTAAAATTAAATATTTTTAAGCATATTACTAAAAAAATCTAAAACCGAATTAGAAAAAGTGGAATTAGAACTGAACATAGCATTTTAACCAAAGATGCTACTTAGCCCACTAAAATAATTGTCGTTTTTGTTGCATATAATCCGTTTACAGAATGTTATATAAAAGCATACTATCAAAACAAACTAGAGGTTCCACAATAAAAGTAGATAGTAAAGAAGGTGCCAATTAAATACGAAGAAACGCTGGTCTATTGTATAGCGCTGTCCGTTAAGTTGGAGATTGATTTTAAAATTTTAACACTTTTTAATGTGTCAGCGCTGTATACGATAAGTAAAACATATTAAAGAGCTACTAGTTAGCGTGTTGAAATACTATTATAAAGATATATATGCTACTATAGAGAGAATATGATAAAGGGAGAGAAAAGATTTAGCGACTCGTGCGCACTGACCAAAAACAGACAACAAAATTGGCCACTTATTAGAAAGTTTTTCGATTTAAAACTATCAATATCTTTATTTAATTAATATTAACTTTACTACTACTATTCATGTACACATTAAATCATTGGATACATTTTTTAATCATTAAAAGAAATAATTCCGATATAATCCGAACTTAATATGCATCAATATTGATTTAGTTTAAAAAAATACCACTTACATTCTTTCTTATCCGTAATATACATATTTTTATTTACGATCTTAACAGCTTATGAGCTCGAAAGCTCTTTTTAAGACCTGTAAAAATTAGATTACATAATATATAAAAAACCATTGCGCGTTTCAAATAATTATATAAACATTTATTCCGTTTGCTGTTAGACTCTGATCATAAGAAATTCGGTTATTAAAAGAGGTGGAAAGACGTTGCGATTTAAGACTCCACGCCCTCAATCGATACTACGTTACATTATTACTATATTCCTCTCTCTATTACACCACCAAACACTCAATTTTCCTCTGGCGTCTGATATTGTTAAAGCAATTTTGTCTACGAGCGGTTATGAGACTCTAAGGATTTTCTTGTTTACCGACGAAAGGGATTTACAATAAGGTTTTGTTTTTCAACTAAATTAAATCCATACAAAGGAGAAGTTATTAAGTCTAATCTCTTTGTTTAGATGGGGTCATAAAATGTGTTGTAAATGTTTACAGTCTAAGTTTTATATGTTATTTTGCTTGCGAGTGGTAGATAATGCGGGAGTTTATAACATGCCTGAAATGTGTCCAATAAATGTTTTTGTACTACCGTAGATAATTACAATTAAAGTTTGTATTACATATGTTTAGTTTGTCTTATGATTGATCTGATGATACTAACTAGCTAACTAACACAAGCTAGTTCTAGCACTTTCTTCTATAAGTAGCTGGAAGAACGAGCTTTGCTTGGTATTTTTTTAGAAGATATAAAAAAAGATGAATCTTCAAAATAAAAAGGAAATAAATGATTGGGTAGGTGGGACTCAGGGTATTTTCACTTCTCTAAACCGCCCTTTCCCCAATAGAGCTACTATTACAAATGACATCGAAATTAATCATTTTATTACTAGTAAACTCTAGTCTAACAGTTTTTCAATGCCTAAATACAGGGACAAAAAGACATTTTTCAAAAATTAAACTTAGCTAATTTGATTTATTATCCCGAGACCCCACCTAGATACTAAGTTTCATGAAAATCGTTAGAGCCGTTTCCGAAAACGTTATAAAGATATATCTCATAAGCCATAGAAGGGATGAAGAGTATAGTGATTTCTTCCGTTTACTTTTTACTTCATTTTGGTAAACTTACTACTACTTTTTGGCTTTTGGGTCATAAACCGGTAGATGTCCACAGCTGGACATGTCACTGGAATCATAACACTACAAAATCTTGTACCATTCGTTCGGTGTTCCTAGTAAGGAGTCTGACAAAACTGGGTTTTTGTTACTTCTGGGCAATGCTTCTTAAATTGCCAAGTAACGCTGTGAAAGCTATGGGCTAATCCATAACAATACATAACAAAGGCAAAATTAGCCGTAAAAGCGTTACAGACAGACTTTCACATTTATAATATTAGTATACCTAAATTATGTTGTCTGTACTCAAAAGTATAAATTTAATATAAATAAAGTATTACTGTGTAAGTTACGAGTATTTCTTATTCCAGCACCTATATAAATTATGATACTCGTAAATCGACGTTTCAATATTGAACTGGAATCGATTTGGTGGAGTATTGGATTGTAAATTTTACTCCAGATGTCTACGGCTATTTGTTATTGCTTCAGTTAAAATTTATTACGAGTACATATATATGTCTTTAGATTATGCTTTAGATTTAAGTAACAATGATCGCGATTGAAAACCACCGTTGAGATACTCCTCAATTTAAGCTAAATGGTGGTCCAATTCGTAACGTCACATTTCTGTATATTTGTTTATTTTTACTGTTATTTACTGTGACTTTATTAATAAAATGTTTTTTTTTTCATACTACTATTTGCGTTATTAGGAGTTACTTGCTAAGCATTGTTCAACTAAGGCAATATCTTCGTTGAAATGCAGGTTGGCAGCAAATTCACATGTATCTTCCTATCAAGAAGTGAGGTTATATCATTGAATATCACAGACTCAAATAAGAATGCTTAATCATCATTTTCCTGCCTTTATCCTCTAAGTGGGGTCGGCACAACATGTTTTAAGCATGTCGTTACATGTTTTGTTAAGCTATTTTATGACCGGCCGCCTGCCTGACGTCAACTTATGTTAGTCACCTTTTAAGACACCTCGGTAAAAAATGAGGGTGATCTATTTTAGTCAACCGTATACCGGATACACGGCGGGTCAACTTACCTAAGTCGCCTTTTACGATACCTCGGTAAGAAAATAGGGTTGTCTTTTCTACTCAGCCGGATACTACACAGCGGGTCAACTTACCTTAGTCGGCTTTTACGATACCTCGGTAAGAAATAAGAGTTGTCAACTCTACTCAGCCGGATGCCACATGGCATGTTTATGTTAATATAAATAAAGAATTATTAACGAAAGATATCAAAATAATTGTCAACAAATTCAACACGGATTGTCTCCTTTGTCTTATGCCGTTTTTCTTTATTACAGAATAAAATGCGAGCATTATTTTACCTTAAAATTTTTACGAGATAAATAAAAAGCTAAAGTACACACCCAACTAACTCAATCCCACTTTACGACACTTTAAAAGCACGTCTGGTTTATCCAAGCCACCGTTATCTCAAGTTTACTATCTCACTGCATCTAAGATTTTATTCTTCCATCAAATCGTGGGGTACAATTAGCGACGTAACAATTAAAATGAAAATGAATAACTGATGAGTTCCTTGAACAAGTATTAAAGAAGTTTTATAGCTGACTCCAGATTTATATTGGAAGGAAGTTAATTTTATAGAGTATAGAATAATTTATAAAATTAGGGCGTTACTTAAAACACAAACACAAAAGTAATAATAAAATTATTTTGCTATAGTCCGCGATGAATGATTTTTGAATTAGAATAGAATTACTTTAGAGTATAGAATAATATAAGTATTTACATATGTAGTACTGCAGTAATCTACAGAATAGATAGGGTATTATTGTAATGCAAAAGGTGATCCTATTACTAAACATTAACGGTTAGGTGCAAAACTATCATTATTCTCCTGCCCCTATCCCACTCTAAGTGGGGTCGGCACGACATGTTATAAACATGTTGTTACATGATTTGGCTACGTATTTTACGACCGGGCGCCTACCTGACGTCAACTTACCTTAGTCATATTTTACGAAACCTCTGTTACAAAGAGAGTGCGACTCCTTCGAGAGAGTCACGGGCAAAAACCCCAGGCAAACACCAAAGTTATATGTCTAATTGATAATTACATTTTATCCACACGTTTTACCGGGAAGGAAAACACCGTATGTAACCTATCAATACGCATTAAAACAGTGTGGTATGACCATCCTTTATCTCCAAAAAACAGAGAGAGTACGCCTATGCCCAGCAATGGGATATTTAAATTCCGCTACATTACATACATATTTTGCTTTTTCCGAAGGCAAAAATGAATTTTTAATGAAATCAGATTTTTCTTTGATATATCCTTGGGTGGTTACAATCTCAGAAAACAATCTCTCTCGTTTCTAATAATATTTTTAATATATAAAGCTGAAGAGTCTGTTTGTTTGTTTGATTGTTTGAACGCACTAATCTCAGGAACTGCTGAACCGATTTGAAAAATTATATCAGTGTAAGATAGTCCATTTATCGAGGAAGACTATAGACTACATAACATCACGCTTAGATAAAGAGGAGAGGAGCAGCAATAAAGTATATTGCGAAAACGGCAAAATTTAAAGCTTTCCTTGCGTGCGCTGCGTAAACAGTGATAGTTATTCAAAAATCATGTATAACAAAATTGTTCCCCTCTAAAAGTTCTAAATAAAAGTCCGCGACATGTCTAGCGTTTAAGGTTAACCCACTTTGACCATTCTTATGGTTATCAAAATACTATATTACGCCGCTGGCGATTGCTAGTATAAAATAAGTCGTAAGGTCAAGATTTTTATTTTCCTCACAATATTTCAAACTTGCAAATCATATCTTATACTTATAAACTTTCCAAATGTACAGAAACCAACACGGACGTGATTTTATCATTACATTTTGTTATTTTAGTGTCAGATTCCAACTTATTCAAGAGCATAACCCCCGATTACGAATCGTAATCGTAAAAACAAACGACTTTCTCTCCGTCCATCACACTCCGTGCTAATGATACCAATGATGTCATTTATTATTGACTCAATTCCTCTGAATTACAAATGACAGACACGTCTCACTTTTACGTCTTGAGACGCCACTGAATTGTTTATTTATTTCAAGACAAGCTGTATGCGCGACTTTGTTCACGTCAACGTGTAAAAATACCATTAATAATGTATTGTATTTTCTCTTTGCCGAAAGAAAAACGGTTTTACCATTATGTTACGCCACTACAACTTACAAGTACTTATAAGTATTGTACTCAATTTTATTAATATAACAGCAGTTGATCAACCGGAAAAGTAAGAATCAGTATGCGCAATTAGTTCTTCATTTATTCTCCTTCTCCGATTTTTCTTTTAAAAGTGCAATAAAATTTGCCAAAGTAATGGGCAGTATAACGCCATTTCTAGGAAAGTTTATGCCAGTGATATGGAGAACCTGAAGACGGCAATCTATCGACTCTTTAACCGTGTTTTTGCTTTATTTGTATCTACACTCTTAAGACTATTGAAATGCTGAAATTCCCGCTAGATGGATTATTAACGTCAAAAGGATCGCAGAGAGTTACTTGCGGCAAATACCATGCCTTAGTGAAAAGTGGAGTGAAAATCTTTTGAAAATATCTTAGTCTAGCAGTAAAGATGAGTGCTATGCTCTAAAAACCGCAAAGCTTCTACCGAAGAAAATGTACCGCGAAGTAAGCGTATCTCGTATGTCAGCATTAGGAGCATTTGTTAGTCGCTAATAAATACGCAAACTTGTAAGACGTATTGTAATAAATATATATCTCCATCTGCAAGGGCAACTTTTTCTTCAGGCAAAGTAATGCAGATGGAGGATTACAAACCGTGTTACACGTTAGCGTATTTATTAGCGACTGACTGTTGACTAACAAGTTGCTTCTAATGCTGACATTCGAGATACGCTGATTTCGCGTTACAGAAAATATTCGTTATATTTGTTAATTATAGTCTAATTTGCTAGAACGTCTGGATTTGTAGTACAGTCGTGTACGGAATTTGTTCTGCGGTTCGAATCTAATACATATGCTAATTTATGATGGCTCTCCGGAATTATAGACGTCCCGGGCGCGAAATTACGACTCCCGGCATACCCCCGATTCACCCTATTGCTTGCCTCGCCGCCATCTTGTCATTATATTTTGCCACGCGGAATTAAAATGCACTGAACTTTTTCGGTTCAAATTTATACTAATATATAAAGCTGAAGTGTTTATTTGTTTGAACGCGCTAATCTCAGAAACTACTGGACCGATTTGAAAAATTCTTTGAGTGTGAGATAGTCCATTTATCGAGGGAGCCTATAGACTATATAACATCACGCTAAGATGAAAAGGAGAGGAGCAGCAATAAAAAATATTGCGGAAACGGTAAAATTTAAAGCTTTCCTTCAAATCTCTCATTAACTCGAGATAACAACTTTTATGTTCAAAATATTAATCCGGGAACAAATTTGTGATACACTGATTTTCATGCAGGTGAAGCCGCTGCCACAGCCAGTGTAACATACATTTCTTTGTTTGTAATAATAATACTGTCGCATATATTTCATTTTATCTGTTTAACTCGCTATATTTATAGGTGCTTATTTACATTACTAATTATCAAAATTTTCAATCTTTGTGAATCATTTAAATTCTGGTAAAAAGTATTATTCTTTTCTGATGAATTTGAAACAACACATAAGTTATTTTTAATTACAGTTATATCCTAGTGAAAATGTTACATAAAACCCTTAGATTCCTGTCTATAACTGTGTACCATTGTAATCTTTCACCATCTGACTTACAATTTGCTACGGGGGGAACAACTAGTATTGATATATAGTCTTAAATAATGTTCAATAATATCCTCTTTGGTTATTATAATAACAAGATTAACCATAATTACTCATGATTAGGATAAAAATAATATATTACTTTAGTTTTTATATACACTTTAAGAATATTAATTAAATAGGCATAGTAAACGATTGAATTTTAAATATAGATATTCAAATTATACACATATAAAAAATAGAATATTTTACAAAAATTACTAGAGATTTATTTTGGTATAATCTGCAAGAAAATCTATGTAATGCTAAGTGTAGGAAGCAAAAACTATTCTCATACCTTATACAGGCAGGATTCACCGCACGTATCACAAAACGCAACCACCAACAACTCACTGCATAAGCACGAAGCAAAATTTTCAAGTCATTGAGCTTATTTCCTGATGATGTTTTGGTTACAAGGCGAAATGATCATTGAGCATGTCGTAGTGAATATGTGTAGCATTACATAGATTTTCTTTACAGATACGGATTTTAGCAAAATAATTCTATCGTAAATTTTGTACTATTGAATTCCGCAAAGTAAAATATTGCAATATTTAAATTTTCATGTGTCAAAGCACAAATACAATAGTGGCCAATAAATTAATATAAAAGATTACAAACATTGGGGCTTTATGGTGAAAATATTAACAGTATCTATTAATTATGTCGCTTAAAAGCGGAACGCTGTAGTGTTGAGAGATAAAATATGAAATAGAGTCCATAAAGTGTAGCTATCATGCAAATTATATCTCGCGGAGTAAATTCCAGTAAATGGCCATCGTATCAATTTACGGCATCGTTTTCACCAATTTGAACGGAGTTTCGTTTGGGCTAACTGTGAAGTAATTTTGTTACAGAGTGTACTCATATATTTTTATTAGTAGGGCTTTTGTTAGTGAAATGTTGTACCAGTTGAAAGCTATAAGAGCTTTTGTTAGTAGAATTAAGTTTCAAAATTTCATTGTTGTATTAGTGAACAGTAAAAGTTTTACCATTAGGCATAAGTACCTAGCCCAATTTCAAATATTTTTTTCACTTTATTTTTATATTAATACGTATATTACCTATTTGGCTCAGCAAGATACACGTTATCAGCGTGTATTTTAAACTTTAAAAGTAAAAAAAAAGTAAGTAGCGGCCTGTTACTATCCCACTGCTGAGAATAGGCCTCTTCTCTCCGTTTTTGGAGAGAAGGATTGGCGCTAAAACCTACCGCGCTGCTCCAATGCGGATTGGTAGGTTACACATATCTCCAGCATTCTCTAGAGATATGTTTCCTTACGATGTTTTCCTTCACCGAAAAGCGTGTGATAAATTGAAATTATCAATTAGATACATAAGTTTAACAAAAAAACTCATTGGCGTATGCCCGGGTTGGAACCCGCGACCTCCTTGAAAGAGTCGAACCGTGTTACCGCTGGGCCATCGTAACTTAAGCTAACTTTTAACTTAATGTTAAATATAGCAAAAAGTTTATTTCTGTTTTTAATTTTAATTAATATTTTCTTTATATGTTCGTTGTCTCTCATTAATTTAGCTGGAGCGCTGGAACTTGCATAAATATTATTTACGACCGACGCAACTCGGCTATTCATTTTAAATGAATTCTAGCTTGTATTAAAAGAAAAACTTTCGTTATATATTCTTAATGCGGGACTTTTCTTAATGCATTTTATGTTTTAAAAACTTGTTTTACAATTATTTTGTTTAGTTTAACTTTTTAAACTATCTTGAAACAAGATATATCTAATGAAACATATTATAAATTTACTATTGTGTATTTTTTTGGAAAAAAAGTAATTTATGGAATGAGGCGTTACTTTGCGGAGATCCATAATACAAAAAATATAATAAATTGCTATAATCCGCGATAAAGTTTAATTAATAACAAATAAAAATTAATTAAAGCTTTGTTTAAAATTATAAATAAATATAATTTTTTGCTATATATTTTTATATATAGCAAAATAATTTTATGATTACTTTTGGATATAGTAATAACGGTTTCAATTAAAATGCAGTAGAAATAAAATAAAGCATAAATATGTCACGATCATTGTAGATAATTGCTAAAAACTTAAATAAAAACTTGAATTTAAGTAGGCGAAATCTATACGCTTTTTTCGTGCCAATAATACTAAAATACAAGTAAAAACACAATTTAAAGTCCACATTGTTACAAGTTAAAATTCACACTTCTAAACTAATTTGTCTGTAAGTTTTATTCGTTATCTTTAAGTTGTCTTACGAACTAATAACAATAATACAAAGCACTTATTTTATTCCCAAGCGCCGACTATTTACAATGAAAGCACGATATGCAAATGCAATTTAAGCTAACAGCATTCTACGGAGACTTATGTAAAGGCAGCGTCTTATTGTTAGCGGCGAGATAAAAGGAGCGGATTTCGAGCTTAGTGAGTTGAGTATTAGCCAAGTTATAATAAATGGAATTGTTTATCCTGGACAATAGTTTTAAACTTGGCTTTAGCTAAATGTTATTACCCTAAACATTTCTAGTTTAATATTTTAAAGTTACTCTTACAGTCCTTGTATTTTTTTTGGTAATGTTTATGTAGATAATGATCTCAAACGTAAAATTCGATTATAAAGATTATTGTCTTACTTTCTAATAAAACTTTTTGAAATTAAAGAAATTATTCACTAAATAATAATAATCAGAAATATTTTTTACTAGCATACGTTGAGTGGATAGAAAATCTCAGAAATATTTTATATTATTTGTAATATTTTAGATCCAAAAAGTACAAATTCGTGCTACGCTGTTATTTTTTGTAATTGTTTATGTCCAATAGTATATGTGGACATAAATTATTGTTTCAATTATTTTTCAGTAGAAATGAAGCGTGAAATAGGCAAAATCTATGTGAGTAAAATGTCATTTATTTAAATATTTATGACTTTTCGACAATTGATATCGATTTTATTATTATTTTTGTGCTATATGTTACTCTTAATATTAAAAACAAATATTGTCTTAAAGGTTGACGTAGAAATTAGAATTCAACGGGTAAATTGCTAACGTTATATCAACGTCTATTTGTATGCAACTGCAAAGCTTGCAGTCAGACCACTTACCATAAAGCTCTCAAGTTTGGCAATATACACTTGAGCACAATTTACATGATTGTGTGGAGATATTCCAAATTAGTTCTGCTACGAAGATAGTTTCTGCAGTTTCACTAAATCTCTTATTTCTAAGATTATTCGAGGTAACTATAAATCAATTCTATTACTGTTTCATAAATTGCAATTTAAAATTAAAATTATTTGTGAATTGTGATTAGGACTTGTACTATTTTAGATTGGTCCAAATTAATTAGAACAAACGACAATATTAAAAATTAATGTGATATTTTTTGTTTAAGTTCCGTTTTGCGGCACCTTTAAATTTAGTTTTGTTTTTCAAGTTATTATATAGTAGTCTACGCTTCATGTATAATAAAGTTTTCGCCAATGTATTAGTCGTCTATTACTATTGAATCATTACATAGTATATATGCCAACGGTTAAATTTTGTTTTTGGCATATAATAACATTTGGCGTTGGTCCACAATACTCGCCCAACGTTTACCGAAGCCTTTAGACTTGTTTTGGCAATTTGCCAAGTATTCAGGCACATGTATTTGCCAGTGCCACTTGCAGCGCGCACAGCAAACAATAAATAACCACTAAAGCCTATGCAATGTATCCTGGAGCCAAGTTTATATTTGAGCAAATTTGCATGAGAACGTAACTGCATAACTGGCTTTACTGATATTGCTTGTGATATTATTATTCAGTGAAGTGTTAAATTGCAATGTATTCTACTATTACAACAATTCAAATAATAGCTGCTGGAAATATATTTCATAAATAGTGCATTTAATCAACAACTTTCTTTTACTAGGACTTTATTTACGAAATCCGGGGAATTTCAGATAATAAGATTTTAAATTAAAAATGAAACTCGCTTATATAAAACGGATGTTCATACAGCAACTATACAATATATACTAGGTTTATGAACACCCCTTACTAATGAATGGTGTGTAAATGTGTAACATATTTTATGTTTTCGTACATTTTATTGTAGTGTACATTAAAATATAATATTAATGTAAGAGATGCGATATTTTTGCTCCAATTACGAAATAATTTAAATGTCTACTTCTAATATATCTAATAGTACTTTTTACAATTAAATCTTAAAACATTCAAAAAGCTTTCTCGTAAAATTAATGTCCCAGATTAAAACAGATGGTCAAAAATTCGGGACGTAGACTATAATTTTGTATCGATATTGTCAATAACTTATCGATAAGTCCTGTTTCCTAATTTTGCATGTAAATGAATGAAAATACATACATACTAGACAGATTTTCTTGCAACGCGCATAATAGCATACTTTATCACCTTTTGTAGTAATTTCACAGATAAAAATTACAGAATTCTAACAGTCGTTTCAGAAAGATTAAATTTCAGTAACGTATTTTAACGTTAATTTATAGGGGATATAACGGTCAGTTGCACTAGCCTAAGGCCTGATCCATAGTACCCTGGCGCGAAGCCAGACAACCGTACAAATTTATGTTCGGTTTAATATTTTCAGCGTTTAATTTGAACCTTTTCGATCGATTTTTCCACTAGATTTTGTCACTGCTTTTAAAATAGGAGCTTTTTTATACTTCAACGTTTAAATTTGTATAATATATTCATGGTAGATACATTTCGTCTCAACTTTCGAGTTATGTCGATTATATACATATATGATTGACAATTGCATTTATTTGCATTGCATGATATATTCTTAATCCACTTATTAATTAATTCTAAGCTTTATGATGAAAGAATTCTAGAATAAAGAATATTATGAATAGAATGAAGCATCATTAGGACAGAAGCTTTTATATAGGCCTTTTTCATCCTTTGTGCCTTAAATAAGTACGTAAGTCGTGGGTTTAAGTATAAGATTCCGCAAACAATATTAGCTTTACCAATACAGCAATTTAAAGACACTGTTAAAGGGAGGCTGATACAGTCTGCTAAACTGTTGAGAATTACTCAGATGATAAGAATGTGTGGATATAGCTACTCTTCGACCCTGACAATAATAAGGAGTATAATTTGAAAAGAGCAACCACCGAGTTTCTTGCTGACTCTTCGCATTAGGAACAGCTTTCCGAACCAGCAGTAGAGTTGACGATTTAAAAGGATTTGTTTACAAGTTTACTTGAATAAAGAATAATTTGAATTCGAATTTGATGTCAACTGGAAAGTCATTATCTACTGCATTGATTCGGAATCAGTACTGTATACTTTGATTCTTCATCAACGTGTTATTAAACACCGCTCTACTCTGTACAAATTTATAAAAACTACTAGTACTACCTAAATTTCCATCTCGAGCACCATTATTGCTCGTCTATAAGATAAGATAAGACATCATCAAAACAAAGCGAATACCAAAGACTATCTTTATAACGTCTATCTAACAAAAAAGATATTAAGCATGGAAGTAATGTAAGATAGCGAAACATAATGTTAAAATATGCCAACATTAAATTAGCATGAAAATACGTAATCTCTGGAGAGCGTGAAGTTAACGCATTAGCTTAAATATTAATAGAAAAGTTTTTACGGTAATGGTGCAAGTTTAATATACGTCAGCGTAGCCACTGCACGAAATAATGAAAATATTACGTCGTTAGAAGTAGACATTTCTTACGTTCGTTTATTACTTATTAAAGTGGGTTAACCTTAAAAGCTAGACATTGCTGTCGCGGACTTTTGTTTAGAACTTTTCTTTATAAGTTCTAAACAAAAGTTCAAACAATTGGAACAATTTTGTAATATATGATATTAAAGTGATAATTTATAGAATTAGGCGTTACTTTGCGGAGGTCCATAATACAAAAGTAATAAGAATATTATTTTAAATAATATTCTCACTACTTTTATATTAAAGTGACCAAATTCAAAATTAGTCTTAATTGACTGATGATTGATTTACAATTGTAACCTTTCTTTTAATGCCATCTATGACATCACGCTGTAAACTAAAAAAAGCTGTTATTTTATTACTCTTTCCGACCGTGGAGGAGTTCGTCCGCATGCTTGCACGCAGGATGTTTGCGCGAGCGGACTGCAGCGTGCATGTCCACCTCCACGGCATAGCCCCATTGCATGCTCGTCCACCGTAGTCCGTCCGTCCGGCCGTCCCCTACCGCGCGAGCTCCTACGGGCACCCTCACCGCTAGCGGCGGAACAGGATGACTATCAGGACGACGCGAACCCGGATATGACACCCCCCCCTGGACTTGACAATATCACGGATTGACTCTCCATGAACTCGACACCCCACCGCTCAGAAGATACCACGTGAAGAGGAAACCATTTCTCCCCGGATTATACCCGGGTTTTCAATGACCTGCAGAGGTCCCCCTCATACACAAAAATATCCCCTAGGCTCAAGCCTACAAGCGAGAGCCCTGGCCATAAGGCCTAAATAAAATCCAGGCGCAAGCCTGCGAGGAACAGCCCGGGCAAGGAGGTTCGCCTCGAGGCCCGTACCCCAATTGCCTTCGGGCATTGAGAAGACCCTTCGTCTTATTACTCTTTCAAGTTATATGTCTTTTTAACACTTAAGAGTTTTTTAGGGTATATATAAGCTTCGCGTATATGCAATTTATTATCATTGCAATTTTCCACAAAACAACTTTTTTGAAATAGGTCACTTTAATAGTAAACGTGCGGTACGTCGAATTGTCCATCAGCGGGCGTACATAAGTGAAACAGAGAGAGATAATTTAAATTTTACAGCTTATTATAATGATGGCATAATACATTTGTTAACCTTCCAATCTTAACACAGATCTTCGTGATAACAAATTTCTTAATATTACCACTCAAGAATTTCTAATTTTCGTTGTTATTTCAAAGACATTGTAATCTACGAAAATTAATTCGTCGAGTTCAAACATAAAATTTAATTAATGCGGGAATGAATGGACATTATCTTTTAGGAATGATCTTTTATTTTCTTTTACGAGAAGCCTTTATTCTATTCTTAGTAATAGTATTATTATCAATGGGTATAAAAAGGATTGCAGAATATAATTAGGAAAATAGACAATATTACTCAGCTAGTAATCAGCTAGCATTATTCTATTTTAAAAATTCTCTTAATAAATTAAAAAATTGAATAAGGAATTTTATAATTAAATTTCTTCATTGATTAAATTATAATTCATTTAATCTCTCAACACTTGTAGGATATTTAAATAATACGTAACTCAATAACCGATCGTCATTAGAAAATCATCAGATCAAAATCTGATAATTTTTGGTTAGTGATGAAGAAAACATGAGATCTTTAAATAATTTATAGAATTAGACGTTGCTTTGCGGAGATCCATAATACAAAAGTAATAATAAAATTATTTTGCTAATTATAGCATCATATAATATTTTTTATAATATTTTACTTTGAATTATTTTTTAAAATACGGATTGTCCACTCTACATTTAGCATTATATATATTTTCTATTTTACTTCATTCGCGGATTATAGTAAATTAATTTTATTACTACTTTTGTACATGAGATCTTGTTTAATAACTTAAATTAATAATTTCAATGTTGACTCTCTACAGCTTCAAGAATCTGCCAATTCTAGTATTTAAGAATGCAATGTGTAAAAAAATTCTCGGAATTTATTGCTTACACGTTTCTTTACAATCTCTCGGCGGTTACAGTTTGATTTATCACTGTCTAGTTAACGAATTTAAAAGGAGTGCAAAACGAATATAAAAACACTAATATAATTTAAAAGGAACGACGTTGCGCCTCAGTTTAGAATACATGAGAGTACATTATCACTATTGTTATTGTTACTGAGCTCTTAAAAAACAACAAATAACGACGAAAAATGCCTGATTTTACTATTTTGGGACAATGTTTGAACCACGTAGTATTATCTCAGAAACCCCCTTCATATTTATAAACCATCGATAAATTAAAAACTCAATAATTTAAAAAATTTGGGCTCCCTTGGATTTTAACTTATTGAGTTTGTCGGTACTGTAGTAGAAACAGCAACGCCCTAACCCAGCGATGTTAACTTTTTAACAACAATAACATTTTCACATAACCATTTTATTTACAATACAAATCACATCTAATATTGTAGAATAAAAATTTGAATAACAAATAAAATGTGACTGCTCAGTATCAAATTTGCTTCTAAATTACATTGTAAAACATTATTTACTAGCTATATATATTTTACGTCGCGTCTGGAAAGATATTGCTGCCATATAAAATATCGGACAACGAAGTTAAAGTTATGTGTTTTAGGCATATTGGAATGTAACATTTGGCACTGAATGTTTCAGGCTTCGCGGAAAAGATGCCGTTATGAAAATCTTGCCGATGCAGAAATACAATAAGGACTGAGGTAAGATTTGGTATTTTTTGTCTGGTAACACAATTTTAATGCGGAAAATTGGTTAGTTACAGATTTTACTGTAAAATTGTCTTTTAATATCAATGTCATTTTATGTAATGCCCTTGAAGTAAACGCTACAAATTCTATATTCTAGTTTTCACCTAAACACCTAAAATTTACTTGAAATTATAGTAGGTATATTAGCAGAAATCATGCTATCATCTGTACGGATGCGATATACTCTGTTTGTTTCTAGATCAAAAATAATCATATTTTTTTAATTCAAATAACACACACCATATATACATACACAATTTAAATATTACAAAAGTACAGAAATTATCCAAAATGGTCATAAACGGGAATATAATATAATTAAAAATCAATGAAAATGTAGAAAATCTAAAAAAATTAATAATTTAAAATTAATCTAAAAAAGTTACAAGTTGAGTAGCACCAGCAATTTTATTTTCCTAAAAATGAAAAGAAATAAAAATAGTTTCTAATATAACATTATAGTATTATTTTATAGTGTGTTATATTATTACATTATAGTATTTACTTTTGCGTCGATCTGTCATCGATCCTAGACTGCTGTTAACGTCTAAAGTAGTTTGGGGAGATTGTTGTTTACTCGACGTCGTGCAAGATTAATGACGGAGGACAGTATAAGACCCGAGAGAGGCTGGGGAACGGGAATTTTAGTTCAACCTCTCGCAGAACACAGAAACACTCCGCTTCTATTTGGCCTAATTGCACGTAAATATTCACACCATCTAACTTTGCCGGTGCCTTGTAGAATTTATAAATGAGCTTCAATTAGGGCGGGCTCTATTCTCGAGTAAATCTGATGGTTAGGTACAATTACTATTTGCGAAGTAGGAATAAATAGCTGTTGACAAATGTTAAAGATTATTTAAGAAATTATGCGTTTACTAAGGGATAAGATTTTCTGTGGATGTTTTGAAATTAAGGTAGACTTAATAAAGAATAATTTCAAATGTAATTATGCAACATTTCTCGTTCAGTTGGATAGCAGAGAACGATGGCTCTTAATGGTGAGTTTTCTTATTAATGGACGTCCCGGATTCGATACCCGGTATGAATAACTGAACTTGTATGTATATTTGTGGCATGTAGAAGGTGGCATCTTGTAAGTAAAATTTGACCCACTTTCTGGTGTCCGATTTAGTTGAAATTGTACATACTGGTCCAGTCCCGAAGACAATGTATGCTTATGATAAGTGACCTGATGTTGCTGCCAGGATTGGCTTCATACGAGGAAACTCCGCAAGAGTAGGGACATGGAATTTTTAAAAGCTTTTATTTATTTTTTACATAAATTATCGTCTTTCAGTTAGTTCAATTAGTTGCCCGCTTCGATTGTAGCCAGTAACCATCGAAAACGATTAATCGTTTTAGTTTTACGGCACGATGCTGTACAAAATCGTAATCGACTTTTTCCTTACCAGAATTCCGTGGTTCCATCTTAAATAGTATATATAGTTATTATTGACGTAATTTAAATAACTTATAGAATTAGGCGTTACTTTGCGGAAATCCATAATACAAAAGTAATAATAAAATTATTTTGCGTAATACTAAGAATATTTAAATATTATTAATATTAATATTAAAAAAGTAATATGTTTTAAAATTTAAATTATTTTCGTAAACAACACTTGTCCACCTCCACCACCGCCACCACAAATCCTGCGTCATCAGGTATGAAAATGGATTGTCCACTCTACATTTAGCATTATATATATTTTCTATTTTACTTCATCGTGGATTAAAGCAAAATAATTTTATTATTACTTTTGTATTGAAGTAATAACCAAAAGAGTTTAGAAACTAATACAAAAAAAGCCTAAATATTTATATAATTTATAGAATTAGGCGTTACATTGCGAAGGTCCATAATATAAAAGTAATAAGAATATTATTTTGCTATAATAGCGTAAATCGCGTAATAAATAATAATTTTTATCGCGGATTATAGTAAAATAATATTCTTATTATTTTGTAAATATTTATAGGCAAAGGTTTGAAATTAGTTCGAAAACTAAATCTCAGCCATTTTTAGTCCGTCAATCTAAGAAAATTGATGAGTCAGACTATCGAGCGAGCCCGTATAAAGGCCTTGTGGGAGAACAATGGTCGTTCGCCTTTCAGCGATCTTCCCTACCTAATTAAGCGAAGCTTTTTGTTCGCCCCGCTTTCCGCTACTGCATTATCGGTACACAATAGTAGCAATGATTTGCGAAAATGGCACGATTATTTTTTTGCGAGATTTACTGAGTCCAATTTCGTCTGATTTGTAACCCACAGTCATGCTATCTAGAGGTTCTTTTATGGCGATTCATTTGTTACATAAGAGTTTTCTTGCGTTTAGAACTTTGTCTATTTTTGGACCTTTAGTAAATGCTTTTATCTTACAAAAACTTTATGTTCGGCGCTTAGTCTTCTACATTTATAGAAGTCTATATTTCTGAATAGGTCTCTTCGTGTAATTCCTATGCTAGACATTTTGCCGCATAAAACTTTATGAAGACTTTACTGATTCTCTTCCTATGTATTAGAAGCTAAACTAATACACTTGTACTGCATTTTTATAATAGATGCCCTTTCATATCATTTGGGCAATGAAAATGCGTGGACTTGAAAGTGATTTCAGCTTGGTACATGATTTCAGCTTAGTACAAGACTGCTGTTTAATAATGTAAAATTGAAAATGTTTAAAAATTGACCGCCGAGTTTCTCGCTGGTTCTTCTCTGGAGCTA
This sequence comes from Morpho helenor, assembly GCA_029227775.1. Lineage (NCBI taxonomy): Eukaryota > Metazoa > Arthropoda > Insecta > Lepidoptera > Nymphalidae > Morpho > Morpho helenor. The sequence goes on from JARGCU010000020.1 coordinate 5,469,328, forward strand.
CATTTCAAACCTGTTCTAGCTTCATTGATCTTATTGATCTTTGATGATTAAAAGTGCTTCAAAGTGCTTATTTGAATAAAGATTAGTTTCATTTATTTGATTAATTATGATATTAACACAAGAATTAAGTTAAGTTGACCCGGCGTGTGGTATCCGGCTGAATAGAATAGAGCAACCTCATTTCTTATAGAGATGTCGTAAAAGACGATTAAGGTAAGTTGACTCGCCGTGTTGTATCCGGTTGAGAAGAATAGACCACCCTATTTCTTACCGAGGTGTCGCAAAAGGCGACTAAAGTAAGTTGACGTCAGGCAGACGGCCGATCGTAAAATACCTAGCCGTGTTGTTGTGCCGACCCCACTTAGAGTGGGATAAGGGCAGGAGAATGATGATCCTTTAAATATATTAAATTAAGTAATAGTTATAAAATAATAGTACTTTAAAACGAATGTTTATTTTAATATGATTGAAACAGAAAAAAGGTTAATCGCAACTGTTTCAAGTTTCAGATGCAAATTGAAGAAAAGAAAGAAGAAGCCGACATAAACGAAAATGACTTGAAGATAAGGGAAGAAAGAAATTAATAATTGGCACATTCGTGATCTACCCTGTAGATCCGGGCTTTTGTCGCTTAGTTTTACATCAGAAGCTCGTCTCTACAGGTATCTCACGGCTGGAAGACCTCGCTACTTTGAGCTACGACCTCGATATGAAGATTAGCTTTAACTAGTGCTGCCAGTATTTTAGGAACTTTACCCCATTACAATGGAATCTGTGGTTACAATTTTGTGATACATATATATATATATGTATATAAAATTTTGATTTTTTTTAGTTAGTATTTAATTCGTTATAATTTATTTAAGTTTTTATTAAATGCTTGTTTTTTTTAATACTTTAGTTTATTAAAAAGTTTATTTAGTGTATATTACATATTGCTAAAAATAATAATTATTGATTAACAAATATATTTTGTAACATTTCCTATAATTTGTTGTATACATTTAATTAATAGTACCATACTTGTATGCAATATACAAGCATATGGAAAAAAAAGACGAAAGGGATGGTCATATTTGGGACTTAAACAGTTAAAATAAAAGATGAAAAGTTAAATTAGGACTTAAAAATTTAAATTACCCGGATATTTTAACTTTTTAAGTCCATCTGTTGACTTAACCCAACTGAGCTATTATCACATTGCAAGTAGCATCGTATTAGCCTTTGCATTGTAATAATATTGAAGCAGTTTTTCAGTGCCTGAAAACGAGGATAATACGACACTTTTAAAATGGAACCTATCTAGATCAATTTATCGCTCCTGAAACTCGTTACATACTAAGTTTCATGCAAATGGTTGGAGCCGTTTTGAAATTCAGATAGAAGAATAACTCGATTAAAGAAAGATTAGTTAGTGATGAAATAACTGTATTACATACATTGATATTTCAAATGCTTGACCTAATTATACTATTTAATAAATATATTTAATGATTGCTTCAATAATAATTAATGGTAAATATATTTGTAGGTAAAATACATTCATAATTTTATCTACTGACAGCGTTAAGTGACTTCAGAAATTAGCCCTGTTATTACGCCCTGTTATTATACTACTGCTGAGCAAACTCTTCCTCTCTGCTTTTTAAGGGAATGGTTGGAGCTAAGACCTACCACGTTGCTCCAATGCGATAGGTTACACATAATCAATATTCCTCTAGATGTTTCCACGATGTTTTCCTTTAATGAAAAGCGCGTGATAATTTACTAAATTCATCTTTATATAATCACACATAAAAAAGAGAGACAGACACCCTCATTTGCTTTCTCCTTATTGTATGGAACATTTTAGGTTTCCTTACTCAAGTATAATAACTCTGTGAGAGAACATTCAAATTTTGATGAATCCACGATGTACAAAAATCACGGACCAAAAACACGTCTTAAACAGACATTTAAGTTTTTTAAATTATTAAAAAAGGAACGAGGAATGTAAAGCAGACCCTGGTATTAACACTTTAGTGATGTTTCAGTCTCAATATTAAAAATAAACAACAAAAATAACTGTGTGTTTTTTTAAATATAATTTTTTTAATATTTATCAATTTTTGAAATAATTTTTACTTACAAAATTATATTCTTAGTGGTTTTGTACTTGATAAATTTGTTATATTAAATTTTAAAATTGATGAAACGCACATAAAACCAATTATGGAGTAGTTTTTGTTAGATATGCAAAAAAATCTGCTAATTATATTTTATACACGCATAATATAAATCTATTTTAGAAGTATGTTTATGATTTAACATTACATTAAACATGCAAATACTTCGCAGTATTTTATATTATATTGTATATTTATAAATAACCTTTTTTGTATTTGTAAATATCGCGAAGTAACTACTTTATTTATCCTACACATAAAAAGTTTGTAAATAAAAATATTTTTGGAATTGTTTGTATTATTATATTTTCCCTTTATTTGTTCAGGGTCTGCTTATCATATTCCCTGTTATCTATCATAATCAATTATATATCTTGGTTTTCTATAAATAATTATGTGCTTGAAATTGATTATTTATAATGGATTTTATATAAAAACATTTTAGGGATGCAAAAAGATTATTTAGAAAGTAAACGTCTAGTTGAGAAATTCTTAAGAGTTCTGTTCGCAATTAAACGAGTATTTGATCTATTATTACTTGCTTACTTATACTTATATTACCGCCTGGGGAATTTACTTTACTTTAAACGTTACTTTGCTGTCTACCATGTGGCAGAAATAACACTAATATGTAGATTTTTCCAGGTTAGTAAAGAATGGCAATGAATGCTATATATCTTATTCATATTCAATACAATTTTGAATTTCATTTTTGCTAAAAACCCAGTCTATTCATGGAAATTTGCAAGTAGCAAATTTTTCGAATCCTTTTGAACACAATAAATACGAAGATATAAAGTATGTAAAATATACAAACGTAAAAATTCGACCATAGAGAATATATTATAAATTATTTGACTATGTATTGATAATTACGACTAATAATAAAGGTATTATAACTTATACACTTTTTTATAAGTAGGTATTTATTTTATTTATATTTCGTTAAACAAACAGTATGCTTATGCTAATAACATTAATCAATATAAAGCTCATGTATATTCCATTAATTAAATAATAACAATAGACTGGGGCAAAGGAATTACAAATTATTATCTGATACATTAATTTTTTTAAATTATATAAATGATTCCGAAAACAAATAAACGAGACAGTAATTTGGTATTTTTTGTATGTACTCAATCCATAATCAAATTCATATAGTGCGTCGATAAAGTACATAATATATCTGAGAATTCGAATGTATTTCAAAATTCTTTGACTATTAATATTAATGATAATTAAAATAATTGAAAATAATCAATAACTGTTCTTTTATTAAAGGTAATTTTGTGTTAATATAAATACGTAGGTATAATTTACGTACATAAAGTAACAATGTAAGCAAAATTGTCTGCTGCAATATACTATTGGAATACAATAAATTCAATATTACATTGTACTTGCTTGCATATCTGCCATACTTTATTGCCTATATAGCGCCGTGGAGCCGTTAAAGTGCGATTTATGACTGCACCGTAGATATTAAACATAAATAAGGCAGATACAGTACATATACGAAGATTGTATATTTATTTCGTTTCGTTTAAAGACTATTTATTATATGCAGCTCAAAAATGTATTTTTAGTGATTTATAGAAGCAAGCGTTACTTTGCGGAATTCCATAATACATAAGTTAAAATTTTTTTTTTTTGCTGTAATATGTGTTTGTTAAGAGAATATAAGTAATGCAAAGTGTATGAAGCAGGCACAATCACATATATGTAAGACAAGTCGCCACACGTATCACAAAACGCCGCCAACACCAACACTCCATACAAGCACTACACACACTCACTACCACAACCTTACGATTGTGTCGCCCCGAAATCGAAGCATCATAAGGAGGATAGGCTTCACGAACGGTTTAGGCATTACGCGAATGAATTACGATTTTGTTCGTGGACTTCGTTCTCTGAACAAACGCGGATTATAGAAAAATATTTTTAGTATTATTAAGAATGATTCCAATCTCCTATGTATGATAAATTGTATATTATATAAGTTGCAGCGACTTGGCCCGCGTGTTAATCTCAATTTGACATATGTAAATTGACATTTTAATCAGAATGAAAATACCTAAAATAAAATTTTTCATATTATTTATTAGCGAAACATGTTTCTCTGTATTTTATTTGCTAATTTTTTCAAATTGAAAATTTAAAAAATTATACCGTTTCATACAAAATTTAAAATAAAAATATTAAAATATACATATTTGATTTGATCTATTTTCAATATATATATTTTTTAAACAATGTGTCACAAAGTTTTTCTACTTCAATTTGCATAAAAACGTTATCTACTACTGTAAAGTTGAGGCTTTTGGAAAAATTGCACAACTTTTTAGTGAACACCTTACAAAAATCCGTTCAGAAGATTTTGGGAAATCACAGACGAGAGGGACAGCTTTAATAGACTTTGTTTTATAATACTTACCATAAAAAATGTCTGTTTTAAATTAATTTAAACTTATTTAGAATCATGCTTAACTGTTTACATTTTACAATAGTTGTTAAAAATATAGAAATTAATAAAAAAAAAATTGTTTTGACTTCAGATTTCACTACTACCATTCAATATCGAGTGAGTGAAAAATATATAATAATAACACTTGTTCAAATTAATAAAATATATTTTTGACGATTTTTTTGAACTGCAATGTGTAATTATATACAAACAGCATGTTTGTGCAATGTGTAATATGCAATTATTCGATACTTACTTTTTCTGCTGCTCTAATTTTTACCTATTAATTTTTTTTTTAGTTACATGTTTTTTGAATGATTTATAAATTATAATTGAAATATATAAATATAATTCTTGTTTTAATTATTTCATACTTTCTTTGCAACTTGATTTTGAAACCTACATCGTATTTTAAGAAACATTCAATAGATGAAATTAATAGATAAATAGGTATATCTAATAGAAGTTATTTGTCACATATTGTGCCGTAATTACAATATTTCTACTTAATAATAGTAATTCCTTGACTACCTAGCGTATCGAAACGAATTTACTGTTTTCTGGACGGATATAGACAGGCTGGGAGTTGAGTAAACAACCAAGGCACCGGCTATACACCAATCAATTATTAATGAAACCAGAATGGCAAGTTTAATTTACTCTCCAAAATCTCCAAATCGAAGGTCAAGAACGGGTTTAATATTACGAACTTGGCAGTACTAAAATGAATACTACTACTATGAAATAGTAAAGAGTTATTTATTAACAGAGCTTATGATACTATAAAAATAATAAAAAAAGCTTGGATTTAAAGTGCACCCAGTTACGCACTAATTGCCTAATAACATGTGTCTATTTGACAATTGCAATTTATCATACGCTTTTTGTTAAATGAAAGATCGTGAGGAAACCTTCATATCTCTAGAGAATTCTAGGGATATGTGTAACTTACCAATCTGCATTAGGGTGGTCTTAGCTCCAATCCTTCTCTCCAAAAACAGAGAGAGAAGGCCTATACCCAGCAGTGGGATAGTAACAGGTCGTTACTTTACGTAGTTACTTAACAGGATTATGTCATAATTTTTAAATCTGTGGAACAATTATATAATATTTAAATAATTCTTTTTGAAAAGAGTTTTTCTCGGTAAGAGCACCTTTTCGAACCATCATCAACCAGTTCATTGTAATTTGACGATTCAGAGCTTGTAAAAGCCAACTTGAATAAAGAATAATTATTATGAAATGGGTGACTTACTACTTAGGAGGTATTGTAAATAAATCCAGTTACATTATAGATATTATCGTGTTTTTTAGCCAGCAAGACACGACTGATGCAACTTGATCAAAAAATTAAACCTAATAAAAAGGTTGCAAGACCTTAAGACACAATATAACCTAAATATGTATTTCAATAAGTATTAGAATAAAAACAAATAATATTGGGAAATTAAAATGTTTATTTCCAAATATTATTTAGAACAGAATATTAAAAAATTGTTTTAATTTATTGCTTTATGTATATATTTGTATCAATGTAAATAAGGTAGCAACAACGTCACATTGTAGTAGGAGCCACCAAGATTTTTTTACGGTACAGCTATTCAATAATAGATGGCGTTAATTGCTTCAACCCTATAAAGCATTTCTTCACCGTTGCTATATTGTTACTACAAATTAAACTTTGTATAGATGGCGCTATATTTTTATATTTGAAATGTGTGCAAATATTATATGCGAAAACAATGATATAATTATATTTTTCTTTAATATAAATCAAGGAATCATATACTAATATTATAAATTTGAAAGTCTGTCTCTCTGTTAAGCTTTCACGTCTAAACCGTTGGACAAATTTTAATGAACTTTAGCACAATTAAAGCTTACCTATATATATTCAGGGCTAATATATAAGATAGAAAAACACGGTACACAGTTTTCCTTTAAGAATTTGAGGTCCTGCATGTATAAGGTACGTGAACATTGCCTGCTTCCTACACATAGACAAAGATTCTCAAAACAAACGCGAATTATAGCAAAAAAAATCATAACTTCCGTAACTTATGAAAATAGATGTATAGAAGCTCAGACGTTTTGTATAAATTATAATGTAAATCTGTTCGATGGTTTTTAGAATAAATTGCGCCCTAATATTATGTGGCAGTTCAATAAGATTACCTTATTGCCTATTGTCTAACCGATATTGTCTATAGAGCCTACATTATCTTCCATCGCCAATATCCAGTCTGAAAGATCCATCTCGTACTTTCCTAGTTAATATAGCTGTACAATAAAACGGGCTTCTTGTAAAACGACAGTTCAACATGTATTGGTCGCAGTGGAGGTATAAAATAAATCACCTGGCTTACAACAGCCCGCCCATTTTGAGTTGCTTATCGAACATTGATTAATAGTTTATGACAGAGTATTCTTTAATAGTTACCTAAAACTGTCTCTAATCGGACCTACAGTGCAGCCGAGAGGGTGTAATGAGATGATCGTTGATAGCTAAGTACTATTTAGTTAAATATTTTGTATTGTATTCGATCAAAAATGAACATTTTAAGGAATTTTTGCTTGAATTTATGTCTCATACGAAGTAAGTTTTACTGTATCATTTTAGTTTCGTCTAATATATTTTGTCATACAACAAAAAATATATCATTAGCGTCTAATAACCGTATGAGTCGATTTTTACAGGACTGGCTTCGCTAGGGCAAGTCATTTACAGCAAACACAAACGAGGTCCTACTTGTCTATTAGTCACGTGATTACTGAGTGCCAATATACAAAAAGTAAACTAATTTGACTATTTCTGTTTCTAACAATTCAATAAAAATAATACCTAATAAATATTATAAATGGTGTTAATGTAATACGTCAATTTCCCCAAAGACTTTTATTTTATTGAACAAGTGTTGTGATAAATAGGCTTTTGACTTAAATTGATATTTCGAACAGCATATAAACAATTTTTTAAATAAAGAAATTACTGGTTCTAAATTCAAATATACAATAAATTCCATCATTTAAATTAATAATTCTTTTAACGAAATAATCATAGATAACTTCCGATTTATTTAATTTACTTGTCAATTAACAAATATTAAAGACTTACTAATTTATCACTTTGAAAATTAATTTCACACTGTTTCAATGACGCTATATCTACAGGGCACGTTATAAATTCTGCAATATTCCAATTCCAATAACTTATTCCTAAACATTTCCTTATCTTTCCTGAAACACAACAAAGGGTTGTCCCAATATCACGGCTGGTGAAAATTTGCAACTAAACTCGTCTGATTGATGCCGTTCATTTATCATTCCCCTCGTTTGCGCCTCCGATCGTCCATATCAAAGTTTTAAAATAGGTCATGGGGTCTTCCCTTGATTACTTCGAGCCACTTAATAATTAAAATTTCGAAAATCGATATCTAATTTACGTTACGAGAGGCAATGAATTTTGTTTAGTACAGACGTAACTGTTTATTCTGAGTTTTTGGCTACGTAGAATAACTTAAAAATCTTTATTTTTAGGTGAAAGTAATGCATATATTACTTTCATGTAATTAAGTAAGTAACGGCCTGTTACTAACCTACTGCTGGGCATAGGCCTCCTCTCTCCGTTTTTGGAGAGAAGGATTGGAGCTAAGACCTACCACGCTGCTCCAATGCGGATTGGTAGGTTTCACATATCCCTAGGATTTTCTAGAGATATGCAGGTTTCCTCACGATGTTTTCCTTCATCGGAAAGCATGTGATAAATTGCAATTATCAATTAGACACATAAGTTTTAATAGAAAAACTCATTGGTGTCTGCCCGAATTTGAACCCATGATCGTCTCTAGAGATTCACACGGTCGCACCGCTGGGCCATCACTGATTACTTTCATGTACGTATTATACGAGTATATTATAGTTAAGTTATGGAAAGCACTACTTTTAGCACAAATTTTTTATTTAAATTATTATTTAATGTATTCTCCAGCAATCAATATTTTTTATATTTAAGCATTTTATTCGTGTCATTAAAGCTTAGGAAAATAAGTAAGTGTTATATAATATAATTACATTTGACCGGACCGACAAATGAGTACGACCTAATGAATTAAAAACTGCCAGTTTTCAACATAGTATCTATATCCTTTTTTTTATCAGCGATAAAATTCATCGCGTATTATAGCAAAATAATTTTATTATTACTTTTGTATTATGGATCTCCGCAAAGTAACGCCTATTTCTATAAACAATTTTTTAAGTTTTCTCGAAATTTTGAGGGTGTATAGGTCAAACTCACTTTTAATTCAGATCCAGTGGGTCAAAATACATTCTCGTATTCATAAGACGGTCATATTCAAGTTTGTGTGTTTGTGTAATTAAAAATAAAACAACTTTATGTATATCTGCAATATCATACCCATTTTTTTTATAAATAACTGATTTTTAAATTATTGACTGGCCCGTTGGCGCAGTGGGTAGTGACTCTGCCTTCACCTCCGCGGGCCGCGGGTTCATTTCCCGCCGATGGCCAACATTTTCTATAAAATGAATTTGTTGGTCTTCGAGCCTGGGTGTATATTTGTATTTAAGTATGTATTTAAAAAATATATATTCACCAGTTGTCTTTCTACCATAACACAAGTATTAAGTTACTTACTCTGGGGACGAACGACCGTTTGTGTAAGTGTCCCATATATTTATTTATTATTTATTATTTATTATTATTGCTATGAATTACAATACACTTTTTAACAGTATCGTCATTCATCTGCATATTCGTGCGTCATAATATTGACAAGGAAACACGTCAGAGTCTGGAGATGGTATCGTATGATGATTGGAACAGGCGCCCCCGTAAACTTGGAGCCGATCAAGCTGATAAATCAATCAAGAAGCCCGTGGGATACAGATTACCGATTAAATATATTAAATACACGTATAGCACTGTACATCTGACAATTTAGAGTCGAGGAACAAAAATCTGGTAGCAGAAATTTTTAAATTAATTTAATCTTTTTTTCTTAATTAATTTTTTTTTCTTTTACCAGAACATTCATCTCGACGACCATTGGTTTGAAGCAGTAAAGTTACGGCACGTTCATTAAAAGAAAAGGTCTTATCTCTCCTTAAAAGAAATGCAGCTTAAACCCATCAAAGAGATCATTGATCAAATTCGTTTTATTATATAATACATTTATTATTTTTCTTTTTACTCTCTACATTTATTATTATCGTGTGCAATAAAGTGTATTAACTATCTATCTATATTTTGTGTATTTTCCTGTTCAAAAATGAAAAACTGGAATTATCATCTCCTATATATTAACCCAATATATAATCAACAATTCCAATATCATAATTTCGTTAATCTTATCCCACTCTAAGTGGGGTCGGTACAATATGTCTTCACCTTCTATTCTCCTCTATATGCGTATCATTCTTCGTACAGTCGTTCAATCATATTTTCGATATCCCTTTAGGCATAAATTCTTCCATATAGATTTTTTAATTTAAATTATGGAATATTTATCTAGTTGCATTTTGTATGGTATCCGACTGAGTAGAATAGATCATCCTCATTTCTTAACATTGTGTCGTAAAAGGTGACTAAAATTCTCGTAAGTTTACCCACCGCGTGATATTCGTTCGAGTGGATATAAACAGTCAATGTTTTCTTAAAAGTCTTTAAGAGCCATCGCAAAAACTACGATTAAAGGTGTTTTAGAGGTTATTTTAAGCTATTTCTTAATTCATCACTTAATGTTTAAAAGATTGACCGCCGAGTTTCTTGTTGGTTCTTCTCGGTAAGAGCAACATTTCGAATTAGTTGTAGCGTCATGAAGTCTAATTGATCTTTGACGATTCAAAAGTACTTGTAAAAAGCTTTCTCGAATAATGATTATTTTGATTTTATTTGATTTAAAATGCTAATAGTAATAGTAGTCATTTTACAAGTCATTATATATTTCTATGTTTAAATATCCTATTAACAAATTACAGTTTTCCATTTCAGACCTAGAAGGCCAAGTCGTTCCGGAACTATAATTTTTGTTGACAGAAGATGTGTGACAAAAAAACTGAATAGTACCATGGAACTCTATTCAACCATGTGCCCTACTGCCTGCCACTGATATCATTAATTTTGATTTTTTACTCAAATATGTCTTTACAAACCTGTGCGAGTTGACATATACTATGATCTGGTACTGTTGGCAAATATCAGTGAAAAAGGAACTTATAAAAATAATACAATTGTATAAAAATAATTTATAAAATTGTTATTTGCGGAGAACAAAAATACATACATAATATTATTTTTTACAATCCGCGATAAAGGAGATAATATATGGTATATGTAGAGTTTACTATCCATTTGTACTAAACATCCACTGTATCACAGCTTGTATCACAAGCAGGATGCAGGAAGCGTCCAACACAAACCTCCACCACCACCAAAATATATAAGCATTGCACACATTCACTATTACAAACTCGACAATCCTTTCGCCTCTTTAGTGAAGCTACGTTAAGATAAATCTCTGTTACCTCTTCTATTATCTCTTTACTTAAGGAGTTTATTTAATTTAAGGTGGTTTTACTAATCCTGCATATATAAGGTATGAAAACAGATAGTCTCTACATTAGCATTATATATATATTCTATACGCTTTATCGGGGATTAAAGCAAAAAAAATGTTTCTATTAAAATATTTAATACTGATGAATAATAAATTCTTCTTTAATGCATCATCTAGAAACCAAACTCAATACGATTATTTATAGGCATTTAGTCATATTGTGCCTGCATCATATTTCATGGTGTTTAGGTCATACCCTTCAAGGCTGACTTCAACTAACACAAGTTGTATCTAATGAAACTGATTGATTGAAATTTATCAGAATATGAAAACAAAATGGATTATACCAATATTATTATTAATTGTCTGTTGTGTTTATTTAAACTATACTTAAATGATGTTCAATATAGATAAGACAAAGATGTTTTATTAAAAATAATTACATATTTATAGTTTTGAAGTCAGTTAACGAGTTAAGAATTTATTAACTCAATACTGTAGACTCAATAAAATACGAACACCGAATTCTTTCAAAATTCAACTATGCTTTTAGCCGTTAGGCTTTTACTGTGTCGTGGGGCTAGATGAGCGAGCGCAGAAGCATTGTTGAGGTTGTCAAATGCGGAGAGAAGAGCGCAGAAGCTCTACTAGCATCGGGGAAAGTAGTCCTGACAGACCACCGCTTAGGGTGATATGAAAAACAAAATAATAACCTTTTTTTTTTTTAAAGCAGGAACGTAAGTTGATGCGTTTTCGTTTTGATCATGGGATTCATATATACTAATGCTATCTAACATTCATATTTGAATGAAATCAAATCATATATAATTTTAACACAAATATATACATAAGCGACTTCTACTATTTCGAACATAGCATTAGAACTAACCGCCTTACTAGATAATAAATTTATTATTAAATATATTTAATATTTTCATATATATACATATAAAATAAAATCTGTGTATACAACTCCACACTTCTAATACTCTACTAAATTAATTGTCGTAATGTACATTTTTATTTTTATTGGTACTTTCTTATTCAATTTTTATCTTCGCTATCAGATTTGCTGTCAGTACTATAGCATAATTACCCATTCTCAAGTTCCGTGCAATGTCGCGTCTGTATCGAAAAAGTTTTAATTTAGCCAAGTCGCTATTGTAAGAGTTTAAAAAGCTTCAAGTATTGTATGCATTTAACAAGGAGCCGCGTGACAGTTATTAATGGTTTTCCTACTATTTTTCTCAGCGAGGATCGGTTAGGTATCTACCGGGCTTTTGTTCCCAAGTGTTGCTCTGAAACTGCGGATTATATATTTTCAATAAAGAAATTAGCTTAATGTATATACTTCATCATCATATTCCTGCCCTTATCCCACTCTAAGTGGGGTCGGCACAGGATGTTATAAACATTTTGGATTTGACTACGTATTTTACGACCGGCTGCCTGCCTGACATCAACTTACCTAAGTCGTATTTTACGACTCCTCGGTAAGAAAGAGGGTGGTCTATTCTACTTAACCGGATACCACACGATGAGTTAACTTACCTTAGTCGCCTTTTACGACACCTCGGTAAGAAATGAGGTTGTCCTATTCTAATGAGCCGGATACCACACGGCGGGTCGACTTACCTTAGTCGCCTTTTACGACACCTCGGTAAGAAAAGAGGGTGGTACTATTCTATTCAGCCGGATACCACACGGCGTAGCTTAATGTATATACTTCATGAATATTATAAAAAATGAAATAAAAACTACAAACTTGCAAAACTATCTAGCAAAATATTTTTAATTTGTCTTTATTAATCATGATTCTATTTGATGATGACGATTTGTTATTACTTATGTTATTGGTTTATATTTAATTTAACTTTAATGTAACACTAATCAAAACAAAGTAAAAATAACGCCCAATATTTAAATTTGGGCGACAAGATTTAAATCGAAATGGTTATTACACGCTTTTACTTATAGCCATGTATGTATGTGAAGGTGGAATCTTGCAAGTCAAATTTGACCCATTTTCCAGTGTCCGATGGAGCTGAGATTTTACATACTGCTCCAGTTTCGATGACAATGCATGTTTATGATAAGCAGGACTTGATGCTGCTGCTAGGATTAAGACAATAGACCTCCTTTAGCAGTAGGGACATGCAATTTTGTCAAAAGCTTTTTTAACTTGAATTGTTCATTAGGTCAGGGCACTGAAAATAAGTTGAGTACTAATGTTGAGTTGAAAGTTTAAAATCAACACTTAAGCTGTTAGTTATTGATAATAGGGATAGTAACGAAGGCAAAAGTCTACCACAGGCACTAGATATATCTAATACTTTAGAGAGAGACAATAAATGAATGGTAAAGCTAGTAAACGCAGCAAAATGCTGAGGAAGACAAAGAGAGGTATATAGTAGGTGTAAGAAAAATATATTATAAATTTATATTTTATAAACAATACGATGCAATTATTTTCAAAATTCCACTCATTGTCTACGGAATAGTATTTTACGGACTCATAGCATTTCGTCACATCATTTGTCATTGTGAAGACCGATCCGGGCGTCGCTTTTTGCGAGTCGTTTCACTGCAGTTGGGACTATCTCTTTCGTCCTTTGCATTTGGTAATACATTGCAGTTTCAATCAACGAGAATTTAAGCAAAGGAATTCACTAAACCGAATTTTCTTGGCCATTAAAGGCCTTTAAATTTATGTTTTATGTTTTGAATAAATTTAATTCCTAAGTAAGCGTGGCGAAGTGCTTCGCCACTTAGTTACTTCTATTCTAAACTCAGATATATATTATATAGATTTTAAACATTCGAGGTGTCTTAAAAGGCGTCTTAGGTAAGTTGCCCCGCCATGTGAGATTGAGCTGAGTAGAATAGACAGCCCTCATTTCTAACCGAGGTGTCGTAAAAGGCGACTAAGGTAAGATGACGTCAGGCAGACGGCCAGTCGTAAAATCCGTAGCCAAATCATGTGACATGTTTATAACATGCGGTGACCTAACTTAGAGTGGAATAAGGGAGGGTGATGATTACCAGACCTAACATCCAGTTTTCTTTCACTGCTATCCTATAGTCCATTTTTAAGAAACATTTTAGTGACAATGTTTTATTTAATCTTCCATGAATATTCTTTAACACTTGTATATATGTATGTATAAATATGTAATATATATGTATATGTTTTTGTATATTATATTATAAACTACAGTGTTCCTTCATTATTTTATTCTACAATAGAATTAGAAAACTAATTTTGAATGACCGCGGATTGAATTTTCTTAGCTTTGTATAATTCAATTTTTTCCTTTATGTTATTGTTCTGTTTACGCTTTGTCAACTGTAATGCTCATGTCGTCATCATCTGTAATTGACGATACATTTAACTAAAAACCTGTTTATATTAATAATGAGTTCATTTAACGTGAATGATGTATTTGTCGTTGACGCCGTGTGGTATCCGGCTGAATAGAATAGTACCACCCTCATTTTTTACCGAGGTATCGTAAAAGGCGACTAAGGTAAGTCAACCCGCCATGTTGTATCCGGCTGAGTAGAATAGACCAACCTCATTTCTTACCGAGGGGTCGTACAAGGCGACTAAGGTAAGTTGACCCACCGTGTGGTATCGGGTTTAGTAGAATAGACCGCCCTCTTTCTTACCGAGGTGTCGTAAAATACGACTGGTGTAAGTTAACGTCAGGCAGGCGGCCGGTCGTAAAAACTCAGCCAAATATTTTTATATAAATTATAACATGTGCCGACCCCACTTAGAGAGGGGATAAAGGAAGATGATGATTAGCAAGTTATGTTACGCATATTAAGTGACATTCAGTTTTATTAAACTGCTATCCTATAATCTAAGAGACCATTTTGGATACAGCTACAATGATACACTTTTAAAAGAGATACCTAACTTTCACAACAAATAAACTACCGTTCTCCCAAGCGATGTAATTCGTTCTGATCGAACCATTGTTAGAGCTACCGTTCAGATTCCAGGCCCACGGGACCGATCTATCAAACTTCTCAGTTCGGACGATGTTTTTGAACGTTCCCAACAGATACTTAGTTATTTGGAAAGCGATTGTTTCGTAATACGATGTTTAGATACGTCAAAATATTTATGCCGGTTCAGTGCGATTTTCCGCACAATCGATCAGCTTCGTATTGGCTAGAAAGTAAGACGCGTGATATTGTAGAAGCGTGAAATTGGAGTTGATTTAGAGGTAATGTAACCAGTCAACATGATTGATTGGGTGAAAAAATTGAGTCATAGATGTAGTCTCGTATTTGTTCGTTATAGGCATCTAATGTCTACGATATAGGATTAGTAACATCCTTTCTAATTTTCTCTAAACAATTTGTTTCGATTTACTAAACCAAATTTAGTGTAGGGGAGCGGGGGGGGTTAGTAACAGGGGGCAAGTAGTAACAAGAATTTTTTACCTACAGAATAGAAGAGTCATCATCATCATTCTCTTACCCTTATCCCATCTTAGTCGGCACAGTATCTCTTCTTCTTCCATTCTCCTCTATCATTCGTCAACTCTGGTGCCACTCCTTTAACATGCATATCATTTTTCACACAATCCATCCATTTTTTTCCGGCCTCCCCCTAGCCATACATCCATCCACATTCATATTTAAAACTCTTTTGGTCACTTGATTTTCATCCCTCCTCATTACATCACAATAACAACTTAGTCTTGCACTTCTCATCTTTTGATTTTTATAATTCATTTTTAAAAATATTTTTTTGATTTTTAACCTAACCTACTACCTAATACCCTTTCATATTAACGCGATCAGTCCCCGGTTTTGTGTACGTGCTCCAAACAAAACCTAAAAATGGACTTTTTTTGTTTATACAGAATTGATTATCGTAGATTTCAAATGGCTTCGAAGTTGTTGGTTAATAGTACATTAAGATAGTACCTGGGTGGGTCATTGTTTAAAAGACAAAAAAAAATGAAAATTGAAAAAAAAATGATAAAAATAGTTGAGAAGGTGGCGTTCGAACCTAGGTGTTTTCACCTATCTAGACCGCCCGTTCCCCAAATGAGCAACCATGACTTTACGTTTGACAGCGAAAATTGTCTTTCAAATTCAACGTAAATTTTAGAGCATTTTCCTGAAAACAGAGATAAAAAGACATTTTTTTTAATGAAACCTAGCTAGATCAAATTTTCCCCCCAAAAACCCCCTACATGCCGGATTTAAAAAAAAACTTTGGAGCAGTTATCGAGATTCGGAAAATATGTTTTTATATATATACATATAAGATTAACTCATTTAAATATTAAAGATTAAAGATATTCCCACGGAATTAGCATTCACGCGGAAAAACTTTGAGACACACTGATTTCCACGCGGCTAAAGACGCAGGCACAGCTAGTATAATCATACATACATATGTATAGAACAGAGGAAATATCTAAACTGAACAAACACAAATGAAAAAATCGAGTTACAGCCCTCTGCACTCCCCGAGGGATTATTCACGGGATAAAGTGCGAAGAGTGACTGAGGGCTGAGGCAGATAAAAGCAATATTTATTTGGAGCCGAGAACGCTACACCTCGACGCTGTACATGGGATAAATTATGCATTGAAATGTAAATTTTCGCACCCTCATCCTCTAGGGTTTGAATAAGCACTGTTGCTTTGTATCCAGTTGATAGGAACGCGTTTTACATTGTTAATATTTAATAAATTTAATAATATATAATATATATTTGAAATAATATATATGTTAACTTAGTCGTATTTTACGACACCTCGGTAAGAAAGAGGGCGGTGTATTCTACTAAACCGGATACCCCACGGCGAGTCTACTTACCTTAGTCGCCTTTTACGACACTTCGGTAAAAGAAATGAGGCTGGTCTATTCTACTTAGCCGGATACCACACGGCATATTATATTTACTAAATACTAGGTCAAAACTTAATTAGGATTCTTTTGAAATCTAATTAATAACCTAAATACAACGTGTCAATGTTAATTAGGTATTTACGATAACCGACTAATCTATCAATAACAAAGATCAATGTAGAGATATAAAATGAAATGTAATTAGGTACATAGATGTTTGAGATAACAGTATATGTAACGTTTAAACATGTTTACAATTAATTCAAATTCAAATTTCAAATATTCTTAGTAAAGCTGTAAAGAAATGCTTGTGAATCAACTCTTCTATTGGTTCGGAAAGCTGCTCCTAACGAAAAGAGCCTATCTATATAACTAAAATACAATTCTTATAAGTAGAAGAAGAAGAATACTGTTTATTGTACACACAGAACAAAAATTACAGACATTTATAGACTAAAACAAATTCTACAATTAAGGCGGCATTATCGCTAACCAGCGATTTCTTCCAGGCAGCCTTAAACGTTAAGAGGGGAATAAAATAACTGGTTGGATAGTGTACCATAGATTATATAAAGATAATTATATAGTTAAATGTATGTTTCTCTACATATAATAAACTTACATCAAATATACACAAATATATAACCAAATGTGTATCCTCAACAGTATAGTAGGAATTTTTTTTGATACATGTAACTACCAAATAC
Organism: Morpho helenor; assembly: GCA_029227775.1. Lineage (NCBI taxonomy): Eukaryota > Metazoa > Arthropoda > Insecta > Lepidoptera > Nymphalidae > Morpho > Morpho helenor. The sequence continues at coordinate 5,487,128 of JARGCU010000020.1, forward strand.
CCGTAAAAACTTCATAACGTTTCTGTTGATAGAGATAACGGAATGTAGTACTAATATGCGACTATCAAACTAACTATCCTTGATTTAAATAATATACACGGTTAAATAAATAAAAGAGATGTAACTCTGTATGTGGAAGTCGATGAATAATGCAACGATATATGTGAAACCAGCTTTTACCCGCGATTTCGTTTGAGTGGACTGTTGTCGTTTGATAGGTCGATAATAGATTGCGCTTTAAATGATCTCCTATTCCTGTAGAGTTAACAAGATTTCTATAGCCTATATGTTACCCCGGTGTAAAAGGAATAATTGTGCCAAATTTCATCCATATTGGTTTAGCAAATTCGCCGTGAAAGAGTAACTAATAGATGGCGCTTTAAATGTTATCCTATTCCTGTAGAATTAACAGGATTTCTATAGCCTATATGTTATTTCGGTGTATAAGGAATAATCGTGCCTGTTTTCATCGATATTGGTGCAGAGGATTTGCTGTGAAAGAGTAACAAACATACATTCATATTCACAAACTTTCACGTTTATAATATTATTAAGATGGGTGTATATTTGTGTTTAAGTATTTAAAAAATATATAAGTATATATTCACCAGTTGTCTGTCAACCATAACACAAGTATAAGTTACTTTGGGGACGGACGACCGTGTGTGTAAGTGTCCCATATGTTTATTTATTATTATTATTAAGATAAGATATGTATCACTGGATATGTTGATTACGTATTTGTCTATTGATAGAAACCGACCACCCAGTTCCTGAGAATCCCAGGAAATCGCGTACGATATACGTAAGGGCGAAAGAGGAAAAAAATCGAGCCACGACGCCAGCGTCGCTGCACTGTCGCGACTGCTTGTTGATTAATGAAACTTCCGCTCGTTGAACTGGAAACGACCTTAAGATTATAACACCAACAATTGAGATTCAATCTTATGTCTTTATAATTAGAGTTCTACATTGCTTTACGTATTTTAGTACCTAAGTATCACAATCTTCAACCTCGTCAAGTACACCAAACATCTCCCCTCAACGCTGTAACATTTGACGTTTTTGTGCGACATACGTATGAAATGGCAAAATATGGGATTATTAGCTTTAGCAATTTGCTTTGCAATAATATGTAGCATAAACAATTCTTGTTATAAGTATCGCTTGTCAATAAAGAAATAGTACCAATTATTGTCTCGATTATTATTTCATAAATTTCAGTAGATCAATATTATATGGGAATTAGTTGTAGTAAGAATTGTAAAATAAGTATATTGTATAAATTAAGACAGTCAGAATAAAAAGTGAACTTTTTAGGGAAAATTTTTGATTTTTTTAATAAAAATATGTGTGTACAAAGATTTATTTTAAATTATTGCAGTGTGGAAAAGCGATGTGTTCATATTTAGATGACGTCATTCAAAAGTCCTCGCTACTGTAATTCATAGTGACTCATCACTCCTTTGTTTCCAGATTTTCCTAATCATGCCACAATATGTATTGTATCTGAGGTTATGGTATACTTACTGGCTGCCAAGAGTTGCGAACGTGCTACCTTTTGTATCACACAAAATAAGCCGTAAGCACGCAAAATTTTTGTATATTTAACTTGAAGTGGAACTATATTTAACTTGAAGAGTTTTAAATATGAATGTGGATGAATGTATGGCTAGGGGGAGGCCGAAAAAAACAGGGATGGATTGGTTGGAGTGGGAAAAATGATATGTATGTTATAGGGGTGACACCAGAGTTGACGAATGATAGAGGAGAATGGAAGAAGAAGACATATTATGCTGACCCCACTTAGAGTGGAAAAAGGGTAAGAGAATGATTAACTTAAAGTGGAGTTTAATTAAAAGTACAAGTTCTCAAGTATGAAAAGAAATCGATAATATTTCTTAAACAAAAACGTCATAACCATGAAGTTAAATGGGTTCAATATTTCAACGTTAAAACTTTGATTAGCCATCAAAGTTAGTAGAGTGGCGCGGTATTCTCAATATTCTCTTGTAATTTTAGGAAAGAGGGAAAAGGGCCCAAAGTTGCCGTCAAATGTTGGACGTGCGATGACATTTTCGCGTCAGAAAGTTATACGTTTTCAAGAACTTCAGTTCGATAAGGCTGTTCATATCTTTCAAATAACATTATTAAAGTTTATTTACTAGGTTAGGTCTTGAACCGCTTCTAAAGTTTTTATTAAAAATATATATCAATGAAATCTAGGATATGTTGATGCTCTACTCTATGCTCTCCTCTATTTCTCATCATCATTCTCTTACTCTTATCCCACTTTAAGTGGAGTCAGCACATATCTAAATCTTCCATTCTCCTCTGTCATGCATCAACTCTGGTGCTACTCCTTTTACTCGTATGTGCACATCGTCTTTCACACAATCCGTTCATCTTTTTTCAGCCTCCCTCATATATCTCTTATATACATATTTAAAAAAATGGGTCACATGATTTTATCCCTCCTATACATTACTATCAAGTGGAAATCTTAAGATGAGGATAATTACCACTTTAACTTCAAAGACGGCTGACATAGTGTTATATAAAAACTACCCCTGTATAAGAATGTTAAAAAAATCTTTATTGTGTATAACTTATAACTTTTAAAACTTTATAGTTTATATCTTAAAGAATAATGTAAAAGAAGATAGAGTAAAAAATCAAACGCGAAAACATTAGTAACAGTTCCTTATTGGAAATAACTTCGGGGAAAAAATAAACTTGTATAATTGGTTCGGTTATAAGGGAACAAGATACCTACAAAATTGGATACACACATCCCATTTTGGCATCTAATCCAGCCCTCGGCATAGGAGGGGCGAGATTGCAAAAAATGTCGGCACTTCGCCCAACAAAGATGGGAATCGTAACCCGACATTACAGAAAATTGGCATCCCGATCCCCTATCCATAGTGGAATGGGAATAATTTTAATATAACGTTCCAGTTTTAAATAATTTATAGAATTAGGCGTTACTTTGCGGAGGTCCATAATACAAAAGTAATGAGAATATTATTTTGCTATAATCCGCGATAAGAGAAAATATATGTAATGCTAAATGTAGAGTGTAATATTCGTTCTCATACCTGATACATGCAGAATTTGTGAGAACTCATGCACTACCCGACACCGATGACACAACAATACACAAACACTGCACACATTTACCACCAGAATCTCAACAATTGTTTCGCCCCGTAACCGAAGCATCGTCAGGAGGTAGACTACACGACAAAATCGCAAAGCAGTTGCTTTTCGATTGGTTTCGGTGTCGGGAAGTACATGAGTTCTTACAAATTCTGCATTCAACCTTATTTCTTACCGAGGTGCCGTAAAAGGCGACTTAAGTAAGTTGAGTTGTGGTGTGACCCATCTTTCTTGCCGAGGTGTTGTAAAATGTGACTAAGGTAAGTTGACGCCAGGCAGGCGGCCGGTCTTAAAAACGCAGCCAAATCATGTGACAGCATGTTTATAACATGTAGTGCCGACCCCACTTAGAGTGGGATAAGGGCAGGAGGATGATCGTCACAAATTTCAAATGACGTCCAGTGTTTTAGAAATTGACAATATGTATCTAATCTTGATGACTTATACTAATTAGAGATATGAAATTCGAAGAGAAAAGCGCATCTGAACTTAAAGCGTCAGGCTAGTTCAGAATCATCGCAAAAACAAACGTAGTGTTTTGAGCGCAGAAATTACAAAGGCGGGAAACTGAGGTTTTACAATCGGGAAAATCATAATAAGGTTGTTGGTAGATAATGGTTTTTTTAAATTTAATTCTCGGTCACAGTCCTAGGTCGATTCTGCACTGCAGATATAGTCGATGTTATCCCCTTATTTATCTGTGCGATGGAAAAACAACGTTTAGTCTACAGTGAGATATTATAAGCTTTCATTTTATTTTAAAGAAAACAACATCTAATAGATGAAAAAATGCAGAATAAAGCTGACAGAATTATTTAGAGTATGATAGGGTTCTTAATCTTATTATATCGTAGCAGCAAAATAGAATAAAAATGTATTAAATGTATTTAATTAGCACTCAGAGGCTGAATATTTCATTTGTAAAAAGGTCTCGTTAAAATTTCGAGTGAATCAATCTAAATCTCTGTAGATATCCGGAGCAAAACAAGAAACAAATAATACGATCAAAGTCAGCTAAATAGGTTTTTCTTCAGTTTATAACTGAATACCAAAAAGGCTTTTCTTCTACCGAAATAACAATTTAATTACAATCTTAGTTCATAATGATAGAGTTTATATTTCTGAAGCAGTGAATCTAGAAATTTCAAAGTTTGATTAAGGGCCTGTCGTATTGTTCATTAAACTTGGATTAAGTTGGCGTTGGATAGAACGAGCCGACATTAAGTTAGCTCCAAGAGAAAAACAAAGTACGTCGTCCGTAACTCCGGAAGAAAGTTTGTAGATAAGGGTTCTCCCTTTACGATATTGCTTAAATTGGACTGTAATATTGACTTGATACTAAAAGGCAACCGTATACTTCTATTTCATGATTAATAATACGCCCTCTGTATATTGTTGTAAATTAAACTATAAAAATAACTAAGGCTTTCTTCTATAATTCAACAAATATATACGTTTATTATTATTAAGCTGTGGTAGCCCAGCGGTAATACCGTCCGCCTCTTGCGAGGAGGTCTAGGGTTCAAACCCCGGGCAGGCACCAATGAGTATTCTAGTAAAACTTATGTCTCTAATTGATAATTGCAATTTATCACACGCTTTTCGGTGAAGGAAAACATCGTGAGGAAACCTACATATCTCTAGAGAATTCTGGGGATATGTGTAACCCTACCAATCCGCATTGGAGCAGCGTCGTGGGTCCAGACTCTAATTTTTCTCGTCTCTTCTATATAGAGAAGGGTTTATTTAGCGCTAAATTGTAACAACCACTTATTTTTCTGTAAGCACTTTCATAATATTTGACGCGTTACTTTACTAATTAAATCAATAGTAAAAATCGTAAATTTTCTATTGTGTTTTAAATAAAAATATCTATTGCTACTTTAAAATAGGAAACTTACAATAAAAAAGTGTGAACCAAATATATTTGTTATTTTTAACTAATGTTAAAAATACCTAGGTGACAGGTCATGAGCAGACAGTAGCGAGTCGTCGTGAGTTAAATATGTTTTCTCGACTATTTCCAGCAGTTGTTTTAAAGTATACCTCCCGTAGAACATATTGGGAATGGTGTACCTATATTTCGTAAAATATAACTCTTATATATGACTAGCAATCGCCAGCGGCTCCCCCCGCGTGGATAGATTCAATCGTAATAAAGTATTTTGATAACCATAAATATGGTTAAAGTGGGTTAACCTTAAAAGCTAGACATATGCTGTCGCGGACTTTTATTTAAAAACTTTTAGAGGGGAATCATTTTGTTATACATGTTTTTTGAATAACTGTCACCGTTTACTCAGCCCACGCAAGGAAAGCTTTTTTCGTGATGTTTTATATATATATAGCCTTTCTCGACAAATCATACATTGAAAGAATTTTTCAAATCGGTACAGTAGTTTCTGAGATTAGCGCGGTCAAACAAACAAACTCTTCTGCTTTATATATTAGTATAGATACGACAGTTCCTTCATGTGAGATCGATATTTGCCCTATGATCTTTACTCATGATTTTGTGTTGATCCTTCTGTGATTTTCTTCGAGATCCTAGCCCAATGGTCCCAAAAAAATGACATAATTTATGTCTAACCAATTACTTGTAAACTAAACGATGTATTATGCCTACATGCTTCACATTTGGTTTGGTAACTATAAAAGTGGCGGTACACTTTTTGCCGAAGCACTCGCTATGTCACGCCTCGGCCGAGACGTGTTAGGAGTGACCAGCACACTTACAAGTGTAAAACGAGAGATAGAGCAGGGAGAAACCCTGAGAAGAGGAGGCGAGTATTATCGTTTAAACTCTCGCCCTCGGCATCTCTCGGAAGTATGTAGAGTCGATGTAGAGAGTTAGACTTGGGTACAAAGACTGCAATGGGAGCGAAAGCGTGCGAGACATACGACCCCGAGACATAAAGAGGTGAGGCAAGAGCTACTCTGTGCACCCTGAACATGGCATGTCTCGTAGAGAGTGTACAAGAACGATTTCTCCCCTCTATTACTGTGTATACGGGCAGCCACGTTGCCTGCTGTCGTTGTTTATGGGACCTCATCCGTTTTACCACAGGTCAATTCTGAGCGTGAATTAAATATTTGGGAAAATGTGATATATTTGAAGACGTTTATGGCAGGGTAATTGCAATTCCAATTACATTTCCCTGAGACAGTAATAAAAACGTATTCACAATCTAATATTCGATCTATGTCCTGAACGTCTGTTTCTTCGTCCAGCCATCGCTGGCGCTGTAAAGTCGTTAGGGATAACAACATATTGGAAATGTTAAAAAATGCCTATTCACAATTTTTTACTTCGTGGTGACACTTCTGCGTAAGTTCTTTGACCCTGTCAACGCTGTAAAATATTAGAAATGACGATCGGTCATTTTATATTTAATTAGAATAATTTATAAAAAAGCCGTGTGGTATCCGACTGAGTAGAATAGACCTCTTTTTTCCGAGGTGTCTTAAAAGGCGACTAAGGTAAGTTGATGTCAAGCAGGCGGCCGGTCGTAAAATATTATATCTAGTCAAAGCATGTAACAACATGTTTAAATGTATGTCCCCATTTAGACTAGGATAAGAGCAGGAAAATGATGAAGTATTAATTTAATTGTTTATAAAATAAGGCATTAACTCGCGGAGGTCCATAATAGAAAAATAATGATAATATATTGCCTTATCGCAGATTTTCGTTTTAATGTTACCTTATGATTGTTTTGTTATTAAGTAAATCAAAAACATCTTACCGACTATAAATGATAATAGTTATATCATTGGCTCTAATTTTGTAAATAAAATCAAAAAGTAAGGCTGTATTTTTTTTCGAAACTGTAAGATCGCGTCCACCGTGTAAAGGTGCCGTTTCTAGTGATCAAAGTCCCATTGAGCGGGTGTTCCCACCTTTTGTTGGTTGGAAGCCATGAGTCGGCAGTTTCGCTTGTGATACCACCATTGTGATCGTCTAATTCAATAAAATCACCGGACATTTTTGTTTATTTCTATCGGCTTTGTCGGCGCTTAGTGTTGTATTAGCGGCTTAAGGCCCATGATAGGCTTTCGTGCGTGACTGTGCTTTGTTTTTATTGGTAGTTGATTTGGTATTAGTGAAGTTGTCAGATGATGTGGCTACTTTAAAGGATTTTATAGTTCATGGGACATACGTTTTGTGTAAACTTCATTTTTTACTGAATTTTTTTTTCGAATTGACTGTATGCTGTTAGCCCTAACGGCTTTTACAGCGTCACCGGGTGGGACGGGCGAGCGCAGAAGCATCGTCAAGGTTGCGAAATGCGGAGAGTAGAGCGCAGAAGCTCTACTAGCGTCGGGGAACATCGGAAAATAATAGGGCAGGTGAGGCTGATCCTAAGTATTTTCAAATCTCTAGATCGCCCGTTCCCCAAATGTAGTTCATTTTTTTCACGACTGAACTCATTCCATGACTTTTAAATTTACTGAGTTAAATTACTGTAAAGACAGAAGTTATGATTGTTTTATTTTGCTATAATCCGCGTTTGTAGCTGTGATAACCCAGCGGTAAGACCGCACGACTCCTTCAAGGAGGTCGCAAGTTCAAACCGGGCAGGCACCAATGAGTTTTTCTATTAAAACTTGTGTCTAATTGATAATTGCAATTTATCACACGTTTTTTTGTGAAGAAAATCATCGTAAGGAAACATGCATTTTTTTTTAAGAATCTGGAGATATGTGTAACCAGCGAATCCGCATTTTAGCAGCGTGATGGGTCATAAATCCAACCCTTCTCTCCAAACACAAATTGTACTAACTAAAATAAAAAAATTAAATTAATACAATTCTGTTCAATCAATTAAGTTGATACAATTCTAGAAAACATTATAAATTTAATTCTATTTAAAAGATTCACTCTAATCTATATATTACCTACATTAAAAATATTTATTTGCATGTTAAAATTTCGTGGTGATCTTCTAAAATACAAGAATACATAATAATAGTACATCAGAATGAAACCCGTGCGGTTAGTTCAAAAAAAATATATATTTCTTTACAATTTGAAGTTTAGACACAAAACATCTAAACACATCAAAATAGCAAATTTTTAAAGGGATTTGAATACTCAAAATTTTTATTTAAAAACATTTAGAAAAATAATATTTTTTTTTAAACCCTAAATCATATTGCCAATATCGTAAAACTAAATATATTTACGTCATACAACATTAACATACAAAAATATGTAACACTTTTTGTATTGTTGTTTCTTTGAATTACGTTAACTCTTTAACATGTCGTATTATAATTATAATCATCATGCCTTGACTAAAGACTGTCATGATACAAATGACCGTGAAATATATCACTTGCTAGTTAAGACTACGTTTCTTATAATTTATACAAATTACATTACATTTTACACTTTTGAAACGTCACACTAAATAAAAAACGAGGAAATTGCAAATTAAATATTTAAAGGCGGCATGTCGTAACGAACGGAGACCATGTTCATTCTGAATTATTATTAAACAGCTTCTTAATCTCTATTCCTCAACGGTATTGCACTAAACTTACTATCTCCTTCCCACTCGTTTAACTATACCTTGTACAAAGCGAGACAAATATGTTTCCTCGCATTCTATTAAAACGGTTATCGATAATTCCGTCCCTTTCAAACGGGCAGAGTAGCTTGCGTGCGTAAAGTAGAGAATTGTTGTCATGGTTTAAAGCTTCGAAAGAAGTGCTTTTTAAAAGTAAACTCAATGATGTTCATCATAAGGTTAATATTTGATAAAGTTTTGTTGTATAAGAGAATCGAAGAACAGCTCCGCCTTAAAAATGGAAGGTGGTATGTAAAAATTGATGAACATGTATAGGAGTCCTTAAAGTGACAGAGTGTGCTGGCGTGCTGGGCAGTGTATATTGTCTCAAAATGTCGCGAGCGTGCGCGCCTCAGCCTCCATTGTTTATTATCAAAAAGTGATAAATCAAATGACTTTGCAATAATATTGTTCTAATACTTTATCATTTATCAATTAGTGGGCTTAATGTTTGTTTTTGAACTTTTGTGTGTGAGTGATATACATTGTGGACTGTTTGAATTGTAAGTGGTTTAATGGAAAAATTGTTTTGTTAGTTTTAGAATAAGTTACGGAGTAACCTAACTTCTTTTACATACGACGCAATATTTCGAGATCATTCTGCTATGGATATACATAAAGGACACCTAAAATCAATATTTTTGTCTTTATACGTATAAAAAGAGAAATATGTAGAGTCTAGCTAGACCTTTTAATTAATAAATTAAAAATTATTGAGTAGCAGTATTTAGTCAGATAACATATCAAATAATACTTAAAAATAGTATATTTGTGTACTTCTATCATATATTATGAATTTTAAAAATTTGTTTGACTCTACATATAGTGAATAATGTAAATATCGGAAATACTGAGTTTACATTATTACATTATTATTATTAGAGTTTACACCTTTGAAAAGATAAATTAAAATTTATTATACTAGTAGGTACAGTCACATAACATATCAAATAATACTAAATATAGTATATTTATGTACCTACTTCTTTTATATATTATGAATTTTAAAGATTTTTCTGACTCTACATATAGTAAATAAAGTAAATATTCGTACTAACAAGAGTAAGAATATAAAAAGAATGTATATGTAGGTTTTGTTATATAATTAACTCCGTATACTTATGCTAGAACTACAAACGGTTCAAAGTACATTATTTACAGGGGGATATAAGGAAAATGTTCCCGTTATTTGACTGGCGGCCATATTAACAGGCGTGTTGGGATGTGATGCGCCGACTCGACCACGCCTACAATGAGCTCCTTCCTCATGAACGGTGGATACCAGCCGCAGCCGGACCCGAAATTCCCACCCTCGGAGGAGTACAGCCAAGCGGATTACATACCACCAGGGGAATACTACCAGCACCATTTACAATATGGTTACCAGCACCAATATCCGGTGCAAATCGGTACAGGGTACGGTTACAGTGGTTACTACCATCCCTTACCGCAACACCCACCTGTGGCACCACCACCACGACCGCCTGAACCCTCTCATCCATCAGACGCCGATCACGGCTTCATACATAATGATGCACCAGGTTTAGCTGAACTTGGCTTAAGGCTCGAACGGCATATAGAAGAAGCTGCTCCAGCTGGGAGAAAACTTCAAGCTCTTGGTCGAGAAGGCTCGCCAGCTTCGGAGATGGACGATGAAAGATTACTTCTAGATAGTCCACCTGTTGAGGATGATGATTCGTCCATATGTTCAGATAATACCGATAGAGTTATTTATCCTTGGATGAAAAAAATTCATGTGGCTGGCGCGTGTGAGTATTATTTAACTTTCTATAAAAATATACATTACTATGAGGTTATACATCATCTTCCTGCCCTTATCCCACTTTAAATGGGGTCGGCACAGCATGTTATAAACATGTTGTAACATGATCCGGGTACGTATTTTACGATCGACCGCCTGCCTGATATCAACTTACCTTAGTCGTATTTTACGACACCTCGGTAAGAAATGAGGTTACTCTATTCTACTCAGCCGGATATCACATGGTAAGTCAACTTACTTTAGTCGCCTTTTACGACACCTCGGTAGGAAAGAGGTTGTTCTATTCTACTTAACCGGATACCACACGGCGGGTCGACTTACCTTAGTCGCGACACCTCGGTAAGAAATGAGGGGTGGTACTATTCTATACCGCCGTATACCACACGGCGTTAAGAAATATAGGTTATACATTTCAAAGAAATCGCCGTGTGGTTTCCGGCTGAGAATAGACCACCCTCTTACCAAGGTGTCGTAAAAGACGACTAAGGTAAGTTTAATACCTAGCCAAATCATTTGACAGTATGTTTTGTAACAACATATTCAATCCCATTAATCAATTCATTCCTCCTAGAATAAATAACTGAAATGATACATTACTAAGAAAACCGAAGGACATGGCGTTTAGACTCACCAAACTCCAGCACAGGACGTAAACTCTTGACTCCTGACGTAATCCCTAAATTTTACGACATATACAAGGTCCAAAAAGGGTGGTTTTTTACCGTATCTTTATCTGGCAATTTTGCAGAAGTTTTTGTAAAGAAAACTTATAAATATCTAGGAATTTGATTCCACGAAACAGGAAAGATAATACGCTCAGATCATCGTTATATTGTTGATAAGAAGGAATGTAAAGTAAATTGTAAATTAAAGTAATTGAAGTTAAAAAAGTAAATTGGCTAAGTATTTTACAACTACCCGCCTGTATGATATCAATTCACCTTAGTCGCGTTTTACGATACCTCGGTAAGAAATGAGGGTGGTCTATTCTACTCAGCCGGATACCACACGACAGTGAAATGAACTCTCTGACATTAGGTAAATGTTGAAATTTTATTGTAAATCAGTAAAAACAGCTTCCGTAATAACGTTTATCGACAACGATACCAATTTTAGAAGCTATTAGTATATAATTATAAGCTATACGTTATAAATATATAATAGACAAAGCAGGAACCGACATAAGCTTGCGGCTCCTGCTTTACGCCTTGCAAAAGTATGTAAGTCGTTTGTGGGTTTGGGTATAAGATTCTTTAATAAAATTCCGTCAATCAATCAATTTCAGCTTTGCCATTACAGCAGTTTAAAAACATTGTTAAAAAGAGGCTGATACAGAAAGCCTTACTATACTCTTGAAGATTATTTAGAACATAAGAATGTGTGGATATAGCTCTCTTTGAACCTGTACAAGACAGTAACGACTTAATATAAATAGTATTAAAATTATATTTTTAAAAAGAGCAACCGCCAAGTTTCTTGCTGGCTCTTCTCTGTAGGAACAGCTTTCCGAACCAGCAGTAGAGTTGAATATTCAAAAGCACTTGTTTACAAGATTATTTGAATAAAGAATATTTTGAATTTTGAATTTGAATATAGGTTCAGTAAAATAAATATTAATTAGACGTACCTACATCGTATCTGTTGAAAATAAATTGTAAATATCAATTTAAATCACTCTTCAAGGAAAAAAAATGAGAGATTAATCATAGTACATTAATATTATCTTTGTCGCTTGATTCGGCCATTGTTGTCCCTAAGACATGAGTGCCAAATAGTATTTTAAGAGCTCTAATGTTTGCGGTATCACACTTGAAAGAATTAACAAATTGCCACCAATCAATAATCCTGCAGTTTACAAATACTTGAGATTTTTTAAGTCCCGTCTTTTGATTTGTTTTGACAGTTTACTAATGTGATGTGATTAGAAAGGTCCTGCAAGACGTCAGGACCTTTGTTTGGCACAATAGACCCTAAGCATGGTAATGAGACTCGTTTATTTTTATAACTTTTAAATAGAGGTTGCGGACGGGAATACGCCGTGAAGATTATTGCTATTTAGTGAGGTTTTTGTAAGTCACAAAATATAATTTACATAAGTTATAACTGTTAATGTATAAGCATTTTTTTTCATAATAAATATAAATATGGATTGACGGATATTTTATTATTTGATCTGCTTGTTAAAGATACTCGTAGGTGCCTCTATAAATAAATTCAAGTATGAAAATTACAAACAAAGTATTACAATAATTTTATTAATGCTTTGATAAGTTGCTTGATTAGGTCTGTGCTAATACACTGGAACAATTATGATGGAATGTAGTATAAAGTTACAATAAAGTTTATATAGCAGGCTAAGATATAGTAAAAAATACTATTCTTCCATTAGGGAACAGGAAATAACTTTGACTTTTTTCTTTTGGATAAATGAGGGTATTTTAACGCCTAAGTTGGCTGCGAACCATGTCGTGAGTACATACGCATCTTATTCTATGAAAATTCTTAGAAAAGATAAACTACTTAGTTTATTAGTCCAAATGATGCAAGTCCATATCCTATGATTTTGAAAAGGCCGGGCCGTTTTAACCCTACAGCCGTAGCTTGGGTGGAAATGAGTTCACATTAAAAATGTTCAAAAATTAGTTAGTTTACAAAAGATGCAAGCATATGCCGTGTGGTATTCGGCTGAATAGAATAAACCAACCTCATATCTTACCAAGGTGTAATAAAAGGCGACTAGGTTCGTTGACCCACCGTGTAGTATCCGGCTGAGTAAAATAGACCACCCTCATTTCTTACCGAGGTGTAGTAAAGGTGACTAAGGTAAGTTGACGTCAGGCAGGTGGCCAGGTACTTAGCCAAATCAAATCACAACATGTTAAGGGCAGGAGAATGATGATGATATATAAAATGTACATAACTATAAAAAATTGGCAATGTCTTCAATAGAAAAAGTAGAAACCGAAGCTTGCGGCTACTGCTTTACAACTTACACGAAACATTAAGATTTACAGCACATAAGTCGTTTGTGGGTTTGGGTAAAAGATTTTTTATAATAAAATTCCACAATAAATTTTAGCTTTGCCATTACAGCAGTTTAAAAACTGTTAAAAGTAGGTTGATACAGAAAGTCTACTATACTGTTAAGGAATACATAGATGATAAGAATGGGTGGATATAGTTACTCTTTGACCATACACGAAATTGCAATGACAAAATGTAACTAGATACTAAAAAAAATTTTTGTCGGAATTTGAATTGCAATATAACTTATTCATGTGTACTTATTTACATAAAAGTATTCTTAAAATAATTTATACAATTAGGCGTTACTTTGCGGAGATCCATAATAAAAAAAGCTTTTGCGATTTTGGTCGTGGAGTCTATCTCCTGAAGATGCTTCGGTTGCGGGGCGAAACGATTGTTGAGTTTGTGATAGTGAACGTATATAGTGCTTGTGTATCGTGGTGGCGGTGGTGGAGGTTTGTGCATGTGTTTTTTACGACTCCTGCATGTATCGGGTATGATAACCGATTATCCACTCTACATTTAGCATTATACTATATATTTTCTATTTTACTTCATCGCGGATTATAGCAAAATAATTTTATTATTACTTTTGTATAAAAGTATTCCTTGTTTTCATCACATCTTTTCACATTAAAGAAAAACACATTTGTAACATGAGCGGCTGGGTAATATCACACTCAAGATGCATTCGTCACGCGTTACATTACCATGCATTGTTGACAGCTTCTTCAAAGCATCTCGTGTCTAAATTATGCGTATTGTGTTCATTTTTTGTAACTAGCCCTATGGACTTATATGACAAACATATTTGATATATTAGATTACATACATCCTCCTGCTCTTATCCCACTCTAAGTGGGGTCGGCACAACATGTTATAAACATGCTGTAACATGATTTGGCTGCGTTTTTACGGCCGGCCGCCTGCCTGACGTCAACTTACCTTAACGGTATTTTACGATACCTCTGTAAGAAAAATGGTATATTCTATTCAACCGGATACCACACGGTGGTTAAACTTACCTTAGTCGCTTTTTACGACGCTTACGCTTTTTACGACGCTTTTAGGATGGTCCATTCTATTTAGCCGGATACCACACGGCTTATGTTACATTAGAGAAAAATATACAAAAACAAATATTATTTGTTTTTCTTAGCGTTCTGAACTACAGATTTAATTACATATTCAGATTCATACAGTCCCCGACGGTTATAGTAGAATCTATAAATTAAATCTCTACTAATATATAAAGCTGAAGAGTTTGTTTGATTGTTTGAACGCGCTAATCTCAGGAACTGCTGGACTTGAAAAATTCTTTAAGTATAAGACAGTCCATTTATCGAGGAAGGCTATATAACATCATGCTTAGATTAATAGGAGAGGAGCAGCATTAAAAAATATAACGAAAACAGCAAAATTGAAACTTTCCTTGCGTGCGCTAAGTAAACGGTGTAAGTTATACAAAAATCATGTATTACAGAATTGTAAAAAAAATTCTAAATAAAAGTCCGCGACAGCATATGTCTAGCTTTTAAGGTTAACCTACTTTAATCATTTTTATGGTTATCAAAATATAACGGTTTTAATCTTTCCCAGCGGGCGGAGCTGCTGGTGATTGCTAGTAATAGATGTAGTGAATTTTATAATTTTTAAATTAATAAGATTCATTTTGATTAGATATTTGTGTAAACGACAATTTAAAAAGTAGTTTTATTACTAAAAAGTAGTTTTTAAAAGTATTTTTTATAAATTGCTTAGAATGAGGTTGATAAACCTGGCGTTCAATATAACATAATTCGCGACACAAGACCCTGGCGCACTCCTTATCGACACCTGTTAATGCAACAACATTTTTCACTCCATAATAGTGGTACAAGATGGTAAGCTGGTAGTAATGAAGGACCACCGAGCGTTTGATAGGGTACGTCGCGAGATGGACCTGAGATTAAAAGATCTCTTATGAGACCACAAGCTCGCAGGTAGTCCGGTTGACATCAACTTACCTTAGTCTCTTTTTACGACACCTCGGTAAGAAATGAAGGTGGTCTATTTTACTCAGCCCGATACCACATGGCTAATTTTACATTAGAGAAAAACATACAAAAAAAAATTGTTTTTCTTACGGTTCTGAACGACAGATTTAATTATTCAAATTTATACAGTCGCTACTGTTACTGTGGGATCTCTAAATTAAATAATGGATAAAGTGATATTTGTGTAAACGAAAACCGAAATGGACAGTTTTAAACAAATTGCTTAGAATGAGGTTGATGTAATACTGGCGTTCAATATAACATCATTCGCGACACAAGACCCTGGCGCACTCCTTATCGACACCTGTCAATGCAACAACATTTTTCACTCCATAATAGTGGTACAAGATGGTAAGCTGGTAGTAATGAAGGACCACCGAGTGTTTGATAGGGTACGTCGCGAGATGGACCTGAGATTAAAAGATCTCTTATGGGACCACACGCTCGCAGGTAGTCCGTAATTCAATTCAGATTGTCATCGTCCGATGACGTGATAGTGGCTAACGAAGCGAAGATCGAGTGCTGCTATGTCCGGTGCCCGGTAGCATAACGGGCTCCTATTGAAGCTTGATAAACAATGAGTAATTAAATACTATACACTGGACTTTGATGTAAATGAATAGTGTAATTAGATAGACCTATTTTAGCTTATTAAAATCTTAATTTGATAAGAAAACAATTCTATTGATGATATTTTGATGCTTTAAGTTGTGATTGTAGTGAAAAGAATGTAGATAGATGCGTAGATATAACAATCAGGCCTTACTAAAGAATTTATAGAATTAGGCGTTACTTTGCGGAGATCCATAATAAAAAAGTAATATTTTGCTATAATCCGCGATGAAGTAAAATAGAAAATATATATAATGCTAAATGTAGAGTGGACCATCCGTTTTCATACCTGATACATGCAGTATTCGTAAAAACACACATTCACAAAAACAGTGTTTTTACGAATCCTGCTTGTGTTTTAAAAAACTTAATTTACCTTAGTCTAGTTTGGAATGCAAACTATAATCTCCAGTATAATATGAAGCAATGTATTGAAACATGTTAAAGGTTGTTAACATTCTTTGTTAAATGCTATTATTTTGTTAAGGCTATACTTTTTAACAACTAGTATACGTAAAATATATATTATTTTATTATTATTTATTATTTATTTTTAATTCAGACATTGTGTCCATATTGTTAGTTACAGGATTACTTATATTATAGGTTAGTATTTAAAATGGAAATTTACATAATTTATATGTAAATTTATATGTGACATTGAATTGATTAAGCATTGTAATAATAAATATTTGGATCTACTCGTAGCTCATGAGATAACTACCATGTAGAATATTGAGTCAATAAGAATTCTTCCAATTGTTGTATCGGTAAATGGTTTATTAGCGACGAGCCTCGAACAACATCTCAAGAGCCTTTCGCTAGTTGTCAAATCAAGGGCATGATACAGAAGGCAGTGTTGATTGAGATTGCACGTATTGTGAGGAGGTTCGTCACTCTGTATTCCTAACCCCAGGGACCTTGGGTCCTTTCTCCGCCCTCCGTTGATGACAATTTTTTTTTATTTTGAAATAATTTTTGTTTGTTTTAGAAAATATTTGGAAATAAATGAATGATGAGTATAAATAATAATATAACCTTATCCAAAAAGTAAACTGATTCTTCTAAGTCGTCATCATCATTGCTGAAGCTCTTGTCGGTGAATTTGATGATCGTCAACTAAAATAAGTATATTTGATGAACTAAAAAATGTCCTTTTTTTCAAATTATAATGCGCTAGAGGGACTTATATTTTTTTTAAACGCAACGATTTCTTTCATTTTGGGGTTTTGTTTTTGGGGGTTTGTTTTTAAAAATTGTCGTTTTATCCCTGTTCACGGGGACTGAAAAAATCTTGAAATTTACGTTGAATACAAAAGAGAATTTTTGCTGTCAAATGTAAAGTTATGGTAGCTCATTCGGAGAACGGGCGGTCCAGAAAGGTAAAACTACCTAAAATCGAGCCCCACATGCCCGATTATTTTTTTTTCAATTTTTATTTTTTTATATCTTTTTAAATAACCGTGGTTACAGAGTTACCTAGGTGCTATTACTTAACAAAAGCAAATAAAAGAGCTTACAAATATATGCCAGGATGAAATTCCAAATACGAACTACCGAAACATTTCTATCTAAAACATTCTATCTTTTTCGGTCCCAAGTCAAAGCCAGCTGAAATCTCGAAGCCAGTCCGCCAACCGCACATACCATCCCCGCCCACAGCGGTCAGTCTCGATAAATTCTTAACTTGTTTCCCTTCTCTGGAAATTCTCTTTTGTTTAATCGAATATCCTTTTCGATGTTATTTTTTTACAGCTACAAAATTTGTACGCCGTGTGATATCCGGCTGAATAAAAAAAATATATATTTTATTCAATTCAAAAAAGATTTACAATTTTATGCGTTTATCCGTTGTGACCCACACTAATAAGCCTGTTTCGTGTGAATAATGATTGTGGACGCTATGTTAACATTTAGTTAAGAATAGTAATAATTAGTTCTGATTCTATGGTTTTTAATAAAATTACGTTTTTTCACAAATTACGTGGGTACCTAATATAAATTACATAATAATAAACACTTTTACATGGTTTGTCCGAGTAGGTTTTCAGTAGAATTATACGATAATATATATAAGAAAAGAAATAATCTTGTTTTCAGCTTCAATTAATTCTATCATAAGTTGACGTCAGGCAGGCGGCCGGTCGTAAAATACGACGATACAAATCATGCGACAGCATGTTTATAACATGTTGTGCCGACCCCACTTAGAGTGGGATAAGGGCAGGAGGATAATGATGAGGAGAGCTTCTTAGTCGTGTACTCTTTGTCGTGATCATGTGGCAGTTGGTTCATGGCGGCACTGTAGCTTTAGATATGCGTCGCCATATCATCCCATCATATTTTGCACAGTGAAGACATATAATAATAGAACTAGCTATGCCTTTGACTTCGCATGCGTGGAAAGCAGTGTATTTACTTGAAATTTTGAACACAAAAGTAGTTATTGTGATTTAACCCATATGTGATAGAGACATGCTGTCGCAGATTTCTTTATAATATTTCTGTACATCCATAATTTTCTAGTTACTAGTACATTACTTTAGTATTATTTACGTGAAGCACGCGACTTAAGCTCCCAAAACACGAGTTTTTTTACATGCGTTTTCTTCAACGCAATTAACACGAAACAGTTATGTATTATTTACTTACCTTCCGGAAGAATTGCACTACATTTTAGTAGAAACCATCCAAAAATCCGTTTTGTAGTCTTTGAGAAAAACGAATACATACAGACAGACAGCTTTTGGGGGCTTAGTTTTATAATAAGTATATATTTGACACATTCCTGATGAGATAAACCATGGAGTTTGAGAGCGCAGATGAGACCTTTTACGCTCAACTATTCCTATTAGGTACCACCAACCGTTCCACAGTCTTCGTTCAGTTGGTTAAACTTTGAATTTGTATTTTTAATGACTCATCATCTTCCTGCCCTTATCCCACTCTAAGTGGGGTCGGCACAACATGTTATAAACATGATGTCACATGATTTGGCTGCGGTTTTACGAACGGCCGCCTGCCTGACGTCAAATTACCTCTGTCTTATTTACGACACGTCGGTAAGAAAGAGGGTGGTCTATTCTACTAAACCGGATACCACACGGTGGGTCAACTTACCTTAGTCGCCTTTTACGACACCTGGGTAAGAAATGATGTTTGTCTATTCTACTCAGCCGGATACCACACGGCGGGTCGACTTACCTTAGTCATATTTTACGACACCTCGGTAAGAAAGAGGGTGGTCTATTCTGCTTAACCAGATACCTAGTGGGTCCAACTTACCTTAGTCACCTTATATGACACCTCCGTTAGAAATGAGGGTAGTCTATTCTATTTAGTCGGATGCCACACGGCGGATTGACTTACCTAAGTCGCCTTTTACGACACCTAGGTTAGAAATGAGGGTGGTACTATTCTATTTAGCCGGATACCATACGGCGGATATGGCTTAAAGTCATATTATTGTTATTTACCTATGGTATGAATTTTAATAAAGACATCGACATTGAAGCAAAATTAGCATGAGTTTTTCAATGATATTGATAGGTATGCAGCAGTTTATTGTTTCCCTAATTATGGTATATAAACCCATTGAGCTTATCTTATGATTTTAATTCTTAATTGCCGATTTTTACGAAGATTGGTACACTCTTTCAGGAGTCTAAGGGCGTACCTAGCATTGTGATATTTTTACTCACTAACACTTTATATTTATTGTCATTGGTAGCAGCAATCATAGTTCTTTGCCATGTATGATTTTTATTTTTGTCGATTATATTTAGTCTTTGTTTGTCAGTCCCTAGTCAAAGCGCGCCGAAATCTTCAAGGCCATACAAAAACCGCACATACCATTGCCACACCGCTGCGGTCAGTCCCGAAAATTCTTACCTTGTTTTTATACTTTTTTGCCAAGTCATTTTTCTATTCATGCTTAATCATTTCATGACTGTTGAATTTGAGTTACTGTAGCACAAAATAGTTTGCAAAAAATTTAAATTTTTTTAATAATGTGCGGTATCCAGCTGAATAGAATAAATAGTATAACCGTCATTTCTTACCGAGGTCTCGAAAAAGGCGACTAATGTAAGTCGACCCGCTGTGTGGTATCCAGTTGAGGTAGAAAAGACCACCCTCATTTCTTACCGAGGTGTCGTAAAAGACGACAAAGGTAAGTTGACCCACCGTGTGCTATCCGGTTAAGTTGAATAGACCATCTTTTTTCTTTTCGAGGTATCGTAAAATACAAATAAAGTAAGTTAATGTCAGGCAAGCGGCCAGTTGTAAAATACATAGCCAAATCATGTGACAAAATGTTTATAACATGTTGTGTCGACCCCTCTTAGAGTGGGATAAGAGCAGGAAGATGATTAAAATTTCGTTAACTGATACACAGTTCATAAAATAAAATTGAGGCTATTTTGACAAGAAGCGAAGTAGCGGGGACCACTAGTTATCAATATTTGCATATAGAATGGCGTGTTTATATGTATCGTGGTGTATTTATATTTCATTATAAAAGCAACAAAATACATAAATGTATTCAAATAATTCACTACTAGAAAGTAAAAATTTGTGCATATTTTAAATTTTCCAATTAGCTGACGAATCATGTTTTCGATACAAACTTACACCCTTAAAAGACGTTCTATTAATTAGGACGATAAAAGAATTTATTGTTCTGATTAGATTCGGCGCCAGCTATAGACTATAATGGAAGTATAGTTAGCTCAGGTCGGTTAAGGTATTAAAGTGGCCATTTGAGATCTTTTTCATCAGCTCCACTATAAAATATAAGATTTTCTAAATAAATGCCTAGTTTGCTAAGAAAATACCAAAATTTCTATATATATTCTCTTCTATAATTTAAAATTATATAAAATAATGAATTGAATGATTTCATTATCATTTATATTATACACACAGTAAAATTAACATAGAAGTTACCTCCTTTTGTGCTGTTTAATATGTATTAACATGTAGCATTACAATATACAAATAGTAAATAAAAGAAAAATTCATTTGAAATGTATAACTTTTATATTATTTTCAAATGAAATTTTCTTTTATTTGTTTATTCTTTTATTTTATTTTCTTTTATTTATTCTTTTATTTATAGCACAAAAGAAGGTAACTCCTATGTTAATTTTACTGTGTGTATAATATGAAATGAGAATGAAATGAGTGATTTCTGTCACAAGAAGGAGGGACAAAATTAGACACGTGTTGACATCGTAGACTGTGTTGTAACTTGTGATTTTATTTGATGACTATGGGGAATGGTGAAATATATTCAAACTGAAAAAAGATACTATACTTATAAAACTGATGATTTATTTAGCGTTTCCTTTTATTAATAGGGTATTGAAGGAACTACAAATGACCTTCATAGCGACTGAGAAAAAATATTATGCTAATAAAGACCAATTAAAAGTCCATATTGATAGCTAAACATTGTGTTTTTACTAAGTACTATTAATAAAAATATACTATTATATATATATATATATATATATATATATATATATATATATATATATATATATATATATATATATATATATATATATATATATTAATATACTATTTAATAAAAATACTTCTTTTAACTAAGCCGTGTGGCATCCGGCTAAGTGGACTAGACCACACTTTTTCTCACCGAGATGTCGTAAAAGACGACTAAAGTAAGTTGACGTCAGGCAGGCGGCCGGTCGTAAATACCTAGCCAAATCATGTTGTGCCGACCCGTAGAGTGGGATATAAACAGGAGAATGATGATATTTCTTTAGTTTAAACTATTCTGCTATTATATTAAAAGCATTTTCATTATTTAAATGTGTCAAATAATAATAATAGGGATTTTGTACATGAAAATACTAAAAAAAGATAAATAAATTAAGGTTCTTTGCCCTATTCTTTGCATTAGTATTCACGAAGCTTTTATGTTGATCCATGAAGGTAACTTTAAGTTTGTGTATAAAAGCAATTTCCTAGATAGGAAATTAGGAATTTTCTTACAATACCTTCGCCGATTCTTTACTAAGTAACCATTATAGTGATTTCTATTATAAATACTCAAGGTCGCAGGTCCTTTGTGGTAACTGAAGCTTTTGATAGATGACAAAAACGAAGAAGCTTTGTAAAAAGTTTCAGTATAAGGTAAAGAAAGCTTATTCTTATATGTTAATTATTCTGTGCCATAAATACGTCGTAATTATAGGTTCTATTAATCAATAATTACTTGATAGTTAATTTACTTCACATTAATTGTAATGTCTGTATAGACATGACATGAAGCTATTTGTAAGCGCAAAAAGTGGAAAAATTACATCAAATAATGCTTAAAATTAAATAGTGTGGTGAATTTAATATTTGTTTTTGATGATTAGATACTCGTATTTATAATACTCGTATTTGGAGGTGTCGTAAAATACGACTAAGGTAAGTTGACGTCAGGCAGGCGGCCGGTCGTAAAAACGCAGCCAAATCATGTGACAGCATGTTTATAACATGTTGTGCCGACCCCACTTAGAGTGGGATAAGGGCAGGAGGATATATAACTAAATAAATTTATGGCACACTTACAGACACGGTCGTCCGTCCCTAAAATAAGTCACTTATATATATAGAATTTTAAATACATATACACTTGGATTCGAACCAACAAATTGTTGTTAGAAAATGTTGGCTCTCGGCGGGAATCGAACCCGCAACTCGCGGAGCTGATGGAGTTGCAATTAAAGATTTACAAAATTAAAATATTAAATTTTGATTTATTTTTAACTATCAAGCTCATATGATACTTTGATACGTAAACTTTTTGAAATATATTTACTGGCCAAACGCAAAACAATATTTTAGGATTAAATTAATTTGGGAAATTATGTTCTACCTTACATTTACACTATACTAAATGAGTCTGCGGCTTTACCCGCGTGGAGATTAGTGTATCTAATCGAAATTTAGGACATAAAAGTAGTTATTGTAAGTTAAATAAATAATAATAAAATAAATATATCCGTCCGTCCCCAAAGTAAGTAAATTTATACTTGTGTTATGGTAGACAGACAACTGGTGAATATATACTCAAATATTTTTAAATACATACTTAAATACAGATATACACCCAGACTCAAAGACCAACAAATTCATTTATAGAAAATGCTGGCCTTCGGCGGGAATCGAACCCGCGACCCGCAGAGTTGAAGGCAGGTTCATTACCCACTGCGCCAACAGGCCAGTTAAACATAAAAGACAGAAACATACTGTTGCGGACTTTTTATAGAATTTTTGTTGATCTACAATTGTCTAGTTCCTTACCTATCCTACCTTCCTATATCTCCTTTGACTTCCGCGGTTGTCCGCGAGTACTGCGCGACCTTTTTAATAGAACACACAAAAAACCGTAATGTGCTAGTAACTTAAAATTTCCAGAAAAATTGGACTACCTATTAGAAAAAAACTACACAAAAATCCTTGCAGTAGATTTTGAAAAAAATGATCATATAAGAGACAGTTTTTTGGGACTTATATAGATATAAGCTTACTGTTTGGTAACTTTTACAATCGCAAACATAATCTAGCTAACAACTGAAGTCCACGCAACTGCAGTCTTGCCCGCTTGTTATATAAACTAATTTGCTAAGCGCAATTAATCAAAAGCAAAAAGGAAGCCCATGTACACGTGTAATTATTATGCACATTAATTAACTATGCCCCGAGAGGTTGTTGCCGCATACATTATTCAGTAACGTCCCGGCACGCAACGCTGCCTTGTATGAAGTGTGCGATAAATTATCTATCTACTTATAAATATAATGTATTAACCTTTAATGGTCTTATTTATACGTCCATATTATATCTATTGAATTTCATAAAGCATTAATTACAGTACGTTTAATATAGGAGACTGTTATTGATGTAACAATAAAGATATTGTGATATGTCTTATATTACTGAAAGACCACCCTTATTTCTTATCGAGGTGTCGGAAAAGGCGACTAAAGTAAATTGACGTCAGGCAGGCGGCCGGTCGTAAAATGTAAAATGTCATGTTACAACATGTTTAAACATGTAAGCTGAAGTAAAATATAGTGAGAATACCTGCATATATCTAGAGGTTTCTGGGGATATGTGTAACCCACCAGTCCGCATTGGAGAAGCGTGGTAGATTATAGCTCCAACCCTTCCTTTAAAACGGAGAAAGGAGGCCTATGCCCAGCAGTGGGTAATCATTCATATTTCGTTCATATTTCGCCCTATCCAAAGAATAAAGTCACATTTCCTATGTTTATACATGGGACATGTAACTTTATTCTTCGGATAGGGCGATTTTATCTACTGAATTATATAAATCAATTAATAAAGTATAATTAATTAAGGGACATCGGATCATGAATAGGGACTGTTATTAATATAAGAGTATGACTTTTATGATTGTGTGTCACTGGATCACGGGTTCAAACCCCGGGCAAACCCTATAGAGGTATTATAATAAAACATATATCCCTAATGCATATTTGCAAAATCTCACATGTTTTCGGTGAAGGAAAACATCGCGAGTAATCTTGCATTTCACTATAGAATTGTTATCTGTTTACATATTTCTGACATATGTTAGTTAACAATCAGCAATAGAGCAACATAGTAGTCTTACTTAATCTTATTTAAGAAAATTAAATTATTTTTTTCTTTCACAGCTAATGGAACATTTCAACCTGGAATGGAGCCAAAACGACAGCGAACAGCATACACGAGGCACCAAATATTAGAATTGGAGAAAGAATTTCATTACAATCGTTATCTAACGAGAAGAAGAAGAATAGAAATAGCCCATACTCTAGTCTTATCTGAAAGGCAAATCAAAATCTGGTTTCAAAATAGGCGGATGAAGTGGAAGAAGGATAACAAATTACCGAATACCAAAAATGTTAGAAGAAAAACCAATCCAGCCGGCGTGACGACCACCACGACTAAAGGAGGTGCACCAAAGAGTAGATCGAATAAGAATACAAATAATAATGATAAGAAGAAATCTAATAACAACGGACGTCCTGATAGTATAGAAAATGTAACAGATAATATAATGAACGAACTACATTGTGTTGGAGCGCAGCAGAACTTAACACATGACCCTGCGATCAGCCCGATGTCGCATCCAGGTAACCAAATAAATCCCGGTCATCCAATGACTGCTCATCACTTACATATGATGGGTATGCATGCAGCCATGGATCCAGCACTTGTTGCGAACTTGTCTGCACACGGCTCGCCCGTCGGCAACACGACTTGTGGAACTGGTATTGTTACAGGAAACACTCCAGTTATAAAATCGGACTATGGTCTGACCGCCTTATAATCTTTAGAATTTAAAGAAGATGCTATATTTTCATTGATGGACTATGACTAATTTCTTACCATTCCTTCGTGTTAATAACGTGTTATAAAGTGATGATTATACAGTAACTTAAAGTAATGTAAGTAATGCTAGTGTATACCAGTCATAATTGGATGTTTGGATAGTTAAGTGGAAAACTTTACAATGTCAACAGTGTGATTATTTTAGGGTAGGCATAGAAATCTGAGTGTTGGATTTGTACTTTATTCTGTAAGTCATTGTCAAAATAAATGTAACTTGTGTAAAAAATTATTCCTATTGTAAAGATATTAAAATAATACAGTTACCAATAATTAGAGGTATGACTGGTAGTGATAAAGTATAATTATAAATTATTTCATGAAACAAAAAGTGTAGACTTCATTGCAAATTGTTATACGCGCTGTTTTATTTATAGTTAAGGAGTTAAGGAAGAAAATTCAGAAAATATTTTTTAATAATAAATGCTATGATATAAGCTTCGCTTATCATTTATTTGGATAGCTTTTGGGCGGAATATTTTTTTAAAACTCTTTAATACTTTAATACTATTTTAGTAGCACTTCGGTTATTTAATATTTATTGATATTAACGTATTACTCCTATAACATCAAAAACATGGGAACGGGTGGACTAAATAAGTGAAAATACCTGTCAAGTCCTAGATATCGACACCCTTTTCTTTCTTTTTTTTATTTTACTAATTGCATTTTTTTATATCTTTTAATAAAGTAACCGAAAAGACTCGGTCACCTATGTACTTCTTTTTTCATCTTTAAATAAAATATCTACATAAGAAATATCTTTTACAACAATTAAACGATAATGTTTTCTGCCTTTAAAATTATGTTTTAATTTTTTTAATCTGTATCTGCCTCTGAGCAATGTTATTATTTTGTCAATGTTTTCATTATTTACACCTGTAAAATGTAATTTGTTCAATTATTTGTGATAATTTAATAATTTTTATTAGTTGTTATTCTTATTTTCATTACAATTGTTAATAATGTAAACATCTATTCTTTTTAATTTGAGTTTAGATATTATCCATGAATAAAAATACTCATTACGGAATATATGTACTCATATTTTATAAATCTTAAATGTGATTCGGACAATGACTTAGATGTAAGTACAAAGAGTATAATTTTAAAAGGTAACATTGTTTTGTAACTACTATAGTGAAAAAATGTGAATATAAAACCAATAAAATATAGTCTAAATACAAAATTATCTAACGCTTCTTATTTGTTTCCTGGATATGATTTCCGTTATTTATTTTTTTATCGAAAATTTCAATATTGGAAAAAAGAAAGAAAAAGTAATAACAGTAAAGACTAGTCGATCTGCCGGGACTTCGCTCAAGTAACTTTCTCTCTCACTCGGGGTTCACTCGGGGGTTCTCACTCGGGGCTTAATATGTTGTATATTAAGCCCCGAGTGAGAACCTCCATTTCATGAGACAGTTTTTATTTTGCGATAAATCAGTAGACATGCATTTAAATTATATAGGGTAATAGGCCATAATTTTGAGCATGAATTAAACATATTTTAATTGATAACGATTATTACTTCATCCATCTAAAATCCTTTCCATTACTGTATTGTACGTTACCATTTTCTTACAAGCTTGTATGGGTAGGGTAAGTTATTCTCTAAATAAAACCAAATTTGTTCCAATTATTAACCTTAAGAACTAGAGATTAATAAGAGTCTAGAGTTAAACAATGAATAACTATTGGTTAAGAGGACTGAACAATATTAAAAATATTAAGTAGATAGTTAATTTAATTTAATGTAAATGATGTATAGTTTTCATAAACACAAATTAAAAATGTTACATGACTTAATTTGTTATGTACAATTTTAAGTTTCTGTAGTGTTTGCAGATAATACTTTGTATTTGGTACAAAAACAGATATGTGCAAATAAACTTTAATCTGAGTTCTTAAATAAACCTTTAATCTTTAAATGAGCTAATCTTGTATGTGGGAGTTTTCGGCGGCGATAGAGATTCATTTAAGAAAAATTATCATTTTATCCCTGTTTTCAGGGACTGAAAAATTGCTACAATAATATTAGAAAACAATATTATTAGAAAAAAAGAAAAAAAAAAAAAGATGAATTACTTTGTATGAAGTTATGATAGGTCAGTCTGGAACGATTGGACTAAAGAAGTGAAAATACTCCGGATAAAGTCCAGTACTTTTTTCATATTACATCTTTTTTTATATATTCTAAAAAAACCGAGCAAAGCTCAGCCGCTCAGATATTATTTCATCAAATAGCATTTGATGGATGATTTTTGCTCCGAACTATTTTGGTTTTAATTGACCGTTTAAAAAAAAGTTATAGCTGCAATCATTAAAAATTTTAATTTCATAAACCTACCACCTGGATACAAAATGCCACGCATAACACTACAGCTTTCTGCGCCTAAGATGAAGACTTATTCCAGAAATAACTGAATCGAAGAATGATCAGCACTAAGGAAAGTAAAGATGTAGGTTTTATTACACCGATATCAGTGTAAAGATATTTTTTGTGGAATATCATTTGAACAGTCAATCGTATCATATCGTAACCTTGCGCTATTCGAATCGAACGAAATGAAAGCAAAAATCGTAATGTATTCGTTCAATGTGAAGTCATCAATCAACGTCGGCCGCTCATTGTGTGGCCGCGGCCGGCGCTGCGTATCTTCTACTCGTCTGGTACTCGCGCTTACACAGGCCTTGACGCGTACTTTTATCATTCTGATACAAAGCCAATGTAGATTCGATTTTGTTTTGAACTTGTACGAAACTAGAAATTAGTCGCGGTTTCACTCAGCGATTTATTTACCGCTTCACTATCTATCAAACGTGTGTTTTTGGGTTACCACTTCTAGGGTGTAATGGAAGTCTCCTTAAAAAGAAGTAACACTAGAATTATTTTGCTGTCATCCGTGGTAGTAATTCCATTTTAACTTCTCTACTATCGAATTCCGCAAAGTAACGGCCTGTTATTATCCCACTGCTGGGCTGGGCTTTTCACTGCTCCAATGCGGATTAGTAGGTTATATGCCTAGCATTTTGTAGAGATATGCAGGTTTCCACACGACGTTTATTCAATGAAAAGCATGTGATTACAATTGTCAATTAGACACGTTATAATACATAATTTTTAGCAGAAAAACTTATTGGTATCTACCCGGGGTTTGAGCCCATCGAAAGCGTCCCATAATGTCACCGTCTTTTGCTATGTTGTATGAAACGGAGTTGCGAAAAAAATCGTTTAGTCATCCTCTTTGAAGAAACATCACTTGTACTTACAAAAAAGATTTGCAAATTGGATAGTTTTGAAAAGGATTTCAAAGCGTTATTTAGTGACAAAGGGATTTGTATCGGCGCGCCAAAGAGTTAACAGGGTTAAAATTTCTTGTTGATTTCTGAAAATAAACAAAGGGATTTATTGTTTAGAGATTTGTATGCAAATAACAGGATTATGCTACCGTCTCCGTTTGACGGATTTATTGCTAATATTTTTTGCTCATTTTACAAGTTTGTTGTCAATATATCTCAAGGGATGCTTCTTGTTTGGAACGGTTAACGGTAGCTACCTTGTCTTCAATAGTAAAAAAATGGTTAAGAAATATATTACCTAATTGCTAAGAAGTTTATCTAATGGGTTACAATTTGGAATTTCGTTACCAATAATAATCGATGTCATTTGCAAGTAGCAACCTTTTGTAATTTCCGAAGATAAGCAAATGCCTTTTATCCTGTGATATTAGAAGTTAAATCCAGTCAATCTCATATCCTACTTTCTAACCATACCTACTAATATTATAAATGCGAAAGTTTGTGAGTATAGATGTATGTCTGTTTCTGTTTCACGGAGAATCCGCTGAACCAATATCGATGAAACAATTATTCCTTATACAACCGGAATAACATATAGGCTATAGAAATCCAAAAGTGCCATCTATTATCGTCCTGTTACACGACAACAGTCAACGCACATGAAGTCGCGGGTAAAAGCTAGTATTATATATACCTCGAACTAGCTTAGCAATTAGCACTTATAAGGATTCGATTACGACAGGTTTAAAATAAATGTGTGAATTGAGTATTGCGGAAAACAATATACCTATGTAGATATGATGTCATATCTCTCCTATTTTTAAATATACTGACTGATCATATTATAAACAATATATATTACGTCCCACGACACATCACTAAGATTGATTGCGAGAGACAAAACACGCTTGTTTCTTTCCGCAATCGCGAATCTACGGAAGATTTTTTTGGACTACAACAAATCATTTCGGTATCATAAAATATAGAATTCCATAATGTGGCAGTGCTTTATTATATATTAATAATATTATATTATATATTAATAAGTAACAAATGTGGAGTATTTTAGCCAGAAAAGCCTTCAAGGTTGCATTGTTTGTAGTCATAACGGACGAGCTTTATATGTAAAATAAATCAACCTAAAAGGAAATCTACGATTTACGTGCCATTTGAATACAGTGAATCCATATACCTATTATTGTAAAGTCTATTTTACTATCCAACCAATGTGTTTTATATTTAAACTTATGTGACTAATTGGTATTTGCAATTTATTACACGCTTTTTACATGTTTCCTCATGGAAAACATCGTGAGGAAACATGCATATCTATAGAGAATTTTAAGGATATGTGTAACCTACCAATGCTTCACTCCAAAACGGAAAAAATAGGGCTTATTTATTTGCTACAAAATGTACAGATACAGATGATACAGATACAATTTCCTTATGCTAAATAATATAATTAATAGTCACAGAATAGTTCAGAAAAGGTTTTGTGAACACTTGTGCTAGAGAATACCTGTGTTACAAGTGCTGACACCTTCCCTAACATCACAAGTTACATTTCTGATAAGGAGTTCATCTTCCTCCTGCCCTTAACCCACTCTAAGTGGGGTCGGCACAACATGTTATAAACATGCTGTCACATGATTTGGCTGCGTTTTTACGACCGGCCGCCTGCCTGTCGTCAACTTACCTTTGTCGTTTTTTACGACACCTCGGTAAGAAAGAGGGTGGTCTATTCTACTAAACCGAATACCACACGGTGGGTCAACTTACCTTAGTCGCCTTTTAAGACACCTCGGTAAGAAATGAGGTTGGTCTATTCTATTCAGCCGGATACCACACGGCGTAATAGTAATAATTAAAATTAAGAGTTATAAATTAGGCAAAAATAAATAAAATAAATAATGCCCAGCTGTGGGATAGTAACAGTCCGTTACTTAACTGTAAGTAGCATTAATTATCTTATACATTTCATTGTCAATCACGCAAGATTGTAGGATGTTGCTAAAAAATAAAAGAATAAAATCTTAAAAGTTGTTGAGTTGCCACATCCGCGATTAATGATCAAGATTATTCTCAATGAAAGTGCATTCAACTGCTTGCTTGACATATGAGTATAACTTGGCGTATTCCATCAAGTTTATCAAATATATTTAGATATGATGTCAGCTCTCGCCGCAGTCTTACGGGTGGCGATATTACTGTGTATGTCGAGAAGAAATACGTCAGAATATGAGGAAGTTGTTATTAATAAATGTAAGTAGTAAAGTAGCGGCCTATTACTCTCCCACTGCTGGGAATAGGCCTCTTCTCTCCGTTTTTGAACAGAAGGATTGGATAATTTATAGAATTAGGCTTTACTTTGCGGAAATCCATTATACAAAGGTAATGTAATTATTTTGCTATAATCCGCGATGAAGTAAAACAGAAAATATATATAATGCAGTCGTGGACTTTTATTTATAACTTTTAGAGGGGAATAATTTTGTAGTACATGATTTTGAATAACTATTACTGTTTGAGTAGAGCACGCACGGAAAGTTTTAAAGTTTGCCGTTTTACGTACTATTTTTCATTGCTGCTCCTCTCCTATTCATATTAGCGTAATGTTATATAGCCTATAGCCTTCCTCGATAAATGGACTATCTAACACTTAAATAATTTTTTAGATTGGTTTAGTAGTTTCTGAGATTAGCGCGTCCAAACAAACAAATTCTTCAGCCTTATATATTATAGATATTTCTAAATTAAAACATAATTATTAAGACGATGAATATCTATGAATTTGCAACTGTTCTTTCATACATTCCTTGTGGTTGAATACTTTGAAGCGGTAAGTAAAAAGGCAACAAATCCGAACTATCGGCAGGTGAGCCCCCGGCGAGCTCCCGAGGGAACGGTAAAGGAAGTGTTACTGATGACTTGCATCTATCTTCGTAAAATGCGGTATCTTTTAAATATCACGAAAAAAGAGATACCTAGTTACACTGCCAAAATTATGTAGTAATTGTAAAACTAAAATTTCGACTAAAAGTTCTATTATAAAAAATTATATACATTATAAATTATTGTAAATTACTATCATATTACGAATTACTAAATATGAATATGTAAACGCCACTTATTACCCCACTGCTAGACCACCTCCTTCCAGAACGAAGGCTAAGGCCCACAACGCTGCTCCAATGTGGATTCGTAGGTTACACATGTTCTTAGAATCCTTTAGAGATATGCAGGTTTTCTCACGATGTTTTCCTTCGCAAAGCGTGTGATAAATTGTAATTATCAATTAGACACATAAGTTGTAACAGAAAAACTCATTGGTGTTTGCCCGGGATTTGAATGCGTGACTCGCTCGAAAGATATGCACGGTCTCATCGCTGTTTATAGGTAATATCCTATATCCTTAAAAAACAATCTCTAGATATAAACATATTGAATAGGATAAGCTCTCTATACTTCGTTGATTCAACCCTTATTTATAAGGGGTGGCTAACGTCGTCAGGAGGTTATAAGATGATAATCCGTAGTAGATTGTATCTGAGAACTGCAAGCGTACGTGAGATGTTGCGATGAGGGGAATGTCGAGTAACATTTTGAAGGATTTTGTTTTATGATAACCATTTATGGTTGTATTTTTCTCTTTTATCTTTATCTTTTTTCTTAATCTATATTATGATATAAAAATAAATATAATGCTCCTTAAAAATATATTTCTATAATATACATATTATGAGAAATAGTTTGTAATTACTCCTAATTACATATTCAATAATGTAACTCTGTTCAGAAAAATTGTTATAGTATAAATGCGAAAATTTGTCTGTCTTTCTGTAAAGCATTCACGGCAAATCCGCTGGACTGATACTGATGAAATTCGGCACAAATAAAGTTGATACACCGGGATAACATACAGAACAGAACATCGAGAACAGGGAAAAAACACATTTGGAATTATTGAGGGTACGTTTAAGTCGGCGCAAATTAGCGGGTACAAGTAGAAATATAAATACACTTCTACAATATTATTTATAGCTACAATGATAAAAGTAAAAAAAAAATATATAGGAGTAAGTAAATATTTAGGACAATTACACACACGGTCATCCACTTCGATACTTATTAGTAGTGTTATAGAGGTCAGAAAACTGGTAAATATATACATATACTATAAATACATAAATATAGCCAGAATCGAAGAATCAACAAATTGTATTTAACGTAATCGAACCTATGACTCGCGGAGCTGAACACAGCCATTGCCACGTGCACCATCAGGCCAGTCAAAAAACAGAATTACAATTCCTTTTTTAAAAAATTCACCCACTACTAAATTACCCTTCGGTATGCTTATGTACCTATACAGGGTACATCACGGTATAGCTCATATCTTGGCTCGGTAGTCGCTGGCAAGCTTTGTGCCCTTCGCTGGGGTTCGGTCGCGTGTGTGCGGATGTATGTGTTGATTTCACGACACCGCCCGGCTCAGTTGTATCGCGGAGAGGCAGAAAGTTTTGTGATCTGTAATTTTTAATACAAATAAATTTTTGGTCAAATAAAATCTAGTCTCAGATTTTACTCAGTAACGACACATTCTATTCTTGAAGTCGTATAAACATGTACGTCTGTAACCTACGATAAATTTATGGCCATGGCGCAATCTATTTCGCTCTGCAAGATGCACACTATCATCACACCATACACTAGCTTAGCTTACGCGATGTAAGCTAAGTTCACGTCCTAGTTATTACCATCTAATAGTCGCTCGAGTCTCGGCAGGAGAATGACTCTCTGCCAACCTACACCGCTTTCACACCAATTACCCTACAAGCTACATTCAGTGTAAACTTACCTTCACTAAAATTGTTGTATTATGTTACGTAACGGATTTCCATATTAGAAAAGTAATGCTAATATTATTTTTCTATAATTTGCTAGAAGAGAAAGTCAGAATAATCCTTAAAAGTAGAGTGTACTATCCTGCATACCTTATGTATGTAGGATTTGTAAGCCGCATTTACTATAAACCACCACGACTATAGTACACTGCACATATTCACAAGCACAATATGAACAATGGTATGTCCTGTGACCGAAGTTATCATCTAGAGGTGACAAAATCGAATCATAAACATTTATTAGTCTAATTTAAATTATCCCTCTAAGGTACTGCTTGGTCTAGCGGTACTGCATACATTCAATACCTCAATGTTAATAATCGTTTTATCCTTATCATCAGGAGATATACTTCCCCGGAATATGTAAGGTATTAACATAGATAAGTACACTCTACTTTTAGCATTGCATAGATTTTAGTATATTCATTTATCTATTTATTTTATTTTTATATTCATCTAGTATATTCTAGTATATTCATTGCGGATTAGCATAATATCATTATTACTTTTGACCTTTAAATATAATTTTTTAATTAGTAATAGTTCTTGTCTAGTCTTCTAGTAAATTTAAAACCTGCTCTATAATTCTCTTCTAATTGTTTAGAAAATGTATGTGATACATTTTTTTTAACTATATGCTGTTAGTATAATGACTTACGGCTTTTACAGCATCATCGGTTTGAACAGGCTAGCGCAGAAGCATCGTCAAGTTGCGAAATACGGAGAGTAGGGCGCAAATGCCTTCTGTGAGGTCGGACCACAGCTTATATTTTTAGTGATACGATGTCATAATGTATTTAAGCAGAAGCTTAAAGCAACGGAACAATGATGCGAGAATATTTAGACTGGCCCATTGGCGCACTGGGTAGTGACCCTGCATTCAGCTCCGCGGGTCGCGGGTTCGATTCCCTCCGAGGGCTAACATTTTCTATAAATGAATTTGTTGGTTTTTGAGCCTGGGTGTATATTTGTATTTATGTATGTATTTAAAATATATAAGTAGATATTCACCAGTTGTCTGTCTACTATAACACAAGTATTGTTACTTACTTTGGGGACGGACGACCGTGTGTATAAGTGTCCCATATATTTATTATTATTATTTTATTTTATTTGTTAGTGATCATCACGTCAAATAACTTTGTTGATATTTTTAAAATTTTTGCTATGGAAAAGAAATGAGAAAAATAATTTAATCTGTGAAACATGAGCAAAACTTTCGCATGCTCTCACCCGGCTGTCAGCTGCTTCATTCTGAGGGCACACACACATGTGTCTGCCATTACGTTCATAACACGCACACTGCAACGAACCAAGGGGTGCGCCTAAAGGGAGGCATAGTGGGGTGTATTAAGTTCCTTTCTTTTCACTAAAATAATTTTAGGGGATGGTTTTACTTCGATATTTTTTCTGAGGGTCCTCGACCGTGCTTCTGTTGAATACGTTCGCCATGCAATTTGAGAAATGGATATTTTAGGGTGCATTTGCTAGTAAAGATGTCGGCAACAATGACAGGTCGGTACGAGTTATTTATGTTATACCTACGACCGATCGCAAGCATAGCAAATATTACATAGCGGTAGAAAATACTATATATCTAATAATATTTCGAAATGGTTACAGTACAAAGACTGCAAAGTAATATATCTATTCTTGGTCAAACATTCTGGAGGTGTCGATTGTATTATTCATATTGATACTAGAATATTTTTAAGACACGTATCGCACGCTTAAGATTAAAGTGAGTGAAGTCTGAGATATACCTATAATTATATCTTGCGAAAATCTGATAAGCATTAACTGCTGATTATCAAAGCGATTAAAAAGCATTAAGTGTCCTAGTTAGGATATTAATAAATAATTCTGCCTGTCCGTGACGCTGATAAAATTTGATACAGGAGGCTATAATTTACCTATAGCCTCAAAGATATACGTTATATTAAAAATATCAAATAACTTCTAAGTCGTTGTTCCTCCTACATGTTATAAACATCTTGTCACATGATCTGGTTACGTATCTTACGACCGTACTGCCTGACGTCAACTCACCTTAGTCGTATTTTATGACACCTCAGTAAGAAAGAGGGTGGTCTATTCGACTCAACTGAATATCACTCGGCGGGTAAGAAATGAGGAAGGTCTATTCTACTTAGCATGAGGCTAAATAATTATGCATGAAAATCCTGAATGAAATATAGTATTAAATGAGGAACGATTGCCTCCCAACCTACAACCCATCTTACCTTACTCCTAATAAATATTGGGTTTATTATATCTGCATACGAACCTTTCGAGGTAAAGATTCTCCAGCTAAATTCAATTCCTTGAGATAATTCTGCTAGTTTTCACCATATAACTATATAACCATATAACCTTTAACTAGGAATAGCTTAATATGTTTTTTTTGTAATAGCTTTAATAGTATTTGTCAATAAAAATGCTTGTACGGAATTTCAGGCTTGTTATAATATTACGTCATCACTAAAAGCTTTTTATCGTGAGACAACATAAAGTTTCCGCATCGGAGATGTTAAAGATTTGGGAACAACTATCGGTTAACTGTATTTATTTACTAACTGTGCTTGCGGATTCGCCAGTATGTCATAAAGTTTTTACATTGTAAATCTCAACCCTAGGATAAAAATAAAAAGTATTCTATGTTGCTCCACAACCTACTCTACCCTTCAATAAAAGCTTCATAAAAATCTCGGTGTAGCCATTCCGAAGAATATGCTATTAACTTCAATCTTCCTCAAGAATTGCACTATCTTTTGGTAAAAACTGTATAAAAATCTGTTGAGTAGATTTTGAGAAAATCGATCACAATAGTTTATGATATGTATAGATTTTCTGACGGAAGTTTTTTTTTGTTGCAGATATACGTATACTATAAAAATTGACCGTTTTTTAGTTTAAGTTTAAGTAGGTTTTCTACCAAAATGAATTATCAACTATAAACAAATAAATAAATAAATATATGGGACACTTACACACACGGTCGCAATATGTATTTTAAAAACATACTTAAATACAAATATACACCTTATTTTATCTATCCGATGTTTGTAAGGCGACTTATCATAAATAAGCGGGAAGTATATAAGTATAATAATACGAAGATAAAAAACGCGATAACATCTTACGAGCTTTCGCTGAAATATTTTTAATCAAGGTTTTTACCTGATCCTTCGCCGCGGCGGGAACCGAGCTGTCAATCTCTCAAATGGTAGATTAAAAACATCTTTACTTTTTTTTTAGCATTAGGGATCAAGGAATTATATTAAAAAAAAAACCGAACGAATATGATTATATGGATGCGTTAGATAAAATTTTGACGAAGGTCGACGGTTATGCTTTGAGTATATACGATTTTTACCTGAATTTATATATCTATTTTCAATGTGGTTTGCCTTTGGGGTGATGTATCGTTAAAAGAACCGGAATAACTTTAAAATAAGATGAAATTAGCAATAGTGAGATCGGAATCTCGGTTTACAAATATCGGATTGAAAGAACAATTTGCTATAATTCTTGACTTTTCAGGCGCGAATACAGCTGGCACCTTTTCGTGCAAATCAAATTAAAATAATCTTTATTCAAATAAGCTCTTTCAAGCACTTTCGAATCGTCAAGTATCAATATGATTAATGAAGCTACAACTGGTTCGGAATGTTGCTCTTACCCAGAAGAACCGGAAAGAAATTCGGCGGTCAATCTTTTACACATTTTCTATTCAACATAATTAAACCGCAGTCTTGCAAAGAATTCATCTTAGAATACGAAAACACTGCCAGCATTCTTGGGACCATTCATGTGATTGTATTGTTCTAGCGTGTAATTTAGGATTGATATAACAAATAAATATATGGGACACTTACACACAGGGTAGTCCGTCCACAAAGTAAGTAACTTAATACGTGTGTTATGGGTGACAGATAACTGGTGAATATATACATAATATATACACTCAGGCTTGAAGAACCAACAAGTTGTTTATAGAGAATGTTGGCATTCGCCGGTAATCGAAACTTGGGTAGGTTCGATTACCGCCTAGATATGCAGTTCACAATGTTTGCCTTCAACACAAAGCGTTGCAAATATCAATTAGGCACATGTGTTTTAATAGAAAAACTTATTGGTGCCTGCTCAGGATCTGAACCCCTGAAAAAGTCACACGATCTCACTGTACGGCTATCAGAGCTTCTGTATAATTTATAAGTTGTTTATAATATGACAATTTTAAAATCGGATCAAAAAGAAACAAGATCTTAACTAAATCATAAGATAAAACATCTGTTTATAAAAAAAAATTATCGCGGCTTAAATTAACAATAACATTATATTGTTATCCTAAATACAGAAACAAAAGAATGTAAAATTCTAATAACATAAAAAAAAATTAGTCTATCTACATATAAAAATAAAGCCTAAATTTCCGTAACAACAAATTTAAATAAGCTATTTATAAGGCTGCTTTAAAGACGGCAGGTGTCGAGAAAACTGCTGAATCAGCGCAGTGGCACCGGTAGTTTGTGGTAGCGGGTTCGAGTCTCCGTTTGATCACGATTTACATGTCAGTTGCGCCGCTTGATATCCGATTATGGCCTCCTTTTCTAATGCTAGTCATCGTTTACTTGTGGTTCTTAGAAAACGGGAATGCGACAATGCTTATTTTGGTATTAAGATGACGCTGGATATGTGAAAAAGACAGATTGAAGATATGCTGGATGATAGAAGCAAATGTATACTTATTTTATATCTTATCAGTATAAATAAGTTGATTAATAATAAATTAACATAATTTATTTGTTTTTTATTTTTATAATGTGTTGGTGCCGTGTGGTATCCGGCTGAGTAGAATAGACCTCTATCTCACTGAGGGGTCGTAAAAGACGACTAAGGTAAGTTCACATCAGGCAGGCAATAACTAGTCAAAACATGTTTAAAACATGTTGTGCCGACCCAATTAAGAGTGGGATAAAGGTAGGAGAATGATGTTGATAATTTTATAATGTTTTGATCATATTGCTTACTTCCCGTATATAACTGAAGTGAGATAAATAGTACAAAAATTTTCAGTACTAGTTTTCGAATTATTGTTTTCGAGTGTACCAAAAAAATAAATTAAGAGGTTAGTTACACAAACATAAATAATAAGTGTTTAATGTATAGTAGGATCCATACTAATATTATAAAAGCGAAAGTATGTCAGTCTGTTTGTGTACTTTCACGGCTAAGCCGCTGAACCAATGTTATTAAAATTTTGTACAATTAAATATCTTTTTTAATTATTCACAAGTGTATAATTACATCTAATACACCGGAGTAATATATAGGATAAAAAAAATATTTTTGTTTAGGAATTAAGGAAAAAAATCACATATTGCTTTATTGAGGGTTCTTAAAGGTGACGCGTGTAATGTCAATGAAAATAACAAAAGAAAATTTAATGGTTATTAAGTTATGTAAAAATTCTCATTGCAAAGGCGTGAAAAATTTTGCACATTTTTATTACACAGTTAAATATCATTTAAGTTATACATAAGTGTATAATTTACATCTTATACACCAACCATAAATGTGTTTTATTAAGTGTTATTCAACGCTAGGTTGACGCGTGCGAAGTCGCAGGTATCACTAATAAAAATAAGAAAGGAAATTTAAAGGTTATTAAGTTATGTGAAACATTCCTATTGCAAAGGCGTAAATGTGATGTAGTGACTGGCTGGAATGACTCGCATCCGACGCGACGACTCCTGATATGAAGACGGACATGACAATTTGAGCCAATAACTACTAATGTAAACTGGCAATGAACTTTGAATATATAACACTGATAATGTAAATATTATATTTGACTAGTAGTATCCTCGTCATGTGGTATCCGGCTGAATAGAATAGTACCCTAATTTCTTACCGAGGTGCCGTAAAAGGCGACTAAGGTAAGCTGACCCACAATGTGGTATCCGGTTTAGTAGAATAGACCACCCTCTTTCTTACCGAGGTGTTGTAAAATAAGACAGAGGTAAGTTGACGTCAGGCAGGCGGCCGGTCGTAAAAACGCAGCCGGGTCATAGGTTCTAGCCACGGGCAGGCACTGTAGTGTATGCGGGTTGAGATGTGTAACTTAACTTGTATATTTATATACAAGCCACATTATATGTAATACATACATGAACATACACTAACTCACACTAATACTGATGTACCATGAAACATACACGGTCTCATGATGCACCACGTTAGTAACACGAGAGCCCTTGGTGAGAGTGAACGTGAAGTGACATGTGGTTAATTGTTAGTGCGTGTTTGTGCTATATTCATACAACATTAGTTTAAATACACTACAGGCACCAATGACTTTTTTCTTAAAACCTAAAATTTACAAGTTATATCTATCTTAAATTACATACATGCTTATTTAATTTAAATCAATTGAATAATCCAATTTATGACACACTTTTCGGTGAAGTAAAACATCATGAAGAAACCTGTATATCTCTAGAGAATTCTGGATATATGTGTAACATACCAATCCACATCAGAGCAGAGTGTTGGGTCTATGCTCAGCAGGAGGATAGTAACAGGCCGTTACTTTACTTTTATCCGCGACTTCGTTCGCACTAACTTAAATGTTTTAGTGCTCTCTGTGCTTCTATGCTCCTGAAAATCAAAAAAGGCTTTTTCAAAGCTTCAATTGTGTCAAATTTAATATTTATATTGGTCCAGCCGACAAATATACAGGCAGTCTTTCGGATTTATAATATGTATTAGTATGATTAGTATTACAGATATATGTATGGGTTACAGATATCAGTATAAATAAGTTATGTAGAGTTTCATCATAAATAAGTTTAAAGAATCATTTTAAGTAACCCGCCTATAGCACGGTTTCAGAATAACACGATTTGTAAATTGTGACAGCCCTCATACAACAATTTCCTATAACACGGTTTTGTTATACCGTGATTAGAAAATTACAAATCCCTTTTTAGATACAACACGCTGTATGTAGCTATTTCATTTGTTTTAAGATTCTCTTAAATTTATTGTACTCGTTATTTAAAGCCCTTTATATTATTATATGATAATTTATAATTTGTGTATACAATTTATTACATACTTCTTGTATATTTTATACTCTCCACAGATCACTTTAAAGTGATGAAGACATTTATTATCCCTTATAATCTCATGTGCACTTTATTCAATTTGCTTAGCACTTTCTTTTTGAAAGTCACGCTAAAAAGTATTAGTCTTCATTCATTTGACGTCTCAATGTTTGTTGATGTAGTAACAAAAAGGTCGTGGACTTGACTTAACACGTAATTGAGATGAAAACATGATAGTTTACATTATAATTCTTCGTGATACAGAAATCTGAAAAAAAATGATAATAAAGAATTCTTATCTTTTAAAATATTAAATTTTATGATTCCCATATTTGTTGTGTATATGTTCGGCTGAATAGAAAAGATCTCATTCATTACTTACCGAGGTGTCGTTAAAGGCGACTAAGGTAAGTTGACCCACCGTGTGGTATCCGGTTGAGTAAAATAGACCACCCTCTTTCTTACCGAGGTGTCGTAAAAGCGACTAAGGTAAGTTGACCTACCGTGTGGTATCCGGTTGAGGAAAATAGACCACCCTCTT
Source organism: Morpho helenor (assembly GCA_029227775.1). Taxonomy (NCBI): domain Eukaryota; kingdom Metazoa; phylum Arthropoda; class Insecta; order Lepidoptera; family Nymphalidae; genus Morpho; species Morpho helenor. Next base: position 5,528,601 of record JARGCU010000020.1, read on the forward strand.
TCTTACCGAGGACTTGTAAAATACGACTAAGGTAAGTTGACGTCAGGCAGGCGGCCGGTAAAAATGCAGCCAAATCATGTTACAGCATGTTTATAACATGTTGTGCCGACCCCACTTAGCGTGGGATAAGGGCAGGAGGATGATGAATATTACATTGTACTATCGACGTTATAAAAAAATTGTGAAATTAAATATATTTCGTTCTATATTTGAACACTTGAAGTAAATAAGGCATTAAGGCACCTAAAAATTAAAATTCGAACTAAGTATGCAATTTGGTTCTAAAAGGCTTTTAGAACCAAATTGCATACTAGTGCCTTATTTACTTCAAGTGTTCATTTGTATTCCACCCATAAATATATACCGAACATATGGGTCAAACTCGCCGTATTATTCCTGGTTATATTGATGAATAATGATAAAAACCACACATCTGTCACACTGAAAAAACTCTGAGGCACGTGCTGACGTGCAGCGTCATCGGGCAGTCATTACCAGGGGTCAACGGCCCGCTGATCACCTTGCCCTGTCGTTCATCATTAGCCTAGGTTCGGATGTTTGTAAACAAGCCATTTGCTTCATACGGCTGTGGTCAGTAGGTCAAGTAAAGGAGTTTAAGAATGTAATACACCTAATCTAGATACGTTGTCTATTATGTATTGGTAGCGCGTTCATGCAAACATATATCGAGCCGTCATAGCCCAAACATGAGACCATAATATTTAACAGAGAGTCGTGGGTTCAAACTATTGCATTCATCAAGACACTAAGTCTTCAATGTCTTTTTCATAAAGGAAATTTTGAGATATATATTAGATTTATAAAAAAGAACCTACCAGGTATCCGGCTAAATAGAATAGTACCACCCTCATTTCTTACTGAGGTGTCGTAAAAGGCGACTAAAGTAAGTCGACCCGCCGTGTGGTATCCGACTGAGTAGAATAGACCAACCTCATTTCATACCGAGGTGTCGTAAAAGGCGACTAAAGTAAGTTGACCCACCGTGTGGTATCCGGTTCAATAGAATAGACCACCCTCTTTTGTACCGAGGTGTCGTAAAATAGACGGAGGTAAGTTGACGTCAGGCAGGCGGCCGGTCGTAAAAACGCAGCCAAATCATGTGACAGCATGTTTATAACATGTTGTGCCGACCCCACTTAGAGTGGGGTAAGGGCACGAAGATGAAAAAATAACCTACCAATCCACATTGGGTAGGTAGTGAAACTTACCTTTATTCTTCTGTTCAAAAAGGTGACAGTAGGCTTTTACCCAGCTGTTTGTATGTTTATGTTGTACGGACTGCTACTACCCTGTACAATCTTAGGTTTTTTTTATTCCGCTTCCTCTAACTTAATCAGAGACTTTATTTGCTCTTTATTGTTTTTACAATATTGTTTAGTGTTTTGCCCTAAATGGACTGTTGATAATTGTTTTACAGGTTTGCTGTTTCTTAACTTACTTACTTTATACATTGCTAACTCAGTTATAAATTATCTTAGATTGATAGATTGATAGATTTAGTAGATATATTGATATATATATATACGTATAACAACGTAGATAGATATATACGTATAACAACATGTTTATAACATGTTGTGCTGACCCCACTTAGAGTGGGATAAGGGCAGGAAGATGATGATTGCGACACTTAATTGATAGTAATTTTCATAATGATTTTATAACGACTATATAGCGATAGCCACTCTACTTCATGTAAAAAACTACTCTCTAAATTCATGTAAAAAATTTGGCGTAAAATGCTGATGTAGGAAATGTACGAGTTGTTGATTATTGCATGTTAGTGCAGTACATGTACATGGTTTTATATTCATGGAATGGAACCTCTAAATATTCATCACACATCCAGTTAACTACGTGAATAGTCTTCAAAAACGTATTCTAATAAATATATCCAGTTTGTATGTTGGTACTAGTACATTTTGAATAACTTAGGTATATAATAGTACTTTTTAAGATAAGTATTTTCTCTCTCGTATTATTTGTTGAAAACTCGCCACTCATAGGCTTGTCTATGCCTCCCCTACTCTATGTGTAATATATTCTATGATTCAATTCTTACAAAAAATGATCCGCAAAAAAAACATATCAGAGTATAGTAACAAAGTTCAGCTTAAATTAAATTCGAAAACCTTATCGTTAGATAAATTTCTAATTCACTAACACTCTTTGGAGAGAATAGAAAGAATCAAACCATTTATTATCACGATTATTTTTTTATATTTGGAATCAGGCTACGGAATCTTGGATATAACATATACATTAATTTACATCAACCTGTTTAATGGTTTTTTCAATAGGTACGAGTAACTCAAGCAGTTGTTGTTCTGTACACACGTCAGAAAAGTATAATAAATCAATCAATCATCAACGAAACACGTGTCCAGCGTGGAATTTATTACCTGCCATTATCGCAATTCAGTTAATCAATTAACGTGTGTTTTCGAAAAACTGTTATATTTATCGCTAGCTATTTGAAAATGGAATGAGGATGCTGTGAAAATTCGGCTGACCGCTCATTGTTTAAAATAAAACATATATTACTTCACAGTAAAAAGCCCTGTATAATTCTTATATATAAAGAACAAAATGGCTTGTATATTATCTTAAAATTTAATTTAATATTTGCTTCGGTCGCTCGGTATGTGTATCGACAGTTAATAAATCAAAGAATGTTCTTTATGTAGCTGGAAACACGATTCTGCAGTATAGAATTTATCGAAACAGCTTGGTGCCTCACGTTCGACTTGTATAGCTTTTGTTTTGTAAATTACTTCATATTAAGCGTTTCTATATTGTTAATAGTTAACTATGAACGACAAAACAAGTGAATGGGTTAAGAGATATATAAATGAACAAGATAATATACTAATACTAATACGAAGTAAAAATAAACTTACATAAATATAGGTTATGACAACGAGGTAAGATAGTATTGCATTAGCCTAAGTTTGAAATTGTGCAATGAAGGAGAGTCTTTGAAAATGCTATCTAATAGTGAGTTCCAAAGACGGGATGCAAGGACTGTAAAAGACTGTAAAAGACGCAAGAGAAAAACTTAACTTAACTGCTTCGCAAGAACGTGCGGGTCTTTTACGAGGAGGATTATATGAAAGCGCTTACGAAGATAAAAAGATACTCATACATACTCATTGTTCAAGTATTAGGAGCTCTAGCAGTATACTAGGCTTATTCATCTCCCAAATTTATGCAACGCGAAGCATTATAATTTACGCGCGAGTTGCGCAGACGGCGGCTTTGATCTCGTCACAATCGGTTGTAATTGATGATCAGAGGTGAAACCAATCCGGTACGTGAATGTCTTGCTTTGTTTGCGGCTGAGATATTTGTACTCTATGTGATATTTCAAGTGTTATTTTAATTTAGATATATGATTTGTATTTACCTATATTCCCGTAAACGATGATTCCTGTACTCTTTTTTAATGCGAATGTTTAACGTATCTTCTAAATATTATACCTTATGAAGAAAACAATCTGTCAAAGGTCTATAAGTCTATAATTTTAAATTGATTTCATTAGATCCTCAAATTACTTGAATAATAACATAGTTGGGCGATATTCAGCCTGCATAATTCAATATAAGATTTTATTAATGATAAAATTTTACACAATTTAATGATAGGTTTGTAGTTACGCATAGCAAAAACATGTCATTTTCAATTTTCCTACGCAATCTAAATAATGGTGGTGTATAATGAAGTCATACTGGCAACATCAGCTTAATGGATAAACGCTTTTAAAAGTTAATCGATCTTCATAAGATCAGTTTTTTCATAGAATATGCAGCACCTAGAGTTTTTGCTTTATGTTTTTGTATAAAACTAGCTTGCCTGTGACTTTGCCTATATTTACTATTTGTATATTTATAATCGAACATTGACGTCTTAATGAAATTCTACATAGGCATAAAGATTACTTCTAGAGTACATTTAATTCATATTCTAATTCAAAATATTCTTTATTCAAATAAACTTGTAAACAAGTGCTTTTGAATTGTCAACTATACTGCTGGTTCGGAAAGCTGTTCCTACTGAGAAAAGACAGCAAGAAACATATTTTTTTTATTAGTTATATTTAGTTATTACTGTCACAAAAGTACACGTGGTCCGAACTCTTGTCTTCTCCATTTTTCTCTATGGGGCGGAGACATGGACACTAAAAGAAGCCGATAGGAAAAGGGTAGATGCCTACGAGATGTGGTGTTGGCGTTGGTTATTAAGAATCCCCTGGACAGCCCGGCGCACTTATGTTTCCGTTCTAAAAGAACTAAAAATGGAGAAAACACAGCGACTGTCTAGTGTCTGTTTGCAGAAGATCCTGCGATACTTTGGCCACATTGCTCGTACGTCTAGCGACAATTTAGAACGACTGATGGTTACAGGGAAAGTAGAGGGTAAGAGACCCAGAGGTCGGAGTCCGAAACGATGGTCAGACCAAATATCGGCACAACTGGATATACCCATCAGTACCGCACTACACAGAGCTGCCGATCGCAACATCTGGAAAAGGGCAGTTGATAATTTGAAAAAGGGTCACGATCCTCAGCAATGAGGGAACGATTCAGAGGAAGTTATTACTGTCATGTACAGGGTCGAAGAATAGTTACGTCCACGCATTCTTATCATCTAAGTAATCCTTAATAGTTGGTAGGTATTGTATGCTTTCTATATTAGCCTTTTAATATTAGTGTATTTAAACTGCTGTAATGGTAAAGCTAAAATTGATTATGGAATTTTATTATAGAATATACTTATAGCCAAACCCACATACGATTTACGTATATTCGCAAGGCGAACGCTTACGAGTATGTCGGTTCTTACTTGTCTATAATATAGATCGCCAATCTTTTTATAATTATGTATATTCTAATGCACAAAAATTACATTGAATTTAAATGCAGAAACGCTGAAATCTAGAGAATGGTATATCTATTACCTACCAGTAATAGATATACCATTCATTTCAAGAGCATACCTACCTAGCTAAACTAGAATAAACCAAAAAACTTGTGTGTAAGATAATTTGATTCTTAAACGAACCAACAAACTTTAATTTGGTATTAGTGTAGATGAAGACTTAATTTTCTTTGGAGCACCATATGCACTTTTTGTTAAATATAAAAACTGCTGGCGCTCGTATGCTAAGATTATTTAGTTAGTTAGGGCAAACGCAAAAACTGTTTGCGATGTTCTTGCATCAAGAAACAAAAACGTGTAGGCCTCGTTAAATTTATCTTAGAATATTAAAGTTAAACATGTTAATGGACATGATTGGATTCTACTAAATAATATATTCCTACAAAATATCTAATCGGAAAATATACGTTTTAAGGTAAAAAGCTGACATGTCTATGGTCAAAGTAATTGAAGTTGAAAGAAATCTTTACAGCGTCACCAGGAACAAAACACCAGCGCAGAAGCATTGTCCAGGATACGAAATGTGAAGACCGAAATGTCCAGAGATAAAGAGGTCGCCTCACGATGTTTTCCATCATTGAAAGTAAGAAGCAGCCTGTTACTATTCCACTGCTGAGAATAGGCCTCTTCTCTCCGTTTTTGGAGAGAAGGTTTTGGAGCTAAGACCTACCACGCTGCTCTAGTGCGGATTGGTAAGTAACACATATCTTCAGAATTCTCTAGAGATATGCAGGTTTCCTCACGATGTTTTCCTTCAACGAAAAGCGTGTGATAAATTACAATTATCAATTAGACACATAAGTTTTAACAGAAAAACTAATTGGCGTCTGCCCGGGTTTGAACCCGTGACCTACTCGAAACAGTCGCACGGTGTTACCGCTGGGCTACCACAGCTTAATTAGCTTCATTGAAAAGCGTGTCATAAATACAAATATTAATTAGGAACACAATATTTATTCCCTGCCTTTACAAAGTCTCAATGATCGGCTTTCACAGTTCTTACAAGTTTTGTGAGTTTATTTTATGCAAAAGTAATATTTTCCTTTACAATCAAATATCGTGCTAGGCACCGTACCTAGCTCTGAGGCGGTCGTATTGTTTAGTCGAAATGAAACTGTCGTGTTGCGGCCAGCGACCGGCAAAAGTCGAGCACAAAAATGTAATAGCTGTCACTGGCTATGATTAATGCAATTAATTCCACAATAGCCACATCGGTTGTACGTACACGGTTGGCCAATAAATATGAGCACGTATAATCGACAGATAGCATGTTTACTCAAAAGCTACAATCAGGAATATACTTAAATAGGAATGAGTGAGAAATTGAATAAACTAAAATATAAACTGAAATATTTGTATATAAAAGCTAAAATTATTACGCTATTATTTTTGAAAGTTAAGCATAATTTGGATATAGAATAATTTGAGTAGGTATTAAATATGTGCACTTATAATAAATCACGTCTACTCAAAAGTTACTTTCATAAAAATACTCAAATATGAATAACAGAAAAATAAAAAAGTAAAGATAGCCAATTATTTGTAATCTGAAATATATTGTTATGAAATATGAGCTATAATTTTTGAAAATCAGGTATAATTTGGACATAGAGTAAGTTGAGTAGTTATGGTAACATGTACCAGCATACAAGCTTTTGTCCATAATTACATTTGCATTGACAACTCAAACACTTAATAATCTGTGGAACAAAAATATATCAATTTAAGAAGTTTAAGGAAACAGGTATTCTTACATTTGCTTCACAGTATATTTTAAGCAATTTAATTTATGTACATAAAAATATAAAGAATTATAAAACGATAGGTGATGTATACAATAGACAAAGCAGGAACCGACATAAGCTTGCGGTTCCTGCTTTGCGCCTTGCAAAAGTGCGTAACTCGTTTGTGGGTTTTGGTATAAGATTCTATAATAAAATTCCGCAATCAATTTCAGCATTGCCATTACAGCAGTTTAAAAACACTGTTAAAAAGAGGCTGATACAGAAAGCCTACTATACTCTTGAGGATTATTTGGAAGATAAGAATGTGTGGATATAGCTCTCTTTGAACCTGTACAAGACAGTAACGACTTAAAGTAAATAATATTATATAAGAATTATATTTTTTTAAAAGAGCAACCGCCGAGTTTCTTGCTGGCTCTTCTCGGTAGGAACAGCTTTCCGAACCAGCAGTAGAGTTGACGATTCAAAAGCACTTGTTTACAAGTTTATTTGAATAAAGAATATTTTGAATTTGAATTTGAATAAGGCTTGTGTAAAACCATAGCCTGTTTTTCGTTCTAAAGTAACGTCTAAGGTTTTTGATTCTTTATGAAAAAGCAGATTTACTTATTGTTGTTGGATCCAAAAGTGACGCTTATGGCATAAGCAAATAGGAATTTTCTTAGCTTCTATAGTTGCATTAGCTTGACACAAATGAAAAATGATAACAATCGCGTCACCGCTCGGATGAGAAATTTAGTGATAGTAAAACTGCAACGCTGTACCAAAAGACGTAAATAAAATCGCTTTTATATTATTACTAGCGGCCTGCCCCTGCTTCGCACGGGTATAAAATATATATCCCATGTCAGTCAGTGTAAAAAAAATGATTAAAATCGATCCAGTAGTTTTCATTTATTCATTACAGCCCGTGGCCCGCAAGCGTTAAATTTGGAGAAAAACAATTTCCTTTCCCTATACCACGAAGATTTCCTACTATATCTAATATCTAAATTCATATACTACATATTTTCATTTTTCCCCTATGTATTTTATTTTTAAAATTAATTACAGAATGTCCTTATATACTACATTCACAGCTTTCTTGTCATTAAACAAACTCTTGAAACAACGACATATAGATGTTAAATGCCAAGTGCTATAGGGCGAAGCGCGGCCTCCTCACGGCATTTTAAATCTGTAATATCTCCGTAAATATTCACTTAAATAACATGCTGTAAACGGCCGTATTGATCTATATTAAATCAACAATTTATTTAAGGTACTTAATTGGATAAGGATTAATGCTGTATTGTATAAAAATTGCTTTGAACATAAGGCATCATTTTTCGTAAAAAGTAAATGAAAAAAACTGCTATTGTGGGTTAACCATAAGAGATAGACATATACCATCGCGGACTTTTCTGCAGACCTTTTCATGGTTTACAAATACTTAGTACATCATTTTGATAAATCTCGTAGGGTTTAGCCTGCGTTTGCAATGTAAGCGGAAAAAAATGCAATTATTTACAGAAACCTCAAAAATTACAGTATTTCTCTACTTCGTATTAAATGTTATTATACTTACAAACCTTCCTTTTGAATCAATCTATCTATTAAAAAAAACCGCATCAAAATCGGTTGCGTAGTTTTAAAGTTTTATGCGTACATACGATATATGTGACTTTGTTTTATAATATGTAGTGATAAAATATGAAAGTTTGTATTGTAATTAAAAAATCAGAAAGTATACAATATTACCTTTGTATTAATTTTATTTGTTTGTCTTACTTTTCTATTGACTGCCAGTCTATGTACGCCTTTCAAATATGTACAAAAAGTTTATAAGATTCGATAATTCGCTTATGATTCGCTTTTATATTATTGTAAAAATAAGAAAGCTTGTATTGTAATAAAAAAATCAGAAAGGATACAATATTACCTATGTATTAATATTACTTATTTGTCTGAGTTTTCTATTGACTGCCGGTCTACGTACGCCTTTCAAATATGTGCAAAAGTTTTATTAGATTCGATGAGTTAATTTCAAATAAAATGTTTATACTTAATATGCACTACGTCGTAATTGGATAGATCGGCATCGCTGGATAGATTTCATAAATAACGTGTAGAATTTTTGTACATAGATTTATTACGTTCGCCGGCGAAAATGGTGGGAGATTGTTTTTCAATTTAACCGGCGACCCCCGCTGTGTGACATGCCGCCCGGAGAGCCGGCACCGGATTGGTAAATACATTGTGTATTGGAACTCGACTAGTATATAATACTATAATAGACTTAGAACTCAAACCTTTCACAGTCTAGTTTTATGCAATGGTATTAAAATTATTCTGCATTTTGTAGCAAAGCAAGAAATCAGCAAGAAATCAGTAATTTGCAAATCTTAACAAGTTATATTTTCGTTATAGCAACGTTGTTTCCCAAAGTGGTGCCCACACCCTATGTAAATACGATTGTTGAGGGGGGCAATTCTAAAATGGACTCGATATGAGTTTAACCCTTTTCATTTAAATGCAATGTTAGATTTCGGTGCCAAATTTAAAGAAACAATTACTTTTCCTTTCTTTCTTCATTTAAGTTTTTAAAGTGAACAATTATATTTGTTATATTTAAATTTATTTATGTTATATACGACTTTCACGCTATAGTTACACGCTTGTCGAAGTCCTTTTAAGATACCTATATCCAATCGTGATCTACTAATACACGAAAGAAATAGAGAAAGAGTTACATAGGGAGATCAAAAGCGTTATAGCTATCATGTGCAAGATCGGAGTAAAGTTAAATTCAAGCCTTTCTATCACTTATCATCTTATTTTCCTGCCATCCACTCTAAGTGGGGTCGGCACAACATGTCATAAACATGCTGTCTCATGATTTGGCTGCTTTTTTGTACGACTGGCCGCCTGCCTGACATTAACTTACCTCAGTCGTATTTAACTACACCTCGGTAAGAACGAGGGCGGTCTATTCTACTAAACCGGATACCACACGGTAGGTCAACTTACCTTAGTCGCCTTTTACGACACCTCGGTAAGAAATGAAGTTTGTTTATTCTACTCAGCCGGATACCACACGGCGGGTCGACTTACCTTAGTCGCCTTTTTCGACACCTCGGTAAGAAATGAGGGTACTGTTCTATTCAGCCAGATACCACACAGCGTCCTTTCTACAACTTAATAAATTATATAAATTAATGTTTTGATGACTCCGCCTTTAACTTTCAGCGAATACATTTCAGTTGATTGCTTAAACGCATCACTCATTACGTTGACGAGGCGTGTTATACAAAGTAATTTTTAACTGTACCGAAATCATACAGTAGTTGTAAACCAGTTATGCCATTCAGAGCTTTAATCATTATGATTGACGGTTTTAGTGTAGGTTAAAGTGTGCGAAAGACAACTTAAGCCACTTTTACATTAACCATATACGAGTAAAATATAAGGCCATATTATATAAAGAAACTTATTCCTAAATCATAAAATTTACCTTCTTTAATCATAACTGTGTAACTACAATGACTTTTGATAGATTTTAGTAACAAATTGACAGACGTATGTCGAAGTTTTGTTACAGTTTACTATAAAAAATACAATTCCTTTTAAATATTATATAATTGTTTCTAAGACATCGACACTTCCCTGGTGAAATATCGATTCTATAAAGTTAGTAAAAAAAAACTTAAGATATTTAACGATTAAATGTATGTAAATTATACTAGAAGACGTTATAATAAGGACTCATCTATAGGATGGATGAATATTGGATAATTTCCATGCTGATCTTGTCCCTTCGATAAAATTGCTCGTTACTTATCAGTTAAAGAACTTAACTGTTACGATATGTTAGTCGCTTGATCCTATCAGTTCATATAGACTTCATCAATTCATTGTAGCATGTTTCAGAAATCTATTAATAAACTAAAATATACATGCACATATTATGTAAAACATACATATAAATATACTAAACAAACTTAATTTAAGTATATAGTAATATAAGAATTATATTTTGGAAAGAGCAACCGCCGAGTTTTTGCTGGCTCCTCATATAAGTACAGCTTTCGATAACAGCGTAGAATAATAAAATTATTTTGCTATAATCCGCGATGAAAAATAATTTTATTATTACTTTTGTATTATGGATCTCCGCAAAGTAACGCCTAATTCTATAAATTATTTAACAGCATAGAGTTAAATTGAATAAAGAATATTTTGTATTTTAATTTATACTAAGAAAAATAATGTGCAATAATGAAAACTAGTTAACTATCACAATACGTAAGTTTGTACGCTCCTTTATATTTAATTTTAGATTTATACTCACACGGTTTCCGTTCAGAGCAGTTTTTTTAAACGGAATAGAACTAGTTCATTTCAAGGTGTGAAAGGCATGACCTTTAATATGATATTCATTACAAATTTAAACCCCAGTTATCTGTGTAATGGATCTAGATCACGGTTGTATGGTTTTATATATGAATTTTAATATAGTAAAACAGCCTCCCTTACTTTTTGAATTTCTAATCATCTAATCACAATGTACCTTAATTGTTATTATAGTCTACAATAGAATTAGAAAACTAAATTTGAATGTCCTTGTATTGAATTTCTTAGCTTTATATGATTTGGTCTTTCCTTTATGTTTTTTTATTGTTATACTTTGTCAACTGTAATGCTCATGTCGTCACCATCTGTAATTGACGATACATTTAGCTAAAAACTGTCTATATTAATAATGTGTTTATTTAATGTGTATGATGTATTTGTCGTTGATGGTCTTACAAAATAAATAAATAAATAAATAAATAATCATGTTCCTTCTCGCCTACAATTTTTAATATTTTCGAACAAAATTAATTAAGAAAAATTAAACGCGAAGCGCCTCATACAGCAAAGCATGTTTATCTTGCATGTGGTATTAATATTTTATTAAAATAATTGCCAGAACTGCATAACAATAATTCAACACATATTTTTGTAGTTACAAATATGATCTATTTTTTTTTATTTGAGAAAAACTTGGTATCTTAATTTACATTATTTATCAGTTTTGGTAACAATCCTTGGTTTGTTAAATTTAATTGTCAATTGACACTATTTTCCTAATATTTTTAACCTAAAAATTTAACGAAGAAATCGGTAATCAACGTATGTGAAATATCCTTAAAATTTAAAATATATTACATACTAAATTAGTTCCATATATACAAGAATAGCTCTTTAACATATAAATACAATAGAAAATGAATGAAATAATTTAACTACGATACTACTACTGATAAACTTTATCACAGTAGTAATATTTTTTTTAACAATAGTTATGTATCTGGTGTATATTTATAGCAGAGTTTTCTAACATCTATAAAGTTTCACTTGACATGCGATCCCTTATTCCCCCAATGCAGTTGACCCTCCGGCCCTCGAGGCCCTTTGATAGGAGTGTTGATTGGTCCGGCGCACTGGATTAACGAAGGCCTGATGACCACTCCGCCTTGGGATTTGCAGAATTAACGCGCTTCACCTCAGCTTAGCTGTTGTTAAAAGTCAATGGTATGAAAATATTGGATGACCATATAGTTGGCTGTATCCTAGAAACATTTAGTATTTTACTCGTATTTCGAAACAAGCAACCTATATCTATCATTATATGTAGTAATGGGAAGAAGAAATGGTAATGTATAATAATTCAAATCCCTGTTTGGAATTTAAATTGTACATTATCACTATTAGATAGCATCTATATTATTTATCAAAAGAAATATTAACAGATTAAAAATAATCTGTAAACATTTCTTTAGTAGTTTTTCGGTTAGGTTTATGTAAGCTTTATATTTTTTTTTTGATTGACTGACTTAGTTGTACAAATCATGTTCAGGGAAAAAAAATGGTGACGGTGTATATCGGGAGTTCGAAATAATATTTTATTAGAGTGGTATCGTAGAAATGCCTGTAAAATATATGAAAGTTGTAATAAATGCCGGCATCCAATCCAAAAGACTTTCAATATATATTACAATTTTGACTATACTAGTATTATATAGTCTATGCATAGTTCCATAATTTTGTATATTAAATATTTTTGAACTTAGACGTAATATATACGGCATTACTTGTTCCGAATATATACGAGTATATCTCGTATATGAGTAACATAACATTGAAGTTGAACTTTTTTCAAAAGCTTCCAGATTTCATGTAAAACACCTAAGTAAAGAACCAAGGTGTTAAAGAACATCAATTTTTAAACTACAAATTATTGATGGACTTTTGAGAAGGTTAAAAAAACCAAAAATATAAACGTTCCATATAAAAAATCAATTAATTTCATTCACCATGGCTGCCAACGGATTGATTTCGTTTCTCGTATCGAAATGTTTCAAACGGCGCGCATTTTATGGCGCGTGAAATCGGTCAATTCAATACATTCTTGCAAAACTGTCGGTCCATGTACTGACGGTTTTCCATTTCCACAACAATACAATTCAGCTTAGATGACTGTTGTTAATGATTGCGTTGACGTTTATTCTCAGGAGGGTTTTTTGGAAGTTTTTTAACGATGTATTGTTTGATTCACGTATTTCGCCTTTGAAATTCTTTTCTTACCATAAAATTGCGAGTTGCATTTTGGATGAAACATCTTAAGTGTAAAATTTATCATTATTTCATATATTAGTAACTTTGTCGTATACAACTAGAATTCTGGGAAAAGAACTTCCTACAAGTCAAAAACGTTGTCAACACGTCAAAAAATTTGACTGGCTCAGTGGCACTGTTGGCAGTGACCCTTCTTTCAGGTTCACGGGTCGCGGATACGTTTCCCCCGAGGCTCAACATTTTTTCAAAAAACAATTTGTGGGTCTTCGTGTCTGGGCGCCTTTATGTATTTTCGTATGTTTAAAATTTCTATATGTATATTACTATTGGGGTTGGACAGCTGTGTATATAATTGTCCCATATAATAAAGAAAAGTAACTTACAAGCAAAATCTGACATACTGCAATATATGTCATCATTTAAAACCACCTTATTTTTAATATTCATGGTAGATAAACGTATAAAATCAAAATATGTATTTAAAAAAAATTACAAACAAACTTAATCGTGACTTTTCTGATACATTATCTAGTTTATGTAAATATGTCTTACGTTATAAATACATAAATCGAATTGATTATAATCAGTTTTATAAATGCAGTACAAGGCTCATAAGACTGCTTGCTACACTGCTGTAATGTATAATGCAATGCATACAATGCGAGCAATTTGTAACTTATTTTAAATTTACGATTTACGAAAAAAGAATTTTAACGTGTTCGTTGATTGGGAAAATCATGACATTAGTATGCAAAGAAGCTTTTATATAATCATGTAAAATACTAATTTATTTTCCAGTATGTCGCCGTCCCAAGGTTTTGGCATGTCGTGTTTCCGTTTTGAATACATCGAAATAATATTTTTAGAGAATATAAAAAGGTCTCGTTAATGAGGCAGAATAATGCGGTATTTCGTAATTCTAATTATATTTCAGTTTTCGTAAACCGACGCGGTTTTAGTTTGTGATTAATAGTTGTAAGTGTCACGTGGCTAGCGACATTTATTCTAAGCATGAGTGTATGTCAGTGTACGTAGTACTTACTAGAATCACTTATGAAGAGTAAGCCTGACCTGGTTTTTTAAGCTGAATAGTCATAAAGCGTCTGTAGTGTAAGTATCATCATCCCCTTGCCCTTATCCCACTCTAAGTGGGGTCAGCCAAACATGTTATAAACATGTTGTCACATGATTTGGATACGTATTTTACGACGGCCGCCTGCATGACGTCAACTTAGTCGTACTTTACGACACTACGGTGATCTATTTTACTCAACTAGATACTACACGGTGGGTCAACTTACCTTAGTCGCCTTTTAGGACACCTCGGCAAGAAATGAGGGTCGTTTGTCTATTCAGCCGGATACCACACGGCTAATCAGACAAATATCTTCTTTTTGCGTAAAAATGAGAATATGTGAAAACTCCATCTTGAAATAATAGAATCATTACACACAAGAAGCTGTTCCAGTTTTTTGACAAAATTAGAGTAAGAATAGAAACTTTCAACGACTGTGAAATATTCTCCTTTATTAAAAAAATATATTATTAAAAGTGGAAAGACTTGACTAAATATACATTTTTGCCTTGGTATTTATAGTAGATATAATATATTTATGAAATAACCCGACGACCTACATCCTTCAATCATTTACTTGTTTTGTTTTGGTATGCCGGCATGTTTTGAAAAATAACTCTGCGAATAAAAAATCAGTGTTTTTGGAGACAAAAGGTGCGCGTGGGCGATTTGAATGTTAAGACGATCATTAGCTTGCTATTGTCGAAAATGCCAGCGAGCTTCAAATCAGCGGCTGTCAAAGTGTGCAACGTTAATCTAAATATAATTTCTATTTAGATATGTTAATAATTTCAGTATGACAACAATTTATAAGGAAATGTTTATGGCCGCAGTGATGCCATTAATAGTTTAATTACCGCAATATTGACATAGAGCTTTACCTCTTTTTAAAAAAAACCTAAACAATAAAACTAATTTGTTAGCAATTTATATTTATGTCCATTAATATTTGTACTTGTTTTTTTGTACTAATGAAAGTAATTGAATGAATCCAATATATTAGAAATTTTGAAATTAAATTAAAATTCGTAAATTTTATAACTTTTTGCAGCATGTCTGTCTGAATTATTGCAAAGCCCAGTTTAATAGAAACAAAAACAATAGAAACGTAAGAAATTCTGCTTTAATAATAAATTTAAGTTACATGTATCAAAATGGATGATCTTCATTAAATTCTATTCAGCAAATAACTGGAAATTAATTTCACAGAGTCTAGGTAAATATTATTAATATAGAAAAGTTTAATAATACGTTATTTCTAGTCTATACAATTGACGCAAAAAACAATTATAAAATACGATTGTCCTAACGAAATCTGAGATCATTAGAGATCTTGATCCTTTCCAAACATTTATGAACTTAACTCATATCTTGGATTTATATTACCTATGAATTTGCATTGAATCGGAATCGTGAATCTAAGGTCCAAATTTTTTATTTACGGAGAAAAGTTACCTAAGTTATGGGATTGAAATTATTGGCTATTTTGGGCTGATGGAAGTTTACTTAGTTTTATTTAGTCTGATGACATGATGATGGGCATCTCGAACGGGGTTTATCGGACGTCCATCTGAAAAGATCCCCGAGGCGCTCGATGCATCTGGTACTCCCGATGCATCGATTAGTGGAGGAAGGGGCCACTTTTAAATAGGCCCCGACCCAAAGGTGGCGCACTCTGAGGTTCTGAGTTGCTGCTGGTGAGGATGGGGGCAATGTGTACAACGGTACAATGATACCACCAGCAGCGTCGTGGAGCACTGTCAGGTTTTTAGTCGGTGAGAGTCCGACATACCCGCCGCTCATCCCCGTCGGACGGTGATGACCCATTATGGGTTTTCCTGACATAAAAATGATGATGATAAACTCCTCGATCTAACAATCGACTAATGATAGTTTTCTTCAAATAAATAACCATTGTTATAAAAATCCTGCTAAATCTGTGTTACAGACAGTTTGAGAACAAGTGACAATAGGCAATCATTACAATATCGACATAGGGAGCAACCAGCAACTGACCTACAAAGACCAGTGACTTGCAGAACCATTAACTATTGTCGCCGACCACCAATACACCCCCATAAATTATTCTCTGCAACTTAAATTGTAACAGTTAAAACGGTAGTCACCAAAATTCGCAAAAGGGTTATTGTTAGAGAGCAATAAATTACTAGCCATTTACATCTGCAAAACTAGAAGGTACTGTTTATATTTCTTTGCCGTTAGAATGAGCATAAAAGGAGTCACCCGCTGTTGATCTTCGGCCATTACTCGGGTATGTTACAGCCAGTATACAAGGTACTCTTTTAATTAATCAGATTTGAAAAAAAATAAATAATGATCTGATTAACGCCTAACAACAAAGTAGTCAAAATATTTAATATCCTATTCTACTAGTCCTACTTAATATCGTTAATGCGAAAGTTTGTGAGTATGGATGTATGTTTCATTTTCACGGCTAATCCGCTGAACCAATATCAATAAAATTTGGCACAATTATTCCTTATACACCGGAATAACATATAGGCTTTAGAAATCCTGTTAATTCTACAGGAATGGAATAACATTGAAAAGCGCCATTTATTATCAACCTATCGCGCGACAATAGCTCACGCGAACGAAGTCGCGGGTAAAAGCTAGTAATATTATAAATGCGAAAGTTTGTGAGTATGGATGTATGTTTGTTACTCTTTCACGGCGAATCCGCTAACACAATATTGATGAAATTTGGCACAATTGTACCTTATACACCGGAATAACATAGGCTATAGAAATCTTTTTGACTACTGAGTTCTGTTTCAAGGCAATTCGAAATCAGACGGAGCCACAGCAACGGTGGCCAGACAACTAGTAACTAATAAATTATTTATTTAAATTATTTTATTGTGAATGATTTATAGAAGCAGACGTTACTACGCGGAACTCCATAGTACAGAAATTACAATAAAATTACTTTGCTATAATCCGCGTTTTTCAAAAACTTCTCTATTCTATTGCGAAATTATGAATACTATATATTGTTCGTAAGAGGTACCGTAAATAGAGTATTAAAAAAGGTCGTTTTTTTCAATAGACTTAGTATACGGGAATCTTTAATCCTATGTAAAAGTTAGTTCATTTTATCTAGTTTGATATATTGCCTGATAAAATGAACCCAATATGGATCAAATAACGCAACTGTTGGCTACTGTTCTGTTGGTGTTCAATTCCCTTACGAGCATGACTCAGCGACAACCCTTGTTATGTTGTTGATCGTACCCGATCAGTTGGTACCAATTGTCGTGGGATATTGTTGTATATTCGAGCAACATGAATCGCTAATTCTAATGCAAAAATTTACTTTTATGTACACAATATTTCAAACTTAATTTGTAGTCTTTATTATTTTTTTATGTACGCTTGTATGACGACTACGGTAAGCTGAACTGCCGTGTGGTATCCGGATTAATAGAATAAAAAGTAAGTAGCGGCCTGTTACTATCCCACTGGTGGAAACTCTTCTCTCTGTTTTTGGAGAAAAGGATTGGAGCTAAGACCTACCACGCTGCGCCAATGTGGATTGGTAGGTTACACATATCTCCAGAATTCTCTAGAGATATGCAGGTTTCCTCACGATGTTTTCCTTCGCCGAAAAGCAAATTCAAATTCAATTGCAAGATTTCACAGATATAAACACGCCAAGTTAAATAAAAGCTTTTAAATGTTTCAGATCAATTGGACACCGGGATGTGGGTCAAATTTTACTTGCAAGATTCCACCTTCGAATACATACACGGCAAGTTAAATAAAAGCTTTTAAAAACTTCAGCTTAATCGGACACAGTTAAGTGGATCAAATTTAACTTGCAAGATTTCACACATTATACACGGTAAGTCAAATAAAAGCTTTTTAAAAAATCAACTGATTTGGACACCGGGAAGTGGGTCAAATTTAACTTGCAAGATTCCACCTTCAAATACATACACAGCAAATTAAATAAAAGCTTTTAACAAGAATAATCATTTGTTTTAAGGAATTTTCATGTACGGAACTCTGTTAAATATAACGTACAAATATATATCAATACGTGCATATAATAATATTCTGTGTACGTTGTAAGAGTAGGTATAGATGCAGCTAAAACTAGTGATTAATGGTGAACTGCCCACGAGCGCCGACGACTGCGGGCGCGTTCAAACTATAGACCTAGGAATAGATGCAAATAGTAGTAGAAGTAATAAATATTAAATACATATTGTTAGATTTAGTGCCTGCGTCGTCATTCCCAACTTAAGCGTTTAAGTAAGTTTCCCTGTTTCAAAAATGGTAAAGGGAATTTTTATTGTAGGTATATGTTACCCCGATGTATAAGTTTGAATTCTGCCAATTTTTTTGTTATTATACAAGTGGTACTTGCTATTTTATTCGCGCCAAATTAAACGTTTAAGTAAGTTATTGAGCTTACTATTTTTATTTATTTTATATTTATTAAAAAATACATACTGCATTATTGAATGCAGTATGTATTTTTTCCCTGTTTCAGGATTTGAAAGGATAAATTTTTATTCTATTATTATTCCGGTGTAAGCTAAAATTAAAGCTATTTAGAATTTTGATACAATTGTACCAAATTGAAAAAAATAAAAGCGCAATAGACATGGAGACTGACATAAAGATAATAAATAAATACACTTCGCATTTACAACGCGGCACTTACGTTAGTCATCTTTTACGACACCTCGGTAAGAAATGAGGGTGGTCTATTCTACTCAGCCGGATATCATATTGTTTATTTAAAATAAGAGTAAATTTTATGGATCATGTCTACATTGTTCACGCTCTATGGGCATAGTAAATCGTTTCTCCAGGACTTGATTAAAAGTTCGCTGTGCAATGTTGCAATGGGATTTCGATATGGATACTGCAATATTATGAGTTTCAAGACGAGCCTCTGAGGACAATAACCATTAGATATATTGTTGCTATTTATTTACAAGTACGTAAAAACTGTTAAGGAGAATTGCAATCATACATATTTGCTTCAAGACATGACATGTAATAGTTTTTAGGATAACAGTATTCTGATATCCTGGAATTTGATTAATTACTACAGATTTACTATTTCCGTCGTGTGTCAGAATATATCACCCTTATTTCTTGCCCAGGTGTCGTAAAAGGCAAAAAAGGTAAGTTGACGTTAGGTAGGCGGCCAGTCGCAAAGTAACTAGCCAAAACATGTAGACAAAATGTTTAAAACATATTGTGCCAAACCCCACTTAGAATTGGATAAAAGTAGGAAGAAATATAGGTTTACTATTTGTGTTTTTTGCTCAGAAATCCAAAAAAGTAATTCCAAATTGCTAAACACTGAAGTTTAGATTCATTCGTAAAGATCAGCTAAATGTGGCGTTTGAAAGATAGATTTTGATCTAAAAATAGTAACTGAAGAGGTAGGTCATCAGAGAATTTACACTCAGAACTAATTCTGATGATAATTTCTTAAACCACTACTAACTAGCAATAAATAAAATAGAGCAATAATAATTTATAGAATTAGGCGTTACTTTGCGGATGTCCATAATACAAAAGTAATGAAAATATTATTTTGCTATAACCCGAAATAAAAAGAAAATATATAGAGTAGAAATATGTAGGGTGTACTATTCGTTCTCATACACATGCAGAATTTATAACAACTCATGCACTACCCGCCATCAATAACACAACAATACACGAGCACTGCACACACTCACCAACACAATCTCAACAATTGTTTCGCCCCGTAACCGAAGCATCGTCAGGAGATAGACTCCACGACAAAATAGCAAAGCAATAATAAGCATCGCTAACTAAAGAATAATAAAAATAACTACATTACAAGTCTTTCTTATTTAATTAATGGTAAAATATTTTCACACAAAAAATATTTATACTTAGCATTCGTTCCGGCTCATACGAGAGCCATTTTAAAATCGCATAAGGTAACATTTTTTAATTAACAAACGAAAGGAGCCCTTTCAGAGAAATCGTCGGGACGTTTCAAACGTAAACGGCATGAATAATAGTTTTAAAAGTATTTGAATAAGCAGTTCATTAATTATGTGCCGGGGGCATAATAGTAATTTTTGACGCGGCCCTTCCTGCTTTCAATGCAGTTGGTTCAGTTACACAATTTTCGGAACAGGGTTTATATTGCAATCGTGCGTTAAAGCGCCAAACCTTTTTTTTACGCATGATCGCGTTTTTATCACTTTTCGTTACATAAGAGTAACTACGTACTAACAAAAACATAATCTTTAATAAGTTAATATATATATATATATATTTTTGTTTTCGCAATCTCCAAAATGGCTCCAAATTTTTCTCCTGAAATTCAGCAGGTGGGGGGTTTTGGGGGAGAAAAATTGATCTAGATAAGTTTTATTTTAGAAAAAATGTCGTTTCATCCCTGTTTACGGGCTTTTTTTGAAATCACAATTATAATATAATCACAATATATCACAATATAAAATAATCACAATACAATCACAAGTTTTCGCTGTCAAACGTAAAGTCATGGTAGTTCATTTGGGGAATGGGCGGTCTAGAAAGGTGAAAATACCAAGGATCGAGCCCCACCTGCCCTATTATTTTTTAATTTTTCTTTTTAATTTTTTTTACATCATTTTAAAAATTCCTAAGTACTGTAATATTTAATTTGCATAAGAAGTTACCAATGAATATCCATAAAAAATTAAGCTAGACTTTTATTATGAACTAAATATAAACTAATAAACTTCGGTCATTGCCGTGTGCCTTGCTCGACCTTTGGACGCATAGGCCGCTTGAAGTAGTGCCGGTACAGTGGTGGCTGAAATGTTATTGTTTGATGAACGGACATCGAAACGTTGTTCTTAGTCTCTAAATAGTGACGGAACCACAGCTGAATGTTGCTGGGCGTTGCCGCCAGCCTGACGTCAACTTACCTTAGTCGTATTTTACAACACCTCGGTAAGGAGGGTGGTCTATTCTACTAAACCGGATACCACACGGTGGGTCAACTCACCTTAGTCGCCTTTTACGACACCTCGGTAAGAAATAAGGGTGATCTATTCTACTCAGCCGGATACCACACGGCGGGTCGACTTACCTTAGTCGCCTTTTACGACACCTCGGTAAGAAATGAGGGTGATCTATTCTACTCAGCCGGATACCACACGGTTATGACATGTACTAATTGTATAAAAGTCTTTAAAAATAAAGATTAAAAAAAATACAATCACAAACTTTCGCATTTATAATATTAGTAAGATGTGATATTCATACAATTTTATCGAACAGTTACAGAATATTCTCTATCTCAAGGTTTTTTGAATTCACCATAGGTCATTAGTTTTGGCACAGATGCCGGTCTTAAACTCCTTAGTCGAATGTAGCCAGTATTAAAGCAAGGCAAGACGTTGGGCCGCGGTGTATGATTAATAGTATTCATTACTGGGAAAGGTGAGATCTGTCAGATTTTCATGTCCTCTTGGCACATTTGTGCGCGTTGTTTCATTACATAAATGAACATAATTTGAATAGTTGTTTGTTTTTATCTCTTTGTCTACTATTCTAGCTTTTCTAAATACCGTATTCAAAAATGAAAACTTTCATCCATTCATTCATTCTCCTGCTCTTAACCCACTCTAAGTGGGGTCGGCACAATATGTTGGTTGGATTTGGCTAGTTATTTTAAAACCGGCCGCCTATCTGATGTCAACTTACCTTAGTCGTCTTTTACGAAACCTCGGTAAGAAACGAGGGTGGGCTATTTTACTAAATCGCATATCACACGGCGGCAGTTCAGTATGCTGTCATCCACTGAGAATAACTGACAACTCAGTGGAAGCTCTCAGGAATATTTGGTAGGTTTTTTTGGTAGGTGTGGATCTGCCTATCCAACATTTAAACACAACACAAACTGACAATCCTGGTTGGGTCTATAATGACCTTACTTAGGTCGTACTTACTTGTCTGACCATGACAAGCTATAGCACGATTTAGACGAGTGAGCGCCTAATAATTGTACGAATTTACGTTTAGAACGAGACACGCTTTACAATTGCAAATTCAACTATGCCCAAGAAAGCCCTTGCTTTGAGCACTTGAGAACCCCGTTTCTGGTATATTCAAATGCGAACCCAATATCTGGTATTAAGACACTACACAAATGCCATTTGGCTTTATTCGTTTGCGACATATGTACCTGTACGACATATGTAAGTATTATATATAGAACATTAGAATATGTTCTATTTCATAGAATGACGCCTTTCTAAAAGACTGGGTTATTAAATATTTACCTTTTTAATAATTTGAACGTGGTTATGAATCTTATAAGTGATTGTTGTTAAATATTGAAGTACTTGGGTGACCGAGGTTCGCTCGGTAATTGTTTTTAAGATATAAAAAAAAAGAAAATACCTCTAGACCTATAGACCGCCTGTTCCCCAAATGAGCTTGACTTTACGTTTGACAGCAAAAAATGTCTTTTGAATTCAACGTAAATTTTAGCATTTTCCCGAAAATGGAATTAAAAGACATTGTTTTTTAATTAAACTTAGCTAGATCGGTTTTTTCCCTCCAAAACCCCCTACCCGAATTTCATAAAAATCGTTGGAGTTTCCAAGATTCGGAAAATATATTTATATTTATACCTATATACATACAAGATAAACTCATTTAAATCATCATCTTCCTGCCCTTATCCCACTCTAAATGGGGTCGGCACATGTCATAAACATGTTGTCACATGATTTGGCTACGTATTTTACGACCGGCAGCCTGCCTGACGTCAACTTATCTTAGTCGTATTTTACGACACCTCGCTAAGAAAGAAGGTGGTCTATTCTACTAAATCGGATACCACACGTTGGGTCAACTTACCTTAGTCGCCTTTTACGACACCTCGGTAAGAAATGAGGTTGGTCTATTCTACTCAGCCGGATACCACACGGCGGGTCGTCTTACCTTAGTCGCCTTTTACGACACCTCGGTAAAAAATGAGGGTGGTATATTCTATTTCGCCGGATACCATACGGCGTGATTCTTATAATTTATTATTGTTTAATATTTAATATTGTTCCCTTTTTAAATATAGTTGTATGTCAGTGTTTAGTTAGGTGAAAGCTTTCCATATGACTCCCAATGTCCTGAAAGCTGAAGGCGCGGGTCGACCAATTATGAAAATAACGCACCTGCGCTCAAACACGGCCGCGCTGTCGGTTCGTTGTATCATTAATCTTCCTCGCTCCTTATACATTCCTGGTACCATCGGCCCTGCGATACGATATTGTTACATCTAGAAATAATCTTTTATAAAACGTGTGTAACCTTTTCAAAGCTGTTTCCTAGATTAAAAATGTAATTGAAAGACAAATATCTAAATATGTCGAGCTTAATTAATTATGTCGGCAATTTGACTTACATAATTTATGCAATTTATTTATATAAATTAAGTATTCTTAACTTATACATATTATAAATTATAAAATAAATAATAAAAACCTCTTCGATGTACATATGTACTATTATTTGAATATATTTTTTTAAATTACCTACCTGCCTACGTATGTAATAAAATTATTATATATATTTGAAAAGTATTTTTTCAATTTTACGTAAATGTGTATAGCTTGGATCATATTCCTTTTTACTTTTTAAACTCCAAAAAGGATAATACCTCAAACTAACCTAATTTGAATTTGAAATAATAAAAATATCCGATTCATGCTTCTTTAGCCTTGAAAAGCCGAAATTTAAGTTTCGGATCAATACTATTAATAAAGTTAAAACTTATAGCGCCACCTACTGTTGAGTAGAAATAACCAATAAATATGGCTACTTAACAATTAGACGACATTGCCATCTATAGTTGAGTAGATGTAACTAGTATACAAAAACGTACCTAATTTTACACAGTAGTCACGATTTAATATTAAAAAAATTTAAAAACATTTTATTTTAATGTATATGAACAAAATATTGTAAAAATAATAAGTGATAAGTAATATTATGTTTTGAAAACACGACAAAACTAAAGACGAAGAGAACATTGTCTATGACCAATTAGATGATTTTTATATGGGAGATGCCTTTATATTATTATAACAGATTTAGCCTCTAATGAATTATTATAACAGATAGGACTTTGAATTTGTTATCGATTGAAGGTACTTATATCAGTTTAATTGGTACGTAAATGAAGAAAAACAAAAGAAATTCATATACGATTTAGTTGAATTGACAAACAAAAACAAAATTTTACATATTGAAAACATTTTTGTGATCAAATAAGGTCTCAGCATACATGCTGCAGCGCTGGTCTTCAGTAGGATCCTTTAACAGAAACGCGATTTTACATCGGCGACACCAACAATGAATTTATTTATTTACTTTTTTTATACATAGGTATAGTAAGAAAAGAGAATTGAGTTGAGTTGAAAGTAGAGTTCTCTGTTGGTCGAGGACAGCAGTCTTACGGACAAAGAAGTAACGCCTAATAAACAGGGTGGGTCCACAATGGATCCTTTTTTATAATACGAATATGGTCTTACGTCTTTAGTTCAATTAATTTACATCATACCTACAGTAATACATTCATGCATTAATGGTAATGCATTCTCCTGCCCTTATCCCACTCTAAGTAGGGTCGGCACAAGATGTTTAAACATGCTACATGACTTGACTAGGTATTTTAGAACCGGTCGTCTGCCTGACGTCAACTAACCTTAGTCGTCTTTTACTACACCCAAGTAAGAAATGAGGGTGGTCTATTCTACTCAGCCGGATATCACACGGTGCGTCAACTTCCCTTAGTTGCCTCCTACGACACCCGAGTAAGAAATGAGGATGGTATTTTCTACTCCGTCGGATACCACACGGTGGGTTAACTTATAGTCGTATTTTGCGACACCCCGGTAAGAATTGAGGTATAATTATCATATTTCCCTGCTTTTCTATAATTGTGTATCAGGTATATATATTCTATACCGTAGTTTACTCAGTTACCCAGTACTACTATGTATTTAGATTTTTCTAATTTAAGCGTATATAAATAGAGTTCGGTATATACATAGATCGAATAATCTCTTTATATAGTTTAATCTAAAATAAAATCAATGGTAATAAAAAGCACACATTTCGTATAGTCTTTATTAAAAAATGTAGATATTCTATTTTGTAAATCCAAATTTGTAGAACCTTGTGACGCTTTTAGTTTATTTTACTTGAATTAATCTTTTTTATAGTAGTAGGTGAAAGATAAATAAAAATATAACAAGAACATATTATATAAAACATATAAGTGAAAGATATACAAGAAAAACTTCTTTATTAATAATTAATACATCTGACGTATTTAACAAACGTCATCGCAATCTGAACATATAAGAGATACAGAGCATAAAGCTGTTTTTTTAATAGTTATAAACGTAACTTCAATCATGGATTAATTGATATACGTATTAAGTTATTAAAAGATCTTATCTCCAAAAAAACAAAAAAGGGGGCCTATGCTTAAAAATGGGATAGTAACAGGCCGTTGTTCCTACTAAACGAAATAAAAAAAATTACGTTATATAAAAAGAGATATATCTTTTTATCAATTCGTGAAATATTCGAATTTTTAAAATTAAATGCAAGCTTTGTGCTTGGTGTTATTAGAGTTTTTAAGCCCTTAGTTAAATTTCCGGTGCACAGTGAAACCAAAATTTCGAAATTTTTAATCTTAGAAAGCTTTATAAGTTTTTTTTTATTGTAATACTTATGACTTTTAATACAATGAAGTTTTTTACTTTATTATAAATATTATATTAAAGTAAAAAAAAATATTTTCGAGCATACATTACAAAAAAGTTAAACTGATTTATTATTAATAATTAAAGGGAAGGTTCATAATATACTTGAAATACATTATAATAAAACGACTATATTTCTCCTTTATTCTTATTCAATAAATAAAAAGCAGTTTTCCCAGAGTCAACCCATTTACTCTTTCGCAACAACTCAATGAATGACACATAAAAATATGACAGCCACAATGCTTTTTCATATTAATCGCCAACTCTATGAAGGAGGTTGTATTACAAACATGTTGTAACAGTCGACCATCCTGACAACATTTGCGACCCCGCAAATCTCATAAGCTGACTTCTGGGAATGAATCTACCACCGATTCGGAATGCTGATTGTACTGAGAAGAATCGGCAAGAAACTCAATACATGCTCTTTTAATCTGTAAAAGAAAACCGCACATGCCATGACATGACAGGACTACGCTCACGCTTTATGCTCAACTCTCAGCTCACGCTTTATGCTCAACTCTTTAAGCTCAACTCCTCAACTCCTTAAGCTTTTTGCACCATAAGCATTTCGCACCTCAAGCTCACCCTCAATCACTGTCATGGCATAACACAGCTCAATTAGTGGCAACCAACTCAGCAGATACACACGTAAACAGACTCGCAAATGATAACGCTCAAAGAACAATCACCACTTCTAGGCAGAGCCTAGCTGACAGTCGTTGCAGATGTCCACAGTCTAGAAAACAATCGTTACAACTGGAAAGATCCAGAGAACAATCGTCATTCTAGCTGACAGTTCCATCGAACAAAAGTCACGGGCGCGTCTAAGGCCTCACATAGCACATCGTCACGTTGATCTCACAGAATTAATTAACCGAATACCAATTACCATCATTAATCTCTCCAATAAAAACTCCATTTTTTATTCCATAGCATCGCATATCGCAACTATCTCTCAAATTATAAGAAATTCGCACTCTCCGTGTTGTCTCAAGATATTGATCGTCATTTGTCTTTTCTTTAAACTCTTTAAATTTCCAGATATTCCTTATGTCCACTCTATTTGTGAGTTTAGGTTACATCCCCTTCTGAATATAATTAACGACTATATTTCTCCTTTATTCTTATTCAATAAATAAAAAGCAGTTTTCCCAGAGTCAACCCATTTACTCTTTCGCAACAACTCAATGAATGACACATAAAAATATGACAGCCACAATGCTTTTTCATATTAATCGCCAACTCTATGAAGGAGGTTGTATTACAAACATGTTGTAACAACATATATTAAAGTTAACATTGTAATTTAAAATATCGTAAATTACTTTAAAATATTTTTTTTAAATTGAAAAGGTTTTGAGTTTATCTCAGATTTAATAAGGTCTTGACAAAACAATAGCAATCCTTTTTTTAAATACAAAGTAATTGTTATTTATTGCTAAGTTGCTTTTAATCTTATTATTTTAATAAAATTTTGTTTTAATTTTAGTTGCTTTGCTTTTAATACAAAAACATCAAAAAATTGAACACACTATTATTTTATTGGTGGAAAAATTATACAT
Source organism: Morpho helenor (assembly GCA_029227775.1). NCBI lineage: Eukaryota > Metazoa > Arthropoda > Insecta > Lepidoptera > Nymphalidae > Morpho > Morpho helenor. Next base: position 5,556,344 of record JARGCU010000020.1, read on the forward strand.
ATAGTAATCGTGTATCGTAAAATAATACAAAAATTTTGTATTCCGTAAAAAATCGAATTTTACAATTGTTACAACTAACTAATTCAAATGAATTAATTAGTGATAATTAGAAACATTAGAAGAGTTATATTAATTCATTTATTTACAACACAAGTTTAGACAAATGGAATAATTAGGTATAGTCTTATTTGATAAGCTTTATAAAAACTTTCTTCTATATTAAAGCTTCGGAAACTCTGCGATGGTCTTGATGGTCGCCGTGCATGCACCACACAAACCTCTCTAGAACCGAATTTGTCGCCTTACTTCAAACAAATTCGGATCTACAGGGTAGATGTAGGGCACTAATATTGATGCTCATCGCACCAAAATTTCTTTCTTCCTCATTTCTCGAACTTTCTTCTTTAATTCTTCCCTGTTGCTAATTATTTTTCATACGTAATTATGTTAATTATCAAATAGTAGCAATATTACACGTTAATATTGAAAGTATATAAATATTTTATTATAAAATAAATTAAATACAAATTTTACATAGTTATTATTATATTACTTTGTGATTATTTCTAATTCTGAGAAAGCCGGAACAAAATTTTTTAGAAATAAATTTTTTACATATATCTGCATTGAATAAAATATTTTAAATTACATAAAATGTGACAATATTAATGCAAAATTAACAAAAGAAATAATTACCGTTATAAATTTTAACATAATCCTTTAAAGAGACAAAATTGACTATCAAATAATTAAAAAATATGTACTAATGGTCAAAACGAAACAAAATATTAATACATATAAATAAAAACCAGTCGTTTCCTTGATCTGCACGCGTACATCTGAAATAAAAAAATATATATTAAAATTGTTATATTATGTACGATATACAACAGTATTTAATATAGAGATTAATCAAAAATTTCGTTAGTGTTGTCAACACTGCGCGAATTTTTTATCGATTGTAGACTATACGGTGTGCGCACGTCAGGGCACAATGACTCCATTTAAGCGTGTAAGTGGCGACGGTCGCCGCCCAGTCACGATCGATCATTATAATTTAGTCACTATGTATGATAGACTAAAAATAATCATAGACGACAAGTGAGGACATCAATATTTATAAAACCAACATGGCTGGTAAATGAGTAACTGTTAATCCGACACGATTAGAATTATAGTAAAAAAATATAGAAAGTGGCACACGAGTATTGATATTAATTTTCGAGCCAGACAGCGGAAGGAAGCTATGTTCTCTTTGTAGAGAATCAATAATGTATTTTAGATGGTATACGCTAATCAATATGTACAACAAGATGCGTGCGGACACGTAATAATGCGATATTTCGCAAGTGTTGCATCACCGTGACTCACACAATAAGTCATATTCGTAAAGGAATTTTTTATTTTACATTCAATACACTACACTCGCGTATATATAATTTAGCTTTCAAACGTGAAACTAGCAAAAATAATTCGATATAATAGAAACGGTTAGTACAGAACAGGAATTATAAAACGAGTCCTTATTAATTGGTAAGATCGATTCCGGTTCGCACGAGCGGCCTAATAGTGGCGCGTCACTATGTCTGAGCGGTCGAAATTCGTTGATTCGCCAACCTTGGCGAATCGGGGACACCATCCGCCCGGCGGCAGAGCGGCGCAACTGGGTCACAGGACAGGCGCATGCGTGCTCCGGACGCGAGCAATGAGCGCCGCCCCCGGCCCAGCACCGTTGAATGGCCCAGACCTCAGCCAACTTAAAATGATCCCCCCTCCTTATTAACCTCCAGTTAAAGTCCCAACCAGCTACCGCCTATCCTGGAGCTCTTCTACACTGGGCGTGTAATCGAGCAGCTGTTGGACAAATCTTTCGAGTTCAGCCCACCAGTTGCAAAACTGAGTTGAGGGTGTTTGATTAGACGACGGCGAGATATTCCGTTACTGTTAGCAACTGAGTACGTAATAACTGTCAGCCACTAGACTATTGATCCAGCTACGCTTTCTTTGTAAAAGCACTTTGGTACGCTTGAATAAATTAGAGTTCAATGATTTGCACTTATAATTTGAAATACTCGTTTCGACGTAATTGAGATCATTATTCATTATTGTTATGGATATCCGTACAATTTTTGAATATTAATAATAAGTACCTAAATCTTAAAAATATCCTTAAAAAAGTTTATTTCACTACGGAAAAATACATTGAAATAAATAATATTTCAGTGTATATTAAAATTTCATTATATTAGGATTACGTAATTGTGCATTATTGTCCTTAAATTAAATTCCAAAAGTAATTGAATTCAGACACAGACAAAAAAATGTTACATAAATACAATTCTCTTAACTAAAATTTTTATACGTAATAACCGTTACTAAGATAACTCATGTACAAATAATAAAACTCACCGAAAATCAAAAAACCCGAATTGTTCACGATAAAATTTAACTAAAACGTAGAACGTTCGAATTTTAAATGAAAACACTAAAGAACAAGTTATTAACTGAACGGAACAGAGAACTGATGTGGTCACAACGACAGCCGATCTCACTCTGAAGTGTTCCCACACGGCGCATCGCATGAGACTACTGGTGATGAAAAACTATTAGCAGCCTACTAATTGTACGGCAGCCTACATAACCAACGGTAATTGCTCCATTTACACGTTTTGTTAGTTAGCTCTGCATAATTGTTGACTGTTTACACGGGAGATATGAATGTGCCAACCACGAGTAAGACAATATTTGAAATTATTCCCGCTGTGGAAACTGGAGTAGCCGATGTTACTGGTGTTAATGGGCTCGTTTATAACTTTTATGAGGCTGATGCTTTTTATGAGTCCGCGGTAATCGATGACTCATGTTTTATGTTTGCTATTTAGAATTGTAGTTCTCTTTGCGTGTTATTAGAATCAATTTGAAGATAACCGGAATGTAGAAAATTGAAAGTTCCGATAGCGATTGTTGTACTAAATTAACGTGAAGTCTAAATTGTGAAACATGATGGTTTTGCGTTATATCTTCGAATGTTATAGCCGCGGACTGTATCAAGAAAACATATATAATATTTGCAAAATAACATCTAATTCTATACATTATTTAATGCAACTTTAATAAAAGGAGCATATTATTTATTTTATTATTTCGTGTCAGTATTTAAAAACTTGCATTATCAAAATATGTCAATAACATCATTCAGTTATTATTATGTTTTACTTTAAATATAGGTTTATTTATATTATAACTGTGTTATTGATTTTTCACATAAATTCAATTATATTAAACTTTTAATCAATTAAAGATTTATATAAACTAGAAGATATATTAAATTTGATAATCGCTGTTTCATTATGTACCTACAAAATCTGTTAAATTGTAACAAATAAAGATGTGCATTTTGCTATATCGGTCTTTAATTAATTAAATTCTTATTATTGATTTCTGCTCCCAATTATTGGTAAAATTGACTTTAATAATTATTATAATAAAGCTGTTTCTAATTTCATAATTATAAACAACTAATTTATGGCACTAACATCGTAGAATCAACGTTATATGATGATTTTACATTGACAAGTGCTTGTCAAATATTATATTCGATAAATTATTAATAGGTATAGACATTGTGACATTAAAATTATTTACAATAAATTCATGATTTTATATTAGTTTAAGTAAAATCAATTAAAATTCTATTAGTTAATTTTACACAAACTATAAGATACAGATACAAATTGGTACAGTAGGTACATCCATTTCTGGGCTTATATATAATATATCATATTATCTATCATATATGTATATTGTAATATAATTTAATTTTGTGACCTCAATTTTACTATAAAGTAAAATTCAAAATAATACTTGCGAAATTATTTTGATACTAAAATGTTTACTTTAATCTTAATTTCATTTACCGTATTCATAATCCGTCCAGATAACAATTTAGATGTAAAAATAGATTAAAGATTAAACACAAACGAATCTAAATAGTACCATGAACCCGTAAAATTCAAATTATGACGAAAATGTACCATTAAAACCTTCGGATGTCCAAATTCTAATAGTGCACTAGAAAGTTTTTAGTACACACCATAAAGCAATTATCGCTAAGAAGTTGTAAAATTTTGAATATAGAATCCATTGTCTATGCTTTGAGAAACCCATTCGCTTTAAAACACCTTTGTTCGAATTAGCAGTAAATAGTGTGGATGCAAACGGAATATATTTTTAGAAACACTGTTTTTTCTCAATCGATTTTTACGGTGTTGGTAGCGACACGAGACGATAAAATTATTCCGAAATAATCTTAACAAACGTTACTCGCAATTGATTACCAAATATATCTAGAATTTTGAAACGCTTTTTAGCACCTATGAAACAGTAAGTAGGCGAAAACAAATAGGTACACGAAAACGCATGACTTCTATGTAAAGATATCTTGACGGAACAAAGAAGATACATTAATTAGAAAAAAATCATATTATAACAATATAAACATATAATTAAATATTCCTAAATAAATAATAACCTTATATTAAAAATCTCAGAATTACGAGTTAAAAAGAACTTAATAATTGTCTATGGTGTCGACGGCGCTCGACGAATTTAACTAGACAGTCGTAATAGCAAGAGGGGAGGGCAAGTTCGACCCGCCCCGGAACCCTTGTCCGGCCCAGACTAGAAATAAATCCCATAGAGGAAATATACATTTTATATTAAATCGTATAATGTATATTACACTGTGCAATACGGCTAACGATGGTAGCGTCGGGCAATTTTTAAACAAAAAATCCCATTATATATGTATTTGCTATATATTATATGTATAATTAAACCTTTTATATATTGCAATGTACCAATAAGGATTTTAAGATTAATAATCGACAAATATAACTGAAGCGTAATTTGGATATTACTTACCTACATATGCTGGGTTTTCAGCCTTCACACGCCCCACCAAACGTCGCAAACAGCACCTGAAAAGCATTATAATAGCATTTTAAAATTAAGGGAAAAGTGTATCAAAAATCTAGAAAGATTAAAAATCCAAAAGCACAGAATATATAATTAATATTATTAGCTTCCAGCGATGGAAACCGACCTTGTTCATCCTGCTACATACGCGCCAAACTGGCGTTGACTTGACAGTCCCGCCAAACATGGCCGCGCTCGTGTGGGAAGCGGAAATACACGAATTATTACGAGCCAGAAAGGATAGAACAATTCAAACGCATGTGCAAAAAAGGGACAGGAGACAGATCCTGGCCGTTCCAACGCTTAGAAAGAGATAACGATATGGGATTCGATAAGCGAGTGAAAGGATAAGAATCTCGTCTAAACGGTTTTTAGGGTGGAGCTGTCTGGACTTTCGGAGCGCAGATGGTAACAAAAAGGGACTAGTCGGGGCTGAAATTTGGGCATAAATTGAACGACATTTTTGCCACATTGCTAAGAAGCGCTTTCGTTTCTAAAAATAGCTTAAGTATTGTCTGAGAAAATCAATACGTAAAGTAGGTTTGATTTTCATATTGTATAAAGAAATCTGTATAAAGAATATATACAGTTGACCGAAACAAGGCGTGGCCTTCTTGAATAAAATGCTTCAATAGAACATATATGGAACTTAGACATAGGAAAGTTATCGAGTTATATACGGCATCGCACTAGTTCGATTACTGAGTAGCAATTGGCGGAACGACTTCACTATAGCTGCGGTAACCATGGTCGCCAGATTTAGGCCAAGATTTATTAGATTAAACCTAGAATATCTTACGCCGTGTGGTATACTGCTGAATAGAATAGTACCACCCTCGTATCTTACCGAGGTGTCGTAAAAGGCGACTAAGGTAAGACGACCCGCTGTGTGGTATCCGGCTGAGTAGAATATACCAACCTCATTTCTTACCGAGGTGTCATAAAAGGCGACTAAGGTAAGTTGACCCACCGTGTGATATCCGGTTTAGTAGAATAGACCACCCTCTTTCTTACCGAGGTGTCGTAAAATACGACTAAGGTAAGTTGACGTCAGGCAGGCGGCCGGTCGTAAAAACGCAGCCAAATCATGTAACAACATGTTGTGCCGACCCCACTTAGAATGGGATAAGTGCAGGAGGATATATAAACCTAGAATATCTTCTTTTTATAAATGTTGGATATAGGTTTTTTCAAGTGATTTCCACGCCCTTCTAGCGCCTTAATCCAGCGGCTAGCGACCTTTTTGTTTTCAGGTCATCTATTCACATAGTTGAGCGTCTACTTACATAGCCCCAATCTGGTACCTTAAGAACAAAACGTCCATCTGTTATTCAAACTATGTGTGCCCCTTCACCATTTCAGCTTCACGAATTTACACATGTATTCCGTCTTTATTAAGTTCTTTCTAAGAGTCACTTCTCGAGGTCGTTGGGATTTGTTTTAAAAGCCAGAGGTGTAGCGGCCATTGACGTTGCTACCGTATCAGTTCCAATCCTAAAGCACATTCTCCAGTGCAGTGGTGAACAGTTTCGGGGAGGAAAGATCTCCCTGGCACACTACTCGCTGGAGCTTGTATTGTTTCGTACTTCTGTCTTCTTTCTTTCGTGCTTCTAGAAAGGGTTAAACATCGCAGTATAAGCACTTATATTTACTAATAGCCGATTTGGCATCTGTCTTGTGTATAAATTGTCATGCTCTATAATTTTCTGTAGACGTTAATCTTTCTCTATATCTTAATGTGAACTATGGTATAACTTATATTATAGATTTTCCAGAATTCGGTTTGTATATCGGCTGGATGTCGTCAAACCATTGGCACTCCAGAAACCTTAGTATACTCGTGTCTTCATAGTATACTCTATGTCTTAGCCTAAATAGTTTCAAGAATTTGGGATGACAAGATGCCATCAACCATAAAATCCTTCTTGCGACGCTTATTTCGATTCTTCTTATTATCTTAAAACTTACTCGAGATTCTGGTCATTTTCCAATTGGATAGAATGATAAAAACTTCTTAAATATTGTCACAGGTCTGGTCGAGATGCCGTTGCTTAATGAGCAACATACCAGCTATGCTTTACTACGAAGCGATTTAGTTCCAGTAAGTGGATGTAACAGATAACCGGTACAGCACAACGTCGTACCTCTACCAAGTTAACACGTTTTCATTAGATTACATCATGTTAAATGGCATTATGATCAATTACAAATGTGTCTTTAATCCTTACTTATCTTAAATGCGATATTCTGTCTGTCTTTGCCCATTTTTTTGGGAATAGGAAAAATAGTGACAGAAGTGTTAAGATTCTGAAAAACTTAAGTGTTCCTCCTTTAACCTATACCTAAATAAAGAGAAAATATAAACCCTATAGACTCGAACACGGCTCGATCGATTTTAATGAAATGTTCAGACGATCGAGAGATTGATAATCCTGTAAAGTTTGGTAGCAATCGGAACTTTTTTTGAACTGTCAATGACAGTTTTGTTTGCAGGGGAAGTCAAATGAAAATAGACAACAAATGTATTCAAACGATGTAACATTGGATCAAACGTAGATGTATGACTAATCATGCTAATTTTGTTGATAGTTTTGCCGGGTGTTATTTTTATTCTAATAAAACGCGTTTCGCATAACGGAATCATGAGTATTCAAGTCACGGGGTCACTGACATGGGATTTATTGTATGTTTCCTGTCGTATCATTACTTCATATTATAAACGAACGACTATTCCATCATCAAAACGAATATTTCACTGTTTGGCAAATGTATTTTATTCTTTTGCTACGTTTTATTTAGTATGCATATGTTTAATAACACAATCTATTCATATATGTTTATAAGGTAAGTGCAAAGTAAAGATGTGTGAACCTGTTACTATGTTAAAGACAGATTTCCTAAGGCGATAAGAGCTTAGACCTACTACACTGCTCGAATGCGGATTTGTAGGTTTGTTTATGTAAACTTTTATTGCACACCACATGCAAAAGCAAAAGAAAAGAAAAATATACAAGATAAAAGGTATTAATACAATCTGGCGGTTCTATCGCTACGTAGCGATCTCTTCAGACAACCAGGTTGACTATAGGACACAGTGATCGCAGTTCCCAGAAATTATTCTATACAATTCAATTGTTCGGCGCATCATTATTCTCCTGTCCTTTTCTCACTCTAAGTGGGATCGGCACAACATGTTTTCGATTCCATTCTCTCCTATCACTCGTCAACCATGGCGCTACTTCTTTTATATGCCTGTCATACTTCACAAAATCCAACAATCTCTTTTTTTGTCTCCCTCTTCCCTCTCTACTCGTTTGGTCCAACGCTTATCTTCTCTCCTGATTACATGTCCATGCCATAATCACTGCACTTCTCGGCTTTTCTATAATGGGCACAAGTATACGTGTTCTATGTGTTCAACACAAATATAAGTATTAATACATATATATTAATAAGTCAAACTTTAGTTTTTGTTCGTAATAAACTCCACAAAAGTGATTTATATTAAGCTCATCAATTTATATCTAAAACTGAAATTTTCCAAAAACTGTTAATGTTATCGCATTAACCCAATTCAGTTTAAATTATCTTATAAAATAGCGTTACAGATTAAGCAAAGGAAGCTGCCGTATCTAATGTTTGCGTTCATATTATATCAAGGTAGATTAAGGCATGTTTGTCTGTTTGTCATCAGAACAGGTAGCTGATAAACAGATATTTGACTTAGATAAATGAGATTATCATAGAAGAATTAGGCATCTACGCTTTTCAAATCGGCTTATAAATTAGACGAGTTATATCATATTTTTAAGATGCCATAAAATTATCGTATCTTACAAAATTTGATGCCGGCTATATACTTATAATTTGTTTAACGCTTGTCTTATTTTACATATTATTACATTTTGCTAGTTCAATTTACTTAATTTAACATATGTCTAAATGTACCTACAACAAATTTTTTTCTATGAGATTTGTAGCTGTTTGTACTTCTTTCTCAATTCAGCTAAGTTTATTCATAAATGTAAATGTCCTAGTTGTCATTAATTTATATTGCTGTTTTACATAGGTCTAGTACAGTATATTATATGTATTCTTTTAGTAGATATTTCTGTACTTATTAAAGTGAATTAATTAGTATTTATGTAGAGAAAGACGCAATGGCGACAATTACTATTAGGTACATATACGAAACTTTTAAGTTTTTCACTGAATTCCTAACCGCAATTTATTATCTAGTTATTTTTAAATTGCTTATACAATATACTGGAACATTTATATGCTATCGTAAATATTATATGTTTACGTTATTTTTATATAGATTTGCTAACTTTTTAAGTTTAAGAGGTATTGCTTATGAAAAATTTACGAAAGCGGGTACAAGAATTTAACGATAACAAACTCCCTTCTTTCCGTTATCAAGAATGTTACAATTTATCCTACACAACCTACGCATTCACTCCATTTTCAATACAAAAAGGTCAAAATTTAAAAAAGGAGGTACCATAAATGGATACTTATACCAAAAATAATAACCTCTCTCAAAATTAAAGTCATAAAACGACGCTCCTGAAGAAGTCTGCGAAGACACGCAATCCCTAAGTATTATTTATTTACAACTTTGTTTATGAAATTCGGAAGTTTAATGACAACGAAAATAACTTGCCGAGTAATAAAATACCTACATTAATTTTGATACAGCTTTGTCACGCAATTTGTATCTCACTAAGAAAGGTAGAAACAGCTTACGAAAAATGTTTTATATTCATATAACCATCTTTAGCCGTGTGGTATCCGGCTAAGTATAATAGTACCACCCTTATTTCTTACCGAGGTGTCGTAAAAGGCGACTAAGTCAAGTTAACCCACCGTGTGGCATCCGGTTTAGGAGAGAATAGACCACCCTTCTTCTTACCGAGGTGTCGTAAAATGCGACTAAGGTAAGTTGACGTCAGGCTGGCGGACGGTCGTAAAAACGCAGCCAAATCATGTTACAACATGTTTATAACATGTTGTGCCGACCTCCCTTAGAGTGGGATAAGGGCAGGAAGATGATGTAATAATATTATGTAATAGTATGAAATAATATTACCCGTAATCTCTATATTACCCGTATTCTCTTTCTTCTTCAATTCTTGTTCTTTTCCTTCTGTTACTCAAAGGTTGACTGGATATCCCTTTTAGGGATAAGTCCGCCTTCATACATTTGCTTTTTTACTTTTTCTTTCTCTTTTCTAAATATATGTATAAAAAGAAATAAATAAATAGATTTGAATAATGGCAAAACGTAAAGTAGGAGTGTAATGAATAAAATTATGTCGAAGGCCTGAGCTAATTCCAGTATGTATATTAGATAAACAGGAGTACAGGGGGGATAAAAAGGTCGGTCCTTTTTTGATATCGCGCATTAACATTCATAAAATGAGAAATCAGAAAATTATCAAGCGACACGCCGCTTTCCGCACATGCGTATTGCGGGCGTCACTATCGACTTATTCGGGTCCTCGTCGCGCAGACTCCGACCTCCCTTTAAATAATATAATAAAAATAATATCTACAACCCCATCCTATTTGAATAAACTCCACATTGGCCCGATATCTGAAATACGGGGCCAATCAGAAAACGACGATCGTGAAAACGCCGATTGAGACTTCTTTTAGATAATTTTAGTATGTCCTTCTTTAATCATTGATTTATACTAATATTATAAATACGAATATCTGGCTTTCACGACTAATCCCCTCCAAGCATATTGGTGAAATTTGGTAATATTGAAGTTAATAACGGGCTATTTATTTATTTTTATACATATAGGTAGAAAAGAGAAAGAAAAGTAAAAAAGCACATGTATAAAAGCGGACTTATCCCTAAAAGGGATCTCTTTCAGTCAACCTTTGAGTAACAAAAGGAAAAGGACAAGAATTGAAGAAGAAAGAGAATACGGGTAATATAGAGAAAAAGAAAATAATATAGGTAAATAGGCTAAATATAAAAACAAAAAATACTGTTTTTCTTTAGAGATAAGGAATAAACAAAATAGTGCCTAATTGAAGTTGTTTTAACACTAAAGTTGACGCGAAAGAAATTAATATAACAATTTGAACTAGATAGGTAAAAAACCCGATTTTCTTAAGAGATAAAGAAAAAAAAACAGAGCCTCATTGGGTTATTTAACACTAAAGTTGCCGAGAAAGAAATTAATATAATTATTTGAACTAGGTACCTAAAGTATCCAATTGTAGAAGAATGTGACAATAATTAGAAGGGTGAAGAAGTATTAATTATTAGAATGATTAAAAAGAGTATGAAAATAATTATTAAACACTAATTTATTTAATTTATTATTAAGCTTGAGGAGATAATATAATTTTCATAAATAAACATGTTTATATGATCTATAACATTTTGTCTTAGGCTGCAAAATATGCCGTAATGTTAATTAATACATTTTGTATGCTACTACTAAGTTTTTTAGTGGCCTCGATTATATTATATTCAGAGGTTAAACGTTATAAACACGTTCCTGAATGTTTTTCCATACAGTCAAATTGACGAGCGCCACTGGCCTTGTTGTAAGTTTGTACAAATATTGGCAAGGAAAATTTTTGATTATGTTTTATGACTAACTGCAACCTTCAATCATTAAGGCCCTGTTTCACAAGTTACTGATGAAGTGTCGCATAGTTAACCCACAAATAAACTAAGTAGAAAGATAAATAAACGTCTCTAAAAAGAGACTCTAAAAGTGAAAAATTATAAAAAAATAAAATGGCGGCCATTTTGAAATATATATTTGCTTTCCAGCGGATGAACAAATTAACAGTCACATGATCTACCTGTTAACTTATTAGGGACTTTAAGTGCTGAATAAGCCTATCAGAAACCTGAGACCCGCAAACTTCCGAGATATGTGTCAGATATGTTCCGAATAAGCTAACTGACAATTTATTGGTAACTTGTGAAACATGCCCTAAGTGAAATATTCCACATCTCTTTTTTTTATGTTATGAGCGACTTTATAAAGTGGCGGAGTATAAAGTCAAATGTAAATAATTAAAAATACAAAATATTATCAAATTATCTTGTATGAAAACTTTTCATTTAGGTATTTCATTTAAGCGACTAAATTATGAAACTATAAGTTTTGGTAACTAACAATGACGACTGACCCTTGATACACACGGGCGTATATAAACCAAATATATCTACATTATTAGGACATTGTGTATTAGCACATAATAGTTTAATAGAACAATAAATCCGCAAGGGAATCTTCAATTTCATAACGAACTTACGCTTCTATATCTTTTAATGAGATGACGCAATATACACTATAATATGTTGTTTATGATGGTAGGAGTAGCAAATTGACGCAATATCACTACATAGTATAAAACAAAGTCGCTTTCTCTGTCTGTCCCTATGTCCCAATGTAGGCTTAAATCTTTAAAACTACGCAACAGATTTTGATGCGGTTTTTTTCTAATAGATAGAGTGATTGAAGAGGAAGGTTTATATGTACAATAACATTCAATACGGAGTAGAGAAATACTGTAATTTTCGAGGTTTCTAATGTAATATGTCGTAAATAATTACATTTTTTTTCCGCTTACATTGCAAACGCCTAATATTCCTACTAAGTATTTGTACACCTTGAAAAGGTGAAAACTCAACAGAAAACTCCGCGATGGTATATGTCTATCTCTTATGGATAACCCACAAAAGCTTTTTTTATCATTTTGTTTTTATGCAAAATAATGTCTTATTTGCGAAGCAATTTTAAACAATACAGCATTAATCCTTATCCAATTAAGTACCTTAAATATACTGTTGATTTAATATAGATCAATATGGCCGTTTACAGCATGTAATTTGAGTGAACATTTTCGAAGATATTAAAATGCCGATTTAAAATGCCGTGAGGAGGCCGCGCTTCGCCCTATAGCACTTCGAATTTAGCAACGATCGGACGCTCAACTAAATGTCGCTCTTTCAAGAGTAACCTCTAAAGAAAACATGTTTGTATTGTCTAATGACAAGAAAGATGTGAATGTTTTATATAAAAACATTCTGTAATTAATTGTGAAAATAAAATGTAAGAAAAATGAAAATATAGTGTTTTTTTCGTTGTTCCGAAGGAAATATGGATTTTATACTACACATTGGCCCGGTATATAAAATTCAATAGTACCAATTTTCATCGATATCGGTGCAGCCGACTGGCTTTGAAAGTGTAAATATAGGTACATACGTACAGATTTGCGCATTTATTAATATTATTTTTATGTTTATCATATATATACTTATTATTATTGATAGAGTAATAAACCCTGACTTTCCAAAATCACATATTTAATAAGGCTGAGAACTTTACTGACATAATATACACTAATACTGTAGATATTAACTGCCTTCTCGCTCTAATACCTCTTTATCTAATATTCAAACGTAGTATGTCTATATCAATGTGCTACGATTTCCCTATTTGTTTTGTACTTTTAGATTTTATAGTTTTATTATTATTTTTTACGTATAATTTTACACTCTCATTCAAAACTTTACACATCATACACATAACAAATGCCACATATAAACATATAATATTTTTCGAACTTTGCTGTATCGTACAATTTAAGCCATTTCTTATAATATTTTTTTCTTTTATGTGTACAAAATTTAAAATTTATATAATTCTTAAGTTAAATGTCGAACTATGGAGCACATGTATATTACCGTTATTTAGCCATTCGTTTATTGCCCACTTGTACATATCCTATATTACTCTTAATGAATGACATGAATATGATAAACAATGAAATTGATAATATAACGATATCAAGCTCCTTATGTTGCTCCCCAGAGAAATGCGGTTACTATTTAAAAACATTAAACTATTCAACGACAGTTCTACATGTAAATATTAGAAGTATAAATTGTAATTTTGACAATCTAAGTGTTCTTTTGGAAAGGATTAATATAAAATGTGATATTTTGATTCTTTCCGAGTGCTGGTTGAGCAAAAATCCATTTATACCAGTGATATCCGGATATTCATCACATAAGACTACGTATAAAAACCAAAATGATGGTGTAGTGGTTTATATCGCGGACACACTTTTTGGCTGTACTGTAGAAGAGCTAGCATTCAATGAGGCTAATTGTCTTTTAATTAAACTACGACAGAATATGGCAATTTTAGCTATATATCGTTCTCCCTCCTACAGGAACACTAGCAACTTCTTTAGTTTCCTTGACACTACATTAACAAGCATTAAATCTTTTAAAGAAATAGCTATTATTGGTGATCTAAATATAAACATTATTTCCAATGACAACACTCTAGATACTAACTGCGACGAATATCTTAACATTATCGCCGCTCACGGCATGCTACCTGCACATACATACCCTACCCGGAATAAGTCATGTTTAGATCATGTAATGTTAAAAACTTCTAATAAAGCTGCCACTTTTGTTCTGAATTCTTTTATAACCGATCATGCCCCAGTAATACACTGCTGTGATATAAAAAAGAAAGACCAACATGAAACATTTATAAGGAAACATACTAACATAGCGGCTATAGTTTCCGAATTAAAGAACAGTGATTTTTCAACCATCCTTACTTCTGATAACCCCGAGTATGCTACTGAATCCTTGGTCAAACTAATATCTTCAGCAGTGAACACACACACACAACATGTAGTAACTCCACGAAAATGGCGAATAATAAAACCATGGATTACCAAAGGCCTCTTACGTTGTATACGAAATAGAGATAAACTATTTTGCGATTTAAAAAAAGACCAAAACAACCTAATATTAAAAACTACTTATACTCGCTACAAAAACTTCTGCAATAATCTTTTAAAAAACATAAAACGAGACTACGAGCGCAAAGAATTAATTAAAGCTAGATCTAATTTAAAAGCTACCTGGAATATAATAAAACGCACCACAAACATTAACACAAGTAAAACAAACCATTCAGAACTGCTAAATATTGCTGGTGATACTAAATCATCTTTAAATTTTATAAACAAGCACTTCAATAGCATAGGTTCTACAACAATAGATAGGCCAGCCATTCATGTAACGAATGAGCCGATACCTCCCAGTAAAACACAAACAACCTCAATGGCAC
Organism: Morpho helenor; assembly: GCA_029227775.1. Classification (NCBI taxonomy): domain Eukaryota; kingdom Metazoa; phylum Arthropoda; class Insecta; order Lepidoptera; family Nymphalidae; genus Morpho; species Morpho helenor. The sequence goes on from JARGCU010000020.1 coordinate 5,571,466, forward strand.
TCTTCGACTGTGAGGTAAAAGAAGTCGAAAAAATTATAATGAGCCTTAAAACTGAAAGCGCTCCTGGATGGGATGGCATCCCCACTAATCTGTTGAAGGCAGCTAAAGATATATTATCACCTATCCTTACATATTTGTTTAATCTGTGTTTCAGAAAAGGAGTATTTCCTACAATATTAAAAAAGGCGTTAATCCATCCTATATATAAAACCGGAAGTAAAACTGATTTAAATAACTACAGGCCGATTTCAGTACTAACATCTATTTCGAAAGTTTTGGAAAAACTTCTAAATAACAGACTCCATAAATACCTCAAAAGTAACAACATTTTGTCCAAAAATCAATATGGTTTTCAGTCTGGGAAATCAACTGAGGATGCGGTCATAGAACTTACAACGTCTATTACTCAAAATTTAGATAAAAGAAATAAGACCATAGGTATATTTATTGACTTAAGTAAGGCCTTCGATAATGTTTCGATCCCTAATTTATTAACAAAATTAGATAAAATTGGCATTAGGGGCATAGTACTAGATATTTTTAAGGACTACCTAAGCAATCGCAGGCAATGCGTTAAAATTGGTAACTGCACTAGTGATGATGAACTTCTTACAACCGGTGTTCCACAGGGAAGTGTCCTATCACCGACACTTTTCTTAATATATATAAACAACTTGTGTGATATTGTGTTGCCACAATGTAAGGTGATAGCATACGCTGATGACATTGCGGTTCTTGTTCATGGAAAGACCTGGCATGAAACCCAAGTCCGTGCACAAGTCGCTTTCCAGCAAATTATGATCTGGTTGTCGCGTAACTCGCTTATGTTAAATCCAGAGAAAACCAAATACATGTCATTTGCAATTAGACAATCCTCTCAAGATCACACTATATTTCACTTAACAGCACATAAATGCGGATCAATTTCAAGCAATGACTGCGATTGCAGACACATACTGCGCGCGCACAGTGTGAGGTATTTAGGGGTTCTCATAGATAGTTCACTATCATGGTCATTTCACATTGAAATGTTGATAAGTAGACTCAGAAAAATGATATATGTATTTAAAATTTTGCGAACGATTACTGACTTCAAGACCTTAAAAACTGTTTACTTCTCTTTAGTACAATCTATTGCCTCATATTGTATCAACGCTTGGGGAAGCTGTGGGAAAACCCTGTTTCTACGCTTAGAGAGAGCACAACGGGCACTCTTAAAAGTCATGACTTTTCGGCCACTGCTTTATTCAACTAAAAAATTATACAGCGATTGTGACATTCTCTCAATTAGACAAATGTATATTTTGCAAGTCATCCTACGCAAGCATAAACAAATTCCATATAACCCATCGATTTACCAAGAAAAAAGGAGATGGGACAGGGTATGTCCTATAGAGAGTTGTCGAACTTCTTTTGCTAGGTACCAATATTATTATGCTAGTGGTATATTATATAATAAAATAAACTATTATTTAAATATATATTCAAATACAACTAAAAAATGTAAAAGTCTTGTAACTGAGTGGCTTAAATTACTTTCATACGACGATACGTTAAATTTTTGTAAAATTTTGAATTTGTAAATGTATGACTACTACTGACACATAGACCAACTTCTTTTATATCACACACATACACACGCGCACACACACACACACACACACTCACACACGCACACACACACACACACCACACTCGCACACATACACACACTTATAAAAATATATGTAAACTTATAAAATTAATTTTACTCGTAGTATAATTAATGTATTGTACTGGAGGCGGGCGTTATTGGCTGCGACACAGTTTTTAACTAATGCAGCCAATATCGTTTCACTTTAGTTTTTTTTTTTTTTAGTAAATACTACTTTCATTGTAACAATATATAAATAAATAAATAAATTAAAATATTTATCTGTAAGGATCATAGGTTTACAAAAGTAATGACACTATTATTTTGCTATAATATATAATGATACCAATAAAATCGTAAAGCTTTACGATTTTGTCGTCTGTCCTGGTAGAGTCCTGATGATGCTTCGGTTACAGGGCGAAACAATTTTTGAGATTATGGCAGTGAATGTGTGCAGTGCTTGTGTATTGTTGTGTTATTGATGGTTAATAGTGCATTAGTTTTTACGAATTCTGCATGTATCATGTATGAGAACGGATAGTAAACTCCACATTTAGCATAACATATTGTTACATGTTTTAAATACAACCGCCTTCATATAGTTGGTCGTTGGTCAATAATATGAAAAACATTGTCGCCGTGAAATATGTAAAACGGTTGACTTTTGAGAAAATTGCTTCTTATTTATTCAATTAGTTTAAAGGAAAAATTTAGTATTATAATATATTTTCCTCTATCGCCGATAATATTTTCATTACTTTTGTCTTATGGAAGTAACGCCTAATTTTATAAATTATCATAGTTGTAGATATTTGTTATATAACAGAAACAAAACAGACACTAAACAATTCGGCTTTAACTTATCCAAGTTTATATCCCAATATCCTTCCAGAATCCCATTAATTATTGATTTTCCTTCTGTCCGCCGAACAAAAGGGTTATACTGAATATTTCCAGACGATAAATTACAATATAGGCAACGCAATATATTATTATCTTTATGTATTATAGGGCCTTATATTTTGTTTAATATAATTTAAGTTTAGGCCTTTTTACGGGGCAGAATAAAAGTTAATCAAAACCATTAAATGTTACAGTTACTTATTAACAAATATTCTTATTACTACAATAAAATTTTAGTATATATAATGCATATATAAGTGTTTCTATTTCTTGTCTATGTCAAAACCAATCATATAATTATATATCATGTTACAAAAATATCATTATCATATTTACTTAATATCAAACATTTTTTAATATCAAAAATGTTTGATATTAATAATTATATTAGATAATAAAAGGCGTATATGATATTTTTCGTCCTTCTCTTTGGAAATATCAATCAAATATCATATCATCTTCCTGCCCTTATCCCAATCTAGGTGGGATCGGCACATGTTATAAACATGCTGTCACATGATTTGGCTACGTATTTTACGACCGGCCACCTGCCTGACGTCAACGACAAAAAGGCAATTTAAGTTATAGTCGCCTTTTACGGTACCTCGGTAAAAAATGAGGTTGCTCTATTCTTCTCAGCTGGATACCACACGGCGTCAATCAAATATCATACAATATATTCTAAAAATATTAATTTCATATACAGCTTTGTCGATCGTTGGATATGATCTGACATAGGATGTTCTTTTATGAGATTCTATAAACCGCAGTTACAAAAGTATTTATTATGCTGTGAATTTTTTCTAATGACATTTATCATATCCCTCCGATCTTCCGTCGCGGAAGACTTTATTTTGAAGTGATATTATACTTATATAATACATGCGTAAATGTGTCTGTCTGTCACGTTTTTACGGCCAATACTTTGAAGCTTGATGGAAAGTGGAACAATTGAATCTTATATACTAGGTTATTATAGAGGATAAATAATATCGTTTTTCCTTCAGGAATAGATTAAAAACAGAAGTCGCGATAACAGCTTGTTTCTTTATATATTTATTTATATATATATATCTTTAAAAAAGGAAACAAATATATAACAATTTATGTAAACATGTAAGTATCACTTAGCGAGTAGGCAATGAGTAAATACCTAAAATTCAAAGAATCTAGCTAATCGGGATTCTTTTGTAAAGCAATTGCAATTCAAAACATAAAAGCTTTCCGATACTGATTCATTCTTAACTAGTTCTAAAACAGGTCACGTAAAGTCGTATTTTGTATCGATGTTATCGTTTTTACTGTAGGTCAAATTTATGGCCGCCTTTTGGGTGGTTTCCGGAAGGAATCTTTAATATTACAACCAATAATTTATTAAGAATTAGGCGCTATTTTGTGGAAATCTATAATACAAAAATAATAATAAAATTATTTTTCTATAATCCGCAATGAAGTAAAATAGTAAAATATATATATTATATATGATGCTAAATGTAGAGTGGACAATCCGTTTCCATACCTGATACATGCAGGATTCTTAAAAACACATGCACAAACCTCCACCACCGCCACCATAACATACAAGCAATGTTCACTCTACATTTAGTATTATATATTTTCTATTTTACTTCATCGCGGATTATAGCAAAATAATTTTATTATTACTTTTGTATTACAACCAATCATATAAGCTAGGAAATTATATAAATAGATATTCCAAAAACCATATGCTTTATTAAATACTAGCTGTCCCCGTGACTTCGCTCGCGCCAATCCATCGACAGTAAAATAAGTGTCATATATGTCAATCAATTTATATAAAACCGTAACGTACTATTAACATAAACCTTCCTCAAGAACCTATCATTATATTATCTATCTTCAAATATCATTATCATTAAATTATCATATATCATTAAATTATCTATCATTAAACCGTACAAAACCGATAAACCGTACAAAAATCTGTTAAGTCAATTTTGAAAAATTCGGTAAAATTCAGACAGATAGCTTTCGTGGACTTTGTTTTATAATACATATAGATGCTGTTGAGTCAATTTATATAAAATCGCAAATTACTATTAACCTAAACCTTCCTTTAAAGAAAGGCCCTATCATATAATATGTATAGATACTGTTTATTCAATGTGTGTTTAAGGTTCTACTTTTCCGACATCAAAATCAAACTAGTATCATAATCAAGGCACCTCGACACGATGTCCTTATAAAGCGTGACAAGATAACTCATAAGTTATCTGTATATAGACATAGATACATTGTCAGCATTTATGTATGCGTATATGCGCCACCTTAAATTAAAAAATATCCTTTGCAATGAATTAAGTACATTTTTAAAGAGTACAATACATACTATCATAAATACGAAAATCTATATAAACTGTAATTTAGTTCAGTTAAAGATTATCAAATCAAATCACAATATCTTTATTCAAATAAGCTCTTTCAAGCACTTTTGAATCGTCAAGTATCCATATGATTAATGAAGTTACAACTAGTTCGGAATGTTGCTCTTACCGAGAAGAACAAGAAAGAAACTCGGCGGTCAATCTTTTAAACATTTTCAATTTTATATTATTAAACCGTAGTCTTGTATGTAGCTGAAGGGATTTTCAAATCCAGGCTTTTTTGTCATCCAAACCATTATATACCGGGGTTGACATGTAGGAAAAAAATCGTTCTTAATTTTCGTTCAGTAACTGGAATACGTAGGTAGGTACATATGTACGCGAAGTAAGTCGCGGATACAGCTTTAAAAAAAAATGTGTCTGTGTCATCATCTTGTTTATATTTATTTAGTAATTAATTAACAGTAATTTTCTAATTTTGTTTTAATAAAATAATTATAGCAAAATTATAAACAGTAATCAAATAATATTATATACATTTATTTAAAAACGAATACGTAATGTAGGAACGAAGTTACATATAAAAATACAAACAAGACAATTTATTCAGAACGGCAATTCAAATTGAAAATGGAACGCTTACCGAACGAGGCGTGGGGCAGCTGCGCACTGAGTGCGAGAGGCACAGACTATGTAACACCCTTCTCCCCGCTCCACCCTACTTTGCCTGACGCTACCCTTTTGCTTGGGCTGAGGGCTGGTACTGTTTCAATATTACGGGTATGGGATGCTTCTCGTATTTTTATGGCTTATGTAGAGCAGGTAGCAGAATCGTTGTTTACGGTAAGGTATTTCAAACAAACAATTTTTTTCATAAATAAACGTGCACAACATATTTGTATATGAAATTTTTGAGATATTATCTACTTCACTCTCAGAGACATTTTAAAATTATAACACGAAAATTATATAAATAAGAAATTTACACAATTATTTTTATAAATTTTAAATATAGGTACACCTAAAATATATTATATTATCTTTAGATGCATAGCTTATGGTTCAGGTCTTACTAAGTCGAAGAACGAGAAAAAAAAAATTCTCAATTAAGCTCAAAAAACCGATTCCAAAATTTCAACGATAACTGAATAACTAATTGATAATTTTTAATCTGTTAACCACACGATTTTCTACGAAGCGATTTTATCATAATTAGGTTAATTATAGACACCAAAATATAAATGATATACTTGGTAACACGTTATTTATTATGCCAATTACATGTATTTCAACAAGCTCGAGCTTACTAAACGTTACAAGTTGGAAAAGTTACAAGATTTGTAAGCAAAACTTAGTCCATAAATATGCTTGAAATAAATAATGAGCTGTTTTATTTACTAAAAACTAACAGCGAAGAAATTTGTTTCTATTCAAAAGCACTGTAAAATATCATTAGTTGTGTTGAAATTTTAAACTGATTCAAAATAATTACAGCTGGCAATACTAATAATTAATTAACTAATAATAATAGTGGGATTAAATCATCAATATCTATGCTTATTATAAAACAAACTCCTCAAAGCTGTCTGTCTGTATGTGATCGATTTTCTTCGCCTCTACTAAACCTATTTTTATACTGCTTTTGTTAAAAGATAGTCCAATTCTTCCGGAAGGTTTAGGTGAATAGTGCATTACGGTGTTATGTTAATTGTGTTTAAGAAATCGCGCAGTTGTAAATAGACTTGCCTGCTGAGAGCTTCAGTCAGGTACGCTGCGTAAACCAACACAGATACTATAGTAGTAATATACTATGAAATTGTATGTCTACAAAAAAGTCCGCGATAGCATACCTCTAATAACTATAACTATTTTTATTTTAAAATTTCAATTAAATACACTGATTACCACGCGGGTGAAGCCGCAAGCCTAACTAGTAATAATTATAATAAACCGACTAACTATAACTCAAATAGTTTTTAGTAGCAAAACGTTTATAAGATGAAGTAATGTTTGCACTTAAAGAATATATGACGCGAACAAAGGACGCGTCAAGTGAACGTCTTTAAATTACGCAAATATGGCAAGTATGTACAAATTGTTTAAAACAAAAGAGGGAATTGACAGTGAAACCGTTACCATAGTTGAGGCATCTGATGTAACAGATAGGCATGGACAGAATCACCGATCACTTAATGATCATGATATGAAAAACTTTTCATATAGCATCATCTGCTAATGAGTTTTAGAGTAACTGCTACTGCTATACAAAATTATGGTAATTCTATGAAAAAAAAAATAATAAACTAATACTGAGACTAATTCACTGATATTGAGAAAAATTATTGTTAATACAAACAAATTTAATTCTTATTTCTCATAAAATACGGTCGATAATTCGGGAAGATGACGCACTTTTACGTTATTCCTACTGAAACTATATCCTAGAAATTCCGTCTTTTGAAAACTAAAGTTAGAATTGCCAAAGTGCAATGTGTATAAGGTAAAGTAGTGTTACACTAGTAGAAAGAGATAACATATTTAAATATAGACTTAGAAGAGTCATAAAGATTGGATTAAATAAAGTTAAATGATGATTGAATAAAATAATATAAATATATTGAAATAGCGACATCTGTTCCGCAAATAGCAAAATATTTGGCGACTCTAAATAGTTCAAACAAATGTCAAAAGGTGGCGAGAGTTTGCTACTGTCGTTGGAAATATTCGTTATAAAAATAAAAATCGTTAATCGGATCGTATTTGTTAGTAATGGATATTATTATGATAGTAGAATTTGTTGCTACGTTTATCCAGTCAACAAAAAAACATTATAACATTAGAAGACGCTATTTGAAGTAAAAGTATAACCTAGAAATAACGAGCGTATTATATTCGACCTAAGAATTACATTTGTTTGTAATAACAAAAATTTTGCCTAGCAACATTGATTAGCAAAAGCGCTATCCGCTTTTATATTATTTACGCTAATGGACTATATGATTGCTTATACGAACAAATGTAGTCTTTATGTCCTATACACTGCATACGACGTAAAGAGTAAATTTGTTTGTAATAACAATAATTTTGCCTAGCAACATTGATTAGCAAAACCGCTATCCGCTATTATATTATTTACGCTAATGGACTAAATGATTGCTTATACGAACAAATGTAGTCTTTATGTCCTATACACTGCATACGACATAAAGAATACATTTGCTTGTATTCCAATAGCATTAGCATTTCTTATACAAACAAATGTAGTCTTTATGTCCTATACACTGCATACGACATAAAGAATAAATTTGTTTGTAGTAACAATAATTTTGCCTAGCAACATTGATTAGCAAAAACGCTATCCGCTATTATATTATTTACGTTAATGGACTAAATGATTGCTTATACGAACAAATATAGTCTTTATGTCCTATACACTGCATACGACATAAAGAATACATTTGCTTGTATTCCAATAGCATTAGCATTTCTTATACAAACAAATGTAGTCTTTATGTCCTATACACTGCATACGACATAAAGAATACATTTGCTTGTATTCCAATAGCATTAGCATTAGCGGGAATAATCACGTGATTAAAATCGATCATATCGTGGAACGAATATGATTCTTATATAGCAATCATACCCATGCCTAGTAACAGACTGTCAAAACTTAGGAAATGTTTATAGAATCAGAAAATACAACGACAGTCTGCATCAGATGTATTTTATAGAGAATATTTTGTTTTAACACGTATAAATTAGTTTCACTTGTATCCATGTATGTATTTGTGAATATATGTTTGTTTGTATTTAACCGACTCTCCTTAACTCAGTGTTTTGAACAAAATTGGCCGATGACGATGTAAAAGCAATATTTAATGTCAATGACTTATGGTGAGGTTGAAAACTTATTAAAACGTGTGACGTAACTTATACGTATATATAAAACACACACAAAACTCGCACACACATCTACACACTCACATACATTAGCACACACACACACACACGTGCACAACTCAGAATACGCAGCATGAATAGTTTTATTTCTTTGTCTTTTGTTAATTTTTACTAGTTTTATTTTTTAGCATGCATATTGTTATGGAGATTAAGGCCATCTGACACAGGTGTTTTTTTTCATTTAAAACAAGGTCCGAACCTTTCGTTTTGGAACATTTATGTATGTAACGAAAAATAAATAAATTATTATGATTATTATTATTAAAAGCCTTTAGAACTACAAATTATGTATATATTATTTTCATATTGGCTCATATGCCTCATATTAGATCTCTTTGTGTTTAACGATTATTTTCTTTTTGGTATATATAGTTTTTATGTATAGTCCAAAAATTCATGATGTACCTATGGTTTAGACTGTGGAGATTCTGGTGGAAATGGTCTATTGTAGTCTAAGTTTGAGACAAATTATTCCTCTACAGCCGCCATTGCCTAACAATCCCGTATACCCTATAAATTTTCATTAAATTAATTAAATTGGAGAGGAAGTATGCTCTATATTCTTTTAATCTTTCCATGTAGAGACCCTTTGCAAGTCAGTGGGAGAGTAAGCAAATTGCAACACCGTTCTACCTCTAATTAATATTTATCTATAAATATTTTCATAACTTCACTTAAGAATTGCAAGGTAACTTATTACAAGTAGCAATCCTAAAATACCATTCTAAACGACGCCTTAGCCCTGCGACACGTTCGGCCGATGCCTATGTCCAACTAACGAGATGCCATATGGTGCTTGTATAATACAGTTAACCCAATAAGTTACTTACAACACAAGCTATGGGTGCAGACAATTTAGACACTTAATAAACATGATTTAAGTGTGACAATGAATTATACAGATCTGTTCTGGGTGGCCCACTATTCGTAGTGTTGTATTTAAGCATCGACAGCGAGTCAAGACAGAACGTGTTTTTATCACAGCGTGTTTTGAGTAATGCATATCTGAAATCTTTAATCTTTTTCATGTCAGACGGTTAACGTAATAAAAACGGTAGACGATTTATGATATTAAAAATATTAAATAATGGTAATGAATAAATATACCTTAGTAATAAAGAAAAAATAACGTTAATTTAATATCTTATTATTTAAAGCTTAAACTTAATGTTGCGCTTATAACTTATTATCAACAACTACGAAATTTAAATTTAGATAGTTATTATAAACCATAGAACAAAACGATGATACAAAGATAAAGAAATATTTGCATACCATTTTTATCATTCCGCTTTAATTTATAATTCTTTAAAAAATATTAATAATACTAATAAAATAATTTATTTCATATTTCCATTCCATTCCATAATAACATTACAATACATTAGGTATATAATATATAAATAATATAATATTATGTTAGTATTAATACAAAAACTTAAGCCTAATTGTTTTAATGTACTGATTATATAATAAAAATGTATATAACTTTAAAGAAATGGTTCTTTTATATTTCAATTAAGTGCTACATAATAAAGATAAAATCTAAAGAAATTTCTGTTGAATGTCACGCATGTGCATAGTAATCAATATTTAAAATTTGTCTATGAACAAAATTTGTCTATGACAAGGCTTGCTGCTATTCATAGGTCAGAGTCAACCTAAAATGTGTCCATCGGCACTAAAAAAGAAATTAAATGAGATTTATTAACTGTCTCTCTTTTTTGTATTTGATTTGACACAGATAAGTAATTAGTTTCATCTTCCCTCTCATTATTTGTGACAGACACTTAAAGGTCTGCCTATGACTTCCCTAGTTTAGTTTAATAATTCTATGCTGCTATTACTAATAAACAATAAATAGGTAGTATAGAATATTGTTTATACAACCGGCTGTGAACGCCTTTAACGTGATACACATGAGGTGATCCCCGCGCCTACCTCAGTCCCCCTTCACGTCCTATCTCTGCGCCCTTGTACCCCACAGGCAAGGTCTGAGTTAAACGGTTAGCCTATAATGGTGCTATAACATATATAATGAAACTTAATATGTTTTGACTCTGATTTATTACATATGTTTATTTAATTGTTACCTTTTTCTTACCGAGGTGTCGTAAAATACGACTATAGTAAGTTGATGTCAGGCAGGTGGCCGGTCGTAAAATATTTAGCCAAATCATGCAACAACATGTTTATAACATGTTGTGCCCCACTTAGAGTGGGATAAGGGCAGGAAGATGATGATATTTATTTAATTGTTATTAGACATTTATTAGACATAAATTGAAATTTTAGTTCATAATTGCTACAATAAGAATAGTCTTTGCGGATTAGGTTACTAATTAATATGAATGTATATAAAAGGCAGTTTTTAAATTACCTATGTATTTACAGATGTAATTAATCAATAAAAAAAATGATAATTTGTGTAATGTAGACTATAAGGAAGGATATTTAAGGAAAATATTTCATTTTTATTAAACTAAAAGTAAAGCCAATCAAACATTGGGAAGCCAGAGCTCACTACTACATTTAGATATTACTAAATTTAGATTTATCGTACTACTAAATTTAGATTACGTGCATTCCCGTCAATAGTCAAATTTATGTAAATCAAGTTCTTACTAAAATACATGGGACTAGTTTTGTATTTATCAATTTCTGTTATAATATTATTTCTGTGCCTTAAAACCTTCATGTTTATAAATTAGAACAGAATGTTAAGCACAAAGCCTCCTGTCAATCAGCCTAACTAAAGATTATTTCACGCGGACGCGCGGGGCCAATCCCACCTCTCTGCTCCCCTTATTGGTGAATTTTAAAAAGAATTTAAATTTAATCCGCTCCCCTCCGTTAAGCTGACAGGCGGCTCTTTAAACTGAGCTCTGTTGTTGAACGAGTGTTCTTTTTTCAAACAGTCCATCGTTACAGATAATAATTTTATATTTAACTACTTCCGTGCTTTATTACCTACTAGCAATCACCAAGCCTAAAAAGGCCTAAAATTATATTTATCTAATAATAGATTTTAAGAAATCTATCCTAATATATAAAGCTATTACCACACGGCGTATATATATATATATATACGCCGTGTGATATCCGGCTGAATAGAATAGGGTGGTACTATTCTTTTTTGGTACTATTCATTTCTTACCGAGGTGTCATAAAAGGAGACTAAGATAAGTTGACCCGCCGTGTGCTATCCGGCTTAGTAGAATAGACCACCCTCCTTCTTACCGAGGAGTCGTAAAATACGACTGTTTGTTTTTTTCATTGCTTCAACGGGCTAATCTCAGGAACTACTGGACCGATTGGAAAAATTATTTCCGCCCGCCCGCGTGGAAAGATTAAAACCGTAATTTAGTATTTTCATAACCATAAAAATGATTAAAATGGGTTAAGCTTAAAAGCTAGACATGCTAATAACTATTACCGTTTACTCAGCGCACGCAAGAATAACTTTCATGTTTTGCCGTTTTCGTACTATTTTTTTTGCTGTTCCCTTCCTATTCATCTTAGCGTGATGTTATATAGCCTATAGCCTTCCTCAATAAAGGGACTATCTTACACTGAAATATTTTTTCAAATCAGTTTAGTAGTTTCTGAGATAAGCGCGTTGACAAACAAACAACTCTTCAGCTTTATATATCAGTATAGATTCCTTAAATCTATCATTAGATAAATTTTATTTTAGGCCTTTTTAAACTGATAATACGTTGTCAACCCTGACGTCCTTTATATCGTAATTGGGTTTGAATGAGTGCATAAGCAACATCGAGAATATAAGAATCATAGATTAGACCGCAATAGCACTGTTGTTAATAGTATATTCTGAGGCAGGACCAAAGTGCGACGTGATGTGAAGCTGGTGTTATGTTACTTGTTATGAAGTCAGGTGAAAGGAGTAGAAAAGACACAAATTACTAATGTCAGAAAGATGTATACTTATGTATGATGTATAGATGTATAACTACATTTTCTGCGAAGATATAGCATATCTCTCTCTGTGTTATCTGTGAGAGCGTTAATTTTGCGTTTCTCAGGTTTCTGATAAACGCAAATCTTGATCTTATTCAGCACCTACAGTCCCTCATAAGTTAAAAGGTAAATCATTTGGCTGTTATTTTGTTTATCTGCTGGATAGCAAATACCTATTTCAAAAAAGCCGCAATTTTTTTTTAATTTTCACTTTTTAGTCTCTTTTAGAGACATTTATCTGCTACTTAGTTTATTTGTCGGTTAACTATGCGACACTTTATCAGTAACTTGTGAAACAGGCCCTAAATATATTGATGGTTTCAGTAAAGATTTTATCCCAGTAAAGATTATATATTTTTATTTATTATATTATTTAAGTAATCCAGTTTATTATAACGCATTATAAAATGGCCATCAATGGGCAACATAATTCGAATAGTTACCTACAATTGAAATCAATAATTAAAATCCTCAATCTTAAAACCTTAACTGTATAAATCACCCAAAGCTCTTTGTCCCACAAAGTTCTTCTTATTCCAATACTGCCGACGCATCTTATGTTACAAAAGTAATTATATCATTATCTGGCTATAAGACGCCATAAAAAATTTAAATTAAGCTTCATTTATAATATACTATCCGTTTTACCTACCTGTATGCTTAGTGTGAGTTATTTTAACAGACTCGATCGCTTTAGCGTTACTATAACTTGTATGACGCTGCAACAGCGACATCTAGTAACCGCCGTATAAGTATTAGGAAATATGGATGCCGGGGGAGAATTTCATTCCCGTGCTGTGCTGCCCTCTGTATGGAATAGGGATGTGACTTGTAGTAGAAAAAAATCGATTAACAAAAAATCGATTTTTAACCCTTTAAAAATAATCGATTTTTAAAAATCGTTTATTTCGTAAGTCGATTTTTTTAAATCTTTTTTTTTTCTATTTCAAAATTTGTTTTTTTTTAATATTAATAATTAATTACAAAAAAGGCTTATTAAAGTGGACAACTACCAAGAATTAATATTAGATGCGCTGTTTGTAAAATAGGATTAAAATGTGTAGTTTGGCTACATTGGTTTCATCCAACAATGCATATCTAATCTTAAAAAACAAGAAAAAGAGTAAAAAAGAAAAAGGGATACATAAAATAATCGATTTTAAGAAAATCGATTTTTGATGAAAAAATAATCGATTATTAAAAATCGATTATTTTGAAACCATAATCGATTATTTTAAAAATCGATTATTTTTTCACGTCGCTAGTATGGAAATCGTCCCTGTTTAAAGGAACCTTTAGTTTGTTCTAAGCTTTAATTCACATTCCGGCTAATATATTACAGTACAGTAATTTCTTACTAGTTTGTAATCCATCTACTTATCTGAACTATTAAACATCCGAAAGATGATAAATGTACTATTGAATATAATAAAGAACGCAAGATATTTTAAAGTCCTAAATTCATTGTTTTTAGGTTTTCTATAATACGCATAATGATATTTACAATTTTTTTTATATAAAACTAGCCTACCTAAGCCTTACGAAGCATTACCTACTTTATTGATTTAGCAATCATTTCTTTCTACATTTAACATACATTTTATATCATTGACATACATAAAAATATTTTTTGAATTTAATTTTGACATATTGTAATCAGATAATTTTATTGTAAGTAATAAATAGTATAATTATTGTTTTAACGATATTCCAGTTATTTTTATGACATTTTATATCTAAAATCTTAAATATAATTGAAACTAAAATTTGCATGCTGTGTAACAGTAGAATAATTTTATTGTAAGCTAGTAATAAATAAAATAATTGTTGTTTTAACGATATTCCAGTTTTTTTCTGACATATTGTATCTAAAATCTTAAATATAATTGAAACTAAAATTTGCATGCTGTGTAATAGTAAAATATGTTTGTGCCTGTTAAAATGACAACATCATCATCATCTTCCTGCCCTTATCCCACTCTAAGTGGGGTCGGCACAACATGTTATAAACATACTGTCACATGATTTGGCTGCGTTTTTACAACCGGCCGCCTACCTGACGTCAACTTACCTCCGTCGTATTTTACGACACCTCGGTAAGAAAGAGGGTGGTCTATTCTACTAAACCGGATACCACACGGTAGGTCAACTTACCTTCGTCGCCTTTTACGACAACTCGGTAAGAAATGAGGGTGGTACTATTCTATTCAGCCGGATACCACACGGCTTGCCTGTTAAAATGACAACATCTCTGTATATTACTTACATTCTAGCAAATAAATTATTATTATTATTCTGCAGAGAGTTGGTTGAAACAATATTCTGGCATCCGCGAAGTTGAATAAAATAAAAGGAAGTAGTAGTGTAGTCGTAATAAACGCCTAAATTTTGACGCTGACGTTTAAATAGAGAGAGACAATGTTTGACAAAACTATCGATGAGTGAAACCCGACCCTACATGATGCGACACTTTAGATGTCAAAGTGATTTTACTATCGGTTCTCGATTTTGATCTAAAAACGCAGTGATATTTGAAAAATTAAAAAAGAATGTAAATATTATATCCTCTGAATCTAAATCTAAATAAGAAATATTCAATCTTATTATTTTGTTCTAATTAAAACAAAATTTTGAATTGTATTGCATAAAATTCCTTAATTGTATTTATTTATTTTTCATAGACCATCAACGATAAATACATCATTCACATTAAATAAACACATTATTAATATAGACAGGTTTTAATTAATTACAGATGGTGACGACATGAGCATTACAGTTGACAAAGTATACGCAGAAAATAAAATAAAGGGAAAAATTAAGTATGATAATAAGTATTATATGAACGGCATGTTAACTGGCTAAATAATAACGAGCTAAATAATAAAATTTAAAACTTAAACTTTTTGAATAGTACGTTCGTGCAAAGAGATCTTAAATTATTGCAGCAGATTAAATTAATAAATGACTACAAAATATATTACTATCTAAGAACAATATTTAGCGTTAATGTAGTTTTAAGACAACGTGGATTTTATTAGGTTTTATTTAAAAAATATATATAGAATTAGGCGTTACTTTGCAGAGATCTATTATACAAAAGTAATAATAAAATCATTTTACTATAATCCGCGATCAATTTGCATTATAATTCGATAAAAAAGTATCGCCGATAGTAGCAAGGTAAATTATAGATATTCTATAATTAAAAAATAAAAAACAATCTAGCCGATATGTACAGAAGATAAAGATACTGCATATTATGTAATCGGAACAAAGCCTCCTGAAACTAGCTATTGTGTAAAATGTCTATGTTATTGAATAAATATAATATGTATTCATAAGTACAAATGTTATCTTCAATTAAGTTTAATATTCATATTCTAATTTTAAAATAATAAGATTAGGAAATATACTTTTAGTACATAATGAAATAATTGTATAGTGTTAAAGACTTATTTAAATGTAAAGAAATTCACATTAGCAATAACATTACTCGATAGAGATGTTGCAACCGTTTCTTCTAGATTCTAGAACAAATGGTAACAAAGTCGATTCAGTTTAATTAAAATGCGCAAGTCCGAAGTCGGCGCATGCGCACCAGAGGTGCCTTTGTGGCGGCCATATTTTATGGCCTTTTTTTGGGCAACCTTTAAACAAAACTTCAGCCATTCATGGAAGTCAGGTATAAATTTCACGTCAACGGTTTTTATGTATAGTCTTTTAAAGCAGGCCGCTACGTTAAAACGATTAACTTTAAGACGGAATTTCGTAGAGCAATTTATTGTGACTTAGCATTTTTAATCCTACTTACTGTAAACGGATTATTTTTAATTATATTTCGGCATTTTCGTTATCATTCATACACTTTTTGACTCACATCGAATATAACAGTAGCGTTTTAATTATCTAAGGCGTTACACCCTTTGTACTCCATTTCACGATACTTGATGGTAGTTTCTGTATAGGTATCCTAAATAGAGTCACCCATGTCTATTCCATATTTAAATTTCAGAATTAAGAATTATGTAACGTAAAATTCAATCTAAAAACCAAAGAATGTTATCTATATTTTCTAGATTTATTAACTAACACTTATCACATAAAACTATCAACCTATAATATCCGTTACGTTTATATTCAAATTAATAATAATTTTAACCTATCATTAAATATTTTAGTACTTACATATTAAATTCTACTACCAATTCTTAACAACTATCGATCCACACACAATGTGCGTCATCTGAATGAAATGTATTCTGGAAAAATTAAGCTAGATGCATCTTCAGTCTGCGGCACCTAATTTCGAATTCAAGTCTCGTTCACGAAATCAATGATTTTTCTGTTCAGTATTCGGAAAATGCTCTGCATTGCAGGGAAATGAAAAATTCTTTAATAAAATAAGTGTTCTTACCTTTTTTGAACCCGGCGCCACCGTTGTCAGTTGTTTATAACGAGAAAATTAATAAATTCGTCTGTAAAGACTTATCGAACGCGTCTTCTTGCAAAGCTACTATGGAGCTTTCTCAAAGCTTACTCAATGTCATTAAAAATCCTATAATGCCTGCTTTATCTACATTCTATATAACGCCATCTTTTGCTGGATAGGTGAAATGTTATAAGAACGCTTCGTCTTAACCATTTTTTTTTAATCAACGCAATATACAAAAACTAATTATTACAATCTCAAAATTAATACGAAGAGTATGTAAAGATATATGATTTTGATTTAATTTATATTTTTTTATAGAAGACAAGCTGATCGTACGTTTTTTCCATTAAATTCCTATTAGAAACGTTATAACATGGCTACACTGTAAACTTACTCCTATTAGAATTGTTAGTGCTGCCATCTTACCATGACATTAAGAATCATCTTGTAGCCTCACGGTTTTCAAATACAGCATACACATTCTAGACCCCCATTTCTAGTCGAAGTTCTTATTAAGCTGAAAAGATGTCGCGCATCACATTTAAAACTATTCTGTAATTTTTGGCGCAATTTGTGGTGGCGGTTGTGGAGGTTTGTGCATGTGTTTTTACGAATCCTGCATGTATCAGGTATGAAAACGGATTGTCTACATTTAACATTATATATGGGTATTTTCTTTTTTACTTCATCGCGGATTATATCAAAATAATTTTATTATTACTTTTGTATCAGTTTCCTTTGAGTTGTGATATTTTGGAATTCAAAATATTCTGTATTCAAGTACCTAAACTTGATAACCAGTGCTTTTGAATCGTCAACTCTACTGTTGGTTCGGATAGCTGTTCCTACCGAGAAGAACCGGAAAGAAACTTGGCGGTTGCTCTCTTCAAATCAAATTAAAGTAATCTTTATTCAAATAAGCTCTTTCAAGCACTTTTGAATCGTCAAGGATCAATATGATTAATGAATGTTGCTCTTACCGAGAAGAATCAGAAAGAGACTCGGCGGTCAATCTTTTAAACATTTTAAATTATAATTCACAATATAATTCACATTACTAGTTATATTTAGTAACTACTGTAATAATAAGCGTATCGACTTTTGACAAATATTCAACACAAAGGAGAACCTGATATACAATGGCAGAATCTGTTTATAATGGTCGATGTACCTTAAACGGTATCTTATCAGTCGTCAAACCAATGTCATACACACGCGACACAGTGGGCACGAGATGAAAAATGATTCGCGACACAGAGCACACCTTAATGTAAGGTATCTCGAAATCCAGCCGCGACCGGCCGGACAGCCCGACATTAATAATATTAGTCATAATGTGACACAGAATACATGATGTGTATCTCACATTGGTATGCTTGGTATCGGTTTTGTAAAAAAAACTAAAGAGTGTATCGTCATAGGTCCAAATACTTTGGTGAGTTGGGGCGGTTGGCGGTGACCCTGTCTTCAGCTTTTCGGGTTGCAGGTTCGATTCCCGACGAATGTTAAAATTTGTTGGTTGTTAGAGCCTGGGTGTATATTTGTTTACAATTAGTACCGCTAATTAAATCAACCATCAATTCCATAACCTACATTTTCTCAATGAGACAATTTTTTCTAAATTCTAAAATTTATATTACTTATTTTTTTAGCAGTGATAATATAAGCTTTTCTTTCTTTTTTCATTTCTTACCGAGGTGTCGTAAAAGGCGACTAAGGTAAGTTGAACCACCGTGTGGTATCCAGTTGATTAAAATAGACCACCATCTTTCTTATCGAGGTGTCGTAAAAGGTGACTAAGTTAAGTTGATCCAACGTGTGGTATCCGGTTGATTAAAATAGACCATCATCTTTCTTACCGAGGTGTCGTAAAATACGACTAAGGTAAGTTGGCGTCAGGCAGGCGGCCGGTCATAAAAAACGTTGCCAAATCATGTGACAACATATTTATCATATGTTGTGATAAATATGTGTGAGGATATATGTAATGTACTGTTAAATTAAACATTCCGGAAGAATTGCGCTGTACAAGTAAAAATTGTACAAAAATATGTGCAGTAGATTTTGAGAAAATCACGCTTTTTGGATCTTTGTTTTATACTAAGTATAGATAGATACGGAAATAAATAAATATATGGGACACTTACACACACGGTCGTCCGTCCCCAAAGTAAGTAATTTAATACTTGTGTTATGGGAGACAGACAACTGGTGAATATATACTTATGTATATTTTAAATACATACTTAAATAAAATCGACTGGCCCGTTGGCGCAGTGGGTATTGACCCTTGTATTTAAAAATATATAAGTATATATTCACCAGTTGTATGTCACTCATAACACAAGTATTAAGTTACTTACTTTGGGGACGGACGACCGTGTGTGTAAGTGTCCCATATATTTATATATTTATTTAAATATACACCCAGGCTAAAAAGGTCAACAAATTCATTTATAGAAAATGTTGGCCTTCGGCGGGAATCGAGCCCACGACCCGCGGAGCTGAAGGCAGGATTACTACCCACTGCACCAACGGGCCAGTCAACATGGAAATGCGTTGTGAACCGGATATAGCCGTAGTAAAAGTATAAAGCAAAATATTCCGACAGCATGATTTATAGGTTCAAGCTCCGATACGCGGCCGCGACCTACAAACTAAAGCAACCTTCACATTTTTCGACTCTTTGTTGGCACGTGGTACCCAGCGCCCCCTCGCAGGTTGTCATTGGTACTATCATTTATCATCACTCAATACGAACGGAGGCGACGAGCGGGCGGTTGCAGCAAATATTCCAAATGAACTCAGATAACAGTTTTTTCTTTTACTAGACATTATAACTGTGCGAAATGATTTTATATATTTCTAGTTATGCCAGCTTCACCCTCGTGGAAATTAGTGTTTCAAAAATTTTGTATCATCATCATTCTCTTACCCTTATCCCACTCTAAGTGGGATCGACACAATATGTCTTCTTCTTCCATTCTCCTCTATCATTCATCAACTCTGGTGGCATTCCCTTAATATGCATATCATTTTTCACGCAATCCATCCATCTTTTTTTGTAGACAAAAGTAATAAGCTGTGATAGCCCAGTGGTGAGACCGTGAGACTCTAGAGACGATCATGGGTTCAAACCCCGGGCAGGTACCAATGAGTTTTTCTATTAAAACTCATGAGCCTATTTGATCTTATAAGCCTATTTGATGAAGGAAAACATTGTGAGAAAACCTGCATATCTCTATAGAATTCTAGAGATGTGTGTAACCTACCAAACCGCACTGAAGCAGCGTGGTGGATCTTAGCTCCAATCTCTTTAAAACTGAACTGAAGTGGCAATGGGCGGGGCACATAGTTCGAAGAACCGCAGGACGTTGGGGTCTCAAGGTGCTGGAGTGGCGACCCCGCACCGGAAAACGCAGTGTAGGCAGACCCCCCACCAGATGGACAGACGACCTCAAAAAGGTCACGGGGAGCCGCTGGATCCAGGCGGCACAAGATCGTGTGGCGTGGAAGTCCATGGCAGAGATCTATGTCCAACAGTGGACGGCTATTGGTTGAAGAGAGAGAGAGAGTCTACAGACAAAAAATATTAATCATTTCTCAATTTGACTTTAGAGTTATTTATACTAAAGTAGGGGAGCCATAGGCAGTCCAGTAAGTGATAGTGACATAATAAAACAGTACCTGGGTGACCTGGGTGGGTCATTTTTTTTTAAATTTTAAAATACATAGATCTACTTAACAAACGTGAATTCCAACATTGCATTCGTAAATTTTAAATTGTCATGTTTAACAATTGTTTTCTTTAAAGTTATAAAAACTTCCACGTATATATTATTATTTTCCAACTTCAGACCATTATTATACTTAACATAGAAAAAAGAAACAAAAGTCTATACTCATAATTTATTTTATCATTTTCACCAATTTTCTCAAATTTAATACACTTTATTCATACAATACAATAATTTAAATGATCATGTAGCATACTTCTCTAGAGCTCTCATTTAACTGGAATGAACGATAAAGATATTTATATTTATTAATTAGAAAGAAATAACACAAGTAAATAAACAATATTATACAAAATAGGAAATAATAGACAGATCGAATAATAGGCCACATCCTATTGCACAACATAATTTATAATGTAGTTATTTAGAAAATAACACGAGCGTCTTAAAAAGAATTAAAATTTGGAAATCACTTAATTATACTATATGACGTACCTACTATTTACAAACAATAAATAAAGCAACAAATAAACCCGATAAAAAATCAAAATTAAGTAGAAAATGATACAAACACAATCCCTCAGATTTTAAATATGTAACTCAAAAAGCTGTTTCACTTAAGAATAAAATTTAACAAAATATCACAGCTGACCACGACATTTCTGGAGTTCTAACAAAACTTTAAGTAATATGAAGGAAACTGTGTCTATTGGAAGAATGGAAGAATAGTAAGAATTGAAACAAAAATAACATTACAATATTTTAAATAAAATAATTCTATAATATATTTACATATACTAACTGCATTTTAAGTACATTTTACAAATACGACATTAAAGATTTTATAGTACGCATTAGTCAAAGGGATTAATAAATTGGTATCGTTGGTTGACATTAAAAACTATTTATAGATATTCTAAACGATTTCATTATCGAACATGATTTTATAATCATATTATTTGTTATATACAACTAAGAACAGGAACATAAAACAGTTCATCGAAAAAGTTAACAATATAGTGAATTTATTAAACTTTTTTCGATAATTTCTAAAGTTAATTAATATATTTACATATTAAGAAGAAATAACTTATTCACAGTTTTCTAAATTAACTGAGCTTATATCCTGTAATTAAGTTCACAGCGTCTTTACAAGCCCTTGCTAATCTATAACGTTATTATAATAAAGTGTACTAGCAATATTTATGGGTTAAGTAAAAATTAGAATTGTTTCGACAATCATGTTATTTTGTTCTGAATTCGCCAAATTTTCTTATCCCTGTACATTTCCGAATTTGTTATTTGAATGACGGCTACTTTATACACAATTATTATTTAAAGATATAATGTTTTTATATTATTATTTCATAGTTTTAGCGGTTGAAATCTAACAAACATGTCTATCCTAATTTCTAACTAGCCATCACAATTTACACTATTATTCAATAATTTGTTTATATCATACAATTTTAGGAATATAATGCATATAAATTTATAGCTTATGACTAGGCAAAATTCTTTCTAAATCAACAATTTGACACAATCATGTTGATTTTAGGTTATGATATAATACGACGCAAGTTAAGAGTTAAAAATAAGGATAATATTCACATTGAAAACTTCATTTTAGAATTAGGATCGCACTCTTGATCTTCAGCTGATTTCTTTGTATTTACGTCTTAAGTATTTCAGCACAAACACTCTGCAATAACTGTCACTGAATGTCACAATAATAACTTTCAACAAATTAGTCTAATAAATTTTTCAAACAGCGAATAACTGATCTAGTCTAGTTGCTGTAACATCTACTTTTGCTGTGATGTTACATACAACCCCGTGGTAGAACGGTCGACTAATATATTTAGTAAATCAGTTATCCACTATTTGAAAAATTCCACTGATCCTATGCTGATAAATGAGCAAATTGGCTCGGGTGAAGATCGAATTGGTAAGGATGGCCATACGGATTCATGTGATAAGGTACGATATTCATCGACGCCATTTTGTGTTCTTTCTTCCATTTCATGCGCCGGTTCTGGAACCAGATCTTGATCTGGCGTTCCGTAAGACAAAGGGCGTGCGCGATCTCGATCCGTCTCCTCCGAGTTAAGTACCGGTTAAAGTGGAATTCCTTCTCGAGTTCGAGTGTCTGGTAGCGCGTGTAAGACGTTCTCTGGCGTTTTGTTTCTCCGTTCGCATTGACTGTACCTGAAATAGTGAAAACAAAAATTGTTAATGTTATATAATTAATTCGACGTCCACACTGTCGAAGTTTTTATTAAACTGTACAGGTTATAATTTTTCTGGTAAGGTTACGATATAACAAGTCTTGAATTTGATATTTGGGGTCAATATGGTATAAGTGGCGAATTATGAGGATGATGACTTTCATATCTCTCTCAAAAAAGCAGCTCGTTTCATTTGAAGCTACATTTTCAGTTACCATGAAATGAATTTGTAGTTAAGTGCAATTAAGTGACGAAAAAAGAATTCTAGTACGTTCACGACAGAAGTTAATTATGCGCTATACTCGTTATAAAATAAGGTACGTTAATATTTAGAACTGAATGCCCGTTTGAGCGCCAATGAATAGTTGGCTCGATCGTCTTCGTGCCTTGCCACGCTTGCTCGATTGTGATGTACAGCTTGCGGCAATGCGCATGATTCAAGACGAGATTTCTGTTAAGAATTTATAAAGCACACTTTAATTTATTACAATATACGTCTCAGAAATGATTTATTGTACGAGTTGTAAATATGAATTGATTTAAAACATGGATAATGTTTTAGAAAAGTATTCCAAGGTAAAGAATACAAACACGTTGAAGGAATATTAATATAGAACGTTTATTTTGTTGGATAAAATTAGTTCTGATAGTAGATATATTGGAGTAGACTACAACAATTTACTACAGGGACGAGAGAAGGATTTGACAATGGCGCGAACAGTCGGCGGAGTCATGGGTTGAATGCCGCGCGCGCAGCTGTCACGCCACATCGCCGGTGCAGCCCACCACTTGGTCGGCTTGGACGCTCGCCAGTCCACTCTTGATCGATACGCGCACTGTCCGACTCTGTCTTCTAAATTAAACTGTGTCATTTGTTATATTTCTTTAAGCAGCCTCGACCACTAATGAATCGCTTTCGAAATAACCGACTATTAACGTTTGTTTATCAACTCTATTGACAACATCGGTCTCCTCAGAATGATGAATCATAAGTGCAGCTTATAAAGTAACGCAACTGATTTTATTAATACAAACAGTACGATCATCATATAAAAGAAACGCGATGATAATAAATACAGCACCAGCATTCGATTTTCTCCTTTATTCCGACCGAAATGTCAAGTCCGCGTCGATAAAGATGTTTAAATACTATAAATATTCGATGTCCTTCGCAGTACTACAAGTGATGTTGCAGTAAAAACCCTACGAGATTGAAATGTTAGTGACAGCCCGATGCACAAACAACTGACTGACAGCATTATTTTAACATAATCCTTGTACAGATACGAAACGAATGGACACAATACGAGGGCATATGAATTTCAATGTGAATTTACAAATATGTTGATTTTGATGAAATGCTTATATTAAAATTCAGATTTGAAATAGGTATGATTAGGAAGTGAAGATGGATAAAAAAAACTGCGGAACAGGTATAGGCGATATGTCACTGTGACAAAAGAGCCAGCCTGTTACATTATTTTGCAATACATCAAGGTCTCCAGTAGCGTTAGTTACGTGTTCTGATGCTAAAGCTTCGCTTACACTGGATTTGACGTCAATGTTGCGGTTATTTTTCATCCTAAGTTTTAATGAGTGTTGACATATAAATATAATTATTATGAACTCATTCTATAGCGTAACAAAATCGTAACAATTTGTTCGTGGAGCCTCTTCTCCTGATGATGCTTTGGTTTCGGGGCGAAACGATCATAGAGGTTGTGGTAGTGAGTGTGTGTTGTGCTTGTGTGGAGTGTTGGTGCTGGTAGCGTTTTGTGATACGTGTGGTAACTTGTCCTGAATGTATGACGTATGTGATTGTTGCCTGCTTCATACAACTAGCATTACATATATTTTCCTTACACTGTACTATAGAATTCCGTAAAGTAACGCCTGCTTCTGTGTATCAGCGTGTAAAGTATATAACTTCATAATCGCAAAATATTATAAAAATATAAAAAAATTTAAATAATAATATAAGATAGTATTAGTAGTATAGTATTTAAGGTAGTAGTCCCCTGAAGCAAGTGTTTAAAAACCCTGGGACGTTAATTGATTCTTTAAAAACAATTATATCTTTCTTTCCTTCGTTCTTTTAAAAAAATTAGCCTATAAAAATTGCCCAATTAGAAATAAAAAGATCTTGATTACTCGTCAGTAAGAGTGATATATTAAATTATATCTACTCACATTCCATTCGTACACACAGTATAAGCAAAAATTTGGATTTAGTTAAATTTTAATCTATCAATACCACTAAGAAATAATTTAAAATATAGTTGCTAAATAAGAAATGAAATAGAAATAGTTTATATAGTAATATTGTACGAACTTTCCGAGCTTATTTTTCACATTTAAAATAAGTAGTATATGAATATGCGTCCACTATAGCTTTCAACTCATTAACTGTCTTGCCTGGTTCCGATTACAAGTCCATTATTAGTCGGAATTTGCAGATCGGACGCAAAATGTATCTAGTCCTTACAATGCCTTCATATTGCGTCTGACGGCACTTGCACTAAAGACTAGAATTCTAAGATAACGCGCAATTCAGATAATTCCATGGTCACAGAAACATTGATATCGACGAAAAATTGGATGTCGAGAAAATAAATACCAACTGATTTTTCTTTTGTCAAAGCCCTATTGTGAAATTAATTTGGATATAGAATTGAAAGTAGAATGTTATATTCGTTGATATTTAATAAAGCTTGTACCTATTATTATGAAATGGAATTAAAAAATCATGATAGAATCATAGAATTAAAATATAATGGCCATACGATTTTAGAGTTACCAAAACATTAAGGAAATATTAATTTACACATAAACAACGTTGTTATCTATAGTAATATATAAAGTGGAAGATTTTGTTTGATTATTTAAACGCGTTAATCTCATAAACTATTAGACCGATTTGAAAAATTCTTTGAGTGTAAGATAGTCTATTCATGGAGGAAGGCTATGAAATGTATAACATCACGCTAAAATAAATAGGAGAGGAGCAGCAATAAAAAATATTCCGAAAACTATAGCTTTTTTATAGCTTTCCCTGCGTGCGCTAAGTAAATGGTGAAAGGTATTCAAAAATCTTGTATTATAAAATTCATCATCTTCCTGCCCTTATTCCACTCTTTAAGTGGGGTCGGCACAACATGTTATAAACATGCTGTCAAATGATTTGGCTGCGTTTTTACGACCGGTCGCCTGCCTGACGTCAACTTACCTTGTCGTATTTTACAACACCTCGGTAAGGAAGAGGGTGGTCTATTCTACTAAACCGGATACCACACGGTGAGTCCACTTACCTTAGTCGCCTTTTACGACACCTCGGTAAGAAATGAGGGTGGTCTATTCTACTCAGCCGGATACAACACGGCGGATCTTGTATTATAAAATTGTCCCCTCTAAAAGTTCTAAATAAAAGTCCGCGACACCTAGTCTAGCTTTTAAAGGTAACACACTTTAACCATTGTTATGGTTATTAAAATACTATACCTATTACGATTTTAATCTTTTCACGCGGGCGGAGCCGCTGGCAATTTGTATAATATAATTTCAGCCCATCAATCAACAATCAATATATTTTGATACTTAAAACTTCTAATAAATAAAACTTATTCCAGTAATAGCTTTACAATTTACACTAAAAATTAATTTGAAAAATATCAATTATTATACATATAAACATACGGGGTCACATCGCGATAAAATCGAGTAACCTTTGTATAAGGTTCGATGTTTGGCAGAGTTGCATCCACCTTGACTACGAACTGACTGACTGGTCACGAACGAACCAGCAGAGTCAGTCAGTCAGAGATAACTCTATTTTATCGCGGTGTGCCCTGTATGTTTATATGTATAATAATTGATATTTTTCATAATTGTTAGTGTAAATTGTTATTCCATAACTGGAATAAGTTTTATTTATCAGAAGTTTTTAGTATCAAAAATATATTGATTGTTGATTGATTGGTTGAAATAATATTATTTATAACTTATATCAACGTTATTTAAGTATCATATAAATTAATTTTTCGTTAAAGTTTTATTAACTTTTAGATCCTATGATTATTACTTCTATTATGTTATTCTAATTAATAATAATATATGCTTTATTAAATATTAAATATAATAATAACGATTATATAATAACAAGTATGAATTACGAAAGTAAAAAATCTACCATCAAAAATACCATATCAAATGTTTTTGTTAGAAAATAAAATGCTCCTTTATGTATCGTTAGTGTTTCTAGGCCACAGACCATTTGATATTCCGTCTGAGTCTAGACATATTGCATGGTCGAATTGTAAACGAATGACATCCAATAATACCTATGGATGAGTCTTAAATTTGAAAATCAAAACAGCCTGTGTCTAGGGACAATTTCAGTGACACTTATATTTTTTGAGGGTTTGTTATATCTGTTTTTTTGTAATGCTTTAATTTTTTTGGGTTTATAGCAGAAGGACATTTGTAAATATTACTGAGTATACGTGAGTGGGTGAAAAACCCAAAATATTGGAAAAATTTTGGGTGTTAGAAGAAGTCCCTATTTATGGATTTACCTTTCTTTTTCCAACAATATACATCTCGAATCTCGAAAGGTTTATGCTTCAGTGTTAGATACGCAGAGGCATATTTGTATATTTTAAATATTTATTTAAGGTGATCATGTCATCATCCTCCTCCCTTATCCTACTCTAAGTGGGGTCAGCACAACATGTTGTCACATGATTTGGCTACGTATTTTACGACCGGCCGCCTGCCTGACGTCAACTTACATAAGTCGAATTATACGACACTTCGGTAAGAAAGAGGGTGATCTATTCTACTCAGGCGGATACTACATGGCGGACTTATTTAAGGTGATCATCATATCATTATATTTAACTATTTTGCTGTTAAAACGGCCGACTTGCCTTTTTAACAGCAGATGTTGAGCCATTTAATTTATTTTTAATTAATTGCTAAATTTTTCTGTCCTTAGCTTTATCATCTAGCTAACTGTCCCACCGACTTCGTCCGCGTGGAAATCAATGTCACAAAATTTTTCAAAAGAATTGCACTATTTTTTAGTAAAAATCGAACAAAAATTCGTTCAGTAGATTTTGAGAAAATCGTTCGCATACAGACAGAAAACTTTTTTTATATATTTATTATAATGCCACTCAACCAATTTACTATTTCTAACATAATCTATATATTCCAAAGAAATATCTAAAGACTCTAAAAATGAGGTTCGTTAGCTTTTTTTATTTATGCCGCTTATTTATTATATATTTTAATCGCTCCTTCCACTCCAACTAACTGTATAAGAAAAATGATCGCGGGCCATTCGAAATATTTTTCTTACATCTTTCCATCAACGTGGATACTTAATAACAGGCTAGATATGCCAACATAAAAATGTTTAGCGATAAAACATCAAAGAGGGCATGACTAATGACACCTAGATGAAAACGGAATACATGCAATAAAAGTGTCGTGTGTATTTTTATTCAGTAATCCTGTGATCACTTGACAGATAAGTAAAAGAGGAGTAAAACTTGTTTAAAAAACCATAATTATCTTTAAATAAAACGTTTTATTAGATTAATGCGCGTGACTTTGGAAAAATAGAAGCACTTGTGTCGTACATATAGCCGACTGTCTCGGTGGCGTAGTTGGCAGTGACCCTGACTTCAGTTCTACGAGTCGTGAGTTCGATTTCCGCAAAGGGAAATATTATTATATGTTTTTCTGTATGTCCCTGATAGACTCCGAAACGGCCTGACCGATTTTAATGAAATTTTTAGATCTTTAAATTGACCTAGTGGATAATCGTAGTTTTCTTTAAAAATAATTGTTGAAATAATTTATTGAAATAAGCGGTACTTTGCGGAGATCCATAATACAAAATTAACAATTATTTTGCTATAATCCGCGATGAATCAATTTCAGAATTTCATCTCGGATTATAGAAAATAATTTTATTATTACAAATAATTGTGGTTTTTCGGATCTGCGTATAGATGTATTTAAGTATTTCTTTAAAATTATGCATGTGAGCAGTTATATTATGTCATCTATATAGGTTACTTAACTTGGGAACAGTCGATTGTGTGTGTAATGTCCCATATATTTAAAATATCTGATTTTTTAACCTTCTCATCTAGATCTTTAAGTAGTGTTTTTATTAAGGTGTTTATGGCTATTAATTAAAATAACACGAAAGAAGTTAAACCTTATCAAATTCATTCTTTTGATATAAAAACTCCCATAAATATATATGCCCATAACAGTCTTGTCTGTATTAACTTTCCGTTCCAATTTAATCTTAGATGGTTATAATTAGAATGATACAATGTTTAACAAGTTAATAAGGATATCTTTGTGTTGGATGTCTTTCACTGACTGTGTGTTTATCCTCTTTACAAACATTAATAGTTCTTCGAACTACGGGCTCCACTAGTATAGCAAATCGATGGTTAAAATTACCTTAAAATTTTTCTTTGCGATTTTGTCGTGGAATCTATCTCCTGATGATGCTTCGGTTGCGGAGCGAAACGATTGTTGAGTTTGTCATAGTGAACGTATGTAGTGCTTGTATATTGTGGTGGCAAAGGTGGAGATTTGTGCATGTGTTTTTACGAATTCTGCATGTATTAGGTGTGAAAACAGATTGTTCTATTTTACTCTATCGCGGATTATAATAAAATAATTTTATTATTACTTTTGTAGGATCTCCGCAAAGTAACGCATAATTCTATAAATTACGTTAAAATTAACAGCAACAATGCTGCCAATAAGGTTTTATATCGGCATATTAAGCTAAACAAAGATGCATACTCTATGTAAATTTAGTAACTTAGGTATATAATCTAAAAAAATCATACCATAAATATACACCTGAAAAGCAGGAAATGTCTCAGTGACAACATAAAAAACTTGTTGCCACGAGTAAATGTATACCATCTGCCGATTACAAGCAGTCGGTGCATCGACAAACAGGTCATCCTACAGTATTCGATACAAACAGACACATTAATCATGAATAGCGGGCGAATTTTAAAATTTTGATCCGGTCTAGTATTTTGAATTTTAAGTTGCAACTTGATACCTAGTATTGAATATTTAGACAATTTAGAGTTACAAAGTCTTGTTATATTTATTAATAGGATTAAGCGTTCTGTCGTGTATTATACTGCTGGGTAGAGTAGACCACCCTTATTTCTCACCAAGGTGTCGTAAAAGGCGACTAAGTTAAGTCGACTCGCCGTGTGGCCGGCGCCGGCTGAGTAGAATAGACCACCCTTATTTCTTACCAAGGTGTGCGTAAAAAATAACAAAGGTAAACGTCAGGGAGGCGGTCGTAAAATACGTAGCCAAATCATGTGACAACTTGTTTATAACATGTGCCGAACCCACTTAGAGTGGGATAAGGGCAAGAGGATGATGATGATGTATTATAGATATAGCTGTCCGTCCACGCGTTGATGTGGCTCATTCTAGTTTCGAATTTCCCTCGAAGCAGAACTAAACAGCTTTTAATGCTCCAATTGCCACCAAGCTTTATACAAACATTCGCTGAGTAATTTTAAAGATTGTGTGAAAATTTCATTAAAATAGTTTCAGACTTGTTTTTTTGAATCTATAAAGGACATACAGACAAATATTCATTTTTATATATTAGAAGAAAATTGGTAATATTTATAGATCATTTATTTATTTATTCATCATCTAAACTAAATATATCATTTCCTATTTTAAAATATTTTTTTCTCGTCATAACGAAAAAAACGTTTAATTAAATAGAAAATAAGTAACAAGTAATAGCTGTAATAATTAATAATTCAAATTTAAATAATTCTTTTTTCAAATTGGCTTTACAATTCAAAATTACAATGAAGCTATGACTGGTTCGAAGAGCTCTTACAAAGAACAACCAACAAAAAACTCGGCGGTCACTCTTTTCAAAATTAATTACAATAATGTATTATTAATTAATAATAAAGTAAAAAATAATAAATAAAAAAGCAAGTATAGGAAAATAATTTTATTACGGGATTTATTTCGGACTATAACAAAATAATTTTAATATTACTTTTGTATTATAAATCTCCGTAAAGTAACACCTAATTCTATAAACTATATAAGAAAAAGTATTCCTGAAGAGCTTCTGTTATCTATATAACACAATCTTTATTCATAAAATTTTTATTATTACATTCCTATATCGAAATAAGAAGTATGCTTAAGTGGTAAGAGTATTATTGCATTTTATTATTTACTTATTTTTTACATACAGAAAATTAAAAGGTGCGGCGACTTTGAGGGATACTGCAATATTAATCGTAGTCCTCACTAATTCCTTAAAGGTCATGCCTTGAAGCTACTAATCCCTCCCGTGAATAATCGCAAAGATATCTGTCATGTGAAGAAAAAATAGACTCTATGAAGTTAAACATAAGGTTTAATTTCAAACAGAACGATATTATCGCGACTTGACCACTACTAATTATTTTTACTTGTCACCTACCTATCAGGAATCTACTTTAAATGCTACCCGCGTCGTGCTTGAAGTTTTATTTGACTAATCTTTTTTAAACTTTTTTGTTTTTGATCAGAGTATGGGATTGGTTGATATTTGTATGCTTAACGATTAAGTTCGAAATAAGTAAGTTATAGATGGCTGCACAGTGCTTAGAACGAGTTTTTTTACCTACTCCATCGTGTTAGGGTAACGCAAATTTGTATGACGCGGCAACAGCGACATCTAGTGTCCACTGTTCCAGCGCCGTACAAATTTCGTAACGCTTACGCGATCGAGTGGATTAAAAAAACTCGCACCTAGGCACACATATTTAAAAGAGTACTCAAAAAAAGATATTACTTTAATTTAGAAAATTTTATGTATCACTGTAAATAAATTAATTATAAATATAAATGTATGGAACAATTACATACACGGGCGTCCATCCCCAACTACATTTACAACATAACTTAATAATTGTGTTAAGGGTGACAGACAACCGGTTAATAAATACATACATATATAATTTTACTTACAAATAGACACTCAGATTCGAACGATTGTTGAGATTGGGGCAGTGAATGTGTGCAGTGCATATGTGTTGTCTTATTGGTGTGCGTGAATTTTAACGATTTCTGCATGTAACAGGTATGAGAACGGATAGTACACTATACATTTAGCATTACATATATTTTCTTTTATCGCGGATTAAAGCAAAACACTACTATCATTCCTTTTTTATTATAATGTTTTTTTAAAGATGGATTACTAAGCATATTAAAACATCACTAAAATAACTTCTACGTTCAAAAATAGTAACCATGAAATATCGATAGTTTAGATAGCTGCAAAGATTTTAAAAATTCAGCTTTGTCTATTTTATGTTAAGCTCGCACATTCAGTCAAAACATTTCCTAAATGATGTCAACATCAATTTGAATGTGGCGTTTCTCGGCGTTATACGTCATTTCCTAGTTGCCACTCCTTACTATTTGGCTCTTTGCCTCGTGTTTATTAAGTTAGACGTTCCAAAAAAAAAAATTTTTTAATATACGTTTCGAGTTTAGTTTGATGTATTATAGATTCTATGGGTGACAGTGTATTATGTGAAAGATAAGTGTGATATAAAAACGTATTTACTTAGAAAGGATTACAAACACTAGATGCCATAGTATTAAAATATATCGTATGGTGATATTGCTATGATAGCAACTAATCACGGATGAAAATTCTAACAAAAAATGGCCCGTTGGCAGTTACCGCGGGTTGGTTTCCCGCCGAGTGTCAATAATTTCTATAAACAATTTGTGGGTTCTTCGAGTCTAGGTATATATGTATTTAAGTATAAATTTAAAATTATATATGTATATAATAACCATAACACAAATTCTAAGTTACTTTGGTGACGGCCGTGTGTGTAATTGTCCAATATATTTTTTTATTTAATTGTAAGATATTTAATTTAATTGTAAGCATGTAGACGGTAGGTCTTTTCTGAAGTAATTCTTTTAATAAGCTATGCAAAATGCCCGTAAGAACCCTATTAACTTCTAATTTAAAGATATATTATTACACACAAAAATCACACTTGAACAGTATTTATACTGATATTATAAATCGCCAGGAATCGTAATGTAGTTTATGTTAACAATATATTTTTGTAACTTAACCGTCGTAATTCTTTTCATATACATTTGGAATTCATGATATTTTAACGTATGTTTGTAGGTATAGAGCATTGATATTAATGAGACCGCACGTCTCTTGCGAGGGGGTCATGGGTTCAAACCTGACCACCAATGAGTTTATCTGTTAAAACTTGGTAATTGCAATTTATCACATGCTTTTCAGTTATGGGAAACATTGTGAGGAAATTTGCATATTTCTAGACAATTGTCCTACCAATCCGCATTGGAGCAGCGTAGTGGGTTTTAGCTCCAACCTTTCCAAAAACAGAGAGGCGGCCCTTCAGCAGTGTGATTGTAACAGCCCGTTATTTTGCTTTACTTTTGTAGCGTTATTCATTCATTAATTAACAAGTAGGTAAGCGTTTACAAGGCTATTTATATTATTTACGACTGCTACGTAAAAGGGTCCCGATAGTTGATAGGTTCTTGATACAAACACGGTATTAAGAGCAAATTTCTCATTCCGTGAACTAATCACGACGTGGAAATATTATAGACGCTAATATCTTGTACACATTTACATAGAGCGCAATAAATTACTGCGCGTGAGACGGCGCCGTTGATAAATTCCTATTGGTGCTTTTCGATGGTCTATTTCGAAGCAATAGCGACTATATCTTGTCTCTAATCTTGATGTTGTTTGTCTGTATCAGTAACTGAAGCATTAAAGTGTTATCGTCTTGTATTTAAGCCTTCGAGACAACTTTTTACTTGTGCACTACATTTGAAAAACAAACGTAGCTTAGATGAAAATCTTTAATATTATATTTAAATGAGTTAATCTTGTCGCCATTGATAAATTCCTTTTGGTGCTTTTCGATGATCTATTTCGAAGCCATAGCGACTATATCTTGTCTCTAATCTTGATGTTGTTTGTCTGTATCAGTAACTGAAGCACTGAAGTGTTATCGTCTTGTATTTAAGCCTTTGAGACAACTTTTTACTTGTGCGCTATATAAAAACAAACATAGCTCAGATGGAAATCTTTAATATTTAAATGTATGTATATGTATATATATATATTCGGAATCTCGGAAACAGCTCCAACGGTTTTCCTGAAATTCAGCATGTAGGGGGTTTTGGGGGAAAAATCGATCTAGCCAGGTTTTATGTTAATGAAATTAGTTATAACCCTGTTTTTGGGCATTAAAAAATACTAAAATTTATTTTGAATATAATACACTATTGTTGCCATAAACTGTCTAGTCAGCGTTGCTTATTTGGGGAACAAGCAGTCTTGAGTCATCCCCAACTAACTTATTATTTTTTTCTTTTTTTTTGAAGTTTCGTTTTTTTTTTTGTAAAAAATTACCGACGAAGGCTCGGTCATTCAGGTACTATACATTAATATTAACTATATTTACTGTTATCATAAAATACTTGTAATAATTATAAATAAATAAGATTTTTGAGATTTTGTGATTTATTCAAAATCCATAGACATTTTCCCAGATTTATAACCCGCAAACCTTTAGTTATAGCAACGCGGTCTCTCTTGGGCCATCAAGACATATGGTCTATGAATCTACAAATTTCAATTACATTATGGAAATACTGGTTGGACTCTGTATTTATCGTTTAATTAAAAACCCTATAAACTGTACGAGCGTATTCATAAATTCATCGCGTTCACAATTACCGTGAACGTGAAATTGGTATATCGATAATTTAAAAAATATCGGCGGTAAATGATGTCATAAATTATATTTAAATTTCCGCCCAACAAGCCTCATGTGCGGAAAGCTAATTGAATATTTAATTTTTGATTCTCGTAGAACGAGTTTTGTATCTTCCTTTATTTATAACTTAACTCTAGTACTCAAGGAAGTAGATATGCTAATTGATTTTCATAACGA
Organism: Morpho helenor; assembly: GCA_029227775.1. Lineage (NCBI taxonomy): Eukaryota > Metazoa > Arthropoda > Insecta > Lepidoptera > Nymphalidae > Morpho > Morpho helenor. The sequence goes on from JARGCU010000020.1 coordinate 5,606,774, forward strand.
CCATACCAAGTAAAAAATATCCGATTAAGGAAAAATTTATTGCATTCGTTTAGAGATACATATCTATGTTTATATGCGAGCGGTAAAGGCTTAGAGTTTTAAAATTTATGGCTCCTCATACGCGGTTAATGCATAATTAAAATAATATTGTATGTAATATCAGGTTGAATGAACTTTGCCTTTACAGAACTGGTCCTGAATATCTTAAACGTTTAAAAGTAATGTTTATAATTCGAATGTTGTTCACTAAAAAAATATAAATTTAATTCTTCTGTATTGTCTATACTGATCATTTATAATTGATGAGAAAGTGTTCTTTTTATAGAGTTATTATACTAGAGCAGGAGATACCTACCGGCAGGCTTGTAAGTTATGTCACAAAAAATATTTAGAGGGAATATGAAACTCGTATACTTCATCTTTGTCTAATCTCACACAAAGGAGAGAGACAAATAGATACACCCTCATTTTCTCTTCATTTTAATGTGATAATTTTAGTCGATTCCCTACTCTATGATAACTCTATGATTTTTTAATGTGATTCAATTTTATTTTATCTGTGCACTGAAAAGGAGACATAGACATAGATGCATAGACAAGAAATGCGCTTATAGAAACAATTAGTGCTATACTTAAAAAAATCAAGAGCTTCGTTTCACTTAATAAAATGACTATAATTTTACGAAATACATTTTGGATTTCTTTATAAGAAGATATTAAATTATCTAAGCATTTAAAGCTATCATTCCATTACATGGTAAATATTTAAATTATTTGATAGCGTGATCTACTCACAGGTGAAATAATTCATTCACTATCAGACATTTTTATGACAAGAAGTTATATTATAATTGTAATATGACAGAATTAGGCGTTGGTTAGGTTCGTGTTGCATGCCACGAAAAATATTATTCTATCTATGGACATTTAGTAATGTGTCAATGGTTTCTGATACCGATAAGGTTCTATTTATAAAACTTATTCACCTAGCGTAAAGATGAGTCGCGAAATATTCAGCGCACAAAGAAATGTGCACATAATTTAATTAGATATAATTGTATAATTTGATTGTATATTTGACGTTTATTTCATACTGATTTTCTGTAAGTAGTACAGAGTGTGTTATTTTTGCTTGTGAAGTGTTTAAAACCTTTTCTTGACACAATAATAAACTGTTTGTTTCCGTTAGTACTTAAACGATGTAATTTAGCTCTGATTATGTCAAATCTTTTTTTTAACATATATTATATAGTTTACAAAAAACTTCAAAATCAAACAAGCACATCAAACTTAAAAATAAAAAGAAAAAATAATATAGATAAAATAAAAATATTAAACTGGGGCGCTTTGTTTAATATTTTTTATGTGTATTGAGTATCTACATACAGATGAAAATAATATAAAGCGTGTAAAAATACAATTTTATATACTAAAATTTGATAACGGGTATTGCTTAAGTGAAAGGCTAAAAGTGCATCGTCTAACGCCGTGGTACACCTCTGGCGGCCATTACAAACACCTTCCGTTGCTCGTAATTTATTACTTTTATCTCGAACACAGTCGCGGTCACTGGGCACAAACAAACGACATCTCTGACAATAAGACAAATCGACCGATTAAGGAACACTACCTGCCTGGTGGGTCCATGCAAATCTCCCATTTTTTCATCATTCATTATTACTTCCTTTCAAAGAAAGTAAAAGTATAATAGACACTTTCAATACCCATTAGTAGATCGATTGCTTTGACAATAAAAGAAAGGTTCAGACAATTCGCAGAGAACTCTTTGCAAATTCTGACCCTGAATTCGGTACGTCATGGTTTTGCAACATTTGCTAATTCTATATGTGATTTATAGTCCGTACAGAAAGCATTTCTGTTTCGAACAAAGGTATGTTGTTTTAAAGACCACTTGCGGTGAATTTGTAACAGTTTTGAAAACCAATTCTAAGAATAATCGCTTACAAATGCATTAATGTATTGTTTCTGTGGAAACTGTTGTTATATGCAATATAAATTGTTAAACATAATTTTGTTTTTCATCCAATCAGTCACTTTCTAATCAATAACGTATTTTTAATATTACACCCTGTAAAATTTATAATTACCTAAATCAAATTTTATAAAATATCATTAGGTTAATAGTGAAATAATCTACTTGATCAAAGATTAATAATAAATTAAGCGATATGTTTAAGCTTCAGTTCTCTAAATGAGAGACCTTTTACCCAGAAATGGTTCAGTTCTAGTCCCAAACAATACTTCCAAGAGAAAAGAGCAAGAGACGTAACAGAGTATAGAATCTACTTTATGCTGAAACAACTTCAAAGATATAGATATATTTTTTTTACAATGTACAAAAATATTTCGTAATATTTAAAATACCTATACCAATTTTTAAATACACCATGTCGTTCGTGTTTATGAAAGACATTAATATTATTATTATAGACAAACAATTACACATTTCTATTTTGATCTGGTTTTGTATTTGATGATCGTTCGTAGAGACTCTCGTAGTGAGTGTGTGTAGTGGTTATGTGGAGTGTTGTTGGTGACAGCAGTTTGTGATTCGTGTATTGGTCCCGCATGTATATGGTATGTGAACGTAGCCTGCTTCCTACACTTAGCATTAGGTACATACATTCTCTTAAGAAACGCGTATTATAGCAAAATACTCTATCATATCTTCTGTTGGATGATTCGCTTGTCAAGATTCGAGGTACATAGAATAGGTAAAACGAAATAAGGCAAATCATCATTCATCATCATTTTCCTGCCTTTATCTCTCTCTAACTGGAGTCGGCACACCATGTATTAACATGATTTGACTAGTATTTTAGTCTGCCTGTCGTCAACTTACCTTAGTCGCCTTTTACGACACTTCAGAAAGAAATGAGAATGGTCTATTCTACTCAGCCGTATACCACACGACAGGGCAACTTACCTTAGTTGCCTTTTACGACACCTCGGTAAGAAATGAGATTGGTATATTCTACTCAGCCGAATACCACACAGCAGAAAATGAAATAAGACAAAAAAAAAATTACTTTAATACTTCAGTATTAAATGCAAGGCTAAATATCAAGTGTAAAGACCTCGAAGTGCGAGTATGTAAATGTTCTTTATACTGAGCTAAGAATAGAGCATGATATCATAATAGGTAGATAGATCTAAGTAGCTAAACTAACCTTTAGATACTTGTTGCGAAATAAATTGAGACGCACCACTCACAGTCTATCTTTAATATTTAAATGAATTAATCTTGTATATATATACCTATATTTTCGGAATCTCGGAAACGACTCCAACGATTTTCCTGAAATTCAGCATGCAGGAGGTTTTTGGGGAGGAAAATCGATCTAACTAGGTTTTATATAAAAAAAATCTGTTTTATCCCTGTTATTGGGCATTAAAAAAAACACTAAAATTTATATTGATTTGAATTTTTGCCAATAACTGTCAAGTTAGCGTAGCTTATTCGGGGAACCTGTGGTCGCGAAAAATGAAAATACCTTGGATCGAGTCCCAACCACCTACCCTATTGTTTTTTCTTTTTTTTTTGAGGTTTTTTTTTTAATTACCGAGCAAGGCTCGGTCACCCAGATATTTGTTATCAAACACGAAAGAAATTGGATATTATAAATAAAACATAGATATAAAACGGGCATCGGTATATATCATTGTGTCATGTTTTTATATATTGTATAAATTATTATAAATACATTCGGACAAGTGTAGTGTTATAAAATACTCTGTTAATTAGTAGAACTCAAAACATTTTGATATCTTTAAAGATGATCAAAAGCTGATATCATTTTAAAAAATGAATTGCTCATATTATAAATTTAAGTACATAAAGGAATTTACCGACAAATTCAGTCATAACGAATAAGTTACTAAATCCATATAGGTGTAGTAACTTAGTAGGTAAAGGTGGTAGGTAATAAATAACGGTAGTAGGTAGTAGGTAAATTAGTAGGGGAATAACTTATACTTTTCAGAAAACAAAATACTTTGGGAGCTAATTGTTTGCTCGTTGCATGGAAGGAAACAAATCAACGAAAAAACCAGGGAATTATTATGATACGTAAATAAATAAAATAATTGTAATTTATAAACCACAACAAAAGAAATCTGGTGGTTTTAGGTCATATTGCACTGTTACATAACCGTTAGTCAGTCGTCATAGTCAGATCTTTAACAGTCGACGATGTGCGCGGGTTCTGTCAAGAATTAGAAGAGAGAAATAGCAAAATTTCCTAATCTTTTATCAAAGATATGGAAATTTTGCTCTTGCGATGGGAAAAATACAGTTATCATTGAGCTACTTAAGATCTATTCAAGAAAAACTGTTAATTTAAGTGTTCCTTCCGGAAGCTAAAACAATATTTTTCAATCTAACATATAAATACAGCAGCAGATCTAGATAAAATCTCAATTAATAAAATTGCATATTTCCTCCTCTACGACAATCACCACGAATAAACATAAAAATAGATGAATTCGTTGTTTTAAAAGCTTATTTTCGGGAGATTTTATCTTTTTATCAAGATTGCTTGTATATTTTTAAATAGTCTTAATTATTAGTCTTGTATATTTTCAAATAGTCTTTATTTTTTGATTTTTAATAATAATAATTGAACACACAAAGGTTAATTAATAATTTATAGAATTAGGCGTTACTTTGCGGAGATCCATAATACAAAAGTAATAATAAAATTATTATTTTTTCATTTTTTTCACTGCGGATTATAGCAAAATAATTTTATTATTACTTTTGGTTAATTAATACATTTCCTCTTACCCTAAAGCTTGCTTAATATAATACTAAGTTACCCTAAGATTATCCCTAATAAACTAGGTTGAGCCTGTTTTATAAATACTAGTATTAGCTACTAGTGCTAGTATTTTGAACTATTTAAAGATAAAATAAGCCACTGGGTGCTAGTATTACATAAGCATTTAAATACGCATAACACTTATATAAGACATAAGTTTATCTTTCGCTTTGGCACTTGTATACCCATAAATTCGAATAGAATAATTATGTCGATATGTCGGCGGCTGGAGAAAGAAAGAAACTGCTCGCGTTTATCAATTTCATGGATTAATTTACGGCTAGATAAAGGCCACTGGCTACGGCTGTGGTGCCGTCGAAAGAAATCTCCATACAAAACATTAGTCGTCAGTGTTGAGCGATTTATACGACGGGCCCGGGCTTACGGCGCGCAGCATCGCTTATTGTATATTATTGTAGTGACACCGACTAATTTGTTGGCCGACTGATGAGGCAACTGCGGGGAAAGAGATGGTTTATGTTCCGAGATCACGTATATTAACTAACAGGAACGGGGAAGCCAAGTTTATATTAACACCTACTGCGTATTTAATTTTCAATTACTTTTTGTTTACGATTAATTAAATACGAATAATTAAACCCATATACATAAAATACAGGTATAGGTAACTTTAATAGCTTTTTATTTTTAACGCCGTGTGCCACCCTCATTTCTTACCGAGGTGTCGTAAAAGGCGACTAAGGTAAGCCTAACCGCCATGTGGTATCCGGCTGAGTAGAATAGACCATCCTAATTTCTTACCGAGGTGTCGTAAAAGGCAACTAAGGTTGATCCACCGTGTGTTATCCGGTTGAGTAGAATAGACCTCTTTCTTACCGAGGTGTTGTAAAATAGGACTAAGGTAAGTTGACGTCAGGCCGGCGGCCGGTCGTAAAATTCGTAGCCAAATCATGAAGCAACATGTTTATAACATGTTGTGCCGACCCCACTTAGAGTGGGAAAAGGGCAGGAGGAAAAAAAATAGCAGTCTATTTTTAGGATCTGAAAGCTACTGGTTATATATTGGTATATTGATGAAATTTGGCACAATTTAGGCTAATATATCGGGGTAATAAATAGGTTAAATCATCATTCTCTTACCCTTATCCCACTCTAAGTGGGGTCGGCACAATATGTCGTCTTCTTCCATTCTCCTCTATCATTCGTCAACTCTAGTGTCACTCTCTTACTATTCATATCATTTTTCACACAACTCATCCATCTTTTTTTCGGCCTCCCCCTAGCCATACATCCATCCACATTTATATTTAAAACTCATTTGGTCACATGATTTTAATCCCTTCTCATTACGTGACCATACCATACCAACTTAGTCTTGGACTTCTCATTTTTTCTGTAATGGGCGCAACTTTCAGACTTCCCCTGATATACTAGTATTCATTGAGTATTCTATCAAGCTTTATCACACCACACATCCACCTTAACATTCATTAATATAGGTTAAAATAAATTCTAATATTTATTATGGGAACTGGGTAAAATAAATATTGCATTATTGAAGGTAAAAACTTGACTTCGCGACTTATAGCGTACTTTAAGTGGATGTCGTGTTTGAGCACACAAATAATAAAATCGATCAATGAAATAATAAATTACATTGGCTTTACAGTGACTATCGTCTTAGTGAGTGTATTAATTTAACCCGAAGCGCTTTGGTATATGTATATTTCGCGATTGACAGGATGCACTCGCGTCTCATATCTTCATACAAGTATAAAACGGTGCTGAAACTTATCTATCATGGCGTTTTATTTTCTAACTTCGATAGAAGTGCATGCAAATTCAATTTTCGATGGTGGTGCTAAGACCAAATTCCTCTTTCCGAGGATAGGTTAAATTTAATAGATAAGTATATAGTATAAGATTGTAAAATTTATTCTCTTTTTTCCATAATTTATAGCATTAGGCGTTACTTTGCCGAGATCCATAATACAAAAGTAATAATAAAATTATTTTCCTGTAATCCGTGATGAAGTAAAATAGAAAATATATATAATGCTAAATGTAGAGTGGACAATCCATTTTCATATCTGATACTTCATCGCGGATTACAGCAAAACAATTTTATTATTACTTTTCTTTTTTTCCATATTTTAAACCCACCTGCGAGTATATTATCATAAATGTTTCTCTAAAGAAAACTTATGAATACGAATTCATAATTATATAACGATTTTTTTTAAATAAAACCTAGCTAGATTGATTTTTCCCCCCCAAAACCTCCTGCATGCTGAATTTTAGGAAAATCGTTTACCGCTATGCCCTATGAAAAAATCAGAGCTTCCGAAAATATTAACTCGTTTAAATATTCAAGAAGATCGAAGATTAACTCATTTAAATATTAATGATATGGTAAAAATATTATATCTACGGGTGTATTACTGGATTAATTAAATGTGGAATATTTTGGAGCGCCAACAGACGTCTCGATTGACGGGCCGCACCCGCGCGTCGTTTCATACACAGACAGAACATGTACCGTTATAATAAAAACCACTGGATACATTTCCAAGAATACGTTAAATTCAATTTCATGACGCTTATATTATCGTTAAAGCTTATATTATTATTAAAGTTTTATTATGAAGTTTTAATATAGTATAATTTTAATATATAAACCACATATTATGAGGAACGACAAGATTTCTGTATAATTTTATTTCACTACTATTTAAGTTTAATATTTAAAGAAATTTAATTGACATTGCGCTATTACAATATTATGTAATGTTTCGTTGGAATAATCGAAAACAATTATTACACGTTTTGATTTTAAGATTAGCTATTTCCATTTTTCATTTATCATCTTATAAATTTCAGTAAAATTTCAATTTCTCATATATGTAATATTCAATGTTCAAATACGAGTAATACAACTGTGTTCTAATATGTAGAATTTCTTTTTAAATAAAAAAAAAACAGAAACGCTGACTTAAGGTGAGTAACTAAAGTCACACAACAATAAATATTTTCTTTAGTAAGTTTTTTCATAATTATACCGGGATATTATGAATGGAAAATTTAAATCCTTCTTCTTGGTTTTCTTACGGTGCCATCATCTCTCGAAATTCGGCGATTATGAAGGCAATGTGGACTTTTTTAATATCTGCTACGAATAATGAACAAATATTTTTGCCATATACTTTTGGTGTAGATTTCTTAGCTAAGATATTTCAATTGAGAACAAGATTTTCGAAAAATCATAGGTCTAAAGTTTACTCGTGGAAAGGGTGTGAAAACTTTTATTCGGCTTTCACAGCTTATTTGACTATTAAAAAAATATTAGTAAATTTTTATATTCTCTCTAAACGCCTTATAAAACGTAATAATAAAATTATTGTGCTATAATCCGCTATGAAGTAAAATAGAAAATATATATAATGCTAAATGTAGAGTGGACAATCCGTTTTCATACCTGATACATGCAGGATTCGTAAAAAAAACACATGGACAAACCTCCACCACCGCCACCACAATACACAAGCACTACATACGTTCACTATCACAAACTCAACAATCGTTTCACCCAGCAACCGAAGCATCATCAGGAGATAGACTCCACGACCAAAATCGCAAAGCGTTATAACGCTAAGCGTTAAATTTATTGCCTTATAAGAACATGAAAATAATTCTTCATTAATTTACGAAACTAAAGAGTAGTACTAGTAGTAAAAAAATTTTTTTTAATGACCACTAAAATTCATTCCGCACGATTCATTAAGTAATGTGTAAAGTATCTAAATCTCTAACACTAGTCGCATGTACCAAGCGAGTAATTTCGTAAAACCGAGGGCGTTTTCAACGTGACATGAAGCGAGCGGCCTGCAATCGTCGCTCACGACATTTCAAAACAAACTGATCTTCGGACGTCAGTATTTAGACGTGTTTCTCGCGGATTTTCATTCTGTTTGAACATGTTTTGACTAGCTAAATCGGTGGATAAACTATGCATTAAATATACTCTGAGGTATAATTACTAGTTCATAGAAGTTTGGCGATCGGTTGTATCTTTAGTTTGTTTGATATATTAGTATATGTATTTTTGGGCCGATTTGTCTGTCTATCTTTTACGAATGTTATAATTTTTATTGTGTTTATCAGTTAATAAAGAATTGAGATAGAGGTGAAATAATGGATGATTCGCATTATACTCTGCGTATAATTTACTTAATATATATGACATGAATGAACTCTACAAGACATGTACATAAATAAATTTTCTTAAAAAACATTACTAATTTCTACCCACAAGATCGTCTGCGTTGATTTCAGTACTGAGATAAAAACTATACCTATTACTCTTTAGCCCTACATCTTTCTATTTAGAAAAAATCCGTTGGTCTCATTGGACGTATAAGAGGGACGAAAGACGACAGTTTTCAGCTTATAACATTGTGGAGAGTAGCGACCTTTTACTATCCCACTGCTGAGAATAGGCCTCTTCTCCCCGTTTCTCGAGAGAAGGTTTGGAACTACTACCTACCACGCTGCTCCAATGCGGATTGGTAGGTTACACATATCTCCAGAATTCTCTACAAATATGCAGGTTTCCTCACGATGTTTTCCTTCACCGAAAAGCGTGTGATAAATTGCAATTATCAATTAGACACATAAGTTTAACAGAAAAACTCATTGGTGTCTGCCCGGGTTTGAACCCGTGGCCTCCTCGAAAGAGTCGCACGGTGTTACCGCTGAGCTACCACATAGCTTACAATAGTATAAATATAATAATATAAATTATAACATTACAATAATATAAATGTAATGTACCAACTTCTTATTTTCCTACTCTCTCTATTTTTGAAGGAGGTTGGTTACAGATATCCCTAGTATTATCTAGAGATATGCAGGTGTCCTCACGATATTTTCCTTCATCGAAATCGTAATTAGGCTCCCATAAGTTTAAATAAAAAAAGTCATTGGTGCCTGTCCGAGAATTTGAATTCACGACCTTCTGCAAATTGTTATACGGCCTCGTCGTTGTGCTATCTCAGAACATTAGAATAAATTGATAGTAAAACAGTAGGATCTTATGAATTCCAGAATATTCAGATCTAGATTACAGCCGGATTGCTCCGCCTATACGGAGATAATAATTAACCAATTACAGTATGCAAAGCCGTCGCCCTCGTTTTAATTGGCTTGCCATAGCTTGTATAACTGTGTAAAGGCGTAGAGCTATTTACGTGCGCATTAAGAACATAATACCAGAATATGATAAACCACATTTTCTGTCACATCAACATTATTTCTGCAAACTGTCAATATAGCTACTTATATTATATCTACTTATATTATATTATACTATATATCTACTTATATTATATATTACTACTTATATTATATTATATTATCGGACGCCGTGTGGTATCCGGCTGAATAGAATAGTAACACCCTCATTTCTTACCGAGGTGTCGTAAAAGGCGACTAAGGTAAGTCAACCCGCCGTATAGTATCCGGCAGAGTAGAATAGACAACCCTCATTTCTTACCGAGGTGTCGTAAAAGGCGACTAAGGTAAGTCGACCTACCGTGTGGTATCCGGTTGAGTAAAATAGACCATCCCCTTTCTTACCGAGGTGTCGTAAAATACGACTAACGTAAGTTGACGTCGGGCAGGCGGACGGTCGTAAAAATCGTAGCCAAATCATGTGGCAACGTGTTTGTAACATGTTGTGCCGACCCCACTTAAAGTGGGATTAGGGCAGGAAGATGATTATATATTACTCGGATGAGATAGGCGAAAGTAGAATAATCGAGGTTGCGATATGCAAAGATCAGCCTAGTAGGTAAAAGCATCGACCTCCATCTACAAAATGGAAAGACAAATGATTATGATGAAGATTAACGCGAATTTTGTGTTAAAGTAAAACTTCCCTCCATTTCTTCCAGTTCTTGAAGAGAAGTCAGTCCCAGTCCATTCGTTAGATCCAGCTGCACTTAGATCCAGGACTTCACTGGGATCAATTACAAGTCAATTACAATGAAAATTAGATCATCTTAATTCGTAAAAGGCGAGTAAGGTATCTTGAAACGCCGTATGGTATCCGGCTGAGTATAATAGATCACTCTTATTTCTTACCAAGGTGTCGTAAAAGGCGAGTAAGGTATCTTGAAACGCCGTATGGTATCCGGCTGAGTATAATAGATCACTCTTATTTCTTACCAAGGTGTCGTAAAAGGCGAGTAAGGTATCTTGAAACGCCGTATGGTATCCGGCTGAGTATAATAGATCACTCTTATTTCTTACCCAGGTATCGTAAAAGGCGAGTAAGGTATCTTGAAACGCCGTATGGTATCCGGCTGAGTATAATAGATCACTCTTATTTCTTACCAAGGTGTCGTAAAAGGCGAGTAAGGTATCTTGAAACGCCGTATGGTATCCGGCTGAGTATAATAGATCACTCTTATTTCTTACCCAGGAATCGTAAAAGGCGAGTAAGGTATCTTGAAACGCCGTATGGTATCCGGCTGAGTATAATAGATCACTCTTATTTCTTACCAAGGTGTCGTAAAAGGCGAGTAAGGTATCTTGAAACGCCGTATGGTATCCGGCTGAGTATAATAGATCACTCTTATTTCTTACCCAGGTATCGTAAAAGGCGAGTAAGGTATCTTGAAACGCCGTATGGTATCCGGCTGAGTATAATAGATCACTCTTATTTCTTACCAAGGTGTCGTAAAAGGCGAGTAAGGTATCTTGAAACGCCGTATGGTATCCGGCTGAGTATAATAGATCACTCTTATTTCTTACCAAGGTGTCGTAAAAGGCGAGTAAGGTATCTTGAAACGCCGTATGGTATCCGGCTGAGTATAATAGATCACTCTTATTTCTTACCCAGGTATCGTAAAAGGCGAGTAAGGTATCTTGAAACGCCGTATGGTATCCGGCTGAGTATAATAGATCACTCTTATTTCTTACCAAGGTGTCGTAAAAGGCGAGTAAGGTATCTTGAAACGCCGTATGGTATCCGGCTGAGTATAATAGATCACTCTTATTTCTTACCAAGGTGTCGTAAAAGGCGAGTAAGGTATCTTGAAACGCCGTATGGTATCCGGCTGAGTATAATAGATCACTCTTATTTCTTACCCAGGTATCGTAAAAGGCGAGTAAGGTATCTTGAAACGCCGTATGGTATCCGGCTGAGTATAATAGATCACTCTTATTTCTTACCAAGGTGTCGTAAAAGGCGATTACGTAAGATGACGTGAGGTAGGCGGCTGGTCGAAAAATAACCAAAACATACAATATTATGTTGAAAACATGTTGTGCCGACCTCACTTTTACTGGGATAAAGGCAAAAGGATGACGATATCAGTAGTAAATTTTTACACATATTCCGTATATTGCATTGAGAAAACATTTTCCGATTATAGACACCTGTGCATTCGATTTATATTTGGATTGCGGAAGTTCGACCATGTTTCACAATTTCGCGCTCAGCTCAGGTGGCTTCCGATACGGCAGCGACGTGACCTACATATGCTTTCCCTTCTTTATACCACTCTTTTTCTTCCCTATGCACCACTTTACCTGAAAGAACGCTTCTCCTTCTTTACCAACTACTCTTTTCATCTACACCTTCGACCTCGAGACGGTAGCAAGTTGAGAACGCCTAAGTGCAACTCAAATTGCTACAATGACTCATTTACAGTTAAAGCTGTAAGACTGTGGAATGCTCTTCCATCTGATGTTCGGGATTCTCCTTCATTAACCATATTTAAGGTTCGTGTGAAGGATTTTTATTTGTCACTTTAATGATGATTCTCACTGGCATTATTACGATTTTTATTTTTTATTTTTTGCTTTTTCTCTTTTTGGTTTATTTTTCTCTATTTATGTGTTTTTGTTTATACTTATATTTATATTTATTTTTTACTATTTATTTTCTCATCTATTACATACTTATCTGCGTGCTAACCCACGGATAATTATATAAAAGATCCTCTTTTTCAAAGGGTTGTCTGGAAGAGATCACAACTGTGTGATAAGACCGCCCTTTGCACTTTTAATTGTTTCTATTATCTATGTCTCTTGTTCTTTTCACTCTGTATTTTTTTTTTGTGCAATAAAGTTATTCTTCTTCTTCTTCTTCCTATTAATCAATCAATCCAAAATTGGCGTTATAATTTTACATTGTTTATTGCGCTTTAAAAGCTAGGGCAACGAAACGCTACAATATTTTTTCCATATAACCATTAATATCTGTCGTTTTGTTACGTCGAACGTTCACCCCGTGCGGTCGGGGGTAGCTGGAACAGAACCGCACCGGCGATTTCTTTGTTAACAATATTTACATGTATTTCATTACAACTTTCCTTTAACCTTTAAAAAAATAGAGTCACGTTAGTATCGCCGATGAGCTATGACCTACATTATGTCTTCTTTTGGAAATGATTGGAGCTCAGACCCACCATGCTATTCTAATGCGGTTCGACGTAAAGCACTTAATTGTTAATAAACAAACATTCATCATAGGCAAACTCTAAGACTCGACCTAAGCTGGGCTGTCTTATAATCAAGTAAAACTAAACTTGTATGATTTGCCACAAATTATTACCTTAAGTAAGGACCTGTTACACCCCACAGCTGGACATAAACCTCCTCCGAAAGAAGGGTTGGAGAGTAAACTCACCACGATACTCCAATGCGGACTGGTAGGTTACACATATCCCCGAATTCTCTAGAAATATGCAGACATCCCCGCGATGCTTTCACTTCATCGAAAAGCCATTGATAAGTTGCAGATATCAATTAGACAAATATTTTTTTTTCTTTTTTAATTTTTTTTTCTTACATATGACAAATAGGGATTAACTTAATATATGACCATCTGTAGCCGAACTAGTTAAAACTGTATCTCGACAAACACCGAATTAATGAATGAATTAATTAATTACTATTAGCTATATGAAAAATAACAATACAATAAAAATTTTGACTTAGTACATTATAATAATAATAATCAGCATGTCTGTAAAGAGTACCTCTCTGTATGTTTATGTAGTATGCATGTAATTTTTATAGAAAACTCATTGAACTCTGCCCAGGGCTTAAATCCGTGACCCCTGGAAAAATCACGTTCTTACAGTATGGATACCATAGCTTAATCATTGCTTTGCATACATGAAATAAGAAAATAGAATTATTATTAAAATAAGATTTAAAGTTGTACAATTTGTTTATGTTCGTAATCGACGCCCGTATAATACGTATTGAACGTTCAGGAATTAATGAAGTAGCCACGTCGACCTCCGTCACATGCTGTCGACTGACTCCATGACCTTTCGTAGGAATGTCTGCGAAACGTGTGGGCTTTTCCAATATTGCCATTTTAGAAACGACTTGTGCCATGTTCGGCGCCTACATACTATGTACCTACGTCAATGTACATGTGAAATATGTTAAACGACCTTCAACTCTTTGGGAGGTAAAATATAATATAAGGTGTTGTGGGTTTAATCGGCACTGTTGAGTTTCTTTATAAGCTTTTGTGTTATTGATATTACTAGCTTCTGCTCGTGACTTCATTTGTTTGGTTTTCAGTATAGTTTTCAGTATAGCTTTCAACCATCTCCATATCAAAAATTGCTTCGATCCGTAGCTCCATTAAGAATTGATTCAGCATGAACTGACATTTGCCCATAAAATAACTTTTAAGTTACCTATTACTGTTCGACTACTCTCTACTCTTGGAAGTGGAGGATTGGAGCTTAGATCCATCATGCTGCTCCAATTTATAGGTTACATTTAGGAACTCTATTCCATTCCTAAGCTATATCATTGATGGTATCCCCACTCCTTGCCGGGAAGTGTAATATTTAAAAGAAAAAAATTAAGCACATAGCAATAGGATGTCTTTGCCCAACTGTGCAACCTACTTTCTGTATTTGTATAAAGCTTAACAAGCAGGGAAAGGGTAGTGTGGTGCCTATAAGAACTTTAAGTGAATTTTTTCTTTCAATGAAAGAGTAGAAACACTAGTGGCGTAGCTAAGTTATGAAAAGCGCTGGGGCAAAAAAGAAACCAGGTACCTATTTGAACTATTTAAAATTATTTGTTTCGTATTCTTCGTGTTTCGGATTCAACTTTCACCAACGGGGTGGACGGGATCAACTCTGAGTTTAATTCCCTCCTCCCAGCCCTTTCGAAAGGACCCTCGAAGCTTGGGAGCTCCGGAGGACTGCCGCGTCCAGCTCTGCGATATCCTATATCCTATATCAAACAATAAGATGTGTTTGAGGCGTTGTCAAAGCTTTTTATTATAGTTGCCATCCGTTTCAAAACTAAAATAAAAGAAGATACTTGTGTTCAAAGTGAATATGTTACAAAACTTTAACGTTTAAACATTCAGCGCGCATTAGATCATCTCGCTGTCGTATTTATTTTTGAAACTGAGTCTTACAGCGATGGTGTAAGTTTTAAATTTGATTTAAATTGTTTCCGACTGTGAAAGGATTCCAGCTGATCGAGTCTGCGGCATTAAAGTCGTCTTCAGACTATTTAAATTCCAGTTCGGTTCGTTGCTTCGATGGTTTATACGGTGCCGTTAATTTTAGAGAAATGAACTAGGGTCGCTATTGATTTTCTTTGTAGCTCATCCTCAATTTCCAATAGTGTGAAAATCAATTTCTATGGATTTTTACTAAATTGTTTTAATATAAGGACGATCTTTGGTAGTTTTGGAATTGTCAAAATGCTTTTAAATCTCATGATTCTTTACAACGGACTAGGCGAGTTGACCGGGTACATAACCATAACTGAATATGTGAAATGTTGAAGTGGAGCCCCGTAGTTATATCGGCGTATATATAAAATAAAATATTTATTTGTTTATAATATAAAACAAATGGAAATTTAATATAAAAAATTACCTAAAAACCATTTTAAACTGCGCCGATTTTAGCTTATTACAATAAAGAAAAAAAATTGAATGTGTATATTGAAATATTTTTTCAAAGAATTGTCTGCGTATATTAAAAAGGTAGTACTATATTAAGTATTTAATAAATCGATTGCGGTAACACTTTTAGCACATAAATATTGGACCGCCAAGCAGACGTACCTTATTTGATGACAGCTGTTATGACAGCTCCAAAATTAATAGTGACGTTCGTGTCGTTAAAGCATCGACCAGCTCTTCCGTTTCAACGTCATTAATAAAATGAGCAATAGTAGGAATATTTATCAATGGCATAATCGATACAGAAACAATTATAACCACATCCATCAAAATTCTCAGTTCTATCGTGCTACGAAGGTGTTTAAGAGATACAATGGTTCGTTTAACAATGAACTTTATTGCTTGTAAATTACAATCCATAATCGATTAATGCTCCAAACCCTTTAAGGGTAAAAGAAAATGATCTTTATATATGTTGAATTATGTTATATATTTGTATGTAGGAAAATTAAATAAAAGTACAGTCAGTATCAAATAACATTAACATTCTTATCTGAGGTCTGTCACACAGCGAGAACGTCAAAGTTCGAAAGTGAAGAACGCATTATAATTAATAGTCGATGATACGCGAGGATCGTAAACAAAAGCGGTGATAAATGGATTATAGTTTGATACTAGATAATAGGCACTGTGGGTTGTAAATCGTCGTTTCGTAAGCGGTCAGATGGTAACGTTATTTTCGGTTGGTGACCGATTCGTATCGAAATAGTAGTTGGTCTGTTATCGTTGATTTTAGTCGCTGGAATTTTCATTTGATATTTATAACGATCCTACCTGGTTGAACTGCTGATATAAAATATAGGAATAGGATTTACGGGGGTAGATCATTATACAAGATATGTTCCTAGATGAACAATTGGGCCCAAGATAGGTTTATATAGGTTAGCATAGGTTTGCCTAAAAATTGTCCATTGACCTTTTTGTTACGACTCCATATAACAATGCTAATTAATGCTTCTAATAAATTAATGTTTCCAATAAATGAATGTTTCTTATAAATGTTTATAGAGAGACACGATTTACCCTAGGACAAGTTTTCTTAAAAATTGACCATTGTCTGTTTATTGCGATTCCATATATTCATACTAATAATATAAATCTAGAAGTCAGTCTGTCTGTGACGTTTTTCACGGCTGATCTGCTGGGCGAATATATATGAAATTTGAAACATTTAAATATATATATATAGTGACATAATTCACACAAATAAAATTGAATTGATATCTCGTATGTATAAAGGTATAAAAACAGTTTTGCTTCCTACACTTAACATTACGTAGATTTTCTTATCAAACGTGGATTTGAGCAATAATTCTAACATATCTTTTAAATTGATATCGTAAGAGTATCAGTTAAATCATTTAAGACATTGGACATTTCTGGACATTTCTCCTTTTTCACACAAATAATCAACTTAGCGATTCAGCGCGGAAACGCTGCCAACATTCTTTTCTTCTACCATTCCACGTGGCCATGATTGTAGAGTCCTAGCGTGTTAGAGAGATATAATTTGTACATTTTTGTTATTAAAAAAAGACGTTAATTTACGTCTAATCTAGCGCTTATTTAAACGCAAACTGCAATAATTTATTATAGTTTCACACTTAACTCTGTTTTAACTACCGCTTGATTATTATCCGGATATTAATGATATTGAACACCCACTACATACACTTCACACGTAACATAAGGTTAGGTTTGATATTAATATTGGGTAAGAGGTTTTCTTCAGGTCAAATTGTTGCTCAAGAAACGATGACGTAAAAACGCTTTCACTCGTACAGCGTATATACATATAGGGCTTTGCGATTTAGTCGTCGAGTCTATCTCCTGATGATGCTTCGGTTGCGGCGCGAAACGATTGTTGAGATTGTGATAGTGAACGTGTGTAATGCTTGTGTATTGTGTTAGCGGTGATGGAGGTTAGTGCATGAGTTTTTACGGGTATGATAACTGATAGTCCACTCTACATTCAGCATTATATATAAATTATCTATTTACTTTATCGCGAATGATAGCAAAATAATTTTACTATTACTTTTTCTCGCCGTGTGGTATCCGGCTAGAATAGACCACCCTCAATTCTTACCGAGGTTTCGTAAAAGGCGACTAAAATAAGTTGACTTGCCGTGTAGTATCTGGCTGAGTAGAATTTACGATTTACGTACTTTTGCAAGGGGTCAAGCAGGAGCCGCAAGCTTATGTCGGTTTCTACTTTGTCTATTATATACATCACCTATAGTTTTATAATTCTTTATATTCTTAAGCACAAAAATTAAATCGCTTAAAATATACTGTGAGTATTGTGTGCGTGTTCATTGTAGCTTCTACGACATATTATTGAAAACTGAGAAAGCCGCTTTGCTTGAAAAGAGTATTTAAGTATCAACAGTAAAAATGATCGAAATAAAAAAAAGCTTTAATAGTATACATATGATGTTAAGAACTAACATGTGAAAGGAAAACACAAATAAAAATTCTTTATGGCGCACATTATGTGTGTGGTGACCATATAACTAAATACTCAGGACTGTCAGGACTGAGGCAAAAAAGCTTTATATCTCATCTCTTGTTAAAGTAAGCTTTGCAGTTATCGATTTAGGACATAATTCTTTATACTTATATATTTAACCATTCGACAATGTAATGCCTAGAAAAAAAGAAAACAGTTATACAAAACTGTGTAATTTTGGTTACACCCGTGATACTTTCATTCTTTATATTAAAATATATCTAATGTATAAACTTTTATTAATACATGTGCATAATAGGTAGTTGCAACGTGAGGTCTCATTTTGCCTCTTTATGCATTCATTTTGTAAATTTATGATGTAACCATAAAATAAGGTAAATAAAATTCAACGCTATTAAAGTTTTAGAGTGTAAATTTGAAGTACCTGTGACCAAGCCTTGTTCGGTAATTTTTTTAAATATATATAAAAAAATTTCAAAAAAAATTTAAAACGATAAAGAAGGCGCTGATGACATGTGGGATTCGAACCCGGATTTCAAACATTATCCATCGGCTTTTGCGGCATTACATTAAACAACTTAAAGAAATTTAATACCCAAAAACAGATATAAAATGATTTTTTAAAATCAAATCTAGCTAGGTCGATTTTTCTCCCCCAAAACATGCTAAACATGCTATATGCTAAATTTCAGGAAAATCGTTAGAGCCGTTTCCGATATTCACAAAATATATTTATATATATATACATGCAAGATTAACTCATTTAAATATTAAAGATAAGATTAATGTAAGGATCAAGGAAACATCCGGCCGCACAGTGACAGATGGCTACTCTAAGCATATGATTGGAAGCAATTACTCCTCACTGAATTCGACAAAAAAAAAACTTTTTAAAACAGCTCTAATTTCATATGAAGTCTTATCATTTAGATGATGTATTGTTCGTCGGACACATTAAGGCGCTATGTAGTTTGTTACGACACATCATTACAAGCCGATTTCACACTATTATTGATTGCGTTTGACAATAAATTGTAGTTCAGACTTGATATCGTGTGAAATAGGCTAATGGTATGATCTTTAACTTTCACCTTTAAACTTTATAGCATTATTATTTAAGACCGATACGTAAGTGATTATTTAGAAGATCGGCGAACGTTTTTGAGAATAACTTTTTGAATAGGGCCCGGGATGGATTTAAAACTAGTCGAGCTAACCCGATATTAACGATATGAGTATAGCCGAATTCTATTTATAAGATACACAAAATTTTCTTTGTTAATTATTATACAAATAATCTTTGTTGGGTTAAGGGATTTTAAAATTGAAATATCGCGCTATTTGAGTGCATCTATCGTTTAAATAAATATTTTCATGTATAGTCTTGGTAACTAAACCGTAGCTTCGCCTGCAACGTAAATAGTATTTTTTTAACAAATTCAAAATATTCTTTATTCAAATAAACTTGTAAACAAGTGCTTTTGAATCGTCAACTCTACCGCTGGTTCGGAAAGCTGTTCCTACCGAGAAGAGCCAGCAAGAAACTCGGCGGTTGCTCTTTTAAACATATAATTCTTAATACTATTCACATTCAGTCGTTACTGTCTTGTACAGGTTCAAAGAGAGCTATATCCACACATTCTTATCTTCTAAATAATCTTCAAGAGTATAGTAGGCTTTCTGTATCAGCCTCTTTTTAACAGTGATTTTAAACTGTTGTAATGGCAGTGCTAAAATTGATTGCGGAATTTTATTATAGAATCTTGTACCAAAACCCACAAACGAGTTACGCACTTTTGCAAGGCGCAAAGCAGGAGCCGCAAACTTATGTCGGTTCCTGCTTTGTCTATTGTATACATCACCTATCGTTTTATAATTCTTTATATTTTTATGTACATAAATTAAATTGCTTAAAATATAACATGTATATGTCTCGGCATATAGTAGGTATACACTACAGCACTACACGACATAGTTTATCAGTAAACGTTTTGAGAACCTAGTTTTTTTCGCGGTATATTATGTTTGTAAAAGATTCAATTTAAAATATTATTTAATCAAGTATTACATGTAAATATATTTATATTTATAGGAAAATTGATTGATTGAAATAATGATGATTTTAGCCATAGCATTAGTGTGGGTAAATATGCAATATTTTTAGTGAAATAGGACACGCATACACATTTTTGGTTAACGTCAGTTAAGTTCCATTGGAAAAATATATATCTGTCACTATATCTATCGATTTGCAATTTTTTTTATGATATTAAAATGGGTTTCAATTTCGAAATTAGAAGAGGTTCTTAATTTTCTAATATGCAATTATTTTTAATAAACTTTTTTTCTTATATCGATTAATACATAGCTAAAACTTTATACAGTCTATTATAAATCAACGAGAATTTTTTATAGAAATCTTAATAAATTTAAAATACAAAGCAGCAATAAAATTAATATACAACAACCACACGATCGTTTATGTGATATTTCCACAAATTTATTATGTGCTACTAAAGTGAATGTTTATTTTATACCTACCGTCGTAACTCGTAAAGCGGCCTCAACACGTGTGGTTCCGAAATCAAATTAAAATCGTGTTTGATAAGATCGAGTGGCGGTTATGGAAATTTATGACTATATTACCTGCGTGCGCGCATCGCGACCGACAAAAAGCTCGCCCGGACCGAGCAATTATTTATGGTCCGCAAATGATTATAGTTTACGACCGTTTGACTGGATACGCCCCTGGCGATAATAGTTACTTGCCAAAAATATGTCTCATATCGTAAACTTATATGCAAGCGAGTTCATGTTATGTGGGAAAGCATGTATGGATTATATGTAAATATGGCGATATAAATATAGACTTTTACCCGCAACTTCGTTTGCGTGGACTGTTATCGCCTGATAGTTTAATTGGCGCTTTCCAATGTCATCCTATTCCTGTAGAATTGACGGGATTTCTATAGCCTTTATGTTGCCCCTGTGTATAAGGAATAATTGTGCCGAATTTCATCGATATTGCTTCTGCGGAGTAAGAGTAACAAACATACATCCATACTCACAAACTTTCGCATTTATATACATACAGTACAGTACAATAATTAATGTACATTACAACATCATCTTCCTGCCCTTATTCTCTAAGTGGGGTCGCAACAACAGGTTATATACACGTTGTCACATGATTTGGCTACATAAAATACCGGCTGCTTCCTGACGTCAACTTACCTTAGTCGTATTTTACGACGACTCGTTAAGAAAGAGGGTCTATTCTACTCAACCGGATACCACACAGCGGGTTAATCTACCTTAGTCGCATTTACGACATCTCGGGTAAGAAAGAGGGTGGTATCATACTATTCAACGGAATACCACGACATAATATAGATTACAATGATAAAACCATTAAACATTAACTCATGGAAACTTGGAACTGTAAAAGTGTTTATAGACTTCTTCTTTCTTTTTCAACCTATGGATGTCCACTGCTGGACATAGGTCTCTTTAAAGCATCTACACACCCCATGATCTTGTGCCGCTTGTATCTCAGCGACCTTTTTGAGGTCGCCAGTCCACATTGTAGAGGGTCTACCGACGCTATGTTTTCCGGTGCGAGGTCGCCATTCCAGCACCTTAGGACCAGAATGCCCATCGGTTCTACGTACTACGTGTTTATGCTTTGCGCCTTGCAAAAGTACGTAAATCGTTTTTGGGTCTGGGTATAAGATTTTAAAATAAAATTCCTCAATAAATTTTAGCTTTGCCATTAAAGCAATTTAAAATCACTGTTAAAAAGAGGCTGATACAGAAAGCCTACTGTTGAGGATTACTTAGAAGATAACAATATGTGGATATAGCTACTCTTCGACCCTGTACTAGACTGTAATGACTAAATGTAACTGGTAATAAGAATTATATTTGTAAAAGAGCAACCGCCGAATTTCTTCCTGGCTCTTCTTTGTAGGAACGGCTTTTCGAACCAGCAGTAGAGTTGACGATTCAAAAGTACATGTTTACAAGTTTGTTTGAATAAATAATATTTTGAATTTGAATTTGAATAGACAATACGGTCAAATTTCATCTCTATCGAAAGTATAACAGACAGACAGACTTCCTTATTTATAATATTAGTAAAGATCAATATTTTATAAGATGCCGAGATAACCAGCGTCTGCACGCAGTTCATAATAAGTAAAAAATATTTACATTTTTAGGGAAGTTTTTTTATAGATATAAGTTCTTTGCCAAGTGACAACACTTGATAAAACTAAAACCTAAACATAACAACGTTAAAGAAATTCGAAATTAAAGACAGGACGCACACAAAAATATGTTGACCGCAAAAGATACAGAAATAAATCAGACAGATGACAATTTAAAGTGGTTAACCCACTAACTGTGACCATTTTAGATACTTTGATCAGATCTTGTCGAAACCGAACCTACAGCACAAGGAATAAGCTTATCTAGTACCTATTTTTATAACACTAAAGTTCATATTTGATTGGATAACTATTTAAATTGTGGGTGTTTGTTCTACAGTCTTTAGAGTCGCGGTAGAGATTTATGTTTTTATTTAAGAATTAATGATATAGTGTGAGTAATCGCCGTTATGCTAATTTGAAATAATCTGAGCTCGTAAATATGAATAAGGTAAATTCTATAATAGTGATGAGCTTCGGTTTTTAAAATGAGGCAATAATTATCAATAAAATTAATTTAAATATAAAATTTACAATTATAAAGTTACAATTAAATTAAGTAAATAAAAAGCTCTAATTTCACTACAATAATTAAATAAAAATGAAAAAATATTTAACATTATTTTATCTTCGTAAATTAGGATTAAATTAGGTCAAGGTAGGTAGATTATACAAAACATTCTCGAAATTTTATAAGATAATTTTGTTTTATATTTATACCTCATATATAAAATACGTAACTAAATTATAAGTCAATATATTTTTATAATAATGTTAAAACGCAAAAGTAAACATAAATAAAATATGAAATATTATAATGTAGATTTATGAATGTTTATTTTACAAATGAAGGTCTTTTGTGATTAGATCGTGTTAAGAGGTACTTGCTAAATTGTTCGAGCAAAAGTGGATAAAGAAGGCAATATCTTGAAACGGCATGTCTAATAAAGAGCATCCTTATTTTGGAAATGAAACTATGGCTAACTATGGCTTGAGCCATGTTTGTCCTTTTTAGTCAATAATATGCAATTCTTTATTAAAGTTTATATTAAATATTTGACATAATAAATACATAAATAAAATTTTCGAGTCAATGTTTCATATTATAAAATATCAGTTTACAGTCAGTAATAAACGCCGCAGTAAATTTATTATCCAGTCCGAAATTTTATTTAATACCCACGAATAATTTGCCAAATCCCCCAATACACACCTGGCGCCATGCCCCTTACGGACTCTACTTTACGATCTGTTAAAAGAACAACTTCGCTGCCCAAATTAACACGAAATAAAAACGAAATCGATCTTCACAAAAAAAATAAGCGAAAGAAGATAAAAGCTTAAAAAAGGTCCACGTCAAAACATTTGATTGTATTAATATTTATAGCTATCGAAGCGCCGCAGGAAAGGCGATCTTGAGATGAAAAAAGAATGTGTATCAGACAGTTCAGCTTTTGAGTAAACCGCAAATCCTTTGTTAAAAGATATTTATGGAGTTGAAAACAATTGCACTGTTACTATTATATCAGTGTGTGACAGCAATAACTGTATTATAAAGTTTTTTGTGGTTGGAAATGGAGATGTTAAATTCACTTTTATTCAATGGACTACATGTATTAAAAATAGTCCATCTTTTTCCAGAAATTTGAAAACATTTTTTTTTCTATTTTCTCTTATAAAATTTACCAGTTACTTTTTATTGAAATTGTCTTACGGTAATTTTTATACAAAGGCTTTTATGTATAATAAATTTTATATAATAATCAATCGCTTAAGCACGTGTACTAAACACGATATAGGTTTTTGATAGCAACAATCTGTTTGTTATTCCAAAAAATTACATGTTTTTATGCCGTTTTTTAAGTCGTAATTTTAAGCAAGTTTGACAACATTTTAGCAATTAAACCTCTCTGATTTCGAATGAATTATTGGCTAATTATTTTAAATTATGAAAGTATGAAGCTATTAGAGATATTTTATGGCAACGAGTGAGAGCCAACAGCACATTTTTTTTTTGTAAAATTTTCATACAGTGAATGATGTATTTCTGCCTGAAGACTATTACGTTTTATGATGTGAAGTGAATTTGGCTGTTTTTAATAAGGAAAACTTTTCGCATCTAACCACCACAAGTCGTCAAAATGACAATATAAATCAAACAATTAAGTATATGGCAATTAATAAAAATAAAATTAAAGGCGACACCAGATACATTACACATTTATCTTTATCTGTGACCCCTTTAAAGGTAGTGTCACTATAAAGGCGATGACAAAAGTAGATACTCGCAAGCGCATGCGAGTGTTAAAATTACTAGTATGACCTTTGCAGCGCATCTTATCTTAAGACTTATGCATCGGATTCTTGTAAGCGTTGCGCTGTTTCGGCTAATTTACGATATCAATGTGCCGCATCTTAATGTATGGCCTGTCTTAGTAACGTTCGGGCTCTTTTCCCACGTGCTTTAAGAGTTTTAATATAAACTTTTAAGACATTATGATTAAATACGTTTAGAAATTGTTCATCAAATATGATTGGAATTTGAATTTTATTAAAGATTTTTGTTAATTAGACTTCAAAGCTTGCAAATTTTCTTCATTGGGTACGTAGTTAACTTATTTCGGAATACTGAACCACTTGCAAACATTAAATATTTGTTTATTTGATTTAGAATGTTTTGTGTTCCGATGGTCAAGCTAGAAACGACTACTTAGGAATTTGATTTCTGCTAAAATTTATGACTAATGACCATGACTAATTTTTGGCAGACGGAAATTGATTGCAATATTAAATCTGATATAATTTGCAATCAATTTCAGATGATCAGATGAAACAATCTGAATTGCTCAGAAACTTTTCACTTTCAAGCAAGTTTAATTTAATATTGCCTATATATACAACGATGTCGTTTATATAATTACCAATATAACTGCTCCATTATCCATCCATTTCTTTTTGAAAAAAAAAAACTAGAAAATTACAATACAAGAAGCAGAAAATCGGATCGAATATGATTAATTTATTTCGAATTTTTATTTTAGTTTTATTTAATCTATCTCCTTTATGAAATATTTATGAAATTGGGATTTTATCATACCACCATTATTATTAAGTCTTAAAGGCAAATTCGCTTCGCTTGCATCGTTTTCATATTTTTACGCTAGTTCGAAAAACAAAAATATATAAAACTCTATTTCTGATGTAAACATTATAAAAATCTATGATCGTTTCAGGACCTACTAGTATTAAATAGATATTTATTATTGGTAAGTATCATAATTATGAATGACTATCCATGTTGAAGTTATATATACAAATATAAACTTGCTTCAAAGTGCATTATGATTTTGAACTACTGAAGTTTATACATTGTATGTTAATTACCTTTTATAATTAATTCAAGCAATTTTCTATATTTGATTGTTCTTAATATACACAGGAGTTAAAATTACTATTGTGACCTTTATATCGCCTCTCGTGACTTGTATCTTGGAGACATGTAAGCATCGCGCTGTTCCGGCTAATTTACGATGTCAATGTACCGAATCAAAACGTACGAACAGCTTTAGAGAAGTTCAAACTGTATGGGTATACCATATGTTTATATTGTCAACTGTTCTAATCTTAGTGATTCAACTCAATGTCTGAAAATATAAGTTTGTTTTTAGTATTTGTTAGTAGACATAACTTTCTTTGATTGATCCATACAACACGATCTTATGGTACTTGAAATGTTTCTAGTAGGGCGTTTGCAAACAACGCGTTTTCAAGTGCAGAGTTGACAATGTTCAACACAATTTAATGTAACTTATGGTGCCATTCATTCTCCTTCCCTTATCCCACTCTAGTCATTTCTTACCGAGGTGTCGTAAAAGGCGACTTAGGTAAGTCGACCCGCCGTGTGGTATCCGGCTGAGTAAAAAAGACTAACCTCATTTCTTACCGAGGTGTCGTAAAATGCGACTAAGGTAAGTTGAGCCACCGTGTGGTATCCGGTTTAGAAGAATAGATCACCACCTTTCTTACCGAGGTGTCGTAAAATACGACAGAGGTAAGTTGACGTCAGGCAAGGCGACCGGTCGTAAAAACGCAGTCAAATCATGTGACAACATGTTTATAACATGTAGTGCCGACCCCACTTAGACTTTCCCTAGTTTTCTTTAATCCGATATAAAATATAATACGATATTATGTAATTTCTATATAATATACTTTTATATATTCAAAATTCAAATGCAAAATATTCTTTATTCAAGTAAACCGTACGAATCGCACTCTCTTTCTTCTTCAATTCTTGTCCTTTTCCTTCTATTACTCAAAGGTTGACTGGAAGAGATCCCTTTTAGGGATAAGTCCGCCTTTATAAAATTTGTTTTTTTTTTATTTTTCTTTCTCTTTTCTAAATATATGCATAAAAAGAAAAAAATAAACTTGTAAACGAGTGCTTTTGAATCGTGAACTCTACTGCTGGTTCGAAAAGCTAGTTCTACCGAGAAGAGCCAGTAAGAAACCCAACGGTTGCTCTTCTAAAAATATAATTCTTATTACTAGTTACATTTCGTTATTACTGTCTTGTACAGGGTCGAAGAATAGCTATGTCAATATCAAAATATGTTCAAAATATGACTTTTTCATTGTGCAATTTAGTTAAGTGTCGCGTAATTTAATAAATGTTTGTGACATTATCAATTAAATATAGTTAGGCACATAAGAAATGATTATAAGTAATGAACTCATTATTCGAACTGGTCGTTGATAAACGCCGTATGCTAATTCCGAGTATGCAACATTTGCATATATGTGCCTAAATGTATGTATGAGACTCTTATAGTGAATTTAATCAGTGTCTGTAGCTGTACGGCGACATGGGTTATTGAAACGAAATTAAAACGCGAATGCGGCGGCCATTATGTTTCTTGTATACGTTAATTGAATGGGTTATATTAACTGTATACAGTATTATATATACATCTATATAGTTGTGTCGGCGTATGCTATTGGAGTGGGTAGTAAATGTTTGCGCTCATTACGAAATTCATGCACATTTTTTAAAACGCCAAAATAATTTCTTTTTTTGTATTGGCTACTTTCAACTTAACTCTACTCTACTATTTATTAAACGTTCCTAAAAAATTGACATAAATCTTTCAGTAAAAACCATTCAAAATTCCTTTAAAAGTTTTTGAGAAAATCAATGACATAATGACAATAACTTTTGGGGACTCTGAATTATGATAATTTTAGATAGAAGCGAAATTATACAATGAAAAAAAACCCCATTGTATATTAAATAATATTGCATTAAGTATTTCTTCAAGTAAAGTTGTGAACAAGCGCTTTTAAATAGTTAACTATTTCGAATAATTCCCTCTACCGAGAAGAGCCAGAAGGAAACTTTGCGGATGCCTTTTTCAAATAACAATTTTAAAAACTAGTTACAGTTCGTTATTGCTATCTTATGAAAGTTTGAAGAGAAACCAGATCTACAATATGTTATCATTATAGAATCATTAATAGTATAGTAGGCTTTCTGTTACATAACATATAATTCGATATTTGAAAGCTGTCCCACAATACATAACTTATCACAACTCAAAAACACGTTATTTAAACTAAGAATAGGTATTAAAAACACATTCTTTTCAGCATAACTTATACTTCAATACTAGGCCGTTCGTTTTATAAAGTATTAGCCGTAAGTTTAATAACGCATTTTTTAGGCATTTTCTTAGCAATGAAAACTTTAAGCTCATTTATCTTAAAACATGATTTTTTGAGTTGTGCCACTATTGCAGCCCATGAGCGATATATTGTTAAACAATTGCATATCTTATATGACTGATGTTGTTGGAATCGCTCAAGGTTTGAGTAGGTAGATACGATAAGATGCCTTTCAAAGATTAGGATCGGAGTTACAGGTTATCTAACGTTAATCTATGTCCAAGTATCTAACCATTAATAACTGAAGGGAATTCAATTATGGTGTAGTTATTTGAAAATAAGAGTAGGTTTGTAGAAACATGGGTGGCATTAAGTATGATGTGACTGTTTAGATTAGATAGGGAATTAGATGAATATTAGAACGACTTTTCAATAGGCAACTTTAAGAACTATCCATGTCATTTAAAATATCTTTGATAATAGTAAATTCTTGGTCGCGGGTTCAAGTCTCGGGCACACACCTATGAGATTTTTATAAAAACAGTAACTCAATATTTACAATTTATCACGCGCATTATATTGAAGACATAGATGCCGTGTGGTATCCGGCTGAGTAGAATAGACCAACCTCATTTCCCACCGAGGTGTCGTAAAAGGCGACTAAGGTAAGTTGACCCACCGTATGGTATCCGGTTGAGTAAAATAGACCACCTTCTTCCTTACCGAGGAGTCGTAAAATACGACTAAGGTATGTTTACGTCAGGCAAGCGGCCGGTCGTTTAATTCGGAGCCAAATCATGTAACATGTTAATAACATGTTGTGCCGACCCCACTTAGAGTGGGATAAGGGCAGGAGGATGATGATTATATTGAAGACATAGATTTTAGGGAAATCTGCATATCCTTAAAGATTTCCTTGCATAACCTGTAGGTATATCTACATATTATAAGATCGATAAAAAATTTGCAACCCACACTAAGCTGTATAGTAAGATATCAAATGATTGAATTAGTTAAGCAAATGCATAAGTAATGGAACATTAAATCATATTTGCGCAACAAATTGGTGGTTTATAGCAAGATGCGGTGAAAATGTTTTACAACGGTTCAATGACTTTTTTTGTGAGGGAAACCCATTATCTATGGGGCACATGTTGGACTCTCATCGACTAAAAACCTGACAGTGCTCCACCACGCTGCTGTTGGTGGGGACAGGGAACCGTTTTAAACATTGCCCCCATCCCTGCCAGCAGCAGCTCTGTACCCCGGAGAGCGCCACCTCCGGGTTGGGGCCTTTCTAAAAGTGACCCCTCCCTCCGCGATTCGACGCAGCATAAGCCGCTTCGACCGCCTCGGGGACCTAACTCCAGCTAGCGTCCGATAAACTCCGTTCAGATCGACATCGGTCTATCGTAGCTTATTTAAATTCAAATTCAAAATAATCTTTATTCAAGTAAAGTTGTAAACAAGTGCTTTTGAATGATCAACTATAGAATCTTATACCCAAATCGAAAAGTGACTTTCGTACTTTTGGAAGGCGTAAAGCAAGAGTTGCAAGCTTATGTCGGTTCCTACTTTGTCTGCTATATATATCACCTATCGTTTTATAACTCTTTTTATTTCTATCACCGGGCAATATCGCGTATTAAGGATTGCACCTGCACTAATCAAGACTCTACTACTGCATATCGTAAGTCCAGGTCTCACCGACAGTCATTACCGACGCTAGTGCTATATATGCCGACCTTACGGCTTACCAAAAATATAAGCACACACTGTTAAGGTTCCTATATAATCCTGACAATCAAATCACGTTCGCTATGCGTTTCTGGTGACTTACTTCGAGTATATCGTCACCTGACGCTAGTAGAGCTTATGCGTTCACTATATAGGAGCCGTTCAGGTTACAGCCTCAAAAGCTTACGGTTCTTGTGCTCTAATTTATACCACACGTGAGCGCTGTGAAAGCTGCCTAGCAGTATATTATATTCTTAAATTCGAACGTTATTTTACTAGAACGCTAATATTTAGTAAAAGCTAAAGAAAACGGCAAATAAGTAGTCATCATCGACTGGTCCCTGGACTGGACCCAATATACCTACATAATTACATACATTAAATTAACGATTGTAGATAATATTATGCTGTATAGCTAAGTATATTGGCTGTGTATATAAACGGAGCATCTGCTCGTTAACCATCCTTACACCATGCTTTCATAAAAACCCATTATAAATGCAACTGCACCTAAATTGCATACAGCTAACTAGTTACGAAACTGAATAATTTAAAAAAATTAAGTAATAAATTACACGTTTTCGATAAAATGCAGACGAAGTCGAGGCTACGTGTTATTTAAAAGTAAACACCATGAAAAATTGCGGTTTTCCCCTTATATTTTATAGCGGCTAAACTTGCCATCAATAATTGAAGTTGCAAAGTCCCTGGGGAGTGAAAGGGCTTACTAGAATTTTGATCCGACTGTACTTTCGTATTAGGTTGAAATATGTGCCTTAATTTCATAGCCACAAGTGTCAATTTTCTTGAATACACAACCGTTCTTAGAACTAAGTAGATGATTTGTCAGTAATTTTGCATGAGTACTACAGGTATAATTATTAAAGCGAAAGGCTGTTCGTATTTATGAAAATATTGGATATTATATCGGTAGACAGATTATAAGTGTTAAATTATATGGCTTTTAATAAATCGGACTTAAACTTGAAAGTTATTTTGCGCAGTAACACGACGCCAATTTTAATATTAAATAAGCTTGTTAAATATTATTAAAACAACTTATCTATATGTTTATGCAACAGATGAATCGAATTAAATAATAAGTACATAAAATATACTAGAGTTTAAGGGAAAATTTCGTCTATGCTTGTCTTGTCTAATGACAACTTCAATTAAACTGGTCCAATATGACCGACGCGGCTCTGATCACCTTAAAATAATGGCATAAAGAAATGTACTTTTGTACGCAACATTTAAATTTTAGTGAACAACAAGAGAGTTATAGGGCCAATGATATTGATTATATCAAATAAAGAACTAGCTAGCATGTATAGAAAATTTGGAATTAATGAAAAGATCGAGAATAGAAGAAGAACTATATCAAGCATTGGAGGTAACAGCGTTCAACATGACGTCCTATCAACCTAATAATATGAACTAGAAAACTTTTAAAAATGTATTTAAAAAATATCATGATAAAAGTGGTAACCGTAGTAATCATATTTCAATCCTTAAAATCAAAATGATCAGTACGAATAAAAATTTGCCGCTTTGAATCATCCGAAGTATAGCTTGTTAATTTGACCACAGCGGTTCTAAACGCTAATCTTACCTAGCAGTCAGAATATTTTATTTCACTAATGTATCTACCTAATTGAATTAATTATAGAAGTTCGTATAATTAAAATACGGAATTTTTTAATTTATATAACTCGGCCTTAACTTAATAATATACTTTATGTATAACCATTCTCTTTAATAAAAGTAAATATATAGAAACCGCAAATTGAGAAATTTCACTGGAAAGGCAGGAACATCGCAGGTATTAAAAAGATTGCAAATTTTTTTGACCGTGCGTTTATAAGTTGAAAGCATGTAATAAACGCCTTATGTGCAAAACAAATTAAAAGCCAAACTGGACAGAATGAGAGAAGGGTTAAATAAAATGCTTAAAGTTGAATGGTTAGAAATAAAAAAAACTGAAGGGATTATCGAGGCGGCCACATGTGGTTGGTTGGGTCGGCAGCATGGCCGCCATGACGTTGCAAAATTTCCTGCGAAACTGGGACCCTGATATATAATGAAGTTATGTAGAAAGAGTATAGTGAGGAGCAAATTAGCTCCATTATATCTATACTAATATATAAAGCTGAAGATTTTTTTTGTTTGTTTGATTGTTTGAACGCGCTAATCTCTGAACAGATTTGAAATTTTTTTTGAGTCTAAGATATATAACATCAAGTCAAGATGAATAGGAGAGGAGCTGCAATAAAAAATATTACGAAAACGGCAAAGTTTAAAGCTTTCCTTGTGTGCGTTAAGTAAATGGTAAAAGTTATTAAAAATCATGTATTTTCTAACTTTTGTTCAAAAAGACTATACGTGGATTTTCTTGGGATCAGGATTAAATAGGAAGCTTTTTGATTAACAATTCATTTGATACTTTCGATCTAATATGACTGTAGGAAATAAGTATTATTAAAAGCTGCCCGTGTGATTATATGATTTTGGCTATCAAATCATTAAGCAAGGAAAATAAATTAACTAGATAGATAGAGGTCTTAATGGTTAACGATGTTTTGCATGAAACAAAGAATGCTTATACCTATCCATATGCTTATACCTTTATATGTTCTATAAAAGATTAAATATCCAATAACAAAATATCCGATTGAAATGTCCACGAATTTGGTGGCTATTGCAGTCTGCTCACGTTCATAATAATTATAATCATCACTAATCTCCTGCCCTTATCCCACTCTAAGTGGGGTCGGCACAAGAAGTTTTAAACATGTTGTAGCATGTACCGGATACCACACGGTGGGTCAATTTATTTTAGGCGCCTTTTACGATAGAGGTATCGTAAGAAGGAGAAGAAGGTAAGAAATAAGGGTGGTATATTCTACTCAGCTGGATACACGGCGGCTTATAATAATATTTGTAGTCAATCCAAAACTTTCCACTTTATCATTAATATCGTTTTACTTTTATGGTAGTTGTTTGAAATATTCATCAGGGAAGTGTATTATTTGTGTTACGGTATAATAATTAAATATTTACTCAACTAGAATAATGTGAACGATAATGACTTGTTGATTTGAATATTATTTATAAGTTAATCTATAAACTATGGTAATCTACGGCTTAGAGATAGGTACCGTAACAATCTAAGATTGGCGTTAGCAACTTCAAGAATCTTATCCTAGAAAATATCTAAAATCAATAGCCCGTATGGCTCTTTTTTGAACAAAAATAACCTTTTCGATATTGGCCAATTGAATGGATGTTAACTTTTTTGTTATTATAATGCTTTTACTTATGTTTAATATAGTTAAAAATTAGGCAAAATGTTGGACGGCGCTCAAGGAAATTATTTTTTATAGTAAATACACATTATCGCCCTTCGGGGATGCATGTTCGACAGTTTATCGTTACAAGCACACTGCTCGCAAAAAGAAAATGTCCGATACTATTGGCGTAATAGTAAAAAAAAATTAGGCATATAAGACTAAATGCTATTTTATTTTGTAAGAAATATATCTGTTTGTTTCAAATATTAAATAAAAAAACAAAAATTACGAATATAACTTATCCTAAATACTGAAGAAATATTCATCGTAAAATATTCTTAAATACTTTACAATAAATATGAATAACATCAACTAAAATACTCCATAAACAAAATTATAAGTACTCAAAGCATATTTACTCAAATACCATGAATACATGATCCATTATATTATTATCAATGTAATTATTTCGATCGGAACGTTTTCTACGCGTATCAAGCACGTTTTGATAAATTACAGGTAATAAAATTACCAATATTAGGTAGCATAGTTTAGTATAGAAGATTAATTCCACTCGTTCTCTATAACTGTAATTTTCCGCACCAGTCCCGCCATTTTGAAATGCCGATTGCAATTTGCATCGATTATAATCGAATCATTTATGGTGGAGTATAATTTTTGCGACTATATATAATTTAAATAACTATGCAAAGAGCCCTTGTAACCGGTATCCTGATAATATAAGGTTTAACGTAAATAAGTTAAACTGCTTAAACGTTCTTGGATAGCGTAAAATTTATGATAATATTGAGCGTTAGCAAATAATAAGCTACTTCTTCTTCATAAGAAAGCTAAGAATCGATCAGCATGCGGTAGAGAAAGTCATGTTATTGAAGTACCTCTACGTGATCATGCTATAGTTATAGGTAAGTGGAATATGAAAGTGAGGCGATGAGCCTATTGCACAAAGTTTGAAGAACCGATGAACCTTGTAATCATACGGTGGTAGAATGACAACTCAGCAGTGTATAACGCATCCTTGGTATAACCCCTACGAGGTGAACTGAAGACCTCAAAAAAGACGATGAGAATGAATGAGTTGGATCCAAGCGGAACAAGATTGTGTGGTGGTGTAGAGATTCCTTGAAGTCACCTATGTACAATTGTAGACTTCTATAAGTTAATACAAATACTCAGGTATCATGACAAACTTAATACAATAACAAGAACACTACGGACTAATATAAATTAATGTAATACTCCTAGGAGTATTTTGAAAAGTACTTTATATAAATTTACAACTATAAATAATGATCTAAACAATCTACGTGTATAACTTTCGATATGCCACAGAAATTTGAACTGTTTTATAATAACTATGAACTCTAAGTTAAGATAGCACGCATACTGCTACTTAAATTTGAGTTATTGCTCTTAAACATGAAAATGCAATATAACCCCATTTCCATATTAAACTATCTTATAAATATTATCAAATTTCACATTTATAATCTATAAAATTTCCAAACAGAACCAGTAGAGTAAGAAATAGTTTGAAAGAAGGTTTAAAGATTCGCTATGAAGTCGCAGTATCGAAACTTTCTTATAATCTTGAAATTAGTCCCCCCACTTCTTCTTTTTTCATTTCACATGAGCAAGATATCCGATTTAACTCTTCAACTTTTCATATAGAAGAGTTAAAGCTGGGAAAAGCGCTAGTAAAACTGCATCACCCATTCAACACTCCATAACCACATGCCTATTTGCTGTTTTAGTGTTTAGAGGAACACGAATTGTAAGCGGCAAGTATCCGTCTACAATAGTGTACGTTGAACCTGTCAAAGGTTTTTTTGGAAAAGCTAAGATGACCCTTTTTTGTTTCATTGTTTTAATTGAAGATTATTGAACCTTTTGTGAACTTTGCCCGCTGTAACTAAATATCACACAGCTATTTTGATACAAATAATTGAAAACGAAACGATTATGAATGCGATTTAAAAAATGAGTTAACAATTTGGCCAGTACGCGAAACTTCTATAATATTGATATTATTATAGAGACTCGTTTAATAAATTTTTTCTAAATTTTAATTTTCATAAATGTATTTTTAAAATTTACCCAAATTTTTTATGAGAGTGTAATGAAAAAATATTTGTCCGCGATGAAAATGACATTAATTCGTATCACGTTTATTAAAAGATAATTATCAAATACCTTGTGAAGGTCGACATGATCATACTAAGAAGAAAAACAATACTATTTTTCTAGGAACAGCTAACATCTGCGCTTGTATTTATCTCGTAACATTTAACATTTTAAATTGAACTAAAATTTGTGACAGGATAATTTAACATGTGCAATATTGGTTGGGATGATTCACTATTCTTGTCTTTTGTTTTATTTTTCTCTATAATGTATATTCTCAAGGTAGAATACTTGTGTCGAAAAATCTGTGGCGGTCATTTGATATACGGTTAAATTACCTTGTAAAATTTAAAATGAACCTCTTTATTTTTCACATTATCATTTATAACTGCAAGCATTACATTGTCTCACAATGTTTCCAGTTGTAGCGACAGTATCAAAATTTATTATTTTACACATATTTTCTAAATACTCTATTTTTATAAAGCTTTCGGCACTGTTATCAATAACTTAAACTGATTTATAAAGGTGCAAATTTTGAAATATAAAAAGTTTTCTTACGTTAGATAATTTTTTACAGTAAAAGTATTTTAATCATTCCTCATTATCCTCCTGCTCTTATCCCACTCTGAGTAGGGTCAACACAGTGACAAAATGTTATAAGCATGTTGTCACATGATTCGGCTACGTATATTACGACCGGCCGCCTACCTGACGTCAACTTATCTTTAAACCGTATTTTACGAGACCTCGTAAGAAAGAGGGTAGTCTATTCTACTCAACCGCATACACCACGGTGGGTCAATTTACCTTAGTCGCCTTTTACGACACCTCGGTAAGAAATGAGGGTTGTCTATTCTACTCAGCCGGATACCACACAGCAGTATTTTAATCATTTCTTTTTCCAGTTAAACCGAGTGTCCCTCAAGGTGTCTTTTTAATGATTCGAAAATTAAATTTGTTTTATGTTAAAAGTGTAAAGTTTTAATAATTATTACAAAAACAATAATACGGTATAGAATTCAAAAAAAGTATCAGCATAAATTTAGGGCCTTAACGTTAACAAATGTAATATGGGTTAAGTCAAAGAATACTTTTAAAAACAGTTTTGCCATCGCCCTTAATAAATATTTTCGGCGCTTTAGAGTCAAAGCAATAAACAGTCCATCTTGGAAGTGTTATGGGGAATGGGAAACAAATAAAATACATATGTATACATATGTATGTATAGAACGTTGTGCTCATAATTATAGATGAACGAATGATATTATTACTATTAGAACTCAATAACTTGGACAAATTCTCTTAATCAAAATATTTTATAAAAACAGATACAAATTACCTAACACGATCTGTCCTATAATGTTTTCTGTATCTACCTCATACATTTATCGCGGTAGATAATTAATATTAGTTTACTTAGTATATAACATATTTAGAAATGTGAATGAAGTCATTAATTCTCTCGCGTGACCTAAAAGCGTGTTTCGCAATGTAGGACATTAGCTATTTGTTTTAAGGTAATTGCGAATATAAAAAATTGCGAATATTTTGGATATATTCACATTATACGGTCAAGGATGATAGAAATATACAAAGGTTAATTTAAAAAAATATTAAAATCAAATAATTAACTTCACACTTAACACCAGAAGTACACATCAAATCACATCTCATAGTGACAAAGCGCTTTCCCCATCATTAGAAACAAGGAAAAAAAAAATCTTCGGCTGCTCAGTTGTAAGCGCCCGCCAACAAAGCCATTATGCCTTATTATGGACATCATCCATCAGTCCGCCATATTGATCCAACATTAATGCATACTAATGTTTTATAAACAGAAATATAATTTATTTTGTCTCCACTTTGGCATCTAATTGATGAATAGTTTCTTGTTAGAACGAAAAGTTAGTTTTTAATCAAGGCGTGGTCACGCCTGTTTGTACGGAAGTATGCCCATTTACGTTGTTATACCGCCGGTAAAAAGGTGTGAACATACATTTTTCTACTATTATAAAAATACCCTGACCTTGTAAAAAAGAGTATTATTGATTTTACTCATGACTATCAATAAGAATAGAGTAAAAATATAAACTACTTACTTTGGCCTAGGTGAACTCGTTTCATCCATGGGTAAATCTGCGGAGGGTTGGATTGCGCGTTGGCAGAAGCTTTAGTGTTTTTTGTGTTACTTGAACCAGAGTTGTTTGCCTCATTGCTTTCGTTGCTCGATGTACTAGAAGCAGGGCTCGAGATATTTTGGTTTATATTAGCTTTGTGCTCTACCGGAGATGCAATTGGAGTGGTCAATCCAAGTTTAGAACTAGCAGTACCAGCCGTATTTCCAACATTACCGAAGCCCGGCGATGTCCTCCCTGGACCAGATGACGTTGAAAGATCCTGAGGTGATGCGATTCCCGTAGTTGAAGTTGAATCGGCAAATTTACAACTAGCATTTGTAGCTTGGCTGGGTGGGGTCGCCATTAGATTCGGCGATAGTGCTCCAGGACTTGGGTTAGAGTGTTGGTGCACATGGCTCGCTGTGGTACCCAGTCTTTGTGGATGAAGTTGGGTATAATCAATCATAGCCTGTGGCTGCATGTGAGCACCAGCTGCTGGTGTTGCATACGGATGTTGAGGATAATGGTGCCCAACTTGCGGTGGCGAGTAACAGGTATTTGGATATGACGCAGTAGCATTTGGATTATAATAATCTGCACCCGGCGTCGGCAATCCAGGATGACCTGACTGCTCCACTGGAGTTCCCGTACGTCCAGGGACCTGATTCCCATAGCAAGACGCTAGGGAATTCACGAATTGGTAGGAACTCATTCCTGCGTTGTAATTTAGGTCGTTCATTGATAACAGATTATTTTTGTATCTCTTTACTGAAGTTTACTCGGAGAATGTCATTCTTTGGACATTGAATAGCCTAGTTGGACATGTTAAGTGCTACAGATGCTCGCGGTCTGTCTCAATTGTCCTCGTAGAGTGCGGCTTGATTGATGGACCTGTAATAGAATGAAACACATTAGTTGGTCAACTAGTACGCCTTGTTACTGGTGACGAATGCGTTTTATACTTGGATAAAAATACATTTTACTATTGTACAAAATTCCAGTTTAGACTTGAATGTCTTTTTGCCTTATTGTTATAATAGCACAATTTATAGTACGTCGCTAGTTCAGCGTAGGATTATGTAAATACGATTATAAAAAACCTTCATTGATGAAATGTTAGGAGGTTATAAAGCATTCTATATTTATGAACAATAGACTTCTACGTTCAATCGTTAAATTATCCTTAAGGAAAATATCCTAGATTCTCATCTGTAACTTACGCAATAATAATTGTAAACAAATAAATCTGAAAAATGCCGTCGCAACTTCGCTCTGTATCAACATCTGCAACACTTTGCACCGAAAATGATGAGCATTTAGAATTTTTCAACTTCTATATCTAACCTAGTTAAACGTGTGTTATTAATTTTTTTTTTGGTTAATATTAAATATCCATACTACCATAGTCGTATTTTACCACACCTCGGTAAGAAATGAGGGTGGTCTATTCTAGTAAGCCGGATATCACACGGCTGTAGGAAAAACAATATAGTATATAATTGAGGTAATATTTATACTAAAATCAACGCGAACGAAGTTGCGATTATACCAAGTAATTTTTATACACTTTTTACAGAATATATTGAGTGTGTCAATAACATTTATAATACTTGTGTGTGTAGTGTATGTGTAGTGTATGTGCAGTATATGTGTAGTAAGTATATGTATTGTAATGTATAAGTTAGAGAATCACTATTTTTGATCCAGAGGAAGGTAGACACTCATAGCACAAGTTATCTAAGTAAGAGTGTCTATTATCTAAGCAGTGAGATATTAATGTGTATTTTAGTATTTAATTTTTGAATTTTGTATTTATTGTAAATTTTTTGGCTACGCCGTGTGGTATCCGGCTGAATAGAATAGTACCACCCTCTTTTCTTACCAAGGTGTAGTAAAAGGCGACTAAGGTAAGTTGTTAAGTTGGTAAGGTAAGTTAACTCACCGTGTGGTATTCGGTTAAGTAGAATAGACCACCCTCTTTCTTATTGAGGCATCGTAAAATACGACTAAGATAAGTTGACGCCAGGCAGGCGGCCGGTCGTAAAATACGTAGCCAAATCATGTGACAACATGTTTATAACATTTGCCGACCCCATTTAGAGTGGGATAAGGGCAAGAAGATGATGATGTAAATTTTTTGGCTAAATAAAGTTTTATTATTTTTATTTATTATTATTTCTTTAATTTTATGATTGAAATTTTGTATAATTTGTCACATAGGGGGTCTATTAGTGAACAATAAGTGAATACGCGACGTTCTAAGCCGGAGTGCACATGTGAGGAAAAAATCTCGGCGTACACGTGGTCGGGCCATAAAAGTGTCCACAGAGGTTTATGGGTGTAAGCGGTAGGCCCAATCTGACTTCGGCCGATTTATGTACGCGGCTCGGTGCATACATCTTTATGAGCAAATTAGCAGTCATTGTGTATTCGATTTATTTGTCGTATGTGAAACGAATGATAAATGTGTGAATTTTGTGCATTCGGACGATTTTTCACGCTGCATTTCGGTTTTCACTGAAAATTCGTTTTTGTTGTGGATTTATGCGATTTATTCTGTAATTGCGTTACATTTATTCGATTTCGTAACATTCACTTTTTAATTAAGTAATTAACTGACTGGCCCGTTGGCGCAGTGGGTAGTGACCCTGCCTTCAGCTCCGCGGGTCGCGGGTTCGATTCCCGCCGAGGGCCAACATTTTCTATAAATGAATTTGTTGGCCTTTGAGCCTGGGTGTATATTTGTATTTAAGTATGTATTTAAAAATATATAAGTATATATTCACCAGTTTTCTGTCAACCATAACACAAGTATTAAGTTACTTACTTTGGGGACGGACGACCGTGTGTGTAAGTGTCCCATATATATATTTATTTATTTATTTATAATGATTATAAAGAGCAACTCGAGCTAGTTTTGGATTGGATAATTATAATAGCATAAGTAAATGTAAGAAATTTAGGAATTTTAAAAAACCTATAAAATGTAGTGAACAAAGATGCTTATTATGTATTGCATACATACGCATTTGGCATAAATTTTCTACAAAATACAGCATAAATTAAAAAGACGATTACAATAAAAAAAACTTAAAATACTATCAATACTAACGAAATTATATTAAAATGTTTATGATATAAAAATATTTACATATATTTACATTTAATTATATACAGTTAATAAGATTCACCTTGTTATTTACAAGACTAGAATTAGATTTCAGTTATATTAAATTCATATAACAATTAGGACATAGATATTTTGTTTAGATCCCCATAATGAACGTCCTGTTAATATGCCATGAGTAGGGTAAATGTCTACTCTATTATTGGCTATAGAAATTATATTCAAAACTTACCCATGCGAGTACCGAAATCATATATATCTAGAAAACTTCTAAGTATTCACAGACAGATATAAAAATTTATTACCGCTTTATATGAATTTTGCTTCGACAAATTTCACATTATTAATTCAAATTCAAATTTAAATTCAAATTCAAATTCAAAATATTCTTTATTCAAGTGGACTGTTTACAGTACTTTTGAATCGTCAAATGTTTTAAAGAAGCTACCACTGATTCGGAAGTTTGCTCCTACCGAGAAGAATCAGCAAGAAACTCGGCGGCTAATCTTTTAAAAAAATTATTACAATTTGATGGTTAATGTTCAAGAAGGAATGGAGAACAATTAATTTGTACTTAAAATGCGCTATAAATTCCTGAAATAAAATATTCACTATTTACATTTGTTCTATGAATGTCAACCTAGCTTAAATATATTGATAAAATATATTAACATGACGGATAAAATAGAAGGATATATTCCCGTAAAAGCTTTCATATTTTGCGAAGCATTTAAATATTGCGAATAGTATACGAAATGATTAAATTATCTTAAGTAATTAATTCTATGTCGTTTTAAGTTACGTTGGTCATTCTAGGACCACTGGACGATCATTAGTATTAATTAATGATCTAAGAATTTAAAATATATGTATAGTCGAAGTAGCATAATTCAGATTTTATTATAATTTTTATTATTATATTTGCTTTTAAGACTAATTGAATCCAAAACTAATAACCCATTAACCTTTATATACAGATAATAATAATTCACGTTTATCTGCTTACAATTTTATTCACAAAGCATTAAAAATTATTCATGTGTGTGTAGTACCTACCTTACTATATAAGGAACTCTTTATATATTCTCTTTATTTATCTTAATATATGTTTATTGTAATATATGAGCCATAAGGCTCAACATAATATAAAAAAATCTTTATGCAAAAGCTTATTTCATTTCAATAACATATACCAACGAATCATCATTTTTCTTATGTAAATTAATAAACAAATCATCCTCCTGCCCATTTCCCTAAAATTGGGTCGGAACAACATGTTATACACATGTTGTCCCATGATTTGGCTACGTATTTACGACCGGCCGCCTGACTGACATCAACCTACCTTAGTCGTATTTTACGACACCTCGGTAAGAAAGAGGATGGTCTATTCTACTCAACTGGATACCACGCGATGGGTCAACTTACCTTAGGCGCCTTTTACGATACCTCGGTAACAAATAAGGCTGGTTTATTCTATTCAGCGGGATACCACACAGCATTAAATAAACCAATATAGTAAATAATTTATAGTTCGAATAATAAAAACATAGTTATGAAACAATACATATAATGTGGATGAGTAAAGGGACAAAGGGATAGGTAAAACTTTCAAATTCCAATTCAAGTTCAAAATATTGTTTATTCAAGTAAACTTGTTTATATGTGCTTTTGAATCGTTAACTCTACACCTAGTTCGGAAAACTTTCCTACCGAATAGAGCCAGTAACAAATTCGGCAGTTGTTCTTCTTAAATGTAATTCTTATACCTAATTCTAATAACTACTGCAGTAAAATTCAGAAATCTGACATAAGCTGCAAAAGTTAGTTTTGAGTGATCATGTTGAAGGGGATTGTAAAGAAATCTGGCGTTAAGATAAAGAAACTTTAATAAATGGTCTAAAGCGCTGACATGT
Organism: Morpho helenor; assembly: GCA_029227775.1. NCBI lineage: Eukaryota > Metazoa > Arthropoda > Insecta > Lepidoptera > Nymphalidae > Morpho > Morpho helenor. The sequence goes on from JARGCU010000020.1 coordinate 5,649,276, forward strand.
CTAAAGCTATACTCTCAATCAAAAAAGGAAGTATCGTTTGACATTATAGATACTTAGATTGCATAAATTGCATGTACAATATTATGCTAGGGTATAGGATTATGTACCGTGGTGGAGGTTTGTGCAAGTGTTTTTACGAATCCTGCATGTAACAGGTAAAACGGATTGTCCACTCTACATTTAGTATTATATATATTTTCTATTTTACTTCATCGCGGATTATAGCAAAATAATTTAATTATTACTTTTGTATAATAGATCTCCGCAAAGTAACGCATAATTATATAAATTACTAGGAGTCCCGCCCCAGCTTCGCACGGGTATAAAGCATATAGCCATGTCACTCAGTGATAATCACAGTATTTCTCTACTCCATATTGAATTTTATTATACATATAAACCTTTCTCTTCAATCACTCTATATACCTATTTAAAAAAAAACCGCATCAAAATCTGTTGCGTAGTTTTAAAGATTTAAGCAAACATAGAGATATAAGGACAGACAGAGAAAGCGACTTTGTTTTATACTATGTGGTAACGTTTATAGCTACTACTATTTTGATAATTGTCAAATTTTTACCATACTTACCCAAAGACTAAATTACGTTTAGCTGTCATTTATGTTTTGTTTTTCCATGTCATAGTCGTTTTTGTTGTACCACGTTTTATAGTGACTTGACGGGATAAAATAAATGCGGTCGAACGGGATAAAAAGTATCCTATGTCCGTCTCCTGGTTCTAAGCAACCTCTCCACCAATTTTCAGCCGAATTTGTTCATCCGTTCTTGAGTTATAAATAGTGTAACTAAGACCAACTTTCTTTTATATATATACAGGGTGAACGATATGAAGTGTTACCTTTTCAAAAGACTACAACTTTTTGGTTGTAACAAATCTTTTATTAATCTAAGGAAAAACTTGCGAGAAACTAAGCAAAATTTTAAAATCAATTTACTTTAACTCGATATGACCACCTTTTGCCTTGACTATAGTCTTCAGCCGGTCAAAAATTAGTTGCACGCTGCACGAAAGTGATCCTGAGGTATCTTGTGCCATTCACGTTCGATTGCTTTCTTTAGCGGATCCATACTGGCATATTTTTTAGTTCTCACTATGCTCTCTAAAATGGACCATATGAAAAAGTCTATCGGATTTGCGTCTGGCGAATCCGAAAGCCATTGCGTGGACGAAATGAAATGTGCAACATGATTTTTCAGCCATTCTTGGTTCACGCGAGCTTTTGGAGCCGGGGCTGAGTCTTATTGAAATGTCCACGGCCAACTACTGAATGCCCACGCATGCCCACGGGCCTAATACAGCTTCCAAAAGATTTTCTCGATAAGAGGCAGCATTTTATTTGACACCAGGCCGAATGAAAACGACTGGAGAGCGTCCATCAGCGGTCACTGAAGCCCACACCATCACTTGTGATGGGAAGTTATTTTGGGTGGTCATTGGAAGGCGTAAATTCTCGTTTGTACGTTTGGTCAAGTAAACACGATCGTTTTGAGTGTTGATAAATCGCTCAATTGAAAAAAAAATCTCATCAGAGAACACAATGTTTGGAAATTGATCATCCTCGTGCAAGCGCAGCAACTGTTTTGCTCTTTCAAGGCAAACTTTTTTTGCTTCTGTGTAAGTTCGTGTGCTTTCTGGAACTTGTAAGGCTTGAATTTTAGCTCATTTTTTAGTATGCGGCGAATGCTATCTTAGGGTATTTTCAATTCTTTAGCCATTTGCCGTCCACTTCGATGCGGATTCCGCTCGAACCGCATCTTCACTTTCCGAACCATTGCAAGTGACGTTGCTGTCTTTTTCAGTCCACCACCATAGCGTTTGGCAATGCTGCCAGTATCATTATAACATTTTATGGTGCGATATACAAACATTTTATTCACTTTGAGGTGACTGAGGTCACGCACGATAGCTGGTTGTTATTTTCCTAACAAATTTAACGCAATTACACTATTACGTTTCAATTCCATTTCGGATATTTCTCGTTCTACTGACAAGGGATTCAAATACTTTCGGCAGCTTGTGAACAAGACAATGAATTATCAAAAAAGCAAGTGTTACGTTGCCGCGATCAAAAGTTTGACAGATATGACCAGTATGAAGTTAGTAACACTTCATATCGTTCACCCTGTAGATTATGATGGGGGATCAAACTTAACGGAAACGTCAAAGCGAAAGAAGAAAAAGGTACTGATAAAAACATTTTTCTATATCCCGCGATAAAATTGTAATACTATATATTATATTCTCATTAATATTAATTTTAAAATTGTTATTGTTAAGTTGTGGAGTATTTAATTTTATTTTTATGCATGTTGTGGCTACCTTAATAAGCTGACATTACATTTAACGATCGCTATTAATATGTTGATACATATTGTATAAGAATTTATTTAAATGTAATAGCTACTGGTCCTTAAAAAAATAAAAATAATAATATATTATGTAATAATAAATTTAGACTACACTCTCCGTTCTCATACCTTTAATAGCAGGTCTAGAAAAGCGCAAGCATTACAAACCGCTGCGTCGAATATCAAGCTACACTAAAATTGCATAAGTTCGCTTAGAAAAAATTGCAAAATTAGTTTGTAATTTTGTCGTTGAGTCTACTGATGCGTCGGTTACGGGGTGAAACTATTTTTTAGATTGTCTCCGTGAATGTGTGCAATGCCAGTGTAGTCTGGTTGTGGTAGCGGTGGTCTACGGTAGTTTAATAATCAGAATTTATAATATACTAGCTTTTACCTGCGACTTCGTTTACGTGGACAGTTGCCGTGTGATAGGTCGATAATAGATGACGCTTTTCAATGTTATCCTATTCCTGTAGAATTAACAGGATTTCTATAGCCTATATGTTATTCCGTTGTATAAGGAATAATTGTGCCAAATTTCATCGATATAATATAAAAGTTGCATAAAAAAGTTATGAATGTAAATAGTATTTTAGGAAACTAAATGCTTTGAATTATGCTATAGGAACCTATTTATATTTATAATAACCGACTTTGTAAGAGAACCCTTTCCTTTTGGTCTCATTTCTTTACACAATATTTTAAACGAATAAAGTCATTTAATAGAATTGTACTTGAAAAAGTCACAATATCACTCTTTACGCCCTTGAATCCATAAATTTTGATTATGTAAGTCATTTTTGTGTATTAACTAAAGAAAAGACAGCACTGTTTTATAATCATAGAAGCATTTAAAAATCACTTCTTTATAAATTAGTTAAGAAACATTTAAATGATATACCAATATAATTGGTGCGAAGCTAATCCCCTTGTTCTTGTGACATCCAGACAACATGTGGTTAGTTTATTTCAGTATAGAATTTTTGTCACTCCCGTCCGGTCCACATTAAATGGCCCGAACGATTTCGATGTGGTTTTTTTTTTGTTTTTTACATTTATTTGTTCCCCGTGCCTTAACCTCGACATCCTTTGACGAAAGTTTGGTGGATATTATTTTTGTTCGAAAGTTTATTTTATGATTGTAAACATTACAAATATACCGCTGAGTTTCTTGCTGGCTCTTCTTGGTAGGAACAGCAAAAAAGCACTTATTTACAAGTTTATTTGAATAAAGAATAATTTGAATGTGAATTTACTACAAAATGTATTAATACTATTAAAATATTTGTAATTAAAATTAAAAATATTTTAACCATCTTTTATTAGAATATATCGTATTTAAATTAATATTTTTGAAAAGAGTGACCGCTGAGTTTCTTGTTAGTTTTTCTCTAAAAGAGCACCTTTTCAAAGCAGTGGTAATTTCATTTAATTTGAGAATACGAAGGTAAATGAAAATTTGAAAAATAATTGTTTTTATTTAAATTTGAATAATAAATAGATTTTGACTTTAACTAAACAGTTGTTGTTATAAAATTGTAGGAATTTATCAGCGATACGGCATTTATAATGATAGTATTAATCCCACTATAATACCTAATTGTTATAATGGATTGTCTTAAGCCCTTTTATAGATTTATCAATATTATATTCCGCAATCAATTTCAGCTTTGCCATTACAGCAGTTTAAAAACACTGTTAAAAAGAGGCTGATACAGAAAGCCTACTATACTCTTGAAGATTATTTAGAAGATAAGAATGTGTGGATATAGCTCTCTTTGAACCTGTACAAGACAGTAACGACTTAATGTAAATAGTATTAAGAATTATATTTTTAAAAGAGCAACCGCCGAGTTTCTTGCTGGCTCTTCTCGGTAGGAACAGCTTTCCGAACCAGCAGTAGAGTTGACGATTAAAAAGCACTTGTTTACAAGTTTATTTGAATAAAGAATATTTTGAATTTGAATATACTGAATATAAGTCAATTCATATAAATATAAAATTCCAATGAAATATATAACTTATTATATATTATAATTAGGTAAGTATATTATATTGAAAATCAAATATTTTCATCAAATGTTAGGAGAAAATAGTTGAGTAAATATCTCTAAAATATTACTTTTTCTTAAATGTACCTAAGTTATTAAATAAGTTCGAACAAATCACAGAATAAAAAAATTTACTGCATTTTTTTATAACTAATATTAGTTTAATTAGTTTCATAACTGACTAAAGAAAACATAGTAAGATTTTTCTATCAATTTATTGCCTTTTAACTTTATTAACATGAATATAATAGTAAAAATAATAAAAAAGTCTTAGTTTGTATGTCGACGCATCTCTAGACAATTAAATAAGCTATATTAAATCTTCAAAAAGTAATAAGATATCTTTATGTAGCGATAATATCAACTTTAATATCGGTTCATTAAAACTTTAAAATATAAATAAAATGTTTATACACTACATAAATAATACATAAGCTATAAATTTTACTGCACCTCTGCTCTAAGGGATCAATAAATAATATACTTTAACTTATGTAATAAGAATAGTATCCAGATATACAATTACTGAGTATTATATTATGTTACATAATTATTCTAAATATAAAGCACATAATACTTTTACAGAAGTACCAGTATAAAACTACAAAAATTATTTCTCCATTTTAACTTTTCATAAATGTCGTACATAATTTAAATTCTTAATAGGTAGTCATGAAATATAATTAAATTGTATAACTAATTAAATCGTAATAAATTACACACCTCTCTATGACACGAAAAGCTTCGAGACTATAATAAACTTTTAAGCTCTCGCCGGACATTCAAATCCATCGCATCTCAAAAGATTAACTCCGTTACGCTTTGATTTTATTAGAACTATTATGCGGACTTATAATAGAATATAATGCGAATTAGCTACTTTTTAAATGTGAAATATAAATACTCACTCCAATAAGTAAAAAAAACTTTGTAAAGCACAAAACTCACAAACATCCCACAAAACAATTCGTATTGTTCACTTTACACTATATGAAACTTTTGAATCGTGTTCGAAGACGCAAGACGGACGTGCGTGTGAGCTACGAAACTTGTACGTGCTGTCGCGGCGGAAAACCGTTGATGATTTCCCGGCGATCGGGCGTCGAGTGCAGCGTTTCGAGGTGAGGCGAGCTAAGCGGGCGGGGTGGGGCGGGGCGCACCTGGCCACGTGCCCGCTCCCGCTGCCGCTCCGCTTGTGGCCTGCTTGACGTAATTATAGCGTTTCAATATACAGTCTGCCATACAGTTATACTGTATACAGTTTGGTAGCGTTTGATAAGCGATACTGTTTTGATTTTTATTAGATTTATACGTTTTGTGGAGTGATGTGGTTTTGGTAAGTCTGTTAATGAAGATTCTTTATAAAACAGAATTAATTTTATTTTTAAAAAGCAAATTAATTTGTATTAGTTAATACATTTGTCTAATATTTAAAAGAATATAAAAATATTTGAGAGCGTTATATAGATATATATTAAATAAACAATCGTTAAAATCTTTAATAGCTATATATCTTAGATTACTTTTAACTTTATATTATGATAATTTTAAATCGTCAATAATTATAAAATATGTTTTAAAAGACGCAGTTATATGAAATTTATCACTGTCCGTTAATGTAATTAATACATATTTAGACCTGGCTTATAGGATAACAGCTATAGGGTATCAAAATGAGTCAATACTCAATGACAATAATTGTTTCTCATGTTATTTCGGATTATATTATATTATATTCAGCTACGACCAATATCTCAAGAGGCTTTTGCTTTCTTTGTAGAGAGAGAGAGTTTGATGTAGAAATTAATTACGCTGTAAAAAATGTAAGATACACTGTAAGAGATGTAACATGCTATAAACATGTTGTAATATGATTTGGCTAGGTATTTTACGACCGGCAGCTTGCCAGACGTCGACTTACCTTAGTCGCCTTTTGTGACACCCTCGGTAAAAAATGAGGGTGGTCTATTCTAATCAACCGGATACCACACGGCTTATATATAAAAATCTAACATTACTAATGAAAATATTATATTGCTATAATCCGCGATAACTTTATCGCGTATTATGAACCTCCGCAAAGTAACGCCTAATTCTATAAATTGTATTTTTTTTATAGCAATAAATAAATATGAAAGTATAGATAGGATTGTATGCATAAGAATTTAAAAGGCAAATCCATAACGCCGTATTAAAATATGGCACAGATATTTAATCTAAGTCGCTCCGGACGGACACACTACATGCATCAGTGACGGAACACGACAGGAGCGAAGGATAAAAATTGCCAACTGCTGCCCATAAATAATACTTGAAAATTAGTTTTATGTACCCTAAGACAATATGAAAGTATTACTTATAAAATTTTGCGACAATTTAATATCCAAAATGCAGATATAAACGTATAAAAAACTTTATAGAATTAAGCGTTACTTTGCGGAGATCCATAATACAAAAGTAATTATAAAATTATTTTGCAATAATCCGCGATGAAGTAAAATAGAAAATATATATAATGCTAAATGTAGAGTAGATAATCCGTTTTCATACCTGATACATGCAGGATTCGTAAAAACACATGCACAATCTCCACCACCGCCAACACAATACACAAACACTACATACGTTCACTATCACAAACTCAACAATGGTTTGGCTCCGCAACCGAAGCATCATCAGGAGATAGACTCCACGGCAAAATCGCAAAGCTTTGGTTTTTGGCTTTGCTTTTGTCTTTTTTTGGCTTTGCGATATTGTACACGAACGAACGAATAGTACACTCTACATTTAGCATTACATATATTTTCTTTTATCGCGGATTATAGCAAAATAATATTCTCATTACTTTTGTATCATGAACAGTTTAAGCCACCATTTTAGTAGATATTTGGGACGCCGTGTGGTATCCGGCTGAATAGAATAGTACCACCCTCTTTTCTTACCGAGGTGTCGTAAAAGGCGACTAAGGTAAGTCGACCCGCCGTGTGGTATCCGGCTGAGTAGAATAGACCACCCTCATTTCTTACCGAGGTGTCGTTAAAGGCGACTAAGGTAAGTTGACCCACCGTGTGGTATCCGGTTGAGTAAAATAGACCACCCTCTTTCTTACCGAGGAGTCGTAAAATACGACTAAGGTAAGTTGACGTCAGGCAGGCGGCCGGTCGTAAAATACGTAGCCAAATCATGTGACAACATGTTTATAGCATGTTGTGCCGTCCCCACTTATAGTGGGATAACGGCAGGAAGATGATTTAGTAGATATTTGGGAGTTCGTTTGCAAACAATACCGTGGCTGGCAAGAATAGCAATGGATCCAATTTTTTTGTCAAAAAAAACCCACGTTTACTTTATTAACTACCTCTTATTATCCTTTATATAATTTATTTGTTTATTTATTCACAATACTGCAGGCGGTTGAAACATACAACAAAATTAAAGATATATACTAATATACCTATTAGTTTAAGATATATATCTTTAAGTAACGGTATATATCGCAATGGTACTGAAATAAAATGTAGTTATTATTCCTTTTTACTTGCATTTCGGGTATATCGGCTAATGCACCTGTGTTATTCTCAAGGCGATAAAACCGCGTTGGCCTTATACGAATACTGCAGTGAATATTATCTGCTTTAATATAAATCCAAAATGTATGTATAACTCTATATTATGAAGTAAAAAACATCGATAATCAATTTTTGTAGGCGGCCATATTAACTAACAGTGTTTTTAGAGGTTGTTATAATTAATGTAATAAATTGTGCTGGCGGTGGAGATTTGTGCATGTGTTTTTACGACTCGGGACTGCATGTATCGGGTATGAAAGCGGAAATTCTACATTTAGCATTATATAATATATTTTCTATTCACTTTATCGCAGATTATAGCAAAATAATTTTATTAATACTTTTGTATTATGGATCTCCGCAAAGCAACGCCTAATTCTATAAATTATTTAATAGTATTTGTATATTTGTCCTTGTTTTACGTTTTGAAAATAGAATGAAATTTATAGCATAGATGTTGTTAAAATGACATACTTTAATGTTGATTTCGGTACTGAAGTCCGAGCAGACAAATCGCGATCAGTATCTGGTATTAAATAAGTCGAAATTACACGTCATATTTAAACTCCAATAATATTAAGTAAAGTTGGTAACTTAAATTTTAAAATATCGTTCTAAAATACATTATGTTAGCAAAAAAACTAAGCTGCTTTAAGCTATATATAATATAGGGTAATTTATCATGAAGTTCTTTGAAATATATTACCTACTACCTACATGAGTCATGTACAATTTTTCAAACCCGTTTCGTACAACCTTCATCATCTAATGCTAAATGCTCCTCTCATACGATCATCATAATTATGTGTTAATTACCATTCTACACTACTGAATGATGATTTAAATTAATAACAAGCTTCTGAGATATTAACTCTTGAGTTATAACCTTGGTGAGGTTAAAGTAAAATGTGTTTTACGTTTGTTAATTGAAAAACAAAATCGGCGGGAAATAAAATATGAAAGCTCATTTATTCATCTTGATTCGTTTAAAGTGTTTATATATTTTAATGTTTTATTATTGTACTATAAATAGTACACTTTTCGATGCCGGCTAAGTAGAATAGACCACTCTCATTTCTTACCGAGGTGCCGTAAAAGGCGACTAAGGTAAGTAGACCCGCTGTGTGGTATCCGGCTGAGAGGAATAGACAACCCTCATTTCTTGTCTACGTGTCGTAAATGGCGATTAAGGTAAGTCGACCCGCCGTGTGGTATCGGGCTGAGAAGAATAGACCACCCTCATTTCTTACCGATGTATCGTAAAATACTACAAAGGTAAGTTAACGTCAGGCAGGCGACCGGTCGTAAAATACCTAGCCAAATTATGTGACAATATGTTTTATAACATGTTGTGCCGACCCCACTTAGAGTGGGATAAGGGCGGGACGATGATATAGTGATTGATAATTATTTCAGAAGGTATAAAAAGTATTTTAAGAATTCACCACCTACCCTTGCCCTTATCTTTACTAAAAGGTTGGTCCAGGCAGGTGTTTGTTTTTTACGTTATTTAGTAAACAATTTAATGAAAATACTAGGCTTTTACCTGCAACTTCGTTCCCGTAGACTGTTGTAACGTTGATGGCGCTTTTCAATATCATCCTATTCCTCTAGAAATAACAGGATTTCTATAGCCTATATGTTACCACGGTGTATAAGAAATAATTGTGCCAAATTTCATCAATATTGATTCAGCGGAAGACTAACATACATCCATACTCACAAACTTTCGCATTTATTTGTAAGATAAGATAGGATAAGTAATACATGTTTATCTAGAAACTTTAGATTGAAACATCATCTTCTAGCCCTTATCCCACTCTAAGTGGGGTCAGCACAACATGTTATAAACACGCTGTCACATGATTTGGCTGCGTTTTTACGACCGGCCGCCTGCCTGACGTCAATTTACCTCAATCGTATTTACGACACCTCGGTAAGAAAGAGGGTGGTCTATTCTACTAAACTGGATACCACACGATGGGTCCACTTTCCTTAGTCACCTTTTAGAACATCTCGGTAAGAAACGAGGGTGGTACTATTCATTCTATTCAGCCGGATACCACACGGCGTTTTAGATTGAAACATCTTTAGAATTTAATATTTTAATATTTATATTAATTTCTTACATTCTAAAGCCATGAAAGAATTCACCATCATAGAAACTCCGATGCATATCTTACAAAATACATGATCGAATGAAAAAATCCCTATAAATAACTGTCCACGCTAAAAAATATAAAGTTATGTCTCACCTCAGCCCCTAGACACTTCAGTCCCTTGGGAATAAAATTTATTACAACTTAATAAACCTTACGACAAACACGCACATGTTTCTACACATAACTCAAACGGAGACTTGCCTCGAAATTTATGACCTAGGGTAGTGCTTATGTCCTTCTCTAATCTCAAATGTTAGAAAGAGATATTGATTGTTGATTTTAAGAGTTTATTGGTATTTAATTATACTGGTTATGTGGTTGTTTCTTACAGGTTTGCTGTATTGTTCGGAGATTAGAGTTTCTAATGAGATTTTTTTCTCCTACTGGATTTAATTATATTGGAAAACTGTTTCTATCCACTTGGACTATCTATGAATATGAATAATCCTAATGGCCTAAATGGCTGAGTAGAATAGACCAACCTCATTTCTTACCGAGGTGTCATAAAAGGCGACTAAGGTAAGTTGACCCACCGTGTGGTATCCTGTTTAGTAGAATAGACCTAAGTGTCGTAAAATACGACTAAGGTAGGTTGACATCAGGCAGGCCGCCGGTCGTAAAAACGCAGCCAAATTATATGACAGCATGTTTATTACATGTTGTGCTGACCCCACTTAGAGTGGGATAGGGGCAGGAAGATGAATAATTCTAAATGGATATAATTTCTAATAATGAACGTATTTGATTATATTTGAACCAGGATATTCATCGCAATATAAATAAGTCAAATTAAAAAAGATTTATAACAGAATTTCATGTACCTATCGTTAACCGTTAAGGAGTTCCTCGTAGGGCAATCCTAGCATCAGGTCATGGTTATCATAAACATGCATTGTCATCAGGATTGGACCAGTAAGTAAATTTTCAGCTTAATCGAACACCGGGAAGTAGGTCAAATTTAACTTGCAAGATTCTGAACATTCATACACGGCAATTTAAAAAAATAAGAGTAGAAAGGTTACAAGTTGAATGTGAGAAATATTTTATTTATTTATGCTTAAAATTAATTACACAATTGAATATTAATTGCTAGATAAAAATCTTTCAGCTTCATACAAGACTGCGGTTAAATAATATAAATTGTTAATGCAAAATCTTTAAAAGATTGATCGCCGAGTTTCTTGGCGGTTCTTCTCGGTAAGAGCAACATTCCGAACCAGTTGTGGCTTCATTAATCATAATGATTCTTAACAGATCATTTGTGCTTGAAAGACCTTATTTGAATATAGATTATTTTGATTTGATATCTTTACGGAAATATATTTATATTACCTATACAAAAAAGATAGTACATTTTTTAAGAACTCGATTTACTTACTGGAACTAGGCGATTATGACTGGATAAGTCAATATGAATTTCTTGCTACAAGTAGTTTTTCCAATAGATCATACATACAGTAATGGATTTTACACCAACAATTAATTGGATTAAAAGCTCGTATTTGTATGAAAATAATATACTAGATTCTAATACTTTATTTATGATAACTATTGCTGCATTATGTTCAGTTAGTTAACTATTATAACTTTAACTATTGTTAATTTTATTTTGTAATTCATTTTCATTTCATTCATTCATGCATTTTCTAATGGATTCATTGATACTGAGAACTATGTTATACCAGTAGCCTAGAATATAAATATTTATACAACTTTTTATCTGCATAACATGTATTTTAAGTAAAGTTTTGATTGCAGAAGTGTCTGATCGCGTTATCCTTACCTCTTGGTAAGGATAGGAGTTTTCTATGTAACTTATGTTGTTTGTTCATATTTAAAATTTAAAATTCATCGTGATTTGCTCTAAGCGGAAATATCTTAAGAGTGACAATTTTTGTCCAGCTGTGGGATAGTACCTGATAGCATCCCACATGCCATACGATTAAAAAAATATCAAACAAAACAAAATCTTGCGTTTTGACTATTTTTAACAACTAGGTCTAATAGGGCAGCATAAATCATAAGAGAATTTACACTCGAAGTTTATGTTAGCCTGGTACATGTCTAGGAAATAAGCATCCATAATTACCATATTAAAATTTATTTATTTAAAAAAAAACTTAACTATTCTAATAAATTCTTGACTAAGGTAACATTTTTAATTTTATTAACAAAAATACGTGAAGGATATGCAAGTATATTTTTTTTATTTAGTGTTATGTGTATGTGTTAATTTCGTAGGCATTTTTTGAATATTACTCAGAGATATTAAGAAATTATTAATTACTAGTCAAAAAATTAGCATTATTAAAAAAATAATCTAGAATTTTGCAATACACGAAAATATACTCAATTTTACATACAAACACTTAATTACTAAAATCAACACTCAATTTGCAATTGAATTAAAATTTACATGCGATCGCTATAGGGAAATGTAGTTTCTGTTCTTGTCGCACAATCGTGTAAGTCATGAGTGTGAAAGAGATAGACGGTTCACTATCATTTCGCTGCAACCGAAGCATGCGTACTGCATCGCTGGTAGAGGCGGCCCTTTGCGTGTATCGGGACCGCGCTATTGGTCGAACTCTGTTGGGAAAGAGGGGTGCGAATGTTTGAAGTTTTCTGCTCTAATAGCGGAAAACTTTGATAATAATAACAATTTTAAGGAATTTTATAATAAGTATATTATATTTTTAATCTTTTCCCATTTCAACGTTATATTTACCCGATATTTTTAGTCTTATTCTCTCTAAGTATTATATATACTCCTACTCTAAGTGGGGTCGGCACAATATGTTACAAAAATGTTGTCACATGGCTACGTATTTTACGTCCTACCGGTCGGCTAGAAGGTGACTTGACCCACCGTGTGATATCGAGTAGAATAGACCACTCTCTTTCTTACTGAGGTGTCGTTTTATATGACTAAGGTAAATTGACGTCAGGCAGGCGGCCGGTCGAAAAATAACGAGCCAAAACATGTAACAACATGTTGTGTCAACCCCACCTAGATTGGAATAAGGGCAGAACAGTGATAATGATGATGGCAATAATCAATGAGCTTGGTAAATTAGTTAGTGTTAGTTAGTTAGTTAGGGGGTTAGTGAACGCATTGCGTACCCTATTGATGATCCTAATCTTTTGATGAGTGGTATTTAGGCCAAGTGCTTCGATGGCTATGTAACCTTTAATCGGTCGCCAAAGTCTCACCAACAAGCCACGCGCATGACTGATGATGGTAACTAGAACATGGACCAGAATCACTAAAAATTGGCGCGTTATTCTTTAAATGTCTGGTTTGCCAATGAATATATAAAAGTAGCGGCCTGTTACTCTCCCACTGTTGAGAATCGGCCTCTTTTCTCCGTTTTTGGAGAGAAGGATTGGAGCTAAGACCACGCTGCTCCTATGCGGATTAGTAGGTTACACATATCTCCAGAATTCTTAAGAGATATGCAGGTCTCCTCACAATGTTTTCCTTCTTTGGAAAAAAAACCCTCTCTGGAAAGCCTCTTTGGAAAAATCTCTTTCTTCGATCATTTACAAATAGCTAAAGCTTCATCATTATTCATCATTCATTCAGATCATTTACAAATAGCAAATAGCTTTTTAGATTATATAACGAACGCTGATAGAAGATAAGAATATAGCTACTCTTTGACCCTACACAAGACAGTAATGACTAAATGTAACAACTAGTAATAAGAATTATATTTTTAAAAGAGTTACCGCCGAGTTTCTTGCTAGCTCTTCTCGGTAGGAACAGCTTTCCGAATCAGCAGTAGAGTTGACGATTCAAAAGTACTTATTTACAAATTTATTTGAATACAAAATATTTTGAATTTAGAATTTTATAATACAAAAGTATTAAGAAAATTATTTCGCTATCTAATTCTCTCTAATTTTATTATCACTTTCGTATTATGGATCTCAGCAAAGTGACGCCTTATTATATAAATTATATGAACACTGATAAATGAACAAGTTGATACAAATGAAAAGTATATAAAACACCAAAATTATATACTCTTCTTCCCGTCCACTGACGTCCAGATCCACGTCCACTGCTGAACGTTAATAGACGTCAACTCTTCTACGGATTGCCTCACATATTGATGTTCTACTGTTTGGATCAAGAAACTTCCCAAAACCTTTTTGAGATTCCTAGTAGAGGGCCCGAAGCGTTTTCCTGTGTGGTATCGACACTTTCCCTTAGGACACCATGGTTTCTTCACTATGTGACCTAAAGCTACATTAATCTTACTATACAATTGAGGATTATTTGAGTGAAAGCATATCTTAAATGCAGTCAGCTACGCATCCAGCTGCAACGATTATCTTGTAACCATCAATCAAATTGTAATTATTTTTTAAAAAGATTAGCCACCAAGTTTCTTGCTGGTTCTTCTCGGTAGAAGCAAATTTCGGAATTAGTGGTAGCTTCTTTAAAACATTTGACGATTCATAAGTACTGTAAACAGTCCACTTGAATAAAGAATATTTTGATTTTGAATTTGTGATAGCCCAACAGTGAGACCGTGCGACTCTTTCGGAGGGTCACGGGTTCCAACCCCGGACTGGCTCTAACGAGTTTTTCTTTTAAAATCTTATGTCTAATTGCAATTTATCACACCCTTTTCGGTGAAGGAAAACATCGCGAGGAAACCTGCATAACTTTAGTGACATCTAGGGATATGTGTAACCTAACAATCCGCATTGGATCACCGTGGTACGGGTAAGATCCTATCCTACTTTCAATTTTTTTGCTGATAGGGTAATTATTCGCTTTAATGACGATCGTCGATTTGATCAACGAAACTTAGAAAATTGCTAATAAATGTAAGACAAAAATGGCTTAAGCCAGGTTATATAAGAAACTCGCTACGCTGGACAGTGACTTAGTATCTATTAGACAGTACAGTAACAAGTTAAAATAATCATAACTGTTTACTGGGAACTAAAGTCGTGCAATTATATAAGTCTTGGATAAAGTTGGTAAAATGTTTTATGTAAGTAAAAACATTGAATATTTTATAATACCATCATAATTCGAGCTAAATTTTCTTTCACGTGTGGCAACGACACATATTTATTTTTCAAAAATTTCATCATTTTTTTATTCACAAAGCATAATATTATATAACATAAATATTTATCATAATAATAAAAACTGACACAATTATTTATTTTATTATTATTCAAACTAAACGTGCTAAGTACCTCCTAAGTACCACCCTCATTTCTTAGGGAGGTATTCGTTTGCATTATATAGGTAGGTCTTTCTTTGCGTCCAGATTAATCCATTTAAGTTATATATCATCAACGAAGAGCGGGGTTTAACATTAGATTATTGGTTGATAGAAACAAATTATCAATTTAATATATACATAATAATTTAACTGCTATTTATAATAATATTTTCATTTAACATTTCTTTAACATTAAAATATTTTATTCGTCAATATACTCGATTGCAGCGCCGCCATTAACATAAAAGTTATCTTTCTGAAACTCGTCCCGAAAGCTTGCCGCATTCATCCCCCTCCACAGATGGCGTTGAAAGCTATTTATTTCAGATAAATTTCTGTCATAGATGCTTGAAAATTTTGAATAGTAAAAATGAGTGATATTACAAAGTGTCTATTATATACATACATTAGAAAATTTGAATCCACATCTACAAAATAAGGAAGTTTAAATATGATCGTTATTAATGTCACTTATGCTTGTTATATAATATCACATTGGAGTCTTAAGTAAAGGTAATTTCTTGTAGTAACTGAATTCAGCATTCATTCTCTTATCCTTGTTCAACACTAAGTGGCGTCGTCACATCGTATTTTAAACATGTTGTTACATGTTTTGGCTATTTATTTTACGACCGGCCGCCTGCCTAACGTTATCTTACCTTAGTCGCCTTCAACATCTAGGTAACAAAGAGGGTGGTCTATTCTACTTAGCCGGATAACTCACAGCTAACAAATATATATATCTCAATGAAAGTTATATTATTTTTAAACTTTTAATTTTTAATGTAACCGGTGAACCGTGAGTGACATTGTTGGGCGCACTGCGATAGTCAAGTATTAACCAAAACTAATTAGGAGTTTTGTTATATATCGAAGTAAAGTAAGTAAGTAGCGGCGTTACTCTCCCACTGCTTGGAATAGGCCTCTTCTCTCCGTTTTCGGAGAGAAGGATTGGAGCTAAGACCTACCACGCTGCTCCATTGCGGATTGGTAGGTTACACATATCTACAGAATTCTCTAGAGATATACAGGTTTCCTTACGAAGTTTTTCTTCACCAAAAATCGTTATCGTGTTATCGTGTTATAAATTGCAATTATCAATTGATAATTGTAATCAATTGATAATGTCCAATTTGACATTTTAGTTTTAACAGAAAAACTCATTGGTGTCTGCCCGGTTTGAATCCGTGACCTTCTCGAAAGAGTCGCACGGTGTTACCGCTGGGCTATCACAGCTCTTTGTTATTTATTCCTTATTATATATCTAATTTAGTAATTAGATATATAATAGCTTAGCGATTCAAGGCGGAAACGGTGCTAGCATTCCTGGGACCATTCCACGTGGGCATGATTTGTATAGTCCTAGCGTGTAAGTAATTTAAGATAGATATAACTTGTACATTTTTGCTGTAAATAAATTAACAAAGTAAAAAAAAATTGGTAATTTGTTAATATTTGTTACTATGTATCTAATAAGAGAAAAATGAATAGAAACTTTTGTATGTATCGATTGCATAACAACTTTTATTTTGTCAAATTAAATTACACCAAAGTTTCCTAATCCAAACAATGTTGCATCAAAAATACTAGGCGCTAGCATCATTAGTCAACCTGTCGTCCCTTGTCAAACTGAACTTGCCCTTTCGACACCCGTCTAATACCGAACATACCTAGACAACATGTTATGTTAATAAAATTTTAAATTCCCACATCAAGTACTTTTTAACTGAATAAGCCTATCAGAAACCTGAGAAACGCAAAATTCCGAGATATTTGTCAGATATGTTCCGAAACTAACTGACAGTTTATTGGTAACTTGTGAAACAGGCCCTAAGTAAAGTACGAATTTCTCAGGAGTGCTTCGACTATGGCTACTGATTTACCAAAATATGAATAAGTAGTACCAGGTCAGAATTGTATCCACAAGTATGATAACTAGTCACAGTCCTACCACCACCCCTCCACTAACTCGCACTCCTATAAAGTTCCTAAGTATCAATTTTTTAGTGACGACGGAATGCAAATTTGGATGAAGGCAAATATTGTAATCGTGATGTGCCATAATAAAGCTATGTCATATAATCGACGTTAAGTCATATATAGCAAGTTAATTATTAAATTCCAAACTTGTTTTTAATACAAAAATATATTAAATTATAATAATATTTATTGTGGTAAAAGTTTATTCAATATTTCAAAAGTACAGCTGAAATTTCTTAAAAGATTGCTTCGATGTGTTGTCTAACTTCCAAAGCTCCGGATTCTGAAACAAATTAAAACATTACTTGCTCAGTTCTAATTTGAAAAACAATACTGACGAGTATTACAAAACCTCGAGATAACTTATTATAACTTAGCCGTTATTAGGCTATATTACTCATATTTCCGAAATTCTTTAGCATAAATATATGTATGGAACATACACACGACCGTCCGTCCAAAGTAAGTAGCTTAATACTTGTGTTATTGGGTGACAGACAACTGGTAAATATATGCATATATAATTTTAAATACATATATACACCCAGGCTCGAAGAACCATCAAATTGTTTATAGAAAATGTTGGCCCTAGGCGGGAATCGAACCCGAGACACGCTGAACTGAACGCAGGGTCATTGTCAACTACGCCAAGGGGCCAGTCAATGTCAATGGAATGTCCAAGTTTTATCACAATGATTGCTTCAACGTCATTCGCGACAATTAATTACAAATTAAAAAATTACCACGTGCCTTTATCTATCCCACTGCTGCATATATCTACGCTGTCTTTTCTCTATATTTTATGAAGAATAAGAAAATGCCAATACAAAAGTAATAATAAAATTATTTTGCTATAATCCGCGATGAAGTAAAATAGAAAATATATATAATGCTAAATGTAGAGTGGACAATCGCTTATCATACCTGATACATGCAGGAGTCGTAAAAAAAAACAGATGCACAAACTTCCACCAACGCCGCCACGATACACACAAAGGCGAAATCTTTGCGATTTTGGTCGTGGAGTCTATCTCCTGATGATGCTTCGGTTGCGGGGCGAAACGATTGTTGAGTTTGTGATAGTGAACGTATATAGTGCTTGTGTATCGTGGCGGCGGTGGTGGAGGTTTGTGCGTGTTTTTTTTTTTACGACTCCTGCATGTATCAGGTATGATAACCGATTGTCCACTCTACATTTAGCATTATATATATTTCCTATTTTACTTCATCGCGGATTATAGCAAAATAATTTTATCATTACTTTTGTATTATGGATCTCCGCAAAGTAATGCCTAATTCTATAAATTATTGAAAATGCCAATAATTCCCCAGAGTTAATCAACACACATATTCTTACGATGTTTTCTTTATCCTAAAACCGTGTCATAAATTTTAAATTAGATATTTAAAATTTATTGACATTTAAAAATTTTAAAGAAAAAATTGGTACATAATTTATATATTACAATATAATTACTAAAATGTACATTTCTTACATTTACTTACAATATCGTAAAGTACAGAATACGATTTTGATAAATTCTCTTATAAATATCTGCAGATATTTAACCTAGGTGAACGGATGACCTCAAAAACGTCGCAGGGATCGAAAAGTCCACAAGATCCTGTGGTGTGGAGATCCCATGAAGAGACCTATATCCAGCAGTGAACGACCATTGCTTGCTAAATGAGAGACAGATTTAATCTAAAGGTCTTATCTAAAGCTTTACTATGACATACGTTTCTTAAAACATATAAAAAGTGTTACAGTCGTGCGGACAGTCTTATCTGAAATAGTATAAGTTAGTAACGTAGATGGGAGTTGAAACAGAAATAATTGTAAGTAGAGCGGGTAAGCGAGGCTGCGGTGCGTCGCTCAAACAATGCTAACTTACATTTAGCTGTCAGTCAAAAACAATTTGGAATTTGGTGCGCGCGGAGGGTCGGGACTAAAGACATGGAACGCATAGAGCTGTTTACACCACTTCCGTTACCACAGATATTATTACCAGATAGATTAAATATTCGGTAAGATTATTTTATATAAAGTCATCATCCTCATCTTCGTCCTTTTTTTCTGTCAGAAAAACCCATTTTGGGTCGTCACTGCCCGACGGGGACGAGCGGCGGGTATGTCGGACTCTCACCAACCAAAAACCTGACAGTGCTCCACCACGCTGCTGGTGGCGGGAACAGGGTACCGTTGCACATATTGACTCCCGCAGCCCTCATCATCGTCCTGCACTTACGTCCCACTTTAAGAGGAATCGGCCCAAACATGCTATGAACATGTCAAATGAATTGGCTACGTATTTTACGACCGGCCGCCTGCTTGACGTCAAGTTAACTTAGTTACCTTTTGCGACACTTCCGTAAGAAAGAGGGTGGTCTATTCTACTCAACCGGATACCACACGGTAGGTTAACTTACCTAAGTCACCTTTTGTGACACCTCTGTAAGAAATGACGCTGATCTATTCAACTCAGCCGGATACTACACGGCGGATCGACTTACCTTAGTCGCCTTTTACGACTCCTCGGTAAGAAATGGTACTATTTTATTAAACTGCATACCACACGGCGACCATTATTTTATATAAAGTAAGTTAACATTTATTTTGGTTGAAATTCTTATCACATAAATGTATAAATTAGGAGAAACAATATAGCACAGCATAAAAGAACTCAACGATAAAATTTTCAGTTAATTGACTTAACATAAAACAAAGAATGTTACTTTATTTTAGGAAGCAACCAAAAATATTAGATTTTATTTCTAATGGAAAAAGTTGTGACTTTTTTAATGTATAACGTAAAACAGAACGGGTGTAATCTCGTAATATTTGTGTTCATGACGTATCTAATACATCAAAGCTAGACCAGTTTTACATAACATTACTATTTCATTTAGATAAAAGCGTAATGTCAGCTCCATACAGTTGTTCTAGATCGACCGCGTTTCAGCGACGGCCCGGGCGCTGTTCCATTCATCATTTCCTCCATCCATTCGCCGGGTTAAACACATAAGTGACATTGACGCTTCCAATACCACCGCAACTTGATCTCCGCCTCAACTCCGCTCACTCAAGATCATAAACTAAAATTACATAGCTCAAATAAAACGGCAGTTCACAATAAACTGGATCTACTTCTTGGCTACCTCCGTCGTGTTGGGTTATGCCCAGGTAAACGACGTTAAGTTTTGATTTGTACTGTGACTGACGTGTTCTGTAATCTTAGGAAATCGATAGTAACTTGACCTGAAACGTAGACATCACTAATAGGATAACATACCTTAGGTAACTGTGTTCTACTAACACATTGTAATTTTTTTAAGTATTGAGAAAATTACATTGAATCTTTAAATTGAAGTTTGTCTTACAAGAATACATCGAAGCAGTTTTTTCAATTATTTATTTTACAACAAGATGCTCATTAAATATTAATTAATGAATCATCCTCCGTTTGAAAATAATTTACGTAAAACCGTAATTTAATATTAAATAAAACTTTCGAAAGAAGGGCGATATCGTTTAGTAAAAACCGTACAAAAATCCGTTCAGTAGATATTGAGATAATTGATCACATAAATGCAGGCAGCTTTTTGATAATTTGTTTTATAATATAATATTAAAAGCTTCGGTTTCTTCTTTAAGTGCGACATAAAATCAAACAATTAATTAATACAGTTAATATTGACATATTGAGTATGTTTTTTTAATTACTCAAAGTATCCAATAGCTCTTGGTTCATTATCGATCAGGATATCTGCTTTCGAACGAGCACTGGAGCGTTCTTGATAAATGACCGACGCACAATACGTCCTGCAGATTCTTTTGTCAGACCCTTTTTGTATGGACATTGATGTTTCTGTAACGTGACGTACACGATGGACGCACAAATTTTCTTTAATACGCAATTGTATCATCTGTTTGCATTGTTCATTAAAGAATCGAAATCAATTATAACTTTCATCGTTCTTTGCCGTTTGGTATATCCGGCTGTGTAGAATAGACATCATTTCTTACCGAGGTGTCGTATAAGGCGACTAAGGTAAGTTGACCCACCTTGACCACTTGTAGTATCCGGTTAATAGACCATCCTCTTTCTTACCGAGATGTCGTAAAATACGACTATGATAAGTTGATGTTAGGCAGGCGGTATAAGGCGACTAGGGTAAGTTAACACGCCGTGTGGTATTCGGCAGAGTAGAATAGACCACGCTCATTTCTTAACGAGGTGTCGTGAAAGGTCAGGCAGGCAGCCGGTCGCAAAGTACCCAGTCAGATGAAGTAACAACATGGTTTGAACATACAAAAGTAATAATAAAATTATTTTGCTATAATCCGCGAAGAAGTAAAATAGAAAATATATATAATGCTAAATGTAAGTGGACAATCGGTTATCATACCTGATACATGCAGGATTCGTAAAAACACATGCACAAACCTCCACCACCGCCACCACAATACATAAGCACTATATACGTTCACTATCACAAACTCAACAATCGTTTCGCCCCGCAACCGAAGCATCGTCAGGAGAAAGACTCCACGACCAAAATCGCAAAGCGGCGAAACGATTGTTGAGTTTGTGATAGTGAACGTATATAGTGCTTATGTATTGTGGTGGCGGTGGTGGAGGTTTGTGCATGTGTTTTTACGAATCCTGCATGTATCAGGTATGATAACCGATTGTCCACTTACATTTAGCATTATATATATTTTCTATTTTACTTCTTCGCGGATTATAGCAAAATAATTTTATTATTACTTTTGTATTATGGATCTCCGCAAAGTAACGCCTAATTCTATAAATTATGGTTTGAACATGTTGTGCCGACCCCACTTGGAGTGGTATAAGGACAGGACAATTATGATGATTATAGTCAATTATATTAAAGAATGGCTGTTCTTCTAAATAAATAAATGTAATTAAATTAAGAAATTTCATTTATTAAGAAACTTAACAAATTAAATTCTAAATAAATTTCTTTAAAAATAACCTCCGTGCCAGCTTATAATTCAACTAGTGAATATAAATAGATTTTTTGGGGATAAGAATATTATACGTTTTAGTGAATGAACAATGGTATTTCAAACCAACATACATACAACATTTTGACATAGCTTTGTCAAGTCTTTAAAATACACAGGCTGCCACAGAAAGATCAACGACCGCGTAAAAAACAATTCCATACTTTCATACTCCAACTTAATATACTTTCAAAATTCATACGCCTTAAAGTAAATTAAAAGTAAAAACTTGTCCCACGACAAAGCATAATTAATTTAATATTCTATTAAAATTGATAGCCACAAGATAATTTCTTCAATTAAATAACATTCTAGCACTTTTAAATTAAATATCTTGTTACTTATCGTAATTATGGCAAAATTTATTGCTGTTGATAACACGGCTTTGATCGCGCTTGAGATCAAAGCACGGCGAGCGAACATCTGTTGCCCCTATATAGATAATACAAATATGTAGGAGTTTTTAAAGAATTAGTAGCAGATGCCCGCGACTTTTACTAAACTACTTGTTCTCAAAGTATTTGCTACTGTTTACGTCTCACAAAATTTTTCTTATTATTGATTAATTATATACTTCCCATTAAGAACAGTAATATTTTTTTTAACTTTCGTATACAAGTTTTTTTCTAACTTTTATATACGACAAAATCATTACATTTTTATACCTACGATTGTATTACTTTATTAAGTTATTTTTACAGCAGGAAATAATAGATTCAATGTGATGTTAACATATGACTGTGGTAAACGTTTTGAATTTATTAATTGTTGACAATTTTTTTTTACATACAGTGTATCTATAAGAAGTAGTTATAAGAATTATATTTTTAAAAGAGCAACCGCCGAGTTTCTTGCTGGCTCTTCTCGGTAGGAACAGTTTCCCGAACTAGCAGTAGAATTGACGAATCAAAAGCATTTCTTTACTAATTTACTTGAATAATTTATATAAAATAAAAGTATTTGAGTTTCAGTAAATTTTTTAAATTTCAGACAATTTAAAAACTATTTTACCAATATTTTGCAATTAAAATAATTATGGGTATTACGTGAAATAAATGCACGCATGAGCTACTTTGCGGAATTCCAACATTTAATGAGGATATAGTAAATTAAATTTTTCTTCTTTGACCTAGCATAAAGTATTGTAGCAAAAGCGAAAAGTAACTTATAAATACTATATTTGAAAAGGGCAATTGACGAATTTGTTTCTTTAAGTAGGAGCAGCCCCAAAGAACAGGGAAGGGAAGAGTTTTATTTGAATTAACAATATTTTTATTTTTAATTTGTATAAATTTATTTA
Source organism: Morpho helenor (assembly GCA_029227775.1). NCBI lineage: Eukaryota > Metazoa > Arthropoda > Insecta > Lepidoptera > Nymphalidae > Morpho > Morpho helenor. The sequence continues at coordinate 5,672,994 of JARGCU010000020.1, forward strand.
GTATATTGACATAAAAATACGCCGTGTGGTATCCGGCTGAATAGAATAGTATCACCCTCATTTGTTACCGAGGTGTCGTAAAAGTCGACTAAGGTAAGTTGCCCACCATGTGGTACCCAGTTAAGTAGAATAGACCATCCTCTTTCTTACCGAGGTGTCGTAAAATACGACTACCTAAGGTAAGTTGACGTCAGGCAGGCGGCCGATCGTAAAAACGCAGCCAAATCATGTGACAGCATGTTTATAACATGTTGTACCGACCTTACTTAGAGTGGGATAAGGGCAGGAAGATGATGATTGACAGGCTTAAAAATGAATGCTGATATTGGAAAAGTATCTACGATTTTCAAACATTAGTCAATTTGTTATAACTTTGAAAGCCACTGGAAAATAGTTACTACAACAATCAAAGTAAGTCAATACCTACTTACGTTCTAAGCGATAACGACTTGAAAATTCAAAGCTTTAAAACAGGATTCGAGCTAAGGTACACCGTATTCAAATAACCATTAGAAGGTTTCTTTTGATCAAGTTCCAACGGCACCTCGTTCGACGTTAGGATTAATTAGAGCTGCCATTCAAACTGACTATTCACCGGATAACATAATATGAATAAAGCTAGAATTTAAAAATAAAATCCCTAATCTATATTACATTATGGAGCGACCTGATTTGAATCAAAGCAGTTTTATACATTATAAATCTAGTTGTTCGGTGCCGCGGGACTTTGTATACACCCGAATGGGTTGTAAATCGAACATTAAACAACTAATATGGTAAATATTGGCGTAAAATATAAAAGTTTAGTCAAATAGTTTTTGGCTGGCCCGTTGGCGCAGTGGGTGTGATCCTGCCTTCAGCTCCACGGGTCGCAGGTTCGATTCCCGTCGAAGGCCAACATTTTCTATATTTCAATTTGTTGGTCTTCGAGTCTGTGTGTATATATGTATTTAAGTATTCAAATTCAAATCAAATTCAAAATATTCTTTATTCAAATAAACTTGTAAACAAGTGCTTTTGAATCGTCAACTCTACTGCAGGTTCGGAAAGCTGTTCCTACCGAGAAGAGCCAGCAAGAAACTCGGCGGTTGCTCTTTTAAAAATATAATTCTTAATACTATTTACATTATGTCATTACTGTCTTGTACAAGGTTCAAAGAGAGCCATATCCACACATTCTTATCTTCTAAATAATCTTCAAGAGTATAGTAGGCTTTCTGTATCAGCCTCTTTTTAACAGTGTTTTTAAACTGCTGTAATGGCAAAGCTGAAATTGATTGCGGAATTTTATTATAGAATCTTATACCAAAACCCACAAACGAATTACGTACTTTTGCAAGGCGCAATATATAAGTATTGTATACATCACCTATCGTTTTATAATTCTTTATATTTTTATGTACATAAATTAAATTGCTTAAAATATACTGTGAAGCAAATGTAAGAATACCTGTTTCCTTAAACTTCTCTCGCAGGGAATCACGCGGTCTTAAATTATAAATGCCACGTATAGCTCTTATTTATTTATTGTTCTTTTTACACATATATTTAGAAAAGAGAAAGAAAAAAATAAAAATTAAAAAAAAACACATGTATAAAGGCGGACTTATCCCTAAAAGGGATCTCCTCCAGTCAACCTTTGAGTAATAGAAGGAAAAGGGCTAGAATTGAAGAAGAAAGAGAGTGCGGGTCATATAGAGAAAAAAAAAGTTTATATAAATTGAACTATTTAATCTATTAAAAAATTTTGTTAAAATAAATAGATAAAAGGATGCTACTAATATATAATTACTTAAGATAAATATTTTCTAATCTGTAACTTAAATACTGAAAGGGAAAGAGATTTGCGGATTGATACTGGTAAATCATTCCATAGCTTAACGCCTTGAAAGCTAAATGATCTCGAGTAAGTCAGTGAGGAGCATTTAGGGAAAGCAAGATCTAAGGAGCTCTTTTTTGTAAAACAAAAATTTTTTCACTATCCGCGCATTTACCCCATAAGACATAATGCTATGGAAGTAGGCAAAGTATGTATTTAAAAATTATATATTAGTTAATTAGTTGTTTGTCATAAATAACACAAGTATTAAATTACTTAGGTACTTTAGGGACGGACGACCATGTGTGTAAGTGACAAAAAAAGCAAATGAATTTTCCTAATAACTCTTATTTTAAACGGCTCCGGTAAACTTTATAAAGCACGCCGTTGGGCAAAACTGATATTAAGAAAAAATGAAAACTATGGAAGCTATTTATTTATTTCATTGTTATATATGCAAAGAAAAACAAAAATAACGAAAAGCTACGTACCTAGATGTTATAACACAAATTAAAATTTAAAAAATACAATAGTAAATTTAACTATTTAATTTACAAATTAATTTTTAAGCTATAGGAATTATGAAGCTTAAATTGAATTGTAACTTCTACAATTAAAATTTTACAATTCATTATATTTTCGTTAAGATGTATAATTAATCTGCCTACATACATATTTAATAATACCTCCATACATACAGACATATTTAATTTATTACTATGTGTAAAAATACAATAATGCAAATCAACTGCCTAGTGAATTAAATTTACTACATCATTTTATTACATCAACATGTAACTAAGTTCACACAGCATTTATTTGATTAAATAAACTGTATCTTAACCGTTAGTATTCTTTAACTAACACGGTTAAACTTGTATGAATTGAATTATTGAAATAAATGAAAAAATAAAACTAACACTTCCACTAATTTTCTGTAGGTATTTGATTCAATTTAAACTTAAAATATTAAGTAACTCACCGATATATACAAAATACAGGATAAACACAAGCAGCCATTTTGATTGAATGGCGGATCTACGCATGCGCCCTAGTAACTTTACCTACAATTTGGGGATGATTGTTTTGTGTCTCTTTCTAACAACGTGAGTAGAGTACTGATATCTCTTTCTGCTATTTCCTATTGTCAAAGAGCTTAGGGTCGAGCGAAGGGCTATTGTTGAAACTTATAACGTGAAGTTAGCTGCTGGTGAAATTCATTATACTGCGTCCATCATATTATCAGTCTTTTGACAGCTCACGCTCATTAAGTTTTGTATTGCTTACGTACAAATATCATACAAATAATATTTGTACTTTATGGATGGGTACCGCCCACTTAGTGATGTCACACATAATGGGTTACTACGATTATGCCACAGATTAAAAATAATCGGTAGAAATCGATGTTACGAGTATTAAAAGACATTTAATAACATTATATAAAGTTTTACTTTCTTCTTAGTTAATACATGAATACAAATAAAACAATCAGGATATTTTAATTTATTTTATTAGCACGAGTCGTCGGAATGATAATCAACACTAGACTCCTCCGATGAGGAGTCTTCAGTAGCAGTTATTATTAGCTCTTGTGTAGATAATATATTATCAAACGCAATATCACGTTCTCAATCAGAGAATATTACTCTTTTAGTTCTTTCCACCACACTTGCCCAGTTCTCGGCCGTTACGTGGGTGCAAGCATTTTTTAGCAATTGCAACATTTTATTCGCTGTGAATGGGGGGCTTGTATTGCATCTCGCAGCATGCCCTTTTACTTGTGCCCATATAAGTTCTATTGCGTTGTACTGGCAGTGGTATGGAGGAATCCGAAGAACAGTATGGCCATATTCTGCTGCCATTTCATTGATTACATAGCGTTTTGCTCTCTTTTTGGTTTTTAATATTTTTATTAATTCAACTTTTAACATTGAGTCGTCCACATTTTCTCCATTGTCCCGAAGCCAATTAATTATTTCATGCTTTTTATTAGCCTGTGTTGGCATTTTGTCAATTTGACGGGAGTGGTAGGGCGCATTATCAATAAAAATTATTGATGGTTCTTCCAATGAAATGAGCATTTTTTTGAACCACTCTTCATACACATTTGCATTCATCTCTTCGTGGTAGTCATTTGATTTCTTCGATTTAAATGCCAACAGTGCGTCTTGTACAAATCCTTTTGCTGTACCTGCATGGCAAATGATTAGGCGCTCACCTTTTCCCATTGGTACTGAGGAAGTGGAATCAGCAGTATCATCAGTCCAGAAACGAGATAGTGTGTGGTTAGCGTTGAGCCATGTTTCATCCGTGAAAACAATATTTGCCCAATCTTGTATTTTCTTTGCCTCTCTTAAAAAATCACAACGTGCTATAGCTATATCTGTGCGTTCCATTAATAATTTTCTTTTATTTAACTTTTTATATGAAAAGCCAATTGTGTTCAAAACTTTGACCAAAGAAGATTTTTCACCATGAAATAGACCACTTCTTTTCAAAGAAACAATAAGTTTTCTCAAAGTTGGAATTTCTTTTCTCAAGTAGTAATCTAGTTTACGTAGGTTATCATTAATCGAATTACTTAGGTACGTAATTCGATTAATGATAGTAGGTACTATAATCGGAATGGTATCGCATACGAGAATCTTTAGGACATCACTATCGTCAATCTGTCAAAAGATGGTTAATATAATGGACAGTGTATATTTTACCAATGTCAGATGTCTGGGCAAGAGTTTCCTCTTTAGTTTGTAGGAACTTGTTTTCGAGGCTTAATCTCATAATTCAGTCCCTCAAATGTTAGTTGGTAGATAGAATAGAACATATTTCCTAGAAATTACAGACGTTGCAAGTCCTATTTTAATGTTTTTTTTTTAAATTAATTCAATAGATATAATTTTTATTCTTAATAGGTTCTAACAAACATCTTTTTATTCTATTAGTAAGTAAATTTAGCATTAATAAAGCTTCTGTTTTTTACTCTCTGTATTTCGCAAATTTACTATGATTTTGAACTGCCCTCCCCCATCTCCTTGATACTGCAGTACAAATTCATTAGCAGAATAATACTAAAACTATTTCACAGTGTCAATATTGAAATACTTTTTATTTTCACATTAGCAATTCCGGGTTTGAGGTTTTCCAAAAAATATATCGCACGCGTGGTATAAAACTGTCTGAATTCAAAATTAAGCTTAATTAAGTTACATACATTGTTATCCTTATTTCAATGCTATCTATGACATTACTCTACGAACTAATAAAACAGTTATAGGTCTCTTTAACACTCACGAGTTATGTAGGCACTACGCTAAACTTTACTGTAAAAGCAAAAGTAAAGTAAAGGTCTATTAGTCTCCCACAGATGGGCATAGGCATCCTCTCTTCGTTTTTGCAGAGAAGGGTTAGAGTTAAGACCTAACACGCTGCTCCAATGCGGATTGGTAGCTTATATGCAGGTTTTGTCACGATTTTTTCCTTCACCGAAAGTCGTGGGATAAAAAGTCAATTAGACACATATGTTTTTAACAGAAAAACTCATTTGTGCCTACCCGAGGTTTAAACCCGTGATCCTCTTCGAAAGAGTCGCACGGTCTTACCGCTGGGCTATCACAGCTTTACTGTAATTCGCCAAAAAAGACTTTTTTAATCATGCCATTTTGCTTGCGATGTATTCTTTCTAAAATGTCCAAAGCTGTAACTGAGTATCGACCTTTTAAATGTGAACAGTATTACCTATATCGTATAAAAACCGATAAAAGATCTAGCGGACATACCAAATAAATATATATAATATAATTAATTAATAGCAAGGCGAGCATTAACCCTAAGTCATTAGCCATTTTGAGGCATATTATAAAATTGTATTCGAAAATTAGTTTAGCGTATCGGCGTCGAATTTAGAATTCTTTGAATCATACTACGCTTGTTATAATGATTTATGTAGCTATATTAATTAACTTCTAATTAAAATAGGCATAGCTAAGTAATAATTACAGTTTACCGGTTTAATGTATAAAATATTTATAATGTTTGGTTAACAATGAATTTGATAAAGTCGTAATACAATTATAGCGTTACTTTTTGGAATTCCATAATACTATTATTATGATAGAACTATTTTGATATTACCGCGTATTTAAAAGAATCTATGTAATGCTAAGTGTAAAAAGCAGACAACGTTTACATACCTTATACATGCAGGACAAGTTCCCACACGTATCAGAAAAAGCACTATATACATTCACTACGAGTATCTCTACTATCGTTTCGCCTCGTAACCGAAGCATCATCAGGAGGTTGTTCAACGACAAAATCGTACTATTTCGGTACATATAATATCGATCAAAATCGATACATATACTATATCATACATACATATCTCACGCTATATTTATAACATACATATATGACCTAAGTTGATTGAATTGAGTTAATTGATTAAAAGTGGAGCTTAGCGCCTACAAAACTCGTCAGTGTCAGAGACCCATAACTTGTAAGAGCAAAAAACACCAGATTTTTAATAGTCCGTAGCGTGATATTATAGACGGCATTGAAATCACTACATTGTTTATGTAAATTATTGTATATAACTCAATTAAGCCTAATTTTAGATTGGGTCAGTTTAATACTAAGCGTGCGATATATACTCGTACTCTTTGTAAAAATATACAGATCGAATAATTTAAAAAAATAGGCGTTATTTTACAAAGGTCTGGGATATAAAAGTAATGAAAATATTATCTTGCTATTTTATCGCAAATTACATCCACCTGCTTCTATCCCACTCTAAGTGGGGTCGGCATACCAGTTATAAACATGTTGTCATATGATTTGGCTGTGTTTTTAAGACCGGCCGCCTGCCTGACGTCAACTTACCTTAATCGTTTATTATGACACCTCGGTAAATAATGAGGTTAGTCTATTCTACTCCGCCGGATACAACACGATTTTATCGCAGATTATAACTAACTAATATTTTCATAACTTTTGTGTACAGATAAGAGTTTAAAAAAATAATACTGCTTATTTAAACTTCTCGGCTGATACCTTTTTAAAGTCAGGTAGCTAAACCCTTAACAAGATTACTGTTTGGCGTCAACTTGCGAAATCCAATAACCAGTCAAAATATGTCATAACCGACATCAACATTCGCACTTTTACAATATATCCCGAGGGACCGGTAATAAGTGTTGACTCACTGTATTTAGCTTTGAAGCCCCTTTTAAATACTAAAGAAAGGGTTGCGGAGGTGCAAATAACATATTGTTATCGTTAAACAATAGGATTATTACAAAAGCGTATCTGTTTTGAAAATAGATGCTAACTTGCGAAATAATAGTACAAAGTGTAAAAAGAGTAATAATAACAATAAAACGACAAAGTTTAACGAAAACTTTGTGATTTTGTCATGGAGTCTATCTCTTGATGATGCTTCGGTTGCGGGGCGAAGCGATTGTTGAGTTTGTGATAGTGAACGTGTGTAGTGCTTGTGTATTGTGGCGGCGGTGGTGGAGGTTAGTTGTTTTTACGAATCCTGCATGTATAAGGTATGAAAACGGATTGTCCACTCCAGCATTATATTTATTTTCTCTTTTACTTCATCGCGGATCGCAAGATTTATATTATTATTATTTATATTATTATTACTCTTGTATTATGGATCTCCGCAAAGTAGTGCCTAATTCTATAAATTACAAGGTGAAAAGGTTTAGAATTATATAATCTTTTATTTTTATAATATGTATTGCAAGCAAAAATAATTATGTAATTATTTTCCTATAATCCGGATTGTAGCAAAATAATTTCAGTATTACTTTTGTAGTATGGATCTACGTAAAGTAATGCCTAATTCTATAAATTACAATAAATAACTAGGCCATGAGTGACCATCATTTTTAGTAGGATGACCTGAGCTTAGAGGAGATTTGTTCGCGGGCCGCACAACAATTATTCTTTATTATTCAAAGCAAAAAAAAAATCAAAATGATAAAAAAAATCAAACCTATTTATGACATTTGAAATATGCAATTAATAGACAACAATAAATTTTAGTGAAACATTTGAATTTATTACTCAGAACTGTTTGCATCAATGATGATATCGATTGATATTGCTACGTAAATAGTTTTCCTAATGCTTATCAGTGATTCGCGGTGTTGAATATTTAATACTCCGTCGACTTCGTTCAACTTAATTCAGCTTAACGTTGCGATTGTTAAAACAAAAAATAGTGTCACGATAGTTGACAAATGTAGTGAGTGATACGAACTACGTACATTGGAATATTATTTTGGTGGTGTGTGTAGATTCAAATTAAAGAAAAGTAAGCATATGCTGCCCACAAAATTACACCCAGCGAGCCGCGATTTGGCCACCCATGAGCTAGGCGTTTCCATGCGGGACGAGCGCACGAGCGCAGAAGCTCCAACTTTTAAAAAAAGATAAGGGAACGAGGTTAATATTAAAAAATGGTTGTTTCTAATATCTATAAAGATTCTGTAGCATAGCTATGATACCGAAATTATACTACAGTAAAGTCCAGACAGAAAAAGCTAAAGTTACTATGCAATATATAAATTAAATAAAATGCAAACAATCAATTATAACTCCCCTTTATTAATAGCGCCTTTTGATTTGACTAGAGAAGTACCAAAATAAATAATCAACTTTAATAAGTACCCTTAATAACAATTTACTTACAATTATTTGAGCTCGGACATGCTTAGTTACATTATGACACTAAATATAATACGTTTTTAATTATAAAAAGAATCGGTTACATCACATACTTATATCTAGGTATGATAGGAACTTTTATGTATATACTTTTACAATATTTACATGAGGTAAATTGGTATCAATCAATTGAAAAATAATGAAAACGAAAATGGAATATCGCCGTTGCTATATTTGAAATGTCGCCTAAAAAAATATCCTTATTGTTGATAAAAAATGATGGTGATTCTAAACTCAGGCTATATCTGAGGCATATTTATGTTATGTTATAAAACATTATATTATATATGACTATAGAGACAACATTGAGATTTTTATTAAATAATGAATTCTTTAATATGCTTTTAAACATTTTTCGTGATCACAACAACAAACCTTGTTTAAGCATTTTTATTATATATATTGATATGTTTAATATCTATATAATGGTAAATAATAATCATTCTGTTATCCTAAATGTAGATTAAGATATAAATTTACAGTTTTATTAAAAATATGATATGTACACGTAAATGATTCTTAAGTTAAATATGTACATTTTTTTTTTAACGTTCCATTTTTATTGTATATCGTCATATTTTTGGTATCATACTTCCATATGTAGGTATTGAACAGTTTTGATTTATATTACCAGTTATATGTGTCATATTAGCGATAGGTCCATTATTTCCATGATAATTTGGACTTACGTATTCTGAAAGACCGGGCATCTGCCTTGTGTCTAAGAAATCTGGCATATTCACCAATTTAGTAGCACTCAAATCTTCTGCTCCATACGGGTCGGGCGATGTTGAAAGTTTTCCATCCTTTTTTGCTTTCATTCTCCTATTCTGGAACCAGATTTTGATTTGCCTTTCGGTTAGTCCTAATGCGTGAGAGACTTCTATCCTCCGTCTTCTTGATAGATATTTGTTAAAGTGAAATTCCTTTTCAAGTTCAAGAGTTTGAAATCTAGTGTAGGTCTGCCGCGTTCTTTTAGATCCCTCCTTTTTGTCTTCGCCTGAAAATAAGACATTAAAAAATTATAAATATATACGCGTATTAAATAAATTTTAATAATTTTTTTCTTAATTAACGTTATACAATATATTAATACCATTAATACTTTTCATCCACGGATAATATCCTTGCACTTCGGTTACAGCGGCCATTTTGTTCTCCGCGTAATCCTCATTGTCCCCGCCTGCTTCAACCTTCGTCATAGTCTGACAGTTCTCAGAGGTGCCCGGTGACTTGACGCTTTCGTTTGCTGTCGGCGCCCCACCCATTGCAGTTTTGATCTTGATTTTCAAATGTCCATCTAAACTGTTCTCGTATTCACCATGAAATTGAGGTAAATTGCTTTCCGTCTCCGCGGCACTATTACTTTTAGTCCAATTCTCCACTTTATTAGGGCGATACATCATATGTTGCATCATTTCTTCCGTATAGGATTTATCATAGTTTTCATACTGCAATCTTTTCATTGAACCTTTGCATAGAATAGCTCTTAGATTAGGAGAATCATCATTTTCTAATGTCACAGGTTTGATAGCACTTGAGCTGCTCTGTGGAGATCCGTAATTAGTATCCGACATACTACATTGGCTGGGTGAATGAATAGACCGTACGTCCTCACCTTTTACCTCCAAAGTAGCATTTGTTATTGGAGTAGTCATCTGTTCGTATCCGTAGTTCTCATAATGTTGGCCATACGTGTTCATTTCACGCCACTTATTAATCATATTCACATTTGCTTCATCACTTTTTGGATAATTACAATGATAATTTTGCCAAGTCGTTGGCTCCATTTTCACAGTCTTGTCACTAATGTTAGATTCATAAGTTCTATTAGAGTACTCACTATTAGAATAATCACAATGTTGAGAATATAAGTTGTTATGATAACTATAGAAGTTTGGAGTCATTGGATATTGGTAGGTTAGAGACATTTGTTTTGCACTAGGAGTATTTACTTGAACACTATTGTTCCACATGTCACTGGCGCGGTTAGTTGTAGCAGCCGAAGTCATATTCGTAACGATTTACACAAGTAACATGAATGATAACACAAACACTGAACTGCGTGGGCGACGATCATCCGCCTGCTAGGTTGACTGCGAATCGAATGCAATAAGTGCCAGAAGGCGACCCTAGCAAATGTAATACTTTTATGTGACCTAAAAAAATTTGGGGTACTTTCAACAATAGCGTCGCTATTGTCCCTCTACAAAGTTGTAAAACTAGATTTTTTGTCCCGCTCTCGTGCTACCATTACTAGTTTGTTGTAATGGTGAAGAAAGAGATAGATATACTTTTTACTTTAGGGGAATATTTTGCAAATGTCCTATGAATGTTTACAATGCCAATATTTCCAATAAGTTATAGCTGTGTGTGTAACTGTAGTGAGTGAAAATCATTGATTGAATCTCGATAGTGTGAGTATAGAGGGTGGAATAGATTGATTTTATTCTATTATTGGTTTAGTGTAAAGCCACGTATGTGTGTCACTGTGCTGAATTAGCTATTGCATTTTATACAGGCTGGTTTCTTTAATTTAATTTTATTTAAGTATGTTTTAAAAAATTATATTAGTATATATTCACCAGCTGTCTGTCTACTATAACACAAGTAAGTTACTTACTTTGGGGACAGACGACCATGTGTGTAAGTGTCCCATATATTTATTTTATTTAATTTAAATTAAATATTTACATGTTTTTATATAGTATTCCCTAATCTATCATCAAAGTTATTCATATATCGGTTAAAATATAATGTATAGCCACGGCGGAGTAAACAACATCATGCTATGTAATGTTTACCTATTAAAGAGAATTAAAACTTTTCAACAAATTTCTTTTATATATAGATATTTCTTTAGTTATACTGGGGAAGATGTATTGTATTCAATATTTGTTGTTAAATGTAGATAGGCTATTTTAATATAACCTTTACTCTAACTCTTAAGCTGTGATACAAACGGTGATATAATGCGACTCTTTCGAGAGGGTCACGGGTTCTAACCCCGGGCAATGAGTTTTTGTATGAAACTTATTTATCTAACAATTTATAACGCGGTTTTCGGTGAAGGCAAACATTGTGAGGAAAATTGCAGATCTCTGTAGAACTCTTGGAATATGCATAACCTACTAATATGCATGTTATGGAGCAGCGTGGTACTTCTAAGCATCAACCCTTCTCACAAAATAAGGTTAGAGGAGGCATATTCCAACCGTAGAATAGTAGCAAGCCGTATACGTTTACTCTATCCCTTAATAAAATCGACGCAGATGAAGTCGCGGAGAGAAGTTAGTCATATAGTTTATTATTATTAGAGTATTAATTTTGCTAAGTAACTATAAGACCTGATTTAGTTTTTAAAAGGGAAAGTGATTATGTCATAGAATCATTTAAAAAAAATTTTCACTGGCTATACCCGAGACTTTTACCGCGTGGTAATCTGTGAGTTACAAAGTTTTTCCCGCGTAAATCTCGAGCCCGCTGGAATTTAACCGTAATTTGTTATTAATCTAAACCTCAAAAATCTTTTTCTGTAAACCGAATAAAATCTGTTTAGTAGACGTTGAAAAAATCGATCACACACAGATAGACAGATTGCGAGGTAATTGTTTTAAAATAAGTATAGATTATTCTATGACATAAACAATTTCCCAAATAACCACGTTGACGTAAGGCAGGCGGCCGGTCGTAAAATACGTAGCCAAATCATGTAACAACATGTTTATAACATGTTGTGCCGACCCCACTTAGAGTGGGATATGGGCAGGAAGATGATGAAGATGATAAACAATTTCCTAAATAAAATTAAAAGTTAAACCTCAAGAGAACTTTAAGTTAAATTTTAGAGCAGCCTGTATAGTTGCATTGAAAGGCACATAACTCATGGTGCAGATGAAACGGGGGCCGCGACAAAAGCGCAGCGTGCATGCGCGTGCGACGCGGACCGTCACTGCCCTGACCCGACTTAGGGAATAACGAATTACGTTGATTGGGACTTATTTAACATACGAAAAATGAACTCATTTATACTTATCATAAGCTGTGGTAGCCCACCGGTAACACCGTGCGACTCATTCGAGGAGGTCACGAGTTCAAACCCGGGCAGACACCAATGAAATTTTCTATTAAAACTTATGTGTCTACTTGATAATTGAAGTTTATCACGCTTTTCGGTGAAAGAAAACATCGTGAGGAAACCTGCATATTTCTAGAGAAATGCTGGGGATAAGTGAAACCTACCAATTCACATTAGAGCAACGTGGTAGGTCTTAGCTCCAATCCTTCTCTCCAAAAAATGGAGAGAAGAGGCCTATTCTCAGCAGTGTGATAGTAAGAGGCCGCTACTTACTTTTTATAAGCTGTAACCACTGTTTAGTTCATGTTAAGTATGTATTTCAAATACCCTGCTAAATCTAATGGTTTTTCAATCATTCATTTTTTCCTGTTCTCTAAGGAAATATGGTAGCACAGTATATAAGCTTCATTTCTAGCAAATATCATTTAAAAAAATGATGATGGTGATGGAATAAGCTGTTAAAGCGTTACAGACAATATTTTGCATTTTTAATATTGCTATGATAATTTAAAAAAAAATTTATAAATAAAAATGAATGCGATAACAACTTTTAACTATTTATCTATAATCTATATTTTTAATAAATAAAATAAATTTCACATTATAGGACATTTTGTTATACCTTTCGTTGCATTTTATTGTTACGTAATTATAGTTAATGCTTTTAGTTAATATATAATAGGTTTTTGGCGTGTGAAGTAAAATCAATCAAATAATTTGTCATATTAAACTAGGTAATTAAAATAAGATCATAACTACACTATAATTAGCCAACCGGCCAACCAACAAATAATAAAATATTAAATAAGTTGACGTAACTTCGAACACTTGAATATTTTTAAAATTGTTATGTTTCTTAATATAATTCCCAACATAAACGTTTCGAGTTTAGCGATATGGGAATTGATAATTTTTGTCTATATAGAGATTTATCGATACTACGACACAGCTATGAAAAAATCAATAACATACAGACAGAGAGCTTTTGGGTACTTTGTTTTATAATAAGTATAGATATAGATAGATAATGCGATAATAATAATTTTCTATGTACGTAAGATACCTATAAAAAATTATAGGTATCTACTTGGTTTGTAGTGAATACCTACGTTCAAAAAGCAAGTCATGTTAACTTTGCACTATTGAGTGTCCAATAGTAAGCCGGGGTATGCACGAGTGACATATGCATTCTTTGTCGAGTTACACACCTCCCAATCGCACATCTGTTCGACACGCGCACACCCACCAACAATATGTGCATTGTGAACTTAGCTTTACAATTCACAAAAATCATTTACACATATAATTAGAATTTATTAATTTTGTAATTTAAAAAATAATCATAATATTATACAATACTTTAATTAAATTAAAAAAAATATTTAAACAATCTTATTGAATAAGTAAGTAGATTAAGTAGTTATTTTTCTTTAACAAGTATTTTTAAATATTTCTATTTAATTAGTATTGTTTTTTTTTTTGAAATTATTACTTTATAATTTGAATTTTTTTTTTTTTAATTTTGATTTACTATTTGAGTGTTTGTAAATAAGTGATTGTAATGGTCCCTGTCCAAATGTTTACCTATACACTGTCCATTATATTAACCATCTTTTGACAGATTGACGATTTACATATTTAGTGATGTCCTAAAGATTCTCGTATGCGATACCATTCCGATTATAGTACCTACTATCATTAATCGAATTACGTACCTAAGTAATTCGATTAATGATAACCTACGTAAACTAATAACAGATATAGAAATCAACATTTTGATTTAATATTGCCTTAGTTTTTTGAAAATAAATGTTAATCCGTGTGTATTTATTATAATCATAAAAAATATATTATACATCAACTGGCAACATCAACAGACCTTCCGCTCGGCCGCCATTTTGACGTGATCTGTCACTCTCAACGAAACGCCCGTGATAGTCACACGCATTTACGTTCGCTGAGTGTTCTCTCGCATCTGTTACACCTTGAGTTAAGTAGCTTTATTCCTCGGAAAAACTTTTGTGAAACTTATATTAATTGATCGTGAAAATGCCGAAAGGACGTGTGTTGAAAGCACAATCGGGACAGTTAGTGTTAAAACTTCATGAGTATTTTGAGCAAGAAAATCAAAATGGCGGACCTCTTATACCTATCACGCAAGTCCGAAACCGTGTTGCAGCCGCGTTGGGGATCAGTCTATCAACTGTGACTAAAATCACTACTGATGCCTACGGCAGGAGCGGCTTGGAGCAAAACAAACCATCTACACCAAAAAGAAAGCGCCGGGCTCATAAGGTGACAGCTGTTGATGACTTTGACGCTGACGCTATTCGTCGTCATGTATATGATTACTACTTGAGAAAAGAAATTCCAACTTTGAGAAAACTTATTGTTTCTTTGAAAAGAAGTGGTCTATTTCATGGTGAAAAATCTTCTTTGGTCAAAGTTTTGAACACAATTGGCTTTTCATATAAAAAGTTAAATAAAAGAAAATTATTAATGGAACGCACAGATATAGCTATAGCACGTTGTGATTTTTTAAGAGAGGCAAAGAAAATACAAGATTGGGCAAATATTGTTTTCACGGATGAAACATGGCTCAACGCTAACCACACACTATCTCGTTTCTGGACTGATGATACTGCTGATTCCACTTCCTCAGTACCAATGGGAAAAGGTGAGCGCCTAATCATTTGCCATGCAGGTACAGCAAAAGGATTTGTACAAGACGCACTGTTGGCATTTAAATCGAAGAAATCAAATGACTACCACGAAGAGATGAATGCAAATGTGTATGAAGAGTGGTTCAAAAAAATGCTCATTTCATTGGAAGAACCATCAATAATTTTTATTGATAATGCGCCCTACCACTCCCGTCAAATTGACAAAATGCCAACACAGGCTAATAAAAAGCATGAAATAATTAATTGGCTTCGGGACAATGGAGAAAATGTGGACGACTCAATGTTAAAAGTTGAATTAATAAAAATATTAAAAACCAAAAAGAGAGCAAAACGCTATGTAATCAATGAAATGGCAGCAGAATATGGCCATACTGTTCTTCGGATTCCTCCATACCACTGCCAGTACAACGCAATAGAACTTATATGGGCACAAGTAAAAGGGCATGCTGCGATATGCAATACAAGCCCCCCATTCACAGCGAATAAAATGTTGCAATTGCTAAAAAATGCTTGCACCCACGTAACGGCCGAGAACTGGGCAAGTGTGGTGGAAAGAACTAAAAGAGTAATATTCTCTGATTGGGAACGTGATATTGCGTTTAATAATATATTATCTACACAAGAGCTAATAATAACTGCTACTGAAGACTCCTCATCGGAGGAGTCTAGTGTTGATTATCATTCCGACGACTCGTGCTAATAAAATAAATTAAAATATCCTGATTGTTTTATTTGTATTCATGTATTAACTAAGAAGAAAGTAAAACTTTATATAATGTTATTAAATGTCTTTTAATACTCGTAACATCGATTTCTACCGATTATTTTTAATCTGTGGCATAATCATAGTAACCATTATGTGTGACATCACTAAGTGGGCGGTACCCATCCATAAAGTACAAATATTATTTGTATGATATTTGTACGTAAGCAATACAAAACTTAATGAGCGTGAGCTGTCAAAAGACTGATAATATGATGGACGCAGTATAAATTAGTTATTTATTGTTATGATTGCTGTTGGTATATATTAAAAAAATAAAACAGTTTTTAGTAAAACAAAACCAAATAATAATAAGCTTATTACTATTTGGTTTTGTCAAGGCCTCAAAAAACAAAAAAAAACTGCGGGCTGGTTACATAAATCCCCAGAATTCTTAAACGATATACAGGTTTCCTTTACCGAAAATAATGTGCGATAAATTGCAAATATCCACTAGACACCTAAGTTTTAATATAGAAACTCATTGGTGCCTGCCCGGAAGAAAGCCCGTGATCCTCTCGAGAGACTCGCACGGTCTCACCGCTGGGCGACACCACAATGCTTTTTACTTTTTTACTTATGAGCATGTAATGTAATCTTTGTACGTATTAAAAACGAGTGTCAGACAAGCAGGTAAATAATCCTAAAACAGTACGTCAAATTTGTACAAAAATCATACCGCGACAGATGTCTATTTTTTCACAAAGGCTCACAAACTGGAGAAAAAGGTCCAAAGTAAACACGAACTGAAAGGGCCGCGGTAAAACCGAATACAATATTCTGAATAAGCCATCGATTGATTTCGCAAGATTAATGGTAACATATTGTCAGCGACACAGTATAACGAAAATGTTAGACCAATACGCCCGACCAAAATGTATTTTATGTATTCACACATAAGAGCCAACAAATTCATTTTTTGAAACCTTTTTGAGCTGACAGAGCAATGAATGGTGTTCGCTGTTTTTATTTTCCAATCCAAAGAACATTATTCATTATATTTAATACCTAAAGTTTAATATCGCACGAAACATTTAATATTATATGACTTTATGCAAGAACTTTAAAACGTTATTGTATAAAAATGGGTCCTGGAATTCAGTGTGAAATTACAATAAAATATCTATTTGTTCGACACGACATAAGGTTGATCGTAACCGTTTGAAGCAATAAATATCAATAAATATTTATTTGATTTTACGAAGTTATGTTTACTCAATTAAATTTCGTAATTGGTTACATTTAAATGTAATTGTCAAAATGATGATATATGAACTTTGTATTTGATATGAATTACTTTTTAATGAGGCAGGGGTTAATTACGTAAGTTCCTAACAATAGATGGATAGATTAAGTCAGTAAAAGATTTTTAGAAAAGGTTATAACTAAATGGACGGAATGACTGAAATTTTGAGAAATCATTAAAAACATTTAATATAAATTAAAAGAATAAGAAATTATTATATTATAAAAAATTACAGTCACAAAATTCTTCAAAACACATAGACCCACCACGCTCTCCAATGCGGATTGTTTACACATATACCCAGCATTTTCTAGGGATAGGTTTCCTCATGATGTTTTTCTTTAACGAAAAACTTGTGATAAATTGAAATTATGAAATAGTTTATTGTTGCATATCCTTGGGCTTGGGCTTGGACTTGCTTATTGGACTTAAAACCATTACCCTGGAAAATGTCGCACGGTGTTACCGCTGGGCTATCAGAGCTTTATACATTCAAGCAACCAGAACGTCTGATAGCAAAAACCAGACGGCGGCATGTTTTAATACACAAAGAAGTCGTTGTTTTATTGGGGGGATCCTAAAACAATCTTCTTGTTCGCCTGTATTATCTTTGATGATGCCGCCTATAACCTGTTTTAAAACTATATTTTACCTGCTTGCGAATTTGAGGGATAAGAACTTTTATTATTTAACAACTAATTATAGAAATTTTGCTGGTAAAGTACAAAATAAAGTAGTTACATTAAAAATCAAGCTAAAACATTACAAAGAAAATCAATATATTTTGCGATAAAATAAAATTTTTGCAATGCTCGTTCTAGTGCGATGGTTGAATCATACGATACCTACGAGTACATTTTCTGAACGTTTGGTATGGACTCTCGTCCTAATTTATATTTATTTTTGAAGTTTTTAGCCAACACGTAAATAAAATGTCAATTCAGTAATAAGAACTCTGCACTTTTGAAAGGTATTTTGTTATGATTTATAACCTTGATATATATTTTTTTAATTTCTCGAATCGAAACAGCTTCAATAAGGCTTAAATTTAGTAGACTTAACCTTCGTATACCCGCGTAAATTTTTGTATAACCTGTGCGAGGTCTTATAGACCGAAGGTTTGCTTCACAAAAGCTACATAGATAAAATTTAATTTAAACCTACCTAAAATGTTTAATAAAAAAATAGCGTTTTCGCGAGCGTTTTTGGTAAAATAAATAAATTATAAAAAGTGTGTCAGTCTCACAGACAATATGCGCAGGTAAAGGAAGGTTACAGACGTTGATTAATTAAATTAATTGCCGAAAGTAAGTGATAAACTAGGATTTGTGGAGTTATCCAAAAGATATTTGCTTATCTATAGAGCAACTCTGAAGGTACCTCTCAGTTACGCATTTCACCAGGCAGCGGAGCGTAACCAATGGAGGCAGCTGGTGGCCGGATTTGGATGGAGTCACGATCCTCAGCAGTGAGGGAACGGTGAAGAAGAAGAGAGAGCAACTCAAGTTAATTGTTTTTGCTCATAAAAAATCTATAAAATAGAAAATGTTACTAAATTAAAAAGCCGATAAATAAGCAACACTTTCTAACGTTCTGCAGTTCTTTCACATGTAAACATTTAAAGTGAATTTCATGCACTTCAAGCTCACAATTGAATAATTATCTGAGGGTATTGTTTAACTCCATTATTTTGTCAACTGAACGCCTGGTGACAGTTAGAGTGGTGAATTCGAAGATTTATGGACCATGCGTTTCAAGGAACGGTATCTTTATATTTGTAGACAGCGACTGCATAAATACTACTTGGATAAGCCTTACTTCTTTAAAAAGTAATAGACAATATTAAAATTGAATATTTACGAATATTTTTCGTTAATAACATTCCACAGTATTAGTATCTTTAATATTTAAATGAGTTAATCTTGTATGTATATATATTATCGGAATCTCGGAAACGTTTCCATGTAGGAGTTTTTGGGGGTGAAAAATCGACCTAGATAAGTTTTATTTATTTTTAAAGAAAGTCGTTTTATCCCTGTTTTCAGGCTCTAAATTTTTCTGAAATTGACGTTGAATACAATCACAATTTTTCGCTGTCAAACGTAAAGTCATGGTAGTTCATTTGGGGAACGGGCGGTTTAGAGAGGTGAAAATATCTAGGATCGAGCCCCACCTGCCCTGTTATTTTCATTATTATTTTTAATTTTTTTCTTCGATCACCCAGGTATGAATACTATAACAGTCATGATATATCGTTGCTATAGAGTAGTATAGGGCAATAAAATAAAAGAGTAGTAAACTTAACGAAATCTGCTTAAGAGAAAAAAAATATTCGTCTAATGTTGTGAGACCGCCGTTTAGTATACGGCCGAGTAGATTAGATCACCCTCATTTCTTACCGAGGTGTTGTAAAAGGCGACTAAGATAAGTCTACCCGCCGTTTGGTGTCCGGCTGAATGGAATAGACCATCTTCATTTTTTACTGAGATGTCGTAAAAGGTGACTAAAGTGACGTCAAGCAGGCGGCCGATCGTAAAATACTTAGCCAAATCACATAACAACATGGTTAAAACATGCCCTAAATAAGGCGCATGGATAGATTAAAACCAATATACTTTCTACAGCGAAACCAATGTCTATTTAGAAAAATTTCAGGTCCAAATGTCCTAAATTTATAAATAAACAACATAGAAAAACCTATGTTCAGTTGTCGAAAAAGGTGTCAATCTGAAATTTTTTTTAGGTGATCGAAAAATATAAAACACCTTTCAAAAAAGACTTTCCCCATTTTGTAACTCGTTTCACGCGGCAATATATTAGATCTTCAACAAGACTTATCCGGTATTTGATTGAACGTCATTATTTATAATGTATGACAGTATAATGGAGTTAAATTACAATTGGGCGGTTGCAAAACGCAGAAATCTTGCATTACTGCCTATTTGTTACTCCTACTGCGTTCCTCCACTTGGCATTGTGATAGATACTCATTAAATTCTTCGTAAGCTGATCATAATTTTTAGTATCTCCTTCGGACTAGAAGGGAAATATCAATCATAATTTAACACCAGTAATTAGGACTCATATAATTTTGCTTTGCGATTTTGTCGTGGAGTCTATCCCCTGACGATGCTTCGGTTACGGGGCGAAACAATTGTTGAGATTGTGGTGGTGAATGTGTGCAGTGCTTGTGTATTTTTGTGTCATCGGTGTCGGGTAGTGCATGAGTTCTTACAAATTCTGCATGTATCAGGTATGGGAACGAATAACACACTCTACATTACAAATATTTTCTTTTATCGTGGATCTTTTATAGCAAAATAATATTCTCATTACTCATATAATTCATAGAATTAGGCGTTACTAAGGATTAGGATCCATAATACAAAAGAACCTAATGAACATATTATTTTGCTATAATATGCGATAAAATATAAGTAATGCTAAATATAGAATGTACTTATTCATTCTCATACCTGTTACATGCAGAATTTGTAAAACTCATGTCCTACCCGCCAAAATCGCAAAGCATAGTTTTGGGATTCTTAACTGTCCAAGCATGTACTCGTTATTATATAAAATACGTTAAAATATTAAAATGTGTTGTTACTTTGTATGTAGCTAAAAACATATCGGTGAAATCAATATTTAAACTTGGTATAAAGTTATTAAAATGCCTATAGGCATGAATAAAATATTTTAATAAATATTTGTGTATTTATTATAGTAGTGTATTCATTTTAAAAAAAATTGTTATGCTGTCCAAAAAATAGTTAAAACATAAAGTTTTTTATATTCTGCCTATAAACCATCATGCAAGATGCATATTTAGTCAGATATAATGCGAATATTTTGTTATACTAATACCCAGAATAATTAACTGGGTCATCATTTCATCAGATGCATCGCAAGTGTTTCGCATTCGCATTGTCGTAAAAAATGGTAAAAGCGCCTAAGAATAGTAAACACCCCTTTCATTTCATTTGCCAAAAGAAATTTCGCAATTGTTTGAAGCTAAGCTTATTTCTGAGCTTTGTTTTATTTTAGCAATATCATAAAATAAAAAAAGTTCCCAACTTACTAGTAATAAACTTCCTAAAGAACAGAGGCAGTTGTGAGAAGACAATTGTCGCGGCGACTTTGAAATATCTTAAATAGCGTCTACATGATTTTTTACCTAAGCTCAAAATAAGATAAAGAGTCCTTTTTAAGTTATTGTTTGAATTACTTTGACAATAATGAGAGCAATAATTGTTTGTATTTTTACACAGCACGATGTCTTTGTTGTTCGTTTTTAAATACAAAACACCTTCGGCGCGAGTTTTAACATTGTAACAATTTCTCAGAAAAGAAACGTGCAAATTTAATATTAAAATTATCGATATTAGATTTAGACAAAATTAGTAATCATAAAATAATAAACAAATTTTAATAATAAACGTTAAAAATAATTCACATAAACGCAATGTGATAGAATGTCGTTTGTTATTTACTTTCATCAAAACGGTTCCCGACCTGACTAATGTTTAAAATTTAACTTTCACAGCCGGCAAACTAAAACATTTTGCAATTTAATTAATGCATGTAACACGATGAACCAGTTCATTCATAGAAAATTACTGGGATATATCAATTCTCGTCTGAAGTTCTTTATTAAGACAGAGGACTTTGTCTAAAGCAGGTTAGTAACAGGCCATTATTTCACTTAGATGTTAATTAATAGATAGAAACCGACTAGTTTCAAGCCCATAGTTAGTTAGTAGCGGCCTATTACTCTCCCACTGCTGGGAATAGGCATCTTCTCTCCGTTTTTAGAGAGAAGGATTGCAGCTAAGACCTACCACGCTGCTCCAATGTGGATTGGTAGGTTCAAGGTTCAATGTTCAGGGTTCAAGCCCATACGGGGCTCTTATTCATGATCTCTTTATGGAGCGTGGCGTTATCGTGGCGGGAACTGCGTGTAGTAGCTCGCAGGGCGCGACTCGTTGGCTTGAAACTGGTCGGCCTCATCCGATAAAATTAGACGTGAGTATAGCTGGTTTCTATATATTAAATTATGTATATCACTCGCCATAGTTCAAACGTTTGATGTTGTTATCTTTTTATAATATTGTTGTTTTATAATAGTTTCTATATATCAAAGCAAGTAAGTAGCGACCTGTTACTATCCCACTGCTAAGAATAGACCTCTTCTCTCCGTTTTTTTAAAGAGAAGGTTTGGAGCTAAGACCTACCACGCTGCTCCAGTGCGGATTGGTAGGTTACACATATCTCCAGAATTCTCTAGTAATATCCAGGTTTCCTCACGATGTTTTCCTTAACCGAAAATCGTGTGATAAATTGCAATTATCAATTAGACACATGAGTTTTAACAGAAAAACTCATTGATGTGTGCGCGGGTTTGAACCCGTGACCTCCCTGAAAGAGTCGCACGGTTCTATATATTCTATATCAAAATTTCTATTGCTCAGTGAAAAACTCTCAACTATAGTCATCGAAACGTACGTGTCCACCGCCTTCCGTAAGGATCTAAACCTGGTTTTAAGCAAACAAACATAGCCGGTCACTGCTATAATCTCTCGCTGCGGCATTATGCTGTGATAACATCATTAAGCGCAACGCACACTAGGAAATGTTATTAAGTATTATATTGTGAAAGTACTTTATTTTGTATCGTTATATAATAGGTTTAGTTTAAACACAATTTTACAGTTAGTCTTAACCTGTACCGATGTTTGTTTCTTTAAAAGTTGATGCATAATATAATTAATCCTAAAAATATATGAAATTAAAATTATAAATAATGAACTGTTGAACTCTTATATTAATCGCACATCGCTAGATCATGGGGAAATCTCAAAATATGCCTAATTTAGACTTATAGAATTGATGATGATGGTTAACCTTGTATATATTTGTAATCAACATAATATATTTAACGATATATTTGTATTAATAATAAACAGTTTATATAATCAAATTTTGTTTAGTGTTTTAGGCCAACCATTTTAGCTTATTTTTTAAATACTAAATTATATATCTGCAAATGTAAAATATATATGTACCTAAAGCTTCTTTAAAAGAAATTCTCATTACGGCAGACCTGTAACATTTTAATTTTGTCAAGGGACGCAACGAAGTAAAGTAGAAATATTGCAGGAAGTTCGAAATTTAGAGAGCAGATCATTAATTTTTAACTAGTGTCGGCATGGTGGCACTACTTATATGTACTGTTAACATACTTACATAGTGCTTTCTATCACATTTTTGATCGTATCTACGCACGGCACAGTAAGAAAACATGAGCATAAAATATGAACTGTTATTCATATACCTGAGTGATTTTTTTTTAAAGATATAAATAATAAAACAATAAAAAAAGAAAAAAGCGCCGGTTGACATGTGGGAATCGATACCAAGTTTTCAACTTTTTTGGTTTGCGCGTTAACATTATCACACATCAACTATCACAAATTTGCATTTGACGGCTCAAATATCATTTTTAGTGCCCATAAACAGGAATAAAACCATTTTTTTTTGTAAATTAAACCTAGCTAGATCGTATACATTAACTTTTCAGATTTCGCAAAAATAATAAATAAATAGATAACGTAAGCGAGTCTCAATATCCGTTGTTCTTTACTTGCCCCTCACTGCACAATCATTAATCAGAGCTTCGATTCTGGACGTACAATGGGGAATGTTCAGAATGCCGCGTGCGATCCATTAGAATAACAATAATTACTCTTCCATTTGGAACATCATAAAGAATATGCTCAAAATGAAAGATTAAAAGTCAAAAATTAACGATTAATCTACTTCTGTGCAAAATCTAGACACAGATAGCAAGTATTAGATGTAAACTCAAATCCTCTAAGTATGTCACCTCAATGAGGACGACAGTCATATAAATAATTATAATAAATATATGGGACACTTACACCCACCGTTTGGTATCCGGCTGAATAAAATAGTACCACCCTCATTTCTTACTGAGGTGTCGTAAAAGCGACTATGGTAAGTAGACCCACCATGTGGTATCCGGTTTAGTAGAATAGACCACCCTCTTTCTTAGCGAGGTGTCGTAAAATACGACTGAGGTAAGTTTTTTTTTGGACACTTCGGTCGTAAAAACGCAGCCAAATCATGTGACAGCATGTTTAGAACATGTCGTGCCGACTCCACTTAGAGTGGGATAAGGGCAGGAATATGATGATATGGGACACTTACACACACCGTCGTCCGTCCCCTAAGTAAGTAACTTAATACTTGTGTTATAGGTGACTGACAACTGGTGAATATATACTTATATAATTTTAAATACATACTTAAATACAAATATACACCCAGACTCGAAGACCAACAATATCAATTTATAGAAAATGTTGGCCTTCGGCCGTAAACGAACCCGCGACCCGCAGAGCTGAAGTCAGAGTCACTATCCACTGCGCCAACGGTCCAGTCAATCATATAAGACTATGGCCTGGTTTCCACCAAAGCAGAGAGTAGATGCGTTTTGAACACCAATGAGATATCGGCATTTCTACATTTTTTTTCAGCTTAGCTCAAATAACATCCATTAAATTATATTTTAATTGGATTCGAAATTCGATTTTCTCAAAATCTATTATACTAAACGGGTTTTTGATCAGTTTTCATTAAAGATAAACGGGAGGTTAGATTTATTGTATAATGACCGGAAAAGCTAAACCGATTTTGTTAGGACTGAAAGATAGAGGAAATCGTGGAGCTAAATATAGGCTACTTTTAATCCAAGAATTCCCGTGTGGTCGAGATTTACGCGGGAAAACCTTTTTGATACGCTGATTTTCACTAGAGAAAAGCGTAGTATAATAGAAATAAATTAAAAATAGATGATAGGGAATTGCTGTAAAATAGGAAAAATCAGAATTCAACAAGAATTTTGTTCAGTTCTATATTGGTATCATCATCCGCCTGCCCTTATCCCACTCTAAGTCGGGTCGGCACGACATGTTACAAACATGTTGTCATATGATTTGGCTACGTATTTTACGACCAGCCGCCTGCCTGACGTCAACTTACCTTAGTCGCCTTTTACGAAACCTCGGTAAGAAATGAGGTTGGTCTATTCTACTCAGCCGGATACCACACGGCGGGTCGACTTTCCTTAGTCGCCTTTTACGACACCTCGGTAAGAAATGAGGGTGGTACTATTCTATTCAGCCGAATACCACACGGCGTCAGATCTATATTGGTATCTTGGATAGTAATTGTATTAGTAATATTGTTTCACTATTATACGATGAGTGCATCAGATATTGTTCATATCGCCAAAATAAATATCTAAAACAGAGTTGAAACCATTCAAGAGCAGTAAATCAGAATAGCTGAAGTAGAGACAGGCTGTGCGTGATTCTAAACAAAACACGGCGGACGAGCGCGTTCCAAGAAAAACACTGGTCGACTGATTTACGAGACAATATTATTTGAGAAATGTAGCCAGGAATAAAATTAATCACAAAATATGATATTAACACAGATTTGCATTCGAAACTTCGGATATAGGTATTGAAAAATATTGTATGTTTATTTGTAGAGTTTGCTTTCTGCGATCATACGTTTTGTTTTAGCCTATTTATACATTTAGGTTTGAAAATGATTTTATTTTTGGCCCGATGACGCAGTTGCAGTGACCCTGCTATCAACTCCGGGGGTTGCTATTTCACTTTCCGCCGAAGAGCAATCTTTTCTATAAATAATTTGATGGTTTTTCGAGTCTGAGTATTTATTTAAAATTATTTATGTATATATTAACAACTTATCTGCCACACATAACAAAACAATTAAGTTACATATTTTGGGGACGAACCGTGTGTAATTGTCCAATATATTATTATTTAAAAAATGTATATTTTTTATGTCGAAGCAGTTTATTTTTTAATTAAATTAAAATTACCGTGTGTGTAATTATTTCATATATCATTAATAAAAAAATGTATATTTTTAGTGTTGAACTAGTTTATTTTTTAATTAAATTTAAAACTAGGTAACACAGGGTGAAAGGTTATATTAAAGACTTACTATACTATAATTGTATTAAGTTGACTGAATGGTCAAAGTTAGCTTAGCTTAGAACTCCTGTGTTTGGTATCCACATTTTACATTCTCGGCGATGCTGCTACGCACGCTCTTCTTGCCCGTTGATACTGTAAAAGCCGTAAGAGATATAAATAGTTCAAGTCAGTTGGTAAAAAAAAAGAGATTATGGTGATAGAATTAATTCAGAATTCTTAAATAGGAACCGGGAACCGTAAAGGCGGTTATCTCACGAGCTAGGTTTAAATATCAGGCTTTTGTTATTATTATTATGGAAAATAAGGTACAATTCCCATCTGTTTGATGGAATGACGCAAAGATCATTTAAAATATCGTACTTATTATTTACAAGAGGAGCATGATTTATATAGTAAGTTTAAGTAATTTAAGTCAGATATAACTTGTACATTCTGTAAAAAAAATATTTATTTGTGATTCTGATTTATTATTTTAATATTGAAGTTAAATGTTTCGCCTAGAGCTGTATGTAAATATTAATGAAATAATTATTCTTTTGTATAGCGCCACCTGCAGGCCGCTCGCAATAAATATTGAGTTGCAAGCGGCGAACGAGCACTGACGAAGACGAATCGGCCAGCCGATTGAATCGTCCTGTTTTTTCCGTATCCATATCATGGCTGTTTCATGTATTGGACGTAAGAATGGAATGGAGTCGAACGTCTTTATATATTTTTTACATTTATTTTGTTAAACGATTTATTTTTATGTATCTAGTTTTTCTATGTATCCAAAAGAACATGTGAGTTCTTTTATGTTCGTTGAATTATTTGTAAAAAGCAAAATAGCTGTATGTTGCATTTTGCATTATTATATTTGCAATGCATTTGATCTTCTTTGTAGACAGCGATTTGAGCTAAGAAATAATACAGGACATTATATGAATTGGAAGGTCTCACAAACAACTGAAAATCTTTCCTTCTTTCTACTGAAAGATTTCCACAAGAAAATGGTGACGACGACAGAAGTGCAAATATCAATTAAACACGAGTTTTTATAGAAAATCGTAGGTACCTTGTCCTGTGGTATATGAACTTAGTAGACCAGTAGGATATCAAGTTTTTTATTTATTTTTAATTTATTAATTTTTTAATTTATTATATTATTTTTTATTCTAACATATTAAGTCAGTTCCATAAGCAAAAATATTAATGTCCTTGTGTCTTAAATACAAAAATCAGCTTACAGATTTTGAAAGCTTGATCGGAAATAATTGCGCAACAAAACATGTATTGAAATAAATAACCATTTCACGTTTTGTATAGAAAAATGTTAAGAGTAGATGATTATTTCTTGCAGAATACACTTTTGTTATACTATTAAAATTTTAAATATTTTTATATTGCAAATGCAATCAAAAATATTCGTACGAATTTATTATTTTGAATAGATTTGTGTAAATAATATTTTTGACTTGTTCAAGGGTAATTTTAAATAGATATATAAAAAAATAATGAAGGATAATGTTAAATAGATATACGGGAATATATACAAAAAATAATTTTATTATCATCATTAACAGCGAATAAAAATATATTAATATTAAAAAAAGCTTTTTAACTATGTTAAATTTATGTATATTATATAAACTAATCACAATGCACCTTAATTGTTATTATAGTCTACCTACAATAGAATTAGAAAACTAATTTTGAATGTCCTTGTATTGAATTTTCATAGCTTTATATGATTTGGTATTTCCTTTATGTTTTTTTATGTTTATACTTTGTCAACTGTAATGCTCATGTCGTCACCATCTGTAATTGACGATACATTTACCTAAAAACTGTCTTTATTAATAATGAGTTTATTTAATGTGTATGATGTATTTGTCGTTGATGGTCTTACAAAATAAATAAATATAAATAATTATATATATAATTCGACTCTATGTATTTCGCTTTACACTATCGTAAATGGGGGTTGCAGAAACCTTGACGGGGGCCTATGAAAATGATATCAGGGCCGACATAGGAATACACTTAATGTTTCTCTCTATTCGCGATATCTTCACTACAGTACGAACCAGTGATCAATCATGTTTTATATGGAGACAGTTCTTTGTACGTTTATATATACGAGTAAATCGTTACGCAAAGACAGTGTGTAAATAGCTTACATTCGTAGCTGCTATTTCTTGATAATATCTCTAAGTGGAGTCGGCACAACATGTTACAAACATGTTCTAAACATGTTGTATTTTACAACCGGCCGCCTGCCGAATGTCAACTTATCTTAGTCGTATTTTACGACACCTCGATAAGAAAGAGGGTGGTCTATTCTACTTAACCGGATACCACGCGGTGAGTCAACTTACCTTAGTCGCCTTTTACGATACCTCGGTAAGAAATGAGGGCAGTCTATTCTACTCAGCCGGATACCACACGGCGGGTCGACTTACCTTAGTCGCCTATTACGACACCTCGGTAAGAAATGAGGGTGGTATTCTACTCAACCGGATACCACACGGCATCGTATGACGATCTATAAATATCAATTGAGTTTTTATAGAAACATCGTTACGACAACTTGGTAACAAAGAGGGTAGTCTATTCTACACAAACGGATACCACACGGCAAGTCAACTTACCTTAGTCGCCTTTAACACCTCGGTAAGAAATGTGGGTGGTCTATTCTACTCTACCATAAATATCAATTTAATTTTTAAAGAAAACATAGGTGCCTATAGTAAGTCTTAATCAGATAACCCCAACTATGGGTAACAAGGTTTCATTCGGCTATCGTCGTTAAATATATTAATTACATTCATTAGGATAGGTAATAATATTTAAGCTCAATCAATATTCAAAACAAGCACTGTAAACTTAAATTTTTCGCACAAAAGCCTTCGACGGGGAGTGGTTTCACAAACACGGATTTCCAATTAAGCTAGCGGCTGATTGGCAGGTCGTTAGTCAACGTTGAGCTGAATGTGGCTGCCACTCCTTACTTTGCTTATTGAACACTGATACTGAGGAATGATGCCAAGATTACATATTAACTGTCACGTGATAAACTCCTGTTTGATATACATTTCCGACTTACCAAAACGTCCTATCAACCTGCCTTTATCCCACTCTAAGTGGGGTCGACACAACATGTTATAAACATGCTATCATATGATTTGACAACGTATTTTACGACCGACCGCCTCTCTGACTTCAACTTACTTTAGTCGTATTTTACGACATCTCGGTAAGAAATAGGGTGGTCTATTATACTTAGCCGGATACCACACGGTGGGTCAACTTACCCTAGGCGCCTTTTACGACACCTCGGTAAGACATGTGGGTGGTCTATTGTAATCAGCCGAATACCACACGGCGGGTCAACTTACCTTAGTCGCACTTTACGACACCTCGGTAAGATATGAGGGTGGTCTATTCTATCCGGATACCACACGGCGATGCTTATAGTATATCCTTGAAGGTACCATTGCAATTAGCCATGACAACACAATTTTTTTTCGTGTGGAGGAAAAATTCCTTTCCGACGCTTACCAGCCCGTACTGGCAAGGAGTGTCTGACTTGCACGGACTAAACCAACCTCCTCTTGCTCGACTCGGTCATCATATAACTGCTTCAGCATTACTTCATACAGGTTTGTTTTTTCTAGTTGTGCCCTCTACTTTCTTTTCGAGATTATGAATTTTAGCATAGTTCCACACTTTTACCATTTTTGGGTCCATGGCATCATCATGGATTCGTTTTACAGCATTCCTATTGTGTGCGTATTCGCTGCACTCGAAAATGGCTTATCTTTGCTCATCGCAGAGGTAACATTTTTCAATTTTCGAATTCCTAATGACAAAGAGGTATGTATGTATTAAAGACCCCATGCCCAGTCAGCGTCTGTATGAAGCACCAATCAAATCTTCCATGCTTTTTGGTATACCATTTCCTTAGGTCTTTGATTAATTCTCTAGTCCAGACTCTAATACTGAAAGTATTTTGTCTGCTATAACACTGAAAGTCTTTTGTTAGCATTAGTATCATCGATCATGGGTTCAAACCAGTGGCAGATACCAATAAGTTTTTCTTTTAAAAATTATGTGTCTAATTGATAATTGCAAGTTATCACACGATAGAAGGAAAACATTGTGAGGAATATATGCATATCTCTAGAGAATCTTAGGGATATGTGAAACTTTTCGATCCGCATTGGAGCAGCGTGGTAGGTCTTAGCTCCAATCCTTCTCTCCAAAAACGGAGAGAGGATGCCTAAGTCCAGCAGTGGGATAGCAACAGGCCATTATTTTCCTTTTTTTTACTATCAAAATAATAATGTCTTATTGATGCTTCATCTCAAGTATTAGTGGTACTTAAACTAACCAAGGTTTCAAAGTGCTGGAATGGCGACCCCACACCGGAAAACGCAGTGTTGGCAGACCCCCCACGAAATGGACTGACGACCTCAAAAAGGTCGCGGGGAGCCGCTGGGTCCAAGCAGCACAAGATCGTGAGTGGTGGAGATCCCATGAAGAGACCTATGTCCAGCAGTAGACGTCCATCGGTTGAGAAAGAAGAAGAAGAAAAAACTAACTAAGTAATCAAAAAGCTGAAAGGACGAAAAACAAGTGGAAACGTTATTAGCAATATATATCGAAGCTGACAAGTGGAAACGCCAAGTGTGTATGGTAATACAGCCGCGACACGAATTTTGCTGTCAAACCAGCTCACTGTTAATGTCTTACAAAGGAAAGTATTGGATGGATATGACCAAGTGTTTTATGGAATATGCAAAGCTCAATATTTTTTTAAACAGTACAATAAATATTAAAAATCATATTCTTAAGAAATAAATTGAAACTTTCCAATACCCGTTTCGCTACCAATCCTAATATACATATAATATAAAACAAGACGAAATATGTTATAAGTATTATTAATTTAATCGTTTTTCTTTTATTTGAACCACAGTATTTATAAATTACAAACATTAAGATAGTTATATTTGAATGTATTTTTCTAGGTACTAAAAAAAATATACGCTATACGCAATTGCCGCTGCGATAATGTCGTGTAAAGAACTCATGAATAAGTGCCCCAGATGAGTTCCAAACTAGTCGAGCTAACCTGATAGAATATGACGTGAGTATAGCTGGTTCTATACAATCACTAGGCAATAATTTGTTTTTTCATAGCTTTATTTTACTCAAATATACTTAATTAAAAATATTATTGTACATATATTTTTTAATTATTAAATAATGAATTTACTACCGTTACATTACCCTTATTAAGCCTGCTATCAGTGGTTAAAGTTTTTGGAATATATTTGTTGTAAAAAACTGGATGAGACAAAAAATACGTATTTTTATCATTATTACCTAGGATCTAATGAGGAAAAAGTATCGTTAAAACGATGAAACTGTGTATTTATTCTACGCATTGAACTGGCGCTTGACTTGGATGTTGTTGAACTTCAATATTATTTAGGAGTGAATAGATCTTTAAAGTGGTGTATCCATATAAATCAAGCATGTGAGCGTCTCGCCTTCCTTGTTTGGGGATATTAAAAAATTGTTCCGGCTAGCGTGTCTAATCTCCAACAGCCGGTGCTCACGCGTTGGCTCCGACGTTTTCGAAAGTGGAAAGAGGTTTTAAAAATGGAACTTTTTTTAATTCGCAAGTAGGTTCTCATGTGCAAAATCGCTAAATATATACTTCTCAAATCAACTTACCATCAAAAATTTCTAAATTCCTAACTTCTATCGCGTATCAGATTTCTATCGCGTAAATTATTTTGACCTTAGAAAAAATTATAGGTTATTTTAAAGTATGTAAAGTTTTATTAATAAAAAATTGTTTTTGTAAAGTGGATATTATATATTATAATCAAGTATATCCTAATTCTTTTTTTTCTACATCATACTTGATGTGTGTAACAGGGTGTGTAACAAAACAGGGTGGTATTTTTTTAAAATTAAAGTTGAAATTTTAAAGTCGATATTTGTACCGATGTATGTTGCGACAATAAGGAAAGTATGTCATATTATGAAATCCGTCGACTAATAGTAAAATTATACTTTTCTTTTATTATATGAAGCACTAACTTATATTAGGTAACTCAAATTGGTATTTTTGCCCGTTTGGTTACTATAGATATGAAAAAATAACAAAAAATAAAGAGTATCAAAATTTTATACGGCATGTAGCAGTACGAACATCTACCGCCATCTATTTTATTACATAACTAACAGGCTAAGGGTAGCACAACATTGGCGCCATCTGTCTTAAACCGCTTGTACTGAATTCATCCCTGTTTCGCCAAGGGTTGCGGTGGAAATTCTGCGAAAAGCGCCACTTGCGAAAACTGAACGAGGTTAATATGGCGGTACTTAACTTTTCATTTAATTTATTGCACTATGCAAATAAAAATTATATTTATTAATATTATTGTATGTAATATGAATGTAATTTTTATAATTATATATTAATTATAGCGTACAATTGAATATATTACTTTAATATACATAAATATTAATTTTTTACTTAATTTAATTACATAAGAAACAATGAGTAAAGTAATTTCATTTGATAAAGGATGTCCACAAAATAACGCCTTATTCTATAAATTATTTAATTTTGTATCTTTCAAATACAAAATCCTTCATATACTCATCATCATCTTCCTGCCCTTATCCCACTCTAAGTGGGGTCGGCACGACATGTTATAAATATGCTGTCACATGATTTGGCTGCGTTTTTACGACCGGCCGCCTGCCTGACGTCAACTTACCTCAGTCGTATTTTTCGACACCTCGGTAAGAAAGAGGGTGGTCTATTCTACTGAACCGGATACGACACGGTGGGTCAACTTACCTTAGTCGCCTTTTACGACACCTCGGTAAGAAATGAGGTTGGTCTATTCTACTCAGCCGGATACCACACGGCGGGTCGACTTACCTTAGTCGCCTTTTACGACACCTCGGTAAGAAATGAGGTTGGTCTATTCTACTCAGCCGGATGCCACACGGCGGAAAATCCTTTATATACTCGTAATTGGTAAAAAAAAACATTGTCAATGTCACGTTGTATTGTTGAGAAAGATTAATTAGGTTGACTTTTGAGAAAATTGTATCTTATTTTATTGAAAGTAAAGGAAAAATCTCGTTGTTATAATTTAATTAGTTAATGCGCGCTACTAAGTTTTAATATTGTATACCTAATACTGAATTTTTCAAATTTTTAACTCTTAGTAAGTGGTGATATGTATTCTTATTTTAAACCATTCTGCATAGTGATGTCCTTCCGTCAAATATTTTCGTGGCTTCCCGCAGTACGAGACATGAATTTAAATCGTAGTGATGTAAGAAAGTTTTTGTTTTAGCTAAATGGCAAAACGAGTGAAGTTTTAGAGTTTTAATACGCAGTAATGTCGGAGATTTGTGGCGGTAACGAGGTGTCGTTAGCTGGAGACATGCCCTCGCCGGATTGTTTTAGAAAAACTTACGGTTTGAACGTTAGAAATAATTACCTTATTTAGAAATGGAATCGACGTATGATTGTTTGGAAGATACAAAAGACCTTTTGTTTACTATTTCCTTTTATATCCGCACAAAAATGGAACGCGAATTTTGCTTCCATTTTTATATCACTTACGTAAGACGAAGTATGAGGTATTTTTCGCGAAATGAATATAGCAATTTTCACGTTATATTTTGAAATAAATACCAATACATTATAATAAAATCTTTTATTAGAAGTCTTATTAGTTTTATATTCATAGTAAGAATGGTATATTAGAAAATTAGTTATAAGTAAAACTAATACTACTCTACTTGCCCATAATACTTTCCTTTATCTATTCAGTTTAGAATTTTTATTATATGATTTTATTTGTGAAAGGTAGTCGTTCTTTTGTATCCACTTGGATTCTTCTAAAACTTTTTTACTTTTTGATACCATTTTTTATCATTTATAGAATTAGGGGTTTTATTTCAAAGATCCAGAAAACAAAGTTAATTATTATATTGTTTTGCTACAATCCGCGATTACCGTAAATATATGTAATGCTTAATATATTACATATATATTCTTTAACCATTTATCTATTGATGTATGAAATTTGAAATATTTCGCACTGTTAGACAGTAGCGGTATTAGATATCAATATGAGACTGTGAGCCTGTATGTGAGACAAACTCTGTAGATGTAACGTGTATTAAAAAAAAATGGAGAATATCTATAGAAATTCAACAAACTACACGTCCACCTAAGTCGTGATCCGGTTTTTAAAAGAAACAGGGCTAGAACTCTCCGACACTAATAGAGATTCTGCTTTCTATGCTCTGATTTTCTTCTGCGTTCAGCTCTTACAGTGGCGACGTAAAAGCCGACTTCACACAGCTCTCCTAACCCAAGCGTCACTAAAGATTAAAATACAGGAAACGGCGCCGCACGCATCCTACAGTTATTAATATCAATAAAACTGT
Source organism: Morpho helenor (assembly GCA_029227775.1). Lineage (NCBI taxonomy): Eukaryota > Metazoa > Arthropoda > Insecta > Lepidoptera > Nymphalidae > Morpho > Morpho helenor. The sequence goes on from JARGCU010000020.1 coordinate 5,707,859, forward strand.
GATCAAGTTGGCCCACAGCGTACGTAATCTACATATCTCTATCTAGAGGTGAGAGTGGAATTAAAAGCTCGGGAGAGCAGGCCGGTACACCACAAATCGCTTAGTGCTTCCCGCCCGTCCTAATGGCACGGCAATTAAAAGTTTGCGCGCTCGCTCCCCAGACGAGGATTGTTTGAGCTGTAAAACTGAACATCTGAGCATCTGAGCATAATGTAGTTTATTCGAGGTCCGCCGTAGTTTGCTCGATTAACATTTTGATGTCGTGCCAACGATCAGATCGCTAATACGGGGCCGATGTAATGAGATTTTGACCCTGGCGATTAAATAATGATGGCAAACACAGACATATAATACACGCAAACAGTGTCCTAGTTTTCTCGTCGGTCACGTCGGTCGGCCCTGGCTTCTCGCCATATTCCCGGTGCCATGATGACTAATCATTATACTATTAGCACTCCACTACACGTCGCCCTAAGCCGTGGTCCGGCTCACAGGAGGCACCCTTAGGACGTCGTCCCCAATGCTAGTAGAGCTTCTGCGCTCTTCTTTTTGCATTTCGCGCCCTTGGCGATGCTTCTGCGCTCACCCGTCCCTAATTTAAGAACATTTATTTATTGGAATTTAAGTGTTTAATGAATTTAAAGGATATTTTGCATTATTTAAAATTAATTATATATTAATATATCTTTTTTTAATAGAATATAATAACTCAGGTCAATTTCGCAATCCACTTTAAATCATCATCATCGAAAGTGTTCTTTGATGACGTGAAATTGGTCCTTTACATAATTATATTAAAAAAACGTAATTTCCAAACGAATTTCGTACATGTATGTATTTACAGCGAGTCCGCCACACAACCTCAAATTACGGTAAAAGTTGACGCTAATGACTTTTTGGTAACGACCATTGGCTCTTATACTAATGATGTGCTGGCCCAACCCACTTTTTTACCTTCAATCCGTTTTGGTAATTTTCTTTTTCTATGCCACTACCGCATGCAACAACTGATTCTATCTAGGATATCCTCTGGCCTCAACGTTTTAAAGGACTGTGTTGCCAATGGAGAACACTTCGAATAAGTAATTTATAGAATTAGGCGTTATTCTGCGGAGGTCCATAATACAAAAGTAATGAGAATATTATTTTGCTATAATCCGCGATAAAAGAAAATACCTGATACCTGATGGTTCTCATATATGATACATGCAATTTGTAGGAACTAATAAACTACCCGACACCGATGACACAACAATACACAAGCACTGCACACATTCACCACTACAATCTCAACAACAAAAAGATGCTTTGCGATTTTATCGTGGAGTCTATCTCCTGACGATGCTTCGGTTACGGGGGCGAAACAATTGTTGAGATTGTGGTGGTCAATGTGTGCAGTGCTTGTGTATTGTTGTGTCATCGGTGTCGGGTAGTGCATGAGTTCTTACAAATTCTGCATGTATCAGGTATGAGAACCAATAGTACACTCTACATTTAGCATTACATATATTTTCTTTTATCGCGGATTATAGCAAAAAAAATATTCTCATTACTTTTGTACTTCGAATAAGCTTTATATATTGGGTTGGTAACTAAGTAATTGCTGATTGGAGTTATAGCTAACATGTTGTGTATCATTTAAGTACCGCGTCCCTTTTGCGTTAAAATATTCAAAATACGCAATAGAATCTATGGTTAGCTTCAATTATTAATAAATAAATAAATAATAAATATTAATTGTACTTAATATTTAATTCGTAAATCTTCCAAATGAAGGATTATGAATGTCTCTCGCTTTAATTTTTATAATATCCATTAATTGTATGTGATTTTTCTTTTTATATATGCTAGCTGACATCCATATCTACGTTTATTGCATGATTTGGCTGAGTATTTTACGACCAGCCGCCTGTCTGACGTTAACTTACCTAAGTCGCCTTTTACGACACCGCGGCAAGAAATGAGGGTGGTTTATTCTACTCAACCGAATACCACACGGCTGGTCAACTTACCTTAGTCGCCTTTTACGACACTTCGGTAAGAAATAAGAGTGGTCTATTCTGCTCAGCCTGATACCAAACGGCTATTAATGGCTATTTAACGTCAATAAATAATTACTCATAAATAGTTTGTTAATTTTCGAAATTTACCGAGCACAAGGGATAAAAATATTCTGTTTTTGCTTCAGGATCAGGGTAGAATTACGGGCACTTAAACGCTTAAGTTGGAGCGAACGAAGTTTGAGATAACACTAGTAAGTAGATATAGATAACTTATTTGAAATAAAAATAGGTAACGTGACATTTTGAAGATATAAGTAGAGAAATGATTTAACGTGTAAGAAATTTGACTGATATAAGAAATATTCCACTTTAAATCAGACACCCATTGCTACCATTAAAGACCATAACAGAGGCAATTGCTTATAAGTCGGGCCGATTCGATGCGCGTGCACTGCGATTACTCACCGTCACCCAAACGGCCACTGCCTTTCTAATGGACACCCGTGAAATTGCTCAGGTAATGCAAACAGAAGAAACTAAAACTTTTTTACGTAACTTATAACTTGAGCATAGCTTTTTTATTTATTTTTTATTTATAACAAAAATGTAGTTATATTTATCTTAAATTACTTACACGCTAGGACTATACAAATCATGCCCACGTGGAATGGTCCTGAGAATGCTGACAGCGTTTCCGCGCTGATTAGCTAAGCTGATTCTTTGTGCGAAAAAGGAGCCAGCCCTCTTGTCTGCTTATTATTATATTTAAATTAGTGCATAGTTTAATTACAAACAAAAGCAATGACAGAATTGTTTTTGCTATAATCTACGTTTGTTGTTTACAATAATCCGCGGATTACAGCAAAATAATTTAATCACAAATTTTATACTATGAAATTCCGCCAAATAACGCTTACCTACTAATAATTGGTTAATTTCAAATATTTTTTCTACTTTATTTCAGAATAGTTATATACGTGGCTTTGATTGCGTAAGTTAAAGTGTTAAAAAACACTCAATTATTCAGATCGCCCTCTTTCTTAGCGAGGTGTCGTAAAATACGACTACCTATGGTAAGTTAAAAGTTCGTAAAAGGCGACTAAGGTAAGTCGACCCGTCGTGTGGTGTCCGGCTGAGTAGAATAGACCACACTCATTTCTTACCGAGGTGTCGTAAAAGGCGACTAAGGTAAGTTGACCCACCGTGTGGTATCCGGTTAAGTAGAATAGACCACCCTCTTTCTTGCCGTGGTGCCGTAAAATACGAATATGGTAAGTTGATGTCAGGCAGGCGGCCGGTCGTAAAATACGTAGCCATCATATGACAACATTTAGACCCCACTTAGAGTGGGATAACGGCAGGACGATGTACTATGAGGACGTCACAGTTATGCGACCAACCCTCCACTACATATCGCTCTGAGCCTTGGTCCGGCTTCACGGGAGACCCCCTTAGGATGACGTTCACCAAAGTAAGAGAGCTTTTGCACTCTTCCCTCTCTAATTGGTTTCTGTGTATTCAATTAGGTTTTAAATACCGAGGATCATACTGGAAATCCCGAAATATTAAAGTATAACGTCATCAACTTTTGGCAGAGTTGAATTACGATAATCTTGTTATACATAGCGTAACGTATTAGGTACCGAGATTTCATTTCCTTGTAATTTGTTTCTCGCTCAGCTTGAACTTTGCAGTTTAACTTACGCTGAACACCAATTTACTCTTCAGCTAGTATGGTCTTTCGGATTCGGTCAATGATTACAGAATAGAGATGACAATATAAATTTCGGAATACACTATGGAAATATATCAGACCTTTTTAGTTTCATTAAAATCTATAATTATAGAATGTATCATAATGTTATTATTTGTATTTCTTAATATAACACGGAACTATTAAAAATATATTTAAAGGTACTCTATTTCAGAGAAATTGATATTAGTGTCACCTCGTTTTAAATCGTTTCTTATATTTTTTTTTATTATTAGTTTATTTCATATACATTTACATATAATTATGACTTTTACGTTTATATTAATATCAAGCGTTGATGTTTATATGCTTCAAGTCTTTAACTAAAGACCCCAAATCAAAATTATTCATTTACAATTTTTGCTGTTATTATTAGATCTATTTGATCTGAAGCTTGAGTATTTTATGTTTTTCTTATTAGTTAATGTTTAGTTTTTTCTTATATCTTATAACTCTAGCAAGTTTAATGTTGATTCCTAATAGAATCACTTATATGATTTAACCATACAAGAGAAGATTCTGTGTCGGCAAGATCTTATTCATATTCTTTTATTATTGCTGTTAAATTCCAACTCACTCTCACTGTTTATAGAAGTTGGTTGAAATTAAAATGATTTTTATAGTCTAATACTAAATTGACAATTGTATATATTAATGTAATTTAAACTTCGACAGTAGTGTACAAAAGACATGAGTACTAACTTTTATTTTATAATAGGTAACTTTAAAAAAACTAACATGACAGAATATTTTAATAAAAAGTCCTCCTATGTCCGTCTCCTGGTTCTAAGCAACCTCTCCACCAATTTTCAGCTAAATTGGTTTATCCGCACTTGAGTTATAAATAGTGTAACTAACACCAACTTTCTTTTATATATATAGATTCTGACCTTTAAAAAAAGAGTTTGTTGTAAAATGTATTGAATTTTTTGTCATCATTTAAAATAATAGATAATTAGTATTTTTAAAATAAAAGCGATTTAATTTTTTCCTCAATAACAATAACCCTAAAGAACGCTTAAGTAAAGTCCGCCTTTTGTACTTTTTTTATCTTATTGTATAATAAAGTATTAAAAAAAATGTTTAACACAAATTTGATGTACACCATCTAACATTTTATTCATTGTAACGCCGCGTACCCTCCAGCATCTTATACATCAACGTTACCCACGCCTCTGATGAGAAGATGATGACCGTAATTTGCGACGCACCAAGACGTCTATGTCTCGGGTTTTTTCACTGAGCCCAGGTATCACCCGAGTACGAAATTACAAGTAATTTATCGTGCACGATGCAAAAAAACGCGCCTGTTTCTTAAATATATTTAGGCATTTATTGTTTAAATATAAATTATGTAAAATGCGTTAAAATTAGATATTACTGCAAAATGAGGAAATGATGTTAACATATTTTCTCAACAGTATATTGTTGTATTTTTACAAATCAATTTCATAGACTGATAAGACTATTTCAAAAATAGTAAATGGATGACCGAGCTTTCCTAGGTATTTTTTATAAAAAAGAAGAATCGAGAAGAAAAAATAATTGGGCAAGTGGGGCTCGATCCAGAATATTTTCATTATTTTAGACCGTCCGATTACCACTACCCACTGACCTATTACAAGTTTCCAAATAACAGTTTAATTAGCCGCTATTTTCAAATAATATTATAGCAGTTTTTCAGTGCCCAAAAAAGGGATAAAACGCCAATTTTTTTAAAATGGAACCTAGCTAGATTTATTTTTCGCCACTTAAATCCTCTACATAATAAGTTTCATGAATTTTTATTCTCAGCAGTGCGTTGAATAAAAATTCACTAGCGACCCACTTCAAAACGGAAAAAAAGAACTAAGTTTCAGTCAATGTATAAATGAAATGCATACATAAAATCCAGTTCATAATAAAAAAATATATTTGCAAATAAGCCGATGTTAAATATAATATAAGAAAAAAAAATATATAAGAAATTAGGGTTGTTTTTATAAGCTAAGAATATCTCTCATGTGTGGGTACGCTTTATTCATTTTATATTTCTGAGTGAAAAAGGCACATAATTGCGAATTAGTGAACATTTGTCAGTTTCACAATCGAAAACTTTCTTTAATTTCATTGATGTGTTAATCCTCCCCGACAATCAGTTGTCTAATTGAAGATATTATTTACAGTATTAGGAACAGTCGGATAGAACTAATGCTGAAATTTATAGACGTAAAAAATAACAATACGTTATTTATAGACATATTTTTACTTTGTTCGTTTCTTATGCAGGCAAAAATATCATAATATATGAAGACTTTAACTAACAGCAAAATATTGTCACATTTTATAAATACTGGGGATTTGTGAGTTAATCTTCCGTCGAGGTTATTGTGATAGTTCGTCTATAATTTACTGATTACTGAAAACTCAGTAATAATTCTGGCAGTCTTTATTTCAGTATAAAGTTATACAGGTATACACAGGTGATGTTTCTATAAATAAATTTATGGATGTAATTGTATGAGAACTAAGAGTATTAATTTAGTAACAATTATACTTTAATTAGGTAATTCATAATATACAAAATGCTTATTATTTTTAATTCATTAATTTATATATATATATTTGTGTGTGTGTGTGTGTGTGTGTGTGTGTGTGTGTGTGTATCACTCTAGGCTGTGGCATCAAGCTCATAAATAAATAAAGTCGGGAAACAGATATTAAAAACTTTCTTATACTTCCTTATTCTGAAGTTTTAATTAAACACCAATTTAGATCATCGCGGCCATTTTAATTTTCATATAATAGTGTTAGGTTTTTTTAAAATCTTTTTTACACAGTTTCGTGATTCACATTAAGATCGCCTGTTACAAAGTGCTGTAAGAAAAACTTGATAGTTCGCTGATCACCGATAGAGGGCGGTCCGCTCGGCGATTTGTCAAGCGAGCCTCATTAAGGGTCTAGCGGATCTCTAGGGATTAAGGTCTTTAAATAAGGCTCTGGCCATTGTAGAGTTCGACTTTTACCGGCGTATATAAGCACGTTACTTACAATCTTTTCTCTTAGGTACTGCTTTATCCTTAATTAATAACAAATTTAAAAAAGCACTGTTATATAATATCTGTTTATAATGATTTTCAATACTACACAGCATCTATTAGTCTGGTAAAAATTCGTTGAAGAGCCATCGTTTTTTATCATATCATATCATTATCCTCCTGCCCTTATCCCACTCTAAGTGGGATCAATATTGTCACATAAACATATTGTCACATGATTTGGTAACGTATTTTACGACCGGCCATCTGCATAACGTCAACTTACCTTAGTCGTATTTTACGACACCTCGGTAAGAAAGAGGGTTGTCTATTCTACTCAACCGGATACCACACGGCAGGTCAACTTATCTTAGTCACTTTTTACGACACCGGTAAGGAATATGAGGGTGGTCTATTTTACTTAGCCCACTTTTCACAACACTCGAATATAACGATAGTGATGAAATTGGTAAGTATGAACATTGGTGGAAAATAGAACGCCTAATCGATTATTGGCCGTGGTGAAATCCGCCAGCAAAATGACAGGCAGCGTCTAAGAGATTACAAAACCTCGATAAACCTGAACACCGTGATTATAACTACATTATCCGATGGAAACAAACTTATCGCTGCCGCCAATCAGGAACGGGAACTCAAAATAAATCGATGTTACGTCCAATCATTACTCCACGTCAGGATCAACTCAATTAAAATATCGTTAATGCATTACAACTGCACAAAATTGAACCTTACACGAAAATGTATAAGTGGAATTTTCCATTGTATAATATATTACCTTGTGACGGCTATTACGTTGAGCTGTAGCATAGTTAAACCACAAAATCGGCGTGTCGGAATCAGAATAAAGGCAAAATAAACAGTTGGTAAAACCACGGTACAGTAGGTGTACGTTTAAAATGAAAAAAGACTGTCGTTACAAAAATATATTAAGCTTTTACAGGTATTTACATGATGTTACATTAAACTGCCGTTACGGCTGAACAACAACGCATGACCCTTTTTAAAAGTACGGCCTCTCCAGCCCTGGACTAGCATAATGCCCGTCGAACAGCAAGAAGCATTGAGTTTTTAATAAACCTAAGGAAGAACAGTGTGCTTAGTGCGAATTTTTTAAAATTCAAATTCAAATTCAAATTTTTCTTCATTCATATAACAAACGACGATATTTCTCCTTTGTACTTATTCAATAAATAAAAGCAATCTCCCAAAGTCAACTCATTTACTCTTTCGGAACAACTCAATGAATGACACATAATAATATGACAGCCACAATGCTTTTTCATATTAATGACCAACTCTATGAAGGAGGTTGTATTAAAATCATGTTGTAACATTCAAATAAACTTGTAAACTTGCTATTGAATCATCAATTTTACTGCTAATTCGGAAAGCTATTCCTACCGAGAAGAGCCAGTAAGAAACTCGGTGGTTGGCCTTTTCAACATAATACTTATAACTAGTAACATTAAGTCATCACTATCTTGTGCAGGTCGGATAGTAGCTATATCCACGCATTCTTATCATTTAACCTAATCGATCACGTTAGCGTAACGCAACTTGTATGACCTTGGAACAGTGGTCACAAGAAGTCTCTGTAGGTAAAAAAAAATCGCTCTAAACACAAAAATACACTCAGCTGTAGGATATGAAACAGACCTCTACTTCCTCTATAAGCGACAACTCAATTGTAATTAAGATTTTAAAAAGATCTATTTCGTTTTCCTGATTATCTTTAACTACATGTTAGATTAATACTGATTTTCAATTTTCTTTGATGTTTCCGTATGAAGTTTTTTACGACCAGCCGCCTGACGTCAATTTACCTAAGTCGTATTTTACAACACCTCGGTAAGAAAGACTGTCACACGGTGAGTCAACATACCTTAGCCGCCTTTTACAATACCTCGGTAAGAAATGAGGTTGGCCAATTCTACTCAGCCAGATACCACACGGCGTAGCTTATATATTTTAAAGGTAATTGTCGTTTTATAAGGTAATTTTTTGGAGCGGCAAATAAAAATTGTGTTGCTCTGAAAATCAAAGTTTTATTTTATATTTTTATTCGGTCTTAACCACTATATTTACACTATACAAAAACTAATATACCTGAAAATCAAAGAAACGACAATTAAGTTTCTATTTTACTTGCCGATTCTCTGTAAATATTTATTTATATATCTATTATCTTAGCATGTTAATGTTTGCTCTTCAAAATCATTTTCCTTTTGACAGGGTCAATCAGTGCTCTTTTCTAAATTCAAACTTGAGATATGTGTGAATTGAAAAAGAATTGATATTTTTACATATTTATATGTAGTAATAAATATTCATATAACATATAAAATTAAATCAGCGTACGATGAAACGCGTGATGTCGCCAAAATAATCCAAGTTAAATTACAAACATCACTCGTAGGTGAGAAGCTCGCGAAAATCTTAATTAACAGATACGAGTCGAGTCATTTATCTTAGCTTTGCGATAAGGGGGCACGCCCTCGCCAGGTAACGATATTGAAGCGATGATGGGAATATAATGATTGATTATTTTGATTCGTTAACGTTCCTTCAGTAGCTATTAAGGTATTTATTTTCCCATTATCAACCCCACTCCTCCTCTGATCTATTTACGTTTTGTATTTTAATGATTGATGGAAAAGAAAAGATAAATCCTTCGACTGATACTTTGTATACGTCAGTGTTTGCTTATATATTGTATACATTATAAAGATCCTTCCGATAATTATAATTCTCCCTTTCAAGACGATTTTTTTTAAATTTTAATTATTCATGTAATATTTATAGCACAAAATAACAATTGCTAATTAAGTTTGTCGGGAAAAATAAATGTTTAAATAAATGATCATATTCTATATTGGATATTGCAAAATAATAATTGGGACATATTGCCCCAATAGTGTTGTTGAGTGGGTCGTATGTATCCCAACGGTAATTAACAGTAATTATTAAAAATTATCTGGTATAATATGTCCCTACAGGGTAATTTTAACTTTTTAATATTTTTTCGAGTTTTACTTCTTGAGAATCGATTTCATCATCCTCCTTTCCTTATCCCCGTCTAAGTGGAGCCGGAACAACATGTTATTAACATGTTGTCACATGATTTGGCTATGTATTTACGACCGGCCACCTGCCTGACCTCAACTTACTTTAGTCGTATTTTAGGACACCTCAGTAAGAAGAGATTTGTCTTGTCTTGTCTCTTTAACTGGATACCACACGGCGGGTCCACTTAACTTAGTCGCCTTTTACGACACCTCGGTAAGAATGACGGCGGTCAATTCTACTCAGCTGGATACCACACGGCATATCCTTAAACAAATTATATTATAATAAACTTCTTCTGAATAATTAACTTAACAGTTGGTTCAAAAAACCGCGAGAAGATTCAACGAGCCACTCGACTCTTTTCAAAGCAGTTTTATAGTTTAATTTCAAGGCTTCGGATATAGCTTATCATTAATAATACTTCCGTTTTTATAGTTTACGATAATAGTTTAAACGGGAGCGTGAAGGACGAGCCGAAAATAGTTTCGTCAAAGAAAACATATCTTCTGATTGATTACAACGAAAACATTGCGCCAAAAACGTCTTGCATTAGGGTCGTTCTCTATAATTAAACATCAATACCGTTACAAAAAGTAAATAAACAGGGTATGTATGGGGTGGGGGGAGTGGAGTGGGTCTCGACTATGACTAATGTGGCCCGATCCGTCAATGTCACTCGCGGGAGGGGCGCCACTCTGCGCCAGGGACGGAGTTGGTGTATCCTTTCAGAATAACATTTTCTCTATTCGGGTTCACAGATACGTATCTATATGTAAATTATGGATTTTTGTAGTCCGACTATCCGATCGCATTCCATGCTGATGATAAAAACGAAATATGTTAAAGAATTTAAAGGGGAGTGAATTGAAATTTATATTATTAAACATAAGCATTATCGATACTACAAATGCTATATTTTTCATCTAATCATTAAAAAGACAGCATAATGGTGAACTGTGTTTTGATCAAGTATGAAATAAGATTTAATAAAATCAATATATTAAGGATTAAAATTTACTTTTTATAGAAGCACACAATAATGTACCCTCTTACTGGCTTTAAGTTGTGAATGTTCATCATTTTTTCCTTTTTAGATACCACAAAATTGAAGTTGAATTGAAAAAAAATTGACAATCGGAAAAAGGAACAGCAGTAAAGTTGACGATTCAAAAGCACTTGTTTGCAAGTTTACTTGAATAAAGATTATTTTGACTTTGAATATGAAATCAAATACGCATATATTTGGTAACATACTGCCATTTGGGTACTAAAAGTTTAAAACATTATAAGTGTGTATTTCTGTAAACACTTGGAGTCTTAAATACTGCTGATGTATTTAAAATTAAAATGCATGTCGATACATCAATAGTATAAATGAATGAATGAAATAAACTTTATTGTACACCAAAATTTTAAAATAACAAAAGACATGATATAATCAATAGTATTTAAGTTCTGTCTAATTCAAAAGTAATTAAACTATTATTATGTTATAATCCTTTGTATTATGGACCTCCGCAAAGTAACGCCTAATTCTATAAATTGGGTCTAATTAATAAAAGTGACCAGTCACTATGCCCATGCAAGTAATACAAGAATGAAGGTTTCTTCTTGAAACGTTATTATTTAACGTGAATTCGACGTTATTATTAAAATTTATAAGACCAAGAAGAATAAGGAATAATAACAATATATGTGTTAACAATATATAGTGAATGAAACTTTGATGTCCATATTTATTTGTATTCATCCGTCTCTGTTTACTTTCTGGGTCTTTTGAAATTGGTTTCCGCGTGGGGCACTGGAGCCTATACTTTGCGACACGGCCCTATCTCTAGGGCATTCCGCAGGCACAATTACGAAAAACTGACTAATCCCACGACTAGAGTTCGCTCACGAAAAATTTCTCACGCGTCCTTGCATCTCAAATAATTTGAATTATATATTTTAATGGCTGTAACACAGTATTCTTTACGTATTACAATCTAAGGTGCTACAATTAAATCTTATGGTATATATAAAATTTCACAATGTCACTTAACATAACTACCTATCTACTTCCTAAACAACTTGAGCAATTTCATGAAATTATATATCCATAGTCAGTAGGTCTTAGAATCGGCTACTAACTGTTGTTCATACAATGTTGTTTTTTGGGCATTTTTTTTTATAATGTACACTAGAAATAATTTACAAGGCAAAACAACTTTTGCCAGGTCAGCTAGTAATTAATTTATTTTTGGCGTTACTTTGCGGAGGTCCATATTAAAAAATTAGTAAAGTAATAGTAATGTAAAATTACAATTATTGTCACCCGATTGACATATTGTTTTTATTGGTTAGACTTGCTTTGTCCTGGGTTCTAGGTATTAAAAATAATGTCGGATAATATTCAAACCTTTCTTTAATGAATTATCTTGCATGTTCTGTTGGCATTAGCTTCTTAACAGATTAAGAAAGATATAAAGGTATGCTATAGATTAGTTAATTAATAATAGACGATCAATTCAATCTACATTTAATATGCGCCAATTAATTCACTTAATTACTGTTATGAGTAAGTAATGATGTTAGTAATTGCAGATGTCAAACTAGAAAGTAATGATTAAATGTAATAACTAGAACCTGGTTGCCCGAGCCTTGGTCAGTAATTTTTTACAACCTAAAAAAAAGAAACCTAAAAAAAAAACAAAAAAAGTAGTTGGGGATCGATCCTAGGTATTTACATTTCTCGAGACTGACCGTTCCCCGAATAAGCTGCTGACTTGACAGTTTATGGCAAAAATAGTGCTTTAAATTTAAGCTTTTATATAGATATTGTTATAAGGGTATATCTGTATCTATTATGTCTATTTAGTTATAATAATAAATATATAACTAAATAGACATAATAGATACAGATTAAGAAATAGTAGCTAATTCAGTAGTAATTTGTCATTGCTGAAAATAAATACTACCAAAAGCCTTTATCGTCCATCTCATTCATTTAAGTTGTGTATTGAATAAACATGGGTACAATGAGATATATAATTAAATTAATTAGTAACGTAGCGCAAATACAATAAGTTTTAATTCAATACGCATCGGTATAAAACTTTGCTTATCAAAAAACGACCGACTCATTCATATATTAAGCTCGATTTTTCATCGAGAAAATATTTTCGGAAGCTTACGAAATGGAATTCTTTTAGAACAGGCCTAAATAGACTTTCAGCCATTTGCTATACAGGCGATTATCGTTTGGATTTATATTTGTAGATGTTTTTGGAATCTGTTTCAAAAATTACATTTAAAAATAGAACCTATTGCTATAATATTAAAGATAGATTTTCTTTGATTGTAGAAATCGTTTCCCGTCCCCCACTTCTTTCCTCAGTCTCTTAGACAAATGACGTAACATTTGTCCAAATGATGGCGCGGGCGGCGGAGAGAATGAATTTAAATTATCATTCAGTGGTACAAACATACTGCAACAGTGCCCAAAATCAGGTTTACGTGGGTGCTACGATAACATTCTTAACTCCAAAGTACAAGAAATGTTATTAAGTAATGGTTAAGTTGCAACCAGCTACACATTAGATTAGTTTCTTGCTGGTTCTTCTCGGTAAGACCACCTTTTCGAGCTAGTGGAAGCTCCATTTTAATTTGACGATTTAAAAAAGTTTCCAGTACAAAATTTAAGTTTACAGATAGTGATAGATGATGCTTTATGCAATTTAGTCGAGGTCAGATGACTGTGGTATCTAATACCTATAAGTAAAATTAGCACCTTCAACATTCACAAATCTCCTACAATACAATACGATACAATACTCAAGGAATACAACGATCGCAAAATGTAGTAACATTTGGGATATAAATCGAATGTAAAATAATAACTTAATCATTTCTAAAATAGAACTAATCCTTACACGTACAGCATTTTAAAATTTTGTCGTGGAGCTTCTTTTGAGTTTCGTTGGATCTATTGATGCTTCGGTTACGGGGTTAAACAAAAGTTGAGATTGTCGTAGTGAGGGTATTATGTTGGTGGTGCCGTTTTGTAATACGTGCATTTACTCACACTGCTTGGTTTTTGCATTTTTGTAACATAAAACAGTTTTCATAATTTGTTACACATAAGAGTATTATTATAGCACAAAAACAGGTGATTTATAGAATTAGGCGTTATTTTGCGGAGATCTATAATAAAAAAGTAATTATACTATTTTGCTATCAATCGCGGATTTTAGCAAAATAATTTCATTATTACTTTTACAAAAATAGTAGTATAATTAATAAACTAACACATTATTCCCAAAATAACAATTGTTAAATGCTTTCGTTTTCCTTTCAGAAGGTCCTGTTCGGCGGGAAAGGAAATTGAGTAATGACAGCGTCACAGATGGCATTATGGTAGATTGATAACGCGGAATGAAGAGCGAACCGTACTATTGTGTCGCGTATTCGGGCTTATTACAGCCAAGTTCAGTTTATAGATATACAATTGCCATTCAATTACTATTAGATAATCGAGAACTATATGGAAGAAATACAAGGTAAATGCAAATTTAATATGTCAAAGTGGATTTTCATATCAGTTAAAAAACACATTTTTCGAACTCTTTCTGGCGCTTTTCAATGTCAACCTATTCCTGTAGAACTAACATGATTGCTATAGCCTATGTGTTATTCCGGTGTATAAAAAATAATATTGACTTTTTTGATTGACCGTGAAAACGTAACAGACAGACAGACAGAAAGCCAGACAGACAGACTTTCACATTTATAATATTAGTAAGGAAGTAAGGAAATATATGAATATAGGAATATAGAATATAGGAGGAATAAGGAATATATGGAATATAAGGAGGATAGGAGGAAGATTGTCCATTGCCTGTTGTTGATCTAACCTATGAAACTTATTAAATGTTTTCGAAATATCTTACTAAGTCTACTCGATTATTTCTTAAATATTTTTTAAAATAAAATTTAGAATTTTTTTACACCCGATTAGTTTAGTAGAAGCAATTATTTCACTTTGTATACATTCAAATTCTTTTTTATTTTCTTTCTAGTTCAATTTTAATCTGTTCTATTTTGTATCTATATTTAAAGTTTCCCTGTCTCTACACGAGTCTCAAGTAAGCCAAAGAGTCTGACAAATGGGTACATAGAGATCGAAACACGTTCACCTCCCTAGCACCAACAGCCGCGTGTGGAGCCTAAGAAAAAAACAATAGGCCTGTGATGAAGACGTAGCCATTGTGAACGACGCGCGAGCCATATTTCACGGCTTTGTGCGCCCGCCCGCGATTAATTCTAGATATCTTCATTCCCTGTACGATAGCGTGATGAAACCTTTTTCATTCAGTGTGTTAATGCGTAGGAGACAATAGTGTTTTGTTCTAGGTACATATTATATAGTTAGAGCTGTGTCCGCGGCTGTTCTCGCTTGGAAATCAACGTGGCACGTGATTTTCCCCTGTAAATCAGGACACTGCGGGTATTATACACCATAATGTAGCTTATTTGTTGCACCACAACCTCCTCTATCTTCCACTAAAAGTCCAATTATAATGGATTTAGCAATTCCGGCGAAAACAAATAACTTTCACCTTCCCCAAGAATTGCAATTTTTAATAAAAAATAGTATATAACGTTCAGATTTTGAGAAAATCGGTCAAAAACAAACAGACAGATTTTAGGGACTTTGTTTTGATATAGATTCACGGTTCTCGCGACTTCGTCCGCATCGACTTTAGTTTACCAATAACCTCTTTACCGTTTTCACAAATAACGGTATATTTCGTATCCAATATATTAGCTTGATATATAAGCTTTAATTATGCTAAATCTCATCAATATTTACGCAGCGGATTAGATGTGAAAGTGTGACAGACAAACGGACACAATGGCAAAGTTTTGCGCTCGCCCCGTCTCTCCGGTGATACTGTCAAAGCCGTAAAGAATAACAAAATTAGTTGAGGTAGTAGTAGTTAAAAATCCCTGTCCATGCGTGACATTTTTTACTTCTTTTTTATAGCAAACCTTAGACAAGTAAAAAAAAAATATTCGTGCAAAAAATATCTCAGGCTACATTTATTATAAATTACACTTCCAAGCAATCTATTAATTCAATACAAGAGATAAAACAGCGGTCCAAAACGATTTCCATACTCACCTACTTTAGACAGACGACATTATGCAAATAAACTAAATTGAATCGCCGGAGTTAAATGTCGTATAAGATAAAAACGACGGCGCAATCTACAAGCCAATGGGAAGACGTTGTATTAACATATTTGGTGCCCTATTGAATATGTATACGGTGCCCCGACAACTGGTGTCGGCGTTTACTCAACCTTGTATCATTAATGGATACTATCACTTCGACCTTTGCAAGACGGATAAAACTGTGTGTGTATTACTTCTCTACCTATGGGAACAGATATGTCCCCAAATATTGATCGAAACGATGAAAAACATCCATAAAATACTGTTAGAAGTTCGTCTTCTCTCTTGATAAAGTAAGTAAGTAACGGCCTGTTACTATCCCACTGCTGGATATAGGTCTCTTCACTCCGTTTTTTTTTGGAGAGAAGGATTGGAGCTAAGACCTACCACGCTGCTCCAATGCGGATTGGTAGGTTACACATATCCCCAGAATTGTCTAGAGATGCAGGTTTCCTCACGATGTTTTCCTTCACCAAAAAGCGTGTGATAAATTGCAATTATCAATTAGACACATAAGTTTTACTAGAAAACTCATTGGTGTCTGCCCGGGGTTTGAACCCTAGACCTACTCGAATGAGGCGCACGGTGTTACCACAGCTCTCTTGATAATAAGTAGTAATAGTGAAATATGTCCAGCTTTGTATTATTCATTTTATTTAACTTTATAATACATACAATTTAATTTAATACAATATCTATAATTTTCTCGCTTTTATGTCTACTCCTTTTGACAGCTAGCGCAAGAATGGCCGCCTCTCGACGTTTCCATAGTCTCCTCTATTATTTTGGGTGTAGTTACAGACAAATATTTTGGAATAGCTAACAATACCTAAAAAAATCACTATGTCGTGATGGAATGGCTACGCTAAACTTTTCCACTAAATATTCAATGCTATTACATCATTCTCCTAAGCCGCGTATCCGGCTGAGTAAAATAGACCACCATCTTTTCTTACCGGGGTATCGCAAAAGTCGACTAAGATAACTGGACCCACCGTGTGGTATTCGTTTGAGGAGAGTAGACAACCATCTTTTCTTACCGGGGTGTCGCAAAAGCTGACTAAAGTAAGTTGACGTTAGGCGTGCGGCCGGTCGTGAAAGCGCAGCCAAATCATCTTACAGCATGCTTATAACATGTTGTGCCGACCACACTTAGAGTGGGATAAGGGCAGTCGTAAAATACCTAGCTAAATTATCTGAAAATATAACATGTTGTACCGAACCCCGAAGTATAAAGTTACTTATTTGTATTATAATCTTGCTATGAATTCTAAAAATAAACAACAACTTAATTTGAGCACGAGATTAAAATTCAAATGTTCTGACAAGTCAATCTACAGAGATCCCAAGCGAACACCGACCAGCCCCACGCAGACTGTCAGAAATAATATACATATCAAATTCTGACATGATATTGATATTAATTTCATACGTATCTTATGTATATATAATAAAATAGTACATGGTTGACCGAGACTTGCTAATTTTTTACCAAATAAAAAAAGAAATGTAACAGTCAATAATAATAATAAGAAACTCAAATTTATATTCTACTTATATATTTATATTATTTATATTTATATTATACTTATATGTATTAAAAAAGTTAATGAAAAAAAATTGCAACTATACTATTGCATATAATGTAAGCTACGAATATAAAACTATACTTAATAAAGTTAACATTTAGTAAATTATATGATATGTCATCATTTTCCTGCCCTTATCCCACTCTAAGTGAGGCCGCTTGCCTGACGACAACTTATCTCAGTGGTATTTTACGACACCTCGGTAAGAAAGAGGGTGGTCTATTCTACTAAACCGGATACCACACGGTGGGTCAACTTACCTTAGTCGCGT
The DNA here is from genome assembly GCA_029227775.1 of Morpho helenor. Classification (NCBI taxonomy): domain Eukaryota; kingdom Metazoa; phylum Arthropoda; class Insecta; order Lepidoptera; family Nymphalidae; genus Morpho; species Morpho helenor. The sequence continues at coordinate 5,725,795 of JARGCU010000020.1, forward strand.
TTTACGACACCTCGGTAAGAAATGAGGTTGATCTATTTTTATCAGCCGGATTCCACACGGCGGGTCGACTTACCTACCTTAGTCGCTTTTTACGACACCTCGGTAAGAAATGAGGGTGGTACTATTCTATTCAGCCGGATACCACACCGCGTAAGTAAATTATATGTATATTGAAAAATATATTTCGTATATTTTCGTTTTTCGAAAATACACAGTAATTCATTATTTATACATAGCATTAATACGAATAGAACTGGCTTTTATTTAATTGAGTTGAAAAAAGACAGTATTGTTATCTATCGTATTTCACAAAGTCAGACAAAAAGAATTACTATGCAATTAATAAATGACCTCTTCATTAACAAAAATTAAAACGTCAAAATCAAACACAAAGGACGCCATATTTGGCCGGCTGCCGCGGAATGAACGCACCGCTAACAGAAAATAAGGGACACACGGAAAGACAGGAAGGGCCCGTGCGAGTGAGAGGTCAGTAAAAAGAGCCCACAAACGAAAGGGAAGGCCATAGTGACGCGATGATTGAACGGGCCACAAGAAAAATGATCACCCGTCAAGCGGCGACTGAGAGAAACTACCCCTAGCGATGCCAGATAAAGAGGAATATACTATTAATACTGGTGTGGAAGAGGGACAGAATGAACCAAAATAGGGGTGACGTGCGGTGATGGATTATGCTTTTCTCTCTAAAGAAGGGAGGGGCTCACAGGTCGTTATGGAAAAAGCTGAGGGAAGTGGGGGCCGACATGTGTTAGAAACGCAGGCCAAACCAATGGTGCCTTTAATTGATTTCTGTATGACATTAAATTTAAAGTAACCCGTTCATTATGATAAAAAACGGTAAAAACATCTTTGTTATGTAAAATGTTTCGATAAATCCCTTTATGGAAAAAATACTTTGGTATATTATTATTTAGTAACGTAGTGAATTTTTTCCTATTTTATTAGAATATTCTTTTATATTATATAAGATAAATATAATATAAGATAAATTTATTTTGGTTTAATATGTAATGTATAAAATATATTATTTGAAATTAAAAAATTTGAAATTTGTAATTTAAAAACTAATTTATATAAATCAATATATTTCAATTATCAATATAATAATTAATATATTTCATCAATTTAGTAAAAAACACGTAATTTTAGGAAGGTTATATTTCTTCAGTCAAATCATAACTAAATATAAAGTTAAAGTTTAAAATAAAACTATTGTTTTAATTTCATACCAATATTCCCCTTTCTCCTCTATGTGTAAAGTTTACAGTAGGACTGGCTAGATTATTTGTTCAAAAATATACTTAAGAGACAGTTAAAAAACTCTTAAATACATAGACCTTTACAAAAACATGTTTCTATAGGTATTATTATATAGTAAGTATAATGTGTCTTTAACACTACGGAATAACGCATTTAAATTAAATTTGTTTGCTTTTTAAATCTATCTGTTCTTATGGCTTCGTTGTAAATTGATGTATTTAATTGAAATGACTATAAAAGCAGTTATAGTGAGTAACCCTAAAACAATATAGACATGCAGTTGCGGACTTTTTTTGTAGTATTATCATTATTTTTGTAGATCTACAATTTTCTTGTACATTACTTTATATTATCTCTTTAAGAATACGCGGCGCACGCGACTACAGTTCTCAGCAGACGAGTTCTTTTTACAACTGCGCGACGTCTTTAACGCATTTTATATAAAATCATAATTTACTATTAATCTAAGCCTTCCGTAAGAATTGTATTACCTTTACCTTTTTAGACGTGAGTATATCCGGTTCTATACATTAACTATGAATACTACTCACAATAGTTAAAATTTAAAAATTGTATTACCTTTTAGTTCAAACAGTACAAAAATTTGCTCAGTAAAGTTTTGAGAAAATCAGTCACACACAGACGGCTTTTGGGGACTTTTTTATAATAAGTATAGATAGATGTTACATACTGTTGTTGTTGATGTCACAAATAAAAACAACGTTTAAATTAGAAAAGATAGTCTTTCCAAATCTCAAATCCATACTTAAGGTTGCGATAATTTTGACCGTGTGTCTATTGAAACTATTCGGTAGCAGCTAAATAGGGTCCATGTATCACCCTCCATAGGATCCGATCCCGTCCATCGCATTAACATTTCTCCGAGGGAACACCCAAAACGCCACTCACAGAATGCCTTTGTCCACTTTGAAGAGCGCTTATTGTTTTATGCCTTTGTTGTATGAAAATTTAAATCCTTAATTATTCATAGGATTGTTTTGCTTGACAATATTTTCACAATAGGCCGAGGGTTTTGCAGGGGAGGTAATCGGTTTGATTAATAAATTGTCAAGTTGAATCCAGTGTTAGAATATAAATTGTTACCGCAGATATTTCATTCCATTATTAAAGCGGGACTCATTGTTTTACCTAACGTCATACCTTATCCTGTCACCTGATTGTTTCTGTGAAATGGTTCCCGATCGAGATATTTTGGATTTATATATTTTTAGGTTAAATCCATAGTAATAAATTAATGCTTTTCTGTTTATCTGTCTGTTACGCTTACATGAATAATAATAAAATTTTGTGAAATATGTATGAAATTTGGTACAATTGAAGCTTTATATAGCGGTAAGGTATAGATTATAAAAAATCCGTTTTTCCTTCAGTAACAAAAATAAATAAATAAAGTGTATAATTGAGGAAAGCTGTGATGGCCTAGCGGTGCGACCGTGTGAATCTCTAGAGACGATCATGGGTTCAAACCCGGGCAGACACCAATGAGTTTTTCTATTAAGAAAAAAAAACTTATCTGTCTAATTGATAATTGCAATTTATCACACGCTTTTCGGTGAAGGAAAACATCGTGAGGAAACCTGCATATCTCTAAAGAATTCTGGAGCTATGTGTAACCTACCAATCCGCATTGGAGCAGCGTGGTAGGTCTTAGCTCCAATCCTTCTCTCTTATAACGGAGAGAAGAGGCCTATGCCCAGCAGTGGGATAGTAACAGGCCGCTACTTACTTACTTTTTTACTTAAAGTCGAGGTGAAAAAAGTTTCAGGTACGAGTAGTAATTAATATAAACTTGAATTGAAAATTTAGAATACATCAAAATAAATTGGCTGATCTTTAAACATAATAATTTTGTAATACATATTAACAAGAAATTATATAAACTTTGTTTTCCAGTGTATAAAAGTTTATATGAGATCTGATAAATAACTTCAACAACAAACAACGAGCAAATTATATTTATTTACGAAAATTAATTTCACCAAGTTGCACGCTCTAATAAATTAATTTAGACAAGAAGAAGATGTAAAAACTTCAAAACAGCAATTACGTTTTATTACCATCCATTATATTAATCATCGGCAAAATTAATTTTTCATTCGGACAAATCGCCGAATGGTTGCTACAAATGTTTGCGAGCTTGATTGATATCTGGGCATGAATAAGAATTTTCGTAGTACCGACATCTGGCGTGCTTCGATAACATGTGGATAAAGATTAAAACAATGAATAGCATATATAATAAAGTATCTTCATGATTTATTAATGATGAATTATTAATGATATATTTAAATAAATTATTATCTTTATTAGCTACATCATCCATCTACCCTTATCCCACTCTAAGTGGGGTCGGCACAACATGTTATAAACATGCTGTCACATGATTTGGTTGCCTCATCATGGTCGTATTTAACGATGCCTTGGTAGGAAAGAGGGTGGTCTATTGTAATAAACCGGATACCACACGGTGTGTCAACTTACCTTAGTCGCCTTCTACGACACCTCGGTAAGAAATGAGGAAGGTCTATTCTACTCAGGCGGATACCACACGGCGGGTCGAAGTGAGGGGGATACTATTCTATTCAGCCGGATACCACACGGCAAGAATTATTAATGATATATTTAAATAAATTATTATCTTTATCAGCTTCATAATACATTTAATAATTGCATCGTTATGTATTTTGGCACAACAAAATTGTTTTATCATACAAGGCAATCTTTAGCAAAGCATATATTAACTACTCTACGCAAGCACAATTACGCATTCGTATTTATTTAATTGTGAAGAGTACTTAAAAGAATACAAAAAACTCTTTTGAATTAAAAAAAACCTAATATTAGGTACATTGGCGTAGATAGTTAATCAAAGGGCCTGGGGACAAAAAAGAATCTAGGGCCCCAACTAAACTATTCAAAATCATTTGTTCCGAATTCGACGTACTCCAGGAAGGTGGAGCGGCAAGGTCAGAGGTGGTCCTCTGAGTTAGTGGGCCCCTGAGTTTGGAGGCCCCTGAGTTTGAGGGCTCGGAAACCGTGGTCCGTCTACACTGATTACACGTATTAAGTACGATATGCATATAACGATATACGTATTACGTACATAAATATATATAGTAAAAATTTTGAAGTAATGGTATATTATATTTGTATATAATATACTATTACTTCACATACTATTAACATATCATAAATAATATTATTAACATGAACATTTTACACAGAAAAATAATTAGGAAAGAAAAGTTCTTGTATTATATTTTATCAATTATAGAGGCAATAAATAAATAAATATATGGGATAATTACACACACGGTCGTCCGTTTTCAAAAGTAGGTAATTAATTTACTTGTATTATTGCTGACAGACAACTGGTTAATATACACAGATATAATTTTAAATAAGTACTTAAATACACATATACACCTAGACTTGAAGAAACAAGAAATTGTTTTTAGAAAATTTTGTCCATCAGTGGGAATTGAATCCGCAACCCGCGCAGTACAAGACTGGGTTACTGCCACCAGTGCTAACATGACAGTCAATATACGGTTTTTTTTAATTGATAATCTATTAAAACAGCTATGATAGCCCAGCGGTAACACCATGCGACACCTTCGAGGAGGTTATGGGTTCAAAACCGGGCAGACACGGATGAGTTTTCTGTTAAAACTTATGTGTCTAATTGATAATTGCAATTTATCACACGCTTTTAAAACATCGTGAGGAAACCTGCATATTTCTATGTTCTGGAGATATGTGTAACATACCAACCCGCATTGGAGCAGCGTGGTAGTTCTTAGCTCCAATCCTTCACTCCAAAAGCGGTTAGAGGAGGCCTATTCCCAGCAGTGGGATAGTAGCCGCTACTTTAATCTTTTAATTGTATCAAGTCCCAATTCGCAAGCTTTAAAGCATATATAATTGATTTACCGCGTCATTGTTTCAGTCTCGACGGCATCCCGTCTCATTACCAATTCACGAGAGCAAATTGTGCTACCTAATTTCAACCGAATGGGCAAGAACAATGATATATTTATGTTCAGCGATTTATCACACAAAAGACTGATGTTTCGGCCAACGGACTAACACTGAGCGTGGCGATGTGGCGAACAACCTTAAAAATGTTAGAAAAGTCATTACTACATTGACTAATGTCGAACGACACAAATACAAGACGTGCGCACACGCATCTCAACACACAAAAGGTTGCATTCAAAGAGACAAATGCCTTTTATGAATGTGCTAATGAGTTTTGTAACTGCGCTTTAATATTCATAACAAATTTAATTGTTGCTTGTTGTACTTGTACTTAACGTTGCTTTGATTTAATTAGTAACTGTTTGTTTTAGTCTTGGAAATTCTTTGGATAAATATGTAAGGAACTTTAGGCGAATAAGATGACCTAATATTAAGAATAAGCCGTTTAACGATATTTACGTTTGTATGTGTTAATTTTTTTTATATTGTATTTTCCTTATATGTCATTATTCAACTCTAAATGAAAGTAAATTTTTGAAGAAATTGCATGAAAATTGCATCAATGATTCAATAAATTTCCTAATCTCTAAATATACACAATTTCACATTATAAATCTTTTTGTATTAAATTTACAGCACACTTAATTGTATTAAATAATATTTACTACAATTTCACGTAATATTTCATATTAATATTATATATATTAATTAATTACTACTGTTCAATACAGCGACAATATTAATGTATATTGTATATAAATGTTATTTTTACATTATTCGGTCGTACATTAGTGTCGAACAAAATTCTAGTAAACTAAAGTAGTGAATTATATACGAGTTCGCTGACATCCTCTTACACACGAGCTTGCGATTATTTTGATGGATTCCTGAGAATATAAGCATCAGCACACCCCCAAAATCCCGGGATCGAACAAAAGGAACACGTGAGATTCCCTTCGCATCCGAGGCTAATGCTCACCCCACATCGAGAAAGGAGATGTAAAAAAAAATACGTATTTATAGCAAATACTCGTACTCAAACAGTCCTACATTGTGTACGAGTCAAATAAATGACACTCATTTTTCGTGGTGTCAAAAAATCTGAATGGAAAAGGAAACGCACCGGCGAAAAAACGGCGCGCAGTGAGGTTCTTATTTAGATTTTAATGTAATACTGATTTGGGATGTTTAGATTAATTGCGTTTTACCTGAGACGGCGGCAGAGAGGGTGACGCTGAAAGAGTTCGCGACGGAGACCGATCACCGGGCGTAGATTGAAAGGAGCGACGTGAAAGGTAATTATTCATTTGACGACTAGAATAGAACACTTTCGGGCCTTTATCTGGATTCTTTTTTTTCGAATTCCGTACGAAATTTGCAAATAAATGGATGAAATGACACGGTAATCTATTTTGTTTGGCACCTTCGGTTTCTCACGTACCCTTTTGATTTGCATACGTCAGTTGTTTTTAAAGTTCCATTTAGTATCTTGGAATAGATGTTACTCAACTGGGTACATACCTTTCGTTTGTTGGAGTAAAAATTATGAAGATTTAGTCGCTTAAGTTAACGCAACTTGTAGTGATGGCTTTCTGTATAATAAGTCACACAAAAAGCAGTTTCAAAAACAAATAAATAATTGTAACCTAACGATGACGAAGTTTTTAAATTAAATATTAGACGTTCCTATTCAAAATTCAAATTAGTATAGCATTTTATAAAAATACACTGCGATACTGCTGGATCTTTAAAATACACATGAACAAAAGTAAAGTATCATTTTTTAATATAGTATATAAAATTACATGATAGTAATGTAAAATTGTCTTTGTGCAATATTAAGTCAATGGCAGATATTCGTATTATTGATATTACTAAATATGCTCGCCTGAAAGGTTATTTTTGCGGATGCATGTAAAAAAAAATATGGAAAAAATGCTCCATATTCTAATTGTTTAGATCTAAATACAATGGCAAAGCTTTTGAGGCTGGCGCAACAAAAAAAAATTGCAAGCCCGCACAATAGTTTATAGAACCCGGAAGATTGCACAATGGCGAAAAACAAAGCGCCAGAAGCACATGTGATCCTGACCTGGTTTCACAAAACATTATCAAAGACGTATAGACAATTGACGCATAGAAGCGCTTCGGGCTTTATGATTTATGTGACAATTCTTGACATTTTATGACGCACGCCTCATTTCCATACCTCCACTTGTGCTTTGCACATTTTAACGCCCGTACTTATTTTTTCAAGCGGACTGCGCAACAACGGTCAAGTCCTTAGCATTTGAATAAACATTTGGTTACCAGATTAGGTTTCTATGAACTGTACGTGAGTAAACAAGTGTAGTTGAATGAGATGAACTGTATAGTGAAATTAAATAAAAACATCGTTCGCATTCCAGTAACACTAAGTACTGTTAGAACAGTAAGTAGCGGCCTGTTACTATCCCACTGCTGGGCATAGGCCTCTTCTCTCCGTTATTGGAGAGAAGGATTGGAGCTAAGACCTACCACGCTGCTCCAATGCGGATTGGTAGGTTACACATATCTCCAGAATTCTCTAGAGATATGCAGGTTTCCTCACGATGTTTTCCTTCACCGAAAAGCGTGTGATAAATTGCAATTATCAATTAGACAAATAAGTTTTAATAGAAAAACTCATTGGTGACTGCCCGGGTTTGAACCCATGATCGTCTCTAGAGATTCACACGGTCGCACCGCTAGGCCATCACAACTATCATTCAGATGAGACTCGCAAGAGTTTATCATTACTGAGTCCCAGCACTCGTGTCCAGCGCAGTTAGAACAGTGTCTGATGATAATTTCAATTTATCACACGCTTTTCGGTGAAGGAAAACAAGCAAACCTGCATATATTAAGAGTGTTACTTACCAATCCACATTGTAGCGGCGTGGTAGGACTTAGCTTTAATCCTCAAGTTCAAGTATTCACAAGTTTAGTCCAAAAGTAATAAAATTATTTTGCGATGAAATTATATAGAAAATATATATAATGCTAAATGTAGAGTGGACTATCCGTTTTCATACCTGATACATGCAGGATTCGTAAAAACACATGCACAAACGTCCACCACTGCCACCACAATACACAAGTACTACATACGTTCACTATCATAAACTCAACTATCGTTTCGCCCCACAACCGAAGCGTCATCAGCAGATAGACTCCAACATAAATAGTCCACCCATAAATTTAGTCCACTCATAAATAGCCCAAAACTAACCTTTTCTTCTTCAGGTTATTGGATGTGACTAAGACTATGTAAATGATACACTTGTAAAGTTATAATTCGCATAAATAAAATTGGGCACACTTAGTATAAAGTAAAATTATTATTAAACGCTCCTCTTAATATTTTTACGATATTGACCGAGTAGACTTCAGTATAAATAAATAACAACTTTTAAAATTTTACAGTGCTATTAAAAATAAATCGATTTAAGACTTCGTCCGGATGTGAGAGAGAACAAACAAATTATTAGCAAGCTTTAAGAATATTAGTATATTTTGATTATGAATCGAGCAGCATTAATATAAAACCTTACATAATATTATTCACTCTTTAGGTTTTATTGTAAAATGTTGTGCATATTATTATTATACTTGATCGTCTTTCACGTATTTCAGAATCGCTCTTGATTATAGTAAGTATATAATTTTGCTGACAAGCAGATAAACACTGCAAAATTATAGCTCAAGAGCCACTACAATAATGCGCAATAGAGATTGTTCCTCAGTTTCTATCGGGAAAGACCCATAGCCTTTGTATCAGTAGACATTATTGGCAAACTGCGCAGTTTGCTTTATGTCGTCAAAACATAGCGTAAAAAAAATTAAAAATAGACAGACTAAAGTAATATTCATCATCATCTTCCTGCCCTTATCCCACTCTAAGTGGGGTCGGCACAACATGTTATAAACACGTTGTCACATGATTTGGCTACGTATTTTACGACCGGCCGCCTGCCTGACGTCACTAAAGTAATATTGTATTTATTAAATATTCTTATAGGCATCCAAGAATAGCTTTATTGCCATTGGAGGCTAAATCAGAAAAGTGCACCATAAGTATGAAAATTAACTGAACTGATCGTCAACTGAAGTATTCAAATTCTATTTAATTACTTACTGTATTTTTTCTCCATTGTTTGTTTCTTTATTAATATAGGCAAGCTACAGTAAAAATTTAAAAAAAATCTACACTAACATTAATAGCTCAAATGTAATTAGCTATGGTCAATACTTTATAATTACATTGAATCAAGTGTATATAACTTTATCATAACGTAACATAAAATACCAAATAAATTAATAGCTTTAATAAAAACTTTCGTGTTCGTAATAGATTAACACTCCAAACAAATAGTTTGTCCTCGTAACCAAAGTAATAAATATAACTTGTAAATGTTTAATATATACCTATACCTGAACCATTACAAGCAATGAAATTCCCAAAAACAGAGACCGCACGTTTCGTCCGTTATTTAAGTTAAAAGTTCGACGACTTCGAAATTATTATGTTCTGAACATCTCAATACACAAGTAACGAGTTGGTCATTAATTCAGGGATATATCGCGAGATAACTTTATTCTGGTAGCCGACTGCTTTGTATGCCCCGGTCCATGCGTCCGTCGTTACGATCCTACCAAATAAAAATCTCAACCGAGCTTTTATATTCTAACCCTTTTGGCCCTTGCAATAAGGAGATAAAACATGAAAATAAGTATTTGCAATTGTAGCTCTCTCGCTTTTATCTTATTGGTCAACCATTAAGCCTAAATTTAAACTCTTCATTATAACGCAGCAGTGAGAAAAGTCGCGATAACAGACACGTGGATTAAATACAGGTAATGTATTATGATAAAGTTTGAAGAATAGATAGAATAAGTTAAAACTTGTTTTGATGGAAAAGCCAATAATGACTACGCTGACAGGGCCAAAGATGAGGCTGATAATCACGTAATTTATGAGAGGCTTATGAAGCTAGTTACTTTATAAAAAATAACATGTGTATGCATTAACCCAAAGATGTCTCCACAGATGATTATTTTATCTGTTATTAATGGAAGACAGAATTTTAGCCGTCTGAGTATTATTAATAGAGTGTTTGTTAAAAGTTCGTAACCTAGAATATTTGTTAATGTCACAGGAAGATAAAATATAGGGGATTTTACATTTGCAATGTCTAATGATATTGAGAAATGCATAAAGCATTAAAGTATTATATCGTCTGGTAATAACAATGTTATTGATGTAAACGATTTTGAACCCTCTTTCTTTGAAGCTTTGTAAATATATCATTTTGTTTCAGTACATAAAATAGCCGATCGTATAATGTGCAAATCGAGAGATACACATGGTCAATGTTTTTAAATCACCATTCTAGTAGAAACATAGTAAGAAGCCGATGTTTGGCGAATCAAATCAAAATCTTTGAAGCACTTTTGAATCGTAAAGGATTGATTGAGTAAAGCTACGACTGGTTCGAAATACCGAGAAGAACCAGAAAGAAACTCCGGCGGTCAATCTTTTAAACATTTTGAACTTTACATTATTAAACCGCAGTCTTGTATGAAGCTGAAAGGATTTTTAAATCCAGGCATTTTTAATATCCACATATTCTTCAATTTTGTAATATGCTTTACGTATAACTTTTTCTTTTTTCCTGTATTACCCGTATTCTCTTTCTTCTTCAATCCTTGTCCTGTTCCTTCTGTTACTGAAAGGTTGACTGGAGGAGATCCCTTTTAGGGATAAGTCCAGCTTTATACATTTGCTTTTTTTTACTTTTTCTCTCTCTTTTCTAACTATATGTATAAAAAGAAATAAATAAATATAAGCATATCTCTTATACTTAATTTAAACCTTTCTCATAGATCTATGTCCAATCCCATCACCATTTAGATTTTACTTTCTAAAGGTTATTACAGACTATACGAACTATTGGAAAATGTTAAGATAATTACATGACGATGTATGATGTAAACAAATATAAAGTTATCAATACGCTGGTTCAAACTAAAAATAATTCTTCAATACACGTAATAGTAACATAATTCCACATAAACCAAAATCGATTAAGAATAATCGATACTCGGCAGAGGAGGTTGGGGGAGGTTGTCTCTGCAGCGGGCGTTGACTAATCGAGACGCGTCCGCGCGGAATAAGAGTGATTGCGAACCGCGGTCGTATGCCTCTGCCCTACCTACACAAACCGACATTATTTAAGAAATCAGCCTGCCCGAGCGGCAACGGAATTTACCGCCTACTCGATATTTTATTTTGACTTAACTCCTTGAAGCTTCAGAAGTTACAATAAAAATATTTTGCTGTAATTCCCATTTGCGTTAATAAACGCGGATTACAGCATACTTCTATATATCATCCTTGAAGCTTATCAATGGTACATTGCTATGAAAATAAAGTCTATTTGAAGACTGCTTTAGAATAACAGGTTTACGTATAATTTATAGTAGTTGGCGTTATTTGCTGAATTCTATAGCACAAGAGTTATGATAGAACTTTTTTTATTAATTCTATTTATCTATGTCTATCACAAGACACCACCACCAATAGCATTCTACACAAGCACTATAAACATTCACTACGACAATTTCAACGACCATTTCACCCCGTAACAGAAGCATCATCGTCAAATCAAATCGCTAAATCACAAACGTTTACGTATTGTAAAATTACGGCGTGCGTAACTATCAATACGTTAGTTTGAAATTTGGATAAAAACTTATTATTAAGCTTGTTTATGTTATATATATTATGGGTAATATTTTCGTGCTCTGTAACACGAAACAATATACGATGAAAATAAACACAAAACAACCTTTATATAAATTCAGTACTGGTACCTATTTTCAGATTTTACCTAGTTTCAGAGCCACTGTATTAAAGAGAAATGTATTTCAAGTAATATTGCAAAGTAAAACTGCATAAAAACTGTTTAAGGTTCAAGTTAAAATGTTTGTTTACGAACACGTGTTTGTTGCCAAAATAACCCGTAGATGGTTACAAGAGGGCGACTGTCGTGATGCTTTGGCGATAACTGAAAAGCTTTTTCGGGCGAATATCTGTAATCTATAGTTTAAAGACCCTGAAATGATTTATTATAAGATATGTTATATGCAAGCGTCTGTTCCCACGATATAAGGGAAACTTGAGTTAAATTTGAGTGAACTGAGAGTCATTTTGAATACAGGGACTGTTTCCTCAGTAACTTTTTGACTTGTGATGTTAGCTCTTTCCCAATATTATAAATGCGAAATTCTGTCTGTCTACGCACTAGATTATTTTGTATTTTTTTAAATTTGTTCTTAATTAATTAAGCTTTTATTGTAATACTTCATTTTGAAAAGAGTGACCGCCGAGTTTCTTTCTGGTCCTTCTCGGTAAGAGGACCTTTCTGAACCAGACGTAGCTTCATTAATTATATTGACCCTTGACGTTTCGAAAGTTCTTTTAAAAGCCAATTTAAATAAAGAATTTGTCTATTTATCTGTTATGCTTTTAAATCCGATTAAGCAACCTTAATGAAATTTGATATAATTGAGTTATATACGTAAAAAGTAAGAAACTATTGGTAAGCTCGCATAATTCCCAGTAATTTTAAACTCTTAACAAGTTATTCATGATCAATCACAATAGATAATCATAGTGCGGTAAACGATCGACATCATTAACGTATAATTTGCACGCAATCATGACATGCGATAACGCCCACTTCTATTAAAAGCGCATTGTAACTGAACTCATTTATAGACGTTCAGAAATTAGTAATTAAACTTTCTTTTTGACCTTGTAGACTTTATTGTTATTTAAAATGTATAGAATAATCAATACAATTAGCCATTTCCGCCAAACAAAATACTTCTGTCAAAATTACGCTTCCTTTTTAAATTTTTAAAATATTTATATACAGCGACCGATTATACTAACTTTGTAAGAATCAGGTTAACCGGACTAACATCAATACCATTTGTAGTTCTTAGCAGATATTACGTTATAAAGGTTTTAATTTGAATCTATTAAAATCTTCCCTCCTTATCCCACTCTAAGTGGGGCCGGCAATATGTCATATTATTTAGTAACTACGTATTTTAGCACCGGCCACCTGCCTGATGTCAACTTACTTAGTCGTATTTTGCTACACCTCGGTAAGAAAGAGGGTGGTTTATATAATCAACCGGATACCACACGGCGGGTCAACTTACCTTAGTTGCCTTAAAATGTGCACTAAATATATTATTTTTAATTTTAAAGAAGATTTAAGTTAAGTTTTATCGGAAATGAGGCACCAACGCAATAAAAAAAAACTCTAAGCTCTTGGTCATGTCAAATAACATTTATTCCAGCAAAAAAAAAAATTCTTCCTTTTATGGTAGGGCCTATTATCTTGGCTCCATTCCAATCCATTATATCAGATCCCTTAAATATACTTTATTAATTAACGTAAATGGAAGATAAATCTATCTTTGCTTCATTTCCGTTATTAGTTTAGTTGTAATTTTTTATACAAACATGAACAACTTTTAGATTCGTTGATTTTTGGAAAATAGCGAACATTATTTGAATATCAATTAGTATCAATTTACAAAATATACCTAACATTCAAAAATTTCTATCCCTTATGTATTTTTTTTCTTTATATATTTGGTTTTTATTCGATTGCCTAAAATCGTATCAATTATAAGAAACTTTAAGCTTCTAATTATTCCATAAATTATAATGCTTATCATCCTTCTGTCCTTAACCCACTCTAAATATGGTCGGCACAACATGTTACAAACATGTTGTCACATGATTTGACTGCATATTTTACGACCGGCCTCCTCCTTGACGTCAACTTATCTTAGTCGTATTAACGACACCTCGGTAAGAAATAAGGGTGGTCTATTCTACTCAGCCGGATACACACGCTTGCAAGCAAATTTATTATTATGCTTTATGGTTCCAAAACTTTAAAAAAATGTTAATTAAATATTCGGCTACCCTCAATATTTAATGAAATTATCTATTTAAATTATTTACGAAGTCACCATTACCTATATTAATTAAAACAAGTTTAATTAATAAAGGTTTTTTCTTCTGACATCCTTGACCGATCGAGAAACCGTAACTCGTTGGGTAGTTTTAATTGCGAACTTAATCACTGGAAGAAAAAAGGAGTGCAGCAAATTGATCTACTTTAAGTTATCGTATAACTTGTCTGTGTTAAATGTAATTATAACATTTAGTGATTCTTTGTTGATATAATCCTCTTTTAATTATATGAAATTTTTTGAAAAAATTTTAAAAATTTGGATACTGGTACTGGATATAAATACGATTTGACTTATATTGTTAAAAATAACAGCTTGTCAATGTTTTATTACTAAACAAAGATTTGCAGAGATTGATGCAGAGAGAGTGTTTAAAGATTTTTTTCTTATTTAAAAGTCCATGCACTAACCGCCACCAAAACAAAAAAATACACAAGCACTGCACATATACACTATCGCAATCTCAACAATCGTATCGTAACCGAAGTATCGTCAGGATATAGACTCCACGTCAAAGCTTTGCGATTTTGTTTTTACATTTAAATTCTGCATTACATTACATTTTATTTTACGTAACATTTACATTTCTACATTTAGCATTACATATGTTTTCTTTTATCGTGGATTATAGCATTATAATGTTTTCATTACTTTTGTATAATGGAACACCGCAAAGTAAAGCCTAATTCTATAAATAATACAACCTGTATATAGTTTAGTATTTACATGATATGTGGCAGTGTGTAGTATAAAACAATTAACTAGTAAACATAGGGTAGTCCGTATGGACAAGCGAGTAGAGTGATAGCAAACGCGATCGATGCTGACAAATGGCTGTCGACACGCGGGAACATGTTACAGGCACTGGTATGCGACGTGCATTCGGCACCCGCGCTGCTTTCAGCCGCCTTTCGGGAACAGAGCGGCGTAGTGCAAGGGTTCACATTTAAAAATAATGTATTAAGCTTACTAATATTATAAATGCAAAGTTTGTGAGTATGGATGTATGTTTGTTATTCTTTCACGGCGAAGCCGGTGTACTAATATCGATGAAATTTGGCACAATTATTACTTATACACCGGAATAACATATAGGCTATAGAAATCCTGTTAATTCTCACAGGGTGGTAATTTCTCAGAAGTTGCTTAAATCTTTAGTAGTTGCATGTTTCGTAATTACACAGTTGCCTGCTTCGTGATTACATGAAGTATTTTACTTTTACTGTGAAAACTACATAAGATTTTCTGAGAACGCTATGATTCCAAATCAAAATTTGAAGTCAATTTGTGTGATATAAATGTTTGCTACAGCGTGGTGCATTTAATCTGGCAATAGACGAAATATATAACAATCCGTGAAAGGCTTAAGCTTTCGGGAAAGCAATTCCACGACCAACATAGTGAATTTAAACATTAGTTAGATTAACACATGACTCCCAAAGAATAAAAGGTAGTCTTTGAATCAAAAAAGAATTAAAATTATATTGAAATAACTTAAGAATTAAGAATTAAGTCTAGTAAATGACCCGGTTGAAGCGCAATTTTTATATTATATTTCCCTCGTCTCCTTAATGACATAATTAAAATAGCTCGTCTTTTAGCCCATAATACAAAATACCAAGATCATAATTATTTGTTCACAAGCTCTTACTCTAAAATGCGATCGCACAACGCGGCAATGGCACGGGGCATGCAATAGCAAAACGATTGCGTGCCGTAGTAGATGCCTGGAAACGTTCGAATGCCCGCATGTCGGCTCTAACCCCCTGTATTATTGGACGGAATTATTCACGTCATGCTGCCGAGTGACGGGAGATGCTAATCTAACTTCCTGGGAGTGATTTCGGCTTTGTTCGACTGCTTTATTACACGGTTTATATTAGTTTAACTTGTATGTATGCTTGTTAGTTTTTAGCCGACTCCTTTGAACTCAATTTTAACCCAGTTGCGGAGATAGATTTAATTCAAACTTTGTAGAAACAAAAAACGGTGACTTTGCAATAAAAGATATAACTTTAAAAAATTAATCGCATTAAAAAAATTAAAAATGAATAGGGTTCTAAAAACTAAAAAACAAGCTATACAAAGTTAAAGATAGCGTAAAATATTAGTATGGATTTTTGCGAAAAAACTGTACGCATGGCCCGGAGAGAAAGAGTGTTTTGTTTTTAACTCTATTTATTTAGGTACGTTTTATGTTACTACCAATTAGAAAAAAGTGTTAAGTTTCAAGAGTATTATTTAGATTACTATTTTGTGCTAGATAAGACCGATTTTTGACCATTTCTGTTTATCACTTACTATTGTGCCTCAATTTTTTTAATAAAATTCAAAAACCCAAAAACAAATGTCCTTACTCTAGAGACATACCTAACATTTGAAAAATTAAAAATAACCTTGCTTTAACTCTACTTATATTGTATTAAACTTATATACTTATCAGCATTTATACACATTTGTATTTATTTGAATAGGCCATCCGATTTAAATTGGCTGATTCATACAGGTTATCGAATAGTCCATCAACAGAACTTACCTAAAGTAAATTATCGATTTATAAAAGGTTTTTGAAAAAAGTGTATTTTTTACCTTATTTATTTATTTATGTACCATAAAAGAATGTTGGAAAAAACATTATTGGTTAAAAAAGTGTACAAAGGTCAACTTATCCCTATGACAGAGATCTCTGCCAGCTAACCTACGAAGTGAGAAAATTTATATTTAAGAAAAAGTTGGTACGCAAATATCAAACATTATGAATTAGAATTACCTATGTCAATTATAAGCACAATTCACTACTTTCCTGTGTTTAAAATAAACGTATTGTTAATTAACCATCACACATTTCTCTTAATGAATCATCATTTATATATAATTGGTTTATATTTTGCTTATTTTTAAAACAGTATTTTACAAAGATAGCACCTTTCGCCGTTGAATAATAGGTACACAAAATATCGCTTAGATACTTGCTATATTATCACAGAATACAAAAAGGTATAAAATTCGACACACAAGTGTCGGCACCGCGTTTATAGATACTGATTAATGATATGGAAGTAAGAAGGGGACGTTCGACGCCATGATGGATGGTGTGCCCAGTTATTAGATAATGGTGGTTCAATGGAATTAGGCGCTTTGTTCTTGCTGCCCTCGCGGTCAGTCGTGTCTTCGATTTATTCTAAAAGCCGTTAATTTGGTAACTGTTCATGCTGTTAGAATATTCGCGAAATCTTCGATCGATTGTTCCATGCTTTTATTTCATTATCATCTTTCTCCTGCCATTATCCCACTTTGAGTGGCAAAATATGTTTTAAACATGTTGGTACATGGTCGCTGGCTACGCTACTGATTAGGTACATATAAATTGACCGCTCTATTATAAGTAAAAATAGTTAGGTAATGGTAAATTATAAATATTGTTGTTAAATATTGTAATATTAACATAAACATATTACACAGTTTAAAGAAAATTACTAATTAATTATGAAAGAAAAGCTCGTGTATTATATTTTATTAATTATAGAGGCAAGTTAATGTAAATCAATAAATATATGGGACACTGTAAACACACGTTTGTCCGTTTCCAAAAGTAATTTATTTACTTGTATAACACAAGTGACACACAAATAGTAAATATCATCATTATCTTCCTGATCTTATCCTGCTTCAAGAGGGGTCGTCACAAGATATATAAATAAGTTATCACATAATTTGGCTAGGTATTCTACGACCAGCCGCCTGCCTGACGTTAACTTACCTTAGTCGCCTTTTACGACACCCCGGTAAGAAATGAGAGTTATATTCTACTTAGCCACATGGCGATACCACATGGAGTGTAAACAATTTTTTTTTAATTACGCGGGCCCAGAATCAGAACAAAATTATATTTTCTGTCATAAAATTGAATATTTGAAATATACATATAAGAAAATACTTTCGCTTTAAAATATATAGTAAATAGTAAAACATATAGTAATTAAAAAAATAATTTCTATAAGGAAGACGTACTTAGGTATTAGGAACACGTCTCTATGCCTAGAAATTGACCTGAAATTTTCGGTAACTTAACCTTAACCGTGCTTCTGGAATAATCTAATGATATAACTTAAAAATGTCAAAATTGGTATTATGAAGTAACAAATACAAAATAAGGTGTGAAGTTATCATTTTAACTTAATTAATTTCTATACCACAGGGTATTTTTTATATTCATTTTTGTTATCAACATTGTGTTTGAGTCAATTAATAAAGAATGTAGACTTTTATCTTAAAAAGGTGTATGTAAAGGCAACTCTTATCAATTCTTCAGTCTTATGATTCCTATTTTCAACAGTTACCAGTTATACTATATGATTTTTTATATGGAGACAAACAAACACACTTCTAAATATATAAAGTAAACGTGTTTTTTTATTCATTTCATTTCTATATTTCAAGCTAGTCGTATGAATGTAAAATATATAAATATTTTGGTGACAGCGAATATTAATAAACATTATTTGAAAAACTTAATTCCAAGTCCGCTTTCTTTGTCGTATTGAAAATTTTTAGGTACATAGCATACCATTTTATACACCATTGTTAAATTAAATTGAGTACTAACAAGAGAATTTTTAGTTTACACTATTTATGTTAATCTTAAACAAAACTTACGTAATAACCCTGTTTATCTTTCCGGAACAGGGAAAACAGATATTTCATTATAGATGATACTTAAACGCTTAAGTTGGCGTGAGCGAAGTCGCGGATAACACTAGCAATATATGTGTGCACATAAAACAAAAATAACAAATCACATCAAATAGCATAATACAATAACAGTTTTAGCTTACAATACAAGTTCTCAAAATTAAATATTAGTAACGGAAGCAAGCGATATGTCTAAAAATATCAATTTAATTTTTATACGAATAGTCATTAATAATGTTAGCGAAACATCTGTTATGGATCGTCATGATATCCGGACTATGCATTATCTAGGATTCATTAAGATAGAAACTTAATTGAGACTTCCGTTATTAATTGCGATTATGAAGTTATTTACATTTTGAGACACTTTTATAAAGATTTTTATTATTAATATTAATGGAAGTTATTAACACAAATATCACAGTCATTATTAAATAAATTAATTTTTATCCCATAGGATATTTATATCAACATTGGGTTTGACTTAATTAATAGTGTATCTAGAATCCCTTTATATAGCCAAATATTGAAACCTTACATCTAAGCTTTGCTTTTGCATGCTATAGATACGAATATAATGTTATTTATAATATTTTAAGCCAATATCTAGTAGATTCTATGAGTACTTGAAGAATATATTAAACCGTTAAACATTTTAAATAACTTTGAAATGCTGTGTAAAATTGTAACAGGTACATTCTTACCTCCTTACCTTACTTATCTCCTTTCTTTCAGCGTTCCAAATCTATAGTGAAAAGAAAGTGTTTGCTGATTTATAACCACTTTCAAGGTTCACCGGCCACAAACACGAAAACATAACACAGAATGCAATTTTTTTATACAACAGAAAGTCTAAAAGGTGTAACGATTTGCAAGAATGTAAGCGAAAGTGGCCACCGTAGTTCACAATCACTTCAATAGCTTTGAAAGAAACGGAGAAACAAAAGACGTATGAACAATCGACCACCTGCAGATGTCCTATTTGAATATTATTCGCAAATACAAAAGCCTGATAGTTTCGTTTTCACATCAAAAGTAACTCAGTACTCCACCAAAGTTGTTCAAATCCAGTCACTTAAATATTATCTATTAAATATACGGTGTCTAAAAACTTGTCTATACAATATTATAAAGTGATAACAGGTTAAAATTTTATCAAGATTAAATAATGTCGGGGTATTTACAACAAGTCGTTTGAGAAATAAGAAAGCATGTGATGGCATAAACGTATATCACTCGAGTAATATCGAATGAGCCTATAAATCTATGTATCAGCATATCTGAGATGTCAATAAGGTTGGTATACACTTATGTTGTTTTTTTCCGAGATTTGTGACCAGGTAGGATTGTAAGTTTTATTTTGTAAGGTGCTCGTAATAATGTGGAATGTTGTGGCCGCGGCCCGACGGTTGGTTGGACGACGAGGAGGGATTGCCTTAATATATACAGGCTGATTTATATAATTAGGGGGCACTGCAGAAATCTATAATACAAAATCATCATCTTCGGCACAACATGTTATAAATATCCTGTCACATGATTTGGCTGCGTTTTTACGACCGGCCGCCTGCCTGACGTCAACTTACCTCAGTCGTATTTTACGACACCTCGGTAAGAAAGAGGGTGGTCTATTCTACTAAACCGGATACCACACAGTGGGTCAACTTACCTTAGTCGCCTTTTACGACACCTCGGTAAGAAATAAATCTATAATACAAAAGTAATAGTAAATTTTGCAGTAATTCGCGATCAATGAAAATATATGTAATGCTAAAAGTACAATGTAGTATACTTTTTCATACCTGATTCATGTAGGATTCGTAAAAACGCATGCACTATATATCTACATTGTATTTAACGCAGTGTTTGTTACACAGAAGTTGCACATAAACTTCGTACAGCGTTAATGATTTCATCACGTCGAGCTAATTGCGCCACTTAAAATTTTAATTTTGGACATGTTTAGATATCGGTAGAAAATTCAATAACACTACTACTAAATACTGACCCGCTTCACATGCAAAGTTATTTAGGTCATAAATTAGGATTCTATCAATGAGAAATAAAATAAATAGTTTTGTAAATAAATTTTCCCAAAGACAGTATTATCGGGCTATTTTTCCACAAAGTAGTGATTAAGTATTTATATAATAAAGTTGTAATTATTTTTTGTTAACCATTTTTAATAATAAATGTTATAAATATCAATTTATTAAGCTAAATAAAAATTTAAATAGAGAGTGAGAACTAAAATGATTTTTCAGAACATTCTGTATAATCGTGAGTATGATATCAAGGTTAGGCTTAGCGGATACTCCACATGTGGTCAGCCTAATAAAGTGTAATAGGCTTATGCGGGGTCCACGGGAGGGAGGGAGAGCGATATACCAGCTTAGCGGCCATGTTGTATTATATTATAGATGCCTATCATATTTTGGACCTGCTTCGGACCGGATTATTCTTTTTCTTTTACGCCTCCATCTCCGGAACCGGTCTCGGGGCGACGACCATTTATTGTAGATTAAAGAGGCTTGTTGTCTTAATTTTGAGCCACGCTTTAATTTATAGTCATATATTAAACGTTCCCGCCATTTTTCCCGTACGACGCGTCATTGATTTGTTTGTTATTAATTCGGCTGCGCTAGTGCCGCTAATATTTTGTGCTTAACTTAATGATTTGGCAATTAAATTAAATTGTCCGCGATGAGGTAGCTAAATTAAAATGTATGGCAGCGTAGTGTTGTATTTCATCGCTGTCTGAACACAATTTGTTATGATCGCGATGTTATAGTGATTATTCTTAGCTGTATAAGATTTTAAAGATTATGATTAAGTTTTTACATATTCATAAATACAAATCGGCTAACTAGACATGAGAGACAACGTAAAACATCGCGTTTTAGTTATTACATGAGATAATCATTTTTTGTAAGTTTACTCGGCAATTTTGTAAAGCGTAATGGATCATTTTTTATGTTCAAATTTAATTTCAAAGTTTATTCAAGTAAACTTGTAAGCAAGTGCTTTTGAATCGTTAACTCTACTGCTGGTTCGGAAAGCTGTTCCTTCCGAGAAGAGCCAGTAAGAAACTCGGCGGTTGCTCTTTTCAAAATATAATTCTTATTACTAGTTTGATTTAGTCATTACTGTCTTGTACAGGATTGCAGAGATATATCCACGCATTATTCTTATCTTATCTTACTAATATAAGCTATCTGTATCAACAAAGGCAAGTTGACGTCAGGCAGGCGGCTGGTCCTAAAATACCTAGCCCTAACTAAATATTGTGCCGACCCCACTTAGAGTGGGATAAGGGCAGGAGGATGATGACTATCCGTTTTCATATCCTCTAAATGCAAACCTAAATTTAATTTTGTGAGAATAATTTACTTAATGTTCAATACTTATATGCGTAGAACTAGAACATGTTAAAGCGACGTCCAATTACCTCAACTTCTCTGCTCCGTCGCGGTTTATATTAATCATAAACCCAGTACAAAACAAAAGCGAAACGGCCAAGTGCAAACTCCCATGTCCGATAGAAAAAAATGACAGCACGCTCGAACAAACCGAAAGGACGGCGCAAAAAGCGGCACCGGTGAAAAAATATGATTTATCGCGTGAAAAATGTGGAAACACTCGGACGATGAAAACGCGGAGTTTTCACGGGACAAATATATTAAAAAGCCCTGCAAAATCTAATGGGTGTTTTGCAGGTTGGGTTTAAAATAAGTAACGCACGGAAAATTTAGTGGCCATGGCGCTAACTATTTTGGCCCGGCAAGACACAAGCCATCACCACACCACACATTAGCCCAGCACACGACACATTAGCTAAGTTCTCGAGTCTCGATCTAGATATGAGGATCTAATAGTCACTCGAGTCTCGGCAACAGACTGGCTCTGTGACGATCTACTGAAAAACTAGGGAACTCTTCAACGGTTAACGTTAGGGACATGATGTTTTGTTATGGTTTTAAAAGCTGGTTTTAGCTTTACTTGTTCATATTATTGACCTAATTATATGAACCAAGCTTTATTTGAAACGTTATAACAATGATAGAAGCAATAAGCATATCATGTTGGGTTAAAAAGTTTCTAAAGCAAGCAACCTCGATGCAAATCGCTAAGCTCGTTTTCGCACATAATCCGATCTAACGCGGAAACGCGGTCAGCCTTCTTACGTCCATTCCATGTGGATATGAATTTTATAGTATTGACTAGCTGCTAAAGTTGTCTAGTTATGCATATGTAGTTCCTAGAAATTATACTTAGAAAATTATCTACAGCTTTCAATCAACGTTTCTACGCCAATTTTCGATAACGATAAATATTTACCGTTACAAGACCCTGAGAAATATTATCAAATAAATTCAAAGATGATAAGGAAACGTGTTATAAAGAACAATAAAATATTAAACTTATTGGGCAGCTTGTGATAAAGCTATAAATGAGTGACACGAATGAAGAAATGTTAAAGAAAGTTCTTTCTTATTTTCCAAGCTGCGCAAACTCATACAAATAGCAATAGTAAAAAATATATATAAAAGCGTGAAAAATTTAATTTAATTCGTCAACATATTGATGTATATTATATATCAACCAAATACTTATACTTAGATTAAAAAAAAAACAGTATTAAATCTTACCTGTTACGTCTTTAATCAAACGCCGTTCGGCCCACCATTTTAAAACCAATTTTAAAGAGCACTATTCTGAAAAACGTTCGTATTAACTCGCACGCGTTATTTGCTCACGTATCTCGAATTCAATCTGCAGTGGTAATAAAGTCAACATCCACTCGCCCGGTGGCGATCCCGCCTTCACGTAATCACGAACGCATTCTATAATAAGCCCCCAATTTTAATGGAGTGCTAAGAAAGCCGGTAATCGGATATCGCTATAAGAGATTTATTAAGTGCATTTTTAACACAATAGCCAAATTTATTTAAAAGCAACTGTGAATATTAAATGATTAATTTTGAGATACCGTGTAACCGTAATTTCCTTATTTTTTAAAGTGTATTTTATACGACTAACTGCGCCTGCGGTCGGCGTGGAAATCGAGTATTTAATTGAAATTTTGAACAGAAAAGTCGTTATTGTTAGTTAACCATAAAAGGTAGAGACATGCTGTTGCGGATTTTTGTAGTGTTTAGTTAGTGAGATTTTTAGATCTACAACACCAATACCTTTTAGTAAAAATCCGTTGAGTAGATTTTGAGAAACTTGATCACATACAGACAGACACCTTCTTAGGACTTCATAATAAGTATAATAATATATAATAAATATAACTATTATAATGTATATAATTTAGATGTATTTTCTTAAATACGTATAATTTCTTCGAACGTGTTATTTTCTTTTTATACATACTTTCGGTACCTTATATATCAAGTTTAAAATATATTCAACTGGTCAGAAGAATCAGGAAGCTTTTTTGAGAAATAATTAATAACGACTTATGAGTAGTCCACTGATATGTAAAAGTCTCTTCTATTCTTGGACAGAAGAATAGAAAATCCGATCCACTTGCTTCAGGGATTGGCGGTTTATACATATTCCATACATCCTGTAAGGTTGTATCCTCCTGATATTATCATTTACTGTAATTTACATAATGGTTCTAAATATTATTAAACTCCAAGTTTCTGATAGAAATTTATAGTTATACTTATATTATAAATGGTAACCGAGATTTCGTTAAAGTTTACATTATAATTTATGTTTAAGTTCCTCTCTTGTTCCCACAAGAAATAAAGGATTCATTTACTATATGTTAGCTCGGTATATAAGCTTAAAATTTGCAAAATTTCATCAATATCTGTCTAGCAGATTAGCCGTAACAACCTAATAAACAGATATACAGAGTTATGTATTTATAATAAGTATAGATGAATGATTTTGAAATACTCTAACTTATGGTAAAGGCTATTCTATAAGTATAATTTACCAGTTGTCTGTCACCCATAACACAAGTATTAAATTATTCACTTTGGGACAACCGTGTGTGTAATAGTCCCATATATATTTATTTATATTATTAAACACGGCTATTATACTAATAGTATAAAAGCATTTAAATAATTTAACAGAAATCTGAAATTTATACATAATATTTAACGTAATTGTACATACTTGGAAAGGAAAGATATATCTTCTTGCAAGAACCGACTCTTAATAGAAACCTCAACATTACCTGTTTTCAAACAGTACATATAAAATATGAGTATATCGTGTTACCACTTAATCTAAGTACACAGCGCACGTATAGCCGCGTTCACAACGATGTATATGCCTGACAGATACGGGCGGCGGATCTTAGGCGGAAATTAAAACTAATAATTCAAAAAGTTTCCGCGCGACCGAACCGCCGAGCTAGATTTATTGCTGAACCACGCTTGAACCTACGTAGTGTTCCCAAATCAGTTAGTAAAAGGGTTGAACTTTGGGATAAGTAAATAGCTGAAACAGTTAGTAATATGTCACGAGAGGTCATTGCGCAGATATAGCCCTAAGTTACATCCTTTCTTTTTTTGAATTGACATTGTCGATGATGTGATACATAGAGTAAAGCGCAGTGTGAGAATGACGTGTAGTGAAGGGTAGGTGATCATCATCTTCCTGCCCTTATCTAACTCTAAGTGGGGTCAGCACAACATGTTATAAACATGCTGTCACATTGAGCTGCGTTTTTACGACCGGCCGCCTGCCTGACGTCAACCTACCTCTGTCGTATTTTACGACACCTCGGTAAGAAAGAGGGTGGTCTAGTCTACTAAACCGGATACCACACGGTGGGTCAACTTACCTTAGTCGCCTTTTAAGACACCTCGGTAAGAAATGAGGTTGGTCTATTCTACTCAGTCGGATACCACACGGCGGGTCGACTTACTTTAGTCGCCTTTTACGACACCTCACGAATACCACACGGCGTAGTAAAGGGTAGGTGATATGCCTGCGATTTATCACGCCGTTGGAACAGTGAAAGAAAGCCACGACCGATGTCAGAAAACCTCGTCCTCGCCGGCTAAGAAGCTCTGACTATTATATGAGTCTGGTTTTGTATTTGATTGCCTGGGATCATATACGACCTTTTTGTCACATATTTTTAGGTGGCTCAATCTAATCGATAAGTGGAACTGCTTCGTGAATAAATAAACTTCGATTGAACCTCATATTTCGCAAAGTACGACTTCAAAAAGCGCTTGAAGATATACGCTATGTTGGGATGGTAGAGGTTTCTAAAGCAGTCGACGTTCGCATGAACCATGGTCAAACAATGGCAGAACCGATTCATGTTGAATAGTTGTAGGATTGTTTAAAAGACCACGACTTAGGTGGCTGGTGATGTAACCATGATACGTAATTTATATCTGGCACCTATTCCCAATAAATGAAACATCACAGGAAAAGTTCTAAATGTAAAAGAATCTTGTGCTTTTTTTAACCGCCTATGACACAGAAATACTTCCTTCAATGAGTAGAAATAGACGAACAGTGGCGCACAGTCGCATTGACATTAGGTGCATAACGACTGCCATACGTTCACCGTCGTGAGAACATCAATCGAAGGCCCAATGGCGCAGCGCGAATGTATCAAGTCGCGCTGCACTATTGCTTTGAGAACGACTCCTATATACGCTATTAACTTTAACCTTATAATCCATTACACTGTCTCTTTCATATTACTTTTCTATAAAGATTATAGGAGAGCAATGTATTCTAAAATCTAATTACTTTCAGTGTATTGGTAATGTTTGGTATTCTAAGGTCAGCAAAGGATATGCACTTTCTTTTTCGGACCATTTATTATACGCTCAGCTTAGCTATTGCAAACAACTCTTAGGACACCAGCGTTGATGAATATTTGCTTTTTGTTTCACTCGACTGAAAGTTGGTGACAAATATATTATTGGTAGGGAAATTAATCCTAAATAACGTTAATATTTGTATATAGATATCCATAATGTTTTTGTCATAGAAAACGTTAAAATGAAAATGATGACAAGGTTCCTTGCAAAGGGTACCTTGAGGTATATAAGACATTATTGCCTTACGATAGTGTAGTTGTCCATTACGGAATACCTACCATTTGAAGGTTCATATACATAATTGTGGGGCTTTGCAGACCATTTGGTGATTAAAATACTTAAAATAATTATTATCAATGAGGCATTTTCTATTGACATTTACCGTAAGCCAAAGAACTGCTGCTATAAACTATGATTTTAAAATACCGTAATAAAATTTCATACAAGATCAATCTGTGACCGAATATTAATTTATATATTCATAAACATTATTTATTAACTTTTATACTTATTAAGTTATTAAAGATGATGACAAAAATAGTAAATAATATTAAAATATGGAATAAAATTTGCTTATCGCTTATATGTTTTTACAAATAAACGAATTTGAATTTTAATAAGTGTCAAGGTATCCTAAATACGAAAATGGACGATTCCTTCTGAAACAAAGAGTAAACTCTTCGTTTCAAAATGTTTTGACATAGACGAAGATCCCATGAAACAAACTGTAATTTTCTTGCTTATAGCATATTTATGGAAAATTACTTTTGTCGTTAACTTTGTATTATGGATTTTCTACAAATAACATCTAATCGTATAATCTAGTTATGTATAGCTCGTCCAATGATATTTGAGGGTACAAAAAGCATAGGTAAAGCTGTTTATTATTTAGAATGTGTAGCGGCTGGGACGGGGACTCGATGCGCGCTCAAAGTGGAAATCTTTTGGGATTACGATGCCGTCAACTTGCTTAAGCTGGGAACACACTCGGAGTTAGAATTTAAAAATAATCTTTTTTAATCCAATAAATTCGTTTTACACTATTGTGAATATAAGAAAATATGAGATTTCTTAGCCGCAGCTAGATAGTACGGAAGAGAGATCAAATAAGCCACTTTACAACAAGAAATTACTATAGCATTTTTATTAAGCTCATATTTTTATATAAGAGGTATAATGCGCTGTCCTTCTTCAGTTTATAGCAAACTTCGTTCACGCTAAATTAAGTCATACCCTTAATAATGCTATGTTTTTCCCGTTCCTGAAAGAAAACGAGATATTTTACCTTATATGTTATCAAAAAGCTTTACTTGTGCCAAATTCCATCAATATTGGTCCATGTTTGTATATGATCGATTTACTCAAAGTGTAGTAACCAGTTTTTTGTACGGCTTTTAATAAAAGGTATTGAAATTCTTCCGGAAGGTTTACGAGTAAGTTAGTTGTAAAAAAATGCGGTTGTAAAAAAACTTGCGTGCTAGGAGTTTTAGTCGCGTATGCCGCGTAAGCCACCAGACATACTGTAATGTAATGTTTTAGAGAATTGTAGATCTACAAAAAAAGTCTATAAAATAATCTATAAAAAAATACTAAAAAAAAGTCCACGACAGCATGTCTGTATCTCTTATACGACGGGACGCACAGAAGCATCATAAAGGTCGCGAAATGCGGATAGTAGAACGCAGAAGCTCTATTAGCGTCGTGGAACGTCCTCCTAAGAGTACCTCCTATGAGGCCGGACCACGGCTTAGGGCGACGTGTAATGGAGGGCTGATGGTATGACTTTGATTAGTCATTACGACGTCGAAACGGTGGCAAGAAGCCATGACCAAACGACGTCAGAAATCTAGGACCTCGTCTTTGCCGAAGATACTCTATTTTTTTTTATTAAATATCCTGATTTCCAAGGGGGCAAAGCCGAAAGCACAGCTAGTTATTTATAATTGAAAGTTATATAACATTTGTACTCGTTGTGTAACCAGCTGTTGGTCTGAAGCGTGCCACGCTATGATGTACGAGAAGACGACGCCTGGCGAAACCTAAACCGGGGTGAAGCCTCCACGGCAAATGAATACTAAATCACGAGCGGCCATTTGAATTTCAATATCTACCCGCCATTTGCCTTATCCGCTAGCCTAATGCGTGTTTTCAAACACAAATAGATTCGTCATGATGGTTATGTATAGGTATAACTTTAGATAACTTGTTCATAATTTTTCGCCGCGTGAGTATCTATCCGAAATAATTAATAGAATTAGGCGTTACTTTGTGGAGATCCATAATACAAAATAATTTTATTATTACCTTTGTATATCTATCCGGCCGAGTAGAATAGACCACCCTCATTTTTCATCTTACCGAAGTGTCGTAAAAGGCGACTTAGGTAAGTTGACGTCAGGCAGGCCGGTCGTAAAATACCTAGCTAAATCATATGGCAACATGTTTATGACATGTTGTGCCGACCCCTCTTAGGGATAAGGGCAGAAGGGGATGATAACTTGTTCGATATTAGAGAATATCTTAAAATTATTTTAATTTTGCGAAATCCCCAAGAAAGAACAGAATATTTTTAGCTTAGTATACGAGTAAAAGCTTTAATTTCATCATTATCGGTTTAGCAATTTAGCTATGCGTCAGCGTGCGTTCAGCGTAAACAAACAGACTGATAAATTCAACAGTCTAGTAACCAATTTATTTATCATTTTAATATATTGCGACTTATATTTTGAAAAGATTGATTTATAAACATAATTGTGAATCTGGAATTTTGTTATTTCATATTAAATAATACCGAGACTTGCTAGGTAATTTAAAAAAAAAAAAATTTTGAAAAAAAAAATTTTGTTAGGGATCGATCCTAGATATATACATTTCTCGAGACTGCGCGTTCCCCGAATAAGCTACGGTGACTTGGCAGTTAATGGCAAAAATTCAAATCAATTTTAATTTTAGTATTTTTTAATGCCCTAAAACAGGGACAAAACGATTTTTTTTTACATAAAACCTATTAATCGTTTGAGCCGTTTCCGAGATATATACATACAAGATTAACTCATTTAAAGATACAAATTATGACGAAAAATGTTTAAGTGTAAATTTTTTTAATAATATTCTTTTACCTCTTTTTACGTCAATGTCTTATAAATTAAATGTATATTTATACAATATAACCTTAATTCTTGAATAAAAGCAACTTCCAGTAGCTACTTAATGATACAAAGGAAAAACTACTTCCAAATTACAAGATACATATTCCGAGAACATTTATCAGCAGCAAAAAAGCGGGGGTTGAATCAGCAAATATTTTTTCTAGTCGATTAGCGCAGTCTCAAAATACCTATAGCTTCGCAACTATACTTAATGCTTATCAAAACAGTTATAAAATATAATCTAGTATCTATCTCCTTAATAATAAGATCTATTTTAGAACTTAATATATTTATCTAACTGTAAATCAAACGTGGCATGTCTTAGAACGCTTAGAACGCTTGGTTCGCGTGGGAACCTCCGCGTCGCGTTGACCCAATGCTTAGACAAATGATACTAGGAAAGTGTTTTTTCGTAATGCTTTTAGAATTTTCTTTCTTTTTCTACTACCTCTGAATCTTGAAAAGACATGGTTAGTATATTAAACTACATCGATTAAATTTATTAAATGCAAAAATAGAATTTTCTTTCTTTTACTAACACCTCAAAATCACTACAAGACGATCTCAATATATCAGACTAAAACTACTTTATAAATAAATTATTTAACATACAAAATTCGCAATGAAAGGAATAAGGTTATATTTTAAAATAAATATTTCTTATCTTTACCAATATTTTCACTCAATTCGATCTATATACTCTATACATACTTTTTAACTTGAACTAACGCCTCCCATGATTTACTCTTCGCTTTGATTTATTTATACGCTCCAAATCAAAATCCAACTTAAGTTCATTCTATTTAACTCTACAATTATATGAGAAGTCCAAGTAATATACAGTATATTTAAAATTATACAATATTAGTTTTATAGATTATATCATAAAAATGAACAAGTGAATTTCCACTCAAATAAATTCAAATACTTTTGAATCGTCAAAGATCAGTTACACGATAATTTTATGTTTGTGTTTTCGGAACTTTGCCTTTATCAAAAGAACCAGCAAGATTTTACAGGATAGCTCTTAAAGGCATTTTCAGATTTGATCATTTTAATATACTAAAGTTAAATAAATTCATTATATAAGTAGTTGTTAAATTCAGGATTTATTAATAATATTTCCTTTTTATCAAACATTCCATTGATTTTCCATATCACACACAGATACACATATCACAGATTTTTCTACAAAAAAGATTGTAACCTGTGATCCCAATAATTTAAATTATCGTCACTTCACAATTTGTTAATCGAAATAATAAATAATATTTCAATCTATTTACTAATGACGACTTTAATCAATCTCATCTGAACTATATTTTCGAAATATTTGTCTACAAATCTAATACAGCTATATAAAGGAACGCAACTGTTTACCATAGTGAAGGGGAGGCTGGGGTAAGGCGCATTCTAACAATTTTTCTCATAAACCGAACATGACAGATTCGTACAGAGATTGATCGGCACCAGAGCTGATCTGGGGTGCCGAATTATAATGCGGAGGGTGTTTGTGGGTAGGTATTGAAGGAAAAAATACCGATGAAAAATGTTCGCGGACATACTTAGAATATGAGTGCATTGTTTTTAACCTATATTTTATAACATTTTTAGCGTTAATCCCATAATAAAACTTTAATATTTTATTCCACACAGTATTATTTAAAAATTATCGCAAACATTTTTGACTCTTCTTAAAATAAAATATTGCCGTCGAATAGTTGAATTTCGATAGCTGGACAGGCAAGATGAAACTAAGGTTCTTAAAGTGTATACGAATTATTTTGAATAATACTAAATTCGTAATATTTAACCGCCGTGTGGTATTCGGCCGCATAGAATAGTAAGACCCTCATTTCTTACCGAGGTGTCGTAAAAGGCGACTAAAGTAAGTTGACCCAACGTGTGGTATCCGGTTTAGTAAAATAGAGCACCCTCTTTCTTACTGAGGTGTCGTAAAAAACGACTAAGTTAAGTTGACGTCAGGCAGGCGGCCGGTCGTAAAAACGCAGCCAACTCATGTTACAGCATGTTTATTAACATGTTGTGCCGACCCCACTTAGAGTGGGATAAGGGCAGGAGGTGTCATCTCATAATAAAATTTTATTATTTTATTTCACACAGTATCATTTAAAATTTATCCCAAAGTTTATTCTATTCACCCTTTTTAAATTAAAAATCGTCGTCGAAATAAAATATAAAGTACATATTTTAATAACTGGACAAGGCAAGGTACGAAACGCAATTTCTATTTTGAATAATACTTAAATCAAAATTGATAAAAAAATCGGAATATCACGAATATATAAACAGATTTGAGACTGCAATAAG
Organism: Morpho helenor; assembly: GCA_029227775.1. NCBI lineage: Eukaryota > Metazoa > Arthropoda > Insecta > Lepidoptera > Nymphalidae > Morpho > Morpho helenor. The sequence goes on from JARGCU010000020.1 coordinate 5,758,148, forward strand.
TGGCAAGTGGATTTAAATACACTGAAATAACTTTTATTATCTCTTATTCTCATTAAATCTAACTATAATTTTTATTTTAAATTTATTGTCAGTATTGCTTAATTAGTACAGATAAAAGAGCTTTGAAAACAAATAGCTTTTTAAGCTTCTTCCAATTTTTCCCTCCGGATGAAAATCTTCATTCCTCGGAGGGCGCACTACCCTTGAAAAAAATAAAAAAGTATTATTAAAGAACAGGAGACAGTTCGGGCGCATTTGTTACTGTCGTGGGCCGTATGATGAAAAATTAGTTCAGTCCTTGTGACAAAAGCGCGCTAAACCTACTATACATCGTTATCTCTTTTCATCTTAAGTCGTTTATTGTGAAGAAAAGGGACGGCTAGAGCTGCGTTTCCAATGGCAAATGACACAGATAGCTTAGGGATGACCGTAGGAGCGAACAGCAAGTTTTTGACAGCGGCCATTTATTGTGTATTGAATATCAATATAATTTCCGTGTGAGTCGATTTTTGCCCCATACAGGACAAGGTCCCTTTAGGGCGAAGTTTGGGCACACAGATTACGAGCAATAGTAAATATTAGTGATTGATGGGGGTGCGGCACGCCACTGCATGCGTTTTCCGCTTTTGTTTTTAGTTCTGTTTGTCTACGGAAACTATAGACAAATATTGACGTTTCTGTGTTTGTAGTTAAACATGCAAATAACATATTATACCGTCTAAACGTCTGAACTACGTTCTGAGAAGTCGTGAATAACTATAAACATATCCTACTAATATTATAAATGAGAAAGTTTGTTAGTATGGATGTTTATTACTCTTTTACGGCGAATCTGTTGAACAAATATCGAAGAAATTTTGCACACTTTTTCTTTATTCACCGGGGTAACTCATAGGCTATAGAAGTCCTGTTAATTCTACTGGAATAGGATAACATTGAAAAGCGCCATCTATCACGCAACAACAGTCCAGTTTTTACTAAAAGGTAGTGTAATTCTTCCGGAAGGTTTAGGCTAGTAGTACATTGTATAAGAATTTCCGAGCGGTCGGGAGTTACGCTATAAAAACTTTGAAACGCACTGATTTCCAAAATGGCGCAGCTGCACAGCTAGTTATGTATAAATAAGATTTCAGCTTGAATCAAAACTGAAAGCGACTGGTAGCAGCTAGCAAATGACCTGAGATTACATGGTAATGGCGCAACCATTCCTGTACTGCGTGCGGCGTGACCTACTGTGCATAATAATTAAGTGTTACTGCACGGAACCACCTCAATATGTACGTCTAATAGTTTGTGCATACATTTGAAAAGCGTTAAATATTTGCAAACACATAGCAATATTGCTGTTTGTTTTATATTAGACTAGCTTTGCCTACAGCTTCGCCCGCGTGGAAATCGTTGTGTCACGGTTTTCCTCGCGTAAATCTCGGTCTCACAAATTTTTTTTTCGTAGTCTGATGTTCTATTAACTTAAACCTTTTCCAAGAATCTTAGTGGAAACCGCAAAAAAATCCGTTTAGTAGATTTTGATAAAATCGATAACATACAGACTTCAGAGCTTCAAGCTTCAGCTTTTGAGTACGTTTTTTTTTAAGTATAGATATGTTGAATTAATAATGTAAGAATAATAAATAAATATAATAAATATATGGGACACTTACACACACGGTCGTCCGTCCCCAAAGTAAGTAATTTAATACTTGTGTTATGGGTGACAGACAACTGGTGACTATGTACATATATATTTTTTAAATACATACTTAAATACAAATATACACCCAGACTCGAAGACCAACAAATTCATTTATAGAAAATGTTGGCCCTCGGCGGGAATCGAACCCGCGACCCGTGGAGCTGAAGGCAGGGTCACTACCCACTGCTCCAACGGGCCAGTCAATAGATCTTAACCTTTGTACACCATACTTTATTAACATACTTTTATTTTTAAATTATATTGTTTATAATAGATTCGAATAAAAGGTACTTAATTTGCTTTGACGTATTCTATATAGGTACTCTTCTGTTATGTTACATACTAGGCTTTTTCGAACTGACTGTAAAATGTTAGTCCTAATGGCTTTTACAGACGTCATCGGTCTAACTGGCGAGCGCAGAAGTTTGGTCGAGTGCGTGAGAAGCGGAGAGTAAAGCGCAGAGGCTCTACTAGCGTCGGTAAATAAATAAGTATTAGCCGGAATGCGCGTCTAGAAGTTCGGTGCGTATGCGAAAACTGCATTAAGAAATCAGGGGTTTTTTTTAAATTACTCAGAGGTCTCCTCTGGATTTTAAGTCACAAAAAATGTCTCAATAATTATCCTAATAATTTTAGCGATGTCACTATTCCCATACAAATAGTCCATATCATGAAAGATATTATGATGATACAATCGTTTGACTATCGCTTTACCTCGCCGCAGTTAAATTGCGAGGAATTAGACAATAATGGCGAGACCATTGCTCTTAACCGCCGTTAGTTACTACTGTGGAAGTGTTAGGTTATTATGTTTGAATTTTATAGAACATCGATTCTAAATTTAAATAATGAAACTAATAGACTGATAGACCTACGAATGGATTTAATTGTACTAGTGGTCGCGCAGTGTTCATATATACTAAACATTGTGTAAATAGGTACCATTTTCTCATCTAAAATGACTTTAGAAATTTCTTATTTCGACATTTCTTATTTTATTTTGATTTCATTTGATTAATTTGATTTAATAAATTTGATTTATTTAAATTTTGAATTTGGAATGACTTTTGGTACCCATTTATGTGTGTCAAAAAGTCTTTTTTTATTTTTATATAATTTTATTAAGTATTTAAATCGGTGAATATATAATTCAGTACTTTATTTATTTTAAATTATTAAATTAAAATAAATAAAATTTCAGTACTTTATTTAATTTTACCATAATTTAATACTCCTCCATGCGCATAATATTATTTACACGTATTGCTATAAAATCATTTACATCCTCTGTTGCAAACTTTGTCTTACTTTTAAGTCATGTTACATCATATAGTACTAAAAACTGTTAACCAGTTAGTATTTTATTATTTATACTTACACTTATAATAAACGAATTTAGAATAAAAGCAACGTCAAAACTAAAAAGAGCAATGAAAAAACTATTATTTATTATAACAATAATATTTTTACTTTACACTTATTCAATAAATAAGCAATTTTCTCATAAGTCCATCCATTTAATATTTTTGAACAACTCAATATACCTAACATTGTTGGCGACAATGTTTTTTTTTACTATTGACTTAACTATTTGAAGAAGTTTGTATTTGAAACATAATATTAAATTTATAAAAAGCAATTACACAACCAAATTAAATTCAACACATCAATCATTTCCAATATGTAAGTAATCTGTTGTTTTGAGGTTGTCATCTTCAAGAAGCAATCAGTAACTATTGCCAATTAAGTAATCTCGCCGCGGGGAAATTACAAGGAATTAGTTGGCAATAGCGAATCCATTATGATTATCGTTATAGTTACATACAGGATTGCATCTGTTATTAGGACAGTTCATTAATCGAATTGGGTAAGTTCATATACAATGTTATTACTAACATAATTAATTAAATAAAACCTGAACCTAGTATATTCATGGGTATAGCGCGAAAATATATATTTTTTTATTGTTTTGAAAAACTTCAAAATATTTTCACAGCCGTTCTTATTAATGTACTAAAAGTTTACTAAGGTCATTTATTTTTCATATCCAAAACTAATGAAAATATTATATGCTATAATGACGCGATATTTATCGCGGATTATAGCAAAATATTTTCATTAGCTTTGTATTATGGACCTTCGCAAAGTAAAGCCTAATACAAAAAATTATTTTCATATTCACTTATCTTCAGTTATATACGAAAAGCAATGTTTGTCATCTTTTTAACTTACCAAGTCTTGATTTATAAAATTAGGCGTTACTTTGCGGAGATCCATAATAGTAAAATAAAAGTAATAAAAAATAATTTTGCTATAATTAAGTGTTTCTCGGTTTAAGCATGTGAAATATAAATAGAAAACACATGCTTCACTCACTGTGCCTTAAACCAAAGTGCCAAAGGCCAAACAACAAAGTGTCAGTGCCAAAGACCTTAAACCAATATGATAAATATTTTTTTACAATACACTAAAAAAAAGTATTCGGAACATTATATTGAATATATAATTGATTCAATCGCCTTACTTTCGCATTGCATGTGTATTTACATTGTGTATTGAAACGCAATCACACAACACAAGTATCCTGAGTTCAGAATGGGTTGACCATCAGCAACCCTCTAGCCGCAAGCAAATGGCAAGGAATTATTCTGTAATGGCGAGACCATTCCAGCTAACTGCCGGTCGGTCTTACCTGCCCCAACATTATTGACGACATGCAATTCTGATATTGTCTTTCGTTTCTCTGTTAAAATAACGTCATAATAATAAATAATAACGATAATCTCATAAGCTGAAAAAGAAATATTAACTAAATATCTAAATACCTAGCTCATGAGATAACCGCCATGTGGGATATTCAACAATAATTGTTCCAATTGTTGTGTCGGTTAATGGTCTTATCGCAAAGAGCCTCGACCAACATCTTGAGAGGCTCTCACTTAGTTGTTGGATCAAGCGTATGATACAAAAGGCAGTTTTGCTTGAAACGACACGGATTGTGAGGAGGTTCTTCAATCTGGAGCTTGAGTAGCTTGAGTACTTTCTCCGCTCCCTGTGGTCAACAATTTTTTTATATTTTTAAATGTTTTTTTATGTTAATTTTATATAGATAATTTTTAAAAATATATTACAAATTTGTATATAAATAAATAAAAGAAACATAATAAATATATGGGACACTTACACACACGATCGTCCGTCCCCAAAGTAAGTAACTTAATACTTGTGTTATGTTAGACAGACATCTGGTGATATACTTATATATTTTTCAATACATAACTATGTACATAAATACAAATTTACACCCGGTATACCATAATAGTATACCATAATAATAAAATAAAAAATAATAATAAAATAAAAATAAATAAAATAACCCATAATTTGTAAACATATCCGCTTTAATAAATTACATACTGAATTAAAGGAATTTCATAATTTTGAAGCTGAACTGTTCAATAAAGAATAATAAAAATAAATATAAAGGACAATCACACATACAGTCGTCCGTCCTCAAAGCAAGTAGCTTCATAATTGTGTTATTGGTGAGAGACAACTAAAAACTTATATACGTATATAATTTTGAGATAAATACTTAACTACATACCAAGACTCGTAGAATTAACAAATTGTTATAGAAATGCTGGTCTTCGGTGGAAATCGAACCCGCGACCCGCAAAGCTGAAGTCAGGGTTATTGTCTGGGCCAATAGACCAACCAAAAATCAGTATTTAAGCAATCGCTTTGTCATGTAATCCATATAAAATACAGAACATAAAAATATACTTCTCATGTATTTCTGTTTTCGTACCTAAATTATGGACTATCTACCAGTTTAATAATTTCGCGATATAAAATTATAAAGCTTTTGCCTCATTTGACAACGATTTTATTAACTAATATACATGATTTTTTCTGAACAAAAATATTATTAAAATAAGATTTGCAATCGAAGTATTTCTCATGTACTGTGACTGATATATAAATAACTGGTTTTTTACTAAATCCACATTTAATTGATGAATATAAGCGCAGATGTTAAACAATATAAAAATATATGTAGGGTAAGCTAACCTATTCTTGACACCTATCCAATTAATTGACACCTTAGCAATTTTCGTCCAAAAATAAGAAAATAACAACACTAAATAGTTCCATTTGTACTAATTTTTTTAGATTAAATCATAATTTCTTACTCTGTCAACATTAAGTTGCAATAAAAATAATATGATGACTAAACAGCTAAATGAAAAAGTGCACATAATTATTAAGTACTAATTTATCGTTTTCTTAAAAATTTGACAAGGTAAGTATCTTACAAGTATTGTTAAAACATTCTGTTTTCAGTCTGAAATACATCGATTACAGTGTTATTGTGGTGTTTATAGTCCAAGTTAACTAATCGATCAGATTTATTTAAAAATTTTGTTGTAATTGAGTTTTTTTTTGTGGTGTCAACATATGGTTCACTGAAAGTACAAGAATACCAATATATTGACATCCATGTCAATAATTGGGATGCTGTAAAACTAACTTTACAGAATGGTTAAAGTTTTGAATTGCTATTTCTAAGACTTGTAAACACATGCAACTACTGATATAACTTGTATAGAACTTTGTTCCAAATTTTGACACTGGTGTCAAGTTGTTGTTATGGACAATAGTGTCGATAATTGGGTATTGCCATGTCAATAAATGTTCAGTCTAAATGGGTCACTAAAATTAATTTCGTTAAGATTATATTATATTGCTTCTGCAACATAAAATAATCATAACGAACGAACGAACGAATATTCGAACAAACGTTTCTAGGTTTCATGTTTCAATACAATTCTTTGAATTGAGACATGAAACCTAGAAACCCATTTAGAAATATACAAAAGGAAAAAGTGAAAAGGAAGAAATATTCAATAGATAATATAAGTAAAGCCCTAGATGCAATACACAATGTATGAGTCGAAAGCTAGCAGCCAAAACTTTTCAAGTATCCCGTACAAAATTAATTTACACTACAAAACCTACAGACTTCGATACCTTCAGCATAATTTACGTCCAGGGCCTTCTGCAGTACTCACCGAGGATGAAGAAAGACATTTTGATGGGACTGGATTAATGTACGCTGCAAAAAAGGTTTTCCGAAACAGAAAGATGATGTAATAAGCAATGTTAGTGTTTATTTAACTAAGAAGAAGAGACTTGGCAGATTCATGAACGGCGAAAATTGGTTCAAGCTATTTTTGCAGCGTCACACTAGTCTTAGTTTGCGGACTTCTGAAGCAGTCACAACAGCTAGTGCGTAAAAGCGATGCGATGCGATGTGATAAATATAAGAGAGAACATAGGGCTTAAAAACACAACAAAATAGAATTACTTGAAGATACTGAAAACCCTTCCATTCAACTTTCTACTAAAATTTTATTAAGTTGTACTCCTGTTAAATTACAAGACATTCTTGTAATACCAAAGATGCCACAAAAAAGGAACCAAAAATTCTAAAAGGGCTCCTTTTGTTTTAACCTTAGCTAAATGGAAGGCACAGGAATATCTAACAATTAAAATTAAAGAAGAAAAAGCTGAAGGGATAAGACAAAGAAAAGAAGAGAGAGAGAAAATGAACGAGTAAAAAAATATAAATAAGACCCAGAAGAAAGCAAAGAAGCCAAAACATAAAAAAACAGACTAAATTAAAGTCATTGAAGTAAAAAAAATATTATTTAGTGAAAGTTTTATTTAGAAAACATATTATTTTCCAATACAAAAAAAAATCATTACTAGGATTCAAAATAAAGAAATTGTTTTAGATATGTAATGGTTTCTTTTTAATACATAAAAACATAAATAAGGTACCTATTCTACGTGCTTTACTTAGTTTTCATCAGTATTTTTGAATACTGATGAAAACTGAAGGGTGTCAATAAACTGGAATTTAAAATGTCGATGATAGGGAATTCTGTGTCAATATTTGGGTAAGCCACTGCAATTCGATAAATATCATAAATTCAATAACAAATAATATCCTAATTAGAATTTGATTATACTGGCAACATCTTAAAATAGTTGTCTATATTTACCTAAATTTATCGTTATTTGGAAACACTGTGGAACGCTAATATTTATTTATTTTTATACGCTCGTTCTAAAAGTGTCAATAATTGGGCACTTTACCCTATATACCAAAAATTGACATACGCTGTGAGAATTCCGATAATTAAAACGATCCGAAAACCCAAGGTTGAATATACCTGAATAATCATATTTATCTTTGTCAAGCGTCGGCTTTTTTAGTAAGACGGATCTGTCACAGATTATCTTAAACCATTAGTCATTCCTTTGGTAGAAGACAATCTCGCAGCTTAACCCTTTTTAGCCAATAAGACTCATGGTTAACATCGCAGGAACTTTTTGTCCTTGTTTCTTGACGTTTTTATTTACTATTTTTATTCCCGATCATGAATTAACATGGGTATCGGATATAATGCGCATTTACATATGCGTGTTTACATAAATAATTTAATGAATATTAATGAACTGTCATTTGAATCGCCCCTTTAATAATAGTTTAATTAAACGCTATTGTATTTAAATAGTGGACTAATTTATAGAATTCGGTGGATATAAATAAATAAATAAATATAATATTATGTTGCTTTGATTCACGATTACATTATATCAAAATAATTAGGGCTTTACTTATTAATTAACCATAAAATTGTATGTCTCGTAAATTGTTTTATATATGTGACGTTTATGTCTGATTTTTGTTTATGTAGTATGTCGTGTTTGGAGTTTTTTTTTATCTTTTTAATATAAAAAAACAGAGTATCAACCTGGCACTATTCTGTTATATGTAATCCCATTCGCTTTACACGCTAGTAAATCCACTGTCTTGGGGTTTTATTTCCATCAAAAGACATTTATTTAGACAATTAATGGTAAAGCGAAAAATTGGGGCTCAAACAATAACTGATGCTAATATTATTTTAATAACAGCATTTTAAATTCTGACATTAATAATTACTAAATATTTAATTACTCCATTTCTTCTTTGAAGACTCATTTTAAGCTTATATTTATAGCCTAATGATATGTTATGACGTTATGACAATATTATTATATGCAGTCAAACTCTAAATACTATAATACTAAAGTTACCATAAGTTGACTGGCCTGTTGGCGCAGTGGGTTGTGACCTTGCCTTTAGCACCGCGGGTCGCAGGTCCGATTCATTCAAAAATATTCTATAAATAATTTGTTAGTATTCGAGCCTGGGTGTATAATTATATTTAAATATGTATTTAAAATTAAATATGTATATGTTTACCAGTTGTCTGTCTACCATAATACAAGTATAAAGTTACTTACTTTGGGGACGGACGACCGTGTGTTTAAGTGTCCCATATATTTATTTATTATTTATAGGTCTTAACAGTTTCACGGTGAATCAGCCGATATGATGTACCGATATAGCTCTCTTTGAACCTGTACAAGACAGTAACGTCTGAATGTAAATAGTATGAATTATATGTTTAAAAGAGCAACCGCCGAGTTTCTTGCTGGCTCTTCTCGGTAGGAACAGCTTTCCGAACCAGCGGTAGAGTTGACGATTCAAAAGCACTTGTTTACAAGTTTATTTGAATAAAGAATATTTTGAATAACTACAGGTCAAGCTTCCAAACAAAAAGAACATATAAAACAACAACATATACTCTTAATTGTATGATAACAATATTATAATAAATACATTCCTAATACTACTTCTGGATGAAATAAAATGAATCCACGCACACTATAATTCTATAAATACAATAAAAATTACCTAATAATAATCGAATGTCAAACTAAAAACATTAACGCGATCGCAACGCTACGCCACAGATTATTAAAAGCGATTGTTTGAGATATTACTTGAATTATAGTAATTGAGTTCTAACCAGTTTTTTCAACCACTAAACACTGGTTTGAATCAATAAACCTATCAGCATTTACATATCTCATTCCCGTTAAATTCATTTAATTTAATTATTTACCCATCTGTATCTAATAATGACTTCATTATTCAAACGAGATATCAACCTTATCGGCACTCTTAAAAAAGTAAATGAACCTAATACTACATCACCTGTGTAGCGATAAATAAAGCGGTAGAATCTTTAACATCTCAATTTCTTGTATTGGAAACAATAATATTTCCTGAAACAGGATATTTATTTAAAACAAGGCGTTGATAAAGTAATTTTCTTTTAACCTTAACCATGTCTTTATGGAGTGGTCATTACTTAGCAATGGTACACAGCCCGCTCTGAGCAATGACTGTGTATTAATCAAAATGCCATATTTGCGTCCCTTTCTTTATATGTCGTCCTCTCAGTCGCACCAGTCACGAATATGTCGCTCTATGAACACGGAGAATAATTGTAACAACCTGTATATCCAGTTATTGCAAAATAGACTGTAGGCTTAGTGAGTTTAAATTTATTTTTACTTAATTAATCTTAGATTTTACGATCTTACAGTTTAGTGTAAATAGTCAGGCTTTGCAGACTTACTCTCCTGAGACGAAATTCGGTATTTTTTCCTTTACTCCATCACGAAACGTTTTCTCACTTTTTCAGATAGGACATTTCTTATGTTTGCTCCATCCTCTATTTCTTACGCATTATCTCGTAGTCATTAGTTCCTTTTTGAGATACTCACCTTAATGATTTTAAGTCCTTTTTATACTTATATTGGTTGTTAGTTATTATAGATTTATAAGCTTTATAAGTTAAAAAGAGTTTTAAATATGAATGTGGATGGATGGATTGTGTGAAAAATGATATGCATGTTAAAGGAGTGGCACCAGAGTTGACGAATGATAGAGGAGAATGGAAGAAGAAGACATATTGCGCCGACCCCACTTAGAGTGGGATAAGGGTAAGAGAATGATGATGAAGCTTTATAAGTTGACCAATTTGTTGATAAATATTGTTATTTGTTTCTTCAATTTGCTCGAACTGTATAAATTTTTATTCTTCTATTATAACAGCGAAACCCTCATCATATAGCCCTTACCCCGCTATAAGTGGGGTCAGCATAACATGCAGTTAAAGGATTTGGGTAGATATTTTAAAATCCGCCTGCCTGACGGCAACTTAGTCACCTTTTACGACACCTCGGTTAGAAATGAGGGTGGTCTATTCTACTCAGCCAGATACCACACGGGACCCGCTGTGTAACTATTTATGATTTAGCTAGGTATTTTACGACCGGCCGCCTCCCTGACGTCAACTTACCTAAGTCGCAGTTTACGACACTTCACTTAGATGAGAAATGAGGATGGTCTATTCTGCTGAGTCGGATACCGCAAGACAGTTACCTTAGTCGTCTTTTACGACATCTCGGTTAGAAAAGAGGGTGGTCTTTTCCACTAAGCCGGATACCACACGACTTAATAACAATCTTTTATAGTGCTAAATTTCACATGTATAGTTAGTGTAATTATTCCTCCAACTTTGCACTAGTAATATCGAAGGTGCTAAGATTTTTATAATCTCCACAGACATCCATTTAGAAGACATTGAACAGCGCCGCACAAGTTCCGCTGCCTATGCGCTGAGAAGTCTTGTCCACACCTTACACTAAAAATATAAATAGCGAATGCAACTTAGCACAAGAATAACGAATAAATATTAAAAATAAGAACTACAATTAATTGCGTAAGTATTAAATAAGCGTTTCAAAATTGCAATATTTAAATTCATCATCTTCCTGCCCTTATCCCACTCTAAGTGGGGTCGGCACAACATGTTATCACATGATTTGGCTACGTATTTTACGACTGGTCGCCTGCCTGACGTCAACTTATCACCTCGATAAGAAAGATGGTGGTCTATTGTACTTAACTGGATACAACACGGTGGGTCAACTTACCTTAGTCGCCTTTTACGACACCTCGGTAAGAAATGAGGGTGGTCTATTCTACTCAGCCGGATACCACGCGGCGGGTCGACTTACCTTAGTTGCCTTTTACGACATCTCGGTAAGAAATGAGGGTGGTCTATGGTGAAGTAAGTTGATCCACCGTGTGGTATCCAGTTTAGTAGAATATACTACCCTCTTTCTTACCGAGGTGGCGTAAAATACGACTAAAGTAAGTTGACGTCTGGTAGGCGGCCGGTTGTAAAAACGCAGCCAAATCATGTGACAGCATGTTTATAACATGTTGTGCCGACCCCACTTAGTGTGGGATAAGGGCAGGAAGATGATGACCCATATATTTGTATATTTATTTTATAAATATTTATTAAAAATGTTTCTAGCTCACTAGAAACATTATTATCATACGGTATATCGACGTGGGTAGACTTGAATTGCCGCTAAACCGTTATCCACCTTAACGTAGTTAAGCTATGTAGATGATTTCGTTCGATATACAATATATACCTACCAATATACTTTGACCTACCTTCCCCCCTCCAGCTAATGCAATTCAAGATAACGGTGAAGTATCTGATCGTAGTTCACGGCTCTTGTGATTTTAGTCGCGATATCAAAGTTTGAGGTGAGCGGCTCCATTGTCGTAGTGAATTGATTAATGTCGTAGTTTATCTACCGATATGACAACAATGGCATCTTACCCGAACGCCTTAATGCTGTTTATAGGTTTTATTTACCAACCCTTTTATACATGGTGTTTTGATTGTTATATTAGACAGTTTGTGACGGTAATGTGACTGAGTTATTAAGCAATTCTGAGAAATGTCAGTGACGTGGCAGTTCTGAGACCTTTAAACTTTTACTTGTTTGAATGTATATTTATAGAGATATTTAATACCAGAAAATCATTATGAATTTTATGATGTATAGAAGTTTTTGTACTCCTTTTACAGATCTATTTTAATATATATTTCATGTAAGTACTGGTTATTTACTAAAATTATCAAATTATGCTCTTGATGAAGCGATAAATCCCTCTGATTCTTCCCGGATCGATCTGATTTTTGTGATGGAGATATTTGGTTGGAGTGTAACAAAAGCTACTCTTAATTTCAAGACTACAGACCACGCGAACGAAGTTGCGCGGGTAAAAGCTAGTTTCTTATAAAGTAAGGTTTTCTTTTACATTTGGCAGATTTTTACAGCATTTTCAGTAACTTTCGACAAGAACTGAAACTCCTTTCCTGAAAAAAGGGGGGTACAGAGATTCTCTTACATAATGGAACATTTTAGGGTAGGTACTTCTTGTGCAGATCGTGAAGACTTATAGTATAATTCTTTTAAGCAATGGCTAAAATATGCTGCAAATAACGCCTTGGACGAGCGAAATTAAACAAACATGTTATGGATAAATTATAAGCAGCGACCCATGCATTTCACATAAAATTACTTATTAAAGACTTGATGTCACACTTCTTTAGTGATAGAACTGTTCTTAACGTGCAAAGAAAAATTTTTGAAATAAACTGGCTTCAATTTTATTGGTAAGTTAGTAACGGTTAGTAACTGTTACTATGCCACTGGTCATGGTAGTCGATATTGTGCCTTTCTGGAAAAAGAGTTATAAAGTTATAACAGCTGCACAAAAAAAGAAATCTATTAATACAATATTATTAGTAGTACATATAATTAAATTATATTACAAAATCTCATATATCTCAACTAAACTTTGATAATTGATTTATGTGCATGAATTGTTTATATAGTATAAGTAATAATTACACTTAACATTAATAATTAAAGTAATTTAAGTTATAAATAGCTTGTATATTTATTTCCCTTAAAAATGAATAAAATACATAAACTTAAAAAACTTAAAATATAGCTTGAAATAGAGCACGCTGAAATAAACGTCACTCATACGTTTGACAAATGATTCGAGCTCCGTCCCATTCTATGCAAATGTTCACTCTCGTGTTCCTAACATTTTGATAAGTAGCATTGATTGATACGGACATTAGGTTTTTTGTAACGTCTATTGTATACCGCAGCTTGTGACAATGGTCGCTTTGGTTACGACAAGGTTATCATCATATTTGATGAAACTATAGAAACTATATATAGAAAATGTAACTCACTGAGCTACGTTAATCCGCTTGCAACATTTACAAAGTATTATCTGAGTTAAGACAAAAAATATCATCACATCATCGAATATTAAACAAATAGATCGCGTCATTACGTTATTTTCGCTAAAAAAACATTGTAAGGAATGTACATCTCGGGAGAATTTCTGGTATATGTGTAATCTGTGAACCCAAAACGAAGCGATGTAATGTACAAAATCCCCCGCGATTGTTACGAAGAAAGCTTTTAACTGAGATTAACGAAAAAGAAAGATCTCTTGACGGACGATTGAGTGAAGCATTTCGAAGTAATTTTAAATATATGAAACTAGCTGTTCGGCCACGTGTTGCTGTGGCTCAGTCTGATTTCGAATTCCCATCGAAATAGAACTCAACTGTTAAAAAAATGCTCCAATCGCCACCAAGTTTTACAGAAGCATCCGCTGGGTCATTTTAAAGAGTATATCAAAACTTCATTAAAATCGATCCAATCTTTTCGAAGTCTTTAAAAATATACTGACAAATATTCATTTTTATATATTAAGATTAGAGGGATGTCTAGCATTATATACAGTTTTGAGAAAACTGGTTCGTTTTTTAGTTAAACAAACATCTACCCATATTTTTTTCGATTTGAGCTTTTAATATATAATAAAATTTTTGATAATTTGAAATTTATATTGAACAAACTATGGTCTACCCGGAATATTCAACCAAATTCATTTCATATTATTTGTATATTTTTCTTACAGAAAAAATGTTACTGATTTGATGGTGATATGTCATAACTACTGTTTTGTTAACACGTATCTTTAAATATAAAAGTAATAATAAAATTAATTGGCTATAATCCGCCATGAAGTAAAATAGAAAATATAAATAATGCTTAATGTAGAGTGGACAATCCGTTTTCATACCTGAACCGCCACCTGATACACAAACCTCCAACACCGCCACCACAATGCACAAGCACTACATACGTTCACTATCACAAACTCAGTTTTTTTAGGTTTGTGCAGTTGTTTTTACGAATCCTCCATATATCAGGTATGACGACGGATCTCCGCAAAGTAACGCCTAATTCTATGAATTATTTTAAAGATTTAAAATATCTTTAGATCTAATTTTAAAATACTTCGTAGTAACTTCGAAACGCTATAAATTAAATTGTTACATAAAATATGCAAAGATCAAAAGCGAAATTAATTTCTCCGTCATTTCATAGCGTCGTTTAATCATGACCCTCCTAAAGCTTTTCTACAGCAAACAATTTAATTAGTAGAGAAATCCATAGCATGCATAGCAAGATTTTGTGGGAAAACCCCATTTATCATACATCCCTTTGTCTACAAACCTGTCAAAGCCTGTACCTAAGGGTAGATTTACATTGTTAGAGACAAATCATTAACGCTGGTATTTAACAGTTTTGACGTCGAAAATGATTCTAATTTTATACATAGGATGAATAAACGCCGTGTGGTATCCGGCTGAATAGAATAGGCCAACCTCATTTCTTACTGAGATGTCGTAAAAGGCGACTAATGTAAGTCGACCCACCGTGTGGTATCCGGCTGAGTAGAATAGATCAATCTCATTTCTTACCGATGTGTCGTAAAATGCGACTAAGGTAAGTCGACCCGCCGTGTGGTATTCGGCTGAGTAGAATAGACCAACCTCATTTCTTGCCGAGGTGTCGTAAAAGGCGACTAAGGTAAGTTGACCCACCGTGTAGTATCCGGTTTAGTAGAATAGACCACCCTCTTTATTACCGAGGTGTCGTAAAATACGACAGAGGTAAGTTGACGTCAGGAAGGCGGCCGGTCGTAACAACGCTGCCAAATCATGTGACAGCATGTTATAAACATGCTGTGCCGACCCCACTTAGAGTGGGATACGGGCAGGAAAATGATGATATTGAATGAATAACTAAGCTGTGATAGCCCAGCGGTATATCACCGTGCGCCTCTTTCGAGGAGGTCACAGGTTCAAAAAGCAGGCACCAATGAGTTTCTATTAAAACTTATGTGTCTAATTGATAATTGCAATTTATCATACGCTTTTCGGTGAAGGAAAACATCGTGAGGAAACCTGCATATCTCTAGAGAATTCTGGATATATGTGTAACCTACCAATCCGCATTGGAGCAGCGTTGTAGGTCTTAGCTCCAATCCCTTACTCCAAAAACGGAGAGAAGAGGCCTATGCCATTGGGATAGAAACAGGCCTTTACTTTACTTATATTATATCCATGATAATATAGTAGGTAGTAATTACTCCCATTTCAATACAGTTCAAGTTTTTTGTTAGATTGTAATGATTTGTATTTTTGATTACAGATAACCTAATGGCATAATGATTTCTACAACGTGAAACAATACTAACAACTTATATCAGACAGCAGCGTTATAGACTCATTGCGACCACCAACCCATCTTCTAACGTAGCGTAACCTTTATCTTAAAAGTTTCAACTACTCCTAAGTTATTTAATAAAATTAAATTTATTTAACAAAAATCATAAATGTTTTATTTCCGCGGAGCCTATCCTTATTTGCTTCGGTTACGGGAGAAGCGATTGTAGAGATTGTCGTAGTGAAAGTGTGTAGCGCTTGTGTGGTGTGTTGTTGGTGGCGGCGTTCTCTAATACGTGTAGTGACTGGTTCTGAAGTTATAAGGTATGTGAATATTGCCTACTTTCTAGACTTACAATTACATAGAGATTTTTAACACACGAATTATAACCAAATAATTCAATCCTAAATTATGAACCAAAACATTGATAGGTATAAATAATGTTGCCCTTTGACGGAATAGAACCCGTGACTTTTAGAGCTAAAGGCATGATTACTGCAACCTATGCCAAAGGGCCAATCAACACAAGTTCAAAAAAGCAATTAAAAAGACACTGATTCATAAAGCTTATTATACTGTTGAGGACTATGTTGATGATAAGAAAGCTTGGTTTTAAATTGCGACCAGCTACGCACTAGATTATATTATAAATTTTTAATTTGTTCTTAATTAAGCCATTATTGTAATACTCAATTTTGAAAAGATTGACCGCCGAGTTTCTTTCTGGTTCTTCTCGGTAAGAGCAACATTCCAAACCAGTTGTAGCTTCATTAATCATATTGATCCTTGAAGATTCAAAAGTGCTTGAAAGAGCTTATTTTAATAAAGATTATTTCGATTTGATTTGATTTCAAATGTAACATGGAACATCTACAATTATAACAGTACCAAAAATATTAACATCTGAATGAATGGTCGTTACAAATAGATAATATAAACTATTGCAATCCGAAAGTGAGACATTAAGGCTCAAATGACAAAAGCAAATAAACGTGACTGCAAGCACGACGAATGCAAATGATGAGAACCGACCTTCGACTTATACTCGAAAGCGCTTTTAGTGCAAATAATAGATACACCTACATATGTAATATCTACACTAAGGTAGCTTGGCAGATGACATTAAAATGGAGAAAAATAGCAATGTATTACATTTACAATACATTACATTACATTACATATTTTGTAAGAAGCATTAAGAGTGGTTTCGCAACTATTTAAATCAACGAATTATTGTTTTAATTTTTGAATTTATATTATTTTTAATAGTCTATATTAATTTTCTGTATTTAGCTGAAGTAAAAAGGTTTTATATTTACATTTATAATTTTTTTTTATATAGACATATTATAGAGAGTAAACTTTAGCCTATGTAGTATATTATATTGTACCTAGCTATACCCCACTGTCGTGTGGTATCCATCTGAGTACAATAGATTCTCATTTCTTACCGAGGTGTCGAAAAAAGCGACTAACGGAAGTTGACCGGATACGAACTGAACGGATATCTATTCGGTTTTTACTTAAAAGGTAGTGCAATTCTTCCGTATAGGTTAATGGTACATTACGGTTTAATGTAAATTTTGTTGAAGAGGTCGCGGATTTCTATAAAATTCTAAAAAAAGAAAAAAATAATTATGTAGTTGGGGATCGATCCTAGGTATTTCATTTAGATTTCTCGAGACTGCCCGTTCCCTGAATAATCTACGCTGACTTAACAGTTAATGACAAGAACTCAAATTAATATAAATTTTTGTATTTTTTTAATACCCAAAATCTGGGATAAAAGTATTTTTTACATAAAACCTAGTTAGATTGATTTTTCTCCCCCAAAATGCTGAATATGCATGCTGAATTACAGGAAAATCGCCGTTGAAGCCGTTTCCAAGATTCCCAATAAATATATATATACATACATGATTAACTCATTTAAATATTAAAGATGTTATGCTGTTGGAGATCCATAAATAAATAAACAACTTTTATATTCAAAATTCCAATTAAATACGCCGATTTTTACGCGGGAAAAGCTGCCAGCAAAACTAGTTAGTAATGGAACAAAGATGAATAACCTAAGGATTGCAGTTTGGTAATAGGATAGTGACAAAGTGTTGTCCGCATAAATAAGCAACAATGTTGTGCCGTTCTTTGGGCGGTTCCAGCTATTCCCGTCGGCGGCGAGCTATTTCAGGACTTCCGACGGCTACATGTCAATGAAATTTAGACGAATAGATTAATTTCCACGGTATAGATGACTGAAGGAGTTCAACTAATTAAGATATCGTTTGAAGATTTTGATTTAGCCTGAGTAGAATAGACCACCCTATTACTTACCGAAGTGTCGTAAAAGGCGACTAAGATAAATCGACCCGCCGTGTGGTATCCGGCTGAGTAGAATGGATCAACCCCATTTCTTACCGAGGTGTCGTAAGAGGCGACTAAGGTAAGTTGACCCACCGTGTGGTGTCGTAATTGAATCACCGTAATTGAAATTATCAATAAGACATATAAGTTCACCTGCTCGTGATGCACCCTGCATATAGACGAGGCTCTGGCGACCGGCTTATGGAGGCTTATAACCATTCCCTTGCTGACCGAAATGTTACAGACCGACAGCGGGCAGTAGCGTTGTCAAAATGGTCAGCTCTGCGATCACCAACCCACATGCCAAGCGTGGCGATTACTGGCATATACCTTCATGGACATACACACTATATAAGTTTTAAAAGAAAAACTCAAAAGTGCCTGCACGGGGCATGAACCCATGACCCCTGGAAAGAGTCACACGCTCTCACCGCTAAGCGATAAGCTTACATGTAAAATTATAGGTATAAAAAATATGCGAGTAGTTAAAACTTATAAAATTACAATGTAAGGTAGCAAAAAGAAAATTATTCTACAAGTCTAAATAATTAGGTGACAGGTAACAACGTAATTTGACTTTTTCATCATCACACCGACGTTCGTATCATTTTTCAAAAATAATGATAACCATTCCGCACTTTGTCGGCATCGGCGTTAAACGCGATTAACCGTGCCGATCATTATAACATCATTAATCGGAACTATTATCTTACTTGACGACGTTATAATTGCATCTATGTAAGACCTAAACGTTGAAGAAATATCTGTTAATATCTTGAGGGTGTAAAAATGTGGTTACGGTTTGCATATTCCAATCAATACTTAAGTTTTTACATACAACGTTTACGTGAGGTCACAATTTTCTCATATTCGTGGTCTCTCGCTGTTCTGCCAACATCGTCATGTCAAATCCTAGTCATACATCAGTCCTTTATTGTATTTCACCCTTGACTATCGAAAATATAGGCATCCTAAAGGCGTCCTATAGATATTTTATTTATAAACGTTATTGAACAATACTTACTCTATAAAAAGCTGTGATGGCCCAGCGGTGCGACCGTGTGAATCTCTAGAGACGATCACGGGTTCAAACCCGGACAGACACCAATGAGTTTTTCTCTTAAAACTTATGTGTCTAATTGATAATTGCAATTTAACACACGCTTTTAGGTAAGGAAAACATCGTGAGGAAACCTGCATATCTCTAGAGAATTCTGGAGGTATGTGTAACCTACCAATCCGCATTGGAGCAGCGTGGTAGGTCTTAGCTCCAAGGCCTCTTCTCTCCATTTTTGGAGAGAACTCCAAAAATGGAGAGAAGAGGCCTATTCTCAGCAGTGGGATAGTAACAGGCCGTTACTTACTTTACTTACTCTATATGTATATACAAATATTTGAAAAAAAGGCGAACTAAATGCTTTAAGCATTATCTTCCAGCAAACCTTTAGGAGTGAATAAAATGTGTATGTAGGCGTGCTATAATA
This sequence comes from Morpho helenor, assembly GCA_029227775.1. Classification (NCBI taxonomy): domain Eukaryota; kingdom Metazoa; phylum Arthropoda; class Insecta; order Lepidoptera; family Nymphalidae; genus Morpho; species Morpho helenor. Next base: position 5,778,080 of record JARGCU010000020.1, read on the forward strand.
TGATAATTAAATATTAATAATAAAACTAAGGAAATACTAAAACTAAAAACAAAATTTGTATATAACAGGGTATATAGGAGATTGTCATATGGTATAGACTAAGAATAAGAATTAAATAAATACAATGAGTATATAGTAAAGAATAAATTACCTCGCATTTTTTATATGACCCTGACGATCAAATAGCGATCGCAAACACAGAAAGACTTAATACACACAGCGTCTTCGCCGGAAAAGACGAGGTCCCAGTTTTCTGACGTCGGTTGGTCTTGGCTTTTCTATAAATGATTTTGTTGGACCTTGTGTCTGGGTGTATATTTGTATTTACTTAAATACAACTTAAATTAAATACATACTTATGTATTTAAAAAATATATATACCTAAGTATATATTCACCAGTTGTCTGTCTACCATAACACAAGTATTAAGTTGCTTACTTTGGGGACGGACGACCGTGTGTAAGTGTCCCATATGTTTATTTTATTAAAGTCATACCATCAGCCCTCCACTACACGTCTCCCTAAGCCGTGGTCCGGCCTCACAGGAATCACCCTTACGACGACTTTCCCCGACCGTTGTAGCATCTGCGCTCTATTTTCCGCATTTCGGAACCTCAACGATGCATCTGCGCTCGTCTGTCCCGCCTGTTGACGGTGTAAAAGCCGTTAGGGCTAACAAAAAACAATTCGAAAAAAATATATTTCAACTTAAGTCGTATTCTGGTTTCGCAGAAGCAATCCTAAGATATACATTTCCCGACGCTGGTAGAGCTTCATACAACAACGTGATGACTAGTCACAGTCACACCATCAGCCCTCCACTACACATACCCCTATGCTATGTTCTGATCTCACATTAGACATCTTAAGGTCAACATTTTCCGACGCTAGTAGTTCATATAACAGCGTGATGACTATTTACAGTCATACCACTAGCCCTCCACTATAGGTCACCCTAAGACGTGTCTGACATCAAATTCAAATTCAAATTCAAAATATTCTTTATTCAAATAAACTTGTAAACAAGTGCTTTTGAATCGTCAACTCTACTGCTGGTTCGGAAAGCTGTTCCTACCGAGAAGAGCCAGCAAGAAACTCGGCGGTTGCTCTTTTAAAAATATAATTCTTAATACTATTTACATTATGTCGTTACTGTTTTGTACAGGCTCAAAGAGAGCTATATCCACACATTCTTATCTTCTAAATAATCCTCAAGAGTATAGTAGGCTTTCTGTATCAGCCTCTTTTTAACAGTGTTTTTAAACTGCTGTAATGGCAATGCTGAAATTGATTGCGGAATTTTATTAAAGAATCTTATACGAAAACCCACAAACGAATTACGTACTTTTGCAAGGCGTAAAGCAGGGCCGCAAGCTTATGTCGGTTCCTGCTTTGTCTATTGTATATCAGAGAAGGCATCCAAAAGACGACGTTCACCGACCCCACTTAGAGCGGGATAAGGGCAAGAGGATGATGATACATGATACCTAATCTTATAATTCATAATCATGATATCTCATATAATAAAAAAAATATACATATTGGTTTAAAATAATTCGCCGAATGGGCGTCATATTACCTACTTCCTCAAATTTTACTATTATTGTAAGTGATCGAATATGACATGGTGATCAAATATGTAAGTTATTTATTTATTTAATGATGTTTGTGGAGGTCTTTTATTTTACTTGATTTATTTATTTATATATGTACCATAAAAAATATTGAAACAACATTATTGGTAAAGAAAAAGTGTACAAAGATCAACTTATCCCTATGACAGAGATTTCTTTTATTTTACTTGATTTATTTATTTATATATGTACCATAAAAAATATTGAAAAAAACATTATTGGTAAAGAAAAAGTGTACAAAGATCAACTTATCCCTATGACAGATGCCAGTTAACCTACGAAGTGAGACAATTTATACTTAAGAAAAAGTTATAAATATCAAACATTATGAATGAGTGTTATGATTTTGGAGTTGATCACAATTGCAAGATGGAGATAGATTTTAAAGAAAAAATTTAAGGATCCCTTGGATTCAAACGTAAAGACCGTTAGGAGTTTAAATCCCTTTAAACGATATGTCCCCTATGTCTGGTATACAAAGTTTTTGGTAGGAAATAGGTAAAAATTGAGATATTTTCAATAAATCTCAGATAACAGCAGTTTCTATCTATATTTAAATCTTCGTAAGTGAATATGTAGGCACCTACTTCTCATAGATGAGTCGGTATCATACATCCCCCGTTCTGACGTAACTCCCTTACCGTTCTATTTCAAGTTGGAACTTATAAAAAACAATATGGACAAAGATGGGTATATATAACTTACCATATATGGAAAGGAGATAGCCAATGTCACTCAATGTCATCTTTAAAAGCGTTCAATGAGTATGTATCCAGTGACGATAAGTTTGTCATTAATTTATTTTATTAATATTACTAGGTTCTGCTCCCGAGTTTGTCTGCGTAGATTTCACGACCAAGATAAGAAGACTATCTCTTTTTTATCATAATCATCATCCTTCTGCAATTATTTCACTCTAAGTGGGGGTCGGCACAACATTTTATAAACATGTTGTAAAATGATTTAGCTACGTATTTTACAAAGCCTTCTGCCTGTTGTCAACTTACCTTAGTCGTATTCTACGACACCTCGGTAAAAAAGAGGGTGGTCTATTCTACTCAACCGGATACCGCACGGTGGGTCAACTTACCTTAGTCACCTTTTACGACACCTTGGTAAGAAATGAGGGTAGTCTATTCGACTCAGCCGAATACGACGACATTTTATCGTACATTTAAATCACATCTGCCATTTATCATATAATATACTACTTAAATATATTAATAATATCCGTCAAAATTTTTGTTAACATTATTAAAATCGCTCAATTGATTTTAACGCAATTTTTGTAAATATCATTTGCTATGTCGAACATAAGACTCAGGATATTTGGGTACCCCACACTGGTAGCTCTTTTGTCAAATTTTAAATAATTTCAGTCACATATAAGTTGGATTGTGTAAGGACATCAACTTGCCAGACCCAGTCGTAGTTAAATAAATAAAGTAATGTAAACTATATAATACTAGTACTATCCCGCGGTTTCACCCGCATAAATACCGATTTCATGACAGTGGAAAGTCTACTAAGTCGGACTATAGATTTATGTTTGTTAAATATATCATCAATAGTTTCCGCAGCGCATGCAGTGACAGATTTTGATGACTAATTTTTTACACCTTACACTACCGTACCGGTACCGGTCCCTATTTTTTTAAATTTAATATATCCTATGTTGCTCAGTAAAGATGCAGCTTTCCAATGGTGAAAGATTTTTTTAAATGTCCAGTAGTTTTTGTGTGAAAACATTACAAACATACATACAAATTTGTCAAATGTCTTACACAAATTTACTGAATATATGTCATAAATACTTAAAATATGTTTTCTCGCTTGTCATATTTACTATATTTATGGGAATTTTCAATGTTATATATAATTCATGGTAAATTGGTACAATGCAATATTTCTGCTGTTCTGAAACGATAAAATAACGGTTTTTATACGAAATTAAACATGTATATACGTAACTATATTATAAAAAGGTATTCTTATAAATTTGGTTTTATATAAGATAGTGCGTTTAAAAATAACGGCATAAAAGTTAATTAGGAATAATTTTAATATATTAATAATATTACTATTTTCTATAAACGAAACTTGTTTCGCCTAGTATACAATATAACAAATGAGTTGGGCTGCGTCCGAGTTGCCGACGCCGGGGTGTGGCGGGCCTGGGCGGGACGCGCGGGGGACCCGCCCAAAACAAAATGGCTGGCGAACGCGCCAATTTTTAAATTAAGAATTGATAGAACTCAGCTACTTTTGATTATAGAACCAAAATTGTATAAATACATTGACAATCAGATCAATTTTTAAATTATGAATTGATAGAACTCAGCTACTTTTGATTATAGAACGAAAATTAAAAAATACATTGACAATAAGATCAATTTTTAAATTAAGAATCGATAGAACTCAGCTACTTTCGATTATAGAACCAAAATTTTATAAATACATTGAAATACTATATAGCTATATAGAAACTAGAGTCCAGATGTCATACTAAATTTGCCATATTACAACAAAGAGAGAGCAAATTACACTGTCTATCTGTCTCTTTTATATGTGTGATTAGACAAGGATAATCATCTTCCATTTATTGTAACACTCTCACGTACATGCCTACTCTAAGTATAATAGCTCTATGGATAGAACTCAGCTACTTTTGAATATAGAACAAAAATCTAAAAGAGGCATTGACAAATTTAAGTGATTTTATTAATATCACATTCAAAATAAGGACAGATCAAGTTTTGAATTTAGAACTTTTAAAACTCAGCTACTAGATTTTAGAATAAAATTTAAAAGACATTGGCTCAAATTATAAATTTAGCTGAATATTTCTTTCTAACATACGAAATAAACAACAGAAATCGCTTATATATTTCAATTACATTAAAATTATTAATTTAATATAAAAATAAAACCGGTAACATATTAAACATAATCGGTTTTGAAACCAACATATGTATTTATTTTTATAATAAACTTATACATTTTAAAGTCACATAAAAATAAATGCAAAACCTGTTACCCTTAAAGATTATCTTGTATTGTATCGTAATAAATGTCGTAACATCAAGTATCATAAATTCAACATACAAAGACTGCCGACTTCACACGAGCATTTATAAACAAATCGTTATTGCAATTTAAGGACCTATTTAAAAGCTATAAATCGACTAACACAATGTAAAATGCACCTAAACATTATAAAATTAAAGTATAATTTCGCTTGCTTAAAACGGGGCCTTAATTCTCATAAACTATTTTCCGTGCGAACAAAATGAAGAGACGACGCGTCTGTCCTTTTTTGACTCCAGCAATAACTCATAAGCGTGAAAGGAAGAGACAATATTTACGAGGTGTTTATATCGATACAGCGGCGTTGATACAAGCATTGCTTTGGTTTATTGCAGTCAATAAAATTGAATGTTATGAGGCAAGGTCGCACGTGAAAGATTGTGATTTATGTCTTCATCTTGAAACTAAGTTTAATACGGTGTTTGGGGACCAGTTGTTTAGTTTTTAAGCTAAAGTATGTCTCGAGGCGTCTCGTGAGGCGATAAGAAACTTTCGGGCTTTATGGTAACTTAGCTTAAACAGATTATGTTAGGAATTTGCCTATCTAGAGTAGTGATGTACTACGTAAACATAATTTCACTGATCCGGGAAGACTTAACGATATTTTTAACATAAAATGAAAGTAATTAAAATATTACCTATATAATGAATTTATCTCGCTTATAATATAATCCATGTGACATATTTCACTTCTCAACAAGTCTCCCCTCTCTTAAAAATAATAATCATTAAGGACATTTTCTTACAACAAATCCCTTAGTTCAATGCAAACATGAAGACACCTTTTATGGCTTATGCAAACCTAGTAGGGGCGAATGTAATTATTCCGAACTCATACAGTTTAAAACCTTTTGCCAGAAGTGGGTACAAGAGTATTGATGCAAGTATTTAGCGAGTCGTCGGTATTTCTTCATTTCAGTCTGTTTTTCGCTCTTGATTGGATTCCGACGAAGATTGTTTGTTGTCGCCAAAGGTACTGATACTTCTACAAGAGTATTGAAGCAAGTATTCAGCGGGACTTCGTCTTATTTCTTCATTTCAGTCTGTTTTTCGCTCTTGATTGAAGTCCGACGAAGATTGTTTATTTGCCAAAGGTGATGCTTCAACCAGCCAAACTCCCACCAGAAGCCTAGAACCGTATACTAGTAAAATCCTCACCAAAATTGACGTTCCAAGATTGTACTTTCTAGACTCTTTATAGTCAACTAAACTGTATTTTCGGGTGGAATGTAGGTCTTTCAATGCCAAATCTCCCGCCAATTCACATAGATGCCATGCTATTGTGGAACAGGTCAATTTAGCATCTTGCAGTGAGAAATTTATATACAGCAAAAGTTTTATAATCGGCATATGTTAAGAAAATCTGTGTAATGCTAAGTGTAGAAAGCAAAACCGTTGTCATAACTTATACACGCTAATTAGCATCAGGTATGGCAAAGCATTTTTCGTAAAGCGTATCTCCTGACAGTGGTTTACATTTGGTTACACAACAACATTGTTGTAGTAAATATGTGAATTGTTTTTGTAGTGTGCTGTTGTTGGTGGTAGTGGTAAGTACTGTTCTTGTAGACGGAAAAAAACGAAATATGGATTTCACAAAATTAATAAATAAAGCATTTTATCTGATAAGTACATAGCCTATTTTCTATACGAATAAAACACATTGACTATGTCGCACACACGGACATATTAGAAATTGTTTCACTCGATCAAGATTCAATCGGAATTTTTTTGATCTACGTCTTACAATAAAACAAGTTTAAAGGACTAGATTCCAGGCCGCAATAAAAGTTAATATAAAAAATGTAACAAACTAGTCGATTACAAACATCGGGACACTATCTCAGTGCGGCCGTGAACCCAATCTGTACAAGTGCAATGGCACAAGGGGGGCTCATCAATCACAGTTGCTATCATTGAGATGACTGACTGACCAATTTAATATGACCTTTCAACTCTAAGATATGTTCGCGATGAGACACATCGTTAGAATATTAAATGAAGTCACAATCGCTTAAAAATATATATATTGCAAATATGGTAAAGATCTTAGACCAAACAGCCTAGTCAGTAATAAAATCTATATATTCGTAGAGACCTTGTAAATAAAATCTTTAAATATATTTTCTGTTCGTTTAGGTATAATTTAAAAGTTAGCCGTGTGGTATCCGGCTAAGTAGAATAGTACCACTCTCATTTCTTACCGAGGTGTCGTAAAAGGCGACTAAGGTAAGTTGAACCACCGTGTGGTATCCGGCTGAGTAGAATAGACCACCCTCATTTCTTACTGAGGTGTCGTAAAAGGCGACTAAGGTAAGTTTACCCACCGTGTATTACTCGGTTTAGTAGAATAGACCACCCCCTATCTTACCGAGGTGTCGTAAAATACGACTAAGGTAAGTTGATGTCAGGCAGGCGGCCGGTCGTAAAATACGTAGCCGAATCATGTTACAACATGTTTATAACATGTTGTGCGGACCCCACTTAGAGTGGGATAAGGGCAGGAAGATGATGATTAATTAACATAATATTGCAAATGAGGCAATGATCGTAGACCAAACAGTAAATAAAAATGTAAATAAAATCTTTACATTTCTGTTAATTTACCTAGGTATAATTAAAAAGTGTTTTTATAGTCTGAAATAATAAACCTTTTTAATGACCTTTTTCTAAAAAAAATAAGTATGTCTATATCAGATTTTTTCTTAGATTCGACCAATAAATAACTCTGTAAGTAAATCTAAGTTTATCCGAATATATGAAAAATTATCGAAGTACTATATACTAAGTGTGACAATTCAAGAAAACGATTTAAATCTACATAAATACTTATTTTTAATTAGTTTTTGGATGTTTTTGTTTTGGTAATAGGTTTTCCCCAAAGTTTAATCATGATGACCCCGTTATCATTTCTGACAAACTATATCGATAACTAATGACCTGAAAGATATAAATTGACCTAAAAGTATAATCTTTATGTACCTATATAAGTAACAGAGTACTTACTATGTTCCATAAAAAGCATTGTCCAAGAAGAAATAATGACTTAAAACCGAATACTTCTTTATTTTTAAATGAACAGAATAAAGTTTTATGCAAAAATTATTATCTAACACATACATGGCAGTACATAACCATTACCCTAAAACAGAGTTGTATGTATTTGTTTAATAAATAACCACATTTTGCCCAATACCGATAAAACGAGACGAAGGTTTTCCCTCATAATCTCAAAACAAGGCAAAAATTTAAATAACACATACAATATTTATATTTATATTTTGATGCTTGTATGTATATATTACGATAAAACATTTCCATTTTTCTTTTTACAAAAAAAAACCAAAACTAATGGAGCTTACTTAAACTGTTATAGAATAAAAATTCCTTTTCTTCCATCGGGAATAGAAAAAGGGTATTCTAAAATTTTAATTGACACGAACGTGTCTACTGACGAGTACAGTTTTTACCTATCATCATTCTCCTGCCCTTATCCTTAGTAGCGTCGGCACAATATGTTTTAAACATGTTGTTACATGTTTTGGCTAACTATGACTGGCCCGTTGGAGCAGTGGGTAGTGACCCTGCCTTCAGCTTCGTGGGTCGCGGGTTCGATTCCCGCCGAGGGCCAACATTTTCTATTAATTAATTTGTTGGCCTTTGAGCCTGGGTGTATATTTGTATTTAAGTATGTATTTAAAAATATATAAGTATATATTCACCAGTTGTCTGTCACCCATAACACAAGTATTGAGTTACTTACTTTGGGGACGGACGACAGTGTGTGTAAGTGTCCCATATATTCATTTATTCATTTTATTTTACAATCGACCGCCTTTGTCGCTTTTTTCGACACGTCAGTAAGAAATAAAGGTGGTCAGCCGGATACCACACGGCGGGGATAAAGTTCTTACTAAATAAATTAAAAACTCACGTTCCAAGTTCAAAAATCAAATCTCAAAAACGACTTCCGGCCCATCAGTCATGAAACGGACAAATAGGCGGCCATTTAAAACCCTGCAAAACCGTAATAGCCTCGATTTCGAACTTGTCAAAATCACATTAGTTCACCTCCCATAATGGTTCGCCTTTAGCTGGAAGGGGGATTATTAAATAGTCATTAGCGTCAGACACACCTAGAGCGATACATAATGTTCGTGGTGAAACAAAAAAGTAATTTTGAGATTTGTGTGCGGTGGTGGGAGGGGGGGACGCCGTCAATCAGCCGTGGCTGACACGGAAGGAGTCGGCCCACGCGAATCATTATTTTGTCGTTAGCCCGTTATAATGCGCTCGAAACTATGGTACTTTTACCCACATTAACCCGTATTATATATATACATTATATATTTTTTAATTTATTTATTCGTCATTACAGTTTTACAATAAATGTAGATACACATCAATAAAAGAGAAATGATATTGACTGTATTGGTTAAAAATACGAGTAGTGTTGCAGCCAATAACGCCCGCCTTTAGTATGATGGATTACTTACACTATTTTTTTATATTTTTATACTTTTGTGTATGTGTGTGTGTGTGTGATGACAAGTTGGTGATTGTGGTTGTAGTTACAACACATAATAGTTTTGTATTTATATATGTTTATTATTACTAGCGTTAATCAAATATTATGTTATTTTTCTTATTCACTATGAAAAGCTGTTATAGATAAACGGTGAGAAGGTGTGACTCTTTCAAAGGAGTCACGTGTTCAAACTCCGGGCAAGTACTAATGAGTGCTGTTTAATATGCCTAATTGATTTTTGCAATTTATTGCACGCTTTCGGTAAAACAAATCTGCATATTTATAAAGAATTCTAGGGATATTATCGGAGTGGCCTGGTGGGTCTAAATTCTAAACCTTCTGTCAAAAAAGGAGAGAGGAGGCCTATCCTCTACAGAAAAGAGGGATTTTTCATTATATATAAGAGCCAAATATATAAGACTCAAGTATACCAAATTATATATATACTGTACGAACGGATTAGCCGTCAAAGCGTAATAGACAAACAGACAAACTATCTTATTTATTATATTGCTAACTTCTTGTGTTTTCGGAATATGTATTCATTTTTCTGCATCGACACTTTTACTTCGTATAATTAAAAATAAGAATTTTGTGTAGTTTGTGCAATTTTTTTTATATTAAAATTTCACGGAGGAATAACTCGAAAATTTTCGAGGTCTTATAATTAATACCTTGCCTTCATATCTTATTGCAATTAATTAATAATTAATTAATCTTAATATATTCTCCTTTTGTATTGTTTTTATATAAAATGCGAAACGCACCCATATTTAAAGAAATTATTTAAATGATGTTTGCTACAACGTAGCGACATCTATCGGGTATGAATGAAAATAATTGATAACTTGACAATTATTATTGTTTTATCAATATTGACTTTTAAATTCGTTATAACATAAACTGAAAGTTCCGTTACATTGAATATATGTTAAGCGAGTTTGTTAAAGAAAAGAATAACCATGAAAATCGACTAACACTCTTTAATTTATCTTTTTTCTTTGCTGTTTTAAGTTCTTCCTTTTTCCCTATATACAACTATCATTTTGGTATCAGTCCTTCGCTAAATTATTAAATATAGTCTTCAAATTTGGTCACTAAATTAATTTACCGTTCTTTGACTAATCTAGTCATGATAGATGTCGCTCTATATAACTAAATTAATCAATAACAGATGTCTTGCCAGAAATATTCTTGTTTATATACCTACATATAGGATTGTGTTAAGTCCAGAAAACAGAAATTTCATTTAGCTATATTCTTACGTATAAGCGACCGTCAACATATTTATTATTATTAAGTCAATATTGCATTTAAATGTTCTATAAATATACAAAATTTACCATTTATAAATGTAAAAATTTGTATATTTGTAACTCCATAACACAAAAATCCCGTTAGTGATGTAAAACGTATTTAAAGTGTAGAATAAATTGTAACTTTGTTTCTTATAAATATAATTTTAAATAGATTTAAACATGTGTCATATATATACATAATATAAGGCATCGCCAGACACAATTTCTAGTATGTTTAAATTATATATTATTAAGTAATTTTAAGTTTATCATAAGTAATGATATATATATGCATGTACCTTAAATAAATTTTTAATGACTTTCGAATATCGAATAAGTGTAGTATAAGAAAAGTTTGCGGGAAGACTGATATATTTCCAAGTTGATTTAATCCTACATTTAAATTTTTTCATATCTTATCAGATATATTTGATTTGAGGGTACAATAAAAATCTGCAATTACAATCATTATGCTTTATTAATTTCATGTATTTATATATTTATGACAATATCGTCTCGCCTAACCTTATTAAGTTACTAATTATAGTTATATTCCATAAATTTTGAATCGATAGGAAATAATGGTAAATAAATCCCCCAAATTAGGCTCCAATAATCTTTTCTACGGACCTAAATTTTTTTTTCGAAAACAGTCAGCAGACCTAAAAATCGAAACTTAATTTTTATTTTATAAACTAATATTTCTTTTTTTACAAACTAAATCTCTTCCATCTGGCGCGGGATTTACTTAGATTGCACTCAGATAAATATCATCTTTATTATCCACCATAGACCATGGGCTTTGAAAATTTACTATTATATAGATCCACGCAAGTTCATTTAACTTAAAGCACTTTTTCACAATAGCTTCTCCAAGATTTAATTTAACCTGATAGAATCATGAGAATAGAGAATAAAGTTATATAGTATATTCATAAACTTAGGTTCTCATAAAATTATATTTTAAAAAACCAGTATCGAAAGTTTATTAATTTGAATAAACATAGCATTTTCTTCAACCATTAAAGAAATTAGAAACCAAAATTACAAGTAAATCAGACGTGTGTTTAGATTTGATTATTCCAATTACATTTTTTATATAAAAAATGGAGCAGCTACTGTCAAAAAAAATACTTTAAAGTTAATTTATACGACATAAAATGAAATATTTGAGCAAATTTTATAAATCATATAAACAATATGCATCCCAGCCAGACCAGTTTAGTCCAATTTTAAAATTAAAAAAAAAACAAATTGTGATAGAGAACCTAAAGCGAATCAATAAATAAATATCGTGTAATATCGACAATATACAGTTAATACAATTTACATTACTTAACGAACACAGCACAAATAAAAATATGTGTAAGAAGAAACGGGCTCGCCGAGTTCTTAGTAAAACATTCACTATTTAAGATCTATGAGAAAAAAAACAATGTACAATAAATAGTTTACATCATATCGAAATAACGTATAACGCGAACCCCGACTTAACCTCATTGTCATCACTCCTATAACAGTACTTATCCATAAGACTATCAAGATACAAGTAAATAATTAATGTTCGTTCTCTTTACGTATATTGGTTTCGTAGGCAATGATTTTATAAAAATACCTTTGTAGTCTCCGTGAGACTAGTATAATATGAAATGGCCGAATAACATGCACCGTCTACGCACTAGGTTAGTGCCTATAACACTGAACGATCAGTTTATTTCCTAACTTTGGTATACTGTGTACACGCCCTCGACTTACATTGATCTCATAAAGGTCTCAAGTAATGTATTAAATAAGTATATTCCACCACACCCACATAACTGAAGGTAACTTTTGTTCCACTAAAATTACAATCGCGAGTGAATTTCTCTGTCTAGTTTCTAGTCGTATCCAATTCGTTTTTATTTTTACCAAACCGCTACAAACTTTCGCCCACTTTCAATAGAATTAGAAAAGTACATTAAGATTCTTAAGCATCACCCTTGCAACATTTTACAATAATATTAAATAGATTTCCTATGAATTTATTATCAGTATCATTAATTACGTATATGTGTCATCGAAAAATCGTATACATTGCACTCGTTGAACTGGCCTTTCCAACTACGTAGTTGAGAGATAAAATCAGAGAAGATTCACAAAATAAAATACCCTACTTCCTGTAAGATCGAATCAAGAACCGACCGTTGAGTTCCGAAATATTAATAATATTATTCACACTAAAACAATTGTACATAATCATAAAATACTAAAATTATCATTTTTATATGTACACAATAGCATTTCGATAGCTTAATTAGAAATAAAACATCAAATATATTAAATAATAACAATATCGTTACTAATTGCCTTCTTATCAATGGTTAATTATAAGAGGTCCTTATGGTTTTGTAATTCAATAATAATCAAAAAGGCTTTATTAATTTCTTACAAAGTGCCCGAGTCTTATAAATAGTTTTAGATTTAAATTATAGGTAGAATTATATTAAATAAAAATCCATAAAAGAACAAGCACTTTGTGTTGTGACAATGAACAGTAACTCAATAAATGAACTACTGATGAAGGATCAAAATAGTAACCAAACTAGACACGTTAAATGTATTCCATCACATCGGTACTGATGCAGCTAACTAACACTGCTTTTTTGGTAATTATTGGTATTGAGATTGTTCTATAAATTAATTTATACTTAACAACTGTAAAAATCTCTTCATCACACTATCATTACTCTTTATGCCGAGTCACTAATTACGCATTAGTTATAATAATAATATTATCATGAAAAGTCCAACATACAATTTATACAAATTAAACCGTTCTAGTAACTTCGGCCGCCGGATCAACAGTTTCAGATTCATCATTCCGGAGCACAAAATTCAACGTTATATGAAAATAAATGGACACAAACCGACTCGGCGTCTGAGGAGGCTAAATCTGAAACAAATCGATCTGTCACTCGGACCGCACGAACTAAGCTAAAGGCTTTTACTGTGGCGAGGTGGGCGGACTCATGTTGTCCGGTTCGTCTCCGGAGCCGGGCTCGCCTTTGGTCTTGTTCTCCTTCTTCCACTTCATGCGCCGGTTTTGGAACCAGATCTTGATTTGGCGCTCGGTGAGGCAGAGAGCGTGAGCGATCTCGATCCGTCTCCTCCGCGTCAGGTACCGGTTGAAGTGGAACTCCTTCTCGAGCTCGAGCGTCTGGTACCGGGTGTAGGTCTGCCGTCCCCGCTTCCGTTCTGAAACGAGATAACAATGGAAGTTAACACACGCGAAATATTGTGACCTCCGCCTCCAGATCCATTACTCAGACATTAAAAACTGCATAGGCATTTCTGACAAATGATGGTTATTTGTAAACAGCGAACACTCCCGGCGAAGTTAATTGAAAATTGTTCTGAGCTTATCAATTTGTTAATTGTTTTTGCTTGTTCGGCATTTCTCTTAGCTGTCGGAGTAACTAAGTTTAATGGATCATATAGATTCAAACATAAATTTAATTATTTGATACTTTATAAAGCAATCGTAAATCTGTTACTTTATTCTCTTCACTAATTATTCAATTAATTATGGTTGATTTGAAAGTCGAACTGGAACTTAACATTTTGTTGATTAAGAATGATTTTCATACGATAAAACTGTACAGTTACAAAATGACTGTATGTCCAATCAAAATAAAAATAAAAAGGTATCTGTTACAAATGATTTTTTGTACAATCTGTTGTGCAAATTTTTATTCTAGATCAAACAGGTTTCTATATTTAATTGTATCCAATAATTTTCTTACATCATTTTGACCTGTTTAAGAAGATGACTTTTAGATTATCAAGCAATACTCTCTTACCTAATATAGTTTATAAATAATATATAAATGTACTTTACATATATTGTATGTTTAATACGTATTGTATATGTCAGTGACATTTGGTATAATCTATACTAACATAAATTAAACAAAAAAAATCATCTACACCTCCGCTAACAAAATTTTCAACTTTTTTTATTACATCGAACTAATTGTTATTTTATTATAATGAACATAGCTCCGTCAAACGGTTTTATTAATAAAAAAAAATATAATAACTCAAATATACTCATAAATAAAGGAATATAAATAATTACTTGCAGAAGATTAGTCAAAATACTGACAAGTTATCAGACACGAATGCTTCCAAGCATATAGTATGGAGAGGTGTACGCCAAGCGCTACCGAAGCCAATTAAAATAATTTAAGACGCCTCAGGCCTTTTTCATTTTGTATCCATTATTCTTCGAGAATCCTCAAAGCGTATTATGCTTATTTTAGAAAAAGTTTCAAACCGTATAAGACGCGAATTGAAATTACAACGAGTCTAACAGCAAATTTCGTAGTTTTGTAATTGAGCTGGTGAACCGGGCTATCGTTCTATAGTTGAATGTGATTAAATGAGAGCTAGCGATAAGCTTTTCTTAGAAAGAAGAGAAATGAGAAATAGTTCTTTTATAATAAAATAATGGCATGTAATTAGGTAATTACACCTATACCTATATACCTTAATCTACCACCACGAGCTGGTGTCCGAATACAAACTAGTAGTTACACATATCACCAAATACTTTTAAGGAAATGCGAGTACCTAAAATGCGATTTATACAAAAGTAAAGAGTCCTGCTATGTCGTATCCGGCTGAGTAAAATAGACCACCCTCATTTCTTAACGATGAGGCGTAAAAGGCGACTAAGGTAAGTTGACTCGCCGTGTGCTATCCGGCTGAGTAGATTAGACCACTATCACTTTTTCAACGATGAGTCGTAAAAGGCAACTAGGTGAGTCGACAAGCCGTGTATTATCCGGCTGAAGTAGAATAGACCACCCTCATTTCTTACCAATGAGTCGTAAAAGGCGGCAAGATAAGTTGACAAGCCGTGTTTTATATCCGGCCGAAGTAGAATAGACCACCCTAATTTTTTACCGAGGTGTCGTAAAAGACGACTAATTTTAGTTGACGTAAGACAGGCGGCTGGTCGTAAAATAAGAAGGAGAAGTTATAACATGTTATAACATGTTATCACAACGTGTTAAAACATGTTGTGCCGACCCCACTTAGAGTAGGATAAAGGCAGGAGAATGATGAACAGTCATGTTTCATGAATTAATGCTTTACTTTCTATGCAACACCGTCTCATACAATCATCCAAAATGATGTTTTTTTTTGCTGTATGTATTTATGTCTTATTAATTAAGTTACATAGGTAGTTACTTCTATGACGACAGATTTGCATAAAAAAAAGTATTTCCGCACGTACCGGAGCGAAAAAATCTATTTCAGTGTCGGAACACATTGCAAGACCTTTCGTAAATATCGAAAGTATAACAAAGTGAATAAGCGTTTCAAATACTAAAGCAATCAGTTTTAAATGGAGTCAAGGCAGCCAAAAATGAAATTTCGCAAAGTTGTCTATAATTCCAAACACGGTTGATTATTTTCGTTTCAACGGAAGCACGCAAAACAACTTGCAATACAAGATAAACACGCAAACTTCGAAGAAACTCTGACACGAACTTGGATTACATTGCAAATAACGCCCTGTTGTTTCTTAGAAAGATAATATTTGCAACTTAGAAAAAACGAACACGACTTTATGATGAGCAACGCGACATTTGTAGCTTTCAGCTTAAATTCATAAATCTGAGAATTGTCCATATGCGATTTTAATTTCTGGAATATCAGCCATGTTAATATGGTTTACAGTAATTTTGTTCAATTTGTTTTTTTTTGTTCATTGGTTCCGTTTTTCATTCATTTCGATAAAATCACTATCACATCACATTATTTTAAATAACTCTTAAACAGGAAAAGAACGAAATATTTTAGTTACATTTTTTTATCATTTTCTTTATCTTCATAAATATACCTACTACAGTAAATTGTACGCGATATACATGTGTTTTAAGTTGATAAATTGTTTACGAATTATGCTATCTTTTACTATTAATAGGTACATTCATATTAAAGATATTTAAATTAATTAAGAAACCATGATATAGGTCTTAGTAAAAAACGATAAACTACAAAAACCTTGAAATAATAGATAGCTTCCTCAGATTTATTTATTTATTTTATTTTTATTTATTTATTGTATCTTATTGCAATAACCCCAAAAATAAGCGATTCTGCAGATTGATATGTTATAGACTAATATTCTTCTTTAAGTAAATATTCTTATTCAAATTGGCTTATACAAGCACTTTTGAATCGTCAAATTACAATGAAGCTATGACTGGTTCGGAAAGGTGTTCTTAAAAGAACCAACAAGAAACTCGGCAGACACTGTTTACAAAAATAAATATTTTTATAATGTATTTGTAAAGGTTTACAAATCAAAAATTATAATATAGGAATCTAGTGCGTAGCAGTAATGATATAGTCATAAACATTTAGATTTCCAGTGTTAAAATAAAATAAATAAAAATATGGGACACTTAATTTAACATAAATTTAAATTTAATTTAACAAAAGGTTCAGTAGGTTACCTGTATACAAGTCTGTGCTTTCTGTCTGTACTTTTAATTTTGATATACTTTTTAATAGTTCCAATATTTATCTTTTTTCCCATTTAATGTAACTAACATCTAAGAAATGTGTCTCAAGAATATACTAGTAGTGAAAGTAAGGATTGCATCGGATTCAAAATTATCGGCCACTTGTTGCTCAGGAAATTGATAAGAGTTCATCGTGACCCAGCTACGAGGTTTTGGGTTTCATTCAAAAATGCAAATACAATTGGCCAGACAATATCGCTTATTGCAATGTATTGATGTATTTTAAATAAGAAATTCACCCGATGCCGGATTTAAGAGAGTTTTGCTTATAGACTCTTTTTTGACAGCAAGTGACATTTTTATATTCTCATCTTGAAATAAGCGGATATCCCTTAATTTAAGTATCGTAGTAAACGAAGCTAATGTATTGTCAAAAATAATTATTCATATCCAGGTTTCTCTAAAAAGCTGTGATAGCCCAGCGGTGCGACCGTGTAAATCTCTAGAGACGATCACGGGTTCAAACCCAGGCAGACACCAATGAGTTTTTCTATTAAAATTTATGTATCTAATTAATAATTGCAACTTATCACACGCTTTTCGGTGAAGGAAAACATCGCGAGGTAACCTGCATATCTCTAGAGAATCCAAGGGATATGATAACCTACCAACCCGCATTGGAGCAGCGTGGTAGGTAGGTCTTAGCTTCAATCCATCTCTCAAAAAACGGAGAGTGGAGGCCTATGCCCAGCAGTAGGATAGTAACAGGCCGTTACTTACTTACTAGGTTTCACTAAGCTAGATTTGAACAAAATAAAAAGTTAACTTTCCCTTGCATATGATACGGATTTAATTTAATTCTGAGCGACGGCGATGAAAGGCTATATGTAGATAACTATGGGTTCACGATGCGATGTCATTGCAGAAATCGTCAGTTTAACTTATCATCATCTTCCTACAACATGTTATAAACATGTTGTCACATGATTTAGCTAGGTATTTTACGAACCTGACGTCAACATACCTTTGTCGTATTTTACGACACTTCGGTTAGAAAGAGTTTGTCGATATTCAACCGGATACCACACGGTGGGACAACTTACGTTAGTCGCCTTTAAGACATCTCGGTAAGAAATAAGGATGATCTATTCCTCTTAGCCGGATACCACACGGCAGGTCAACTTACCTTAGTCGTCTTTTACGTCACTTCGGTAAGAAATGGTCTATTCTACTCAGCCGGATATCACACGGCTAAAAATCTAAGTCATTTTAAATCAATTGAAAATAAGAGAAGAAATAAAATAATAAAATACAAGAGGGCTGGCTCCCTTTTCGCACAAAGAATCAGCTTAGCGATTCAGCGCGGAGACGCTGCCAGCATTCTTGGGACCATTCCACGTGGGTTTGATTTGTATAGTCCTATCGTGTAATTTTAAGATAGACATAACTTGTACATTTTTATTAAAAGTTGAATGTATTTGAAAATACATTTTATATCAAAATAAAATGCAATATTTACAACTAAAACTAAATTTTACGTCGTGAAGACGCTAAACAAAATCATATACGATATAGCTCATGAAATCCCCTTCCCAGCGGGCTTTATATATTACACTGGCGGTTTCATCGCGCACTCAGATGCATAAAACATGATCCCGACGTCAGATTTAAACCGTACGTAATAAGAGCATTAAAGGACGCGTCTGAGCGGGTGAGACGCCCGCGGCCCGACACAAACAGCTTCATTTAGATGAGAATATTGCTCGTTATATCTTATAGTATGTAGTAATTGTTTAAGAGAAACACATATTGGCTTAGTAGTTAAGCGTGGAACAACAACTCTCCACTATATTTTGAATTCTTAAGACAACCGTAGTATCCCAACCTACGAGTTTGCCGAGTTTCTTGCTGGCTCTTCTCGGTAGGAACGGCTTTCCGAACCAGCGGTAGAGTTGACGATTCAAAAGTACTTGTTTACAAGTTTATTTGAATAAAGAATATTTTGAATTTGAATTTGAATTTACGAGACTTTAGTATACCAATCAATCAATTCTTTATGCTCTTTACACCAGCTGTCATCCATGCTAGTATTATACACGTGAAAATCTGTCTGCGTGTCTGTTTGTCTATTCGTAGCCGTGTCTACGTGTCGTTTATTATTATATAAAATATATGTTAATTTTATTATTATTTTATGATTATAGCAAAATATTATTTTCATTACTTTTGAAAATTGACACGAATAAAGCTTATACACCGGGAATATATAAAGTAAGAAATTTCCGTTTTCATTTTGCGAGAACGAAGTTGCAGATACACGTTTTAATTTAAGATCTATATATATTCAACTATTTAATTTTTAATTATTTCACGTGACTATGATCATTTATTTTTTTCGATATAATATATGATTAAAATTTATATATATAGATATCAATATTGAAATTAAAGGCTTCTAAAAAGTTTCTTTTCCTACTACAGATAGGTACTATAAAGGCTTGGGAGTCAATGAGTCGACGCCTTAGTGAACTTGGTTTAAACTATAGATTTATTTATTTATTTCTTTATTCTATGTATATACATATTGTTAAAAAGAAGAAAAAATAATATAAAAAATGAAAAAAATTGAAAAATAAATAGAGAAAAAAAGCTCTTCTATATAAACATATTTTAATCGTAACCTTCGATATATATACCAACTTAAAACTTACAGCACCTATTGACGTTTCTCGACGGCATGATGACTAGTAACATTCATTCACGTCGCTCTAAGCTAAGGGCCCGCATTATAGAAAGCACCCTTAGAACAATATTTCCCGATGTTGGTAGAGTGCATTGTGCTCTCCGAATTCGGCAATTATTAAATGCCCACTATACACACTTAGTAAATCCCCAAAAGTCAATAAGTGCTAAAAGCATACTGACTGACACATAGACTTCACGATAAAATCGCAAAGCAACAATCGTTGCGATTTTGTCGTGGAGTCTATCTCCTGATGATGCTTCGGTTGCGGGGCGAAACGATTGTTGAATTTGTGATAGTGAACGTATGAAGTGCTTGTGTATTGTGGTAGCGGTGGAGGAGGTTTGGAACAGATTGTCCACTCTATATTAACATTATATATTATCTATGTTACTTCATCGCGGATTATAGCAAAATAATTTTATTATTACTTTTGTAGTGGTATATTACGAGTAGCAGGCCGATACTTTACTAACTTACTTAAAATTGTTGGTAAACAAACGTTTCTCAAACCGCAGCGGGTCGTCCGCCTGTATGCAACGTGTAAAATCGCGTCTTTAGTAGCGTCGTTCGCCCGATGCATGTGTCGCCGGGGTACATAAATCATCGCAGGGGAACAAAGTCGGCCCCGGATTATATTCTCGACGAGCGTGGACACGCGTGAGATTGAGAATACTCGCAATAGACAATTAAGTAGCTATAGACAATATGTAGACTAAAAGTACGCCTACAATTATCAAAAACTTTTATACAATATTATGTTAAAAATAAAATTCCACAATCTATTTCGGACTTGCCTTTACACAAAAGCAATTAAAAAGACACTTATTCGTAAAGCTTATTGTACTGTTGAGGTCTATGTTGATGATAAGAAAGCTTGGATTTAAATTGCGACCAGCTACGCAATAGATTATATTGTATTTTATTTTAATTTGTTATTAATTTAAACCATTATTGTAATACTTAAGTTTGAAAAGAGTGACCGCCCAGTTTCTTGCTGGTTCTTCTCGGTAAGAGCACCTTTCCGAACCAGTCGTAGCTTCATTGTAATTTGACGATTCGAAACTGCTTATAAGAACCAATTTGAATAAAGAATTATTTGAATTTGTTATGGAATTGAATCGTGTTTGATTTCAAGATTATTACTACGAGTATTATTAGGAAAATGTTTAACGTATCGGTCATTTTACTTATAACTTTGTAGTGCTTATTTTGTTTATTGTAAATTTGTATACGATTCTATAATAAAAATCCACAACTAATTTGAGTAGTTTAATGTTACTAACTAACTATTAAAATGAGGCTGATACAGAAAGCCTACTATACTATTTTGAGGAATACATGAATTTTAACGATGCGTGGATTTAGCTAATATTTGACCTTGCAGAAGATAGCAATGACGATATGTAACTACAAGTCGACCTTGCACAAGATAATAATGACGGTATATAACTAGTTACAAGAATTATGTTTTCAAAAGAGCAACCGCCGAGTTTCTTACTAGCTCTTTTCGGTAAAAGCAATTTTCCGAACCAAGAGTTTACCTCGTTGTCTTGAATTTGACAATATTTTTGTCTTGATTTTGAATTATAATTCGAAAGACTTAGCAGCCAAGAGAAACTTAAGAAGAGAAGGAAAGGTCAATCACTAAAACACGGTTCAAGCATAGAATCAAGACTTAGAATAGTTTTATAAAAATACTTATAAGTATTCTATAAAAACTTATTTGTTTTGGAACATTTAGAATTTGCTTATACTTTCTTAGGCCATAATCAATTACTTCATTTGCATTATAGATTTAAAAAGTAATCTAAGAAGCTATAGGGGTAAATACCATTTTTTTGGATACAGTGTGTGCTAAAATATTGAACGGACCCATACTATCTAGTATCGCATTTGTTCTGATTACGTGAACGATAGAACATAGGGCAGAAGTTAAGGGGTGGAGAAATCGATTCCTCAATAAGTGGACTTCAAAAATATTTGTTCAATCTTTATATGAGTTAATCTTGTTTATATATAATCAGAATTTAGAAAACGGCTCCAATGATTTTCATAAAACTTATGTAAACGGTTTCGAGGGCGATAAATCGATCTAGCTAGGTTTTATTTTTAAAAATGACGTTTTATCGCTGTTTTCAGTCACTGAAGAACTATAATATTATTAGAGAAAACAATGGCTAATTACGCTATCATTTGCTAAGTTATAATAGCTCAGTTGGGAACGAACGAACTTAATAAGTTAAATTACCCCGTATTAAGTTCCATTTATGACCGTCCCTTTATTTTTTTTTTCCATATTGCATTTTTATATCTTCTAAAAAAACGACCTGTCCAAAGCTGCGTATATAATAATACGATATCTCACTGAATATGCCAATTGAATACATTACTAGTGAAGCGATAGTTCTTATAAATTTTAGCGTTGGATATGCAGAGGTAAACAACGTCTTATCATTGTGAATGCCTATAACATCAACATATCGATAATGCTACTACTACTGCTGTAGTATTTAGCCTAGTAGAAAAGATTGTTTATACCACGATCATGTATGTGGTTATATTCAAGGTTGATAAACGAGAAGATATTTTACCCCATATAAATGTATCCCTATAGCCTCTCATAATTATTCTATTAAAAATAAGTAAGTTATATTTTGTCTTTACTGTATGTCATTCCCATTTAACCAAATAACCCTTTAACAAACATGTAGCGGCACTAGAGAGCGCAATTCTAGCGCAATAATTATTAACTCATATGATTAGCGTTAGACTTAAGTACAAACTGTAATAGATAATAAGTGTAATAAACAGATTTAAATTTTAAATTTTTTTTTTTACCCAACCTGTAGTTGCCCTTTTTCTCAACTTCTACTATGAGGATTAATTTTACCCAAGCTCCTTCAGATTACCTTTTCCTCAATTTCTACTATTAGTAAGCGTGCTAAGGTGAAAAATAACTTAGTTACGGTATATTCTCAAGAGTTAACTAGAGTTCTAACAACGGGCAGTCAATTATAAGATTTCTATTTAAAAACCTGCAATCTCAAACACAAAATTCGTAGGATATGTATAACCTGCCAATCGACATAGCAGCGATGGACCTAATCTACAATTGAAAAGAGAGAGTCCTTTTCCGGCTAATAAGAAATTTAAAGGCTATTTTACTACTTCTTTTTACTGTAAGCTCTCGTGTAGTCGATTTAATTCCTAAAACGAATAAAAAGAATTATAAAACGTATTTTAAATTTAAGCCTATATATCAAATCCATCAAGAGATGACAAGTGAAAAGAGCTTTTAATTTAATTCGTTGCGGTATCGCGCCAGAGGAATATGAAAAAAAATATAGCAACAGCTTGAAGCGATATCGACAATCCATAATTCATGTCCTACAATTTCATACGTTCGCAGTGCAAGTGAACAGCGATAAAACAATTTTTACATACAATAGAATTCAGACTTTATTTTGTAGGTGACTAAGTTTAAATTCGTTTGATATACCATGTTATTTATCTTGTTATAGAACAGGAGTGCTACTCTGTGTATTGCAACTCTGTACATGATATCAAACGTGTATTCATATTAATGCAATTTCTCTTAAACGCTTGCACGTCGTAAATTAAATTACTGATTCCGAAGATATACGAAGGTCAAACTTTGCTTAATACAATTAATTAACGATCTTATCCCGAAGAAAACCCCATTTCTTATCGAGGTGTCGTAAAAGGACGACTAAGGTAAGTTGACCTGCCGTCTGGTATCCAGTTGAGTAGAATAGACCACTCTCATTTCTTACCGGAGTGTCGTAAAGGCGACCAAGGTAAGTTGACCAGCCTTGTGGGATCCGACCGAGTAGAATAGACCACCCTCATTTCTTACCGAGGTGTCGTAAAAGGTGCCTAAGGTAAGTCGACGTCAGGCGGCCGGTCGTAAAATAATGAGCCAAATCATAATACAACATGTTTGCGAGTATGTTGTGCCGACTCCACTTACATCGGGAGAATGAATATAAGAAGAAAAATATAAGTTAATAAAATTTTCGAATTTATATGAAGAATGAACTATTGATTAAAGTCGCTAGTGTTGTATAACGAAAATTAGTTTTTTAGTTGTATCAAATGAAACAACATTTCGAAACTTTTGTTCGCTAAGACTGATTCTTGTGGCCTATAACACATCATTACAAAAACCATATAGAAACCGATAAGAGATGGTAAACAATTTCCATACAATAGAAAAACAGTATTCCTATTTCGCGTCATTACTGAAAAAGTATACAAAACGTGGCATATACAGTTGATGCTTTTATAATCATTAATCATTACGGTAAAAGGGCAGGCCTAGACAATATCTACTTTGTTAATTGTACTTGGGACTAAGGTTATGTATTTTGTTTATATATTTTCGACATAAAAAGATTCGAGTTTTTTAACCTGTAATACCAATTACATTACCAATAAGTTTTAATTTATTATATATAATCTTTAATATTTAAATAAGTTAATCTTGTAAGTATATATATATATTTTCGGAATTTCGGAAACGGATCTAACGATTTTACTAAAATTCAGCGTGTAGGGGGGTTTGGGGGAGAAAAATCGATCGAGATAAGTTTTATTTTAAAAAAAATTCGTTTTGTCACTGTTTTCGGGCTCTAAAAGATTTCTAAATTTACGTTGAATACAATCACAATTTTTCGCTGTCAAATGTAAAGTCATAGTGTTCATTTGGGGAACGGGCGGTATAGAGAGGTGAAAATAAATAGGATCGAGCCCCACCTGCCTGCCTGCCTATTATTTTTTTCCTTTTTCTTTTTAATTTTTTTTTTAATTTTTTTTTTTTACATCATTTAAAAAATTACCAGGCAAGGTTCGGTCACTCAGGTACTCTATATTCGTAATTACATCGTAATTAAATTTAAAACATACCAAAAAGAAGTATATTTAACTAATAAACCATATAAATATTACTTCGTTAGATAAAAAATAACACATAACAATATTAAAAGAATAATATAACGGAGGGGCGAAATCAGAAATCATAATATAAAAACATTCGGTCGGACCTCGAAAATAATTTATATCGCAAATACAGAGCCATCAGTCAGTGTTGTGTCGACGCTGATTCCCGTCGTGTTTCGCATCCGAAATGGAATGTTATTCACCGAAAATTTCGCTTCGGCGTACGCTAAAAATTACGCGACTCCAGCCGGGGATTGAACGAAATTCCGCCCGCAAAAAAGGTGTCAAATGAAATATTCAAATATATTTTAATATAATTCATGCGGCGGGCGTTTCATTTCTCTCCCTCGTAATGGAATGCTAAATTTTCAGGCGAACAAAAAATATATATTAATGCGCGTACCTAATAGCTTATACAAACTCGTTTGTTGGGTATTGTTGTGCACAATGGATGCCATAACTCCGCGTCGCAGCCACGGCCGGTGACGTCTTTGTTAGGCCCTAGCTTTGTTCAGTACCCGGCTCCGCCCGTCGACGTGCGACATCCTACCCCGCGACCTCCGCCAACGTGATCACATCGCCACCCACACTACCTACGCCGATAATTAATTTCAAAACATTAATGCCGCCCGATCTATACTTTCCTAACCTCCATTTTACTATTCGTAATTAAGCAACAATAAACTAACAGTATTTTCAAATTCGAGGCAGCTCCCTTCGTAATTACGGCATGTTGAACCCATTACAATAATTTGCAGGAAAGCAAGAATGAATATTTGAGAAGGCGATAGAATGTGAGTAATTGCTTTGGATCACGAAGCGAAAAGTTATGAAAGGTGTTGGCGAAGGTGATTTTTCAACGTCGTGAACGCGAAAATCTTAATGAAAAAGAAAGTATTCAATCACAAACCACTCCGACATTAGTTCCCTGTTATTGAGATATACCTATCCAATTTTGATGAAAGTAGTAACGCATAGGAAAAATTCATTTCGGCAACGCATTAGGGGTCTAAGATGAGGTTCGCTGCGGGACGGCTGGCCCCAGGAGGGTTCCCTCGAACGCCCAGGGGCGGTCTCCGCTCCAGAGAATATTTGACACGGGTCTGGCAGATAGACAGCCCGGTCATGTGTGATCCCCGGGCAGGAAACGAGGGGTTTTTTCCGCGCCTCCGTCGATATCTCTACCTACATACGTATGATACGTTATGATTTACGCGTCCCTGTTGACTTGCACATGTGACGCCGTACGAAGCTGCTCTTTTTGTAATTCGACTAATGATACCAACTTTCATCACGATATTCGTTTTCTTGAAGTTTATTGTAATTTATTATTCGAATAGGGTAGAGCGATCTTACCAAGATGCCTCATACTACTTATAGCAATAAATGTAAATAGAGAACATATGTAAATTTAAAGGTGAACTAGACGAATGACAAAAAATCTGAAAAATCTTCAAAAGCAATCGGCAGATTTTAGCGATTTTAGCGAGTTTAGTAAGATATTCCAAGGCCCAAATTAAATTATGAAAAGCCTCATGTCGTTTTTATAAATAACATCATCTTCCTGCCCTTATCCCACTCTATGTGGGGTCAGCACAGCATGTTATAAACATGTTATTAAATGATTTTGCTACGCATTTTACGAACGGCTGCCTGCCTGACGTCAAATTACCTTAGTCGTATTTTACGGAACCTCGCTAAGAAAGAAAATGATCTATTTTACTCAACCGGATATCACACGGTTGGTCAACTTACCTTAGTCGCCTTTTACGACACTGCGGTAAGAAATTAGGGTGGTCTATTAGATTCAGCCGGATACCACACAGAATGTTTTTATAATTAACATTAAGTATAAAATTACACATTTAAATATTGTAATATTGTAAGTACATTTACGTCATAAAGTTAACTGCACTTAATACCCTAATTATGGTTCCATATCATTACTTCTATTTCAATTGGAAATGCTTCGGGCACGAAAATTGAATTTTAATACCACATAATAAGTTCGGCTCCATCGGCTTAGCAGCGGTCAAAGTTTGATTGGCGTTCTAACCCGGCGTTTAATTAATGTAGGGTAAGCTATCCTAACTTTGTGTTAGAAGGAGATGGCGTACTTGAGACAGAAAGAGACAGATAGTTTCTAAGAATGTTACCAGATAATAGAACAAAAGTTGCCTACAAAGTTTGCGTTTAAGTCAATTTTGGGGAGGTTCAAGTTCCGGGTCGACATGCTTGGTAACGAGAAAGTGGATGATATTAATGTTGTATTTAAATTTAAATATTTAAACTATTATATTACTTAATTAAATAAGTTGGTAAGCAATCTAAATATTTTTACATATGCAAGGAGAAACTTTAGTTATTTAGACAAAATTAACGTAAAGTAATAATATTAATTCAAAAGTACAAATGTGAATAAATTCCCAGGGTTACCTAAACTTTTAAAAAACTTTGGATACTTCGTATAATTTTTCCAATACTTCATATTAAAGGATTCTCAAAGAAAAATTTTTTTCGAA
This sequence comes from Morpho helenor, assembly GCA_029227775.1. Lineage (NCBI taxonomy): Eukaryota > Metazoa > Arthropoda > Insecta > Lepidoptera > Nymphalidae > Morpho > Morpho helenor. The sequence continues at coordinate 5,805,372 of JARGCU010000020.1, forward strand.
CTGTTCAATAGAGGTATGGTAGAAAATGGTACCATCTGTGTACAGTTACTATTTCAGTCAGCTTTTTCAGATCTAATACATTTTGATACAAAAATTTAATCAAAACGTTTTAATGTCTTAGGCGTGAAAACTTAACAAATCGATAAATCTGACTAAATAAAATAGCGTACAAAAATCTAGGCAATGGTTAAATTTGCCAATAATCAAAAATGTGTATGTTACACAGGGTAACACTAACACATATCAAATACCTTATACTCGTATATGTGCGTGCACCCTTTTCAAAGTTATTTGTGTGTGTGTATACGGTCGACGGACATACACTAATGGGATCGGCATCTTTCGATATGGGAGTGTAATTATAGACTGTAATGATTTTTTAATACTTTAATTTCTGATGTGTAAAACTTGTCATTTTTTGTATCAATTATATATTCTAAAACTGTAGTTCCAGGTATAATTTAAATTTAGAACAATTTAGTAGAAACATATTTAAATTAGACAACTATTAAAAATGTATAATTTATTGATGATTGATTACTGAAATTCAAACATCAATATCAAAGATTATTATTTTTTGTAGAGCTGATATTGTTTCAATGCTAATATACCAGAGTATAACAATAAATATAAACAATTAAAATAGGCACAAAAAATCAGACAAGAGGAATTTTTCAAGCAGTACGCAGATAGGTCAACGCCATCTATGGATTAACGTACCTATTAATATTGAAATTTGATATTTGGTGGAAAACAAATAAGGGTTGATAGTTTAAATGTGTTTAAACCAAAACTTAATAAGAAATAATTTAATTTTTTTTTAATTTAATTTAAATTAGCAGAGGAGCGTTAGTGTTTAGCGAGATCTTTTTCAGATAGATAGTCCGATAGACTGACTCTAGGCAGATAGATATATCAAAATGCTGGCTAATATTAGAAGCAAATAAGATTTCCAGATGGAACAGTGATAAAGAAGGTCAGTTGGCAGAGTAATTACATAATAAAATTGCAAATGAAAATCGCATCAGGAATTGAATACCGCGGAACATACGTAGGCTTTAATGATCTAACTCTAAGAGAAAAAATCTTTGTCTTCACTTACAAACATACCTTTTATAATAGATAGTTTTTTTTCTTTATTTTCAACAAATAAATGTTTATGCTTATTAAACTGTAAAAGTTCAATATATACTAAACGCAGTATTTCTATTTTGTATATCCTAGTTCAAAGACGCCGATTCAAAAATAACACAAGATGAGCAAAACGATCCTTCAACATCCGGGCACTACCACGCTTACCGGAAAGTTGGGACAGAATTAGAATTGTATTTTTACAGCCCTCTAGATAAAAAAAATATTTATGCAAATAAAACCACGTGTGTCACGGGGAGAAATAAAACAAAACTGGTAACATTTATTTATTAAGTATTTTGACCTAACTTTTGTTCCGGTTTTTAATGTATAAATAAATAGGTAGAATTATTTTAATATGAATAATTGCGATTAATATTAATTATCGTGATCAATTAATGCTCAATGATAAAATAATTCACAATATACCTAAGTAAACATCAACTCTTATTGGTATATATTTGTATTTAATACATGACTAATACATCGATTATTACTCCCACATATTTCAAAAAGACAGAATTAGCTGTAAAAGATAACACTTATGTGGTTTCCTAACCTAAAATTAAATTCTGGAAATAGACGAAATTCAAATTTTTATATCCTATTAATATAATAAATGCGAAAGTTTGTGAGTATGGATGTATGTTTGTTACTCTTTACAAAAATTTCATGCGAACGAAGTCGCGGGTAAAAACTAGTCAATTATAAATTACCAATGAATGATTTATTAACTTTATGTTTTAATATATTACCCTACGAATTGTAATCTGAAACTCTGTGTAAGTAAGTACCTACAGGTGAGTGCTTTTTTAAATAACTTAGTATGTACTTCTCTGTTATTTACAATTCATTATGAGTTTTATGGTAAGGGAAAATACGCGAAGAAACCCGCATATGTCATCTGCATATAGAGTCTGGGATTTGTTCTGGGAATTCATATAAAAAGCTTACGAAAGAAAAGGTTATTTTTAGCTTTGCGTTTCCTGAATATTTGAGTACCATATATAGGTAAGCCAATTGCGAACCAATGATAGCTTAATTATAATTAAGCGAATCGGAAGTGATTGTTAAAAGCCTATTTGTATAATTAATATTTTAAATTAGATTCGCATTGGCACAGCGTGGTGGAAATGGACACTAAATCCATCTCTGAAGAATAAAGACTCTTGTCAAAGGTGAAATGATTAGAAGCCACTACTCTACCTTTAATAATCCCATTATCCCATTACTAGGCATTAGCCTCGTCCTTAGTCCTCGGAGAGCAGGATTGGAGCTTACCTACCTGTAGTGTACGCGGGTTGAGACGTGTGTAACGTACTTTGTACATTTATATACAAGACACATATATGTAATACATACATGAACACAGTCATACTAACTAACATACACGGTCTCTTGATGCACCACGACAATAACCCGAAAGCCCTTGGTGAGAGTGGTCGTGAAGTGACATGTTGTTACATGTTAGTGCGTGTTGGAGCCTGTGCTATATTCATACCACATTAGTTTATAAACACTACACTACCAATCCTTCAAAGATGCTACAATGCGGGATGGTATGGGTTACACATATCCCTAGAATTGTCTAGAGATTTGCAGGTTTCCTTATGATGTTTTCCTTCACTGAAAGGTAGTATGTATATGTAAAGAAAAAATGCAAGAATGTATAGTGGATGATAGCAAAATAATATCAATATTTCTTGGGTATTCGTGAAAAAAGGGAAAATATGTTCAAAGCAAACTACTCAGAGGTTCAGCGACGACGTAATTTGGCGAACGTTTCGAGCAAAAGCTTTCAGGTCTATCAATTGAAGGGGGAGCCTCGATACTAAAGAATCGGAACTCCAATCTAAGCAACAATTCACCGTCATTGTTACCGCGACAATGCAATCGATCAATGGCGAGCGGAATGAATGAAACTCACAATGGTCCTTATCAGCCGCGAGTATATGGAGGTTTTGGTAACAACTTTTGAAATAGGAACCGCCGTGTGGTATCCGGCTGGGTAGAATAGACCACCCTCATTTCTTACCGAGGGGTCATAAAAGGCAACTAAGGTAAGTCAACCCACCGTGTGGTATCCGGTTAAGTAGAATAGACCACCCACTTTCTTACCGAGGTGTCGTAAAATACGATAAAGGTCATAAATACGTAGCCAAATCATGTGACAACATGTTGTGCCGACCCTACTTAGAGTGGGATAAGGGCAGGAAGATGATGAACTTCTAAAATAGGAAGTTTTGTGATGTATAAGGAATGATAACTTTATTATGTTATCATCTGTGGTAAAATAATTTGATGCTAAACGTAGACTATACGATGCAATTTACTATCTTCTACCCTTATAATTCTTTAATAAAATTTCGCTCTCCATTTTAGCTTGCCATTACAGCAGTTTAAAATCACTATTAACAAGAGGATAATACAGAAAACCTACAATTGAGCAATACTTAGATGATAGAATGCGTGGACATAGCTACTTTTCGACCTTGTACAAGACAGTATTGACTAAATGTAAATAGTAATAATAAGTATATTTTTAAACGAGCAACCGACAGGTTTCCGATCCAGCAGTAGAGTTGACGATTCAAAAGCTCTTGTTTACAAGTTTACTTGAATAAAGAAAATTTTGAATTTGAATTTGAATATAGATGCAACTCGAGAATACCCTTGCATTTTTAGTCATGAAATGATAGTAAAACTTTACTCGTATATAGTTTAAAAAGTTGTGGTAGCCCAACGGTTACACCGTGCGACTCTTACGAGGAGGTCACGGGTTCAAACCCGGGCAGACACCAATGAGTTTTTCTGTTAAAACTTATGTGTCTAATTGATAATTGCAATTTATCACACGCTTTTCGGTGAAGGAAAACATCGTGAGGAAACCTGCATATCTCTAGAGAATTCTGGAGATATGTGTAACCTACCAATCCGCATTGGAGCAGCGTGGTAGGTCTTAGCTCCAATCCTTCTCTCCAAAAACAGAGAGATGAGGCCTATTCCCAGCAGTGGGAGAGTAACAGGCCGCTACTTATATAGTTTAATGGATTGCTTGACGTTTTATATATTTGTCTTCACTTAAACTTATCAGCAAAATACCAACACTCATTTTGTTTAATACCAGACGATTGCGGCTTTCATTCGCTAACGTGGAAAATCAGAAGCAGGCCCCAAAACAAATTCTTGTATTCAATCATCGGGCCTTCACAAAGGCCTCTGCGCTGATAACTGAACAATGAAATGTAACAAGTCGTCCATTCGGCATTGTATGCCGGGAGACGCTAGGGGGGGTGGCCGTGGAGGGTAGGGGGAAATTCCATTATATTTCCATTTCCACCGCGATTTGCGCCGACTTATCGCGGTATACCTTCACTTCTCTCGGACTAGGTAAATCTATCTTTCTATTCCGTTAGTCAATAAAGCTTTGTATCAAATAAACTGAAATGGTATATGTACATTATATGCAATTTAGGTATTTAAAACCGATATTTTTAATGTAATTTGTTAATTTAATATTCAAATATATCTATTGCTGATAATTATTATATGGTATTATTAAATAAAAACCCAATTGTCACAAACTAACTATGCTAGTGCTAGTGGCTTTGCCTGCATAGAAATCAGTGTGTCAGAAAGTTTTTCCCGTTTTTTAATACACTATTAATTTAAACCTTCCTCAAGAATTGCACTATCTTTTAGTAAAAATCGTGCGAATGACAATTAGGTAGATTTTGAGAAAATCGGTCTTAAGCCTACAGACAGCTCTTGGGAACGTATTATAATTAATATGCATACCAAAAATTGATTTAAATTAATTAATTGTCAAGAAAATATTCGTATAAGCAATAAAACAATCTATAAAATACAATATAACTAATATAAATAAAAATAATAAATAACAAAATATTAATAATAAATGAAACTAATGAATAGAGAAATAGCGTTACTTTGAGATCCATAAATAAAAGTAATAATAACATATTTTATTTTCGATAAATTATAAAACACAACTGTTTTTTTCGTTAGTTAATTTAGTACTTAAGTATTTCGATAGTTAACTATTTATATATTTTCTCTTAAAATAGCGGAACTGTTAATATAAGCTGAAGAAATTTGAGGTTCCGGCGATTTTTAGCAGCTATATAGCCAATTTCTATAGACTAACAAATAGTATTAATGCAAAATCTGCTAGCAACTTGTTTTAGCCCAACAAAAAATCTTAAAATGTCTTTGGGAAATGCCTGTCAATAAGTTTCTGGGCAAAATGATAGGTCAAGGCTTCAATATCTAAGTCAAAAGGAAATACCTTTGTCCAGATGTACATAAGTCCAAAGGAAATAGGGTATCCTTGTCCAGATGTATAATATAACTTTGACTGTAACTTTACTTTTACTTCTTATAAAAAGATTATGTAAAATCAAAACAGTTTGGTGAAACTGTAATAATTCCGAAACATCTTAATTGGTTATAGGATATCTCTGCTCGATATAGGCAGAGTACATAAATCGGTGCAGATGAATATTATTACATATTAGTGGGTAGGTGTACAGCTTGATGATTAACGACTTGTCTGCTTCTACCGAAGCGATCTATTTCGGAACAACGTAAGGCGCGTTCTCATTGGTCCATTTTTTGTACCGAATTTTGAAGATAATTAATGATAAAATCGTTTCGGGTAGATATGAGAACTTCAGCCGTAAGTGGTGCTACTGTAATGGATATTTTTCTTGGGATAAATACATTGTCGTCTGATGCTTACGTTTTAAGTACCAGTTTTTTTTTGCCGAACCATGCGTTCATAATTATCTCTTTGTGAGATATTGAGAACTTTTTTAATTTCAGTGTTTCGTGAGGTTTTTTAATCGTAATACTTAATATAGTTAATCGATATGTTTAGCATATTATTGTGTGATCTTTCTTAAATATAGAGTTTCAAGAACAAGTGTTTTATCAAAAAGCGTTCATATAAGTTTTATGTGTGCAATGTTACTTTGTACAACTAAAAATGTTTATGTTTTCTAATTTAAACGATTGCAGAGATCAAGAAAAGATTTTTTTTAATTTAATAAAGTTTTTATCATCTTTAATTTACCTTATTCGGATATACTCATGGAAACTTTCATATTCTTATCTTTCTTAGGATTTAGTTCAACATTTCTTCATCAAAATTATATTGATACATGTAAATTATCCTAATAGCATGTTTAGTGATTCGAATAAAATAAATGGTTATCTCAACTCTAATTTCAACTATTTCCATTTTTCTTGTACATAGGATTCTACTTTTGTTTAAAGTACAATTAAAAATAAATGGTCACCTACTTTATTCATGGTGCCTAATAAAATAAAGATATTAATTATGAATTTATGGATCAAAAATTTGAAAATGCAAACTGCAATTTTTTTCACGTAAGCGGTTAATTGCAGAAAATACCACAATAAAAAGATTCGACGCATAAAAGTACAACAATAAACAAATTGCGTTCTAAATGAAGTAGTCCTAAAGTATATGAAAATATTTATTTTAATGATGTATTTAATGAATATGAATCAACTCACTGAATTAATCTGATTTTAGGTAATACGAACATACATGAATAATAAATCTCTGTCGGTTTAAACGTTTGAAGTCCTTAAATAATCAAGTTCAGTGGAGATGGCTCTTGGAGTTCTGATTAAAATTGGCTCGTTTTATCTGACAATAGATTATGATGTTGATCCCGTATCCAGATATTGCAGGTAATGTAGGAAACATCCTACGCTCCATTAGTAGAGACAGCAAAAAAAAAAAAACTTTTAATATAATTAAGGAAAGAGACAGTTGTTAAATATCGTTACTTTAAACTTAAACTTGATGCAGTTTTCTCAATTGGTGTAGGTTTGTAGTTATATATGCATAGAACGGTTTAGCTATATAGCCCTTAGGTCTATTTTTCAAACAGATTATCCAATGTGCTCTAGTTTTACGAATTTTGCAACACTCTAAAAGTTTTCTATTTTACACATTGACATTGACAGAATTAATAAAAAATGACTATATTTTTAATATTAATAGAATGCTGATTTAATAATTACAACTTTAAATCGGTGCCCAAAATATTGTTTTAGTGAGCAAAATATGACAACGTATGTCTTGCAAATCGATCGTCTATAAAATATATATTTGGATGTTTCAAATGTTTTTGTTGACTGTACTATTTATGTGCCTTGTCAGTCAGCTCTTATCAGAGACTGCATTTAATAATATAAAGGCCCCTTTTGCGGTCAAGCTCGACCGTCCAATTTTCGTTCATTATATATCTACAGACCTTAATCACATTCTTAGACGAAAATTATAGAAATAGGTTATCTTTGTTTTAATCATAATTTAGTAGTATTACTATTAAAGAACTTACATATTTTCTTTTAACAGTATAAGTTCTTTAGAAAAGGAATAAATATTATTTTATCATACCTCTTATTATAACTCAAATTTTCATGTGAGATACACTTTGTATAATAATGGTTTTTACACTAAGATTTTATAAGCACAAATAATACATAACACAACAGAAGGATAACATTTAACTATATTTTTATGCCACATTATTAGAACACTTAAATATCACTCGCGTACTTCAAGGGTTGTTAAACATACTGCCATTAGCATATTCGTAAGTAACCCGCGGTTGTAAGTACTCAACTAAAATCGCAAAGCGTTACAGAAGCTTATTTTGAATGATAACAATTACAATAGGAGAGCAAAATCGTTGAGTTGGCCATAAATTTAAACTCAAGACAATATCAAAAACAGTAGGAGCCGGTAGCGTAACTTCATACCGCATTGTTCGCGATCGGCGTCAGCAAAACAGAAGGTGAGGCCTTTGTGTCCGGAGTTGTAAATTTTATGAAAAGTGAAATTCCTTTTGAATGCCTCTTCGGCTCATAAATAAACCAGGATTAGAGGAAGGTCTTGTTTTTGGCACTTTGTTCCTCAATACCCACAATCGAGTTTGCTAAATTCTTTACACATTTGCTGCCTGTCAACGTCATTGTGCAAAACAAAATTCACTCTTACTTTTATTACGTGCCCGTATATAATCGGACGAAAAATTTTACGAATGTTATTGTTTGTAATCTATTAGATTTTTGATACTCACCAAACTGACTCCGCATCCAAGGGTAGAGCGGACTGGGAAGCGATGCGTTGGTATTTGGCGGGGGTTGTTGAGGAGGTGCCTGCTGCGGATGCATGGACTGCTGGTGCATGGGAGGCATCTGCGTCTGATGCTGCATGTCATCTACGGGATACATGACATGTTGCTGGTGTGGGGGCATTCCATGTTGCGACATGTGTTGCTGAGGATGCATATGGTGAGGCATCTGTTGCGCTTGCTCGAGAGGCGGGCTTCCGGGGACGCCACCCGCCGTTGCCGCCACCGCTTGTAGCTTGCACGAGGTATAGACTGCCGGAGTCGGGGGCTGGTGACCGTTCGGGCCGTAGCCGTCTGACTTCGGGCCCATGTGTCCCATTTGAGACGGACTGTCGGGTCGGTACCCGTTCTGTTCCATTTGTTGATAGTAACCTAATCGATCGTATGGTGGAAACCTCGGGTACGGCATTCCGGGCGCAGGCTGCGCCGGGTAGTGGTGCTGCGCGGGCCTCAGCTGTTGGTCGCATCCCTCCATCTCGTGCCCCTGCTGTGGCACCGCGCCGTAGTGCGCGTGCGATTGTGCGTGGTCGTGGCCTCCTCCGTTCCTCATGTCGGGCATATAGGCGTTAGAGAAATATGTCATGCTGTCGCAGTTGTTAGCGCTCATCGCGGGCCCGCAGCCCGCGTGGCTTGCGTCCGTATCTTCCGTTGCAGGTTCTCGGCCGCGGGGGCCGACACTATCACCGTAACAGTCACTACACAAACACTTCGGATTCCATTCACTACACAGCGGCAATAGGTTCCACTGTTGGCTCACGGTGTGCTGGACGACGGTGTATCCTCATCAGAAACTCAGCGAATCTGAAAAGAACAGGTTATTGCACTTAGTATTGCTATAAATAAATCATTTTTAATTGGTCAGATAAGTCGGCTATCGATAAATTCTGTGTTATTGTTGGCGCGCTTTTTGCTTAGATAACGCACTGCCGACCCGATCTCGACAAAATTATTTGCTTACTGCAGTAGGAACAAACATGAAGTTTCAAAATCTCATTAGTTTCACGTAAACGCCTATTAGAGACAGTCTGTGTATGATTTGGGCCCCTACATCTCAGATAACTAAGCGGCAAAATATTAAAACGGATATGCAGTATAGAGTTCGTGTATGTCAATCCAGAAGAAAAGATTCTCCAAAAATGAGACAGTATGATTGAACATTGTCACGTAGCGCCAGACTAATAGCTGACCTGATATCATATCCTTGATATTTCCCAGCAATTGGTGGAGCATGAGTGACAACTGTACCGCAACCGACGGCATAACATTACACTGACGTTAATTTGAGTGGCGACGAGAGATAAGCGTCACTGAGACCTCTGCGTTATCGTTAGATCTCGCACTACTGGTTTTAAAGTATACAATTTATGACGTACTTAATAAAACAGCTACTAGAATTTACAAGTTGTACTAATAAAAAGACAACTATTATAGAACATCACAAGAAAAAGGCGCATTTTAGACAATATCTGCGAGTGTGGCGAGCTACGTGTCTTTAGATAATCTTGTTTACGAGCGTTCTTGACGTATTCACTACTGAAAAGAAATTCGTTACATCCTTCTAAAGTGACGTCGTAGTCTTTTTGATATGGTTTATTAAACTTATAACGAAAAAAATTTGTACGCCACAGTAGTCTGTGTTGGTGCCCGCCCCTAGAGGCTGGCTCGGTTATTTAAAACCCGAAAGCTCAAGCTTCATTAGCGACAGTTAATGATGGCGGCATCTCTCAAGACAATATGTCGAGTACTGAGGCTATTTGTTACGGAAATCTTGTGTAAATAATATTAAAATAAATATAATATTATAGCAAAAATTTCAACGGCTAAAATAATGTTATATGAGTAATTAATTAAAATCTTGATTTATGGCTTTAATCAGTTCTTTAATACATATATTAGGCGATTACAATGTAGAATAGAAAAGAATATTATTTTGGTAATTAATAGATGCACATAAAGGTGTCTTATAAAAAAATTATCTATGCGAAAATCTGTCATTTGTTTGTCATTCTTTCGCGGTAAATCTAGAGCAATATAAATGTTATAAAAAACTGATATTATTTTAGAGTGACTCTCATCATCCTCCTGCCCTCATCCTAAGTGGGGTCGGCACAACATGTTATAAACTTATAGTCACATGATTTAGCTAGGTAATTTACGACCGGCTGCCTGCCTGACGTTAACATACCATAGTCACCTTTTGCGACATCGCGGTAAGTAGGAGGGTGGTCTATTTTACTCAGTCGGATATCACATAGCTTTATTTATTTTTAATGACTAATTTTATTTAAAAAAATCTAATTAAAATGCACATAGCACACGGCTGGTCAACTTAACTTACTCGCCTTTTACGACACCTCGGTAAGAAATTAGGGTGGTCTATTCTACGCAGTCGGATATCACATAGCTTTATTTATTTTTAATGACTAATTTTATTTAAAAAAATCTAATTAAATTGCACATGCCAAAGTTGCGATTTAGTTTCACTGCGAAGCATTCTTTCAGAGGGTGAAGATACAATTGAAAGGTGTCTATAGGAATTCCTATTCCAAAATTTGCATGTTGAGGGATGGACAATTTGAATTTACGATTTAGCATCCCCCCAAACGGGACGACCCTCGCACTTTTTTAATTTTCAATTTCCATTTACATTCCACAGACTAGTTGAGCCCAATCTGCCAAGTACGTATAAAATCTCCTGTTTCATTAAAAATTTCGCCATCAAGATTTATTGTGTAGGGGCAGTCGCCACGCTTTTTCATGGAAAAGTTATAAATAATTTATTTCCTGTTTTTTATATTTTTATTTTAATTTAAAACATTAGTTAGATTTGACACTCGAAATGAATTATTTTTACTTTTAATTTGAATTATATTTACGATAAGCATACGTGGATATACCGATACTACTGTCCGACCCTGTATAAGATAGTAATGACTTAATGTAACTAGTTATAAGTATTATGTTGAAAAGAGCAACCGCCGAGTTTATTGCTGGCTCTTCTCGGTAGGAACAGCTTTCTGAACCAGCAGTAGAATTGACGGTGCAAAAGTACTTGTTTACAAGTTTATTTGAATAAAGAAAATTTTGAATTTGAATTTGAATTTTTACTAGCTTTTACCCGCAAATTCGTTCGCTTGGACTGTTGTCGCGTGATAGGTTGATAATGGATGGCGCTTTTTAAAGTCATCCTATTCCTGTATGATTAACAGGGTTTTCTATATGTTACCCCAGTGTGTAACGAATAATTGTGCCAAATTTCATTGAAATTGGTTCAGCGGATTCGCCGTGAAAGAGTAATAAACATACATCACAGACTTTCGCATTTATAATATTAGTAGGAAGTAGGAAAGAAGTGGGATTAACTGGCTAGTAACTACTATTTTTAACGCACAGCATTATGTCGATTAAGCTATGATAGGTCAATAAGTTTTTCTATTAAAACTTGTTGATTGATAATTGTAATTTATCACAAGTCTTTCGCTAGAGGGAATTCGTGAGGAAACCTGCATATCTTTAAAGAATTCTGGGGATAAGTGTAACCTACCAATCCGCAGTAGGTCTTAGCTCCAACCTTTAGCTCCAAAAACGGAAAGCCAAATGCCCAGCAGTGGGATAGTAAAAGGTCGTTACTTTAGTTACTTTTTTTTGTTCATTAGTAGTAGTTCATATAAAGAGTAGTTCAAAATGTTCACGTAGTATATAGAGTTTAACGTCTCTTCCATATATTTTAATAAATAACTCCCTGTAAGTTTATTCATATTAATTTTTCAAATAAGAAAGTTAGTCATTCTGTTACGCTTATCCGGTTAATGCTCTGTATCAATATTGATGAAATTTGGCACAATTAAACCTTATATAACAAAGTAACATATAAGAAAATAAATCCCGTTTTTCTTTCAAGAACAAGTAAAATCACATATTGTATTATTGAAGGTCCCTTAATACTTAATCATCCTGCCCTTATCCCACTCTAAGTGGGGTCGGCAAAACATGTTATAAACATGCTGTCACATGATTTGGCTGCGTTTTAACGACCGGCCGCCTGCCTGACGTCAACTTACCTTAGTCGTATTTTACGACACCTCGGTAAGAAAGTTGCTGATCTATTGTATTAAACCGGATACCACACGGTTTGTCAACCTACCTTAGTCGCCTTTTACGACACCTCGGTAAGAAATGAGGGTGATACTATTCTACTCAGCCGGATACCACACGACTAAAGGTCCCTATATACTTAAGTTGGAGCGAAATCGCGAGTACCTACAGCTTATATTATATATCTTTTTTATGGAATTCCGTCGAAATTCCATAAAAGCAAATAACTATATAGTGTCACAAAGCATCATATCAAGAATATAATAATAAGTGATAATTAATATCGTAAGAAGGTTATATATTCTTGTGATAGAGTCAAAACCTCGAGAACTAGAGAAGTCCTTATCTATTTTTTTAATCAACAAAGTACATGAGCTAATGTTTCTAGTCTGCAATTACGAGTTTAAGATACAATCTCGGAGCGGGACCCGGTTCCATGGAACATGTCTTTAAGCTGACCGACGAGGAAATTAACAGTCTCACGTGCTTTTGATAATTTGATAACAGAGTACGCCACTTTGATTTATTTCACGACCGGCTCTGAGTCAGACTGAGAACGGTTCTCATGCCCTTTCTTGCATCTCTGACCTAAACAGCATTAAGGAATTATCACCTCTATCACGTTTATACTAATAACTTTTTTGGCGTACATTATTTTATTCCAAAAGCGCTCGTTAATTAGTTTGATGGAAAAATGTCGTTTCTTGGAATATGTCAAAGGTTAGGTGTTTTTGGAATTAAAAAGATCATGGTTTGTTTACGCCAAAAGTGTGGACTTTCGATTATTAATCATACCTAATTATAATTATAGATAATACATGTTAAAGTTTAACAACTCGAAACAGTTTCTAAATAAGAATTATATGTTTTAAATAAATCTTTATGTTTTAATTAATCTATATATATAAAAGAAAGTTGGTCTAAGTTACACTATTTATAACTCAAGAACGGATGAACCAATTCGGCTGAAAATTGGTGGAGAGGTTGCTTAGAACCAGGAGACGGACATAGGATGCCTTTTATCCCGTTCGACCGCATTTATTTTATCCCGTCAAGTCACTATAAAACGTGGTATAACAAAAACGACTATGACATTGAATAACAAAAAGCAAATGTCAGTGGAATACAAAACATAGATGACAGCTAAACGTATTTTGTCTTTGGTGAAGTATGGTAAAAAATTTGACAATTATGTTGATAATTTGTAAAAATAAAATACTTAGGGAAAATGTAAAAGTAAATAAGTAAAAAATTAAATTTAACGCGTGTGGGCCACGGGCAGTAATGAATAAAACAAAACCACTGGATAGATTTTAATCTTTTTTTTCACTGAGTGACATAGTAGGCTATATATTTTATACCCGTGCGAAGCCGGAGCGGGCCACTAGTTATATATAATTTAACTAAAGGTTAACCACTAATGTAAGCTGACTCGCCGTGTGGTATCAAAAACATGTTTCATACATATTGAGCAGACCCCACTTAGAGTGGAATAAGGGCAGGAGAATGATGATAATTGAAATAATTATTTCAGAAAAGAGTGACCATTTAGTGTCTAGTTTCTTCTCGAACATCGAACCAGACATGATTTGGCTTGGTATTTTAATACCGGCCGCCTGCCTGAGGACAACTTACCTTTATCGCCTTTTGCGACATTTCGTTAAGAAAGAGGGTGGTCAAATCTACTCAACCGGATACCACACGGTGGGTCAACTTACCTTAATCATTTTTTACGACACCTCGTTAAGAAATGAGGGTGGTCTATTCTACTCAGCCGGATACCACACGGCTAACCGAGCCAATACCATAAGTTACGTAAATACTTAGCAGAAACATATTTAATATCAGTAAGTAGCAAATATTACGCGAGAGAATCGTAAAAGTATGAACACGGGCTGGTTTTGAGATTAATTGAAGAGATTTATTCAAACAAAAAACACATTGACTTTAATGAGGAACATTAAATGAGGTGTTAACATCACATTATAGATGTCGCGTCCGACGTCGGATTAATGGTTGATGGCCACCACAGTAAGTGATAACCGAAATAAATCGCGAAACGTGATTGAAATAACAAAAAGAAAACTGTGAAGGAGCTGCAGATGATTCCGTATACTCGTATAAACAAAATTTAAACAAACATTTAAGTAATAGTTTAAATTCTATATAATTAAATAATTATTTTACGTATATAATTTTGATTTATATAATTAGTCATTACTTCACGGTATTATTGGTGTATAAGCTGTGATGGCCTAGCGGTGCGACCGTGTGAATCTCTAGAGACGATCATGGGTTCAAACCCGGGCAGACACCAATGAGTTTTTGTATTAAAACTTATGCGTCTAATTGATAATTTCAATTTATCACACGCTTTTCGGTGAAGGAAAACATCGTGAGGAAACCTGCATATCTCTAGAGAATTCCGGGGATATGTGTAGCCTACCAATCCGCATTGGAGCAGCGTGGTAGGTCTTAGCTCCAACCCTTCTCTCCAAAAATGGAGAGAGGAGGCCTATGCCCAGCAGTGGGATAGTAACAGGCCGTTACTTACTACTTACTTACTATTATTGGTGTGTCCGGTATGTTTATTGTTAGTACGTAAATCGTTTGTGGGTCTGGGTATAAGATTCTATAATCAAATTCCGCAATCAATATTAGCTTTGCCATTACATCAGTTTAAGAACACTGTTAAAAAGAAGCTGAAAGTCTGTTGATGATTACTTAGAAGACAAGATGTGTGGATATAGCTCGCTTAGACCCTTTACAAGACAGTAATGACTAAATGTAACTAGTCATAAGAATTATATTTTTAAAAGAGCAACCGTCGAGTTTGTTGCTGGCTCTTCTCGGTTGAAACAGGTTTCTGAAGCAGCAGTAGAATTGACGATTCAAAAGCACTTGTGTACAAGTTTATTTGAATAAAGAATATTTTGAATTTAAATAAAGAATATATTGAATTTTATTTTGGAATCGTAGTATATGTGTACCTTATTATTAAGACTAACAACTTTTTTCAACTTCGTTAGTACGAAATCCGAACAATAAATAGATATATCTTGTCCGCTCGCGCGTAAAAAACCGCGTATCATGGATCATATTATAAGCTCTTTAAACTGCTAATATAACATAAATCATACTAAAATATACAGTCTAATAGAGTGGGGACCGAATTAAAAATATTATTAATGTCATTTCGCGTGCGGCGGTCGGTAGCTGTTAATCAAGTGGCGATCAAAGGGTGTATTTTCGGAAATTCTCAGCGCTTGTATTTATCATTTCCACTATTTGTCAATTAGTGCTATTGTGGGAACTGTTAAGTGTTTTTGATTTATTTTAAATGTATCGACGTACAGACATGAAAGCGGAAAAAATGATTGACGATAGAATATTTTTAAACATGGGTGTCAAACTTTTTGATTATGTAGAATATAAGACACCGAAATATAGAATTATTAAATTAAATGATCGTATATGTTTTTCGTAAGTGTGACAGCAGAGGATTTTTGGGTTATCAAAAGTAATGTTGCGATAGCCGGTGGGTAACGGGCGAACCGAAAATGTTATAATCCCGGGTTCGAATCCTTCATGTAATCGGCGCCAACTTTATTTTTTTTTTATATATTTTTTCATATTTAAAAAAAATTACCAAGCATGGCTCACTCATTCAGGTACTTACCTGTTATTTAATGATTATGTCAAATACATAAAAATTTAATATTAATAAAAAAAATTGTAGAGGCACGAAATAAACATCCTCTCAATTATCATCCTCCTGCCTTTATCCTACTCTAAGTGACGTCGGCACAACATGTTATAAACATGATTTGTCTTTGTATTTTAGGAATGGCCGTCTGCCTGACTTCAACTTACCTTAGTCGTCTTTTACGACACTTTGGTAAGAAATTACAGTGGTCTAGTCTACTAAGCCGGATAACACACGGCGAGTTGACTTACCTTCGTCGCCTTTTACGAGATCTCGGTAAGAAATAAGGGTGATCTAGCCGAATACCACACAGCGTAAAATTAAATTTAAAATTAGTATATAAAATTTTAATATGAATAAAAAACTTTATAGAGTTTCCAAATAAGCATCCTCGCATTATATTCTTTTATCGAATAACCTATGAAAAATTACGGAATGAACACAAAAACACAGACATACACAGAACTCACATTCGTTCCAGTACACGCTTAACTTGTTAGGCAAATATGTTTTTTATAAATTACCGTTTTATGAGTGGATATTTTGGTGTAAAAGTTGTTTTTTATGAATTTTTATAAGGTTACAACGATAAATATAAGCTATATTTTTTCGCAATAATGTCGTAAACCGACATTTATTTTTGTGTCTTTTCCGCTAAAACAGAGAAACCGTTTCCTTTGGACGTTCAATAAATTATATCTGTTTCATTTAGAATGTCATTCCGAATATTATTTAAATACCGTATTAGTCTCAACCTTGAGAATATGTTAGAGGGTCCTAAAGGTCGAGTACCTATGGCTGAAAAATATTGTGAGAGATCCTAAATACGCAAATATAATAAAGAAAGTAAAACAGAACTACCAATCGACAAAATTAATTTTAATAGTATTTATTATTAAACAAGCTCGTTGGCTAGCGACTAGAAAACTATATGTATATATTTACCAGTTGACTGTCACCCATAACACTAGTATTAAGTTATATTAAGTTACTTTGGAGACGGACAGCCGTATGTGTATGCCCATATATTTTATGAATGACCGCGTGCTTGACGTCAATTTACCTTAGTCGTCTTTTACGACACCTCGGTAAGAAAGAGAGTGTCTATTCTTTTCAGCCGGATACCACACTGCAGGTCAACTTACCTTAGTTGCCTTTTACGACACCTCGGTATGAAATGAGGGTGGTCTATTCTACTCAGCCGGATACCACACGTTGGATTACTCTATTTGTTTGGTTTGGTTTATTTGGTTTAATACTCATCATCCTCCTGCCCTTATCCCACTATAAGTGAGGTCGGCACAACATGCTGTTACATGATTTGGCTGCGTTTTTACGACCGGCCGCCTGCCTGACGTCAACTTACCTCTGTCGTATTTTACGACACCTCGGAAAGAAAGGGTGGTCTATTCTACTCAGCCGGATACCACACGGCGGGTCGACTTACCTTAGTCGCCTTTTACGACACCTTGGTAAGAAATGAGGTTGGTCTATTCTACTCAGCCGGATACCACACGGCGGGTAGACCTACCTTAGTCGCCTTTTACGACACCTCGGTAAGATATGAGGGTGTTACTATTCTATTCAGCCGGACACCACACGGCGGAATTTGGTTTAATACTATATCGTTTAAATGCTATTTGAACCTAACTGTACTTTCCATGATACCTATTCCTTCAGGACTTCGGCATAGAGGCGTATCCGTGTGACATTTATTAATTACAAGACATGTTGGTATTAATCTCAATGTTGTCTCTTTTGATCTGCTACTAATAACAGCATTTATTTTAATTATTTAATTTATTTAAACCTCAGTATTATTTAATGAAATTAATACTTTCCATATTGGATATTGCTTTTTTTTCTTGTAATTAGAGTCAAGTCACTGATTGAAAAAAGCGTTTTTTTGAATTACTGTTCATATTTTCTTTAAAAAAGTTCATTCAAGAAATAAAAGGAAGGATTCCTACATTTTAAACGGACTTTAATACGTTTCTAGAAATAAATTTATTCTATCTAATAATCTTGAATGAGTCGTAAACGCTTGACAGACAGACAGAAACAGCCTATCGCATTTATAATATTAGTAATATTAGCTTTTGCCTATTCCCGAAATTTTTTTAAACCTATATGTTAGCCTGGTAAATATGCATCAATTTTACAAAATTTAATTTAATTTTAATTACTCCAGCAGCTTAGCCGTGCAATTGAAATGGACAAACAGATTTTCGTATTCATAGTAGTATGGATATAGAAATTGGCTCATTTAAAAATACAATCATATACAAAAGCAACCTGTTACAATCGCACAATGCGCTAAGATTACTTCTCTAGTATCGGCGAAAAGGCTAGACCTACCACGTTGCTCATATGTGACTAGGTACTCCCTAAAATATATCTTAATGCATGTTTTTTCACCATGTTTTCCTTCACCAACGAGCGCGTAATTGGAACGAAATACTCATTGACATCTTCCCCAAGTTTGAATCCGTGACCCGCTTTTTGTGCCCACTTTCCCTTGATTCGACCAAAATCTATATCTATATTCACATCAAATTCATAAATTATATCGACCGGTTTACGCGAGTAGTTTCGACCTATCTGAGTCACGAATTCTTTTTGCAATGATTTCATATCGAATTCTAAATATGTATTTTTTACATATTAGAATATTTCTTTAATGATCGAAACTTAAAATAAAACAAATTGATTAATGATAAATATATTCTCAACAATCTAAAAATAATATAGAATTGATCGCTACATTTTGATTATGGAAAATAAAATCTATAAATACCATAAAGGTGTAAGTGGGTTTGTATTTTCTTCGTTCACGTCCCAACTAAAAAACGGTTCTATGTGGTTTCACGAAGACGACGTATTTAATAAAATGTAGTTAATGATATATATTAGAATGATGCTAAATGATTTAACTACTTTTATATTTAACCTTCAAATAAATGAACAAAAGAAGAAAATAATGTCAAACATATCGCGATAACATACCTAATTCTGTCCTTATTTCAAAACACATGTCCATACCTGTGTTTTGAAATAAGGACAAAATTATGTATGATATAGCGAGATGGGAGAATATTGGACAAGGAAGCGAATGAGATTTTTTGAAAAGTTCGATGGTTTAATACAGCAGGACGATCTAGTTTAGAGAGATTTTAAATAACGAAGGAATGTAAAAGAAGAAAAGGAAATAGGAAAAGGAAAACGATAATGTCTTTAAATTCTCTATTTCCTGAAATTTCTCTATTTGTAACCCGTTGAAAATGAAACTCAAACTTTTTGAGTTTCATTTTCAACGGGTTAGAATGCTAGAGTTTTTACATCAAGTTTAACATTATTTCTCTTGATCTTAGAGTATTTTAACATACAGTGTTAAGACTAATTATGCTTCACTAAGATCATGTATTTGTGATAGTCCTATTTTGAACTGTAATTTTTGGTTTCATTTAACCATTTGACCATCACAGTTTAATGAAATAAAAAACAGCATACCACACTTTAAAATCCCTGCAGGTGACACAGGATAAAAACCTGGATTTTTCGCTGTCAAAAGTCGGCAATTATAAACTGCCCCCAAGAGTAAATCCGGGGGTCGCTGAGCTTGAGTGAAATGCGATGTACCCGCTAATTACGGGCCCAACTTCTAAATTTAATCATACAAGTTGGCACATCCACCGAGCTTCCATAATTTTTCATGAAAATAATTATGTACACGTGACAATGTTTACATGTCCACGTTTTTGTAGGCGTAAAATTCATAATAATACGTTTTAATATTATGTAAATTCATTAATGAATATATATGTTTTTCGGTGACTAAACCAGTTACGTAGAAATTTAAAATCGATTTTAATTAATTGCACTATATAAGTTTCAATGACAAAATTATTAAAAAAGTTACCTACTTAAGTTACTATTTATAACCATCTCAATATTATCTCTGAAAAATATCTTCGCTAAGAAATTTCGAGAGAAGAATCCATTGAATTTTGTTAGAAAAATAAAAAATCTGTTTGAACTAAAACAAACGAAATACGAATGCTAAGTTATATACCTACTCCAGGTATAAATCTTCGCGAAATATTATTTAATTCAATTCAGGCTAACTAATGTAAGTAAATTTAAATAAGACTAAACTCCTGCCCTTATCCCACTCTTAGTGGGGTCGGCACAACATGTTATAAACATTTTGTAATATGATTTGGCTACGATACGATTACGATATCAACTTACCTGAGTCGTCTTTGGCGACTCCTCGATAAGGAATGAGGGTGGTCTATTTTACTCAGCCGGATAACACACGGCATAAATTTTAATAAGGTTATCGTATTCATATCACAATGTATTTGAATTCAATAATCTGATTGCTGTATAAAAACATATGTAACTATCTATAAGAATTAGTGTTTTCAAATCAAATCAAAATATCTTTATTCAAATAAGCTCTTTCAAGCACTTTTGAATCGTCAAGGATCAATAAGATGAATTAAGCTACAACTGGTTCGAAATGTTGCTCTTACCGAGAAGAACCAGAAAGAAACTCGGCGGTCAATCTTTTAAACATTTTCAATTTTACATTACCGAAAGTAAATTTTACATCAATATTTTTTATTTTATTTTGAAAAGAGTCATTGCCGAGCCTACATGTTCTACTGTTAGAAGCAATTTTCGAATCAGTAGTTACTTACTTACAATACTTGAATAAAAATTGACTGGCCCGTTGGCGCAGTGGGTAGTGATCCTGCCTTCAGCTCCGCGGTTCGCGGGTTCGATTCCTGCCGAGGGCCAACATTTTCTATAAAAAGAATTTGTTGGCCTTTGAGCCTGGGTGTATATTTGTATTTAAGTATGTATTTAAAAATATATAAGTATATATTCACCAGTTGTCTGTCTACCATAACACAAGTATTAAGTTACTTACTTTGGGGACGGACGACCGTGTGTGTAAGTGTCCTATATATTTATTTATTATTTATTATTTAATAATATTTAGAATTCGAATTCGAATATAAGATATTTGCCGATACGTGTAATTACTCCGGTGCTAATGTGTGTACGCATATAGCGAATGGAATCTGTTAATCAAACCGAGAGCAATCAGTTACGGGCGCGCTATCAAAATGCCGGCGTGCCTCGCTGGCCGCGGAGCATGCTATCTTCAATGGAGTCTGTCGCCTATATTTGTTTATACAGTACACATTAACATTAATTAATTTCAAGATGCGCGATATATAACAAGACTAGTAAATATTAACATCAACACAAAATATCAATCTTTAATATGAGTTAATCTTAATATATATATAGATATATTTTCCGAATCTCGGGCGACGGCTCCAACGACTTTCCTGAAATTCAGCATGTAGGATTTTCTGGGAGAAAATCGATCTAGCTAGGTTTTATGTAAAAAAAATCGTTTTATCCCTGTTTTTGAGCATTAAACATACTAAAATTTATATTGAATATAAAACACTATTTTTGCCAATAGCTGTCAAGTTATTGGCAAAAATATTATTAGCCACGACGTGTGGTATCCGGCTGAATAGAATAGTACCACCCTCAATTCTTACTGAGGTGTCGTAAAAGGCGCCTAAGGTAAGTCGACCCGCCGTGTGGCATCCGGCTGAGTAGAATTGACCAACCCCATTTCTTACCGAGGTGTCGTAAAAGGCGACTGAGGTAAGTTGACCCACCGTGTGGTATCCGGTTTAGAAAAATAGACCACCCTCTTTCTTACCGAGGTGTCGTAAAATACGACTAAGGTAAGTTGACGTCAGACAGGCGGCCGGTCGTAAAACGTAGCCAAATCATGTGACAGCACGATTATAACATGTTGTGCCGAACCCACTTAGAGTGGGATAAGGGCAGGAAGATTATGAACACAAAATATCTATCATTAATATTTAAATGAGTTAATCTTGAATGTATATAGAAGAAAGGAGCAAAATCGATCTAGCTAGGTTTTATGTAAAAATAAAATCACATTAAAAAATACTATAATATATATTCAATATAAAACACTATTTTTGTCATAAACTGTCAAGTCAGCGCAGCTTATTCTAAATGTAAATACCTAGGATCGACCCCAACTACCTAATTATTATTTTTCTTTTTTTTTAAGTTTTTTTTATTTTGTAAAAAAATTACCGTACAGGCTCGGTCAAACAGGTAGGTCGCGATTGTTTTTTTCTTTAAATAGTGCTTTAGCTAATTCTACATTCATAGAAACAAGGCTACATTATGTTTCTCTGGTTTCTAATACCAAAACATTGAATCTCTGGTTTCTGTTAAAGCTATTGTTATTATAGATTTAATTAACTCAGCCCTCGTGCTTGCTAATTGTTATATCTCGAACTGATTTATTGCAATACCTCTGTAATTGCAAGTTGCGAGCTTTATCGGCGTTAGATCAGTGATCTCAAAGCTTTTTAGTTTCGTCGATATATAAGAGTAGATGAAGGTTTTTGTACGCTTGTTTGCCAATAATTTTAATTTAATTATATATCATAGAAGAATATTGTAATATTTTCACCCTTGGTAATTAAAATCTAAAGCAATAATAAATTAATATGTTCGGTTCAAAAAAAACATCCAATATGCCAGGACATAATAGAAATCATTACCTAAGTTGACATTAAAATATTACAGAAGGATTTTAAAGTTTGTTATGTACCTAAACAGTAGGACAACAAATTTATAATATCTAGTAACGTTATAGAAGAATTAGGTTTTTAACATAAGTATTTACATACTTACACGAAGATCTTAAACCCTGTTTAATAGACTAAGATATAGGTAATGGAAATAAAAAAAAATTCAATTTTTAATTTAACCATCGTTTTCTGTTTGTAACAGTCAAAAAAAAATTATTCTGATTATATTGCTGTATTTCTAAAAGTATGGTAAGTATTAATTAGTTAATTTGTAAACTAATATGTAGGAACAGTTTCAATAAACTTGGCCTACGAGAGGCGTTTAAACGGAATATTATAAAATAATCGACCCTAATACTATTCAGCATAAGATTTGCTATCATATTTCGTCACATATTGTTTTACTCTTCAGTTTTAGTCATCAAGTATTCGCCAGGGAAGCCAGTATAAGATAAGGTACAAAGTTAAATGACGCCTGGTTATTTCACAGACATTTTTCTTTAAAAAACCTCGTGCTATATTGTCAAGAAAGTTACCAGAAATATTTAATTTCACGCCATCTACCAACGAGCGAGTGCACTTTTATATATAGCGACATCTATGTTTCTTGCTTAATACTATTATGAAGTGAGTAGGCCATGTTGTTAAACTTAACTTGAACATCAGCAGCTAATTCCATCTTGCTTTACATAGAGCAAAGTGCTCATTGGTTAATAAATTATTTTAAACATGAATCATACTTTATATAATTAATTCTCACTCTCATTTTAATATATTAGTTGATAAAATGGTGAAAATAAATGATTATAAAAATGAAAAACAGTAATAACATTACACAGAAAAAGTTTTATCCATTCGCATATTACTAAATTAAAAGTAAAATGTTTTACAATTATATTAATTATCAACATTTTTCAAAGTTTGTTAAAATAACATTAAAATTATATTAAATTACGATAGCAAAAAGAATTACAAAGTTTCATTAAGTTAAAACTTTGCTTAACAATATATGCGTTAAAGAGACATCTATTGTTGAGTAGCATAACTTTGTTGATTAAAAAAAATCTTTTTAACCACAGATGTCGCTGTAATAATTTTAAAGAGAAAATTTAATAGAATTTAAATACAGTCAAATTGGGTAACTTTGAATTTACGGGTAACATTGAATAAAACGACTAAAATAATTATTAATTTTTTTTTCAATATCTGTAACCTGATTTAAAACTGATAACTGAGTGAAATGAAAATACTAAATGTTCTAGTTGTCAAATGTCATTTAAAATTTATAGTTTTGAAACAAATTTTGACACTTTTTCAAAATTTTCTGTTCGCTGTCTTTTAGCAGTGAAAAGTATGTGAGTTACATTTCCGATTTAATTACAGAAAAGTGTGTAAAACACATGATTTTCGGTTTCTAATGATCAATTGTACGTTGAAATTATACTTTTTCACATAATTTCATGATTTTGCATCGTTTTATATCCATTGACAGGGAAATTTGTGGACCACCCCTATTTTTAGTTAAATATGGGTAACTTTGAACGGTTCAAAGATACCCAATTGCATTATCTTAGTTTATGGGTAACATTGACAAAGAGTTATTGATTTCTAAAAATATTTTCAAGTACATATTTTAGTACATACAGTAATTACAATAGAATTATTTTGCTATAATCCGCGTTTATTAAAAGAATCTATGTATTGCTAAACGTATAAAGCAGGCAACATTCACATACCTTATACCTACATGCAGGACGAGTCACCACACGTATCGTAATAAAATCCAATCTGGTGCTTTAACAAGGATGAAAGCTTAGCTGTATAGCTGTGATAGCCCAGCGGTAACAACGTCGGACTCTTTCGAAGAGGTCGCAGGGTCAAACCCAGGGCAGGCGGCAATGAGTTTCTATTAAAACTTATGTGTCTAATTGTGAATTACAATTTATCACACGTTTTTCGGCGAAGGAAAACATTGCGAGGAAACCTACGTATCTCTAGAGAATTATGGGGATATGTGTAACCTACTAATCCGCATTGGAGCAGCGAAGTAGGTCTTAGCTCCAATCCTTCTCTCCAAAGACGGAGAGAGGAGGCCTATGGTCAGAAGTGGGATAGTAACAGGTCGTTACTCGCGGTCATGGTTTCCAAAAAAGGAATTTACTATTATTAAAAAAGAAAACATCGTTTTCATCTTAAAAGAGCATCAAATAACAAAAAATAAAGATAAAATGTATATTGAAGATGACATCTCATTCATGGAATGGGGTGAATTATTTTTCAAATTCTCTTGCCAACCATTAATGTTTTGATCTCATTTGAATGGTAATTGATTATAGAATTTGTTATTTAGGTTTGATTTTTAATAAATATTTACAATTACAAATAAATATGTATTCGTTACAAAAAAAAAATCTACCCATATGTTGCTAATATTTAGTAAATGGCAATTTTAAGTAAACGGTTGGCTGTTAAGTATGACAAGTTGACTTTATTTGACAGATCTATCTTTCATTCATTCAGAACATAAGTATAATTTTACCCATGATACGAAAATTCTATGAATTCAAGGATTTTTAGTTTTCGAAATAATTCGGTTCAAAGTTACCCAAAACTCAAGGTAACTTTGAACACGCACAAAAGCATATTTTTTTTCCATTTCCTTTCTAGTTACTTAGTAATACAGTTAGTTATTCTAAAACTCGGTATAAAAGAACACTCATTATTCATCAAAACCTTAAATAAGGTCATCCTATTTTTTTATATTTTGAAAAATCTGAAAAAGTCATTCAAAGTTACCCAATTTGACTGTAATAAAATTGTTCTCTTACTACGTATTAAATACGCTGTAATTTTTTTAACAACTTTTCAACAACGAACGACTCCATTCATGTATACGAATAAAGCCTTATAAGATTTATAATAGTAAGTAGTATTCAGTTAGGCAACTGAGTAAATCCAATAAGACTATTTGCATTCCTTGTTTGGAACACCTGTGTATTTATTTAAGTATTATACGAATTAATTTTCTAATGAGAATTTTGATAGTCATCCAATTGGTATTGTAAACATTTTTATCTGGTAATTGATACAATGTCCCAAACATAATTTAACTGTTCCTTAGTTTATCTTGAGGATAATATAAAAGAAAAAAACAGATACATAATTTAACTGTTCCTTAGTTTATCTTGAGAATAATATAAAAGACAAAACTAATATGCAGTGTGATAAATTAAATTCCACCTAACGTTATCAAATATTATAAAAAATTACTATGAGTAACAACAATGATTAAAAATTCCTAAAATCGCATAAGGTGCTCTTGGATGGTCGGAATTATATCGTATAATTAAGAAAAAATAATTTAGAGTAAAAATGTTTCGTTAAGTTAGAAAGTACGGCATTTAGAGCATACTAAAGTGTGTTATTAAATAGATACTCTTAAAGTATATTTAATTTATGATATTAAGTTAGACGAACCTACTAAGTTAATAATTGTTTAAGTACTATATCGCTCATGGGTTGTTATAGTGGCCGGCGAAGAAAACAAAAAGTCACTGGTATTTTCAGGATTTCGTATAATTTTAAGAGCGTTAAACTATGCGACATTGCTTGTCGAAATACAAGAAGAGCAAGGAAGTGTCACAGACCAATTAGACATAAAATTTCAACAGAGTATTCGACAGTGGCACAACTTAAAAAACGCGTGTTTTAGAATAGAAGTAAATGGTATACATTATTTTCCAATAGCAATACCGACAGAATTCATAATTAAATAAAGGCCGGTCGTTTAAGTAAACTAAAGCATTTTTTTATACATTTTCTCTAGCAATGAAACTTTAAACCCATTTATCTCAAAACATGATTTTTTGAGTTGTCCCACTATTGCAGCTCATGAGCGATATATTGGATACCTCTAGGGAAATATTGAAATACATGATCCTGTTGTAATTTGACATTATCTATGATAGAATAATGCTTGATTAATGTTTTACATATTTCAATTTCTTCTAGTGAGGGTTTAAATAGAGATGTACCCGCCTAAACTCGAGTGGTAAAGTACCTTTACAATTAAAGTAAACTGAAACATCAAGTACGTTTCAAATTTCAAACTACAATTTCAATTTTAACTGTATTGTATCATAATTGTTTTGAAATCTCGTTGTCATTAAATTTAGGTATATTAAAGTGATATTATTCCTTTGCATTCTGAGTGACGGCATTTTTAATTTTAAAAAAGTAAAGTAACAGCCTGTTACTATCCCACAGCTGGGCATAGGCCTCCTCTCTCCGTTATTGGAGAGAAGGATTGCTAAGACCTATCACGCTGCTCCTATGCGGATTGGTAGGTTGAACATATCTCTACAATTCTCTAGAGATATGCAGGTCCTCGCGAGGATAAATTGCAATTATCAATTAGACACATAAGTTTTAGAAAAAAAAATCATTGGTGCCTATAATATATAATCTATATATAATTAAATAAATAATAGGTATAGTTTCTATGCTTGATAAATCGCCTAAGATAAAGCTTTCTGGTAAGATCCTTAGTTAGTGAGAAAGATTCGGTTACATAAATAATGATTGGCAATACGAACTTTAAACACACATATTTGTGTATAAAAATTATAATAGATTGCAATTGGTAATAAATTATGTGTATGGAATTTAATTTTTTTTTTATGATTTCCTAACAAAAAGAAGTACAATAGATGCTCACTAGAATATATTATAATAAAATTTTAAAAATAAGGTTCACCAATATAAATCAAAACAATCACATATATCAATTACAGTCAAATTGGGTAACTTTGAATTTACGGGTAACATTGAATAAAACGACTAAAATAATTATTAATTTTTTTTCAATATCTGTAACCTGATTTAAAACTGATAACTGAGTGAAATGAAAATACTAAATGTTCTAGTTGTCAAATGTCATTTAAAATTTATAGTTTTGAAACAAATTTTGACACTTTTTCAAAATTTTCTGTTCGCTGTTTTTTAGCAGTGAAAAGTATGTGAGTTACATTTCCGATTTAATTACAGAAAAGGTGTGTAAAACACATGATTTTCGGTTTCTAATGATCAATTGTACGTTGAAATTATACTTTTTCACATAATTTCATGATTTTGTATCGTTTTATATCCATTGACAGGGAAATTTGTGGACCACCCCTATTTTTAGTTAAATATGGGTAACTTTGAACGGTTCAAAGATACCCAATTGCATTATCTTAGTTTATGGGTAACATTGACAAAGAGTTATTGATTTCTAAAAATATTTTCAAGTACATATTTTAGTACATACAGTAATTACAATAGAATTATTTTGCTATAATCCGCGTTTATTAAAAGAATCTATGTATTGCTAAACGTATAAAGCAGGCAACATTCATATACCTTATACCTACATGCAGGACGAGTCACCACACGTATCGTAATAAAATCCAATCCGGTGCTTTAACAAGGATGAAAGCTTAGCTGTATAGCTGTGATAGTCCAGCGGTAACAACGTCGGACTCTTTCGAAGAGGTCGCAGGTTCAAACCCAGGGCAGGCATCAATGAGTTTCTATTAAAACTTATGTGTCTAATTGTGAATTACAATTTATCACACGTTTTTCGGTGAAGGAAAACATTGCGAGGAAACCTACGTATCTCTAGAGAATTATGGGGATATGTATAACCTGCTAATCCGCATTCGAGCAGCGAGGTAGGTCTTAGCTCCAATCCTTCTCTCCAAAGACGGAGAGAGGAGGCCTATGGTTAGAAGTGGGATAGTAACAGGTCGTTACTCGCGGTCATGGTTTCCAAAAAAGGAATTTACTATTATTAAAAAAGAAAACATCGTTTTCATCTTAAAAGAGCATTAAATAACAAAAAATAAAGATAAAATGTACATTGAAGATGACATCTCATTCATGGAATGGGGTGAATTATTTTCAAATTCTCTTGCCAACCATTAATGTTTTGATCTCATTTGAATGGTAATTGATTATAGAATTTGTTATTTAGGTTTGATTTTTAATAAATATTTACAATTATAAATAAATATGTATTCGTTACAAAAAAAAATCTACCCATATGTTGCTAATATTTAGTAAATGGCAATTTTAAGTAAACGGTTGGCTGTTAAGTATGACAAGTTGACTTTATTTGACAGATCTATCTTTCATTCATTCAGAATATAAGTATAATTTTACCCATGATACGAAAATTCTGTGAATTCAAGGATTTTTAGTTTTCGAAATGATTCGGTTCAAAGTTACCCAAAACTCAAGGTAACTTTGAACACGCACAAAAGCATATTTTTTTTCCATTTCCTTTCTAGTTACTTAGTAATACAGTTAGTTATTCTAAAACTCGATATAAAAGAACACTCATTATTCATCAAAACCTTAAATAAGGTCATCCTATTTTTTTATATTTTGAAAAATCTGAAAAAGTCATTCAAAGTTACCCAATTTGACTGTATGTTGATCAATATATTATTTATAGTTAATTCTGTAAGCTCTACATACATAGATATATCCAATAATCATCAAAACGTCTATGGTATTTCTGTAATTAAATAGAACAACTTAAAATTTAAAATTCAATTATGGAATTCCGAACGGTTGAACAAAACGAACGTAGGGATGGGACGGAATGAGAATAGCCGTGTCTGTCGAGATTTTTTGTGCGATTTTTTCGACGTTATTATTATGAGAAAAAAATGCGGAGTCAGTAAAGCGGAACGTGGGGTGGGGGTATGACGAGGGTTCCCGGTTTGATTGAAGCGGGAGGGGGGCGGGGCTGTGACGTCACGCTCTCATAATAGGCCGTGCCGCTCAGTGATGGCCGCCGTTTATCAACAGCGAGCGTTAGTCTGCACTTCAACTTTTATTAGACGCTTATTTGACGTGTTAGTGTAGTAGACGCGATTGTAAACAATGTAATAAAACTTGTTTTTACGATTAATCTTGCATAACGAGTAATGTTAGGTATCTTTTATTGACTTAAAAAGTTCCGGAACAAGTATTTAATCGACATCAAACCTTGATATTTGAAGAATAGTAGTATACAATTTGTATTATTTAATTTTTTAAATAAATAAAAATTATTATATTATTAAAAAAACGATACTTCAGTGCTTGCAAATCGCTTTTAGCAACGTTATTGCTACCGGCAAATTAATAATCTGATAATTTAGTTATTATTTTCCTATATGGTAATAATTTATTTCTATTCGTTTCGAGTTAACATATATATTGAGATTATATTTTGGATAGGATTTTTTGGAGAAGAATCAGAATGATCGATACATCTTTTCTTCATGTTTCATTCTTCATGTCAAGCTGATAGTAAGAATATACTCGAAACAACCGATACACCCTACAAGTGGCAATAGATCGAAGAGCATACTAATTACATGAAGACACTCATGTGACAAAGACCACTAATGTATTAGCCATCATGTAATAAGGTTATAACACGAATTCACTTGCAAAAAGGGAAGAGAAGACCTTTGAATTTTCTATAAATAGGTAGCTTAAGGCCATGTGAAGTTAGGAAAGGAATACTATACCCAAATTTATATGATTTATGGTTATGCTTTTATGAATTATTATTACAAAGAATTCGAAATGAATTAAGAATTCAAATTATAATTAACATAATTTCATGCATGATATTAAAATTAGAAACGCTCATAATAATATTTATTCAAATTTGCTTTATTAATTACTTAATATAATTATGATTTTCAAATGCATAATACCATTGTCTAGCTAAGGCATAGCTTATTAAAGAAAAATAAAGTCAAGGTGCGTGAGGTTGGGCGGAGCGTCGCGTGACATAGCGCAGTTATCGCGGGAAACACCTCGCGGCACGGCACATCACTAGCTACGCCTATTGCTGAAACATACCCTAATTTATGCATAAACATTGATGGAAATCATTAAAAACAATGTTCTATCTTAATAACTACATTAAACAGTTTTAAAAATAGAACTCATTTTATAATGATTGTACAACATATGTCAGTGATTTTTTTGTTGAGAATATTTAAATCTGGAATCTAGTACTCAAAAAAACTAAAGTCAACTTTGTATTAAAAAAATATTGTGTTCATTACAATTTATATTAGATTACTATTCCACTGATATTCAGCTAAGGATAATTGAAAGGGAGGATTCTATAAGAATTTGTTTTTTGAATTTTATAATGTACTTTTCTAAGAACCACACAATAGCGTTGTCTATATTAATCTATTTTAATTTCGACTATATAAAAAAAAAATTGGTGAATTTATTTATTTATTGCTTTTTATATATTTATTATTTTTTTATATATTTATAAAGAATAATTAAAGAATCACATGTATAAAGGCGAATTTATCCCTAAAAAGAATCTCTTCCAGTCAACCTTTGAGTAATAGAAGGAATAGGACAAGAATTGAAGAAGAAAGAGAGTACGGGTCATATAGAGAAAAACAAAAAGTTTATATAAATTTAACTATTTAATCTATTAAGTAATTTTGGTAAAATAAATAGATGAAACGATAAATATAATTCATTTATATTCATCATCGTACCTATATTATAAATCACAAAATAATCTTTGATTTATTCGATATTTGCTTTGTCTAATTGAAACTTAGATAATAAGAATAGATTCGTGAATAGTTAGGTGAAGGCTTCCTCGAAATAAGCTCTCTAGAGAATTTTTCTATTCAAGAACACGAGAATATTTTAGGAAAATTAAATCTAAATCAGAGTATCACATGCAAAGTTTTGTTAATTTATATTGTGCAAATTAGGAGAAAATATTTATGTATGATACTGTTCTTGTATTTTGAATATCCATTTCTATTAAAGCAATAAATTCATCGAAATTAATTTAAATATATTTACATAACAACTATTTTTGAACTTTCGCGAACATTTCAAGGTTTGTTTTGCAGAATATATGAGGTATTGTATTTTTGGTACTAAGCGGTTTTAACCAAATATCAAGAGAACGTGATGGTTTTGATTAGATTCACGGGTACAGACATTGTTTAGTCACTTGTGAATCATTTGATGTTCTTTAAGAAGGTTGATATTTTTCCCTTGTAAAAAAACCTGCATATCTCCAAAATTCCTGAGATTTTTACCAATTTATAATTGGAAATGGAGTGAATTAGTGGGTGTTAGCTAAGCTACATACGTTTTCACCAATGACTGTGGAAACTTTTGCCCAACGATGGGATAAAAATATGCCGTTACTTCACTTTAGATTAACATACAAGACAATTCACGATTCAAAGTCAGCTTCGTATTAAACTCTTCAGCTTCTTACTTATCATCATCTTCCTGCCCTTATCCTACTCTAAGTGGGGTCGGCAGAACATGTTATAAACATGCTGTCACATGATTTGGCTGCATTTTTACGACCGGCCGCCTGCCTGACGTCAACTTACCTCTGTCGTATTTTACGAAACCTCGGTAAGAAAGAGGGTGGTCTATTCTACTCAACCGGATACCACACGGCGGGTCGACTTACCTTAGTCGCCTTTTACGACACCTCGGTAAGAAATGAGGTGTTCTATTCTACTCAGCCGGATACCACACGGTGGGTCGACTTACCTTAGTCGCCTTTTACAACACCTCGGTAAGAAATGAGGGTGGTACTATTCTATTCAGCCGGATACCACACGGCGTTTTCAGCTTCTTACTTATAAAAGCGAAAAATTATAACTGCGCTATAAAAGGTCATTGACCTATTCTTCAAACATAACCTTAAGATGTTTCGACGAATTGAATTCCAATTTACATTACTCTGTACATTGTTATATCGATTAGATACGCGTAATTGATGAATAAATAACTTGAGTAACCAAATTATACGTATTACCACTCATATAATGAGTCTTTATTTGTTCAGGTGCATACAGTAATAGAGGCGACGGCCGTAAAGACAATTAATGTCGTAATAAGCACCTTCAGTAAAAGTGTGAATAATTTCACAAAGATATAACTTTAATGATATCATTAGTACGTAACGTATCACAGGTTTAAATAAAGCGGGATTCGTTAACGGTTTTAATTGCCTTTCTACTTTTTTTTATAATTATTCATTATGAAATAGAACGCGGGCGAGCTATTCAAATTTTTTCATAGAGACTAGATGCGGTGTTTATACATATAAAATAGAGTTCCAAAAGGCTGTCTGTCTGTATGTGAACGATTTTCTCATAATTTAATGGAAGGATTCATAAGAAATGTTTAGATTAATAGAGAATTCTCGAGAACGGCTAATTTAAATAGGACATTCATTGGAAGATAGGGGAGGTTGTGGATAAAAATATAGACTGCTTTTTATCCTAGAATTATCGCTAAGTTCAGATTTCACGGGATTTTTTTTGTGACACACTAATTTCTACGCGAGTGAAGACGTGAACACAGCTAGTATTAGATAAAAGGTTAAAGACAAACCCTTGTAAAATGTTGCAGAATTACTATAGAGTTGATAAACATAGAGTAGAGAAGCCATAAAATAGAGTGCGAGTGTCTAACAACTAGTAAGATGAGAGACTCATGTCTTTATCTAATCGCACATAAAAAAAGAGAGACAAGTAGCCTCATTTGTTTTTTCTTTTTTCCCATAGACAACCATAGACAAATTTTAATCTGGCTCCCCAACTCTATGAGAAAGGCTGAAATGGAATACAAATGGTCAGAGAGAATGCAGTAACTTTTATTTATAATTACATTTCGTTTACAGAATAAATAATCCTAATATATTATAATATTTATAAAATAATATTTATACATCAAACCATAAGATTTTATGTTTATATTCTGTATATCATATTTTATATTCATTATGTCATACTTTGTTGTGATTTTTGTACAATGTATATTTTGCCATTTTATGAAGTTTTTGATAAATAAATAAATAATGAATCTTGCATTACGAATGTACGTAGTCATAGAGAAGTTATATAACTTTCATGAACGCTATCAAGAAAAATTAGAACATAGATAAAATATTGTATAATATTTTATTAAAAACAAGATTATAGCAATAAAACGCCACAACGAACCTATTAGCATTAAAAATTAAAATGCAAATAGATCGAATATATTAAAATCTTATGATAATATGTAAAATATATATTTATAAACACAATAGTTTATTAGTGTGTGCTTGTTTCGATTGACGCTCAATGGCTAAGCGGATTAATACAATAAATTTTGACCAAAATCCAGAGACAATAAAAAAAATATTTATAACTAGATAAATATTTAAGCATCTCACTTATTACATAAGTTATGCACTACGGGTGCAAGGTGACTAATAATAAAAAAATATTTAAGCTTATAATTTCATATATTAATGAATTTAACAGACTATCCCGGCAATATTATTTATGTAATTTTTTATTACATTTTTTTTTAATTTACATGTTTAACTTGTAAAAATTACGAGGTCGTCTTACGAATAAATGTTTATGTCACCAGTCGTAATGACTCTTGCCTAGCAGTAATAGACAGCTTCTTTTGTTTATTTAACTTCTACACTTTGCGAATACTACCTCCTCACGTCCTATTCACTCTACGTTAACTTCCAACTAAATATAGGCTAAGTATGTTTGAATCGATTTGTTTTGATTAGATGTTAACTTTAGAATCCATCGACTGCAGTATTTCGTTTTATTTTTTCCTTCGTATACATGATCAGTCAGCACGGAACATTGCTTGGAATCTAAGCGCGCTATGTAATCTTCTACACTAATCTTTGGCAAATAATAAAGACAAAAATTTCTATTTTACAATACAATATCAATCAATCAATAAATAAATATTTAGCAAAATGTATTATTACTCAATAATTAAGCTAAATAAGTAAAATTTAGATATTAAATAAGTTTTTTAAAATCTATTTTAAAGTTTTATGGAAACTTAACAATCTAAAAAAGATCATTCTACATTACTTTAGCTATTTGTGAAAAAAATTATTTGAATAAACTAAAAGTTTCCTTCATTAAACTATAAATAATATTTCCATTAGGTAACATTAATTATCTATTTTTACTTATCTAAAAGTTTCTGTATTTGAAAGTGCTTATAAATTCAAAATTCGAACGACGATGAACTATAATGTACCGTATTCTGATTTTAAATTTAAAAAAAATTACAGGCATTTCTTCATGACTGTGAAGCCTCTTTTTAGAGACATTTATCTGCTACTTAGTTTATATGTCGGTTAACTATCCGACACTATCAGTAATTTGCGAAACAGGCCCTAAGAGAAGCATTTTATATAGGTACTGATTCTTAATAATTTACTCTTCACGACGGTTGTCTATCTGTTTAAGTTTGGGTTGTAAAAACAGATAAGTAATCAGAAACTCATAAAAAGAGTTTATAGTGAATGAATACTCTGTGTCGTATATCCGAAACTAAACATGAAAGAAAGCACTTATATTTAGTTTTAAGTATGCCGGACTTATCTGTGAATGGTGTTTTTGTCGATCCATAACATTCAAACAGTCAATCAACATTGAAAATATTCATTGAACAGTAACAGAGGAACACATTTACATTATTTCGCATTTATAATATGTATGTATAATATTATTCTCTTATAATCTACTATTATCAAAGTTGAAGGTATTGGTAGGAAATAAAATATCACAAGTAACCAAAATTTCAAAATTGCTTTAAATTTTGAACAATTTTGAAAACTTAACCTTTATTATAAACTCATTCATTTATTCACAGATTAAATGACGTTTTTATATATTTTCAAAAACAAACAGAAAAGAAAATATTTAAAAAAATAATAATTCTTTCTGGCGCTTCTCGGTAGGAACAGCTTTCTGAACTAGCAGTAGAGTTGACGATTCAAAAGCACTTGTTTAAAAGTTCACTTGAATTAAGAATATTTTTAATTTGAATTTGATAAAAATTGATAGCATTCAAAATTATGAACTGAAAGTGTAAATGAAGCAGACCACCGTTAAATTGAAACACGGGATCTCTGATAATGACGCGTGCTGATACGGTGGGCGCTATAAATGATGTCCAATCTGACAAATACGCAACTTCGTATGCCGCCCTTAGATCTTTTTTACAACGCTGATAATTTTAACGAGTATGCAGATACTCATACGCTGAATACTCGTACACTCATAAATATAAATTAGGACCGTTTATGTTTTCATTAAGTCGATTATTTCTTAAGTTGCATTTCGTTAAACTAATAAGGTATTGCCACGGACTGGTGTTACATTTATAAGACGGTAATATAATTTTATGACTTTAAATACTTTGTTTTTGTATTAACTTAATGCTGGTTGTTAACGGATTTTCGTTTGGAATGTACAGTTCCATCGGACACGATGGGCAGAAGCAATGTCGAGGGAGCGAAATATTGAAAGTTAAGTGAAAATTTTCTACTAGAGTAGGGGATAATTGTACTAAGGTTGCGTTATTTTTGTGCGTTTGGCCGGACCACGGCTTATGGTGATGTGTGGTGGAGGGCAAGTAGTATAATAGTGACTATTCATCATGCAAACGTACGGCTAGAAGTAATGATTGATGTATTTGTAAATATTTCTGTACAGAGAGTTAATCCCAATGTGCTACGCTCGGTAGGTGGTTTGGCCATTGCTTTCTTAGCCGATTGCACCAATAACACTTCTATAAATTCTACTTCTTCGTCTTTGTTAACCCATGGACGTCCACTGCTGGACATAGCTCTTCATGGCTCTTCATAGCTCTTCATGGGATCTACACACAACATGACCTTGTGCTGCTTGAATCAAGCGGCTTCTCGCGAGTTTATTAAGTTCGTTAGTCCATCTCGTAGGAGATCTACCGATACTGCGTTTTCCGATGCGGCGGTCGTCATTTCAACACCATTTAAATTTAAAAAAGGCATATTTTTTGTTGTTGTAATAGTCTTAAAGTTGGGACCGTTATCTAAAAGGCTAGGAGTGCAGAGATTAAGATGCCATGGACTTAAAAGGTGGAGAGATGAAAAGCCAGTGACCAAACGAGTGTTAAATGTTAATGTGACGGATATGTGAATAAAGGGAGGCCGAAAAGCGACGATTAGAGTGTATGACATGCATAGAAAAGGAGTGGCGCCAGAGTTGATGAACGATAGGAGAAAATGGAAGAGAAAAACATGATATAGACAAGATAATAATAATAAGCATAGGATGTTGTGAAAGGAGAATTACAAATAACCTAATATTAGGATTATTAGGAGAATTGACTGTTGATATCTCAATGCATTTCAACAATAATGCACTGTAATGACGTGCTTGCATCTCGATTGTATTATGACGTAGTTGCACCTACGTGGTAAACTGAACATTAAACAGCTGTACCAGTTCATTCCATTCATCTATTATTGCCTATTTGGAATCTGTAGGTAACTCTGTTTATGTTATAGCGTTAAGATTTTAATGTATTTGTGTGAATGTATTTATTAATTAATGACAATTCAAATCAAATCTAAATAAAATCTTTAATAAAAAAAAAACTTTCAGGCAATTTTGATTTTTCAATTATCAATATGATTAATGAAGCTACAACTGGTTCGGAATTTTGTTCTTACCGAGAAGAACCATCAAAAACTCGGCGGTTAATCTTTTAAACATTTTCAATTTAATTTTTTTAAACCGCATTCTTGTATGAAGCTGAAAGAATTTTCAAATTATATAATGACCTTGAGATCGATCGGTATATGATGCTTAAACAAGTAGGTAATCCTTTATGTATAAAAAATGTCACTTGTTAAAACTCGAGAATTACCGAACCGATTTGGCAAATTTTTCTTTTGAATTTTTTTTGGAAATTCCAAGGAATGTTTAAAAGGTCAGAAAATATAAGTAATTGTAATAAAAGTTAAAAGCAAAATTTTAATTTCCCTTAATTTTATTTTTATTAAAAATTAACTAAATATCAAAACCTTGTTTATGAGATAAGCGTCATGTGGATTTAAAACAACAAGTTTATTGTTCGCTACTTAGTATTATTATTTTTTAACTTATTCAATTTTTTACAAATAAAGTGCGCATAACTATGAGAGATATTTTACAACCACCGTAATATATAAATGATGTAATATATAGTGGTTTAAGTATTTTAAAATAATTGTATCGTGGTTATTCAGTCCTAAAATCCAAACTATAACCACATCTCAGTTATTAATCCGCGCTGCGGCAGTCAAATGTATACCAAGTACTTGTTCCCGACTAATTATTAATATGTATATACACTTGAAAGTAATCGTTAATTGTATATGGAAGATCATATTGTCTTATCGTGGTACTTGACCAAAAAGGACGACTGGATTGGATCAATAAGCAGATTAAAGGAAATTAAACAGTGTCTGGCGAAGCTATGGAAAACCATATTAATTATTCCTAGGCTGGTAAATGGTTTACAAATAAAAATGTTTTTCATTCATTTACGATGCCCGTTTTTAAACAGAGTATTAATAAATTATTTATTGAATACATTTTAAAGAATAACACTCAGACTAACAAAATAAGATGTCTACTATAACAATTAATTTAGGCTACGGTTAAAATTCGTATAGTTTTCTAATTTTTTTAGGAAAATGTTGTCATTGAATGGTAATAAAATATTGAAATCGCTATTCTTTACGTTACATGATTTATTTACACTAAGATTTAATCGAGGTGTTTTCGATTATACACAGAATCAATTATAAACCTGGCGCTACTAACATATTATAAGCTTAACATTAAGCTGTGGTAGTCCAGCGGTAACACCGTGCGCCTCTTTCAAGGAGGTCTAGGGTTCAAACCCCGGGCAGGCACCAATGAGTTTTCTAGTATAAAACTTATGTGTCTAATTATAATTGCAATTTATCACACGCTTTTCGGTGAAGGAAAACATCGTGAGGAAACCTGCATATCCCTAGAGAATTCTGGGGATATGTGTAACCTACCAACCCGCATTCGAGCAGCGTGGTAGGTCTTAGCTCCAATCCTTCTCTCCAAAACAAAAAAAAAACGGAGAGAAGAGGCCTATGCCCAGCAGTGGGATAGTAACAGGCCGTTACTTACTAACATATAAAGTTCAGCATATGAAGCTGAATGAGTATGTGAATATACATAACGTAATTAATATCAAAAATTAGATTTTTTATCTCCTCCATACATTATTATGTTAATAACAAGGAAACGGCTGAACGTACTTGGATGAAATTTAATATATTATATTATAACAAAACCTGTGGCTTAATACTAAAACCTGGTACATTATTAAGATTGGACTCTAAACGTTAAGAGTGAACCAAAAAAAAATTCCAATTGCACTTGCAAGATCAATAATTATAAAGCGGTTAGTACGAACATAAAAGCAAAATGCATATACCATGTTTAATATTCCGTAATTTCGCAAAGACATCCCGCGTCTATACCATGAAAGTTAAACAATGTGTACGAACCGATACGTCCCTAAGGATGTGTGCTTTCCCCATCCGGTCCAAACCGTCTCACCCAACTCAAATTCCCGAGACATTTGGACACTGTATCTAATTAGACAACCGTATATGTTAGGTACTTGCCAATCCAATGTTTTTAATACCTAGCTTTATGTAGGTGGAACTTGGCTGTACCGACCAATTGTTTTCAATTATTTTGAATATATTATAATTTTTAGGCGTCGATTATGATTGTAATTTTATTCTACTGTACATATAAGGAGCTACATGTTTATTATAAATATGATTATACTAGTTTCTGCACGCGACTTCGACGGCGTGGAAAACAATAACGACCTTTTTTAATTCTTTAATTAATAATTGGTATCCGGCTGAATAGAATAGCACTACCCTCATTTCTTACCGAGGTGTCATAAAAGGCGACTAAGGTAAGTTGACCCAATGTGTGGTATCCGGTTTAGTAGAGTAGACCACCCTCTTCCTTACCGGATGTCGTAAAAACACGACTAATTTAAGTTGATGTCAGGCAGGCGGCCGGTCGTAAAATACGTAGCCAAATCATGTGACATGTTTATAACATGTTGTGCCGACAACACTTAGAGTGGGATAAGGGCAGAAAGATGATGATGATTTTTTTAAATTCTATTTGTCCAAACTAGAATACAGTAAATTAGTCATTGTTCGAATAAATGTGGACCAACGTAATAAGACCTAGTACACATCAAACGAGTAATTGACTAGTAAACACAAAACGAGTAATTGAGTCAAGAAACTCATAATCACGCTCGACCGGGAGCTACTCTAGTCGAACAAGGAATTCCCTGTTATTTTTTTAACGCACTATTTCACTTGTCCTATTAAAACTATGAGACAATCACTTACATCTCATTCGTCATTGTGATGCCTCGACCATGTATCTAAAGCTATCACTCTATGAGATCTATTTTCTCAACGTCTACTAAATCGATTTTGTAACGGTATTTAATAAAGCATGCAATTCTCGAGAAAGGTTTAGGTATATCCTCGTGAACGGCTAAACGATTATGATGGCACTTCCATTAAAAGATAAAGCAGGTTGTGGAGCAACATGTTGGCTAACTTTGATTCTAAAATTCCCGCGAGGTCAGGATTTACGTGGAAAACTTTGTAACACTCTGATTTCAGGCGAAGCCGCGGTCACAACTAGTTCACTAAAACTAAACGTAGAGAAGAATACTAGTACAAGGGAAGCTTCCATTTGGCCATCTATAACCAAACTATATGCTTGATTACATACGACAACTGACTTATTCCACTCTAAGTGGGGTTGGCACAACATGTTGTCACATCATTTAGCTACGTGTATTACGACCGGCCGCCTACCTGACATCTTACCTTAGTCGCCTTTTACGACACCTCGGTAAGAAATGAGGGTGGTACTATTCTATTCAGCCGGATATCACACGGCTTACATTCGACAACTGACTCTAAATGAAATATTTGATAGGTTTGATTTACTTAATAATACAAATATTACAATGTGTTATAAGAATTTTAAGTATCTGTATAACAATTTTCTTTTTATAGAACACTAACACTGTCCTGATTATACTGACCCAAATAAAACTATTTGTAAGCATCAAATCACGCCTCCGTAACACTGACTGAAGCGTTGAACATACGGACACTGACGAATTAGTCGACATTTGTTGATCCGAATCAGTTGCGCGGTCCATAGAGCCGAACAAATATCGCTTATTGTATCATCTATATGTATATAAAAATGAAATGACGTTTGTTAGTTGTTAAAACTAGAGAACGGTTGAACCGATTTAGTTATTAGTTTAAAGCCAATTGTGGAAGTCCAAGGGAGGTTGAAAATGCTAGAAAATATGAAGAAATTCTAAGAATTTTTATACAAACCGTTCGTACCTTAATGAGACGCTTACGCTTTCGGAAATTAAATATTATATTAGACTAAAATACCTCATTCAAGGCGGAACGAAGTTCATCGTCGTCCGCTTGATAAATATAGCTTATAATAAATAATCATTACGAATGTTTCATTTAACTGAATTTAAAAAAGAAATTGTCTTAGAAATACATATTATACAAAAAAAAAAGTTTTAGCATTAAAGAACATCATCTCCCTTCCCTTATCCCACTCTAGGTGGGGTCGGCACAACATGTTATAAATATGCTGTCACATGATTTGGCTGCGTTTTTACGACCGCCCGCCTGCCTGACGTCAACTTACGTCGGTAAGAGAGAGGGTGGTCTATTCTACTTAACCGGATACCATACGGTGTGTCAACTTACCTTAGTCGCCTTTTACGACACGTCGGTAAGAAATGAGGTTGGTCTACTCTAATCAGCCGGATACCACACGGCGGGTCGACTTACCTTTGTCGCCTTTTAGAACACCTCGGTAAGAAATGAGGGTGGTACTATTCTATTCAGCCGGATACCACACGGCGATTTTAGCATTAAAGGACATTAGGAAACAAAACTAAGTTTGCTCAGATAACAAATAAATGCCATCTACGGAAGTATTAGAGAGTAAAATCTATATTAATGTTAACTAATGGAGTTTTTCCTATATATTCTATGGTAGTGTTTATTATATTATATACATAATATAATATTATTAACACTTTAGTTTAGTACTTTAGTAGAGTGAATAAAGATGCTCGAAGAGGGTACATTAGTATGAAGATGGATATGTAAATATGTGACATACAAACCTATCTGCTAAACTAAAAGCTTATAGTGTACAAAAATTATTAAGGAAAACGACAAAAAAATATGATAACTTGATTCAGATGTTTATGAATATAATAAAATGGAAATATCGGACCGTCATCCGAACGCCGATCGATAATTTCACAAATTCGCTACAAACGAGCGGGCGTTCCGCGCCTCATAATACACATTAATTTTACCAACTTCTCGAGTCAAACTGGAAATCAACATATTATCTTTATTTAGCCATTTATCTTAGTACCAAGTTTTGTTTTGTTTTAAATTGATTTCATAACAATGTATGTAGATTATTGTAAGTTAAGGGGAAGTGTCGCTTTGAATCGTGAATTGTTGAAATAAGGTCGATTAACAAAATACTACTTAAACTTTGTAGCTACATTTTAATTGACATTTATATAAAATTATTCCTTTGTAAACTTATTTATTAACAATGTTTTTCTAATGCTTTTGCCGCCGAGTTGTATCCGGCTGAGTAAAATAGACCGACATTTCTTACCGAGGTGTCGTAAAAGGCGACTAAGGTAAATTGACGTCAGGCAGGCTGCCGGTCGTAAAATACGTAGCCAAATCAAGTTACAACATGTTTATAACATGTTGTGCCAACCCCATTTAGTGTTGGATAAGGGCAGGAGAATGGAGATGTTTTTACTGCTTTTGATGTAACATAAAAAAAATAAGAGAATATAAAACTTAACTTAAAAATATCATATGTTAAACTAGAACCTGTTAAATATTTTAATCTTTATTGAATTTTATTTCTATGTTATTGAATTCAATATGAAAGATAAAGAGATTTTCTCGAATATTTTGAAATTATTGAATATTATTAAATAATAGTTTTACTAAGTACAGCAAGTAAAACAAAATACTATGATTTTGTGTTTTTTTCTTTAAATGTTGTTTTACAATTAGTGAGTAAAGTTCTTATTATAAGTGATTTTTTTAGTAAGGAATAGCCTCCTACTGGCACAATGTTATTCAATTATAGTTATAATCCAGACTGATATGGCATCACATATAATCAAATTATAATCTAGAGTGTTATAGCATACCATACATATTTTTTATTTGTTCCATTATTTTCGTTTTGTATGAATAGGAAATATTATAAAAGTTGCATTGCATTGCAT
The DNA here is from genome assembly GCA_029227775.1 of Morpho helenor. Taxonomy (NCBI): domain Eukaryota; kingdom Metazoa; phylum Arthropoda; class Insecta; order Lepidoptera; family Nymphalidae; genus Morpho; species Morpho helenor. The sequence continues at coordinate 5,848,496 of JARGCU010000020.1, forward strand.
AAATCATTCGCCTTAAGTACCAGATGTTTTCAATTGGTCGCTTAAATTATTATGTATTAACTGTACCATTACAGGTTGTTGTTGTACTATTATTACCGGGTTTCTGCACAACAATGTAATGACAATTTTCATAAATTGCACGTAACTTAAAAGGTGCAAGTTACATGAACATAAACTTTCAATTTTATCTTTGTTTTGAATTCTTTTGAACTTAAAATAATAATAAGTCAACCGTTAAGGCGAGGTCCAATATTTAAAAGGTTTTTCACCACCTTGATTGATAAATAATCGCATACAAAGAGGTGTTGCGTTTAGCCCTGGGCCTGCTTTACAGAATGCACTATTGTACAATGTCCCTTATATGTTATATAATGTTTTTTTTAAATTTAAAAACATGATATATATAGCAATATTAATTAATACGTTTACTTAAAAGTTATGTTTATAATAGGCTATTTATCAACAATCGAACAAGTGCGTAAGCGGCATGTCTTAATACGAATTCTGTTATTATTCTTCGCTCATTAACTACTGAATAAATACTATTAAATTTTAATTCTATATAATAATGCATATGCTTATGCATAAAGCTAATTTAAAAAAACCTAACTGTTTACATCACGCAAGGAAATAAAATGGTAATCGCGAAGAAACCTGTCGCCTAAAAAAACGAAGCAACAAATATTTGTGTTATGATAAATTTCGATAGGTCCATAGATATATCCAAATTTGACAAGCGACATGAATGCGGAAAGTTAATTAAAATATTTAATGAAACTCCGTTTTGTTAGTGGGAGCCGATGACACGAACAAATGATATTAAATTAACGATTCGAGGTGGGCGTAATCATATCTGTATGAACATTTAGTTGCGGTTGCGACTGTTTACAGTCAACGATAACGATACGAGACTCAATACGTTATTTCTTTGTATTATTTTTTTATTGATACTGTGTTAATGTCAACGCGATCTACGAATCCTTTTCCTTTATCGAAATTGAACCCTGATGTTCTTGTTTTTATATAATCCATTAATGCCTTTGTGAACCTTGCGATTTCACTGCTTGGCTTGTAATGCGGTAGAAAGTAATACTACATTTAATGTAAATAACAAGTCAAATTATCAAAGTTCAGTGCGGCACAATATTACATCTATGCGGCACAATATTATATAATATAATCCTAAGGCAAATATATAAATCCTAAGGCTATATACAAATGTACGCTTCAATGGACGCTTGACCTTCTCATAAATAGTTTTTAATGTTCTTTTAATAGTGCCATCTCTTGAGCGTATATTCTCTTATACCTCTTAGGTCTTCATAGAGATATTAATTTTTTTTATGCGAGAATCAAAAAAATTAGAAACAATTTTTTGTACCCACAAAGCTACCTACAAAGCAAACATATAGGTACCTACCTAAAAAATCATACTTTTATAAAAAAAAATCTGGGTTTACTGAATTTGATCAAATTGTTGATTCCGTTTTCAGCGAATTTATTTATGAAACTAATTGCTACTCGTCGATGGCGACCACGATTAGTCGCCGAATGTAATTTTTATGTCGGCGCGTATTAACCTCGAATTTAATTTGTAGGTATATGCGATTGATAGAAAAATGTTTCTAGGCAATGATTAAATGTGTTTATTAATTATAGTAACCTATATCTTAGAATTTAAATGATGAATTGGCTACAATACGAAATTGTTGCAACGCTGAAGTGAAAACTCCAAGAAATACCAGAACATTTTACATTATTTGCTGTTCAAAGTTTTTTTTACTATTTTAAATGATGATTTAATCCTAAAAATTGGGTTTGTTTTATTAGAAATTTTAGGCTTATGGGCCAGATGCTATGATCTTTAAAAAAAAGCTTGTTAACTATACGGGTGGCTTTAAAACATTTTTTTTGTTATAATCAATCTTTACTATTTCTTGGAAAAGAATTCCAAATTTAATTAGACCTTTACTTTAAGCTCTACGTATTTAACAGTGTTTATATACAAAGTCAATGGTAATGATCTTTGAAAGGTTATTTCATTCATAAGTCATTTTTACCTTAATACCTAGTCTCGTTTTTTATAATTCGAACAATTAATAACAACAAGCATTAACTTTAATTAATTTATGTTTCTGAAATATTAAGTTGGGTTTCACTAATTACAAATTGTACTTAGCTATTTGCTCAAACAAATGCAATGTGTATTTTTGTGAGAAACAGTTGAATTTTTTCGTGAATATAACGTATGGTAGCGTGGAATTAATTAAAAAGATAAAAACAAACATAAGTCCGAATAACATGAGCCAGAAAAACTGGTTACAACACTATTTGCACGAAAAAGAACAGACCGTTCAATAAAAACTAGAATATGTAAAAATCTGATTTTATTTTTAAGACTTTTGGTTTGTTGTTCTGAACAGAATTAGCTCGTTCAAGCATTTCTATAAATAAAACTTTAAAAATGGTTTATTTGGCTTTATTTATATCTATTATATTTTGCTAATTGTTAAAATATGCTCCAATGGATGACTTATGATCTGGTACTAACGCAATAAGCTTACAATGGCAAGAGAGAATGGACAACGCTGTGCAAAAAACCATGGTTCGCGAGTTTCATCGATGCCGACTTTGTCGCACCGATAACATTGCTGTCAGTCTATTTTATCATCATCATCCTCCTGCCCTTATCTCGCTCTCGGTGGGGTCGGTACAACATGTTATCACATGATTTGGCTACGTATTTTACGACACCTCGGTAAGAAATGAGGGATATTATATGCAGCCGGATACCACATTTTATAAGGTTAATAAGTTGTATAAAATAAATAAAGATAAAAAAAGATAATTAACGAACCACAGACTTTTACAAGCTTCATTCTAACATCCCTAATTTATTTTTAAGACTTTAATAACATTTAATATTTTAAAAATAAAAAGATTATGAAATTTTGAATAAATATACATCAGTTTTTGTATTACAAAAAATATATTAACTTCTTAGCTGAGGTTAAAATAAATATAATACATTTAAATATTCTGATTTTCAAAAGTATTTATATATCTTTTAATTACGTGTTAAACTAATAAACAGATTATTGTCAAGATAACTACATTACTCCATACAAATTAAGTACCAAATAAAATATGCAACCATGCAACATAATAAATGTTATTAAAATAAATATTATTTGAGTTGCAAAATCAGGAACATACCAAAAAAAAAACAAATGTAACTATTCGGCAACTTACAAATATACTTAAAAGTAAATGTTTGTTCTGTGATATATTAACGAATATTATCTCTTAATGTATATTTCACGTAAATATCAAGTCAAAGTATTTAGTTTAATATTTATTTCTTTCGTAAATCACTATGAATATAGTGTAGTATTTAAAATTGATTTAGTAGCACTCCGTCACTAATATATTTCCTTATTTATAAATGCATATCTATATAAATACTTTTATACATATATAATAAAAATTCTGACACTAATGATAACAAAAGTTCCTCTTATCGTTTAAATTATTATTGCCAAGGAAAACAAAAAGTATTTAAAAACCTTTTTAAATAATAATAACGCTTGTTTTTAAAACTATTGTTGTAAAGCTTGATACATACATTTATTCCAGGTCTAATTTTGATTTAAATTAAATTGTATTTATGGAAAATGTTAAGATAATAGAAAGCATTGTAAAAGCGATACCATCGGCCCCGATAGAGAAGCATTGACAGGCCTTCGATATACTAAACAAATTGACGTCTTCAAAGGAAATTAGTGACATTTGGAATAGTAACGAACATAATTTATCATTACAACATTTAACCGGTACTTGTATACTCCATTTTGGTTAGATCACCTATATTTGTTAATAATAAGATGTTGTTATTGATAAAATCTTTGAATGAATACTATCCTGACTGATATTCTTACAGTTAATGTATAGAAGCGATATAATATGTATTCTATTTTTGTTATTTAGTTTACACCCCACTACATGCCCGCGTAGAAATCAGTCTCACATAGTTTTTCCCGCGTAAATCCCTTCATTTTATTCTAAGTTAAAATTATAAATTAAGCCAAAATAGAATATAATAAAGAAAAATGTATAGACAAAAAAGAATGCATATAATATTGAGCGATCAGCAAGTCGACGTGCGCAATACGTCATCTCGCTACCAAAGTCGAATTACGGCGGCATGTAATAAAAGAGCCCTGGCTCGCGGAGGTAATTTTTTTTAGGTGGGGTACAATTTTAATCTATAATATCTTAATTATATAGAAGCAGGCGTTACTTTATGGAAATCCATAATGCAGAAGCTATGATATGATATGATGAAGCTATGAATGCTGTCTCACACTCACACTTTTAATATGGCGATAGCGCGGCGTGAACTCATGTTATATATTTTTTTGATGTATTATATATTTGCTAATGAGCAGAAAATTAAATAATAAAATATATTTCAATAAATATCTATTTTTAAGGCCGATTATAAGAATTTTTGGAAATTTGATTATTATCAAGATATAATTCTTTTCTTTATTAAATAGTTTAAGTATGGGTACGTTGAACAACAAATTGCCACTATAATAAAATAATTATTTTATCATATTATATACATGATGACCTTCAAATCTGTTAGGGTTTAAATAATATAACAAGTTAAAATTGGTAATACAGGATATTGTAGGTTACCTATTTAATAAATTTTAAATGATTAATACACTATGCAAATTATCGTCGATAATAATTTTTGGAATCTACGAACAAAGTAATAATATAAATACCTATCTAATAAAGAAATAGATTTAAATACATCAAATAATCTTATGGGAAACTACAATCTAGTGTATTATTTTTCTAGTATTATAATTTTACTGTTAGTAGAATTTTATGTGTGATTGGACCTTTAGATATTTTTTTTAATGAATAAACACTGCAATGTTCTGTTTAAGGACTTCAGCCAAATCTAATATTTCAGTTATATGTACTTTATTCGAATTTTCCGCGGGGTGGTATCCGGTGGTAGCTTAGACTACCCTCATTTCTTACCGAGGTGTCGTGAAGGCAACTAAGCTAAGTAGACGTCAGGCAGGCGGCCGGTCGTAAAATACCTAGCCAAATCATGTTACAACATTTTTATAACATATTGTGACGATGGGATACGGGTAGGGGGATGATGATAACCTAATTCTAATTATATCTTCACTGTCAAGTTTCACAAATACAGCGCTATTTTAAAGAGGCAATTCAATATGCGTCCTACGGAATGTTCTGGAAATAATTGCTCCGAGCTTTTATGTGTAAAATATTTAAAGATGATAATACTTAGTATTCTGCAGACGAATCAAGGAAGTATGTAAATAAAAACACAATCAGTCCTAAATCAAGGTTGTTTGTAGTTTCTCCTATTGCGCAAGACACTGTAAAGGGCATACCAAATGCATCCAAGAAAAGGCCGCCGGCGCCGAGATTTCTCTAGTATTTTTTAGTTTTATAGAAAGTCGTGCGCGGTCACGGAGCATTATCACATAAACCAAATCTCAGTATGAACATTAAATTGTTACATGCTGTTCTTTATTAAGGCAGTTTAAAAAAGCAGTTCATACGATGGTCAGCAGATAGCGGTGAAAGGCACCGTTACTATAATAGCCACTTGAAAATGATCTACCTACTTTGAATTACATGAAATATGTCTATGTTTTCTGATCGAGTATACCTGTATCTACAATGGAGGATATTTGTCAAAGTGCTGATTTGTAGCAGCGCTGTTGATTGATCCTATAAGAGTAGTAAGGTTCATAATGAACCAAAAACAGATTCGATTGACATGGTTGTTCTTATCTGCGTATTGATTGATTAAACAGGGATAGCTATAAAATGTAGAATATTTATAATATACAATACTAGCCTTTACCCGCAACTTCGTTCGCATGGATTGTTGTCGCGTGATAATAGATGGCGCTTTTCAATGTCATCCTATTCCTGTAGAATTTGGAGGATTTCTATAGCCTCTATGTTAACCCGGTGTATAAGGAATAATTCTGCCAAATTTCATCGATATTGGTTCGGCGGATTCGCCATGAAAGAGTAACAAACATACATCCATACTCACAAACTTTCACATTTATAATATTAGTAGGATTAGCAGCATACTACCCAAGAGTAGTGGTCCAGACATCATGGATATGTATCGATTATTATGAGCTTGTCATTGAATAATTTGGAGCTTAGAAAAAAATAACGATAAAAATTGTGTTTGCAGGACCTCTTACTATAGAACAAAATTACTCACGAGGTCGATAGAAACACCTACACTGAGAAATTCACTACCTGATGAAATGAATGAGATGTGCAGAATAAATTTGTGATTGAGTGAATGAGTGATCGTGTGGATCTTAATTATCTTATCTTCTTAATAAATTATCTTATAAGTTCTTCTTGTTTATCTGTATGGTTTTTGTTGTGCAATAAAGAATATTCAATAAATAAAAAAAAATCTTACCAACAGGTCACAGGTTCCAACCGGGGGAAACTTATGTGCCTAATCGTTACTAACAATTTATCGGACGCTTTTCGTTGAAGGAAAACATCTCGAGGAAACCAGCTTACTGATACATTGACTTGAAATACAATCGGTATTTCATTATTTAAAAAAAAATTAAACTCATTAATCACGAATGAAACTTTTGTATTCCTAAATTTATTAAATATAATTAGGTACCTAAAATATTTTAAATTATATTTATTATGTAAATGTCTGTGATTCACAGATGAGTGTAATAATAATTAGACACTGTTAGCTAACATCAAAAAGAGATGAACAAATTGATTGTTCCCAGAAATATTTTTAGCCATGACAGTCATATTGTCATTCAAATGATAGGCAAATAGAACAATGAGCATAATAGACCCGAATAAAACGTGGGTCGTGTTCATATAACGATTTACATTGTCACACTCGTTTAATAAATACACAAAACTTATATGCGCATAAATGCGTGAGTGTAAAACAAATAAACGTAATTTTATTACGTAAGATTACAAAACTAATGATAATAAACATAAGGGACTATTCACACGTTTAGTATTAAAGTGACCTAATTCAAAAAAGTTGTTTTATGGCAAATTGGAATATAGCGTAGCGTAGCACCTACAAAGTGAGTACAAGATGTCCTAAAAGGAGACTAAGTTAAGTCGTCCTACCGTGTGGTATCCGGCTGAGTAGAATAGACCCTCATCTCTTACCGAGATGTCGTAAAATACGACTAAGGTAACTTGACGGCAGGCACGCAGTCGTAAAATACGTAGCCAAATCATGTGACATGTTTATAACATGTTAATCCGACCCCACTTAGAGTAGGATAAGGGCTGGAGGATAATAATAATGAAGTAAAATAGAAAATATATATAATGCTAAATGTAAAGTGGACAATCCGTTTTTATACCTGATACATGCAGGATTCGTAAGAGCACATGCACAAACCACCACAATACACAAGCACTACATACGTTCACTATCACAAATTCAACAATCGTTTCATGCCGCGACCGAAGCATCATCAGGAGATAGACTCTACGACAAAATCGCAAAGCTTTGCGATTCTTTACTTCATCCCGGATTATAGCAAAATATTTTTATTATTACTTTTGTATTAAATTATTATGAATTAAGTTCTGAGGTGTGTAAAGTGCATAATATTTTTTCTTCATGTTGGGATATTCTGTTTCATAGACGGGCCATCCAAAATTAGTCCGCGGTTCACACTATGACCCGCGAGCATAGAGTTGCTAGTTTACTAGACCAGTCTACAGAAAGGTTTAAGTTAAGTATAAGAGATATGGGTGGAATAGTCCAGAATAGGAGCTGACCACCCGTCCTGCAACGACGGGTGTCCCCGCAATTAGAAATATAAGAGATGTACTTATACGTAAAGCATATTAAAAATTTGAAGATTATTTGGATGATAAAAAAGCCTGGATTTGAAATCCTTTCAGCTTCATACATGACTGCAGTTTAATAATGTAAAAATTGAAAATGTTTAAAACATTGACCGCCGAGTTTCGTTTTGGCTCTTCTCGGTAAGAGCAACATTCCGAACCAGTTGTAGCTTCATTAATCATATTGATCCTTGACGATTCAAAAGTGCTTGTAAGAGCTTATTTGAGTAAAGATTATTTTGATTTGATTTGCGCAGGCCTGTTTTAGTCAATAAGAAAAAAACTAATCATCGACTTTGGAATATCTCGTTATTCTCTGGGTCAACTCTTTGGCATGTAAGTGCCATTTGTCTTCACATTGGAATGGGTTATTCTATGTTTTGCTATAGATAAAAACGGACATTGGCGGTATTTTCTAATCGACGTTGAAAACCCACGACGGTTTTAACCAATAATAAACCCCGTTTGGAAATTTGCTTGTTGTTCTTCGCAAACTCTATCAAACTGATAGCGTTACACAGATATAATAAATAAACTAATTAACTGGCCCGTTGGCGCAGTGGGTAGTGATCCTGCCTTCAGATCTGAGGGTCGCGGGTTCAATTCCCGCCGAGGATCAACATCGTCTATAAAATGAATTTGTTGGTTCTTCGAGCCTGGGTGTAATTTAAGTATGTATTTTAAAAATTATATATGTATATATTCACCAATTGTCTCTCACCCATAACACAAGTATTAAATTACTTACGTCAGTCGTATTTAACTACACCTCGGTAAGAAAGAGTGTGGTCTATTCTACTCAATCGGATACCAAACGGCGGGTCAACTTATCTTAGTGACCTTTTACAACACCTTGGTAAGAAATTAAGGTGATTGTTAAAGGAAATTGTTCGTAAATAATTATCGCATATTCAAAACTTATCTTGAGTTAAGCCGCTACATTAAACTTTTATACTTATATGTTTATACTATAATTTATTAATAAGTGATTTGAAAACTATTCTAAACATTCAAAAACAAAACTATTGATAATATTTAACGGTAGTCCGCGAGTGAAGTGAATGAAATATACTATATAATAAAACAAAGTTGATATTCTGACTGCCGACGCTCGCTCGATACGACAACGTTTTGTAAACGATATGGTAATTTTATCGCTGACCTATTATAGCGATGGGCTGTTTATCCCATAACAGTGACGAGTGACTAATACATCTTATAGTATTCAAACGGTATTTATTGAAAGTAATAATTGGAATACAAATGTTATGAAAATATGATACCAACTTTTTCTTAACTATAAATTGTCTCACTTCATAGGTTAGCTGGCAGAGATCTCTATCATAGGGATAAGTTGACCTTTGTACACTTTTTTTACCAATAATGTTTTTTCCAACATTTTTTATGTTTCATAAATAAATAAATGATTTTGCCATAATCCGAGGTTTTTATCACAAATAACCTCCGCAAATTAACGCCTAATTCTATAAATTAGATAAGTACAATAAAAGAATTTTGATCGTAAAGTTATTTACAACTATTTAAATACAATCAAATGTTACAAGCTTTTCCAAATAATCTATAATTCTCTATGATCTATACATATTATAAACCAAATTATCCAAAAGCTGTCTGTCTGTATGTGAACGATTTTCTCAAAAAGTACTGAACAGATTTCTGTACGGTATTCACTGAAAGAAAGTGTAATTCTTGAAGATGGTTTAGGTTAAATATACGTTTTACTAAAATTTTCGCGGGATAGGTATTTATGCGGGAAATTTTTTTTGACTCACTGATTTTAACGCGGGCGAAGCCGCAAGCATGATACAAATATAATCATTCTATTTTTATTATAAAATAAAATTATAAGTCAACCAATATTCCTTTAAATTTACTACCGACCTTCCTTATCTTTAAGATAACCCAAAATAGGCGCAAGCACCGTGCTAAAAATAACAACACCATATAATTATTCTTGTTTATATCAATCAGTAAATAAAAGTTCATACATGATTTTTGACAGCGACGGTAAAAAAAATGATAAATTATCGTAGGGTGGTGCTAAAACCTCCTCTGATACGACTCTATTTAGTTCTTTTAAACAGATGACCGAATTGATTAATGACCTGGGCCCTTAAAGTACCTGCTGCATATGAAAAAAGGCGACCGGGATTATAAAGAAAACAAAAAACACACTTCTGTTAATGTCTATATCAATTCTAGTGTATTACGGAATTAAATACAGCCGCCAATACAGCTGTTTCGTATCATTTGCATGTTTACGTATTCATATCGTTAAATATAAAAAACGTTATATTTTAATTTGATAGTAAATTGACGTATTTTCGTGACGTTTAGTGTATGTTTTGACTGTTGCTTGGTTATATGTTACTTAATCGCATAAATATGGGATACCATACCTGGGAGACCGAGCTTTTAATTCGGTAATTTTTTAAAAGATATAAAAAAAATGTAATAAAATAAAAGGAAAAAAGCGCCGGGTGACATTTAGGAATCGATCCTAGGTTTTAATTTTTGGTTTCCCTTTTTTTAGTTCGCGCGTTACCATTAGGCTTTCACAGCTTTGCACGCAGCTCAAATATAATTTGCTTTCCATTCCAATTTTAGTATTTTTTTAGTTCCCAATAAAAGGAATAAAACGAGATTCTTTTTAAATAAGACCTCTTTTTACATACATGTTGAATTTCAAGATTAGCTCATTTAAATATTAAAGATTTCAAAAAGTTGTATATTCATGTAATATTGAATAATATATACGAAAGTATTATCTGTCTGTTACAGTTTCCAGGGTTATACGGTGAACAAATGTTAAAATTGGTTTAATTAAAGCTTATGTACGGAGACAATGTATAGGAAAAATCCCATTCTTCCTTAGGGATTAGAAATATACATATTACCTATATATTGGGCATACTTTAAACATAAAGTTAAAGCGAATGAAAACGCTGGTTCAACTAGTTATTTATATACCATTAAACTCGGTTTGAAGAAATCTGTAAGAGACTGTCAGTTTATATATTACCTTCAGGAATTTTAAATGATTTATAGAAGCAGGAGTTACTTTGTGGAAATCCATAGTACAGAAGTTACAATATAATTATATTGCTATAATTGGATTCCAGCAAAATAATTTTATTGTAACTTCAGGACTCTGTGTTTTATTAAAATTCATTAATATTCTGTTTCTATCGCCTCTACAACACAAATCAGGCGCAAAATATTCTACTAATATTTAAATATATTTTCATTCTAACTGGGTATAAGCAAAAGTTTAGTAAAAAGCATTGTGTAAGCTTTAAGAGTTTTATTCGACTCTATAAGTTAGTTTTAATATTTTGCAAACGTTCTATTTATCAGTAGATTCTAATGGTAATATGACATATAAATCGTAATCTATCAATAGATACATCTTCTTTGGTCCTAATATAACATATTCAATTTTACACATGTCAATCTATATTTGAAAAAAGTTTTATATTTTATATAAAATTTTACTGTTCACTTTTATACTTATATTAAAACTCACCAATAAATATCTCACGTAATCCAAATTGAGAATAATTCAAATCCAGAACAAACTTAATTTAAAAAAATAAAGTCACTACTCTACAAACTCTATGAAATACAGAATGTCAACTAAAAGTTCCACTTGTTTATAAGATTAATGTTTGCTGTCTTCACATCACTAATGTTTTAATACACGAATTTAATATCACCTCATTCTTTCCATAATTAAATGATATATTTCAACTGGGTCCATTAACGTCCAATTTATTTTTTCCATTCGTCAAATAGAGTTACCATTCCGTCTAGTCGGGACCACCAAACCGCGGGCGATATTTTATTCATGGCGGAGCCCCTCAGACCGATTTTCAACGAAGCGGATCTAATTGCGAACATTATAAGTAAATACTTGAAACATGTCACAAATCAACCGGGAAACGGGACTCCGCGGAAGTTAGTTTAAAGTTGAGCGCGCGAAAATTTTGCTAATTTAATTTAAAAAAACACTTCGACGACGAAAGTTAACACTATGGTCTGTCCTTTTCGCACGTAAACAGACTGTCAACAATTTCACGAAATTACATCGGCTTGTGTATAATGAACGTCTGAACTCGCATTGAGCTAGCTGTCAAATCTACGAGCCGTCATAGTCCGCTGCCATGAGTGGGCACGCACACAGGCACGAGCGTGTGCAACGCTGAACACCAACACACTGACAGTCTCCAGCGGAGCGCGAACGTACGGGCACGCTCACATAGACAACTTCATGATTCATACATGCTAGGCGTTTGTGTTGTGTCGGGTGGGAGTGCGAACATGCAGCGTGCTTTTAACACGGCCAGACGAAATGATGCTTAACTGCAAAAGGGAATGTGAACTGTATCAGTTTTACAAAATGGCTGGTTATAAGTGACGGTACACGCGCCTATGTGGCCGATCACATGAAAGATTATCCGAATGCGTGTGAACGCATGCAGCGTTGCGCTACGGATGGGCGGGAAACGCTACAAGAGATACGTTTTTGCTTGAACGTGATTGCGATCAAATGAATAATAATCGAATTCATAGCAACTTAAGTAAAAAATATATAGTACTTAGAGACTCGTCACTGTCTTAAGAACATGTTGTTTAAAATTTCCTTTTAAACAAATAAAGCTTAATAACTTAAAAATATATATATTATAAGCTTTTACATCACTACACTGATTATCTTTTATATTACCGTTAAACGCTTATTCCTTCGTGTAATAGAGTCAAAACCGTATTTTAATAATACGTTATTTTTGTTATGTATGTAATATGAACATGTTTATATAAAACTTAAAGGAGGCTTCTCTTTGATTTCAGCTGTCACCAACACGTGGATATTCCGAAGTAGGCACTGTAGCGATATAACATTTAAATGCGACTTTATGTTAATATAGATTAAACTGATTATCGGGCGGCGCGTGCATGCAATCACTGAGGTAAATGGGAATTTAAATTTCGAATTCATTTCCGTCAGCTGACCGTTGATTTGAGAATAGTTGAAATACGGGGCCCTCGAACTTACCTGTAACAAAAGAATAACATTGAATTTTTTTAAATGTGGAATTAAAAATAATAATTGAAATATATTGTGCTTATTTTACATCGCCGTGTGGTATCCGGCTGAATAGAATAGTGCCACCCTCTTTTTTTACCGAGGTGTCGTAAAAGGCTACTAAGGTAAGTCGATCCGCCGGGTGGTATCCGACTGAGTAGAATAGACCAGCCTCATGTCTTACCGAGGTGTCGTAAAAGGCGACTAAGGTAAGTTGACTCACCATGTGGTATCCGGTTAAGTAGAATAGACCACCCTCTTTCTTATCGAGGTGTCGTAAAATACGACTAAGATAAGTTGACGTCAAGCAGGCGGCCGGTCGTAAAATACGTAGCCAAATCATGTGACAACATGTTTATAACATGTTGTGCCGACCTCACTTAGAGTGGGATAAGGGCAGGAAGATGATGATTGTGGTTTTTTTACATTTTTAGTGTTATATGTTATTGCGCCAACGACCTAATATGCTATATGTAGTTTTCCGTGTTCGCGAAAGGTAATTAAAACGTTTTTTTTATCCTTTATATTAGTCCGGTATATAATCATAAATTCTACCAAATTTCATCAATATTGCTGAAACGGATTAGCTGAACATCTGAAACGGAAATCGTAACAGATAAGCACACAGCAACATTTATTATATGTATGGATGTACTTAAAGTCATCGCTGGCGCATTGACGATGTTTTAGCTTTTATCACGTGACCTGTACTTCGGTTCATTAGTACTGATATGACGCGGTCAAGAGTACCATCTGATAAGTGGGTCAGTGCAGTGATGTATACCTAACATGTGGTCAAGTTCATTGGAGTCGTAAATTGTGACGCAAAATTCATATCTGCAAGACATTTTTGACGTATACAAATAATTGACCTCTTAACACGAAATCTATAGGTATACAAATGTTAATAAGCACATAATTAAAATCAATATATTGCAGCGTATAAATAAATAATAATTTAAATACGAATGCACTTATTTCGCTCGAGCAATTTCGATGAAATTTAGTACAATTAAAGATTATATACCGAATAAGATATAAGATAAAAGAATCCTGTTTTTCCTTCGGAAACATAAAAGAACAATATGGTACATAACTAAGGATATATTAACACTAAAGTCGACTCAAAAGTTGTGGTTTCAACTATTATACTTTTTCGCTATGAATTTAGTTTAATTGCGATTCTTACACTACAGTCATTTATAAATAAATTAATAAATAAATATATGGGTCATTTACACACGCGATCGTCCCCAAAGTAAGTAACTTAATACTTGTGTTATGGGTGACAGATCACTGGTAAGTATAAACATGTACAAATATAATTTTAAATACATACTTTAATATAAATATACACTCAGGCTTATATCAGCTATTATATCATCATTCAATTTCCTGCCCTTATCTCACTCTAAGTGGAGTCGGCGCAACATGTTATAAACATGCCACATGATTTGGCTAGGTTATACGAGCGGCCGCCTGCCTGACGTCAACTAAACTTAGTCGTCTTTTACGACACTTCGGTAAGACAAAGGGTGTTCCATTATACTCAGCCGGGTAACACAGGGCGGTTCAACTTACCTTAGCCGCCATATGTGACACCTTGGTAAGAAATGAGGGTAGTTTAATCTACTCAGTCGGATACAACGGCGGGTCAACTTACCTTAATCGCCTTTTACGATACCTCGGTAAGAAATGAGGGTGGTCTATTCTACTCAGCTGAATACCACACGGCGGATCAGCTATATTATTGAAATGCATATTAAAAATACCTTCGTGTGTTAATATACCATTTATCAATTTCTATATTTTTTTTATTATATATTCAGATACCATATACAGTGAGAGTTCGATGACTGATGAGTGTAAATCATAGCTTTGTTTCAGCCTGAGGTGTATTTCCACAGATCTCATTCGCAACAATGTTGGTAATTGTACGTAATCATAATATTTATCAAACTGACAGCCTAAACGTATGGACGTCTATAAAAATAAATTGTGGAACATATTGACCATACATAATAAAAATATGAAAACATTAATTAAAATGATAAAAAAAGTATTCTAAGTGAAGTTGATTAAACTCTATCGGTAAACAAAAGTTGAATGGAATTAATAAAAATTAATATATTGCAATTCTTATCGTAGAATATATTGAAAACATTCGTACAAACGAAAAATAGTTCTTTATTAATATTTGTGTTGCAGTATCTCTATAAATAAGTTTGTAATGGCAATAAAAGAAATAATAATTTAATGCAAAACAAGACTTTATATAAGATTAAGAAATCCTTTCATAAAAACATCAAAAATCACGCTGAGAAAATTCGGAGGATAAAGCAAAAATACTAGATTAATTGAAGAGAACAATAGTTAATAATATTATTCAGAAATAATTTTAATCCTCTACAGTAAAATAAAAACAAATCTGGCAGAAATTTCTCACCAGAGACTTCTAAAGTAAATAATTAAGCGCGCAATCCTGAACCAGATGCTACTTACATTAATGTAAAAATAAATAATGGAACATCTCAATTGACAGTGGTCAAACCACCCAGTAATTGGCAACTGGATATATTCGTCGTCTAATAAATAACTATAACTGTCATATTTTTTATAACCGTAACCACTTCACAGTCATAATGAAGATGTTAACAATTTTCCACGAGACGAATGTGATGCATCTACCGTGAAATTTTAGAAAATGAACCCCTGTTACTTTGGACATCCTAAGAGAGTTATTACAATAATATATTTACAAAATACGCTCCTATTATTACGTTTTCATGTACTCGTTTACGCATAAATTAAAAAGATGCCAGTTCTTCTTTTGTCCCAACCCTTATTTGGTATTCATATTTGATATTTTGATAATACAATAGGACGCGTTTTGAAATGAAAACACAAACGTGCTCATAACTTTACGAAAAAACCAGTTTTCAAGCAATGTGTTGTTGAAGATACAAATTGTGAAAGAGGCAGTCATTCATGCAATATTTCTTATCAACCCTCACTACAGTAAACTAATGTGGACTTTTTTACTAGAGAAATAAACATATTATTGTAATGAATTCTAACCCATCACTTCAATTATGGTCATACCAAATGAAATATGAGTTATGTGAGGGATATAAAAGGGCAAGGGGCTTCAAAACGTGAACTTTGTAATATATATTGCAACGCACCCTTTTTTAATTTGTCCTTACTGTGGACCGTGGCTAAATGAGGGTCTCGAAATAATCCTACCCTAGTTTTTCATGGATCGATCGAAATTTTTCGATTTTACCTCATCTAGCCGTATTATCGTACAATTTGACCGGAATTTTCGTGTTTCTTATTGCTTCCGCATCGAATTTCGTGCGACCCACAAGTAGAAATGATTGAACCTATCGGGCATTCGCCGGCAGCGGCCGACTCCAATTTATTTTTTCGGATTAGATACGGCAAACATAATAACATAATTGCTCTAATAACAGACTAACCTCGCCGTGCCTTACAATTCACTTTCCAATTTGGTTCATTTTTTTAGCCCCAGTCTGTCTAAAACTATCATGATTTATTATCAAATTTTCGTGCAGGCAAATTATGGGCTCGTTTTTCGTCCGTGTACGCGAATAGTGTTTTCTCTTTCCGCCTTTAGTTAAAAGCTAATATCAGATAGGGACGCAAATATTTCTATTGTGTTTCCTTGTAAGCCTTGCGGCGTTACATGGCTTAGGCTTGTGGATGAAATGATTTACGAGGTTTTTTCTAATTAACTCGTAGGAACAATAATAATTAGTGAGATTAACATGTAACGCCATTCATATTTTTCATCATCTTTTGTATCTGTTAAAAATGGGTACCTTGAAATTAAATTCGGTAGCCACGTAATATAAGAGCTGGCTTGTTGCGCGTGTACAACTAATGAATAGAAAATGATGAATACACAGTAATTATTTGATATCCAATTTGGATAAAACGCGAATAATTATCTCAATTGAAGCCAGTTTTTATCTACTTACTCTTAATTACACTTACAAAGTTTTTTGATGAAAAATATCAAAAACTATGAGATTAACGTGGATTAATTAAAAGCTATCATTTTACAAATGTATCTGGTAATAAAAAATAACAAAAAGAATAATTAATATTGTAGTTCTGAAGTTTTATATACGGACTTAGAACACATTGCGACTAACCAAGCTAGAGTTTGTGGAAAGGTTTGAAATAGTGAGACCGACAAATGTTCATGACAGGCGGCTGCATTAAACATGAGAGCTGCTACCGATATTTACATATAAACCTAGAACCTTGTTTTACGTTACTTCGTTGTCATGCTACTGAAATTCGTATCAAAAGTTTTTATGTACACCTTAATAAAATAACTTATGATCTAAGACTAACGTCTATAATGTATGCCTACTAGCTAGAGGCAACGGAACAAATATCCGGTTGGGTTCATTTCAAACCAAATTGTATTTAAATTGGCGTTTTTAGTACGTCATTTGTTTATCAATAAATAATTTTGATATTTGTTTCCTAAATTATTGAATTAAATAAAGTAGTTATTACTTGTAACTTTGTTATGTTAAACAAATATTATATATACATAATCAATATGTAATACAAATAATAAGACTAAATCCCTTTCAGTAGGTAAGTTATCTATAATTAATCCATAAATAAATAATCAAATTTATTATACTTATGCAGGATTCGTTATTTTCTTTCAATTTCTACTTTAATCGTAATATTATATTTTAAATGTAACAGTGTGTAGGTCATCGATCCATGTGACTTTTGTTATTGTAAGTGGCTATTCTGTATCTCATAAGAAGACCACATAAACAACAGAGCGTTAGAAGCTAATATTTCAAGTCTTCTGTAGTTTAATGAGTATATTCTTAAATTATTAACACAACTAACCTATTTACATAAGAAGGTATCAGGAATATACTATGAATATACTTTCGGTTTGCAGATATCAAGCTTGGTGGAGCGGAAGGATCTTTGACAAAGGTTTGTGACAATGGTTAGGGTTGTACAATCAATGTTTACATAAAATAAACACGTCATCAGATTTTATAGAAGATATCGTTTACGACTGAAATTATATAAAACAATGCAGGTAGCACGAACGTTTATCTAAATAAATTAAAATTTTAATATATTTAAATATGTTAACTTATCTAGGCGATAAGTGTCTACGTTTGGCTCTTATATTTAATAATGCTAATGTAATAGGCAATAAATATGTATGAACATTAATTTTATATGTTTTTTTATTTGTTACTTGCGTGCCATGTACATAAACAAAATTCACGACCTTAAACAATGAATTATATTCGTTTTAATGCCTGATAAATAAAATTTTCTTCAATCATCTTTTGTGTGAATAGATTCAATATGGTGGCTATAAAACGTTTAGCTAAACTAATCTGCATTTTAAATTATTGGATATCAATACGTATTTCCATAACATTTCTTCTTTTATCTTATGATACGAATTTCATGGCCGTGGACATCCGCTTTTAGCCATAATATTTTAATACCATACGGTTTTTACCAGTTTGATTTTAGCAGCGGCCTTTTTGTTGCTATATAATTGCCATCACCCATTACCATCTCAGTTTCCTCGCTTTTTTTACCTAACGATTTTTGTTTTATTTACGGACTACTTTGTTAAAAAATAAAGGATAGTGCCTGAAGCCTACTGGCACATTGAAATATATAAATACGTTCCATACATTCCAATCTAGCACGCCGTGTGGTATTCGGCTGAATAGAATAGTACCACCCTCTTTCTTACCAAGGTGTCGTAAAATACGACTGAGGTAAGTTGACGTCAGGCAGGCGGCCGGTCGTAAAAATGCAGCCAAATCATGTGACAGCATGTTTATAACATGTTGTGCCGACCCCACTTAGAGTGGGATAAGGACAGGAGGATGATGACATTCCAATCTAGCAGACCCATTTGACTATAGGACATTTCTATAGAGGTGGAACTAATTCACGGCTTGTACATAGGCTTGTAGATAGTATAGATAAGATGGTAATGTACCATGGCTGAAGGACCTTTAGATCAGACTATATTGCTTATATCAAGATGAACCTAGGATCTTTTGTAATATTATACCGTTGAGTTCGTATACGCCGTGTGGCATCCGGCTGAATAGAATAGTACCACCCTCATTTCTTATCGAGATGTCGTAAAAGGCGACTAATGTAAGTCAACCCGCCGTGTGGTATCCGACTGAGTAGAATAGACTAACCTCATTCCTTACCGAGGTCTCCTAAAGGGCGACTAAGGTAACTTGACCCACCGTGTGTTATTTGGCTAAGTAGAATAGACCGCCCTCATTTCTTACCGAGGTGTCACAAAATACGACTAAGGTAAATTGACGTCAGGCAGGCGGCCGGTCGTAAAATACGTAGCCAGATCATGTGACAACATGTTTGTAACATGTTGAGTCATAAGGGCAGGAGGATGATGATACCGCTGAGTTCGTATACCATAAATTTAACTTATTAATCGTGTAATTTTGACTTATATGAAAATCATCTAAAATTATAATAAATAATTCTGATTATACATCCAAAATAAGATGTTGTCAACCCTATCACCGCCGCGTCCGACACAGCCGCCCGGACACGTTTCAGGATCATGAATTATGGCGCGAGCCGATGTGACTTTTCAATTTGAAATCATCAACGTGGATTAATTTCATTTTTGAACCCCATTATTTCTGTTATCTACAGCCGAAATCGTGCAATATGCGAGTTTCATATTATTGCCGCTTCAACAAAAATATTTTGCGGTAAACGCTGAAAACTGTAATTGATTTCGGTAACACGTTTTTCAGTGCTGTTTTAGGGTGAGAAGTAAATATAGTACATTCGTAACGTCATTATACTACTACTAGTAATAAGTACATACATAAGTACATCTGTAATTGACGATACATTTAACTAAAAACTTGTTTAAATTGATAATGAGTTTATTTAATGTGAATGATGATTTAGTTGATGGTCTTACAAAAATTTAATAAAATAATAAATAAGAATAGTAGATGATGAAAAACATGCAAGACATATATAAACGCAGAAATAGCTAATAATGCAACAATTTGAAGTATAAAGCTCATAAGTTACAAGGCGCTAGTGGCATTGACCATGCCTTCAGCTTTCCGGGTCGCGGATTCGATCCCCGCTGAGAGACAAACTTTTCTAAAAAGCACTTTGCTGGTTCTTCGAATCTGGGTGCATATATATGTATTTAAAGCTATATATGTTTATATACCAATTATCTGTCACATATAATAGAAGTATTATGTTACTTTAAGAACGAACGACCGGCAGTGTAATCGTTCCATTTATATATATAAAAAATATATTTATATTAGTTATTTTTGTTTAATATTACACAGTCATTAGACACAGTTACCGTCATAATTTAACAATTTAATCGTAATCAGGAAATGTTTTAATTTAATTATTCAAAAAAATATTTCATTAGTTTAATTATGTACAGTAACTGTATAAATAAATTAATGTCAATATTTCACAAGGTTTTTATATACAATGTCTATTTCAATGCATTATCTGGGCGTCCACTGATGGACATATAGTAAGGTAAGGGCACTAGTAATTCACCATGAAGTAAAAGTTAACCTTTTGTATGAAATTTTAATAAATAAGCGTTTTGTTTTTTGTAGCTAATAAAAAATATTAATTAGTAGTATTAAATTTTAAATATTAAACAATGGGCTACAGTTCTGAGCTTTTGGACAGTTGTTTATAGATGGCGAAAGATAATTATAAATTTATTTTTTATTAGCACACAAACAAAACGCTTATTATTTAAAATTTCATACAAAACAGTCAATTACTAGTGTACTTACCTTATACTTTATTCGCTTTAAGGGCTTTTTTTATTTGACGTAAGTATATAAATAGTTATAAAGTAAGCGGTAGAAAGTTTAAGACGAATTACTCCATTACTGTATCGGTATTATCACTTATTATTTGGCTAAATTAATTATTCTTACTTTGAAATTAATAATATTTGACTCCGATAGAAAATAAAATAAGAAGAATTTACTGTATAAGATTAATATGTATAAATTTTTATTTATTTACGTATTTATTACAATATTATTGCGTAACCCAGTTTTGCAAGATGGTAGATACTAGAAAAAGGTAATAATTTAGCCGTTAAAGTGGGAGAACATTTAACTTCTAACTAACATATGTATATGATTATCATTAATTCTATACATTTGTTTGTTTTGCTATACTTTGTTATACAATATACAATAGATAACAACAATATATAAATATAAGATTAATATTCTAGTAATATAAAAAACAAGAGAAAAAGAATATATAACTAGTATATATAATAATATTTAGTGTCTAATGTAAATACCACATAAATAACTTTACATACATCGTATTTTCATATTTGATGTATTTAATGAATTGCTTTTTTATTTTATATATTATATTAGACAGAGCCGATAAAAATTGTGATTAGTGATATAATAAAAACAGTTTAAAACATAATTATTCATGTTACCCCGAATGTATAAACATCGTCACCTAAAGATACTACCTACACGTGCAATATAAACATATTTTATACGTTGGATTAAAAACCTAACGAAATAGTGTAGTT
Organism: Morpho helenor; assembly: GCA_029227775.1. Taxonomy (NCBI): domain Eukaryota; kingdom Metazoa; phylum Arthropoda; class Insecta; order Lepidoptera; family Nymphalidae; genus Morpho; species Morpho helenor. Next base: position 5,870,212 of record JARGCU010000020.1, read on the forward strand.
GTCTTCTGTATATCACAAATCTGTCAGCGTAGATACAAACTAGGGTTGCCACGCGTACTATATTATACAGTATCGTACTATATTTTAGTCAATTGTACTATATATTATAGAAAAACAATATAGGACGAAAAATACTATATTTTTATCGCTAATTCAATTGTCGCGCTATTTTTGAATCAACTGTGAATGGAACGCACCCGCAGCACTGCATAGGGAATGTTTGAACGAAACTCATTCATGCGTTTACGGGGCTTAGTTAGTTAGAAACTCTAACTCCTTTGTCATTGTCCAGCGAAAAGTAATAATAAATAATCATGGAAAAATAAATAATGATTGAAAATAGATGTGTAGGTAATATTTTGTTCCCGAATTTCCTAAAAGTACTATATTTTTTTGATTTAAAAAGTAAAATGTTATTTTTCTTCAAAAAAAAAGGTGGCAACCCTAATACAAACCCACACCGCCACCCGACACTATTCATAGTGTCCATCCGTTCGTAATAGTTTGCCGGTGTTGACGAAGCTGCGCCGAAATAGATGTCTCACCGATAAATTTTATTCAAAATAACACTCCACGGTTTATTTCGAAGAAATGCGTCGAGTTTTTGTTCTGATAATTGAGGGTGTCCGAAAATTTTTTCGAGTTCCATTCGGCTAGACGCGGCCGTTAACCCCGAATTCTTTCGTGATTTACTGCTGTCTACGGTGTTTTCGCTGGCCGTAAATTAATCAAATCATTATAATTGAATGCTTGCCGACCTCTTTGGTGCGTATAAGAGTAGCAACACTATACCACTGTACAGCATCACGCTGATCCAATGTATATTAACAATTTCTTTTCTTTATTGGGCAAAAATAATAAGAAAATAAATATGCTATAATCCGCGATAAAATTTATCACTAATTATAGCAAAATAATTTTCTTATTAGTTTTTTATTATGGAACTCCGCCAAGTTAAGCCTTTAAAGATAAAGACACGACAAAAATCGCAAAATCGAGTCTATCTCTTATGCTTCGGTTGCGGGGCCAAACGATTGTTGAGTTTGTGACAGTGAACGAATCCTGCAAGTATCGGGTATGAAAACGAATAGTCCACTACACATTTAGCATTATATATATTTTCTATTTACTTTATCGCGGATTATAGCAAAATAATTTTATAATTACTTTATTTATTTATTTTACTGCTTATATCATTATAATATAAAAAACTTATAATATACCATTTATGAACAGTTTTATTTGTGCATCAACAAAATAAATTAATAGTGTTTCTTTAGTTATATATTTCTATACATATTCGTAAACTAGAATCGATGTAAGACCATTTCGAAATGTCTGAAAGGTACGTTCAAATCCCAAAAGAGGAACCTTATAACAAAGCTAATATTAGACAATCATTTCCTGTCAAAGGGAGGCACCCCCGCCACCCTGACGGATCCGACTAGGGGGTCGGAAATACCACCTCGTCTTTCAGATTTCGCAGTCGCCGTGTTCGAGTGTGAATCTGAATTCTTATTTTTTGCTGTGATGAATGGATTTTTAATATCCTCCTGCAGCTGTCTGGAGACGTAAGTCGTTTGATGAAAAATGCTATCTTGGCTATGTGGATTTATCCTTCACTCGTGTTAGATTACTTTTTAATTTTTCTAAAACGTTTCTGACGTTTAAAAATACGTCGAACAAATTAGTGCTGATGCTCAGAGGCGGACGAACACGAATTCTTTACACTTGTTAAAACTGAGAACGTTGAAAAATAAGTGTCTCCGCCATGTCGGATGTTGTATGGACAGGCAACAAGACACCAGCATCCAAAGACGTCTCAATACAGGGGCTTACGGTCGGCAAAAAACGTGCCGGCCGCTCTCACGGCACGACTCTATTACGACTCGCCGCCGCGTATAAATAAAACATGACGGGCCCTTCCACGTACATAATGTGTACACAAGGCCACGCATTATTCCTGAAACCTTTATTCCTATAAGCGCAAAGACTACAATCCGGCGTAACCCTATTACATCCTTTGCTGCTGACTGTACTTCGTGTTATATCCGAGGTTGTTACTCGATCTTGTTTCAGATTCTGATTTGATTCGCTATGTTTTTTTGAACTTGCAGCTTTAATTATTACTTCATTTAAAATATTTATAACTTCATAAAAAGAAAATAAGAAATATGGTTGGACATATACATTGCACATATAACGTTTACCAACTATTGCTTACAATTGTTAGGTACGATGTGTAACTGTAAATAAAAAATTATCTGATCCATTAACTGAATTAAAAAAAACCTTTAAAAGATTGTGGTGATACTAAGCAAAAATATAAATGATCAAAAAAGATAGGAGGCAAGTTCTTGTGAGTTTAAAAAAAAATTATGATTTCACAATCCGTCATGCGTTTGTTAATTCTATTATTTATATCTGGAAATTGGGTTCTTTAGTAAACAAGATAATTCCTTTTAAATAGTGGAGATATTTTGAAGTCAGTCTCGCTTTGAACGATGACCCAATCCTACTATTAGTTGCCTTACATATAGATTTTGCTTAGTGACGTTATGGGTATTGTAGAGATAGTATTGTATATAGTAATCTTGTTGGGTCATTACTGACAGAAATAGATAGAGAGTGTTATCCAGTCATCGGTGTTTTATTTGTGATATTGTAATATATTGAATAAGCCGTGTGGTATCCGGCTAAGTAGAATAGTACCACCCTCATTTCTTGCCAAGGTATCGTAAAAGGCGACTAAGGTAAGTCGACCCACCGTGGGGTATCCGGCTGAGTAGAATAGATCACCCTCATTTCTTACCGAGGTGTCGTAAAAGGCGACTAAGGTAAGCTGACCCACCGAGTGGTATCCGGTTTAGTAAAATAGACCACCCTCCTTCTTACCGAGGTGTCGTAAAATACGACTAAGGTAAGTTGACGTCAGGCAGGCGGCTGGTCGTAAAAACGCGGCCAAATCATGTGACAGCATGTTTATAACATGCTGTGCCGACCTCACTTAGAGTGGGATAAGGGCAGGAGGATATACATATATTTGTAATATGTTGAATTAAAGGTGCGTGCATATCTATATTAAGTCTGTGCCCTTTTCTACATTATCATTTTTCCAGTTAAGTTTTTGTCACCAACAAAGTAGTTGCAAAATGAAAGCAAGTATTCCGCGATAACATAATCGGATCGCGAATTCCGATACAAGCAAAACGGAAACGTAAATTCTTCGTGGGTGTTCTTCACAACTAAAATTGCATTCACGTATATACAATAAAATTAGAAAGGCCGAATGACAGTCAAACAAAAGGCGGCAGGTGTTTGTATTATATATTCGCACTCTGTTATTAGATACTTCAAGACATTGATTAAGGGCAGCTTTGATGCATCTCTGACTTTTAATCAATCAATCTTAATTAAATATTTTAATGAAGTGTGCAATTAGTCTTGATCACTACATTGCATGATCGAATTAATTATTTTCTTAGAGGTGCATATGATATCAGATGATGTTTATAATTCAATTTGATTCGATTTTTAAACGAAGCAAAAAAAAATGTTGAAAAGATATATTTGAATGCGTCCTGATTTCGAATGATCTTGCATTCTATAAGTATATGCCATCTTTTATTATTGTACTATCTGTGCCCGTTACTTTTCCGCGTGGAAATGAAAATGTCAAAGTTTTTCCCGCGTAATTCACGATTCCGTACGTTAACCCTAATGTACTATTAATTTAAAACTTCCTCAAGGATTGTAATATCTTTTAGTAAAAATCCATACTTAAATTAGTTTAGTATATTTTGAGAAATTCGATCTCATACAAACTGTTATCATAGTTATACATTATATAAGAATTCTATAAAGGTATATAAGCTTTTTCACTCACGATGTTTCCATCACCATAAAGCACATGATGTACTGAAGAACTGAAAACATCAATCATACATCGGGTTTAAAAAAAAATAGATATGAGCATAAAATGGTTGTGTGATTATGTGTGAGAGGGTGATAAGGAAATTATAGATGCATGATTTTTTTTTGTATTTATTAGTAAAAACTGTATTTTACTAAAAATTAAAATTATTTAATTAAAAAATCAATAACGTTTTTAGTATTGTCTATGGTTAAAAGGTTCCGCGCCGCATTTTTAATATCCCACACAATATGTTATGTCAATTTTATATAGACAAATGTAAAAGGAGCAGCTTTAGCGGTTGCTATGTAGGTCAAAAGTTTTTTTTATTATTTTTAAACAACGCAAGGTGTATGTGTCATGAAATGCAGACAAACGAGGAAATTATCGAATTATGGTGCTTAATTATGAATTTAAAATGATACTACATAATATAATATCAATAGTATGGTTTTTAATGTTATATATTTTTTGTTCAGAATAAACTTAGTCTTTATTTATTTAAGTCAGCTTTTCTATAGTTTTTAGTCTTCTATAGTTCTATATTTTTCTATATATTTTCTATAGTTCTATAGTTTTGTTAGCTATGTGGTCAAATTTCGATATAGTGTAAGAGAAATAAATAACTTTTAAAAAGTCGTTGATAAATTTTGTACGTTTATTCTAATTTGATTACAACCTTCAAATCCGCGTTTAGTCTAAGCTTCAACTCTTAGCCTTTAAAAAGAAAACTTTACGTAGAATAGTAACATATCGTCCTGTACGCCGTGTGGTATCCGGCTGAATAGAATACTACCACCCTCTTTCTTATCGAGGTGTTGTAAAATATGACTAAGATAAGTTGACGTCAGGCAGGCTGCCGGTCGTAAAAACGTAGCCAAATCATGTGACAGCTTGTTAATAACATGTTGTGCCGACCCCACTTAGAGTGGGATAAGGTCAGGAAGATGACTACATAATATAATATCAATAGTATGATTTTTTATGTTATATATTTTTGTTCTGAATGAACTAAGTCTTTTTTATTTAAGTAAGCTTTTCTATTGTTTTTAGTCTTCCATTTAACTTAGTTAAGTTAAAAATGCTTGTTGTTTGATTTACCTATTTAGATTTGAATGGCCCGTTGGAGCAGTGGGTAGTGACCCTGCCTTCAGCTCCGCGGGTCGCGGGTTCGATTCCCGCCGAGGGCCAACATTTTCTATAAATAAATTTGTTGGTCTTTGAGCCTGGGTGTTTATTTGTATTTAAGTATGTATTTAAAAATATTTAAGTATATATTCACCAGTTGTCTGTCACCCATAACACAAGTATTAAGTTACTTACTTTGGGGACGGGACGATCGTGTGTGTAAGTGTCCCATATATTTATTTATTTATTTAATGAAATAAAACTGCACAATTTTTGTTGAATATTACGTGCGCTTTGCCTGACATTCTCTTCTCTACACTGTGTGTGGCGATGCATAGATTGCCTAATAGCACCGACGGCCGTTCAGAGCACAATAAAAACATGTGACGAAGCGGTACATTAACGCGCCCGCCATACTTGGCACCGCGGTAGCTCCGCCTTCTGGCAGCCACTCAGGGGATATCAATAGAGACGGACGTCATATCGATATAAGATTTACGTATTATATACTGTTTGTACTGCCATATTAATTGTGATACGGTAGCCGTGTACTTTCCGGCTCAGTATAATAGACCACCCACATTTCTTACCGAAGTGTCGTAAAAGGCGACTAAGGTAACTTGACCCGCCGTGTGCTATTCGGCTGAGTAGAATAGATCATCCATAATGTCTTACCGAGATGCCGTAAAAGTCGACTAAGGTAAGTTGACCCGCTGTGTGATATCCAGCTGAGAAGAATAGAAGACCCTAATTTCTCACATTGGTGGCGTAGAGCTCCAACGATTTTCCTGAAATTCAGCATGTAGCGGGTTTGGGGAGAAAAATCGATCTAAATAACTTAAAAAAATGTCGATTTATCCCTGTTTTCGGGCTCTACATTTTTTTTAATTTACGTTGAATACAATCACAATATTTCGCTGATAAACGTAAAATCATGGTGGTTCATTTGGGGAACGGGCGGTCCTCATAGGTGAAAATACCTAGGATCGAGCCCCAACTATTATTTTTAATTTTTCTTTTCAATTTTTTTTTTTTTACATCATTTTAAAAATAACCGATCAAGGCTCGGTCACCCAGGTACTGTAATAATAAATAAATAAGTAAATTTCATTTTCTATAAATGTTTGGATTTCGACGTCATACAACATTTATAACTCAAAACAAAAATTAGAATAGGTAGTTACGATTATAAAAAAAGATATATTAAAAGGATCAGCTGTCGGTTCATTCCGAATAAATATTGCAGTACTTAAGTATAAATAAATGAAGACAATGTTGCAAGGCTATACAATAACAATAAATTGAAGTGAACGGATATTAAATATTTCAACGCTAAGTAGGAAAAAAACTGTATGAACGCTTCTTACATTACAATAATTAAAGAATATGTTGATGTGTAACTAAAATAATGTATATATTGCATGTAATTTTTAATAATCAAAATATTATGAAGACACAAGACACTAAAACCTACCACGCTGCTCCAATGCGGATTGGTAGGTTACACATATCTCCAGAATTCTCTAGAGATATGCAGGTTTCCTCACGATGTTTTCCTTCACCGAAAAGCGTGTAATAAATAGTAATTATCAATTACACATAAGTTTTAACCGAAAAACTCATTGGTGTCTGCCCGGGTTCGAACCCGTGACCTCCTCGAATGAGTCGCACGGTGTTACCGCTGAACTATCACAGCTTCTCTTTCTTCTTCTTCTCTCCTATCATTCGCCAACTGAGGTCATGTCATACTTCACACAAACCAACCATCTCTTTTTAGATACCTCTGTGGTCACATATCCACTGAATCCATTCACTAAAGTTCAAATTTACCTAATTTACAAGCGAGTTTTTACTAATCGAATAATTATTTCTCTTAAACATTGGCACATTTTAATGTAATCGATGTTCTATTAGCATTATGTAAATTTCGTCTTCAGATTTCATAAGATAGATGGTAACAGCGGCTGTGAATCTGTATTACAATGCTTGCCACAATACCAACATAAGATCTCTGGCACGTGAACTGGGCGGCTGTTCTTTTACTTCAATCCATTTGGCACCCAATAACTTCCCTGCCATCGAAAGTGGCGAAATAATTTGTAACTACCCATCACGTTTGAAATTAATTGGAATAAAACCACAGAAAGCTGTCGTGAAAATGATGTTTTAAATCGTCGCCGGACTTATATAAGAACCGGGCGTGGAAATCAGTGTGTCGCAATATAACGTAATATTTGTAATTGAAATTTTGAACGTAAAAGTAGTTATCGTGAGTTAAGCAAAAGAGATAGAGACATGCTGTTGCAGACTTTTTTGTAGTATTTTTGTAGATCTACAATTCTCTGGTACTCGGTTGGCTTACGCCACGAATGGTCCCAGTGCGCGACCTATTCTACACAATTTACATAAAACCATTATGAAATATTAACCTAACCATTTCGGAAAACTTGGCACTACCTTTTAAAAGCCTTACCTTTTACATTTAAGCCATACAAGAATCCAATCAGTAGATTTTAAGAAAATCGATCACATACAGACTTAAAATTAAAATTGTGCTTTCACTGGTTAGAGTCTTGACAGATTAAGAGTCACGTGAGGAAGCGGCAATAAAGTTTGATTGGAGAGTAGAGTTGATACTCGCTCGTCCGAAACGCAATAATACCGATTAACTGATGAACGTTTAAAAACCATCTTAAAGAGATATAAACATTCGTATTCACTGACCAATTCAGAGCATTTTCATTGAATAGAGTCAAAAAGTTTAAAAGTGTGTTTATTTTTAATTATTTATATCTTTTTATACATATAGTTAGAAAAGAGAAAGAAAAAGTAAAAAAAAACACATGTATAAATGCGGTCTTATCTCTAAAAGGGATCTCCTTCAGTCAACCTTTGAGTAACAGAAGGAAAAGGACAAGAATTAAAGAAGAAAGAGAATAGTGGTAATAGAGAAAAAGAAAATGTTCGTATAAATTAAACTATTTAATCTATTAATTAATTTTGGTAAAATAAATAGATGAAAATATACTACTAATATATCATGACTTAAGATAAACATTTAAATGTTCATAAGCAACCATCGAATATTAATAATTATAAGAGAGACATTTACGTTTTGCATCTCCTAAAATCCTAAAATAGGTTAAATACTTCAAGACTGAATTAATTCTGTATTAAATTAGACATCAGGCCGTGAGTATCACGGGAGGAAGTTATGACACCAAAATCGTGAATCTCGTCGTGTCTGGTTAAAACACTGTGTGGAAAGAAATCCTTAATTGAGCATATACAATTCGTACAAGCAACAGTTTGTTTCCTGCAGCCCGCATAGTTTTAATTTTTCAATTCCATCTTCTTTATTCTTTCTTTCACAATTACCGCAGTTGTAGTCTATTGTTGCTTATATTCACTGAATGCAATATTTTATACATAGTGTTATTACACTATGTATAAAATTGATTCAATAATAATAAATAAATGGGACAATTCTTCGATATCAAAATTATTGGCTTCTTTAATAAAATTTTGTAATACATTGTTCAAAGTTTAACAATATTTTCAACCTCTCATCACATTTAAAAATATATATTTAGTACATAGAGAAATCATTATTGTTAAAAAAACAAAACAGTATAAAAGCAATAATATTTAATTTATAGAATTAGGCGTTACTTTGCTGAGAACTATAATACAAAACTATATTTATAATATTTTACTATAATCCGGGATAAAATTAAATTTATCGCGGATTATAGCAAAATAATATTCTCATTAGTTTTGCATTAATATATTTTGTTTAAGTATCAAAAGCTACCGCTTACGAATACGAATTTTATTATAATAGGTTTCAACGTATATATTTGTGAAAAATCCATATTGAATTCTAAAGATTTCGACTAATTAATAGAACAATACATGAACGAAGCTTTTTCTTATCTTTTTCTTACTATTCATTAAAGCTTTGTACTAAATCAATTCAGAGAACCGACACTAAAAGCACTGTTATGACAACTCCATACGATCCGTGGCATATTTTGTCAGGATTGTAATATGTGGCGAACAATATTTATTTATTTATAACATAGAGGGGTTGTAAATTAGCAGTGAATTAACAGTGAAGCGGAGCGAGCGCGCGCAGTTTATTTTCGGCGCAGGGGCATGATTTAAACAGTTCCCGGCACCGTTAGAAATTGAAGCCAAACTGGGATTTGTGGCCGAGGAAGTTGAACATTGTGGTTTTATATCATTCGGAGCACCAATTAAAGCGAATCGTCAGACATACTGGATATTTGAGAATTTTAATATGAAATTTACAATACAAAAAAATCCTACTTATCCTACTATCCTATCCTACTAATATTATAAATGCGAAAGTTTGTGAGTATGATTGTATATTTGTTACTATTTCACGGCGAATCCGCTGGACCAATATCGATGAAATTTGGCACAATTATTCCTTATAATAACATAACATATATGATAATCCTATTAAATCTGCAGGAATAGGATGACATTAAAAAACTCCATCTATTATCAATGTAGCACGCGACAACAGTGCATGCAAAAGAAGTTGCGGTTAAAATCTGGTAAATAATAAATAAATATCATCATTCTCCTGCCTTATCCCACTATAAGTGGGGTAAGCACAACATGTTTAAACATGTAGTTATTTGATTTAGCTGGGTATTTAACGACCGGCCGTCTGCCTGACTACAACGTATTTTCGTCTCCTTTTGAGACATCTCGATAAGAAGGAAAGGTGGTCTATTCTACTCAGCCGGATACTACACGGCGCGTCAACTTTCCTGAGTCGCCTTTTACGACACCTCAGTTAGAAATGAGGGTGGTTTGTTCCATCCAGCCGGATACCACGCGACGGGTTAACTTACCTATACTGCGTCCATCATATTATCAGTCTTTTGACAGCTCACGCTCATTAAGTTTTGTATTGCTTACGTACAAATATCATACAAATAATATTTGTACTTTATGGATGGGTACCGCCCACTTAGTGATGTCACACATAATGGGTTACTACGATTATGCCACAGATTAAAAATAATCGGTAGAAATCGATGTTACGAGTATTAAAAGACATTTAATAACATTATATAAAGTTTTACTTTCTTCTTAGTTAATACATGAATACAAATAAAACAATCAGGATATTTTAATTTATTTTATTAGCACGAGTCGTCGGAATGATAATCAACACTAGACTCCTCCGATGAGGAGTCTTCAGTAGCAGTTATTATTAGCTCTTGTGTAGATAATATATTATCAAACGCAAAATCACGTTCCCAATCAGAGAATATTACTCTTTTAGTTCTTTCCACCACACTTGCCCAGTTCTCGGCCGTTACGTGGGTGCAAGCATTTTTTAGCAATTGCAACATTTTATTCGCTGTGAATGGGGGGCTTGTATTGCATCTCGCAGCATGCCCTTTTACTTGTGCCCATATAAGTTCTATTGCGTTGTACTGGCAGTGGTATGGAGGAATCCGAAGAACAGTATGGCCATATTCTGCTGCCATTTCATTGATTACATAGCGTTTTGCTCTCTTTTTGGTTTTTAATATTTTTATTAATTCAACTTTTAACATTGAGTCGTCCACATTTTCTCCATCGTCCCGAAGCCAATTAATTATTTCATGCTTTTTATTAGCCTGTGTTGGCATTTTGTCAATTTGACGGGAGTGGTAGGGCGCATTATCAATAAAAATTATTGATGGTTCTTCCAATGAAATGAGCATTTTTTTGAACCACTCTTCATACACATTTGCATTCATCTCTTCGTGGTAGTCATTTGATTTCTTCGATTTAAATGCCAACAGTGCGTCTTGTACAAATCCTTTTGCTGTACCTGCATGGCAAATGATTAGGCGCTCACCTTTTCCCATTGGTACTGAGGAAGTGGAATCAGCAGTATCATCAGTCCAGAAACGAGATAGTGTGTGGTTAGCGTTGAGCCATGTTTCATCCGTGAAAACAATATTTGCCCAATCTTGTATTTTCTTTGCCTCTCTTAAAAAATCACAACGTGCTATAGCTATATCTGTGCGTTCCATTAATAATTTTCTTTTATTTAACTTTTTATATGAAAAGCCAATTGTGTTCAAAACTTTGACCAAAGAAGATTTTTCACCATGAAATAGACCACTTCTTTTCAAAGAAACAATAAGTTTTCTCAAAGTTGGAATTTCTTTTCTCAAGTAGTAATCTAGTTTACGTAGGTTATCATTAATCGAATTACTTAGGTACGTAATTCGATTAATGATAGTAGGTACTATAATCGGAATGGTATCGCATACGAGAATCTTTAGGACATCACTATCGTCAATCTGTCAAAAGATGGTTAATATAATGGACAGTGTATAAGTAGCCTTTACGACACCTCGATAAGAAATGAGGGAGGTCTATTCTATTCAGCCGAATACCACACGGCGGGTCAACTTATCTTAATCGCCTTTTACGACACCTCGGTAAGAAATGAGGATGGTCCGTTCTGTTCAGCCAGTATAAATATATTACTTATATAATTTTAACACATATATACACACAGACTCGAATAATTAACAAATTATATTTTGAAAATGGTGACATTCAGCGGGAATCGAATCTGCGACCCGCGAAGCTGACCATCGACGAGCCAATGAAAAATTCATACTGAATTTAGCAATATTGTACCACTATCGGTTATCTAAGTCACGAAAAAGTCATATCCACGTCCACTTAATATTATCCAATATACGTGACCTTAATCCTTTTGTATCTAGTAGCTTATGCCAGATATACGAGTATATCACACGATTAGTATTAAAGTGACCTAATTAAAAAAAGTTATTTTGTAACAAATTGCAATAAAGCCATAGCTCACGAAACTAGCCTAGACGCTTGAGCTTTGTAAAAGGACCCATAACTTGAAAAAGCATGAAAGTTTAAAAAAAAAGTAAAAGCGTTAGTTTTTTTTTATAATTTGTACCTTTATGTCATTGAAATCGGGATAATTATGAATTGGGTCACTTTAATACTAAGCGTTCGATATATGAACAGTTGCGCAACTGGTTAAGTAATATTTATTTTTATTTGTAACCTATAACAGCAATTAATATTTAGTTCTACGATTTCATTTTGTGCAAGCAAAATTAGGAAATCCCGAGTACTTTCGTAAGTACATAATAGTAATCATAATATTGGGATTACTAAACAATTACTGGACAAAAATGCAAATATTGTGAACAGCAAAACTGAAATTATGATTATAGCAAAATAATTTATCATATCTTCTAGCCGTGTGGTATCCGGCTGAGGTACACCCCCCTTATTTCTTACCGAGGTGTCGTAAAAGGCGATTAAGGTAAGTCGACCCGCCGTGTGGTATCCGGCTAAGAAGAATAGACCACCCTCATTTCTTAGCGAGGAATCGTAAAAGGCGACTAAGGTAAGTTGACTCACCGTGTGGTATCCGGTTAAGTAGAATAGACCACCCTCTTTCTTATCGAGGTGTCGTAAAATACGACTAAGATAAGTTGACGTCAGGCTGGCGGCCGGTCGTAAAATACGTAGCCAAATCATGTGACAGCATGTTTATGACATGTTGTGCCGAACTCACTTAGAGTGGGATAAGGGCAGGAGGATGATGAATTCTATAATAACTTCTGTACTATGGAATTCCTCGAAGTAACGCCTGCTTCAACAATACAAAACAACTGAATGTAGCCGTTATGGCTTTATTAACGTAGAAGAAATTAAATTACCCAACGTCTATGGGTCGAAAAAAGTATAGGCATAATTTACGTTCTCCTAAAGAGCGTTGGACAGACACTGTGATGAGCAATTCCGTATACGTTAATGATGACAAATGGTTAAAAAATTCAACATATCGGCAGCTAAACTTGCAAATGAAACTAATAGTTAAATGTGATAAACGGTCTGCAAAATGTTAGCTGTAGACGGACCATGTTTACGATTATTGTTCACCTGCCTCTGTTACGAATAAATTGTCAATAGTTTTATAAGAACGCCTTTGAATAGAGCTATAGAATTGATTAATTGCTTGTAATTCGCACTCGCTAATTTTACGTAAACAATGCCGGGCAGTTATTCACGACATTCAACAAGATGTACCTGCGATTTAAAATTAAGATTTATTAATGTTATGTGAATGGTGAGAGCGTGTTTTTCTCTTTAAGGGGTCATGTGTTTCAACCACGAAAAGTAATAAAAACTAATTGATATTTGTAATGCATATGCTTTAAGATGACGGAAAACATTGTACGAAAACTGCATATTTTTGGAGAATATTTATACCATATGTCTCACCAATCCACATTCGAGCAGCGTGGTGGATCTAAGCTCCAAACTTTCTCTACAAATAAAGACAGAGGAGGCGATTGCCCAGCAGTGGGATAATAACTTCTTGTCCTTTTCCTTCTGTTACTCAAAGGTTGACTGGAAGAGATCCGTTTTAGGTTTAAATTCCTTTTTGTGCTATTTTAATTTTTCTTTCTCTTTTCTAACAATATGTATGTACAATAAAGAAATAAATAAAAAAACATTACTTTACTTTTACTATTTTTATACTACTCATTATGGTTACAATGTTTAAATCGCTTCATTAAAATTAGAAAAATCTAAGAATCAATAATATGTTAGCTATAGTGGTGCTTTATTTTTTGACGTACAGATATACCTACTATTTTAAATGTTATTAAAGTATTTTATCCGAACTTTATTCTAGCGTAAGTAAATGAGCAAGTTTGTAAACTCCAGTTTTAATACCGTTGACATGTTTTACTAGCAAACACAAAGAAAATTCTAGTGAATTCTATAGCGAGGCGCGAACGCGGCGGGCGGCAGGCGGCTTGCCGGTGACACGCTATCGGGCACGCTCCTAGGGCATAAATCAACAGCGCTTGTTTTACCAATAAAATTGATTCTTTTGGATCACAGGCGAACTGAACAACGGTTACAAACTATATTTTATCTAAAGTTTTATTTAAAGTATTACGTAATGTTTATAGCTAGAATATTCGAGACGACTAAGGTAAGGTTACCCGCCGTGTTGTATCCACCTGAGTAGAATAGACTACCTTCTTTCGTACCGAGGTGTCCTAAAAGGCGACTAAGGCAAGTTGACCAGTAGTGCGGTATCCGGCTGAGTAGAATAGACCACCTACTTTCTTGCCGAGGTGTCGCGAAAGACGACTATGGTAACTTGATGTCAGGCAGGCGCCCGATCGTAAAATACTTGGCCGAATCATCTGACAACATGTTTAGGTATAACATGTTGTTCCGACCTCACTTAAAGTGGGATTAGGGCAGGAGAATGATGATGTTTAAAGCTGGAATAATCCATACTAATATTATAAATGCGAAAGTCTATCTTTTACACTTTCACAGCTAACCTGCCAGACCAATAGGTATTGATAAAATTTGGCACTAAAATATAGGACTGAAGAATCCGTTTCTTTAAGGAATAGGAAATAAATACATATTGTATTACTTAGGGTACTTAAACGCGATATAAGTCCGGGTAACATTTCTTTTCTGACAATTTAAACAGATTATATAAAAGAAATAAATAAGGATATGAAATTTTAACGAGTTTAAAATTTCACTTTAAGCTTCTACGGGCTTGTTTATTTATTTAATAATATTTGTACATAAAATATTGATAATTGATTAGAGGACAATTAACAGTGTACTTATTAGCTACTTATTACTTAATGTACGCCTACCAGTAAAAACAATGGTATCTAGGTACACATATTTTACTAAACTGTAGCAGTTTTTTTGTTTCTTATGTTTGTATAGTTTAATCCCTGAGCCATCAAAAACTACCTAGAATAAATTTATTATATGCAGCAACGTATAAAATCAATCGCAAGCAATCAACAATAAAAACATCAAGGAAGTCCGTATTTATTGAAGACAGGCAACGGAAAGACTACTTCAGTAAAAAAACTCATATCTTATCCATTTAACTTTTTTCAATATAATAATATACGACGCGGGTAAAAGTGACCTTTACAAGAATGGATATCAAAAAATGCAATACATTTTAATTGTCGAGGCGAATTAATTTTTATCATCGCGAACACGAAAGCTGCTTTTCACTGAAAGCAAATCGATCAAATGAACGGTTAAAAATGTTTTGTATAAGTGGTGCAGCTTGGATATAAATCAACTATAGATGCCAATATTCCCCTTTAAACAGTGACTATTTATCAGAATCGTATTAGAGCTCACGCGTGCCAAACATTGATATGTGAAAAATCGCATCAGTGACAATTACTCTTTGTAAAATGATATATTATTGTTAACCAGTTATATAAAATTATAGATACGTATTCAATTTACTAGTTCGTAAGCTAAGAGCTGGTGATCACTGAAATAATGTCCTCATTACTAGAAATCTTTTTATAACTTAGTTAATTACTTACTAATGTAAAATAATTTTATATTTACGATTGCAAAAACAGGCTTATCTGACTTATGTTATTATCGTTCTATGTTTTATAAAACAGACAAATAAATGTGATATTAATATGGCATTTCTAAATTGCAGTGGTACCATCAACAACTTATTGCTTTCGTTTTCGTAAGCAATAAGTTGTTGTATTCGTTTACAACATAGCAAATAATAAAAACACTTTTTTAAATGTCACGATTAGTACATATAATTAGGAATAAATATGAGTATACATATAATTAGGAATAAATAAAAGTATATTATATACATATAATTAGGAATAAATAAAAGTATATTATATACATATAATTAGGAATAAATATGAGCCTTAGAGTCTAGAAAATAATCCTGATATACATACTAAACTTCAGTTCATGCAATGTTCTTTAATCAACGTTTCTTTGTGGATACCTGAATTAAACTATGGTAAATAAAACATATAAAAAGGCTTTTACACAATAAAATTCTTCTGTTTGTTTCGTAACATAAATTTCATCAGCTCCTATACTATTAAATGATTAGATAAACTATATCAAAAAATATTGTGATCTTAACAATAAATCTGCATACAAAACAGTTTTATGGTTATTAGTGGTTTTAGATGTAGGGGTTTTTAACATCCATTTTAAATAATAATAAAGAATTATTATCGCTCCTTCGGCATGTTAGAAATAATAATTACTGACTCCCTGTTTCGACGTCAGCAGCTATATAGAATAGATTATATTGGGTACACTTGAAGCTTATATACCTGGTAAAAATACGTATATATAATTGGATACAATTGGGGGTATTTTAATGTTAAAAACTCAAAGCTACAATAAGCAGACAGGCGAACAGACTTTCTTTATATTATAAGTATATATAGTGGCATGGGTTTAAAACCTGACGATCAAAAGCATATATTACACCTGTATATTTTCTATGCAAACATAAAAGATAAAATATTTATAGATCACAAAGAAGTAGCATGTAAAACGTATAAATATAAATTATATTACCATATATCTATTTGCAGTACAAAATATTTGTATTGTTCCAGTTTCCACTGTTTATGTTATTATTTATTACAGGAAAAACAGTAAAACAGCGAAAACTAACCAGAAGTGTCCGCGGTACGGAAACAGCGGGAGGCAATGCAAGAAAATAAAGTGGAGTAAAAGAAAATAGAACGACGTGTGACGCCGTTGAAACTTGCGAAACCGTGGAGTTGGTACACGCACCTTAGATATAATTTTTCGTACATCATTGATGTTTTGTAATTTTTTTATTATTTTTTTACTATTTTTGTACTAATTTTTTTACATATTCTATATTTCGACTAGAGTCGAAATATAAAAACTGTATTCTGTTTGGACGAACACGAAGCATTCTACCACATGTTAACCTCGATTTTAACAAGATGCGACTTCTCAATTCATCTATCACAAATGAACTAGCTATAACTGAAAATATATAACTAAAAATAAATATAAACTATAAGTAAAAATAAATACCTTACGAAAACAGTGTATTCCGAGAAATAAGCGAAGCTATGTATTTTTCGATGGCCTAAAAATAAACGCATGGTATAAAGTTGGCTATACGAGCTTTCCCAGGCATATACTGGTGGTTAATAATTAAGTTTTTGAATGTCCCAATGACATTCAACCATTGTCATACCGACTTTTGAAACTGTTGCGTTTAATCTTTTTGTATATGCAGTAGCTACTGAAACCATACTATTGAGGCGCGGCGCTGCATCTTATAATAAAAATATAATTTATTATTATATAATGTTTTATAACTCTACAAATTTAACTATTTTTTAAAAAGTATACTGTAACAAGGAAATAAATATTCAATGTATTCCAATTTTCTATTATTTGTATTAATTTTAAAAATGGATTTTAATTTATGTTTAACTTTTAATGTGAATGCAATTTTTTTTGCGAAATAAGAGAAAACGCATTAAGTAAGCATTAAATTCTTGTTACCTACTAGAGATCGATTATTTTTTTACTTCTAATTACTTAAATATTAATAAATACATAAAATATTTATGAAGTACCAAGTTTTTATGTTAGTTTAATAAATAATCATGAACTTTACGGTAAAAATATTTCAATAATTTAATGATAATTCCTAATTGCGTCTCCATAGTTTTGTGTGAGTAGGAAAGCAGCATCCGAAAAGGAAGGCCTGCCAGGAAAACGGGACAAAAAGGGTGGCTTGTAGTCGCCTCCGTAGCGTTCAACCTCCCATTTTGAGGGTAGTCGAGAAGAGATGGTAGATGTATCGTTTATACAAAACGTTCAAAACATCACTCTTCATTCATATTACACTTAAAACCTATTTGAATTGTAATTTATATATAGTTATAAGGATTATATTATGAAAAGAGCGACCACTGAGTTTCTTGCTGGCTCTTCTCGGTAGAACCAGTTTTTCGAACCAGTAGTAGAGTCAAAGAGTAGTCGATTCAAGAGCACTTGTTTACAAGTTTACTTGTATAAAGAATTATTGTTTGAGTCGTCAAATCGTTCTAGTCAAATCTAGTTCGTCTAATCACTTCATGATTTCATTTTAATATGAAATTTTAGCCGAAACGGCATAAGAATGTGAATCACCATGCCAAAGAAACCATCTCATCAAACAAGTTTTTAAAGATATTTAATTAATTTTATTTATTTTTTATCGATCCTTTATATAATTTTATGAATCATTAACTTAATCTCAATAGTTTTAGATTTTCTTTATAATATTATTTCAATATATATTTATTCGCAGAGCATTAAAAAATGATAAAAGTGTTATATGTGTTAAAGAAATACATAAAATATATCTGTGTAAAGTCATAATCAAAGGAAGATTCCGAATATAATATCCTAAATTTGTATAAAGGCGCCTGTTATTTTTCGGGTTTCCCTCCGTTCTAAGTGAAACGTTATTTAACTTTTATTATAGAAAGCAAGGAGCTATGGTAAATAATAAAAAACAATAAGACAAGAGCGCCGGAAGCAAAAATTTGCTTTGTCATAAATCGTGAAATGTTTCCGTTCGGCGTATACAAAGAAAGTTCGTGCTACATTGTACCTACTGATATTTTGTACCTTGTACAATAAATTACCAAAAATCATAAGTACAGACTAATAAAGAACAACTATGTTCAAATTAAACGTTAAAAAAGATATAAAATACGCATTACAATCATATATAATATAGTTTGGATACATATCCTAATAGTCCTCCACTAAACTCCACTGTCATGAATTCAGTATGTCCCAGAAAAAAAAAACAAAACACGGCACTCAAGCTCATTCAAACTAATTGGTCCAAGGATCCACAAGCAACTAGACCGTTTTCATTCATTCATCAATTGGATCAATATTTTTATTAATTTGACCTCTTACGAAATCGTCGTTCAACCTCCAAATTGCTATATCTAAAAGTATAAAAACGAAATAGGACCATACAAATCAAACTTTTGCCTATTGTGACAAACAGTAGAGCTTAAACGCATTGCTCGACACAAATCCCAAGCGAAAAGATTCCATTAAGGAAATCAAAAAAGGTCTGCGCAGTTCACGGCTCGCGACTATTTTCATTTAGCAAAAACAACCCATAAATTGTCATCTTAACGAGATTTCTGTTTTTGCAACATTCGCACCCTTAGCCGGCTGACTAGCTGTTGGATGATGTCCCTGTTACTTGGGAATTATTGCGTCAGCATCTGTGTCAGTAAGACGGTGAAAATAAAATTTGTCATCAGGCAACAACGAAAGCCCTGCTAAAGCCCTTTATATACGTATATAAAACCCATTAAATAAAGATACGATCCATTGCCCTAATATCTAGGCTCTCAAACTTTTCATAACATAATTTGAAAAAAAAAAATCTTTTTTTACTTACTACATATAAATTTTAAATGAATAAAAGAATCATTTTGAAATTTATAATTTGCATTTCATTTTGTAAGGAATCCCGTACTTCTTAGTTTATATCCATTGTTTGAAAGAAAATGCGTGATGTTCGTTTGAATCCGCTGGGACAATGTTTTCTGCGATGACACTACTACGTTCGATGGATTCGAACGTAGTGTGTCATCGCAGAAATCGTTGTTATCCATCGATTATTTACAGTATTATATATATTATATTTACGGTATCACATTTTAATGGATAATATTTCAACAAATTCAATTCAGCAGTATTTTTCTGTTAATATAGATATACTCGTATATAATGACTGCATAGTAACAATGTTTTGGCTCACAGAGCGAGCGCGTGCGTGTCAAAACATAGGATGGTGCGCGCGAGTGCGTGCACTCACAAGTTATTTATTACATCACCTATGAATTAAATGTTTATTATATCTCACATTCTAGCCGCAATACATATTGAAAATTATCAAAAACTACGAAAAACGAAACTTAATACTGATATTTAGTGCGTGGACGTTAGTGTAAATTTACGCGCAATTGTATACTATAGTTTATTCGGTACTGATATTATCCGGTATATATGCTTCAATTTTACTGAATTTATCAATACTTCAATCACTTACTCATCAAGACATTAGCTGCGAAAGTGTCGCAGACAGACAGACTTTCGCATTATCAATATAAGTATCGATTTGTAACTTATTGAGTACCCACGTTTCACAAAACTTTATAATTAATATAAAATATCGCTAAAAATTTAAATCTCTCAAGTGTAAGGTGAGGCATATTAAATTTTGTGAAAAAAATAGAAATAATAGGATTTGAAATAGCCTGTAGAGACGGCATATTTTGAAACGTAAAACGGCATATCTGTGTGCTACGCTCCATACGAGTGCTTGTACTCGACCGCTATTTATTCGCTCACCCATGAATTCGTGTAATATAGTCTGTAATTTGAAATGTTAGCAAAAGTGTTCAAAAATATTTTCTTCATAAATTACACACAAATATATATGATAATATTTCATTAATATATGTATAAACCATGTTTCAGACTATTGATTAGAGAATTCCTAGAATATGTGCAACCTACCAAGCCACATTAAGGTAGCGTGATAGGTGTTAAGATCCAATCCTTTTCTCCAAAAAAAAGAGAGGTCTATGCCCAGGTGGTCATAAACCGTTACTTTACTTTTTAAGGCTACACTCTGATTTAGCTCTCTACCAAAATTTATCAAAAGTTTGGATGTGAAATGAATTTCATAGTTAGGTTTGCTTTTACTTTTACTATAGTACAGAAATATGTATACACGTAATATAAGGTTTATACGAAATTCTATTAGATACAGTGTCAAGATACAGTCCCAACAGTTTCCCGCGATACAATAAAATAATTATGGAATTGCTTGCATAGATAAAGTGTTTTGGCAAGCAAAACCGGCACATGCGTGTCGAGACATCGGACGCTGCGCGTGAGTGCGTGCACCCGCCAGATATTTATTGCCTCAGCCGCGAATTCTTTGTTTTTAACATCTTTCATTCGATGGTTAAATTAAAAAAAAACTTATGAATATGTTATTACGCCTCTTTGAATTTAAAATGAGAAATTAGTTGGTAAAACACGAGGACTTTTGTTTATAAATGAATGTAATTTATTTTTATTAACTCCCGAAGTCTCTAGCTCATTTATCGCTTTTATAAGTCACTTGCAGTTGTGTTTTTATGTTTATGTCATGTATGGACTCAAAGAAATACCTCCGTCAATATTGTTAAATGATCTTAAATATTTTATTTGTTCTTACTATAACTCGCTTAAATAAAATGTATATGTAGTATTGTCGACTTAGTTCAGAACAACTTACTTCTTCACTATTGTTTTTGGATTAGACGTTATAGTATAACATACAGAGAGACAGTGTTTCGCATTTATAATATAAGAATGAGTATGGATTGAGATATGTTTTCATTGTATGATACCACAATATGTTTAATAATTTAAAAAATACCTTATTTATATATAAATAATACCTTATATAGAGAAAGTATGTATGTATGTTCTTTATGGACTTCGAAACGGCTGGACCGACTTTGATGAAATTTTCAAACATTCTGTAAATTGACCCAGCGGATAATCCTATAGGTAAAGATTAAACGTGATCGGGGCATTTAAAAAAAAATCAATATTGCAACTATGATTAATATATCTTTAAATTAGCCTAATTAAGCCTGTATAAGCATATCCACCATATTTTTATAGTTTACTATAAAAAATATAATGAAAGAAGTCCATTCAATAAAACTAAATTTATGTATGGCATAATATAACGAACTAAAAGAAATAATTCAAAGTACAAAATTTTATCGCCGGCATTAATTGTATACAACGGCGGAATCGTTAACTTTCACTTTTACATGAATCTATTAATCAAAGACGGATGGTTTATTAGTGCAATATAGATTAAGCAAACTTTATTAATTTACCAAAGCTTGCTTACAGTCCCGAATATGATAATTAAAGTGCCGTTTCACAGTTTGGCCCTGTCACGTGATACCATTGCCCAAATTATCCGGGCATCGTGTCATCTTGTCCCAATCCAATATGGCGCCATAAATCCTCGAAGGGGACGAGGTGGCTGTGGAGGGGGTACGTCACTCAAACTTTCTCTGTACTCCGTCTTACGCTCTCGTCTTGCGGACTCGGGGGTTGTACGGATAGAAACTAAAAAACATGGCCACTTTATTAAAAAAAAATAAACTAATATTATAAATGCGAAACTCTGACTGTCTGTTATGCGTTTCGTATATACTACGGGAGAAATATAGATGATATTTGATATATTCAAATTCAATAATTTTTTATTCAAATAAACTTGTAAACAAGTGCTTTTGATCGTCCGCCGTGTGGTATCTGGCTGAATAGAATAGTACCACCCTCACTTCTTACCGAGGTGTCGTAAAAGGCGACTAAGGTAAGTCAACCCGCCGTGTGGTTTCCGGCTGAGTAGAATAGTACCAACCTCATTACTTACCGAGGTGTCGTAAAAAGCGACTAAGGTAAGTTGATCCACCGTGTGGTATCCGGTTTAGTAGAATAGACCACCGTCTTTCTTACGGAGGTGTCATAAAATAATAATGTGTATTTATAAGGTGTGTATTTGTAAGGTGAAAGTCGAATAAAGATCTTCTTATTCTTATTCTTAACATACGACAGAGGTAAGTTAACGTCAGGTAGGCGTAGTCGTAAAAACGCAGCCAAATCATGTGACAGCATGTTTGTAACATGTTGTGCCGACCCCACTTAAAGTGGGATAAGGGCAGGAAGATGATTATGGAGTGGTTTTGAATCGTCAATTCTACTGCTGGTTCGGAAGGCTGTTCCTACCGAGAAGAGCCAGCAAGTAACTCGTCGGTTGCCCTTTTCATCATAATACTTATAACTAGTTACATTAAGTCATTACTATCTTGTCCAGGGTCGGACAGTAGGTATATCCACGCATTCTTATCGTCTTCATAATCCTCAACAGTATAGTAGGCTTTTTATATTTAAAGCTTATATACCGGGCTAATTTCTTAATGATGGAAAGCGACGCGGCATTGTGTTTATTTGTTCGGCGACTTTGGTGTATTACATTAAAAAGTGTTTATTGGTCATCTATACCTACATGCATACCTCCACCAACTGCCAGAAGAGACTCAATTGCAGTGATCCATTCAATTTCTAAAACCTAGATATTATACCAGATAGATCCAATCCGCATTTACGCAGACTGCTATCGAAGTAATTTGTTTGTGTAAGATTTCCATATATTTGGAACTTTTTTTTTTATAAGAGAGTATCTTTTGATGAAAACAAAAAGAAGAGTATGTAAGTTTTTCGTTTTGCGTTTTATAGAAAGGTTATGATAACTTAAGCGTTATTAAGTAATTTAAAGTGTCTTTTTATATTTATTATTATCGTGAATAGACGTCTCAAATAGGTCTATGAGAGCTACTATAGCGTTGGGGAGACCAGGTTGGGTATCTTCGTATTGTTAGATAAATATTCACTATAAAGCTCAACTTTTAATATAAGTTCTACTAAATGGAACGGTTTAAATCCCGAAATACTTTTGATTAGAGTACTTTTTATTGTGTGATTATTAAATTAATATTTTTGTGCTGTCGCTACGGGGCGTTTGAGAAATTCTCAGATAGAGTTCGAGCAGCGGAATGAGTAATCTCTTTTGTTTTTCTAAGAACATCGGACTGGGCCGTTCGATTATCGGTTTATTTTCTATATAGAGCAGGAATTCTTTGTATACTTTCGGAATATTGTTAACCTCTAATTTTAAATTAAAATTTTAACTTAAGGCGTTTTTAAAATACCTAGTATATATTATTAAAATAATTATTTTTACAATGAGTGACCGCCGAGTTTCTTGCAGAAAAGAGCACCTGTTCGAACCAGAGGTAGCTTTATTAACATTTGACGAATTTTAAGAATTTTTAAAAGCTAACTTGAATAATAGAAAACTTAGCAAAGATCGTGATGCGGTCTTTACATAAAAATCAATTCATCATCTTCCTGCCCCTATCCCACTCTAAGTGGGGTCGGCACAACATGTCATAAACATGTTGTCATATGATTAGGCTACGTATTTACGACCGGCCGCCTGCCCGACAACAACTTAACTTAGTCGTATTTCACGACACCTCGGTAAGAAATGAGGGTACTATTCTAACCAGCCGGATACCAAACAGCGCATTACAGAAAAATCAATTTAAATGTTAATTAACCAGGAGTATTTAACATATTCTTCTTTTATGATATGAATTATTGATATTAAATGCGTATAAATAAATATTAGGTACCTAACAATCAGAAAAGGAAGTTAAAACGGCAAAATAAAAAAAAACTGCTTCAGAATCATATCGAATCACATTTTATCCAAATTCGTTTCTTACAGAGTTAAATAGGTATGTACCTATCTAGCTATATTTCCGCACATCTAAATTTCAGATATAAATCAAGGTCTACTCGTTACATGCATTAAAATTGTTCTGAATTTAGGTAAAGTAGCAACATTTAAATTAATAAAACTTGAATATAATTAATATAAACCATAAAATAACAGTTCTGAGCTGGGAAAATGTCACAAAGGAAGCCGTAAATGTTTGTTAATGTAATGTTATCTTTATAGCACCTATTTAATATTCAAATTCACACATGCTACTATTCAGTTATAACCTAGTTTGCATATACAGTTAGAAGAACGAGATTAAATGTCTCCAATTCTCTGTTGACCTTAATTTAATTTTGCACGACCATATGAGTCGAGTAGACGTTATGTGAATCCGTTATTTCTATACATAGTTATAACCAAACTTATTAATTACATTATAGTGAACCGGTTTCGCTGGGAACTACAGAATGTCGTCCTTCGTCTAAAATAAACGAGTAATGTCAGAAATTTCTCTAAGTTATCAAAAGATAAGGCTATGTTTGTGTTGATCTTATAAATTTGCTTAAATGGGATATATTTAGCCAATGCCGTGTGGTATTCGCCTGAGTAGATTCGACCCCCCTTATTTCTTACCGAGGTGTCGTAATAGGCGACTGTGTAAGTTGACGCGCCGTGTAGTATCCGGCTGAGTGGAATAGACCACTCTCATTTTTTACCGAGGTGTCGTAAAAGGCAACTAAGGTGAGTGCCGTGTGTTATCCGGCTGAGTAGAATAGACCACTCTCATTTTTTACCGAGGTGTCGTAAAAAACGACTAAGGTAAGTGCCGTGTGGTATCTGGCTGAGTAGAATAGATCACCCACATTTCTTACCGAGGTGTCATAAAAGGTTAAGGTAAGTTGATTTCAGCCAAATTATGTGACAAGATGTTTATATCATGTTTTGCCGACCCCACTTAGAGTGGGATAAGGGCAGGATAATGATGATATTTCGACTGAAACATACTATACTGAAATAACGGTTAGTTTAAAGGAAAATGGATTGGTATTTGATGCAGCTATTGTAATGGTTATATGGTAAAGGTGCTGCCTTAGATCAAATTCTTTATAGAGACAAAAATAATTATTATTTTATTATATAGTAAATAGTAAATAATATTATGTAGTAAATAATTTTGCTTTTAATCAATAACAGCAAAATAATTTTATAACTACTTTTGTATTATGGATCTCCGCAAAGTAACGCCTAATTCTTTTAATTATTCCTTGTAGAGACATTTATTCTAAACAACATGTTGTTTAATTGTATCAAAGAAACTAAAATTAAGTATTAGAAAATCAATATACTCATAGAATAAAATAAAGGATTAGTAATTTGAAATGGCGTCTTATATAACAAAATAAACTACAAAAAATATATTATCATCTGCCTGCCATTGTCGGCACAACATATTATAAACATGTTGTCACATGATTTGGCTACGTATATTACGACCGGCCGCCTGCCTGACGTCGTATTTTACTATCTAAGTCGTATTTTACGATACCTCGATAAGAAAGAGGGTGGTCTATTCTACTTAACCGGATACCACACGGTGAGTCAACTTACCTTAGTCTTCTTTTACGACACCTTGGTAAGAAATGAGGGTGGTACAATTCTAGTCAGCCGGATACCACACGGCGTAACTACAAAACAATATATAATGCAGTTAATATTCAAATAGGTGGCTATCTTAAAAGAAAACACAGTTTGCTTCAAATTAATAAACGAGACATTTTTCAATTTACTAGTAAATGGTACGTAATCAAATTAAGCGACGTTATTACTCGCGTGACCACACACCATGCAATACCTATTGGTTTTCAATATAGAAGCGATCCATCACACCGTCTTAGCTCGACGGGGGGCGACTATATTAGACGTGTTTGCGCCTTAGCTAGGCATTATCCGGACGTATATGTACCAATTACAGGTGCTATAATAAATAAATACTAACATATAATATACTAGAAGATTTAAAATTAGTTCACGTCGATTTAAGTGTTAAAAAACACCAAAATTATGTATAATATTGCGATTTTACTCGTGTTTATTATTTACTAGCAATCGCCAGCGGCTTCGCCCGCGTGAAAAGATTAGTAGCGTAATATAGTCTTTTGATAACCGTATAAATAGCTAAAATAAAACCTTAAAAGCTGGACATATGCTGTCGCGGACTTTTATTTAGAACTTTTAGAGGGAAACAATTTTGTTATACATGATTTTTTCATAACTATCACCGTATAGGCCTCCTCCATTTTTTTCCAAACTTCTCTAGCATCTGCAACATACATCCAGTTATTTCCAACAAGTTTTATAATTTCATCTAACCAACGTTGTAGTGGTCTGCCCCTTTTTCTCTTCCCGAGTGGACCGGCCCAATTTGTTATTATTTTTGGCCATCGATTCTTGTCCATACGAGCAATGTGGCCAGCCCATGACCACTTTAATTTCTTTGTATACTTTAGACAGTCTATTATATTTGTTCTCTTCCTTATTACTGTACTTCTTATTTTATCTTTTCGTTTAATGTTTAACAAACTTCTTTCCATACCTCTTTGGCAAGTTTGTATTTTATTTACTGTATATTCATTAAATAACCAGGTTTGAGATGCATATGAAAGGCATGGCAAGATACATGAATCAAGAACTTGTTTTTTGAACCTTACCGGAAGATTTGATTTAAATATTTCTTTGAAGCTCCAGTATTTGTTCCAGGCAAGGTTGACACGTCTATCCATTTCATCTCGGTGTCTGGACTTCTTAAATGATATCAGTTTACCAAGATATTTATATTCTGAAACATGATCTAGTGATTTGCCATTAATAATTATATTTTTAGAAGATCTGTTTGTCATTATCTTAGTTTTTGTTGTATTTAATTCTAGTCCAATTTTTTTGCTTGCGATGTTAAGTTCAATTAACATAGACTCTAGTTGTGATGCAGTTTCTGAGAGGCGACATCGCGATAAAATATTTTAATATTTTAATATAAATTAAATATTTAAAATATAAAATCTTTATATAAGGCTCGATGTTTCAGCAGTTGCATCCGCCGTGGTCACGAACTGACTGGAGCGCTGCGTTGATTTCATTCCCGAGTACTACAGTCAATATTTTCTTTTACTACCCACACTTAACCAGCACAACTAATCCACGTAAAATGATTTTTTTTTGTTTTTCCCCCGGGAAATAACAGGACTTTTTATTCTATATTTTATCCCAGTATATAATCTATCATCGTACTGAATTTATTATATAGGTACATTGCTCCAGCGGATCAGCCGTGAAAGCGTACTAGACAGACAGATTCACTTTATACTATTCGTATGATATTTATTGATTAAAAGGCCATTTTACACCTAGTATTAAGTTTAAGCCCGTTGTATATTATCGAATCTATTAATAACAATCGTAACGAGCGAGAAGTCGTAAATATATGGAAACGATGTTTCGATGAATTGTCTATTTCTTTTTATATCATTCACAATACACATAACATCATAAGGTATGGTTATTTCTAATGAGCAATCAAAGTTGTACGCGAGAACAGCCACTTTAATCTGACCTTTTACAGCCAATTAAAATTGGGCAATGTTGTGTAATGAATTTAGTAGGTGTAAAATTTATTACTATCGACATATTCTGATATACATCCTGTATTAAACGAATATGTTGAAGGACAATATAATATTATTACGTCAATTTATGCAAGTTTAATTTAACAGACATACGTATATTACGTATAGTAGGCCGTGTATCCGGCTGAGTAGAATAGACCACCCTCTTTCTTAAAGAGATGCCGTAAAAGGCGACTAAGGTAAGTTGACCCAACGTGTGGTATCCGGTTGAGTAGAATAGACCACACGCTTTGTTTCCGAGGTCCCGTAAAATACGACTAAAATAAGTTGACGTCAGGCAGGTGGCCGGTCGTGAAATAGTCGTCATAGCTAAAACATGTTACAACATGTTTATAACATGGGATAGTAAGGCAGTACTTATATAGTTTTTCAAAACTTACAAGACACAATAACGAAGTATAATGATATTTTGTCAAGTGAAAAGTTCGTTGATATATAAATTAAATATGTTAATACGTTATCGATCTAATTTTATACCCGTATATTATGAAACCTGCTTTTTGTAAGTAAATCAAAAGATAAGTTTAATAATATTGTTGCTTTAAACAAAACGCAAAATGGAACGTATATGTATAATATTCCTACAATTAATTTAACTAATCTAGGTGGCAACCATTAAATATATTCTTATTAAGAAGACCATACGAAACGTAATACAATTAAATTTAAAGCGATATAAAAGATGCTCTCACGCGGAATCACGAAAGCGGTAAAAAATTCATTGTCTATGAAAATTCAAAAAGAATCATACCCGTGGTTTACTGCGTCGTAAATAATTTGAGAACTGCATTAAGAGTAACAAAACGGAATTGTACAATAACTCGCTCGTAATTACCTATTAACTTATTCATCATGAGTATTGTTTTGTCTATGGGTAAAAACTAAAAATGTGGAATAAGACTGCGTGAAGCAAAAATTTCGACTAAGCTTTTGTACCGGTACTTTCGATATATAACCTTATGATTATAGCAATAGAGTTGATATTGCAAGAAGTTTAGATTATTCTCTCATAATTTGTGGATCCCCGCTGCTTTTAGGAGTATAACGGCAAGATGATGCGGTCGAACATTTTCAGTTTTAAAGTAAGAATTAATTATGCTCATAATATAGTGCTATTGTTTTTAACAAAGCTTGGGACTGTTTGGACGTTTTGCGTAACTTTAAAGCACTGTTGTTCTGACATGTGGTGTAGGATTAGTTTTTGTACATTTTTGTGCTTTGTTCAAATTCCTTTTCTAATTTTTAGAATATATGAATACTCATTACAACAAAAAGTTTTTAACCTCTTTACAAGATATTCCAAAT
Organism: Morpho helenor; assembly: GCA_029227775.1. Lineage (NCBI taxonomy): Eukaryota > Metazoa > Arthropoda > Insecta > Lepidoptera > Nymphalidae > Morpho > Morpho helenor. Next base: position 5,899,577 of record JARGCU010000020.1, read on the forward strand.
TTGCTGCGAACACGAATGTTAATTGTTATGTTAAATAAATCTGCATATAACAGGAGAAATTAAAAATTTTAGCCATCGTTTTTGGCTAATAGTATCATGTTACCTTACCTGTAAGTATTGAATAAAATAGTTTTAATATTTACAATAAAAGAAGTATTTCAAGCCAACACTTAATTATTAGTAATTTTATCGCCGTGTGGTATCCGGCTGAATAGAATAGTACCACCCTCATTTCTTACCGAGGTGTCGTAAAAAGCGACTAAGGTAATCGGCACGCCGTGTGGTATCCGGCTAAGTAGAATAGACCAACCTAAATCGTAAAATAAGACTAAAATAAGTTGACGTCAAGTAGGCGGCCGGTCGTAAAAACGCAGCCAAATCATGTGACAGCATGTTTATAACATGTTGTGCCGACCCCACTTAGACTGGGATAAGGGCAGGAATATGATGACTTAATTATTAGTAATTTTATTGCACAGAAATACAATTTAAAATATTTTGTTAGTAAGTTACTGATATTTTATGGAATAAAGACTACAGTGCAATAGCTACAAACTACAACGGGAATTTTATGGCTTCATCTATACAATTTGAGGGCACTTCCTTGAACCATGACCACCCAATTAAGCTAGAACCCTCTAAATTTGACTTCAAGACGATACTAATCGAAACAGAGAGGTCCAATTAAATTTGTCAAACTCAATCCAACTCGGCTCTTTTAAAAAAGGCGCGACAACAATCTTAACAGACATCGTAAATTTTATGATTGCCGTGATGAGCCGTGAGAATCTATAATGACCCGGTACAGAGTGCTTATGCGTAGTTATTAACAATCTATTATTTAATGTTTGTACTTTTTACTTTTGTTTTGTAGAGAACTTGAATAAGTGAACAGTGTATTTAATAATAATAATAATAATCTTTATTTGCTATAATGTGGTGAATAACAATAAGATGATGAGGACATTATTAGTTTCCTGACATTAAACTAACTTAATAGTATGCAAATAATTTTGTTTACATTAACATTGTAAAATTTATAAAGTTTTTTATTGAAATTTTGAAAAAAGTTATGTAAATATTATATTGATATAATCAGCGATAATTTTTTCGCGGATTATAACAAAATAATATTTTCTTTACTTTTATGGGCCTCTGCAAAGAAACGCCTAATTCTATAAATTATTTGAAATTTTGGTCATTGTGAGTTAATCATTAGAGATAGAGACATGCTGTCGCAGAATTTTTTGTAATATTTTTGTGGATCTACAATTCTCTACCACATTATATTAGAGTATCACTGCTGGTTTAGGCGGCGCATGCGACTAAAGCTCAAAGCAAATGAGTTTTTTTTACAAATGCGCGACCTCTCTAGCACAATTAAATAAAATCTAAATTTTCTATTAACCTGAACCTTCCGCGAGAATTGGACTGTTTAAGTAAAAACCGTTCAGAAATACATTCCATACGTATTGAGAAAATCGATCATATAAAGACAGATTCTGGACTTTGTTTTTTAATAAGTATATAGATAGATTTGCGACTATCGTGTTCGCGAATGTGAATATGATATTGTATTAGAATTGTTTGAGTATTAGAAACGGAGGTGGCGGAGTTATAGAAAAAAGACCTAATATCTCAAATGTCAAAACGTGACATTGAGTGATTTGTAGCTAAGCTCCGCCTGTCCCGTGTTTCAAACATCACCGTTCGAGGCAGACAGCTGAGCTCTAAGCCATAGTGCGCAAGCGAGTTGCATACACTTGTCCCACTCGCACTCACCGCGCTAACCTATCTCCATTTCGCACATAGGTTGAGACTATCCCATTCTATAAACGTTCTACTATTACATGGCATACTACTTACCTGAGAGCTTTTGTGTAAAATAAAAGTTGAACGCTTTTTACTGTTGCAGTTTGTTTCTAAAAGGATTTTGTGAGGAGAGCATTGCACAAGGGATTCAGCGCTATTGTATTGCATAGTAGAAACTTTCTAAAAATTTTTATTAAAGAAACCACTTGTCTAGGTAAGTTTCGAATTTGACATTTAAAATGCCTTATGATCCTGAGTCATGTTTATTGAGACCTTATTATTGTTCTATAACCTTTGGTCGTTAAAGTGTATTAGATAGAGCTCATGGTTTTTACTAAGTAAAAGCGGAGGTTTCTGTACCGACTTATGTTCTTTATACATAGGAACTCCTGCACTTTATATTTCGAGAGGTAAAACTTTTCCTAAACCAAGTTATTGAATCTATCCGGAATACTCATTCGTACCCAGGAAACTATTTCTAGAGAATTGGAATTGCAATATTTACTTAGTATTTACACTCTAAAACGCACTTTTGCTTAAACTTATCAATATTTTAATTCAGTTATCCTAATCTCAAAATCTAATTAACGCTTATAACAGTTTCAAAATCTTCTACATATGTTATACATTAACGGGCTATCACTATATTTTTATTTGTCAACGGTATAAAATCTTTTGATTTCACAAGTTTGGTATCATAATAAAACAATATAAAAGCATATGTTTTTGAAATTAATAGCTTGGTAGTAGACCAATTACACAGTTCACTGGACGCTCAATTTTTTTTGAGAAATATACTTTCATTTTACCCAACTAAAATCGAATCATAATCCTACGGAACCTCAAGAGTTACCTTTGACTACTCGTGACTACAAAACGAAGATACTAATATATTTATAAGAAGATTATTAATATTTACATACTAACCAAAATATATTGCCGGTTCACGTCTTTATATAAAATGTACCTGTAACAAAATGCATTAAATTATTAATATTTTATATTATGTTTGATTCTTATTAATATAATGATATATAATTGCTATAAACAATAAGCTTCCGTACATTGGGTAATTAAAAAATCTAAAAGTATAAGATGACTTGATGTCAAAAATGACAACGCATAAAAAATTGATATTCGTGTGAGAATGTGTTAAATAAAATAAATACATGTAACCATTACATACAAGGTCATCAGTTCCCAAAGTAAGTAACTTAATATTTGTGTTATAGGTTACAGAACACTGGTACATATAAACATAAATAACTTAAAATAAATAGTTAACTGCATATATCCACCCAGACTTTAACAACCAATAAATTGTATTTAGACAATTTTGGTCAGCAGGAATAAAACCCGCGATCCGCGGATTTCAAGGCATGGTCACTGCCACTTGCGCCAATAAATGGGCAGCCAGTTGATGTTGATGTCAGGCCGGTCGTAAAATACGTAACCAATTCATGTGACAACATGTTTAAAACACGTCGTGCCGACCCCACTTGGAGTGGGATAAGGGCAGGAAGATGATGTACACTTATGATGCCTAGTAACTACTCTAACAACATTGTTTGACTTTACCAGCTGTATTGTAGAGTATTATTTAATGAATAAATTGAATTAACATTTAACACCATTTAAATTTTCGAGGACCAAAATATTACACTATTTATTTGGTAATATCAAAAATATTTTTAATATAATTACAAAAGTAGAAGTTAATAAGTTTATAAAATATATTCTAGTAGTAACTTAATATTTCCAGAATATATGACGTCTAGATGAGTAACTGTTGGTTTAAAATGTAACTTGAACTATGATGGCGGACAAGATTACGAGTAAAATATAAATGTATCATACAAACACATTAATATTAGTTAATTGCTTACTTACATACGGTTTTAATTCATGGACTAGGAAATTTAAACTATCTTTGTGTATCGTAGTAAATTAAAAAAATATAACAATCTCATCGCACTAACACAACCATAGTTCATTACCATAAAAGTGTCCGAAAATGATTATTTATGAACGATTTACGAAAATTATCCGAATTCTTATATTAAATAACTTGCTTTTTTTCGAATTGTTAGCCCTAATGACTTTTACAGCGTCACCGGGTGGGACGGGCGAGCGCAGAAGCATCGTTGAGGTTGGTAAATAACTTGGTATGACTTCATTGATGGTTTAGTTTTTAACTCCAAGCAAAACTAAACTTTCTTACAAGTTTTTCTAAATATCTTAATCGATAAAATATCGGAAAAATTGAATTTATTATCATTACCTATTGGAATTTAAACTAGCTCTATAGTAACCAGCTAAAGTAACGAAATTTATGTTCGTAATAAAAAGTATGTTACAATCATAGTTTATGTATAGAAACCGGCTATATTCATGTATTATTCTATTGGGTTAGCCCGACTAGTTAAGAGCCCATACGGGTCACTTATTCATAAGCTCTTTATGCGACATTATCGCGGCTGGAACTCATCTTATATTAGATTTGATAAATTAAAGAAAAAAATTGTCAATGTCTCCACTGATATTTTTTTCCCATGATTAATTTGGACCAATTAATAATCGTCAAATTAATTTATACACCCGACGAAATATGCAAATAAAATATAATAAAAACGAAAATTAATTTATTTATACATCAATAAATAATTGTAAATATGATTCATGTATATTATATGAAGATGAATATTAAAAATATTTATGTATCAAATAATTAAATAAATAACTCAAGTAAACAAACATTCACCTAAACATAAACCTTTTACCAAAGATTTTATAAAACAGTGCACACGTCCACCATCTTGAAATTTATTGCCAAAAATATTCTAATTGTTGGCTATAAATGGTTAGTGTATACTAATTGTATTTTTTTCTGTAAAAAATTATCATACATAATAATGGCCTTGTAATGCGTGATTCTTATGGTGTGTTCACACAGGACATATAACTTGGTTTTATTAACATTTGTTATATTTGCATAAAATTAAAAATTTAATGTTCGATTTAGAAAAAGCACTGGAGTATAAATGAGTTTGCAAATCGAGCTTAACAACCACGTGGTTAATTTGTAACTTAGTTTTTTATCCAGTAATGCGTAAATATTCTTACTACTGACAAAGGTAATGTTCATATAAAATCTTAAGTTCAGTAATTCGTCATCAATCACAATCTCTACGATCGTTCCGTCCCGTAACCAAAGCATCATCAGGGTGTACATTTGTATTTAAGTATGTATTTAAAAATTATATATGTATATATTCACCAGTTTTCTGTCACCCATAACTCAATTATTAAATTACTTACTTTGGGGACGAATGATCGTGTGTGTAAGTGTCCTATATATTTATTTAACAGGATTGACTCTATAATCAAATCGTAATGTTTAATTTAAAAATGTTTGTAGTATATATGGTGGCGGCGTTTTGTGGTGCGTGTAGTGACTGGTTCTGCATGTATTAGGTATGTTAACGTTGTCTGCTTAATACGTTTAGCATTATATAGATTTTCTAATTAATAGTATAAATTATGAGATGTAGGGTCTAACTTATACTATTAACTTATATTATAAATTAATAAATCGTATTGAAACGACATGAACTTTACTAGTTACTCACAACTTTAGTAGACTCATTTTTCCATAACCCAGATCCCTAAGATGTAGATCAAAGATTAGCCTTATTTAAGTAGTGCTTTAATAAATTAAATAATAAAACGGGTGCGACTATATCTTTATAAAAATATTCTAAAAGTATTCAGACATCAAATATCTAGTACTATTTGTTTTAATCAATCAATAATTCAAGCTTTTTTGAAACGTCAAGGATCAATTACTTTAATGAAGCTACTACTGTTTCGGAATGTTGCTCTTACCGAGAATAAACTCCAAGAAACTTGGCGGTAAATTAATAAAACATTTTTAATTTATAAAAGTAATGAGAATATTATTTTTCTATAATCCGCGATAAGCGATCACCCAAGCTTCGCTTTGCGATTTTGTCGTGGAGTCTATCTCCCGACGATGCTACGGTTACGGGGCGAAACAATTGTTGAGATTGTGGTGGTGAATGTGTGCAGTGCTTGTGTATTGTTGTGTTATCGGTGTCGCGTAGTGCATGAGTTCTAACAAATTCCGCATGTATCTGCATGTATATTATGTAGGTATGAGAACGAATAGTACACTCTTCATTTAGCATTGCATGTATTTTCTTTTACCGCGGATTATAGAAAAATAATATTCTCATTACTTTTGTATTATGATGGACGGATGTCCGCAAAACAACGCTTAATTCTATAAATTATTTTAATTTACATAAGCAGTCTTTTACGAAGCTGGAAAGATTTTCAAGTTATAGTATATGAAATATTCCCAAATGTGTTAATCAGACAGATGTTCTGCGCAGTGAATCTGTCGTCTGAGTACAGGATATAAATAGGTTCACTTTAAGTGGCAAAGCGCGCCGACGCGGGCCCTTCGCTCTCGTGATAAGATCGCATTAGGGCCCCTGGAAAACGGACCGACCGCTACTGGTATTCGTCATATTGACGATTATTTGACATGAGGGTTTTGGGAAGCACTCAGGGAATGAATGAATACAATTGATTTTACTTATTCATATATAATATACCACATAACAATACATATGAAAACAAATTTAAATAATCTTTATCCAAGTAAGTAACTTTTAGTAAGTAGTACCTAAGTAACTTTTAAATCGTCGAGGATCAATTAGAATCAATGAACCATAGCATTGGTTTGGAATCTTGCTCTAATCGACGAGAACCAGCAAGAAACTTGGCGGTCAATTTTTTAATCTAATCTAAATATCAGTCCTGCGTAATGCTAACAAAAATTTCAAATTTTTTAATGCATTTTTATCATTCATAGACTCTTCAAATATGTAATTGTTCCACGTATAAAGCTTTCTATAGTTCCCTTCTTGTAATCATATCTATACGAATATTATAAATCCAAATGTCTGTATGTCTGTTCAGTTTTATAAATGGCTACCATAGAGGATAAAAAAGTCTTTTTTCATAAGGAGAAAATGAAAAATCAATATAGAACTTAGTTGAGGGCAATTTTTACACTGAAGTCGATGGTATAAGGAAAGAAATCTACAGTTATGTTTTCCTCTTAAAATTTTGGGTGTAAAAAGTAAACTGTTACTAAAAATCCTTTACTTAAAAGCTAATTCTTAATCCTTATAGATTATAAAATTATCTACCGGATATGTATTGATATGTAATTATTAAAGTCTGTAAACAATGGATGCTAGCATATAAAATTTAAGTTGAAAATAAACTTTACAGTTAAAATGTTTATACTTTTATGTTAATGATTTATTGTTTACATTTTTGTTAGTAATAAACTAAAAGTAGCGTTTTAATTAAAGACAAGGAAAAATTTAACAAAGTTAATAAATTTGATTAAAACATGTGTGAATGTTTTGTTACAGTTTGTGTAGTTAGGTATTAAAGTTTTATATCTCTTTAATTGATCAAATTTCTCAGACTGGTTATTTTGCAAAATGATTATTTTTATATATAAAAAAACCAATTCAAACTTTATGTTTACTTATTCTGTGGTACTTAATAAGTCGTGTGGGAACGTTTTTTGAGAGAACAAATAATAGACTTGATTGCAACGGCATTTTTACTGGAACTGTTAATATTAATAAAAGTGCAATTTTAATATTATTTAACAGTTACAAGAAGAATGAAAATAATATAATTAAATTCTATAAGTCAAATAGATAAGTGATATCTATACATATTATAAAACAAAGTACCCAAAAGTTCTCTGTCTGTATGTGAACGATTTTCTAAAAATCTACTGAACCGGTTTTTATGGTTTTTACTAAAAAGTAATACAATTTTTAAGGAAGGTTTTAGTTAAATATTCAATAATTCAATTCAATATTATATATCAATTAAATTCAATTCAATTCAATAGTCCATTGCGGTATTTATTTGTAAATTGAAATAGGAATAATTTTGTGACCCTGATTTCCATGCGGGCGATGACGATCAGGATCAAGGATGCAAGGATGTTCTTAGCAAATTATTTAAGAATAATAAATAGGAAAACATTTTTTTTTAACCATTAATCTATAATATAATTAACTCTTATTTTATATGTTTCTCTTTCTATAAGTAAGTAGTGTTATGATAAAAGCATAAATAAATTTAATGCGTGAATAAGAAAAATTATAACAGATTTTTTGTATGACTTTTACTTAGATACGTGATGTCATTATGTACCAGTATGTATGTATTAAGTTATTATGTACCATAAATTTATTGATGACTTAATAAATTATTGTATAATTTGAGATAGTAAACGATATTTATCCTCTAAATTAGTAAATGTAACCTAATTGCGGATTCCCGTCACAAACCATTTCGATTCAGCGGTCTAATTCGTAGGCGTTAAATCCACTAATACATTTCGGGCCCGGTGTCGACATCGCGCAAAAATCAGAGCGAACTACCGCCCCGCATAGTAAGTAGGAAACTTTGAACTAAGCGTTTGCTCACATATTGCCTTTAACATTATAATATATTATTAACTAGTAGTAGCCGCGTCTTTTTACGTCAAATTAGTCATACAATATCCTCTATTATTTACAGTGATTTTTGGGCTGTTTTTGGAAAAAGGGATTTTTCTATGTTTATATATTAATCGGTATATAATCTTCAATTTTAGGTAATATCGATTCAAAGATTAGCCGTCACAGCGAAATAGATAGTCAGATAGACCTTTGTATTTATAAATTTAGTATAGACTAAATTTAGCATTGCAATCCATTATAGATATAGATCTATAATGGATTGCAATGCTAAATATTTATGGTGCCGAGTGGTATTCGGCAGAATAGACGAACCTCTTTTTTACCGAGGTGTCGTAAAAGACCACTAAGCTAAGCCAAAAGACATCACAACATAGTTAAAACACGTTGAGCCGACCACACTAAAGGTAGGAGAATATATAATGCAATATATTTATGATCGAATATAAGGCATGACAATAACTAATTCTGCTCAAATACATGACGTCAATATTTAGTTTAGTTTATACAATAATTACAATATATACAGAAATAAATTTAACTTGTATAATATTGATTACTATCAGCGAGCCCGGCTACTGATATTAATAGGTGCAAAAAGTTTTCATTAACGCGTCGCTGATTACATATATGGTTTGAGATCCGGTCCAGAGGTGGTCATGCGACGTGCAAAAACTTGTGCGCGGCATTTTGAAACGAGCTAAGGAGATCACTAACATTCATATCGTATTCTGTTGTAGAAAATTGTTGGAATACTTTAACAGTAAAAAAGATAGTTACCATAAAGAGAAGTCTAATTTATCAACGATACATTTGCGACATACATTTTTTTTACTTGGTTAAGTTAGGGTTAGTTGACGGTATGCAGGCGGCCGATTGTAAAATATCCAAATCATGTAACAATATGTTTAAAACATGCTATGGCAACCCCACTATAGTACCCCATGAGTGGGATAATGGCAGCAGATTTTTTTTAAGTTTATTTACTTTCACCATATCATATATCTTCATCAACATCTTTAATTTACTGTAAATGCGTATATACGATTAAATACAGTCATCTAAATGTATGGTCATATTAGACGGCATGACCATAAATACCGGCTAATGATGTAGAGACGGTTCTCTCCAAATTATGTTTTTTTTCTTAGTTACAATAATAGACACCTAATGAAAATTGAAGATACAGTCTAAGACTCGATTTCTATATTAAATTGTAAGTTGGCTCAATAAATCGATCGGTGGTGGGATTATGACACCTTGGTAACTAGCGACAGACAAAACAGGCAATAAGTAGATAATACTAGAGATGATGATTTGGAAAAAATAAGTCACATCTTATACTAATAATAGAACCCGGGATCTCCAGTAATAAGGCTCTACATAATACGCTACAGAAAACTTTTAAGTTAAAGTTAAAATGGGCTAATCTGAAAGATGTATAGACATGCACCATTCACCTTAGGTTTAATCAGATTATACTAGCTTTCAAATGCGACTTCTTTCGCGTGAACTGTTGTCGTGTGATAGATTGATAATAGATGGCGCTTTTTAGTGTCATCCTATTCCTGTAGAATTAATAGGATAGCCAATACGTTTTTATGGTGTATAAGGATTAATTGTGCCAAATTTCATCGACATTGGTGCAGCTTATTCGCCGGGAAGGAGTAACAAATATACATTCATACTCACAATCTTTCGCATTTACAATATTAGTACGATTATATGACCAACAAAAGTTTGTCTGAATAATCTATACTTATATACTTATAATAAATCTGTAGAAAGGTCAATTCTGTAACTGAAATACATTTCCAAAATAACTATCAGGGGGTGATTAGGGATCGATACTGATGCCAAAAATGCAATCAGTAAAATTTTTGTCTGTCTGTCTGTCTGTCTGTCTGTCTGTCTGTCTGTCTGTCTGTCTGTCTGTCTGTATAACCGTTATAGAAACAAAAACTACTCGACGGATTTTAACGAAACTCGGTACAATTTTTTTTCATACTCCTGAGCAGGTTATAGTATACTTTTCATCACGCTACATCTATACTTATAATAAATCTGTAGAAAGGTCAATTCTGTAACTGAAATACATTTCCAAAATAACTATCAGGGGGTGATTAGGGATCGATACTGATGCCAAAAATGCAATCAGTAAAATTTTTGTCTGTCTGTCTGTCTGTCTGTCTGTCTGTCTGTCTGTCTGTCTGTCTGTCTGTCTGTCTGTATAACCGTTATAGAAACAAAAACTACTCGACGGATTTTAACGAAACTCGGTACAATTTTTTTTCATACTCCTGAGCAGGTTATAGTATACTTTTCATCACGCTACAATCAATAGGAGCAGAGCAGTGAAGGGAAATGTTGGGAAAACGGGAGAAGTTACTCCATTTTTTAAGCTTCCGTCGCGTGTGCAACCTTGATGGTTAAAGCTACACAGAAATCATGTATGACGGAAATGTTCTCCTTAAAATTATATAAAAACTATCCCACGGCAGCATATGTCTATCTTTTATGGTTGACTTACAATAACACGTGTAACTCCCGATAGCTTAACAGTTCGAAGCTTTCTGGTTATATTTGTCTACTCCTACGTTTATATCACTCTCAGTCATCTGTAATAAAGTAAATAACAATCTACGGACGGTAACTAGAGATCACACGACTTTCCAATAGGACTACCTACAGATCAAATCTATACTAATATATAAAGCTGAAGAGTTTGTTTGTTTGTTTGAACGCGCTAATCTCAGAAACTGCTGGACCGATTTTAAAAATTCTTTCAGTGTAAGATAGTCCATTTATCGAGAAAGGCTATAGGCTATATCACATCACGCTAAGATGAATAGGACAGGAGCAGCATTAAAAAATTGAAAGCTTTTCTTGCGTGCGCTGAGTAAACGATACTGGTTATTAAAAATCATGTATTACAAAATTGTTCCCCTCTAAAAGTTCTATATAATAGTCCGCGGCAGCATATCTTGCTTTTAAGGTTAACCCACTCTAACCATTTTTATAGTTATCAAAAGACTATATTACGGTTTTAATCTTTCCATGCGGGCGGAGCCGCTGGCAATTGCTAGTGTTGAATATAGTTTTAGAAAGAAAAACCTTTTTTTCATTTATTTTAAATAATTAAGCGAAATTTGATGGATAGATGAAAAGATGGATGGATTGTGTGAAAAATGATATGCATGTTAGAGGAGTAGCACCAGATTTGACGAATAGAGGAGAATGGAAAAGGAAGACATATTGTGCCGACCCCACTTATAGTGGGATAAGGGTAGGAGAATGATGAATTAAGCGAAATTTGAAAACAACAGCTTTTTTTCCTGGAATCATATTACTGCACATATTTCTATTTGTCTCCACAGCAAGTCTAGAAGTTACGACAAATTTCAATGAGTGATTGTTATTCAAGGTTTTTCACTACGCCCAATCTTGATATTGTGAAACGTTTAAGTTGCATTTGGTTTTACGAAACGCTTATACGCGTCTTGCTTCAAGCAAAAACGTGTACGTATTTTGAAACAAACCACGCCGACTGAAAGGCATTCGTCTGCCCATATGAATATTATGAATGCTAGAATAACTAAATATATCGCTCACATAGTATTAGAGTGACCTAATCCAAAAAAGTTATTTTGTGGCAAATGTGGCCTATAAAACCCGTGTTAAAGTGACCCAAAACTTGGAATAGAAAGGAAACTGTAGCTTTTTAACAGTTCGTAGCTTGATATCATAGATGTTATTGAAATACCTAACACAATTAAGTGTAATTTTGAATTAGGTCACTTTAATACTAAGCGCGGGATATATTGTTTCGTGCTTCATGATGATCATTACTGAATAATCAAATGAATGATATAACTTTAGTATTTACCGATTATATGAAGTAATTTTAGTCGAGGGATAGCGTATAGGTAAATAGCCTAATTATTGAAATTATTAAATTTTAATTCTCTATAACACATTTAATTACTGACATTCGTTAACATCATTTTCTTACCTATATCCCACTTTAAGTGGGGTTGGAACAAAATGTCTTCATCTTTCATTCTCTTCAACTCGTCAACTCAGATGCTACTCCTTTTAAATGCATATCATTCTTCACACAATTCGCCTTTTTTGGCATCTCTCTCTCTAGTTATATATACATTGAGTAACATAACTTAAATAACCAATAATTTGTTATATGTAAACCTAAGTACGCCATTACTATTATAACAAAGCCTCGTAAATTTAAAATGTCTATAATTAAAATGCATTATTAAACAAATTTTATTGGTTAATAATTTCATATAAGAGCTTTTTACACGTTCGAATATTATCTCTTTAAAATTAAGCTCACAATGAAATGAGCTACAAACGAGCTTATTCAAATAAACACCAGCGCTATGATTTCATTTATAAGATAATTTATAAAGACATTAACCGGACGAGCTTCATAAATATCATCATAAATGTCTTGATCGCTGCAAAACATCCATACGTTAGATGCCGAATGAGATACGTAATGATTATAGAGCTTTTACACACTAGTGCAGGTGTATGAAGCGTCTTTTGGAATATCTGTTCAAAAGCACGTACATACTGTTGATTTACAATAGAGCTGTTATTTATTTATTTGTTTTAAAGTTTGTTTAATAATATACACTCCATGTAGAGCTACAAATACAAATTGTGAAATTTGTGTGAAAATTCTAATTTCTAATTATTTTAAGCTAAGTGCTATATAAATTATAATTATGTTTAGAAAAATACTAAAGTCAATAAACTTTTTTTCTAACTTTTACTGAATTTATTTATATAATTTTAACAGACATGATTTATCAATAACAAAGTTTATTGTAGTCAAAAACATGAACCTGATGTCAAATTCATTACGTGCTGCGTAATATATTACGAGTAATTTATATTTTTAAATTTTTATTTTATACTGTTTGGCTAGGCGTCTGTTCCGTAAGCTGAAAATCCTATCTAGCAGTAATTCTTAACTACTGATTGAATGATTTTTGCTTATTTTCCAGACGCATGCACATATTAAATGTACATATTAATTTTCTTCATTAGTTTCTAGTTAGTTGTATCGTATTCTAAAACAGCTAAAAACAGAAGTAAGTTTTTTTGTATGTGTCAAAAATATTTAGAATCTTCACATACGATTGAGCTTTGCGAAGAATTAATTTTCTAAACTTATCTTTAAAATACTTTGAACTTTTTAATGACGTTTATATAAGCACCCTAATTTCTTACCGAGGTGTCGTAAAAGGCGGCGAAGGTGAGTCGACCTGCCGTGTGGTAGCCGCCTGAGTAGAATAGACCATCCTCATTTCGTACCGAGTTGTCGTAAAAGGCGACTAAGGTAAGTAGACCCGTCGTGTGGTATCCGGCTGAGTAGAATAGACCATCCTCATTTCGTACCGAGGTGTCGTAAAAGGCGAATAAGATAAGTTGACTCCAAGCAGGCAGGCGATCGTAATATACGCAGCCTAATCCTGTGACAACGGTTTATAACATGTTGAGCCGACCCCAACTAGAGTGGGATAAGGGCATGAGGATGATGATCTTCAAAATACTTTGAAATTATTGATCATCTTTATATGTAAATCAAGAAAGTGCTGTTTTGAGTTAAGCGTTAGAAGAAATTACTAAGAAGAACAAGCATTACTCAGTGAAAGCTAACTAAAGGATTCGTTTTAATGTTTTAATACAAGTGTAAAGGTGCGGCGTGCATCACGGTAAGGTTAGATAAGCGCCTACGCTCCGCATGTTCTAGTGTGATAGGGGCCTTAAAATAGTCGGCGTGCCCTACAACAAGAATCTCTGTAGTTGCAGTCACGCGATGTAGGAAGACACGAAAGTGTTGTCTACAAAGATGTGCTCGATACGAGTTAGCTTTGCTTAATTGGCGTTATATACCTATCACGGAATATGGAATTCGCTTTAGGACTCCCTTTTTTAGAAACGAAATAAGTAAACTTTTTTAAAAGAATTTAATTGATAAATTAATATATTATCTTCTTAAACTTTCATATAAGGACACTGATGAACTCTTACATAATTACTAAATAAATATTTACCTACAGATAACTTTCAGAGTCTTTTGTTACTAATAAGTGTATTCAATATAATTAACACACCCTCTCATACATAAATCCCTCCTACACACACTAATATATATTATCATTCACACAGAGAGATACACTTTATAGACTTGCAGATTATTATAATATTGTACTAATCAGAATTTTGGCATGTTATTTTTCTTATAGCAAATAATAATTAAATCACACGTCTCCGGTGTCTCTCGCTTTAGGTCGAAATACAGTTTAAACTATTTTGACTACAGATGGCCACATTTTTAGTTAAGCCATATTTGTCTAAATAAATAAATTCCAATATAGCTTTTACACGTGTAAATGTAAAAAAAATACCATTGTCATTGATTATACCTAGGAATAAAAAAGACAGTTTAGTTGTTAGATGTTTTAAGCTATTTTTTGGTACAATTTTTATCACAAAATCTTCGCGCCTTTTTTTAGTAATAATATTTTTATAAAAACCGATTTTTCAAGCAGTATTCGTAATCGCTGAATGAAATTTTAAATTTAATAAAACCTAAATTTGAAAGTAATCGTTTATAAGCGTCTATTTGTACCTGTCTAAATTTATTTTATTATTTGCAAGCAACTAGTATACATTAATATTCTCACATGGATTCGACAAACTATTTTAAACCCAAAAATAAAAATATATATGTATAAATTTTATACTTCATACGTATCATTTATTCTTATTAAAGACTAGCTATTCTCGCAAAATGTCCCGCGTAAAAGTCAGTGTGTCACAAGTATGTATTTCAATAAATTTACATAAAACCATAATTTGTATTAACCTAAACCTTTCTCGAGTATTAAACTATCTTTTAGTAAAAACCATACAAAAATCCGTTCAGTAGATTTTGAGAAATTCGATCACATACAGACAGATAGCTTTTGGGGACTCTGTTTTATAATATGTATAGATGTTGAAACCGAGAGAGTGACTAATATATTCACATATTTTTGGACTAAAATATGGCCTTGTAATATTAATATAAAACTTATACTGGTCATAATTTACTAACAATTTATGACAATTATTATGATTGGGTCTAATATTTATTATTTTTTGTTATACGATAGATTAGTTTTATAATGTATTTAGTATCTTAGTAATTTTATATAATTCTAAAAAAAAATTAAATACTCTATGTACCCGCGATTTCATTCTAATGAACTTTAATGTTATAATACCTTTAATTAGGTATGGGTTGTATTTTTTTTTGTTTCCGAAAAAAGAACGGTAATTACATTATCTTATATGATGGTCCGGTATATAAGTTAAACAACCAACTTTAATCAATATTAAGCGGATTATTTGTGAAAGCATGCCCGAAAACAGACAAAAAGAACAAAATGAAGGACAGACGGACAAACTTTTGATTTTATAATATTAGTATGCATGATTTCATTGCTGGACGTTAGTATAAACGAATTGCATTATAATAAATTAATCTATTTCAAAATCAACGCACTAAAATTTATACAAGATGTAAAAAATTAAAGATTGTATCACGGTACATTTATTGACAAAAACTATTTATTGTTTAGTTATAAATCAAAGTGTTAAACCGAATACGGGGATGCCCTATAAGTATGTTTCGGGTCGAGTCGTAAAACTCGTCTTTACGACCCACTTACGCACCCAACAACCAATTCTCGCAACCCGTACTACTAACCTAATTGGTATAATGAAATTATAGTAATAAACTAAGAGCTGGTGACTATTAGATATGTTTCATCGGTGCAACCTTTTTAATCAAAATGTTTAATAGTAAAAGATATAGTATTAATGATAAATATTAACGATAAAAGCGTTTTTATTAAGTAGTTATTTATGGAAATTTATAGGAAACACATTTGTTAAGCTGTGCCCAGCAGTGAAACTGTACGTTTTTTTTGAGAGGGTCACAGGCGTACGCCCCGGTAAGGCATCAAGAGTTTTTCTGTTAAAACTTAGGTGTGCTATTGATAATTTAAATTTATCACATGCTTTTCAGTGAAGTAAAACATCGTGAGAAAACCTGTATATCTCTAGAGAAATTTGGGAATGCCTAAGCTCCAACCCTTCCCTCCAAAAACGGAGAAAAGAGGTCTATGCCCAGCTGTGGGATTGTAAAAGGCAGTTACTTTACTTTTTTATTGAAGCTATATTTAAGTTTTTGTCTTATATTTATGATTGTTAAGTGTTCATTGCAACTAACGAATAAACATAATGTTTTTATAAAGAATTATTTCATTTCTATCTAAGTTTGTTTGAAACAATATGTTGTCGCAGTCCAGTTCTAGAGGTGACTGATTCTCTGACTATATTGTATAAAATTTATACGTCACTTTGTCAGCTGATAATTTTAGTGTAATTTTTAACTCCGATCTAAATATTCAGGTATCAATGCCATAGCTTTTTAATTGCCTCGTTTACAATTAAGCACCAGAAATGAATTAAAATTATAGTCTAATTTTTCATTCGTTATTTATGACCCTGCACCTACATAACTTTATTTGTTTAATTAAAAGTATAGGTTTGCATATTCATAACTTTAAAATTAGCTTCATAAATCTATCCGAAAAAAGTAAATAGTATTAGTGACGTTAAGTTCGTAGTAGTTTTTTTAAACGTAATCTTGTATTAAAAAAGTTCGTTTTGCCGTCTGAAGCATTATTATAATAGGTCTAATATTTATTTTTTTTGGTGTGCGACAGTTAAGATTTTGTCCTTGACAGGTTTTTTTTGTTTCCGGAAAATACACGGGAATTTTATAATCCTATAACTACCTTGGCCCGGTATATAAAGAAGCGATAACCAAACTTCAACAATATTGCTCCAGTGGGTCAGCCGTGAAATCGTAACAGACAGACAGAAATATTATATTAGTATGAATGATATATAGCAATAACTAGGCATGGAATGATTTTATAGTTGTAGTATGTAATTAAATTAGAATATATATAACTTATAATTTTTTGTTGTTAAAAAATAATAGTTAATAATATTATTTATCATAATTCTCCTGCCCTTATCCCTCTCTACGTGGGGTCAGCACAACATGTTATAAACATGTTGTCACATTATATGGCTACGTATTTTACGACCGGCCGCTTGCCTGACGTCAACTTGCCTTTGTCATATTTTACGAAACCTCGGTAAGAAAGAGGGTGATCTATTCTACTCAGTCGGATACCACACGACACACTCGTAATAGTCTATACTTTTTATAAAACAAAGTCCCCGGAATATGTCTGTCTGTATGTAATCGTTTTTTTCAAAATATACTAAACGGATTTTTACACGGTTTTTATTACAAGATAGTGCAATTTTTGAGGGAGGTTTAAGTTACTACATTCTTCGGAACGGCTTAACCGATTTTGATGGAACTTGCACTGAAAGATAGGGAAAGTTTAAGAGCAACATAAAAGACCTATGCTTTTAATTTTAGAATTCTATTTTAGAATTTTAGAATTAGGATCAGGATTTGTGCGATAAAAACTTGATGACACACTGATATCCACGCGGACCAAGCCGCGGGTACAGAGCTATTTAATAATATTATCTTGCGTATCTGTATACTTAAGATAACATTTATAATACTCTATATACTCTTTTATATTTCTATATATTCTATATTATACTTACTAATATTTACTATATTTCTAAGTTAAGTAAAATAAAAATTGCTTTCCCGTTACGAGAGCATCGCTTTTTCAATTGCAATTTTCCGCCCGTGTTCATATTTGCGCGGGCCGTGCAATATCACTTTTATGCTTTTGCATCGCTCACTGGCGTGCGTAAATTCAAAATGCCTGATTCTGGCGTCCACCAGTATTTTAATTACTCGTTTTGGGAATGATTTATGATACACTCAGACGCAAATGGCACTAGCTGTTGGTGATATCAGTGTTTTCGTAGGTTTTAATTTTTTGAATGCAAAACGGGAAACGTTTTATCGTTTTTATTGCACTTTAATACGTATTAGGTCTCAAGTATAGGATTTCAAATGCGTTATAGATGCAAATTTCACAAGCAACGGTTTCTTTATAGATTAAGTGATATGTATTATAAAATATTTTCCCACACCTAATTCCAATGGATGGGAAATTGTCACTATCGTCTCAGGTTTTGGTCAAGTCTCAAAAAGGACCGCCTTGAGGCATTTCACACATTTTGCAAGTTTAATATTTCAAATGCGTTATAGATGCAAATTTCGCAAGCATCGGGTTCTTTAGATAGACGGGTTTTTTTTGGGTGAATTTATGAATTATAAAATATTTTCCCATATCTAATTCCAATGGAGGATGGGACATTGTCACTACGCGACATCTCAAGACTTGGTCAACTCTTTAAAAAGACTGCATTGAAACGTTTCATACATTTTGCGATCTCGACGATGCTTCTGTGTTAACAGATTCTATCTCACAGTTTATTTATTATCTTTATCGTACAAAAAAAATTATTAAACGGTTAAAATTAATAAAAATCATGTAAAAATTGTTAAAAAAGTCCGCTGGGTACTAATAATGTTGTAAATATTTTAAAATTAGGCACACAATATCCACTACTAGATGTTAACAAGTGAAATACAGTCACAACTAGCAAGTAAGTAAGTATCGGCCTGTTACTATCCCACTGCTGGGCATAGGCCTCTTCTCTCCGTTTTTTTTTTTTTTGGAGAGAAGGATTGGAGCTAAGACCTACCACGCTGCTCCAATGCGGATTGGTAGGTTACACATATCCCCAGAATTCTCTAGATATATGCAGGTTTCCTCACGATGTTTTCCTTCACCGAAAAGCGTGTGATAAATTGCAATTATCAATTAGACACATAAGTTTTATTAGAAAACTCATTGGCGCCTGCCCGGGTTTGAACCCTATACCTCCTCAAAAGAGGCGCACGGTGTTACCGCTGGGCTACCACAGCTTGGGCACACTAGCAAGTAGTTCGTTGAAAATAATTCCGTAAAACATATCTTAATCGAATACCAAAATTCATATTATATTTCAACATATCGTTTTTACGATCCAAGTTTTGATAAACATGGGGCGGAAATTGGACGGGTTATTAAAGATTAGATGGTACGAACAAGCGTCATAAATGAGATCATGCTTCGAGAGTTGTCGATGGTTGTCACTAAATTGTTTTTATCATAGATATTTAGAAGACCTTGTAAAGGTTTGTCGATCGATATATTATAGTGTTTTATGTTAGGACAGTTTATCTTTCTATTCCTATATTAAAATCCATACTTAAAATATACATGAGGTGTGTTCATCTTTCCCTGCAAATACGCTACATTAATATTGATAAAATGTGGTAAATTGGAAGCTTATATACTGGCATATACAAAACAAAAACCGTTTTTATTGGGGAATATTTAAATACATTGATTATTATAATCACCACAGTTATCGCTCAGTTAATATCCTGGGCAGAGGCCTCTTCTGTCCTATTTCAAGGGTTGGAGCTTAGACCCACCACGCTGCTCGAATTCGTCGGTTACACATCCCAATTATTTTAATATGCAGGTTTCCTCACGATATTTTCCTACACCAAGAAGCGCATGAAAAATTGTAATATTCAAGTATATAACTTTTAGTACAAAAAATTATTGGTGCCTGACTGAGGTTTAAATTCCCTGGTAAAAGACATAAATCGCCCCACTTCAAACCTCATAGGGTATTATGATTAATTTCATAATTAGAGGTAGTTAAATTATTACGTGGACGCGAAAGAAGTCGCGGTTGTAGCTTGTATTCAATATAAGCATGTGGCCATTCATTTAATTGACCGATCACAAACATAAATATTAGATAAGTCCGAAATAACTTCTTGCCACAGATAATTTACGGTCTTCGTTTTGAACTTTTTAATTTATTTATAGTTCTTATTGAATCCAATCACTATGTTTAAATTATAATTTTAGATAATACTTAATTGATACTTATAATAAATTAACATATTAAGCATAAATCATATATTTAATTAAATAGTTTGTAATCATTACCAACACGCGAATTCGTATGAAATATTATGAAAGATTAATAAATAACGCAAACAAAAATGTAACTACAAACCTCTTATCAACATTTTGAAATTGATGTCTTGAATATTGCAATAATAGTGCTAATAATGTATGGACCCAAACATGTTCACTTGCCTTTTTTTCTTGTTCATATAAAAGCAACTCTTTTTAATCAATAAGATAATATCAAAGTATTTAAGACATCTTTAAACATAAACTGAGAAACAAATCATATACCTATGATGCAAATTTTTATAATTATTTAACATAAACTTGGTATTGATATAATTTAATTATTTTTATTCATAACGACATGAAGTAAAACTTTAACTCTAATTTATTAATGTTCATAGCAGATTTTTGTCTTTCAAATAGGAGTTTATGATAGTAAATGTGTGCAGTGTTTATGTATTGTGGTGGTAGAGATATTCGTATTTAGTGTATGCGTTTTTTATGAATTCGGGATGTATCACGTATGAAAATCGATAGTACACTCTTCATTTAGCATTACATATATTTTTAGTTTATCGCGGATTATAGCAAAATATTATTATTTTTACTTTTGTATTATACATCTCCGCAAATTAACGTCTAATTCTATTAATTATTTCGTCTTTCGGTTTTACTGGAAAGGCCTTGTGATCGCTAAGATATGAAACAGTTACATATTATTAATTAAGAACAAATAACATTTTTTTAATGAGTAGGTTAATTGTTTAGAAGATTTATGTACAATGGTTGGCGCGAGTGTTAGTAGGTTTCACTTACCAAACTGTTGCAACCAACAATATTGGAAAGCAACAATGAGTGCAGTACAATACAGTACAATAAGGTATCACAAGAAAAACTCGTGACAAAAAGTCTTGCGCAAGCTTGTTCTGGGTAAGCTTTTTTGAGACATTACGTAACAATACCTTGCACCGTTAGCATCACGCGTCCCATAAAAACTTTTCTAAGTAAGTTTTCATTGTAATTTTTTTTAACAAAAATGAAGCATGATTTAGTGTCTTTTTGTTCTTAATACATTTTTTCATTTTTTGTGCATAAAAAGATGCAAAAGGCATGTTCTGGTTTGTTACAGGAATAAAAGTAAATTTTAATTATCTTGATGTTTTTGTAGAAACCATCAAAAACCCACAAACTTAGGTATTAACTTCTTTATACCTTAGAGTTAACAAATACATACATTAATTATTTCTATTGTATTTTTAGCACATATTAAAAGCAATCTTATTGCGCAATCATTATTTTCGGATTGAAAAAAAATATCTTAAAAAAATGTTCACGCAATGTCAATATATATGAACAAAACTTTTGGATAGTGCTACTTAAAAAAAACTGTCAATATTAATGAAAGACAATAAACAAATAGCCAAAAAGATTTAATCAAATTTTTAGGTTATGACTAAGAATTCCGGATAAGCCCAAAAATAAGCGGAGAAACCCGAAGTTATCGCGTTAGTAGGTACCTACAGATAAAAACTATATATATACCAGCCTATATACCTACCTAATGAATTAATAATTGTTACTGTACACATTTTAGACATGATTTGTAAATGAAATATTTGTTAATAATTTATAGAATTAGGCGTTACTTTACGGAGATCCATAATACAAAAGTAATAATAAAATTATTTTGCTATAATCTGCGATTAATTTTTATCGCGGATTATAGCAAAATTATTTTATTACTACTTTTGAAATATTTGTAAATTGTTTTATTTGTTATCATTTTATTGAGATTATTTTTAGGTCCGTGAGATAACCTTTTACAAGGATAAGATAGAGAGATTTTCACTTAATTTTTAACTTAGTACCCATGTTTGTACTTTCATTTGTCGAGAATATTTAAAAAGATGTCAACTATCTCATTATTAGCTATGTAGCCCATGTAGCCCACGAGACAGATTATCCGTAAAGATTCGCAATGGAAGAAAGTAGGCACTGAAAGTGAAAGTATTTTATATAAACATAAAAGTACTTTATTATTATGTTTATTTTAAATGTATATAAAGTGCTACTCTCGTACAGCTGGGTAAAAACAATTCTCTGCTATTGGAAAAAGAAAGCTTAGACCCATTAGGCTGTTCCTCTGCGACTTGGTAAGTTCCATTTACAAGGAATTCTTCTGAGATATGCAGGTTTTTGATGGTGGTTTTTTCATCAAAGCACGTGATTAATTGTAAATATTAATTAGGTACAGAAGTTTAATAAAAACACACTGGTGGCTGTCTGAAGATTGAACGCACGGCCTGCTGTTAAGTACTATTCGTCGGTAAAAGATATAATTTTTTTGTACCCCTGAAGATATTATCATGCTTATTGGTTAGATAATTTATCGCGATGAAACTGAAACAATTTGTATTTTACAGCCGTAATTGGTTTATAAGGATTATGTATATGTATTTGTATGGATGTATTCAAGTATTCGCTTTCGTATATGTGAGTAAAGTGAATAAACAGATGAATTTGGGCACGTTGCATTCATCAGGTCTTAGGCACTGTTACATTTCATTGCTATATTCAAAACAATCGCGAAGCGTTCGATTTACGTTCGGCATTCGTTAGTTCTAAATTTACATTGTTAGGGGCGAGACAAACAATTTGTGGATTGCGAGCTGCAAAGTCTTGTCGCCCGGCAGTCGAAAAGTGATTTAGGAGAACAATATAATACCTCAATCATTCGCTTGTTATCGACACTCAGCAGTCATCTTTCGACAACCGCTAGATAGTGTGCATTAGAAGAAAAGTGTGTTTGTTGTTTAGGTATTCATTGTAACGTTCTTTATCCCACGCAAAATCGAATCAGTATCATTTGATTTTTTTTATCTTTTTCAAGTTTTCATTTCGTAACTTACCCAAAATGATCCAGTTATCTCTAAACGGTATGAAGAGCTATATTGTTTCGGCTTAAACTACAATCACAATGAATTCATACAAAACTGACCCTGTATTTATTAAAAGGTAATCTATAGACGCTACAGCGTTACATTACAATATTTGAATATTTTGTACTTTAAAAAATACTAATCTCATCTCTCTACCGAGGATATACAATTTTGTACTAGAAAATTAAAAAGTCGTGTAGAACTATCACCGGTGCCGGTGTCGAGAGTCACTCGGTCTATATAGTGGTCCAGGTAGGAGGAGGATTTGTCGAACTTATTCAGTTTCGTACGATGTCGCGCGGTTCAGAGCGCGAGCGTCGGCGGCGCGGCGGGACGGGCGCGTGACGACATCGCGACGGCGGGCGTCGGGCGGCGACTGGCGTGCTACCGGCGAACGCGAGCGACTGCTGGGCGGGCGGCGCGTCGGCCGCGCGCGGCGCACTGCCGCCGCCGCCGCGACGCCGCCCCGCCACTCCCGCACCCCAACGACGCCTGTTTCTAAATTCTTACTAAACTTTCTTGCCGGGATAGCATCTTCTCACGCTTTAAACGCTTTCCTTTTGCAACAGCCCATTCAAAACTTTCTTTATACCTATCGTTTTGCAACTTGCTTGGCGACTTTGTTTACATCCTAACAACGTTCATCCTTAAGGGTTATCTGATAAATGATCGTTAATGCCCGATAAGAATTCTTGCCGAACTTCGTGAATCGCAATAATATTCATGCACCTAATAGTTTATCACACGCCTAGAAACAGAGTTTTCAATAATACCTAATTATTCACAGTTTGGGTTAGTTTACGTCTTTCCTATGTAACATTATATGCTAAACATAAATCTTTACCCACGTAAATAAAATATATATCTAGCATCTAGTTAGAGAGTTAAATCACTACAAATTTAAATGAAATATAAAATAACTGAGAAACAATAGCAGTATAACTAACCAATAAACAAGGAAAAAACTGTCTTAAAGATAATTCAATATGGGAAGTACAAAACTTCCCGAATAGCAAGATTAACTTAACAATTGGTATTTCTATTACGATAACATTAACCGTTTATGAATATTAAACAGTTTAAAAGCGTTGTTAAATATTTTACTTAATTGTGCGTATAACGCCTAGATAGCATTTTTTAATGAATTATATTAAATTTAGCATATAAATGTAGTTAAACTGAGAATTCTGGAAGGCTTTACCGTTCAAATTTATTATTTAAATTTTTCGCCAAAGTAACATCTTCTCACGTCTTTAACGCTTTCTTTGGCCAAAGGAACATTTAGACTTTCCTCTGATGTACCTATTGTATTGCTAATTTTGAACTGCTTCACTTACCTACTAAAACTAACAGTGAAATGAAATAATGCTAAGTTAAAATTCAACCCAAAAAATACGATTAAGCCTTGAAATATGTATGCAAAAGTAAAATAAAAAAACTTTCAATGTTTTACATTTTATATTATATATATTAATATTTAGTACCCCGAAATAAATATATATTATGAACTAGATAATCTTTTCCTGATTATAATTTAATATCATATCTGGAAATCTGGATTTTTATACTTTATTAAATCGTATTTATAAATAAACTGAGCTGATATCTTATCTCTGGTCTATACCTACTTTGTTATTATATGTGAACTAATTGATTACTGGCCTTTTCTGGTTTAATGATATTTTAATTTTAATTATTGATAACTTATTGGTTTTTCGTTTCTGAATGTTTTATGTCTTTAAGTATTTGTTTAAAATTATATAAGTAGTATATCAACCACGTTGTTTGTCACCCATATTTATATATAAGTTATTTACTTAAGGGACGGATGACCTATATATTTACTTTAATTTAATTTTTATATTGTTTCTTTTCGAAATTCAGAATTTACTCAACGTTGCACGTTGACTTACACGTATGATGGTATAGCTATAAGAACACCCAAGTTGGGGTTGGCGCAACATGTCTTAAACATATTATAACTTGATTTGGCTAAGTATTTTACGACCGGCAGCCTGCCTGACGTCAACTTACCTTAGTCGCCCTTTACTACACATCAGTAAGGAATGAGGGTAGTCTATTCTACTCAGCCGGATACCACACGGCGGGTCAACTAAACTAACCTTAGTCGCATTTTACGACATGGGAAATGAGGGTGGTCTATGCTAGTCAGCCGGATACCACACAGCGGGTCTAAACTAACCTTAGTCGTATTATACGACACCTCGGTAAGAAAACAGGGTGGTCTATTCTACTCAGTAGGATACCACGATATCTAATGGCGGAATCTGTAATATACCTACAGTTATGGATAGCAAAACTTATTCATTGATACAGTAACTAAATACGATATGAACGCTAAGAGAAAACAACGTAAGTGTTAGGCGGGTATATAGAGCGATTGCCCCCACAACTAAGTGGCGGTCGGATTACAAGCGTTCTATATTTATAGATACAGCCAGAATGTTCTCCGAAATATATATTTCTTAATTTGTCTATTCTTAACATTATATGCAATTGTTGTGAAAGGGAAAGTATGTTCCGGTCAGTTTTCCTAATTGCTAATACAGTCTACACTTTACTTTAACCTATGAGACTTTCGTCGTAACTAGCGAATTGATAACGGAAACAGGGTATCGGATGGGAAATATATATTATCATTTAGCTGTTCTCGATAGAGATTACTTGTTACTTTTATATTCAAAATGCTTTGTATATTTAAATGTTACATAATAAAATTCTAATATTTGGTACTCGCAGAATATAACTTAGCGCACACTAAAGCCGCGTATAGACATCAAGAGGCGTGCGTCGCGAATAGTTCGTCACGCATGCCTCATCCTGAAGTATACGAAGGTACATTTACATGCGTCCCGAATGACACATGCTTAAGCTAAGCACACAAACAACTACGCAGGGTATTCGTCAGTAGAAACAAGGCGAGACGTGCAAATTACAGCTGCGACCTATGTAGTCAATATTAAAAAAAGAGAACGCTAGTGGACAAAATGATTTTTTATGAACCGATTACATTATGGGAATACATTAGCTCCATGACTCGTGATCGTGCAACTCAAACAAAACGTCCATCTACACGGAGCGCACGGCTCGCGTTTGAGGCAGCGTTCGCAACGATCGTATGACGCGAATGGTTACTGTGAGCACACAGGTGCAGCTCGAGGCATGCGAGACGAACCATTCCCAACGCACCCCTTGCAAAGTCTGTACGCACCTTAATATTCGCTTCAATGTACCTAAAGTTCCGCTCGCGATACGCTATTGGTTAAAATATTGTTAATTTTTGTTATTGTTAAACATTGTTACTGGAGATTGGAACTCTAAATATACTTAAAAAAATATTGTTAATGTTATGTTATTTATAATAAATGTATAATAAGTTATCCACGACTTCGCTTGCACCAACTTAAACCATTCAGTACCGTTTTTTCGTTGTATCTGAAATATGCAATTTTTTTATTCTATAAGTATGTTACTCTGGAGTATAAACTTGTTTAATCGAATTTACCGTTAAAAGTGGTCCAGCGGAATAGCCACAAAAATTACACACAGTCAGAAATATTATATTACTTTGGATAATTAAAAATGTATACAATTGACATGATATAACATCTGAACTCATGTAAAAAGCATGATAGATATTTATTTATTTATTTAATTTGAACAGTCAGGCAAGTTCTAATTCACTTAATGCCAGGTAACGACTAATTTGAACAAATATATAAAAAAAGAAAGAATAGATAATGTATAAAAAAAAGACTTATAAACCTTTCTATATACTTAAAAACAAAAAATAATAATGAATGCCACCACCATTAATATATTTTTATGTATTTGCATGTGTGTGTGTTTCTGTGTGTGTGTGTGTATTTCTTTGTCTCTCTCTGAGTGTGTGTGTGTGTGTGTTTATACATGATAAATCTATATTAAGTTAGATTAGATCATACCAATAAGTATAGACCAGGGTATTTCGTAAACAAGCAACTGAAATAAATGAATCATAATACCGTCAATCAATCTTCAATACTTACCTATGAATACGCCCCGCGGTGGGCTCAAAGCACCCCTCTAATCGCCCCCTCCAAATGCGTGACGACCCACAAATATAATTTAGGTAAAACTTTCTCCCCATTATAAATGTCTACTGTTTTTCACTGCATTAACCACGATTTCCTTTTATAAACATATTTTATATGAAACAATTTTAAATTTATATATATTTTTTTAATTCTGTGATTGACATATACCTATGTGGAAAACCTAATTCCATATCCGGCATTAACCTAATTCCAAATAAACGATACATTTCCTTTAATATATCCTATACTTATCCATTAATATCTCATTTTTAAGCCGCAGGTATTAAAAATACACAAGTACGTTTCTGCTAAACTTATAAGATGTAATGTCCTTAAGAGCTTAAAACAGTGAAACAAAAACTAATTTAAATGTTAATAAACAATATTTGAAAATTGCTAATGTATTAATTTATACCTTAGATAAGGAGTGAAAAAAAAACCGATTGACTTAGTTTCTGTCCTATTACCCACCTATTGGCTACGTATTTTACGGTCGGCCGCCTGTCGTATTTCGAGTCGTATTTTGCCATAAGAAAGAGGTAAGAAAGAGGGTGGTCTATTCTACTCAGCCGGATACCACACGGCTTTGTAATAGAGATCACAATAGAAACTAAATCAAACTCGTGACAAAACTATGCAACATCCATCCAAATGCCATTAGCGGAACAGCGAGCCATAGAGTTCAAGCTACAAAACTGTCCACGGTTTGTCCCTCGCAAAATCGCGACACACTTTTTAATTTATTTCGTCCACAAAAAGCGTTTTGGTGTTTTATTTTCATTTCAACGGCGACTTGCGCTGTAGCGGGATCTCTATTTTTATTTATTCGGCTCTCCATTTTTTTCTCTCTTTTCAATTTCGTCCCGATCGACGCAGGCCCAAGCGGAACGGAGACGGGACTCATTTTAAATTGAATCAGTCTCCTTTGCATTTTTCTTTATTGTTCCTATGTAACGATTCTAATTGGTAATATTTGCATATTACCCGCTATTGTTCTTTTTAAATAATTTGAAATCGTCTGTGGCGTAACGGTATTTTATATGAACAGTTACTTTTGTTACAAATTATTAGACTTTAACAATATAATTTATTTTTCCGAAATTCGTTGAAATTCTATTATGCAGCGCCCAAGTTTAGCTTAATTAGTGGGAATTTAATGCACACATACATTTTACATTTACGTCTTTGCTAGCTGATATTCAAATTTAAGTATAGTTTATTGCGTATTCTGTATGTATATAGAGTAAAGTTAATTAAAAATATAACCATTTTAATACGTTTCAACCTCCACGACCTTCAATTCATAAATGCGAGAACCTATCTGTCTGTCAGTCTGTTAAGGCAAGGCGGCTGGTATATTAAAAGTTATACACTATTATCTATGGGTTATACACTTGGGTAACATATAAGACAAAAAAACCGTGTATTTTCAACAGAAATAAAAATTGTGACATTGACATTGAGAAACGTTATCTATTATCAATATATCAAGGCTTTTTATTCACGATGTGTCAAAGTCAAGTCTGTAAATTATAGAAGTAGGTTCCATATTACGTTATCGTTTTACGTCGAAAGAGTTATTTTAGAAAGTTTCATAGGAATACCTATACTATGTTAATTTATACATGCCAATCTCTTTATTTTACCTCTCTCCCTTTCTAAATATATAATATTATACCTAAGAAAATTATATTCTTCTCGGGAATGGGGAAAAATTCATTGCGTTATTATTAAGGTTATTTAAATGCAAAACTAATACTAAAATTATTTTGCGATAAAGTAAATAGATAATAATATATAATGCTAAATAAATAAAGAGTAGACTATCCGTTTTCATACCAGATAAATGCACTATTCGTAAAAACCGCCATCAGGCGGTGGTAGAGGTTTGTGCATGTGTATCTATTGCTGTGTGATAGTGAACGTGTCTAGTGCTTGTGTATTTATCAAAATACACAAGCACTAGACACGTTCACTATCACAAACTCAACAATCGTTTCGCCACGCAACCTAAGCATCATCAGGAGATAGACTCCATGACAAAATCGTAAAGCTACTTAAATCCTACTAATCCTACTAATATTATAAATGCGAAAGTTTGTGAGTATGGATGTACGTTTGTTACTCTTTCACGGCAAATCCGCTGAATCAATATCGATGAAATTTGGCACAATTATCTCTAATACACCGGAATAAAATATAGGCTATAGAATTTTTGTTAATTCTACAGGAATAAGATGGCGTCGAAAAGCGCCATCTATTATCGCGCGACAACAGTCCACGCAAACGAATGTGCGGGTAAAGGCTAGTATCTAATAATCACAAATTTACGAGTATCATTGTGTACGGTTGCGAAAATATTGTTGACCTGTTGGTCAATATCGTATATGAATATGTATTTGGCAGGCAGGTGTATTGACATTATTAAGTGTGTGCCACCAACAATTTTTGGGGCTATAGATGGCTTATCGGAATACGTGCACGATGTTCTTACCAAATGTGGCAATTAGTTCATTTCCTTTTTTTATGTAAAATTCATACATTTGTGATTAATATTAATCAGATATGTGTAATATGTCAATCGTAATGGCCTATGGTTTAAATCAACTTTGAGTTTCGCTTAGGTGCCTGATATATTAGTAGTGTCCTTCACTTACCTTCGATAATGCAATGTTATTTATCCTTGTTCTCGAAAGAAAAACGGTAATTTGCTTATCCTATATTAAGCTCTTATTGTGCTTAATATAATATTACTCCAGCAGATAGCCGCATTTATATAGTCTATATGTTACCCCGGTGTATAAGGAATAATTGTGCCAAATTTCGTCGATATTTGTTCAGCGGATTCGCCGTGAAAGAGTAACAAACATACATCCATACTTTCAAACTTTTGAATTTATAATATTAATAGGACTAATTAGGACTATTCCTATTAATATTATAAAAATTTATAATATTAATAGGAATAGTAACATTAATAGGATATCTACGCTACAATGCCGGAAGAATATGATTCGGAAATCCGAATCACTGTGACATAAAAGTAGGTAATTCTATTCGCATTACTTATACTTACTACCAAATGAGTTTTTAACGACATTACATCTTTTCGTGACCATTATACCACTTATGACCTTAAAAAATCATCAATATATTATAATATAATGATTTTTTTGTTTATCATCCTATTAACTCGATAGAAATCATTCACGAAATCATATTATACACCGTTGAGTTGTTTATTTTCCATTCATACATTGTTTGCGTTGGAGCAACTTGCAAATAGCTAACAATCTTGAATCAGAGCATAAGAGCCAATAAATCTAATGGATCATTCCCCTGTCGTCGGCACAATCGGCTCTTACAATTAATTACGGAACTTGTCTAACGCTTCACAGGCCAAATGGTAGCGAAGTAACAGTAGAATGGCCATTTATATGAAAATTTCGCATCATACAAATCATATTCTTTATTTCTTCATCATTTAAGTATTCTGCTTAAGTTCTAATATTGCCTTGTTATAAGAAGGTACAACTCAAGGAAGTGTGACTGATATTAGCAAAAAACAAAAATTAGCGAACTAATTTTGTTGTAGATATATTTGTTATTTATATATCTGCACTGAACATAAATTACAATTACTACATGCCTACGTGTGTAAAAGGAAAAATATAAAATTGAAGCAAAATCGGAATAAATTCAGTATCTTGTGTATAAAAATGTATGTTTGTCTGTATGTCCTTTATAGACTCCGAAACGGCTGGAACAATTTCAATGACATTTTCAGACAATCTTTAGAAAGACCCAGCGAATGATCTTGTAACGTTTGGTGGCAATCAGACCGTTTTTTAAGTGTTGAGTTGTGTTTCAAGGGGAAATTGAACCTAGACTAAGACACAGCAACGCATAGCCGGACAGCTAGTAAATCAACTTCCTGCCCTTATCCCACTCTAAGTGGGGTCGGCACAACATGTTATAAACATGCTGTCACATGATTTGGCTGCGTTTTTACGACCGGCCGCCTGCCTGACGTTAACTTACCTTAGTCGTATTTTACAACACCTCGGTAAGAAAGAGGGTGGTCTATTCTACTTAACCAGATACCACACGGTGGGTCAACTTACTTTAGTCGCCTTTTACGACACTTCGGTAAGGAATGAGGGTGGTCTATTCTACTCAGCCGGAAACCACACGGCGGGTCGCCTTACCTTAGTCGCCTTTTACGACACCTCGGTAAGAAATGAGGTTGGTACTATTCTATTCAGCCGGATACCACACGGCGGCCGGACAGCTAGTAAATATATTTATATTATAATTTCTATTATATATATTTTGTTATTAACTACTACATACTAAAGGAATGTCGAGCATTTATAAATAAAGAAAAACTTAAATATGCAAAATCCATCCTTTGATATGTTTAGTCATTTTTCTATGTAGGTTTTAAATCGTTATTGTATTGTGAAAAAGCGGCGCAGTTAATATTATTATTATGTAACGAAATGGCCATTGTATCAGTAGCACACGGTGCCGATCGGCTATATTTTACAATCCGGAATTCCTTTTCATCCCATGACGTCAGGCGTAAGCCACAGATAAAATATATTTCATAGAGTCAATAAAAATATTTATCATCTACCAATATAACATTTAATGCAAAGGACAGTTTTATTTAAATAACTTTCAATACGCTGTCCCGATAAACGATAACTGACTATGGTATCAATATATTTTTACAGGTGGTAAAAATAATGCAACGTTATCGAATGTTGTAAACTTTAGTAGGTAATTATATTAAACAGTTTTGTGTGCAGCAAATGTAATTTAATAGCGAGATAAGTGAATTTTGAATTAATTATAAGAATTAAATGTTTTTTTGATAACAAATACATATGTAAGGAATATTTCTTTATAATACATTCATCCTAATGCCCTTAATCCACTCTAAATGGGGTCGGCACAATTTGGCTACGTATTTTACGACCGGTCGCCTACTTGACGTCAACTTACCTTAGTCGTATTTAACGATACGACGGTAACAAAGAGGGGGTCCATTCTACTCAACCGGATACCACACGGTGGCTCAACTCACCTTAGTCACCTTTTACGACACCTCGGTATTTCTTTTTAATACATTGTTGATATAAATTCACTTTAACTTCAAGTTAAAGTGAATTTGTGTTGCATCGAACGAAAATTTGATAAAACTAAGTGTTTACATTTTATACTTGTGTATTCAATATGCTAATGATGCGAGTGAAAGAAATCAAAACGCCCGGAATTTATCACTCACGATAATTATGTCAGAAAGATCAGCGGCTGACATTTATTGGTACGATAAAACGTGCAAAATCCCAGATAAAATCAAGGCATTGGTAATTTTTTTATTTTAAATTAATTTCGTGGCGCAGATTTCACCATTTAAACTGGTTTAACTGATTTGTATTTCCTTTGGCATTCAGTTTGGTATCATTCCCACGATTGCTCATCGAAATATATAGAGTTGTGAGACGAATAGAAAGGTAAAGAAGAACTAGTCTAATCTATACTATTAAGGTGTCTAAAATATTGAGCCATCCACTAACATTATTGGATTAGCGAAATAGGGATTATAAAAAGTATAATAATTGTAGAAAACCATTACGCCGTGTGGTATCCGGCTGAATAGAATAGTACCACCCTCATTTCTTACCGAGGTGTCGTAAAAAGCGATTAAGGTTATTTGACCCGCTGTGGGGTATCCGATTTGGTAGAATAGACCACCCTCTTTCTTACCGAGGTGTCGTACGACAGAGGTAAGTTGACGTCAGGCAGGTGGCCGGTCGTAAAAACGCAGCCCAATCATGTGACAGCATGTTTATAACATGTTGTGCCGACCCCACTTAGAATGGGATAAGGGCAGGAAGATGATGAATTGTAGAAAGCCATTAAAAGATATCTTTAAAACATGTGTAGAAGGAAGTATGAAAACATTCTCTAATCATCGATAAAAAGTAAGAGTTAATTAACTTTAATGATAATTATTTTTTATGAGATCTTTATGTGTAAGGCGACATGTATGCGGCTTATTTCTGATTTTTCGTTTCGGATTGCTTAAATAGACTGTGATTTATTAACGCACGAAGTGCTATTTCCGTCGGACGAGTTCGAAGAGATTTATACGAATTTGTAACACAAGCCGAAGTTAAAGGAAAATTTTAATTGGATTATTAACTTATTCTAGGCCATTGTCATCTTTGATTATTGCTGAAGGTGTAATATTGTTAGAATATAATTAATTTTATAACTCTTACTTCGCAATACAATACATTTTAGTGAGGGCGTAAATAAATGTAAGCTGATGCTACTAGCTGATTCGTACCGCTTTGAATGATCTATAGTTAAAAAAGAGTTCTTTTTCTTTGTATAATTTTTAGCTTTTTTTCCATTAAAATCTTGTGAAGTGAATGAATACTTAGTAAACATGAGTCGTTCGCGAGTTTTATGCATAGATTTAAAAGCAACAGATTTTGCATTTTATATAAATTTTTATTTACTGTTGTACTGTTTATTTAATTTGATATAAATAAAGGAGCATTTATAATGCGTATTTTTATAAAGTATTGCTTTTCTTAATTTATCTTTATTAAAGCCCATGTAGCGATTAACAATATTTTCATTTTTATTTATATTTATTTTTATTTATTAGGATAACCAACAAGACTTACATTATTGATAATATAAAATACTCTACAAACTATTCAATAAAAAGTAGTCTTAATTATAGGTTACCACGGCATGTAGGTAATAGGGACGCGTACATTATTTACTAGTGTCTAAGATACAGGCTCCGCCTAGTTTAGACGCTAGAGCTCAAGTAATTTTAGTTTTGTTGTAAGTTCGATTTAAATTGAATAGTTTAAAGTTGGAATGTTACATTTAGGAGTCAATAAAGATTTATTATTATTATTATTTAAATGTATTTATTCTTCATCATTATATCTTTTGAACAGGTTATTTTAGTAAAACCACGTGTAACCAAGTTATGATGTAGTAAGCAATAAACAAATAAAAGTAAACGATAAAAATTAAAGTCACGCCGCAAATGTAGTTATACGGTTACAAACGACTAATTGACTCGATTATAGGTACAATATAACTACGTTGCTATACTAATCTCATATAACTCAATACACGTTCTCCAACTAAAACAATTAGTTCACTCGAGTATTACCAGAAATGAACGTATTTCTTTTCTGCTAGTTTTCCCTCCCTTGCATTTCTTGTCGACCAAAGAGGAAAAAAAGATTTACGCCAGATACATCTGGACCTCACTAGAAAATCTATACTTAATATAAAAGCTGTCTGTCTGTATGTGATCGTTTTTCGTAAAAACTACTGAACGAATTTTTGTACGGTTTTTACTAAAAGATAATAATTCTTCCGAAAGGCTTAGGTTAATAGTACATTATGGTTTGATGTTTATATTATATTGAAAAGTTCGCACAGTTGTAAGAAAGCTCATCTGATGGGAGCTTTAATCGCGTACGCCGCGTAAACAAGCAGAGATACACTAAAGTAATGTACTAGAGAATTGTACATCTATACAAATACTACAAAAAGTCCGCGACAGCATGTCTCTATCTCTTAGGGTTAACTCACAATAACTTATGTTCAAAAATTCTATTAAAATACACTAATTTACCACGAGCAAAGCCGCAGGCACAGCTAGTATATTATATAACGAATAATAGTTTAGTCATAAGGCGTAAATTGATCCCATACAGGGGGTTGTGGTCGACGTATCCCATAGCGGAAGCCGCCACAGTTACTGTTATGAATTTCACTGGGTTTAAAGCTCAAACGGTTGTCAGGGATAAATTTATACATCACTGAACCAATGTAAATAGCAAAATAAAATAACGATCTATGAAATAAATGTATTACTAGGGCCAGCTATCGCGGCTTTTCATTGTAGACTTTATATATATATATAAGTCCTGTTACGTACACTGCATGCAAAGTATATCATGTATACACGCTGTGATATCTCAGCGGTGAGACCGGGTAACTCTTTCACGGTTAGGGGTTCGAACCTCCGGCAGGCACCAAGTTTATCTGCTAAAACTTATCTTTAATTGATAATAGCAATTTATCACACGCTTTTCGGTGAAGGGAAAAGGTGAGGTACGGAATCTGATGAGAATTCTGAAAATATGCGTAACCTACGAATTTGTACACGGGATCAGTGTGGTGGGTTTAAGCTCAAATCCTTTTCTCTAAAAACGGACGGACTTTAATTTTTTGTATGTCATATATGAGTACCAAATATATACGATTTATATATGAAGTTATGCGGATATAAAC
This sequence comes from Morpho helenor, assembly GCA_029227775.1. Classification (NCBI taxonomy): domain Eukaryota; kingdom Metazoa; phylum Arthropoda; class Insecta; order Lepidoptera; family Nymphalidae; genus Morpho; species Morpho helenor. The sequence continues at coordinate 5,935,432 of JARGCU010000020.1, forward strand.
TAAGTTCTAAAAATGCGTGAGACAATACCAAAGGATCGTTTAAAACAAAATAAATTTGGAAGTTCTATAAAGCTTTCGACACTCACCGGCATTCACAGAATCCGACTCGCGGCGTAAATCACAAAGTTTAGAAAAAAAAAACGAAAAAATAAAGAACTCACGTGGAAGTTCAAAAATATCAGCCGTGAATATAATTATGGGAGAGAACACCCGCTGGTTTCCGGTCTTATACATGCTTTACTATTGTAAATATTACGAACAGAACTCGATCTATTTTAACAATTCGTATTTTATCAGATATGCAAGTATGCAACCAACAAATGAGTATGCATATCCATAATCAAAATATGCTAATGTTTGAGTGTTTTTATTAATATGCAAACTAAAAATTATCTATGACATGCATTAATGCTTAGGGTAAATTGAGTTACTTACATTGCAATCCTTATTCCAATGCAATCTCTTATATCACGCTACGAACTATTAAAAAAGCTAGTGTTTTCGTGCTCTTCAAAGTTCTTCTTCTTCTTCTTCTTCTTCTTTGTCAACCGATGGACGTCCACTGCTGGACATAGGCCTCCATAAGGGATCTCCACAACCCACAATTTTTTTTCGCTTGGAACCAGCGGCTACCCGCGACCTTTTTGAGAGGACCTCTTCAATGTCTTCATAGGTCTTTCATACTTACGAGTTTACCTTACAAGTTTATTTTTAGAGGTTGTTTTTGCCATAAAACAACCTCTTTTGAATTCGGTAACTTTAACACTGAGTGTGTGATAAATATTTTAGGAAAGGTAAGTTAAAAGATTGCTCGAGTCTTAACTACTTGCCTTTACGAGCATGCGTAGTTTATAAATTACTTATAAATTATACATTTAATTAATGATCACGAAAATTCGAAAGTAACAACGTTAAACGTACGTATAATGAAAGTCACATAAAGTAATTTTTTTGTATTTTTTTTGAAACGGAGAATAATGGAAACGTTAGTAGGGGCCACTGGTCCTTTATAAATAAAAGATCACTCTAAAGTCCCTAGCTGGCTTACGACTTTTGTGAATTGCAAATATCAACTGTCTAAAATAGATTCACTTATGATAAAGTACACATAAAAAGTGTTACAAGTTTGTCAGTTGCGAACTTCAACAAAACCTTTATTATATGATTTTTTGGGTTTTTGTATACATCAGATAATAACTTTACAAGGTTTTTCTGTGTGAGCGATTCTAAACAATAGTTTCGGTGCGATTTTATCGTGGCTAATTAAAATGATAATTATTATAAGTAGGAAGCGAACCCGAAGCCGTTCGTACGTAGGCGCTTCGACGCGGTCATAACTTTTTTTACGCCCGCGCAACGTAGCTTACGAAACCGGGTATTTTTTAAACGTTAGCAATATATTTTACAATTCGATATGTCTTGTTAAAACTGTTTCTCAGCTATTACCAAATTCAAATCTGGTTATTATTAGTCCTATTTCTGACATAATTATGACGAAACCTGATACGAAATGTTGAAAATATTAACGTTGCACCAAATATATATTTTTTTAATTAAACAAGGGCAAAGGATAACTGTAAGAACATGTTAATTTTAGTAAAAGATGAGTTCATTAAAAAAAGCTTGCAATGTACCTATGTATGTGAAGGTGGAATCTTGCAAATTAAATTAGACCAACTTCTAAAAAACTTTTCAAAATATAATTGTTCTAAATAGTAAAATTTTATCATTTTTTTTAACTATCTGTATGCTGTTAGCCCTAATGGCTTTTACAGCGTTAACGGGCGGGACGGGCGATAGCAAAAGCATCGTCGAGGTTGCGAAATTAATTTTATTTAGATAGTGAAGTCTGCGATAACGAAGTTGGCAAATGAATCCAGTACATATAGTACGACATAAGAGTTTTAAGAATAAAATTGCAACGAGTTTATCATTAATACACAGCAATAAGTACTTAATGAAGAAATGAAGTTTGTTTACGAGAAAGGGAAACTTGAATATAAAAATAGTAAAACCCTCACTTTTAAACGTCCTTGAACAATCGCTTGGGATTAAAATCAAGCAACGAAAAGTTTTTACCTTTTTTTAAGAAGGGCATTTTAAAAAACATTTGCTAAAAGCTTCGCAAGTTTCAAAGAAAAAACCTCCCGTAGTCGGAGGACGTTAAAAGCAATAGACTTTAGGTTCCTTGAGACTAAAGTTAAATATCCATTTAAATCTTCGACGCTGGGACCTCCCGCGGGAATATAGCGTTGCAGCCGAGAAAAGCGCTTTACTAAAATATTGCTTCCTTTATTTATATCAGAGGAAAATCTTCATTATATTAATCTTGTATGATCCATGTGGTATATTAAGTGCGGTTTTACGTATTTACGAGTACAAACAATTATATATGATATGAATTCGAAATAAAATGAAACTTTTTTTTATACGTTATTCTGAATTAATTCAATGTACAAATATTAGGTATGATTAATAGATATTTCCAGGTATTTTTATAATCCTATTATCCTACTAATATTTTCTACTAATTTTATAAATGCGAAAGTTTGTGAGTATGGATGTATGTTTGTTACTCTTTCACGTTGAATCGCGCTAATTTTCGTTGAACCTATATCGATGAAATTTGGCACAATTATTCCTTATACACCGGGATAATATATATGCGGCGATTACGGTCAGTCCTTCCAATTCCTACCAAAACTATGTTGGCGCACTCTCTCCTTCTCTCCATCCTCGATTATGCTGACGCAAGCTATATTGATTTGACCGAACAACAATTAAATAAACTTGAGCGGCTTCAAAATATTGCTATTCGGTTCATATTTTGCTTGCGCAAGTATGACCATGTGTCAGTTTTTCGTAAAAAGCTCAAATGGCTCCCTATACGTTTTCGCCGGAATTTGCATATACTGTCACTTCTGTACTGTGTGTTATTTGATTCGAAAACTCCTTCATACCTTAAGGAAAAATTCGAATTCTTTGGAGTGCAAACTGAATTGCGTAATTCTAGAAAGTTATTACTTAAGATGCCTGTTCATAAAACTAAATTTTTTGGCCAGTCATTTACTGTTGGAGCCATTAAATTGTGGAATGCACTTCCTTTAGACATACGCAATTCCAGTTCGCTAGAGATTTTTAAAACCCGTGTTAGGAATTACTATTTGGCTCTGTCTTAATACTGTGACGATAGTTCTACTAATTTATTGCATTTTTAGGTGTATATATATATATTTTAGTTGGTATATAATATGTATCATAATATTATCATTTGTGTAATTTGTTTATGTATTAGGTTGTATTTATTAGTGTGTAAGTTTATTTCATAACACGCCACCTACCTACTCTGTGTGTTACAGTTTTCCTAATCCAAAGGCTGTCTGGAAGAATTCGCTAATAAGCGATAAGGCCGCCTTTTGTGCCGTACAAAATTGTTATTTATATTTTATTATCTAGTTTAATACAAATATTTGTATTCATATTATGTGGTGGTACAATAAAGTATATATAAATAAATATGCTATAGTATATCTTTTAATTCTACAGGAATAGGATGACATGGAAAAGCGCCATCTATTATCAACCTATCACGCGACAACAGTCCACGCAAACGAAGTTGCGGGTAAAAGCTAGTTTATTGTATTTTAAAATACTTTTAAATAATATTGCAATTTTAATTATACATTTCATTTTATTATTGCTATTTTATTAATTTAATTATTAATTATTTATATAGACTATATATAAGTTTAAAATACATTTTGAATATATAGGCTTATGCAGTGCCGTTTGCAGTCGAGACCCTAGGGCCATGGAGTCAAAGTGCAAAAATTTTTTTATCCGTTTTAACACCTCGGTTGATTGCCTCTTCAGGTGACAAGAGGGCTGGCTCCTTTTTCGCACTAAGAATCAGCTTAGCGATTCAGCGCGGAAACGCTGCCAGCATTCTTGGGACCATTCCACGTGGGCATGATTTGTATAGTCCTAGCGTGTAAGTCATTTAAGATAGATATAACTTGTACATTTTTGCTGTAAATAAATAATAAGGCTTATTTAAAATACAAAGAGAAAATACCGAGTTACCTTTATATTAGATTCGACGTTTCGGCAGAGTTGCATCCGCCGTGGTCACGAACTGATGCAGTACTGCTGAAACGTCTAACCTAATAAAGGTAATTCGATGTTATCGCGATATGACCCGTATCTTTATATAACAATAAGCATGAATCGCGAAAGTATAAAATCTACTATTACAAAAAGAAATCCATCAAAATATCAGCGGTCGGCCAAGAAAGCGCATGAAGCGACAAAGCGATACTTTTACCTCAGTACATAGCTTCGTCGACGACGGCACTAAATCAATACGAGCCATCACGCCCCCTCCCCCCACCCTACTTCGAGCCGCTTTCCCGCCGAAAGCACCACCCTTGAAAAGCTCGTAGCTGAGCTCCTACTTCTGTTCGGCTTTGTGGAGGTGTAGCACGGGCGAAACGTCTTGGGATTTGTTCTGCGATTGACAGTTCGCAATTTGGACTGCTTTGCCACAGAGCATGTTATAGTAGTTGTATGATATTTTTATATTAACCAATAACTTAAGTTAATTACTGCAGCCTTTTATTCTCATATCTGTTTTAGGGGCTGTTTTGCCACAGAACATCTTATAGATGTGTTATATTTTTATCTTTAATAATTACCCAAGTTAACTCAAACCGTTTAAGCTAAGGGATGTTTAATACATCATGAGAATTGACTATGTTTATTATTTTATCTAGGGCCATGGAGTCAAAGTGCAAACAATTTTTTATCCGTTTTAACACCTCGGTTGATTGCCTCTTCAGGTGACAAGAGGGCTGGCTAGTTTTTCGCACAAAGAATCAGCTTAGCGGTTCAGTGCGGAAACGCTGCCAGCATTCTTGGGACCATTCCACGTGGGCATGATTTGTATAGTCCTAGCGTGTAAGTAATTTAAGATAGATATAACTTGTACATTTTTGCTGTAAATAAAAAAAATTATTATCTATATTATCGGTAAATATTTTAAAACATATCATTAGTTACATTTTGATAAGAGTATAATAGCCAGCGGGTTTTTCGATAATTTTAATATCGCAACGATATAATGGTACCCTTAATTGTCTCCCATGCTTTGAGGTTTCGAGTCAAATTGTTCAAATTTATTAAACTTCTATTATATTTCTGGTAGGCTTCTACTTTACTATTTCATTTTCTTTCCTAGAAAACTGATGTATAAAACCTAATTTCATTACACTACTTCTAGAACGTGGTTGGCTCCAACCCTCCCCTCCAAAAATGGAGAGAGGAGGCCTATGCCCAGCAGTGGGATAATAAGAGCCCACAATCAATTGTGTATTAGATATGGCTATCTTCTATTCGACTGTGTATAGAGTATAGATTCATACAAAAAAAATAAATTGTATCATACTTATTTGTCAATTAGGTATTTATTGTTTCTACATCATAACATAATATAATTACTACATAAAATTACATTTAAATTACAAAATGTCTACAAAATAATGATCTTTTAAATGCAAATGACTCGATGATCAATATGATAGGCTATAAAATAACGTTAACTTAAAAATAATTCAACACATAATAGACTATCTAATAAGAGATAGTAACAAATACAAAGGTCGTGTTGTATGTATATTAAAGGTATGATAATAATTTAAAAATAAAAAACTTTGTGTTATTTACGAAGTAGATTTTTTGTTACGAAAATATTAATTAATATCTTGTAAAAGCATTAAAGTCACGCAGTCGAACTATAATTATCCGTAATGTTTCTACTAAACGCCTGTATAAATCAAACACGCGACGCTATTGTTCGATTCGCGTTAGATTGATAATGTTGTATTCAAGTGTGACCGAGATAGATAACATTCGTGTATTCCTCCTCGTAATTGTTCATTCATATAAGTGAAAATTTCAGACTAAATAGCACGAAATAAATAATAATTTAATATTAATATATTTTTACATTTGTCTTTGGAAGTTACGGCATACTTAATAACCGTAATTTATAAGAAGCTATGGAGTTTTATGTTGCAATAAAGAATGTGGTGAGCATAAACATAGTCGTAAGTTTAAAAAGTTTTTGTGAGTAATATTTTAATTCGATATTTAAAACTGTTACAGGCTCGTTCGGATCAACGCGCCAACTAGCAATAAAATAAACGGAGGACAAATATAATAAATCTTGTAGAGACGCGAGGGGCGGTGGCGACTTCCTCATTCGATATTTGAATTTAATTTAGCGCTCGTCCCTTCGACATTTAAATTTTTTAACTAGATCCCCGATTTTTAAGCAAATGTTTACAAATTTTATTTTCTATGAAGATTAATTTCACAATTAAGTATGGTTGAACCTATGTAATCTATTACATATATTTACATGCAATACCTATCATAATTGTTTATTAAAAGAACAACGGTTAAAGCTTCAGATATTTGAATATTACAGTCATAATGAAACAGTGTACAAATCATGGAAAAACCAAAATGAATCCAGAATATCATCATTCAATAGGAATATTTTGGAGTTAATACAATTAGTTTCGAAATTTTCAATATGTCTTAGTATTGATATTTTAGAAACTACGCCTTTATTCAACGTTTATTCTTAACAATTAACTTTTACACGTTACTTATCTAAAAATTATCGGTACGCGAGAATGGAAGCCGAAAATCCGCTGTCAGTTCGCCCGCTATAGCCGCTCTATACCATGCCATCAAGATTTTGTTATAAAATTAAAGTATAAATAGAAAAGACTGTTCACGGACATAAACAAAGTTTGTGAACAGTTATAAGCAACTGATTTCGAAATAAGAAAGTTCACCAATGTTTGCAGAATGGTATTTAGTGAGGCCAAGACCGATGGAAGGCGGTCTGGGAGGTGATCGTGTTTCGCGTGTTTACATCCAGGATTATCGGCCGCTTTAACTCACGGTCTATGTTTTAAGCTGTATGCACACTGGAAAATATTAAATAATTATTAAAACAATAAACCTATTTGTCGGTTACACGAGCTCATTACTCGATAATATACAGTACCCAATCTTTTTTATTAGCATTTAAAATATATAATAAATAATATGACTAAGGTAAGTTGAAGTCAGATAGGCCATGATTTGGCTAGGTATTTTACGACCGGCCACCTACCTGATTTCAAGTTACTTTAGTCGCTTTTTATAACACCTCCATAAGAAATAAGTGTAGTCTATTCTACTCAGCCGGATGCCACACGGCGGGTCAACTTACCTTAGTCGCCATTTATGACACCTCTGTAGGTATCGAGGGTGGTCTATTCTACTAAGCCAGACACCATATGCCGGACACAATATGTACAATTAGAAATATAAACGGGACTATGGTCATACACAGAGAATGTGTTAAGATGATAAAGAACGAATTCGATTTTTTTTCTTTATTTGAGATCAAGTACAGAATGTTATTAAAAGTAATTTTACAAGTTCAATTAATTGTTGAGCTTAACATGATAACACTTAACATGCAGTATTAAATAAAATCTAGTCCAACGGATTTCACAAAAAAAAAGAAGTAAATGTGTAAAGTAGAAATACAACAAAAAAAATAATAATTAAAGATATCCATTATTATATTGACAGTTCCTTTTTTAGAATATTACGGAAATGGCTGATTAAATTTATAGTGAAACCGTTGTGTCCACAGCCTAAACGCGAGCCGCGATTGTAATCATTCCCGCTCCACTATCTATACCTATCACAACTTTTACTATGTATACAGCTTAACAAGGACTCTACTTTTTAAACTCTAGCCACGCCAGATAGTTTAAATCGTGACTTACACTAGCAGAGGTATGTTATAATTACGTTAGATTACACAGACCGATTACCTACTTGAGCTACCTCGGTAATAGCCACTAAATGCGAGCGGTAAATCAAATATTTTTCACAGTTTACTTTGTTCCCATAATTCATTTTGTTCGTATAAAGATTTTTATCTAAATAAAAACGGCTCAAGTTAATATCGTACCTGCGCAATTAGCTCTCCGTGTAATAAGTTACATTTTGTAAAATATTATTTATTACAACGACCACTACATTGTGTCGTTTATAATTGCACTGAAATGTTATAAATACAATAAATATAGTATAAATATATGGGACAATTGCACTCGTGGTAGTCTGTCCTCTAAGTAAGTAACTTCATACTAGTTTTATAGGTGACAGATAATTGCTAAATATATACATATATAATTTTTTCATAAAAACAAATATATCAAGACCCATTCTTTGAATTAAGATGTATTAGTTTAAAAAAAATTGCTTTATAGAAAATGTTCGCAAAATGGCGGGAATCGAAGCCGCACTGAACTTTTTCCGAACAAGTTGTAGCTTCATTAAATCTAATTGATTTTTGATGATTCAAAAGTTTTTGCAAAACCATGCTTGAATAAAGATTATTTTGATTTGATAAAATTTTTTCAACAACGACCTATTTTATACAACGACCTTTGAAGAAGGAATTGATATTTAAAATTCTACTTTAAACGGAAAAAAAACGAATAAGTTTCATTTAAATGGTGTCGTTATTCATATTCTAATGAAGCTTTAAAAATACTTTGGAACAATAATTCATAATTTTATCGGACATATAAAATACATATAAAAAGCAGAAATTTTAATTTCGTATAACATAGTCACTTATACGAAATCAGTAGATCAAACATGGCTTACAAGTTCACACGACTGACGGGTAGGTGCGGCAAAATGGGACACGGTGATGGGGTGACACTGTTATTATTAGTTTTTTTGTCCCCACTATCCCTCCCCTCGCGCCGGCCGCCATTCGCGTTAGATGTCGTTTTTGTTCACTTTTTGTTGCGATGAGATTTTACTTTTTGCTAAGCGGTTCACACTCGATTTTGAACGCTATTCCTAAACAAAAACTCACCAAAATTGTTTAATCACTTGTATACTAATAAAAAAACACTAAAAACTAATTTATAAAAGTAGCAAGTTTCACTAATCACTGAATATCACATAACTCATTCGTGCATGTTTAACAAAAACGACAATAAAATCACAGTTATCTTTTATCGTCAATACAATCATAATGATTTGTTTACCACTCCTAATGCTAATTTAACCTTTTAAATAGCGATAAATCTATTTTTAAGTAATTATATGATTTTATTTTTTTAGTATCGCAATGTTTCATTAGCGATTTATAAAGAGACTTATGAACAAGGTGTATATAACCGCGAATAGGTATATGTGCATTCGTCTAAATACGCTCAATGTTAAAATTATTGTAACCGATACCGATTCATTAAAAATAGATTCATTTTGAACACCTAAAAAACACCAATAATTTTGAAGTATAAGCATTATATTATAGTAATCATAGTTCGCATTGTCCCGATCACGCGGTTTTAATGAGGCAATCAACAATATTTAGATCGATATAACTTACATTACCCGACGCGTTTAAGTCTACTACTGAACAAAAATGAAGAATCGAGTAAAGCGGAATGTATAAGGTAGCGAGTATCCTTGAAAACTATTGTTTATAAACAAAAGTTGTTATGCAAGAGGCTATAAATGTTGTCGTGTAAAGAATCGGGTTTTATGGCCGCATTATATGGCCGGGTGAGATAAAGCGATTGTTTTGGGTCGTAAATAAGACTGCAACAGGTACTGCCAACGGGACTCCGCAATCACGTGGCACATCCACTTTCCCTTTCGTTCATTATCTTTGCGTATTGTATAATTTTTGAATACAGATATTAGCATTTACACGTGGTTTCGCGTATAATATTTTTTCATATTAATGTTGTTTTTGCTATATTTTTAAATTAGTATAGCTACTGATGTATTGTTAATCGTGTGATCGTCTATGATCGGCATGATCATCAGGCAAATGTCCACGTGACCGTCCGTATTATCATATGATCATAAGTACTCGTATCACCTAGCGATTCCATTTGATACGTTTTCGAAAAACCTACTATTTCTAATCGCTGATTATGAAGAAGAGCTATTAGATTATGAAGAGGCGCTATTAGATTATGAAGATGAGCTATTAGATTATGAAGAAGAGCTATTAGATTACGAAGAGTAGCTATCTGACTAACTATAATTGCACTATATATTGCTACTATCACTACCACTATTTGGTGTTAGAATTTCTCCTGACCCGTATACTCACGTTATGACCGAACCTAATGATAAAGTTTATCAACCATAACGATATGAAGAGGTTTTATCTCTATGCTTACGAAGAAAAAGTAAAAAAAAAATAGTAGTTAGGTTTAAATTATTAATTAGTAATTAGGCGTTGCGTGTTATTATGTCAATATCACGCAGAAAATCGTAAGCTTCTTCTTCTCTGTTATTAAAGAGTTTTATATCGACTAGAAAATCTATACTTATAATAAATCTGTAGAGAGGTCAATTCTGTAACTGGAATATATTTCCAAAATAACTATCAGGGGGTGATTAGGGATCGATACTGATGCCAAAAATGCAATCAGTAAAAATTTTGTCTGTCTGTCTGTCTGTCTGTCTGTCTGTCTGTCTGTCTGTATAACCGTTATAGAAACAAAAACTACTCGACGGATTTTAACGAAACTTGGTACAATTTTTTTTCATACTCCTGAGCTGGTTATAGTATACTTTTCATCACGCTACAATCAATAGGAGCAGAGCAGTGAAGGGAAATGTCGGGAATACGGGAGAAGTTACTCCATTTTTTAAGCTTCCGTCGCGTGTGCAACCTTGATGGTTAAAGCTACACAGAAATCATGTATGACGGAAATGTTTTCCTTAAAATTATATAAAAAATATCCCACTACAGCATATGTCTATCTTTTATGGTTGACTCACAATAACACGTGTAACTCCCGATAGCTTAGCAGTTCGAAGCTTTCTGGTTATATCTGTCTACTCCTACGTTTATATCACTCTCAGTCATCCCTAAATAAAAAAGTGAATAGTACTAACCATTGTATAAAAAAAGAATCATTGAAATCGGTATAGAAACACCAAAGTAATACATGAAATACGCTAATAATAAGCCATCGCGCGGGAATACTGAATCATGCTATAGGGATTATCACTACATAGTATAAAACAAAGTCACATTCTTTGTTTGTCCCTATATCCCTATGACTGCTTAAATCTTAAACTACGCAACAGATTTTGATGCGGTTTTTTTAATAGATAGAGTGATTCCTCTTGAATCACTCTATCTATTAAAAAAACATTCAATATGGAGTAGAGAAATACTGTAATGTTTCTAATGTGATGTCGTAAATAATTACTTTTTTTTCTTTATAATTAATAATTACTTTGATGTTAGATATAGCAGGAAATCTTCTTGGTATACGGAGAGGGGAATTGTTTTTCTTCAAATTTAACGCGTGCGGGCCACGGGCAGTAATGAATAAATTAAAACTACTGGATCGATTTTAATAATTTTTTTCACTGAGTGCCATAGGCTATATATTTTATACCCGTGCGAAGCAGGGTAGGCCGCTAGTCTATAATATGAGCATAATATATGTTTGTCTACTATTTGATATGTTGTTGTCGACATCTCCAAATTAATTTAAAAATCAAGTTATGACTTAATCTAAGCTGACCATTTTCACTTGTAATCAAAGACTACTCCAATAGACGTAATAAAAAATGTTTATTAATGAGAAATCCATATGAATAATATTTGGGCGTCACACGCACCCAATTCCCGAATCGATGCACGTAATTATAGAGTGAAAATGTACCCCTCATAAATAATATATTCGTATAGCTACAGGGCGAGGCCGGATTCGCCCGTGGCCATTGTATAAAGCTATTCACCATGGCGGTGATCGGTGACGTCATCAGAACAAAAGTACAATCATCTAGTCTCCCGATTAACTAACTTATAAATCATATAAACACTAAGTAACTTTATTGTTCTAATATATCTCGGTAGATATGAGAATTTGTTGAAATTATGTAAATATTTTTAGTATAACATAATATGCGCAACTAGAAACAATATTTTTGTTGATTAATAATCACTCCCTGCCCTTATCCCGCTCTAAGTGGGGTCGGCATACAATGTTTTAACTAAGTTATGTGATTTGGCTTAGTATTTTATAACCGGCCGCCTGCCTGACGTCAACTTGCCTTAGTTGTATTTTACGACACCTCGGTAATAAAGAAGGGTGGTCTATTCTACTCAGTCGTATACCACATGCTGGTATACGACTGAGTCGTCGCCTATTACGACACCTCGGTAAGAAATGAGGGTGGTCTATTCTACTCAGCCGTATATCACACGGTGGGTCATATTACCTTAGTCGCCTATTACACCTTGGTAAGAAAGGAATATGGTCTATTCTACTCATCCGGATACCACACGGCGGAATTGACGGCTAAAGGATGATTCACGCTACACCGTGTCGCGACCGGGCCGTGCCCCGGCCGTGGCAGTCATTCATGTTACACCGGGCTGTTTGGGTTTATTATTTGCACGACTTATATCTATGTTAAGTAGCTTTTGTCAGCAAGTGATTTCATCTATCTATAGACTTGACGCCTAAGTAAATATGCAGTTTCACAATTTGAATTAGCAGCTATTGCAATTGCAATCGATGATGAAGTATCGGAAATTATTTTATTTGTTATCTAAATACTTAGGATGGCTCATGTCGTAAATCACAGAGCAAATTACACACATTCTAATCAATTTGCATTGTCCATTTGCTGTTAAGCTGCTAAACTCACTAAGATTTGACGTTGACTGCTCTGCGGGCGACCGGGCGCATATGTTTAAGTTACAACGTGTCGGGGCCGAACCGTGCCGGAGCCGGGAAACAATATCCACCGACATTTCAACGCCGTGCCCCGGCCGTGCACGGCCGGGACACGGCCGGGGCACGGTTAGGCATGAATCACTTCATACCAAAAGTATACCATAATCTTCGACCGTGCCCCGGACGGGGCACGGCCCGGTCGCGGCACGGTGTAGCGTGAATCATCCTTAACACATATCCCAGGAATTCTCAAAAAATAGCAAGTTTTAAAATTTATAAGGCACATACATTTAATAAAAACATACTCGCCGCTCTTGGAATAAGTTGGCGAACAATAAATTGCTAATATCATCTGGTACGTATGTTTATATTAAAATGAAGTGACATCTAGAAATAGAATATTAAAAGTAAATTTGTGCATACGATTTCTATACTTATTATAAAACAAAGTCCCCAAATGTTGACTGTCTGTATCAACGGATTTTTGTACGGTTTTTACTAAAAGGTAGTGCAATTCCTCCGAAAGGTTTCAGTCTTAGTAGCGGTTAGTCCGGTTTTATCTAAATTGTGTTAAAGAGGTATCGTCATTATAAAAAAAATTGCCTGCTGCGGGATTTAGTAGCGTCCGCTGCGTAAACCAGTAGAGATTACTAACTAAAGTAATGAACTAGAGAATTGTAGAGCTAGAAAATTACTCAAAAAGGTCCGCAACAGCATGTCTCTATCCCTTGTCATCAACTCCCAATAACTAATTTTATATTCAAAATTTCAATGAGATACACTGATATGAAAAAGCTGTAATGGCCCAGCGGTGCGACCGTGTGAATCTCTAAAGACGATCATGGGTTCAAACCCAGGCAGAGACCAAAGAGTTTTCTATTAAAACTTATGTGTCTAATTGATAATTGCAATTTATCACACGATTTTCGGTGAAGGAAAACATCGTGAGGAAACCTGCATATCTCTAGAGAATCCTAGGGATATGTGAAATCTATCAATCAGCATTGGAGCAGCGTGGTAGGTCTTAGCTCCAATCCTTCTCTCCAAAAATGGAGAGAGGAGGCCTATGCCCAGCTGTGGGTTAGTAACAGGCCGTTACTTAATTACTTTACACCGATGCTAGCAAAGCCGTAAGCACAGCTATTCGTTTTATACCGACGACCGAAACCGAATACCTAATCCATAAATGTAGCCCCTCTCCATTGGTTATATGATTATAACGGTGAAAAATTCTTTAATATTTTTACGATAGACCGACCAATAGTATCTAAATAAGCCAGACTTATAAAGCTTTGCAATAATAAAGCGTACGCGTCAATTTCAAAATTGGCAGAAGGTATGTTTCTTGAATTTTAAGTGGATAATATTTGAGTTTGCAGTCGTACTATCCCAACTGCCTTCATTGGTCAAGCCGTTTTCAAAATAGTTTTTTATTCTATCTATTATTTACTAGTTGTGAATTGCACATTTTTTAGCTAGAAGTTCCTTATGAAATTCTTAACTACCTATGTAATTGTTTAACATATTTTTCTTCCTCAATCAATAGACATCCATGTTTGCGATGTAGGAATTCTGTTCCACAGCATCTTATGTTGATTATTTTCACCTGCTCATAACGACCATCTCATGTCCACCTATATAGGGGTCTACCGGCATCGCATCTTCCAATACGGATAAAATTCAATACCTTACGTAATTTTCATCGGTTATTAGAACTATATGGCTTAGTATACTGCAAATTCAATTTCGCGACACGTTGAGGCACACCTCAACGTGTCGCGAAATTAAATTTGCAGTATACGGTGGGTCAACTTACATTAGTCGCCTTTTAACACATTAAAAGGTGACTAATGTAAGTTGACCCACCGTGTGGTATGCGGCTGAGTAGAATAGACCGGGTGGTCTATTTTACTCAGCCTACTTCATTTCTCACCGAGGTGAAATAAAAGGCGACTAAGGTAAATTGACCAGCCGTGTGGTATCCGGTTTAGTATAATAGACCACCCTCTTTCTAACCGAAGTGTCTTAAAATACGACTAAGGTAAGTTGAATAAGTCAGGCAGACGGCCGGTCGTAAAATACGTAGCCAAATCATGTGACAACATGTTATTACATGTTGTGCCGACCTCACTTAAAGTGAGATAAGGACAGAGGGATATATACATTCCAATGCTGATCTACATATTTCGGATTTGAAGGAGAGAAGAACTTACAGCAAGCACTGTCCGGGGACGAAAAATTATTGTGTAACTCCCCTAAACGCTACCTAGTTAAGTGTTTGTTGTTAAATGTTGTACAATTTCCATTAAGATTTATATTTTATTCAAGAACCAAACATTTCCTGAACCACTGAATTGTTTCCCTCGCTTGATCTAATTTTAGACCACGAAGGTTGCATGTCAAAGAACAGTAAAGAGCGATTTAGATTAAACCGGTGCCAACCTCCACGAAACATAAAAATTGACCGTGAAATTTTAACTTAAAGTTGGTACAACGTTCTACTATTACAGAAATTCGTTAAAGTTTTTATCGACATAACGAATTTATAATTCGCTATGGGTATCAGTAGTATTTACTGCGTTTCTTATTTCTAAATGTGTGTTGAATTTAACCTGAACTTGTATAAGAAGTCAATTTATTACGAGTTGCATTATTTTACTTGAGGCATATACGATATAATAAATTATAATGGTGGTTTTAAAATACATAGTACTTTATTATAATAAATATAATAATAAATATATGAGACACTTACACACACGATCGTCCGTCCCCAAAGTAAATACTTGTGTTATGGTAGACAGACTACTGGTGAATATATACTTATATAATTTTTAAATACATACTTAAATACAAATATACACCCAGACTCGAAGACCAACAAATTGATTTATAGAAAATTTAAGCACTCAGCGGGAATCGAACCCCCGATCCGCGGAGCTAAAGCAGGGTCATTACCCACTGTTCCAACGGGACAGTTGAATTGTCGGCCAGCGTATTGTTTGCTTAATTAAAGCTTTGTATAATTTTTTTATATTTTCAAACACGTTTTATGACTTTTTTTATATTTTACATATTTTGTTATAATGCTATTTATTAGCATTCTGTAGCAACTATAATTTTATCTGGCGGATAGTATATAATATACAAAGATAGAGCACATAAGAAAGAAATTTACCCAGTATTCGATAACTCTTTCTAATGATGCACCACTCACCCTACCTACCCCCAGTTAGCTAATCGGCTAATTACTACCGATAAAATTTAGCGTTCTGTTCCATATCATAGGGGTAACTTTTATCTATACCTTTTTAGATAAACATGTTTCGATCTTACGATTACACTGAATCATCACTTACCATTAAGAGAGGGAATGGCGTAAACCTGTCATCGATAAAAAATATTATCTTCTCACAAAAACAATTCACACCAAGCGAGTACAGCCGGATAATTTGACTTCAACAATACATCCTCTAACGATAAATTTCAGTGGAAAAAAAGTAAACACGCATCGTATTACATTTATTTATTATATCGGTACTGCCACGCGTGTTATCCGCTATTACCTTTAGAAATACTTTTTCTGTGGAGTCATAAAGCTATCATGTCCGTAATTATTATAGAATACTTAAAAAAACAAACAATTTAGTATTCGCAAACGGATCACGACTAAATGAAACGCGACAACCCAATTATCGCTTATTATCTTGCCCGCATTAAAATACATATGCCCCCAGATACACTGTTTAAAGGCGCCACGTTTAATAAACGCAAAAAGGAATGGAATCCAAGAGTTAATCTATGATGAGGGAGTTTTATAAACATCTGCTTGTAGGAATCCGACATGTCGCATCTGTTGCCGACTGTCTTTTTTCGAAATTTCGAATGCGCGTGAGTCGATATAAGCAACGGCAGATGTTCCTTCACCATATATCTTACACTTTTTATTAAATCAACCTTTATAATGAAAGCAATAAAGTATATTTTTTAAAGTATGATAAACTTTGTCCGTCTCTGCTTTCCTATAGTTTCTTTTTAACGAATAGAACAAGATTATGACATTGAAATATAAAATTTGCCGGTGTTTAGGGCCTGTGGTAGCGATGATCAGAGATAGCGGTAAACGGGTCATTACGACCCTTCCTAATTTCAAACGATACCGATGCGATGCATTTATTAGAAACTTTATAGTACACCGTATGGGAAATGCATATTTTATTATTTCCTGTGTATTGATGGCTTAATTTATAGAACATAGTTGTGTCCATTTTAATTTGATACCTACGTTTTAGTTTTTAGTAAAAAATACACATTTTATACATTTTTAGTTTATTTATATGTGTATAGCCTAATAAGTTAGGGGTTTGTTTTTTTTATAAAAGTGCGGTCTGAAGATAATTATGGTACAAGTTTCTAAAAAAGAAAAGATAAATAAACAAGTGTTAATAATAAATGACTAACTTTACTAAGCTTATATAATATTGATATTTTACTACAATCCGCGAAAAAATATAAATGTAATGCTAAATGTAGAGTGTAACTATCCGTTTTCATACAAGCACGATTTCTAAATACGCATATATACGCATACAACAAAACACCGCTATCAGCACTACACACACACTGCACATATTCGTTATCACAATGTCAAATATAGTAGAAAATCAAAAATATTAGCTGAATGCAAAAGTTCTTTTGGAGCACACAACCATGGGCTTATAATAGTAAATCTCACCTTCTTAAAAACAGTATCAACAGCATAATATTTATGTACGCGTTTAGTACATTACGATAGCGAGGCTTTTTAAAGGGCCAAGCAATAATGAATAATAAGGGTATGAGACAATCTAATTTACAAACATACATTTTTAAATCAATTGACTCAATGCGGCGTGTCGTGTGTGTCTTCCAGAGACTTATTCCTTTGACCCTCAAATTCAGTAATTTAAGTTTTCCCCTCCGGATAGCATTTCATTTACCTCTTCAACCGATACGCTGCGTGGGACGGACTAATCTGACGCAGAGAAATGCATAGAGCTACTGCAGTTATAAAAATAAATATCTGCGTGACCGAGCCTTGCTCGGTAATTTTTTACAAAAAAAAAAGAAATAAAATAAAAAATAAGTACCTGCCACCTACCCTAGGTGGGGCTCGATCCTAGGTATTTCATTTCTCGCGACCACCATTCCCCGAATTAGCTACGCTGACTTGACAGTTAGTCGTAAAAATTCAGTATAAATTTTAGTTTTTTTTAATGCCCCAAAACAGGGATAAAAGGATTTAAAAAAATACGACTAAGGTAAGTTGATGTCAGGCAGGCGGTCGGTCGTAAAATACGTAGCCAAATCATGTGATAACATGTTTATTACATGTTGTGCCGACCCCACTTAGAGTGGGATAAGGGCAGGAAGATAATGAAGATGATGTATATTTGTAAATTTTTTATGTTACAAAAAAGTGGAAGGAAAAGTTATAAGGAGTGGCACCAGAGTAGATGAGAATGGAAAAAGAAGACATATTATGCCGACCCCATTTAGAGGGGTAAGAGAATGATGATGATGATGTTGTAAAATAAACTTGATTCTGGGGCGCGTAGGAAGGTTTCACGCACTACTTCTAGACTATTTATTTGTTTGTTGTAAATAACTAGACTTTTTGCACAAATATTTATAAATATGAATGACATGAAATACATATTTATAAATATGAAATAAATTTTAAATATGAATTACATTCATATAAAATCTTTTACAAGCAATTAATGATTTTTAGGTTGACAGAAGTTGACAGAAGTTGCGATCTAATCGAATCTAACTAACGTCTAGTAATTTAAATACAGCACAATTAGCAAGACTAAGGACGACGAACTTGATCGTTTCCTGTGAATATCTTTTAAATATTTTCCGACTTTTCAGGCGAGAGTCAAAATTATGAGTACTACATTTTTTTTATACTTAACGACCTTTAATTTTTTGTGCTAATGAATATATAAATTTTTATTGATGTAAGGAATGTCAATACATTTTCAGTGCCGATAATTCCCTCCATTGATTCGTAACGCCTCCCGCGCCACGCTACAATGCTCGCGAGTGTGCCCCGACGTTCGCTATTGTTGTTGTATGTACTTTGCTTTCCTTTATGTACTTTATTGTCACGCATCTATTTTTAACATATAACACCTATAATACAACTATATTATAGAAAGCAGTCAGGCCGAACGGTAGGAGGTTGCAATTATTGCTAAGACGTGAGTTCAAACCCCGGGATTGTTTCTTTAAAGATATTAGATAATTGATGTGGCATTTTCAATTAATCAAAAATTGCTTATTAGAATTCCTGGAATATGGAAATATGTGGTTCTGAACTCCAACCATTTTGTTTAAGGAGAGAAGAAGCCTTTACGTGGCAGAGGAATCGTTTTTTTTTTGGAATTTACTATTGCTGTCAGCCCTTATGGTTTTGACAGCGGCACCGGAAGGACGAGCGAGCGTAGAAGCTTCACCGGATAAAAATTGGTAAGACCGAGTACATTAACGCCCTCGCAACTCTCTGGGTTCACCGTGTCTCCTGCGATATAAAAACTCTGTTTCCTGCGAGATCGTTCCTCGTTTTAAAGCGGCGCGATTTGGAGTATTGTATCTGACCATTGATTTTAAAAGTTTGCATCACGTTGGCCGCGGGGACTACGGCTGCTTGACACAAGCAAGCGGGGACCTTGTCTTCGCCGGCGAAGACGCTCAAACGAAGACTGTACATTTACACTACAAAGGAAAATATCAGGTAAGGCGATGCATTGATGTCTTCCGTTATATTCGATTCTGGAATCTGAAATAATTAACATGAGGAATGTCTAAGAAAATCTGCATCACAGATTTATTTAATTACTAACTGAACTTGCGGCTTCGACTGCGTGGGATTCAGTGTCTTATAATGTTTCCCGTGTGTCCCAGCCCCGCGGGAATTTAAACATAATGTACTATTAACTAAAACCTTCCTCATGAATTACGTCTGAGTAAAAACCGTACAAAAACCCGTAGAGTAGATTTTGAGAAATCCATCACATATATACAGACTGATGAGACTTAGTTTTATAATATGTATAGATGCTTTGACAATACAATTTAAATTGTTTTCAAATATGATCGGCCAACATCTGAGTACACAAATCATATTTGTCGCATTGTTAACACAGAATTCATAATGATTGCATGACTAACCGTTCCTCAAGTATTTGTATAACATTTAGGTTCCACAGTGATGTAAACATAGCCCGAGCCTTATAAAGACCGCCACACAAGCCGCAACAAAGCGATAAGCTCAAAGATTAAATTCTTACATCGTAAGGTCAGAAACAAGTAATTTAGTAAAACCATATACGGAAAAATAAATTTGCCACATTATAATTATCTACATAGCTTTATTTGATTGTTATGTTTGTTTTTTTAGCAATTTTTGTTATAGATATTTGCGCTTAAGCCACCTTTATTTTTGTATATATAGTAAATCGAGCACCCCACGTTTTTTTCGCACTAATACCGATATTTTTACTATACTTATATTAAGAAATATTTTTTACTTTTTAATTCGATGCTATGATTTACTATTTTACTATTTATCAACTATATTTCTAGGCCACAGATTTAAACCTCGGACAAACACCAATGACTTTTTCTGTTGAAATTTACGGGTTTGTGCGTTAATAATTAAATTTAATATTTTAAGGTGAAGGAAAACATTATGAGGAAATATATATCACGGATATGTATAACCTACCGATCCACGTTAGGGCAGGATGGTGGGTCTAAGCTTCAACCTTTCCAAAAAGGAGAGATGAGGCAGCCCATCAGTTGGTAAGTAACAGGTCTACTTTATTTTACTTTTTCTTCTTTATGGCATAGCCTTATTGCTGTCAAACAACTAATTTGAACATTATTTATCTAATTATTATTATATCTAATTATTATATTATTTATCTAAAATAACAATAAGTTCCAATCTTAATTTTAAATCTAATGAAAATTGTATATATAGCTTTTTCTATTAATATATTTATTATTGATGGTGTTAAGAATGTGATAAAACCTTCATCGTACGTTGATATATAATATCATCATCCTCCTGTCCTTATCCCACTCTAATTGGGGTCGGCACAACATATTATAAACATGCTTTCACATGATTTGGCTGCGTTTTTACGACCGGCCGCCTGCCTGACGTCAACTTACCTTAGTCGTATTTTACGACACCTCGGTGAGAAAGAGGGTGGGTCTATTTTACTAAAACGGATACCACACGGTGGGTCAACTTACCATAGTCTCTTTTTACGACACCTCGGTAAGAAATAAGGTCGGTCTATTCTACTCAGCCGGATACCACACGGTGGGTCGACTTAACTTAGTCGCCTTTTTCGACACCTCGGTAAGAAATGAGGATGGTCTATTCTACTCAGCCGGATACCACACGGTGACTCAACTTACCTTAGTCGCTTTTTACGACACCTCGGTAAGAAGTGAGGGTGGTCTACTCTACTCAGCCGGATACAACACGGCTAACGTTGATATATAATATACTAGCGGCCTGCCCCTGCTTCGCACGGGTATAAAATATATATCCCATGTCATTCAGTGTAAAAAAATGATTAAAACCGATCCAGTAGCTTTGATTTATTCATTACTGCCCGTGGCCCGCAAGCGTTAAATTTGGAGAAAAACAATTTCCTTTCCCTATACCAAGAAGATTTCCTGCTATCTTTGGAATATCTAAATTCATATAGTACATTTTTACTTATTTACTTTTACATTTTCCCTATGTATTTTATTTTTACAATTAATTACAGAATGTCTTTAAACAAACTCTTGAAAGAGGGACATAGCTGCTAAAGTCGAAGTGTTATAGGGCGAAGCGCGGCGTTCTCACGGCATTTTAAATCTGTAATATCTCCGAAAATGTTCACTTAAATTACATACTGTAAACGGCCATATTGATCTACATTAAATCAACTATTTATTTAAGGTACTTAATTGGATAAGGATTAATGCTGTATTGTATAAAAATTGCTTCAAAAATATGGCATTATTTTTCGTAAAAAGTAAATGACAAAAAATGCTATAGTGGGTTATCCATAAGAGATAGACATATACCATCGCGGACTTTTCTGTAGACCTTTTCAAGATGTACAAATATTTTGGTACATTATTTTGATAAATCTCGTAGGGTTTAGCCTGCGTTTGCAATGTAAGCGGAAAAAAATGTAATTATTTACAGAAACCTCAAAAATTACAGTATGTCTCTACTATGTATTGAATTTTCTTATACGTACAAACCTTCCTCTAGAATCACTCTATCTATTAAAAAAAACCGCATCAAAATCTGTTGTGTAGTTTTAAAGATTGAAGCATACATAGGGATATACGGACATAGGGACAGACAGAGAATGCGACTTTGTTTTATACTATGTAGTGATATTATTTATTTTTACAATTGATTAGACAATGTCTTTACATTCAACATTCATAGCTTTCTTATCATTAGACAATATAAACTTGAAAGAAGGACGTTTAGTTGCGCCTCCGGTCGCTGCTAAATTCGAGGTGCTTATAGGTCGAAGCGCGACCTCCTCGCGGGATTTTAAATCTGTAATATCTCCGAAAATGTTCACTTAAATTACATGCTGTAAACGGCAATATTGATCTATATTAAATCAACAATTTATTTAAGGTACTCGATTGGATAAGGATTAATGCTGTATTGTATAAAAATTGTTTTGAACATAAGGCATCATTTTTCGTAAAAAGTAAATGAAAAAAACTGCTATTGTGGGTTATCCATAAGAGATAGACATATACCATCGCGGACTTTTCTGTAGACCTTTTCAAGGTGTACAAATACTTAGTACATCATTTTGATAAATCTCGTAGGGTTTAGCCTGCGTTTGCAATGTAAGCGGAAAAAAATGTAATTATTTACAGAAACCTCAAAAATTACAGTATTTCTCTACTTCGTATTGAATGTTATTATACGTACAAACCTTCCTTTTGAATCACTCTATCTATTAAAAAAAACCGCATCAAAATCGGTTGCGTAGTTTTAAAGTTTTATGCGTACATACGGAAATATGGACTTTGTTTTATAATATGTAGTGATGATCAGTATTATTCGCAACAACGAAAATGTACTGAGTGTTTGTAGCAGTTGAAAATAAACAATTATTTCCTTTGCTAGGGTGTACGCGGAACACGGTCGTGAAGTAACCGTAGGGTGCCGAGTGCCTCACAGGAGAATGGGGCAACTGGAACAAGAAACATTTATGGTATTTCACGCTTAATTGAAAATTATGTGTAAAACATTTCGAATAATTTCTTCATGTGCGATGTATGTAAACTGATGACATACGTCATACGAATATTTGTTTCACTCGACTAGGAGTTTTTTAAACGCTGTCAGTTTGAACAAATTGCAAGGTGGTGCCTAACATAGTGTGCCCCAAACACGATTCTGAGGAAGCATGCATGGAGGAGGAACGTGGAATATGAAATCGTTAGCCAACACAATGAAGCCTTCTCAATATTTAAAAGAAATTGGACAAATTAAATTAAATTAAAGTTAATTTAAAAATTTTGGTTATTACTTTGAAATATTTCCTTGCTTTTTCACGCCATGTGGTATTCCGTGGAATAGAATAGTACCACTCTCTTTTCTTAGCGAGGTGTCGTAATAGGCGACTAAGGTATGTCGACCCGCCGTTTCGTATCCGGCTAAATATAGAATAGACCACCCTCATTTCTTACCGAGGTGTCGTAAAATACGACTGAGGTAAGTTGACATCAGGCAGGCGGTCGTAAAAACGCAGCTAAATCAAGTGATAGCATGTTTATAACATGTTGTGCCGACCCCGCTTAGAGTGGGATAAGGGCAGGAAGATGAAAAGATGATGAATTTACTTGCTTTTTCATTCTTTTATCAGCATTGTTAAGTTATACCTTTATGTTATCGTTAAGTTATAATACAAAATTAGTTAATAAAAATTGTATGGGAGCAACAAATACATCAAATAATTTTTCTTTGCCTCCTTTTGTACCTATACCGTATTAGAACGGTGGTAGCGCCGAATCTGATCACTGACCCATGAACCGAACAGAAAGGAAATTTTCTTCCAAAGAAAATACGACAGTATAAATAACTCCATTGCCTCCTACATCACCCTATGACAAAAGAGTTATCGGTGCGTTGAAAACAAAAATGGCAACCTGATTTATTATAGGCCCACGTATTAGCCCCGGTGATTTGGGATTGGGAGTTTCTAACGTAAATTTTTGGTAAATTTATTATATTATAAACGTTTCATTTTATTTACAAAAATTTTCAAATTAAATTTCATTAGAAATTTAAATTTCCAAAATTATTCAGGTAAGATAAATAAATGATTTTAAAAATACTTTTAAAAGTAAAGTAGAGGACTACCCTGTTATTGGGCAGAGACCTCCTTTGTCTTTTGGAAAGAAAAATTGTAGCTGAGACCCACTATGCTACTCCAAAGCGGATTGGCAGGTTACGCATGTTGCAAGAAATTTCATGGTTTATTGAATACCGATTGAATTGTAAATACAAATTAAAAATAATATGTTTATTATAAAAAAAAACACCACGTCACGTTAATCAGGGCTTTTTTTTTTAATTTAAAGACTTTATAGATAAATCAGTAAGAAAGAGAGTTCAATATTTTGGGCGTCTTCCGTAATTAAAAATGTAATAATTTAATAAAGTTTTCGGTATCTATGAAATCATTATCGAAAAATCTAACAGAATATATCGACATTTGTCTTTCTAAATGAGATATTAAAACATGCATAGCTTATTTCCATAACTTGAAATAGTACCCGAAAAAACTAGCGAGGTCATAAATTTAATAGAAACGAAATCAAAGATTGGAAGCCAAAGATATCAGAACTCGATATTGATGAATAATCGTCGGCACTACCGGTGTGGTGACCAGCCGGATACTCCAGATTTATACCCGGGTACACGGGTGAACAGGGCTGAGGCGGTGTTTATAATGTCTACTACATAAACATCGAATGTAGTAAATGTAACCAGTAGGCTTAGTGCGAGTTTTATTAACTTACTCGATCGCGTTAGCGTAACGCTAATTTGTATGGCGCTGAAATAACGGTCACTAGATGTCACTGGTAAAAATATCACAGCACACTGAGCTTATGGCGTGATCATATTTTTACGAAAAATAAGTCCATTTCATTTTTATTTAAATTTATTTCATAATAATTATTTTTTCATATTTTTACTCCAAAGTTAATGAATATTTTTTATTTATAAATCACAAGCAGCCCGGCCGTTGCTTTGGCTCAGTCTGATTTCGACTTCCCCTCGGAACAAAATTGATAGTTCTAAAAAATGCTCCGATCGCCACCATTCTGTACATTATATTTAGATTATACACTGAGACAATCTTGTCTAAAAATTTCATGAAAATCGGCCCAGTCGTTTCGGAGTTTATAAGAAACATAAATACATACTTTCTCCTTTATGTACTTACATAGATTAATATAGGTACTACAAATAATACGTATATAGTATTATCAAGAAATATTATTGTATACGATAATACAGTAAATGTGAACATTGTTACGCTTTCAGGGCTTATAAGGGTTTGAAATCGTGATCCCCATCGAAAGACTCGCAATTTTGTCGACCGCTAGAATATCACAGCTATCATAGCCAATTAGTATATACCTAACTTTATCAATTTCATGGCCTAAACCCACGATGTTTGAGTACTCTTCATAAGGTACGATGGCCGTTCAAGTTGAGGCCGCGATTTATGGTGTGGAAACGTCATCGGGCACGTTTGGGATAAATCATATGTTTGCTTAGCGCACGACGTCTAAATTTCTCGGATGTATGCTTGAATTGTCTTTGTATTTATGGCAGGGGTGTAATTGTTTGAGTCGGTCGGCCGCTGTGCGTGGTTTCTGACATATAGCTATACTTGTTTATATTCACTATATATTGGTTGAATACTGTTATATAATATCGCCGTGTGGTATCCGGATGATTAAAATAAACCACCCTCATATCTTACTGAGGGGTCGTAAATAATAATTATAACAATAATGTATGAATGTTGAAAAAACATTATTAATAAAAAAAGTGTGTAAAGGTCAACTCATTAACTGCTTAACTTATCCCTAAGACAGAGATATCTCTTTGTTTTAGCCAGTTAGCCAGCTAACCTACGAAGTGAGACAATTATACTTTTTATAAGTTAACTTTTTTAACTTTTCGTTTACGACTTGACAATTTGTCGGTATTCTATCTATGATATTATAATATAGCTTGTTGTATTTGACGAAAATGTTATTCAAAACTATTCCCAACCGCTACCGTATTTGATAAAAGACGCCGTTTACATTCACAAATCTACAGGTAGGTCAGAAACAATTGGCAAACAATATTAAAATCCAACAAAAGAGAAGCGAGCGGCCTCCCGCGGGATTTGAAATTTACGACGCATTGTCACTGATTGTGCAACAAAACAAGCAGAGTAGGAAGTCAGGTATGTTTACAGAAATCAGAATTTGCATGAAGTTTGGAGCTTTCACTTTTATTATCCGAATTAGAATAATAGGACCGTTTCTAAACGAGCGCAGTAGCCGAATAGTTGGTACGTGTTGTTTTGGCTCTTACAAACGGTAAGTGACAATTACACTGTTTTTTTAGCCTATGTAGGTAACGAAAATATTTTATTATTATAATCATTGTGCGATATACAATCAATCCATAGGTCAATCTACACTATATTTGACTTTTATGCCATATTATTGTAAACAATCTATGTAAATTATTACGATGCTATTAAATTAATCTTAGAGTCAATTTTCCTTTTTTAAGAGTAATTCTTTCTAATATGATAATTATGCATGAAATAAATTAATTACAACAGGAAAGAGAAATTGTCGTTTGATGTGTTCAGGTTAAATCATTTTAGTTCAAAAGAATTACCAAATATTTGGATATAGTTGAAAATAAAATTTAGCTTGAATAAACTTTGGGTAATAAATTATCCAGTTATATTTTACGTAAGTACCTAATGTAATTTTAATATGTATAAATTTAGGCGCTGATGGTACTGACATATCCTTGTAGGATAATAGTCTTTAAAAAAATAATGATAAAAAAAAATTAGCTATATGATAAAATAAGAATAGCTGGGGTATTTGCGACCTCGTTTGCGGTAAATTGAGTGTAGTATCTATAATAATATGTGTATTTTCTCTGTTCCGAAAAGGAAAAGTGGATTAATTTTTTTCTCCTTACTTAATCTTATTATTCCTGAAAGCGTTAAACACAGACGGACAGACCTTCGCATGTTATAATATTCGTATGGCTTTACTATAAAATGTGGATATTAACTGCGATTATAAGACTCATAAAAAATATTATCTATTTAAAACTTAGTTTTGTGGTCGGTCACTTTAGTTCTTATATAGGAAAATATATATCTGTCATAAAATGACTTTCTAATCGATTTTTTATCGCATCATAAGATATTAATTATTTTATTGCTGGTTATATTTATCATTTTATTAACAATAAATTTGGTAATTTTGATTAAAAAACATATGTGCCCCGTTATATTCTTCTAAGAAAATAAAAAGCTTTATAGACGAAAGCGTGAGAAATTTACCTGGATTTGATGTTTCATTTTAGACATCAAATTCAAAATATTCTTTAGTCAAGTAAACTTGTAACAGGTGCTTTTCAATCGTCAATTCTACTGCTTGTTCGAAAAGCTGTTCTTAGCGTGAAGAGCCAGCAGGAAACTCGGCGGTTGCTTTTTTTAAAATAAAATTCTTAATACTAATTACCTACAATTACTCATTACTGTGTAGTACATCTAGTATTCGGTTCGAAAAGAGAGAAGAGAGAGAAGAGAAGAGTTCGAAATATCCACACATTCTTATCATCTAAGTAATCCTCCACAGTAGAGTAGGCTTTTTGTATCAGCCTCTCTTTAACAGAAAGATTAAAGTTTCTCTCTTTAAAGTTGATTGCGGAATTTTATTATAGAATCTTATACCCAAACACACAAACAACTAACATACTTTTAAGCAAGGCGCAAAGCAACCGTTAATGCACTCAATGCTACACGATTTGCAGTCGCTTTAACCCTGGGGCTACTTGAGATTCTACAATAGATGCGTTTCCCAGGTCTAGTCTCCAATCGACCCTAGCACCAAAACGCCCATCGTAAAATCCTTCCTAAAAAATGCCGAAGTCTTGACACCATGAACTATCACATAAAAATGTCTAAAATCTCAAATAAAAGTTTCTGATAAGTTGTATGAAAATTAAAATTACATCAATTTCTTTATCAACAATTATTTTTGTTTTTTGTATTCATTATAGCCTTTTTTGGTAATTTCATAATAAAATATATTATTTTATCTTAGCGATCATCATTCATTATTGTTGTCTTTAGTCATAATAGAAATCATATCAATTTTATAGACGTGTACGTTGTTGTAATACTATTTTTTTGTTGTTAATTAATTTGAATTTGAAAGCTGGAAGGTTGTAGTGCTCAATATGAAAACTAAAATACGAATAAGAATAACTAAAGTAAGAACAATACTATCTTGTTATTTCAAATAATATTATTTTTGTTAGCGTATAGATTTCAAAAGCTCCAAAAAGTTATTGAACTTATGGGTAGCGCCATCTTACTAAACTTAAGAGAAACAGCTCCACCAAAACAAAATTCTTATTAGACTAACAAGGAACCATTTCATCCCCAAAGTCACCCCTAAAATATACTCAAACGCGAACCATTTGATCACAAGCTACAAGCGCCATCTGTAAGATGGTGCTGGAACTTTCAAAAAGCTTGTAGTTCTACAAAATTCCGCGACAACAGCGCCACAGTTAGAGCTTTTGAATGAATCGAAACAATTAATGGGAAAGATATTTTAATTCAGAAAAGATAAAGTCGTTTTTCCGTTGCGGAGATTGCGGTTACGATGGAACAGAGTATGCAAATTAACGTGCCATTACATGGTAATTTATTTGAAACGAATGACCACTTTGCGGTGTAGTGCATCGAGCACTGAACGTTTATATGGGGACCCTGACCTTATATCGTGTCAATTTATAGCTTAAAGCCGTTAAACGCTCTTTTACGTAACAGCTGTTGTGTCTCGCGTGATGCCCTAGCACCGTAACCTTGTATAGGAACTTTCACCTGTTTGTTTGGAAATTAAATTAGATTCCTGGACTCTAATTGGCAATTAGAAAGCTGATCACATGTTCTAATATTAATGCCATTAAGTTTAGTATCTAGCATTTTACTATCTAACATTTGATATTATCTTAGCGTATGTAATTTATAGCTAGGCTTATTTAGTATTAATTAAAATGATTAGACACAAATAACATCAAGCTAGGCGTGGAATTTAGGACGTCGATGTTGTCACGCCCTTTTAAAGCAAGACAATGTGGTTGAGTGGTGCTTGTCTCACGTGTAGGTGACTTCAATCAAATTATAGCTTTACTACATTTTCGAAATGTTGATTTTGAAATTATGTAACAACTTTGAAACTTGTTCCGATACTTTGAAACTTGTTGACTTTCAATAAGTAATATCATATAAATTAATTTTTTTATGATATTAAGACAATTATAAATAGTAAAAAATTATGACTTCGAAAGTTGTTTATAAACATCTTTATAAGTCGATATAGTCTTAATATTGTTCAAAAGAAACCGCCTGAGATCCAGGAAATTGAAATCCAAAAAAGCTCACTTCAATTTCATAAAACATGTTATTTCGTGTCAAAACATCACATCATACTGTAATGATTAAATCGGACCGCTCGCTTTCTACTTATATGGTAAGGTTTGATTGAGACTGTATTAAGTATCCAAATAAAAGCTTGTGAAGTTAAGGTACGGTTTCATGGGAGACTGATGCGACAAGAGTACTACTATACGGTAAAGCGATGCCACTTTTGTATAAAATACAGTGTAAGTACATTATTTAAATATGATAGTGATATTTTATTATAATATTAATACATAAAGTTTCGATGTTTGCGAAAATATAAAATGATATTATAAACAATACAACAATATTTATCATTCTTAGTATTCCTCATATTTTATAATAACTTATTGGTAACATAGTTAATCTCTTAACTTATTAATATTTGTGTAACATTTTTTAGTGGAAACTTTATTGATGTATGATACATATATATTTAAAAACTTGTTTAGTAATAGAACCATTGTTTTTTTCCCAAAAATAAAATAAATAAATAAATATATCCGATAAGTTATTTTCAACTAACAGTCTAGTTAGAATCTTTTCAGGAAATGCGTAAAAGTCCCATTAATGCTATTAGAATTTATAAAAAAATAATTTTAAAAAGTAGAGAATTGATGTGGTGTGCTGAACAAATTATATTATAGTATAGATAGTTATAATATCTATATTATAATCTGTATAAATACAAGAGGAACGAAGTAAGTTGTATCAGCTCACAAATTATTTGATTAATTAAATCTGAGACGGTAAGTAAGGATAAAGTGCAATTATACTCACTTAATTATGTTATTTAAGGAGATTAACCGTATCGCTTGAAGATCTTATTACCTTTTAAAATATGATAACATTTCATTTTGGTCTTTAGCATAAATATCGGAAGAAGCTTTTCGTTCTCTTTTTCACGTTAAAACCGCCGCGCCAATTTAATGAAATTTGTTTAGATCTCGAAGGAGCATGAATTGCTAAAAATAATAAGTAGTTTATACACTAAAATAAGAGTGCGTTCCAGCTACTAACTAATAATAGTTAAAAAGTTTAAGTTAACCTTTATTATGAATACCTAGCTTATGGAAGGATGTAACTACACCGTCTGAAGAATTTACTTACATAACTTTTCACATAATATGAATCATTTTAAATCCATTTAAACCCTCAGTGTGAAAACTGTAATAGTTTCAGATAACACTTAATTGAAATATTATTTTAGCGTTTCGTGAACTGATTACCAGAAACATACCTTTACTGTATTTATGAGATGAAACAATATATTTGCAAGTGGTGCGATTTATGAAGACAGCAACGTGCACACGCCCATTTCTCGTACTTATTCGATACAGAAAGAAATTAATCACACTTGCAAAGATTAAGTTCTCATTGTATAATAAATATTAAAGATCATTTATTGAAATATTAAAAATATATGTTTTTACGTTTAACTACGTGTAACTAGTAAACTATAAGTTGAAACATTTTAAAAAGCACTAAGCTTTTTGTTGATTTTGTAGGTAGGAGTAATTTCTTAAGTTAACAGAAGAATTGACGTATTAAAGAACTGTAACAGATAATTTTGAATTTATAATTAATACATAATTTTCTATGAATAATGTAATTAATCTTCAACCTATATGTAGTATAAAAATCTATATGTGTAGTTTAAAATAGATGCTATTAAACACTTTAATGTTTACTATATATAATAAAATTATATGTAAGGCAAATAAAACTGAAACAAATATATCAGTATATACACCTTTTAATACTACACGATGACATAAATATACTAAATCTAAAAAATGCTTGTAAGAATGATAATAAAAATTATCTCGCTAATGTTTGTGAATGAAAAACATGAATGTAAATACTCAAGCCCACAATATCTCTGACAGCTATTTAATAAAATAAAACGTCGGACATAATTGAAAAGATAAAAATCGGACAAATTACCCAATTACAATATTTTAAGCGTAATGACTATAAGAGCTGGCATCTTATTGCTATTAAATCATAATTCTCGGCCATGCGTGTACGCGCCGCGCCAAAAACGTCGGCTCATGTTAAAAGTCTGCTTGGCAATGGTATGAGTATATTGTGAGAAGTTTTTTTTGCCGGTGAAGTTACCCGTTAAGTAAGTGTTGATGCGACAGCAATCTATAATTGGACATCAGTGATATAAACG
The DNA here is from genome assembly GCA_029227775.1 of Morpho helenor. Lineage (NCBI taxonomy): Eukaryota > Metazoa > Arthropoda > Insecta > Lepidoptera > Nymphalidae > Morpho > Morpho helenor. The sequence goes on from JARGCU010000020.1 coordinate 5,967,261, forward strand.
GTTTGTCAAGATCACTTAGTAATGAGCCGATAATCTGTTAAAAAATAATTGTTCGGCCTTTAACTTTTAAAATATAATATTTTACTTATAATACAATCTAGTAGTAGTAGGGTCGTAAGATTTACTCTTTTTTGAGAAGCTATAATACTACAGAACACCTTGGATTGACGAAAACGCATTCCTTAAAAAGATATACGTTCGGGATTAACCAATAACAAAGCGAGTGTTTGTGTCAAATTAATATATTTTATCTTCACTTGGCCTGTTTTATTATTAATTTATAATTATAATAATCTTTGATCATTGTATTAACCATTTGTCTATTAAAAATAGATTTAACTCGTTAACCTCTTTCTGAAGACTTAAAATATGGCGATGTCATTTGCAAATAGGGAATCTTACTCGTTTAGATCAAACACAATAAGGGTGGTATGTTCGAGCGTAATATATTTGCGACTTTGTTTGTGATAACTTAAATGTTAAAATACCCTCAATTTTTGTCAAACTTCAGCAACAAAATATACACAGTTTGTTTTATTGCTGAAGTTATCCTGATGTTTGTGGCAAATTTTATCAATATTGGTCCAATGGATTAGCTGTAAAAGTTTAACAGACAGATAGAATTTTGCATTTGAATTATTAGTACGGATATAGTTACGCACACATTCCATTACTTGATTTTCTCACACTGCACAATATTCCCCCTTTAACAATATTCCTCACTTTAAAAGTGGCAATTAAAATCCATTTTGCGTCCAAGTAAAAGAAGAGGTGAAAAGAAACAATAGTGTTGCAAATGTGAGTCGGATATTACAATAATGGTATCGATTATAATTTGCGTGCGATGAGGGGTGCGATAGGGGGCGAGAGGCGACACGTAAGCGACAGGGTGCCCCAATCGGCGACGCGATCGGCGCTTGCGCACGCCGCACAATACTATCGTAGAAGCGATCTCGGACATGCACTCTCGCGCCATTACGATTGGTCCTCCGACGCGCCTATGCACCGGTGATTAGCTAGTTTCAATATTGTTCCTTCAACTATATAAAGATTAACTGTACCGAGTCCGGTATCTCGTGCCGACAACACGACATGACTTGGATAAGATAATCCCGAGTATTTTAATGGACTTCAATCGTTTCTTTTTATTTTTCGTTATGTTTTAAATTTAAGAATTCAACATTTATTTAGAGTACCATGGTGGGTTAGTTTATTTGTTTTTTATCAGAATTTCTGCGAATAATTGTCTGGTATTAATACACCATATTTTTATCTCTACTTTTAAACTTTTTTATAGTATTATATTCAGTATATTATTTTTGAAAACATTCTTACATAATGTTATAGATCTTTACATACAAAATTATTATACCCATGTATTTAAGTTAAATGAAAGATTAATTAAAAGATAATGTGCAACAAAGACAATTTTTTTTTATTTCATAACTTTGAAACAATTTAATCATTACTAAATATTGGCGAGGGTTTTAAATTGAGCCCATTTTTCTATTGAGTCAAATATTGATATATCGGAGACATTGAAAATTGAACTTTTATTTTAGGAATAGAGTAAGTAAAGTAAGTAAAGCTACTATCCCACTAATGGATATCAATAGCCTGCTCTATCCTTTTGGAGACAAGGGTTTGGAGACAAAGAACCTTAGACCCAATACGCTGCAGATTGGAGTTACACATATCCCAAGATTGCTCTAGAGATGGGCAAGTTTCCTCAGGATATTTCTTCACCGAAAGCTGGTGATAAGGTGCAAATAAAAATTACGCGCACAAGTTTTAACGAAAAATATTCAATATTTCTAGAAGTTAGGTTTACTTTTTGATACTAGAGTAAATTCCCATAGCTTTAAGAAACACCCATTACTCACTGTGTTTACTTTATCACCGAGAATACCAGATTAGTTTAAACAAGATCACATTTATCAATGCTTAAACGATTGCCCTGTGGTATGTGCCAAAACTTTCTAGTCCTTAGAATTCTGTTCGGTCTCTCCCTACGTGCCTGTGCGTACTGAATTCAGACTAGATTCACAGTTGGTGGGCGAACACAACTTGCTAGGTCTAATATACACTTAGATTTTTAATAATTAAAAATATATTAATAGATAGGCATGTATTTTCATCGAGCGTTATATATTTGTTCTGTTTACAGTTGAGACCCTTGGACCATGGAAAGCGCAAAAAAATCATATCCGTTATAATACCTTGGTTAATTGCCTCTCTTGTGAAAAGATGGCTTGCGCCTTTTTCCTACAAAAGCATCAGCTTAGCGATTCAACGCAGAAACGCCGCCAGCATTCTTGAGAACATTCTACGTGGGTATTATTTATATAGTATATAGTGTAGTTTAGTTTAAATTATTTTAGATAGATATAAATTGTATATTTTTTATATAAATTTATACATTTGTGATCTATAGCTCTATGTGATCGATTTTCTCAAAATGTACTGAACGAATGTACGGTTTTTACTAAAAGATGCAAAAAAGTGCAATTCTTTACGAAGGTTAGGTTCATAGAATATTACATAATATTCCTGAAAGGTCGGGATTTGGCACAGCTAATAAGTAAAATAATCTTAACAGTTATAATTTTTAAATCTAGCACTCTATTTTTATCAAATAATTCTTATCAATCATCAGAAGTAACTCTATACTCTACACATTTATACGCTATACAAACTAAAACGCTATACTATACTTATACGCTTTACAAATTACAATATAACGCTATAGGCGTTAAAGTTAAACTTATTAAATATTCAGAACAAAATTAAATGGCACAAATTCCTTAAATATGTTTTATTGAGAAATAAAAGTTACTTAATATTAAAAATTTCCATTTAAAATAGGAAATTTGCATGTGCGACCGAACTTTTATGGCAAGATGACTGACCGGCGGAACGTTTTACGACTTTTGGATTACGAATGCTAAACACCATCATGGGAATAGAAATCTACTAGTTCTCTTTGAGCACACTTTATGTACTACTAGCGCCTATATTTTTTATTTTTCTTACTAACATTATTTTTTATCCTAGACTAGACTGAAGGGATTAGCGTCAACTAGTCTTTTTTTCTAGTTTTAAATGGCTTACTATGTTTGAAATGACCACTGGGTTGAAACGCCAATACTGTGGCCAAACTCTGTTCAGGTTGGGATGAAGACTTCCGCTAATGGTTACGTCCCTCCCCATAGCTTAGACTATTTACACAATTTAGCTTATCGTCTAGTTATTCTAAATAAGAATTGGCACGCCGAGTGGTATCCAGCTGTATAGAATAGTACCACCCTCATTTCTTACCGAGGTATCGTAAAAGGCAACTAAGATAAGTTGACCCACCGTGTGGTATCCGGTTAAGTAGAATAGATCACCCTCTTTCTTACCGAGGTGTCGTAAGATGCAACTGAGGTATGTTGACGTCAGGGAGGTGTTCGGTCGTAAAAAACTTGTTGTGTCGACCTCACTTATAGTGGGATAAGAGCAGGAAGAGGAAGTGGCGTCAAGCCGAGTCAACAGGCGTTCTAAAGGTTCTCTAAAAGCTTCTCTAAGGAAGCCTGTTGACTTTTGTCATATATGCAATACAATAGAGGGATGATTGTGACAATTTATCATGGCGAGATGTGATAAGGCAGAAAACTTAGACCTCGCTTTGGAAGACGAAGTCACTATGTGTGTACTACATGTGCTGGAAATCATGATTTGATTATTAGGGCCATGTGGGACACTTCGAAGATGTATATATTATTTTCCTCTGGATTTTTAAAATATGACTTAGATAAGCATTTAAAATGTGAGCTATGGTGTCAATGTCTCTGTGAAGGTCAACGTTCCACATGATGCACAGACAACCAGTTGCTATCCGTGCTGATTTTTATTTCCTTGATATGTTAATTTAACGTATGTTATTACGTACTGATCGCGGAATATGGGCACGTGGAATAGTCTGAAAGTCCGAATCAATGGTTGAGGTATAGTAACAATCCAACCCAAATAAATATTAATAAGATTGTGGAACAGAAAGTGGGATTTTACCAATTTTTTTGTTTTACGAAAAAACGTTGAAAGAATAACCACGAAGCCATTGTTCATTCATTTCATAAATATTTAAGACACAGGTAGATATTAGCATTTTTATTAGAATTAGAAGCTTAAGCATTAGCATTAGAAAACCAAAAAGTGGAAAAAATAGAGCTACTGGTGAAAGTTGCCTGCATATATCAACATCGAAATTTGTGTAATATGTTTTCTAAATTTGGAATCGATTTATGAGTATGAAAATAAGAATATATTTGTATTAGCAAAATTAACTAATAGTTAGAATAGTATAATATTTTAATAGAATACTAAAACTATTAACTTAGAACTAAAATAAGTAAGAGTTTAACAGCTTAATAATGAATTAATTTGAATACATCGGATTTGATTTTTTGGTACTTCCATATCCAATTTTAATGTTTAATAAAATTGATAGTATTTGCATAAATAAAATATATAATTATATAAATAATAACTCCTATTAGAAATATTTTAGCGCCTTGTCAAATTTTGTTCATTATGAGTTGGTATTCATATTTGTTAATTTTAGGGAAATTTCTGAAGTATAAATCTTTTATAATAAATAAAATCTTTTACAATAATAAAACATATAAAAGCTACAAACAAATGAAGTTCATATTTCTCTCATAAAATTTACAATCTTTGTATTCTTGTTTGTTCATCCTATTTCTTGAATCAATCAAAGATCGAACACCTTTTAAAATAAATTGAACCAACGCCAATCAAACGAATCCGGTGTAAGAAATGGTTCAGACATGGACGAACTGATGGCTCTGCAGACATAAGACATTAATATATTGCATATACAAAATATTAAGTGACTGATATGCACTTTTATTGCGTAATATAGAAAACAAACCTTCTAGATCTGTATAAAATATGATGCATAACGATGCACAGTAGAAGTGCCTTCTACGTTAATAATAAAATATATTACAGTTTACCGAAACTGTATCGTTGAGCAAAAGAAAAAATAAATTTATATATTTAATAATGAGGTAAAATTAAATTTAACAATGGTTAAAATATAATAGTGGTCATGACACGTCACGATACTGTCACTAACTTTAATAAATTAAAATTAGAAATTATAAGTTTCAGATAATCTAAGAAAAAATCATTTTCACAGATCAAGGAATCAGTATTAGACTTATGCTAATGCTAATTAAAAAAGCGTCCACTTAAGGGACAGATTAAAAACGGTTTGTCGGAATCCACATGATTTAAAATAAACGAAATAATCTATATATAATAAGAGAAATCTTACGTGAGAGACGTCCAGTCCACTCGAAAAAAATTTGCGACGAAAAAGCAGCGTAGATGTGTCGCAAGACATTTTAGCCGGATGTTTACGATGCTTACACCTACAGTCGAGTTGAGTGACATAACAATATCAATCTAACGCAAAAGCTCGTCGAGGTGTTTAATGAAGTGATAATTTGCATAGTCGCCTTGGTGAAAACTCGCTGTATTCTCACGTCTGTCTTCTCAAGCAATTTCCTTTTAAGGACACTTTGTAGTAAACAAGTTATAAATTATAATACTTTTCGTACAGCGTTTAATCCTTAGTTCTAAGTTTTTGTATAATAAGTTTATACATTCTTTACGTATCATGTAGTAGAGTTAAACAAATAATTAATAGATTTATCATGCTTTACGTGATTGTATAATTAACTATTACTGTTAATTATGATAGTAGTAAATTATGCAATCATTTGCACACAACACAATTTGTTCAACAAATGATTACACAATTTATTTGCCATTAATTGTCTTATGTTTATACTGTACATATTTTTTTCAAATGATTGAGTAAGAAAAAACGTATGGTCCGTAGTCATTAATTGATAATTTATTACCTCTTTATAATTTTTGAAAAAAAAATCTAAAAAACTCATGTCATATTCAAGATGGATTCCATTTTTTTTATAGTAAATATTTTAATAAAATCACAACCGATCTTATAAATATTTATTTTAATTTTTTTATCTCATCATCGTCATAATCATTAAAAGCACTACACAACCATTCCGAAATATAAACTTCTCCCAATACTTTCATATGGCTTTTTTAAGCATTTAGCAACACGAATCAGTTTATTGCAATAGTTAGATTTTTACCATCCTAGCTTCGTTTTTTTTAACTTACAATGTACTTTTTGAAATTAAGCATATGAAATTTTAAATAAAAAGTGTATTCTAGAAACATATTTTGGACATTAAAGTTTACAATGATATATTTATTAGCCGAGGGGAAACATTTTATGATAGAAGTTTTTATTACATTTCGAAACGCAAGCAATGTAAACATCTGCCGCTAAGGAATGATCTAGTAACGGGATGGGTATGTGATGTTCCGAATGTCAATCTAACGCGGAAAAGCCGTGTGTAATGAAGTGATAATTTACATAGCCGACGTAGTGGAAACTCACGCCATTCTCACGTCCTCTGTCAACCGTTGCTCCTGTCCTTTCACAGACTCTCAGTCTAAATTGCATTTATATATGCTCCAGTCGTATCACAGAGAGCTGAGCTGAGATCCGACACTGCATTTCCATGTTTTAACGAGAGCGTACTTAAACTATGCATAACCAGTTGATAATGGGATGGGTGACTTGTTCAAACATAGAGAAGAGAGAGTATTAATTACTACTATAAATGAAACGGCAACGATTTTCATGAAATTCAGCGTGTAGGAGTTTTTGGGGGAGAAAAATCGATGTAGATTTCATTAAAAAAAGTCGTTTTATAGCTGTTTTCGGGCATTAAAAAAATGCTAAAATGTAGTATTGAATCCAAATTATATTTAAGCTGTCAAACGCAAAGCTCTTATAGCCTTATGGTAACGAGCAACCTAAAAAGTTCAAAACCTGGGATCGATTCCCACGTGTCGCGCGGCGCTTTTTTTCTTATTTTATTTTTTTTAATTTGATTTATTTATATATTTAAAAAAATTATCGAGTAAGGCTCTGTCACCCTGCACTGGCACTAATACCTTTAACCCTATACCTTAATAATCGTTTTCTTCCAAAATTAGGTTTATGTGGTTCCTCGAATCCTTTTAATTTCTTCAAAAATAATTTACATTTTTTAAGCATATGTGCTATTCTTAACTAACTTATTACTTAAGTAATTAAGATTAAAGTAGTAATTAGCGTGTTAAAAATGGTAGCATGTCTTTTCTTGGCTAAAATAAAGATGAGATAACAGTTTTACACATACGTCCTAATTTTTTATTATAACAAAAACATGTATTTTATTTTCTAATTGCCTATAACATTTAATGGTCACAATTTTACGATGCTCAGTGCAAAATTACATGCATTTATTAAAATTAACTACAACGCTTTAATGTACGGAATAAATTTAATGGTCTTTTTTAAGATGAAACTAGCAAAAAATAACGAAATTAAGTTTCTTGATTAGAACTTACGTACAATTGCTTTATTAACTTCTTTGATGTGTCCAAAATTTACCTGAAAAAGAAAGAAACGTTGTTAAATAAAGCATAAAATGCATAAAATAATTAGAGCGCTAATAGGTAAAATAATGCAGCCCTATATATACATGAGCTACCATTAATGAATGCTAGTAACCGCGGTTGACGAAAAGATTTATGTTAGACTCTTACCCGCTAAAACTTCATGATGTTTCAACATATTACAAGGGCACATGGCTACTGCAATCACGTCAGAGTAGCCGCCCAGTGTTAATACTCCTGATAAGCCTTGTAAAAACCTTTTCCTAAACAGAATCAAAAAAGCTGTGGTAGCCTAGCGGTAACACCGTGCGATTCTTTCGAGGCGGTCACGGGTTCAAACCCGGGTAGACACCAATGAGTTTTATTGTTAAAACATGTGTCTAATTGATAATTACAATTTATGGAAGGTGAAGGAAAACATCGTGAGGAAACCTGCATATCTCTAGAGATATGTGTTACCTACCAATCCGCATTGGAGCAGTTCTTACCTCTAATCCTCCTCTCCAAAAACGGAGAGAAGAGGCCTATTCTCAGCAGTGGGATATTTACAGGCCGCTACTTACTTTAAACCGACTCACTGGAAACACCTAATGCATTAGCTGCCTTGGGTTACCTTTCTCTATCAGGTCTTGCACAAATGATCTTCATTATTTGTCAGCGAAAGATTGGATTGGAAGATGTGAACTTCCAAACCCTTTCCATCGTCAAAAAAATGATACATATTTCTTTAATTTTTAACAGTTATTACTTTCTTAAGGACACATTCATCGTCATTGCAAATACAGTATATCTAATTTAATGTTTTAATTTTAATTGTGAAATTGAATAACTTAAATTTCTTTAACAAAACCGCCACTAAAACACTAAACTAAACACCACATTGAACATATCATAAAATTAAATATAAGATAGGTTCATAAAGCCGGTTATTTTGCTTAAGTTGATTCGTTTTCAATTAAAATCGATTAATAAAGTCAATCAGAGCAATATAAAAAAATCGGCAACCCTGGCATAAAATGAAAAACGAGTCGAATCAATTAAGGGGCGCCTCTACCGTTTGGGTGGTTCGGAGCGTGCGCTAAGCCTCGGCGCACAATCTGACATTTATGAGTGCCATAAAAACGCTCAAGTAGTGACTTTTACTACTTGTTTAGTGAACATAAATGTCTTTGCCTTACCCGCGCTCAACATCGTCCGTATTTAAAAGCGCACAGTTTCGTGCAGTTTTGCTCCTTTTGCTTCTTTTTATTTACTGTACTGTACTGTTATGCAACTGTATAATGCTTTGGGTTACTTTTCAGAGGCGATTTATGAGTGTCGTCTTTTGTCTTTATTTTACCGCTGCGAACATGCTTGTTTTAGTTTTGGCGATGTTTATAGAGCGCAGTAAATCGGCGAATTGCATTTACGACGGCCGCAACACGGAATTGAGATGCAACTATGTAAAAAGATGTAGAATGTTGCTCGTCAAAGATGTTTAGATGTAATAAATCAGTGTTAATCTATGATAGCCACGTAGTTCGGCTCCTGTGGTGGATGTTATCTTGATTATGTTTATTGACTGTGAAATAAAGGAACTTAACTTTATTAGTATTCAAGTGGTGTGAAGATATTTGAACCTTTTTAACGTTCTGTTTTGAATGCTGCGTTCAATATTCATAAAGCCGTTTTATTGATTGAATGAATACTCTTTATTATACGTAAGAATATAAAAATCGTCTTAGTGATGATTTGGCTATAATAAAGATTTGTGTCCAGTCTTTAAACAAAATAATTATACAAGGGCTTATCAAAATAAAGGGTCTGATTTTTATCTATATTCTAAATATGTTATTAAGACTTTCATGCGAACTCAAAAGCATGCTGAATGCAAAATGGACCAAGAAGAAAGAAAAACGGGAAGTGTAGGACAAAAACTAAGAAACAACTATGTGATCTTAAAAAAGGTAGAAGTAAACTTGGATTTGGAGTCACTTGACTTGACTCTTAAACATGATCAAACTTCATTATCATCCTGTCTTTCTTCCATTCTTAGTGAAGTCAGCAAAACAATTTGTCACATGATTTGGCTTGGTATTTAACACCGGCAACCTGGCTGATGTCCTTACCTTAGTCGCCTTTTACGACACCTCGGTAAGAAATAAGGGTGGTTCTACTTAGCCGAATACCACATGGCTTAAAAAACGAACAAACTTATGAACTTAAAATATGTAATTTATAGACTTAGGCGTTACTTTGCGGAGATCCATAATACAAAAGTAATAATAAAATTATTTTGCTACTCTACATTTAGCACTATATATATTTTCTATTTTACTTCATCGCGGAGTATAGCAAAATAATTTTATTATTACTTTTGTTTAAAATATTTAATCTATTTTTTTTATAAATGATAGAATTTATAGTTACAGTATATACATTAATTATAATTAACAGCATAATTTATAATTTCGTTTTTATAATTTTGTTGAGAATAATTTTGTTTTTCTCACCTTGGTTAGTTTATGTCAAATCTATCTATACTTTGTTTATGTTCCAAATACGTGAACGCAGGTTGATAACAAAACGGAAGTGGCCAGTGTCCTTTTTTAAATGTAATCGAATAAGTATTATCAGATGACACTTAATTTACATTGTTTACGACTTGAACATTCTTTCACGACATATACACTTTGAAATTCATTACGTTTGGCGCTTTATCTGATTTTACATAAACTCTTTTATTACCATTAATTTAAATAATATTTCCACACCAATAATTATGACTTATTTAAAAGATAAAACCTTAGATAATACTTGCATTTAATATAATACATTATTCAATACAAATAAATAATAATTAGTTGAACGAAGATTCTTTAGATTTCAATTCGATATCACATTATATGGTACAATTATGAAATATAAACAAAATTATGACGTGGTTTATTTTTATATTCTAAATAAATTTATTTGTTTATTCCGGATAATTATTAAAATTTATTTTGATGACTCTAACTATGTAATTGGAAATACATATTTATATTAAAATATTATGAGTAGTGTTCGATTTAAATTCTTTTACATATATTATGAGCGTATAAAGTATAATTAAAATTAATTTTGACTTATAAGACTTACTACGTGTACTTTTGGGTGTTTTTCAGAAATCGAAAATTTACTCTTAGATTTTCTTCCAAACGCGTCACAAAAGTATGACTTAAATATTTTTAAATTCTTCGAAATAAAGCTGGCAATAATCTGATATATTTGCTTGGTGTTTTCATAGATATTATCAATTGATGATTACACTAATGATGTCAGGTACAAAATAACGAGCAATTAGACTTCATGTCATACATGAGTATAATTTATACCATAGCTTATTAACGGGAAGTAAATTACATGATTATGTGATTTAACATAACTCATACAAATATATTAAATTCAAGGAATCTGATATTTGAATAGTTAAGAATGATTTATATATAGCGCGGCATAAACTTTCTTTGTTGAATATGTCATGTATAAGACGTGCCGGATAACAGAGGTTTAAGTAGGTATTAGAGTAATGAATATTTAATCTAAAATATATAAAAGTGAGGAAATATTGATTGTGTGATTAATTTTATATATCAACTATCTGTGGAAATCAGTATGTCACAAAAGTAGGTATTGTGAGTTAACCATAAGTGTTAGAGACATGATATCTCGGACTTTTTTGTAGTATTTTTGTAGACCTACAATTCTCTAGTACATTAATTCAATGAATCTCTGCTGGTTTACGCAGCGTACGCGACTATCTCCTATTAGGCGAGTTTTTCACAACCAAGTCACCTCTTAAACAGAATTTACGTAAAACCGTAATGTACTATGATTCTAAATCTTCCGGAAGAATTGTACTATCTTTTAGTAAAAACTGTTCAAAAATCAATTTAGTAGATTTTGAGAAAATCAATCACATTCAGACAGACTGCTTTTGGGGACTTTGTTTTATAATAAATATAGATATAGATAAAAAAATACTACCATTATCGGAAGTGTGTTAGAGAAACTTTTATATTTATGATGAAGTATTAACAAAAACAGTTGTTCCTTGAGTAAGTACAGTAATATTTTAATGTGAGATTATAAGCCTTACACGCAACTGGTCCAACTGTTAATAGATGACTCATTATTTATACTAATTAGTACGCCTAGGGCATTCACCTAGGTTTCGTATGCAGCGTTCATATAAATTTTACGATGTTAGGCATCAACTTAGAGCCCACCCGCGTGGTGTGACGCTAATACCTATCCATATTTCATACCTCTGAAGAATAATAATGCTGTGTCCGGGCGGTAAAACAATAAATGATTACTTTATAGGTATCCTAAGCGGATAGTCTAAGTGTTTACTGGCCCATTGGCGCAGGTGGCAGTGATCCCTGCTGCCGCTCCGCGGATCGTGGATTCGATTCCGACATCAATCATTGAATTGATGTCGGTCGTGTGTCGAATGTCATCAATTTCCTAAAAAAGTATTTGTTATGTCTTCGAGTCTGGATTACTTTTGGATTACGTTGGATAAACTCTTAAATACAAGTGTTTATTTAAAACTATTATGTCCAGCCCGCTTCGCTGGACTTAGTTCAAATACTAAATGCTCTGGTATAGTACTAAAAAAATGCTCTGATCAATACCAAACTTTACAGAATCATACGCTGGATCAATCTAAAGATTGTTTGAAAATTTCATTGAAATCAGTCTAACCATTTCGAATTCTATAAGGGGTATACAAACATATTGAGGCATAGGGCATATTAAGTTAGTTATTTTGGAGACGGATGACCGCGTATGAAATTGTCCTATAAATTTATTTAAGGCTTATCATTATTACAAGTTACAAGTCGTTTTATGTCACACGAATACTTTAAGTAGTGCACATATTTCAAAAATAGCTTTACTTTACCAAAGTAATAATAAAATTATTGTGTTATAATCCGCGATGATAGAAAATTCATCTTATTATTTTATTTTTTACTATTATTTTATCATTACTTTTGTATTATGGATCTCTGCAAAGTAACGCCTTATTCTATAAAAGGCTTTTACTTTCATGTATATACGTGTCAGTATTTAATTATTAAAATTCCTGATAGGTAATGATAAAACGCAATAAGTGGAAGCAGTATGACAGTTACTTATACCTGGAAAGACTATATTTGAATGCTCAGTAGTGATAGAACTTTTTTATAGCTTGCTAACAAAGGAGGCCGCGAGCCTTTCACTAGAAGGCTTTTAATTTGACACCAATTTGTTAGTACTTATTCACTGTCAGTTTTTATGGTATATGTAGTATTGGACTTTTGTCATGAATAGAGTAAATTGCAAAAACAATCAAAGTGGGTTATGGTAAATACAACAAATTAAGTAAAAACCGTAAGTTTAACAGCGTGATAGGAAATTTTCCAATAAAATGACATGTTATTGGAAAATTCATATCAATCAGTCAACATGTTAGCCAATGATATATACATAATTATTGGTCATATTCATTTTGTTCCTTATAATGAATCTCAACCCAAGCCAAGTATATTGTAACTATAGAATGCTATCATTATGCTATCATAGAAAATTTATAAAATAATAGAATAGAAAACATATTTTGAGTTCATAAGTTTCTTCGTTTTTTAAGCCGTATGATATCCGGCTGAGCAGAATAGACCACTCTTATTTCTTACCGAGGTGTCGTAAAAGACGACTAAGGTAAATCGACCCGCCGTGTGGCATCCGCCTTAGAATAGACCAACCTATTTCTTACCCAGGTATCGTAAAAGGCAGCTAAGATAAGGCGACGTAGGCAAGCAGCCGGTCAAAAATACCTAGTCAAATCATGTTACAACAAGTTAGCACTTAGAATGGGATAAGGGCAGGAGAATGATGAATGTTCTATAAGGTTTTATTGAACGTAACTCGTAATCCTATTGTTTTTTGTATTCTTTTATATCTACAGTTATTTATTCCACCTAATATGAAAATGGATGTCACCTAAAAACAACATATTCCTGCTTGTTATGCTCTACGAGACCTGATTATTTTCCGCTCCAAAAGAAAGTCCTTCTGCATACCATAGTAATATATTCGTCCGTCAAATCGTGCCTCGTTTTCGCTACAAATTAGACAATTAAGAGTCGCGGTGTGATGCTATATCTATACAATTAAAGCTGAGTACACCCCGGGCACCTACCGCGGCGATTTTTAATCGTATGTATGCAACGTGCGAATCGCCACCACATTTCGCATATCAATGCGTTCGACAAATTGATGAAAAAGGTCTCGCGCGTGTCGATCACGAATTATACGGAGGTGTGACCGGGGGTTTTGAAATAATTGCGATGTTACATGAATTGTTTTGATTCGGGGAATCGGTGAATCAGAAACAGGAAGCCGCGTTGATTTGTGTTTATCGTTAAAAAGTCAAAGTACAATCAACGAAAATGCTAATTATGATCTATTGATCATAGCTAAGCAGCTTATGGCTAAGTAGATTGGACACATTCCGGAAACACTGAGCAAGGTCCGTGTCTTTGATATAATAGAAGTTGCGTTTAGAAGTTTGGAAGAGCAAGTGTAAAGGGTAAAAGGATCCTTCAGAAGTCTAGACATTTGCGAACGGGCTGTATATACCTCATGCTATGTCGATGTATTTAGCGCATTTAAGCATAGTTTTAACTGTGTTTTGCAAATACCACACCACTCATCACCATCCTTCTCCCCTTATCCCACTCTAAGTGGCGTCGGCACAACATTTTGTAAACATGTTGTCACATGCGTAACCAGCGTAACCCCAATTAAGTATTCTGCGAGTCTTATTTATCAAATCGTATCATTTATTTCTACTTATCCATATCGAGTTGAATATAAAAATGTACGAAGCTACTTTAATAATAGATTTCATTTCATGATATACAATAATAATATTAAACTCAGCAGAGTAGCATAATAATGTAAAATTAAAAATGACATTTCAATTTGAACAAAATTATTCTATAAGCCAGACGCATGATTCTTTTGTACGCAGTTAATTGTGTCTGTTATAAATATATTTAAGTATCCTTTAGCTAACATTTTAAAGCCGTTAATTTTCTTAAAGCTATATATAACATAACTGTCCGGATGCGACTTGCCAGTTTGATAGATTCCGTAATAGTAAGAGTGCTTAGAAAAAAGCCCTTTTCATACTTAACGACTCCATAAAAGTACATAATCGCATTATAAACATATCTTAATAGTTCTATTGTTTAATATCTCAAAGGGTTTATGAAGTGTTACATCGAATAATTAATTGTTAGAGTTATAAATAATGGAAATAAATTGTTAAATGTACCGCGATTTTACCGGATTCTTTTGCTCCTGCTGAACTATTGCTGCTAAGTCAATAAGGAGTCAGTATCGGGGCAATATTGGTACCTATACGAAAATGGTTGCAGTTGTATTGAACATATGATTACCTAACTAGCTGACCCAGCAAACGATTTGTCATATAAAATATTGCTTCCTATTCATCTTAGCGTGATGTATATAGTATATACTTCCTCGATAAATGTACTATCTTACACTCAAATAATTTTTCAAATCCGTCCAGTAACTCCTGAGATTAGCGCATTTAAACAATCAAACTCTTCAATTCAATTCCAAACCTTAGGCAATAATTTTTTTTTAAACGTAATGACGAATAAACGTTAACAACATACCCGCCTTTAAATGAGCAATTTACTCTCAGTTAATTTATTTTATACAAAAATTTATTTAATTTTATACAAAAGTAATGTTAATTATTATTTTCTATATAAAAATAATATTGAATGAAAAAAAATTTGACTGATCCGTTGGCGCAGTGCGTAGTGATCTTGCCTTTAGCTCCGTTGGGCGCGGCTTCGATTTCCACCGAAGCCTAACATTTTCTATAAACAATTTGTTGGTTCTTCGAGTTTGAGTGTATATTTGTCTTTAAGTATGTACTTAAAAATTATATATGCATATATTCATCAGTAAAATATAAAGCCAAATCATGTGACAACATGTTTATAACTTATTGTGCCGACGGGATAAGGGCAGGAGAATGACATACTTTAATATCAAGTGTAGCACTATACAGAACTATTACTATATCGACAATCTGAAGCAATAATAATAACTCCTCAAAGGCCGATCGTAAACATGCTGGACAAACGTTTAGAGCGACTAATAACCGGAACTAATGTTTCATATAAACCCTATGATGTTCGTAACGATCATATAAGAACATAATTTGGTTGACCAACAAAACCGTATCTACTAATATTACAAATGCGAACTTTAGACGATAAAAATGCGTGGATATAAATATTGTTTGACCCTGTACAAGATAGAAACAATTAAATGTAACTAGCATTAAGAATTGTATTTTTTAAAAAGAGCAACCGCCGAGTTTCTTGTTGGCTCTTCTCGGTAGGAAAAGCTTTCTTAACCAGCAGTAGAGTTGACGATTCAAAAGCACTTGTTTACAAGTTTATTTGAATAAAGAATATTTTGAATTTGAATTTGAATTTGAATTTGAAAGTGATTTTATTCTTATTACACTCCAAACGGATGGATTGATCGCGATTTTAGGTACGGTAATAGTTCAAATGTGTTCAAAGGAAGAGTGACATATTATAATACTCTATCTGAATTTGAGAGTGTACACAAATATACTTTCTATATCCTGAAACTTGTCCAACACATATATCTCTACACCAAAGATATCTAAATCATCATCTTCCTTCCTTTATCCCACTGTAAGTGGGGTCGGCACAACATGTTATAAACATGCTGTCACATGATTTGGCTGCGTTTTTACGACCGGCCGCCTGCCTGACGTCAACTTACTTCTGTTGTATTTTACGACACCTCGGAAAGAAATGAGGTTTGTCTATTCTACTCAGCCGGATACCACACTGCGGGTCGACTTACCTTAGTCACCTTTTACGACACCTCGGTAAGAAATGAGGGTGGTACTATTCTTTTCAGGCGGATACCACACGACGTAACCAAAGATATCTAAATCATTCTTCGTAATACAATTAAGGATGACTTCTCAATCATTTCAAAGCTGTTATAGGCCAACATGAGACCGTGTAACTCTTTCTAGAGGGTTACGACTTCAAACCCCGGGCAGATATTGTTAATTGATATTGAGATATTCATTTAAAAATATATGTGTAATTGCTAATTACCTATGTGTAATTGATAATTATATAATTTATCGCACGCACGCACGCTTTTCGTAAAACAATAACATTGCGAATAAATCTGCAAGTATGTAGAGAATTCTTGGGATAGATAGATAAAACTTTATTCCACAAATACATAAAACACATAAAAATACATGCGAATTTAAAGTAAACTTATGTATATGCACAAAGGGCGGCCTTATCACTGAGTAGTGATCTCTTCCAGGTAACCCTTTTTACTGGATTAACAAAAAGAGCGATATAAATGATTATGTGTATCCTATTATTGCATTGCAGCAGTCCATCTCTTCAAAAAGGAGAGAGGAGACCTATGCCCAGTACTGGTATAGTATCAGACCGTTACTTTACTTTCTCAGTAAGTATCTCTCATAAACTCTCGCCATCACCTGTTAAGTTTGATTTAAATGTTAATCAGCTAGTGGTGGAATTATTAATACAGTCTGCCATCGCTTACATTACGCATGCAGATTGGTATGCTAACGAATGATTAACTATGTATGTATGAACTAATTATGAATGAAAAAGGACATTTCAATCGATTGACATTTCATGATTCGCCAATATCTTTGATAACCACAATAATAAGAAATCCTCTTAAATGATTGAAATTGTAAATCAAAGACCTACACACATTTGTCTATATTTAACACAGATTTCATCAAATTCCGTTCTTACTCCGAATATATACATGTTCCTTTTTTTATTTTAAATAAGTTTATGTAAAAAACTGTCGTATGTTATTTAATGTCGATACAAAAAGAGTTTAACGAGAAAATCTTTGGTTTGGTTAGTACATATTACACTGGACTACCAAAACTTCCATAGAAATCCCCTCAAACTATTGAAAACGTATAAAAATTACACACATATTTGTCTACATTTGACAGCAGTTTTTATCAAATTCTGTTCTACCTACGAGAATATATATGCTCCTTATATTTTACTTAAAATTAGTTCATAATAACATAATTTAGAATATATATTTTCTTTAAAAAAACTTTCGTGTGTTTAAAATCGATACAATACCAGAAATTCTGGTTTGGTAAGTATGTATTACACCGGACTACACTGGATCACCAAAACCTCAAAAATATTTATGTTTATCATTCTCTTACCCTTATCCCACTCTAAGTGGGGTCGGCACAATATGTCTTCTTCTTCCATTCTGCTCTATCATTCGTCAACTCTGGTACCACTCCTTTAACATGCATATCATTTTTCACACAATCCATCCATCTTTTTTACGGCCTCCCCTAGCCATACATCCATCCATATCCATATTTAAAACTCTTTTGGTCACATGATTTTCATCCCTCCTCATTGCATTACAAAAATATTTATCTTAAAACAGAAATTCCTCTTACAGAAACCACACAAACTATAATACAGTAACGAGACTAACTTTACTGAAGAACAGGCGATAAATAGTTTACCCAAGTCATACTTTTTTAAGCTAGATATTTGCAGCGTTGCAATTTATAAATAGCCTATTTGTCGCTCTTTATATGCGCATATTTCCAATTCAGATGTACGTATGAATAGGAGACTAGGTTTTTGTCCTGAGAAACTATTTATAGTGAGTTTTATGAGGTGTCGACAAGCAGTCTGACGAATACATAAATAATCGATCGCTTAATATGTTGTCTATCTAAAAGAGTGCATCTGATAAATGGTAGATTAACATCGGCAATATTTAACATGCAGCGGATATCGAAATATTTTAAATAGTTGCCATATTTTATAACATTTTAAAATGTGAATACAGAACAATATATCTTTATATATAATATACGTATATTTATTACGTACGTACGTAAATACTACATTCATTGTAACGATATATAAATAAATAAATAAATATAAATAAAAAAAAACTATGTCACAATGTACGGTTAAAATACTTAAAGATCATAAGTCCTAAGATTATTTTGCTATAATCCACGATAAAGTAAATAGAAAATATATATAATGATAATGTACAGTGGACTATCCGTTTTCATACTTGATACCTGCAGGGTTCCTAAAAACATATGCACTATAAATCTCCACCACCGCTACCACAATACACAAGCAATACAAACATTCACTATTACAAACTCAACAATTGTTTCGCCCCGCAACCGAAACATCATCAGGACATAGACCCACGGCAAAATCGTAAAGCCAACTTGCGATTTTGTCGTGTATGAAAACGGATGATGGTCCGCTCTATATTTAGCATTATATACTCCTCCTAACCTTATCCCACTCTAAGTGGGGTTGGCACACCATGTTATAAAGACGTTGTCGCATGGTTAGTCTAGGTATTTTACGATACCTCAGTAAAAAAGAGGGTGGACTATTTTACTCATCCAGATACCACACAGCTCAATCAACAAGCGACATTAAGCATAAAATATATTTTCTATTCACTTTATCGCGGATTATTGGAATAAAAAAATATTAATTTTGTATTATGCATTTTCGCAAAGTAACGCCTAATTCTATAAATAATTATAAGTCCATTGCTATTTTAACTAGGCGCATCGCCCATACTCTTTACTCCATATAACTCACGTACTGAAAATTATTTGTGTTACAAGTACCTGACTAGGTGTTTTCGATTTGGCAAGTTGACAACAATTCAATCAACAGTGGAATGTTGAATTCACAGAGCCTTATCAAATGTATGTATCACACGTGATCTTGATTGAAATCAAATAGAGACACCTTTGAAACTTCATTTTAAGACATCAACTTTCAATTTACAATATTTCATTGTACTCTTATTGTAATATAAAAGACAAATATGTCAATAAATCAAATCAATCAAATCAAAATAATCTTTATTCAAATAAGCTCTTTCAAGCACTTTTGAATCGTCAAGAATCAATATTGATTAATGAAGCTACAACTGGTTCGGAATGTTGCTCTTGCCGAGAAGAACAAGGAAGAAAGTCGGCGGTCAATCTTTTAAACATTTTCAATTTTACATTATTAAACCGCAGTCTTGTGTGAAGCTGAAAGGATTTTCAAATCCGAGCTTTTTTATCATCCAAATAATCTTCAATTTTGTAATATGCTTTATGTATAAGTACATCTCTTATACTTAACTTAAACCTTTCTGTAGACTGGTATTTTTATTAATTATATTTAATACTTTTTGTTGATTCTTCAATAAATAGTAAACGTAAATTAATGTAACGTTTTGGTACTAATCTACTGCTAGGCTTTGTTAGCCCTCTATTCGTTTTTGAAGAGAAGAGTTTGAGCTTAGATCCACCAAGCTGCTCCAATGCGGATTCGTGAGTTACACGTATCCCTAGAAAGCACTATAGATATGCAGATTTCTTTGCGATGTTTTCTACCACCAAAAAACCCTTCAATTACATAGACTTTAGTTTTAGCAAAAACTCAAAGTTGTGATGTGTCGAAAGAATCTCACGCTCTCACTGCTGGGCTATCACAGTTTGTTAATAAATAGCTCTACTTAGTTGTACTTCTTGTTATTGTCTTTCTTTTTTCCTTCGATATCTATGTTATACCCATCACCTACTTGTAAGTAATTCGTGCTTCCGATGACTAATTGAAGACATCTCGACGTCGAGGAAGCTTTAGTTAATAACATCCACGTCCATAAAGAAACTGGAATCGCCATGCATCCACTTCCCGGAAGCTAATCGGTGTCACGCTGGCACCAAGGAGCCCTACATTAGAATTCACCGAACACTTGCTCCAGGAGTTATCACGTAGCGAATAGAATAGAGCTATAATGTTTTATGACCCCTTGTGCGCCTTACTCGTCGCTTCGGTGTTCGAATGTTAAATAAATAATCAATTGATATAACAACAACATCGATAGAATCAAAACATGTCAACTGCGACTAAATTTCTATGTTCTTGATTCGACAGTTATTTGAGTAACCATAATAAAACGAAGCGCTTATAGCTGTGAAGTTTGACAAATAGATATCGCTTTTTTTAATGAAAAAGTGATGTTGTAGTGGATGTATACAAACCGACTCTACACACGTTGTATTCTATCGGGTAAGCTCGACTAATTTCGAGCCCATCCTGGGCCCATATTCATGAGCTCTTTGTACGGCGTTATCGTGCCGGGAACTGATGTTGATTGATTTTAAAAAATCTGGTTTCACTGTCAAATGTAGGTACTTACTATATGAAAAAATAATGAAAATATTTATTTTTGAGGTGCGACACCTTGGTGAAAGGAAAAAGGCGACTAAGGTAAGGTTGATCCGCCGTGTGATATCCGGCTAAGTAGAATAGACCACCCTCCTTTCTTACCGAGGTGTCGTAAAAGGCGACTAAGGTGGCCAAACAAAGATGAAAAGGCCTCATATATCACTTAGTACATATAGATAGAAACAGTAGGTACATGTTATGCAAACTTTTACCCAACGCACCAATACACGATATCAGCATGACCTTTACACTCCTCGTTGAAACGATAATTAGTATTATATGTTATAGGAAAAGATAAACGCCAGCTGTCGCTTAGATAGATTAGAACATCGCAAAGGGAGGCAGCCGACTTGCATATGTTCAAGTGAATTTTCACGGCTACGGAACCCGTGTCCAAAGGGCATGCAGCGCGGTGTTGCAATCACGATCCTTGATCACGACTAGCACTCTAATATTTATAAACACATATATAAGAATGAGAAATATACCGTAACACCTAAGTAATAAGGTTTAAGTTGACTGTATAGATATGTTGGGATATCCTCATATGTGGGTTTTCGGGTATGACGGGCGAAATTGAATTTTATTACAATGCAGTTAACGCTATATTGAACGCATTATGTGTTTGGTGGGCTAGCAAAATGTCTCCAGACCGTGTCGCTACTAGCCGTAAATGCATTAAGTTTGTTTTAGAGATAATAATCGTTGCGAATGCGAATGCTTTGTTGTTTCAAAGATAGAGTTGTCGTCGGTGATTTATTTTTGGTCAACTCTTGTTGGACTTAATAGAAAAGGCGATGTGCTTCTATACGAAGCCACATTTTAAGTGTTTTATTCTATAAGATTCTTATTCTGAAAAACCTTTTAATATTCTTCGTTTTCGTTTTTCTAAATATCATACAGCACAACGGCCAAGATAATAGGGTATACAGCCACTTTCTTAAAATCTACTGAACAGATTTTTCAACGGTTTTTACTAAAAGATGAAAGGGCTTTTATTCTAGTACATTATGTAATTGTTTTCAGAAAATTATGTTGAAGAGGTCGCGTGGTTGTAAAAAAAACTTGCCAACTGGGATATTTAGTTGAGTGTGCTGCGTAAACCAGTAGAGATACACTAAAGTAATGTACTAGAGAATTGTAGATCTACAAAAATACTACAAATAAGACTTTGATAGTATGGCTCTATCGCTTATGGTTAACTCAGAATATCTACTTTTGTGTCCTTTGTGATACACTAATTTCCGTGTAATACACGCGGGCAAAACCGCAAGCACAGCTAGCCTATCATATAAAATATCTAACAGAAGATGAGCATTCGTTAAAACAGAAGAAAGAAGAGGGAACTCCTACATCTCGCAATGTATTCCTTTACAATTCAGCATTAATTTCAGGTTTCGAGATAACACGTCCTCTCTAACCATTACAAGTACCAGTGAAGTGTTAGGCGGTCATTAATAAAAAAGCGTGTTAAAACTACCGATGAAACAGGAAATTCCAGATGTACCGACATCTAACCAACATCAGGCTTCCTCGAAACGCGGGTCGCAGCGATTCCCACGCCGAGCTTCCCAGTAGCTACGTGGTCACCATTAAAAACTTGTTTATTCAATATTTTGTTGGAATTATAACAATTTTGACCGTCTCAACAGCAATCCTGTCACTTAACTGCTGGCTTGACTCGCGGCAATAGAAGTTATTTGTTCTAACGCAGTTTTTGGAAGTGGAACTAGCTCGTTATAATCTTGCATATTATTCATTTTGTTACGAATGTAAAAATAACCAGTTTTTTTTATTAACTCCATAAATTTAATTTAGAATGTGAAATGACTATTTGTGTTTCTATTCTTTTATAACTTAAATTGTGTCGAATAATATCCGCTCCACTAGCCTTAATATGTTTCTTTTACTAAACGAGCTTCTGGCGATGCTTTCGTGTGAGTGGACCTTCAGCCCTTCCGTTATCACTATATTAAAAATGACATCGAACCGTTTGTCGTTTGTACATGAAAAACACCTTTTCGCATTTATAGACTGGATGTTACATGCTTTCAGGTAAATAAAGTAAAGTAGTTCGTAATTAAAATATGTTTTCGTAGAGTACACCGTTACGTTACATGTTTGTAACTATGGAAGATCAATTAACTTACCTTCCATTACAATCTTTAACATTTTTCATTCACCTACCCTCACACCACTCTAAGTATACACAACACGTTTTTCGCTTCCATTCTGTTATTCGTTGACTCTGGCGCTACCCCTTCTATATGTATGTCATACTTCACACAATCCATCTCTTTTTCGGCCTCCCTCTATTCAGATATCCATCCGCATTTATATTTACACTCGTTTGATCACATGATTTTCATTCAACGTCATTACAAGTCCATACCATCGTAATTATGCACTTCTCATCTTTTCTATCATGGGCACGACTTACAGACTTCCCCTTATATACACTGTATTTTATCCAGTCTTGTCTCTCTCTTCAGTCACACCACACATTCACCATCATCTCATTTGCATGCATTCTTCTTTCATGCATCTTTTTCTTTGCCCAACATTTTGACCCATACAATACGACACGTTTAATGACCGTTTTATAGTCTAGAACAAATTTACTGCATACCTATATATCATATGCTTCATTTATAAACCAAGAACACTTAATTTAAACATTACTGAGCATAATATCTACATATTTACAAGCACAGCAGGAATTCCAATGAACAAAAAAATACCAGAGCGTTTCAATTTACTCATTTCTTCCCGAGTTTCGGAGGTAAAATCAAAACATCGAGCTAGGCAGGTGTATTAAAATAATTTTGTTAATGTGCGTGCGGTGCGTTCCGATACGGCTTATTGTCACGCAAACTACGCACTAAGTTTCCTTTTTCCTTCAGCAAGAATTTTTTTTATCTGTTCCATACCTTACCGCGTTGAGAAACGGTCCGAAACGGTATACCTGTTTCGGTGATGTCGATTTTTCGTTTTCTTTTTAATAGTAACGTAATCAGAGGTTAAACCAGTTACTAGTCCCTTTGAGTTATGGGTTTCGTGTATTCATAAACATAGATTGAGATTAAATAAGTGAGACGGAAAATCTAATTAAAGGCGTAAAATATATCGTTGCTGTTCTACGTTATCACGATGATAGCACTCGCTAGTTGGCAACAATATGTCAAATGAATGTCAATAAGGCCATAGATATGCTCTATAATTTATTAGCTAACTGCACATGTGGAGTTAGGTATAATTATGTGACTGATGTTATGACTTGAGGTACCTATATGGAATCTAAATATTTTTTTTTTTAATACACCATATAACTTGCATAGTTGTTTCACCTTTCCATAACTGAATGCATTATAGTTCTGTTAATAAATAAAATAAATATATTGGACACACGTTGTCCGTCCTCAAAATGATGACAGACAACTGGTAAATGTATACATTTATTCATTTTAATAAATGACTAACCTAAACACACAATTAGTCAGTCAGTCTTGAAGAAAAAATAAATTGCTTTTAGAAAATGTAGGCTCTCGGCGGGGATAGAACCTGCGACCTTCGGAACTGATGGCAGGGTGACAGCCACATGCGCCAATTATGAAGATGAAACATATATTTTGCACATTTACCGTCCTAAGCAATTGGTTCCTCTCTCATTGGGAAAAAGGACCACGATAGTCCAATGCACTTGGACAAATATACCAGTAATTTTCACAAATCATTGTTGAGCATAACGCGCACTAACCATTTACCTAATAAAGTCTTATTTACATCTCTTCTTTTATAAAATTAACCTTACATACAATCAAGTAACCAGCTATTCTGATTAGGTGGTTTGCTATTTAAATGTAGACATTCTACAAATTACAACAAGTCGGTAATTTTGTAAGGTAATTTAAAAAGCTCAACAAATTAGATTCCTGACAAACTGTGTTAAAGAATTTCCTACAATTAAAATTGCTTCGAACAATTAAATTAAAATTTTTGTAAGCTTTCTTGGGATCAGCCCGATGTGGACTAATAATTTTCCAAATGTCTAACAGTAAAGATCGTTAGAACTCTCATTTAGTTTTTTTTGTATTACAAAAGTAATAATAAAATTATTTTGCTATAATCCGCGATGAAATCATTTTTATATCATCGATTATAGCAAAATAATTTTATTTGGTATTACTTTTGTATTATGGATTTCCGCAAAGTAACGACTATTTTTATTGTATTTCTAAACCGACTATTACTTGTTATATTGAACTAAGGATTCTGGATACACTGACACAAAAAAGTTGACAAGTACCGGATTTTATTCATTTACGATTTAAAGCATAATTACGTAATTTTATAGCGATTTAACAAAAAGGTTGTGATATTGTAGTGGGGTCTACCTTCTAATGATTCTTCGGTTACAGGGTTTTACTATTGTTGAGTTTGTGGTATGAATAAATGCAGCGCTAGTCGTGTAGTAAATTAATAGTCTACTTTTAAATATTCCATAGATATTTTCTGATCGCGGATATTAATAAAGTAATTTAATATTTTATATTTATAGAACTGCGAAAATTAACGACTAATTTTACAGATTCTTTTTTGTATAGGTATATTATTTGATTTATATTTATTCGTATGCTGTATTAAAAAAGGTTACAGATTATAATTTAGTACTTCGGATAAATAGTATACATGTTCATACCGTGATCAGTCAATGACATGAGTTTGGTAATAAGTATGAGCTTCATATTTATACCTCGGACATATAAATTAATGTACCTAAAGATTAAAATCAGTCTCATTTTTGTCTGTGCTTGTAGCAAGTGTCTCTTTTATTGCAAATATCGTGTTATTATTTTTATTGTCTGTCCGTTTCTTAAAACTTACATTTATATCCATTTTATAAAAACATATTCTAAATTCTTCGTCGTACACTAATAATATCAAAATAACTTCTTACTATCACTTTTAGTGATAAGACCGCCCTTGCACTCTCAAATGTTCTTAGTTCTTTTGTTTATGTCTATTATTTACCTGGTCTGCAATAAAGAGTTATTCATTCATTCAATATCAAAATAAATTCAAAATCTATTGTACTATAGCGAAAATATAATAAAACCTATTAATATTTTAGTCAAGTGTTTATACTTATACAATAGATCAGCATCCCCACATCTTGCCAGAGCATTCCAGCGCCGGGGGAGGGGGTGACATAGACAAATGACGCACCGCCAGCGCCCCTGCCGGCGGCGGAATGAATTATTGCCACCAATCGAGAGTGCTCCTCTAGCGGCCATTTTTAATTTTAAGGGTACGTTACCCTTGCCCGTATTATTATTAAGTAACCATTACGGTTATTGGTTGATAGGGTAAATTAGCAATGGTGTTTACACTTTGTCAAATTATATTTTTTTAAATTTTAAATGTGTCAATATTATGTGAATAAAATATATAAATGGTCATTCAATAATATTTAATTTATTCAAGTATACCAATTAAAGTTATGCAAGACTATATAATATATACATTCATATGTATCTAATATTATTTTAATTTTGATTTAAGCTGTGGCCAAAAATAATATTCAAAGATTAACTATAAAAGTCACGTGTTAGATAACATAATTCATTATTAGATAAAATATAAAATTTATTTTTAGTAGGTAGAAAAATATCATAACATAATTATTTAAATATGTTCTCAAAACTAATTTTATTAGTATATTTACCATTGGTTATAGTACGATACCCCTTCTTATGGAGCCTTAATGTTCTGCCAAGAAACAACATAGATTAAATATCTTCGTATTACAAAATAGAAACTTTAACTATTTACTCATACTCCATCGCTGTTCCGTAATAAAAAAAACTTTATTAATTTAAATTTTTAAACTAAAAATATTACATATTAAAAAAGGACTAATTTCGAAAAGTAAGCTTATTGTAATACAAATAACAACAAACATTAGAAAGCTGGTTTAAAAAAATATCTTACATACATTAGCAGTATCCGTCAGCATTCAACAAATTAACAAGCTATTAAGAGCGTCGTAAATCACGCCCTCTATTACTGCTACAGCGAACTGTGGCACTTTGTCGCTAGCATCTCAATCGTTATATTAAGTCACTTTTATAACCCATCAACTAACCATTAGTGTACATTTTTTTATCTAGTTTCTACTTATGCCTTATAAAGTAATTAAAAACATGACGCACAATTTCACACCTAATAATATTTTAATATTGGATTAGAAATTGTTTAGAATAATGACATCTAGCGTCGAGTAGAAGAACTGTAAAAATTAGTAGAATTAGGTAAAACTTATTAGTGACTATAATCCTACTTTAAAAAAATGTAAATACAAGTAATGATAATTACTTGTACTTATGTACTTTAGGATACAATATCTAATATAAGAAATATTACATATCTTTATATGATATATTTCGTTTTAATAATCATATAGGTGACCTCTTGCAAACTTTACGTGCTATTTGTTCATCATTCTCTCGAAATATTTCACCCTATCTTCATATCATCACGCGTAGTATACCTAAACCTATAAAGTGTTAATAGTTCATCATAATAAATGACTTATTGATATAGTTGTCACAATTATAGACCACCCTGAATTATAACTGAGTGAGATATTATTTAGTGATTTACATACAAATATAATATAATTACCTAAACGTTTACTAGTCTCAGATATGTTATAGAAATACGAGAAGATTTAGCTTTCTCGTAATTTTTACAATCTAAAGGGGATGACCAATTGAAAAAAAATAGCTACTAAGATCAGTAAAAGATTTGTTTTACCTACGTCGAATAAAATAGGTAGGTACCATTGGGGGATTTATTTAATACTTATGTTATGGGTTGCAGACATATTATAATACTTAAATACATAGCTACACCTAAAATTCGAAGAACCAATAAATTGTTTAAGAAAATGTTGGATCTCGGCGGGAATAGAACACGCGATCCACAGAGCTGAAGGCAGGGTCACTGCCACCAACGGGCCAGTAAATTTAAAATAAATTTTACAATTATAATTAGTATCGATGTCTCATAAAATCGATATGTTATTTTCTATAATAAATATGTCATAATTAATATATAATGTCATAATCATTTTAATATATTATTACTCAACAGTGCTTGAGTAAATGTTAAATTTGAGGCAATTTCCGTGCAAATTATTAAACTGGTTTAATATTTACACACGCTCACTATTACTGAAATATATTTCTTACTAAAGTTACGCCCATTACAGAAAAGATGAGAAGTGCGAGACTAAGTTGGTATGATCATGTAATGAGGGGGGATGAGAATCATGTGACCAAAAGAGTTTTAAATATGAATATCGATGGATGTATGGCTAGGGGGAGGCCGAAAAAAAGATGGATGGATTGTGTGAAAAATTATATGCATGTTAAAGGAGTGGAACCAGAGTAGGCGAATGATAGAGGAGAATGAAAGAGTACATATTGTGCCGACCCCACTTAGAGTGGGATAAGGGTAAGAGAATGATGATTATTTCTTACTCTCGCCACGTTATGAATAATACAATAAATAGCTACTGATTGGAACTTAATTTGCGTAGTTCGGAGATAAAAAAATTTCTTCGTGTAACATTTTCAGGGTATAAGCTATCACTGTATTTAATTTAAACCAATCATCATAATTCTTCTCCCTTTATGCTACTCTAAGTGGGGTTGGTATTACATATTTTTAAGACGTTGTAACTTGATTTGGCTAGTTATTTTACGGCCGGCCGCCTGCATGACGTTCACTTACCTTAGTCCCCTTTTAAGACACCTCGGTAATAAATGAGGGTGGTCTATTCAAATTAGCCGGATACTACAGGGCGGATTAAATTAATTTATTATGTTTAATGTAGTATATGTCTTAGTATATGTAGTATATTATGTGTATATATATCTACGTAACGTTGAAAAATACTCCGATATGCTTGTCGCTTAATACAAGTTGCACAATACTCTAATATGCTTATTTGCTGCCGATGTCTGTGAGCTTTGTTTGATAGCTTGTATTCGCATAGTGAAAATCGGTTTCGTATGGATAAAGTCTTAAATTTTTATATAATTTTATAGTTCCATAAACTCGGTTATATTTTAAGATTCAACACTTATGTTTAAAAAGTAAAGAGTTTTTAGAATTTTATTATTATTGAGGGAGCTGTGATAGCCCAGCGGTGCCACCGTATGAATCTCTAGAGACGATCATGGGTTCAAACCCGGGCAGACGCCAATGACATTTCCTAATAAAAATTACGTGTCTCATTGATAATTACAATTTATCACACGCTTTTCGGTGAAACAAAATATCGTGAAGAAACCTGCAAAACTAGAGAATCCTAAGGATATGTGAAACCTACCGATCCGCATTGGAGCAGCGTAGTAGGTCTTAGCTCCAATCCTTCTCCAAAAACCGAGAGAGGAGGCCTATGCCCAGCAGTGGTATAGTAAAAAGCCGTTACTTACTTTATAATTATTATAAAAACGTTCGTCCTAAACCTTATTAATGTTTGGTTATACGCCCTTTTATGTTACCACCCCATTAGAATATTATTCTTATCTGGTACCGCGAAGGAAGCGGTTTCTCTATTAATTCACCCAACTTTGGGTAGAAGATAAGTGCATTCTTCACCTTTATCGAGAAGCCAAGGTTAAACCGCCTATGTAATTAAAGGTAAGCTAAACGGAACGACGACAATAGGTGCCGGCCTTGTTCTCAGATTACGGTTGAGATAGGCCATTCAATTTATCCACATAACACATATTATAGAGCGCTTTAATAAATAAATTTATAATAGAAGCGTGTTTCCGTGTAACTTTTGTGAATGCTAACGTTTAATTAAATTAGTGAGGTCAACGGCCGCAGAGAACTTTGTAAGTTAATATACCTATATATCGAAAAACTTTATAAGCTACGAGTACACGATCGATCTAGCTAATAGAAATAAAGATTATCCTTAAAAGTAGCTTATGTAGTCTACTTGAGAAATAAAATACTAATAATGCTGTGAAAGTAAGAGGACCTTATCTCGTAAAACAGCCTTTTATTTTAACAATTCAAAAAAATCATGTAACCAGGAAATACTGTTGTGACATATGGAGGGCCAATACGTCCTTTACGGTGGTTTCTTCACCGTTCAATTATGAATTATGAATTATGATTAAATGTTTATGTCATCTGTGCCGTCATTTAGCGAATAAGGGCCACTGAAAATCAGCAATGGGTTTGAATTGCCGACCCTGTTAGTCTTGAGTGGCTATCCCTTTCTTCGTCACACCGCTGCGCGACTTTTTACTTTTACTTTTTACTTTGTTATAATAATTGAGTTCTTTTGCACAAAGTTTTTTCATTTGTATATATATTTTATACAAATGTATCTTTAAGTCATTTGTTAAATGATCCTTTTTATTTGTATTGGTTGCTTAATGTTTTTTAATCTTATACTGTTGTTGTGTTAAGGTGTGTTGAAGCATAAAGATTTATAAATAAATAAATAAATTTATCACAGAAATATATAAACGAAATTCTAAGGTGCCAGTGTAGCACCTTTACTAATAACCATCACGGTTTAACTTAAGTAGAATAGATTTAAAAAAGTTATTCTGTTATACTTTCTTATTTACATTTTGTTATTCTTGCTTATTATTACGTAATTTCAAAGAATACTAAGCTGTCATGGTTAAAGTTGCTATAGAAGTATTTCCTTTCTGTACTTGTCTCTGAAATCGGAGGTCAATGCTTAATTATAGGTGGCGAAAGTTCTGACCTCTGGCTACTGGTTTATAACGGAGTTCTGATGTCGGCTTGTAATCTCTACGTATAACTGTTGTGTGAAACTGGTAGCTTATCAAACCATAACCTAGCCTATGACCCCTGTCGGGTATCGGATAAATTACAAATTGAAGATAATTTATTCCGTTAATAAGTAGTACTTGGTTGACCTATTGCTGCTCTTCTCCTATTCGTCTTAGCGTGATGTTCAATAGCTCACATAGCTCACATAGGTTCATAGCCTTCCTCGATAAATGAACTGCACTACTTACACTGAAATATTTTTTTAAATCGGTCCAGTAGTTTCTGAGATTAGCGCGTTCAAACAATCAAACAAAATCTTGTTTGATTGTCAAAAATGTTTATTTTTGATAGGGTTGGCGATTCAATGAAACACTGCCAGCATTCTTGGGACCAGTCCATGAAGGTTGGATTTGTATCGTACTAGCGTGTAAGTAATTTAAGATAGACATAAATTGTATATTTTTGTTGTAAATAAAATAAAGGCTAAGTTAACAGCAAAAATTGTTTTTTCTATTTTAGAAAATATTCTACTTACTTAAAAATTACTTAGTAAGTAAGTAAGTAACGGCCTGTTACTATCCCACTGCTGAGAATAGACCTCTTCTCTTCGTTTTTGGAGAGAAGGTTTGGAGCTAAGACCTACCACGCTGCTCCAGTAAGGATTGGTAGGTTACACATATCTCCAGAATTCTCTAGAGATATGCAGGTTACCTCACGATGTTTTCCTTTACCGAAATGCGTGTGATAAATTGCAATAATAAAATAGACACATATGTTTTAACAGAAAACTCATTGGTGTCTGACCGGGTTTGAACCCATGACCTCCTCGAGAGAAAATTAAAAATCACTTAGTAACTCTTAACTCCTTACGAGTAAATCCAGTGACGATATATAGACCATAATAAATTTCAAATGTCCAAAGAAACGTACCACAATTTTGCCGAAATTAGTGTTAATTACAGAGTAATTATTTTCACTGACTCTTCAAGGGTTGTGTATAGACCTCAACGGGTCATTTGACCCTTGTAGCGACAAGGGCCCAGCAACAAGAATTTCTACAATTTAGGCCAAAAATAGAATTTATGTTTAAACTTTCGAATTCCAACTATAAATTACATTCGTTACAGAATCTTAAGCAAGTAGTATTGTAATGAATTTACTACATATCGTATGTAATAGGAAGTGGGTATTGCAGATTTTACACGATTATGATTTTATAGATTATGATTTTTATCGATTATGTCGTGGTCTATTTCCTGATAAATCATCGGTTACGTGGTGAAACGATTATTGAGTTAATAAATAAATAAATAAAAAATATATGGGACACTTACACACACGGTCGTCCGTCCTCAAAGTAAAAAAACTTAATACTTGTGTTATGGTAGACAGACAACTGGTGAATATATACTTATATAATTTTTAAATACATACTTAAATACAAATATACACCCAGGCTCAAAGACCAACAAATTCATTTATAGAAAATGTTGGCCCTCGGCGGGAATCGAACCCGCGACCCGTGGAGCTGAAGGCAGGGTCACTACCCACTGCGCCAACGGGCCAGTCAAATGATATTGCGGCAATGAATGTGTAGTGCTAGTGCAGTGTGCTGGTAGTTTGTAGGGCATACGTTTTACGAAACTTGCTTGCACAGGATATGAACACATTTATACTCCTTAATAGTTAAATCTACTAATATTGTAGTGCGTGTGTGTGTGCGTTTGTATGTGTTTTATACCATTTTAACACTCCAACGGCTTAACAAACACATTATATATAGGCTAACAGCTTAACTTAGACTCGTCGCGAGCGACGAGCGCCTGTGGCGTGGTGTACAAGAGGTGACCGACCGCACTTAAGTAGGCCCCATTCTCGCCCTACCTCCGCAGGCGAGACCTAAGTTAAAAGGTTAGCCTATAACACTAAAATTTACGTAAGTATGTAGGTACGTTCTAAACCTAAAATATCACATAGGCTAGGCTTTTTATTTTAAACAAGTCCATAATCCTTCAGTAAGATATATATATCCTCCTGCCCTTATCCCACTTTAAGTGGGGTCGGCACAACATGTTATAAACATGCTGTAACATGATTTGGCTGCTTTTTACGACCGGCCGCCTGCCGTACGTCAACTTACCCTAGTCGTATTTTACGACACCTCGGTAAGAAATTAGGGTGGTCTATTCTATTCAGCCGGATAACACACGGTGGTCATACCAGAGAATTATTCGCAGAAATTCTGATAAAAAAATAATAAAATAACCAACCATGGTACCGTATATAAATGTTGAGTTCTTAAATTTAAAACATAACGAAAGATAAAAAGACTCAACCAGATCCACACGGCTACTTTCAGTAAGGTATCTGGTGAGTAATTTACTTTTGTACCACGTGTGTAACCGCAAGGCATAGCGAGTTTATAATACCACTGCTTATCTCTTCTAATGTACATTATTGGGGACGCAATTACGCAATTATTTATCAAAGACTAACCCCCCTAGTAAACCTCAAGAGCTACATACACCCTTTCGCTCCGAACGCCTAACTAATAAGTTCAATGAACTTGTTAACGGCACGTATAATGAGAAAAGCAAATTAGTAAAAATATTCAGGATACTAAATCTGTTACAGTAAATGTACACAAATTTTATCGCAACAATATGTACAAATTTATTTTCGTGATACACAAAAAGGTAAATAAATCATATTAATTATATGCCCTTGCCTTTTCTAGAGTTACATCCTTTTACTTCGAGCGTTTCAAAGCCTTGAACTTACGTGTTTCGATGACTCGGTCGATTAGAGCGGTCACGATAAAATAAACGTTTTCAAAACTGATTGTTACACAGGAAATATTTGACATTTAAGTGTTAAAAGTATTATAAAAATTCATTGTGTATTTTCATTTAGCCCTATAATTTGGGGCGGCGTGCTTTGAATTGTTTGTTATACTTTATAAATGATATGGCGGTATATAATTCTTATTTAGTCTTCGACTTCTACTTTAGTTATAATTTGAACTTAAATTTATTATTTTGGATAACTTTCATGACTTTTATTATTTTTAAAGAAATGTAATTAAGGTATAATTTTATTTTCATTACATTACATTAATATAATGTAATGAAAAAAATTTCTAATACATATACTTAATAATACATAAATAAAATAATCAAAATCATAAATATGCAATATTATATGGAATATTATAAGAATTTGAATATTTTACCATCCGACAGAAAGTATCCGGATGAGTACAATTTTCTTCCCTTCATTCCCTCATTTCTTACTGAGGTGTCGTAAAAGGTGACTAAGTTCAAATTAAAATTAAAATTAAAATTCAAAATATTCTTTATTCAAATAAACTTGTAAACAAGTGCTTTTGAATCGTCAACTCTACCGTAAGGAGAGTTAACGTCAGGAGAGTTAACGTACGTAAGGATAGTTGACGTCAGGTAGGCGACAGGTCATCAAATAGCCAAATTGTGTAATAACATATTATGCCGACCCCAATTAGAGTGGGATAAGGGCAAGATAATGATGACCATACTTTGGCACAGATCCATTTTGCTTACATTATAAAATAATTTATTTGATAAAAGAGCTAAGATAATATAGATGACCACCAATGTAGCAATGCAACTTGGTAAACAAAATTTAGTACCGTAAATACAAGTACAAAATCTTAAATTATACTCTTACGTAATCCATTTTCTATGAACAAAACGTAGGTACATATAAACAATAGATTAGTCGCCAGACGGCGGGAACGGCATTTTAAAGAGGCAACGCGAACACGGCACGCACACATTAATAATTTTGGCGGGAACAAATGAGCAGCTGATTAATGATTTACGCACCCAATTCCGTGTACAGGGTGTTCGCAGTACATACTGTACATAATAGACCTATACCGACACTGTATAGAAGTTAGAGCCGTACGTAGTGTATAGAATAGACAAAGCCTATATTAAAGTATATGGTATAAAATGGTATGTTAACTTCTCCTTAAGTCTTGGTTGGTCGGAACAGTCTTAACATTTTGGCTATGATAGCTGACTGTTTTGACAGTCTGTTTCTTTTAAAGTGGGTCACGAGTTCAAACCCTGGACCAATGAGAATTTCATTTAAAACTTATATGCCTAATTTATATATTAGCGTTATTCAGTGACGGAAAACTTCATGAATCTCTGAAGAAATCCTGGTATATGTGCTACTTACTAATCCGCATTAGAACACCCTGCTGGGTCTTAGCTCCAACCTTTCTTTAAAGAGGAGGGAACCTATGCCCACCAGTGGGATAATTACAGGCTATACTTTTTAACTTCTGCTTGCGACTTCGTCTGTTTATACTATGGTATCGTTGGTGAAAAGAACCTTGTATTACTTTCATGGTTTTCAACTATTTCCATACTATAAATTACTTGTCTCTTTTTAAGTTAGTTTGTCCGTGAAAAGGGGACTAACTATACTAAAATGTGCATTTTCGCATTTATACATGGATAAACTGCTTGGGATTTCCAGAATGTAGATTTGGTTCTGAAGAAAAAGGAATAGTTTTATTTCTTTTTCTATTTGATAATTTTTATTAGTTTTATTTAAGTATGCATATTGTTATGGGCGGAGCCTTCTGACATAGGTGTTGTTACACTTAAAAAAAATTCCCAACCTTCGTGTTGTAATATTTATGTATTTAACGAAAAATAAATAAATTATGAAATTATTAATGGTGCATTAAAAAAAATAGCAATTATAATTTTTTTTATGAATAACATGAATATGGAGTCACATATCAGGGCGATGATACTAAGTTAAAATTTTAATTTAATTTGCCTCTTCAGGTGACAAGAGGGCTGGCTCCTTCTTCGCACAAAGAATCAGCTTAGGGATTCAGCGCGGAAACGCTGCCAGCATTCTTGTGACCACAGAATTGCCAGGATTCCACGTGGGCATGATTTTTATGATCCTAGCGTGTAAGTTATTAAGATAGATATAACTTGTACATTTTTGTTACTAATATAATTTAATTTGTGATGTAACTTTTTTAGTTCCAATTACGTTTCAGAAGAAAATATTAAGCCTACTAATTAATGATTTACGTACTCTATTCTGGGTTCAACGTTACGCCTCCTAAATATTCTAGACTCGTTGTAGTAGTTAACTACTGTAATAATGGTGTTCATATAACAGTACCCCAGAAAGTTTAATATAAAACTATTCTGAAAAATATATTAAATAAAATAGAGGATAAAAAAAAACGATTTATTTTCGGAAATACTGCAAAATATAGTACACAATTGAAGGTATCTCAACACTCAATTTGACGCAAAATGAGTCGCTGGTACTATAGGGTTATTATAAATACGAAATTTTTTGTGTGTTTTAGTAAAGCTTGGTGATTAAAGAACTTACCAGATTTTACGTAACGGTATTTCTAAGCTAATGACACATGAAAATAATTACAAACACAATAATTGCTTTATATTTTCGAAAACTCCATTTTCCCATGTTCATCTATAACCTATAGGTAACTTTTGCGCCGGGAGGAAAGCTGCGGGGCTCTAAATATTCATACTAAATTA
The DNA here is from genome assembly GCA_029227775.1 of Morpho helenor. Lineage (NCBI taxonomy): Eukaryota > Metazoa > Arthropoda > Insecta > Lepidoptera > Nymphalidae > Morpho > Morpho helenor. The sequence continues at coordinate 6,003,655 of JARGCU010000020.1, forward strand.
AAAATTCAAAAGTCTGTCTGTCTACCTGTCTGTTACGATGCTACTCCCTGAACTAATAATAATTAAATTTGGCATAATTTAAGCTTATTCACCGAGATAACATTTGAGATATAAAAATTGTGTTCCTTTCGGGAACAGGAAAAAACGCATATTGCATTATTGAGGGTACCTAATCGCTTAAATTAGAGGGAACAAAGTCGCGGGTAAAACTAGTAGTGTAATAAATTTAATGTAAGTTTCGCTATATTTTACAACTGTCTAGCACAGCATTGCGATATATCTACTATTGGTCAGGTGTTACCAAGGGGTGTCCACTCGCGAGGGTCGGGGGAGCCCGGCGAGCTTTATATGATTTACTGCACCCTTATTGATACCCTTTTAATTTCATTTCCTTACACGCTCCCACTGTGTATCCAAATACAAAACAACGGAAGGACTTATATTTGCAAATAATAAAGTTTAAAAAAAATCCTTACTTACGAAGGTACATCATTTATTTTCTCTCTTTTTTATTCTATTATCTTATTTGAGTAAATTAGGTTAGAACATAATACAATACAATAAAATAGGATGAAATTTTTTCCATTAATGCGGTGTAGTATCCGGTAGAGTAGAATAGACCACCCTCATTTCTTACCGAGGTGTTGTAAAAGGTGATTAAAGCAATTTCACCTGCAGTATGGTATCCGGCTGAATAGAATAGACCACCCTCATTTCTTACCGAGATGTCGTAAAAGGCGACTAAGGTAAGTCCATCCACCGTATGGTACCCGGCTGAGTAAAATAGACCGTCCATCGGCTGGCGGCCGGTTCTAAAAAACCTACTACTTGTGCCGACCCCACTCACAATGCGATAAGGGCAGAAGAATGACGAATAATAGAACTTTTTCATTCTTGTTATATTAGGTAAGTGATCAATTACATAACACATAGTTAATTAGTGCCTGCTTTCCCATCTTCCTTTATATATCATACATCTTTTGGAGATAGTAATCACGGCTTAATCATTTCGTTTCATTTGAAGTCTAGCATCCTTTCTGCAAAGTCCGTTTCTTTACCAAATATGTTTGTATGACGCGATGTGTTAACTTTAAGCCTTCGTGTTGCTTAAACCAGAACGATATCTTTTAACAAAAAAATTGAGAACAGGATAAAATTTTTAACAGATACGCATTCGTTTATCCAAATGTAATAGAAATAATTTATAACGCGTGTTATTTTGGGAGTGGAAATACATATAAAATTCACCGCTCTGAGCTTAGCTCTACCACAAGATTTACTCGCAGGATAATATTGGTTCCCATTTAGCATCGGCACCGATATCACAATACATACTGGCGGCCGATTCAAATTTATTTCGGACGTCGGTAACTTCCAATTTAAACCTCTTAATCCTCTATGATGTATGTCGGTATTCGGCGGGATTAAAAGTTCCACGGAAAATAACCGGGAAAACCTTTTCCAGGGTCGGATTGACCCGGGCGAAGCGGGATTAGGCGACCGGGATTGGATATACATAAATCTCGAGCAAGGCTTTGGGGCCGACGCAATTAAGCCGCTCACAGATATGTCATTTTGTGACGAGCGTGTTACAGTACTAATCGGGCGCGATTTTACCACAACGTAAAATACATAATTTCAATATTAAAATTCAGCAGCAGCCGCGTCCCGAGCACAATGGTCGCTCTGTCGTGCATGGCGTCATAAATAATTCAATTTCATAGTAATAAAATACGCGTGACCGGCGCTACGGCGTGAAAACTTTTCAGCAATTATGGGTTGAATATAACAAAAAGCCTCTATCGATCCGACACGGCGCGGCAGGGTCGCTGAGGCCCGTCCGACACTCGTAATTCATGCATCAGCTTGCGCGGAAGGGTTGCCCGCGAGTGCAACGTCGATGACTTATACTTAGAGATGGGACACGTTGACCGTTTTACATCGACTATTTTTTTAATAAATATTTATATGGGACAATAACACACACGGCCGTCCGTCCCCAAACTAAGTAACACTCGAGTTATGGGTGATAGAGAACTGGTAAATATATACATATATAATTTTTAATACATAAAAGCAGCCAGACTCGAAGAACCAACAACTTATTTTTAGAAAATGTTGATCCTAGGCGGGAATCGAACCCGCGGTCCGCGCAGCTAAAGGCAGGGTAACTACCAACTGCGCCAAAGGGCCAGTCTAGTCATTTATTTAAAACAAATTTTTGTTTTGGATAAAAAGCACATCCTATTGTAAGAATAATAATTTACAAGCTACTAACTTTCCTTGTATATTATATGTTATAGCGTAATGTCTACATTCCAACTAGGTTGACTTATATGTTGTAAAACTTTACCAACTTTGTTTGTATAATCTGTTTTTAATTATTAATATTATTTTAAATAAGAAAGATTGTGGTCTTATTTGTAATTATTTATTATCTTCTTCAATTAAGCATATTTATCATACAACATTCTACTACTAGTTTTAGGACTAAGTCCTTCACCATCTGAGGCACAATTTGAGAGTAAGCGTCAATAAAGATCACATATTTTTATTTATTATTAATAATAACTCGTTTAGAATGAAACAGATGTACGAAGGGAACTTAAATAGCCAAACATTTATAAAAAAGTCTCTAATTATATGATTTATCCAATCTAATTAAACATTTGTCGCAATAAGGTTTTTGTGCCTTCGATGTATATATTTAATGTCTTGGATTTTACATTAAAAATGTCAATCGAAATTCTCTTAAACTGCATATGTTTAGATGATTATAATAAAGAAACTGACAAACTTAATTATTATCAATATTTTGAACTCCTTAGCCCGCCTCTGAGCTAAAGATGTTACTCGAAAATCGACTCGAGAAGTCACATCACTAGTTATTCTTTATATTAATACGTTCCACATAGGAATCCAATTTGAGAGGGTTAATTAATTTAGGAGCTATCTTTAATACAGATATGAGTGTATGCCAGCAACATTAAAGTGGTTTATTTAAGTCTCACACATGTTTTACTGCCTGTCTAATTGAAAACGAAGATACGAGGACCTTACAGTCCTCATTTATAGCTTTAACTTTGATTATAATAATTCATTAATTTTACATCGCCATTTCTCATGCATTTTGATAACATTGACACATTTGTGTAGATTAATTTATAATGTATTGAATGATCATGTTTCTATTTAACGTTTATATGATACTAGCGACGCCGTGTGGTATCCGGCTGAGTAGAATAGTGCCACCCTCATCTCTTACCGAGGTGTCGTCAAAGGCGACTAAGGTAAGTCGACCCACCGTGTGGTATCACCGAGGTGTCGTAAAATACAACTGAGGCAAGTTGACGTCAGGCAGGCGGCGTGTCGTAATAACGCAGCCAAATCATGTGACAGCATGTTTATAACATGTTGTGCCGACGGATAAGGGCAGGAAGATGATGATTTATATGGTACTAGCTGTGGCAGCGGGTGTTAAAAAAATTTCTAATAATAAATTTGTATAAAAAGTTGCCTATTGTTTCTCCACAACCTTCTTCAATATCCAGTGAAAGTCCCATCAAAGTCGACTATCCGTTCCGGAATTTGTATTTATACTGCGTCCATCATATTATCAGTCTTTTGACAGCTCACGCTCATTAAGTTTTGTATTGCTTACGTACAAATATCATACAAATAATATTTGTACTTTATGGATGGGTACCGCCCACTTAGTGATGTCACACATAATGGGTTACTATGATTATGCCACAGATTAAAAATAATCGGTAGAAATCGATGTTACGAGTATTAAAAGACATTTAATAACATTATATAAAGTTTTACTTTCTTCTTAGTTAATACATGAATACAAATAAAACAATCAGGATATTTTAATTTATTTTATTAGCACGAGTCGTCGGAATGATAATCAACACTAGACTCCTCCGATGAGGAGTCTTCAGTAGCAGTTATTATTAGCTCTTGTGTAGATAATATATTATCAAACGCAATATCACGTTCTCAATCAGAGAATATTACTCTTTTAGTTCTTTCCACCACACTTGCCCAGTTCTCGGCCGTTACGTGGGTGCAAGCATTTTTTAGCAATTGCAACATTTTATTCGCTGTGAATGGGGGGCTTGTATTGCATCTCGCAGCATGCCCTTTTACTTGTGCCCATATAAGTTCTATTGCGTTGTACTGGCAGTGGTATGGAGGAATCCGAAGAACAGTATGGCCATATTCTGCTGCCATTTCATTGATTACATAGCGTTTTGCTCTCTTTTTGGTTTTTAATATTTTTATTAATTCAACTTTTAACATTGAGTCGTCCACATTTTCTCCATTGTCCCGAAGCCAATTAATTATTTCATGCTTTTTATTAGCCTGTGTTGGCATTTTGTCAATTTGACGGGAGTGGTAGGGCGCATTATCAATAAAAATTATTGATGGTTCTTCCAATGAAATGAGCATTTTTTTGAACCACTCTTCATACACATTTGCATTCATCTCTTCGTGGTAGTCATTTTATTTCTTCGATTTAAATGCCAACAGTGCGTCTTGTACAAATCCTTTTGCTGTACCTGCATGGCAAATGATTAGGCGCTCACCTTTTCCCATTGGTACTGAGGAAGTGGAATCAGCAGTATCATCAGTCCAGAAACGAGATAGTGTGTGGTTAGCGTTGAGCCATGTTTCATCCGTGAAAACAATATTTGCCCAATCTTGTATTTTCTTTGCCTCTCTTAAAAAATCACAACGTGCTATAGCTATATCTGTGCGTTCCATTAATAATTTTCTTTTATTTAACTTTTTATATGAAAAGCCAATTGTGTTCAAAACTTTGACCAAAGAAGATTTTTCACCATGAAATAGACCACTTCTTTTCAAAGAAACAATAAGTTTTCTCAAAGTTGGAATTTCTTTTCTCAAGTAGTAATCTAGTTTACGTAGGTTATCATTAATCGAATTACTTAGGTACGTAATTCGATTAATGATAGTAGGTACTATAATCGGAATGGTATCGCATACGAGAATCTTTAGGACATCACTATCGTCAATCTGTCAAAAGATGGTTAATATAATGGACAGTGTATAATCTTTCACAAAAATTGCACTTATCTATTATAGTAAAAAGCTTACGTAAATCCTTTCAGTAGATTTTGAAAAAATCGATCACAGCAGCTTTCAGCTGCCCCTTATGCGTCGAACCGACCAACAGAATTGTATAATGTGCTGTATAATAAAAAAGATCTAAAATAAACTTAAATACTCACAGTTTTACATATTCTATAAGGAAGTTGTTATTGCAGTAAGCTGTTCTTTAAATTATCTCGTATTTAATACACTTTCTCCAAATCCATTCAAGCAATCGCGATAGAAATATAAGGAATAAGACTCTTTTATATCACTGAAATACATACTTCTTGTAATATTTAGTACAAATAATATTTTAATATAGTACTGAAATTATTGAATCTTTTAGTTGATAACGAAACCACACACACAGTAGGTATGTAATTTTAATATAGGTAATTATTAAATGCTCTAAATTAAAAAACTTAGAAAATCGTTCGTCATTTAAACATTTCTTGACAGTAGTATGAATAACCTTAAAATAATTTTATTGTTATAATATTACTAGTAATATTATAACAATATTATGAATTTCTCTGTGTCTGTTTGTTACGCTTTCACAGCAAATCCGCTAAAGCTATATTGATGAAATTTTGTACAACTAAAGTCTAATACTATATTATAATAAATACTTATAATAATAATATATTTTAATAAATAAAATTAATTAAGACTTCTGAATCGAGATAAAAACTATTCTACATGATAATCTAGTTGATAAACTATTTTTTTTTATATTTAATTTTAATTTCTATGCTGTTTATTACCTGTTTAAGAATTTATTAGTTATTTTAGTTCTTACTAAATTCAACCCATATCATTACTATTTCAATTATCTATAGTACACACTAACTTAAGTATAACATGTATGTGATATACAGAAGTGAATAAAAACGATATATGTCTAACAATATGATAAAATACCTATTGGTAAATGAGTTTTTCACTTTAGCAGTAGGTATATAGTTTTTACGACAGGAAACTGTAGAATTCTTCTGCCCACTTTCATGCATTACAATGTTAACGCTTCATTGGCAAAGCAAGCACAAGAACGTCTTATCCCTGAAATAAAATAAATTAACCCCACTCGATTCCTTTAATCACCCTCACAGTAAAAAGCTTGTAATAGGCAACATACTTAGGCCATAAATGAGTGATTTATTGCGCTTTAATTACAGCAATTAGTTACGCCTCTAGTGCTTTAGTAATTCCCATTGACACGTACTTAGACTGCTAGGTATTGCTAAAAACTGGATACCACCGGCATTGCATGTTGACTGATCATTATCGCGATGCAAAAAATAAGCGATTAGCACTTTCATACTTGTTCGATTGAGTTTAGTTTATTGGATAATAAATGTTACACAACATTCAGCTTAAATTATTGTTTACAAGTTTAATGTTGACTTTTTTGAATTCTTAGAATTGAAATTTTTATTGATTAGGTCTATTATTATATGACTGGCCCCTTGGCGTAGGTAATGACCCTGCCTTCAGCTCCACGGATCGCGGGTTCTATTTCCGTCTATATTTGTATTTAAGTATGTATTTAAAAAAATATAAGTATATATTAACCAGTTCTGTGTCTACCATAACACAAGTATTAAGTTTCTTACTTTGGGAACGGACGACCGTGTGTGTAAGTGTCCCATATATTTATTATTATTATATTACTATTGATGGTAATTAATAGTGTATAAATGAAAAGTATTAAACTTGAATTGTATTCTACGCAATCATAATATTCTCTACATTGTATTGTTTCTTTTTCAGTTGTTAGCTTCATATCAAATCAACAGAAATATAATTTTTTTCTTGAAAATTAAGAAGTAATCAAAGTACATAAAGAAAATAATCGTATTATGTATACGAAATCAATAATGAGACCAGAATGAATTTCCAGATTAAATTATAATATATTTAATATATATCTTTGGAATAGTAAATAACAAATATATTTAATAATTAGTCTTGACAATTATATTAATGTCCATAAAAGTAAAAAGTATAATGATTTAAATTAAGTACTTATTATTTTCGTAACATTAAAGAAGTTCTAGAAATTGTATAAAAAAGGATTATTTATCTCTCTTCTAAATATGTAAAGTAATGCGCTTAGTAACTCTATTGAGTTAGCAGTGATTTGATATTTAAAACCCGACGTATCGTTTCTTTTCGTTGACTATTATAACATTTCGTCAATTTTTTCTCAAGATTTATCTTTAAAAGTACAATTTCATTAAATATCATAATAATTAAATTTGTTAAATTAAATAATTATCATTAATATTTATTACGATTATTATAAAATGATTAGAATTAAAGAAATCTATTCCATACTAAGTTACCCGGATGTGACGGCAAGCAGCCATTAAAATTAGGGTTGGGCCAAACTCTAGGGCAGGGCCGGCGCGCCTTGTTCACGAATAAAAAAAAAGAATTATACAACAATGAATAACAGCCGCGATGCCGACGAGATGAAAGATTTCTCAACGTCCGAACGTTCTTGTTACTTGTAACTCAATATTGAACCGATATGTTTTATTGTTCCAAAACAAATACCGCGAAATAAACTTGATTCCGTTTTGGTATTGTACCTGAGAAGCGAACAGTACGGTTTGATCATTCTTTTATTTGTATACGAGAAATCGCGAAGGAAATATTTGATTAAGATATTCTCCTATTGTTTTCAATGCTGTCTTTATAAACTATTATTAGTTTATTATTGCTAGGAAATTCGTAGATTAGGAAATCCTATATGCTCGCGATATACGTGATTATACCTATCATCATCAAGATTCTCCTGCCCTTATCCCACTCTAAGCGGGGTAGGCACAACATGTTATAAACATGTTGTCACACGATTTGGGTGCGTATTTTATAGTTACCAGAAGATCTCAACCACCTGTTTCAAAACATACAAAATATAATAGAAATAAACAATTTATTTATTTATTATTATTATTATTTTACGACCGGCCGCAACCTGACGTCAACTTACCTTACCTAGTCGTATTTTACGACACCTCGGTAAGAAATGAGGGTGGTCTATTTAACTCAGCCGTATAAAATACGGTGAGTCGACTTATCTTAGTCGCTTATTACAACATCTCGGTAAGACATGAGGGTGGTCTATTCTACTCAGCCGAGTACCACCGGCTTAGTTATGGTTATACCTATATGGTTAGTAAAATATAATAAATTTTAAAAATGCTTAGCGCTTTTATCTAAAAGACCTATCTGTAGAATTGATAATCAACTAGATGTAATTTGCTATAAGAAATACACCTGAGCCAATCCACTAAGAATATATTTTTCGCTTTATTCAGCTTTCTATGATACGTATATGCATTTTTTCATGTTTATAAGATAAAATACCAATATTATCAAAAATGACGTCAGTAATAGGATTCAAATTAAAAACCAATTTGGTCGCCATTACCTATTTTAAACGATGCTTTTTTCGATTTGGGGCGCGTTTGTCGAAGGGCCATTATCTAAAAGGTGTAACTTTACTGGACAGCTGTGCCTATGTAGGGTAGGTTAAATATAAGAGGGGATATTTGACATAAGGGATGCACAGGTAGAACCCTTATAGGTTTTTTACTTAATAATGTAATAACCGCTGGTATAAACCTCTTTGTGACGCCAGGTAAACAAAATTAAGCTATAAACAATGATTAATGCAATTTTTTTTTAATTATCAAAAACAAAATTAAATTAAATAATTACAAGGTCAAAATTAAAAATAATTGACAACAGATAATTAAAATAAAAATAGAATGTTAACGGTGAATCTTCATGCCGAACAAATCAATTGAATACTGATAATTTATTGCAATTTCAAACAAAAAATAAATAATAAAAATAATAACGTCCAAAATTAATATAAAATGACTTCATTTCAGATAAAACGAAACAAATTAACAGAAATGATAAGTTATGATGCTTTATCATAATATGATAATGATTTTTTGTAAGTTAAAGTGATTTGGAGAAAATATTTCTTTTATACGATATCGAATAAAAAATAATAGTGTTTACCACAGTTAAGAAAGAAAGCTTTTATTTCATGCAGCTAATAAAAACAACATCAAAGAAATATAATAAAAGTCACTTCGACAAATCTCACAAAAGTTAACTCAACTGAAAATGGGTATTTATACGACACAAATAGCTAAAGTTAAGTTAACTACACCTTAATAAGCTTTTGGCATGGTGTAACATAACGTTTCTTTTATTGGTATTTATGTCGATTTACGAATATTTTATTCTTCATATCAAAAAAATAACTTATCAAGTGATATGTTTAGTGTACATACTGATTTTAATAAACATATGTAAATAATAATACTATAAGGCCGTGTGGTATACGGCTGAGTAGAATAGACCACCCTTATTTTATACCGAGGTGTCGGACAAAGCGACTAAGGTAAGTTGAACCACCGTGTGGAATCCGCCTGAGTAGATCATACCACCCGCTAACATACCGAGATGTCGTTAAATACGACTAAGGATAATTATTAGAATAATTTGTAGACCTAATCATTACATAGAGCTCATGGGTTAAATATTCTAGCAGGCTACTCTGTATTAAGTTTTTATTGAAAACTTATTTAATTGTTTTGATAATTTAATGAATTATATTATTAACGGTACAATAATGCACATTAGTCTATGCTAAGAGACTTTCTAGGAATTTTACGCGCCAATTCTTATGTTAAGGTCTGGAGAGGTTAATATACAAATTTATGTATATAACGAGATTAAATGCTTTTGCCTGTTAGTATATTAATGGGCTATCACTCTACTTACATATATTCCTTTAAATACAAAATTTTATTCTTTACCAGTTGTACCAGCTGCTTAGCCTGCATGTAGTCCCTGAGATTAGCGCGTTAAAACAATCAAACAAACATTTCAGCTTTATATATTAGTATAGATAAATAAACATACGAATAGGTTTGTCAGTCTAAAATAAAAAAAAACATTAAAATTCGACATGTAATATTAAAAATTTCCAATTATTATAATTATTGCGGAAAGTTGGTAATAAAGCAACCAGCCACGGAATTTGTTTTCGTAACGATGCCGTTTACAAAACTATTAACGAACTGGCCAATATTTCTTTTTCATCACATGCTTGTAATGTATGCTAGAACGAACCTAATAACAGCAAAAAAACAGTTTTTGGTTAATTAATAAACGCTTCCTTAAATTTAAGCTTGAACTTTTACTCGTCGTTTAACCAGTTTCTAAAATTAATGGGACGATCAAAGCATCACGTCTAATTAACCAAACTCACGGTGTCATTTAGATTTACGCATAAATTCCTGTATATGCTAACGGTTTCGGCTCTCATTAGCCGGTAAATTCGACAAGAAGAGCGAAATTTATAATAGATAAAACAATAAATCACCTACCTACTCAAGCGCGCGACCGATTTTAATCTTTTTAAATTCTACCCAATTCTTTCGCGCCTACACACTCTAAATTTGAAATTCGAATAAGTTATATTATGGTTTCCATGTGTGAACAAACTAAACAAGGACAAAATGGTGAAATCATCGGAGTTTTGTATTCTTTTATTAAAAGGAATGCATAGGAATTATTTTTGAGATCTTTGCATTGCTTTAATTGCCTTTTCAGTTAAAATTCAATATTTTACTAGTTTTATTTATTTTTGCAATTTTGTTTTATATTATTTTTGATATCGTATGATATTGTATCTGATACTGTATTTGGCTCCTAATTTACTCTAGTAATAGTTTTCCCATCAACTTACAGTTTAATACCTATGAATTTATCAAAATAGTGCTATATGTAAAATGAGAAACATAATAGAAGCTTTCTTGAACGTTGAAATATTTTTAACTGGATATGATCTGTGCGGTGTAAAACCAATAAAAAGTATGCTTGATTTCCTTTATGTACCTAAGATATTTTACTAACTGTGATTTTATCGTATTAATAAAAATAATATTACCATTATAATTTAACATTAAAATTACGAACTACGAATTCGTCTTCATTATCAAAAACTGAAAAAATCTATAGGAACTAATATTTACTTATTAATATGGAGGGTGAAACATTACACACGTATACCATGTTAGAAAAAAAATTGAGACCGTTTTCTAAATGCAGACAAATCCCTCAAAACCTCACAAAAATGGTGACCTAAGCATAATTTCTGAACGAGTCGGTATGTTTATTAATCAGCATATAAGATGCTAAATGAAACTGAACTGTCCTTTTCTGGGATTTCTAATTCGACATCTTTACTTTATGTGTTTTAGTTCGCTGCTCGCTTCGTTTGGCCATATTTTCAATAAGTTTATTGTTATATAAACACATAAATATGTCCGTTACGTCTACGGTGTCAAACGTGAATTCAAATAGCAATAAATAGCAGCATTTTTAAGCTTTAAATAAATATGACGAAACGTTTAGATTATTTTCTATTTCAATATAGGTATGTGACTTTTATGCATAAGATTGATGGGAAAGTTTGTGATTTTTTATGAGCTGTTGGTATTGCAGATGGTCGCAAACTCGTCAACAACAATTTTCCAACTGTTCTCACACCGGATGTATAAATATTTTAGTTTACATTAATGGATAAAATATTTGTACTGTTTAATAAAATATTTGATTTATCGTGGCGAAGTTTAAAGTGACACGTATTTTGTGTAGAATAAAAATGCTCTTACAATTAAATATCATTCGCATGCCCTTATCACACTCCAACAACGGGGTCGGCACAACATGTTAGAAACATCTTGTCACATGATTTGGTTAGGTATTTTACGACTTGCCTGACATCAACATCAACTTACCTTAGTCGCCAACACCTTGGTGACAAATCAAGGTGCTCTTTTCTACTCAGTCGGATACCACACGGCGAGTCAACTTACCTTAGTTGCCCTTTACGACCCCTCGGTAAGAAATAAGAAACGCGGAAGCTCTTTAAATTAATTATTGCTCAAAATTAATCAAATATAAAATTCCGAATGAATAAAGGTAAACAGTAATTTAACTGCTTCTCAGTATAATACTCTAAAAAAAAGTAAAAAAGGTCTCCTCTCTCCTTTTAGGTATTGAAATTTAGATGTACATTGATGTACTGTGAATGAATAAACCAAAAAGAATAACCAAACTTTATTTTCACGCGAGTTAATTGGTTATAAATGAAGTTATGGTCAATCTTCGCAAAAAAAATGAAAACTAAAGAATTCCTTAATAGCTTTGAAGCCTTTAATAGATCATTAAAAAATAATGAATAAATTTTGTAAAAGTATTTTTGGAACAGCGTCAAAATCTCTGATGAACTAGAGATACCAATCACTTCCTGAGGAAGCTGTGGGAAGCAATTTATACCAGAGCATACGTATGAAGTTATTTATAAGTATATGACGAAATAGCTTACGTTACTTACATGTATATTTGGATGACTCAAGAAATACACAAAATAAAACCATTGTTTCAAAAATACATACATACTTCAAGTAATCACATAGCATATGCAGTAGTTACCTGAGAGACAAGGTTAATAGGTACATGTCATTAATAATGGTGTATTTAGTAATGGTAGGTACATATAATTTGTTTTAGGAATTTTTTATAATAATGAAAAATATAATTTTAAACAAATAGTAAAAAAAATCGCGGTGTGATATATAAAACTGGTATAACCAGCCAGCTACGCTGGTCTTAATGTAAAGATATCAGTAGTACAAAAACCTAAATAAAACCTTACCTAATTAACCTAACTTAACCTTAAAAAAATTCTCCGATTGCCACTAATCTTTACAGTATTATCCGCTGGGTCATTCTTAAAATTGTCTGAAAATTTCATTAAAATATGTCCAGCCACTTCGGAGTCTATAAAGACACAGGACACAATTGTACAGACAAACATTCATTTTTATATATATGAAGATTCGTCATATCAATGAGAACTGTACAATCATTCATTGCCTATACAAATAGGCATTTATATTCATAGAATATACTCACATGTTCGAATTAAACAATCCAACATATTAATTCCTTTATCATTGTTACGTCGAATAAACTTCAGCGATATCGACAAACGAGAAACCAAATAATATCCCGTTTTATACCAAGCATAAACTTATAGCTTCAAGAAGAACCGACAAAACCTAATTCAACCGGTTTTAGCTCGCCCTTTTATAGGTCGTGTACACACTGGGGCATAAATTTTACATCTAGTAGTATGCATGAAGAATTTTATCTTTATTATTTTATATAATTTCACGCCGTGTAGTATCTGGATGAATAGAATAGTACCACCCTCATTTCTTACCGAGGTGTCGTTAAAGGCGACTAAGGTAAATCGACCCGCCGTGTGGCATCCGACTGAGTAGAATAGACCACCCTCTTTCTTACCGAGGTATCGTAAAAGGCGACTAAGTTAAGTCGACCTGCCGTGTGGTATCCGGCTGAGTAGAATAGACCACCCTCTTTCTTACCGAGGTGTCGTAAAATACGACTTAAGTAAGTTGACGTCAGGCAGGCGACCGGTCGTAAAATACGAAGCCAAATCATGTGACAACATGATTGTAACATGTTGTGCCGACCCCAATTAGAGTGGGATAAGGGTAGGAAGATTATGATTAATTTGTATAATTTTACTTTTATATTTAAGTGATATTTCATGACAAAGAGCTATAAAACATTTACGTCACCATTAAAAAAAATACTTCTTAATGTAGAAACCCCTCAAAACGATTGCGGGGTGTCACTGGATCCAAGCAGCACAAAATCATGTAAAGTCTAGATCCCTTAGATGGACTGACGTCCTTTTATGTCGCCAAAAAGTCAATCGGAGTCTATAAGTTGTATAAGAAGAGAAATAGTTACACTTTGTAAAAAAAACAGTTTCACAGGAGTCATAGGAATATCTTTTGAAAAAAAAATGTGCTTCTTTATTATTCCGACAAAAAAAATAAAATAATAACGTTTATCGTAAACATTATCTGGCGAATTTATTTGATTGATGATTCATAAGTAACGATATCTTTGCTAGTAAGAGGTTCAAAATTTTATATAACACTAATATCATTCATTATATATTATTATATTATATATAGTGGTTATTAGTGGGACTCAGTAATCTGTTCCTACCTTTTTATCTATTCAGAAGGGACATTTTATTTTAAAATAAACCGATTATGCAAAATAGGCCTTGTGCACGCTGATAAATAAAAATGGGTGAATATTTCAATAGCAATTTGAATATTATCTTTATAGAAACGACTCACAACCAGTGATAATATAGTTAGCTAGTTTTTTCAGTATGCTCTCGTCGGCGTATTTCATCTTGTTAACTTATTTTATTTATATTTTTGATTAAATAAATTTGAGTTTCTTTCACCCGCTAGTATTAACTTATTATAATACCTTTAATATTTAAATGAGTTAATCTTGTACGTATGTATGTATGTATATATATATATATTCGGAATCTCGTAAACGGCTCCAACGATTTTCCTGAAATTCAGCTTGTATGGAGTTTTGGGGGAGAAAAATGGAGATAGCTAGTTTTTATTTAGCTAGTGTTCTTGTTTATGTGCATAAATAAATACTCAAGTTTACATTGAATATAAAACACTATTTTTGCGATAAATTGTCAAGTTGGCGCATCTTATTCGGGGAACGGGCGGTCTAGAGAAATGAAAATACTTAGGATCGAGCCCCACCTTATTATTTTTTTTTATATCACGGTTCTTTTTATCGGTCACCCAGGTCCTACTTATTAATTATTTAAACATTCAAAGTCAGTATTATTCACATACTGGGCATAGAAAAATAGTGTTTTCATTAGTTAACCATTGATATTCGCAAACTAAACCCGTATTAATTTCACATAGTTGTTGTTTAGTGTTAACTATATTATTGAATGTCAAGTCGTGTAATATTTAGTTTGAAAATGACTTAACTTCATCTCAATACGTTCTGGGGTACTAAATTCTTCGAAATGTTTAATCTGGAATTGAGGTTTCTTAAAGGTTTTTTTTTAAATTAAACAAGGCTTTGAGCTAACTGGGCAAAATCGGCTCATAGAGAACGTTTATTGCTCAGTAAAAGTAAAAACAATAGCCATTAAAAAAGTATAAAATAAAGACGTATTAATTTAAAGAATAGAACCTATCAAGACGCTCGATTGCAAGTAATAAAAAATGTTAGAAATAATGAACAAGAAATTTTAAACCAATAAAGAGTTGGGGCAAAGCTGTATTGGTATTTCATACGAAATATAATTTAAAGCATCTAATAAACCTTTTAGTCTCATTTTGGGCGAGTTAAAGGAACGCACGCTGTGAGCTTTAAAAAAGTACTTATATACAATAGACTGTTCGAAAATGGAGAAATTTCATTATCCCAATCGATGCTCTGTTTTTGCGTTACTCAAAACCACTTATCCCAAAGACATTTCAATAGCAACTAAAAAATAAACAATAACAAAAAAAGCTCACAAGGCTACATTGGAAGGCCGGACGCAGCTAAATGAAAGAACTTTGTAAAAAGTTTGACACATTTTTAGAAACATCAGGCACGCAATGTTCACTCGCGCGGACCGATCGTAAATTTTGTGTAGCGTCAGAATGAAAAAGGGGACATCATTGTTGAAAGTTTTTAAACTCGTCCACTGATTTCGGACGTTAAACTGCACCGTGAATATGCATAATCATGGCGTGCATGAAAAAGAAAAGTTAAATGCACAAGTTTTTAGAACTAAATGTTACTATGCAGAAACTGGATATCCTCCTGCCCTTATTCCACTCTAAGTTGGATCTGTACAACATGTTATAAACATGATTTGGATACGTATTTGACGACCGGCCGCCTGACCTTAGTCGCCTTTTACGACACCTCGGTAAGAAATGAGGGTGATCTATTTTACTCAGCCCGATACCACACTGTGGGTCTGCTTACCTTAGCCGACTTACGACACCTCGGTAAGAAATGAGGGTGGTCTATTTTACTCAACCCGATACCACACGGTGGGTCCACTTACCTTAGTCGCCTTTTACGACGCCTCGGTAAGAAATGAGGGTGGTCTATTCTGTTCAGCCAGATACCACACGGTGGGTCGACTTACCTTAGCCGCCTTTTACGACACCTCGGTAAGAAATAAGGGTGGTCTATTTTACTCAACCGGATATCACACGGTGGGTCGACTTATCATAGCCGCTTTTTACGACATCTCGGTAAGAAATGAGGGTGGTCTTTTCTATTCAGTCAGATCAGCTGCAGAAAGCTGAAAGCTGTTTACAGATTTGTCCGTCTGGGATAAACATCTAAGAAAGATATTCATAATTTTCTAAAATATCTATTTATAACTTTCTTACTGTATTTTAGTACGTACAATAAAATCTGCAATAGCAACCGAAAATTGTTCACCAGGATACATTATTTAGATTGAGCGCGAGATTTTTCCGTGATTCCTTTTAGCGATCAGATGTTGGTTATTGCGAGTGCCTCGGCAGCTCCCCCTATATATTTCCTGCGGATAACTGAAAGAAGTGATCTTCTTTCTACGGTGGAACGATAAGAATTTCATTTCCTCGCGGCTGAGAAAGCCCCCGCTATCTGAGGAAGTCGCTGACAAAAATACCTAAGTGATAAAAGCACTGAATTCCCTTCAGACGCGAATATTGCGCAGCTTTTTGTTTAACGGAATTCCGCTACGTATAGATGCGGTTAATACTTTTAAATGTCTATGGAGTTAGGATATATAAAACACTATTTTGATATTCTCCTCTGAGTAGGAACAGCTTTCCGAACCAGCGTTAGAATTGACGATTCAAAAGCACTTGTTTACAAGTTTTTTAGAATAAAGAAAATTTTGAATTTGAATATAGACATTGAGTTATTTGTGTTAGAATATATAAATGTTATTGCAAATAATTTTTGACTAGAAAGTTTAAGTGAATTAATTTGACTAAAAGAAGATATTGAAGGTGAGATTTTATATAAATTACTAATGATTTATTCATCAATAGTTTTTGAAATCGTATATTATTATTATTATCTACTTGATATGATTGATATATTGTTGATAAAATGTTGTATTGACTACTTTTCCTAATGGGAGAAACCAAGATGGCGAAGTGTGTAAGAAAAAAAAAAGAAAGTAAAGTCAGTTTGGATTGCGAAAAGAAGCTGGTAGGTTGTAATAGATTTAAAAACAGAAAGTGATATTATTTTAAAGTTGCCTAAATTGTGTAATAAATAATAAAACTTCTCAAGAGTGTTTTAATCTAAGAAATTTTCTAACATTTGTTACAAATGTAGACAATTACAAAACTGTGATATATATGCTGTTAGAGGAAGTGAATTCTAAGTAAGATATCTGGGTTTTCAACGTCAAGCAGGTTACTCTGAATTCTTTCTTAACCTTACGTGATACATAATGCATCGTTTCCTTCTGTCAAAATAAAACAATTCAACTTGCCAGAGATAAGAGTAGCGTAAGTCAGTTATATAAATCTAAGTGTTTTTTACACAAAAATAAAACAAAATAACTTTGCACTAAATACAAAAATCTAAATCCTGCATGTATCAGGTATGAAATCGGATTGTCCATACATTTAGCATTATATATGTTTTCTATTTGACTTCATCACGGATTGTAACAAAATAATTTTATTATTACTTTTGTATTATGGATATCCGCAAAGTAACGCCTAATTCAATAAATTATTTTCACTAAATTCTTATTCTTAATGGACTTTTCTTATATTTTCATTGTTTTAACTGAAACGTTTTGTAAATGTAACAAAAAGCAAGCGCTCGAAAGATTGCCTGTCTTATACTTTACATGATTCAAAATAAAACTAGGTATATAAATCTTCTTCTTGGAATGACGCTACATATTGAACGCGGCTTTGATTTTATGAATTCCAAAAGCTAGGTCAAAATTTGGGGTCCGGTCCTTCGTCGAAAAAACTTATATCGTCTTTATAGTTTTGTTTGAGTAAATTAAATTCTAATTTCAACATGTTAGGGTTTACTTTGAAGTGAAACTTTTGTATGTAAGTTTGATTTTGCTTTTAGGTCCAACTTTCTGGATGACATCTTTTATCTCGATACATTCCAACTCGATCTTAAGAGTTTGCGTTTAGCCGCGAAGATGTCGTTTAGTCTTTATATAAATAATATATCAGTTTATATTATTAAACGAACTTTACATATAACAAAAAACTTTTTTTTATTATTTATGAAGTCACATATTTGGAAGTGTATTCTTTAATAAAAATTTGATAAATTATTTGGTGAAGCAAGATCGGTTTGTATCAAGCGGATTACTTTACAAAAATATTTATAAGTTCACAATTTATTATATCAATAAATTCTTTGAACAAACTTTATTTAATATACAATAAAGCATCTCATGCATCCACATTATTATATACTACACACATAAATATTATAATCATATTCAATAAGCGATTAAAACACTTACGGTGAATATTAAATCCTTTTAAAGCCTTTTATCAACCACTTATTAAAATTAATGATGACACTAACACACTAATATATGATCGTTATCACAGATTACACGAATTCTATGTCTTCTGTTTCTTATTGGACCACTATAAATATATATTGATAATTAAAATGACATAACAATTAATATAGATAATAAAGCTCGGAACTCATTCACTTGTTCGATACGTTTGGTCTATACAAATCCTTATTTACAACTGACACTGTTGTCCTTACTACAACAGAGTTCGGTGCGCACCTAGCGAAGACACCGCATCTGTCGAGATGTATACAATACCCTATTCAACGATCGCCATATCGAGAGTTGTGGCCTATTCAAATTTTTTCTAACACAACTCTACGACCCCAACACACGAACTCGACTGTACAAAAAAGTCACGAGGTAGGGGAAAATTTCGTAAGCCATTACTACACAAAAGTTTTGACATGAGTAGTGCGCTTGGGCAAAGTCTATTTTAGTAGGGCACGAGACGGCGATATTCTAAGCTCGTCTAAACACGACGCGCGTAACAGAGACGGATAGACGAATGTGTGTCGCATTTGATTAGAAGTTTGGGGGACCAGAGAATATTGTGAGCCACGGGATACCGAGTAGGTGGTGATATAGCTTTCGTAGCTCGCTCGCTCCCAAATCGAATGCGATGAGTAATAATATTTGAAAAGCAAGATTTGTTACCTGTCGGCCGCCGGGAGATAATGCATAGCATTTTTTAGAAAGGAAATACAATTAACTAGCCCCAAAGTATAAATCATTCTGATGTACGAATAGTGATCTTTAGACGCAGGTTGCGCAATTATGTTTCTCGGGACACACAAAATTAAGGTATTTTTTTACTTCAAAATTTTGTATACAGACAATAACAGTAATAAACCATGATTAAAGAAGCAATAATTTGCGGTTTTGAGCTCTTATATTACTTTCAATAATTCAATGAACTATATAGAAGGCTCGTAAAGCTTACCGGCGACCCGAGATCACCTTAGCCAACGAAAAAGTTTGGCCATACAAAGAGTTAATGCTGCCAGTATTTTGGTTTATGATTTTTGTTATTATTTAGTTAGTATTAATTTGTTTTATTAAATCATTCAAAGAAAAAAAATATTCGCTTGAGCAATAATTTCTCTCTCACTTCGTAATATGTATGCGTTATTTTAAAATTGCAACCTACAAGCCCCAATTACAGAAGAGGTTGAGCTTGGGTCTTCAATCGCGTATCGCCCGAGATCGAAAATTGCTCAGCGATACGGTTCAGAAATTATTGGACACTATCAGAATACAGTCCTAAACGACAGATCGGGTCCCGAACAAAGCAAATTACCGACTCGATCGCAACTTGACTCGAACCAAAATTGCACGGAGTTCTCGCAAGCGGAAGGTCGTGAGGAGGCTAATGAAGACGTTAGGTTCGCAGCGGACTTCATGGAATGTTATGTTAGTATTGATTTTTATGAGAATTTAATTTTATTGACGCTTAGTTGCAATTATGTTGTATACAATGTATTATTAATAAAATTAGGCGTTACTTTGCGGAGGTCCAAAATACAAAAGTTATGAAAACATTTTTTAGTGTAGGTAATACACGATCCGCGATTTTTTCGGATTATAGCGAAATAATATTTTCATTACTTTTTATGCCGTGTGGTATCTGTATAAATTGAATAGATCACCCTCATTTCTTACCTTATAAGGTAAGTTGACCCGGCGTGTGATATCCGGCTGCGTATAATCGACCACTCTCATTTCTTACCGAGGTGTCGTAAAAGACGACTTAAATAAGTTGACCTGCCGTTTGGTATCCGGCTGAGTAGAATCGACCACCCTCATTTCTCACCGAGGTGTCGTAAAAGACGACTAAGGCAAGTTGGCCTGCCGTGTGGTATCCGGCTGAGTAGAATCGACCACCCTCATTTCTTACCGAAGTGTCGTAAAAGGCAATTAAGGTAAGTGACGTCAGGCAGGCGGCCGGTCGCAAAATACCTAGCCAGATCATATAACAACATGGTTAATACATGTTTAAAACATGTCGACCCCACTTAGAGTAGGATAAGGGAGAATGATGATGTGATCATGTTGTATAGATTATGTTGTTATTGCTTATATATCTTCGTTTTGTCAAAAACGATATTTATTCGACGATAGACATGTAAATAATGATCAAAACAACTAAACAAACGATCGCACGGTAAATAAAGGGCGTGTGATGTATTGTTTGTTAAATCGGAGGACCGCATTTCGGAGGATATAAATTTTAGGATATATAAAAAGAAGTGTCACGATAATCAACACAAGCAATTTAATTTAAAAGACATAAACACGGAGCTATCTGGCACTGTATCGATAAGGGTGCTAAATGACAAACTGCGAGAGTGAAACAGCTTTAAAATGTGTTTTTTTTGTATGACGAGTGTTCGAAAATAGAAACTATCAGTTTTATTATAGTAGATTATGATACTGTTGCATAATAAGGGTTCTTATAACACGAGTGTGTTTTAAAAAAACGAGCCGCAGCCGAGTTTTTTTTATAGTATCACACGAGTGTTATAAGACCAAGTTATCTACAGTGTCATACACTACTTTATCTACTCTCATACTATTATACGTAAAACAATATTAATAAAAACTAAACTGTTTAAATATTGAAAAGATTTTTTAAATGTCAAATGTTAGCGCCAAGGCGCAAACATCGATTGCGCATGTGTTGCGTCGCCGCGGACTCGTTCATTGAAACCATTTTTTTTAGGTAGAGATTCAACCTCCTTGGTCCAGCTGGAGGTTGTATAGGTGTATCGTTATGATTAAAAAGTTATATTATAGTATTAGAGTAGATAATAAAGCTTTTATTTAACTTGCAGTGTATAGTGAAGGTGGAATCTTGCAAGTAAAATTAGATCGATGTTCGATTGAGCAAACATTTTACATACCAGTCCCGATGACAATGTATGTTTATGATAAGTATGACCTGATTCCGCTGGAAGGATTTATTCCAGACAAAGGAATTACTCAGCGGTTAACAGTAGAGATATGAGATTTTATAAAACATTTTTTATTTATTAAGACTATGTCTGATAAAAATAATCATATATTCAACAATTTAAAATGTGTTTTGTAAATTATATGCATCAATGATTTTTATTTGTATTCGTCTATGAATATTTAATACCTTGATAATAAAAGCCAAATTTTATTTAAAATATCTTTTTTGATAAGTATTACAAGAAAAATGTCGAGAAATTTCTTATTAATAGTCTTATTTATTTCCATATACATTCTCCTGCCTTTATACTTTCACTAGGTACTTTACCATAGACCATCTGAATGATGTCAACATACCTTAGTCGCATTTTACGACACCTCGGTAAGAAATGCAGGTGGTCTATTCTAGCCGGATACCACACGTTGGATTAACTTACCTTAGTCGCCTTTTACGACACTTTAGCAAAAAATGTGGGTTTGTCGGCCATGTAGTTATAACGTTTTGAAACATAGTTACAATAATTTTGTGTGCAATATTTTTTTTTCTATCTATTTTTTTCTTGTTTAATATGGAAAAAGCTGCCGTGTGGTATCCGGCTGAGTAAAATAGATCACCCTCATTTCTTACTAAGGTATTGTAAGAACTGGCTCCCCTACTTTACTATAACAAAATTTAAGATTTTAGTATAGAATGTCATATACATCGCCTAAGATAATAAATTCCCATATAAAACAAATACCAACAGTCAAAATGTTTATAAGTTAAGGATATCGAGCAGAAACTTCGTCCGAATAATCGATTCAATACATTTCATGATAAAGATTTAACTGGAACGGGTTTCGTTATTTTTGTATCAGCACAGTTTAGATGTTTTATTTAACAAAACGATGCGCGACTTGTTAATCGATTTATAGCTGTAATTAATGAAATCGATATTGATGTAGATATTAATAATTGTAGACGAAATTAATACTTGATTTCAATATCTTTTTTATTATTGTTCTGAAAGTCAATAATGATCTTCACAAAATACAGCAGTTTTAATAATAATAAAGTTGGCTCACAAATTTATAACTTTTTATATAATGTAATAATATAATAACAGTATGACACTACTTACTCTACGTATTCTGAAAGCAACGTTTTTCTGGATAATAATAATATAATATGGTATTCTAATATTATTCTACTAATCTAAAGGACTAGTAGAATATTGGCCTGCCTTGACAGGAGAAAGTGATTTGAAGTTTTTTAATTCGTTATTTCAAAATGCATTTGTTATTATCCAATTGCTGGACATAGGTTTCTTAAAAGAGAGAGAGATTTCACTTTTTAGAGAGAAGGTTCAGAGGTTAGACCCACCACGCTACTCTATTGCAGATTGAAAGGTAACACATATCCAAGAATTTCTCCAGATTCTTGCACGTATTTTAAAAATATTTTCTTATATGGAAAAGCGTGTGATAAATTGTAAATACCAATTGGGTAGATAAATTAAAACTATCGAGAATAGAATTAATAATTTATGTATGTATAGAAACCGGCTATACTCACATCTTTATCTGGCTGGTACTAGCTGTGACAACGCTATATAAATACCTCATGAATAAGGGCCCTGGCTTAAAACTAGTCGGGTGGACCCGATAGAGTAAGACGAAAATATAGCCAGGTTGTATAAATCTACCTTGGTTTTGAACCCGTAACTACCTAGCAAGAGTTACACTGTTTCACCAGCAATTACAGCTTCACGGTCACATACTATCACTTAATTAAGTAATGTATAATAACATAAAGCTTTCATAAAATGAACACGATTTTATCCTAAGCTATTATGGCGGGAGTGCCATTCCTCCCACCTAATATTTCAAATACCAATGAGCCACTAACCCTCGAACGCCGCTCTAATCTAAACAGCCTTTTTTAAAACTAATAAAAGAGGTCGTTTAAAATAGCCACCGAAAATCTCAAGTGCTCGTGTTGTATACAAGAGTCATGGGTTTGGTTAATGATAGACATCAATCTGTTGTGTCTGGGTAAATATATTTGACTGAGCGCATCTGTTTTAACAATCTTTCAGAGGATTAGGGGGTTTTATGTGTATTGTTATGTATTTAATCGGTAATAAGGCTAGTTAATGGTGATCTACAGTATTAAAAGGCGCTTAAATATCGTTGACAGTATTTTAAGAGAAAACAATCGATTGATTTTTTTGGAAATGCCGAAATATTTCACATACCTAGGTTTTGTTTTCCAATTTTTTGATGATTTCATGGATATTAAAACTAAACATAGATTTATCTCTTATCTACGAAATTTGACGTCAATAATCCGAAAGTGGATTGGTAAGTTGAACTAAAAATTTGTTTGAAGATGACAAAACTTAGATTTTATCTCGGAACTTAAATCTGTGCCAATCAATTTGCAGGCAAAAGCAAGTGTCTTGATTGTCTCGTTATGACTTTTACATTTTACATAAATGGCAATTGTAAAATTTTGAAAATATTATATAAAAATAGGAGATCGATTTAATATCCTAAACACCCTAACGCTACATAATAATTATACAGATAGATATATCTTTTTTTTATTATTATTATCAAAATGATAAAAAAAATACAGCTAAATCTAATTTATTTAACTTAATTTTTTACGAGTAATATTTTGTTTAAGTACCTATTTCTTGAATTTACAAGGTCTTTAAAAGAATTAATCGCGTATTCAGGTATGTTATTACGGGTACAATCTATATATATAAAAGAAAGTTTGTCTAAGTTACACTATTTATAACTCAAGAACGGATGAACCAATTCGGCTGAAAATTGGTGGAGAGGTTGCTTAGAACTAGGAGACGGACATAGGATACTTTTTATCCCGTTCGACCGCATTTATTTTATCCCGTCAAGTCGCTATAAAACGTGGTATAATAAAAACGACTATGACATGGAAAAACAAAACATAAATGACAGCTAAACGTAATTTTGTCTTTTGGTAAGTATGGTAAAAATTTGACAATTATCAAAATAGTAGTAGCTATAAAAGTTACTACATAGTATAAAACAAAGTCGCTCTCTGTCTGTCCTTATATCTCTATATTTGCTTAAATCTTTAAAACTACGCAACAGATTTTGATGCGATTTTTTATAGAATGATTGAAGAGGAAGGTTTATATGTATAATAAAATTCAATATGGAGTAGAGAAATACTGTGATTTTCACTGAGTGACATAGGCTATATGCTTTATACCCGTGCGAAGCTGGGGCGGGACTCCTAGTTATTTATATAGATATATACTACTTTGTTGGTAACATTTATTATAATTAACCTTAATTAAGTTTTATGTTATTTAAAAACGTCCATCGTATAGTGAGAGAACAGTATATAAGGTTTATAAGAGTTAGAGAATTTGGTAAAATTCGCACCCCTTAAACGCAACACAAGCACGTGCATTTCACAGAATCCTGCATACGGAGCGAGTTGGAATCGTTCGTCGAATAACTCCATTGAGATACAACTTTCTTAATAACTCAAGGAACAGGGCCCGCGGTGTTGCAATGGCTTTATAATTCTGCACTGATTACAAAGGGGAGCCGGCGGCCGCAATTTTGTCTTGTACCGATCGTGCTGTACATAAATTATCAGTTATTGATGAAGACATTAAGCCCGGACTCACTTCTCTTATCTACACACAATATTAAAAATAAATGGTACATTGGCACCAAATTATGTTACATTGTTGTTCGTATATGGAATTAATAAATATAAAAAGTTCTTCTTGCGAAATTTTCGTCTTTAAATTGTAGAATTAGGCGTTACTTTGCGGAGTTCAATAATACAAAAGTAATTGTTATATTAATTTTTTATAATCCCTGATTAGAGAAAATCTATGTCATGCTAAAAGTAGAGTATACTATCTGTGTTCATATCTCGTGCATGTAGAATTTTAAACTGTAAGACTGTATGCTGTTAGCCCTAACGCCTTTTACAGCGTCACCGGGCGGGACGGGCGAGCGCAGAAGCATCGTCGAAGTTGCGAAATGCGGAGAGTAGAGCGTAGAAGTTCTACTAGCGTCGGGGAACGTTGTCCTAAGGGTGCATGTGAGGCCGGACCACGGCTTAGGGCGAAGAACTGCATGCACTAAAAATGTCTGACTGTACGTGATCGATTTTCTCTGAATCATTTTTTATGGTTTTTACTAAACGATTTTACTAAAGTTGGAAGACCATCGTTAATACGAAGAATTGAATGGTGGGGTCACGACCCCATAATTGGGGAAACGATGCAAGAAGGAGACTAAACGAAAATGCAATTCTTCCGGAAGGTTTAGGTTAAGTACATTACGGTTTTAAGTCAATGGTGTTGAAGGCGTGGTTGTAATAAACCTCGCCTGCTGGTAGATTTGGTCACGTGTGCCGCGTAAACCAGCAGATACACACTGAAGTAATGTACTAGAAGATTGTAAATCTTCAAAAATACTACATAAAGCCCGCGATATCATGTCTCTATCTCTGGTTAACTCACAATAACTACTTTTATGTGTGTTTGTGACACTTTAATTTCCACGCAGACGAAACCGCGCAGCTAGTCTATACAAATATTATAAAGAGGAAAAATTTGTATGTATGTTTGTAATGTTTTCACACAAAAACTACTGGACCGATTTAAAAAAATCTTTCACTATTAGAAAGCTACATCTTTACTGAGCAACAGAGGCTATATTACATCTAAAAAATAGGGATCCGTTATAAAAATGTAATAAGGTGTAAAGAAATAAAAATTACGCGGTTGAAACCGTGGGATATTACTAGTCTTCTATTCTATACATATAATAAATCGTTGAGATCTCAAATTCCTTTACGTTTGTTTCCACTAATCTCAGAAACCGGTGATTTGATTTGGACCCTCTTTTCACTAATATGTAGTAGAAAGCCTCACTTAACATATAGGGTATATTTTATTTCAATCGTCTGCAAATAAAAATTAATTATCAAATATATCGAAATACTATATTACGGTTTTAATCATTTCACGCGGGCGGAGCCGCTGGCGATTGCTAGTATGTAATAAGTCCAACAATTCCGAGCTCGCTTCAAAAACTTTTTCAAAGGAATAAGTCATGTGACAGAAACTTTTCATAATACTCAGTTGTGCAAGCTTTTAATGCGAGAATGTTGATAAGCATTTCGATTCATACGATGTTTTGCTGACGGTACATTAATAAGCAATTGTTTTCGCGTCTGCTTTTGCACTTCGCTGAATCTGATTTTGAACAGGACACTTTGAAAGCCACTTTTTGCATCCGAAAACCAGTTTCAACTAATTCCAATGGTTATAATTGCGGCAGAACAAATGAGATTAATTGCGTCTCATTCTGTGCTTATTATAATTATAACTCTCAAGTTTTCTCACATTTCAATTATAAACGTGCTACCATATATTTTGTAAGACTACGTACGGGAATTTTAATGTAAAAAAATCCCAAAATGAAACCGTAATGACTTATCGGTTGCCACACGTTATTCTTAATAGCGGTTTGTGGGTTCCAAAATCGGGAAGGCACCAATAAACTATAAAAAAAAAAAAAAAATTGTATTTACATATTATAATAATGCAGTAGTTCTTCTTTAGTTATATCTGTGAAATGTGTCTAATGTAAAATAAAAGGATAGAAATAAGCTCATCATCTTTCTCAACGGAAAAAAGTACCTAACTGATATCTATACGTATTATAAAACAAAGTCCCAAATGCTGTCTGTCTATATGTGATCATTTTTTTCAAAATCTACTAAACCGATTTTTGTCCGGTTTTCACTAAAAGGTAGTCCAATTTTTCCAAAAGATTTAGGTTAATAGTGCATTACGGTTTTATGTAAGTTGAGTTGAAGAGGTCGTGCAGTTTGAAAAAAAAACACGCCTGCTGGGAACTTTAGTCGCATGCCCCGCGTGAACCAGCAGAGATACACTCAAGTAATGTGCTAGAGAGTTGTAGATCTACAAAAACCCTACAAAAAAAGACAACAACAGCATGTCTCTATCTCTAATGGTTAACTCACAATAACTGCTTTTACTTACAAAATTTCAATTGAATACACTGATTATAATGCCGGCGAAGCCACAGGCAAGGCTTGTATTTAAATTGTAATAAAACTATTTCAAAATACAACGTGTAAAAAGTTTAATAATACTTATAATACTATTGTATAATATTTATGTCGTGTAAAGTCACAATTACCAACTAGTCAATGGCCAATTGACGTTGACAACATGGAAAGCAATTAGGTACGATTCAGTTACGATTTATTCTTTAAAATATAATCGAACAATCGTACTGAAAGACAGGTAATGATTTATGGCGCTCGCGCCTTGCTTTAAATAAAACATCGCCGTAAGCTTTCAACGGAGGAAAGTCACGATTGTAATTTAAAAACATCGATACGGTATGATGTACCTACTAGCAGATGCTTACGACTTTGTGTGAAAGAAAGTTACACAATATTTAAATCGTTTCTAATGTTAATTTCCGTTATACTTTACTTTGATTTGTAAAGAAATTATCTGGTAATTGTTATAGAATAAGTTGTGCGATAGGTGTTTTTTTTATCGACATAATTATTGGTAAAAGACATAACGTAAATCCTAGCATGTATTTTGTTGTTCTTTTCTATGCGATATTTTTCCGAGTACTTTGTTACCAATTTGCCCAAATACACTAAGCAATGCTTCACTCGTTGAGACTTTCTGAGGGTTTAGATCCTAGACCTTAAAAACTATTAGGAATATACGTATCGTATCACCATCGATTGAATAAGTTGATATCGTTAGGTTGGCTTATTGATTGTTCTTTTATATATAACTAGTTTTTACCCGAGTTCGTTCGCGAAGACTGTTGTCGTGGTCGATAATATCGATGTCATACTATTCCTGTAGAATTAACAGGATTTCTATAGCCTATATGTAATTCCCGTGTGTACGGAATAATTGTGCCAAATTTCATCAATAATTGTTCAGCGGACTCGCCGTAAAATAGTAACAAACATACGTCCATACTCACAAACTTTCGCATTTATAATATTAGTAAGATAGGATAGTTCTACGTACTATATGTACGGTTGCTTCTTATCAATACAGTAAGTTATTTTCGACATTGCTCAAATAAGTATGTATAGCTTCAGAGTGTAGACGGCATTAAAGACTAATACTGAGTTTTACAATTGCAATTAAAATAAATCATAATAGAATCTTCATTTACAAATCTCATCTTCCAAAAAGTCTTTATTAGTCGATATAGTATATAGACATAGACCGTCTCTTTAAATCCAAGTATAGATTTATATGTATGTATCGTTTCGGCTTATATTAAAGCCTGTTGTATCAAGATGTACCTATTCAAGTGTATGCCATGTGACGGTTCGGCACTTGTGTTTTCTAACATGGGAACGAATGCGTCTGTCAGTTTGTCTGTACTCAATAGCGCTCTCATTCATGTGTTAAAGTACTAGCGAAGGGTTAGAGACAACTTGGGACTACTTGAAATGCAATGCTAATAGTAGGACAGCTTGTGACTTGCTTTTAGATTATGTGGAATATATTTATCAACTGAATAAATAGCCGTGTGGTATCCGGCTAAGTATCACCCTCATTTCTTACCGAGATGTCGTAAAAGGCGACTAAGGTAAGTCGACCCGCCGTGTGGTATCCGGCTGAGTAGCATAGTCCACCCTCTTTTCTTACCGAGGTGTCACAAAGGCGATTAAGGTAAGTTGACCCGACGTAAGGTATCCGGTTTACTAGAATAGACCACCCTCCTTAACGAGGTGTCGTAAAATACGACTAGGTATAAGGTAAGTTGATGTCAGGCAGGCGGCCGGTCGTATAAACGAAGCCAAATCATGTTACAACATGTTTAAAACATGTTGTGCCGACCCCACTTAGAGTGGAATAAGGGCAGAAGGATATATATATTTTTCACGCAACGTTAAACAATTTAATTAATGAAATTTAATTAAATTACCAATTTTACTATTTATTACTGTAATATTATATTATTACAGGCGACGCAATAATAATGTTTTTCAAATTCAAAATATTGCTTGTTGAAGTAAACTTGTAAACAAGTGCTTTTGAATCGTCAACTCTGCTGTTGGTTCAGAAAGCTGTTCGTACCGAGAAGAGCCAGCAAGAAACTCGGTTTCTCGGAAACCGAAAACTCTTATTAAAATATATTTCTTATTACTTATTAAATTAAAATCTAAGATTTTGATACCTTTTTAAAAAACATGATAATGACTTCTACATTTCAAAAGAAATTTTAAACTATGTGTGTAACCAGATCATAGATATGGCAAAAAATTAAAGGTTAACATACGTGTTTGCTAATAATACATAAGGTAAGTAATTTACCATTTAATAGTAGTTGATTGTTTTGCATTAAATTTTTAATAATAAGCGTTTTGTTTGTGTAGCTGTTAAAAATATTAATAAATAATATTAAATTTTAAATATTAAACAATGCGCTACAGTTCTGAGCTTTTGGGCAGTTGTTAATAGATGGCAACAAGTAAGTACAAATTTATTTTTTATTAGCTACAAAAAACAAAACGCTTATTATATAAAATTTCATACAAAACGGTCAACACTAGAACATGGTCAATTACTAGTGCCGTTATCTTATATTATGATGTTCAATGAATTTTAAATAAAATTCTACATTTTTAGAATAACTGTACGTTAGAATAAAGAAATAAAAAGCCATCAATACAGATGAGATGCCCGTGACAGGGCATGTATGCGAAAATTCCCCACATTCAGTATTCGCTGTATGCGCTCCGCGGTGTTAGTGAATAACAATCGAAACGCTTGGCAGCGCGCCGTGAAATGAGTGCGTACTATTGATTCACGATCGAACATACGACATCAGGAAGTATTCCTTTTTTAAATTTCATCTATATCTTTTAATATTTTAATGTGGTTAATCTTGTATGAAATGACTCCAACGATTTTCATGAAATTCAGCATGTAGGGGGTTTTGGGGAGCAAAAATCGATCTAGGTAGGTTTCATGTTAAAAAAATCGTTTTATCCATGGTTTCGGTCACTAAAAAAATGCTGAAATTTACATTGAATATAAAACACTATTTTTGCCATAAATTGTCAAGTCAGCGTAGCTTATTTGGGGAACAGGCGGTCTACAGAAATCAAAACATCTAGGATCTCCACCTACCCAATTATTTTTAAATTTTTTGAAAGTTTCTTTTTTTATTTTGTAAAAAATTACCGAGCCAGGCCCGGTCAACTAGATCTATTATACATTTTTCATAACTGATGACCTTCAAATATAATTAATAGATTCATGTATGCCTAACCGACAAAAAGTTGAGCACCCTTGGTATAGATGATAAATGTTTAAAGCCTTTTACTATCCTACGCTCTCCCATTTTTGGGGGTAGAGTTTGAGCAGGACCCATCACACTGCCCCAATGTGTAGTGGTAGGTTACACAATTTTATGAAGATATGCAGGTTTAATCACGATGTTTTCCTTCACCAAGAGGCGTGACATAACTCGCAAATTCATATTAATTAAGCACATAAGTGCTAACTGAAATTCTGATTCAGTCTTCATGGACGGATATACAGTTTTCATGACGGTATTTTATTATATAGTTTTTTTTTATATATAACTCAAATGTGTGCCAGAGCTAGAATCCGCACGCGAAATCTCATAAAAGATCACGCACTCTTCACCTTTCGACCATTAAGACTTAAATTAACACCTTTATTACGAGCTTAATGAGCATTAAATTTCGAGGTAGTATTTCATCATAATTTGATTCTCTAACAATAATTTCAAAATTAATTGTCTCATTAAATATAAAATTTAATAAATTATGATATTTAGAATATGACTTTAAAAAATAAAAATTATAAATTAATCATTAAGTGGTTATTTAAATTCATAAGTCTCATGTCAAGGATTTACATATACAAAATAAAATATAAAGTAAATACACTTAAAACCTTTATTTAATATTAAAATGCATTAATCTACTGTATGTTATATGCTATGAATAGATTAAATATAGATATTGATATTTATGTCACAGACTAGTGCTATCAATAGATAGAATATAAATAGATACGTGATATTTAAGTCACATTAGAAAATATTTGTCTCAAATAATTATATATGAGTAGCATCTTCTATCATCTACTTATTAGGCAAAAATTAATTACTTTTTGAAAATTAAATATATTGCATCATTTTTATTTTATTTATTTTTTTATCTCGAGTGCAAATCTAGGTATACCTATGTATTTGTCACTTTTCTTTTTCTTTCTTTCTATATTATCCGAATTTTACTTCTTGTTTTTTTCCTTCCGTTGCTCTAAGTTTGACTGGAAGAGATCCGTTTTTGAGATAAGTCCGCTTTTGTACATGTGCTATTTTTCTTTCTCTTTTCTAACAATAAATATGTATAATAAAGAAATAAATAAATAAAGGAGAAATGTGAGTTTGAAACGTGAAGGGACGATATCCTTAGTAGTGGACTGTAGTAATCTTGGCAGTTTCAATGGACAATGATGTTGACAATGAGTGGGCTGATATGCTGACACTTTGAGGGGCATGTCCGGTACACGGGACATGGGAAAACGCAAAACTATATTATTTATTATTGAAATGACGTGTACCAACCTGACAATGACGAACATTGGCACTGAATAGAGAAGATTCCAATTGTTATAAGATATCGGATATATAATTATACCTTATATCTTTCAACTTGCAATATGTGATTAAAGCTCAAGACTTTTGAAGCATCATCAGGCAGGAGGGGCAATGCAGAAACATCGTACCAGAAGAAAAAATGAGAGAACATAATGCATAAGCCTTTACTAAAATTTTATTAAAATTTACTAGCGTGTAAAATCTATTCGAGTACGATTAAAAGTAACGTATCTTGAACAGTGAACTTGAAAATTTCGAAGCTCCTTCATCATCTAAAAAATTAAAGATTTAAGTGTAAAGAACAAAATGATATTTGTTTAATAAAATGACAACAACAAACATAAATATCGTAACGAGCTACAGCGTTTTGTATGTGATGAAATCAACACTACAATAATCAATCCCCTGCGAGTAGTGGTAAAAATCCACAAATTCGGTTGGTTATAAGAAATTATATTTGGCCTATAAGCAAAGGTAATGCTATATGACTTAGAACCAGTTTTCTTTTTGTTTACCTAGATTGACCACTTTATTCTA
Source organism: Morpho helenor (assembly GCA_029227775.1). Classification (NCBI taxonomy): domain Eukaryota; kingdom Metazoa; phylum Arthropoda; class Insecta; order Lepidoptera; family Nymphalidae; genus Morpho; species Morpho helenor. The sequence continues at coordinate 6,036,548 of JARGCU010000020.1, forward strand.
TATAATGAACATCGGCGTGACATATGATATCGAAACTTCTATACCTATTTTTATTTATTATACTTCACTTAAATTTTTATCAAATTCCATTTAAAAACTTATTCTTTAATACGTACCAATACACAAATATATTAACTTACACCTTTAAATTGATATACAAATAAAAGAATGTTTAAGAATTGATATAGCGTTACAAAAACAAATTAATGTAACGATTCTGATCGCATCTCGTATTAGAAAACACGACTTGTTACAGAAAAACCCATGTTATATAAGATCTAACTGGCCACTTGGAAGAATTCCCGGTTATACAATATTATCCGCGACGCATCTAATTGAGGAGGTTGTGCTATATTCACGCGCTCGGAATAACAAATCTTATATTCTTGTACCATTGTCTTCCGAAAAAGTGCGTCTCTTTTAATTAATTACACCAAGAACTTATTTACATATATCATTGTATATAATACTAAAAATTGTAAACAAAAATTTAGATTGTATTAGTACCATAAGAAAAAAATAGTCGACAAATAACTGACAGCAACATACTGCTACAAAAACTGTTTACACATACACAGTTTTTGTAGCAGTATGTGTTATGATTGACAATATTATTAATCTTGATATATTATTAAACGCATATAAAATAACGATGTCGAAAAATAACTCTATCAATTGATAATGGCGCTTTTTAATACTATCCTATTAGTGAATAATTAACAGGATTTCTGTAGCCCGTTACCCCGTTATGCAAGTAATAATTGTGCCAATTTTCATCGATATTGGTTAAGAGGATTCGCCGTGAAAGAGTAACAAACTTACATCCATAGGCACAAACTTTCGTATTTATAATATTAGTAGGATAGGATAGGATGAATAAGATAGGATATGACATTGATATAATGAATGCTTGAAATCAAAAGACTGATTTTCACAAATCTTACCCATTGTTAGAGAGAGAAGAATCGTCAGATATGGCGGTTGGCAAACTGTTAGGCAAATCAAACGTGTCCTTGAAAATATTCCAATAGTATACAAGATGCCTTACAAGGTTTTACTGGTCTATAAAGCTCGATTAATAGTGAATATTAAACATTCTTCTCTAGGATGAAAAATATTTAATTTCTTTTCTATGATTCTATTAATATCGGGTCACCAAAATCTACAGTCCTTAAGAATTTACCTATTTCATGAAGGACAATTTTAAAAATATATATATTTTAAGACATACAACACAGTACTCAATAGTTGACTTACAACAAAACGTTTGTAAATTTCGCTTATTGTTCATTCAGGACAGGTAATTTTAATGCATATTTAATGGACAATTCTTGGCTTCAAATACACTAAGATAAGGTACGGTTATAATGCATGCAGCCGGCTGTATTATTTATCGTGTGATTTTTGGCAACCAGCGTTAGCCCGCTGCTTGGCTCGGCTAGATTTGCAATCTTCATAATGCATGCACTTTTGCAAACATTGCCTGCGGGCAGTTTTCTGATATATCCGATGTGACGGGCGCATTGTGTACGCCATTTTAGATTCAGCTTAAATAACTGTTATGTAGTATTCCAACCAAAAGAAATCCTACTAATATTATAAATGCGAAAGTTTGGGATTATGGATGTATGTTTATTACTCTTTCACGGCAAATCCGCTGAACCAATATCTATGAAATTTGGAACAGTTATTCCCTCTACACTGGGATAACATATAGGCTAAAGAAATCATGTTAATTCTATAAGATTAGGGTGCTATTGTAAAGCGCTATCTATTATCAAACTATAACGCGACAACAGTCCACGCGAACGAAGTTGGGATAAAGGCTAGTTTTAATATAAAAAATAAATAATAAATTTTACTGAAATTGATGAATTTTAGCGGAGACATAGGTAGATTAAACCTTGAAGTATAAATAAATATACGTAATACTTTTGAGGGGTCTCGGGATTAAACCCCGATAAAACCCCCGACTAAAGAGTTTTTCTGTTAAAACTTGTATTCTGTTAAAAATTGATAATTGCAAATTATTACTCGTTTTTAGGTGCAGGAAAACATCGTGAGGAAACCTGCATATCTCTAAAGAACTCTAGGGATATGTGTAACCTACCAATCTTAGAGCAGCGTGGTAGGTCAATTATTCTTTCCAAAAAACCTATGCCCATTGATGGGACAGTAACAGGCCGTTACTTATTACTTTGGAGAAAAATATTAGTATAATACGGAAAGATAATTTATTGTATGACGTCAAAATCTAGGATATTCACAGAACGCAGGTATTAGAAACATTAATGAAGGCAGTTTGTAGTCACATGTTTTTATGACCTGTGGTGATGTTTCCTCATTAACGGGTAAGTAGTAATTATAATAGATAATGTTGCGTAGAGAGGAATTTCAACAAGTATTCTTATTATACTTATAATAATTTATTGATATCATTTATGTGACATACGTTCCACGCAATATATTTACTTTTTAACATAATTATCATAAATTATCTTGTGGAAAATTTATTGTTTCTACGTAATAAAGACATCTTAATAAGTGTTTAAAAATAGCCGCTAGTATATAAGCTATATGTATTTATAATAAATAATATATAAATTATCACGTATTTTCAATTTTTCAACCTAATAATTCTGCTATATTCCGCTTCGAGCTTTCGGGGTCTTAACGTCCTATATACTTAGAAAACTATAACGGCACCATGTTTGTTACTTTTAAAATATTAGGTCCTTACATATGAAATTGGCGTTTTGTCGTACTGGCCACTTTGATCTCAAATATTACCTTTATGGTTAGGAATTTCAAATTCAAATTCATACAGCTATTTACTCATGCATTTGTGTTTCAAACCCCCTAATTCATTTGTTTTTTCTTCTTTTGTTTTTTTCTTTGTGTCACTCTGTTTACAAAATGGAAAACATGAAATATCGCGTTATTTACGAGTATGAGTTCCACCGTGGCACCAGTGCTGCAGAAACGGCTCGAAGGATTAATGATGTGTATGGTGACGGTGTCACACACCGCTCGGAAGCGCTCGTCGCAATGGCTGAACCCTGGCGAAACAGCCAAATCCTGCCCTAAGCGAGAATTGACAAAAAAAAGTTGCTTGTAAGTGTTTGGTGACTAGTGCCGGTGTCGTTCACTACAGCTTTCTTAAATTTGGCCAGACGAATACGGCAGATATCTATTGTCAGCAACTGCAAACCATGATGGAAAAGCTAGCTGCTAAACAACCGAGGCTGGTCAATCGCTCTAGGCCACTGCTGCTTCAGGACAACGCTAGACCACACACTGCACAACAGACGGCTACCAAATCAGAGGAGCTTCAATTACAATGTCTTAGACATCCACCGTACTCTCCGGACCTTGCTCCAACAGATTACCATTTTTTTCACAATTTGGATAACTACTTGCAAGGAAAAAAATTCAACTCCGATGGGGCAGTCCAAACCGCCTTCAAAGATTTTATTGATTCCCGCCCGAATGGTTTTTTTAGTAAGGGGATCAATGAACTACCTATGAGATGGCAAAAGTGCATACATAGCAATGGTACATACTTTGATTAATTAAATATATTTCATTTTAAAAAAAACGACTTTATGTTCCTCCCATAGAAAACGCCAATTTCATATGTAAGGACCTAATATCTATGTTATGTCATTGAAAATAAAAAGGTAAGATTAAATACTCATCCGCCGTGTGGTATCCGGCTGAATAGAATAGTACCACCCTCTTTTCTTACCGAGGTATCGTGAAAGGCGACTAAGGTTAGTCGACCCGTTGTGTGGTATCCGGCTGAGTTGAATAGACCAACCTCATTTCTTACCAAGGTGTCGAAAAATACGACTAAGGTAAGTTGACGTCAGGCAGACGGCCGGTCGTGAAAACGCAGCCAAATCATGTGACAGCATGTTTATAGCATGTTGTACCGACTCCACTTAGAGTGGGTTAAGGGCAGGAGGATGAAAGATTAAATACTCACGTCGTACAGACATCTCATACATACCTGCGAACAAAACAAAATTAACTGAATTAGATACGGGTTATATTATGTCACTGAAAAACCAAGCATTTTAATTTATTTATTAAAACTTTAAGTAAATTTATGTCATAATCATGGTTTCATGTATCGATTCTCAGGCGCTTTTAACATCATTTTATTAAACTAACATAGGATTCCCATTAAAAGATTTGGCATATATGGTACATCTTTGAATACGTTCAATATCTAAACTGGTAGTAAGATGGAAAAGAAACAAAGGAGAATGTGACATCTTTACATTTCTTTTCTACACAGCATCCTATCGGAATACTAACCCGGTCGGTAACAGTTCTTCGCCGATAGAATAGAAATCAGTTGCGACCAAGGCAGCCTCTACTAGACAACTATAGTAGAAACTAGAGGCATATACATATAACGACATAGCACATTACTCGTTACATATACATTACAACAAATTACTCGTTTCCGTGTTATGAAGCATTAAGCAGTGCATAAGTTACACTGCTTAATAATAAGTATTACTTATTAAGCAATGCCTTTGATATTGGAAAAAACGCAAACATGTAACCAATAAATAATGTACTGTCATTAGCAATTACATGTAAAGCCAAGTAGCATACATAATCATTTATTAAAGAATACATATGCGTTAAGAAATTCTCGCGATATGAACAGTTAAACGCAATATATAGCAATTTGTTACAACTTTTCATGTCAAGCTCAATAAAGAGGTGACGGTTTATACATGATTTATACACCGTGATTTATATATGAGCCGAAATACCGATCGAGTTAAGCAACGCCCACACCCGGGGTCAGCCGTAAATCATACGCGACAACTCAAAAATGCCAACTTCAAAAACATGTTTGCCCGGCCAGTACACGCACGGAAAGACGAGAAAAACAAACGTAAAAAATAAATTACTTTTGTATACCTCCTTTCTTTCCCGTTGTTGGACGCCGAACAAGTCATAAATCACAGAAAGATAAGCATAAAAAGATTGTATGAGGTACACGGTAGAACTAAACTTTTCGTATTTCGTTATCTTGCGTCAGGCGGGGCTTCCATATAAAAAATATTAAGCCTATTTATTCTTTTGTAATGGACGATCTATCCAAAAATCTCCGTATATCCCGATTTTAAAAGAAAATATGGACTACATGTCTATATACAAAACGAATTTTACACTCTAGTAATAATTGAATTTAAGCAAACATTTGATTCATCAGTTTTGAAATAAAAGTAACTTTTATAAATATGTTTATATTTATTTTTTAAATAAGTTTATAGATTTTAGTAATAATGAAATTTAAAAAATCAAACTCAGAAAAAATATTCAATTATTATTACAATTCTTACCATTCTTACACCACTCTTTTTTTTTTTTTTTCAAAAAGTTTAATTTGACATTCTGGGAGCATTCCACGTTGGCACGATTTTTATTGTACTTGTGTTTAAGTATTTTTTGATAAATATTATTAAATAATTTTTAAACGACTTTAACATTCCTTTTGTTTTTATTATTATGTAAAAACAATATATTTACATCATACCCAAGATATAGAACCATTTTTAGTTCCAGGAAAATGTTGTATAAATACTTCATTCCTTAATAGACCTATTTTAAAATTTTGAAATTTTTGGAACCAAGTTAGTTATTTACTTTAATAAAAATGATTATTCAATATGTTATAATAAATTTTATGAAATATATTTTGCATATGCATTCACATACATGTGTCTTGTTTTATCTGCAAACAGAATTTACTGAATATATTCGTAAGTTTAGATAGTGATTTTAATTTGAACGACATTATGACTATCGGTGGAAGTAAATTCTTGTGTGATATAAAATCTTAAATCACCCACGGTGACCTGCGCGTTTAACAAATTGCTGCCGTGTAGCGCGCTGCCACATGAGGGGCCATTTGTCAGCCACGACTATACACGGGCGCCTACTGAGCAATTAGATTTGTTAGCTTGTACCCGAGCAGTTTCATCACGCCCCCGCTCAACAACAGATGCTTGGACTAATAACCTCTCGAAGTTTCCCCTTCGTCCCCTCGCCCCGGCCCCCGGAGCTCCTGAGCTACCCCAGCCTCCCCCGGCCAACCCAACTAAGATAGATTGCGCCACCATTCTTGCAATTTTCCTGTCGTATCTTGCCTCGTAAATTCCTGGTGATATATTAGTTCGGATCGCTCGCGATGCGACCAGGAGCATACTCGAAATATGATAAGAGTTATTTATTATTGTTCTTATTGGTTTTATAGGGGGCGGTATGTAAAAGTATTCCATTATGGGGTGCTAAATTGCGTATTGATCGCCGTTGAATGTAACATTATATTCGGCTTTGAATATAATTCATTCGTGCCCAAAAGAGCTTAAAAACGGCCCATAAATCACATGATTCACCCTTAGGTATGTAAAAACAAACACTTGATTTATATGCACGCACGCAAAACGAAAGCGGATTAAACGTAATAACAAAATTCTACTGTAAACTCGGAATTTTTAACATGCCACAACTCTACCTAAAATTAAATAAAGGAATCCTTATTAATTTTACGCCAGATTAAAAACACTCGAGGCCCTTTCACTGCAGCAGGCGCCACAATTTCCATATTCTAATAGCAATAAATTATCATTGCCATCTGATGGCAATCGTAATGAGGATATAAAATACGTAGTTCAAACTGTAAGTTTTGTCTAGAGATAATAGTTGATAAATCTGGGCGGCCTAAGTTTTACAATAACTCTTAAGTTGAGCTTCAAATATTACCCTTGCTAAAACAAATATAAGAAAGGAAATAGTATATAAAAATAATATATTTAATATTTAATTCAAATATAATTGTAAAAATATTCAATAAACCTTATCAACAAAACAAAAAACAATAAAATTTATTTATACAAGGGGAAAAATAACAAATAAATGAAACTCAGAACCTAAATAAAATACAAAGCAACATTTCTCGATTGTTTAATTGAACTTTGATATTATTTATAAAGAAATCAAATAGAACTTCGTCTCTTGTCAAAGGTATTTGTCGAAGGCATAAACAATTGAGAGGAAGCCGTTTCCTCGTCGACGACGGAAACGACTCGAGTGTCGGTACCGGAACTGTTATTGCTAGAACGACTACTACATCCGCTAGCGTAGACTTTCAGTCTACTGATGTGTTGCTGAGATTTGATTTTCTTAAAGGTTTCATATTTTTACTGAATAGCCATATGTTTTTATTGGATTGTACTTATGTTCAGTAATATAAACCAGATAGTTTGGACAGTTAATTTAACAAATCGACCAAACATTATGAAACAATGCAAGTAACAACGACCATGTGCTTAACTTCTTTATAGCTTTTTTTTTTAAATGTCTACAGTCAAATCCTATCCGACTAATATTCGACTTCTTTCGCGTGGACTATTGTCGTGTGATAGGTATTGACCTATCACACGACAATAGTCCACGCGAAAAAGAATGACATTGAAAAGGGTCATCTATTATTGAATAGATGACCCTTTTCAATGTCATCCTATTGCTGTAGAATTAACACGATTTCTATAGCCTATATGTTATTCCGGTGTATAAGGATTAGTTGTGCCAATTTCACCGATATTGTTTCATTCGATTCGTCGTGAAAGAGTAATAAACATACATCCATACTCACAAACTTTCGCATTTATAATATTAGTAGGATACACCGAAGTTACATATAGACTATAGAAATCCTGTCAATTCTACAGGAATAGAATGACATTGAAAAGCGCCATCTATTATCAATCGACACGCGACAACAGTCCACGAAAACGAAGTTGCAGGTAAAAGCTAGTAAAATATAAACTAGAATTAAAAGGCCATAAATAATTTTATTCTCTGTGTTTAAATGAAATAAAGACTACTATTCAGAGTAGAGAGAGCTTTGGTCACATAACTGAACGGTGGCATTTAATGCGCTTCACGTTCAAACATCACGACCTATTTAATTTTCTAGTCGTTGTCGGACTTCCCTAGTTTCGACTGACTTTCGCTTTTACTTCTAAGGTCACAACGCGCTTAACATGTGCCGACAATACGTGTTTACATGCCTTTTACTTTGTATAAAACTACGGCTAGTAAAGACGTACAAATAATAAATATTTTGTAATAAGGAGCGTAGTCTTTTACAATGTTATAATGTGACTGTATTTAAATTTGGACAACATTTTCTAAAAATGATGAAATCAATTTTGCCGTATCCGAAAAATAAAGTCACATTTCCTATGCGTTTACATGTGACACTATTCATACTACTTTTACTTTACTGTTAACCAGTTGTCTGTCACCCATAACACAAGTATTAAGTTATTTACTTTGGGGACGGACAGCCGTGTGTGTAATTGTTCCATATATTTAATTATTATTAAACAATTTGATAAAGCAGGAATATGTCATATAAGCTATACTAATATTATGATAGAGTTATTAATACTAGAATAGTCTGTAAGTGTCCATGAAATAATACATAATGAAATTCCCAAACTCAAAAATGAATAGTTGAATACCTAAAGCTTACACGTGACACCGTTACGTAGTTAATCAAAAGTACCTGGGTAACCGAGCCTTCCTCGGTAATTTTTCAAAATAAAAAATTCAAAATGTAATTAAAAATATTAAAAAAAAAGTTTTTATCTGGGATCTATCCTATTATTCTAAATTCGAGACGTAACAGAATTGAGCTATCATGACTTGGGAATTGACAGCGAAATTATCCTTTACTTTCTCATAAAATTATAGCAGTTTTTTCAGTGCCCAAAAAAGGTATAAAACAACATTTTTTCTAAATAAAACCTAACTAGATCGATTTTTCACCCTCAAAACCGACTACATGCTGATTTCATGAAAATTGTTGGAGCCGTTTCCAAAATTCTGATACGTGATGAAATACGTACATACTTTAGAAGGAAAATCTTTTTAAATAATTAATTTGTCTTTACCTAAAGTAACAGACGTTAGCTCAATTATTATTACGAAATAAATTAACACGTTTTTGCTGTAATTTAGATTGTCAAAACCTTGATCTTTAATATAAATATTGGCTTTTGTAGATGATATTTACATATTCTGAATCACTATTTAATTTATGAACGCTTCTGTAGTTATTTCGTGCAGTAATATACAAATTTTGTTATATTTCTAATGTATTCTTAAAACCTTGTAATCTTATTAATCCAAAATATTTAGAACATACGTTCATCATTCTCCTGCCCTTGTCCACTTTGAGTGGAGTGGGCGCAACATGTTATTAACATGTTGCCACGTGATTTGGCTAGGAATTTTACAACCGGCCGCCTGCCTGACGTTAACTTACCTTAGTCGACTTTTGAGGATACCACACGACGGGTTGACTTACCTAATAGTCGCCTTATACGACACCTCGGTAAGAAATGAGGGTGGTCTATTCTACTCAGCCGGAAACCACACAGCTAATATAGCACAAACGTATACAATGTAATTTAGTTTTACATAATTTATAACATATCATATAATATCTACACAGATAAGTGTTGAAAGAGATGAAAAAGCGTAATTTGGTTGAGATTTCATATATAACAAAAAAGTCTATTGGAATTTTTAAATAAATGTCCACAATAGTAAAAACTAATAACAGAGACAAATGAAAAAGGGGAAATTTGGACGTGTTAAGTTCATAACCTTAAGAATGCAAAGGACGAGAACGATTTTTAATATACTCTACACCCCATAATGGCAGTTTTCGCACCCTTGGTCTGCGGTGACATTTGAAACCCGACTCTATGAAAAAACAAAGCCAGAAACATTATGCAAATGGCATTATGTTCATATTTTTGTACGTTTCGCCAATTTTATGAGCCGAATAGAAAGGGTTGAGGGGTTAAGACGATATGGGGTAGTGAATAAAAATTTCGATACCGCATTGTCTATTGCGTTTTATGTAGTGAATAAAATCTATCCCCCATTTTGTTAACAATATGTATTAAGCAATAAATGTTGATTGCTACGAAGTTTGATATTGTTTCATGTTAAGTTAACAAGGAGAGATTTTTAAACAATAAAAATATGCTAACACTATGCTTGCTTAAAAATGTTTAGTAGCTTAAAAGATTAGCTTTAGTTTACAATACAAAACTGAAAATAAATAAAAATATAGTCCCCAAACCAAGTAAATTACTTATATACGTAAATATACTTGTATTATGGGTGGTAAGTAGTAGAAATACTACGGTATAATTTTAAATAAATACTTATCACACTCGAATCGAAGAATCATCAAAATTGTTATTAGAAAAAGTTGTCCATCGGTGGAAATTGAGCCGGAAACGGAATTTGCCAGTTTTGCTGTATACTATCATCCTCAGCGTTTGTGTAAAGTGCATGATAAACATCAACCTAGTACATCAATTTTATTATGAAAATAGCCCATAGATACTGTTACAATTACAACCTTCGATCTCCTGGTTAAAGTCCACTGACCATATGGCCGTCTTTAATAGCAATTTATTAAAGTCAGAATAGATGCATACACTTATACATAAACTTCTAATTTCACATTGTATTGATAATATCTGAACATCTAACTTTCTCAAATAGATATAACTTATAAATGCATAGCGTACATAGAAAGTTATCTATTTAATATAATCTCTACAAATACCAGTGTATTTACAACATCGACACAATTAAAGAAGAATTAATTAGTATTCAATTATAAACTTTCAAATATGCTTTATAGGTAAAGTCCATTACAGTACACAGTTAACAATAGTTACATATCAAGTTAATCGTCAATGAAACTGTATGTATGTATAAGTATGATAATATTCTCTCCTCTGTTTTTTATTTTATTTTTCAAATTGTAATTAACTTTAAGTACTTATAATTATAATAACACTGTACCTAAGAATAACGTAATCTCCCATACCTAATTGTTGCTACATTATATATGTTAGATTATTCAATATGTAATGCTGTTGGAGATCCTAATAAATAAATAGTTATAACTTAATAAAACCAAAAAGTGCTATTGTACATCTAAGAATTAATTTAAAAAATATTTTTAAGAGCTGGCCTCTTAAGTATATGAATTTTAAGAACTCCTAATACGTTTTGTGCCTTTGTATCTTTGACCTAAAATAGATACCTACATCGACAATGGTTATTTTATTCTCATAACCTCAACTACAAAACTGTTTGCTATATATTCTTATCTTCTAAGAGTTCTAGCGAATACTATCCTTTCTAATAGAGGCTATCGTACAAACGTTAGATTTCATCAAAGATTTGTCAACGATGTTGATAAGCAGTTTCCTCAATTTACTAGTAGAATGAAGTGATGTCGATTTACCTATTTGTAGTTCAATCAACCCAACTCTACATTTAGTATATTGGGTAATTAGAAGAGTACAACATACTTAAGTACTGATAATAAGCTCTTTAGCACAGTACCTGAAAGAAATATAGTGATAATTGTATATTCGAAGCCATTTGTTTATATAAAAAAAGATCAAAATATGCAATGTATTTAATGAATAATATTTTGACTTTAAAATCCCTAGATCAATTACAGAATAGGTTGATTGATAATAAAATCAAGTTATAATTCTGATAGGTGATAACTTAAATTAATCACCATTTGGTTGGGACAACAATCACAACTTTATTTATTCAGTCGTCGTCTGGAGTTTGAGAGAAATCCAAGGCATTTGTGAACTGCAAATTTATTCAAGGACGCAAATTTATTTACGCATCTAAATCTATAAAAATTATACAAGCCATTATTGCTATGATAAGCTAGAGCTTTTTCTGAGTTTTCACTAGTAACGTCGCTGATAATTCCGTTACCTTCATTATCTTATCATACAATAGGTATAATAATATACTTATAGGTAGTAATATATATATAAAAATTATTATGGACGGAACAAAATCTAATTTTGATAAAAATTTTCAATAACTATTTAGTAACTTATGTTTATAATTTTCTCCCCGTCGTGTGATATCCTGAGTATTATAGACTACCCTCATTTCTTACCGAAGTGTCGTAAAAGGTGACTAAGGTAAGACGACTCGCCGTGTTCTATTCGGTTGAGTAGAATAGATCACCCTCTTTTTTACCGAGGTGTCGTAAAATACGACTAAGGTAAGTTGACAGGAAGGCAGTCAATTGTAAAATACGTAGCCAAATCATGTGACAACATGTTTATAACACCCCACTAAGAGTGGGTAAGGGCAGGAGGATGATGAATTTCTTCCGGAAACCATTTAGGTTGTAAATTTATTTATTATTCAAAGTTAAATTTTATCGTTGTCAATATTTCTATATCTATAAAATATATTATTGAACGATAGTGTATTTGGGAACAGATAAATTCAGTAATTTTGCTTATTAAGATAAAATAATCTTTTTTTTATATTCAAAACAGAAAAATATCGATTCTCATAATTTAAATTCAACATTTATAAATGAAGCGCATGCCAAAATTGAATTATCATAAATTATTTCAATTTATTTTTATGGTTTTAGTGGATTTAGTAGCCTTAGTATTGACTTCTAAATTTGAATTTGTAACTAGAAGGAGACTGAAAATGATGTGTGATTGTGCGAAATATGACAGTCATTTAAAAGTAACGCCGAGTTGACGAATGAAAGGAGAGAAAGGAAGCAAAAAACATATTGTGCCGACCCCACTTAGAGTGGGATAAGGGCAAGAGAATGATGATTATTAGCACTAATTTAATTTAACCTTAATATATATTAATAAATTATTATAATATGAGGGTTCAATAACATATCAAAACAATGTTAATATCTACGCAAATATTACCTAAGTGTACAACTTTGAGTGGTTATATTTTGTCTGTGTGGTGTGTGTGTGCTATTATTAAACTATATTGGCTAGAAGGGTCGGAATTTATATCTATCACTCTCTAACGGTGCACATTTACGGGTATTTATATAAGAATTATCTTGGTATAGACAAGTTTCTTCAACGTTTTTTTCTTTCACCGTTCATAAAGCGCATGGTAAATTGTAATTATTAATAATGCACCTAAATATTAATTACGTTGGCAACAATTAGGTTTAATAGAAAAACTCATTGACGCATTCTCTAACAAACGCATTTATTTGCAATGTCCCAGCATCTGTCATCGCCCTCTACTCCGATCCTAATCAAAATTATCATGCAATTCAGTTCGGCCAAAATGTGTTCAGTTGTCACAGTTGAAATATTTACTGCATTCATATATATTCCGTTTTAAAAATGGACAAGTTTTTTACATACAACATTAACGTTACCAAAATTTTTAAAAATATTCATTCACTCTCTTACCCATATCCCACTCTAAGTGGGGTCGGCACAATATGTCTTCTTCTTCCATTCTCCTCTATCATTCGCCACTGCCACTCCTTTAACATGCATATCATTTTTCACACAATCCATCCATCTTTTTTTCCGCCCTCCCCCTAGCCATACATCCATCCATATTCATGTTTAAAACTCATTCTTTCATATTTAATATTTTTTAAATAATGTTATGAAAATCAAAATGGAAAAGTTTATGGTAGATTTGAAATAGAGAATCAAAAACGGTATAAGATTCCGTAACAAATAAATGCACTTATTTTAATTTAGATAATTTAATATAGAAAATTTAGATGTATATTACGACTGATCCAGGCTTCTGATTACCGGCTAGTTCCAGAACAAATATATTTCACTATACTTTAAAGTTATTATAAACAACGATTTAAATGGTTATTATAATAAACACATCATCATCCTCCTGCCCATAACCTACCCCAATCTAAATGGGGTATGTTATGGCCAGGAGGAGGACCACCCTCATTTCTTACTAAGGTGTCGTAAAAGGCGACTAAGGTAACTTGACCCGCCGTGTGGTATCCGGCTGAATAGAATAGACCACCCTCATTTGTTACTTAGGTATCGTAAAAGGCGACTTAGGTAAATTGACCGCCATGTGGTATCCGGCTGAGTAGAATAGACCACCCTTATTTGTTAACGAAGTGTCGTAAAAGGCGACAATGATAAATTAATCGCCGTGTGATATCCGGCTGAGTAGAATATCCTACCCTGTTTCTTACCGAGGTGTTGTTAAAGGCGCCTAAGTTAAGTTCACGTCAGACAGTCGGCCTATACCTTGCCAAATCATGTGAGAACATGTTTTAACATCCCGTGCTGACCCCACTTAATGTAGGATATGAGAATGAGAATGATAATGATGTGTATAATTTAATTAAAAATGCCTTCCCAATAAATAATGTAATGGTAACAATGGCTATATAAAATAGGTTCTAATCAAGTATTGTGCTCGACATCCGATACATCATTTGCATATCCCAGCACATGCGGTCATAGACAAAGGGTGTAATGGTCCCCGTATTTAATTTTCATAAAACGGGGGCTTTTAATACGTCTGAGAACGAATTATAATTTAACCCTTTCCTATTTCTAATTTGGCGTCCGGCCTGCCATTGTGGTGTATTAATATTTTATGTAAGTACTGTATAATCTATATTTTTGTTATTTCCTTGTTAGACAGAAGGTACGAAATATAGATGCGCATAATTAGTTAGAGGTGCATTTAAATAATTTATAGAATTAGGTGTTACTTTGCGGAGATCCTTTGCGATTTTGTCGTGGAGTCTATCTCCTGTAGATGCTTCGGGTGCGGGGCGAAACGGTTGTTGATTTTGTGATAGTGAAAATATGTTGTGCTTGTGTATTGTTGTGGCGGTGGTGGAGGTTTGTGCAAATGTTTTTACGAATCCTGCACATACCAGGTATGAAAACGGACTGTCCACTCTACATTTAGCATTATCTATATTTTCTATTTCACTTCATCGCGGATTATAGCATAATAATTTTATTATTATTTTTGTAGTTAGAGGTGCGTTATCCACGCCAATTCTTGATAAAGAATTAGTATGTATTACGTATGTGGAATAACGAATGTGAGCTAATTAAACATATTTCTGTGACAGACGTACAGTTATCATGAAATGTATGTAGAATAGACGTATATCTAAAAGCCGGATAAACGTCGAGACGACATAATCGTTTTTATATGCTTTGTGCGAGTTTTTTTAACCTATTCGATCGCATTAGCGTAACACCAATTTTTAGGGCGGTGGAATAGCGGCCACTAGATGTCGCTTTTGTAAATTGGCGCTACGCTAACGCGATCGAGTAGGCTGAAAAAACTGATGACAGATGTTAACGAGTTTGAACCCGGTGCCAGGCAGTTATGAGATTACTATACCAACGTACATGTTAAATTAATATTATTAACTCTTGAATTTTATGGTAAAAGAAAACATCGTGAGACATCATCTTTAGAGAATTCGTGCACATGTGATCATGTCAATCACCATTGGCGCAGCGATGTGGATCTCTTAATTTGTCTCACCAAAACAATTAATTTTTCTCCCCGTAGTAGAGGAAGACTTTTCCCAGCAGTGAAATAGAAACAGGCTACTTATTTTATTTTTCATATTAAAAAGTGACGTAACATTAGGTAAAGTATGGCATATTAAAATGACCATTAAGAAATCACTTGAACAAATTACACACAAAGCGTTTAAATATATTAGTGACGCCTTTTATTATTTTAAGAGAAACAAAAGTTAACTAATTACTATACAAAATATATACGTTACAATATATAGTTATTTAATATAAAAAAATAATTATCTTCTAGTTATGTAACCTTCATGAAGTTGTCAGTCCTAGTATGGTAAGACTACTGATGCACATATCTTATTAAATCATTTATTTCTTTTAATGTCATACCATGTTTCTTGTTTGCTCCAGATTTAATTATGTATGAAAATCTATTACATGGAGCCGGAAAAATAAGTAATCTGTTATAATTTAGTATACTTATTCAGTATATCTTACGTATTATATAGATAGGAATGTTGGGTAAAGTAAAAGACGAATGAGAAAAGAGTGCATGTAAATGAGATGAGAATGTTAAGGTGGATGTGTGGTGTGATAAGACTGGATAAAATACGAAATGAGTATATAAGGGGAAGTCTGCAAGTTTATAGAAGTCCATTATAGAAAAGACGAGAAGTGCAAGATTAAGGCTATGGCTATGTAAATGTATATAGAAGATGTAACCTAAGTAGAGAAGGGATTTATTTATTTATTTCAATTACCAACAATGGTTACAATACTTAAAATCTTAATATTGTAATTCCATTTTCTCATAACAATTGCACCACTAATTATAGGTAATTATGACATGATTTATAGGATAAAACAACGGCTCTTATCTCTTACTAATAAAAACAAAAACGTTGATTTGAACTACTAAATAAAAATAATAAAAGAGTCAGCAAAAGAATTATATAAGTAATTATAAATTATATGAGTAAACTTAATCTAACAGAAATAAAAATAAAAGTTATTGATTTTCTACAAGATTATTTTTAATCGCACTTTTGAATTTATAGCTATTATCATAAAATATATCCAGATCGGGAACTCTTGACAACAAATCATTGTATAATAAAACTAATGAATGAAAATCGGATGAAAATCATGTGACGAATGTTAGATATTAATGTGGAAGGACGTATTACTAGAGAGAGAACTAAAAAGAGATGGTTGGACTGTGTGGAGTATAACATATAGGAGAGGATGGAAGTGAAAAACATGTTGTGCCGTAAATTTTAATTAACTAGGTATCGGAAACCTCTTATAATGTATGAATAGATGTCGTTTTTCACAATATTGTCAGGAAAACCATTATCCAATTAACATCCGTGTGCAAGTAATTATATCGCAATTAAATATGATTTAGTAATTAAATTAATGAAGCTGCAATGAATGCAAAATCGATTGGCCCGCGGTGATTGCTATAAGCGTGACTTAAACAAGGCTCATTTTAATTGCTAGTGACTTATTATTATAATTAACTAAAAAATATACAACAATAGCGCAACAATGATCGTGATATAATAGAAGGGGCCTTACTTGCATCATTCTTTGCCACTTATAAATATAAATGAGCAGGTATATTTGCAAAATTTGATTGGGTACAGCGCGGTCGATAGAAATGAAGAAACGCTTTTTAGAAATAAGATTATTTATATATCAACAATAAAATGAAAACACGTCATCATGAAATAAAGATGTATTACCATCATTCAGTACCTGGTAAAATTTTTAATGATATAAAAAATGTTAAGCCACTTTATCTTCGTGAGATGACATGATGAAATTTTTCGGTTATATTAGTTGTGCAGATTTTGTATTAACGGAAATTAAAATGCATGCCAAGTTAACTGGACTTATTCGTAGATATATAATTTATTATCATCTTCCTGCCCTTATCCCACTCTAAGCGGGGTCAGCACAACATGCTGTGACATGATTTGGTTTAGTTTTTACGATCGCCCGCTTGCCTGACGTCAAATTACCTTAGTAGTATTTTATGACACCTCGGCAAGAAAGAAGGTGGTCTATTCTACTAAACCGGGTACCACACGGTGGGTCGACTTACCTTAATCGCCTTTTACGACACCTCAGTACGAAAAAAGGTTGGTCTATTCTAGTCAGCCGAAAACCTCGGAAACCTTAGTCGCCTTCTTACGACACCTCGGTAAGAAATGATGGTGGTCTATTTAACTCAGCCGGATAGTATCCGTCCATATCTATACGATTTAGTCACACATAGTCCATAAATCTAGACATTACCGTATTATAAGTAATAAAAACCTTGAGTACTGATATTTTAAAAGCACCAGGTAACCTCGTGTAGTTACATTTTTACCGGCATACTTCATTTATCATTTACACTTCAACTATTCCTTATGCCTCTATAATAAGGTTCATTTTGTGATATCTATATGCGGCCGTCCGTCAGTCTGTCTTTATCAGTACTGTAGCCAGTGCCCGATGCGCCGAGTAAATTTATTAACTGTGATACGCATTCAGTGTAGCGAGCTAAAAGGTGATTTTAATTAATATTAATTACCCCCACACCTCTAATTAATGTAATTCGCGAGATAAGACGCCTCTGACTTGTCACGCCGGGTGGCTCTGTATCGGACATGCGAACATATTTATGCATTAAATATTATCAGCCATTCGCGACAACAAAAATCTCAAAATCGATTGCTATTTCAATGTAACTTTAAATCTCAATACACGTACATAATTTATGGAAGTAGGCATTACGTTTTTGTCGTGGCGCTTAGATAAGTTCTACCGAACTGAAGGTTAAGCGAAGCATCAGCAGAAGAGCCTGTTGATTCTGCGGTTATGTAAAATCATTGTAGAGATTGTCGTAGTGCTTATGTGGTGTGTTGTGTAGTGGCGGCGTTTTGTGATACTGATACGTATAGTAACTAATCCTGTACGTATGAAACATGTGAACGTTTTCTGCTACCTGCACTTAGCATTACACAAATTTTCTTAACAAACGCGGATTATAAAAAAATAATTCTAACATAATTTCTGATTAATTAAGTAATTTTTTGCTTCCATGGCAATTTATATGCTAGTATTTAGTAATTGTCCAATATTGTCTAAGTCCCATCTAATCCGGTTAAATAATATTTCCATAATATTGAGAATTATTTCATTTACATTTATTTATTTATTTATTTCATGACGAATAGTTGTGCCATAAAATTATGGTTTCATATAAGGTCATAATGTGTAATTTCATTTTTATTGTACATATACATGTATTTTTAGTATGTTCGTAAAGTTGTGTGATAATTTAGATGAAAAAAAATTAAAGCGTTATTCCGACTTGTCTTGACTTGTGTTGTGAGTAATCGGATTTAATCTTTTATTATTTGTTGTGTTAATGTCACTTACAGGCCTCCCTGTACCCCCCTACTCTATTAGTAATACCACTATGTAGAGACTAGCATTTCTTTATGTCTTATTTTGTCTTGCTCAGAATTTCAAGTTTATTTGACTTTAAGTTTATTTGATTTAGTGACTGGCCCCTTGGCGCAGTGGGTAGTAATCCTGCCTTCAGCTCCGCGGGTCGCGGGTTCGATTCACGCCGAGGGCCAACACTTTCTATAAATGAATTTGTTGGTCTTTGAGCCTGGGTGTATATTTGTATTTAAATAAGTATTTAAGAAATATATAAGTATATATTCACCAGTTGTTTGTCTACCATAACACAAGTATTAAGTTACTTTGGGAACGGACGACCGTGTGTGTAAGTGTCCCATATATTTATTTATTATTTATTTAGATAATAGTTCCGCGCTGACAATATAACTAATCACAGGTTATTCGGGTTTTAAAAATAATTTTCTAAACCAATTTTCAACTCTGTTACATAAAGAAAATATTTCAGTTGGGTAAACAACGAACTAATCAACTGGCTACAAGGTACCCGTTAGGAATTAATCAAAGTTTGAAACAATCCCCTGTAGCGGTGTGAAGCGCTACCAACTATGTATGTACTGAATGTTCAGGCATGTATCTAGTATGATAGAGTGAATGAAAACTTTTATTTATCTTTTCTAATAAATTATTCTAATAAACCAAGTCTCTAAGAGATTGCTTACAGCAATAAGGCCGCCTTTAGTGTAAATTTATCTTTAACCAGTTATTTATACGTTTTTTTAATGCAAAAAATATTAAATAAATAAATTGTTAGCTTTAGTTAATATTTAAAAAAAATCTTTATGGTGTTCAACTTAAGGCACAATCCACAAACAAAAAGTATTAAAATAAACATGTTGTAAACATGTTGTCATATGATTTGGATAGGTATTTTATGACCGGCCGCCTACCTGACGTCAAATTTACCTCTGTCGTATTTTGTGACACCTCGGTAAGAAATAGGGTGGTCTATTATGCTAAACCGGATACCACACGGTGGGTCAACTTACCTTAGTGGCCTTTTACGACACCTCGGTAAGAAATGAGGTTGATCTATTCTACTCAGCCGGATACCACACCGCGGGTCGACTTACTTTAGTCGCCTTTTACGACACCTCGGTAAGAAATGAGGGTGGTACTACTCTATTCAGCCAGATACCACACGGCGTTATTTATCTGTTCTAATAAATTATTCTAATAAACCAAGTCTGTAAGAGATTGCTTACAGTCATAAGGCTGCCTTTAGTGTAAATTTATCTTTAACCAGTCATTTATACGTTTTTAGTACAAAAAGTATTAAAATAAACTGTTAGCTTTAGTCGTCATCATCATCATCCTCCTATCTTTGTACCACTCTAAGTGGGGTCGGCCACAACATGTTATAAACATGTTGTCACATGATTTGGCTACGTATTTTACGACTAGCTGCCTGCCTGACCTCAACTTACTTTAGTCGTCTATTACAACAACTCGGTAAGAAATGAGGGTTGTCTGTTCTACTTAGCCGGATAACACACGGCTATAATTATTTTAATAAACCAAATGTTGTTAGTACGAAATTACTTACAGCAATAGGACCGCTTTTGTACAGTGTGAATTTATCTTTAACCAGTTTATTTATAAGTGTTTAATTACAAAAAAGTATTAAATAAATAAATAAATTTTTAGTTTTAGTCAATATTAAAAAAAAAATTAAGTGTTCAACTTAAGGCACATTTCCTAATCTTACATATTAGGTATATTAAATATTACGTGCATATATAATCTGAATTTACGGTCTACGGACTTGATTGAAAGCAAATCCAATTAAAATTTAATAAATTATAATTATTGTTGTGAAATGTTGGCAACACTACCAACGTAAACTAAATAAGAAATTACCACTGCCAACAACTCCGTAATTCTTCAACATGTCGAAACGGACTCTATCTTTAATAACGATCTTATTGGCTCTCAGCGTTTACACTTCGAAATAAAATAACAAATGGAACAACTTTATAAAGCCTATAAGTTCCGTACATAAATATGTATTACGCACTCGCTACACTCAAATTTCGCCACCGTGTGCCTCGTATTGATATATTGTATTGTTTATTGCGCGGCCGAATCAAAATTTGATATATTGTATGGCGCGCGTGCTGTTCGCGAGTAACTTTCATATTTGGTAGCTTTATGGAGTTATAGTGTACTAGATAAGATAGACAACAACAAAGCAATTTTTAAAATGTAGACACCAATTCGTGTAAGTATTAAAGGCGATATCAAAACTAAATATTAATCAAGACATACGTGAAAAGAGATATAACTACATTTAAGGCGTCAAGGCCTGAAGCTGTGGAAATAGCTGAATCCGGCAAACGGCGGAGGTAATGATGAATGAAAGATGCACTTTCATCGAGAGTTATATATATTTGTGCCGTTTGCAGTTGAGACCCATGGTAGGGTCATGGAGTCAAAGTGCAAATTTTTTTTTATTCGTTTTAACACCTCAGTTAATTGCCTCTTCAGGTGACAAGAGTGCTCGCTCCTTTTTCGAACAAAGAATCAGCAATTCAGCGCGGAAACGCTGCCAGTATTCTTGGGACCATTCCACGTGGGCATGATTTGTATAGTCCTAGCGTGTAAGTAATTTAAAATAGATACAACTTGTACATTTTTTCTCTAAAAAAATTTACTTTTATACACATAATTTCATTTACAGGGCGCGAGTATCAATAGATATCGATCACAAAAATCTAGGTATTTGTATTATTTTATTTTTTTAAATATAAACAGAATTATTTGAATAAAATAGATTATTAAATTATAATTATTTATGACTGCAATATTTATTTATTTTAAATTAGGTATTCATTATTAGGTTCGATTTTATTTTATTTTAAAAAGTACTTGTTTAATTTTGTATTTTTGAGTAAAATATTCATTGATATATAAATAGTAATCAGTGCTATAAGCAGTCATAATTATTTAAAGAATTATATTCGTTTTAAGAATTAAGGTGAATAAAGAATGTAAAACGCCCTTTTATAAATATTCTACACCCATGGCTCTTCCAGGCGTTAATTCACATAACTGTATGTTAGATATATAGATATATGTTCGAGTCAAGGGAATAGTTGGGATGAGGAGGGATAAATTATTGCTTTCTACAACTATGTGTCTGCACCATGTGTTATGTTAGACAGTGTTTTAAGTTACCACATGAATTACGCAGTTAAAGTTTTGGATCGATGTTTTCAAGGACCGTTAATATATTAAACTGTTCAGAATAATATCGCTTATGTTAATTCTCACATATATTAAAAAGGTCACTATCATTCCTCATTTCTTACCGAGGTGTCGTAAAATATGACTAAGGTAAGATGACTCACCGTGTGATATCCGATTAAGTAGAATATACCACCCTCTTTTTACCGAGGTGTCGTAAAATACGACTTAGGTAAGTTGACGTCAGGTAGGTGGCTGGTCGCTAAGTTTGTAGCCAAATCACATGTTTTTAACATGTTGTGCCGACCCCACTTAGAGTGGGATAACGGCAGCTGCATGATGAATAAAACGGCCACAATCAGTGCAAACGGACCGGTTTTCATAGATATAGTTCTTACCTACCTCTTGTTAACTATATTAATTTTTTTTTAAATATAACTAATAATAACGAAACGAATACCAAGATATATTTTCAATAGAGTATTTCTTATGTTAACTTTTAATGACTACGTATTTTCTCTTTTTTCTCGTCAACTTTATTAAAATCCTATTAAAAGCAACAATAAACAGTAATGCATTTTCCAAATTCCTTAGGTTATAAATAAAAAAGTTAATTGTTTATATTTTTGTGTAATGCGGATACCGTGTCGGGCTCAACTTCTCACTTAACCCGAGAAAGTTTTAATGTTTCGTACGTACACGCCTACAGCCTCACGTACACGTACAGACACGTGTTTAATTTTTATTGTTACAAAAAAGTTTTTAAGGTTTTGCTACAATATATAGAGCGAGATCCCGTGAACGCCAGACCTTCGTCATATTTATATTATAAAAGCTGAAACTTTGACAGTGCATGCTCCCAACACAGGTAAGAACGATGGTAGATTATGGAATTTGGATCGTAGTGGCTTTGGGAGATACGAGGTACTCAAGGTTGCAAAATTCCGCATTAATTTCATCATAGTATAAAGCTTGATCTTTTGATATTACCTTTAGAATAATATTGAAAATCACGGCAGTCAATGCCAGACATTTAGCATAATGGAAACCCCCTGCCAGACACCCTTTAAGTTCATGAAATTTGACTTCTATTTACGTCATAGTATAAAAGCTGATTTTAATATATATTACTTGGATAAGAATAAGATGATGTTTCCCCTTTAGCCAGACATTTTCGATAGTGTAATGCCCGGTTCCTTACACAGCGAATTTGATTGCCGTCAACTCGCCAGAGCCTGTAAGCTTTTGTTTCCACATTAAAGCGATCGTTTATTGTCCATTTGGTAGTAGATGGCAAAAATCTCTTCAAATTTTCACAGAAATTTTACTGTTCTAATTGTACTGTGCTTCGTTACTTGTTACAAAGCAAAGTTAAAGACATTACGTCTTTTGGTAACTTTGCTTTTAATCATCCAAAATGCCGGTAAATTTTAGTAAAATTCAATGAATTTATTGCACTATAAACTCACGGAAATAATGACGAAAGTCCGCCATTTTTATTTTATACATTTTTTTACATAAGGTAGCGATGTGCCGTGTATAGTATAGTATAGGTACGTCCACACAGCAGCGACTTTATAGAACTTTGCAACTATCAGATCGCCGCAATTGTCAATAATTTGAAAAAAAACAAAGAACAACGTTTTCACTGCATAAGAAAAAATATTAATAATGAACGCACAAAAAAAGTAATAGAGAGCATGCGTCGACATCCCGGTAATATATCAATAGGGCGTTGATTCACTGGCAAATAAAAGTCTACGCCACAGGAGGCGTCGCGACAGAAATAATTTCATACATCCAAACATTTTCCGATCCATTTGAAGCACGTTCAACCGGTCGATTACTGTAATCGACTTAGACAATATATTATCTCGAATGAAAAAAGTCAATATGCTCGGAAACAACTTGAGCAGACATAATGACGTCACACTGCACCGTGGCTTCGTACTTTCAGGTTCAAATATTTTATAAAAGTAAAGTATCACCATTCGACATTGCTTCAACGTTTACATTTTTGTTTTTTTATTATTTTGCAACACTAACAGTGCTATAATATGTACTAATATATTAGTAAAATAGTCAAGTAGCGGCTTGTAACTATATTACTTTTCTTTCAAAGGAGATTAGAACTGGAATTTGACTCCGCGGAACCTTTGTTAAGAATCAAGGCGTTCTGCTATCCAACATAAAAATATATCAAAGGCATCAGCATAAGGTACGTAGAAAAGCCTTCTGTCTTTATAGAATTAGTGGACAATTAATCGAAACGACACAAGAACTATGCATAGAAATCCCATAAAGGCACTGATGTCCATTAGTGGACCTCAACCGCTTGTAAACAAAACGAAGAAGAACACACTACCCTTATTTAGAGGAATACTAAATTTAATTTAAACATATTGGCCATAACTAAAAAATATATTAGATAATTATTCGCTTTACACATTTTTAAATTACAATATTGGTATAATCGTATTTATATATATAAAAAAAGTTTTATTTGTATTAGTTTTAAAAGCAATTACAACATATAAGTACTTAGCACACAACTAAAACTCCATTTTAATGTCCTTCACCCCCATATCTTAAAGGAAGGGGACTAAGCCTAAATGACCCTCAAACCGCCCTTGCTTTGAACATGACAAACAGGGAGGGATGATAGTGTCAAAAAAAGATAAAAATAATATAAATTGCTCCTCCCTTGAATGCTACTTGCATTCCTCATCTTTTTTACCTAAAGGTATCATAAAATGGGAATGTTTTTAATGACAATTTCAATCATCGAATGTTTTGGGAATCATAAACAGATAACATTGAAGTATTTGTCTTATAATTTTACAATAACTACGTTTTTATTTATGCCAGTACCAATAAGAGTATAATTAAAACCCTTTTTTATTTTGTCTTAGTTTTCCCATTTGATTACTGTAATCTACACTCGAGTGATACTGTCATATTAGAGTATCGTAAATGTGTCACTGAAAGATAGAATAAGAAAAGTCTGTTAAAAAGTACGTTTTGTTTGATTTTTAAAAATAAGTTTTATTTATATTATGTATGCTTTTATTCATTTATCAAAACCGAAATCGTCAAAATTTAGGAGTATCATTAAAATAATGTATTAAAATAATTCATAATATTTACCACATTAAAATTAGAACAATCTTAGAGTTTTCGTTTCATATATAGATTGAAGTTTGAGCTAGACAGTCCTTCTAGAAACCTTCAAATCATCTCCACTTCTGTAATAAGCTATTTAAAAATTGTAATGCTTCACTTTGGATGTTCTAATGTAAAGTTATGATAAAAAAACTTCATATTTATGGAGACAGTTATAAAATACCAACTTACATAGTTTAAACATTCTTTTAAACATATGTACATTCCGTAATATATATTTTAAGGTATAAAAACCTTCATCACAAAGTATATCATATTAACAAGTTTCTTGCAACATTGTAAGACAGATCATTATTTCACTAGAATTTAATATTAGTTTCCATGAAATATTTCTTCTTGTGGCATCACATAATAAGAACATTGTACAAATGTTAACATTGATTTAAGCAAGAATGACATGTAAAATAACGAAGATTTTTGCTATATGGGCCTTCTTGTACCCCAACAATTTGAGCATATAAGAGTATGTATCTCGTATGGAGTTAATGAGCACTAGTATGTAATTTTTTTTAACTTTTTAATTTAGTTATGAGAGTTAAAACGATTGTTGGTAATGAAATATTTATGTGTCAACCGGACTAATTTTGAATTTCTTGATTATGCCGCTATGTAAATTATAACTTTATATAGAATTTAGAAAATTCAAAATATTTATTATATAATATTACTATATTATTTATTGAAACTTTTGCCTTTTCTCGATATGTACGATTTTCTCGGTATATTGATTTTTCTCAAATACCTCTTAAAAGTTAGAATAGTTAATTACTTTAACTATTCTAACTTTTAAGAGGTTTGTAGTATAGTTTTTCGACTAGAATACGATTTTTAAAGTTAAACACTCGTTTAACTATTACTGCTATACAATACTGACATAAGTAGATATTGAGCTCAAAGTTCTACTGTTTTTTACTGTTAGAACAGGTGCGATGCGAAATATAGTTATAACTGTGACCAGTTTAATATTTTTTGAATTTACATATATTATTCTAAAGATGCATTATGCAATAAGGAAACGAGAATTTGAGAAATGACTTCGTAACTTTGTTTACGTAAAGATAAATAGTAATACGGTCATACTATCCAACTAATGATAAGATAGCTTCCTTTAGAAGTAGGCACGTACCCACTAACATAGTATTATAATTTTACGATATACTGACTTAGAATACAACAGACACAGAAAAAATCCTTTTTTATTTTTTTTCTTTTATGAAACCTAGTTCTGTATTACATTGGATTGTATCATAACATCTGCTTACCGAATTTTATCATAGACTTGTGCAAATGATAGACTAAGATGCGATTTGCCTGCTTAAGACAACGTAAAACAAAACAATTTATAATAGTAAATGCCTACTTTGGGAAATTCTTTTGTTAATCGAACCTTTTATAAGAATACCAGCAAGCTATCAGAATACGAAACTTCTATTGAATACAAGTTCAAATATTAATATCACTATAATACCACGCTCGACTACATGTTGTAAATGTAGAGTTTAGCCAATGTGTTTATATTCATCCAAACTCTTTATTTA
Source organism: Morpho helenor (assembly GCA_029227775.1). Lineage (NCBI taxonomy): Eukaryota > Metazoa > Arthropoda > Insecta > Lepidoptera > Nymphalidae > Morpho > Morpho helenor. The sequence continues at coordinate 6,063,393 of JARGCU010000020.1, forward strand.
AACTCTACACAGTTCTGTATAACGAAATACTATCAAAGAAATCCGGTAAGTTCTATACTAATGCCGTAATAAGTCTTTTTTATACAGAAAAAAAACAGTACTCACGATTACAGAAAAAACAAGAAACACGGAGTATGCGAAACTTAAAAATTAAGCCTTATCCGACTTAGTATATTACTAATAATATATGACTAAATGATAAATATATAGCTAAATAATAAATGAATTCAAGGGTGTTTTAAAGCGTTGGTTCAAAAATGTATAAAGCTTATATTCGTTAACACTATGCTATTTTAAATATACGTAATATTTTAAAATGTTTGAGTTTATTGTCCGGTAAGACTCTTTCTTTTTTTCTGAACGTACGATAATTATATTCGTATATCCTATTGAAAACACATTACGCTAGCATACATAAACATAGCATAGCATAAGCATAGGTAAATACTGCATAGAATAAAGCATGCAAAAATGCTACTTTACTGCAGCCGACATAGTCCCTGTGATGTAGGCGAATGCGAAAACAAATCTCAAGAAATATAAGCGAAGACGTTGAGTGGGTACATTAAAATCACATTAGTACGACATCTAAGGGGCCCGCGATTTATCTCTAGCGGTACAAAAATAAATTAAAACAAATTTTGGAGCTGATTTTTTTTCGGTCGGTTATCTCATTTAGATGATGGTGCGTGAATTAAATTATTTGGAAGTTGTGATAATAATGGATGCGTCCATATTTAAACTTTTTTTGTATCTGACATTATGTTTATATAAGATGGGATATTGTAAAACATAGATATTTATATTTTAATGGTGATTATGATAATGATGTGTGGTGTGACAAGGCTGGATAAAATACTAAATAAGTGTTAAGGGAAAAAATTATAAAACGGTGATAAAACGTGTATGTTAGTAATTTACAGATCAGAATGTTGTGCAATGAAAAAGACGAATGAAAGAAGAGTGCATGTAAATGAGATGAGAATGTTAAGGTGGATGTGTGGTGTGACAAATCTAGATATAATACGAAATGAGCATATAATGGGAAGTCTGAAAGTTGCGCCCATTATAGAAACGACGAAAAATGCAGTAGTAAGATGGTATGGACATATAATGAGGAGTGTTGAAAATCATGTGACCGAACGAGAATTAAGTTAGAATGTGGATGGATATGTGACTAGAGGGAGACCGAAAAAGAAATGTTTTGGTTGTCTGAAGTATGTGTAAGTAAGTATAAATATGCATATAAGAAGTATTGCGCCAGAGTTCACGAATGATAGAAGAATGGAAGAGAAAAACATGCACAATAAATAATGTATTTAAGTTGTGTTGAATTATTATTCGTTAAATGTTACTAATCATCCTCCCGCCCTTATCCCACTCTAAGTGGGGTGGGCACAACGTGTCATTAACATGCTGTCACATGATTTGGCTGCGTTTTTACGACCGGCCGCCTGCCTGACGTCAACTTACCTTAGTCGTATTTTACGACCCCTCGGTAAGAAAGAGGGTGGTCTATTTTACTAAACCGGATATCACACGGTGGGTCAACTTATCTTAGTCGCCATTTACGACACCTCGGTAAGAAATGAGGTTGGTCAATTCTACTCAACCGGATACCACACGGCGTGTTGACTTACCTTAGTCGCCTTTTACGACACCTCAGTAAGAATTGAGGGTGGTACTATTCTATTCAGCCGGATACCACACGACGTATTCGTTAAATGTTACTATTGAATTCTAAATATATTGTTCCGTAATGTAATTTTTTATGTAAACAACAACACTTTCCAATCAAACGTAATAAAGAGGTGACTAAAAATAGACATCTATCAATATTCAAATTAATATACGCAGTACACGAGCGTTTAAAAATAGTACAGAACGGATTCTTTCATACATTCATTTCAACGAACACGAGACAAATTACTATTCAGTATTAAGTGCGCTGCGCCTCAAATTCATTGATCAATCCGCACCTAATACATTTTTACGGGTCATAAACATATTATCACTTCATCAACATGGCTATGGTAACCAGCCAACCGCTCGGTCGCAGACAGGCTCGCAATTTGCCTCACGAAGGCACGTTTAATATTAGAAGTCCTGATTTATGTCCTGCCCCATAATGAAGTGTCTCCACACTAGGAGCGTGTGTGCATCGCACTAATTCACTACTACCGATAGACGGCGGCTGTGGAGGGAGGCCGAAATTCCGCACCAACTAAAAGTACATGTATACGTTAGTATGTATGTATATTCTAGTTTGTGTGTGTGTTGTATATGTACAATAACTACATTTTATTAATATCTTCAGTTCTTTAATCTTTAGTTTTTTAATCTTTTTCTTTTCATACATTTTCTTATATCATGCATGCATATATAAAAATATAACTCTGGTGTAATTAGATATTACAAAGGAAAGACGCAAAATTTAACGCTTAAAAGTCATTTTAAATATTTACATGCTGATGTTTACGTAGAATTTATGAAGTTGTAAATAATTAGTTTGAATTTTGTTTATTCGGTCCTGATTGAATTAAAATGATTAATTACAACTTTGGTTTTCCCAACTATATTCTTACTAAAAATTAATTCTGCTCAAGCGAGCGGAAGCCTGATGGAAAGCAAAAGATCTAGCCTATGAAGGACCGCACTTGCCAATGTAGCGCCTTTTCATTCTTTTTTTAATTTTAATAAATACAAAATTTTATAAATATACTAGCTGTGCTTGCGACTTTACCCGCTCGGACATCAGTGGGTCACACAAGGGCCACAAGAAGTTATTGTGGTTAACCATAAAAGATAGAGGCATGCAGTTTTTTGTAGTATTTTTGTTGATTTACAATTCTCTGGTACATTACATCGGTGTTCCTCTGCTGGTTTACGCAGCGCAAGCCATCGAATTATATTGTTCGAAATATATTACAGGCGATTTATATTATTAGGCGATATTACAGGCCCTACAGGCGATTTTTTACAACCATGCGACTTCTTCAACACAAATTGCGTAAAACCGGAATGTACTATCAACCTAAACCTTCGGAAGAATTGTTTTATAATTTACTAAAAACCGTATAAAAATCCGTCTGGTAAATTTTGAGAAAATCGATCACATACAGATAGACAGCTTTTAGGGACTTTATCTGAATGAATGAATAACTCTTTATTGCACACCAAGTAAATAATAAACATAAACAAGATAAATAAGAACATATAAGAGTGCAAGGGCGGTCTTTTTTTTATAATAGATATAGATATCAATATATTAGATTTCAAAATCGATTGAAATGAACTCAACAAAAGGTACACAACCGAAAGCTCGTAAGTTCAGAGCCAAAACAATGTAAATAATCCCTAATTCATTTTCCGACAGGACTGTCTCAACAGACGGGTATAAGTTAAGGTGGAAGCATCGCGTTTATCTTTACGTAGAGAGTAAATGCAAGCGAACCGTATAAATCCAATTAGTTTAAGATCTCATTAAATCAATTCATTTCTCGGACAGTAATATATAGTAGCACTTGTGTCTTTGTTTTCAATGGCTGCAATCCAAACTATTTGTTATTTCTGAGCTCGTGTTCGCTCACCAAAAAGTCTGTTAGGAATGGTTAAGGCGGCCGGTTCACCAACTGTTTACCTTAAAGTAAATTATGGCCTGTAAAAGGATATACACGATTAATGACCTGTTTAGATTACCTGACCTTGCTCTTGATAATCTTCAGTAATTTCTTTGCATGAGTTGCTTAACTTATATAAAATTGTTTCTTGATGAAACATTATTAGCGTGGGACTAAATTATTCTATATTATGGCTTTCTATTTAATTTTGTTACTGAAAGTTTGACTAACTATTGTTTGATTAGTCTAAAATTTAAGCCTTTTGTTCTGATGTCAATATAATATTTGAATCCAGGTACGTATTTATATATTTTCGACTACCCTCTTTGTATAAGCATCAACTTAAAAATGCGAGTATAACAAAGTATTGTATATAATATTTGTAATTATATTCGTCTCTTTTTTTGGTTTTGATATTTTTATGATTTTGAATCTGTAACTTTTGAATTTCGAGTATTCTATTTTACATACAACAATTGGCACAATTGAAACTAATATACCGCTAAAAGCATATTGTATTAAAAATCATAGTATATCAATGAAGGATATAAACACTAAAATTGACGTGAACAAAGCCGCTTTTATAGCTCTGTTTCCTATAAAAATAATGATAACTTATGCGGTCTACACAACATGTTTTAAACATGTTGTTACATGATTTGGCTAGTAGTACATATTTACAGTGGTTAAATAATTTGGCTAGTGGTATTTTAGGACTGGCTTGCCTGCCTGACGTCAAATTACTATTGCCATTAGTCACCTTTTACGACACCTCGGTAAGAAATGAGAGAGGTCTATTGTACTTAGCCGTATACACGACGCATATTTCTTTATTATTATTTATCTATATTTTTATAGGAAACAAAAATAAAACACTGCTCCTATCCTCATGCAGTTATGATGAGCCCAGTACTCCTATGCCTTCATCATCAGGTAAGGTGTTACCATGAGATTTTAGGCAATCGTCAGGCAAAACTGTATTTCTGCCTACTAAAGATTGCAGTACTCATGAATGCTTTCCTAATGTACCAAAAAAGGTAGCAAAGAACGGATAGTGTGTAGTGTGCTTAAGAACATAACATACTGGCCCGTTGGCGCAGTGGGTAATGACCCTGCATTCAGCTCCGCGGGTCGCGGGTTCAATTACCGAGGGCCAACATTTTCAATAAATGAATTTGTTGGTCTATAAGTCTGGGTGTATATTTGTATTTAAGTATGTGTTTAAAAAATATATAAGTATATATTCATCAGTAATCTGTCACCCATAACACAAGTATTAAGTTACTTACTTTTGGGATGACCGCGTTTGAAAGTGTCCCATATATTTATTTATTTTTATTTATACCTTCCTCTCATAGTAAAAGAAAATGAATAATGGAATTCCACAAAGTAACCCCTGCTTCTGTTAACTATATTGAGTACTTTCACTAATTACCTTGTGTTATATACATTAATCCGTCTAGAAATATATTTTCAGTTGCCAGCATATCCGATACAAAGACCGCTGGCCGGAGGAGCAATAAATTAGAAGGAAAGCAGCGAGCCAGGATTTCCCCTGGGTTTATTCTCACTCAAGAGCGCTACATCTAATCCAGAAAGCCTTATTATGCTACCCTTAATACAGTGCTCAAGACTACTTGAAAATTTTCTTGCCAGTTATCGCATATGTTTCTTTTGTAATTTAGACATTTAATTTTAAGTGTAACAGAAAATTATTCTTGTGAATTATTTTTTTAATCAGAATAGAATAACAATGCTCATTGCGATTTTGTAGTGCTTGTCTATTGGTTGTGGGTAGTGCATGAGTTTTTATAAATTCTGTATTTATCAGGTTTGAGTTCTATCTACATTTAGCGTTATATATATTTTATATTATCGCGGATTATAGCAAAACAATATTAATATGGCTAACTAAGTACACTCTAAATCTATTATTTTTTTATGTTTTACATTTTATAAATATCATTTATATTCAAAATAATATATCAATATCTAATAATTAACTTTAGCGCTAGCAGATAAATACTCGTATTAACAAGTGAATGCATTTGCATACGACATTTGTCCTTTATTACCAGTTTCTCGATGTACTCAGAAACCAATTTCTCCAATTTAAATTGTCTATGAGCGCCGCCCGACTGAAGTCAGCCGGCGCATTCCGCGGTTATCGGCGCGGACGCAACCGTTGTCGGTTGCGTGACAAGGACGGCGCTAGTTACAAAAATTACGTGCGACAAGGACGCACTCTCACACAACGGACGTTCGTTTTTTAAATAAAATGACGATAGGCATCCAACAATTTGATACATTTTATCGAACCCTGCAACCCTAGCGCGAACAGTGGCCGTTTAATTTGTTGCCTCGTGACTCACATTCGAGGACCAAATTTGAACAACGGTTGAGGGAATTGTATTAATTGCTTTCGCGATCGCACTTCGAACTTCGCTGTTAAATTTGAAATATTTAAAGTCAAATGTTCAGAGTTGAAATCAATAAAGATAAAGGAAGTCATTTCAGCATATAACATTTGCAGTTAATTCTGTGTTTAATTAGTAAGCACGAGAAACGGGGTTCCTAATTTGAGCAGAAGCTATAATTACGCCCCGTGCACCGATTGGCCGGGCCGGGCGCGAGAATTTTGTTACCTTTATTTGCCGGCGCGTCTTGTTTGTTTCCTAATCTATGCACCGGCTAGTCTATCTTTAAAGTGAGGCCAGCGAGAGTGTGGCGACATCTTTTATCGCGGGTCGCGCTTCTGTTTTTGTTTTGTTTGTTTGTTTTCAAACTGCGGAGCCATATTGCGCTCGTAAATTATTACGGAGAGAGATTTGTTTCCATAGTTCTGCGGCTGCAATACATCACCGTTCGCCGGATGTTAGTTTATGTTGACGCTCGCTTTGTGTTTGGCGATTTCGTGCTTGTCACACTGGACAGACGTGACAATTCTAGCTTTTATATCACAACGATATAGCACATTGATAGTATATAACTTAAATTTGTGCGCGTCTAACAAATTCTATTGTCCATTTGAAAATGTTATATTTTATTTGCTACACAACAACTCAACTAATCTTTTGTATATCTTTTATATAATATTTTTTACTATATCATTAAAAAATGCGCGGGTAAGTAGTATGATTTAACTCATATCAATATTAAAAGTACTATAAAAGAAACCACTTTGCTCCGAATTCCGATTTTTTTTATAATTATAAAATTGTCTAAGACGTATGTTCGTTAATAAGTACACGAACAAACGATTATTGGCCTATCTTATTGCTTTATCTTATTTATATACAATCAAATCAAATCTAAGACAACGGTGGCTAAAAATAAATATTTTTATTTTTAGCCTATGGCATTTAGATTATTCTAAATTATATTTTTTTTTACACATACCTAATTCATATTATTATTAATTACATATAGAAGCTATTTCAAAGTCTTAAATGGTGTCATGAACGATAATAAAAGTTACTCAACTTAAACTTACTAAAATATGCTATAACAGTTACGTACTAGAAAATCAGATTGAAACTTATTGATAACTCTTTTATTCCCATAAGATCTCACCATCTTTTACTGCTCGGCAAAAACCTCCGTTTTATCCTAAACGGTTTCACTTAAAAAACAACATAGAGCTGTTAAAATGCCTAATATAATTTTTTTTCAGTAGGTACATATATGTTCCGATAATGTTATTCTCTGAACATGTATTATATTTGTTGCACATTTCGTTCATTAATAAAAAATTATAGTGTACGTCGAAAGTTTCAATTTGGAAAATTTTTCAAATGAAGCTCGAAGCCCGTTCAGCGTATTTTTATTGACTTAGAAAAAATTAAGCAATCTTTAGTATTTATATATTGATATTGATTGAGGTCTTGGGGGAAAAAAATCGATGTAGATAGGTTTTATTTTAAAAATCATGTGACAGTATGTTATAAACATGCTGTCACAAGATTTGGCTGCGTTTTTACGACCGGCCGCCTGCCTGACGTCAACTTACCTTTGTCATATTCTACGAAACCTCGGTAAGAAAGAGGGTGGTCTATTCTACTAAACCGGATACCACACGGTAGGTCAACTTACCTTAGTCGCCTTTTACGACACCACGGTAAGAACTGAGGGTGGCACTATTCTATTCAGCCGGATACCACACGGCGGTTAAGAATAAAATAAGAGTATGTTACATATTTTTGATACGGTTATATCAGCTCTGTGCCTATAACCGAGGTCGGGCCGACTGCGTAATGTTTTACGGTATGAGGCGAGACAATAATGGCTTGCTCATAACATCACTCCTCAACCCCGTACCACGCGACGATTTACACGGGAAAGATTCGGCCAAACCTACGTGACTTGCGGTGACTTGGTCGTTTTTGCGAACACGAATATCGTGGTACAAGGTTTATGAGAGCTCTTTACTGCAAACGTGATGTTTGTTTACTTTGTGTAAGTACTAAAATTAGCTGCTCCGATTTAATTTGCTCTGTGTAAATCTTTATTAACACATTGTTGAATTTATAACGCGCTCTCAGCTGTAATTCATAATTATGTTAGCGCATGGATGTTCTTTTAAGTTACTTTATCCTTTTTTAAATTATTTCTTTACGCTTGACCTTATTGTGTTGTGCGTAACAAAGTATCTTTGATTTTATCATTAAAATCACTAGAATAGAGTCTATATATGGGAATTTCGAGCAGGTGATACATTAAATAGAGCCTCAAGCATCCATTTTACTGAATGAACAAGGAATTTCCCTATTTTCCCTAAGTTTGTTAGACTTCATATTTTCTATTTTTTTCTTCTAATTTTAGTTATACCTAATAGTTATTGTACGTTTGTTACCTTTTATTCACGCTGTGACTACCTTTAATTAGATTTATATGTTATAAGCAACCCTAGGAAATATAAATATGTTACTTTAGTTACACATGTAATTCTGTTGTTAGTTCTATGGACTAAATAAATTAATTAATTAAAATTGCACTACTATTGTTTCTCACGCCTTAATAAATCATACAATAAAACTATATCATCCCTTACCCTTATTTCTTACCGAGGTGTCGTAAAAGGCAACTAAGGTAAGTTGACCCGCTGTGTGGTATTCGGCTGAGTAGATTAGAGCACCATCATTTCTAACCAGGTGTCGTAAAATACGACTAAGGTAAGTTAAGTAAAATAACAAGCCCAAACGTGTAACAACATGTTTAAAACATGTTATGTCGACCCCACTTAGAGTGGAATAAGGGAAGGAGAATTATGACCTAAATTTGTTTGGACCTCAGAGTTGAAAAATAATAAAAAACAAAAAAATTGCACTGCAAATATTCTTTTTTCAAATCATATGATGATATTAAAACATCATTTATAATCCAATTGAATAATTTGAAATTTTATATGACAAACTATATAATTTCACGTTGAGTTTACATGTCACTTGGAGTTAACATCCGTCGGATTGTCCACTCTACATTTAGCATTATATATATTTTCTATTTTACTTCATCGCGGATAAAAAAAATTATATTATTACTTTTGCACGACTTTTCTCAATTTTGTCTTAACAATGTGCATCCAATTTGAAAACTGGTTAATTGTAATCTACATATATAACAAGCGATCGTCCCGATAAAAATAATAGCCATCATTCATTCAGTAGGCCGCCTTAAATTTACATAGAATAAGATGCGCCTGCGTCTAATTAGAGAGCGCACTCTGAACACAAATCATCACTGACTTTATGTCAGTCCGCATGCGACTTCCGACGATGATGGACGTCACACTTGCTGTTATTTTACCTTGTTTTCGACTTTGCATAAATCTTAAGAAATAGATCGGCACCATTCCTTTGTAAATTTATAGACTCCTGTTTTATGATGCGCTATATAGATATATTGTAACGTGAGCCGGACTAAAGATAGCGAAATGTCAAGCTCGTGCGAGTAACAATAGACCACTTTGTCGACCACGTCAAATGTCACAATAATGGATCGGATAATTTGAGTAAAACAGTGATCATAAATAGTCGAAACTTTTATATACAAAGTACGTTTATATAATTAAATTATTTGTTACTAGGAGGGGTAAATTAAAAAGACATCACAATTTTTTATGCAGTGAACCATAGCTTAATGTAAAGTTATAGTAAAGTAACGGCCTGTTGCAACACTGCTTTGCATAGGCCTTCTCTCTACGTTTTTGTAGAAAAGTATTGAAGCTGACTCACCACGCTTCTCCAAAGTGGATTGATAAGTAAAACATACCCCTAGAATTCTCTAGAGATATGCAGGTTTCCTCACGATGCTTTCCTTCACCGGAAAGCGTATGGTAGATTGTAATTATTAATTAGACATATAATTTTTAACAGTATAACTTATTGATGGTTGCTGAGGCTTGAACTTGTGAACCCCTCGAAACAGTCACACGATCTCAAAGCTGGGCTATCACAGCTTAACCGCACCACCATATAAGGACAGTAACAAACAAATGCCCAACTGGCGGCGATAAACTCAAACTACATACTTGATTGATGGATTAAAGGCAACCGGTCAAATTAAAAAAAACACAGTCCAACGGCACGGGCGAACTGAAATCATCAATTACGCGCAATCGCCGGAGATTCTACAAAATTATGTGAACTCAAAGCCGCTAAGTAGATACAATCATGCTACAGAGTTTATGAGCCATTAATAGCCTACATTACATACAAGTACCTATTTATGTGCGGGCAGAGTAGCGTGAACAATTTTAGCAGCGGTATAATTAATTAACTGGTCCTATGTGATAGTTAGATTTATATGAGGGCTTACGGCTTAGCCAAAGAAATGCTATCAATATTTATGAACGTGCTTTAATATTACTGGGCAGTAGGAAGTTCAAATATTACTGATTACACGTTATATAAAATAACCAAAATGTTTGCGTAATTTATATACCTCTTTTATTATTTATTGGTTGTTATTCGCGAGTCACCGCGCAAGAAACTCGGTCGCTATTGCCGTTCTTATAAATATATCTAATTTACAAAGTAACAGACATTAGTTTAATTTCTAACCCAGTGACAGTAAATGTTCTAAATTCCGAAGACATACAGATAGAATAATTGAAATAATAACGATAGAAATAGATGAAAGAAGGAGTTTGGCTAATTGAGATAGTGTATTAAGATTTTAATTTAGTCGTGACCGGCTGAGTTAGACAAACAATCCTCATCTCTTACCGAGGTGTGGTAAAAGGCGACTAAGGTAAGTTGACGCGCCGTGTGGTTTCCGGCTGAGTAGAATATACCACCCTCACTTCTTATACAAACTCACTTCATAACAACTCTCTCTCTCTCTCTCACTTCTTAACAAAGACCTTTAAAGTTATTAAAAAAAAAACAAAGCGAGCCACCGATTTATGTAGAAGTGTTATTTAATATCCCTTAAAGTAAATTTTATATTGAAGAGATATTATTATCCTCCTGCCCTTATCCCACTCTAAGAGGTAACGGCACAACGTGTTATAAACATGTTGTCATATGATTCGGCTGATCTGAAGACCAGCCGCCTGACGTCAACTTACTTTACTCGTCTTTTACGACATCTCAGTAAGAGAGAGTGTGGTCTATTCTACTTAGCCGGATTCGGAAATTCAAATATAGTGGTAAGACGTTTAGACAACATCATTAGTTACTTTTTTTTTAGTTTTAGTTTTTTTTAGTTTTAGTTTTTTTCAGTTCCCGCCGCGATAACGTCGTGTAAAGAGCTCATGAATAAGTGCCCCGAATGGGTTCGAAACTAGTCGGGCTAACCCGATTGAGTAAGACGTGAGTATAGCCGGTTCTATACATTAACTATCATTAGTTACATTAATATCCATCGTTAACTGAATAGTTGGACGCAATTTAAGCTCCTCTCTTAATATTCAGTTTTATTTAACAAGCTTTTTATTAACACGGTTTTCATTATAGCCACAGACATGTATAATTATAATCTAATTTTAAGTTTTTGTTGTGTACTAAAGTGATTAAATTTGTAAAACATCTAAAATTACACTTGCGAGTGTTAAGACTTCGTTTACATAATTAATGCTTACTTATAAAATAATCAAATAATTACTTTCTAAATAGAGATAGATTTAAATATGGATATATAAGCTGTTATATCTCAGCGGTGAGGCTGAGCAACTCTCACGAGAGAGTCACGGGTTCCAACTCCGTGCAGATACCAATGAGTTTTTCTGTTACATATTATCTTATATGTCTAATTGATGCATTGATGACGCTTTTCGTTGAAGAAAAAAATCGTGAGGTAACCTGCATATCTCTCAAATTCTGGGCTTATGTGTAACCTACCAATCCGTATCGAATCAGCATCGTCTTAACTTCATCCCCTCTCCCCAAAAGAGGAGAAAAAAGGCCTATGCTTGGCAGTGGGATAGTACCAGGACTGTAGTTACTTTTAACATAATTAATGCCTACCTATAACTTAATTAATTAATTACATCCTAAATAGATAGAGATAGCTTTTTATGAATTACTAGCTTTTACCCGCGACTTAGTTCGCGTGTTAGAAGGTTCTTTTTAGTGTCACCCTATTCCTGTAGAATTAACAGGATTTCTATAGCCTATATGTTATTCCGGTGTATAAGGAATAATTGTGCCAAATTTCATCGATATTAGTTTAACGGATTGGGCGTGAAAGAGTAACAAACATACATCCACACTCACAAACTTTCGCATTTAATATTAGTAGAATATTTTTGATATGGTAGATTAGAGATCGGATTTGAATATTTAAGAGAAATTGTTACTATATGGCTTTAAATAAGGAATTCATATCATGCAATACATCCATAATGGGTTTTCTTCTAAATCAGTACGAAGTAGATCCTGTTTAAATATAGCACCAATTTAGGTCTGCGACTAATCAGTGCAAGAAGCGAGGTCTCATTGCTGTTGCCACTTGACAAGTTCAGTAATTGTTGGCTGTGATACCTAGATAGATAGCATAGTCTCATGAACCGGTTGCATTCTCTACAATAATTATTATTTAGCTACTTTGGCTTTTAAGGAGAAATATGTATGAAATTTTACCGACGCCGTCATATACTTTTTAGACTTAGATACGAGTAGCTTCGACGAAATTGTAGCCGTGTTCGTTCGTAGATTCAACTCTTATTGATTTTGAGAGAATTCCGAGATCAAATTAAGAGTAAATTATCTCTCAGGCACTTTTGAGTTTTCCATAAAATGTGCTTAAAAGATATATGATATCATACGCTTTACGATAAAGAAAATCAATGCAAGGAAACCTACGTGTTTCTATACAAGAAATAGATATGTATAATTTGACAATTCCCGATTGAATCGATTGATAGGTACGTTTGAATAGTTCAAAAAGTAAAAGGGATCCTAGAAAATGTTTGTATTCTCTTTATTCCATAAACAGAAATATTTAAATTAAATTTTTAAACTAATACAAAAATGATAAAAATAACAACAACATACCTAATTGTACAACGGCAAACTTATTCCGGAATCAGAATTTCTTCCAGCCAACCAGATAATATAACATACATATTATAAAACAAAGTCCCCAAAAGTTGTCTGTCTGTATGTGATCGATTATCTCAAAATCTACGGAACGGATTTTTGTAAGTTTTTACTAAACGTTTGAGTTAATATAACATTACACTAGAATTTTCGCGGGGTCAGGATTTATACGAAAAAAAATTTGTGACACTGATTTCCACGCGGGTAAAGCCGTTGGTTAAACAGCTAGTTAATAATATATTGACAGTAGAAATACATGATTAAATAAATGTATGGGACACTTACACTTACACATTACAAATTCCTTTGTCCCGTATAGAAGCAGTAAACAGGCTATTATCACGTTTGTTAGTATGATTATCGACCCGCCGTGTTGTATCCGGCTAAGTAGAATAGACCACCCTCATTTCATTCCGAGGTGTCGTTAAAGGCGAGTAATGTAAGTTGACCCACCGTGTGGTATCCGGTTGAATAAAATAGATCACCCTACCGAGGTGTCGTTAAATACGACTAAGGTATGACATCAGGTCGGTCGTAAAATACGTTGTCAAATCATGTAACAACATGTCTAAAACACGTTGTGCCCACTTCACTTTAAATGGGATAAGGGCAGGAAGATAATAATATTATTAATAATTATCAATTTTTTTGTACCGTCCCACAATATGGTATATACACTTTCGATTGCACATAACGGCTGTCAATATCTCTATCGATAACGGATATACATTGCACGCCATTTTAAATGACTCAAAGATGTTTATTTTCGAACAGTTCAAAGGCTTCCATTATTACGCAAAGATACACAATCATTATTGGCAATAAAACCATTATACAAAGTGAATTTAATGCTTCCGACTGAGTAATTACATGAGCCAACTAATAAATAGTACATGGTTACTAAAATAAACTATAATAATGGATAATATACTGAGAACACTTATTTACTGCTGAGATATGTTGTGTTCAATTATTATGTATGAACTACAACAAAAATAATGAATTGTAAGCGTTATTATAGCACTTAAGCATAATACAGTATAAACATAATATATAATTAATTTATAGCATTAGGCGTTACTTCGCGGAGATCCATAATACAAAAGTAATAATAAAATTATTTTGCTATAATCTGCGATTAAGTAAAATAGAAAATATATATAATGCTAAATGTAGAGTGGACAATCCGTTTTCATACCGGATACATGCAGGATACGTAAAAAACATGCAACCTCCACCACCGCCACCACAGTACCTATAACTCAAAATATACTGAAGCAAATGTAAGAATATCTATTTCCTTAAACTCCTCTCGCAGGAATTTACGCGGATTTAAATTGTAAATTCCTTGTAATACCTTGTAAAATGTACTCTTTTTTGTATTAGGAAATACAAAACAAAAAAAAAATAACTGGAACACATACAGAAGGTTTTATAACTAAGAGTGATCTCTTACAGATAACCTACAGTAAGAAATTAAGAATAGAAAGGTTGAGAACGATAAAAAATATTTGAAAAAAATTACAAATATATGCTTAAGTATTAATGTAGGTATAAATATTAACAACATACGTACCATTACTTATATATTATTAGAATTTTTGATTTATTATTATATATTTATAGACTAAAATTGATTCTTTTAAGACGACATTTGAATGAAATGTTATTATTATATATTACACGCCGTGTGGTATCCGGCTGAATAAAATAGTACCACCCTCATTTCTTACCGAGGCGTCGTAAAAGGCGACTAAGGTAAGTCGACCTGCCGTGTGGTATCCGGCTGAATAAAATAGTACCACCCTCATTTCTTACCGAGGTGTCGTAAAAGGCGACTAAGGTAAGTTGACCTACCGTGTTGTATCCGGTTTAGTAGAATAGACCACCCTCTTTCTTACCGAGGTGTCAAAAAATACGACAGAGGTAAGTTGACGTCAGGCAGGCGGCCGGTCCTAAAAACCAAATCAGCCAACTCATTTGACAGCACGTTTATAACATGTTATGCCGACCCCACTTAGAGTGGGATAAGGGCAGGAAGATGATGTTATTATTACATATTACATTGTTTCCTAAAGTCGCATTGTTAAATGTATCTACATATACACAACGATGTGAGTCAGTACGTAATAAAAACCTATTTAATAATCAGAATCATGCGTTAAAGCGAATGGATGTAATTTTTATTTTTAATTGCATGTTCGATCCAAGCAATTGGCGCGAAAAAAACTAGTTGATAGAGAAATATGTAAAATAATAATTGCTGTTTTATACTAATCTTACTAAAGGTTACTTAGATTAGCACGTTCTCGGTAATCGTCCTGGATCAGTTTTGTTATAAAAACTATAAGTTCGCATATTAACACGTAAATACTAAATTAAAATAAAACTATAAGAAATTAATCAGTAGCCCTAAATATAGATTACTGAAGTCATAACTTCTGAATTTGGATGCTACCCGTTGGCGCAGTGGGTAGTGTCCCTGCCTTCAGCTCCGCTGGTCGCGGGTTCGATTCCCGCCGAGGGCTAACATTTTCTATAAATGAATTTGTTGGTCTTTGAGTCTGGGTGTATATTTGTATTTAAAAAATATATAAGTGTATTTGTCTGTATACCATAACTTTACTTACTTTGGGGACGGAAGACCGTGTGTGTAAGTGTCCCATATATTTATTTATTTATTAATAACTTATTGGTAAATGAGATTCACACTTACAAGGGTTCTTCTTTCATAAATGGCTAAAATTATAATGAAAGTAATTCAAGCCGTGTGGTATTCGGCTGAGTATATTCTACGCACCTTAATTTTTTTATCGAGTTGTCGTAAAAGGCGACTAAGATAAGTCGACCTACCGTGTGGTATCCGGCTGAGTAGAATAGACCACCCTCATTTCTTACCGAGTTGTCGTAAAAGGAGATTAAGATAAGTCGGCCCGCCGTGTGGTATCCGGCTGAGTAGAATTGACCACCCTCTTTCCCTACCGAGGTGTCGTAAAAGGCGACTAAGGTAAGTTAATTAACCAATCAATCAATTGGTTAAATAAAATAGACCACCCTCTTTCTTATCGAGGTAATCATAAGGTAAGTAGACGTCAGGCCGGCGGCTGGTCGTAAAATACGAAGCCAAATCATGTGATGTTTATAACATATTGTGCCGACCCCACTTAGTGGGATTAGTGAAGGAGGATGATAAATGTTTAGTAAGATGTATGTAAATATGATATAATGTAAATATGATAATGAGATATGTGTTCAATAAATAAAATTAGTGACTTACAAAAGGTTACACTTCTTGAAGGTTACCCTTCAAGAAGACGGATAATTGGAATTATTAAGATTAGGTTACATAAAAATAACTTTTTTACACTAAAAAAATTTCCAATGCCAGACGCTCTAACGAATTTAATTGTAGTTTATAAAGTTTATAATGAAAAGTAACAAAAAAATCAGTCAATTATTTAGATTGTGTTGTGTTTATGACGTTGATGCTTTTTATAATTATCTTTATAAATTATAAATGCATTGCTTTACGGTTTATTAACACCTTAACATAGGTAGTGAACAATTAAAATAAGTATTGATTAAAAATATTTAAAAGGGATTTTTTTTAGTATTATGTTGTAATTAAATTCATGATTCTCCTGCTCGATACAACATGTTGTTGACTTCCATTTTCTCCTATCATTCGTCATTTCTGGCGCTATCTCCTATTTTCTTTTATATGCCTGTTTTACTTCACCCGCCGTGTGGTATCCGGCTCAGTATACCGAGATGTCGTAAAAGGGGACTAAGGTAAGTTGAACTACCGTGTTGTAACCGTTTGAGTAGAATAGACCACCCTTTTTATTACAGAGGTTTTCCAATAGGCGACTAAGATAAGTTGACGTCAGGCAGGCGGCTGGTTGTAAAATACGTAGCTAAATCATGTGACAATATGTATAACATCTTGTGCCAGCCCCACTTAGAGTGGGATAATACCAGGAGGATGAAAAGTATCATTTAAATTCTGGGCGCTATCTGTCCGGTTTATCGAATTCGGTCTCAATGACTAATATTAACGTAGTAAATGGAATAAATACACACGTATTAAAAACTCGTCCGTAAACGCTAGACCACCTATATCCAACATGTTGATAAGAAACGCTTATACGTGCCTGCTAAAGTAACTATATCCGCACCTTGCTCGGACAAAAAGGAGAAACAATTAAGGGAACATGATATAATAACACAAGAGCCATTTGTCATACAATATAAATTGCACATTAAACCAATACTATCAAAGATTAAATTCCATTGTAATATTTTATTATCGATATCGTTGATTATAAGACGGCATATGGCATTCCGCAACAGGTTTCTTTGCGGCGATGCATTTTCATAGAATCGCCAACGTTTTTCCAACACCTTTCAATTGCGTGTATTGAATTCTAGAAAGCGATGTTTGTTGTTTTTTTATTTTAATTGGATATGGTATTTCAGAGACGGTGCACCATTTTTTAATTTATATTAACGTTATCGTAAACGGAAGAGGCGAATGATGCTTGCAAAGTTTGATTGACGTACGACAAGCGGATAAAAAACTAACCTAATTATTTACGCTGTTGCAATCATATTTATTGGTTTCCGTAAAAACAATGACTTATCCTCACTTTGTAAAGAGCGCTTTGTACGTGTTTTTTGCTTTGTTATTGTTTCGTTTTATTCAGTCCACGTACGTACACAACGGGCCCAATCGTTCGCAGCTATTAATAGATACTGTTATCTAACAAAATATAGTTAAAAACTGCATTGAGATTTTATACTTGGTTGTTTAACTAGAAAATTAAAGGAATTAGTGTTAATTTATAGAATAAGGCGTTGTTTTTCATAGGTCCTTAATACGAAAGTAATGAAAATATTATTTTACTATAAACCGCGATGAAAGAAAATATATGTTATGCTAAAATATGTAGAGTGTACTATCCGTCCTAAAAACTCATAATATTTTGTTGTTGAATTGTTTGATTGTTGAGATTATGATATTGAATGTGTGTAGTGCTTGTGTATTGTTGTGTTATTGGTGGCGGGTAGTGTATGAGATTTTACGGATTCTGCGTGTATAAGGTATGAGAACGAATATTACTCTCTACATTTAGTATATGATATATATTTTATGTTCTCGGGGATTAAAGCAAAATAATATTTTTTCCCTTGACCACAATCATTTCTTTTCGAGGTATCGTAAAAAGCGACTGAGGTAAGTTGACGTCAAGGAGGTGGCCGGCAGCCTACCTAGCCACATCAAGCAACAACATGGTAAATAAATAAATAAGTATATGGGACACTTACACTCACGGTCGTCCGTTCCCAAAGTAACTTAATACTTGTGTTATGGTAAACAGACAACTGGTGAATATATACTTATATATTTTTTTAAATACATCCTTAAATACAAATATACACCCAGACTCGAGACTCGAAAATTCATTTACAGAAAATGTTGGCCCTCAGCGGGAATCGAACCCACGACCCGCGGAGCTGAAGGCAGGGCAGGCCACTACCCTACTTAGAGTGGGATAAGGGCAGGAGAATGATGAATATTTTCATTATTATTTCCATTTTATGTTGCTAATATTGAAATGTAACACAAAATTAAATCAAAAGACCTAACATAATATGGAAACTTAAAAATTTCAGCTACGCCACTGGAAGTTGGCCGCAAATGGAATAAAGTAGAGGCATAAATAAGAGGAGGTTTTGCGGGAAGCGTCCTAACGAGTGCCGAGACGAGGCAAGTTCTAGCGGGAATTCTTAGACTTGGGAATACTTCAAGTTTGGGGGCGAAGTTTCGCAAGGTGCGGTTACACCGACGTACGGTACAAGTATATTCAATTAGAGATACACTTGATAGGGGAATCCACTTAACTTTCAGATATACCTAAGGTCGTTATTTTTTTTTAAATAGGTATTTCATTTCGTTAGAATTATATTATATTGTAACTCTTAGGTTGGATAATGAAAGACATGCCGTATATTATCAGACTGAGTAGATAAGACCACCTTAATTTCTTACCGTGGTGTCGTAAAATACGACGTAAGTTGAATTCAGGCAGGCGGCCGGTCGTAGAAACGCAGCTAAATCATGTTACAGCATGTCTATAACATGTTGTTCCGACCCCACTTAGAGTGGGATAAGGGCAGGAAGATGATGCTTCAGTAAAAGCGGTGGGTCGTTAAAAATAAAGATTCATTTTTTTTACAGCAAAAATGTACAAGTTATACCTATCTTAAATTACTTACAAGCTAGGACTATATCAATCATGCCCACGTGGAATGGTCCCAAGAATACTAGCAGCGTTTCCGCGCTGAATTGCTAAACTGATTCTTTGTGCGAAAAGGAGCCAGCCCTCTTTAGGAGGCAATTAACCGTGGTGTTAAAACGGATAAAAAAAATTTAAATTAGATGGGAATATTATCCAGTGTTCATGTTACTCTTACATTTATAACCATTTTTTTCTTCGTAACGGTAACTTAATTTTTTCTACGATTGACAAGACTTCTGTAATCATGACATAACTTGCGTGTTCGTAAACATCTCGACAGTACAATTATACAGCGGGACAGAGCGTACGTTTCGCTCTAGTACCCTCAATACAGAACTATTTCCGTTGCAATAAACTAATTAAGTTCGATTAAAAATGTATTATTTAAAACTAATGAGAATATTATTTTGCTATAATCCGCGGTAAAAGAAAATATATGTAATGCGTGTTTATCGCGGATTATAGCAAAATAATCTTTTATCGCGGATTATAGCAAAATAATATTCTCATTACCTAGTTTTGTATTATGGACCTCCGCAAAGTAACGCCTAATTCTATAAATTAATTTATTATCTATATATTAATGTTAAGTAAAAAGTTAGTACAATTTTTTGCGAATATACCGCGGTAGTGTGAAGCAAATTTGGAGGAGTGTAGAATGCTATAATGTTTTTAACAATGCATTAAATTTCATACCAAATAATTTCTAATCTAGGATAATATGGCTTTGATAAAATAATTTATTTAATTTTGAAAACAGTAGCACTTGGAATTCTTTCTTAATTAAAAGCAATGTAACATAAACTTTATAGTTTTTATTTGCTAATGTGTGTAAGATTTAATATAGAAGGTTAAAATATTAACACGTTATTTTATTGCTTGTGTTATAAACGTCATAAGTAGAGCAAGAGACATCTTAGAGCAAAATTACAGAATTATCACAATATAATTCTAGTACATATTCTATATTATATATTCATTCTAGTATCTAGGCAGGTGCCTAATCTATTATTATCTTTTATTTATGATATTTTTTACACACATAAATATACATTATCATGTATCCTAAAGCATTCTAAGTTCGATTTTAAAAAAAGGAAATGAATTACTATCACATACTATCACAGGCAGATACCATCGTGACAAGTCACGGATTTCTGTATTCTATCTACATCAACTTTAACAAATCTGACTGGAAACTGTATGCTTAGTGCGAGTTTTCATAACTGAGTAACGCCAATTTGTATAACGCTCCAATAGCGACATCTAGTGACCGATGTTCCAGCGCCATACTATTGCGTTACGCTAACGCGATCAAGTACTTTAAAAAAACTCGTACTAAGCACTCTGATCTCTTTATCTACACGACAGATGGAACGTTCCAGAGTTTTATGGCTGGTAAATAAACCTCATCAGCTCTTGAACTACAATACAATTAAAGCAAAAGTAGGCTAAGAATGTATGCAGCTGACTATAACAAATTTTTGCATAATGTTCTATGATAATCGCGAATTCGCGGCACAGATTCCAGAAATAATAACTACTCTAATCTTAAATCAACATGAATAACAACTACAAAACACTATTTTCTGCTATTGGTTTATAAAACCTATATATAGAACTTATATATTGAATATAGAACCCATATATTGGTATATCTACGTTCCAAAATAATTGTATAGTTGGTACTTTCTACATCTCGCGGTGAGGGTTCAGGAGTTCAAACGTATAGACATGATTGAATTTTCTTATTACATCAATTAGAATTATTAGTATTACCAATTTTTGTTTTATGATATTTACGACTTGACCAAAAATCTCTTTAACTCAATTGATTTCTACCCACACACACACACGCACGCATGCACGCACACACACACACACCACAAATAGCTATATACATATACAACAATGTACCAAAAATAAAAATAAAAATTAACAGATACTAACCTATTTTAAAATTACTGTCACTAACTTAACTAACACTATTGTATATTGATCTATTATTAAGGGAGGGCACTGGCTCCTGAAATACAGTTTATTCTACTTAAGGGGTCAGGGTTCCAATATATTGTGTTTACTTTGTTTTTATGCACCAATAAAGATTATTATTATTTAAAAAAATTACTAATTAATATAATAATAGTTGCAAAATATGCGGAATATTTAGCCGATAGGTCCGATCCTAATTTAAAAATGATTAAAAAAATAAATAAAGGAAGTTTATGTTTAATATTTAAAGCCAATAAATCATGGTAATAGTTAATAGTAGTTTCTGATAATTGTAAATAAAATCAAACAAAAAGTTATTTAATAAAATCTTGTTAAAATAGCATACCATAAATACGGAAATCTCATTACGCATTATATTATCTAATTTAAGATTATATTTAATTAAATACAAATCTTATAATATAAGATTTTTTTTTAGTTTAAACAATTCTTTTTTATATTACCAATACAAAGTCTAAAATTATATATTAAATATCAAATAACATAACATTTACTAGACTACACCACAACGATAACATAACGGCATATACGACAAACGTGACGCTTTACATATAGTATAAACGTTTATAGAATCCTAAATCCCTTTCATTTCCTCCCATTGAAGAACAATTAACCGGACAAACGGTGGAATTCTCACGATTTTTAAGTTTCTCAAAGTAACAAAGGACGTAAGTGAATTGAGGAATCACTATGGCTCACGTAAGTCGTTTGGAGGTTACTAGGCTTGTTCGAGACCGGTTTATCACATGGCCCCAGCCACGTGCGACCTCCAGAATATATATGTAACCATATGTTTGTTGGACTGGATCAGTTAGGACTTTAACGGCGCGGTTTACTGCGGGTATTCAATACGGCTAACAGTTTTGTATACACTTACTATATTACGTATATTGAATTATAGTAATAGAATTTATTAGAATATTTAACATAGTTGAATTTAATATTAAAATGTTCACAAAACTTTTGTTTTATTTTATTTGATGTATTTTAAATTGAATGCATCCATTTTTTGTGTGTACAATATTTTTTGAGTGCTTGACATTTTCTTAATTTATTCGAATTTAAAAGTGTTGTTTTAGTAGAAATTTACTTTACATTATTTTTGTTTAGGTATCATAGATATTTTTATTTTCCAAAATAATTAAGCGGTTTTTATTATTTAATGCAATTATAATAATAGTACAAAAATGTGCCTTACATATTTGACTTTAATTTTTTTTGTTTTTAATTAGGTTCATAAAGTAATACCTGTATAAATGGTTTTTTTTGGTAAAAAACATTAGAAACTAAACTAATCAGAATATATATATACACTAATTGCTTATGAGTAGTAGCGTTGATTGATTGATATAAAATTACCTGCAACGACTTGTTCACGTTAATTTTAATTTTTTTAAATACTTCTATTCTGTGATTTTCTCGGAAAATTTCGGGAAAACGGGAATTTCAACATTCTATATGTTAAACCCGACATAGCTTTAATTGTACCAATTTCATTCATAATAGCGACGGATTAGGCTCGAAAGCGCAGCAGAGAAACAGACTTTTGCATTAATAATATTAGTATGAATATTCCGCCGTGTGGTATCCGACTGAGTAAAATATACCACCCTCATTTCTTACCGAGGTGTCGTAAAAGGCGACTAAGGTAAGTGACTCACCGTGTGGTATCCGGTTAAGTAGAATAGACCACCCTCTTTCTTATTGAGGTGTCGTAAAATACGACTAAGATAAGTTGACGTCAGGCGGCCGGTCGTAAAATACGTAGCCAAATCATGTGACAACATATTTATAACATGTTGATAAGGGCAGAAAGATGATGATGAATATTACTATGAATATTAACTATCATATAGTTAATTTCTACGCGATATCTTTACCAGAATCGACATTAAAATTATCGGCAAACAAAGCGCAATAATATATCAAATTCTCGAAGCCGTCCTGTCTAATTAAGCGAATCAAGCGTCGGGAGTATATTTTGATCAAAGTGGGAAACAGAAGTTCAAAGCGGGGGAGGGGGCACGCACGAGGGAGGCCGGCCTCGCAAACTTATCGCATTATTCAAGTGAACGCGACTCTTGAGTAATTTTGAAATATTACAATTTTCGAGCCGCAGCAACGCCGCTTCGACGGACCAAAGTTTCTTATGTATAAATAATAAAAGCCTTACCAAAATCATCTTAAAACCTCTGTTGAAATATTACATGGTTAGATTAAGTGATCACATTTTCATTGAGACAAAACGGGCCAAATGGGATTAAAATGGGAATTTATTTATGAGAATTTTTGTACAAGTTTGTTATATTTTATGATATACATTTATATACTTATACAAAAATGTATTTATTGTTAATTATCGGTAACTATAATCATATTTGTAAAAAATAATTATTTGAATATCCTGATTATCATATTTAATATTTTACTTTGAAAAATTATGATTTTCTTTCTTTTGTTTATTGTTTTGTAACATATACTAATATCGACCTATTATCCCACAACTGGGCTTAGAGATTGCATTCTCCTTTTTGGAGAGTAGGGTTGGTGCTAAGATCTACCAAGCTGCTTCAATGTAGATCGGTGGGTTACATATAACCCCAGAATTCAAAGACACGGAGGTTTCCAAGTGTTTTTTCCTTCACCGAAATGCGTGTGATAAATTGTAAATATCAATTAGGCAAATGATTTTTAAGAAAAACTCATGGGTTAGGTTTGAATCCGTGACGCTCTTGAAAGAGTCACACGAACTTACCAAGCTTTCAAGACTTAGCCGTATAAATTATTTACATCTAGCAAATTCAAAAAAGTTCCCTGTTGCAAAAAGAAAGCAAGAACTGTGTAGAAAAAATTAAATCCTTGAGTAAAATGACATCTTTTTTGCAAAGCAGTAGCAATTAAAAATAGTAAAACAATAGATATTTTAGTTTCAAACAATGCGAACTGAAAACGTGTGTGTATGAATATGAAGTAACAGTAACGAATTTCTAAAACAAGAACCATTGCATCTCACAACGGGGCGACAAAAAATGGCACATTGTTTCCTATTGTAATGTTAAACAGTGAAAAGATGCAAATGCTGGGTGTAACAGGACCGTTATGTTTACAAATTTCTTTTAAAGGTCCGTTAAGTCGTAAAAAAGTAAAGGTCGTATAAATGGGAAACAATAGAAACGTCCGAGGGTAAGCGAAATATATTGCACAATTGACAACGAAGATTTAGAGCACCGTTTTAAACAATTCACCTGTTATAAGCAGGTAACCAATTATTATGGTAATACTTCGAACAATGAATTAATGTGCGATAATATTTTGAAGAATTGTGGCCAGAGACTTGCATTATAGCACCTTGAGGTAATTTATGGCTCTATTTGTGAGGTTCATTACAAAAGTTCGTTTCCGTGTTCGCTATCTAAAAACACTATTATTGGACAAGAAAATTTACTGCTTCTCAAGATTATAATAAATAATTGTATATGTCACTTCTATTGTTTCATTTTATTATTAACAAATTCATACATTTTAGTATAATATATCAAAAATATTTTTTTAACAACTAGATGTCAAGTATTAGTGTTGTTAAAATATATGAATGTATTCAATAATACATAATATAAAATATAGCTTAATTTCCGACTGTAAATATTTCATATAAGCAGGCGTTACTTTACAAAATTCATGAAACCTTTATTTAATATTAAAGGTTTTATGAATTGTCAATATTTATTTATAGTAATCTATAAAATATCATATACATACATAAACATTAAGTAGTTCTAAATTTCCTTACTATCAACATCCATCAAGCTATCGCATATAAATGACCGACAGATATATCTGTCATTCAATTCAAATACATCACAGTTAATATATTTATACGTTTATAAAGTGGGTTTATATTGGAAAAGATAGGTATCAACTAAGTATAACTGGAAAACACGTTAGTGTTCAAAATATATAAAAAACTGTACCGAAAAATTATTTAAATGAAAAATTGGTATATTATACTTATAATCTCAACATCTAATATTTTTACTTTAATATAAATAAAGCTAGGAAAAACCTTCCTTATTAATATAATTTTATTCAACTTAAAATCATTAGTATTAAAAATACCTACCTTTTAATCAAACAAATATTCTTTTAGTCTTTGACTTTAATCCCTTTTAAATCACAAAATGAGAACTCTCTTTTTCCAATTCCCGCCAAAAAACTTCACTAGTTGTCTATTGTTGGTGTTGCCAACAATACGTATCATATATTCAATGTTGAAAAACATACCAAAAATTGTTGATCGATGATCCACTATTATATCAGCGTGTCATCAAATATATATTACATTATAATTGAATAATTAACACTATTTGTACGCGAAACGAGTTATTGAACAGATGCGGTAGATTTTATGACGCCTAATAGAGTTTATGGCTTTTTTATTGACACTAATGTTCTCTTGACTCCACCGTTTACGACCGCCTCATTCATTACCGAACTGAGGTCAAAACATCTTTAAATCATGCACAAAAATATGAAACCCATCATATGTTGGTTAGACGCTCTTGTATAGTTTATGAATATTAAAATCTATTGATAGCTTTATGGATATAGTTTTTTCATCGTTACTTAATATATGCTTGTTATTGACTTTTCTCGACACATTAACGATTTCGTAATATTATTTTATTAATGCAATAAATCTTGACATCGGTTCTATGGTTGGGTAATCAGTAAATTATATCATCATCATAACTTCAAAAATTTTCGTTAAATGAACAAAAACCATTAATATATCAAATTAAATGAGCATGTAATATTTTTTAGGAATACTGACTCACACTTTATAAAAGATTTCATTTTATGCAACCGAGAATAGAACCAAAATTGGCATTCAACATTATAGCGCCGTTCAAACGCACACATTACGTCGCTTTAATAGTTTTAAAAATAAAAACTTTGACAGTACTGATATTGTTTAATATTGGTTTTATGGTAGTACTCATGACAAAACTAATATATAAAACAATATTATATTTTAATATTAAATATAATACTATATTATATTTAATATTAAATACGATACTATATTATAATATACTGTTACAGACTTATCCAAATATTTTAAACGTCCTACAAATACTCGATATTACAATGACATTCTACATAAACTACACTGTATTAATTTTCACATTGGGAAATCAAGATGAAAAAGCGTGTGTATATAATTGACCTCAAAAACACAAAGATTTTATTCAAAATTATGTGTACTAATATTCTTTTTCGTCCAAGCATATTCTCACTATTTTTTAAGTCTGCCTATTACACTAACCCACATATATGATACCACTTTTTACGTAATGTCACTTCTGCTCAAAACCTGTTGGGTAACACAGATGTACTATGGAATGGAAGCGGCGATTTTAGTTAGGGTCTTAAGCTAAAATGGACACGCCATGCCAATAAACATTTTATTGATAAACTCTCAAATTTGTGGGCAGATGCTTTGAAAAAGTACGCTAGATGCAATCGGCATAAAATCGTATGACATGGTAAATTCTTGTATACCACCAGTTGATGTCTTGGGTAGAAAATGGAGAATAAGAATTCCGATCTTAAGGTAAGTAAATAATGTTAGAGGAGGTAATATTTAGGCCGACGGCTTAACATGCTCAGTAAAACCCGTTTATTTTATTATAATGTATTAAATATTTAACATTCGTATAAAATAATACAGATTATCTACTTGTATACATTTCATATAGTATATTACGTGGGTAAAAAAATGTAAACAAAAAGGGGTAAATGATTTTCTGAGGCTTGATCCCGGGTATTTTTATTTTAGTCAGCCCAATCTCCACTGGGCTATTATAATTTTACAAATGAAAGCAAAAATAGTATTTTATATTCAATGTACATTTTAGCAATTTTTTTATACCTGAAAACAGAGATAAAACAATTTTTTTTTTAATAAAACTTAACTAGATCGATCAAAAAACCCCCTACATGCTGAATTTCGTGTAAATCATTGGAACCGAAAAATTTTGAAAAATATGTACATACAACAAGATTAACGCATTGAAATATTTGCTTGCAACTATTTATAATAAGAAATTAATATATTTAAAACAAGTCATTGGTGTTGTAACAAGCGAGACATCAATGAGAATACTAATAAAGCGTGCACACACCGTAAAATTTATTGCCTATACGATAATTATGCGGATTTAAAGCTGAAGTGCGGTGGTTTACGGTCCGGTTCACGGTTCCTCACGGTTCCTAGCGATAAGCCAATTTGCGTTTTGTTTCCGAACCGCTGGGACGCTTTCCCGCAGTATGTGCCGTTCAATAATCAAATGGGTACTTGGTTATTCTACCAGACGGCCAGTTGTCACGTTTGAAGTTGCAATTTGTCTCATGTATCAAGTAGATATGATCGTGTATGGGCAGTGCATATATTTTTCAAACAGATGTTAGTTTTTTGCCGCGTACTGCGGGAGGTAAGCCTTTCACCTGGACGCGATGTTTAACGCGTCGGAGTGGTTTTTTTTTGCGAAAATTAAAAATTCGATAGCGGATGATCGACCGCACGTGAGCTGAATTAAATACTAAGATGCGCATTTAATAATACAAAGTTGTTTTGTTTACTGCGCTAGTTTTTTACGTTTTATTCATCGATGTATCATACAAGTAGGTACGTTCGTATCATATCCCTTTTAAAAATAAAACATCTTTTGTTTTTGTCGTTTACTAATATTGTTACTAATATTCTTTTAAAACTAATATGTAAAAGAGTCGATATGTCGCAATCATAACGGCATGTAGCGAAAGACACGGGTGAGTCTAAGTTTCGAAGAAATTTAGAGAAAAAAACGGAAAGATTAAAGCACTGGATTTACAAAATTATTAAATTACAGTCAATATCAGACTCTTCACTTAAAAAACACTAAGCTATTTTCCTCTCAAAATGATAGCTTTTTTTTTAATAATAATTTATATATTTCTTTCTCTTTTTGCCTATCAAATTTGAAAACAAAGAATCTAATCAGAAGTAATATACCACTAATTTTAAGATAATGAAAGTTTAATTAGAGATTTTACAAGAGGTCGCGAATGTAACTCTATATGTAAATTACATACACATCTATAAATATCTTTTATATTAATTATTTAATGTACAAAAACAAAAACAATTAAACAACCATTTAAATGTCGTCTACGGCTTTGTACATTTAAAATGAATGTAATAAATATACATGAGTTTTAATCAAATACGATACAGGCAGATGTTGGTTGGACATAAATGGTAATAACGTGTGACCACCACCATTACTTTGGAAGAACCTAAATAAAAACTAAAGAATTACTGGAATCACTCATTAACTTATTAAGATGATAATTTATTGGATAGCATACAATGCGAAGATCGCTAGTGGCTTTTGTTTCCAGTATACTTTTTTTACATTCTGCGTATTATCTTTTTGTATTATTTTCTTATCACAACCTGGTATGCACTAGTTTTTCAAAGTTGCTGCAACCTTTTTAATGTTGAATTTATAATTGTCATTTTAAAATGTATACCGCGAGATCTGTGTGGGCAACTCGCAGTTCTTATTCGCGTTTATATGTTAAGTACCTGGGTATTTTTTTTAAATATAAAAAAATGAAATATAAAAAGAAAATGTTATCTAGAACT
The DNA here is from genome assembly GCA_029227775.1 of Morpho helenor. Taxonomy (NCBI): domain Eukaryota; kingdom Metazoa; phylum Arthropoda; class Insecta; order Lepidoptera; family Nymphalidae; genus Morpho; species Morpho helenor. The sequence goes on from JARGCU010000020.1 coordinate 6,092,560, forward strand.
GATCCTGGTACTCTGAATTTGAGACCGCCCGTTACCCAAATTAGCTATCGTGACTTTGAAATTGACAGCTTAAACATTGCTTTCTCATAAAATTGTAATTTTTTTAGTGCCCGAAAACTTTAACAGGTATAAAACTTTTTTTTTAATAAACCTAGCCAGCTCGATTTTTCACCCCAGAACTTTATGTAGATTGTTGGAGCCGTTTCCAAAATTCAGAAAAATATATACAAAATTAACTAATTTAAATATTAAAGATTTTAATCTTGATAATATAACTTTAATGACAGAATACCATAATCATAAACTTTACACATCACTATATAAAAAAGTAAAAAAGCGATTTATCGTAATTTCATGACGTTTATTTCACAAAACATATATATATATATTTCTTAGATAATATAAAATTTTATCATGGTAACTTCAAATGTACTATTGTATTCTTTAAGATTAATCTTAATTATTATTAGTTAAATAGTTTTATATTTTAAATTATAATACATTTTATTGTATATCTAAATTATTAATTTGTCGATACTTTAATAAAGAGAGAAAGATTTTTATGCTTATTTTTATACGAATATATCTAGAATGAAACGCTCCAAGTGGAATAAACCAATGAATGGTATGATTGCACGCAATTCCTTACTACGTCATTCAAAATTATTTATAAATTAATCGCCATACACAGAATTGTAACGGAAAATCTTTTACACCTTTTAAGTTCGTTTTTTTTATTCGAGAGTTTAAAGAAATTTACGAAGAAAGAAAAGAAAGAAAAAGAAAGAAAACCTTTAATTTTTTTCTACCTGCCCTTATTCCACTCTAAGTGGGATCGGCATAACATCTTATAAACATGCTGTCACATGATTTGGCTGCGTTTTAAGACTGGCCGGATAAGTTATATTACCTTTCTGTGAAAGATAATATAACTTATCTTCGTTGTAAATAAATGTTTCTTTATTATATTTGTTTAAAAATTAGAATAGGTTTAGAGAATTGTGTATTTCTATGAAAATTGAGGTTGGTCGCCAAAAGAGGATAATGCTAAAACGAGTGGAAATCATACAAAGTAAGCAGCGTCGCTGAATATTAAATGTAGATTGAGATCTAACAGAGGGTGATGTGAAATAAGACAAATATGGCGGCGCGCACGCACAGAATTTCAAACAGTGAATACCGCACAACAACCATATATATCATGAACTAGTTTTTTTTCTAGATTCTAGAGTTGACTTCGCAGATTTTATGAAAAAACCGGTGTCGGATTATAACAATAAATATAGAAAGATGGGGTGCATGGAAGTCAAAAACAAAGCATTTTTTAGCTTTGTACTTGACATATAGGTAGTAGATACGCTTAATCAGGGTTCGGCAACCTTCCAAGATTAAAGAGCCATAAGTGACATTTGAAAGAAAACGGATTTTAAATAGTCTATATTTTTTTTAAAGCTGTGGTAGCCCAGCGATAACACCGTGCGCCTCTTTCGAGGAGGTCTAGGGTTCAAACCCCGGGCAGGCACCAATGAGTTTTCTAGTAAAACTTATGTGTCTAATTGATAATTGCAATTTATCACACGCTTTTCGGTGAAGGAAAACATCGTGAGGAAACCTACATATCTCTAGAGAATTTTGGGGATATGTGTAACCTATCAATCCGCATTGGAGCAGCGTGGTAGGCTCCAATCCTTCTCTTCAAAAAAAAAACCGAGAGAAGAGGCCTATTCTCAGCAGTGGGATAATAACAGGCCGCTACTTACTTTTTTTTATTTTTTATTCTATCGTTATATATACTACAGGCTATTTCGTCGGTACAACATGTTATAAACATGCTGTAACATGATTTGGCTGCGTTTTTACGACCGGCCGCCTGCCTGACGTCAACTTACCTTAGTCGTATTGTACAACACCTCAGTAAGAAAGATAAAAGTAATTATAAGCGATTTTTGAATAACTTTCACCGTTTACTCAGCGCACGCAAGGAAAGCTTTAAATTTTGCCATTTTCCCAATATTTTTTATTGCTGCTCCTCTCCTATTCATCTTAGCGTGATGTTATATAGTCTATAGCCTTCCCCGATAAATTGACTATCTTACACACAAATATTTTTTTAAATCGTTCCAGTACTTCCTAAGATTAGCGCATTCAAACAATCATACAAACAAACTCTTTAAATTCAAAATCAAATTCAAAAAATCCTTATTCAAATAAACTTGTAAACAAGAGCTTTTGAATCGTCAACTCTACCGCTGGTTCGGAAAGCCGTTCCTACCAAGAAGAGCCAGCAAGAAACTCGGCGGTTGCTCTTTTAAAAATATAATTCTTAATACTATTTACATTATGTCGTTACTGTCTTGTACAGGTTCAAAGAGAGCTATATCCACACATTCTTATCTTCCAAATAATCTTCAAGAGTATAGTAGGCTTTCTGTATCAGCCTCTTTTTAACAGTGTTTTTAAACTGCTGTAATGGCAAAGCTGAAATTGATTGCGGAATTTTATTATAGAATCTTATACCAAAACCCAAAAACGAATTACGTACTTTTGCAAGGCGCAAAGCAGGAGCCGCAAGCTTATGTCGGTTCCTGCTTTGTCTATTGTATACATCACCTATCGTTATATAATTCTTTATATTTTTATGTACATAAATTAAATTGCTTAAAATATACTGTGAAGCAAATGTAAGAATACCTGTTTCCTTAAACTTCTCTCGCAGGGAATCACGCGGTCTTAAATTATAAATGCCACAAGCTTAGCTTAGCTTTAGCTTTATATATTAGTATAGATATAGATACAAAGTTGCTAAGAATTTTATGATATTGCGGTCTAGTCACCGCCTGAGCGACCAAGGGTTAAGGAAGTTGGCGAGCTATGATAGGCCACAAAAACAAGCTATAAAATGTTTCACGTCTACGTGTTTTAAAAATTATGCGTCTAGATTACAACTTGTTCAACGATACAGCGAGTTTGCTGGCACTAAATTAGATTGACACTTTCGAGATGTTGGCACAATGTTGTTGATAATTTTCTTAACAATGTGTGGGAAGAAGTAACAAAGTGATTATAATGGTTTTTATTCGAATGTATCGTAATTATTTTTCATCGCGAGTCAGATACTAGAATTAGATACATGATTTATGTTTTTGGTTCTTAGGTTGTAGAAAGTTATTGATAGGAACCCAAAAATATAGAAATATTAGCTTTGCACGCGAATTCGTTCTGGTAATTCTCTAAAATATGGGTGCCAACATTTTGGGATGTTGGGATTTGGAGTTTAAAGATGAGATTTGCTCAACAATTTTATAAATTATTAATATTAACTGTTTTTTTAAGATATAAAATATGAGAATCAATCAGATTTATTAAATTGGAGTTGTATACAAAAGTAATAGCAATAAAAATAATATTTTTTTTTGTGAAAGATCTGATTTTATTATTCAGAACTGAGGGCATCAATGTGTCCTAAAAAGCGACTAAGGTAAGTTGACCCGCCGTGTCGTATCCGACTGAGTAGAATAGACAACCCTCATTTCTTACCGACGTGCCGTAAAAGGCGACTAAGGGAAGTTGACAAGCCGTGTGGTATCCGGCTGAGTAGAATAGGCCACCCTTATTTCTTACCGATGTGTCCTAAAAGGCGACTAAGGTAAGTCGACAAGCCGTGTGGTATCCGGCTGAGTAGAATAGGCCACCCTTATTTCTTACCGATGTATCGTAAAAGGTGACTAAGGTAAGTTGACCCGCCGTGTGTTATACGGCTGAGTAGAATAGACCATCCTCATTTCTTACCGAGTTATACTAAAAGGCAATTAAGGTAAGTCGACCCAGGGTATTGTATCCAGCTGAGTAGAATAGACCACCCTTATTTCTTACCGAGGTGTCGTAAAATATGACCAAGGTAAGTTGCCGTCAGGCAGGCTGCCGGTTTTAAAATACGCCAAATCATGTGGCAACATGTTTCTAACATGCTGTGCCGACCCCACTTAGAGTGGGATAAGGGCAGAAGGGTGATGATGATGATATTACTACCAACGTTCCAAGCACCAACTCTTTATATTCTTTTAAGTAAAAAGTTTATGATATGTAAGTATAAATAGAAAGGAAAATCTAACAGTAAATAACTAATAAATTGATACCCAATTCAAATTCTAATTCTTCAATAATAAGCAAAGTTGTCTCGTGTTATTATAATTTAATTCATTGAAACTTGTAAACTGTATTAGTAATTTAATTTATTATTACTGGAAATTTATAAATTTAAATTGTGAATTATCATTACAAATATACATTAGCAATTTAATTAATCCATACTAATATTATAAATGCGACTGTCTGTCTATCTGTTATGACATCTAAAACTCAAAGTTTTTAACTAATAAAACTTGTAAACAAGTACTTTTGAATAGTCAACTCTACTGCTGGTTCGGAGTTTTGCTACTACCAAAATTAGCCAGTAAAAAACTCTCTGGTTGCGCTGTTACAAAATATCATTCTCACAATTAGTTATATTTTGTCATAACAATCTTATACAATGTCAAAGAGTAGCTAAATTCTAATTCATAATGTTTGATATTTGCGTACCAACTTTTTCTTAAATATAAATTGTCTCATTTCGTAGGTTAACTGGCAGAGATCTCTGTCATAGGGATAAGTTGACCTTTGTACACTTTTTTTTAGTAAGTAGTTAAAGGTATTTCAACACCTAAGTTGGCGCGAAAGAACTCGCTAGTACAAATAGTGTATATAAAAAATACATATAAATTGTAGAAAAGTACGCTATATTTCCTATATTAATATACGTTATTTATACATATCAATTAATACAGTTACTCTACATTGTCTATGACACGTCATTAGTGATGAAATAAACAACTAACTATACTCGCGATTTCGCCCTCGTGTAAATCAGTGGGTTACAAATTTTTTTCCCGCATAAATCCCTATCCCGGGGCAAATCAATAAAAGTAGCCACACTTGTTCCTAGCCTCCTCTATCTACCCATCAAAATCGGTTCAGTTTTTCCAAACTAACCTAAATTTTCTTCAAAAATCTTTTAATAAATATCATACAAAAATCCATTCAGTATATTTTGATAAAATCTATTACATTCAGACAGACACCTTTTAGGGACTTTTTAAATGTAAAATTTTACATAAATATACTTAAGATAAAATATAAGATACCAAATACATTCTATTTTGTCTATCTTTATAATGCATGAACGCATTTCAATTAAATAGTTTCCCTACATTGTCTATGATGCCTCATTAGTGATTATATAAACAATAGTAATTACATTTTATCGCTCTTAATGGTGATTAAACTCGGCACTGCCTACCTCATTTTTAAATTAGGTAAATAAATGGGTTTTTTATCAAATCGCTTATCAATTTTAATTATATATAAGTGTTTATGGGGGTAACATTAAAAACTTACTAAGCTTCAAGGAAGGTATATGTAAATATAAATCTTGACATACAATTTTGAGCTCTATGTTAAACTCGTAGAGTCGAGTTTTTGGAAAAAAACCATATTTAGGAAGGAACGTACTTAAAGCAAATGTTTAATGTTTTTTTTTAGTAATTACTGATAATAATATGTCTTATGTACACGAAAACATATTATTTGTAGTGAAATTAAAGTCATGTAACTAAATGATAAAGGTTGTAATAATTATGGAAATGTCATAAAACCAATAATAGAGATTGACTGGCTTAGGATAAAAATACTGCATTGTAAACCTTATTCAATTGATTTACGGTTCATTTTTAGTTCACAGTTAAGTCTTATTTAAGTGTATATATAGCAAAAGAGGATTTAAAATTTTGATAAATGTACTTGTTATACGTAAACGCAGAGTCTATGTATTAATAAAATGTGATAGAGCTGTGTGTAATTTCTTATTAATAAGATGATATGGTTTAAGTAGCCTTTGTTTTATGTTCAAGAATCTAAGGAGAGGTGTCTTCATATACATTTATTTTATTGTGTATTTGATTGTGTTAATTAAAAATTTGGTTCAATGTAATTGAAATGTTTTAAAATATATGTTCTAGTTGTAACATAACCGCAGAAATGGAATAAATGATTGATTTGAGTTGAATATAAAAACAGTAATGAGAATATTATTTTCCTATAATCCGCGATAAAAACTTTTATATTTTAATGTGGTGACGGCGGTGGAGGTTTGTGCATGTGTTTTTACGAATCCTGCATGTATCAGGTATGATAACCGATTGTCCACTCCACATTTAGCATTATATATATTTTCTATTTTACTTCATCGCGGATTATAGCAAAATAATATTCTCATTACTTTTGTATTATGGACCTCCGTAAAGTAACGCCTAATTCTATAAATTATTAAATATAACACAAAAAGCCGTTAAACCTGCCGCTTTCAGTGTAGGGCTATTCATCGCCCGCGCTCTACAATTAATGTGTAATAAAAATCATCGTAAAACGTCATCATACGACGCCGTAACAGTTTGTTTTGTAAACAAAACCCGTATCCGACCTTCTGCTCCCGGCCGGATAAAGTTGTGAGCTATAAATCGGCTACAAACTCACCTTAAGCGGAGCGGCCGCCGTTCGCCGTCGGCAAACGGGGTCGCGGCATCCCGCCCGGTAATAACTTCTTCACAAAACTCACAGTTCTACCGAATTTAAGTGTCTCGGTCACTCCGTCGAGTCACGTGTCAACGTTTTGGATAAGGCATGAGCGCAATACTTAATGCGAGGCTCGGGCGCACGTGGGCAGGCAAGCGGCCGTCAGGTGCGGCGGCGAGCACGTCGTCTTGTTTATTGCGCGGTGTGTTACGCAACGCGTAGTCGCCGAGGCGCGCGTCAGTTGAGTGTGCCGACCGATGCTTTACGAGCGACGCGCACCCCCCGCCGGCGACGCCGCACGCCGCGGCGCCGCACTAAATCTGCGACCAACAGAAAAGGACACCACCCTCCGTTAATCCGACACCATTGATGTCCGGGAGACAACGTTAATCGGAGCGATTAATTGAACGGTCCGCGATAGAATTGTACCGGCCGTGCTCGCCACTCGCCGTAGCACGGTCCGAGCAAGTGCGGCGTCGTAAAGTTTCTTGTATCGTTCGATGCACCAGACGTTGATAGCGCTACGCTCGACGTGAAAGTGGCTCTACTTTCACTTATATTTAATTTACACGATCCAAAGAGTAATAATTTAATACTTATATGAACTAGTATTAAAACACTGATCTATGCTGAAAAGAAGCCATAACGATAAAACCGCATGCTTCTTCCAATTTTCCCTATATCAACTCATATTAGGTTTTATTATAAAATAAATGTGCTTCATTGATATTTATTTTTAATATGTTACTTTTCGATGTAGGAAAACATCGTGACTGACCGATGTGACTATACTTGCCTTTCCGCATTAGAATGTAGTGGAGCTAAACTCTATATTCTTCCTTCCCAGGAAAATGTTTACTCAGTTTAGAACAGTAGTACGTTTCTTCTCCTCCTTTAATATTTTCGCTATCTATGTACCTAAAGGAATGTTTTACACCAACACTTACGGCATAGAAGACTGATATAGTCGATTTCTAAATTGCTATTTTGAATTAAAGTACCTAAAGAGCTGTCGTATGTAAATTAGATGTTCATATCGTCGATTGCCAATGTCTGAAGACTAAAATCTTAAAAAAATAAGTCCCACTGATCTCATTTGACAGCGCTAACAACCAATGTTACAGTTGTGTGGCCATTAATGAAAATAATTTCGTTTTTTCATGACTGGCTAAACAACTAGATTTAGAAGATAACTATTGAAATTAAGTCTTAGGGAAATATCTTCTATTAGTTCCATTTTCAAACTTAAACTGATAGAATCAGAGGAGGTCACCGATATAGTGATAGTCACGTTTTTCATACAAGCTTCGTATTATGAGGTTGGAAAGTTTGCGATATGCAAATTGTCTATGGATTTATGATTTCAAGAAAGTAGTAGGAAGCTAAGAAATAGCCTATTTAGGTATATCAGATGATAGTTATTTTACTTAATAACGGCAGCTATCACAGTACCTTATACTCTACTAAGGGGTACAGAAATGAGAAATTGACCAAATCACTATGAAATATAAAATATGTATAACTAACTTACACCAGTAACTTGCTTCATATTCAACTTATCCCATATTCCTTCTACTATATATATTATCAGACTTGTGAAAGCTTAAACGTTAGGTACTCAATAAATTAAGACTTTTATGTTTAAAATTTTTAAGTTCATGTTCTTTGACCATTCAATTTGAAAATATATAGGCCCAACTTAGAAACTAAAACAATAAATTTTTTTCAGAAATAGACGTAGACACTACTTTAATATTTTCATTGTCAAAAAACTTAAATAAATGAGTTAACATACCTACAATCTTACTTAAGAAAGATCGATCATTTATAAAGCATTAATTAATTGTTTTTTAATCTGGAAAATGGACATTTACAATACAATTTTATAGTATTAAAATCTTGATACAATAAAACAATCGGCTGAAGTTGAAAATCGTATATAATAAGGTATATTCAATTTACCTATTGTGAAAGTACAATAAACTTTTCATTCAACCGTCTATATTTTTTGGATATAAGATCTGGTGCTAAATGGCATAAAAATTTATCTAAAACTATAATCACTTATGGTCTAAGTCTCAAATTTTATGGAAATTATATGAGACTATCTATACTTATTAAAAATAAAGTCCCCAAATGCCAGTAGGTATAGTATAAATAATATAATAAATAATTCAATCAATTTCAGTAGGTACAACTTGAAATATACATAAACTTTAGATAGACTACTACTGAATAAAAGATGCATGTGTATATAATTTAATTAATAGCTTGACTATTTCTCTATGTGATATACGCACCAATATATAGTTTTATTTATCATGATCCTTTTGCCCTTATCCCGCTCTAAGTTCGGACGGCACAACATGTTATAAACATGTTGTCACATGATTTGGCTACGTATTTTACGGCCGGCTGCCTGCCTGACATCAACTTACCTTAGTCGTATTTTAAGACAGGTGTCTTAGGTAAGAAAGAGGGTGGTCTATTCTACTCAACCAGATACCACACGGTGGGCTATCTTACCTTAGTCGCCTTTTACGACACCTCGGTAAGAAATGAGAGTGGTCTATTCTACTCAGTCAGATACCACACGGTGGGCCGACTTACTTTAGTCGCCTTCTACGACACCTCGGTAAGGAATGAGGGCGGTCTATTCAAATCAACCAGATACCACACGGCGGGTTTACTTACCTTAGTCGCCTTTACAACACCTCGATAAGAAATGTGGGTGTTCTATTCTACTCAGCCAAACACCACACCCAAAGAATAATAAATTTTTATGATAATATTCTCCTTCTTCAGATATCTATCCGACAGGAGGAAGTTGCCAGTCAGCTTCCTATATTATTTTATATGTTCCTCTGAGGCTAAATGTTTGAGCAACACACAAAATTCCTGTACATTCTCTAATATTGCACAACCAAAACTTTCCCTACCAACGAATGCGTCTTTTTCCAGCAACTTTATAATATTTCGATAGGCCCATAATTACAATAAGTACCTATATGAATTCTACACCTAAAACCTGATCATATTCATTTTTATCTTTACCAATAATATAGTAATATAGAACGGATTAGGTTATCATTACCGCTGCCCAATAGGATGCTATATTTGGGAGGCCATCTTTCTATCCCCACCAATACGCTACACCGAAATAAGTCCCGCGTCAGTCTCATCTGTCACCGTCAAGATGTAGAACGTATATACAAAATGGTTGCTAGTTGATATTGTTGTGATTTTATTGAAATAACTACAATATTTTTATATTATTTAATAATTTAAATTGGTGATTATTTTATAATTAAATACTACTTATTGAGTGGTACTACTCAATTACAATACATTATAATGAAATAGAATAGAATATATTATAGCTAAATTAGTTTGAATAATATTATATCAAATGAATGCTGTATTTACGTTCAGTTATTTATAGTTATGTAAGTATTCAGTTTAGCTAAAAAAAAGTTATTTGCCAATGTAAAAATTTAAATAATTAATAATAATTATTTTTACTATAAAAATGTGATTTTAATTAAATTATACATTTACATATTTTAAAATGTGGAACAAACTATGTTATTCAGTGTCTGTCATAATAGAATATTAGAAAGAAGAAGATTGTAGATAAACTTCTACAAAAAATAACTTAAAAAAAAAAAACTGTTCAGATAAATTAATCGTGTTTCAGATGTGATGTTTTACTTGTCTTGTTTAACTTGTCATTTTAGATTCAAATATATCTTAAAACAATTTGGTAATGAATTCTCATAAAAAATTATTCCATTTCAAATATAACTAAGCAATTTAAATAAGTAGTATAGTATCCTAATAAGTTTGTACTATATAGACAAAGTATGCAAAATAGTCCATTCTTTTATTTTATTTATTCATTTAAGTACCACTAACAATGTTGGAAAAATTATTAGTAAAAAAAAAGTGTACAAAAGTCAACTTATCCCAATGACAGAGATCCCTGCCAGCTAACCTTCGAAGTGAGACAATTTATAGTTAAGAAAAAGTTTATATAGAGTATGCAATAATAAATATTGTCGAAATTGCAATTTTTTTAAATTTAATGAATTCATTTGCAAATAAATATATCGAAGAATTAAAATCAATGATTATTGGCACACGATAGTATAGGCTCTCACCTAGTAGAGGGGCCATTTCAAATCTTATGTACCTACCTGTATACAGAAAAGTAAATAATTTTAGTAAATAATTTTGATTTTGATTTGAATAAGATTAAAAATATTAATAAGCAAAAGTATAGAGTATAAAGCTTCTAAGTGAAATCACTTTATCAAAACTAATTGACTTAAGTCAATTTGAATTTTAATAAAAAAAGAATCCTTTTCTGCCTAATCTTATGGCAGAAATAGCTTATTCTTATGTAATAGTAGGTAAAAAAAAGTTACCACTACTGGGAATAGGCCTCTTTTCTCCTTTTTTTATAGAAGGATTGGAGCTAAGACCTACCACGCTGCTCCAAAGCAGATTGATAGTTTACACATATCCCCTGAATTTTCTAGATACGCAGATTACCTCACGATGTTTTCCTTCACCGAAAAGCGTGTTAAATTGCAATTATCCATTAGACACAAGTTTTTAACAGAAAAACTCATTGGATTCGAACCCGTGACCCCCTCGAAAGCGTCACACGGCGTTACCGCTGGGCTATCACAGCTCACAGTAATAGTAAGTATTATCATCATTATTCTCCTACCTTTATCCTACTCTAAGTCGGCATGTCGTTGTTTAAAACATGTCAGCACAACATATTTTAAACATGTTGTTAGTTGATTTGGTTAGCTATTTACGTATGTACCTACTTTAGTACTATATTAGTACTAATAATAATATTTGTGTGTATGGGAAAATTATTTTCATTTTATCTCTATCTATTTTATCATTATGAATATAAGCTTGTCAGTGAAGGCTCACTTTAAATTTATGAGCCAATGTGTACTGAGAATATTTGATGCATTTCGTTGCTTGCTTATATAAGGATATAATATTAGTACAATTTTATGTGTAAATTAAACTATTCGTTTGGGATTGTTTTCCTCTAAATTAATTAATAATTATAATTATTATTTTAATATTATATATTCTTTTAATTATAAACAGATAGATATGCATGCATAAATCACAACACTTTATTACACCCGAAAGTCGTTATGTGGGTAATTGAATGTTTTTAGTTTAAGTATTTGAAACTCAACGTGCGAAAAATTACTTCTAATTGTTTATCTATTTTAACTGTTGTAGAATTAAAGACTATAATACTTAACATCATTTGATTTGACTATATATCATTCTTTACAGATTATATTATAACACTTAACTATATTGTTAAGTAAAGATATTATATCACGAAGCAATAATGAAAAATGATTAAACATAGTAGAGCATCTTGCACGTCGTTACACAACACATTTCGTTTGCCACATTCCTGAGCACGTTTGAAGCATACTCTAAACAGCTGATTTTACCGATATACTCGCGTCTCCTTTATCGCGCAGTAAAACATGCAATAAAACAGAGAAAACTATAGTTTACGAGCTCTCTCTGCAATCGCGGACGGCGTGCGTAACCTACATGCGGCCATTTCGAGATTTATTATCTGGGAATTGCAAGTTGGAAAGAGATGAAAATATTATAGTCTTTGCCGACGGTTAACTTTACTGCTGATGCTCCGAGGGCAAGGTTTCTTAGTATATGCAAAATCTATCGAAGCAATTTTTCTCTTACTAATGAAATTAGATATATTTCGTTACAACGAAATATTTATACACAACTATAAGCTAATAAGTCGTAATCGCTTTCACGAACGTGTACAAAAATTGAGTGTTTTGAGATGCAGCGCATAGTTTTATCTAGCGTTCTTCTCTGTACTGGCGCTTTAAGTCGCATACTAGCTCATTTTATTACATTAGTGTGTGTAAATTAAACTATCCGCTTGGGAGTGTTGATCGTATAGCTTTCCCTTTTGTTGGGCAGAGTTATGGGCGAGTTAGAGTGAGAAGTCGTAAATCGCGACATGCGGCCTGAAGTGACATGTTTATGGGCGGGGAGCGTGGCGCGTGCAACGGAGTGGGTACGGCAGTCGCGAGCATGGCGCCGTGTTGTTTGGTATGACAAAATATAGAAAATAACATTTAATATTTTGGATATGGTAATTAATAAAAACAATAAAAAAAATTGCAACATTTTTTACGGTTTATATTAAATATTATTGAATATTGAAGAAAATATCGGTGGAGATGATTTATATATTGGTAAAAATTTTCTGTGGAAATATTATTTCAAAAACCCAAAAAAACCCCTGTATATAAAGTAACGGCCTGTTACTATCCCACTGCTGGGAATAGGCTTTCTCTCACCGTTATTGGTGAGAAGGTTGGAGCTAAGTCCTACCACGCTGCTCCAATGTGGATTGATAGGTCATACATATCCCTTAGAATTCCCTAAAACTACCTATGCAGGTTTCCTCATGATGTTTTCCTTCACCGGAAAGCGTGTGAAAAATTGCAATTACCAATAAGACACATAAGTTGTAACAAAAAAAACTCATTGTTGCCTGCCCGGGGTTTGAACCCGTGACCCCTCGAAAAAGTGCCACGGTTTCACCGTTGGGCTATCACAGCTTATAGCACCTGTAAATCGACCAAAAAATTAAAAAAATATGTGTACTATATAGTACTGCACACTACATTATTACAAAACCCAATAGACCTAAAAAATATGAGCAAAACTTTAACAAAATGTACCAAACAATAAGATTTTGTATAGCTAAACCGCGTATATTACAGCCGACCATCGTATATTAACACGATCAGAGAACAGTAAGAGGCAGTAAGTCTTCTTAATGTAAATGTGATTCAAAATCGGGTATTATCCAGCAAAATATATTGCAAATATTATCGTTCTAATCAAAACAGATTTTTCCCTAACCATAATCCTACATTAAGATAGTTATATTTAATTGAAGTAACGTGACGAGTATATTTCGTCTTGCCATAAATATTACAGAGGAAAAAAATGACGTAAGTATGTTAGTTTGAAATGAAAAGTGTTTATTTCTTCCCTATGTGAAACGAAGACATGCACTTAATGTAAGTTATTCTAAATTTCACATGTTAAAGAAAGGGCAACAGCTCAGTTTACACCACATGGCATAACAGAAAACTGAGCCGTGGCCCTTTGAGTGTCATTACGGTAAACATTTCTTAATAAGGTATAAAAAATCATGATAAAAATTATCCAAAAAAAAAAATAACTTACAGACAATTAATTACCTTAATTAAACGTATAAATATAAATAAATAAGTAAATATTTTAAATTCTTTTAGTTTTATTATATTTTTTTTATTCTCCACCATCATATCAGTACATTTATAATTTTCATGTTATTATATTCTTTGACAACAAACTTAATACATTAATATAAAATAATTTGAAATATATAAAGTTTATACGAAGTAGTTTACATTAACTGCAATACAGTTGAGGATAATTATAATACACGCACTCTTTGTATGAGAAAATTCTTCCGAGATTGTTTTAGGGTCTCCAAATTATCGTACTGTTTAGAGCTAGCCTTACTCTATAAAATTGACCTTAAATCATGATTAATTTAACGGGAATAATCACCGTCAGCTTCATGGGGAAGGAAAACTTACTTCTAAAATTGTTTACAAGTCTAAAGATGCATCGTAGAGCACGTAAAATAGTGCAAAAGTAACGAATATATTAATTCGCTATAATCCGCGATAAAAGAAGATATATGTAATCCTAAATGTCAAGTGTATTACCCGTTTATACCTGATACACGAAGAATTCATAAACTCTACATTTAGTATTACATAAATTTACTTATATCGCGAATTATAGCAAAATATTATTTTCATTACTTTTTGTATTATAGACCTCCGCAAAGTAACGCTTAATTCAATAAATAATGTAAAAAAGTGTCCTAAATCAACCTCTTTAAGAAAGGAAGCAATAACAAAAGCTATTAACAGATAAAAAGTACAATAATAGTGCCCTTATCAGTCGTATTACGGTAGCAATTGCCATATAATTACTATCCTTGACTTCTACAGGTGGTAGGATCTACCCTAAGTCCTAATAATAATTATTCTATTAAGGCGAAGTTCTATAGAACTTTAATAAAGCATAAAGTTCCATAGACTTTATTAGACTCTATTTACATCTTCACAAAACTTAAAAAAAAGAGAGAAAAAAGAGAAAGCGATCGATATAATCTAAGAATTTAATTTAATTTTTTTTCTTTATTTGTGTTATTTACCATAAATATTATGGATTTTTTACCTATTATTGCTTTAACTTTTTAAGGTATATTGAATGGATATTTGTACATTTTATTAACAAAATATCTGCTTAATTGTTTTGTGATATTTACCTTATTCACAAAAGAATTCAATAATCTGCGACGTAAAGATTATAAGTAGGAAAAGTGTAATGTTATTAACTAATTTAAAGCGATATTTAATATTTAATTCATAAAAAATAATTATTAAATTAAATTAAATAATACATACATTACATAAGAAAAACTCACTTTTAGTTTATTCACAATCCCTGCTACTTGATTTGTCAACATCAATTAGACACAAGATTTTCATATAAAAACACATTATTTAAACTATCGTGAGTGTTATTCATAATTGATGTATAGAAACCGGTTACACTCACGTCTTATTTTATCGGATGAGCCCGACTAGTGTGAAGCCCATACGGGGCTCATATTCATGAGCTCTTACGCCGCGTGAAACCAGTTGGGCTCATCCGATAACATAAGAAGTGAGTATAGCCGGTTTCTATACATTAATTAAAAAACACATTAGTTCAAACCCCGGGCGCTTTTTTATTGGTTTGAACTAATCGTTAATTGTTTCATCATTGGGCTATCTAACAACTCAAAAGACAGCATTAAATATCATAACTTTTGTTAGTTTGTTTTGTATCTATACGTAGGTGACTTGCCCTTAATCCAATAAATTAAGGCGCAGTTCGCATCGATTTAGTTTTCCGTTCATTGACTTATGAACAGGGATGTAAAATTAGACGTTTTTCTATAATATCTTTAAGATATTTATTATTTTAAATGATAGTACCTGGGTGACCGAACCATGCTCAGTATTTTTTTTAAGATATAAAATTCAAATTCAAATTCAAAATATTCTTTATTCAAAAAAACTTGTAAACAAGTGCTTTTGAATCGTCAACTTTGTTGCTGGTTTGGAAAGCTGTTCCTACCGAGAAGAGCCAGCAAGAAACTCGGCGGTTTGCTCTTTTTAAATAAATTATATCTTTTTTTTAGCATTTTTAACGTCCGAGAACAGGTATAAAACGACATTTTTTTTAAATGAGACCTAGCTAGATCAATTATCTCTCACAAAACCCCTACATGTTGAATTTCATGAACATACACGATTCATCCTGTCCTTATCCCACTCTAAGTGGGGTCGGCACAACATGTTTTTCTCTTCAATTCTGTCCTATCTTTCGTCAACTCTGGCACCACTCCTTTTATATGCATATCATACTTCACACAATCCAACCATCTCTTTTTAGGCCTCCCTCTAGGCACATATCCACCCACATTCAAACACACGTTTGGTCACATGATTTTCATCCCACCTCATTACATGTCCATACCATCTCAATCTTGCACTTCTCGACTTTTCTATAATGGGCGCAACTTTCAGGGCGCAACTTTGAACTTCATGAACATACACGATTAACTTATTTAAATATTAAAGATTGTTTGCTAAAAGCAACAACGCTGTCATAATTCATTCAACAATGCGGGCATAATTCCCATAGACTCCTATAATACTAAACTGGACAATACTTTCGACAAATAGACTTTCGATCTTAAATTAAACAAGCTGACATCGTGGACGAATGCCATAAAACAAAGAGACAGTATAGAGTTAATATGCAGATTAGTATACCACAAGTGTCCTAGCTCGACCCTGGGAAATAATCGACTATTCACCTTCAAGTCACGACGCGCGCGCACCCTCGATGGAAAGCTGACAATTGATCGCACACAGTCCTACTCTATACCAAAATAACAACAACACATATTCCTGAAAGGAATTCCAAGTTAGCCACACACTACTTTAGAATGGCCAGTAAAGTATCAGATTGCAGTATGAAAAACGAATTTAGACTCAGTGTTTGGAATTCAAATCAAGATCAACAGTATTAAAAAAAGCGATTTTGTCGTGGAGTCTATCTTCTGATGATGCTTCGGTTGCAGGGCGAAACGATTGTTGAGTTTGTAATAGTGAACTTATGTAGTGCTTGTGTATTGTGGTGACGGTGGAGGTGTGTGTGTTTTTACGAATCCTGTATTTATCAGGTATAAAGACGGATTGTCCACTCTACATTTAGCATTATATATATTTTCTATTTTACCAATATATATATTATGTATTTTAAGTAATAATAAAATTATTTTGCTATAATCCGCGATATGTTTTTTGATTCTATCGCGGTTTATTTTTATTACTTTTGTATCAGCAATGTTTTTTAAAGGTATTTGAATCCCATTATCATTCTCTTATCCTTATACTCCCAACTCTAGATGGGTTAGGTACAATATGTCTTAAAATAAAAATAAATAATAAAATAAATATATGGGACACTAACACACACGGTCGTCCGTCCCCAAAGTAAGTAACTTAATACTTGTGTTATGCTAGACAGACAACTGGTGAATATATACTTATATATTTTTAAATACACACTTAAATATAAATATACACCCAGGCTCAAAGACCAACAAAGTCATTTATAGAAAATGTTAGCCCTCGGCGGGAGTCAAACCCGCGACCCGCGGAGCTGAAGGCAGGGTCACTACCCACTGCGCCAACGGGCCAGTCTTCATCTTCCATTCTCCTCTATCATTCGTCAACTCTGGTGCTACTCCTGTTATGCATATCTTCTTCACACAATACATCAATGTTTTTTCAGCCACCTTCTAGTCATGTAGAATAGATATTCACATTCATATTTAAATCTCTTTTAGTCAAATGATTTTCATCAAGGAATGTTCTAGAAGTCATTTTTTTTAAGACGTTTAAAGTTATCTATAGGTACTAATATATAAAGCTGAAGAGTTTGTTTGTTTGATTGTTTGAACGCACTAATCTCAAGAACTACTAGACCGATTTGAAAAATTCTTTCAGTGTAAGTAGCGGAAGGCTATATGATGTATAACATCACGATAAGATAAATAGGAGAGGAGCAGAAATAAAAAAATTACGAAAACGACAAAATTTAAAGCTTTCCTTGCGTGCGCTTAGTAAACGGTGATAGTTATTCAAAAATGGTGTATTTCAAAATTATTCCCCTCTTAAAGTTCTAAATAAAAGTCCGCGACAGCATGTCTAGCTTTTAAAGTTAACTTACTTTAACCATTTCTTATGGCTATCAAAGGACTATATTTTTTTTTTATATATTTGAAACAAAGAGAGTTGGTATAATTGATTTTAATTTATGAGTCCACTAATATGATTTAGTTCTATTTATTTAATTTTCACTCTAGTGTGTCAATGATTTTATTTTGTCTACATTACGTAATTACTATAATTACTCACAAGCTCCATGTCATAAAAGAGCGCGCAATGTAATAAGTTCAAGAAAATAAACATTGTATAATTTAATATAAATAAGTTATGAGTAGAAGATTTAATAAATTTTAATATGTAGAATTACTTTATATGAATCAAGGACCGTTCATAGCGTCATAGATTTGTTGGAATCGGATGTTTTCCGATTCGAGTGCCCTTTTGAGACATGTTTTTACGCAACATTATTCAAATTATGCGGATGTCATTGGCAGTAAATAATGAATAGGTTTATAAATATACTTCAGAAAATCTAATTGACTTAATTTACCTAATTGGATTTTAATATTGTTTTTTTACACTGTGTTGGGAATTCTAATACGCCTGGCCGGTAACACCGGACGGCCTCGTTACTACGGCAACAAGAATAATAACGAGAATAATAAGAAAAATGAGAGTAACAAGTCTGTCAATGTTGGAACTTATATAATCTTAGATAATCTTGGATAATGAATATATAATTGGATAAACACACAGATCCTGTTCTTGGAATTATCCCCGACATATTTTGGTGACCCCGACGTGATCTACGTGATACTATTGCGCGAAGGATCTGTGTTGTCTTTTGTTCTACTCACAGGGAAGTACGCCCAATTTTGGTCTTATACTTTGTGTGTGCAGACGGAAGAACGTTGTGTTCATGATTGTTTGCATCTGCAAACAGTGTTCACATCCGCTTGATTAAACTCAACTGAATACTATTCTATACTATTACTATAGTACTTAAAGCTAGCCCTAGATTGAACTAGGTAAAACTATAAAACTATTTACTTTACTATGAATACGAATGTGTTACTCTAAACAACTTATATTAAAATTAGCTACCTACTTACCTATCTACTTATATAAGAACGAATGTTACTCTCTTACAATATTATTGAAGTTCTTAATACTGAATTGAAACAATTAGAGTTACTAACTTATCTTTATTTCTTATAAATATTGTCATTAAATACACTGTCTTTAATTTCATTCTTTGTTTGCATCTTTCTAACTAAAAATCTAAATCATTCTAGGTTCTTTGTGGCCACTGCTTCTCCGACCCCGCGTAAAGTTGGTGTTCGGTGCTGTTACATCGCGTCGACTGCGTGTGACCTCCACTGACCGCGAGCACCTGACTGGGGCCGGCGTCGTCATTTTTTGACGCTGTAACTAACGTTGCGGTTCTTTGATACCTATATTGTCATTACTTACCCCGAACAGTCTGTTTAGTTGATTATTGTAATAAGGCATTAAATTGTTATTTACTATGGCGGAAGATTTGAAAGAACTTGTTCGGAAACGTGCTAGTATAAAGAGTCGAATTACGACGTTTGCGAAATACTTACAAACTACTTCATTAATTGATCCTAAGGAACTTACAAAGGCATTAGTTGCGGAACTTGAATTAAAACTATCGCGACATAGAGACTTATTTACTCAGTTTGATTCTTTAAAGGATAATATTGAGATGTTAGATTTCGATCAGTTAGAGGAACATGAGAAAATCGAAAATGATTTTTGTTTGAATATTTCTCGTGCCGAAAGTATAATTCAAAGTGTAACTGCTCTACATGTGTCCTCAAATTATGGCTCGATAGCTGGCTCAAAAGTGCCTTCGCACTCTACTGAAAACGTTCGTAACCATAATATTGATAGTATAAAGCTTCCCACCATCCAACTTCCGCGGTTTGACGGCAACTACCTTAAATGGATGGAGTTTAGGGATACGTTTGAGTCTTTAATAAATAGTAATAATATCCCTGACATCAATAAATTTCATTATTTACGCTCTTCACTTGAAGGTGGAGCGTCTCAAGTTATAAAATCGGTTGAGTTTACTGCTGCTAACTATAAATCTGCTTGGGATTTGCTTGTTAAACGTTATAATAATAATAGAATACTTGTAAACAACCACTTAAACTCTCTTTTTAATTTTGAACCGATTTCTAAGGAAAGCTTCAAGTCTCTGCGTTATATGATTGATTACTATTCTAAAAATTTGAGTTCCTTAAATAATTTAAATGAACCTACTTCTCATTGGGACACATTGATTGTTTATGTGATGGTGTCGAAACTAGATGGCGCCACTAGTCGCAAATGGGAAGAAAGTAGGACTAACACGAACTAGCCTAACTTCGCCTACTTTAGCTGAATTTAATGAATTTTTGCGCAATCGCGCTGATATTTTAGAAACTTTGCAGTATAATAATGTCACTAAATCTGAAAAACAAAGACAGTCGTTTTCAAAGGAAAATAAACTTTCTAGATCTTTTGTAGCTTCTCCTACTTTGAAAAATGCTAATTGTGTTATTTGCTCAGAACAACATTTAGTGTATAAATGTGATAAGTTTAAATCTATGTCAATAGACTCCAGATACAGTGAGGTTTTAAAACACCGCTTGTGTCAAAATTGTTTGCGTCCTGGACATTTTTCTTCTAGCTGCAAACATACTCCATGCAAATTCTGTAACAAAAAACATAATCTATTATTACATAGAAATACTTCTGGCGCTTCTGTCGCAGCGTCCGCTCCTGCGTCCTCTTCGTCTGAAGAAGCTTCTGCTCAGATTTCCACTGTTGCTATGATAGATCCTGTATCATTGTCCGCTGTAACTCTCGGTCAGGTCTTGTTGTGTACTGCTGAAGTCGAACTTGTTGATACTAATACTAATAAGTGTCATGTTGTTAGAGCTCTTCTAGACAATGGATCTCAGTCTTCTTTTATTACTGAAAATTTGCAAAATAAATTACAAATTCCTTGTTCGAATACTAATCTGTCTATTGCTGGTATAAACAATAGAGTCACTACTACTACTAAGAAATGTAAGGTAACATTGAAGTCACGGGTGAATACTTTCAAGTGTAATGTTTCTTGCTATGTCATACCTGCGATTAGTGGTAAACTACCTGGTGTCGAGGTAGATATTTCGCGACTTTCTCTTCCTGATTCTATTGAACTTGCTGACCCACATTTCCATCATCCTTCTGATATTGATATACTACTTGGTGCCGATATTTTTTGGGACATAATGGATTCCAAACAAATCAAGTTAGGCAAAAATAAGCCCACGCTCCAAAAATCTAAACTAGGTTGGCTCGTGACAGGACCTACTACTACTCAGAGTCCTGCTTCTACTACTCATTCTAACTTTTGTCAAGAGATTAAAGATTCTATTGCTAAATTCTGGGAAATCGAAGATATTCCTCTAGCTACTAATATATCTCCTTCTAAAGATAAGGAGTATTGTGAAAATCATTTTACTTCTAATACTGTGCGCTTGGAGAATGGTAGGTTCTCTGTTAAAATTCCTTTTCGCGAGGTTCCCGAGGTGGCTCTTGGCGACTCTTATCATCTAGCCAAGAGGCGTTTCTATAATCTGGAAAAGAAATTGTCTAAATGTAACTTGAAAGCAGACTATGCTAACTTTATTAATGAGTATGAAAGACTAGGACATCTTACTAACTTGGGTACCGTGAGAGAAGTCATGGACCGACTTACCTTTGGTTACTACATTCCTCACCATGCTGTAATTCGTGAAGCTAGTGAAACTACTCGCCTCAGAGTAGTCTTTGATGCTTCTTGTAAAACTACTAGTAATAAATCACTAAATGATATTCAATATGTTGGACCTGTGGTCCAGGATGACTTAATGGCTATACTACTACGTTTTCGTCAATATGCGTATGTAGTGACAGGTGACGTTGAGAAAATGTATCGCCAAATAGAGGTGGACAGTTCTCAACGTCACCTGCAGCTAATTCTGTGGAGGGAGAAAGAAACACTCCCGCTAAGAATATTAAAACTTAATACAGTCACATACGGAACCGCCTCCGCTCCATATCTTAGCACGAGGTGTTTAGTTCAACTCGCTGATGAGTGTTCTGATGATATGATTGCTAATACCATCAGGCACGATTTCTATGTCGATGATTTGAATACTGGTTCTGATTCTAAAACTGTCTTAGCTTCCACTGTGAAAGGGGTTATTGATAAACTTAACGAAGGTTGTTTTCCTTTGAGGAAATTCCGTACTAATGCTCCTGATATATTTGACGATATTCCTACTTGTAATGAATTTCAAGATTTCTGTAAACAGTCTTCTGTATTGGGACTAAGATGGACACCTGACTCTGATACTTTGCATTTTTCGGTTAATGTCGAAAGTATAGCTAAAGTAACTAAACGTTCTATACTGTCGAACTCTTGTAAAATCTTTGACCCATTGGGTTTGTTATCAGCTTGTACCATATTCCATAAAATTACTCTTCAAAAATTATGGCTTAGTAAACTTGACTGGGATGATAGCCACCCAGAAGATACAAAAAAATCTTGGCTAAGCTTCTATAATGAGACGAAATTGTTTGAAGACATAAATGTTTCTAGATATGTACTTTGTGAATCTCCTACGTCTGAAGCGCACTGCTTTACAGATGCGTCACAAGACGCTTATGGGACTTGCATTTATCTAAAATCTACTAATGATAAGGGTGATCAATCTGTTAATTTACTCTGTGCTAAGGCCAAGGTCAGTCCGTTGAAATCTGAAACTATTCCACGCTTAGAGCTCCTAGGCGCTTTGCTTGGCGCTAAATTATATGCTAAGGTTATACTGTCACTTAAAATTCCTATTACTCGTTCTGTATTCTGGACAGATTCTACTATTGTTCTGGGATGGCTGCACACTCCACCTAAAACACTTAAAACGTTTGTTAGTAATCGTATTGAACAAATTAGGGACTTAACTAATGAAAACTGCTGGCGTCATGTACCTACCGAATTGAATCCTGCTGACATGGCTTCCAGAGGGATTCAGCCTCGTCTTCTTCCTGGGAATGTCCTTTGGTGGCACGGCCCGTCCTTTCTGGCTAAACCTGAAAAAGAATGGCCTTCTTCTCCACATGCTCCTGCTGTGTTACCTGAAACAAGAATAAGCTTAAATACTAATATTTTACCTAATGATGTAATACCGTTTAATAAATACTCTAAACTCTATAAATTGCAAAGAGTTTTTGGTTATGTACTGAGATTTATAAATAATATTAGAAAAAATAATACCAAAATAACTGGTAATCTCACCTGTTCTGAATTGCACACTTCACTTACCTTGCTAGCGAAAGCTTCACAAAGAGAAACTTTCATTAAAGATATACACTCGCTAGAAACTGATAAAATCCTAAATCGTAAATCTTCTATTCTTTCTTTAAATCCGTTTTTGGACGATCAAGGCATATTACGTGTCGGTGGTCGTATCGACAACGCTTCATATTGCCCTTATAATAAAAGGCATCCTATTTTACTAGACCCTAAACATGTATTTACGAGAATGTTATTTGAAAGAGAACACTTACGGCTTTTACATTGTGGTCCTCAACAGTTGTTGAGTTCCATTAGAGAACTTTTTTGGCCATTAGGTGGCAAAGTGTTAGCAACTGCTACTGTACGATTATGCGTACGTTGTCAAAGATTTAGGGCTAAGCCTATGCAACAATTAATGGGTGACTTACCTGAACCTCGTGTTACTCCTGCTTCTCCTTTTGAGACTTGTGGCACCGACTTCGCTGGACCTTTTCTTATTCTTAATCGTAAAGGTAGAGGCGCAAAGACTTCCAAGTGCTATTTATGTATTTTCATCTGTTTTGCTACAAAGGCTGTACACTTGGAAGTAGTTAGCGACCTAAGTAGCAATGCGTTTATTCTATGCTTGCGTAGGTTTATCGCAAGACGTGGTAAACCTCATACTATTTTTTGCGATAATGGGAAAAACTTTGTAGGAGCTAGTAATGAACTAAACAGACTTCTAAAGAAATGTCAAGCACCAGTCAGCGACTTTGCGTGCAATGAAGGTATTAATTTTAAATTTTCTCCCGTCTATGCACCTAGTTTTGGTGGGGTCTGGGAGGCAGGGGTTAAATCGGCCAAATATCATTTAAAACGAATAGCAGGTAACTCTAGTCTAACTTTCGAAGAATTGTATACACTGTTTGCTCAGGTTGAAGCGATCATGAACTCACGTCCACTTACGTCAATGTCATCTGATCCTTCTGATCTACTACCCTTAACACCTGGGCACTTCTTAGTGGGTCGACCGTTGACTTCACTGCCTTCGCCTAATATCGAACGTATCAGCCTCAACAGATACGAGCTGATCGAACGCCTGAGACATCACTTTTGGTCACGCTGGAAAAGGGATTACTTGTCGACTCTACAGGAACGTGTGAAATGGAGGACAAGACAGCGAGATGTCAAGATCGGTGATCTTGTCTTTGTACTGGATGATCACTTAACGCCGATGAAGTGGCTTCTGGGCCGCATCCATCGACTATACCTTGGCGCCGACGGACTATGCAGAGTCGTCGACGTTCAAACTGCAGGTGGTATCATTAAGAGATCCATCTCGAAACTTTGTGCATTGGAAGGCACGTCAGATTCCCAAGAGCTCTTTGGGAAGCAAGTTCCCAAGGGGGGGGAGGATGTTGGGAATTCTAATACGCCTGGCCGGTAACACCGGACGGCCTCGTTACTACGGCAACAAGAATAATAACGAGAATAATAAGAAAAATGAGAGTAACAAGTCTGTCAATGTTGGAACTTATATAATCTTAGATAATCTTGGATAATGAATATATAATTGGATAAACACACAGATCCTGTTCTTGGAATTATCCCCGACACACTGTATCGTTGAAAAAAAGATTAGAAATTAACCAGAAGGCTGTCGAAGCCGTGTGGTACCTATCCGGCTGAGTAGAATAGCCCACCCTCTTTCTTACCGAGGTGTGGCAGAAGGCGACTAAGGTAATTCGACGGCCGGTTGTAAAATACCCAGCCAAATCATGGAAGAACATGTTTATAACATGTTGTGCCGACTCCACTTAGAGTGGGATAAGGGTAGGAGGATGATGTAATTTTGGTAACCGGAAAATTTTACGTATGGCAAAAATTCTTAGCACCATTGATTTTATTTTAAATGTTTGTGATAGATAGTAGAATATAAAAGAAAAATTAAACTTGTAACACCAATTTCTATCAAAATTTTGATACGAATTTATGCGTATAGAAAATTTTGTTTTATTTCTGAACGCAAACATAATTTTTTCTTTAAGTCATCTTATAATATTACCTACTTAGTTCAACAGCGAGCGTATTAGTCATTGCATTACGTAAATAATATTAATAACGCTCACATTGGTACCCATGCCGAAGTCACATTCGTTCACAAAAGAAAAACCATTCCGTGTAAGCTATGCATCGCCATCTATCTTTTTCCACAAAAGCCGGACATTATTGTTCGGTCCAAACACTCCTAAATCTTCGGAAAAGTAATATATTTTCGTTTTGCCCAGTGCGGTGCGCGGTACATAGACGGCAGTCAGTGCGGTACTTTTCTGTATCTACTAATGTTTTATACATTGCTCGTGGACATCGTAACTCTTTCAGATCGGTGGTGGGTCTCGAGCAATGAAAAAGGGTACAATTTTTTCTATGTTTACGTCGTATTTTTTGTAAACTATGCAGCTTTGCTTAGGACCGTTTTAAGCGAACATCACAGTTCATGTGAGCGTGTCACACTTACAAACACAGAGTTCTATTTATATTTAATGTACAAGGAATATTCAACTTAATTATACTATTGTTACGGTTCTAATTGGGTATCGTTATTTTGTGATATACATTTTAGTCATATTGCAACTTTGTAATTTTCTTGTGCGTTTGACAAACTTGCAAATGCGAATGGATGAATGTAAGCGCCATCAAGACGGTGTATGAAACAGTTCAAAATACGCCTTGTTTAATGCAACATTTGAAAAAAACTTGTATGATTCACTAGTAAAGACTGTTGTAGGTACAAAATTTATATTTTACAATTCTTAATGCGCTTTTCGATGATGGAAAAATTTGAGGAAAGCTCTGCCAATCCACATTGGAACAGCGTTGTGTAGCTAAGATATAATCTTTCTCTTGGAGTTTTTCAAAAGAATTTTCTAGACATAACAGAAAGCAGGGTGATAGTAACAAGTCACTAGTTTACTAAGACGCCAACATCTAGACAAATCTTTTCAAGGGATCTCTATACAGAATGTTCTTCAGCTACTTGGATCCGCGCCGTTTTTGAGGTCGTCCGTCAACCTTGTAGGAGTCTACCAACGAACACATGTTTTAAGTAATAATAAAATAATTACATTTTCTTCGTCAGCCAACCTTGTAAAGGGTCTACCTACGAACACTATGTTCTAAGGCCGTGTAGCTACCGTCTGTTTACCATGTGACCATACCACCAATTAATGAATATTATTATAATAACGAGATCATATTGCCCGCTTAAAAAGCAGCGTTCTTAGTATTACATAATGGACGCGCGTAATTTGAGAATAAGCCCAGTAAAGCAGCGTCAAAATATGTAAAGATTTTTATCTTTTCCGTAAAATGGCTTGGGAAAAAACATAAAGAAGGTGGTGTCACCTGATCCCGACAGGCGAGATTTATTGGCCTCGGTGTGGCCGCGGCCTTAGGTCGAGGCCCAGAGTTATGACGCTCTGAAATAATTTACCTACATGTGACAAGAAATAAAAATAGGACGGATAATGATCACATGACTCAGTTTTTTCGGCCGCGTTTTTCCATTTTAAGCTGATTTGTCTTTATTAGGGTTCTCTGGGCTAATACGAAAATGGGTGATCAATATTATTTACTTGATAAACTTAAGAAGACTGTCAAGATAATATGATGATAAACTTAAGTATAATTATAAAAAAAGAATAACAAAGAATTATTATTAAAATTATTATATAACATTGATTAATAAATTACTTTGTTTTGGGTGTGTTTTTTTCGGTAAGTTTTATATATTTTTCCTCGTTTAGGTGCATATATTGTAAAGGTTTATCAGCCACTAAAAACTCAGGTGAGGTCATTCTTTTATGGTCCTCATTATTTAATATGACTGTGACTAATTATTACTTTGGCGGAAGTATGAAAACTCTGTTAGATATTTGTTGCAAAAGTTAGGTCGAAATACAAAACAGAAAAAAGTGTGGTTAAGTGAGTGGGATTAAGAATAAACTAAATTTCTAAAATATTCAATAGAATTATATCAAAGAAAATTTATGCTTTATATATCGATATTTGAACTCTCCGAAAATAACTGTTTTCTGGAACTAAATAATAATAAAACTCATTAAATCAGGAAATCATAAATATATAATATAAAATATCAGTATAAAAATATCATTTACAAAATTCATACCTAAGTCAACAAATTAAAATAATTCTTAAAAATAAAAGAATTTGAATTACTCATAAATGATTTATTTATTACGATAAAATCACAAAGATTTTATAGTAATAGAATCCACAAGAAAATTATACGCTTTATGATTGTATATATAATAAAATATATGGAACCATATCTTTAAGATTCAGACTTAACCAATTTTTTTTAAACGAAACGTTGATTCATTGTGATGTATTCAACGTTTTAAAATACATAAAGGATATTTTTTATTTAATTTACGAGATCTTTTGTCAACATACTGACGCCGAGTTTTTTTTTCTAAGAAGTGGAATTTGAGGATTTATTGCGGGATGTTCTGCTTATATTAATATATATGCGGCCGCTGCAACGAAAATTTTAAATAAATTAAAATATTAAAAATGCGTAAAAAAATAGAACGAACACTTTATTCTAATAATATTAAGTAATAAAAAACTCCGGTAGGTTTTTAAGGAATTAATTTTTAATTTAAGTCTGTAAGCCCTTGTTAAGTATTCCCTATTACGAAAAGCTATGCTAAGAGAGAATAAGAAAGCTTTCAGTAACTTGTAGCTTATTAAAGTTATATTCCTGAGACAAAGAACTCTGTATTTAACATATCTAGTCGCAATTAAGTTGTGCGATCCTCAAAGTTTCCTTACTCTACACTCCTTATTTTGCAGCTGGCACAATTTGACTAAGATATATTAGTAAAGTAATCTCATTACAACCTAAAATGTAGAAAAACTGATTTGACCTACGGACTTATTCAAAAGTATCCTATAAACTATAATAAAATATCAAACAGCACCCAATTAATGTAAAGAAAATTGAATCTTATCACGATCATAATTAAACCTATTTTCATTTACTCTATAAATGGAGATATATCAAAATGTTTCGCAGATAAAGGAGCTCAAGTAAAGTGGAAGAAGTCCCTGAGAAAATTGGCACAAGTGGTTTTAGCTACGTTGGGAGATCGGGGGTGCAGTGGGCAGGGAGGGGAGGCACATGAAAGCATAAGCACATAATAGAAGAGACTTTATAAATATTGATTTTTATGCCTATTTCCATTGTTATTAATACGTTTTACAACTATTGAAAAATATTATTTAATTAATTAAATAAAGCAAATAATCTTTATATTATTAACGATATGACAAAGATAATAAAATGAAAATATTATGTAACCTGGTCCTCGCTAATTTTTGCAGAAAATTCTGAGCCCTGAAGGTTTCTCAACGAATTTTCCTATCTATTATAAAAACTTATTATAAAACAGAGTCCCCAAAAGTTGCCTGTATGTGATCGATTTTCTTAAAATTTACTGAACCGATTTTTTGTTCGGTTTTTACTACAAGGTTATACCTTCCGGAAAAATTGCACTTAGGTTAATAAGAATAAATGCACATTAGTTAATAGTACATTAAGGTTTTATGTAAATTGTGTTGAAAAGAAGAAGGTCACGTAATTGTAAAAAAAATCGCTTGCTGGGAGCTTAAGTCGCGTGCGCTGCGTAAACCAACAGAGATACACGAAAGCAATGTACTAAAGAAATGTAGATCTATAAAAATACTACAAAAAAGTCCGGGATAGCATGTATTAGCCCTATCTCTGATGGTTAACTCACAATAACTTCTTTTATGTTCAAAATTTCAATTAAATTTTAAATACACCGATTTCCACGCGTTCTGTTACGGGGAGCCATGAAAAAGTCTTTTTTAAAAAAAGAGAGATTTATTTTACACATAGAAATAGAATAATTTTATACAATTAAAATGGCTCATGGAAATGTGTGGCTTAGTACGTGGTTGCAGTCGGACTGACTCAAGGCAGAGACTTGCGCCGGATCTGGACCAGACTGCTGATGAAGCAGTCTGTCAGCAATTCTGATAACATTAGGGTTCCGTAACAGTTCGAAGCCACAAACACAGCTATTATCATTGAAATATTTTTAAATCTATCAATTAGAAAGTTTATTTTAATAGTTATTTCCTATAAGGTATTTTTCTTTCTTATAAATTTTTTTGGCAGTCTTATTCTTTAAAATATTTTTTGCCTATGAAAAATAGAAAAGAAATGTCGTATCTGATTATTATACTTGGCTTACTCTTTGCACACAGTATAGGGGCCGTCGAATGTTCACCCAAAGATAGGACTCGCGACAAGACGTATAGCTGCTTACGAAAAATTTTCAACAGTAGCATCTATCCGATTGGCCTCGAACGGAAAATAAGAGGGGACATCGGCAAATAAATGAGCGCTGTAAATTACCCTATGACAATAATACAGGTCAGCGAAGATTTCTTTCAGGAGATAGAAGCCCCGTTATTAATGTTACAAAAACATTGAAAAGAATTGAGATAGAAGGATATTGTGATTGACGAAGTTTTCTCGAACTAGGCGATTATGATATGTTTGGAATGGACTAATGAAACTCATGTGTGAAATATTTTCCCTTAATATTTCCCTAGTTTATTACTTGAGCGTTCTTAGAAGTTAATGGTTGATATAAATGACATCTATTTTACGGATTATAATTTCTTTATATGGGCGACTATGAAACCGCAATGTGGTATCCGGCTGAATAGAATAGTACCACACTCATTTCTTACTGAAGTGTCGTAAAAGGCGACTAAGGTAAGTCGACTCGCCGTGTGGTATCCGGCTGAGTAGAATAGACCAACCTCATTTCTTACCGAGGTGTCGTAAAAGGCGACTAAGGAAAGTTGACCCACCGTGTGGTATCCGGTTTAGTAGAATAGACCACCCTCTTTCTTATCGGGGTGTTCTAAAATACGACTGAGGTAAGTCGACGTCAGGCAGGCGGCCGGTCGTAAAAACGCAGCCAAATCATGTGACAGCATGTTTATAACATGTTATTCCGACCCCACTTAGAGTGGGATAAGGGCAAGAAGATGATGATGGGCGACTATGAAACAGTCATGGCGACTTTATTAATATACTTGCATTTTTTGATACTTATATATTTTAACTTGAAACAATTTCTTTCACAAAAAACGCTTAATTTACAGTTGGTTTTTATTAGAAGTTCTTATGCAATTCTTAAACGAGAATTCCACTTATTTAAGAATATTTTTCTTAATATGTTAAGGTTACGTTAATTCATATACTTTATACCTACCATTATATTAAGGGATTGTGGTCAAACGATAAATTTAACAAATAAAAAATATATATCGAAATAGCAAAAAGAAAAACAGCCATTTTACGCTTAGTCGAGAGAATAGGAATAAGTTGACAGGGACTTCGTCTCTGAATTATGTTTCTCAAGATAAACGACGTGGGCGAAATGAAGTCGCGACCCCCCACTTCCCCATACCCACTCTACCCCCAAAAGGCGAAGGACATAAATTTTTAAGAAAAATCCGCGACGGTTTCGCTCCGAACGTGTGATTTGGATTATTAATTGAACTCCGTTTTGGTTAATGTTTTATTTGTTTTTTTTTATTTTATTATGTGTGAAACGCATAACTTAATTATATCAGTAGTTGGAAGGTATTGCACCTTAGCTTTCTTAGAATTTTTATATGTTATATATACAATAATGTATGACATTGGTACCAAAAAAAATTATACGTTGATTTATAATTTTAATTCGATGTTTTAGAAATTCCGTACCCTTTCCACGTGAATTCAAAATGCTACAACTTTATTAAAATCTTAGGTACGTTATAATTAGGTCACTTTTTATACAAAATAAAAACTGATAAATATGTAAAATTATAAATTGTCTTTAAATTATTCACGAATATAGAATAGAACAGATAACATATCAAATCGTAAGTAAATAAATTTAAGCCGTTTGGTATCCGGCTGAGAAAAAAAGACCCACCTCATTTCTTACCGAGGTGGCGTAAAAAGCGACTAAGGTAAGTCGACCCGCCGTGTGGTATCCGGTTTATTAGATTAGACCACTCCCTTTCTTACCGAGGTGTCGTAAAAGGCGACTAAGTAAGTTGACGTCAGGCAGGCGACCGGTCGTGAAATACATAGCCAAATCATGTTATAAATGTTTATAACATGTTGTACCCCACTTAGAGTAGGATAAGGGCAGAGTGATAAAATCGTAAGTAAATAAATTTGTGCGAAATAAAACTTCTAGAGAATTTCGCCGAATATTTGTTCCATAAATAGCGAAATAATAACCTGGCTCCTTCGCATAATGGTCGCCTCTACTTACGGGTATAATAGTGATTTTTGTATTAAATACTTTCCGTCTGCGAGGGGAGTAATGAATGTTGGTTATTTACGAGCCGCAGACTGGCAGACGATAGATAACGTCCCGCCCAATATCATATCGCCATTACATTCGGTTACCGGATGATGTATGCGAGCTCTGTTTCTGTAAGTGTGTTATTTTAGATTTTTAGACTTGACTGCAGAACACGCAGCAAGTACATCATCATTCTCCAGCCCAGTGGTGAGACCGCGTGACTCTCGGGGATCACGAGTTCAAACCCACCAATAAAAAAAAGCAGGCACTAATGATTATTTCTATTGAAACTTATGTGTTAAATTTTTCGGTGAAGGAAAACATCGTGAGGAAACCTGCATATCTCTAGAGAATTCAGGGGATATGTGTAACCTACCAATCCGCATTGGAGCAGCGTGGTAGGTCTTAGCTCCAATCCTTCTCTCCAGAAACAGAGAGACGAGGCCTATGTCCATTGAGATTGTAACAGGCCGTTGCTTTACTTTACTTTTTACTTTACAGTATCCTCCTGCCCTTATCCCACTCTAAGTGGGGTCGGCACAACATATTATAAACATATTGTCACACATTTGGTTACGTATTTTACGACCGCGTGCCTGACGTCAAATTACCTTTTATTTTGCGACACCTCGGTAAGAAAGAGAGTGGTCTATTCTACTCAACCGGATACCACACGATGAGTCGACTTACCTTAGTCGCCTTTTACGACAACTCGGTACAAAATGAGGGTGGTCTATTGTACTCAACCAGATACCACTAGCTGGGTCGATTTACTTTAATTGACTTTTACGTCACCTTGGTAAGAAATGTGGGTGGTCTTTTCTACTCAATCAGATACCTCTCAGAGACCTCAAAAATGTCGCGGGGAGCCGTTGGACACAACCGGCACAACATCGTGTTATGGAGATGCCATGAAGAGACTTATGTCCAACAGTGGACGTCCATCGGTAGTAGAAGAAGATGCGATGTAAAAAGTAAAGTAAGTAAGTAGCGGCCTTTTACTATCCCACTGCTGAGAATAGGCCTCTTCTCTCCGTTTTTTGTAGAGAAGCATTGGAGCTAAGACCTACCACGCTGCTCCAATGCGAATTGGTAGGTTACACATATCTCCAGAATCTAGAGATATGCAGGTTTTCTCACGATGTTTTCCTTCACCGAAAAGCGTGTGATAAATTGCTATTATCAATTAGACACATAAGTTTTAACAGAAAAACTCATTGGTATCTGATATGCAGGTTTCTTCACGGTGTTTTCCTTCACCGAAAAGCGTGTGATAAATTGGTATTATCAATTAGACACATAAGTTTTTAACAGAAAAACTCATTGGTATCTGCCGGGGTTTGACCCCGTGACCTCCTCGAAAGACTCGCACGGTGTTACCGCTGGGCTACCACAGCTTGCGATGTATATCCTAACATTTCTATGTTAGGATATACATCCTTGCCACGGGCAAAACTACAACTATAACGCGTCAGACATGTTTAACCCACACATACGTACCACCAATACGTCATTTGACGCAATAACGGTCAAACAATAAATATCGCTTTGCGCAGACAACGCGCGTAATGTAATATATGAAGTTAAGAATAAATAGGCAATTTAGCGCGCGACTCACGTCCGCCCGAATATTGTCGAATATTGCCGACGACGGGAGTCGAATTTCCATATCGTATCGCGATTCGTGGGGGGCGTTTATGGGGTAAAAATTAAGTCGCGATACTAGTTAAGTGGTGGTTTTCAATGAATTCCTTTAGTTATGCTCCAAGACTTGTAAACACAGTCTAAAAATCTTTTTTATGCGAAGTGGATTTAGATGACTTATTTAGCTTTGGGATAATACAATATATTCGCTATTTTGAAGACATTTATTTTATCAAGGTTAATAGTATGATATATACCTAAAAACTGACAATGTACTAATCTTAAAAAAATTACAATACCTAGTAGTTTCATTTTTTTTTAATTTTCCCGCCCGTATCCCACTCGTAAGTCAGGTCGGCGCGTGCGATAAACTTTTTGTCACGTGATTTGGCTGCGTAATTAACGACCGGCCGCTTGCCTCGCGTCAACTTACCTTAGTCTTTACGACACCTCGGTAAGAAAAAGGGTGGTCTACTCTACTCAGCCGGATACCACACGGTCGGTTAACTTACCTTAGCCGCCTTTTACGACACCTCGGTAAGAAAGAGGGTGGTCTATTCAACTTAACCGGATACCACAAGGTGGGTCAGCTTACCTTAGTCCCCTTTTACGACACCTCGGTAAGAAATGAGGGTGGTCCATTCTACTCAGGCGGATACCACACGGCGGGTCGAATTAGCTTAGTCGCCTTTTACGACACCTCGGTAAGAAATGGGGGTGGTACTATTCTATTCAGCCGGATACCACACAGCGTTAAAATACAAGCACAGTATTAAGATTAACAATAAATATGTACCTATGTCATTTATTATGTTACATGCATATTCTGATAAAAAAATAAACAAGATATAGACAGTTACAAGTTGACATAATGTAGAAACATTTATGAATGAGGGTTATCATAAATTAACAGCCTATTTTATAGATCATTCGTATCTTCCCACAGACAAATCGAGAGTAACAGTTCGGTCTCATAAATTCGCAGAAGCTGAATCGTATGGAAAAAAGTTCCGAAGCCGAAATAAATCTTGGCGTAAGACCGATAGAAATGAGAGAATTTCCCATTAAATCTGTCTAACAGGCCGATAGGTGGCGCTTCGACTAAGCGGGAAGACTGTTAAAACACATTTTAATAAGGGTTTCTAAGTAACAGTTCTGTACTCAAACCATCAATTTTAATACTTGCTCTGGAACGGTATATAACTTAATGAATGAATAACACTTTATTGCACACCAAGTAAATAATAAACATAAAAAAGAGAAATAATAACATATAAGAGAGCAAGGGCTCTTATAAGTTATAATTAATATAACATATAAGATCGCCATGGATAATAATTATTAGAACATATGTATTTGTTTTACCTAATTTTTAATTACCTGACGTAGAAGACGACTACCTCATTTTTAATACTGATTTCATAATTAAAAAATACCAAGATAACCTACCTACACAGTCCTAAAGTTACTATCCCAGTGCTGGGTAAAGGCCTTCTCTATACTTTCTTGGAGAAGAGGATTGGAGCTAAAACCTATCACGCTGCTCCAATGCGAATTGGTAGGTTACACATATCCCTAGAATTCTCTAACGATAAGCAGGCTTCTTTACAATGTTTTCTTTGTGCGTGTGATAAATTGCAATAATTAATTAGACACATAAGTTTTTGCGCAGTATTTGAACCCGTGACCTCCTCAAAAGAGTACCTTTACGCACAGCTATACAGAAGATATAAAAATTTATTCTAAAGTTTTATGGCACATTTTTATTAATGAATCTTTTTTGGTGTTAAAATATGACTATTAATGAGAATAAATAATGAGATGCAAGATTCAATCCTTGTTTTAAATCTTGATCATTCGTCACAATGATCAAGAATAATCGAATCCGGTAAGGTACAGCGGGGGCGCGAGTGCGCGGAACGAAATGTGGCTTTAAAAATTTGGAACACAATCCAGCTATTTGTCTTTCCAACGTCTCTTATAAATCAAGGAATAAAGCAGCCAACAATGCTTTATGGCGGAAAAAAAGAAGCTACATAAGACGGGGAAATAGCATACAGACCTTTGCACATACATTATGAATGTTAGTGTTGCGTAAGAGATAGCATTGAGATACGGTTCGTAACGTCTCGCTTGTTTGTTACGCGAATTTACGTGAAGTTGTTTTGGAATGTTTAACTTACTTCCGTTGTCTTAAATATATTGTTACAATTTAACAAATCATACAGTATTCCAAACAAACTGTATTTATAAACGAAAATATAAAAGTTTTTGAATCATGAAATTCTAAAAATATTAACGCTTTAATTATTAATATAATTTTACCGAAATATTAACGAGTTAATAATTAATATAATTTTATGTGACTCAAAAAGTTTTTCAATAATAAATCAACCTTTGTTTTGTCGTGTCAAAATAAATAAATAGATTTATTTAAAATTCAAAAATAATAAAAATAAAGAATCAGTATGTTGTAATCCGTAAATTAATCATAAAA
Source organism: Morpho helenor (assembly GCA_029227775.1). Classification (NCBI taxonomy): domain Eukaryota; kingdom Metazoa; phylum Arthropoda; class Insecta; order Lepidoptera; family Nymphalidae; genus Morpho; species Morpho helenor. The sequence continues at coordinate 6,128,458 of JARGCU010000020.1, forward strand.
TTAAATTATAAATCAAAAAGTATGGAGATTTGAAGAAAAAAAATCTAATCCTGAAAGTATTACTAACATGGCATTGTTTTTTGTCCGTGGGATCCTAAATATTTAATGTATTTTGTATATCCATGTGCAGTTTAAAAAAAATATATATTAATGAAATTATTCAATAATTTTTTTCACAGATAGTTAATACAATAAGATTTTCTCAAAAGACCAAAGATAGCAATATTAAATACGCGCGTAAATGATTGTTCGTAGCCATGAATATCTTTATATCAAAAATAGTACTTACCCTAATTATTAGCTAACACAGCTGATTTACACCGAAAGTCACTTAATCTGCACATATAAATTGTTCTTAACATTCACTTAATAAAAAAGCGTAAAAATGATGTCCTTATAATAAATATTGTAGAACTAATAGAACTGTTTAACGGAACAACACAAACTTAATGTGAAGCCAATGATATACTACACTTGGCTTATATAGGTACGTCTCTTTGATTAAGGAGCGCCCTCTAAAAGGGTAGATCGACATGTGCAGGTCCATTAATGAGCAAAAAAAAAGTGAAATTCAGTTAATTACGGTATTACAATGTGCACTAAATACAATTAGCGACCGTGAATTTGGTCGCTTTGATCTTTGTCCATTTCATTTGTGTAATTACAGGGGAGATGTCAAATCGTAATAGTGTTTTACGTTTGTAAAAACGACTACGTTTTTGTACGGCAAGACAAGTACAGTCAAAGACATAAAGTAAATAAAATAAATTTTACGACGTCGTAGAAATTGACCCAGCACTTCCTGAAAGCTGGAAACGTATTATTCGAACGGACGAACTTGGAGCTTGAAGGAAATTTAAAAAAAATGCTAGTAAACGTTTATGTTTTTTTAAGGGTTACATCTGTGTTTTTATTGTTGAGCCAATTGACGCTAGCAACTCTCAAATGATGTTTTGTGGTGGTATTATTTTAATTTTGTTGCGTAGATATAATTCGTTTTCGACTGAACGTATACGACAGTAAACCAATTTATATCATTATTATATTTTTTTATTTACGGTTGAAGTTTCGTTCAGTTATGCACTTTTAATACGAATTGACATTACTTGAACACGTAATATAGGAGCTAGTCCAATTAACACATCCTAAAAAGTGATGACTAGTCCTAGTCCTCCAATCTCACTGGTCACGAGATGTAACTGCTCCACTCTACTTGTTACTAATTTGCGCCTGAGACAATGCTTTTGTATTGACCTATCTCGCTAACATTATTGAAAGTATTTAGATCACTGCTATATCAGGAATCAACCGAGAAAATAGCAAAATACATCAGACCAGCTTATTTTATCCAGCACAAAAGTTATGGGAGATTGAAACCTATACATGCACTTGTTAATGTAGTTTCATATCACCGCAGAGTCGGTACACGACACCAAAAAATCCATATTCGGCGGCCATTTTAATATCCAACGTCATTATTTAACGCGCGTCACATCCGTCCGCACTAGTCGACGCATTCGCAGAGTTATTGTCATGTAACGCACTATATCACGGCGAATTTACGACAACCTGAATATGATAGATTTTCAATCCGGCCCCATAATGTACGGGGAAAAACGTTCCACTGTCAAAATAGAGAAATAAATAAACCCGTGACAACCAATTAATAACTCGTAAAGTGTCACTGTTGAGGACGATAAAAAAACTTCGAGCCAGGACAAAGTGGCAGAAAAAGGCGGTCACAATGGTGGAATGAGGAGAGAAACGAGTGTAAAAAAGTCCCCGATATCGTCCATAAATTTGGACGGATCCAAAACAAATCGCCCTTATTCATATACATATGACTTATTGCTACGTAAATTAAATGCACTTATAAAAAAGCATAGAGATCGCCTCCATTCAAACCGTGTTCAGTTCTACAAAAATCTGGACAAAGAGAAAAATTCGCTTCATTAGTCACGTATCACGTCGGATGAGTGAGTAAATTAAAGGCTTAAAAAATGTTTAACGGTTTGTTAATACATTTTCGGAGTGTTAACAGTTTTGCTTCTTAATTTATGTTCTTTAAAAATTATGCCATTTATCTTTTGACGCTGCGAATAGTAATCATTAGCTGCTTTATATAAAAAAAATTGTACAGATTTTTCTGGGCTATTGAAGGCCATCATCATAATATATTAATTTAATTATACGTAAATGGTGGAACTGTTAGTTCACAGTTTGTCTAATATACCTCTCTATTATTGTGTAAATCCTTTGCTTGTATTTTCATACAATCATCTTCCACCTTGTTATACGTAAGTGATCACAATTTAGCGATACATCCACGAAATTTTATAAAGTTCTTACCTCTTTTGTATGTAATAAAACCCTATGAATGAATTTAACGACTAGATGATTTTGTGTGTTTTTATTTCTATCATCAATACATAATATTATAAAAGTCTTCCGCCACCTGTTCACGATAAACTCAAAAATTACTAAACGAATTTTCACGCAGTTTTCTTGAATAGACACGATAATAAGAAAGGATTAAAATTAATAATTTGCGTAAATATTGCGTAAATTATATAAAATTTGACGATGATTGTAAAAAAAAATTCCCATTTGGTATAACAAAACGATTAATGGTGCTATTTTTCCTAGGTAGACAATCAACAAACTTAATTTCAGCAGTAAAACATTGTTATTCTCTTTTGACGTGGTAAAATCTCTTAAGGAATTACAAAGTACCCTTAAACATTATGAAGTAATAAATTGAACCCTAAAACATGCAAATCGGAGCAAGTTGAGCGTTTTATTATCAGATATCACATAACGATACCTTCATCAAGGCGCGCCAAGCGTTATGGTGCGTCGAACGATGATATAAATGGTGTTGGAATATATGAGCACAAAGGGTAAAACAAAATGATGAATTATCTGTGAAATGGGAAAAATTTGTAATCTATTATGGTAATAATAATTTAGAAAACAAAGTACCCGAAAGCTATCTGTTTGTATGTGATCGATTTCCTAAAAGTTTTCTTAACGGGTTTTCATTAGAAGATTTTTGAGAAAGGTTTAATAACATTACATTTAATAACATTTGATAACATTATTTAGAACACCCAAACCGATTTTGATGGATTTTTTTATCCTAGAAATCACGCGGGGCCAGGAAGTACGTGGGAATAACTTCGTTACACATTTCTTTCCAATGCGGGTGAAGCACAGTTTGTCTATACTAATATTATAAAGAGGAAAAATTTGTAAGTATGTTTGTAATGTTTTCACACAAAAACTACTAGACCGAGTACAAAAATTCTTCAAAAGCATCTTTACAGAGCAACATAGGCTATATTACATTTTTAAACTTAAATGGAAATAAAACTTTTTTGTTAACAAAACTTAATCTATAGTCCGACTTAATAGACTTTTCACTGCCATGAGATCTGTATGTACGCGGGATATTACTGGTGTTACATAAAGAGAGCCTTAACAAAAAACTAATAGGAACTTTTTAAATTAATGGAAATATGAAGTCTGTTCTTTTAAAAGTTTATATTTGCCCATTAAAATAACCACAACAAGTTAAATTAATTCTTCAAATATATTTAATATAAATAGATATTCTGCTTTATTTACTGGATTTTATGTTATACACAACAAATATGCGCATATTTTTTTATGACTTAATGGTTAATTAAATCAATTAAATGGCAATAAATTTTGCCGAACATAAATCTATCAATAGTAGATCTTTGGATGCCGTTTCAGGTGCTCTTTAAATGAGATAAAGGATTTATTTATCCTCGAATCTCTTTTACCTGAACCACAAATCACGGCTCTGCTTTGAACGTAATTGAAAATACATTACGCAACCAAATTAAAGTGGAAAGTGGTACAAGTTAGGAGAAGAGGGCGGCAGGTGGCGCTCGCGACATCTCCCTACCCGCAGAATGTTTTGGCATAAAATATCGTTTCAATTATTTACGTGAAAGATTTATAGCACTTAGAAAAGTGCGCCGAGAAAAAACTGCCAGCGACGTGTGTACGAAAAGCGTTTTTCTTGGAAAAACTTATAATGGGTATGAGTAGGAAAGTTTTGAATCTCTTTCCTATGGTAATTTGTTTTGGGCGCGCTTAAAAAGATATTAGTTTCGGGTTTTGTTATTGAATAAATAATGCGAAATATTTATAAGGTGATGAGTCTCATGAAAAAGTTGCAAAAACTAATAAATCACATAAAATCAGTAAATATCAAACAATATATTTATTACATAGTACAATACGTGAAGAAATCATTATCAATATTAAAAAATTCTTCCAGACTTTATTAATTTATAAATAACAGCAAACTAGCAGTTACTTAGTGGAATGGCATATTTTTAAGTATGTAATATCAAAATTATTCCCTTTTAATCCAAGATTGAAGAAAATCTATGCAACGCTAAATAAAGAATGCACTGCCACTGGTTGGTTGTAAGAACAAGTCGAATTAAAAAAGATTTTAAAAAATCATGGTCCTACTGTTAACCGTTGAGGAGTTCCCTCGTCCGGAGTCAATCCTGAAGGCAACATCAGGTCATGGTCCCTATACTTGCATTGTCATCACGATTGGACCAGTATGCAAAATTTCAGCTTAAACGGACGCCGGAAAGTGGGTCAAATTTAACTAGATTCCACCTTCACATACATATATCGCAAGTTGAATAAAAGCTTTTAATAAAAAGGAGACGATCAAATTTCATCCTTATTGCTCGAGCGAATTTTACATGAAAGCGTAACAAACAGACAGTCAAACAGTCTGTATGATAAAGATTATTTAGTAGTTTGCTGCTATATAATCGAATCAAAAACATCAAAACGAAGCAACTCTAAACGAATGTTGGATTTTTCGTTAACTTGACTTGACCAATGAGCTATTACCACAAAAGTAATAATAAAATAATTTTGATATAATCCGCGATCTCCGCGAATTATAATAATAAATTTCATGTGAACTGTAATTAATTTTATTTGTATAGAAAAACATCGCGAGTATAAGGAGTAAACACTTTATATGTTTCAGCAGTATGAAGGAAGCAGTGTAAATTCGCAAACAATGATAATTCGTGTTACATCGTGAGTCGCAACACATAAAGCTCAACGCATGTTTATTTTTCATTTACGAGCCGCGCGGTAAGCATACAAGTGAACTATTACGTAACGCGATAGCGGAGTTGCTATCGTAAGAAACGATAGCAATCGGCTGTCTGTCTATAAATTTACACACACTATCAATAAATTCATTCATAAATAATACAAGCGTGTATATTGCTTCAGATGTGTGTGTTATATATGGAAAATGTGTTTTGATGACGCAACAATATTCTAAACTTCAAACGCATATTCCCCTGTTCATTAGATCCGTGCGATACGATGACTTGTGGAATTAATTAAAAAACTAAAAGCCTCTTTTTATATTTTAAAAATCGAGGTAAAATGTAGAAATAGAAGAAAAGGTAAAATATGATCCGAAAAGGATTTCTTTTCGGATCATATGGTAATCTTAAAAACGATAAATATCATTTTATCAAAACCATAAGTACCATAATTAGTAATGAATTCTTGTGAATTTAAAGATACCCATATATATATAACAATTAGAAAAATATATAGCTATCTACGAATTACAAGTTATCATCGGATAAATGAATTGAATTAATACGGCTGAGTAGTATAGACCATCCGCATTTCAAAATGAGGTGTCGTAAAATGCTAGTAAGGTAAGTTGATCCGTCGTATGGTATCCCGCCGAGTAGAAAGACCATCCTCATTTCTTACCGAGATGTCGCTAAAGGCGACTAAGGTAAGTTGACGTCGGGCAGGCGACCGGTTGTAAAATACTTAGCTAAATCATGTGACAACATGTTTATAACATTAAACCATTAACCCACTTAAAGTGGGATGACGGAAGGAGGATGATGATTATTCAAATAATTTATATTAATAGGAAATGTTTCATTTTTAGTCACGTAATAGGTCATATTTGTACGTGCGTGATAATCTGTCATAAAAATTTAATTGAATCTTAGCGACGGCAGCGGATGGGACGCTATCCTGTACCTTGGGATTTACATTTTCTATAAGATTTCAAACATTGTAATTGCGCTTTTATTCTACTTGTAGGGAAATGTTCCCTAATTAAAAGGAACCTGGTCCGTGGACCCTAGGTCGCTGGTTGGTAATTTAAGTGGACTGTATAGGGGAGTTCAGGGCTTTAACTATTTTCTATCTTTCTGGGCAATGCATAATTTATCACCGACATGACAGACGAACCGATCGGTGAGCGGCGTTTTCATTGCTACCCGCATATCGGTGAATAAAAAATAACAATTGCCCAGAGACAAAAATATATTGCGAAATAAATAAAATTATTAAATATTTACGAACACTACTTATGAATATTCTACTAATGTAGATTACTAATGTTTAAACAGTTTTCTAATATACTTATTTAGTTACTAAAGCTGACTATATACTTGCTCAAAGTTATAGTTATGAGGTTAAATATAATTCTATTCTCTTTTATTTTAAATTTTTTACTCACAAGAAACGATAATTAAATGTTTGATAAAATTATATGAAAGCTGTAATACGATTGACGCGACGTGGTTTTTTTACATAAACGATAATATGCCTTCTTGATATTTAATATTTATTAGGCGCTTTTTGGTAATTCAAAAGAACATAGAGAGGAAACCTGCTTATTTATATTGGTTGGGCATTAATAAGGCTGCAATAACCAATGATTGCAAATAATAGTGAACCCTTACCAAGGAGTCGTGGATCCACATTTCTCAGAGAGAAAACAGTAATCTACAATCTTAACACCCCATTGATGCCTATTTATAATTTTTTGGTGGAAATATTGTGACAAAACCATATCCGTAAAAAATCCTGGGATATTAGTAACCTGCAATTGCGCAATGGAGCAGCGTCGTATGTCAAAGCATGAAACCTTCTTTCCATATAGAAAATAAATATTTCCTCAGCAAGAAGAAAAGTACCAGGCCGTTAGTTTTATACGTGTTAAAGTAAAGAAGATCAATTTATGATAGTTCTGTGCGACAATAATGTTAAACTTACGGTTAATAGGTACTACACAAAGAAACTTTTTCATTGTTATACAAAAAAATGAGTAAATTATTAATATTTATAAGTATTATATATTTACAAAGGCCTATAAAAAATAAACGCTAAAATAATACCCTAAAATATGGCAACAAAAACTGGGAACCTCCGGCTTTAATAATTTGTTAATGATAAATAAACTCATAAATCGGGGCGGCAACACGAATTTGTTTACAGCAGATTCACATTTAAGATATCACCGCTTTTGTAGCTAATCCCGTAACAACTTGGCGAAAATTTTAAAGCCACGGACGTTGCTGGGTTTTTAATGAAGAAAAACTTACGTTTTTAACGTTAGACCGCGCTTTTAGTTTTTCACAGTCTTGTTATGTTGATCCTTTCAAAATTTAAAAGTTTCTGCTAATATTCAGTTTGTTTTGATTATGTCTAGGTGAAGAAATAACTGCTCTTATAGGACCTAAACATAAAGTTATGTTATCATTTTCACTATCTAGCCTTTATCCCACTCTAAGTGGGGTCGGCACAACGTTTTATAAATATATTGTTACATGATTTGGCTAAATATTTTACGACCAGTTGCCTGCCTGACGTCAACTTACCTTAGTCGCCTTTTACGAAAATTAAAAATTTACGAATAAAGTCAATCGAGTCATTATAAAATATATATTTAAAGTATTAAAAGTAATTAAAATTGTGTACTTTATTTATTTATGTATCATAAAAAATGTTGGAAAAAAAAATTATTAATTAAAAAAACGTGTATAAAAGGTCAACTTATCCTTTATATATAAAGAGTAACTGTATTTTATTTTGCCACTAAATCTTCGAAAAGTTTACAAAGGATTAACGGTCGAGATTTGTTGTGATGATGAAATTTAAATAAAAAATTTGAATGTAATTTTTATCTAATATATTATTATTAATGGGTACATTAGCTAGTCTTATCGTCAATCTTATATGTCTAAGTAAGCTAAATTAAATAAAACAGCTTATATATTGTTTACGACTGTTTGGTATGTACATTAGAAACAAAATATCACGACAAATTCTAGGACTATCGCAGAAGATATTGTATAGGTATAGTTATTATAGCTGGCGGGCTAAGGCGTCGTTATTTACCTCTTGGTATTTCGGCTCATCCACATTTCAAATTAGGGATTCCTGGAAGACGAATTACGGAAGCTTAGCAGCCTCGACGCCCTTCCAAAGGCATTATGCTAAGGCACGTAGCCGAATGTTTTCACGCACCCCCACCCATCTTGGGTCCAACCCCAAATATAATATATCTGGCAAACTTAACATATATTTGTACCGTAAATCCTTTTAAAATATAGCTTTATTTTTGTCTGTTGACTGTAAATTTTAGCGGGGAACGGTATTTAATGAATTTTAATGTCAACTTGGTTTCGCATTTCGCAATTGGTGTAATGCCGCGCGGAATTTGCGTTTCGCTGTATATCTAAGCTATAATGTAATGGATGTTTGAATACATATTTCAGAACTTATTTTATGATTCGCTTATAATATACATAAGAGTAATAAAACAATCACTCATACTCCTGCCCTTATCCCACTCTAAGTGGGGTCGTCACAACATGTTATAAACATGTTGTTACATAATTTGGTTATGTATTTTATGTATGTATGTATTTTACGACCGGCCGCCTGCCCGACGTCATCTAACCTTAGTCATATTTTACGACACCTCGGCAAGAAAGAGGGTGGTCTATTCTACTCAGCCGGATACCACACGGTGCGTCAACTTATCTTAGTCACCTTTTATGAAACCTCGGTTAGTAATAGGGTGGTCTATTCTACTTAGCCGGATAACACACGGCTAAATAAGAGATAATTTTATCTAACTGTTATATTTTATATGAATCTTTAAAAATACCTGTTTAAACTCTTAAAATTTACAGCTTTTGATCTACAACTATTATAAATATTTAATATAATATAAATTACATATTTCATATACCAAATAAGTATATGAAATATTAAAAAGCAATAATAATGTTAATTAAGGCTTTAAATAAAGTCTTTCCAACCATAAAACATTCAGTAATTACGGACAGTCCGCGGTCTGTTCTATGTAAAAATTTCCAGGAAAATAATGGTGATTTACAGACCGCTTCAAGACGTACGGCGGACGATTCGTAGCTCTAAAATGGCTACGCTTTAACGTAACTGACACGGCGTATAAATTGATATTTATAAGAAGGGACATACACGCCCGGCACGTTTAGAGGGATTCCCTTTATTGCTTGAGCTTGAAGGGCGAACTGGTTCCTGTCTCGCCTAAGGTTATTATGAAATATACCGACTCTACGTAACTTCAAAATGTCGGAGGTATATTTATTGGGAAGCGAACGGAGGAATTATCGGTGCGGTCGGATGCGGGGAAGCCATTATTATCCCTTTTATTGGTATAATATTTAATTTTGGACCTTTAGATAATCCGTAATAGTAATACTGAAATATAAATTGTAGAATTATCTACTCTAAACAGTATAGACTTTTTCAAGATAGAAAACGGTACACTTAACAATATTCTATGTGGAAAAGAAATAAGATTCTAACGGTTGCGATCATGCGGTGAAAATAAAAAATTTTTTTGTCGTTCTCAACTTTTTTGAAGTAAGTAAGTAAGTCAGCTGTTTTTTATACAGAGTAAAACATATCTAAAAACTGCATAAGAAAAAAAAATATCTGCGTCCTTCACTGGACATGTCTTTCTAAGCCATTCCATGTCCATTGTCTTATGCCACTTAAATGCAGAATTGAAAACCACTTGAAAAAAGAACTTTACTTTATGAATATCCAAAACTAACGTCAAATATTTCGCAATGGGACATTTAATTTCAATGTTTCGTTAACATTGCGTCTGGTCGCGAACTACGAGTACATGTTAACTGCAAAATTAGTAATCATAAAACGCATAACCTACGCATAAAATTTTCTAATAAGTATATATGGATATGTATATAGATATATATAAGACGATATATAGGTATAAGACGAGACGAAGAGAAAGATATACATAAAAAGCTGTGGTAGCACAGCGGTAACACCGTGCGACTCTTTCGACTCAGACACAAATGAGTTTTTCTGTTAAAACTTATGTGTCTAATTGATAATTGCAATTTATCACACGCTTTACGGTGAAGGAAAACATCGTGAGGAAAACACCCCTCCAAACCTTCTCTCCAAAAACGGAGAGAAAAGGCCTATTCTCAGCAGTGGGATAGTAACAGGCCGCTACTTACTTACTTACTTATGTATAAGATACCTTGCCGTATCGTACATAGTACCCTATAGTAAAAATGCTCATACGGCCCGTATTTGTTGGCGAATCATATTTTCAATTAGTCAAAAAAAGTTCTCGTATAAAAAAGGCCAGCAGAGAATGGCTCCTAATTTTTATTTAACAATGACTTCATTTTTGAAATTATATTCCGATATTGGCGTATTTTGTATTTAAAAGGGTTAAAAGTTTTATTTTGCTTAATAATTTTCGTCGAAGAGAACACAACACTAAATATCTATCACATATACCACGTACGGCAATATACATGGTACTATTAAGTTAAGCAAGTGGATCGCGGTCATCGTAATCTTGGATAAGGGCTGCTGCATAAATCAGGGGGTGACGCCTCGGGCCTTTACTTTATCTACTGCGGGTGACGCTACCCGCAGATAAAATTGGAAACCTGGAAGTGACAATTTATAAGAACTTATAATGTTGTTTTAAATTTCCTATCAGCAACGTTCTACTAAACTTTGATAGCCAAATTATGAATCGATTAAAACATGTGTCTAATTGATATTTACAATTTAATGCTTTTTGTAAAGAAAAACATCGTGAGGAAATCTACGTCTTAGGAGAATTTTGGTTATATATCATCATCCTCCTGCCCTTATCCCACTCTAAGTGGGGTCGGCACAACATGTTACAAACATGTTGTCATATGATTTAGCTACGTATTTTACGACCGGCCGCCTGCCTGACGTCGACTTACCTCTGTCGTATTGTACGACACCTCGGTAAGAAATGAGGGTGGTCTATTCTACTCAGCCGGATACCACACGGCGGGTCGACTTACCTAAGTCGCCTTTTACGACACCTCGGTAAGAAATAAGGTTGGTCTATTCTATTCAGCCGGATTCCACACGGCGTAGTTATATATGTAATATGAATTGATAAATTCACATAGAACTAATGTAATTGATCTTAAGCTCCAAACATTTTCACTAAAGAAAGAAAAAAGGCATTGGGAGCAGTGGGATAGTAGTGGGCCGCTATTTTACTTTTTTTTAACTATATCTTCGCACTTAACAACTACTTTTTCGTGGGAAGCTCGAGTCGTGTGTGATTAATTCTAATGGTGGTAAAGATTAAAATCGTGCACCTAAATATAAATACAAAAGGTAATTTTATCTGTAGGCTGGGGTCAGCTTTGCCTTCACCAATCAGTCTGATAAAGAACTTTATGAATAACATAGCGACAATACCTCAAAGCCAACGATAGAAGTCCTTGAATGAAGTGACGACATACATATTTCGTATTTAATTTGGCTCTTTCAGTAAACTTAACTCTGTGCCCTATAATTGCGGCCCGCCCCTGAACACCTCTGACCTCCTGAAACTTGCACCCGATCACTATAATTTATTAACGTACAGCGATTTAGTGCAGCGCTGGACAATGGTAAAAGTGTAATTAGCTTCCGATTGGCTAAAAATCATTGGATTTCATCGTTTAAATGTTCTGGATGCATTAAGTTGTTGTAAACTATTCGTTTTTGATTTTATCTTTCTCTAACCGTCTTATGTTCGACAAGGGTCTTTGAAGGGATTTTTGCGCAATATTACTGTTGCAAATATTTACTGGTTATCAGCGACATTTTACACGTCCTCTGTTTTTAATAGTTAACACATCAACGCATTTTATCATATATTAATCGTCATATTTACATAATTTACCCAAATAATTATTAGTACTTAGTTGACCGAGCCTTGGTCAGTAATTTTTTCCAAATTAAATTTTTTTTTTAAAAAATACTAAGTGAGTAGGTGGGTATAGGTATTTTATTTCTAGAGACCACCCGTTGACTGAATAAGCTACGCGGACTTGACAATTTACGGCAAAAATAGTGTTTTATATTAAATTCAAATGTTAATAATTTTTAATGTCCAAAACAACGATAAAACGGTTTTTTTTAAACCTAGCTAGATCGATTTTTCCCCCCAAAACCTCTTGCGTGCTTCAGCAACGGAGCTGTTTCCGAGATTCCGAAAAAGAAATTATTGATATATACATACAAGATTAACTCATTTAAATATTAAAGATATAGAGAGCTTATTATATAACAAAGATTAAATAGAGCAGCAACTTAAGTGATGTATGCTATTCAATAAACACATTCGATAGGTATTTTTAAATTAATATATCCATATACTATATTAATTTAAAAAATACCTTTCGAATGTGTTTGGTCGAACAACTTTGGTTTTAATATAGCCTCAATTATGAACTATGGGTTTTTTGTCTTATATTGGTATACTTTGGTATTAATTGGCCGCTGTATCAATATAGATGATAATTGGCAAATTGAAATTGGTTACCATACAGGATAAAAAAAATCTCGTCTTTCTTTCTGGAATAGGATAACAAAACACATATTGCATTATTTAGGGTACTTAAACGCTTAAGTTGTGCAATCGAAGTTGCGATCACCTCTAAAAGACAATAAAGAAAAGCCTAACAAAAATATATAGGGCTAAAGGCCGATACAAATCCATAGCGGCCCAAATAAATTTTCTTTCCAAAACAGGAGCGCTAGCAAACCATTTTCAGTTTTCCACGTACAAAATAAGAGTAATGTGTTTGAATTTGATTATAAAGATCAGGCTGGATTTATAGACGGTATGTTGCAAAGGGTGTGTATTTATTAAAATGCTAATTTTCATTCTCCTCAGCGTTGGATGCGCTATCGGCCGCCCGCACGCTTTGTGTGCGACCTTCAGATTTATTTCATACGTTTATAATACACTACGGGTTCACGATGGAAACTCGAATGGACTTCTATCTAGATATAAAGAAGATATAAGTGCTGTCATAGTTTCTTAGTTATTTTCTTAGCCACAACACTGTTGACAGAGCGGTCTTGGTCGTCAGTTGAGGATTGGTGGTACTGTAGTGTGTGGTTGAGATTTGTGATTATTACATTGTATATTTACATAAAAATGTTAATAATAGTTTTAGTACTACATTACTACTATTACTAACTACCTATGGATTAACAAACATGTAATTTTGTTGGTAGGACCAAAAGTAAATAGATAAATAAATAAATAAAGACTCAAACATATTATACATACATTAATATCCATAACAGTCTCTAGCGCACCACGTCAGTAACACCATAGCCGCGGGCGAGAGTGGACGTGTAGTGACATACTATTACCGCGTCTTTTAGGTCTGTGCTAAACTCATATGATATATTTAATACAAGTAAACTCAGCAATACAGGTACGCTTGACACTTCGACGCCATTATTTTTTGACTGCTATATTTATAATGAGGGCCGTTTTTTTAGTTATACCTAAGTTACATTCTTAGTTTAATAACAATATGCATAAGCAAGAAGGCTTCCAAGCGTATGCCATATTTTTCTTTGCCATATAGTGCATTGCAATTGCAGACGTCAAATTCAGAACCTTTGCGAACTGTAAGCCCGTAAAACCTTTACAAAAATTACGCGATCTTCTTATCCAATAATTATAAAGAGATATAAATAAAATGTGAATCTACAAACATATAGTTCAAAGAGTTAGGGGTTTCGCACACAGGGCAGAAAACGCAAATTCAATCATGGTAGATTAGGGGGCCCCTTAATATTTTAATGCTTGACCGGCGGCCGCAAATGCGGAATCGATTCCCCCTCAAAACAAAATATATATTATATAACCATACATCTCGACTAATTGGGGTCGCTTAATATAGCTTACCGACGTAAGTACGTAATTTATTTCCGTTCCCTGTAAAAGCGCTTAACGTGACCAAGGCTAAATTGCACCGAGCAAAAAGTTGTAAATAAATGAAACTGTTACTTCTTAAAATATTATATACTTTTTTGCAAGACTTAAGTTAGTAGTATATCGCTGTCTTGTTAAAATACAGCACATTTAATATAAACTAAAAAAGAAGAAAATTGGTTTGGGAATAATTGTCTATTCCTTAACATAAAAATACGAACGAGGTCAGTCACTTAATCCAATTCTACTGTGATCTATTATAAATACTTGCGATTTTTATTTAAGTTGATTGCTATGAAACAACGAATTTCATACATTACTTTCGGTTTTAACAAAGCTTTTGGATTCAAATACTCTGTAAAATCAAAGCATTCGATCTCTACGCCTTAATTCTGACGAAAAAATAAATAAAATGGCTAACATTGATTGGTATTATTTGCCATATTTTATCGACTATCGGCTTTCTTTCCACCATAGTTTAAAGCAGGATTTCCTTTGAATATATGTATGTATTTTATCCGAAGGCGACACGCAAGCATCTCAATACGGGGTTCAAATAAAAACTAAACTTAAACTTCGTTTAACATGCAAATTTGAGAGTCGCACCGACAGAATGAGCGTTGATACTTAATTACTTGTTTAATCGTTCAATCTCAGTGTATTAAGGTAGGTGCATATTCTAATATTTTCTCAGCAACGAATGTTTCATAAGTGTTGAAGTTGTTAATAGAATGGGTCGTAACGCCATTTTTCTTAATATTCAAATCCAAAATTGTCTTTATTCAAATAAACTTGTAAACAAGTGCTTTTAAATCGTCAATTCTACTGCTGGTTCGGAAAGCTGTTCCTATCAAGAGCCAGCAAGAAACTCGGCGGTTGCTCTTTTCAAAATAATACTTATAACTAGTTACATTAAGTTATTACTATCCTGTACAAGGTCGGATATAAGCCATATCTACGTATCCTTATCATCTTAATAATCCTCAACAGCATATTGTATATTGTGTAAGCAATCTCTTTATGCGTTTCATTAGCAGCGACATTGTTATCTAAATAAAGATATCGCTGTTCCAGAAGAGCTACTTAAACTATTATTTTAAAGGAAACCCAAAAACAGAAAATTTGAACATAAATTCAAGCATATTTCTTAACCAAAATAAAAAAATATTTGCCATTAAATTATTATTTTGTTTTTTTGAGTCTTCTATTAAAATTTTAGTTTGAGAAGTTACGTTCTTGTTCTTCTGAAACAGCGAATATAAACAGTCTTGTGAGTTAATGAGATAAGAAAGCACTACGCTCGTGTGTGATTCCTTTTGGATTACAGACTAAAAATGTATATAATAAGGGAGGGAAACAGTTATATTTCGTATATAATTAGGTTTCGTCGGAAGCAAAACTCTAGAAAAAGCTTGGAAAAAAATATCTGAAAGCTTGAAAGTCTTTACGAATATAGCCTATTTTGTTATATTATAAAATATATAAATTGTTCCAAAGTAAATCTTTAAACTTCATCTAAATATCTGACCCAGAAAAGATTTTAAGCTACCCGTTTGTACTTATTTTTCTTATTTTATTCAACAATATCCAAACTTAGGTAAAATAGAGCACACTCGTACACACAGCGAGTATGAGAACAACAATAACTAACATGATAAATGTAGCGAGATCGATTTATTGCTTACTTATTTTTGTAGTTTTTATTATATCCCGTTCGCTCCCTATTCTGTTGATTTATGGTACAAGTAGGCGCGACGAAAACAGTTATAAACAAACGCACATAAAACACACTTATTGGGTATAAAGTGGTGTCATTAGGAATAGTTAGGCTTTGAGGCGTTCTGGTTCTAAGGACACTTTGGGTGAAGCAACGTTATTACACGTCATGATAAACGCTAATTGACGTTAATACACGTTGACAAAAATGTCTCTCTTTATAGAACCTGTATAAAACAGCTGAAGCTTGTACCAATACCTTCACGCTACGTCATTGCGCGTCATTTTAAATTTTCTAAAGTTGACTTTGACTGGCCCGTTGGCGCAGTGTCTTCAGGTCCGCGGGTCGCCCGTTTGATTCCCGCTGAGGGCTAACATTTTTTATAAAAATAATTTGTTGGTCTTTGAGCCTGGGTATATATTTGTATTTAGGTATGTATTTAAAAAAAATATAGGTAAGTATATACATACCAGTTGTCTGTCTACCGTGACACAAGTATTAAGTACTTACTTTGGAGACGGACGACCGTGTGTGTAAGTGTCCCATATATTTATTTATTTAAAGTTAGCTTTTTTTGTACAAGTATATCAAAAGCAGAACGTCATTCATCGTAATTTATTTCGTATGAAAAAATGTAGAGTACAACAAGCATTTGAAACCCATATAAACCTTAAAGTATGAATTATTGCAGAAGCATGTATATGCATATATGTTTCTTACTAACTTCACGCCATACTATCTTGTACGGCTTGTATCCAAAAGCTCTCTCTTTTGTCTTCTATTGTTTTCTTCAGTCTTTGCTCTATTATCTTTCTAGCCATAGTTTAGTCACCTAGTGTGTGCTTCACCGAACACTATAATTCCCGGTGTGGGGTAACCATTCTAACATTTTGAAACTCAAAACCAATCGATTCTTTGAACGATATGCCCACCCATTACATATGAATTATATTGCTTACTCTGTTTAGATACAGGTCTATACACAGCTATATGTATGTCTAAAGAAAAGCTCGATTATTAGACCCTCTCAGCGATTCTAAGCCTTCTTATGATGTCAGTAGTCAATGTGTTTTGTTTTTGTTTACCCTGTAACTATCACATAGTTATCACTTCCTAGGTCAGACTGCCTCTTATATAATCAAGATTAGAACCCTATCTAGGCCAACACATGCTAGCCTATATAACATTTCTTCATTTCGATAATGATAGAACCACCGTTTTCGTTAAAATGATTGTTAAACGATTATGTCGTCTTGCTTACACTGGTTCAAAAGTTAAAATAAATGTTAAATAATTATCAATGACATCACTTTCAAAACATTTTTCCACCAAAGGATAGCCGCAGTTACTTTAAAATTTTATAAACCCATTCAATTGAACCACATGTCTTCGGGATTCAAACATGTATCAAATATTATGAACCACAAATAACTTTCCCACATCAAATTTATAGCAAACCAGACCATTTATTTCTACCTTCCAAACGAGAGTTTCGCCAATTATTCGTTCCGCGCATCGAAGAGTCCCGCCTTTTCTGATATATCTATACATACTTGCCACCGAACTGAAAATAATCAAAACTTTGCTCATAAAAATCCAAAACAAAAATGCATTATTCATATTTGCTACTCCGCGTCGCTCGACTACCAATAGAACAAGAACTTTCGTATATCCCTAGCTCCTATGAAAGTGATACGAACCAGGATATATAAAGAATGTTCGCGGGCCAAAATAAAATGGATATGTATAGCGCTTGAGAGGACATCGCGAACAAAGTATGAAACTGGCTGAAAATACATAAATATTGTATTTAGGGAATGTATTAGACTCGAATAAATTTGATAAATCGCTGCGCGCTAAGTTTAACAAATTGCGTAGTAAACTCACTAAAGCATTAAAACTGCTTTTAAATTTAATTTAATTACGTTCCTGTATATACCTTGAACTACACTGAGGCATATACTGTGACATGCGTATATAATCAGACTAGAAAAACACATGTGTTATTTAATTAGGTCATTGATTTTTACATATTGTGCCTTATTATTATTTTAGACAATAAACTTCATACTGAAAGATGTAGTGTCTCGCCGAATCTCCAGAAATTAATAATTTTCAGTAAGTTTTATGTCTATAATATAAGTGTTGTTCTATAAAATGCTTTTATCAAAAATATAAAATAATTAATCTTATTTTATCAAAAATATAGAATAATTGATCTTACATCAAAATTTAATGTTTTTTTTACATATACGGATGGTTGATTTTATTGGTTTGAAAGTTTATATTGTTTTTGTAGAGTAGCAAAAATGTATACCTACCTATAAGAATTTTTTTTAAATATTTTATTTAGAATACAAAATTTTATTTAGAATTATTTAAAATAATGTTTTAGGAGATTATGCTCGGGTTCTCCTCCCATATACTAATGAAGACGGAACGGATTTATTAATACGCAATAAAATGGAATTTTCCTTCGCACAATCATTAATTATTAGCACGAAATATAGTTCGGACATCGCATTTTCATTTCTCTTTAACCTTCAGGTAACAACGTAAATTAGAAATTAATATTAATCTTAATAGTCCACAAAACATTTGAATTGCAGATTGCACATTGAGTTATCGTAAGTGGAAAACAAAATTGGATTTTCTTAGAAAAGTGCCACTATTTTCTAAATTCAGCGAGCACGTCTGCTGGAGTCTGCATTGCCGGTCTCGGTGCAGATTTATTGGGACTCTATCAAAGAAAAAGTTTCGCGTTGGCAACCCGCTAGGCGCCATGACAAATCCGACGACGTAAGCGAGCTTACACAATAGGTATTTCAGTTATAGTATTGCTATGTTCCAAATAAAATTATCAATATATTCTTTATTAAATATAGATTTAATGACGTGTAGTATCTGCCTGAGTAGAAGATACCATCCTCATTTCTGACCAATGTTTTGTAAGAGGCCACTAAAGTAAATCGACTCGCCGTGTGGTATGCGGCTAAATAGAATAGACCATTCTCATTTCTAACCAATGTTTCATAAGAGGCGACTAATCTAAGTCGAATCGCCGTGTGGTATGCGGCTAAGTAGAATAGACCATCCTCATTTCTAACCAATGTTTCATAAGAGGCGACTAAGGTAAGTCGACTCGCCGTGTGGTATGCGGCTAAGTAGAATAGACCATCCTCATTTCTCACCAATGTTTCGTAAGAGGCGACTAATGTAAGTCGACTCGCCGTGTGGTATGAGACTAAGTATTATAAATCACCGTCATTTCTAACCGATGTTTCGTAAGAGGCGACTAAGGTAAGTTGGCCCACCGTGTGGTATCCAGTTGAGTAGAATAGACCACCCTCTTTCTTACCGAGGTGTAGTAAAATACGACTGAGGCAAGTTGGCGTTAGGTAGACGGCCGGTCGTAAAATACGAAGTTAAATCATGTGACAACATGTTTATAACATGTTGTGTCAATCCCACTAGTGAGATAAGGGCAGGAGAATGATGATGAGTAAATATAAAATATATTACAAAGTTAATTTCATTATCAATTGTAAACTTTAAGTATTTGTTTTTTAAAACAAACACATTTTTTCTAGTTCAGTAGCTGTTTCGTACACTTTAACTTAAGGTTCAAAAAAAGACTAATTTAATTATCATAGCTCGTTCTACAAAGTAATAAATATTGTTTTTATTGACCATACTGACTCTTAGTATCCATTAAACACTTAGGTATTTAAAACTTGATATTGACAAGGAATTTTAATAAAGTAAGCAAACACGACATTAAAGGTACACACACTTCTTATGTCTTAATTTTTATACGAAAACTTTGTTGTAACATATGTCATGTAGCTGTGAATCCAGACAAAGTAGTCATCTAAGAGTTTTTTATTATTTAATGGCCACCATTAACATACGCTGGGCACAATAAAATTTTATCAGTCTCCTTTAAAAAATTGTAATTGGTTAAAGGAGCGATAAGCATCCCTTATAAAAACAAAGACAGTTTTGGCATATGTAAAGACCTCCTTGCATAGAGTATACAGTGCTATTTTGGCATGCATGCAGCTGTTTAATACATCGTCAATTGCAACGTAGCCATTTGTCGATTTAAGTGCCTAGGTTTTATTTTCTACCAATGCAGACTATTCATTTTTTTGGATATGATCGGTGAATATTTTGCAGGATATAAAATAAAATTAAAAAAATTGTACATGCAATAAAGTATGCCGTGTGGTATTCAGCTGAGTTGAATAGACCACCCTCATTTCTTACCGAGGTGTAATAAAAGAGGACTTATGTAAATTGACCCACCGTATTCGGTTAAGTAGAATAGATTCCCTCTTTCTTAACGAGGTATACGAGTTTAATACTTAAATACGACTAAGGTAAGTTGACGTCAGGCAGACGGCTGGTCGTAAAATACATATGCAAATCATGTGACAACATGTTTATAACATATTGTGGCGACTCCATTTAGAGTGGAGTAAGAGCAGGAGAATGATGATGCATATGCAATAAAGAATCATTGAAAATAGTTCCCGCAACAAACTTATCGTTGATTTATGTTATAAATAGATTATTACAACTAATATAACTAATAATGTTGTTCGAGAACATTCGGAGCCATTCGACCCACTTAAATATTGGACGTGATCACGAAAAGGATGTAGTTACATCTATATATATAGGTATATTGAAATCTGACTTGTTAAACGTATTATTTAGGACTATAAATGGTGTTTCGCTTGTAAGGTTGCTATGTCATTGCTCGTTTTATATATACACAATCAAACTATATTAACAAAAATGTATCGTTAAATGTATTGCTAAACAAAAAACTAGGAAACGGCTTAACAAAATCAGCAATTTTATTTTTATTCATTAGAAATTGACAACGAAGGTTTGACTGACAGAAAAACTAGACATTGTCAAGGAAAAGAGGACAAACCAACACCTTAAGCTTTCCCATACGATCGATATGGATGGCGTATCGATCGTAACTGACGATTTAATATGATTCAAGGCGATGCGATTTTTCGCTTCATTTAGTCTACAATATAAATTACCTATAGATTAAAAAAAATGACAAACAATTATCGCAAAACTTGAGAATTAAATGTTGAAATTTATAACTATTTTAAATAATAAGATTAACAAAGAACATGTACATAAAAGTTAACTATTTTTGTTAGTAAAGTAAGTAAAGTGACTTAAAATAACTGCTTGCAGTTGTGAATTTTAAAAGCCCAATTTTGTATAATAAAATATTATTTTTGTTGAATGGGATCAAGAAAAAAACACCACCTTTTTGGTATTTTTCAAGTTTCACGATAGCTTAGTATTTATGTTCAACATGTGCCTATATTTATAAACATTAAAATAGCCGACTTATTTAGGTTTATTTTTAGTTTTACTTGCGAAAGGACCCTGAAATTTTATTGCTACTAACTGATAACAGATAAGGTAAAAAAGCTATTACTTTGCACTACAATTTAAAGAACTTTAAAAAACTCCTTTTTTTAAACTCCACATTTCCACTTTCTTGAAGAAATACTTAAGACCATATGACACTTTTCAACCGAAATATAGCGTAAGTCATTGTTCTAGGAAATGTAAATGCTACACTTAATTTAATGATGAGATACAAATAAGGATATATTTTTAACCAAATCGTCTTAGACTCAAATGCCCACCCATCACGTAAGAGCTCCAATTTCAACAAAACTATCAAACCGAAACATCTCTTATGTTACACACAATTATAAAGGAGAATAAAGGTTATGTCACTGTGTTCTTTGATCAAACATATATGACAAGCTACAGGAAAGAACCGATATTTTTGGGCATGAATCAGTGGGAATGAAATAACTCTAATAAACAATATTACAACTGAGTGTATCTGAGAGTTGGAAAAAAAGATAATGGCCAACTAAGTATTATATAGAAACGTCAGAATTCGGTCATTTATCCATTTAAGATCATCTTTGCGTTATGATAAAATCATCGCATTATGCTCATATGCTATATATATTTCAAGGTTGTTTCTTAAAGTTATTCGGTCTCACAGTATGACATTCTCCAAACCTAGTGGTGATTTTGTGCTCTACTCTATCAATGATCAAAGTTAAAATGCCGTTAAAAACGTTGCTTCATTTCTATCTACTACTTCATCTGAAATTCTTTAAGTAAATTTAAAACCTGTTAAGTTTAATACTTCCTTCTCGCCGTATTATAAAGATGTTTCCATTATAATTAATAAATACCAAATATCATCTATTCATTTTCTGCCCTTATTTTTTTGGTTTTGGCTAGGTATTTTACGACCGGCTGCCTGCCTGACGTCAAGTTATCTTAGTCGCCTTTTCCGATATCTGGGTAAGAAAGAGGGTGGTCTATTCTACTCAGCCGGATACCACACGGTGGGTCAAGTTACCTCAGTTGCATTTAACGACACCTGGCTAAAAAATGAGGGCGGTCTATTCCACTCAGCCGGATAATACTAACTATATTGTAATTTACTGTTTATAGTGTCATATAAAACAGCTCTATTTCAGTGTCAAGATATATACATAGTGCTGGCAAAGATACAAAATCTAGCTACAAATAAGTCTTCGCGTACAAAATGCAAAGAAGCATTATACAGTCTAATGCTCAGTAGTCACTGTAAACTGTATCAAGAATAAAGATCAACATTAGCATTAGGATCAAGTTGTTAAGCAGGTTTTGGGAGACAACAAGCTATTCTTACATAAATATTTTTGTTTGAAATTTTAGATAGGATGGTCTGATGATAGTTTTACCTGGAATATATTCCTACAAGGTTTTCCACGCATTTATAAGAATTTTATCATAGAAATATGTAAAGCAAAAAAATATGGGTAACTTATTATAACAACAGGTTAAGGAGGTCAGATTTCAATCGCTCCGCTTATAAAACTGGATTTGGGTTAGTAAAAACCAAAATGTTGGTAAATAGGACAATAACTATATTTAAAATTAACCTGAGAGTAAGGGTCTTCAGGGGTATTGATTTAAATTAATGCATTTAAATAAAATATTTCAAAATATTTAAGAAAAACTCGCTTTTATGCATAAGTTAAAGCTTTAGTATTTAATCATAAATAATAAAAATACAAAATAAAATATTAACTTTTCGACATACGTGAGCTATTGCTTGATAAAATAGAATATTGAAGGTATATAGTAATGTATTTAACTTCCTTACTAACATCATGAATATATAACGATATTCTTTAAAAAATTAATGTACGTACTTACCACAAAAAACAATCGAAAAATAACGTAATACAAGACAAAGAGTAAATTACGACATATTACTTTATTATATCATAATATACATTATCAAAGATTTAACTTAAGTAAATACGTATAATAACTTTTATACTGACACTAAAGCGGTTTTACTTACGACACTTTAATGTCTTAGCTGAAACTAAAACTATCCAAGTCTAATCTTAGACTTTGCCATTGAAACGGTAGTTAAGCGATTGTAAATCTAAATACGAATCCTCAAAATAAAGCATATCAATCTTTTATTATTACTTGTGTATCACAATATGTAACTCTTAATTGAACAAAGCGTATTGGCGGTATCAATGTAAAACGTTCATCGTATTAAATTTTAAAATTTGAAAAGGAAATGGGGCCCAATAGTAAAAGGCTGGAAAAAAGCAGTATAATTTTGTTTTGTGAACAAAAAATACCTATCGATTACAATAATCGATTAAAATAAACGAATGATTAAAAATACTACCAAGATGACATTGATGACATTACTATTTCAATATAAATAATGATTAAAAAATCATAATAAATAATCTTTAACAGTTTAAATTTTTTTATAATAAAGAAAAAGAAAACGAAAACGAAAAAGTTAAAGTTGATTCTTGTTCAGAAATCGATTATTTGTTTTTTCATCACTATTGTGTTTATGCTGATTTATCTGTGCTAAAAATGTCATACTTCAAAAATCAGCTCTTTAGCATATAAGAAGCTATTAAACTTTACTTTTACCAACTCTTTCATAACTTTGCTATTAGATTGACAAAATTAACCAAATTTTATTAAATTAACCAAAATTGTATGAAAGAAAATCCTTTCAGAGTATCTAAATCTAGCTTCGAGCTTTTAGTATAACATGATCGACGTAAGGTTAAAAATTCGGCCAATATTATTCATTTACGATAATATAAACACAAATAATATAAACAGACATCGGTCTGTGTGGTCTAAATAATAAAAGTAATTAATAAAAGCGAAAAAAAATTAGCTAAAAAAGTTCAAAAATACTTTAACATAATGCTTATTATTGTTAAAGTATTTTTGAACTTGAATTTCATCTAAATAACATATAATAAGTAATAGATATAACAACTTGCAAATTTGTAACATACACATAATACAATATTTTTTACATACACCGTTCTGCATCACGAGCGATATATGCAAAGTGCTTCAAATGACAAAGCGAATGCGACACGTTGTTTATAATACTGAGCTCTTTCGCGCATTAAGCATTCCATCCTTATTTTTGTTTCGTCATTTATTACAAAAGGCAGAGCCGCTTTATTAAGATTCCTAGTACATAATAATTTATGGCCCGCTGCGCCCTGGCCGGTTTGACTCAGATTAAATTGTGGGAGTTTAGATAATTGTCATGAATAGCTAACTATACCTGATCAGTGTGCAGGTCAGCTGATGTGTGCCGCTATGTAGTGTGGAAAGTTCCGCTCTGTCTATGCCATCCATCTACATCTAATGAAATGAATTGTCTGACTGTTGACTGGCCCGTTGGCGCAGTGGGTAGTGACCCTGCCTTCAGCTCCACGGGTCGCGGGTTCGATTCCCGCCGAGGGCCAACATTTTCTATAAATGAATTTGTTGTTCTTCGAGCCAGAGTGTATATTTGTATTTAAGTATGTATTTAAAAATATATAAGTATATATTCTCCAGTTTTCTGTCTGTCATAACACAAGTATTAGGTAAGTTACTTACTTTGGGGACAGACGACCGTGTGTGTAAGTGTCTTATATATTTATTTATGTAATGACTATCGTGTATTAGTGATTACTATCGTGTATTATTAGCTCTTTATTAGGTACACAAGAGTCCAGTTTAAATTAGAAAGGATTAATTCGAAGTGTGATATAAAATATGATCTTGCTACAAGTTTGCTTTTGATCATTAAGTTATTAAGTGTCCATGACAGTTAGCGTGTAAACTAGCAGTTCACGTGGTATCTTATTCAATGAGATGAGTTTATATTGATTCCATAAAATTTCCCAGCGTAATGAAGCTGTGGGAAAGAATTATTGGCACATTTACATATCATAAGATCCAACTTTTCAAACTCAAATTTTTTACACTGTGAAGATAATACCATATACACATTTGTTAAACTACACATAAACTAAACATACAGAATGTGACTATCCCTCGAAACCGTAAGGAATAAAGATATATAAGTTTTTAAAGAAACTTAAAGTTGCCTGCCTAGAGAAAGAAAAAAGAAAGAACGTTTATTTCATACTCCCTCGATACACAGTTTTTAATAAAAACTAAACCCTAATACATAACACAATAGAAGAATATGATTCTAATAACTTAAAACAATAAATATACTGAAAAAGAAAATGGAAAAAATCTCAGTATAAAATGAGCGACAATATTCTATCGCACAACACTGTTTTTCAGCAAAAGCCAGGTGCGACACAGTTTAATCGTGGATATATAATTACTTAAATCACAAATATGTTTATGTGCCCATAATGATAATAAATAAATTGTATTTTATATTAAATAAATAAACAGTAAAATATTATGTGTATATTTTATAGAGCTGAACCCGCTACATACATCCTCCTGCCCTTATCCCATTCTAAATGGGGACGGCACAACATGTTAAAACATGTTGTCACATGATTTGGCTGCGTATTTTACGACTGGCCGTCTGTCAACTTACCTTAGTCGTATTTTACGATACCTCGGTAAGAAAGCGGGTGGTCTATTTTACTCAACCGTATACCACACGGTGGGTCAACCTACCTTAGTCATATTTTACGACACCTCAGTAAGAAAGAGGGTGGTCTATTTTACTCAACCGTATACCACACGGCGGGTCGACTTACCATAGTCGCCTTTTACGACACCTCGGTAAGAAATGAGGGTGGTACTATTATATTCAGCCGGATAACACAGGGCGTAGAGCTGAACCCGCTAATGCCCGAAAAAAAGGTACTCAAATTTCTAGGCGATCATCGTGGATCGATATCTACTGGAGATATACTTTTTATGTAAGCCAATTCTCAATTATCTGCAACGAGTTTAAAGTTAAAAAATAATAAACATTATAAGTTTTTAATAAGCAAATAGGCCACGGGTGATACATAAAAAATTAACTTAACATTTGGCTCTTAATACATTTTAAATTTCGTCGACTGATTTATGTACTCAACCCCTCGCCTCGCTGTAATTGTCTCTTACATTAGACACAATGGGAACAATGCACTCTATTATTATTATTCGTTGCCATGCGCGTAATTTATTAATACCATGATTTATAGGATTTTCATGCTCTATGAAAACTGGTTCGAACTAAATTTTTAGTATAACATTAATTGTGTGGTTGTTACCGCAAATAATAGTGATAAATAACTTACGAGTAAACTCCCAACCAGTTGTGGATACATGTACTTGTACTATAGTTTTATTGTTTAATTAGATATGACCTTTTCGCGTACTGTGTTTGATACCTTATTGGTCATACAAGTGGGTCACTTGCCAAAGATTTTGAAGTCGATTTATAAAACCTGCGAAACTTATATCAGAGTTTCATACTATATTCAAAATTCAATTCACAATATTCTTTA
This sequence comes from Morpho helenor, assembly GCA_029227775.1. Classification (NCBI taxonomy): domain Eukaryota; kingdom Metazoa; phylum Arthropoda; class Insecta; order Lepidoptera; family Nymphalidae; genus Morpho; species Morpho helenor. The sequence continues at coordinate 6,155,216 of JARGCU010000020.1, forward strand.
TTCAAATAAACTTGTAAACAAGTGCTTTTGAATCGTCAACTCAACTGCTGGTTCGGAAAGCTGTTCCTACCGAGAAGAGCCAGCAAGAAACTTAGCGGTTGCTCTTTTAAAAATACAATTCTTAATACTAGTTACATTTAATCGTTTCTATCTTGTACAGGGTTGAACAATATGTATAGTATCTGCAAGTACGCCGATACGTTATCATTATCCTCTTGCCCTTATCCAACTCTAAGTGGGGTCGGCACACAATGTTATAAACATGCTGTTACATTTGGCTGCGTTTTTACGAACGGCCGCCTGCCTGACGGCAACTTACCTTAATCGTATTTTACGACACCACGGTAAGAAAGAGGGTGGTCTATTCTACTAAACCGGTTACCACACGGTGGGTCAACTTTCTTTAGTCGTCTTTTACGACACCTCAGTAAGACATGAGGGTTGTCTATTCTACTCAACCGGATACCACACGGTGGGTCAACTTACCTTAATCGCCCTTTACGACACCTCAGTAAGACATGAGGGTGGTCTATTCTACTCAGCCGGATACCACCCGGCTTTAGTATGCTGATAAGTTTATTATTAAGAATAAAGGTACGGAATATATTTTAATATTTTAATTCTATTTTTAATATTATAATGTATTCTAATTATTCTCTTTCATGAGGTTCTAAATATAGTAACCGCTGTAATGACTCACAGCTTTTAGCAAAGACGTTTCTAACTCATTAACACTTAGTTGTCCAATTATAATTTTTCCCGTTTAACTAATTAACCGCTTTTATTAACATCGCAGACTTATTAAAATAAGTGGCTAGTGAATAATTTAAATAAATCAACCCTGAAAACGGGACATGCAAATTGTGTGCGAGAAAATTAAAAGATGATAACGTTTTAAAAACTTCCGTCGGCAGATGAGTCGGACGCCTTTACACGATTCGGTGTATAGTTTCATATATTCATTGATTAAATTTGTATTTAAAAAATATATATGTTCATTGTATTATGGCACTTTTATGCTGATTTCCCCACTGTAGTATTTGTATTGTGTATAGTTATACTTCTACTATACACTGTCTCGTGCTCACGGTGTGGGGGGGCGCGTAGCATTATTACCGCGCGAGCCACGGGCGAGAGCGGACGCGCCACCTGCGCACATCGTAAGTTGCCGAGCCAGTGCATTGTCGGTATAGGAACACTACAAGTGGCGACGAGGACAAAAGGTCAGTCTGATTTTATATTAAAAAAAAAAAAAGGGAAAGAAAAACAACTATAATACTTGTTTGTGTTAGTAAAGGGCTAGGTGCTGACTGTTCATCGCAGCAATCCGCAATAGTGGCAAGCTATCCGATCCATTACTATTAGATATTACTTATAGTTCGGAAACTGTAAAATTACATTCACAATATGCATGGTATTACGTGCTTGTGGTGACTATATCGTACGATCAGAGGTTTACGTGTTTCTTACCGCTACCATCTGGACGTCAAGTGATGTGCCATAAATTATGGTATGTGGTTGAGTAGCTATTACCTATGTACGCTACCTATGTAAACATAAGTGATTATAAGCGTATGCGTAGGTGGGTACCTGGATACCTGGGTAGGGACTGAAGCTACTTTGATCGATCCTAATTCATTTGTTAATGGTATAAAAATGCCTCCATTAAATTGGAAAAATTTGGTACAAATGTACCCCCATTAAATTGGAAATGTTTGGTACAAATGTACCCCCATTAAATTGGAAATGATTGGTACAAATGTACCTCCATTAAATTGGAAATGTTTGGTACAAATGTACCCCCATTCAATTGGAAACGTTTGGTACAAATGTACCTCCATTCAATTGGGAATAAATTGTACAAATGTACTTACGAAACCTTTGGTACAAAGGTGCCCCTTCTCACTAATTGGGGAAACGTACTTTTATTTTCAGGTCGTCCCAAATACTCACCACAATGTCAAGCAACTTACCATCATTAGAAAAACTCGATTTAGAAGGCGACAATGCATCGTTAGGGCAACGATGGGAAAAGTGGAAACGTACATTAAATATTTATTTGGAAGCAGCGGATATCACGACACCTGTAAAGAAAAGGGCGACACTACTATTGCTTGGCGGATCAAACCTGCAAGAAATATTCTATAACTTACCAGGAGCAAATGTAGAACCGACAGATGATAACAATGTCTTTGAAATAGCGGTACAAAAACTTAATGATTATTTCACACCTAAGCAGAGTAAAGTTTACGAAAGGCATGTCTTCCGCCTAATTAGACAAGAGGAAGGGGAAAAATTTGAAAAATTCGTGGTTAGGTTGAGAAATCAAGCGGAAAAATGCCAATTTGATAAGCCCGAAGAGCATTTGATAGACCAGGTTACAGAGAAATGTTTATCGACAGATTTAAGGAAGAAAATTTTGACAATTGGGGACAGTATAACATTAGACAAGATAATTACGGAAGCTAACACGTTAGAAGTCGTTAGTAGACAATTGGAAGAATATGGACAGCAAAATAAAAACCATGACGTTAACGCTGTTGTTTCTAACAAAAGGAATAGGAATACTTCTAGATATGATACTAAAAAATACAAGTTTATTTTGGATAAAGGGTGTGGAAGGTGTGGTAATTCTAAGCACACCTCGAATGCTAAAAATTGTCCAGCAATAGGAAAAACTTGTCATTTTTGTGGAGAGTTAGGTCATTTTCGACAATATTGCAAGTCACAATTACAAAGGAAGAGGAAAATAGAAGGAAGCGAAATACAAAAAGAAGGATATCCATCAAAACAAAGGAAGAAACTGAGAGGAATAGATAATGTTACAGAGGAAGAAGTGGATTATATTTTTAACATTAACAAGGATGCCAATATAGAATGTAACGTCGGAGGTATAAACACAAAGATGTTGATCGATTCTGGATCAAAGTATAATCTAATTACAGATCAGACATGGACAATGTTAAGAGAGAAAGGAGTGACATTTTCAAGCTTAAATAAAAAACCTGAAAAAACACTTTTGGCGTATGGCAGTAAAGCTCCATTAAACATTTTAGGATCATTTAAGACAACGATCAAGGTTAATAACCGAGAAGAGCGCGCAGAACTATACGTTATCGCAAATGGATCCAGAAACCTATTAGGTAAAGATAGCGCTATAAAGCTCGGTGTCCTGAAACTTGGTGTTGACGTCAATCAGATCGAAAATGAGCCTTTTCCGAAATTCAAAAATGTTCTGGTTCAAATCCCCATTGATGACTCGCTTAAACCCGTATCTCAGCCGTATAGGCGTATACCTATACCAATTGAAGAAAAGATCGAAATGAAAATCAAGGAATTGTTACAGTGTGACATAATAGAAGAAGTTCATGGACCTTCAAAATGGATATCTCCTATAGTACCAATATTAAAGGATAATGGTGAATTACGTCTCTGTGTAGACATGAGGCGAGCCAATATGGCCATTATGCGTGAGAACCATCCTTTACCTTCGATGGAACATCTTTTGCCAAAAATTAGGAAAGCCAAGTACTTTTCTAAATTGGATATAAAAAACGCGTTCCATCAGGTCGAATTGCATCCGGACTCGAGACATATAACAACCTTCATTAGCTCAAAAGGTCTTTACCGATATAAACGCCTTATGTTCGGTATTACCTGTGCACCGGAGCTATTCCAAAAAATACTGGAAAAAATAATTCTTAAATGCGATGGTACGATAAATTTTATTGACGATATCCTGATTTATGGGCAAACAGAGCAAGAGCATGATTCGCGGCTTCAAAAACTAATGCAAGTATTAAAAGAGAATAATGTTCTACTTAATAACGACAAATGTTTATATAAAGTCAAAAAAGTAAACTTTCTGGGACATGAGCTGACCTCGGAAGGCGTCAGGCCATTAAAGAAATATATGGAGAGTGTAGCCCAATTTAGGATTCCAGAAACTATAGAGGAGTTGCAAAGCTTCCTAGGCCTTGTAAATTATATAAATAAGTGGGTACCCAATATGGCTACGATAACAGAGCCATTAAAGAAGATATTGAGACAAAAATTTGGCAAAAACGCAAACATTAAAGAGTTTTGGACTGCTGAACAAGATCATGCTTTCACTTCATTAAAAGATACCCTAACAAAAATTCATACACTGGGCTATTACGATGTCAATGATAAAACCCAAGTCATAACCGATGCTAGCCCGGTCGGGTTAGGTGCGGTGTTGGTACAAATCGATGCTAAAGGTCCTAGGATTATTGCATACGGGAATCGTACGTTGACAGACTGTGAACGAAGATATAGCCAAACGGAGAAAGAGGCTCTCGCTTTGGTTTGGGCCATAGAACATTTTAATGTGTTTCTGTTTGGCAAAGAGTTCGACCTTATCACGGACCATAAGCCGTTAGAGGTTTTGTTTGGACCAAAATCAAAACCATGTGCAAGAATTGAGCGATGGGTGTTGAGGCTTCAGGCTTACCGGTACAATATTAAATATAAACCTGGTAAGTCTAATATAGCGGATCCATTGTCGCGGTTGTGTAAATATGCAAACAACCCTAAGGCCAAAGGTGACGAACATGTCCATCAAATCGTAGAGAACGCTAGACCTCGAGCAGTTTCTATGGCAGAAATCATAAAACATTCTGAAGATGACGCCGAAATACTTAAAGTAAAAAAGGGCATTTACAGTAATGACTGGGACGATAGTATAAAAGGATATAAAATATTTGGGAATGAATTGTGTTTCTTTGACAACGTCTTATTAAGGGGTAACAGGCTGGTCATACCCTCTAAGCTTCGGAAGAATGTTTTAGATGCAGCACATGAAGGGCATCCAGGAATCGTGGCGATGAAGGGACGCTTGAGATGCAAAGTATGGTGGCCACGAATAGATAAGGATGCCGAGACCCTAGTGAAGAGTTGTAAGGGTTGTACATTAGTTGGATTGCCAAATCCTCCTACACCCATGAAGCGTCGTGAGCTGCCAGAAGCACCCTGGGTCGATATTGCTATGGACTTGCTTGGTCCATTGCCGAGTGGTGATTATCTTCTAGTGGTGGTGGACTATTACAGCCGCTATAAAGAAGTAAAGATTACAAAAATGATTACCAGCGCGGCTATAATCAGATTGTTAAAAGAAGTATTTGGCCGATTAGGCTATCCCTCATCAATCACAGCTGACAACGGACGACAGTTCGTTAGTGAAGAGTTTAAGACATTTTGCAAGGATTGTAACATAATGTTATTTAATACTATTCCCTATTGGCCTCAACAAAATGGCGAGGTAGAAAGGCAGAATCGCGATATATTGAAACGCCTAAAAATTGGAAATCTCGAAAAAAAAGACTTACAAGAATGTTTAAATGAGTACCTCATGATGTATAACTCGACACCCCATACTGTGACGGGAAAAACGCCAACCGAATTATTCTTCAAAAGACTTAATAGAGATAAAATTCCAATATTTCAAGATATAACTTATAAAGTGGATGACACAGAGATAAGGGATAAGGACAGAGAACAAAAGGAAAAAGGAAAGGATTATGGAGATAAGAGGAGGAGCGCACGAAGTTCAGACTTAAATGAAGGAGACAAGGTGTACGTTAAAGAAATGAACAAGGCAAATAAGCTCACTTTAAATTATAATCCAACACCACACGTTGTGGAAACGACAAACAATGGAGATGTAACAGTCAGGAACGAAGAAACTGGACAACACTGAGAAGGAACATATTACATTTAAAAAGAATAGAAGGACAATGGAAAGCTGTAGGGGAAAATCAAGAAGAAGAAACTGTAGACCCTGAAGATGAAGAAGAAAACAATTTAATGATTTAATTCCTTAAGTTTGCTAAATATATGTATATAGTTAAATTAGAATGTGATTCAAATTGTTACTGGTAAATTCATATTAAAGTTTTCGATAAGAAAGGGATGTAGTATTTGTATTGTGTATAGTTATACTTCTACTATACACTGTCTCGTGCTCACGGTGTGGGGGGGCGCGTAGCATTATTACCGCGCGAGCCACGGGCGAGAGCGGACGCGCCACCTGCGCACATCGTAAGTTGCCGAGCCAGTGCATTGTCGGTATAGGAACACTACACCCACTCTAGTATAATAACTCTATGGCACACACACAGTTAAAAAAATGCACAAATACATTTAAACTTAAGTAGGATTTATATGATTTTACATTCGCTAAAGTTTTTCTTATCTTAGTACAATATAACATCGATTAAATAACGATATCTCTTCGGATCTTTGTACTAAGGATTTTTATTTGTTTTTTTTAGGAATCATAAGCAATTACTAAACAATAAAGTAAAATATCACGAATTCTGTTACTACAAACATAAACCAATTCATTTCTAATGACACTAAAACGTTATAAACATTGTTCCTTTTTAGGTACTGACAGTACACTAGTCATGGTTTGAATTTAGTAAATACATTTGGCAGTCGGTTACACATAAGCCATTAAGAAACTGTCCTCTTAAAAAAATATCGTGTTACACTTTGTAAGCACATACTTATGGGAAAGTTTAGAGAACTAAGAAATTACTGAATGCAGTTTCTGGAAGGAGCTTCTACAACAGTTTATCACGTCCAACATCACACACTTGCCGAATTTCGATTTCATTACAAAACAGAATGCGGAGTACGCATTGAGCCATATTACAACCGCGATTGAAATGCTACTAGATATCCCGATACAATCGGCTACCGAAGTGTCCACAAATACTTTGCAATTACCATTTTACGGGGAACAAATGGTTGCTTGAGCTTGCACTTTTTGTCCAGCGATGGCTTTGGTGTGACGTGAGTATATGTCAATTACCTGCACTGCCGAATTAGGCCGCTAATTTGTTTATAAGAATGCCAACGGAATGCAAATCAGACGATTTTAATTGAATGACGATGTGCACTGATTATAAAGTTTGGCAATGATATGTGTTTTTAGTATGACCGAACGATGTTTAAGATCGTAAGCAATTAGACGAAGCATACCTGGGCGCATGTTTCTATATCAAATTCGTTATTGTTGGGAACACACGCAGCGTAATGTCACTGATGTTGCTCCGTCTCGCTCTAATTGAAAGAGCAACGTGTATTATAATTGGTTATTCATCGAATTTGTCAAGTGATTTGAAAATGCTCAGACGTAATTACTATAACATTGCATTTTTTAATCGAAAAACAAATTCCTTAACCTATATTTTAAAGTTATATAAATTTTTAGTTCTTGACATAGAAAAACGGTGTCAATTATCTGGATCTATAAACCAAAGATTTGATTTCAAGTTTTTTAAAGTGAAACGATATTTTAAAGGCATTTGTATTCATTGGCATTGTCTTTAAAAATGTCTTTATTAACTCAATCTACAGATAAACCAAGTAATTTACAATATCTATAAATGTTATTTTATCACATCAAATTAAAGCTGATACAATCAAGGATTTTGAGAGTCCAAATGATATATACGACATAATCCAAGTAAAAGTCAATATAGCCAATATAATATGCAAATTAAGGAAGTAATACATATGTGTTCTATAGGTTCAATTTTTTATATATAATTATTTCTGATTCTATATAATTATTTCTTAATCTCCGGGATGGATATGTTCACGCATTGAGGAATCTGTGGTCTTCGTGCAAGTTTTTTTAACTTACTCGATCGCATTAGCGTAATGACAATTTATATGACGCTGCAACAGCGACATCTAGTGAGCACTGTTCTAGCACCACACGAATTGTGTTACGCTAACGCGATCGAAAAGATTAAAAAAACTCGGACTAAACATACTGTACTATGAAACTGCTTTCATATGGCTGCTTACTTAAGCTCGACCGTTTCTTCACGCTCTTTCTTCTGACTGTTTGGTGAGGTTTAGCACTAAAATTAGGTATTATTTGCTTCTGGAGTTAGTAAAAGTAAAGTAGCGGCCTATTACTCTCCCACTGCTGGGAATAGGCCTCTTGTCTCCGTTTTAGGAGAGAAGGATTGGAGCTAAGACCTAACACGCTACTCCAATGCGGATTGGTAAATTACACATATCTCCAGAAATCTCTAGAGATATGCAAGTTTCATACAGGACACATAAGTTTTTACAGAAAAACTCATTGATGTCTGCCCGGTTTGAACCCGTGACCTCCTCGAAAGAGTCGCATGGTGTTACCGCTTGGCTACCAAAGCTGGAGTGAGTGATTGTAGCTAAATCTCTTCCTTCATAGACTGGTAATTTCAATTTTAAAACATCCAATAAGATTTAATTTTGTCGGACAGTTTAAAAGGCGTTTGTAAATTACAACACGGGTGTGAGTTGTTACTGTGAGGTGATGAAAAGTGTACCGCGCCAGATGACGTCAGACCATGCGTTAAATATGTAAGCGGGAATGATGTGGGATTTGAGGGTTGACACGTTTCATATTTGTTTGAAAATAGTTACAGAATACTAAATTATGGTAAAGGACTTTTTAAAGAAAAAGTTCCTAGTTACATCATGAATAATCACAATAATAATAAGTAGCAAATAATTAGTAAATCTGGGTTATTAGTTAATTTTGGAGATTTGTTAGGTTAAAGTTCGAACAACTTAATAGCTCAATAACATTCGATATACATTTCAGGTGCTTTATATTAATAATAATTAGTGAAATATAGTAGGTATAGTTACATATAACATATTACTATTATTATTTAACTTATGTAGCTAACTAGATTAAAAATTTAATGTATAAGTAATATAATAAACATTCTAATCTCTTGCTAGGAAATAAAGAAGTCGATATTTTGATGTGATAAAATACAAAACTACACAAGTTAGATACAAAAATATTACCTTAAATTATATAATTCATGGGTTTAACCAAATTCACAAGTAAATGAAAAAATGTAATACAAGTATTACATTCTTTCTCTTCCCAATACATAACTACGTGTATTTTTATAACATGAAAGTTATACGTACATTAATAGTCTTAATCTCGTTTTAGAATTTTGAACTCAAAACTAAACTATTCAATGGCACGCTGATCTATAAGTAGGCATAATATAAGTAACGGCTTGTTACAATCCAACTGCTGGGCACAGGCCTCCTCTCTCCTTTCCTGGAGTTGAGAAGGGTTGGTGCTAAGACCTACCACGCGGCTCCAATGCAGATCGGTAGGTTACACATATCCCCGGATTTCTCTAGAGATATGCAGGTTTCCTAACGATGTTTTCCTTCAGCGAAAAGCGTGTGATAAATTGCAATTATCAATTAGACACATAACTTTTAATAGAAAACTCATTGGTACCTGCCGGGGTTTGAACTCGTGACCTCCTCGAAAGAGTCGCACGGTGTTACGGCTTGGCTATCACAGCTCAAACTAATTTTATAGCTATTAAAACTACCCTTGAAAAATATGGTCACACCTCAATCCAAAGTCAACGAATTATTCATTGATTTGCAGCTAATGAGAAAACGGGCGACCGATTCGCAGTCGTTGTAAAAAATTAAACGTCCCCCGTAAGTCTGTAAGACACATAGCCCTGAACGTGTCTGCAGAGGTAATTAGTGGAGATACTAATTTACATTTGTATTCAAAATTCGAGCTCTCTCTCGCAATTCGCCGTCGTCTGTTTATTCTCATCTCTCCTTTTTTTCTGCGAAACGTACCGCATTGCTGTGTTTCGCGTAAAAAATTGCCGGGTCCCCTAACAAATGTTCTGAAGTCATTGTCTACTAAACAGTAAGTTATTTGACAAAAATGTTCTAAAATTTTCGAGTACTAACAGTAAAAGATACAAAAACCATTTCAGCAGCTATTTTATCATAACAATGGGTAATTTTTTTAACTGACATTTTTTGAGATTTAAAATGTCAACAAAATATTTACCACCAATAGGGAATCTTGATTCTAGAGAGAGATAAGGATAAAAGAGATACAATAAAGGATACCTATATTTTTACCTCTATAATAGTGGTTTTTGCTCCAGAATTAAATGATATGTTAAAAGTTATTTCACTTAATGCATGAAACTTCAATCCTCCAATTTCGGTAGCTGAAGCACAGAATCTCACGATTCTAGTTTAGCGGTCTGCAAAACGCATATTTGTGTAGCACTTAAATCTGTAAATTATTTCGCTATGTGAGTTTGGAAATAAAGAATTTATTAATTTATTATTAATATTTATCAATTAATAGTCGCTATGTATTTTATAGAAACAGCATGTTTTTACAAACAATCAAATGGTTTTTTTTGTTAATTCTAAAAACTACATGTCTTAGTTTCTATAATAGAACAAAACTCATCGAGTATCAAAGTATCATCAAGTACGAAATATCATACAAAGTATCATAACAATTATTTAACGAAAAATTTATTTGCAAAATATTTGCATATTTAACATTCGCAATAAAATATGCTGTATTTAAATGTTGTGATAATTCTATATTTTTCCTCTATGCATAAATTCTATCTATATTAAACGGTTTCTCGATTTCGATTATTTCTCACGGAACTAAATTGTCGTCAAGCAATAAGCCTATAGATCAAATGAATACGACTAAAGCCTTATATTTTTATATGTAATTTTGTATGACTTTGAGATAATTTAAATATATGAAATCTTACAACACAGCAGATTGCATCACCTTGCTAGGGAAAGTCAAAATATTTTTGCAATTGTACTGAGAAAATCAGGTATCACAATCTCTGTCTTGAGACGAATGTCTAAACTTTCACCTTTCAAGGACCTATTAAAACAGCCTATTGAATATAATTAGGTGCACAAGTTTGACATAAATGAAAACGTGTTGTTTTAAGCAGATTATTAAACGAGACATGAATAATGACCACGCATTACGCACACAATAATAAATGTTCGAAAATAATACGAAGCGAACCATTAATGAAAGCACGTAAAATCCATTTGGCGTTTTCATTTCAATTTTATTTAATTAAGGCTTATGCGCAAAAGTCGGCATAATGTTGTGTTTTAGTGCTGTTTATTGACACATTTTAATTAAATCTGTGAATTATATTCAGAACCATATGTAACGTTAAAGTGAATTTATTCTCCGCACCTATTGTTTATATCAGTTAGCGGGAATAGTAGAGAATTCGGCCTAAATAAACAGTTAATTAATATGTAATTCTTTAAATTGATCATAATTTGTTAGCCGAAATATTACAAAGTTACTGAGCAGAAAATACATAGGTACAATGAAATAACGGTATAGAATCGTCTGGTTAACTTATCGTTTTTAAATATAAGTACTATTACCTACTTAGAAGATAAGAATATGTGGGTAGAGAGATAGATTGCGTAGAGATATACCTATATAGAGATTCCGTATATATATAGGTTTTATGTAAAAAAAATCGTTTTATAGCATTAAAAATACTACAATTCATATTGAATATAAAACACTATTTTTGCCATAAACTGTCAAGTCAGCGTAGCTTATTCGGAGAACGGGCAGTAATAAATTGTAATTCTCTAGGATCGATCACCAATTACCTAATTTTTTTTTTAACGCCGTTTGTTATCTGGCTGAATAGAATAGTACCACCGTCGTATCTTACCGAGGTGTCGTAAAGGGCGACTAAGGTAAGTTGACCCACCGTGTGGTATCCGATTGCGTAGAATAGACCACCCTCTTTCTTACCGAGGTGTCGTAAAATACGACTGAGATAAGTTGACGTTAGGCAGGCGGCCGGTCGTAAAAACGCCGCCAAATAATGTGACAGCATGTTTGTAACATGTTGTGCCGACCCCACTTAGGGTGGGATAAGGGCAGGAAGATGATGATTTTTTTTTTTTTGTAATAAATTACCGAGCAAGACTCGGTCAACCAGGTACTCTTTATTAAGTCTATAATTATTGCAAGGGCACCAACAGTTTTTAACCTGTGTTTTTCAAACTCATGTCACCTGTAATCTAACTGTAAATGATAAAGTATTCTAATAGGTTAGGCCAAGTTCTCACTGGCAGGACGTGTACCTAATATAATTCCTGCCTAAAAGGAATGCGCATGTGAACACAAGCATCCGGCCTACAGCCGTGCATTTACTATTTTATCCTGTAATGTAAGAGCAAGTGACCACTAGACAACTGTTATTTCCACAAGTTTTTATTTTTATTTTGGACGTTAGCAGGCAAAATATATAGTTTAACTGTTAATTTATAATTACTTAAAAGACAAGCGGTTCTAAAGAAAACAAGGAAAACATAAACCAATAAAGCTTTGCAATAAAAAAATAGATATTTAAAAAAAATGCATTTCATACTATAAAGCAAATTTATAGATTATTTTTTTATGTATACATATGTATGTAAATACGTTATAAGACTAAATTAAAGTACATAATATAAAGATTTGTGTGCTTTATTAAGTAACTACTATTTATTTCACACAGAATGTCGTAAGAAAATTTGCGTAACTGTAAAAAACAAGCTGGTTCATTTCTAATAGAATTAATGGAGATTTTGGTTTTTTTAAAGAAAAAAAAAGGACAACGCCCTGTGGTATGCGGCTGAATAGAATAGACCACTCTCATTTTTTACTGAGGTGTCCTAAAAGGTGACTAAGGCAAGTCGACCCACCGTGTGGTATTCGGTTGAGTGGAATAGACCACCCTCTTTCTTACCGAGGTGTCGTAAAGTACGACTAAGGTAAGTTGACGTCAGGTAGGCGGCCAGTCGTTAAATACGTAGCCATACATTGCATACATAGCATGTTTATAACATGTTGTGCCGAACTCACTTAGGGTAGGTTAAAGGCAGGAAGATGATGATGTATGTATTGGTTTAGACTTGGTGGTTATCTATTCGCACATCCATGTACTCAAAAACTTATTGATACCTTATTAATTTGACCAGTTTTTAATATGTAAATTATTGTTACAAAATGCTTCTAATACAACCTCCTTCATAGAGTTGGTCATTAATATGAAAAAGCATTGTGACTGTCATATTTATGTGTCATTGAGTTGTTGAGAGATTAAATGGATTGACTTTGGGAAAATTGCTTTTTATTTATTGAATAAGAATAAAGGAGAAATATCGCTTTATTTAGGTTTGCTCAAATGACACAATAATGACAACGATTGACTCTCGGTTCCAGTTATTATATATACCAATCCGTTTGCACACAATACTATAACGTCGCGTAAGGCGCCAGAATAATCGAATTAATCAATAGTCGATAGGTGCACGAGCTACGTGACCAATCGGAAATCAAACGCAAGATAAATCTAACATTTTGCCTACCGCAGACTTACTTAGCGATATTTACGATCAAACTCAAGATAACATTTTAGCTAATCATTTGTAAACCTCCATTAGAATAACCAATTACCTACCGCAGTGCAAACTATTTATCGTACCTTGAATTTTATTAAATGAATAACATAGACATCAATGATTAATAATATTAATCATACTACTACTATAGAATTCATGGTTAAATGGTTTTTTTTTATGTCAGTAAAACCCATTATGGGTCATCACCGCCCGACGGGGACGAGCGGCGGGTATGTCGAACTCGCACCGACTAAAAACCTGACAGTGCTCCACCACGCTGCTGGTGACGGGGACAGGGTCCCTATGTAAACATTGCCCCCCATCCCCGGCAGCAGCAACTCTAAACCCCGGAGTGCGCCTCCTCTGGGTCGGGGCCTCTCTCTCTGGTTAAATGGCTGATCGGTAAGTGAGTGACTTTTGGCAATAGTTATCGGGTTAAAACCCGGGCAGACACCTATATATTAAAAACATTCTTCTTTCTTCTTCCTGCCCTTATCCCACTCTGTGGGGTTGGCAAAACAGGTTATAAACTTGTTGTCACATGCTTTGGCTACGTGTATTGCGACCGGCCGCGTGCCTGACATCAACTTACCTTAGTCGTATTTTACGACACCTCGATAAGAAATGAGGGTGGCACTATTCTATCCAGCCGGATACTACACGGCGTACACCTATATATAAAAACGTATATGTTAAATTGATATACATGAAAATTCATCATACGCTTTACAGTCAAGCAAACATCGTGAGGAAAATTACATAGATCTAGAGACCTCCTGGATTATTTGTAACTTTTTAATCCACTTGGTGAACTATGGTGGATCTAAGCTCCAATCTTTTTCTCCAAAAAGGTATTACATTTTACTTTACTATTATAGAATATAAAAGAATCAATTGAATTCAATTATCTTTATTTATTTATATATCGTTGGTGTATCTAATAAGTAAAGAAATTTTTAAAGACTACTAATCGCTAATGCTGTGAATATGTGTAGAAATAACAAAATCTCTATTACTACCAGCATTCAAATGATATCCCAACGACTCAAAAAGCACTGAGGGTAACAAGGTCTGGATTAATAATATTATAACTAGAACATCTTCTACGAACTTTGCTTGGATCATTTTAATCACTCTTTTATCTTGTATTTAACATCTTATATTTAAATCAAATCATTTTGTTTCAAATTGAATTTTTTCTACTTATATTATATTATCCGCAAATAATGCGAGGTAATTTATATATTCATAGTAAAAATGTCATAGTGAAAATTTTATATACATAAAAGAGAAAGTATGGATCTAGGTTTTTATAGACTCCGAACCGACTGATGATCGCTGGACCGAACTGGGCTTTTACGAGTACGTTGACCCACCGGAAAATCCTGTAAAGTTTGGCGGGAATTAGAGCAATTTTTTTGTTCAAAAAAACTGTTCAAAAAAATTTGTTTGCTGAATCGGTAGTGACTCAATAAAATTGATATTAATTTATTTCACATCATCAACAACTGTAGCATGCTTTGTTACTGGATTTTTATGGTAAATATTTAGTTTATTTAATGTATTTATCCTAAGGGAGCTACACGATTAATGACAGTTCTTTACGGTTACTTATAAAGCTTATAAAGTATCAACTTATTCCTGTTATGGTCTAGAAGCTTCCATGGTGTAGTTGTTTTCTACACCATTCTGGCGACGTTTAATTAATTAAGATGAAATGGTTAGCTTTTTAAAGGGTTCCGTCAAACATTAAAAGGACGGAAATTGAATTTTTATCAAACCTTCACGCTTAACTATTAAATATAGGGCCAGATCAATCCAATAGAAAGTTAATAAATTTTTAAATAGAGCATATTGATCTTTTTTCATATTTGTTCAATTTATTGTACATACAAATAGTTGTTCTCATTTACGGATTTTTTTAATAATTAAAGATTATTAAAAATATACCAAGTTATATCTTAAATACAATATTATTTTAGTTTATTTTCAGTATAAGAACAATGCCTTATTTGCTTTATCTAAATATAACCGATTTTTTTAAATTTTAGTATATCGTTAGGTCTATTTTAGGTAGATTACAACGAGTACTATCCTTTACTTGTTTGTATCTAACTGAAATACAAACATTTAAGTTAAATACAAGGTGGCGAAGAGAGAATAGAAAGTCGCTAATATTTTCAGCAATTCGTATAATTTCAATAATGGTTTAATTTGCTACATTACTTAACAAGATACAGGAAAAAAATGGAACGGTCGTAAATGATCAGTGTAAATGGTCGGTGGCAGCATGTTTATAACATGTTGTGCCAATCCCACTTAGAGTGGGATAAGGGCAGGAGAATGATGATGATAATAATTTTTAAGTCGTTGCTAATTAAACGGAAATTTTCATGTACCATATCCCATTTAGCTATTACGGAACCCATCGTGGTTGTAATATATCTATGTACGATGTATATTTCTTATACCATGCGTATTAAACCAAAGAAGGTGACGCATCATTATATTGGTATGCACTGGTACGTGTGCAAACAAAAAATGTGTTGGTATTCCGTAGTCGGCGTTAGAAGAGCGATGATTGACAGTACATTAGGAAGGTACATTGTTCATGCCGGTCGCCTTGGGTTGTCATGTTGGTACTTTCGTATACAGAATAATGATGAACGCTACCATAACGCCAAATTGATGTAAATACTCTAGAGAACTTATTCAGAGGAGCCGCACTTCTTTTATACTAAGTTCGTGACGGCGTCTGCAAAAATAATTTTGATAACTAATATCTACAAATTTTCAATTGAATTTATATGATATTTGAATCATAAATGATTCGTATATTTGTATATTTATTCAACCTTAGCAATTTTAACTTTTTTTTTTTCAAAATTCTTGAAGGGACTAATTCTAACAACAGCAACTATGGAATTAGAGATACAGGATTATTTTTGAATCAAGCAGATTTCCCCATAGTAACACTAATATATAAACGGAAAGGCAATCTGTCTTGTTTGTTACGCTTTCACAGCTTAACCGCTGGACTAATATTGATTAAATTTTACATTTTTTTAAACTTTACCAGATTAAAATGAATTCAAGAGCTTTTGTTTTACCTTAAAACGTATCGACGAATTATTAAGAATATTTTGCTATAACGGCTTACATGAATCCTGTACATACAAATTTATAAAATATGTATTATAAAATTTTGAACGTGTATTTTTAAGCTTTACCTCATGTTAGCGGGTGGTACACTTTGCACAATATCTGTGAATAATCGGGTTCTACACTTAAACCTCAAGAACTGTATTTAAGTTCCGCTCGTCGTAAAAGAAACATTATTATGTATTTGATAGAGTTCAAAATGATTTGTAGATGTAGTTTTGTCTCAAAAGATATCACTGTAGGTTGCCATAGAGGAGTGAAAAGTAATTTATCGTCTCCTTTGCAATGTAATTGCGTAAATCATGCATTTATGACAGCGTTGGTCAAAGACCGCTTTGTCTCCGACATTCCAGCGGTCGTGGACTCGTTATTGTTATAACAAACATAATAAATATTTTGTTTAGGTTTTACCTGTATATTGGTAAAAAGGTTTGTCTTTGTATCTGCGGGTTATAATTGTTACATTGTGTTTATGCACTTCAATACTATGTTTGTGATTATCGTGCAATGCGCAAAAAGTATGCCCAATTGGTACTGTATTGTTGATAACACAATGTGATATAATTTGTAACCAAGTAAGTGATATTTTTATTTTTGCTTAACTGTAGTGTTAGTGCAACTTAAAAGAAGAAGTAACAATGTCTAAAATAAGTTAATGGAGCTTTTCTTGGATATAAGTAAGTTAAGTTTGGATTTATAAGTATTAGCCTTAGGCTAGATTGCGTAATAAAATACGCCTATTGTCAATGTACTTTATAAAAGCAAAAAAAATCCTAACAAAATATAAAAATATAACTAGTTTAAATTTTTTATATCCATAACTTTCCAGTTATGGAATTATACGTTTCCAGAATTCATCAGACACTAAAATTAGATAGATAGATAGATAGATAGATAAAAACTTTATTGTACACCAGATTACACATAAAAAAATAAAAATAACATGCTTATAGTAGTAGTACAAAGGCGTAATAGTGAGTACAAAGGGCGGCCTTATTACTTATAAGTAATCTCTTCCAGGCAACCCTCACAGAGAGATGCAGAGAAAAATACACGGGCAGAGACAACTGGTTCAATCAATTCTTACAGACTATACACTAAATATATCCATAATAATAATAATAATATATATCTTAATAGTACATTTAAATCAATACAAATAAAATAATATAAAATACAAATAAAAAATACAAATGTAATAATATTTAATTAACGGGACAGGAAGTGAGACTTAACTCGGCTCTTAAAAGCAAAAAGTGACTGTGACCTGCGAATATCAAGTGGGAGTTTATTCCATAGCCTTACTGCTCTAGCTGTAAAGGAGTTATAGTAGGCCCCCGAATTACATCTTGGGACTTTTAACTTAAGATCGTTTTGGGAACGAACTGTGAGGTGATGACGAGGGTAATCACACAGAAAGGAAAAGCGTTTTTTTAAATAATGAGGCGTACAGGGAAGAAAGAGGATATTGTAAAGGAGAGCAAGGAAATGAAGGTCACGCCGACCCCTTATAGAAAGCCATCCAAGTTGTGATCGCAAGTGCGACACGTGGTCATATTTGCGCAACCCAAAGATAAATCTAATACAGAGGTTTTGCATTCTTTCCAATTTATTTAAAAGTTCTTGAGATAAATCACACCAGCAGGCATCGGCATAATCCAAGATCGGGAGGAGGAGACTATTAACAAGTAGTATTTTGGTTTTGATTGGTACAAGATTCTTCCACTTTTTTAACGAGTGTATTGTCGCAAAAATTCTACGGCAAATCTCAGTCACATGGGGCCGCCAAGAAAGGGTGTTGTCCAACAGGATACCAAGGTCTTTTACTACATTGCTGTAAGGGATTGTTTCCCCATCGTACACCACAGGAGGAAGAAGCGAGTAATTGAGCTTAGAACATTGTTTTGAGGTACCGATTATGCAAAGTTGCGATTTATTTGTATTAATAGCCAGACCAAATTCCTTAGTCCAGTTTGCAATGACTTTCAGCTCGTAATTTAGGTTACTTCAAATATTTCTACCTTAACAGGCAAATACAGCTGTAAGTCATCAGCATAGAGATGGAAAGGTACTGAGAGCAATTCAGTAATACTATTTATAAAAATAGAAAACAGGAGCGGAGAAAGCACAGAGCCTTGGGGGACACCAGCATTAAGAGGGCGAAGTGAAGAACAACGTTGATCAACCCGAACGCATTGTTGCCTTCCAAACAAGTAAGAACGAAACCAGTTACGAGCATCAGACGAGATGTTTATTGATTCCATGACAGCCAACAAAATATCGAAATCAACAGTGTTAAATGCATTACTGAAATCAAGTAATGCAACAATGCTTACCTGTTGACTGTCCATATTAAATCGGATATCATCACAAATCTTTGTTAAAGCCGTCACAGTGCTATGGCCAGGGCGAAACCCTGACTGAAAAGGACTTAGGACATTATTCTTGCAGAGGAATGAGTAAAGTTGAGTGTGCACAATTCGTTCGAGAATCTTTGACAAGAAAGGTAGAATAGAAATGGGACGGTAATGGGAAGGTAACGTAGGGTTTGAATTTTTGGGGATAGGAATAACATGTGCAAGCCGCCAGGAACTGGGAAAGGTGCAGGAAGAAAGAGAAAAATTTAAAAGGTAAGTAAGCAAAGGCAAAATGTTTTCTAAGATTAGGACTATCATTTTACGGCTTATACCGTCACTGCCAGTAGCGTCCGATGTTACAGCTGAGACATGTTTTTTTACAGTATCAAGAGTTACCAAGTTAAAACGAAAAGGTGAAAAGTGTGGCTTGATTCGTGACTGCAACCTAGTGATAGTCTCAGTTTTATGAGACATAATTACTGAGTTATTCACAAAATAATTATTTAAACTATTTAAATCAACATTGTAGTAGTTATTTTGGCTTTGACGCCCAATCCCTAGCGAGCCTAAGAACTTCCAAATCTGCGACGAGCTTTTACCATCAATGGACGAATGAATGAAGTTACGCTGAGCGTCTCTGCAAACTTTATTACATTTATTTCGTAACCGTTTGTACCTGCACATGTTATTTTCGGTGGGATTAATCTTATATTTGGATTTAGCTGAGTTGCGTTTAACCATGAGTGCTCGAATATCATCAGTCAGCCAAGGTGCAGGCGTATGCTTCAATTTGACTGGCCTGTAAGGAGCATGTATATCAAATAGTTCCACTACGAAGGAGTTGAATATGCACAGCTTTTCATCGATAGAGGACGCACTATATATTGCATTCCAATCAATTTTGTTAAGGTCACGCATAAAATACTCGTTGTTGAAATTTTTAAAACTACGCCGCATAATAACCGTGGGCTTAACTTTAGGAGAACGAATATTGAATGAGAGGTATACTAAGTCGTGATATGAAAACGCATCTGCTGAAAACTGTCCATAAACGCTTACTAGTTGGGGAGAGGAAATAATCATTAAATCAAGAAGTGAGGGGACACTATGTGGGAAAAAGTGTGTGGGTTTATCTTGCAGTAAACTTAAATTAGAACTGTTGACTATATTTTTCAACTTCCTCGCTCGTAAGTCATCCTTAATAAGGCACGTATTAAAATCACCCATGATAATGGCATGATCAGCATTTGGGATGTAACGTTCGAGTAAATCTTCGAAGTTATTAAAATAATTTATGTGCGACGATGGGCAGTAAAAAACACCGAGAAGAACTTTTAAATTTCCAATTAAGACCTCAATAAAGACGTGTTCAGATGACTCCGAATAAGGTGACGGCGATTTATCAAGAATAGAAAAAGGAATGTGGCTACGAAGGTAAATGGCTACCCCACCACCACCTTTATTTGTTCGATCATTCCGGATTAAGTGGAACCCTGGTAATGGGTACGAGGTGGAGGGTAAAGATGGCTTAAGGAACGTTTCCGAGACTAGTAAAGCATGGATATCGACATTCTGAAATGTAGCTAAGAGATCTGAGTAGTGCGAAGGGATGCTTTGAGCATTTATGTGGGCAACATTAAAATTCTTGGGGTAAGAGGAAAGTTTTGAGTTCAGAAGAGTGTGCAGTGGCAAGGACAGACTCCGCGAACTGTCACTGTCAGAAAAAGATTCGCTGTCACTGGAAGACATTTGATCAACACTTGTGTGATGTTAATAATAGTAACTAATAAATATATATGTAAGAAAATTGATTAAACGTACTATGTATATAAAAGACGTATAAGTGTAAGTAAATAATATTATTTTAAATATTTTTTAAAGTCGAATTAGAACTGATTGAGAGAAAAAAAAAAAATCACAATATATGTATATTGTGGTATTAAAATATAAATTAAATACACAAAAACATGCTATTGCATACCAGCAGTTTTTAAAAATAACAAGATTAATTAAAAATAATTAACAGAATAAAAAACATAAACAAAAACAAGCATTAACAATATTGTGCCAAACCTTACATTATAATTACTTTGATACAAGAAATGAAACGTAAATCTAATTGATAGCAATGATCATTGTCAAAGACACTGATATTTATCATTTTCTCTATTGTAGGTAAAAATAAAATAAAAACAACAACAATGTTTGTTCGGTGACATTCGAGCAAAACTAAAGCAAAACGAGAACCGTAATATTTTGTATTGGTTGACACTGAATTATGCTGCAATTTCTAGATAGTGCTATGATATTATAGCATAAACGAACAATAAATAAAAGTGTTATATGCACTGATAATAAAAGTATGTAACAGTTAACGAAAGGTGTTAAAATGTTCGTGTTTATTTCCTAAAATTTCGCTTAGATCTTTGAATCTGTGGCAATTTGGCTCGCGTTGGATTTGTTAAAGTTACACCTGAAGAACCAGGAGCTTCAGAAGGTTTCAGAATTTGAGGTACTGTTACCTCGGGAATATTATCAAGCTCAGATTTACTTAAAACTTCATGACGCAATCCGTCGGGGCCAATTACAATTATCCGACCGTTCTTCGTCCAGCAGTTAGATATACCAAAACGCTGCCTGGCAGACATGAATGTTTCGTGGCGATCCTTGGTTAAAAATTCAGACAGTGTAATACCCGAATTTTTCAGACCTGTTTTGGCATACCAGATTTGATTTCTTGAAGTTACCGTCTTGAATTTTACAAGAACCGCTCTTGGTTTCACACCAATAGCATTGCCTAAGCGGTGACAACGACATACAGATTCCTCAGAAAGATCAGGAATAGAAAGTTTATCTGATAGTGATTTGATAACTGAGGATGATAGCTTCTCTTTATTTACCTCGGGAATGCCGTGGACCAATAAAATCTTTCTTCTGCTTCTCATCTCGAAATCATCATGTTGCTTAGATAAAAGAGATACTTGCATTTGGAGTCCTTGAAGTGCTGATAGAACGAAGCTGCGGAAAGATTGGAATTGCGCAACTAAATTTGAAGTTGGGGTTGTTGCTGGAGACACACTCTGCAAGTTCTGTTGGAATTCGGCCATTTTCGAGTTGAAGTGTTTTGTCAGCTCATCGATGGAGTTTTTTATGCTATCCATTTTATGTGGGTGTGGTGATTATCACAACAATATATGTTAAGTATTAGGAAAACTTCAAAGTACGAAAGGAAATAACTGCTGGTAGGCAAAAACAATTCTATTGCATTATTATTACTTTATATTTATCAACAAAAACCTATTTTTAGATTTTATTAATAAAGAGAACAAAATTATACGTGTTTACGTTTTCCTTGCCTACCCGCGAAAAAATTAGGTAGAAGCATAGCCAGTTTGTTTATTCAATTATAAATAAATCATAAAATTTTGAATTACAAAAGTAAATATCAGATTCCGAACGAGATTAAGTCATTAGTCTGTTGTACAAATTTATATATTTTACATTAATTGTATCTATTAGAATAAATTAATAATAAATCTTACATAATTTAACAACTATCTTAATAAATGAAATATAAATACTTCATTCCTATAAATTCTCGTCCTACGCAGCAATCACTCAGCGCGGCGTCAACATTATCGCAAAGACATTCTATTTACCGGTTAAAGCTTACTTACAGTTTGCTGATATATTAGAATTTAAACTGATACACTAATAAAATAAAACCAAAGTATGTCTTTCCTTACGTTTGTTTCGCGGAGTTTTAATCTTAAGGAAATCAAACTAAATCAATACAAATAAATAATATCTAACTTAAATTAAAACTAAGAAAAGCAAAATCCTATTAAATTAAATAATTCTATTAAATCCCTTTGTGCCTTATACAATCCTTAGGTATACTAACACTTAGATTTAATTGTTTTGTTTAATGAAACAATACAATGGTTAATTTGAGTAGATTTTTCAATTTCTCGACGTATTAAAAACTCGAAACACAATTTGAAGGTATTTTTAAAACGCATTTTAAATTCTTCTTCTTCTTCTTCGAGTGCCTCTCCGACTAGCGAAGGTTGGCAGTCAGCTTCATAAATTTGTCCCTATCCCTCGCTAGCCGGAACAGTTCAGCGGCGCTCGCCATCCCCGTCCATTCCTAACTTTGTAGTTCGTTTTTTCCGCCTGGGGATTCTTAGCACCCCTGTCCCATCTAAGGGACGCCAGGAACTCGGGGCCTTCATTTTTTGTGACTTTTCCATAAATTTACTTAGCCGACGACTAGGGAATATATAGTGCAGTGGTCTCCCGTTGCCTTCTGCACCAGACATTTTAGAGGTTA
The DNA here is from genome assembly GCA_029227775.1 of Morpho helenor. NCBI lineage: Eukaryota > Metazoa > Arthropoda > Insecta > Lepidoptera > Nymphalidae > Morpho > Morpho helenor. The sequence goes on from JARGCU010000020.1 coordinate 6,178,364, forward strand.
CTTATGCCTCAAGGCCGCTGCTTGCCTCTTCCACTTCAACCTGAGCATTAATGGTTATACCGCCAGCAGGGGGGTCTTCTCGCATACCCTTGAGGGGTAGGCGGGGTACGGGCCTCGAGGCGAACCTCTTTGCCCGGGCCGTTATACCGCCATAGATCGGTCGCCAGAGCCTCGTCCGTTGTCTAGCAGGGGGCACCACGTGCAGGTGAGGTTGACAGTTAGGGCCAGCTAGATGTAATTGCTGTTTTCCCCCTTACCCCCCTATTTCAAAATTATTTACCAGTAATTTCGTTAACGACAACTCAAGGAAAATTATTCCCTAAACAATACAATATGAGCTATATTCCCTGTGTCTATATAATGTTTAACTTTATACTTTATATATTTACTTAATATTCCGGTATATAGTAAGTTTTAATTGTATCATGTGAATTAGCTGTCCTGTAATTGAAAGCGTAGATACATACTCGTAAAACAGACAAAGAGGGACAGACCGATAGACTTTCGCATTTATTATAACTGTACTGAAAAAAGTTACAAAAATGTTTTTGCTAATTTCACACTGATTTTAGCTTCGGTTTTTAAAGTAGATTGGAATCAATAATACCGTTTGTAAACTTTCCAAGCCTATATTCATGATAACATTCGTTAAAGACATACAAAGATGAAAAAAAAATATAATTTTTTTTTTGTTTTTATGTCACAATCAATTGTCTAGATTAAATTTCTATTGATAGTTTTCCGATTTGAGTTAATGCGGACCTCATTCTATTTCTAAAAGGATCGATGTACACAAAATAGAAACAGTGTGTTAAATTTAATGCCTGTAAAGCCGCAAGCAAAAGCAAGTCTAGTTAAAAGCATGAGTAGGCAGTGAAGGTAAGGACTTAATTAGTGCCCGCGGCGGGCCCTCGCACGCGCTGCGTTTATCTTATCCGCTGCGCTTGCACGATTCGCGGGACATGTCCGCGACTGCGCGGGAGTTGTCTCTACATGCTGTCGACAGAAAGATTTATTATCTCCTTCGTGACTGAAATATATTCATTTTTCAACTCAAATCAAAACATGCTCTTATTGAATAGGCCTTTACTATCCTAGAAATTCTTAATTTAAATAAAGGGCTGCAAATCCAGACTGTCTTTAATATTTAAATGAGTTAATTTTGTATATATATATATGTTTTTGGCTCCAATGATTTTCCTGAAATTCAGTATGTAGGGGGTTTTTGGGGGAGAAACATCGATCTAACTAGGTTTAAAAAAAAATCGTTTTATCCGTGTTTTTGAGCATAAAAAAATTATTAACATTGAAATTTAATATAAAACACTATTTCTTTCGTAAATTGTCAAGTAAGCATTGCTTATTCGGGGAACGAACTGTCTCGAAAAATGGAAATACCAAGGATCGGTAGCCCCATCTACCCAATAATTTTTTTCTTTTTTTTTTATTATGTAAAAAATTACCGAGCAAGGCTTGGTCAACCAGGTACTATTGTTTAAATCATGGTTTTTAAGATATAAGTATATTGAGCTGTCATACAGGCCTTATACAGCGTCACTTTTTTGTGAGCTGTCAGTGACCAACCGCTCTCGAGAAGGGGGGAAGGGGCCTCTACAATCCACAGAATGCATCATCTTCCTGCCCTTATCCCACTCTAAGGTCTAGGCGACTCTATTGAGAGGATCACGGATTCAAACCCCGGGCAGGACTAATGAGTGTTTCTGAGAGACATTTTTTCCAACTGTGGAATAGTAACAGACCCTTACTTTTATTATTTTAACATAGGTACATTTCCACTCAAAGCTACATTCATTTTAATACGCAACATTCCATAAATGTATCGGAACCGGTGCTTGGAGGTTGGTTTCTACCAATTAAGATAACTCAATACGTCTACCAACTACAAAATATGGATGCGCACCCACAAGATAGCTCTGTTTGCAAAAGCTGCTAATTGTGACATGACAAATGTTAGAGTATACATGCATGTAACCGGCCATTAACCGGCCAAATTTCGGTTAAATGTAGGGAAATGTTCCTTAATTAAAAGGAACCTGGTCCGTGGACCCTAGGTCGCTGGTTGGTAATTTAAGTGGACTGTATAGGGGGGTTCATTTAACACCGATAATAAGTAACAACTTAGCACCACCCACCTTTTGATGCCTTTGTACTGCCACCATGCACTGGAAGGTTTGAAGTCCTCGAAATGCGCCGGCGGCCGGCCGTTTCTTGTGACGCCAGGGGAATGTTACTCGAACGAACACTAACACTATTACGAGCCCGAAACTCGACACGACACTTTAATGTTAGGCACTGCACTTAATATTGCAAGTCCTAGACGAATTATTTAATGTTTTATAATGAATTTGATACGAATCATGTATAGCGATCGAGCGGTCATTAACGAAGGTTCTGCGCTCACGTAGACACTCGCACGGCGACAGACGAACCAATCGCCGAGTGGCGTTTTTATTGCTACCCACATATCGGTGAATAAAAAAATGACAATTGCCCAGAGACAAAAGAAATTTATTACGAACTAAATAAAATGATGAAATATTTACGAACAAAATATAAAATATATTATTAAATGCTTGACCGTTATTAGAAGCTTAAATATGAGATAGGCACACCTGGTTTTCCGTCGTATTTTACCTCTCTTTCTACCCAAATATCTCTGTCTCCTTCCTTTTTCCCCCCTTTTCACCGGACATGGCGGGAGGCGCTAGACAGCGACTCTTTGTATGTCATTGGCATTTAGTTTTCTGTCTAGTAAACTTGTGCAAATTCAGTGTTGGTAAAATTATTTAACTACCTTCAGTGAGTATTGTGTTAAATCCAGCACGTAAGTTGCACATTATTTTTATGGTTAACGGTGTTACCGTTCGTTATTTCTTTAAGAAATTTTTTATTTTTCTACCCTTTTATCTGTAATATTGTAACATCTGCAAGTATGATAATGATGTTGGCCCGAATTTATAAGCTATTTTTTAGAATAATGAATCCTTACAAGTGTTTTTGTAATGCATAACGATAACGTCATCCTGAAGAATTGAGAGTGTTAATATGTCGCAACGAATTCACAACGCGATATCCGGCGGTTAATCTCTATTAGTAATTTAATTAAAGCAAACACTTTGTATAAAGAATAAATAAACTATTTGATAATGACTAATTTTTGTCAGACCTTAGTTGCGAGATAGAACAATCGACAAGTTCAATACTACAGTGATTCGAATCATGGCGTACCTAATTTGACATTTAATGTTTTAATTAAAATGAAGAATCCCGTTTTACCTACCAACCTTGCGACCTCTGTTCAAGGTTTGGTAGTGATATGGGAAAGATGTATATCGATACACAGAAATGGTATAATCATCCATCCGGATTCTAGCGTGAAGCAATAAATTGCGTCAGTCAGTACTCTGATAAATCCTATGCTTCGTTTGTTCGTTCGTTCGTTTGTTGCTTAACGTTCGCTGTTTGAAAGCAATAAGAGATTATTCTATTTGCGAATAATTATGTTACGAATTATAAGCCAACTGATATATTCGACTAAAATATCAGATGTCGCGGTTGAATGTCAATTAAAAGATTGACGAGATATTTTTGAACATGTTTGAACATGTCACGGCTGACCTTTTACATATGGCTTACGATATTTTTATCGTAAACGTATCTTTTCTTCTGAAAAGACAGAGATGTCAAAGGATAGCATTTGAAAGGTGAGCGCGATTTATTTATAAAATGTTAAATAAATAAAAATTTTAATCCCATATATTCCGTTTTCAAAGTCTCATTGCTACTGTAGACAGTGCGGTCGTGTGAGAAGGCAATCGGCCAGGACGCAGTTTAATAAACGGAAGACATTGAAAACACAGTATGTAACTAGTATAATAATAAATAACTGTAATGTTGTACCATCGCATGGTACTTCTTTAATTTATGACGTTGGTCCTAATTCATATACCAGTTGTCATTATATTCAGCTCTCGCGGGGCGGTTATCATCTTTGCACACTATGAATACGTGTAATTTTGTACCATCGCTTGGTACTTCTGCAAGTTATGACAATGAAGTTTGATCCTAATTCATATACCAATTGTCATCATATCCAGCTCTCGCGGAGCGGTTATCATAATTGCATCCTATAAATATGTATAATGTTGTACCATCCTTTGGTACTTCTGCAAATATGAAAATGACGTTTGGTACTAATTCATATACCAATTGTCATCAAATCAAGCTCTCGCGGGGCGGCTATGATCACTGCATCCTATGAAGATGTGTAATATTGTACCATCGCTTGGTATTTCTGCAAGTTATGACAATGAAGTTTGGTCTTAATTCATATACCAATTGTCATCATATCCAGCTCTCGCGGAGCGGTTATCATCATTGCATCCTATGAATATGTATAATGTTGTACCATCTTTTGGTACTTCTGCAAATATGAAAATGACGTTTGGTACTAATTCATATACCAATTGTCATCATATCAAGCTCTCGTGGGGCGGTTATCATCACTGCATCCTATGAAGATGTGTAATGTTGTACCATCGCTTGGTACTTCTGCAAATATGAAAAGGACGTTTGGTACTAATTCATATACCAATTGTCATTATATCATGCTCTCGCGGGGCGGCTATGATCACTGCATCCTATGAAGATGTGTAATGTTGTAGCATCGCTTGGTATTTTTGCAAGTTATGACAATGAAGTTTGGTCCTAATTCATATACCAATTGTCATCATATCCAGCTCTCGCGGAGCGGTTATCATCATTGCATCCTATGAATATGTATAATGTTGTACCATCCTTTGGTACTTCTGCAAATATGAAAATGACGTTTGGTACTAATTCATATACCAATTGTCATTATATCAAGCTCTCGCGGGGCGGTTATCATCACTGCATCATATGAAGATGTGTAATGTTGTACCATCGCTTGGTACTTCTGCAAATATGAAAATGAAGTTTGGTACTAATTCATATACCAGTTGTCATCATATCCAGCTCTCACTGGGCGGTTATCGTCATTGTATCCTATGAAGATGTGTAATGTTGTACCTTCACTCGGTACTTCTGCAAAAATGAAAATGACGTTTGCCCCTGATTTGTATACCAGGTGTCATCATATCCGACTCGTATTGGGCGGTTATCGTCACTGTAGCCTATGAGTATGTATAACGTTGTACCATCGCGTGGCATTTTTGTAAGTATAACAATGACAAAGTTGCTGAAAAGAGGCAGCCCTGGTCTTAAAAAGTAATCTTGTTTACAAAATATCCGGGAATGGACGGGATTTAAGAGCACTCCAAAACTCTTCCGTCTTGACAAGAATAAAAAGGCATATGCGGAGTTGACTGCTAACTTTCACTAGTTTGAAAGACACGCAAAGAAGAAGATGACAATGACTTTTTTTTCCAAATGCATATACCAATTGTCATCATATCCAGCCCTCGTGGGGTGGTTATTTTTATTGATACTCCATGAACATCTGTAATGATGTACCATCGCTTGGTAATTATGCAAATATGAAAATGATGTTTTCCAAATTCATATAACAGTTGTCAGCATATCCAGCTCTCGCGGGGCGAATGTCATCATTGCCACCACATTAATATTTATAATGCACCATCGCTTGGCACGTCTGCAAGTATGACACTGATGATGGTTTAGATTCTTATACCAGTTGTCATCATTATCAGCCCTCGCAGAGCAGTTATCATCTTTGCCACCCCGTGAATATCTGTGTTGTACCGTCGCGTGGTATTTCGGCAAGCATAACAATGAAGTTGGTCCAAATTTATATGCCTGTTATAACCATGACCAATCCTCGTGGGTCGGCTATAATCATTGCCATTCTGCGAAAATCTGTAATAAGGGGACAAAAGTGTCAATTATCGCCCACTAGGGTCAGTAGTAACAAAGGCAATACCACCAAATCTTTTCGAGTGGGAAGTCTAGCACAGTACGTCAGCCCCTGAAGAAAAATAGGAGCTCCATATTATTTGTTACTATCAGAGTATCGTATACCGCTATCTAAAAAGCCTCAGCATAATATTTGACCGTAGTCGCACTTTGGAGTCACACAACATGACTTACACGTGACAAGGAGATTTGACTTAGCCGCCACAACGCGAGCTTTATTTCTCCTCTATCTTCATTTCAAAGGTTGATAGCGCATATCGTCCCATTTTCAATATAAAACTACTAAGTTAATAAACGGGAGATTGCATATGCGAGGTAAATTTATCACAGATAGTCGCTTCCTACGGCTGGTTATGAAAATCAAATGCTAGAAATGTTGTCTGTCTTTTCGGCATCCGAAATTATGCGTGTTGGCTAATTTGTAGCGCAAAATATTTGAATAAAAAATATTTGAATAAAGGTTGGTCGTCGATTTGACCTTGACTATCTCTTGTGTAACAAAACTAGATCTTTGTGGCCAAGTTCATAGAACTGCTACCACCTAAGAATGTAAGTATGTGGCTCTTGTTGCTAAAGACACACGCGATACTGAGAGTTCTGAAGGATTTATTTAGTGGACGTATTCAATGTTGCCAGGTTAAGGTCCTTCGCGGGAGACCTAATCACCGAGCTACTCTCGGGTTTCTAAGTACGTTATCAGATCATGTGTTCATGGTAAAATACTCGCTTCCCGATCCAGAAGACTGATATAAAATTAATGTCTTAAGAATTTTCAATAAAACAACAGCTACTCGGCAATCGCAGAGTTGGTTTCCATTTTGAAAGACCAGAAATGTCAAAGTATGTCAAAAATGTCAAAAGTATGGTATTAATTGAATATGATACCGCATCGAAAGCGGAACGAAATCTCAGCTGATAACATAGCTAATTTTGATCGATAAATGTGATCGATTTATATGCATTGAAGACCGCTTGCGTGGTGACAAACGCAACTTAGATTACAACAATCACAAGGCAATGTATTAACGACGCTTTTAGCGTGCCGTGGAAATGTTCGCTATTGTAACTACATGTATGTAACATGTTATATTCGACAGTAGTTCCATCGATGAGAAATCGATTGTGTTTTAATACGTTTCTAGCTAATCTACACTTAAAGCATAACCTATCCTATTAAACAATTTTACCTAACAAATCAGCAAAATACACTTCATATAAGAAGTGACAAGTAAATAATATGTACATGTTTTGGTCAAATATTTTCTAAAATTCATATCTTTAAGGAACTTAAGGTACGAAAACCACCAAATCGGGATATTAGAGGTGTTACAAGTTGTAGAGAAAAAAATATACTGTCTCCACATTATAATAATGTAAAAAACAATAACGTATTTCAGGTGGTTGGGTACACAACCACATTACTATTTTATGTTTAGGTCGCAGGATAAAGGACCTAACCCTCAGTGTGTTGATAACAAACATTGTGTGGTGTTGACTTATCGATGAACTTACTCCTTTTTCCAAATAATATATTTAAGTCACATTGGCACCTTTTCACCAGGCGATAACAAACACGTCTCATATTTAAGCTTCTAATAACGGTCAAGCATTTAATAGAGGCGTTTTACCTGAAATAAAACGCTTATTAAATACTTACCTTATTAGAAGCTTACTTTTTATACCTGCCTGGTGCTTAATGAGACACAATGACATACAAAGAGTCGCTGTCTAGCGCCTCCCGCCATGTCCGGTGAAAAGGGGGGAAAAAGGAAGGAGACAGAGATATTTGGGTAGAAAGAGAGGTAAAATACGACGGAAAACCAGGTGTGCCTATCTCATATTTAAGCTTCTAATAAGGTAAGTATTTAATAAGCGTTTTATTTCAGGTAAAACGCCTCTAATTGACATTTTCTTTGATTTTTAAAGTAACATAAAAAGAAAAGTGGTTGATGTCGAAATTTTCATTCTACAAGAGGGATTTACTATTGGTAGAGATTATTTTTTGTTGCAAATTATAGCATACTAGGTTTTACCCGCAACTTCGTTTGCGTGCTGTTGTGGCGTGATAGGATGATAACAAATAGCACTCTTCAATGTCATCCTATTCCTTTAGCATTAACAGGATTTCTATAGCCTATATGTTATCCCGGTTTATAAGGAACAATTGTGCCAAATTTCAACAATATTGGTTCAGCGGATTCGCCGTGAAAGAGTAACAAACATACATCCATACTCACAAACTTTCGCATTTATAATATTAGTAGGATAGGATAAGATGAATTGCGTCTTTGCTAGTCCACCTAAGTAGTATAGTAATCGCCTGTTACAATCCAACTGCTAAACATAGGCCTTCTTCATTTCTGGAGAGAAGGATTACAGCTAAAACCCACCACACTTCAATGCGGATTGGTAGGCTACACATATCTCTAGAATTCTCTAGAAATATGCAGGTTTCCTCACGATGTTTTCCTTCACTCAAAAACGTGTGATAAATTGCAATTATCAATTAGACACAAGTTTTTTTTACAGAAGAGCTCATTGGTGCTTAACCGGTGTTGGAACCCGTGAACACCCTCGAAAGAGTCGCACAGTCTCACTACAAAGCTATCACAGCTTTCTTTCACCTTTATCTTAGATTTCTTAATATAAATATCAGAATTCAGCTTAATTTTCGACTAATAGAACATAATAAAGATAAGAAGTTATTTAATCATACTGAACATAAAACAGCTTTTACGTTACGCCCAGTAACAAAATCCGGTCAAAAGCGACTTAGATAGTCTTTTATGTTGAAATTAAGGCTTCCATGAGAGCTTTATAATTAACGGCCTAATTAGGAACGTGAGACTTACTTTATTAGGTGGGGTTTCGTGACGCTCTGATGTTTTGATATCGGATTTTGGTACATTAATTAAGTAACGCGTATTATTTGATAGTAGAGTTGCTTTTTAGATACTGCTGCGTTATTAAGTAGTTATTATAGCGTGTACAACATTCTATTAATACAGATATTTAATAAAGGAATGCCTTTTCTACTTCGGTATGACCTACCTTAAAGGGTTCTATAGCTAAAGGTTTTGATCTCTTTTTAATATTAGTAAAATTGTAAGAATCGAAATTACTAAACAACGATTAATGATACGTTAATCTATAGTTAGAAAAATCATTTTCCATTTGCCTTTAACGAATGGAACTATTCCTCGCTATTTTTTAAATTTTCTTTAAGATTGTCAGGAGAAAGTTCTTAAGAAAGAAACATTTTATAACTATTTTATTTTTTAATAATAAAGAAAACTAGGTTTTAGTCCATAATCTACATATCAATCTTGCTCTTGATGCCTATTAATTAAGTTAGAAAATTATTTATGTATTAAACGAAATTAAATATATCAGTAGGTATATTGTAAGCCTAACATTTTGTGTATGTTGCTCATGAAAAAACTGTAATATCTTCGTAATCAATGCATTATAAATACCAAAATAAACTTGGATTTTTTTATTAATTAGTCAGTTCATAGATACGAAATTAGATATATAACCTAATAACCTTTTAATCTTTGTCTAGAGGAGACTATTTCTATGTAAGACCCAAAAGTGGATAGGATCTGAACGGTCGAGCGAATGGCTGAGTAATTGCAGTCCCTCACCAGGTGGACTTGAGTCATTACTCTAACGGTAATCCGGGAATACACCCTGATTTATTGCGGGCCCGCAGACAAATTTACGTGTTTTATAAAAAATGGGGCTTAGTATGCTCGTAAATAATGGAAGATCCCCGAAGATGAGTTCTATGACGCAAAGTTTCTTGTGTTTCTGTATTATGTAACTTTTCATACTTTCAGGTAAGTAACGTTGCATCTCTATACATAAAAAAGAAAGCATGTGTGTTTACAGCTAGAACGATTTTAATTAGGTTTTCAGACAATTAGACTGCTCAGCGGATAATCCTGTACTTTGGTGGCGGTCAGAGCATTTTTTTGAACAGTCAATAATAGTTTTTCTACTTAGTTAGTCTAAACAGCTACAGCAACGCTAATACATTATAAATAAATGAATAATCTTTAGTAGTTTTTTTTAGTTTAGATAAATAACAATATCATAATCAAATTTTAATATTTAATAATTAATATAAGTAACAGATTGTTCAAAAGGTATACAGAAATACGAGGAGTTTGTTCTACGAAAAATAATAATGGGTTTTCGGCAAAACGGCATTAAATAGGTTTGTTACAAATTTAAGTAATTAAAACCACAAGATAAAACATCTTACCAGATACTTCCGACATTCGAATAATATAAGCGTAGATAATTATATTAAATTTAATAACATATAAATTCTTTAAAATAAAAATAAAACTGGCAATATTATTTCGCTGCAAGTAAAAATGTAAAGTAATTTTAAATTTCGAATACATTTAATTACATGAGAAAATAGAAGCTTTATAAATGAGTTTGTTATAATTAGAAATATAATGACCGTGGCTTAGCCCGCGTGGAAGTCAGTGTGTCACATATATGTATTTCAGGCAATTTTTATAAAACCGTAAAATGTGACCTTGAACCCTAACTATTCTAAAGAATTGCATGCACTGTCTTTAAGTAAAAATCGTACGAAATCTCGTTCAGAAGATTTAGAGAAAATCGATCACTTAGAGACTGACAGCTTTAAGGACTTTGTTTTATAATATGTAATATTGCGATGTTATTACTACTGTTAGCAATTTTAACATTTGCATAATAAGATAATAATTATTGTATTATGTTTAGTGTATTAAGTATAATTATTGGCATTAGTCTCAATATTGTAATTTCAACTTAAGGGGATATTTAAAAATGGAAGCTGAATTTGTTTTTGGCGTCATTCTGGTTTGACGACAAATAATTGTTATAAAAGTATGTAATTAAGAGTAATAAAGTGTTTTAAGAATTGTTTTCATATATTATTGGGAAATTTTTATGTTTCTATAAATCTTATGTGTATGGTGTTGGCTGCAAGCTATTTTTTTTTTGTAATTTTTTGTAATTTTTTATTTTCTTAAATCCCATTAGGAATGTATATCGCTCATAATATAATAACTTTTGGTAATTATATACCGTTTAAAGTATCAATTTAGAACTACAATTGCTTGGAAATTGCAAATTTTGAATTAGGTACTTTCGCGAAAAAACCGTTACTTTAACTTAATTAATTATTATTATATGTTTAATTAATTTTTAGTCTACTTTTTCTTTTAAATTTTAGATAGGTATTACTAGCAGACCAGGCCACACGTTGCCGCGGTTCAGTTCATTTTCAATTTTCCCTCTCTCTATATGTTGGCGCGCGTAACCTACGATAACTTCTAAGATATAGTACATATAAAGCAGCAGGCCACGCGAATTTTTCAAGAGAGTCATAGGTTTAAACCTCGGGCAGGCGCCAATGAGAATTCAAAAATTATGTTCTTAAATAATGACGTGGTTTTCGGTAAAGGAAAGAAGCAGAAGACCTATGCCAAGAGATCCATATTTAACTTTTTATTATACTGATATCATTAAACTAATATTCTCTCAAAATGCAAAAGCATGAATGTCAATTAAAATTTGCCACCAGTAAATCAAACTTAATATGGTTCTGATAAACATTGCATTAACTGCATTAACAAACTAAAAGTGTTCATCGATACTAATAAAGATAAATGCTACTAAAAGCTAACTAGTATTAAAGTTTAAAATAAAACTTTAAATTTTAATATATTATTATTAAAGTAGAAATAACTTCTACTTTAAGCATCCCATAATATTTTTATTCGTCCCTAAATCCTAGCCTTTTTAGACTATCACTTGGAAATAGGTACAGAATAATTTCAAAAATATTCAGATATTGCCGGTATATGAAGTTGTATGCAAATAGAGTTAAAATTCGCTTGGCAAGGGTTCGAACCCCGCACCTTGCATGCACACTTCCTGTTTGGCACGACAGTATGGCTACTATTCTATTCTATACCTGCCAAGCTTTATTTTGTATCTGGATTTATATTTATTTAAGCAAATCTAAGATTGTTTAATCATATGAATTTGTATGCAATAAACGTTTTTTTATAATTCACTTCGTTCGCAATGACTTAGGTGTTAAAATACTCTCTGTTTTTTACTATATTATTTTTTCCATTCCCACAGGAAATACATGAATACTTTCATCCCATATGTTAACCCGGTATATAAGATTCAATTGTATCAAATTTCTTTAATATTGCTTCAGTGGTTTAGCCGTTAAAGTGTAACAGCAGACAAACATACAGACAGACAGACAGATTTCGCATTTATAATAAAATATGGATGTGGAATATAAAAATTGTAATGAATTTATATTTTGAGCGAGGCATTGGAAAAACGTATTAAAAACATTGGATCGGAGAAAGCAGTCTTCTCTACTGGCGGGAGAGGAGGCTTTTACCCAATAAGTAGGTAACTGTTTACTTATAAGTCACTTAGTTGACCTAAAAGATTTATCTTAACTTACGATCGCAAGAATAAAACTCTGATAATCTAGACTAATTCGTACTAAATCGTCACTTTAATTTGTCATATTTTTACAGTATAATATAACCTCAAATTATACAACCTAATAAAAAAAGGGAAGGATCAAAATAATAGAGAGTAGATTACAGTAACAGAATTTTTATTTAATGCAGATCCATCTCGCACTATAGCCGATATTTTACAAAAAATTATAATATCGTTTCCATTCATAAAATGAAAGGTAATAATATATACTTGTATAATATTACACAACTTTTCACACAGTTACAATCATAAAACACAAACATTTAAATCATTTAGCTAGATTCCCTCGAGTTTTTTTTAAGTATTTCTCTTTATTATATTCTATTAATATTAATTACGATATATTACAATAAATTGGGCCTACCTATTTACGTATGACCGATGAAAAATATTACGTATTTCATGAGCACGTTTCAATTGATAATAAATAAACAATTTAAATGATAAACTAATAAAATGATTTGTATAAACATCGAAAATAGTGTTTTAAAAACAAGTGAAACAATTTTGAATTTCGAATAAATTTACATTCGACGATAGAAGCTTTATAAATAAGATACTAATATTTACAATAATATAATATTCAACAGTGTTATATTAAAACTTAGGCGTAGATTCTTTCTTATGAGACAAATATTAAATAGCCAAAGGTATCAAAGTATATAGAGTGTAAATATCGAGTGATAAATTTAATTTAAATTAATAAAAGTTGTTACATTTCCGGTTATGACCAAGACCTCTCAGACCAAGTTCATACCTAATAGTATACAAAATTACGAACTTAGTCTCAAGAGTAAGCGTAACAAGGGACCAACTTTTATTTATTAGACTACATAATATTGATATTAGACTTGAAATTTTTATGTGGAACATAGTAAAGTCGTTATATAATGTCTTAAGATGACATGTTCTTTTTTTAAAGAATAATAAATAATCATTTATTCAGTTTTATTTTTCATAAAGATAAAGTATTTAATTTTTTTAAAAGATAAGATTGAGTTGCTTTTTTTTACACAAAATTTTTCTTATTCACATGTAGTAAAGTTCATTTGAACTATAGACAAATAATATTTGTTACCTCTTACAAAGTTATTGCCATAAAATTTTGTTTAATTAAAAAAAACATAAAAGTGAATAATTGTTATTTTCACTGGAAATTAAAAACTAAATCGTATACAGGCTTTTAGGAATTTTTGCAGCAGCATAAATATGCTACTCTGCAACAATAATTTAGATCATAATACTGAATAACATGGTATACATTGTCCCGATTTTGTAGTTGAGAAAAAAAAATATGACGCTTATATTATATTTTATAATAATGGTAAGAACATCTTCACAAAGAATTATAAATTCTTGTGAAAATATTAAAAAATTAAAATATATATAAATCTCGTGAAATTATAAAAATAAACAAAATCATATATAAACTTCATGAAATTATCAATTGCAAACAATAATGCACCATAAAACCAAGGAACTATTTTCGTGATAAAAATGAAAATTAAAATACACTAATTAAAAATACAAAACTGGCATTTGGCACTTTCATTCGATGATCACATAAAACAAAAACGAAAGAATCACGACCAAATTTATGATAATTACTTAATTACAGTAGACGAATTACGTATATGTTTATAGGAATCCAAAAATATTAACACTACTGTATCTTAAAATAAATTATAATATTACTTAATTTAATTAGCTATTCGTATACTGGGCACAACTAGTTTTGATTGTTGTCATTTTTATGTGACTATAGGTATGCTAATAATAAGTTAAGCTATCGACTAACATGGAATATTTTTTTTCATACTAAAGCTTTTTAAATTACGTATATAGGTTTCTGGCGTGACGAAGGACACACTTTTAAATTCTTAATAAATTAATAAAATAAATTTTGTTATCTATCGCGTTAATAAACGAACTTACTCAACGCATTTTTTTTATAGAAGTGAATTAAAGTTATATATTAATATAACATGATCACAAAAGAGATATTTCACATATCGACGACCACTACTACACTAAGTACTCTATTTGGAGTATTTAACTTCTAATATATTTATTTTTTTATGTATGGTTTATATCATTTATATCGCTTTATATGGTTATATCGTATATTTATATGGCTTATATTGCTTTAGTTAAACAGATAATGAAAGAACAAATATAATAATTGCAAAAACAGTTAAAAATTCTAAGCTACGTATATTGCACAAGTCGAGTTGTCCTGATTTCCGTCTCATCATGAATTTAATAATCATTTACATAACGAATCTATTATTTTACCTTTATTATTATCAATAAAGGCTGAGAGTCTCTGAGTGACAATGAATGAATTGATCGTCAGGATTATTTTATATACTCAGGAATTAAGAATCCGCTAAAAAAATTCTATCTGATTGAAGAATCAATGGAGTCGAGGATCTGAATCTGAAGCCGCATCAGTAGACGATATAAGATCTCCTTTAAAATAGATAGACGACTTAAAAAGAAAATATGCAGCAGTTGGTTTTCATAAGCATAGAGACCTATGGCTAGGATATCCCTTGAAAAAGATTTTGACGGTAGAAAAAGTAGTCATATGCTTCCCCGTGACTAAATTTGAGTTATATATGGTAAAGAATTAGTTTGTATTTGATATTTGTGTATGTAAATATACTATAAATTTACCATCAACGCTTTTATGTAAATAATAATAATAGTTCTGGTAAAAATAACTTCAACAATTTATTACCTACTTTCGATAGAGTACGTAGTGAAATGGTTTCGACATACGTTTATTAAACGATCGATATTAAATCTCTATTTATTCAGTGCTACGCCACGCCAGTGTTACTCTATATTCTTCCAATTCGACACATTTAATTTTTTTTTCTGAACGTATACAGACGTTGTACATCAGTTTTTAATTTATGCTAGATATATTTACAATAAATCTTGGTTAACACGTTACTGCTAGTAAAAATCACCTTTATACTTAAAACACGTTAAAAGGACAGGCGAATAGTATCTGCTGAAGACCTTTGAGGCCTCACAAACTCGAAATATATCAATCGTTTCAATAAAATGACGCAGTATACGTGCCACCTAAATGTCCCCACTACTTATTAATGAAACCACGCTATAATAGGACACGATCGTGGCAAGTAACGAGTACGACCAATTAATGGTATTTGTACATTTTTCACTATGTTCTATAATCCTAATCTTATTAAACGTAACATAAAATACTGTTCCGGACACCTACAGCTAACATACAACACTGACGTTATAAAATGGCATGAGTTACAAAAGTACCAAACTGCACTATCAATGTTATATTAAAGCAGGAGAACAGCATTTTATACGAATACAGACAGAGCAACTTAAGAGCTAAATTTGCATCGATCCAACTGTGCGTTTTGGCAGATAAACTGCGATACCGAGTGAGGAATAGTGGGGCACAATTCGCACGATAAATAAAAACACAATTCCATTTGAAGCTCGAGGCTGCGGCGCGGCGGCCATGTCCCGTGTACCTCAGCAGGCGTTCAAGATTTATACAGGGAGATGCGGAACGATATATCACGCGGCAGAACAACGCGGGAACTCAACCTATACCTAGTGTGGAATAGCCACCGTCCCGATGGAGCCGATAGCAGATCTGCTGGCGTGATACCGTCAATATCGCTATTCCACTCCGTCGACACGACGCCCGAACACGCCCTCGGATATCTCTACCCGTTCGTGACCTCATATTTGTAGCGTCATGATTTTCGTATATTATGGACAGAAGCTAATTAATATTAATAGAAACGTCTATTTAATAACAAGCGATATTAACATAACGCATACATAACTCAGACTAAGCGATAAATAAGCGGACATCGAAACGTGTATTTTTCATACGAGCTTCATATAATTTATAGTCGACGATGATATCGCGACTGGTTCTTTTATTTGTGAAATAGTGATACGCGGAGTGCGCTCGGTAAGCGTTACTAACGGGAAATTTTGACGATAAATCTTCGGCAGTCGATTGCCTAAGCGTTCGTGTGGGCTGGCACAAAAATTTATTCGACAGTCGAGTTTGATATCTTGATCTCTCTGCGTCAAACTGAGTCGGCCGAGTGGAGTAAATCAAGTGGCAATACGACAATTCACGCGGCACATTTATTGCGAATAGAATGGGAGACCTCGGCATGCCATGACACTGGGAGCGCGCTGATACAGACACGTGTCCTAATAGACACACTCGCTACACATACTTCTACCCATCGACAACGCATTACACGCGACGACCACCTGAAACAAAGGAGAAGCGAAATTAATAAAATGCCAATAAAAAAAAATTGCAACAATTTCGCGCACTATAAGCCTTTTCTTCATTCATTAAAAAAACATCGAATGCAACTAAGATAAATTAAGCTTGTATAAATAATTCCTAAACATTTTTCTTTTGAAAGCACCCAATTTATAAGTAAGTTTATTTACATAATATTTATTCACGTCGTTCATGCTAAGCACAAATCGTTGCTATAATTAGAACGTATATATTTTATACGCGCGTTACAACATTTCAAGATGCCATAAACAAAAAAGGATCAAATGCGAACATCGCTCGGGCCCCAAGGCTAAGTAAACCAACTCAGAATTCTAACAGCTTCGTATTATTTATCGCCCACGCTCACGAAAGATTTTTAAAAGTTTAAGTTAATTTCTAGCGTAATGTGAATTTGATAAAAAGCTGTATCTCAGGCAGGCAGGCTCCGTCGAGCCGGCTCTGAAATTAAGATGTAACATGATGCGAGAACGAGCAAGAGCTGCTAGATTTATTGCTATACCACTTTGCATATGCTGATTTACAAAGAGCAACGATATCTAACGGAGCTGTTACGAGTGTGACACAAACAATTTGAGTGTGACAATATATTTCAGTTATTTCTAAAGCACAATACGTATGTTGTATTATGTATTTTAGAGAGTAAAAATAATATTATAATATTTCGTTTGGATAGCTGTTTATGTGTTTTATTAAGTTAAGAATTTGTAATTAATTTAGGAAAAATCTTATTTGATTGTTTAACTTAAAAATATTTAAGCTGAACGCTAATTACATTAAGGGTTTTTTATCGATAATTTAATGAATATATGGATATGCCATATATGAATGGCTATAATGTTTATATGAATTGTATATATGAATGACTATAATAAAATTTTAGGCCTATATCTAAATATAGGTATAAAATTTATAATTATTTAAATAAACTTTGAATACTAATTTTGTTATTTTCTGTTCTTTATTACCTTACTGTTGATTTTCCAAATCACAACACTGTTGTAAATAAAGAATATTAACTATAACTTATAAAAAATTACTTTTTCAAGTATAACTACAATAAAGCACGTGACAGCGACAAAAATAGTAAATTACCACAAATATCTTGCTTATCTAAATTATAGAGATATTTCCTTGATTTTATTACAAGTAATATCAGCTCTAAATAGTTTCCTCGCTGCTGATATTGCTCGTTCGCTAAAGCGCGCGAGCGGGACGACTGTCTGGCTTTCTGTAGTCAGCAGAAAGAAATAACAGCTTTACTTTAGAGCTCAAGTAAGCTTTAACTAAACATTAAATATAAATTAAATCCTGAGTTCATCGCAACATTATCATTAAAATACAAGTTATAATAATAGCTAGTTATTTAACTAACAATAGTAAGACTATCCAGGACAAATCTTAGATTTTGTTATTCTGTCAGAGTTTATTTTGAATTTCCGTAGTCTTTGAGTAAAGCTCGGTCTATCCCCATTATTCTTGAATCTGACTACAAAAGAATCAATGACACTGAGACTTCACTGACTGAATTATAACAGGTGGGCAGCATCGTTCTCTTTGCGATATGACAACGAATTAAAATGGCTCTTATTTAAAACATATGTATTTCAAACTTAAAATAACTGTCCTACCAAAATAAATAGTGGTTAATGAACTTAAGTACTGCAAACTAACATCCTGAATCCAATTCTATTTTCAGATACTGACCAGTACAATCAAGAACAATGGAAGAAGAGCGGCGGGCGCTCCGTCAAGTGCGAGGGGCCATAAATCCTATAGGACGCGCAATTTGTTGAGTTACAGCATGCGCAGCCAGCCACCGGGCCGACGCGAAATTAGCTCCCACAGAGATAAATTGATGCCGGCCCGCTAAATAAATTATTTGGGAAAACCGAGAAAAAACGGGCGTCTTCCCTTGATAAGGGTTGCACGCATTCTACCGTGGAAATAATGAATATCGACCGGCCGTGTTGCGTAACAACGAAATTATACTAAGATATATCTTTTACGTGTAAAATTAGATAGCAGACGTAGCATTGATTTGAGATAAAACTTTTTTTGAACTGATTATGATGTTAGACCAAAGGTAAGAATCATCGAAGATGTATTAACAAATAATATCGTCTCAAGTTTTCATAGTTAGCACCGAGTGAATAAAGTATGATATGTTTATCCTACCGCGTAAAAATGTTATCTATTTTTTTGATAGATCAGAGAAGTAATTGTAAGGAAAATAATTAGAAAAAAAAGGAAACATTTCAAAGTAATTTTTTCTGTAATATCCACAATACTTTTTATATATACAGCGCAAGTCATGTTAAGTCATCGATGTTTAACAAATTCGCGTATAACAAACACCTACCAGTGTTTAAAATGTTTATATTTGAAATGCCAAAAAAATCTTAAAAATAAAGCCAAATCATGTGATACCATGTTTGTAACATGTTATGCCGACCCCACTTAGAGTGGGGTAAGGGCAGGAGGACGATGATGTATTAATAACGCATTAAAATATTGTCAAAAGTATAGAGTATATACTATAATTGTATATACCATGCGGTAAAATGACGTCATTTGTTTTGAGATGACCGCACAAGAACCCTGTCATTGTAATTCCGATCGAGTAAAGATAAATTTTACGGCATCGGGGCTCCGTTTAAACTGCATTGCAATCACTCAATCCCGTTTATCTAAACAACATTATCAGAATTATAAGACGTAGGATTAGCGCCGTTTGAATCATTTCATTCCATACCAGCTACTGGAATTTAATCAGCAAATTATCATTCAACGGTATTTTGTCGCGAAAATGTTTCTCACGGGCGCAAAAAAGGCTAATTAAATCTTATGTATGTGAATGTCTCATGGTTATCTTAATTATATGCAACGAATTACAGTGAAATAAATGATTATAAAAACATACCTAGAGCGCTTTGAGATTATTCCGATATGAGTATTATTTTAATGTCCACATTTCTACAGAAAAATGTTAATGTCTATTATATAAAAAAATACTCGATTTCGAACGTTAATCTGTTTCGCACATCATATATTTACAATTAGAAAATCGATTTAGTTACCTAAATCGATTCGTTTTCGATAAAAAATTGGCAGTTTGCAGCTCTATAGCAATCGTCAGATATTTATATTTTTTTAAAGAAAATCCTTTCACCTCATACCATCATTTACATGTGCTTTATACGTAAATAAATATATGTACTTTTTTGAACACTTTTTATATTTCTTATCCACAGCATTTAAAATATTATGACAACAGATAGGTATATAAATTTGTGCAATAAAAAAATGTATAATAATAAAAGTATTAAAAAAATTACATATATAATTAAGTTTACTTATAAAAGTAACAGAAAAATTAACCCAAAATAAACAATATATTTTTGTATACTCTTATTTAAAATCACCTAACTAATCATTTTTAGCATAAAACACGCGACAACTTTTATTTGAGATGTTTATATAATAAAATTAAGTAAGGTTAATTTAAGGATAATCACGAGAATCTGCGGGTAACATAATAGTATGTAAATTTCGTTCAAAAGGAAACGCAACCAACCGGCTAGTAACTAGTCCTATAAAATCTTTTCAAATTCAAATTCAAATTCAAAATATTCTTTATTCAAATATACTTGTAAACAAGTGCTTTTGAATCGTCAACTCTACTTTCGTTGAGTTCTTTACATCTATATTAACGGTAATGTAAATTTTAATGAAGGAAATTAAGTTTATTTGCTATTACTTCTAGGTCAGACTGTAATGATTAATCAACTACACAACTGCATATAATTAATATTTATAGATTTTTGATACTCATAATATCTTCATATTTTTATGATGATTAGAATATAATTAAAATGAATGAGCATAATTAATTTAATGTGATGTGAGTTATTTTCTTTATACCTATACATGAATTTACTTATATCAATTCATTTCACAAACTTATTTAATAACGAGGTCTATTCCCAGCAGTGGGATAGTAACATGCCATTACTGCAAGGACAATATTATAACTTTTTTAGGCGAAATCCTCTACAAGGAGTGGCGAAAAACGATAAAATATAAAATGTAAGTATTATAGTATACGACCTTTCAACTTAAAATTCTATCCCACTCTAATTGTGGTCGGCACAAAATATAAACATATTGTCACATGATTTGGTTACGAATTTTACGACGGGCCGCCTACCTGACGTCAACTTACCTTAGTCATATTTACCGACACCTCGGTAAGAAATGAGGGTGGTCTATTCTACTCAACTGGATACTACACGGTGGGTCTACTTGCCTTAATCCCCTTTTACTATACCTCGGTGAGAAAGAGGGACTTCTATTCTACTCAACCGGATATCACACGGTGGTTAAACTAATGGTGGTTAAACTAATTGCCTTTTACGACACCTCCGTAAGAGATGAGGGTGGTCTGTTTTACTTAGTCGGATACCACACAGCGGGTCAACTTACCTGAGTCGCCTTTTACGACAAGTCAGTTATTCTACTCAGCCGGATACCATACAGCATTGCTTAATAACTCAAAATGTGCACTATTTGCCAAATATCATGTAAACGAAACATCTGTCTCAGTAAGAGATGGGGGTGGTCTATTTTACTTAGTCGGATATCACACGGCGGGTCAACTTACCTTAGTTGCCTTTTACGACACAGTTATACAAAGCTGAATAAGTCAAAATGTGCACTATTTGCCAAATATCATGTAAACGAAACATCTGTCTCTGCATTGAGATAGGGTAAGCTAACCTATTCTCGACACCTATCCAATTAATTGACACCCTAGCAATTTTCTTCCAAAAATAAGAAAATAACAAAACTAAATAGTTCCATTTGTACTAATTTTTTTAGATAAAATCGTAATTTCTCACTCTGGCAACATTAAGTTGCAATAAAAATAATATGATGACTAAACAGCTAAATGAAAAAGTGCACATAATTAATTAAGTACTAATTTATCGTTTTCTTAAAAATTTGACAAGGTAAGTATCTTACAAGTATTGTTAAAACATTCTGTTTTCAGTCTGAAATACATCGATTAAAGTGTTATTGTGGTGTTTATAGTCCAAGTTAACTAATCGATCAGATTTATTTAAAAATTTTGTTGTAATTAAGTTTTTTTTTATGGTGTCAACATATGGTTCACTTAAAGTACAAGAATACCAATATATTGACATCCATGTCAATAATTGGGATTTTGTAGAACTAAGTTTACTGAATGATTAAAGTTTTGAATTGCTATTTCTAAGACTTGTAAACACATGCAACTACTGACATAACTTGTATAGAACTTTTTTCCAAATTTTGACACTGGTGTCAAGTTGGAATTACCAGTTATGGACATTAGTGTCGATAATTGGGTATTACCATGTCAATAAATGTTCAGCCTAAATGGGCTAACTAAAATTAATTTCGCTAAGATTATTTTATGTTGCAGAATTGAATTGAAACATGAAACCTAGAAACCCATCTAGAAATATACAAAAGGAAAAAGTGAAAAGGAAGAAATATTCGATAGATAATATAAGTAAAGACCTAGATGCAATATACAATGAATGAGTCGAAAGCTAGCAGCCAAAACTTTTCAAGTGCCCCGTACAAAATTAATTTACAGACTAAAAAACCCTCAGCATAATTTACGTCCAGGGCCTTCTGCAGTACTCACCGAGGATGAAGAAAGACATTGTGATGGGACTGGATTAATGTATGCTACAAAAAAGGTTTTCCGAAACGGAAATATTAGTGTTTATTTAACTAAGAAGAAGAGTCTTGGCAGATTCACGAACGGCGAAAAATGGTCGAAGCTATTTTTGCAGCGTCACACTAGTCTTAGTTTGCGGACTCCTGAAACAGTCACAGCAGCTAATACGTGAAAGCGATGCGATGTGATAAATATAAGAGAGAACATAGGGCTAAAAACAGCATCCACAAAAACATCCACAGCATGATTACAACAAAATAGAATCACTTGAAGATACTGAAAAAAAAGTTGAATGGAAGCGTCCATTCAACTTTCCACTAAAATTTTATTAACTTGTACTCTTGTTAAATTACAAGACATTCTTGTAATACCAAAGATGCCACAAAAAAGGAACCAAAAATTCCAAAAGGGCTCCTTTTGTTTTAACCTCAGCTGAATGGAAGGCACAAGAATATCAAACAATTAAAATTAAAGAAGAAAAACCTGAAGGGATAAGACAAAGAAAAGAAGAGAGAGAAAAAATTAACCAGTAAAAAAATATAAATAAGACCCAGAAGAAAGCAAAGAAGCCAAAACATAAAAAACAGACTCAACTGAAGTCAACGAAGTAAGAAAATTATTATTTAGTAAAAGTTTTATTTAGAAAACTGATTATTTTCCAATACAAAAAAAAATCATTACTAGGATTCAAAATAAAGAAATTGTTTTAGATATGTAATCGTTTCTTTTCATACATAAAAACATAAATAAGGTACATATTCTACGTGCTTTATCAGTATTTTTGAATACTGATGAAAACTGAAGGGTGTCAATAAACTGGAATTTAAAATGTCGATAAAAGGGAATCCTGTGTCAATATTTGGGTAAACCACTGCAATTCGAGAAATATCATAAATTCAATAACAAATAATATCCTAATTAGAATTTGATTTTACTGCCAACATCTTATAATAGTTGTTTATATTTATCAATATTTATCGTTATTTGGAAACACTGTGGAACGCTTATATTTATTTCTTTTTATACGCTCGTTCTTAAAGTGTCAATAATTGGGCGTTTTACCCTATAAAGTGACATTTTAATTTAACAGTACCATAATTACATTTCCGTGCCTACTTTGATGAATTGGGTCCGAACAATTTGCGCGAAATCAGTTTCCTGTACAACACTTCTGTAACGGTGTCCGACTAAAAAGGGTTGGCACACCCTTTCTTTCAACGAGAATTAATCTTAGTTGTATATTCGAGATTTAGCCGGCAATAAGAAAGACACATAGGTGGGCTTACAGAGGGGCGCGCGCGGCAAATTGTCTCAGATTCAGCCACCCCCGCCGGTGCGAGGATTTTATTACATTCGTTAACGCATATTAGATTAATGTGTAAATACTTGAATTTGTATGCAAATTGTAAGAAGATTAGAGGTCGATTTATTGGCATAACACGATGCCACAACATATCTCGTTGGAATAATTTATAGAATTAGGCGTTACTTTGCGGAGATCCATAATACCAAAGTCAAAAAGATAATCCGCGATAATCACGAATTGTCGAGGATTATAGAAAAATAATTTTATTATTACTTTTCTATATCTCATTGGCTTCAATCCTCATTTATGATACTTCAACACAGCATTATTGGAACGTAGATGAAAAACATACGACATCATATAAAATCATTCCGTTACGGATGTTGTACTCACAAGTATAAAAACATTTACCTTAGATTTAAAAGTGAATAAATATGGGTTTACAACAGTATGAAAAAGATAGGTAGAGCCTTAAGAAGGATACTCTTATACTATCGAGAATTCATTGGTGTCAGTATAATTAATTTTATTTGCTGACGGTTTGAGATTTAATGGACTAACTACACTATCCAGTTATAATTTATGCCCTAAACTACAATGTGATTTTTAAGAAAGCAGTACTTCTTATACGACCTAAATTTAGATAAACAATGTACATTTTCTCTTAAGACAAGTGATATCTGTTCAGAAAAAACATCAACATTATTAAAATTAACATTTAGGTATGCTACATAAATCCTTAATGTTAATAAAGAAGCCTGAATATTTATTGAAAATATCTACAACTTAAAATTTTAAACTTGGTTACAATAGAACCTTATTTAGAACACTATCAACTAAAATATTTTTTACCTCTATCACAATGTGGGTTCCATTTTTAAAAAGCAAACTTGGCGGGGCTTATGCCACCCCTACCTGTGCAATCAATTCATCCCCACCGACGTATGCGGGCCGCGTGACGTTCGAGACCGTACGCCATTTCTGTTTCATTTATTATCCGGTATGATAATGGTATCAAATTTCTTTTGGCTTAATGGTAACTTGACAGTAGTGCGCCGTGTGGTATTCGGCTGAATAGAATAGTACCACCATCATTTCTTACCAAGGTATCGTAAAAGGCAACTAAGGTAAGTTGACCTACCGTGTTGAATCCGGCTAAGTAGAATAGACCATCCGCTTTCTTCCCGAGGTGGCGTAAAATACGACTAAGGTAAGTTGATATCATTCAGGCGGCTGGTCGTAAAATACATAGCCAAATCATGCGACAACATGTTGTGCTGACCGCACTTAGTGTGGGATAAAGGGCAGAAAGAAGAAGAAGTAACTTGAAAGTGGAAATATAGATTTAGTAAAGGAAAGTATGGACGCATACTCTCTATCAAAAAGCAATCTTGGATGCTACAATTACATCACCTTTAAAAATACTATCGTTAAAGTGACTTAAACGTTTAAAACAAAAGATGATTTATCTTTGGTTCGAAATAACGCTCGTTTTCCAAGCGACACGGAAGCGTTGTTTCTACAATCAACCTTACCAGATGTATCTTTTAAAATTAAGTTTAAGAAATTATACTTATATTCTATAACTATCCTTTTTATGCAAAAGTTACATTTTAGGAACAACTCCGGATTTTTTTAAGCCTAGGTTTAATTAAACAATATTTAAGCTTATTAAGAATATTACGAATATTACAATATTAAGAAGATTTAAGCTCTGCATATATGATACTAGGTGTGCTTGCAGCTTTGCCTGCGTGGAACTTAGTGTTATACGAAGTTATTCCCGCGTAAATCAGGATTCAGCGGAAATTTTAATGTATTGTACCATAAACTAAACCTTCCTAAAGAATTACATTATCTTTTAGATAAAACCTTACATAAATCGGTTAAGAAGATTTTGAGAAAAACAATCACATACAGAGATTTCGGGGACTTTATTTTATAATAAGTATTATTTCACATAAAATGACGCTTTAAAATAAATGATACATTACCTAATTCAAATATATATAAAAACTAAAACTTGCAACACTTAGAAACTTTGGTAATACAGGATGTGACAGTTAGTCATAAAATGACATGATTTATAAATTTTAGAGAATTCAGTATTTGACGTTCTTCGGTTAAAATAAAGAAGATGCTTTTTTACGTGTAAACATATTTTCTTTCCTATTTTTAATACTGACAGAGTCTTAAAAGAAACAATTTAAATTTAAAAAGTAAGAAGTATTGTTGTATTATTTTTCCTACAAAAATTATGATCCATAAATTATTTAGCAAAATTACTTTTTACTTTTATATAGAGTAACTTAGTAAATTTCCTGGACTTAACATCGTAATAATATTATACACGAATTTAAACATACACATTTTTTATTATGATGATTTATGATGTTTCTGTCGCTATTCTGCTGTCTGCTAGCTATAGTTGGGAATTTTAAATAAACTAGTTTCTTGTTAAAATACTTATACGTTGTTAATAATTAATTAGGTTTTTTATTAAAATGTTAATTGAGTAAGTGGATAAACAAGCCTAACATGTTTTATTGATGTATTAGTTACAAAACTAAGTGATATAAATCCAATAAATAAGTAGCCACAATTTTTTGCCACATAGGTTTTTTTATGGTGAAAAACGATATAAAAATGGTAAAAAAGAGATTATTATGTGGTATTAATTATTTTTCATTTTTGTAATATATCTTCGAGAAAAATTTATATAAATGCGAATATTATCAGTTCTTTTATCAATCAAAAATGTATATAAGATAAATAATATGAAATAAGGGGTGAAATATATTTTTAAAGTATGTATGGCGATATATATCATGGTGCTTTTAGAGTGCAAAACTATTAACAAGCCTATAAAAGTAAAAATAAAGGAAAGTAACGGTCTCTTATTGTTTTGCTGTTGGGCACAGGCTTACTCTCTCCATTTTTTAGAGAAGAATCAGAGCTAATACCCACCACGCTCCTCCAATGTATTAGTTTAATTTATTAAATTTAAGCAGAACTATTTGTACTTTATGGAATGAAATGAAATGAAATAAATTATTATTATTATTATTATTATTATGTGGATGGATAACTTACACATATCCCTAGATTTTCTTAATATATGCAAGTTTCCTCATGATCTTTTCCGTGACTGAAAAGCGTGTGAAAAATTGCAAAATATAATAGACACATTGGTAAGTTTAAACGGAAAAACTCATTGGTCTGTCCGGGGTTTGAACGCGTGACCCCTTCAAAAGAGGCGCGGTCATATCGCTGTGCTATCAAGCCAACAAACAGTCAAGAAATATATCACGATGTAGCAGATTATTCGTGATTAATAGCTACCCAGGAGTCGTGTCACGTCGAGTATGACTTGTGCGCTAGGTATGACGGATTACACAAGTTACATATACACACATTACAATTTTGCCAACAATATAATGTTATTTTTTGGCATCGACGACGATCCGCTGATTTATTTCGCCGTAACAACCTACAAAAGTTTTTGGATTAAATAGTTTTTCTCGTTTCAATATTTGGCAACAAGACTATTTTTTCCTCGCTGCTACATTTTAAATTAAGTATGTGAGTTATGGGCGTGAATTGCATTGATATATTTTGGGCTAAAAGAACTCTTTTTTTTTAATGTAAAAGCTATAGGTATTCAGATTGGGGACGTCTGCCGGTGCCAGACGGGTTGACAGTCCATATTTAGGATCCCACTCCCACGCTACACTTATCTTCAATGTTGGATAAACTTCAAAAACATAAACTAATAAATTTCCCACATATAACCAACATGAAATCAATATATTATCATATAATTTTTTGGACTAGAAATACTGGTTTTTATTTACAAAAATAAAAATTATCGGTTGAATTAAACACTCGATATAAATGTTTAAAAATCTTTATGAACACGTATCAAAAAATTTTGAGTTATCATTTTTATGATCTCGTGTATGTGACTTTAACATTATTTAAATAGCAATAAACGATACTCTAACTTAAGTTCCAATATACATATTAATTATTAAACAGATGATTAAACTTAAAAATACAAAGAAATAAATTCAAATTCATTATCGACAATAACCTATTTTGACTTTTTTCAACTTAATAGTCTTTCAAAAAAATTTACACTTTGTAATCAAACATAAAAATTATAATCATTTTATGCATCAATAAACACTTTTTGATTTGATATTCTATCGTAGTATTAATACATTATATCGATAGCTAAAATAATATTGCAGTCTCTAGTATTTTTGTTTTCAAGTCTACAACTTAAGCCAAGAACAATTTCAATATAGTTATTTAAATTTGTCATCAGTCATCACTAAAACAATTTGCCCCAAAGTCATTTAACTAAAACCACGTAAGCGTTAACCTAATGTATGAACCTAAAATAGTTGAGCCGGGAATCCTCACATATTCGGCCTAATGGCGACACATAACAAAGTGTTCCGGAAATAAATAACAAAAAAAAGGAAGGATTAGTCCGTGCGTCGCCTGCATTAGTCGTGACTAAAAATAAAATTAATCCGTGCAGTGTGAAAGTTCAATATGGTGACAATCTGTAAGATGTAGCTACTATGCTTCAAGAAAATTTCGTTCTTGTCAAGTATAGTAATCTTTGTACATGGAAACATGTATTAAACTTAATGTGGACGAAAGTTATTGTTATTCTGAAGTCTATGGACGCCTATAGTTGAAAAAAAGACAGAACACATCTCCACGTGTACTTAATATAAGAGCTGCTGGAGTATTTTAGCTACACATGTTATTTTACATTTTGCGTTGAGAGAGTCTTTTAATTCGATACTTAAAGTAAAGGTTGCTAAAGTATTTGACGGTCATGAGTGAGATATTTAAGCTTTCAATCCTGCAACCGTTTAATAATTAGTTTCATTCTCCCAAACTATCATTAGTTTATTATATACATAAGTTCAGAACTACATGCTATTACCAATAGGGAAATTTGCTATTTCTCGTAAGTACTGAAAAACTTGATCAACAGAGACTTATTCAGATTATGTATTAAACATAAAAAATATTGTAGTTCAACTTCGCGTCAACTAAATTGTTTAAATATTTAACATTATGTGCTGTTTTCTTTCTCAATTATTTAGTGTCTTTCTATTGCCTAGGGAAAAACAGATTTTTTAAAATAAATGACATACCTATTTGTGTTTTATCTGTTCTCGAAGGAAAAACGGGAATTTTTTTATCCTTTATGCAGGCTCGCTATATAAGTTTAAAATGTACCTAATTTGATTAATATTGCTCCAGCGGATTAGCCGTGAAAGCGTCATACATAGACAGATGGACTTTCACAATTATAATATTAGTATGGATTTTAAGCACCCTAAGACAAAGAACTTTTTGAGACCTTATTAATACCGATAGAAATAGTGATGCATATATACATTATAAAACTTAAAAATATATCTATCTGTAAAATATATAAAGTAAATAAACAAGAGTACACAATATTTGTTGTAGCGGTAAAATAACAATCTTTCATCCCAACAAACAAGGGAAAAATATAACAATATCTTGGAGAGAGAAGATTACTCTAGGGACGTGATCTTTATTGCTCAGAATCACGTGATCGCACAATAAACTATTCTTCATCACAGTAATTTAGTAGCCATGTTCACACTTTTTATTTTTTTCCCCACCGTTCCTTAGAAATATAAGAATCTTCACAATACATCAACTTCTCCGGACCTCGTTACCGAAATCAACTCCATCGTAGATCACATTTGTATAAGGATTTCCTTATTTAAATTACTAAAATGTCATAATCTTTGTTTACATATCAACCAAATATGAACTCTTTCCTAAAACTTATAAAGTTCCATTTTCTATGTTAATAGATGAGTTTACAGGAAAAATTACAAGAAAGGCGATATAGAGTTGCGAGCCACACACGACGAATTACGAGTGAACTCAGGCCGCGGGGGCTGAGTTATGTGACAGTGGTATATAATATTTATAATTTATTATACGGACTAATAAAACCTTGATATCGTTTTGGAGACGTGTTATGATTTTATAGTTATGATATTATAAAAGACTTGACAATAGTCAATATCACGACGACGTCATCAATCGACAGCCACAACACAAACATTTGAAAGTCGATTTTATTTATTAAAAATTAATATAATTTAGGTTCTTGTACTGCTTACAACATTCTGCAAATAATAAATATATTATCTATTGATTATCTTTCTGTATTTCGTTCTATTTTTAGTTGCATAGGTATAGTTAATTTACGTTCTCTTGGTTATAAACTAGTTTCATACACAACACCTATTGTACTGTTGAGCATTACTTAGACGATAATAATGTGTAAATATAGCCACAGTTCGGCCTTGTACAAGGTAGTAATGACTAAATGTAACTAGTTATAAGAAATGTTTTGAAAAGAGCAACCGCCGAGTTTCGAGGCTTAAGTTGTCGAAATATATAAAAAATGTTTTATTTCGCTATTTCTATTCCCACATAAGATATGAATGGTACTTGTACTTCTAGTGTATATATATTTAAGTTACCCTTAATTTTAAGACAATTTATTGTGCAAAATATATTAAATTTTTATCATAATAAAATTTAGGTATATGGTATCTAATTGTTGAATTTTTCTATCATTATAAGACTATAGATATGAAGTAAGTATAATCTTAAGTATTTGTCCAAATAGCATTTCTAAAAGGAATGCAAAATGGCGCCGACCCAAGACGTGATTTGTCAAAAGCAAAACAAACAGCACAGAAATAGTTTTAGTTGACAAGTTTATAGCGTATCGCACTCTCTTCACTCCGCCGATTCCAAGTTTATATGAATTTAAGGAATTTACTTATAGGGAATTGTACAATAAAAATGTTTACAATACTTAATTTGTAATCACAATAAACATACTTTTATCTTTTCTGTTTTTTTTTTTAATATTAGATCATATTGCATAATAAATTCATTTCAATCTTGTTTGTGTTAAATAAACTACGCAGTTTGGTATTGTAATAAATTATAATAGTGTGCTATATTTTTCAGCCGGATATATATCTCCAGATAAATATTAAAAAGCCACTTACATTAGAGTCGAAACACGTAACTAGTTTCTGTAGATATTTGTCTAAGCAGAAGCTACTGGAAATGGAAGCAAAATTTAGGGTCCCCACAAAGAGACGACATTCTTACTGTTTATGCATATTCCACTTATAGTAATAAAATAAAGATAATTAACTATTAAAAATTTCTGTACATTATAACAAATTATTCAAATGATTGAGATTAGTTAAGTTGTTTTAGTTTTCATACCATTTGCATTTTTAACAATTACAATTATTTTAAAAATTGATTGTTTTTCTATACCAATTTTTTTTGTTTATGAGTGAGTGAGTAAGAAATAGATGATAGCCTCAACTAATATAAAAAATATTGTTTTAGAGAAAGCGCAGAACCTTAAACTGTTTTATTTATGGGTTCAAATTCGGAACAGAAACAGCGGCAAATAGAAAAAGACTCTCACAGCGTGATGAAATAAAAATGAGGAGATTTGTAATAGCACCATAATAAGCAACTTATATCACGCGAAGCTTAACACTGGAGGTGTTTGAATGACGACACAAAAATCTGTGTAAGTTTATATGTTACTGGGTAGATATAAACTCACACAAAAAAAAACAATATATCAAAGATTCGTTGGATGCAAACTGCACATCGTATTTTCATCATACATGCCTGAAGAATACAGCGAACAGTTGATGTCTATCGGTATATTTAACTAAACAAGTTGGGCGTTAACAGTTTTGACCGATTTCCACTTGGTATACGATAATAATATTTTACTTACTTACTATACGATAAAGGTGTCGTGAAAATTCATCATATTTATCTCTACAAAAATATAATACGACGATGTAAAGTTTTGAAGCAAGTCAGCGAGCAGCTTACAGGGGGTCGTTGAAGTTAGGCGGGACAAGAGCGCAACAAGAATAATACAAAATGTTTTTCATTTTCTTTATGTCACCCCCGGCAGTCGTAAAGGCATTAAGCGTGACCAAACTTTTGTTTGATACCAGCTATGTATGAACGCAATATCTACACTGCACTCTATAAACTTGATATAGAGATTTTTTAAACTTTATTTACCTACCATACATTATATATAGCTGTTATAGATAGCCCGGCGGTAAGACTATGTTACTCTTTTAAGGGGATCACGAGTCCAAGCCCCGAGCTGTGAGTGAGTTTTTCTATGAAAACAAGTGTTTGATAGAAAATTGCAATTCATCACACGCTTTTTAGTAAAGGAAAACTTTGTGAGGAAACCTGTATATCTCTAGAGAATTCTGGAAATCTGTGTAACCTGCCAATCCGCATTGGTGCAGGTGTCTTACCTCTAACCCTTCCTACCTACCAGTAACCTACCTACCTACCTGTACCTAACTATAATGTTGATATTTCATATGAACATTTTTTTTACTAAGTTTATGGTACTTTATAAAAAAATATTTGCAATTTATGGCACGCTTTTCGGTAAAGAAAAAAACTTGAGAAAACCTGCATATCTGCTGTGCAAGCATGTATATCTGTAACCTACCAATCCATATTGGAGCAGCGTGGTAGATCTTAGATACAACCTTTCTCTCCTAAAACGGAGAGAGAAGGCGTATACCCAGCAGTGGGATAGTAATAGGCCGCTACTTTAATTTTTTTAATCAGAAATAACTTGGCTTTTTTCGACTATTACTGGAGTGAAAATCTAGAAAATAGAACTTGTACAGTTCTTATTTTCTAGCAAACTCTGAGAGAGCCTATTTTTAAAGTTAAAAATGTAATCTAAGCTGTAATTTCGTAAGTCAATAGAATGAGAGCTTCAACTTGTCTATTTCTTTTTAAATTCAAAGAACAACACAACGTAACATATGTATAAGGGACGTTCCCATTTTTATCACGAATCTCGATCCTTCACACGAAGCGGGGGAAGACACATGGATATTGAAGAATTAACTCGATTTCCCGACGATAAAGCAAGAAGGAGAAATCTCATTAACTGCGATACGTTTATCTACTTGTGATGAAGATTTGTGCGGTACCTTTTTTATGTCAAAATCATGAAATGGGAAATATTTGAATAAGTATAATAAAGAACATGTTTAAATTATAATACAGGAAAATAATAAATTTCGAATCCTTTAGGTTTATCATTATGCCAAAATGTCATGAATATTCCAGTAGTACCTGGCTATATATCATAAAAAAATTACTTAACATATCCAACTGATGTAGATTCAAATAGATATCTATGCCGAATGATTTATTTAGAAATACACCGGAAGTAGGTACAAAAGGATCTGATTGGTATCCAGCTACAACCACTCTTAGAACCCGATCACTAAGATAAGACTTAAACCATTTCAACAGTGTTCCATGCACTCCGTAATGCCGAAGTTTCCTTACCAGGATGTTATGATCCACTTTATCGAATGCAGATGCAATATTCATTAAGAATCTCAAATAAAAATCTAATTCGGTTCCTTGTCATTACTTAGCCTATATATTTTACATCGATTTGGTAGTTAATAAAGATTGCCAAATAAAAAGAAAACAACATTCTGCAAAAAAAATTTTAAAATATTTATAAAACAGTTTTAGATAAACAAGACGTGTATAAAATTTCAAAAATAATTACGGTTCTCTTTTAATTTTTAAAAACAATGTTAACATGTTAAAATTGATAAAATAATTTTTGATTCTAAGAATATTAAAATAGTATTCTTAATAAAGAAGATTAAATTGAGAATTTATGAATTTTCGAATTCCATAATTTATCCAATTAAGTTTTATTTAAACACTGAATCAAATTAAATTGTTACTTTAATCTTAATCGATCTTCACCTAATTATGTACTATTCTCAATAATTAACAATTCTCTTCTCAATTTCTCTATAATAATTTATTTAGATAACATTACCTCTACAGGTTTTTTAAATTTTGAACTAAATACGTTCAGACTTGAGTTTATTTTACTTCTAATAATAAGACGTGTTATTTATTACATTGATAGTATCATATAACCAGTGACAATGCTTCTAATTAAGCAACGCGTAAGTGAACGGACGTTCAAAAATTTTCCAGTGACGTTTTAAAATATAATGGGGTGTTTTATTTGCTTAATAAATTCATTAGGAAGTTATAAAAAATGTTATTTAGATACAAATATGAAATAAATTCAAGGGGAAATTGTATTTGTGGTGTTAATTTTAATGGTGTGTATGATGTTTATCTACACGTGTTATGTAATTAAGAGATCGTAAATGATAGATATAACATTGAAATAATGGTGTAAAAATTCTATGTGGCATGGTATGCCTACTCCATATTTAAATCTAGGTATTTGGAACATTTTATTTCAAGAAGTTTTTCGGTTATAAGATGCAAATTTGATAGTTGTATGACATGATAGTGGCAAATCCAGATTGATTTGAAAATCAATTAATATATGCAATTATTAGAATTAGGGGTTGTTTTGCAGGGTTCCATAATCCAATATTATATAATATTCCTATAATCCACAATAAAGAAATTTTTAATCGCAGAGTAAAGCAAAATAATATTACTAAAAAGGCTGTAATATTCCTTCGTTACGGGCCGAATATATCACCAAGATTATCTTAGTAAACCTGTGGACTGTACTACACATTATCATATCTTATGCATGTTTATAGAAATACTAAAACGAATATAACAATATTAATATTACTTTTAATAACTATAATCGTGGATCATAGGATTTTTTTTCATTATTTTTGTAATACCTAATTTATTTCCTCAGTCACAAAATCTTATTATATACTAACTGCCCGAGACCTCATGCGTGTACCTCAAAATTACTAGTACAATAATTAAAAAAATATTGAATTGTTGTGCCTACTCCAAAATCTGTCTTATTTTAATGTGTTAACGTGAATTACAAATACTGCCACAGTATATAGATAAATTCCATATACAGATATATAAATATAAATCAAAATATACAACAAATTTTTCACAAATCGCCAAAACACTAAAATATAAAACAAATTTTAATCTAAAGTACACTATCTAAAGTACAGTATCTAAAGTACTAAAGTACCTCAAACACAACAAGTTTTGAACTATATTTGTCACTTAATGGCCATTGAAATAAGGTTTAAATATTTAAATAGTCGTTAATTTAATGTATAAAACTTACTTGAACACTTACTCGCATTGCAATCAATTTACTTTGCCTGATTAATATAGGAACGAACAAAACTTCAGTACAACATCATATAACCACTGCATTTCACACTGTACGGGCAGTACGTAAGAAAATTAATAACATCAGTTACAAGACCGGTGCATTGTCGTAATGAACTATCAACTGAACCCGGAGCTACCTGTGGCTCGCCTTAATAGCCTCTAATAATATTTTATGGCCATTACCTTTGTAAACAAGTGTAAAACGTTTTTACCGCTTTACATACAATTGCGTTGAATAGCGTTCCGATTTCAAAATTTAAAAGTGGAACATTGATGCGCCGAAATACAATGACGTTCTTTTTTAATAATTCGTCACATGTTTTTTTTATTTCATTGCTCTCTTTGTTTCATTGTGTTTTAAGTTTTAAAAATTGTCTTTTATTTTTTAGAGAAAGCACAGCACGGTGAAGTATCGTTCTAGGAAGTCGCCGACGGGATGGGGATGTGCCAAAAAGAGATAAAGTAGTTTTATTGATCTATACGGACGTTCGGGCGGCGCGAGTGCGAGTTGAATGAAACGAAGATAACTTGCCGCCCCAACTTCGTCCGTCCCTATTATTCGCTACTTAAATCGTATAGCGCCGTCCCACTTGAGCCACGTGACCTAAGCAGGGTGTAACTCACCCTACAACGGCCATAACTTACTCATAGCGATAGGCGGTACTGTCGCGAAAAACATGTCCACTTTATTTTTATTTTTAACCAGTTTTCTACTTTTCTCTATACGCTGATAAATGGTTTTATTGCAACACATTTATTTTGTACTTGTAGCTTTAGCATTTTATAAACGACTAGCTCTTTTATATTACACCCATTTCTCTTTTCTGATGTTTTAGATCTCCTCAAGATTAAAGACTATGGAGACCGTTTAGCCATAAATGAATAATATATATTGTTACCCTTAAAATGGTTTTTAAATAGTGAATTTGTATGTAAATTTTAGACTAAGTAGATAATAAGTAGAGATCTGATTACACGAGCGTAAACAAATAAACGATCGTTCATCGTTATTTGATTGCTTTAAAGTAAAATATTATTTTGGTATAATCCGCGATTAGAGAAAATCTATGTAATGCTAAAAGTAGTGCACCACGCTGTCCGTACTTTATGCATAGAGGATTTATAAACCGCATTACATTATTAGGACTGCACACATTCACTACCACAATCTCAACAATCGTTGCTCCCCCCGTGACCGAAGCATTATCAGGAGATAAACTCCGTGACAAAATCGCAATTTTGCAATTTTGTGGTTATCATGATTAAACTATAACTTCCAATTGTCTGGCCAGTTGGCGCAGTGGGTAGTGACCCTGCCTTCAGCTCCGCGGATCGCGGATTCGATTCCCGCCGAGGGCCAACATTTTCTATAAATTAATTTGTTGGTCTTTGAGCCTGGGTGTATATTTGTATTTAAGAATGTATTTAAAAAATATATATGTATATATTCACCAGTTGTCTCTCACCCATAACAGAAGTATTAAGTTACTTACTTTGGAGACGACCGTGTGTGTAAGTGTCCCATATATTTATTATTATTATTTCATACTTCTTTTTTCCTAAAATGAGGTACAATATTTTTGCTTTAGATATACATTACGCAACCAAAAGCCATATATTAGTATTAATAAAAGACCAAAACATTAATCTCTTAACCATACCGGGAAATATCTTTTTATTTGGCGCTGTTCATACCAAATGTGCATCACATAAATTACACCGCTCCTTCATTATTTCCCTCTCTTTCGTGCGACCATCTTCGGCGCTTTATTAACAGGGTCAATCCACCGGGGTCTATACAAGAAAAAAAAATTGAAATCTGATATTGTTATTAATCAAATGTTTTATAAACTTATTGTATATAAATATCAGAACTTTCGGTAGCTTACCTAACATAAGAATTTTTGCTTAAGAATTGCTTTATTTTTTAAGGATTTTCTAAATTTGTTATTAATAATAGCATAAGCGTGTCAAATTACCTATACACTTTACCTTGATTACCATATTTATACATAATATCAATTGTACAGTTAAACACATGTACAAATTGACTGACCCGTTGGCGCAGTGCGTAGTGACCCTGCCTTTAGCTCTGCGGGTCGTGGGTTCATTTCCCGCCAATGACCAATATTTTCCATAAACAATTTGTTGGTTCTTCGAGCCTAGGTGTATAATGTATATAAGTATTTAAGTATCCAATGAAAATTATATATGTAGGTATATATTTACCAGTTGTCTGTCACCCATAACACAAGTATTGAGTGTCCCATATATTTATTATTTATTATTAGGTATTAGATATTATATTTATAAAATAAAACTTTTAATTTAAAAAAAAATTCAAGCAAAAGCGCCTCAAATTGTCTCAAATTGTCAAATCTACTCAAAACCTTGTTTTAAAATATTAATACATTATATCAATTTTACAATCATACACAAGACAAATGTATCAATACCTATTATATATTTATATCTTAAAATGTTTAGGTATTAACCCATTATAAAATATATATAATAATAAAATAAAATATGATAAAGAATAATATTTAAAAAAACATCTATGATTCTAAAGAATATCTACAATAATGTAAGCTCTTAATGTAGTGCAATTAAATCTAAATGGATACGCTATAATTTATTATTTACACAATTAATCGACTTGAATTCGATGTTTTTAAAAAATCAATCAATAAATTTTACCCAAAAAACGCTATTCAAAAAAGCGGCTCACGTCTCAAATCATAACAACTTTATCTGTTTACAAAATTAATTTGAAGTGCCACTAAAAGTACTAAAGGCCGAGTACAATCGCGGCCGAGGTGTTAACCGATCGTAAACGTCAACTTAACGATGGCGATAATCGTAAACGTCTCGTAAAACAAATAATTAGCTTGTGAACCTCGCGAACATCTGTTGAATGTTGCATATTTTGGATTTAAAAAAACGAAATATGCATATTTGAAATTAATTATTCTTAATTATTAATGTTTGAGTTATTTTTTCTTTTTATGTAGCCGTACCTTTTTCCAAATATTTAAAATCCAATTTATGTGGTTATCTTTAAGTTAAACAAATTAAACGCTCTCAAGTCGCCTTTAATTCTATATTTACCGAACTATGCGTGTTGCCAGTTATAATACTTACTAAGTAATTTTAAGCCCCAAATAAGGCTAGATTTATATAACAAATATTTGAAAAGCTGGAATACAGTGATTGCATCTTAGTATTCAAATTGTATATTTAATGAGAAATCCATTAAAGAAACAGAATTATTGACGCAGTTTATAATCCCGAATGTATACGTATTTCTAACAGATCATCGTTAGAGTTTCAAGATGTTAGAACAGTGATCCCACACCGCAATGTTGATATATAAACTATCACAGTTAACATGATCACAAAAAGTTGCAAGCGACTGGATTCAAGTGGCACAGAAGCATCTGGCGTCGAAATCCCTTTAAGAGACCTAACCCTCACAACAATAGCTCATTATATATAACGCTAACTGTAGTTTTTTTATTTATTTAATGCATAACTAAAACTATTTAATACTTATGCCACTATCATCACTATACAGAGAAATTATATTTCTATTTAAATTTGTTACATACACCTACCTAGTAAGTTTTTGCAATGTGTCAAGTTAAAATAAGTTACGTTTTGTGTACATATATGTATCTCATATACAATTAGTATCTAGCAACTGGCATCAAAAAAATGTTTTATCACGATAATTTATTACCATGTCTGTAGAATGAATAAAACATAAAACTAAAAAATATATATGAAATAAAATATTGAGTAGGGTAAATCTATGTAGAAGCATAGATTCAGTTACTTTTCTTTTAATAATAATAAAAAATTAATACATTATATATGTACATACCTGCTAAGTTTATTTACTTTTTTTATCACAACAATATTATTTTAATAGTAGACCGCTATTTGGTTTGTGATGTTTCTTAACAGACACGCCATCTATTGTCAAGTAGAAACTAATCAATATTCTTAAGACAAAAACTTTTATTGACTATATAATTAATATTTACAACAGTTACAACATAGTAAATGCGATATAATGGAGGTATATAAGTAAATAATAATATAAAAAAATACTCATTAGACATCTTTATTATTAAAAAGATATGTAAAGTATTAAAAAATATAAAAGTAGGTAGTGAGGAATGTTGAATTCTAAACAATAGGTATATTTATTCATAAGTATATTTTTAAAAACTCAATATTAAAAACTAGAAAACAAATATCACAAAAGATAACATAAACTAAAATCGCCCCGACACAAAGTATTGATGTTCTAGTATCAAAACTGACAACTCGTCGCCCATTTGAATGAAGCTTTATAGCCTCATAAAACTTCGCTTGCGGTAATAAAGTGATTTATCCCATAAAGTAACAGCTGATCGTCGTGATTACGCACAATGCGAGCGGACTCATAATTTTACAACCAATTTACAAACAATAAAAGTCGGTCTCCTGTCTTATACACCCATTTACCCTCCGATATCTCCATATTCGAGACCGAAGTCGCAGCTCGTAAGTTTTATAGCTCTGTTCCCAATAAAGCCATAACTTTTAGAGGACAATTTCAATATCTCGTGAAAACTAGATGGCGCACATCGCTCAAATGAAACTCAACGCCATCTGTGCACATATCAACGAAGCTTTTTATGGGCCATTTGACATCGTCAAGCTGTAACATAAATGTTTTATGAGGTCGAACGATGACGCTACCATAGCATTGCGTACGTTATACTTTGATATTGTTTTTAATTTGGTAAACTGATCAATAGCAAATGTGTAGGTATTTCTTATTATTGTGAATAACGTAAAAAATTAAATATGTACTATTATAATGTTTATAATAAGTTGTTTTAACCATAACATACCATATTACGTCGAAATTAAAGTAATTTTTACAAGTGTTGATTACTAGTCTGAACCAAGATATGTATAAAGAAAACTTCATGCAAATAAACTGCTGATATATGAAGTCTTGTTATATGAAGTGGTTGGCAATATACAGAATTGTAAATTGCATCATAAACATTTAAACCGCCACTGAACTACGCATCGTCGCGTCGTCGGCAACATTCCCGCTTTTTTTAGTTCTCTATTATGCCGCTATCACTTTACAGCACTGTTGTAGGCCGCTATAAGCGACATCTATCTTCATAAAGCTGAACTTTCTCGGAAAGCTTATGATCGCCACATTGTAAATATAATGAATCAGTGAACAATATCTGTTACAATTGAACAAATGATATTGATACAACTCATAATTATGTTATATACATTTATCATTGGGTGTAATTGTTTCATTTCATATTTAGAAGAATAAACAGTTTTTAGTTACAGGATAGATGGCGCTAGTTGTAATTAATAAGCGTTAAAAATTACAAAAGCAACATAAGTTAAGTAAAATGAATATACATACTTTGTATATGTACATAGAAAACATAAGTTTAGATTTTATGGCTAGCTTTAATTATTTTTAAATTATATAATATATAAATATGTTGAGATTTACCTTGCGGATTTGGAAAGTATGCTAATTTTAATTAAAATTAAAATAAATTAAATTAAATTTCGTCGATACATATATCGACCCCAATTCACTTTAAGTTTAAATCAGAACAGAGATTAATTGGATCTAAGGTACATCACATCGCACTTTATAATTTATAGATATTTGTCTCATCATGCAGAATTTTTCAAATTCACTGAAAGCCCAGGTCGATAATTTATTGGCGTCAATATTTAGAGGAAAGTTCGCGATTAAAGCTTAGGTATGTGATATAAAAATAAAAAAGCTCATTCAAGCATGGTTTGAAGATAGCATATTAATAAGACGATGTTAGTTATCATTGATAAATCATTGAGGCTTTGATTCGGATGCATTAAACTTAAGCTTTTGCAATCTAAGTACTTTTTAATTCGACGTTTTGCACCTCCAGGGCCTTTTGACCTTTCTATCTAGCTGCTCCTAAAGTATTTACACTGCTGCGAACTTCGGGTGGTTTTAACCATTACTACCCGAAAGTTTTGCCGTGTGGTTAAGTAGAATAGACCACCCTCATTTCTTACAGAGGTGTCGTAAAAGGCGACTAAGGTAAGTCGACCAGTCATGTGGTATCTGGCTGAGTTGAATAGACCACCCTCATTTCTTACTGAGGTGTCGTAAAAGGCGACTAAGGTAAGTCGACCAGTCATGTGGTATCCGGCTGAGTTGAATAGACCACCCTCATTTCTTACAGAGGTGTCGTGAAAGGTGACTAAGGTAAGTTCACCCACCGTGTGGTATCCGGCTGAGTAGAATATACCACCCTCTTTCTTACCGAGGTGTCGTAAAATACGGCTGAATTAAGTCGACGTCAGGCAGGTGGCCGGTCGTAAAATACGTAGCCAACAACGGTGTGCAGTTATTTGACAAAGAAGGTACGGTAAACTACGGTAAAAAAAGAGAAGGCTTAACAGCAGAGATATTAACAGGTCGCTACTATTACCGGAAATGACGCATATATATTTTGGGATGTCACTAACATTTGTGCAAAGTACAATGGAAATGAAGGTTACAAAGAAAACGATATTTTTCCATTGTTCCACATACCGGTTTAAACACATTGACACGGCATCAATTATGTATCTCTCAACGTTATCAAGTATCGTATAATTTAGTTTACTGTTAAGAATTTACACGA
The DNA here is from genome assembly GCA_029227775.1 of Morpho helenor. Lineage (NCBI taxonomy): Eukaryota > Metazoa > Arthropoda > Insecta > Lepidoptera > Nymphalidae > Morpho > Morpho helenor. Next base: position 6,220,225 of record JARGCU010000020.1, read on the forward strand.
AAAATAAAAACATGTTCGTTAATATAAAAACGCAGTTTAGCAGCCGTGAATTGTATATCTACTAATATTAGAAATTTGTCAGAGTATTCGTTCAGAGTTATGTTCGTTAAAACTATATGCTATAAGAGATTAGAGAAATCTATTTGTTGCTAAAAGTATGATTACTATCAGTGTTCATACCTTATATACTCGTATGTAGGATTTATAAAACGTATACTAAAATCCACCACGAAAGTTAGCTAAAACAAATGCATTACTGCTGAACTATACTTGTGATTTTTTATGGCATAAAAATATGAACCCTTTTACCCAGTAGTTGGATTTAAATACGCAACTTGATTGCCGTCTAATATGTATAAATATTTTAAAAGTTTAAACCCTAAAATTGGCTTAGTAAAGTAATTGTAGCCAAAAAATAATTAGTAAAAAACATAGAACTAGCGCCAATGAAACAATTACGTAGCTATTATTAATTAACCTAGTCAATTAATAATCAAGCAAGGTTATGAATAGACTTAATTTTATATAGCAATCTTACACCTCGATCGTATAAAAGCAAAATCTGTTCATAACGCAAAACCTAACTAGAAAGTAAACATTATCTCATACTTATTTATGAGCAACGTACAAAATATATCCAACTTCGTAATCCGGCTAATTACATTTCCCAGTTCTAATCCACTGAAACCGAACCTTTTACATAAATTCTATCTAAAAAGTTACCCGATATCGAGGGTAATTATAAAAGCGGGGTGAGTGACAAATCCTCTAATAAAACAACAAGGAAATAATTCGGGGTATAAATCGCCCTCTCGGTGTGAATAGAATAGCAATTATTTGGTTGAGTAGCTACTTACACTTTTTGGAGAGCTACCTCTGGAATTCGCTTGAAACTCGAGTTATATATCGAGATATAATTTCAAAACAAGTTTCTGGCATGTATTTATATGAACTGAATTTTTCCTACCCTTTTCCTTAATTATAATTTATTGAACAACCTATTATATTCAAACTAATAATATGAATGTGAAAGCGTCTATCTCTCACCCTATCACTTCTAGTCCTATCGAGCATTATGAAAGAAATTCGGTACAATTGACGTTTATACATTGGCGTTAACATATAGGATTAATTTTCACTTTGTTTCCAGGAACTGAACTACATACTTTCACTATGATAGTGTATTGTGGTGGCGGTGGTGGAAGTTTGTGCATGTTTTTTTACGAATCCTGCATGTATCAGGTATGAAAATGGATTGTCCACTCTACATTTAGCATTATATATATTATGTATTTTACTTCATCGCGCATTATAACAAAATAATTTTATTATTTCTTTTGTATTATGGATCTCCGCAAAGTAAAAAAGTTTAAAAAGTAACTTATGATTCTTACGTAAATGTTTTATAACTAAGCATTATCGAATAAAATAATTCTATCGTGTGTTTCGAGTGAGTTCCTATGGTTGACTTTATGCTTTCCCCATTCTTATTAGACCTCTCTCACACTTCAGGAACTCTGTTTTTGCAAACCTTGTAGGAGGCCATTTTTAAAGGACAGCGAAATGACGAGGTTGGTTCTAATTTAATATTATATATATTTAAGAGTATTAATATCATTTAACTGTTTTCTTATATACATCTATATACCAACCTTTTTTTCTAAGCATATCTAATCCAGTGTTTAATTCCAGATACATTATATGTCTCTTTTACTGTCTGTTTGTGTTTTTGTATGTGTGTGTATGAGAGCGAGATTAGTAAGTATGCATGCTATTAAATGTATGATGTAATTTAATTTTTCATTAAGACGTTAAATGATAATGTACTCCCATATCTTTAATTTTTAGTATATCTTCGTAGAATTAACCGATACAGGTCTATAGTTGGACCTAGGTATTTTTGTATTAATACAATTGAATGCTATTATAACTATGGCTTGATTAGTTTCATGGCATTTCTGTCCCCTTTTTAGTCCATTTATGACAAATAAGGATACAAATAAGGATTAAAACACTAAACGGTTTCCTATTGATTACCAAGAACAGTTCTGTCAATAAATATTTCCGCTTAATAATCATTATCATTCTCCTTCCTGTCCTTATCCCGCTCTAAGTGGGGTCGGAACAACATGCTACAAACATATTTTATTTTTATAGCATTATTATTTTAACATGATTTGGCTACGTATTTTACGACCCGCTGCTTGCCTTACGTCAACTTACTTTAGTCGCCTTTTATAACATCTCGGTAATTAGGGAGCTCTATTGTACTCAGCCTCAGCCATACCACATGACGAATCAACTTACCTTAGCCACCTTTTACGAAAACTCGGTAAGAAATGAAGGGGTCTTTTTTAATCAGCCGGACACCACGGTGGTCTATTCTACTCAGCCGGACACCATACGGCAACCGCTTAAGAATATTAATAATATAATACATTATACGTGAATCTGATTTTCGACAAGTTAACTTCTATATTTAAGAATAATTCAACTATAATACTATTTGAAATCATAACATACTTCATTTATGGAAAAAATTGATTAGCACTAATCAAAGTTTGTTATCATTACATGCGATAGTGGTTTAACTAATCACTGTATATTTTCCATTAAAACAACGTATACCTAAAAAAGTCCAATCTAAAAGTTAATAAGAGATAAAATCCAATAGGCTTCTATTTTAATCTCGCTGGAACAATACCGCGAGTCAGTGTTTCGGGTAATAAAGAATGATAAATAAAGATATACGCCGTATCTTCAGAGAAGACGGATAGGGGTCGTGCAGGGCCCGAGAAAAAGTTGAAGGGTTTAACCCTTCCACGGTTATTTACTAGACGGTTGTGTCGCTACGGTTTGATATAGTTTTCAGTTATCTACATTGTAAGGGTTAAGCTTTATACAGAACGCTACAGTTTTATAAAAAATCTATTTGTTGATTTGGATTTGATTGGATTATTAACGTAGTTTTAACCCTTGCATTTTAGATCAATAGATCAGCAATAAATAATAATAATAAATAAATATATGAGACACTTACACACACGGTCATCCGTCCCCAAATTAAGTAACTTAATACTTGTGTTATGGGTAACAGACAACTGGTGAATACACTTATATATTTTTTAAATACATACTTAAATACAAATATACACCCAGGCTCAAAGGCCAACAGATTCATTTATAGAAAATGTGTCAACATTTTCTATAAATGAATCTCGGCGGGAATTGAACCCGCCGAAATTCGGAATCTCGGAAACGGCTCCAACGATTTTCCTGAAATTCAGCATGTAGGGGATTAAATACAAATTTAAGCAAATGTATAAAAAAACGAATTAGGTATTATAAATGTGTAGTATATACATATATTATAAATATAGTATGTATGTAATGTCGACGGCTCTGGCGTACGGAAAAACTCTTATAAGTTTAAGTTTGTTAACGCAAAAATTATGTAAACTTGAATTTTTTGTGTAATAAATAAATAAATAAAAAATATACACCCAGGCTCAAAGATCAACAAATTCATTTATAGAAAATGTTGGCCTTTGACGGTAATCGAACCCGCGACCCGCGGAGCTGAAGGCAGGGTCACTACCCACTGCCCCAACGGGCCAGTCAATAGTCAATGCGCCAATGGTCAAAGCTATAGGTACTGAGCTCGCAGGCTCTACATTGCTAGTACATCCAGAAGAAAAACAATGTCTTAATGTCTGAAATATTACTATGAATTAATATATCGATTCTTTACCAACGTTTTAACTATGTATATATGTTTAAGATAAATTTCATTCATCAGCCTTCTGCCCTTATTCCACTCTAAGTGGGGTCGGTACAATATGTTATAAACATGTTATCACATGATTTGGTTACGTATTTAACCGGCCGACTGCCTGACGCCTACTTACCTTAGTCGTCGTCGTCGTCGAAGGTGGTATATTCTACTCAGCTGGATACCACACGGCTTTTTAAGATAAATTTCATTATATAAATTAAATAGATTGTTGTAGTGAGCTATTCATCAGTCTTATCGATAATAATTATATAACTATTATAGTACATTTATAGAACAAACAGTTAGGTATGTGTAAAATACAAAATATTATCTCAAGTATTGAAAACATTTCTGTCATACATGTGTATGGAACACCTGTTAAAAAAATATGCAATATCTAATCAACTACTCCACTTCCTTATTTGTTACGGCACTAGATATAAAGAAGTAGTACCTACTACTTCTCAGTCAATTTCTTTAAGACTAGACAACTATTTGATAAATTGAATTCAAAATATTTATTATTGCGTTTTATATACCATATATTTGACCTCTCAAATAAAAATTTAAGCTAACCGATTTAAAAATATTTACTAGAATTTTCTTCGTAATTTTCAAAGAACAACAGGTGCTTATTAATTGAAACAAGAATACAAAGTATATAACATACAATTGCGGTAAAATAGTTGTAACAAATGTCAAATAGGGAATTGGAAATCGCTCAATGCTACTATCTAATGATCCATTTAGCTATCTACTTAGGCTGTAAGCAATCATTAATTAAACAGACAATTATAAAATACTAGCAATCGCCAGCGGCTCTGCCCGCGTGGAAATATGTCAAAATACTATATAACGTTATGTAGTATTTTGACAACCATTAAAATGGTTAAAGTGGGTTAACCTTAAAAGCTAGACATATGCTGTCGCGGAGTTTTATTTAAAACTGTTAGATGGGGCACAATTTTATACTACATAATTTTTGAATGACTATTACCGTTTACTTAGCGCACGCAAGGAAAGTTTTAAGCTTTATCGTTTTCGTTCTATTTTTTATTGCTGCTCCTCCCCTATTCATCTTAGCGTAATGTTATATAACCTATAGCCTTTCTCTACAAATGGACTATCTTACACTAAAACAATTTTTGAAATCGGTTTAGTAGTTTTTGAGATAAGCGCGTTCAAACAATCAAACAAACTCTTAAGCTTTATATATTAGTATAGATTTACACTTTCAATGATATTTAATGTATATATAGCTTTCCTTTTGAGTTTTTTGTCATATTTCTAGAAAGCAGACGTATAGAACTAGATCGAAGAAAGTTAATTGTGTTAACCAACATGCCTATGTGTGGTACATAGCTTACAATGTAGGTGTAAATAGAAGGCCAATGCTGTTTATCATTATCTTGGAGTGATGAATTAATGAGGATCAAGTTTTTGCTTTATATAAAGAATTATACCATTTATATCGGCACCAAGTTTGTAAGAGCCGTCTGTGAGACTACCTAACCTTTACTCTAGTAAAGGTTAGGTTAGGTTAAACCTCTAGGTTGCAAATTTTAACCCCGGACTGGCATAATACTAAAAAAAAACGGATTTATTTGTTTAATACTTACAACTCATCATGCTCTTTTCTGTAAAGGAAAACATCGTAAGGAAACTGTTTTTTTAGGATCAAGAAATTTACATCAAGAAATCCAGGTAGGTCTTAGCTCAAATACTATTTCTTAAAATCCGCATCAATTTTAAAACCATTGTTAATAAACATAAAAATAGTTATTATATATGTGTATATATATAGTCATGATCATCCTCCTACCCTCATCCCACTCTAAGTGATGACGCTACGTATTTTACAACCGGCCGCCTGCTTGACGTCAACTTACCTTAGTCATAATTTACGAAACTTCGGTAAGAAAGAGGGTGGTCCATTCTACTCATGCGAATACCATACGGTATGTCAACTCGCCTTAGTCGCCTTTTACGACACCTCGGTAAGAAATGAGGGCGGTCTATTCTATTCAGCCGGATACCACACGGCATATGTGTATATATAGTGATGTATTAAAAAAAACAGTAATGAAATAATGTAAAAAAGTGTTCAAAAACATGAACCTTGGATGTCTATTGCTTAGGAGTTAACACCATAGACGGCTGTACAAATTAAATAATTTCCAGCGCATTTATAAAATGCAATACCCATTCAAGTCCATGCGTGCTAAGCCTAGTAAATAGTTGGCTATAATAAATCAACGGGACGCATGCGCTGTTCGCTACGCACTCAATTAACAACTGCGATTTCAATTAAAACGCCTCCAACGATTTACTGCTTTTCTAATTTATTCACTTTTGCCGTTGGATGCTCTCGATTGGTTACGGAAGATTGGATACGCGTGAAGGAGGAATTTAATATTTACATAGATATATGTGACTATCCCTTACAGCATACTGGTCTTCAGGCAATATTGTTTTGCTCGAACGAATGAAATTTCCAAACAAACCACTGTCTCCTAATGTTAAATTATATGTATTCCAATATAAGTCATCTCTAGGAAAATGAATACTGAGTTATTATTATTCTTACTCGTTTTGTAATTATCTAAAACATGTGCAAAAATAATAGAGGAGTACATTTTAATTTTAATAATTTAATTTTGTAAGTAGGTATACTTCTAAATTTATACGAATAAATATGGACTTTTAGATTTTATTTTATAAAATAAAAATAATAATTTAAAATAAACTCTATATAATAATATGGGTCCGTAATCATTAATAGGTATGCTCTAAACCTACATGAAAATAGTTGAAAAAATTGATTTATTGTTTAATTAAGAAACGCCATCCCTAGTTCAAAGCCAATACAACGCTTTCGATAAGGTTGTAAGGGAAGTCTGGCGATATGAAATTTTAAGTCCAGCGGTAAGACCTGTGATTTTCAAAAGGCTCACGGATTCAAACCCTGGGCAGATAGCAATGAGTGTATCTAATTGTTAATTGCAATTTATCACGCGCTTTTCGGTGAAGGAAAACATCGTGAATCAACTTGCATATGTCTAGAGAATTCTGGGGAACGGAACTAACCTAACCTAACCTAACCTACCAATCCGCAACGCACCGTGGGGAGTTTTAGCTCCAACCCTTCTCTCCAAAAACGGAGAAAGGAGACCTATGCACAGCAGTGGGATAGTACCAGAAATATTAAATGAAAAATAAAATTCGGAAAAAAACATTGTAAGCAGAAAAATAGAAAATTAGATTGATTGGATAATTATAGAAAATATATAATAAGAGTGTATAATAATATCTGTATTTGTGTGGAAGCAAATTCGGGCTCTCACACAAGTTAGAATACGAATGTATTAGGCACACATTGCGAGTTGCGAGCTTGTATATATCTATACTTGCTATCAAACCAAATTCGTATGATTTATTACATACTGTATCAAATACAGGTCTTGTATCTAATTCTGAAATTATTAAGTCCTATTAAGGTACCACCATGTACCTACCGTACGAATTTACAAAGCACATGACAAAACCTGGCTTTAAGTTTCAAACTTTCGCCTTCCTTGAGCGAGTAATTCAAAAAGTGTAAATAAATTTTACATAAAAATTAAGTGTACTTATATGGAATAAATGTCATTATACCATTTACCCTTTTATCACTGTATAGCGTGCTTATACGTGATATTTCATTTTGCATAAACGGTGCCACGCCTACAAAATGTCTCTTGAAAACTGTTTAAAAGTCTTTACGGCTCTCCTGATTTGAATGGTAAAAGATAAGTTACTATATATTAATAAATTATAACGTAATAACATTGAATTATGTGCAATTATGTAAATATTAGGCTAAGGAGAGCTAAAATGGATTAAGTTTTTTAATATTATACAACCACCGAGTTTCTTGCTGGTTCTTCTCGGTAGGAACAGCTTTCTGAACCAGCAGTAGAGTTGACGATTCAAAAGCACTTGTTTACAAGTTTATTTTAATTAAAGAATATTTTAAATTTGAATGTGAATACCTTTTTAATATACCTACTTGCTACCAGAACTTAATTTTACGCAACAGTTAAGCTAACAATAAGTAACCTACGGATAAACAACTATTTCAAACCTTAAACTATATTTAGTTATCGGGTAACAAATATAAAATGTCAAAGGACAGATATTTCTTGTTAGTAACGAAGAAGTATAAGACAAAATTGCATTAGTCTTGAAAGATTTGGTACTTTAATGTGGAATGTAAACAATCGAGAAAGCCAACCGAACACAACCTAGTAATAAACGTTGGAAGCCCAATATGTTGCGCATGTTTGGAGACGAAATAAAGGTAAGTTAAACGCAACATTGTGCTGCTTGCTTAATGTCTCATAGTGAAGGTTAAGTTAAGTTGGGGAATATTAATAACGGTAGAGTAGTATAGTGATGACGTGTTTTACTAATTCTGCAAGTATGAGGTATATAATCGAATAATGCATCCATTTTATCGATCTTCTTTACTCGCCGATTTAAATTTAGCATAGTAATGCTAAATTTAAATGCTAAATTAAAATCCTTTTTTTGAGGCTAGAATACTAGTCTAAAAAAAAACCTAAAAAAAAGGATTGGATATTTTTTTGGTGTAATCGGGAAAACAAATAATCAAATAAAATACATCAAATCAAATCAAGCAAACGCAGATTTTAGCTAAATAAATCAATATGACTACTGTACTATGGGATATAGAGTAATACCTCCCTTTATAAGTTATTTTATAATATTATATCCCAAAAATCAATAGCATCTTTTAAACGTTTTTCCTCAGATATTGAGATATTGAGAAACCGCCAAAAATCAGCAAATAAACAATAGGTAATATTAAAATCCAAATACTTCAAGTAATTTATCAACTATCGAATATAAATTACCAAGCACATTGTATTTCAGAGAGAATGCACATATAATTCCACTTGATTGCTATTGGGAATACAATAATAAAAATACGGGCGGCATATAATTTGTCACCCGCCACCGCAAAACCACACCTCGGGTTTTATGACATTCAGAGTCATAAACCAATAAAATGAAAGTTGGAAGCGAACAAGCGATAGATAATGAACTTTTATTGGTCAGTTTTACAACAGCCCCTAGAGGACTGTTGAGTTGTAAATGAGTTTGACTTAACTACACGCGAGGTTATTATGTACGGACAAATGTTTGTAACTTTATTCTGATTGGCAGCTAAGTTACCTACAAAAAAGAAAATAAAAAACGGGAATTCCTTTTGCCTATATTACCTTATATGTTTTATTGCATATCATCGTACACATTATATCAGTAAATGTCTATTGGACAAAAATTGTTCTTCCAATTTTTATCGTTCAGAATAATAACTACCGCCCTGAACTCTAGCCGTTTCTTCGCACCCGCTAGAGTAAAATCCCGTTTCTCTTTTGTAGAGAAGAGCTGATTAGCGGTGAATTCAGATAAATAATAATAATAAATATATGGGACACTTACACACACGGTCGTCTATCCTCAAAGTAAGTACTTAAAATATATACATATATACTTTTGAAAACATAATTAAATACAAATACATATCCATGCTCGAAGAATCAACAATTTTTTGTATAAAATGTTAGCCCTTCGGCGGGAATCGAACCCGCGACCCACGGAGCTGGTGTGAAATTCAGAAGACTTTAATAGATTTTCAAATTAAAATTAGAAAAAAAAGTTCTTGATAAAAAAATATAGGAATCCAGAATACAATATGTAAACTATATAAAAAGGACCAAAAAATAAATTACGTTTAAATAAAGCGTATCGCTTTGACGAGATAACCGCGAGACAACTTGTTTAAACTTAAATTTACGGAACTCGAAATATTATTCGGGTTTGGTGTGCAGATTTATTATTTTTGAATGTATATAAATTTTTTTGTACCCGGCATACGATAATAAGACACTCACCTCAAAATTATACAAATCCTAACGGCTTTAATCGTTGCAACGTGCAGGATGGGCAAGTGCATAAGCATCGTTGTGGTTGACATGCTGTAACAATACGTAGTAGCGTAGTAGTAGTATAGTCGTTAGTATCTGGCAAATCGCCTACCTATCAACCGACAATTCTCTAGCCCCCGATTAAAATAGAAATTGGAAGAACTGCATTAAACACTTCTATGTGTTTCGTATTCCATAGAAAAGAGATAGTTATAACATAAAGACGGCGTTGTCAAGTACCTATATTGCTAAACTACCATAAAAGACCTATGGTCAAGCAGGTGATTTGAACGGTTGCATCTATGATTGAAGATTCTTTCAATACCCATGTGCCAAATAAATACTCAAAACTATGCACATAAATTAATAAAGACAATAAAATACGTCCACGCTAAAACTTACAATCTTTGGAAAATTTGCATCAATTATCGAATTTAATTTAATAAATTTATTAAATTTAATAAAATACCTACTCTACATCGGACTCTAAAGCCATATAAATAACATACTCGAAATTAGCTCTACAATTACATTCATATTTAATTCTTGCTCACAGATTGTATTGTTCTCAAAATTTTCCATTGTACAATATATAAAAACCTACGCAATATGATTCTAGCTTTATTAACATAAGCAAAAACACTGTAATTTATGCGACATGTAACAATACTGTTTTTCGTGGCAGAGACGACTGATGGACATTGATAATGCCTCCAAATTTTAGCGTGATTGCTTATAGATCTTCTATTTAATATATTTATTGGACTATCGACTCCATTATCAGCGCAGTATGGTGTATTTCTACCACAATGTGCAAAGAGGTCTGAATTAAATTGGTAACGTCGATAGCAATAGGTGTTTTAACTACCACCTGCCTCTAATAATGGGATCAATAGTTTAGGAGACACTGTCACCGTCAATGTGACATCTGTAGATAGGTTGTTTTCTCGATTATTCTTGGCTAACCATGAATACACGGTTGCATCAATTGATTTTTTTAAATTTATTTGTACCCTATACGCTTTTTAAAACTTCAAATAATAATTTTTAGGCTAATCTGCATGGTTGTCCTATTAACTGAAATATATCACCTTCTCTAAAATATACATAGACATAGGCACTGGGGCTGAAACCAATGGGAAAAGATCGTCCTATAAAATCCTCTGATAATGAAACTCATTGAAATACCTAATTTTGAAAAGAACACCGAGTTTCTCGCTGGTTCTCGGTAAGAGCACCTTTCCGAACCAGTCGTAGCTTCATTGTAATTTGACGATTCAAAAGTGCTTGTATAAGCCAATTTGAATCAGTATTGAAACAGTTATTTCTTGTCTAGTGGAGTATATTTATCACTTCTGTATATATTAGTAACGTAAAAAACATAAACGTTTCCTAACCAAAGTGAAGTAACTGACTATTCATACAGTCCATAGATCTAATATTATTTTGCTAGTTACTTCGATGCTAAACACAGAGTTGAAAGACATCTATCATTTGATGGACAAATGCCCCTTATAGAGGTCGTCAATCGTCTCGACATATTATTAATTATTAAAATACATTATTAATTACCAGCATCACAACCATTTGCAGAGGAACCAGAGGAAGAAAAAATATCTACCATCGTTATTTTTCTTTAAGTGACGCCGAGATTAAGAGCCTCTATTTTATATATGGGCTTTGGCCACAGTTATAAATTAAAAATAGTCGAAAAACTAAAATACAATAACAACTTATTTAATTAATTATGATAATTTATTACATTTTCATGCATATGAATTACAAATTAGAATTAGTAAGCGCCTAGAGGTGGGTAACCTGTTATCTCTATTATTACTCTCAAGGTACCTCAATTGAAAATGTTGCTTGGTATAATTGAATATATTGCATGTTCCTAAAGGAAAAATCAAATAAATTTGGTTATAGCAATAATAAACAATACAAACCAATGCTCAGTTTTACAACTTAAGCATTGAAGTACCCTCAATAATGCAATACCTATGTGATTTTTCCCTGTTCCTTAAAATGAGGAATTTTTTAATCCCATATGTTACGCCTGTATATAAACATTCATTGTGCGAAATGTCATCAATATTGGTCAAGCAGATTATCAGCGAAAGCGTTAACAGAGAGACAAATTGAGTTTCTCATTTATAATATTACTACTTGTGTCCGCGGCTTCACTCGGAATCAGTGTGTCACAAAGTTTTTCCTGCGTTGTATTTCTATACTAATATTATACCTAAAGAGGAAAAATTTGTACGAATTTTTGTAATGTTTTCACACAAAAACTACTGGACGGATTTCAAAAATTCTGGGAAGCTGCATTTTCACTGAGCAACATAGGCTATATTATGAAAAATAGAAATCCGTTATAAAAATGTAATAAGTTGTAAAAAATTAGGCATAAAAATCTGTCATCGCATGCGCTGCGGAAATTATTGATGATATATTTAACAAAAATAAAAATATACTCCTATCCTATACTCCGACTAAGTAAACTTTTCACTGCCATGAGATGCCGGTGAAACCGCGGGAAACTAGTCAATCAATAAATAAAATACAAAATCGTAATAACTATTAAACCTTCCTCAAGAATTGCATTATATTTTACTGAAAGCAGTACACAAATTCGTTCAGACGATTTAGATAATATTGACCACATAGAGAAAGACAGTTTTTGTGGACTTTATAATCATCATCTTCCTGCCCTTATCTCTAAGTGGGGTCGGCACAACATGTTATAAACATGCTGTCACATGATTTGGCTGCGTTTTTACGACCGGCCGTCTGCCTGACGTCAACTTACCTCTGTCGTATTTTACGACACCTCGGTAAGAAAGAGGGTGGTCTATTCTACTAAACCGGATACCACTCGGTGGGTCAACTTACCTGAGTCGCCTTTTACGTCACCTCGGTAAGAAATAAGGTTGGTCTATTCTACTCAGCCGGATACCACACGGCGGGTCGACTTACCTTAGTCGCTTTTTACGACACCTCGGTAAGAAATGAGGGTGGTACTATTCATTTCAGTCGGATAGCACACGACGTTTTTGTGGACTTTATAATATGTATAGAATTATGGATGGAAGGCAAACATTTACACGGGCACACAGCGACTTATTGGTAGCAATTACAGCAAAGTGACTATTAAGTAGGCAGTTCTGTTAGATAGCGATTGTTTACGGCCTTAAGTATCCGAAGGCTCATTGCCGGTCACAATTAATAGCTGTCATGGATAGCGATATTTCGCGCATCGGCTATTGCGTGATTTTGTAGGGGTTAACTCGATTAAACTCGATGGGGCGGTTAAGCACTTTTGGTTTATGATACGTATGGGTTATAAAATGGGATGTTTATTAGAGAGCGCAGCTAATATATTATATATTTTAAATTATTGATGACTCTGGATCATTGTTTACTGTTATATCATCCTGCTCTATCCTACTATAAGTGGGGTCGGCACAACATAACAACAACAAACGATGTTTTTATAAACATGTCACATGATTTGGCGGCGTTTTTACGAACGGCTGCCTGCCTGTCGTCAACTTACCTTAGTCGTATTTTACGACACCTCGGTAAGAAACAGGGTGGTCTATTCTACTCAACCGGATACCACACGGTGGGTCAACTTACCTTAGTCGCCTTTTACGACACTTCTATAAGAAATGAGGTTGCTTTATTATATTCAACCGGATACCACACGGTCAATGTAAATAAATAAATCCAGCCGGTTTCTATACGTAAACTATGAATATTACTCACGATAGTTTAAATTCAAAAACAAATTACCTATCTTTAATATTTAAATAATTAAATCTTCTATATATAGGTATATTTATTTTATATAGATATATATTTTCTGGATCTCGGAAACGGATCGAACAGCATTTGGGGAGAAAAATCGATGTAGCTAGGTTTCATTAAATAAAAATTACGTTTTATTCCTTGTTTCCGGGCAATAAAAAAATACCAAAAGCATTGGAAAATTAGTAAATGAAGTAGAAGGCGTCAAACGTAGAAGCAGCTGTCAAACGTAATGCTGAAGAAGCTGTCAAACGTAATGCTGTTATATCCTAAGGGTAACGCGCGGACCGAAAAATGTATATGGAGTAACTAATCGAAACCAAAACTGGTTTCGAGTTCAAAATTTTTAATATTTTTTGTTAAAAATAAAAAGTTGACCTTTTAAAAAGTATATTCCATTACCATTACATGTCCAATTCCTTTGTGAATTGTGAAAGCAAAGGTTCATAAGAATAAGTCTCCCTAGCGCATTATTCTATTACCTTAGAAGGTAGAATTGTGCTCGTGTACAGTTAATTAAATAAATCGTTATCGATTAAGGCTTCAGCGGTGGGTAACCTACGAGACATGTTCGTGCTCGGGGCAGGCCGGGTGACGAGATACTATCGACACGAGTGTACCGGGCACTGCTTTATAAGGCATGCGGTTCCTGGGTACGCTTCAGTAAATATGTGATATGAAACTATTCTTGAATGCCGATTTGATGATTTATGGGAATATAATATTGCTAAACTGATATTTGCAGGATTTATAAATGATCAGTATGATAAAACATAAGTTTATAGCGATGTCCATATAACCATCTACAAAACTTATTTATTCCACCACATTTTAGTTATCGTTGAATATAGATTTTACCGCTAAGCAAGAATTCAATATTTAATGTTAAAAAAGCAAAGTAACGTAAACCCCATTATTTCCACAGTTGGGTATAGGCCGCTTTCCATTTTTGAAGAGAAAGGTTGGAGCTAAGTGCCACAACAGATATACTGGTTTTCTCCTTACGTTTTCCTGCGCCAAAAACCGTGTGATGAAAGCAAATATCTATTAGACACATAAGTTTTTACAGAAAAGGTCATTAATGCCTGCACCGGGGTTTAATCTCGTGCCCCCTCATAAAGGAGACGCACGTTTGTACCGCTCAGCTATCACAGCTTCATTCCCTTATTTATAATTTCATGACTCAGATATTTGAAAGAGAAAATCTAAAAATAATAATTAATACACACATTATTCTTACGATGTGAAAATGTTATGATGCTCTTCAAAGTGAAAAATAAATATAAAGGCATATGTACGATTATATAAAACAGATTTTCAACCCATATTACAGTATGTTTGGGTTTCTTCCCAGAAGAAATGGGAGACAATGAAGAACATTGAGTAAACGTAAGATTTAATTGAGTATATTACTTTTATGTATCTAATTATAATATACAAAACTTCAGGAGCAATGCTGTCCTTATGAATATCTTACATTGGGTTCTTTCCAGGCTTTTACTTTGAACCTAATTTTTGCGGAAATTAAACAAACATTTGCAACATTTATTCTATAAATCATTTGAATTCATTAAAACCAACTCAGTACAATGTTGCTTACACATTAATAAATCAAGGCGGAGGCGGAAGTACCTTTCAAGATAAACTTTACGTCGACATACCAGATGTGAAAAAATGATATAAAGATATCAATCAAGGTTCATGAGCACTTGCGTATTGTATAACAGTCATGGAATTCCTTCCTTTAGATTCAGCAAATATAAAATATTGCAAATTAATAAGAGCTGAAGGAGTTGGAGCGCGTCGTGGTGACTTCACATAAGAAAGATCTCTCATCTTGCTCACCTGCCGGCCGGCCTTCGTGTACATAATAATATATGCATCATCGACGGGCGGTCGATGGGTTAGACCCCCGCCCGCACCTCGCCATTTACAACACTCCTTTTATTTGTTACAAACAGGTCCACAGAAGCCTTATAAAATTGCGATATTTTAATAAGAAACTGCCGGCGAATATCAATGAATTTGTTACATAAAAATAAAACCTGTCCTATAAGTTAATCAGACTTACATTATTCAACTTTTAATCTAAATGAGCCGTGTGCACCCTCCTGTTCTAATATTGTAAACACGATGATTATACGAAATATCCCCAGCCCTATACCTCAAATACATTTATCCATCGAATATTATATTTTAATGCGTAACTACAGGTGTCTGAAACTGGTTAAAGGAACGCAGTGAAACCAATGCATAAATGCAAAAGAACTGGTTGGAGATTCTGAACCTAATCAATAAAAAGAAGTTCGAAATGGGTCTATCGAGGAGAGGATATAAGACGATTATGTTAAATTATGATCATAATTATTGCTGAAAAAGTAAATTATTGCTCCGCGGAGCTTCGGAAAAAATGTTAGGGCGGCACATCATTAAGATATATCGTTATCATTGCGTCGGGCCTGAAATGGTCGAATTATCGAGGAATACATTGTTTTTTTGCAATTCCCATCTGTCTTTGAACGTTAACGTTTTGGTATGTTTTAATTAAGTGAGAAACATTGCACAGAACTAGTCGTTATTTTTAATCACTCATTGAGCACAGATCAGTAATATTATTCAAGATAATTATTGACACAATTAACAAAGGCCTGTAACTGTTGAAACTATTATATTTATACATATTCAAACGTTTTTACAAATAAATGCCATATTTTATGCAGTTGAATTGAATTAATAGAATGACAAAATGATATTAATTTAAACACTGTTAGTTGGATTGATTAGTGCAGGTTTTATTTATGTGAGAAAAGAGGGACCTTGTTTGCATCCAACGCCTAAATTAATAAAATTACTTAAATCACAAACATCCTTAATACAATTAAACCAATTTTTCGTATTAAGCTAATAATTATGTAAGATCGGCAAATTGATTTCAGGCACGGATCGAAAAGGAGCTTGAATATAGGCAGAAAAATGTAGATGTAATGTTGAGCACATAATACAAAGTGATTTTTATATGTTTAGTATTTATTATACGTACGCCTAACAATTGAAACTAGCACCTATTATTTTCATTAGTTTCATTTTGTAAGATATATATATAAATATATAAATTGTTATTAGAATAATTCAGTATAGTATTCTAAGACCTCGACTAAGGTTCAATACGGTTTCTTTCGCGGTTTGTTACAATATAATTCTTAATTGCGTGATATGGTTTCTCTCTATATATCAATTGTTCTCTATATATCAATATTTAAAAACTATTCTCCCTTTAACATTGTTAATTGATCCTATTATTCGAAGTCACTTTATTTTTTATATCAAATATCAATCCTAATATAGGTATTTGCTGAATATGCAAATTGGCCTTAAAGTAAACTACCTTAAGTCTCTGTGTGTTGAAAGCTTTACTGTGAATCGGTATTTTTTTGCAAGAATCAGGTTTCTATAAACGTGATTTAAGTCCTATTTTACAACTTGACACCTACATACTGAGTTATTTAGCATTTCTTAACATGAATATCATGACCAAATACGTGGATGGTATTTGTGGGTTTTCTTTTGCCTACTGTATAGTGATTACCGAGCACGACATAAACTATTCAGTTTTTAGTGACTGTTTGACTGTTTTGTTGCCGTATGCGGCCTAAGAGATGAAACTGTCTATAGCCGATTTAATTAATAGTCGTTCCTATTGACCGTTCAACGAGCATAGGCGATGAAGTCATTATGCATACTTATGAAATAGCAAAGACCATATAGAGGAATTTATTATTTAGTAAATATAAGTTCTTGTTCGTTTTCATTCACACCTTGCGTAGGTTTAAGCTTTAAATTATTAGCTTTAAATGTCAGACAACTTAACAGCCAATTTGATGGATACGCGGGCAATGGTTATTATACTCATAATTATGATACAATCGTCGTTATTTTTATAAAAGGTCTCTATTAAAGTGTCTCTCAAAATAGCTACTGAGTTACCGGCAAGCATCGTCCACGATCCGATAGCGAAGCGGACACGGTCGGGAAAGATCAAAGGTAATTTCGAATCGGTAAATTAAAACATTGCAAAACAGCAATACCGTAGAGGTCTCGCATGGGCAATTTCAAAAATGGCGTCGTGCATCGCCTGGTGACGACGAGTCAGTTTTTCGCAACCGTCTCCACTCGATAAATAATGCCGCGGACTTTGACAAAAACTTACCTAGTCCTGTTCGGTGGCCGACGGCGCCCGCTCCCCTCTCCGGCTCGCCCGCAGTTAGTCCCGCACTCGCCATGCATTCGCCCGCACTCCCTTGTAGCTTTTTCTGGCCATTCCACGGCGCCGGCGCAGTCGCGAACCGCGCACTTCTATTATTGTAGACATAACCCTAACTATTTACACGGCTACTCGCTAAAAAATACCTACTTACATTTATGGCAATTTGTTAAACTTCACCGACTATTAAAACTGCAGGAACACGACCACGTTTACACTAAACTTATGCGAGAGTATTGAAGGATTAGATTGCGCGGTTATTCTGTTTGACGCGAGTCTGACATACGAGATTGCAGATAAACGATTTAACTTATGACTGTTTTACTTAGCTTTAAGGGTACGAGACCGAGTCTCTTTGGTAGGCATATTAAATTTGTACAACTTAAAGTCCTCCACGCCGACGCCGAGTCGGGCAGCTACGGGTAGCACACGAAAAACCATCTACAATACACCTACACTATGATACACGGAAGAGATTTCTAAAATTGCACTGGTTTCCAAACGCGAACATTTACGACGAAAGCGCGAATTAAAATATGTAAAAAATTCAATAAATCAACAAAAAACAAAAACCCGAAACACAAAATAATACGACCCGTTTCTATTCTAACATTAAAAAGTTTATTGTTCTTTCATTTTCAGAAAACATGAGACTAATTCATTATAATTAATTAAAAAAAATCACAACAACCGAACAACACTTAAATAACGAAAATAATTACAAACAATTTACAAACACAAAGCTAAAGAATGTTCGGCAGACCGCATATATCACTGTTAGGGCGCGGGCGAGTTAGTGGTCCGGATGGCCTTGCGCTGCCGCCGCGGCCGCCGCCGCCGCCGCCGCTGCCGCTGCCTTTTGCGCTTGCGCCTGTTTCTCCTGCTCGTTTAACTCCTTTATTGCCTGTATTTCCTTCTTTAACTTCATCCTTCGATTTTGAAACCAAATTTTGATTTGCCGCTCCGTGAGACAAAGCGCATGAGCCATTTCGATGCGTCTCCTCCGCGTGAGGTAGTGATTCGTGTGGAACTCTTTCTCTAACTCTAGCGTTTGATATCTAGTGTACGTTTGTCTCCCTCGTCTTCTTAGACCATTTGCACCTGAAACAAAAAGAAACATTTTCACAAAAGGTAAAAAGGTCATTCAAAGCGGACATGTTTCAAGAGTCCGCTTCATCTGAATCTGAATAAAGAAAAAAGTTTAGTTACTCGCTTAGCGTTTGATCATTGAATGGGAGTGGTTGTCTACACGGCTTAGTTTAAAATGACGGTACAATTGCTTGTGACGACAGCTTCATTTCGTTCAACTGTTAATACTGATAAATGTAACAGCGTGGTACGTCTTTTATTCGCCGATAGAAATTGAAATTGCTAAGTTAATTATAAAACGTAGACAATACTTTGCTAATTA
Organism: Morpho helenor; assembly: GCA_029227775.1. Classification (NCBI taxonomy): domain Eukaryota; kingdom Metazoa; phylum Arthropoda; class Insecta; order Lepidoptera; family Nymphalidae; genus Morpho; species Morpho helenor. The sequence goes on from JARGCU010000020.1 coordinate 6,239,475, forward strand.
CTTGAAGTAAATATGCAAATTTAATTTGTTATTTAAATAAATTGTAGCATTTATAAGTAAGCCGAAAACATGTATCATATATAACTATAGAATTTTTAGGAGCACCGCGTTGGTAATCAAAGTGTGTTGATATACACACTCACTCTGTATTATGTAATTACTATGGAGAGATCAGGATCATAAATGTACATCGAATCCCCTCTTTACTTGAAATCAGCGAATTGGTTACCGAGAAATCGATTCACGAGATGTCCGAATACGAGGCCAATAGCCGCGAGTCGTGAAAATTCGATCACGTGTAGGGTTGCCAATTATTAAAATAACTACTTTAAAGCAGGAACGTTTTAGCGGCCAAAACTGCAGCACAGTTATTCGAGATAAATATGTAAATCAAAAATTCTCCAATCTTGTTTCTTTTTGGAAGCAGCCCTGACCACATTATAATGGCATTGCGGTTATGTATCGAAAGACTTCATTGCCTGCGTCGAACTTTTAATGTATAGGTTTGCACGCATGCTGGGTCTTTTTTTTGCTTCAAAAATACTTCGAAACTTGCGTAACGGGTTGGGTAACCAATCGGGAAGCCTTTTATAAAAATGGTTTATAATTACTTCTTGGAAATTTATAATTCACGTATAGGTATCGAACAGTGGGAAAGTTTTTTTAAGTACACTTCATAATATTTATGTCGAATCAACAATGATTTATGATACCGTAACAGTTACGAGTATGTATTACGTAAATAAATGAGCACGGAAAATAATATATTGGTTTCAAAATAACAAGTCGTATCAAACTCGTTAGCGTTAATCATTAAAGTAAAGAGTACTTTACCTGTTCTCGAATGCTTTATCATATATTTTATCTTGGTATAGAAGTTTCGAAGGAGTCGAAGCTTCTATACCATCCTCTCCAAAAACGGAGAGAGGAGACCTATGCCCAGCAGAGGGATAGTAACAGGCCGTTACTTTACTTCTATAGAAGCTTCAGCTTTATCAACTTTCATTGACATTAATTCAGCGGATCAGTACGTAACAGATAAAAAGACGAACAGATATAATATTAGTTTCAAATGAGGATTATAAAGAAACAGACAGACACATGCATATTTTAATTGATCTATAAATATCATTTATTTTAAAGAGAAAGAGAAAAGAGACTGAAGAATGGAAGCTTCGACTTTCCACAATGCTCCAAAGTTACAGAAATCTCAAAAAAAAAAGGTTAATATTTTATTTACCTTATTGCACGATAAATTGTAATTATCAATAAAAAAACATTTTTTTTAATTCTAAGGATGAACCTATGGCCCTTAGTAGTAACCGGAAAATCCTTAAGAATACGCTTTAACCGTTCAGCTATCATAAATTTTATATCGATGGACTGGAATTTCGCGTTCAGAAAACTACAGGACCACTCACAAAAGCTAGGTACTACTTAAATCAGTTTTTAAGGAATCTACATTCGTATCAATTGTTTAACGTGATATATGTATATCTATTATGGGAAATACTTCCTACATATTGCGAAGAATCATATAACACATAATCTGTTCATGTAGAAATAAATGCGTCACAATCTAAAGGAGCCCACTCGTGTAACATATTGCTTTTATAATTGATACGAAAATAAAAGTATTTCTAACTTGCTTACAGAGCGCTTCTCACAGTGTAAAAGGGTTGCCAACCGATTTAATGGCTTAATTATCTCAAGTACTCAGATCGAAAGCAGCTTTTAAAGCTACGGTGCATGTAAAGCTTTATCTATGTTCTTTATTGAACTTCAAGTGAAATCTCAGAAAGGAACGAATTAAGATATACTAATGTTTAAGGAGACATGGAGGCGTGAAATAAGATTTAATTGATTAATTTTATTGTAATTTTTTGTAATGTATTTAAATTTAATAACAAAGTTATCACTTTGCAGTGCCATACATGACTTATAATGATTCCAATATCTCAGGAGAATTATTCATTCGAGCTGCGAGGTGCAATTCTTCACTTTAAAAAGGAGAGAGTAGTGTGCTTAGTGCGAGTTTTTTAACCTACTCAATCGCACTCATTTCCATGACGCTGCAACAGTGACATCTGGTGACCGCTTTTCCAGCGCCATACAAATTGGCGTCACGCTAACGTGATCGAGTAGGTTATTATATGTTTGTTCAATTTTTATTATATTCGTAGATATATGTAAACTTACTTTGGCTTTTTAATTGTATTATGGCAGCTTACACTTCTACGAGTACCTATTTAGCGACTGGCCCGTTGGCGCAGTGGGTAGTGACCCTGCCTTCAGCTCCAGGGGTCGCGGGTTCGAATCCCGACGAGGGCCAACATATTTAATATGAATTTGTTGGTCTTCGAGTCTGGATGTATATTTGTATTTAAATATGTATTTAAAAAATATATAATTATATATTCACCAGTTGTCTGTCTACCATAACACAAGTATTAAGTTACTTACTTTGGGGACGGACGACCGTGTGTGTAATTATCCCATATATTTATTATTATTATTATTATTTATAATAGTCGAAGTTATAAACAATAAACATATCTCATGGACCATTTATTACAGGAAATAGTCTCCGAAAACGAACTTCTAACATTGATTTCTTTCCTGTAATTTAACTGTAGTTCGGAACTTGAGTGCAACCTTTTTAATAATTAACAAAATTTCTTTGTACCAGAGTAGTGGTTAATTGAGTGACGCTAATTGACTGAGCCGTAAAAGCCTCCGAGGGTACCGTAAATACAACCTTTTCTTTCCTTTATGTATTGTTAGAGTTATTTAACGGATTAAGTAGAACCTGCTTTATTGCGTTAAGTTACTTTTCAAGTAATTATTGGAGTAATACTCGAAAAATGCAAAACATATTTTAAATATGACCATAGTCGTGGCTTACTATTATTTTTGATATAATTACTTGGTGATGATAATAACATTAATACTTTTCTTCAAAGATGATAAATATTCAAAAAGAAAACCTAGTTCAGACTGTAGACACCTTAAAAGATCAAAAGTAATTTCTCTTTCAATAGACAGTTCAAATAAAAGAATTTTTGAATTTAAACTATCGTGAGTGGAATTCATAATTAATGTATAGAACTAGTCGGGCTCATCCCATGAAATAACACGTGAGTATAACCGGTTTCTATACATTAATAAAAGAATTGTCAAAAACAATAGGATAAGATTAGGAAACGGTGTTTTTAAAAGATAATATGCCTAATAATGACCTAAAGACTGCTATATAAATCTATTAAATTGCTTTAAAATAGTATCGCTTTCAGATCATCATTCTTCTGCCCTAACCCCACTCTAAGTGGGTTCGGCACAACATGTTTTAACATGATTTGGCTAGGGATTTTACGACCGGCCGCCTGCCTGACGTCAACTTACCTTAGTGACCTTTTGCGACACCTTGGTAAGAAAGAGGATGGTATATTCTACTCAGCCGGATATCACACGACGGGTCGACTTACCTTAGTAGACTTTTACGACAACTCGGTAAGAAATGAGGGTGGTCTATTCTACTCAGTCAGATACCACAAGGTTAAGTATCGCTCTCTTCTATTATACTTTATTATTATATTAAGATTAAGAAAGTGACTGTAATTGAATGTATTTGTCATTTGGCATACCTAAAATATTCTGTGTCTGCACACCGTAAATTGTTTCCGTATTTAAATGCCAACAAATCTTTGCACATATTAACCAGAACAAAAAATTTATTTTCACACCATATGTGACTAATTAAGCTTAATGCGCCAGCGTCAATTTGGGTCTTGTAAATTTTTTCCAAAATCCTACGTATGCCACAACAGTAATAAACTTGACATAAACGACTTCATTAAGAAACATTCGTTGCTAGCAAAAAAATGAGTGAAAGCTCTTAATAGGTATATAATGACACCGAATGTTTCCTTATACCACAAATCTTGGAAGTACATCATCTGCGTATCGCGTTCCGGAGTCAGATGGCAAGGGTAACGCCCTTCGTGTGACTGACACTTTTTTATAACTGCCACTACCTATATACCAGACGTCTGCCGATAAGAAATACTAAGGGATTGTTTTTATAACTCTAATTCAATTCAAATTCAAAATTTTCTTTATTCAAATAAACTTGTAAACAAGTACTTTTGAATGGTCAATTCTAGTGCTGGTTCGGAAAGCTGTTTCTACCGAGAAGAGCCAGCTAGAAACTCGGCGGTTGCTCTTTTCAACATAATACTTATAACTAGTTACATTAATTCATTACTATATTGTACCTTTGATACACATGTACTAAGGTACTAAATGCAATATCCTATCCTACTGAAATTATAAATGCGAAAGTTTGTGAGTATGGATGTATGTTTGTTACTCTTTCACGGCAAATCCGCTGAACCAATATCGATGAATTTGGCACAATTATTACTTATACACCGGAATAATATATAGGCTATAGAAATCCTGTCAACGACACGACAACTACGCGAGTCTGCGATCATGCAAGATGGTGCATCAAGCAATCATCATGGTGCATTGCTAGAGAGTATTGCTAAAGTAGAGCAAAGGCAAATACACTTGGTTCGGACTAACAATTCAAAAAATAAGCATTTAACCCGTTTGAAAATAAAGACTACAATATCTTCAATACAATATAATTGTTAATTTTACATTTATTATTAAAATTCGTTTCAAAATTATTCTTTACTTTTCTTTATTTATTTCATTATGGCTTTGTCAATACTAATAAAATTCAATTGGTCAACAAACTGTCTGAAGTATTTATACACGTAAAACATATATTTATACATGCTTATATAACAGAAGATTTAGGATAATGATATTTTTAAAATATATGAGTAACATACGAACCATTTCTAAGCACTTAATTCCAATTCAAAAATAAAAAGAACGGAAATCGGCGCAGGTCGTTTCCAAGATTCTCTTTGAACAAGTGTCAGGCCCAACCCGTTTTGCAACACGTGTTGCAAACAAAAGAAACTTGTCCAACTTCCCCCCTTCTCCCTCTCGAGCGACAAAAGGATTGCGCAAGTTATATTAGTCGTAAAGAATTTTGGACTAAGATCTATAGCCTGTAAACCGCCCGTAATTTTCAATGCTCCCGCAATCGCTGGGGACATTCGCAACAACTGTTGTTTGGTTCAATGTTTTAATTGTTCCTAATTCGTAAAACTTTTGATGTGATTTACGACTGTTTTAACCGAATAGGCCGCTTTTGATAGAGTACTGTTGTTTTTTTAAAAACATGTGGTTAGATAAAAGAGGACGCGCGGGAAAAGGTTATTCATACTATCGCTAAGGCGTTAATGACAAAACAATGGCTATAGACTTTTACAGCTCATAGATGTTGTAACAATGAATTATATAATTTCATTATCGCCACTGAGACTAAAACACACATTTTTTTCGAAAGAGTTGATACCGAAATGTTTAAATAAGTATGGTGAATTTTATTATTAACGGACCTCTTCCCATAACTGATTTCAATAACTATTGTTAGATTGCGTTGGCACAATTTTTATAAGCATGTATATCTTTAATATTTAAATGAGTTAATATTGCATGTATAAATTCTCTTTTCTAATAATCTTAATCTTTTTAATAATAATCTTTTTTTAATTTTCTAAAATATATATATAAATATATTTTATAAATCTCGGAAACGGCTCGAATGATTTTCCTGAAATTTAGCATGGATTAAAAAAAAAACGTTTTATCATATTTATTAATTTATTTTATTAAAAAAATGGTATAATGTAGAATTAAAAGCAAAGAATTTTTTTAGATGTCAAACATAATGTTGCGATAGCCGATGGGTAACCGAAAACGTTCACAATCCGTGTTTGAATCCCACTTATCATCGGCGCCTTCTTACTTTTTTAATATATTTTTGTTTATCTTTTAAAAAATTACCGAGCAAGGTTCGGTAATTTTAGGTACTTGTTTTTAAGTAATATAGTTTATTATTTTCTTTGTTAAAAATGTTTACAGGCAAAAGTCATTTTACTCATTAAACTATTTTTAAAACAATTTATTTTATTCGGTTAATACTATAATAAACAATTTTGTGTCTTGCTGTCAGTAAACTTAAATGCATTGTTATGGCACAAAGAGCTATTTATTAACAACATTATAGCAATTGATATTAAACACGATGTTATCAGAAATATGCCCACACAGACAACCAATACAATAAACTATCCTAAGTAAGTATTCAGCAGGCCGGTTTAATGAGATGAATTAAGATAAAATAGTACGTCCGATTGCGCACTACACGCGCTTTCAGTTTATAATTGTGTCTAAATTGTACCAGATCGATAGGCTTCGATAATCTTGAATTCAATTGAATCCAATAAATTATTTAAAGGGGTAATCACTATGAAATAATCTATTAATTTACATTGTAGTATATTATATAATAAGATTTTGTTAAATATATATTCTTTATTCTTCTACCCTAATCCCACTCGTACCCTTATCCCAGTGGTGTCGGGATAATGTGTTTTAAACATGTTGTTACATGTTTTGGCTGGTTATTTTACGACCGGCCGCCTGCCTGACTTAACTTTCCTTAGTCACATTCTCGGTAAGAAATAAAAGTGGTCAATTCTACCCAGCCGAATACCACACAACGGACGTATATTGGTATATTGCATATATAAATATTTGCTTGATTGGTCATGATTTGTTTAATAAGCGTATACATTTTCAAATTATAGAAAATAATATTAAAAGATTTAATCAACACCAATAATCATTTTTGAAATTGTTTTTCCTTTTTCGCAGCAAAACAAGCTTTATATGATTAAATAATCTTGAATTAATTTTTTAAGTTAATTAACTTATAGGGCTCGACTTGTTGACTGATTTTTATATCGAGCTCTATCATTTTATCGATTCAATGAACGCTAATTTAACGTAATCAATGGACTCAATTTGCATAATTTCGTTTATTATGTCAGCCAGACTTCCTGGACGTCAAACCGAATCAGTAATTTGAAACGAAAATTACAAGATTGTCTGAAAATATTGAGCGCAACGGGACTGGGTGCGATCAGGTTTATGTATAACGGCAATGTTTTACATATCAAGCTAAACATGTGTACACACGCTACCTGGGTGGTCCGGAGTCGAACTCATCGATTACTCAGTACATAACGGTTATATAATCGCCGCGCCTTCTTCTTTTGTCTATATAAGGTTTATGCAGGTGACCGTGTTATTTCGCAACGGAGCGTCAATGTTTTTATTATATCGATATAACTTGATAAATAGTTTGTTTGTTTGTTTGTAATCTCTTTTTTGCATTAATTAATATAAAAATTATAAAAAACAACATAATTGTGCAATGTCGGGTTTATTCCAGAATCGGAATTTCAGCTAACCAGTCTAAAATTAATAAAAGAAGTAAATATTAAGTATAATGAAATAAAATTAAAATAAAGGATTATTTAAGTTTAGTTATCTATACAAAAAAGGAAAATAATAAAATAAAACTTCACATAAATTTTCAGCACTAATAATATTTGATCAAATTTTATTTCTCAGATGAAAATGGTTAAAATTTATAAAAATAAAATATTATTTATATTATTCTTATTTTAAAATTTTCACCGAACAAAGAAACAAAAATACAGGTGCTATTTCGATAATTCAACTCAATATATTATATAATACTGCCATATAAACAAAAAGAAGGCCTTTGATAATATAACGAGTTTTTGCAGATCTTAATTATAATAGATTTTTCGTGTTGCAGTCAAACATTACCGCTATCTATTCAGCCGAGTTCCAATCAGTCCACTAGATGTGTATCGACTTAAGAGGCTGCTTGTTATCTCAAAAACACAATATGAATAATACATTAATGCCCGTTGCCGCATACTCGCGTACTCTGAAATTGGCGAAGTATAATTGACTTAAAGTTTGAAAATGAAACAGGGGAGTAGAAGACGTATAAGGCGAGATATTTCGACTTTTTGCGTAATCCGTACACTGATTTTATAAAGGGGCCATATTGGTACGATTGTATTGAACTGTGCATTGAGAATGAATAAAGGAAACTTATGGCTGAAAGAAATAACTACTATGAAGCCAAAGCCACAGATTTTTTTACAGCATGGTATTTAAATGATTGATTTAATTTTTCGTTAAGTGTAAGCAACTGTTTTAATGAAGCTGTATGAAAGATTTAATATGTAATTAAGATTGAATTGATTTAGTTTTTTAACTATAAAGTGTCTTGAATTTGAAACTTAGGTTATCTTGATTTTGTTAAATTGGACGAGACATCTTTATATCTATAGTAATATTAAAATAATATCAGTAGAAGTGTACAAGTGTAAAATTGAACTAATTGCTAAAGGACTTATGAGTCAAATATTTAAATAATTATGTAGGTAGCAGTTGTAAATAATGGTATGTCATATTTTTAAAGAGTTTGATCGATGCCATTATATTTTTTTATTCGTCAAAGAACACAACCTGCTCATTTTTTTATTATTAACCAAGGCCTAGACCATATATATACGTCTGACATTCTAAATGATAATTGCTAATTGATAAACAAGATCGATGTGTTGATAGCCATAAAATTAAGTAAAATACCTTTAACTTGTAATTAAATTTATCCGAGAAGTATTTTACGTACGTTAAGGTTGTAGTCATGTATTTATAATAGACGAGTTACCTATTATTATTTTGCATAAAAAAACTCCAAACACTCAGGGTTAGGTATCATTGTTTCATAAAATCAAAAGTGCCCCCCAGAATAATATCCGAACCCTTTGGCATCGTTTTATCACATTCAGTATATTGGTTCCATATTAGCCCATACATCAGGGTCGATAGCAATAAAAATTGTCCGTCCCTCTGGGATTAGGTTAAACCTTGACGTATGTGGCATGGAACAGCCTCAGACTTTTCTTTGTGAGGGGATGCTTATCCAAGTAATTTAAAAATCAATTTTGAAAGACATTTAGACAACGAACGGGCAGTTAAGCCCATTTAGTGCATATCGTTCAAAGGGCTATGTCTATAAATATGATAAATACATTAGTTACTCAGACTGAATGTGCCAATAAATCTATAACGCTGCAGATATTTGATTTATAACGATCGTGCATCGCGTAATATCAATAACGTCTAGCAAAGAATGATATCTAAATTCATTCTGAAATTGAAGAGGGGGAGCATCATTACTTTATTTGAAGTGTGTAATGCATTTAATTTTATTAACGCAAATAATTTTAACAAAACCAAATCTGTGAAAACGTTATAACAAGATGCAGCTGTTGCGATCTCTCAAGCGGAGACCATTTTGAAAAACTCGTTAGGGTTTTCGAAAATAGAATATAAAATGTGTCACTCCTTCCCCAATAAATCAGTCATGATTAACGTACGGAGCGCTCCTTGTGACGGGGCAATACCTCATTGGGTGGCGTGGTCGCCATATTGCTCCGAGCTTGTAGCTGTCAAAGTTTGAAATATGGCTGCTTGCTTTTCTACGTTCGGATTAGTCTCTGTGTTGTCTTAAAATAACGATCCGAATGCGAATCATGATATCGGAATGAAATCACAATACGAAGTGACAATGCCTTTTGCCCTATCGTGTAAAAAAAAGTGGTCAGGTATTTATCCTAAGAATAGTGATTCCACATTTATCATGATATATTGTTTTGTTCTGAAGGTGTAAAATTATACCGCTACACTAACTGCGAAGAAGTGAATTTTCTGATTTATATTCTGACGTAAAACCAAAACATTCTATTCTTTAGTAATTTATAATCACCGTAAAAGTGTCAGTCTTGAATGATCATATGATATAACGCTGCTGCCTTTTTGAAAATAATGCCTCATATTTGATAAAACATTTTTTTTTTTAATTGAACAAAAACTTGTAGTTTAGAAATAAACCAAAACATGAAGATATTGAATGGAATCTTAAATCAATATTTATTGACACCGCATGCCTTTGATTCTTAAATGAAAAACATTGTCTTTACGTAGTCCACAAACCGCTGAACTTTATCGGTGCGGTAACAACTTTGATTGCAGACTGCGAAGTAGGCGGGCTACTCTACCTATATTCACGTACCCATTGCGGTACAAATCATAAATGACAAGCCGGAAATTCGCCCTTATGTTAAGACATTAAGGACCATTATTTTCCTTAAACAGAATAGTACGTGAGACGTCCGTACTACTAAAGTGTCCGATTAACTGAACCAACAATTTGCGATTTAACCTATGTAGGTACATGAAAAGGAATCATAACATTCCGATAGCAATCTCTCTCGAATTTATGCTATTACAGTAGTGGTAGCAAAAACAGATAGGTTTAAAGTTAAAATATAACTAAATATAATTTACGGAAATGAAAAATAGTTTATTTTCTAAAGCGATATAAGCACATATACTTACACACAAACACACAAAAAAAATTGTTTATAATATTTATTGTTTAAAATTCTGTAGTTTTGTAGGTGATCTATTCATACTAATATTATAAATGCGAATGTTAGTTTGATACGCTCACACGGCCATTCTACTTAAACGATAGTGAGGTAATTTAAAAAAAAATTGAGGTAATTTTCGAAATATGCAATTTAAATGTCGTATTAAAACTCAACTTAGATGACTTTATTTAGGCACTATAATGCTTTTATATTGAGTTAATTATAATTATACCAACTAAATGTCGAAAATTGAGATGTATTTATCACATATATATCTGTCTAGATGTTATTAATAACTAACAGAATAAAAGTAACCAATACAACATAAAATAAAGAAATATTTAATGAAATAATTTAGTTTATGTCAACTTAGCCAATGCAAAGTTTTCATGTTAATTTATTAGATCGTGACTGTGTTTGCTAACCGTACGTTAGGTAGAATATAATAAAATATCAGTAGAAATAATACCGGCAAGTCGCAACTTGCATTGCTCCGTGGCTCATTATATTGATAGCCTTTTATACGAAATTGCTGCAAAAAGACTGTTGACACAAGCCAATTATATTAGCACTGCGGTTTGCTTGAATACAGGCCTTTACAGATGCAATAAAAAATATGTGCATTGAAATGTTTTATAGCAACATTTACGTAGCCGTAAACACCGCCATTAAAGCGGAGGAAAATATTCATATATATGTTTGTAATATCGTCAGCCTCGTCCTAATAATAAGCTCTATAGTTACAGAGAAAGTTAGAGTGACTTTACGTGAGCGGACTCGTTTGAAATTTGGTATTTTTAATTTGAAAATAGTAAGAGTTTTTACTAATATTATATTAAATGGAGTAACCGATTTTAAGATTATATTATCTTTAATATTTAAAATATTTAAATGACTTAATCTTACATATATATGTATGTATATGTGTATATATATATATTTATATATATATATATATATATATATATATATATATATATATATATATATATATATATATTCAGAGTCTCGGAAAAGGCTCCAACGAGTTTCCTACATTTCGAAAAGATCCATGTTTTTGGGCATTAAAAAATACGAAAATTTATTTTGATTTGAATTTTTGCCATAAACTGTCAAGTCAGCGTAGCTTATTCGGGACAAGGGCAGTCTCGAGATATGTAAATACCTAGATCCCAACTTTTATTTTGTAAAAATTACCGAGCAAGGCTCGCTCAATAGAATAAAATAGAATAGAAATATACTTTATTGTACACCATAATCCATACAAAAGAAAAACAGTTAGAACATGAAACATTTTTACAAATATGATTAAGATATACAATGGGCGGCCTTATCGCTAAAGAGCGATTTCTTCCAGGCAACCCATGATTAAAGGACCAGGTAAAAATCACAAAAAGGGGGTGTACGTATACATATAAAAATATAAATGTAAAAAAAAAGTATACATATAAAAAATAAATAAAAAATAAGCTGTAAAAATAAATAAATAATATCTTCAATCTTGTACTTATCTTAATATGATTAAAGGGAAACAGTGTTAGAGCTTGAAACTTATAAAATATTAAAAAGTTCAACACTACAAAGGCGTAATAACTGTTGTTAGCGTTACGTTTAATAAAAGATTTTCAAGATTTAAAAAAAAATCGTTTTTATATTTTTCGCAAGACTGTGAAATTGACATATCATAACAGATCTTTATACTGAACTGTTAAAAAAAAAGTAATGTAATATCGCAAGATACGAGTATATGATCTTAAGAACTATATGCACAACGCCTAAAGTTTCGATGAAACAGGGATTGCACGGAGATTTTACCTGCATTCGAAATAAATATCCCAGATTTGCAAGCTGAATACCCTGTTGAGATATCACCGTTTCATACGAGATTTATTTCAAAGAAGATTCCGTATTTGTATTTAAAACTTGTGATATAATTATTTTCGACAAACGCGTATATTTTATATAAAATATTCAAGAAAATGCTACTTTCCTTTGACAATTCGCTTTCTGAAAAAATGCTTATTTAAACAGTAGTTTCAACTGAAGTCCACCTACAAGAAAAAATCGAAAATTATTAAAAATGAAAAGTACTATTAGTTTATAAAAGCGGAAAATTTATTTTACAAATATATGTAATGAAAAAAAATTATTGATTATTTGACAATATAGTAATGTTGTACTTATTAATAAAAATCTAAAGGTAACAAGGTTTAGCTGGTACGGTCACATGTAAAGAAGGCCTGATAATTATTTAGTTAAAAAATTTCACTGAAAAGAGATGAAAAGGAAGGCCCTTCACCACGTGGTTGACGACTGTCCAAAGGGACATGTGAAATTTAGGACTTCGCGAGAAAGACGCATATTGTAGGGAAAAATGGCTCCGTATGATTGAAAAAGCAGACCCCGTATAACGGGAAAATGCAAAGACAATGATGACGATTTGACAATATTTCTCAAAAGTTCTCTCGTTTTGTTTATATCTATTATGTGCTAATGTTAAATTCGATAACATGTAACAAAGAATAAAAAGGAAATGTTACTTTATGACGGAATGAACGTCCGCAATCGGCCGTCACGCTGAAACAACCAATAAAACGTTCCCTCGAAACCTGTGTCAATAAAGATAAAGGAAAACTAATACAAACAGGAATAGATACGTGATAAGAAAACATTTATTCCCTATGTTTAATGCATGATTTGTCATAATTTTCCAGCCTCCCTCTGTCCGTTGTTTTGTTGCGAGGAAATGGGCGCTTATGATTTATTGTCTATCTTATTTATCTCGGTAGAGAAAGATTGTTAGGGGAAACATTGGAAGTTTTCCCAGGTTTATTAACAAATATGCTGTCGAGATTGCCACCGAGTAATTGCTATTTATATTTGTAATCCCTTTTTCCAATATTAAAGGGATTTTTTGGTAATATATATATTAACTTATATGTTTTGTTTATTATTCACCTTTTGCACCGAATTAAGCTATAGTATCTAGTTTTTATATCTTATGATATATAAAAATACTTCACATAAATATGTATTAAGACAAGTGAAACTTGGAAAAAAATTAACTAATTATAATAACTACGGGGCTTTCATAGTTTTAAATTGTTTTATTACCAGAATATTATTTAGATTCCCTTTTGGCTGTGTGGGATATGTCAAGTATGATAGTTTATATACAAGAATTAGAATGTGATCGCTTTATTTGAATGATTTCACTCATTCTGCCCGTAAATAACAAAGTGATTGTATGTAGTTACGCATGGTCACGTATTTGTCAAAATACATACAAAGTTAACGTTACCATTTATGATCGATACGAAAGTAACGGAATGCCTACTCTTTTAAAATCCGTTCGTAGTAAGCGGCAATAAAGCCGCGAATCAAAAGTCCTCCATAAATCACAATATGGCGTCGGCTGCCCCGTGTTTGCACTCGCCCACATAATCCGTTCATACGGCGGTAAATCCATCCTGCACTGTCGCGTACGACCCTAAATCATCATAAGAGAATCCCGTACTATATTTGTACATATAACACTACATTTTGCTCAGACTTTCTTCAACAACATTACCAAAATACGAAAACGCTCCTCCGTTTATGCAATATGTTATCAAGGATCTCGTAAAGTTATCTGAATACTTATTCATGTCGATATAGGGATGTTTTATTTTTGTTAAACCAATCCAGAATCATTATCAGATCGTACTATGTCGGTTTCCGTGAAAAACTAGCCGATATATTTCGATTCTTTTTGTTCGATTTTCGCGAGCGCCCGTTACTGAAAAAGCTTGCATCGTAATGCAATCGTGTGGCATTAGTTTTGCAGTTTATCAGCACATTCTCACTGCAAAGCTTTGAGGGATTATACGGCGGTGCTGTGTGGAATGAAATTGTATCTCTAAACTAGGATTCTCGAACAATATAGCTTTGTTATGTTTTCACACTGCATTTTCCACTATAATATACGACCTGTTTAAAATTATTTACTTCAATTTCTGAAAATATTATTATATTTATTGCATTTTATAGTCAATATTAAGTTCCGGTTGAGTAGAATAGACCACCCTCATTTGTTACCAAGGTGTCGTAAAAGGCGACTAACGTAATGGCCCGCCATGTCGTATCCGATTGAGTAGAATTTCTTCACCCTCACTCATTCTTACCGAGGTATTGTAAAATACGACTAAGGTAAGTTGACGTCAGGCAGGCGGGCGGTCGTAAAATACCTAGCCAAATCGTGTGACAACATGTTTATAATATGTTGTGCCGACCCCACTTAGAGTGAGATAAGGGCAGAGGAATGAGTTATATTTATAATTTTTTTACGTTCAAAATAAAAAATTTCACTTAACAGTAATTCAATAAAATGTATGCCGATTCTTGCTCAAATTACGTATTCAACCCAGATTCCACTTAAACCATATTTCAGTAAGTCAAAAACTAAAATAAAGCAATAAAAATAAAACTAAAAACAAGTGCTTGCAATATTTGTTTTTGGTACATCGCGTTTTTTGTCGAGGCTAGTGAGCTATCGCTGCAATTTGGCTTTTTCGCTCGATTTATGCGAATAACACCGCGCCGCGGAAAGCGGGCAAACAAGCAATATTTGTTGGCAAACAAAGCTATTTTTTAGCTTTGCGACTCTTTATATCAGTCAGATGTCTAACCGGTGGATTGAGTTGACTGATATGTTTACGGCCTGTGTCAGTACAACATGATGTATGCGTATGTCGCTATTTTACAATGCAGTATCGATTATGCATCGCGAGCGCCCTCCCACGCGCATACTATATTTGTTTTGTTTCCGTTCACTCTATTTAAACATAATAACAAATCATACAAAAACTTGTATATTCTTATTGCGTGCACCGATGAAGCGAGTTTTCTTTATTCTATTTTTGAAAAGGATATATTAAACGCTGACTTAATTTCGTTCAGTTTCACAATAAAAAATCTATAACCCATTTATAAGAAAATATAACAACGATATCTAGAATTCAGTTATCTATCTTTAATAATTAAATGAGTTAATCTTGTATGTATATACTTATATATATTTTCGGAATCTCGGAAACGGCTCCAACGATTTTACTGAAATTCAGCATGTAGGGGGTTTTGGGGAAGAAAAATCGATCTAGATAAGTTTTATTTAAAAAAAATGTCGTTTTATCTCTGATTTCGGGCTCTAAAATTTTTTATTAATTTACGTTGAATACAATCACAATTTTTCCCTGTCAAAAGTAAAGTCATGGTAGTTCATTTGGGGAACGGGCGGTCTAGAGAGGTGAAAATACCTAGGATCGAGTCCCACCTGCCCTATTTTTTTTTCATTTTTCTTTTCAATTTTTTTTTAATTTTAATTTTTTACATCATTTTAAAAATTACCGTACAAGGCTCAGTCACTACTTATTATAAAACAAAGTCCCCAATTTCTCTGTCTGTATGTGATTGATTTTCTCAAAGTCTACGGAACGGATTTTTATACGGTTAACTAAAATGTTGTGCAATTCTTCTGGAAGTTTTAGGTTAGGTTGAAGAGGTGATTTCAACGCGGGCGAAGCCATTGGCACAGCAAGTTTATAATAAACTAGTGTTTAACTGTATTATGTATCAAAGTATGATATCTAGATTAGACCGAAATTTTTGAATATCACGTGGGAATTCGAATGAATATTTTAATCCGGCAAATATTTCAATGAAAACATGTTTTAAAGAAATATGATAATTTTTTTTGTACGCCGTGTGGTACCCGACTGAATAGAAAATAATACCTCCCTCATTTCTTAACGAGATGTCATAAAAGGCGACTAAGGTAAGTTGACCCGCCTTGTGGTATCCGGCTGAGTAGAATAGACCAACCTCATTTCTTAACGAGGTGTCGTAAAAGGCGACTAAGGTAAGTTGACCCGCCTTGTGGTATCCGGCTGAGTAGAATAGACCAACCTCATTTCTTAACGAGGTGTCGTAAAAGGCGACTAAGGTAAGTTGACCCGCCTTGTGGTATCCGGCTGAGTAGAATAGACCACCCTCATTTCTTACCGAGGTGTCATAAAAGGCGACTAAGGTAAGATGACCGACCGTGTGGTATCCGGTTAAGACCACCCTCTTTCTAACCGAGCTGCCGTAAAATTCGACTAACGTAAGTTGAAGTCAGGCAGGCCGCCGGTCGTAAAATACGTAGCCAAATCATGTGACAACATGTTTGTCACATGTCGTGCCGACCCCACTTAGGGTGGGATAAGGGCAGGATGATGATGATGCTAAATTTATTTGTCAATTGTTTATATAATAGTATTTAGGCAATTCCATTACAAATAATAAACAAAGCTTGTTTTAACTGTATTTAGTTGCACAATGCGAGAAACGTATGTGTTTAGTTATGTATGGGGCTTAGACTGGAATAGAACTGATACTGCGACACAGCGAGACGTAGTGGGGAAGCATGTTTTGTATTCCAACTAAACTGGATGCAGAATTCAAGATCTATTTGTACGTAGATAGTAACTTGCCTTGCTAGTGATGTATGAAAGCGAAGATCGAAGTGGAAGATGTTGGGCGCGCAAATAATTGTTTGTGTTTTTATAACTGCGACATTTACATACATGGGAATGCTGGAACGGTATACACGATGATTATAGCAATTATATATTTTTTTATACGTAACTGGCAAGACAAATGCCTTCTTTATCATAGGGATAAGAAATGAAGAACTTCCAACCCGTTATACAGCGTGCATTTTTTTTGCATTGCATTCGTCCTTATAGAGACCCGAAAAGTTTCTCTTAAATATATAAAACTTGTTCATATTGCTTAGAATAACAGGCTGTTAGCATTTATATTGCCAAGTACAGGCGGTCACTCTCTTTGACGAGAGGAATATAGGAATGTAGGAATGGAGATGTAATGGAGGAATGTAGGCTGTTTAAAAATGTGTTGGTAGGTATGTTCAAACTAATAGGCTGATCCAGTAATGATAAACAGTTCATCATTTACACTATCAATTTCCATAGTAAAAGAAATCCTCCAAATATTCCTTTCACCTTAACTAATAACAATGAATTAATGAATTAATTACTGAATATTAACATATCCATATTTTTACTACCAACATTAAAAAATCCCGTTTTTTCTATATTCATAAATCGTGGTTTTAAATGTTACTCTTAGTTAAAACTATCTATACTTCCTTCTTCTTACGCATCAAATCAGGTGTTTAATACCCTCAAATATTCGATATTTGTTTCTTAGAAATTTTTGCTGTTATATAAGTCCTATATGTAAGCTTTAATTATGTAATTGTGTAATTTACGCCGTGTGGTATCCGGCTGAATAGAATAGTAACACCTTCTTTTCTTACCGAGGTGTCGTAAAAGGCGACTAAGGTAAGTTGACTCACCGTGTGGTATCCGGGTTAGTAGAATAGTCCAACCTCATTGGTTACCGAGGTGTCGTAAAAGGCGACTAAGGTAAGTTGACTCTCCGTGTGGTATCCGGTTTAGTAGAATAGACCACCCTCTTTCTTACCGAGGTGTCGTAAAATACGACTGAGGTAAGAACGTCAGGCAGACGGCCGGTCGTAAAAACGCAGCCACATCATGTGACAGCGTGTTGGTAACATGTTTTGCCGACCCCACTTAGAGTGGGATAAGGGCAGGAAGATGATGTAAGCTTTAATTGTACCGAATTTCATTAAATTGGTACAGCGTTTTCGCCGTGTAAGAATACCAGACAAATAGACCGGCAGACAGATTTTAGCATTCATAATATTAGTATGTATTTATATAAGCAATGCAGGTAACACAAATATAAGGGACGAATGCATTTTAATGAACTATCATTATAGCTTAGCTAGCCCAGTTTGCATATTGTACGACAGCAACGCCGCGTGTAGACATTGGATATGAAATATGCTCCAAGCGCGCCATTTGTCACTACGGAGCTCGATGTTATATAACGAGAACCAACTACTTAACAACATTAAGTATTATATTATACTTAACTTATTAAACGTCAATTAAAATTGAAAATAGTGTAGGAAATTCATTAAAGTAGATTTTTTTGTTAGTATTCGTGAGCTTTGGTGTATTCCACATTAATAACTTTATAATATTTATTTAGTTTGTAGATTGATATACCTATATTATATTTATTTAGTCTATAGAATAAGGTGCACCCGATAAAATTACTCTTTGGTGTAAACCAGATATATAATAAAGAACAAAGTTATTCGCTATTCGTTTTATTCATTTAGCATTGACTGATGCCTTAAATTTTATACTAAGTTATTATTTAATGTCAGACTGGTTACAAATTCTTCTCAAATCAGAAATAAACAGTTAAAAAAAATGTTCCGATCACCACTTTTACAAGATCATCCTAATCTAAAGATTGTCTGAAAATTTTATGAAAATCGGTCCAGCCGTTTCGAAGTCTATAAAGTACATACACATAAACATTCAATTTTATGAATTAAGGTTATGATACTTTGCTTTATTGGCTTGTTGCAATCAGCATTTCACATAAATGTTTCATCGATAAATATTAATATTTTTATTTATATTCGTATTGCTATCAGGTGAATTATATTTGCTAGTTAATAATTATAAGTTAAGCAACAAGTAAATTAAGTGTATAGAAAAATAAACAATATTTGA
This sequence comes from Morpho helenor, assembly GCA_029227775.1. Classification (NCBI taxonomy): domain Eukaryota; kingdom Metazoa; phylum Arthropoda; class Insecta; order Lepidoptera; family Nymphalidae; genus Morpho; species Morpho helenor. Next base: position 6,258,601 of record JARGCU010000020.1, read on the forward strand.
GTATAGTTATACGTACAGCTGTTTGATGGTATTTAATTACAAGATCGCGCGGCATGTAGACTTTGAATATAAAATATATCTTCATGCACGCTATTTATCTCTGCCTAACCCAATGTAACAGGGATAAGTACTTAACCATGTCAAGTTATATTGTACGACGGACAATGCAAACATCTGTTTGACAACGTGTTCTGCTAGAATATGTAACGAAAGACACGCAATTTTGTTATTAAGTAGTTTTGAACGAGTATTTGTTATTGTCAATAGCAAGAATTGTTTATTTTCGTATTTTTAAAAATACTTTCAATTATTTTCTGTTAGAATGATTGTAATATATAATTCACTGATAAACGTATTTTAAAAACATCTTATAATTTTAAGACACTATTTTAAACTATACTTCCTGTATGTAACGCGTATATTTTTCTTTCAGTGGAACTGAAATATTGAATTTATTAAAATTATATTAAACTAGTCTTCTATTTCAACATGTTGCAACTATTATATAATAAATTAATACTGTAAAAGTTTCTTTTTTAACCAAGTTGTTTATATTTGCTTACATACCTAATAATAAATCTATAACATTATTTGATTTTATTAAATAAGTAAATCGTAAGATTTACTTATAACAAATACATAACGCAATCACCCCCAAAATAAGGAGTCAGAAGAAATATATAAATTAATTATCATAAGGTACATTTATTGTATTAACGATAAATGTATGTAAATATATAAAAGCCGTGTGGTATCCGGCTGAATATAGTACCACCCTCCTTTCTTACCGAGGTGTCGTAAAAGGCGAGTAAGGTAAATCGACCCGCCGTATGGTATCCGGCTGAATAGAATAGACCACCCTCATTTCTTATCAAGGCGTCGTAAAATACGACTAAGATAAGTTGATGTCAGGCAGGCGGCCGGTCGTAAAATACGTAGCTAAATGATGTGACAACATGTTTATAACATGTTGTGCCGACCCAACTTAGAGTGGGATAAAGGCATGAAGATGCACGTAAATATATAAATACCTTTAAATAGATTCTACTCACATTAATTTTTTTTATAGAAATGTGTACCAAATTATAATGGATTGTAATTTACAACCAGCTACAATATTACGATGCTAATATCCAGATAGGTAAGTAGGTATTAAACTGGAGGGTTAAATTTAGCTGTTAATTTGTCACAGTGAATTAGCCGGCGGGGTAACTGATAGCCTTAGCATGTTGCACCCTGTATGGCGCCAATATGCTCGTAAACGTCGTTCCGGCACAATTTAATACCTAACTATGCGCCTAGATGCGTATCTGTTCGATCTATATTCTATTGTACTAATTAATGCGTATTTTAAATCGAAAATAAAATCCCACGATTTGTCATCTTTTTGCTGAAATAGACATTTCTTAATAGGCATCTTTAGGCCTGGTATTTACCAAAGCGGAGAAGATTTAAGGTAAGCGGAGAGGAGATGTGGCAATGACGATATCCGATTGGTATTCAAACCCGTCTCCTCCCCTTTGCAAATAAAATCAATATCGCCGTAAACCTCTAAACCATTGAGTGTGTAATAATGTAGAGTGAAAATCAGAATGAATATAAACATATGTCATAAAGCTTTCAAGTTATAGTATTTCCTTCGTAGTATACATCGCCAAAAGAAACAGAGCCATAAAAAAAAAATTCTCACACTATAGTTTCTAACGTTAGAATATCAAGATTTTAGATAGATAGATAATCAAATTATAACAAGAAACGATGTAAACATCAATTAAACACACGGGTTTGTGCTATATGATGAAGGAAACAATATTGATGAAACCGGTGTTAACAATTTTTGGAACAGATGCTGAATAGTGATAATAAGACGTGATCTAACTAACTAACTTAGGCTTATCTAAGACGTGAGGTTTTAGCAGAAATCTACATCATTGGGAAAATATTACGGAATTAATTCACCTACAATTATGAATAATGTTTTGTTAGAACATGACAATATAATGTTTCAATAATTTTTTTAACAGTTCAGTTTTCGAAATAGTACTATGTCAAACAATGCATTTTTATCTCTTTATACAAAAACAAAACTTGACATATTATGTTTGAATACAATACCACCACACATTAAGAAGAATTTTAGTAAAACCCCTTAACCTTTGCAACAAAAATAACAGTATTTTAACCCTACTTTACAAAACCATGGCTCGTGCTGTGTCTTTTTTGAAAACAACTTTGTGCAGGACACAGTTTTATTTCAAACAATAGACAATGTATTGTTTGAAATAAAACTGTAATCCGATTTTAGAAAGCTGACCGTTCGTTGTGCAACTTTCTCCCTTTATCTTGAACACAAAGGTAAGAAAAGTTGAAATGTATAGTTCTTAGTTTTTTATGATTTGTTATAAAAAGTCGGACGGACGTACGACCATTCTTAACAAACTCGAGTTTCTCTTAGATTTGCGAAACTTTTGTGTTTTTTTAGCTGGTACAGTGGTTTTGTATAGTTTACGGCTTTAAAAATTTCTAAAAGTTTGAATCATCATAATGCTCACCTCTTTCCTACTTTTACAATCACACCATCAGTATAACTGAGGGTGACTCACAAATATACATTAATTAAAATATAAATAAACAAATAAAACCCCCACCACGACACAAATTAACAAACCATTTGGAAACTTCCACAATTTAGATTCTAAAGCGACTACCATCATATTATTTTCTACTTTCCAACTTATAGCGTGATATTATTGACAATTTGAAAAGCAGTCATATATATAAAGTTTTCTGGATCATACCTGAAGTAACCAAGAAATTAAAAATATTAAAATTTTTGTCAATGATTTTCAAGTCATATTCAAATAGACACTTAAACTTAAGCCGTGTGGTATCCGGCTGAATAGAATAGTACCACCCTCATTTCTTACCGAGGTGTCGTAAAAGGCGACTAAGGTAAGACGACCCGCCATGTGGTATCCGGCTGAGTAGAATAGACCAACCACATTTCTTACCGAGGAGTCGTAAAAGGCGACTAAGGTAAGTTGACCCACCGAGTGGTATCCGGTTTAGTAGAATAGACCACCCTCTTTCTTACCGAGGTGTCGTAAAATACGACTAAGGTAAGTTAATGTCAGGCAGGCGGCCGGTCGTAAAAACGCAGCCAAATCATGTTTATAACATGTTGTGCCGACCCCACTTAGAGTGGGATAAGGGCAGGAGGATGATGATTCAAATAGACACTTAAATATATAAATACATCCCAGAATCAAAGAACCAACAAATAGTATTTAGAAAGTGTTGGCCATCGGCGCGAATCGAACCCGCGATATGCTGCGCTGAAAGGATAGTCACTGCCACCTGTGACAACGGGCCAGCCCTATATTATTTTAGATTTAAGGTAAGGTTAACCAGTGAATATCAAAACTTACCCAATCTTAATTCATCAGTCTCTCAGTAATAAATTTATCTACCTTCATGTACACTCTACTACTTATAGGTAAGAAAGCAAGTCTGTCGTGCCTGGGCGCGGTTAGACGGGCTTGTTAGCGAACAATGCCGAGGAAACAACTATGTATGTATCTCCATAAGAAACTAGTTACAAGAGACTGTTTATTTGTGGCTTTCTTCGTACATCTCATGATAAATCTCACATATTTAACTTTGCATTAAATGATTCAATAGTAACAGTCCTAAATATTTTACTATAATATTTAATTACTCCTTTTAGTTCCAAATATATTAAAATAATTACTAAATGTAAGAAAAATTATATAATCATCATGTTAAATATTTGAAGATTGAGAAGATGTAGAGAAATGTGAAAAGGTATCAGTATAAGGCAAAAAAATAATTGTAATATATTAAATATTTTCTCGAAATTTAATTAAGATATCTATGGATAAGATATAATGTATTTAAAAAAAGCTTTTATTTTTAAATGTTTAATTAGATTTTCATGGTATAAGACAGTCTGTATAGAAAAACTATGTCAATCAGAAGGTATTTTTTATTATTACTCTAGATTCGATGAATTCTTTCTGTATGTGTCAAGAATACTATAATGAAACAAAAAAAGTTATACACACAATACATCCGATTTTAAAAGAAGAAAACTATAAAATAACTATATTAACTATGCATTTTCTGTGCAATATCAAGCAATGTAAGAACAATTGTAAAATGGCAACAAAAACGTTCATAGCCGTCCAGCGCGCCAAGTTGCCAATTAAAAAATACACGGATCAATCATTTTATACACCTTTTCAGAATTCATAATGTCAGTGAGGTGTTAAACGGCTATAAACAATGTGTAATGCAGACATTTACGATGATCAACTAACAGGCATTGTATCAGGTATTAAGCCCCATTGATTTAGATACGGTGCTTAAATATGTAACTTGGGCTCTACTCGATGACTCTTCTAGGAATTGTCTCATATCATGCTGATTACATCCAGTTGCTCCGCATGACCCATTTGAGATAATTTATTTTGTACTTTTTTTACGCTCACTCAAAAAAACAACACCAGATTTTTTTTTACACGTTCGACGTCAATACACGGCGCTGATGACAAGTGCATGGCCATGTCTCATGACTAAACTTTTTCTATGCATCAGTATTAGTATGCACGTAAGCACGTAGCATACACCAGCCTGACGTATCGGTTTATATAAAACAAGTGTTAGATTTGGATTCGCGTGATTAGTCTTAAATACAGACATTTGAAAAGGGTATAATTTTAATTGACCATATCATCTCTTCTTACGTCTTCATCATGTCATTTGAAATTAAGCTCGAGGGAAATGGTGGCTTTGGATGTGTTAACCGTCACTTTTAGTTTTCCAAATCTTGAGCTATTGGTTACAGCTATTATAGCTCTATTTCTTGTCTTAGCGATGCTGTTATTTTTTTAGTACGATATGGCTAGCACCTGGCTACCTCGCCTGATGAAAAGCATATGATGCAACATAAGGTGGATCGCACTTGCTAAAGTATTTGTAAAAATTTTGCAAATCGTAAGAATCCGGAAAAATACTTAAAATAGATGCAGGAAGGGAGTTTCACCCATTAAAAAATTATTTATTTATTTATGTACCAAAAAAAATGTTGGAAAAACGTTATTAAAAAAAAGTATACAAAGGTCAATTTATCTCTTAAAGTTGTATGCAATTGATATCACATATTGAAAATATTAACGATGTCACTTTTATTTTGTTGTCAACGACGATGTAGTGCGATATGCTTTAATAACGAACCGTTTAAAAGCGCAATGAATAAAATAAAATATTAGCGATACACTTAAAACCCGGCTTACTTCATAACTCTCACTCAAAGCCTGAATATAGTACCATATACGGCATTTCCACCTAATAAAAGACCACGTAACGTGTAGGGAACGTTAGACACGCAATTACAATGTCCCCAGCTTAATGAGACCCGCCTCTCCCTTCTTACACTAAACTAACGGGACAAAAAGGAGAAGATGTATGAATACTCACAGATCAAGCTGGCTTGGTAAAGCTAGACGGTAAAGTTTCACGTTGAACATTAATTAGTGCGTGCCTCACGTTCTTAGTCGTGTTTGGATGTGTGTTTGCAAGATTAGTCTCAAGAAATAGGTAACGAGTAAAATATACAACTGTGTGGAAACCTTGATCGACAAGGTAAGTATGTATATTCAAATTCAAATTCAAAATATTCTTTATTCAAGTAAAGTATTCTTTAATCATGTAATCAAGTGTTTTTGAATCGTCAACTCTACTGCTGGGTCGGCAACTCATTAGCTGTTTGCTCTTTTCTTATAAGATATATTTAGTCTTTACTACCTTGTACAGGGTCGAAGAGTAGCTATATTCACGACTTCATTAACATCTATGTAATCTTTAATAGTTTAATAGGCTTTCTGTATCACCTTCCTTTACCAGTGTTTTAAATTGCTGTAATGGCAAAGCTAAAATTGATTGCGCAATTGTATTATATAATCTTATACCCAAACCCACAAACGACTTACGGACTTTTGTAAGTTGCAAGCTTATATCGGTTCCTATTTTGTCTTTTCATATGTAGCCAAATTTTTTTACATTAAATATACATTATATAAAAATATACATAACATTTTTATGCACAAAAATTAAATTATTTAAAATTTATTAATCTATACTTAATTTGTAAAGCTGAAGAGTATGTTTTAATGTGCTAATTTAAGGAACTACTGGACTTATTTGAAAAATCTTTGTGTTTAAGATCCATGAGTGTTCATTTATCGAGGAAGGCTATAGACTTTACAACATCACGCTAAGATGGATAGCAGAGAAGTAGCAATAAAAAATATTGCGGAAACGGCAAAATTTAAAGCGTTCCTTGCGTGCGGTAAGCAAACGGTGAAAGTTATTCAAAAATCCCTTATAATTAACTGACGATAACTACTTTTCTGTACAAAATTTCAATTCGGGAAAAAATTTATGACACACTGATTTCTATGCGGGCGAAGCTGCTGGCACAAGTATTAAAATATGAAATTTCGTATGAAACATTTAGTACGTTGTAAATTTTACGAATTGGTTGATGGTATAATTCCACGGAATATTGGTCTCCGAATGCCATTAGGAAGAGGTAATTTGATGTACAGATTAATGTGCGTAACAATTTATTGTCAATTATCGTAACCGACAGCGCGCTGGGATCAATTAACGCAAAGACGCAATTGCAAATTACACTAACTGGATAGTGATGGGTACGCCCAATGTATTAGATATTCGAGATTGCGCTGCGTTGTAGGCGAAACCTTAATTTATTGTTAAAAAGCTTAAGGGCCTTTTTCACAAGTTACTGATAAAGTGTCGGATAGTTAACCGACAAATAAACTAAAAAAAAATCGCGGCCTGTTACTATCCCACTGCTGAAAATAGGCCTCTTCTCTCCGTTTTTGAAGAGAAGGATTGGAGCTAAGACCTACCACGCTGCTCCAATGCGGATTGGTAGGTTACACATAACTCCAGAACTCTAGAGATATGCAGGTTTCCTCACGATGTTATCCTTTACCGAAAAGAAAAGCATGTGATAAATTTCAATTATCAATCAGACATATAAGTTTTAACAGAAAAACACATTAGTGTCTGCCCGGGTTCGAACCCATGACCTCATCGAAACAGCCGCACGATGTTACCACTGGGCTATCACAGCTCGGTCTATAAGCGCTATTAAAATTTAATCGACAGCCGTGAAAGCGTAAAAGACAGTTCAGATTTATTATATTAGTATCTATATATTAGATTGCTTTAGATAATTCAAGACTTGGTTTTTGGGTTATCTTACAATTGAATGTGTTTCTATTTAAAAAGATCTAGTCGTGATTAAACTAAGGAAACACAAGGCTATCTTGAAAGTAGCTTATGGATAACATTTGAACTTCGATACACAAATGTCATATCTAGTTATTGTAGTTGTGAGTTAGGAGCTCCATAAGGTTACAGTTCGGAGTTCGGATCGTGCATGCATGACGATTCATATTTCTTCGTTTTGGAGGCTAACGGCAGTTGAAACGTTGAAAAACTTATGCTTTATAACTTTCGTTCGGAATTAGCCTGACATTTACATAAAAAGAAGATTTATACGTTATATACATACATTCTTGCATAATCTTTATACAAGTTCATAACATTCCGGATATTTTATATTTTTGACAATATAATTTATAAATTTTCTGAATTAATTAAAATTTTTATAATGTCCAATTATTATGATTGAATACTTCCCAGTACCCATGACGTTTGTAGTGTGAGTATTTTTTTCGTAATGCAGATCCCGACTCGATTCCCAAGAGTTTAGATTTCCCAAATTGTGAACTCTAACTCATTTAGTAGATAAATAAAACATTTAAAAAAGAGAAAAGGCGCTAGTGTAAACGATTATGTGTATGATGTGTAGTAAGCGATTTTTTACAAACCTATTACATTATGGGAATACATGGGCTCCATGACTCTTGAGCGTGCAACGCAAACAAAACGTTCGTCTACATGGAGCGCGCGGCTCGCACTAAGCAGCGATCGTATGACGCGAATGCTCATGTCTGTACTCACCTTTAGTTTAAAGTCACTTGAACCTTGCTTACATATTTTTGAAATATACCAACAAATTTCCAGACTTTAATAGTTTGTCTCTTTTCACGTTTTACAACAAATTTAATACCACATAGTGGAAAAACAAGACATCGATAATAGTCGATAAATGCCATAACTATTATTCACGCTGTCAAATCAGGAAATTGCAACATTGTAACTGTCCCTTTACATAAGAATGTAATTTAGTTGCACATATCCAAGTACCCATATAATAAATAAGGGTTTTTTGTTTTACAATTACAGCTTGTGTTTTTACTCAACGCTTTCATAAAATAAATTAATTGAACCTAACTAAAAGAATATGTAAAGTAAAAGTAACCGCCTGTTATATATATCACTATTATATTACCTGTTTGGAGACAAGCGTCGCACCTTAGACCCACCATGCTGCTCCAATGCGAATTGGTAATTTACACATATCCCAGAAATTCTCCAGAGATATGCTGATGTCTTTACTGTGTTTTCCTTCATCGAAAAGCGTGTGATAAATTGTAAATATCAATCACATAAGTTTTAACAGAAAAACTGGAGACTAAAATAACTACTAATCGACTAAAATCGGAAAAAATAATCGATTTTTATATTAAAATAATCGATTTCTAAGAATCGATTATTTTAATAGAATAAATACTTTTTAACTCTATATACTACCATATACTATCCATTGTTGTATGAAACCAATGAAGCCAAAACTACACATTTTAATCGAATTTCACAAACGGTGCATCAGTTAATATTTATTTGTAGTTGTCCACTTTAATTAGCCTTTATTCTAATTAATTATTAATATTAAAAATGGTAACTTTTTAAAACGAGTAAATCTATTTTTAATCGATTATTTTGATACGAATTAATCGATTTTTAAAAACCGATTTGCTTTAAAGGGACAAAAATCGATTATTTCTTAAACGATTTTCTCTACTCCAAGTGACATCCCTAACACACAATACGTGAACTAAATAAGAGAAAGACACTTGACAGCCCTACATTAATTAAAGCGTCCCTCAAGGCCCTGTCCGCCGATATCAGCAGTACTACGTTAGGGATCATTCCACGCAAGCCTTCACCATACTTTATTGACTCCCATTGTAAACAGCTGACTCTAATTGTGGTTTTTATATATATTTTCTTAATTATTACATAAAACTTATATATTTACAAATCCTTATTAAAAATTGTACCTACGTAACCTAAATATTGAGTACCACAAAAAAATATCATTTCAAATCGTTAAACTTTTCAAATTTACTAAAATATTATTTATTTATTTCTTTTTATACATATATTTAGGAAAGAGAAAGAAAAATAAAAAAAAAAAGTATAAAGATGGACTTATCCCTAAAAGGGATCTCTTCCACTCAACCTTTGAGTAATAGAAGGAAAGGGACAAGAATTGCAGAAGAAAGAGAGTACGGGTCATACTCAAATACAGAGTGTATTTCATGTAAAAATATTCAATTATCTTTATCGATATCTTGAGAAGATTCACACTACATACTAAAGCTTTCTGATTAACTTAGAAATAAGTTATTGCTATATTTTAGGCATTAATTTACAGGCAGAAGAGTAAGATATCCTTCTTTTTATCTTGTTAACTCAACGCAGACGCTGTTCCGGACTGAAAGTAATGACCTATTAATATCCCACTGCTGGGCATCCTCTCTCCGTTTCTGGAGAGAAGGGTTAGAGCTCAGACCTACCACGCTGCTCCAAAGCGGATTGTTAGGTTACACATATACCCAGGATTCTCTAGAGTTATGCAGGTTTCCTGACGATTTTTTCTTTACCGAAAAGCGTATGTTAAATTGCAATTATTAATTAGAAAAACTTATTGGTGCCTACTTGCGGTTTGAACCCGTATTGCTCTCTAAACCGTTGCATGGTCTTATCGCTGGGCTATCACAGCTAATGGACATAACGGACAGAAACTAGTAGCTATTTATAATACATAAATAACTTAGTCCTTCCGAGTTTGTGAGGTTCAATGTAGACTATGCATTTGTATATACAATATGTTCATCTGCGTCAAACTACAGTATGAATATTGAATACAAATGTTGTCTATAAATCATCTGTTACAGCGTTTTAAATTATATCACTAAGCGCCTCCAATAACTAAACAGGTAATGCACCTTCGCAGGCGTCACTAACTACATTTTTTATTCACTCTCTAAAAGCTAATTAGCAATGCAAATATCCGGCAATCTAATGAAGTTCTTATCTCGGACATGAATAAACATTCAATAAACTTGTCGTGGCTAAATCGAAATATTCAAAGACGAATTTCACAAACATTAAAATTCAAGTCGAGAATTAATAAAGAGATAAATATATTTAAGAGCAGTGGGAATGTGGGCCTGCCGTTACAGGTCCGGTTCGTTTTATGTGCATATCGAAGATGGATGGCGCGGGTGCGCGGCGGGCGGGCGGCGGGGCGGGGGCCGCGGGGCCGCGAATACCTTCCCCGCCCCGCACCGCCGCCCCGCCGCAGCGTAATGGCCGCGACCACGCAGCCCTGTCAGACGACAAAAATGCCATAATAATGGCCCCTGAATAGTTTTTGCTGCACCGCTCCAAATACCCACTCTGCCCCCAGTACGTGACAACTCGCCGGTCATCTCCCTTTTATTGAGAAATTCGTCAGTTTTATTTCCCGTACGGAAAAAACTACATGTCGAAAGGGATGGAATCCGGTTGTGTCATTTCAAACACTTGATAAGTATCGCTCGGGAACTTTTTCGGGAGAGAGATTCAGTGAAGCTGCTTTCGTTAGCATTTAACGAATGCCCCGTTTTTATTTGTCTTTAAGGATAGACGGTCACCTTCAGGACGCTTTAATTATAAACCAATAAGAAATCTACTTCTTCTAGTGAGTTAAGACTTAGACTCTCAACAATACCTTATTAGTGTAAATTGTTTCACGATTTTCCTAAGAGTTTCCTCGGGATTTGAACTGTAAAAACTATTATTTATTTATACGTTATATTTATTTTAAAACTTTAATTCAATACTACTTTGTTGATAATTATATCTATCTACGAGTATGCCATTGATATTTATGACATACACTACATAAATCATTAACATTACCTTAATTATATATACCTACATAAATAAATATGAGTATATTCTAGATACTTCAGCAAATTACCTCTTCGATCGAATTGGAATATAAACGATAAGTCGTTTGACCTTAATCAATGGGTGGAGAATTCATACCTGGGTATGAATTCTCTACCCATTAGGCACTTATGGATTTCTATAAAAATTTAATTCAGCATATGTATTTCGTTCTTTCCTAAGATATCATGAGGAATCCTACCTATCTTGTAAAATTGCCTGGTATATCTGTAACTTGCCAATTATCTTCTATCTAAAGGTTTTTTCTCTCTCTTTGAGAGAAGAGGCTTTTGCCCAACATTGACGTATTACCAGTATTAAATTATTATCCACAAATTAAAATCGTATTTTATATGACCAGAAAGAGTAATTGCATTGAGAATCGATTATCGAAACTTACACTTAATCAATAATTGAGTTTAATCCGTTTTTAAATCATTTGCTAATTAAAAGTAAAGATCTGTTAATAATTATAGTGTTATTATCGGAGCGGTGATATTGGACGTCAACAAAGGTGGACCAATTAAGAGTTTCCCCGAATGTCCGAACGGAGTAGTCCAGAATGATAGCACCGTCAATTATGGCCGGCCGCCTCGCCCGCTGCCAATTACCGGCCAGACTACCGATTGATAAAAAAGAGTTTCGAAAAATTCGCCCAAACAAATTCAGGTTATCTCTCCAAGTGAACCTCGGGCGCTAATACCCCAGCCGCCCCGACGACCAGTTTCGGTCATCGAAGTAACTGTTGATAAAGTTAATTATAAACAGAACGAGAACGATCACTTGATAAACGTATCAAAAAAGGTATTCGGCGGCTGAAAACAAAAAACTGAAACGGCGCAAGGAGCAGAAATTCGACATTTTTACGAAACCGCCCTTATTTACGACGGCAGTGGGACCACGGAAAAACTAGTTCGCGCTTCATGTATGAACCATGGCGTGGTCGCAAGAACAATCACGAAGAATAATTCATATTCCGAACGCGCTGCAAATATTCAGCGCTGATTTACGACTCGCTCCGTTTTGTTCGCTGATCGAATCTTGTTAACGACGAATTTTTCACAAATAATTGGATTTTTATTGTATTGCGTTAGATTGGGCTGATTCATAGCAATGGATTTTTTGATTAATTTTGTACAAGATTAAATGTACCTAAATATTTTCTAATGTTTAGTTTATGTATTCCCTTTAGTTCCCATCGTCCGCGTCGGTTGAAAGGACGCTCAGCCCGAGACACCTGTATGCGTATTGTGTCGTATAAATTCGCCGCCCGCGATTCAGCCGCTTTCCTCGGTTTATTGAACCCCGTATCGAGATAAGGCTCTATTAAAGTACAGCGGTGAAATTATTCTATACTTTGCAATTTTTTCTCTCATTTTCTGCAGGAGCTCGTGAGTGAATACCCCAGCTCATAATTAATTCAATTCAAATCACATCGCCCACGAGCCCTTCCAATTTATCTGTAACTGGTGCAACGCCTTATATGGAAAACGATTGTGTTTATATAGCGCTCTCTCGACAACATTTCATATATCAAAGCAAGTAAGAGAAACATTATATTAAAATGTATGACGTTTATTTTAATTTTAAATATCCGCACGAGATACGCAGATATTCGATATTTAGTGGCAAACGACGCCGACCAGTAAGGTATTCGATGTAACTAATGGGAAGGTATTAACACACAATAAAGTTTATCTCGAAGCGTTTGCGGAGCTCTCCTAAAATGTGTATTTCAGCGTTGGGAATGGAAATGTTGCGAAGGCTGGAACAAACAGGAGCGCGAACGTAGTCCTATTGGAGGGAACTAGCGTGGTCTAACAAGGCATGCCTACTGCACTTACGCATATGTTATATACATATAATTAATGAATAAAGCCTTACATTAATTGTCTCAATAATAATAAAAGATATACTAGATATCAGAGATATCTAGAGAGACATGGACATCAGTGTCACAAAGTTTTTCCCGCGTCAATCTTGACTCTGCGGGAATTTAACTGAAATGTACTTACTAAGCTTGTATTGACCTATAAGTTTAAAAGTATAAACCGTATCAATAGATTTTGAGGAAATCTATCACATACAGACAGATAGTTTTTAAGGACTGTTTTATAATATGTTATCTTTATAACGTTAGTCGTTATCTATATAACGACTTTAATTTAATTATTAGGAACGTTCTTAGAGATATAAATAATTCAATTGAGCGACGTATAAGATTAGTGATCATTAATTACTCTTAAAATAGAGCATAACTCACTGACCTAATGTCGTCCGGAGATTACAGACGTCTTATAGAAACCTTGTATATACAGGTTATGTCGTAATGGTTTCTTATTTGAGCATTTCTGATTAAATAATAAATAATCTATGTATATACGCACATTTTGAAACAATAAATTAGCAAATGTATAAAGATATACCTATATGTCTTCTGATTTATACCTATTTTACTACTGACCGATATGATTCAATCATAGATGCAATAAGATTAGAATGGCCATCACTACTCCACCTACAAAATGCAATTTTTTAGATAGTAGGTTTTACCCGCAACTTTGCGTGGCTTGTTGTCGTGAGATAGGTTGATAACAGCGCTTTTCAATAACATCCCATTCCTGTAAAATTTACACGATGTCTATATCCATTCATATACTTTCTCATTACATATTAATAATTCTATATCCATTCACAAAAGTTGTCATTATCAATGATCATATTAATAACATTAATAAGCAGTCTATATAAATTAAAGGAAACTAATTTTTTTTGTAAAAGCTTATCCCAATTTTTGCAAACATTTTGAATCCCTCCTAATTAAAAATTTATTCGAATATTTAATATACTTCTCGTTTCTTATACCATCAGTAACCACCAGTTGACTATTTATTTATTTTTAGTACAAAATTATGAAATTATTTGGTATAACCCGAAATTAATAGCGGATTATAGCTAAATAATTCCATTATTACTTTTGTATTATGGATCTCCGCATAGTAACGCCTCATTCTATAAAGTATTATTCTTGGGTTGAGATTTACGACTTCGGTGGTAGAGGTTTTAGATTTTTTCTATGTGCTGGTCTTAGTAAAAACTAAAGAGAGGCAATAAATATAACGAAGTAGGTGCTTTGTATGAGCACTACGATTTTTACTTACACTTGCTTTTAAACGAATTGGTCCGTATAACAATAAAAACGCTCATGGGCCCTTTCTCACATTCTAATGTGCCCAATGCTCCTTCATTTGTCGAGGACTGGCACGCGAAGGAAATATTTTCCCAAATCCATACAGCCTTAAGGATCTCATAAAGCAGTCGTTCCCCACGCGAAAGTATAGAAGTGAGATTTATTCAGGGGACTCCGACCTCCGCCCAGGGCTTTACGATGATGAATTGGCGCTTTTTCAGGGCTGCCTGCAAATTTCAACTCGAGCGATATACGCACACAGAATATACAATGAAGCCGCTGTAAGTAAGAGTTGTACCATTATAAGTCGGAAAGTTTTAATGTCTCTAATGAGGTAAGGCGTTCATAAATATTTCTATTCGTAAGATTAGTGGTTCTTTACGGGTGCGTTCTAATGCGTAAGAACGTGCCTGTTGTTAATTAACTTGAACGCATAATTATATTCAGGGGTGTTATCATGTATTCATTTAGTGTTCGGTTAATTTGTCCGTAGATAAAAAATATTTGAAAATAGAGGATTTATACGTGTAAAATTAAATGTACAATAGGTGTGAAATTGTGTCACGTATCTTTATTATATTAAATCATGAAAATGTAAAAAGTAGTTAAATTAAAAAAAAAAATGTAAAAAGTAATTTTTCAATGTTTATTTAAAAATACATTGATTGATTGAAATGATGATGAATTTTACTTTTAAAGAAATACCGTTAAAATATTTTTATTTGAATGGACATTCTATTTTATAACTTATTCAAGTGAAAAACTGAATGAATTAAGAGACTTATTACAATCCTAATTTTATACACACATAACAGAAGCAGATATATCAATAGATTAATTCAAAAAAATATATTTTATAAAAGAATTTAATTGTTTTATTTTTCAATGTTATTTGAATTTTTTTTTTGATATGACCATTTCCTTTTTTCCTCTGTCAAGTCGAAGTCTCTATGCCCAAACTCATGTAACACGTTTTGGATATTTTCGTGCGTATAGTGTCGATAATTATAAATGTATTAAAAAGTATCATTATTTAAATTTTTCTTTAAATATTAATGCCTGAAATATTCGACTATTAATACTTTAAATTTCTTTCAAACCTACACGCGTACTCAAGGGAATTTCATAGGTGTGCTGTAAACCTATTTGATTGTTACGTGTTGAGTTGCAAAAAATAGTAGCTCATAAACGAATCGCCACCCTCCACGACCTAGCGTCACGAAAACTGCGCTTACATTCCTGCATATCTAATGCTGATATTTTGACTTCTTACATTTAAAGCATTTAACTGGACACTGATTGTGGCACTATTCTGGCGTCATTCTCATCAATTTAATGTATCGCTGCCTTTCTTAGAAGTTAATTAAATACTACGAATGTGATTAATATTCAAATCTATCAATTAGTATCCTGAATTGTAAGAAATTTATGAAATAATAAATAATACAGGATTTCGTAATATTTAAAATAGTTTATATATTCATCACACATATTTATTCGAAATTCAAAAATATGATATTTTTTTGCTTTTGCCGCGATTAATGTTCATTGTCTCCGAATGATATAGTCATATTTATTTTTAATACTGCTATTTTTCATTGATTTAGTATACCTATTTGATATGATCTTTCAATCGTTTATTTGAAAGTATTAATTTAGTATATTATAAAAACCGTGTGGTACCCGGCTGAGTAGAATAGACCACCCTCATCTCTTATCGAGGCGTCGTAAAAGGCAAATAAGCTAAGTTGACCTTCCGTGGGGTATCCGACAAATTGATATGAGACAGACGGCCGGAAAAATACCTAGCAAAATCATTTGACGACACGTTTATAACATGTTATGCCGACCCTACTAAGAGCGGGATAAGGAAGCAGGAGGATTATGATGAATTTAGTTCATTATAAAATAATATCTTAAAGATATTATTGGTAAGAGAAGATTAATGGAGGACGTATTCCTTCATAGCGGCGAGACTAATTTGCTTTATCAATCAATTATAATATTCCAATTTGCAATTCTAAGGTCTTTAACTCTTAATAATTTTATACATACGCTTTGTATTAAATAAATTATTTTATATTTACATATTTAACTAATAAAGATAATTATAATGATTTGACATATGACTTAATATATCAAATTATGTCTCATTTGTAAAAAGAAGTTAGGAAGCTGATAATTCGTACATATTTGCGAATACATACCAGACAAATCTCTCTGGTTTTTGGTTTTTATTTTTCTTATATTTCTTTGGTTTTAAAAAATTAAAAAAAAATTATTACTTCGGTGTATATCAAAAGATGTGATAGCGACTCTTTCGAGAGCAACGTGTTCAAATCAAAAGCACCAATGAGTTTTTATGTTAAAACATGTGTCTAATTGATATTTGCAATTTATCACACGTTTTTCGGTGAACGAAAAAATTGTGCGGAAACCTGCATATATTTCAAAAAATCTCCGGACTTGTGTAATCTACCAATTTACATTAGGGCATCGTGGTGTTCTTAGCTTCAACCCTTGTCTCCAAACTGGCTGGCTTATACCCAGCAGTGGGATAATAACTTTCTATCTTCTTCTTCCTGTCCTTATCCCACTCTAAGTGGGGTCGGCACATGTTAAAAACATGTTGTCGCATGATTTGGCTACGTATATCACAACCGGCGCCTGCCTGACGTCAACTTACCTTAGTCGTATTTTACGACACCTCGGTAACAAAGAGGGTGGTCTATTTTACTCAGCCGGATACCACACGGTGGGTCAACTTACCTTAATCGCCTTTTACGACACCTCGGTAAGAAATGAGAGTGGTAATATTCTATTCAGCCAGATACCACACGGCGTTGGATAATAACTTTATATCAAATGATTGTTTTCATTCATTAATTCCACATTACATAAGGCAATACACCTTTAAATACTCACGGTCATAGTATAATATAGTAAACTGGTTCTTAATATGATGACTTCATTTCGATCAGCAGCTTTAGGCAATCGTCTAAATTATAATAATAAGCGGGCGTGAGCTCATCCGATAGCCTGTCTTAATAAAGCCATTATAAATATGTTGTATTCAATCGCCGATTCGCATTACTAAATATCAAAGGGTTTTATTTATGCGATGTTGGTAAGTTTTAGAAAAAGAATGTTAGTATTTATTCTATTATTTCTACAAAAAGTAATGTATTTATTTTTCTAATGGCCACATTGAAATAAGTCTATAAAAGCAGCGTGCGCCATATTTAGTTCTCTTTCTTCGTTCACCGCTGTGCTAGGAGAAGAACACGTAACCATCTAAGCTCTGCAAATTCTAACTTTGTATGAAGAACTTAACATACAAGTATAAGTCCCTATATACATATATACCTACTTTAAAATATATCATCATCGTCTTGCAACTCCCTTTATATCTTCTTCTTCCTGTCCTTATCCCACTCTAAGTGGGGTCGGCACTACACGTTACAAACATGTTGTCACAAGATTTGGCTACGTATTTTACGACCTCGGCAAGAAAGAGGGAGGTCTATTTTACTCAACCGGATACCACACGGTGGGTCAACTTACCTTAGTCGCCTTTTACGACACCTCAGTAAGAAATGAGGGTGGTTTATTTTACTCAACCGGATAACAAACGGTGGTTCAATTTATCTTAGTCGCCTTTTACGACACCTTAGTAAGAAATGAAGTGGTCTATTCTACTCAGCCGGATACCACATGGCCTTACCTTAGTCACTTTTTACGACTTTTTAGAGCAGTATATACCAGCCGTACTATAAATACATATAAAGTAAATAAAGACGTCACAAATGAAAACAAATATACATACACGATAAGAAAAACATACAAAAAACCTCAAAACAAAACACTGGTAAGGCAGCAAGTGATTTAAACGGCCACCAACCAACAATAGTTGCTTCGGCCGTATGAATAAAACGTATACAAATTTAATCAAAGAGAAATCTATTAGTAAAATGAGAAGCACGGAAGGGAGCACCTATACATATTCAACGAGGCACTGTATCACGAACGAGCCAATTTATGCAGCAGGTCTTCGAGTATCGTACTTTTACCGCGGCCATATGTAAAGCTGGACTATTTCTTTTGCCGATCAGATTGTCACGTGTAAACTGTGGACGTCTATTTATTCCCTTTTGATTTGAGAACCTTGTTACGTCGCTTTTAAATCATGATCTATTATTAAAGGCAACCGAATACCTCTTAAGAATAAACGTAGATTTTCTATATATTTTTTTAACAATTGAAATCCTTCATAAAAATCTCAAAAACATGTTATACCTAAAATATATAATCCATACTAATATATTAAGCTCATTATTATGTATAAAGCTTATTATTCTTATGTATCATATACTAATATATAATATATTAGAGTTTGTTTGTTTGTTTGATAGTTTGAAAGGGCTAATATCAGGAACTACTGGACCGATTTGAAAAAATATTTCAGTGTAAGATTGTCCATTTATCGAGGATGGCGAAGACATAACATCACGCTAAGATAAAAAAGGAGAGGCGCAGCAACAAAAAAATAGTACGAAAAGGGCAAAATTTAAAGCTTTCCTTGCGTGCTGAGCAAACGGTAATAGTTATTCAAAAATCATGTAGGTATTACAAAATTGTTCCCCTCTAAAAGTTCTCAATAAAAGTCCGCGACAACATATATCTAGCTTTTAAGGTTAACCCACTTTAACCATTTCTTATGGTTATCGAAAGACTAATATTTCCATGCGGGCGGAGCCGCTGCTATTAATAAATAAATATATAAGACAATTATATACACATCCATCGTCAAAATCCGTAACTAAATAATTGTAATATGTGCGAGAGAACTGGTAAATATACTTGGTACATATACAATTTTAAATAAAAACATAAATACAACCAGACTTGAAGAACCAACAAACCGTTTATACAAAATGTTGGCCCTCAGTGGGATTCGAACCTGCGACTCATGGAGCTGAAAACAGTGTCACTGCCAACTGCGTAAACGGGCCAGTCAATAGAAATAAAAATATCAAATAAAATAACTTGCCTAACTTTAGAATAATATTTCATATTATGCTTTTAGTATTATGAATAGTAATTTGAAATAAATCAATTTTGAATATACCTAAAAATAAAATTAAATAAAAATATATCGCGTGATCCGGTCTCTTTATAATATACAGTTCTAAATCTCTACGTGTATTGCATTACGACTTAACCAAAGAAGTATCAAAACTTATATCCTTTTCATCAAAACGCACATAAATGTGGACGGTAAAATATAAATCTTACTTCAGACATATAATAACACTCAATTATAAATAGAAACACATGCTAGTTGGAATTATGACACGTTAAAACTGTAGCTACAGTGAATTTGTCATAACTGCATAACAATTAAACCATCAACAGTTGAAATGGTCTGGAATAAAGTAGAGTTTATATCGAGTGTATGAAAGGGTGGATAAAAATACAATTGGAAGCGCCAGACAGGCGAGATCAATGTCCCAACCCGGATCGAACGGAAAGATCGAGTGAGCGAACGAACGAAAGCTTTGAAGTTTTGGATACAACGTGATATTATTATACAAACAGCTTTTACCCGCGAATTCGTTCGCGTGGACTGTTGTCGTAAACGTCGATAAAAGATTTTTGTGACTTTTCAATGTTATCCTATTCCTGTAGAATTAACAGGACTTCTATAGTCTACTATTCTTTTTTATTATTGAAGTATCCAATGTACCACCTAATTCTATAAATTATTAAAATAAATACAATTAAACGAAAAGACCTTCAATTAAACCACCTCAACTCATTGTTATATATCTACAACATACATATTCATATGTTGTTTTCCAATTAACAGTTTGTAAGGCTCCACTCAAATTCAATTCAGAAGTCGCATGGCTATAAATGGTGGCAATATAATAGTGGCCTTAGACATATTTGAATATCTCTGAGCGCATCGGAGGCCGGGTATTGTTGGCTCCGAGTATGGACTTAATTAAGAAGGGAATAGGTGGATCTAGTGGCGTTCAAACATGCCTCGGCAGCTCTCGAGTGTTTTGGAATTGCTTGCCACATACTTTGTTCGAACAATGTATATTTAAATGATTTTTTGCTCTGATTATGCAGAAATAACTAAGCGGCAAATATAGGTAAATATATGGAGATATTTGAAAATACAAAGGTGAAAAAATTGTATTTAATACTTTAATGTATTTCATATTAACGAATGATAGAAGAAAACGGAGGCATAAGACATCGTGCCGACCCTGCTTGTAGCGGGATAAGGGTCAGAGAATAATGATGAAATATTTATATTTAGATACCTGTATTCTTTGGAATATATGTTCTTTAGTTATTTAATGTTTTATTAAGAACAGGAAAAATTTTTAGATTACTTCGGAGATGTTGTCATGAGAATGATGAATACATAAATATTTTTGAAATATCTTATTCTAGTGAATTTAGAGAAGGCCTTTGTCGAAAGACAAGCTATGGAAGAAGTAACACCGGTTGCTGACTAAATAGGGAAGTAAATAAGGAATTTAAAGTAGTAGTTAGGAAGGCAATAGTTTTGATATGTACAACTTTAATATATATTAGCAATGCTTATTTAATTTTTATTTTGTCCTGATTACGACTGAGCATGAGTGAATTATAATTAATACAGTTAGCTAAATAGGATTCCTGCTTGTTAAGATTTCAAGTCATATAAAAAACTTTATATGTGATTTCATATAAACGTTCCTCTAAAACAATCAAAACAATGAACGGTATATATAAAATATAAACTGCTTTTTTATCCAAAAGAAAAATCGGATGTCTAAACTTGTTCATCCCTGCACTATTAATTGTATTTATGTTATAACTATTACTCAAAATATATAATAATTCTTTATTAGTAATATTAACAATTACCATATAACATAAAATATGTAGAGAATCCTATAAATTCTATACTAAGATATATGCTTAACATATAATATCAGTTAATTATTCTCGCTTGTTTAAACTATAAGTAAGACCCTCATAAACAATAATAGTAACATTATACCACCATTTACGAGTAAAATTATAATGACTAAATTTAGTTCGAAATTTGGCTGCGGGGAAATCAAGATGCTTAAACTTGTATAGATATTAGACTCTGCTGTGGTTAATAGTTGTACCCCAGGGTACAGTTATTATAAACGGCATTTGTTATCTTAACAATTTTTAAGCATAAAAATTGAAGCATTATTAGTTTGAGAAATTACCTACTTAATGGTCACTCGGTCAGAGGTCGAGAATATTAAATTGTGCTTCGTTTTTTAATCATCATCCATTCAATCGATATTTTTACTTTAATAATCTTTACTATGATGATATTATGAATACGAAAGTCTTTGTCTGTGTTTTCACGGCGAATCCGCTGAACTAATATCGATGAATATGTACCAGCATAACACATAGGTATCTTATAATCTTGGTTGCCGGTCCCCAAAGTACCGCGACCCCCGAAGCTGAAGGCAGGATTACTGCCACCTCCGCCAAAAGGCCGGTCACTTTTGATTTCTATTTGGCTCTAATTACCTGATTATTTAGATAATATTAAACTTAAAGGCCTGTTACTATCCCATTACTGGACATAGGCGCTGCTGTAGCATAGACCTCATCAGGAAATTTATTTTAAGCACAAAAGTTTTTATAGAAATCTCATTGGTGGTCGTTCATGATATAAACCTTCGACTCCTTGTAAGAGAAACACAGTCTCATCGTCCAACTATCATGGCTATTTATTAGAAAATAATATTCAACGATATATATATATATATATATATATATATATATATATATATATATATGTAGACTCATCAGTATCTTGGGCATTATTCTTAGACATAAGTGGGCGTAATTAGGGTATCGTGCATATGGAAAAGTACAACGCTTATCTTCAACTTTATATTCTTCTTAACAATTTTCACAACTGCGCCATGACAAGCATCTGTCTTCATCTCTCACATGCGCCGTCTGCATTCTGTCACCGCTGCGCCTTCTATTTTCAATGTATTTTCAATATATTTTTAATGATGGAACCTTGGTTGCCAGGATGCGACACGGCCATCCTGCGAGACACACGTCCCCGTGTGTTGATCTGTAACAAATAAACGAACCCAGAAATTCCGTTCGGCCTATCCTACAACATCTGGGTCATTGGGGTCTAGATCTTTTTAATAAACGAACAAAACAAGGAAAATTATATCTCGTCATAAGTGATAAGTGATAGTGATAAGATCATTGAACTATGAAACCCAACAAATAACATGTAAGGCCATGCCAAACCCATAATGCATACGAAAAGTACTGAGGCAGAGTACCATTGACTGACACTCACCATGACATTATAAAAATAAACAGAAAACCTATCAGAATTTACTTCAAAAACAACCCAGGTATCTTGTTCGTGGTCTACCGCTTCTGTCTCAGCAGAAGGGTCTTCCCTCAGGGATAACGAGTCCACATGACTCACGGCCATCGCTACACAGCTAGACCCGACTATACCACCCAGAGCTATCGCTCCCTGCGTACCCACGGACTACTCAGAGCAGATACCGATTTCTACCGGGCTACAGACGATACCCTGGTGTCATCGACCCCCAGAGCTATCGCTCACTGCGTACCCACGGACCACCCTGAGCAGATGCCGATTTCTACTGGGCTACAGACGATACTCTGGTACAGTCACCGACCCACCGAACCAAGAACCCGTCTGTATAAACATCAACACAAATTACGTTAACACAAATCTTGTCATTATCAATAGGTACTTGACTCTCAGGTATTTTTTTAAAACAATAAGACACATTATGTTTTTGACTAAAAGAGCTGGATTGGCAAAAGGTGAACAGTTCACCCTCTTCTTATAATTTCAGTTGCAAAACCGATTACTTTTACTTGACAATTATTTGAAAGATACTATAAACATTCTTGTTAGCCATCCCTATTAATGACAACATTATCAATTATTTCCGAACTAAATTTTTTAGCTATAGTCTCTTTTATGAGAGAACATCCAGGCCCAGAAACAAATCAAAATAATAACACCTACCAAATTATGTGAAAGCTCCTGATGGCGGTTTGACCAGACATTGGTCTACAGTCTACACGTCGGTGTTCTGGTACCTCAAAGAGCAGGTCTATTGGCCATGCAGCGACTCGCGACGTGGCCCAGCCTGCTACACCTGTAGCACACAAATAATTTGTAATCTGCTTGTCGTCGTTGTCCAGAGCTTACCACAGTACCACAGACAATAGTCTTTTGGTTCCAAAATCCGTATGCGACACTCCATTTTTCTGCGCACTGCTGATCGCAACTAAGACGCTTGAATTGGGATCGCGTTGAATCTGCGATCCTCTAAAAATAACTTTCGTTTCAAATAGGAGTATACTTGTAATTCCTGGTGCAGCTTTTGACGCGAAGATATCTCCGGTGTGAATGCAAGCCATTGCAGTCATATATCAATTTTGTACCAAATGCGTAATCACCGTTCATGCTGCTATTTGCACTATATTTAAATTCTTCCAACAATTCAACAAATACGTAACACGAAAACAGGCATATACAGAATGATTTTTAATCATCCATTGATCTATCATTGCTTAAATTAATAAGTGCAACCGCAGAAATTTCCAGAAAATGTATCTTCTTTTGTTTTTCCGTCCAAGTATAAGTCAGCTGTAGTACACCACAATTTTACGTAAAATCATCATTTATCGGGTTTAAACTTCGGCCGATTGATATTATTCGTCTCACTTGGATTTTTTTTTCTTTTTGTTTTTGGTGTTTGAATTGTTTTATTTCGTAACTCTTATAGTATCCGCCATTGTGAGTCATCATAGTCCCTTCATACTATCCATCCATTTGCACGATTGAATCCCACTTCTGATGTAGACTCATCAGTATCTTGGGCATTATTCTTAGACATAAGTGGGCGTAATTAGGGTATCGTGCATATGGAAAAGTACAACGCTTATCTTCAACTTTATATTCTTCTTAACAATTTTCACAACTGCGCCATGACAAGCATCTGTCTTCATCTCTCACATGCGCCGTCTGCATTCTGTCACCGCTGCGCCTTCTATTTTCAATGTATTTTCAATATATTTTTAATGATGGAACCTTGGTTGCCAGGATGCGACATATATATATATGTGTTATAAGAAAACAACTAAAACACCTTACTATTAAAACACCAAAAGTGTTGCAAAAACACTAACGATAATACTTTAATTATACATTACAAACTGAGTATTCAAACATTTAGAACAAATAAAAAATTGCAAAAGAAACAAAAGCCCTCCCGGTAATGCTGTGAAATAAATAATTCAATGGATCAAATGAAGTAGAACTGCGGTAGATAATGATCTATAACGATATCGGCGGGCGTCCTTTAACTCTTCAATTATGCACATTAACATATTGAATCGATTGTAAACGCAACTTGGAATTAAAACTGCTTATTTTGTAGTGGCGGTTGAAGTAACTTTGTTTTTAACAGAAGCACTGCTACTAACATGATTGAAGGCATAAGCGTATAGCGGACGCTTCAAAACTGTTTTACTTTAGTGTTCCACAATTAACAACATTAATATTCCGCATTAATATTCAATATTAATATTATTTCCGCAATCAATTTTAGCTTTGCCATTACAGCATTAAGCGGTTTAAAAACACTATTAAAGAGAGGCTGATACTAAAAGGCTGCTATACTATTGAGGATTATTTGGACGATAAGAATGCGTGAATATAACTACTGTCCGACCCTGTATAAGATAGTAATGACTTAATGTAACTAGTTATAAGTATTATGTTGAAAAGAGCAACCGCCGAGATTCTTGCTGGCTCATTTCGGTAGGAACAGCTTTCCGAATCAGCTGTACAATTGACGATTCAAAAGCACTTCTTTACAAGTTTATTTGAATAAAAAAATTTGAATTTGAAATTGAACAAAAGATTCTCTATTCTACACAACCGGATACCACACGGCGGGTCAACTTAACTTAATCGCCTCTTACAACACCTTGGTAAGAAATGATACGGATACTACACGGATTATTGATCAGATATTGATTGATGAATGCAATGAATGCGTTTTCTTTCAACGTTGCAAAAAAAATCGAATTTAAAACATAGACGCAAAGCGGGTTTGACTACATTTAGACGTTTTATTAAACTATGAACTTAAAAAAGACTATTATTTGCTAATAAATATAAAAATAAATTACACATCTATAAGATTCTTCGTCTAATTTACGTAAATATTTTTATGAAATGTTGTAAGGGACAAACGCAGATATACATATATAGGCTAGATAGTGAAGTAGAGGATAAATCGTGACTACAACTTTAAACCTTGAAAACCTAAAAAGTTTAATTAAGATTTACAATACTCATCATTCTCCTGCCCTTACCCCGCTCTAATATATTATAAACATGTTATCACATGATTTGTATTTTACGACCGGCCGCCTGCCTGACGTCAAATTAGCTTAGTCGCCTCTTACGACACCTTGGTAAGAAATAAAGGTGATCTATTCTACTCAGCCGTTAACTCACTCACTCAGGTTAACATTCGACTAACTATTTTATGCGTAGATATATTGATATTCATACTTCTATCGATGAAGTATAAATCCTCTAGTCCGCGTCTCTCATGATTTTTTATCCCAGCCGAAGAGCTCGCGGAGTTTACTGCAGGGATATAAATTAAATGCTTACATTTCGCCCCGCTCCGCTAGTTTAATTAAGCGTCTCCTTTGTCTGTATGTGCGTATCGTTCAACATGTTCCTTCTATCTCAGGACACAGGGATTGTAGATAAACTTAACATGAGTGGACTTATTTACTGTTATTAGAATTATGTGTAACTTATTAAAGTCTAGAGCCAAAATTATCTAACAACTTCATAAAATTTACAATAGAAAGAGCACAAATTGATACTAACATTATTAAAACTTTCTGTCTGTTACGCTTTCACGGCTAATGCGATTGAAATAACATGTTTAAAAAATATCGCGCTATTCTTTCAGGCACATGAATAAAACATATAATTGAGGGTAATTTAACGTTCAATTTGTCGTGAATAACGTCACGGGTCCCAGTTGAAATTACATGAATTAAATTGTCATTGAGTCAGTCAGGAAAACAGGTGTAAATAACTCATTTTTTAACTATAGAAAGAAGTGTTTCTTTACTCTACTGGCCTCTAATGATACCTCTACGCTGGCCGTCACTAAAAAGACTGTTAGAGTTAATAAATAAACCATAGATTTGAATTCTAAGATCTCTGAACTCTCTTTAAATGCTCCTTAATTTCATGTACAACTTATCAGTTACTTTACACCTAAGGAAAACATCATGAGGAAACCCGCATATGTTAAAATAATTAATTGAATATGTATAAACTCCTTATATACTTTTCCACACCTCTGATGAGAAATAGGCCTTATTAGGTCCACCTATGAGATGTTAATAAGCCCTTATAGAGATAAAAAGGAGAGCTAAAGTTAAATTCACACTGTGATCCTAATTTACGACGTCGTGTATATCTGACATCGAAACACGCCAGTGAGATTAAATTTGTAATCCCTCGTGAGCTCGTTTTGTTTTTTTCATACAAATTCATCAAGGTAAGGTAATTAAGTCATAACCTTGATAGTAACATTGAAATATATATGCATACCTAAATCTCACATGTTGTTATGGCGCCAATGTTTCAGTTAACACTTTTTACACTTATGACACTTACACATAACACAAGCAGTCTATAACGTGGATATTCGTAAACTAAAAAACTTTCCGTTTACCGGTCCGGTCCCCAGTACAAAAGCTTTTTTATCTAACAATCGCGACTTTCTCTTGCGCAATGACTTCAAAAAATAATGTCCTTTGTCCGACCCCACAAACCCAACTTTCTCTGTACACTTACCAAACCGACGTAAAGACTCGAATATTGAATACAAAACGCTTAAAAAGCTCAGTTGTTATGAAACCCGCGACCCAGCTATCCGATCGGCAGGACAATCGTGACGATACTGAAAAAACGGTATTATTTTATCCAGAAATCTCTTAACGAGGTTAGTTTAGGCAAACTTTTGTGATGCTCATGGTTTTGTTTCGTTTTATTTGGGTCCATATGAGTTCGTATGCTATATTACCATTAAATAACAGGGGCCAGTGAGGAAAAGGGTTGCGCTATTCACACGACTGAGGGCTGCGCAGGAGCGAGTGTGATAAAGAGAGTTTTGTCAATCCCTCACTAGTTCAGCCAAAGAACACGTTTGAAAAATAATTTGAATACCAAAATGCAGATGGCTTCTTTTATCTGTGGAGTCGGGGGCCGCGCCGGCGAACTACAAGTTAATTAAGGTTTGCCCATCAATTAAATATTGGTTTTCATTGTTTTAATTCGGCCGCCGAGTTCGTGATTTATTTAAAATATACCCGGTCTTAATTAAGTTGCAGAATTACATGTGCCTTATCAGTTATTATTCCACGTTATTTGAATAAATATACCATTTTATGCTTATAATAAAACTGTTTTAGTAAACATGAAGACAGATACATATGTATGTTAAATTAAGTTCTCGAAAATTTAATGAATTGGTAAGATTAAGGTGAATAAAATCCCTATTATACTCGTAAATGCCTATGCAGTATATAGGCAAACATACGCAAGTAATGTATAAAAAAATTGAATCGATTGATTTTGCAATGCAAAGAAAAAAGAATTATAATGAAAACTGAATATTTTAAGGAAATTTGAAAGACTAGGCATCTTGCCGGTAAAAGGGATTACGAATATTCTATTAGGGTACTTACATAAATTAATATTATTTAATAAAATATTAGCAGAAATATTAATGTTTTTGGAATAAACTTTAATAGAAAGAACTGCTCTTGAACTGAAGATCTTTTATTATCATTAAATCAGCATGTTTATTTATTAGATACACCAACAATATATTATAGATACATTAACAATAAATTCTTATATTAATTCAAGTTCCAATATAATTATCATTTACAGGCGTATTCAGCATTTTTTTTTTTAGTTCTTTCTGAAAATATGTCAAAAAAAATTTTAAACTATAAATTATCCTATATGTTCAAAAATATAAGTATAAAATAATAATAAAATAAAGATAATAATTGTCATACTCAGAAATAATGTTTAATAATAATAAAAATATTGATTATTTTCAAATAATAGGACACATTCAAATTCCGCTCATTCATCCCGTATCTGGGACGATGCATTCGTTCAGCGGATTCAGTGAGCGAAACACCAAAATTTATTAGGTTAGTAGTTGCCGTAGGTCGATAAAACTACCGACCGACGCCAGAACGACGTATCTCAATAAATCCACAGGAAAAATAAACGACCATCCACTGAAAGAAACAGAGTAACCTTTCGCACAATACCACTCGAAGTTTGTATGACTGAAAAGAGAAATGCGCAGTGCAATTTTGTGATATCTTTTTCACTCGTTCAATGGCGCTGCCTCAGGCGACATACGGACGTTATAGTGTTGAATTAGCATATTTATTGCTAGTTACACGACAAAATAAATTTATCTTAGCCCACTGGGCCCAAGACATATTCTTTTTTAATATTTATTCCGGCTTCTGCTAGGCTTATTTATAGTGGGAGTGACTGATAAAAGCTAAAGGTTAAATGTATCATATTAATTATGAACTTGTTATATCTGATGGATATCTTAAATCTTTGAGCCTTAAAGTAATAGTTAATAATAGATAACTTTCTTAAATTTTATGTTTTTTTTTTAAATTTTATTATAAGTCAATTTATTAAAAATTAAAAACAAATAACGAAAATTGATAACGTTGATTTATGTGTTTATTTACCTGCTTATATTTTCCACCGTGTGGTATCCGGGTGAAAAGAATAGACCACCCACATTTTTACATAGGTGTCGAAAATGGCGACTAAGGTAAGTTGACCCGCCGTGTGGTATCCGGCTGAGTAGAATAGACCACCCTCATTTCTTACCTTGGTGCCGTAAAAGGCGACTAAAGCAAGTTGACGTCAGGCTGGCGGCCGATCGAAAATTCCTAACCAAATTATGTGATAACATGTTTATAACATGTTGTGCCGTCCCCACTAAGAGTAGGATAAGGGTAGTAGAATGTTGAAATTAAAGTCGCATTTTATGTGATGCTTATATTTTTCAACATGACCTAGCTCATACAAAAAAAACCTTAATTTATGAGTATAATTTAGGTATATGTAATTATCAAAACAATCACTCGATTATAAATACTTCAAAGAATTTGAATCTTAGACAGAAATAAAAACCTCCAGCAAACAGTTCCTGGGTCTGAGCATTTCCTATACAGTTCGAATATAACATCAAATTAACTAGAATAAAATATTTCCACCTATTGTGCTTCTTAATCCTAAATCAAAAGCTATTCTTTGCTTGTTTTTGAAAAATCGATAATTTCAATGAAAATTGGTCTAGTAAAATGTCAAGTAGCTATACTGGTTTAGCTATGGTTATACTGGTTATATAGGTAATTAAAACTTCTCGAACCCACGAGATTACCTTTTAGATATCACACCTAAAACTGTTCGCAAGTTCCTCTATAGACTAACTATTATACAAATTCTATTTTTTTCAATTCGATAACCACATAGGAATTAAATTACTAAAACTTATCCATTCTATTTTATACCTACTTATCTCTTTTGTTGACTGCCAAAAAATGTTTACCTGAAAACAAAGAAATTAAGATTAAAAATTCAGTTTTTAATTCAGTCGGAGCGGGAGTTCCGCAATCTATACAATCCGTCATCATAAATAGGTAGCGTTCTACCTGCTCTCGACACATAGCCAAGCACATACGCACGCTCAGTGAACGCCTCTGACGAAACCAGTTCGGAACGCCGCCGGCATACGAATGTACTCTCCTTCCAACTTATCTTCCGTCTTTCATCGACGCTTTAACATCACATAAATCTACCTCGCTCGCTCACTCGAAGCAACTTCACAGCATTCGGAGCGTGAGCCAATAATAGTGCGTACAACCATCGCCATATTGAATGATGCGATCGACCCGCCACCTATCTGAACGAATGCGAAGGACGCGTCACGACGCTTTCCGTATTGTTTTTGTGAGTTTTCTCTAATTTATAATGTTTTCATGGTTATTTTTATGTGAAATCAGTGCGTGATTACGTGTATAAGTCCATACTGCTGGCAAGTATGACGTAGGAGCGGAATTTGTGATGTTGTGAGTGAATTTTATTTGGACGCGGAACCAAACTACTTAGAGCTAGCTTCAGAGTATGTTTTTAGTTATTTTGATACATTTTATGTTTATTTTCAGTACATACTAATAATGTTTTAGTAGAGTTTTACCATTACTATGATTATCTGGTCTATAAATTGCAACAAACGTATTTTTATATTTCTAATAGGAAAATTTATTTATGCACAGATTAAATAGCCTAATAATGGCCTAAAAATTCTATGTAGGTATTAAACAAACATTTATATATTTTTTTTATCAACTGTGGATTTATCCTCAAATATAAAGCTCCTTCATTATATGTATTATCATTTTATAATAATTTAACGCACACTATGAAAGTTCGGTAGGTGTTAAAAATACCTATATCAAAGACGTATATAAATAATTGTGTTATTGTATGTCAATATATGTTACTTAAAATGTATGAGTACACATAAGTTTAAGAAATAATCTTAAAGATTAGTGGCTTTCGTTTAGCTCATGTAGGTAACTAAACTAAAATTTAAATACCTACCACAAAGTATCCGATGAGTTTGAGTGGGAAATATATATAAATAAATCACATTTAAGAATTAATTATAATATTTTTTTACTTTTCTATTAATCAAATTAGTTATTATTAACTTAAAACGAAGCCGACGGATTTTATTTCTGTACCTAGTGCCGACGGACGAAAGGCGCATGCGCGACTCACTTCCATACCATATGTATGATAATTTTTCTCATATATCTTCTAATATTTATTTATTTTAATAATTATTTATTTATTTTGGAAGTCTCCAAATATTTAGGTATTAAAACAATAAGTACATAATATATAATATCAAAACTTTATATAATGACATAATACGTATATTAAAAGCCTATTAGTTATATACAACTGTTATTCGTAACATAGATTAAGATTTAGAATAGTAAGTTTGATTTTAATTTTTTATTCCATATACATATATTCCATTTTTTTAAATTAAAATTAAATTCAATGTATAATCTATTAAGAGTTAACTTTTATACCTAAGTATTTGTCTTATTTGCCGCAGGTTCAAAAAAATTTGTCCCATTGAGATGCCAGCAAGAAACTTAATGGTTGCTTTTACTAAATTTAATTATGACTCAGTTACATTTTGTCTTTACTGTATAGTGTAAGTTTGGAATACTTTTAATTTCAAACATTTGTATAATAAATATTCTCGAAAGCATTTTTTAATAAGTTTCTTTCAAATGATCTAATTTAAGTTTTTGTGGGATAATAATATATACTTCTATGAAACTCATTAAATTTAACTTAATTAGAATACAATAAAGAAAACTATATATTATATTCTAGCTTTAAAAAAATACAATGCTGAATACAGGAAGTCCTTGACACTATGTAGTACCTAACTTATTTTTATATCTAGTAAATTATTAATACCAAGATCTCACATTCATCATTCTCCTGCCCTTATCCCGCTCTAAATGGGGTAAGCATAACATGTTATAAACATGTTGTCACATGATTTGGCTTAGTATTTTACGAACGGCCGCCTGCCTGACGTCAACTTACCTTAGTCGCCTTATACACACACCTCAGTACGGTTGTCCACTCTGCATTTAGCATTATATTTATTTTCTATTTTACTTCATCGCGGATTATAGCAAAATAATTTTACTATTACTTTTGTATTATGGAACTCCGCAAAGTAACGCATAATTCTATAAATTATTTAAAGTGTTGTACTCGTATAAGATAAATATTTTTTCTCCTGCCATTTATCCGAGGCCGTTGAATATTCTTAGTAGTTTTGAAGTTAAAGATGGAGATAAAACTTGGAGTGCAATAGTGCGATATTGTAAAAGTTGGACGTCGCGCTGAATCGTTCTGAATCCTAAATAGTACGGTAGGCAACATTGGGAAGTAAACGCTTTAAGGAAAATAGGTACGCGGATTTTTATAAATCTTTAGGGTTTAACTTTACTCGAAAATCAAAACTTTTATTTTACTGTTTATATACTAGTGTTTCTTATTTTTATCTTATTGGCTTATTAACAGGGTATCTTGTTTGTTTGATTAAAAAATTTAAATAAGTTTATTTATTAAAACATAAAAGGACACGAATGTCGGAATGTCATGCCACTTATTAGCGGATTAGCTTTAATTGTAATAGATAGACAATTTTTCACATTTAAGATGAATTAATTTGCATTTACTTATTTTTTTCTATCTAAACTATATTCTAAAACACATTATTATTAAATTACATTGTGATGATTACAGTAATTAATAGTTGACGAACACCAAATTTCGGATCTTCTTTCTTAACAATTACAAATTTTTTAATCGTAAGAATAATGAGCATCTTGATTATTTATCCACTTTCCATTTGTATTATGACGATTTAAAACAATTTAATATCCAGAATGATTATTAATAATTAAATTAAGCTAATTTATTTAAAAAATACTAACATATGTAAATTTGTATCTTATTATTAAACTGCACTTTGGACTAGAGGAAGCCGATGTATTGTTATTATTAATTATTGAGATTCATATAGTGTTATATTAAATCGCTCCATTCGGTTCATATTTTAACTGTAAAATTTGTCTCTTTGAGTCATTTATTTTAAAAAAACTAATGAGAATATTATTATGCTATAATCCGCGATAAGCATTATTATTAATAATTATCGCGGATTATAGAAAAATAATATTCTCATTAGTTTTGTATTTTGGACCTCCGCAATTTATTTTATTTTAGAAGATATTTATATATCTATAATTCAGGGTTAAAATTATTATTCATTGTAATAATGTAATGTAATTTCACATTAGATGTCTCGCATTTAAATTTCCTTGGCGCGATAGACTACTCCAAGAATATAATATACCCGTACATTCTCTATTTACTTACTGTGCAAAGCTTGCATTACAGAGATAAAATACGCTGCCAAGTCTTCCCGGGCAAAAGAAGCGAAACGAAAGGCTAGATTTAGTGGGGAAATTTTGGAAGTCAGCCGGGCTGCATTTGTGGTGGTGCATTCATTAATCACGAGATTGTAAAATATTACCTACTTCCGATGACTTTTCTTAGTGGACGTCATATTTTTATAAAGTATACAAGTTATATCCGCCTGTTTTAATATTAGAGATACTGAACTCGTAACAGAGTGATTGGAATAGTTACTGGGCGAGATGCGTTTATAAGTTCTTCGTATCTACAAATAACTTATA
Organism: Morpho helenor; assembly: GCA_029227775.1. Taxonomy (NCBI): domain Eukaryota; kingdom Metazoa; phylum Arthropoda; class Insecta; order Lepidoptera; family Nymphalidae; genus Morpho; species Morpho helenor. Next base: position 6,292,571 of record JARGCU010000020.1, read on the forward strand.
ATAATAACTAAACCGTTTCGTTAATCCCAGCATTTTCATTATATAGATATGATCAATAACTGCAGGTTATTTTGAAATGAGAGGGAAAATATAATAAAATTAGGTAAGCATGAATATTTCAAATTATAACGAGACGTACCTAAGCCTACTTAAACAAATTTACAACGATCGTTACTCTTGAAGGTGACCCAAATTACCATGAAAAAAGTTTAACAGCCCTTTATTTTAGAACAAACAGAGGCTGTTGGTGGGAATCCTGTGTAATCCGGCCCACTTATCACGCGTGCAAAATGCAAATTCAAGCGGGCCCGGCTGTACGCAGAATTAACGAAAACGCAAAACCGGACGGGCCCAGTAGGTGCGTCAGGAAAATTGTCAAAGTTCGCGTAACATATTTACCGAAGGATAAACAAGATAATCTCGCTTACCGAAGCAATTTGGATGTACATTTGTTATAAGACCTGATATTTTTATCACTGAGCGGTGCGAAAATTATACAATGAGTTTATTTTGAGACCATTTGTCTACGTCTACTTGTTTTTCCCAAGCGCCATTAATCTAGATCGAATGAATTTAAACAGTTCTTTAAGAATAATTCTACTGAGTCTATTTTTAGTTGGCATTTATTAATTTGTTCGTAATATGTCTGATACATAAAGATGCAGTATTGACATTTATAAATTCCCCAAAAGCTGTCTGTCTGTATGTGATCGATTTTTTATAAATCTACTAAATGGATTTTAGTATGGTTTTTACTGAAATATAGTACAAATTTTAACGAAGGGCTACGTTAATATTACATAGGTTTTTGAAAATAGAATTAAAACTTTGTGGCACACTGATTTCTGCGCCGGGGAAGTCGTGGACATAGCTAGTAGTATTGTATATATTTATTAAAATAAATCTATATGTGACAAAATTTGTTTAGTTTTATTAAGGTTATATTCTAAATTACAGTGAATATTATTTCACAGCAATTTGTGTCATTTAGATTACATATACATACAGATTACATATACATATAAGTAGTATTCGCCATAAATTATTTTTATTCATTAAAAGAGCTTAGTCACTTATTTGACTATGCTGCTCTAGTAGGTATCCTTCACCTAAATTTACACTACTTATATTAATTGCGCTTACCTAAATTATGACTAGTTAACCTATACAGATATTTTGCCACGTCAGAAGTCGGAGTCGCCAAGCTAATGTTACACGACACTAGTGCTCTGTCTTAAAAGGTACGTTTCGAACACATTCCATTAAAATATGATGCACATCTTCCATTATACTATAATCCATTCGTGATTTTTAAAAATAGTTAGATTTTCTATATTGCGCTCAAATTCCTCAGGTGTAAAAAGGTGTTCTATAGGCTGTCGTGTGTAAATGCAGTTAGCACTTGCGCGCTTTTCAATACCACTTCACATTATTGATTAAGTTCTGAGAAAAACTTGGCACGCCTTTACGAGCTCACATGTGAGTTGCGTGGTGAGTATTAAGAGCCAATTACGTGAATGCTGGTTATGCGTTTTCTTATTTAATCCAAGATGTGACGTTTTGGTAGTTGTGGCCTTATTTCCCGGAATAGAGACATTTTAGCAATGTTTATAAACTAACGAATTAAATATTACACGCCGTGTGGTAACCGGCTGAATAGAATAGACCACCCTTATTACTTACCAAGATGTCGTAAAAGGCGACTAAGGTAAGTCGTCTCGACATGTGCTATCCGGCTTAGTAATAGACCACCCCAATTTCGTACCGAGGTATCGTAAAAGACGTCTAAGCTGAATTGACCTACCTGTGTGGTATCCAGTTGAATAGAATAGACCACCCTCTTTCTTGCCGAATAGTCGTAAAATATGACTAAGGTAAGTTGACGTCAGTCAGGCGGCATGTTTATAACATGTTGTGCCGACCTCACTGAGAGTGAAATAAGGGAAGTAGGAATATAAGGAATATATAGAATACTTTCAAAATAGGATCAATTCGGAGAAATGTTCGAAGATTGATCTTCTAGTAATTTTATAACAATGGTCGCTTGATAGACTACTAGAATACGTTGGACTTATGAAAAATTTAGATATACATTCAGTCATTACTATAAAGTATAGATTTACGAGCATCTTCTATTAAGCTTAAGGCTTCTAAGTACGACTTTGATTAGTAGACTACAAAAAATCAGTAATCAGTAGTAAACATGTCCTCTTTAAAAGTTATGTATTATAATCATTAACGAAGGTTTGGAATTGCTGTGTTAATGATATTGCAAACTGCAGCCCATAATTCATTCATCATCAAAATGCTGCCCATAATAATTGAAAGAATATTTCCTTAAAACGCTAAAAAAATAACTAAACTCATATCATTTGATATAAGTTTAGTTATTTTACAACAATACTTGCATTTTTCCTTTAATAATAAATAAATAATACATACACCCGGTTAATACTGTAGTATATATTATGATGACAGTAACACTAGGTACAAACATCTGTGGTTTTTTATAGTGCTAAGTAACTAAAGTAACAATAAATTGTTAAATAAATTAGTTAGTAGTGCTTTGATCAGCTGTTATGAAAGATAATACAATACCGTATCGATTTAATACTTCCTAAAGAAATATCCTTATAATTCTAGTTTAAAATAGGTTACAACATATACATATCTCTAAAACTAACTTAAGGTTTTTAAGTATCTTACCTTTATAACTGTGGGATTGACTATAGTAACATTAGCAAAAGTTTGCCAGAATCAAGAAGTCCTATTAAAACATAATTAAGTCGTTCCTAAAATTCGGTATGAAATATTATTATTATTCACAAGTCCGCGGGCTAATCTTCGGCCATTTCACCGGGCGTGGCCGAATCGCGAAGCTTAACGCCTGTTTGTTAGCCGTAATACGCTTTTAACACCTGCGTTACAAAGTTATGTAATGTGTGAATGAGATAATGTAGAATTTGTATGAAGTGCCGAGTTACATGTTGGGCTTGAGAGAGCCAAGTGCTGTGCGTCGCCGCCAAAAATAAATCTAATCGAAAATGTACTTAATTGATGTTTAGTAATAAAACTGAAATCTATAATAATATATAAAGCTGAAGAGTTTGTTTGTTTGTTTGAAAGCGCTAATCTCAGGAACTACTGGACCAATTTGAAAAATCGGTCCAGTAGTTTATGATTATGAATATATGATGATCTTATCTTGTAACCATCAATAAATTGTAATATTTTTTTAAAAGATTTCTTTTAAACGAGTTTCTTGCTGGTTCTTCTCGGTAGGAGCAAACTTCCTAATCAGTTCTTTAAAACATTTGACGATTCAAAAGTACTGTAAACAGTCCACTTGAATAAAGAATATTTTGAATTTGAATTTGAATTTGATGTATAATCATAACTGATATAATCATGGTTTAAATAGTTATGGTAGAGAAGTTTAAAATAAGGCCGAATAAAAAACTCGCAATGCTGACCATTTGTGTATGATGATGATCGGCTTAGTTTTTTGTGAAAACAATATTACATCACTTTTAGCCTTGAATTAACAATATTTCAAAAATCAGTATTTTTTAATATTAGACTTTGCAGATTTTTGAATTCAAATAACAAAAAATAATTAATTATTTTGCTATAATCGGCGATAGGAGAAAATCCATGTAACGCTAAAAGCAGAGTGTACCTACTATTTGCGTGCGTAAAATACAATTGAGCAAGCTATTTACTTATTTACTGTTTGAATTGTTTGCAAAAATATATCAATTCTCAATAAAAAAAGACATATAAAATTAGTGAGACAACAATATATATTGAATTATATTAATATCAAACAATAAATATTTTATATTTATCAAGTGTAATAATTTACGATTTATGACATGTTTTGTTTGACTATATCGTTATCATTGTTTGAGTAATTAATGAGTAATGAGATGATTGCATTCCCTGTTTTGCTTTTAATTAGATAGCTGCTATGTACAAGAAGTTATTTTGTTTGTAAAAACAAAAGTTATAAATGCACGACTGAATTGTTCTCCAAATTAAACAATTCATAGTTTCAATTCCAATCAAATCAAAAACCAATTTAATATATAGTTTTAAACTACTAAACTTTGAAGTGACTTTTTGTGTTAAGTTAAATAAGTCAGTTAAAAAGAGTCTTGGACTTTTTGGCATACTTTTTTCGATTACATTTGAACACTTTTTTCTAATATTATAAGCTACTTCTAATTTTGTCTTAGATTAAATGAACTGGACTAACATTTTTGAACATAAAATAGACCGAACTACTTTATCGGAAAGTTTTAACTTCCGAATATCCAACTTGTCATAGACTATAGTATATTTCAGACAAAATGATTCAGTTGGCAAAATAATAATTGAATCCGGAGCTTTCTCCATCGTCAAATCGTTAATTTCTTTAAACTATATAATTATAATATCTCATAATTAACGGCTGTTCCGCCCATACCTTACAAACTCCATTAAGTAACCTCACTATCAGTAAAGAACAGATTGCTTACGGGTATCTTATACAAAACAGTAAAAGGCTACTTATGCAAAAGCACGCCGGTTCACAAATCTTTTAAGGCAGAGATGCGTACTGTATTTACAGTGTTTCTATTGGGATAAATTGGCTCTCTAAATTTGGCCGCTTAACTTTGGCCCAGGTGAATGCATATCTACATATTTATGAAACCGGAAGCCTTCTTAAGGGGAGCGCCTTGGTTTAAAAATACCGGAAAATATACGGTTTTTTACCGCAACTTTTAACGAGATCCACCTTATTTATGCAGAGGGAGGGTATCTTGAGATTTATAAGCGGGAAGCGTGACGGATCAAGGATTTAAGTAAAGGTACGTTACGCTGAAATTAATAGCAGTTTTTATTATCTGTTCTATCAGCTCATGAATATGAGATTTTTGTTACGTCTGTGGTACTGAACGTTTCTTCAGTATTTAGACCCGTATCACTTTTAATATATTCTTAAATACTTGAAGTTGATAAATAACTAGATACGCCCAGCGCATTTAACTTTTAATCAATGTTGTGTTAAAAATTAGATAGTTATTTTAAAAAATCGAGTTGTTTTTGGTTGGTGGGATCACGCATTTTCCCAAAATAAAAAAAACCTTTGTACTATTTTAGGCTTAGATGTAGGTGTACTGTGTAAACTTTAACAAACAGCAAAACAACTTTAACGTGAACAAATTTCTTATTAATCTTCTTTGGAAAACTTTCATCTATTCACATAGGTACTGTGCAATAGGTCTAACAAATATAATCCTTTTTCTTCCAATCTTATGTCAATTATTGTCTAAATTTATCTATTATTTCTCTATTTGACAAGAAGTGCTAATTAATTGCATATGTTTCAAATTTATTAACTTCTCTAAATACATTCTCTTTTCTCGGTATATCTGTGTACGAATCTTAAGCGGTCAAAGGCGAGGAAAGTTCAAACATGCATTGATAATATGCGTCAGTAGTTCTAGACATTTATTCATTATGTAATTGGATAATAACTGTGTTTATTAGTAATCTTAATTTAACAACAAGTTATTACCTTAGCATAAGGCTGTGAGGTACTCTGTATTACACAGGTAGCACTTGAGAAACATGGATTTAGCTAATCTTATATCACTTACCTAAAGCGGACTGTGATTTATCCTTATTTATTTATTTTTATACATGTATTTAGAAAAGAAAAAGAAAAAAAGCACATGTATAAAAGCGGACCCTAATAACGATCTCTTCCAATCAACCTTTGAGTAAAGGAAGGTAAAGGAAATGTAAATCCTTCGTTTTGTATCCTATATACATCTACATCTGCCACTTTCTTAGATCCTCTTATCTCATAGTCATTTCCACATCATTTCCGTCTGTTAACTGCCAATTAGATAGTCTATTAATTCTAATATATTTAGATTATATCATAAGCTCCTGGCGGGTATTTTATCTGTCTGTACTATTATCACAGCTGTCTACTCCAACGTCTTCAGACAGCTAGTTCTGCGAGTTAGCTGAAAGCTTATGCCGCTATGCACAACCATTTCCCTAAATTTAAGTTACATAGTTAACTATAAGCCACTTACGATTGTTATACTTGTTATATTCTAGACACAAAAAATTGTTGTCACAATATGAAATATAATTCTATAATATTTTCCGTCGCACATTCTCGTAGGTACACTCGACCACTTAGTGAAAACACAAAAATATAAAGAGAACTCAATTTAAAAGTGTTTGATAAATTAATCAAAAGAACATAACTTAAACGAGAGAAAACAGGCATATAAAAGTAATTAAAAGATAAATGAAACAAACACAGACATTCAACAATTACTCGCACAAAGAAAATAGCATTAAAAACTACCTCTGCTAACTAATTGCACCCACTAACTAACTGAAAAGTAAACTTTACACCTTCATAAACTTGATAGAACCTCGTTAAAGTTTAAAGAAAAAAGAGCACAATGAAGAAATACTTTATGAGAAACTCACATAAATTTCTGCATATTCCTTCCCTCGAGTAAATATCCCATATTTTTAACACTGGTGTGGTTTGACTGAAAATGGTTTGCATCTTTGTAATTATTTGCTACTACCGTCAAAGGGTGCGACTTCAAACTCTGGGCTTCCCATTTACTTCAATTTATCAATTTTATTGATTTGCAAGTCATTACTTGTATTGTAGTGAAAATGATGAAATTATCATAGCAGCTCGAAAACAAACTGCTGTTTGGGATCTAAACATAATATTTTTTTTTTAGAACTTTATAAAAAATATTTTTTCTTTTTAAAAATAGATAATTATATTACCTTACCACAGAACATCAATAAGTTGTCAATTATCTAAATATCATGTTCTTTATTAAGAGGAAATATTACAATAATCGTGGAACATTAGAACCTCATATTTATTCTTCTTCAATCGATTAACTTTCACTGATAAGTTAGGGACTCTTCAAGGGATTTGCTTGCAATAAGATCTAGTGCCCTGGATTACGCGGTACCTTGAAACCTTTATAAAATAATCTGCCCATCTAGAGAAGTGTTTGCCAACGCTCTGGTAGTGCCACCACTCGTACACCTTAGAACCGCAATTCCCCATCTGTTCTTTTCTCTAAGTGTCAAGCGCCTCTTCAGCTTTGCGATACAATGAGCTATGTCTATACTTTTATGGATATCCCCTTTTTTTCTTATACTTACATATTATACGTTACGTTCATATCTACCTTATGCAAAAACTATCCATCTTTTTAAAATTTTATGTTTCACTCGCCGTAAATAATATTCATTATCAGGGCTAGTTCAATTGTTTTGGCACCTGTTTTAGTATATTAAAAATAATACATTAAAGAAAAATGTGTATAAAGAAGGCTGAAGGAGACACTCAGCCGGTTAATGAGGCCGTAAATAGGTTCAAGTATAATTTATTAACGCTTGCAGTTTTTTGGCTTAGACCGCGGATAGGAAAAAGCGGGAATGTTCGCTTTGGCTTAATTTAAGCTTTTGTTTCTTATAAACGTGTTAGCTGTATTAACGGGTACCTTTTTATATAATTATATTTTATTGACAAGTAATCCAATTATATATAGTATGGTTATACATATTAATTGACTGATATTGGTGACCTCGCCTTTAGTTTCGGGGATCGCGGTTTTGATTCCTGCCGACGGCTAATATTTTAAATACGAATGTTGGTTATTCTAGTCTGATTGTAAATATGTATTTAAACTTATTTATGTATATATTTTACAGTCGTCTGTCACCCATAAAATAAGTTTTACTGCCCCGTCAGCATAGGGTAGTGACTCTGCCTTCAGCTCCCCGGGTAGCGGATTCAACTCCCCTCGGGGACCAACATTTTCTAAATGCAATTTGTTGGTTCTTCAAGTCTAAGTGTATATATGAATTGAAATATATATTTGTAATTATATATTTATCAGTTGTCTGTTAACCAGAAAACTAGTACACATTAAGTTAAGATCATTGAGTACTCATAAACAAACATCATAGTGTAGATTACAACACTCTAATAACATTATGAATATTACGAGAGAGTTCCAAAAGATAACAGCCCTACTCCAAGCACGCGAAACTATAAATCCATGTAAAAACAAAACGCAAGCAATACAAGTGTTACATGTGTCAATTGAACCGATATGCTTAAACGGTTATGAATTATGTAAAGCTTCGCACCGTGCTCCCAACGTGGCACTGGACAATGAATAATGTCGATGTTACACTACGTACGTAGTCAGTTCACTTGCGAACCTATTTCATAGATTATATTGTTATTTATCAAATATAGTATTCAATGTTCTCAACAGTGCTAGTAGATTCTGTCTATTTTATTTTCTTCCTTATTGATTCGTTTCAGGTATTATGTACACTATAGCCAATTGCAACAATCATTTAATGCAAGTAGAACGCCGTGTGGTAACCGGCTAAATAGAATAGTACCATCCTCATTTCTTACCGAGGTGTCGTAAATGGCGACTTAGTTAAGTCGACCCGCCCTGTGGTATCCGGCTGAGTAGAATAGACTACATTTATTTCTTACCGAGGTGTCGTAAATGGCGACATAGGTAAGTTGCAGTCAGGCAGATGGCCGGTCGTAAAATACGTAGCCAGATCATGTGACATGTTTGTAACATGTTGTGCCGACCACGCTTAGAGTGGGATAAGAGCAGGAGTATGATTTAATGCACTTCGTCATTTTCTAACTACATTTTCAGTAACTTATAAGTATAAAAAGTTACATTACGCTTCTATTTCCTGGCGAATAATAAAACACTAATCTGACCATTAAAAATATCAAATTTTTAAGTAATTTTTGAGATAATTGCGCTGAAATCGTTTTCGTAAAAATATCCTAATAATAATTGAGGTATTTTAAACAAATGTTATAAATGCCAAATTCTTATTACTTTATCTCACACCATATTTATACACTACATCGTCTATATACCTGTCCCATATACATTTATATCTAATTTAAATACCTATACTATCAAAAAATCCAAAATGAATATTAATTGTTAGCATAATATTATATTAACTAAATAATAAATGTTAAATATTTAAAATGAATTTAAAAACTACATGAATTAAAATTGAACTGAAAAATAAATATTAAAAATATTTTTACATTCTCTATTTTAAAATTTATTTGTCAGGAATTGATTATTTTTAATAATGTAAAATAATAAAGTGTTAAGTTATATTTCTATCTATTAAGGTCATATATATTTAATATAAAAACCTCCAAATGATAAACACCTATCATAATAAAAAATTGCTTTTTGTCTTGTTTAATTAAAACGACTTTATAATACTTCTTTTAAAATGTTTGGAATAAAAACATTACATTAACACAATATTTATCAATAATGAACGTACATATTATGCTAGTAATCGCTAGCGGCTCCGCCCGGGTGGAAAGATTAAAACCGAAATATAGTATTCAGAAAACTATAAAAATGCTAAAAGTGGGTTAACCTTAAAAGCTAGACATATGCTGTCGCGGACTTTTATTCATAACTCTTAGAGGAGAGCAATTTTGTTACACATGATTTTTGAATAACTTTCACCCTTTACTTAGCGCACGTAGGTAAGAAAAGTTTTAAATTTTGGCATTTTCGTAATATTTTGTATTACTGCTCCTCTCCTATGCATCTTATTGTGATGTTATATCCTATAGCCTTCCTCGATAAATAGACTATCTTACACTCAAAAAATTTTTCAAATCGGTCCAACAGTTCCTGAGATTAGAGAGTTCAAACAATAAAACAAACAAACTCTTCAGCGTTACATTTTACGAGTAGTATAGATAAATAGGTTTAATTTTACGTGAACGTAATTGAAACAAGCCGCCGCTGTTAGGATATTTCATTTTGAATTTGAATTTTAATAAAACATAACATGTTCGTGTATTCATACGACACATCAATGCTTGTTTCCACAGCCTCTATGTCCGCAATTTACGTCTCTCGTGGGAGACGAAGAGTAATGTCGGTGTAGGGAGAAAAGTAAAAAAAAAATCGCAACGAGTCGGCCAACAAGTTCAGCCAATTATAAGTGACAAGCGGCAGGCTCGCTCGCAATTTCAGCTCACATTCACTACGAAACTTTTTTTAAAACTTATATGTAGGCATTTTATACGTTATTATATTTTAAATTACTATAATTATAAGTGTATCTGCTTGTATATTTATATGAAAACAAACTTTTACCCGCGATTTCGTTCGCGTGAACTGCCGTCGTGTGATGATAATATCCTATTCCTGTAGAATTAACAGGATTTCTATAGCCTATATGTTATTTCGGTGTATAAGAAATAATTTTGCCAAAATTCATCGATATTAATTCAGCGGATTCGCGGAAAGAGTAATAAACATACATCCATACTCACAAACTTTCTCATTTATAATATAAGTAGGATTGTATAATTCTTTTAAAAGTTCGAGGTTTAGCGAAAGTTTTTAATATCTTTACGATTTCTGTTACTTCCGCCGTGTATCCGGCTGAGTAGAATAGACCACCCTCATTTCTTACATTGATATCCTAAAAGGCGACTAAGGTAAGTTGACGTCAAGCAGGCGGTCGGTCGTATAATACCTAGTCAAATCATATAAGTGAGGTCGGCACGACATGTTTAAAATATGTTGTGCCGACCTACCTTAGAGTGGGATAAGGGCAGGAGAATTGTGACCCTTTCTGTTAGTTCAATTGCTAAAATACTTTTGAATACATTAAAGTACATTAAATTAAAAGGAGTAGATCTTCTACAGATTAATTAACTCTAAGAATAATTATTGATGTTAAGAAAAACCTATGCTGTATTTAAAGATTGAGTTAAGTAAATCCTTACGTTACAAATTGATATTAATTTTGCAGTGCAACCTAGGATTTTTATTGAATAAGAGATAAGCAACAGGTAAACGGGCTACATAAATATAATTAATTAATAATATCATTTTTAAATTCTACTATCTCGACTCCTTCATTAAAGGCACATCGGAGAAGTAAAAAACTGAGCCGGAATGAATCATGGCGTGCGATCCTCATGAAATATTACACCCGAGCTGGCACCATAAAGCAAACGGCGTGACACGGCGATACAACGATAGCGACACAGACACAGACACCAGAGAGCGTCTGCTTTTCGAACTGTATCTACAGCGTGTCCGCAAATTGACTGCTCTTGTGTTGCCAGTATTTTATGTTATAAGATCGATATATTTCAATTATTTATATATATTTACTAGCAATCTTTATTCTTTCTAGTCTTTTGATAACCATAAGAAATGGTTAAAGTGGGTTCACCTTAAAAGCTAGACATATGCTGTCGCGGACTTTTATTTGGAACAATTTTGTAATATGTACATAATTTTTGAATAACTATCACCCTTTACTCAGCGCACGCAAGGAAAGGAAAAATTTTGCCGTTTTCATAATATTTTTAATTGCTTCTCCTCTCTTATTTATTTAAGCGTGATGTTATATATAGCCATCCTCGATAAATAGACTATCTTACACTCAAATAATTTTTCAAATCGGTCCAGTAGTTCCTGAGATTAGCGCGTTCAAGCAATCAAACAAACTCTTCAGCTTTATATATTAGTATAGATATAGATTTTAATGTTAGCTTTATAATACAAACGTTATTAATAACTAAATAATAATAAATTCATATGACAGTTACGCAGTCAGTCATAAAACAATCATATAAAATAAACTACTTAAATTGCAAACAGCGGTCACATAAGAGCTATAAAATATAAAAAATTTCAAACAAAATTTTTATATAGTATTTTTAAATATATATATATATATATATATATTAAATATATGGGACACTTACACACACGGTCGTCCGTCCCCAAAGTAAGTAACTTAATACTTGTGTTATGAGTGAAAGACAACTGGTGAATATATACTTAAATATTTTTAAATACATACTTAAATACAAATATACACCCAGGCTCAAAGGCCAACAAATTCATTTATAGAAAATGTTGGCCCTCGACCCGCGACCCGCGGAGCTGAAGGCAGGGTCACTACCCACTGCGCCAACGGGCCAGTCAATATAGTATATAGTTGACAAACGACCTTGACATTCTCATACGCAATTTAGAATATATTATTGAACATTACTATACTGCAGCGGACATTAAGAAATGAATGTGAAAAATCTACTAAGTTAACATCAACATCGACAAAACAAAGTCAAACCGCGCTGTAAATGTAATGACAGCTGATAGAGTAACTGGTTATTTGACGCTTAACGTATTGAAGATAGACGCAAAGTTGTCCACAACTCTACAAAACCTGCTATATGTAATTAACATATATTTAGCCGTGCTTTTCGGCTGTTATATTAATGTTTAGCTTCTGCCGGTGACTTTCACTTCGTGTGACTTTCAGACATTTCGGTATTTCAAGGCTCGGAATCATACAATCAATATGTATAACATTATTATTTTAAGATTCCTAAACTAACACCGTATAAAACCTAAATTAGGATATCTTTCTATTTCACGTCTGGAGCCGCCTGTAACTAACTCCCACATATTTTACTCACCAACACAGGGACGTAATGAAGCAATTATATATCGATATTTTTATGCATAAAATACTTGGCTTATATCTGGCTGGAGCGGCGGAACGCTCTCAAATAAAACAAAGCAGAGGTTATTGTAGGGACGGGTAGGTGTGTGCGAGGCTCGGTTATCGAGCTTTTAACCCGACGCGCGACACGTCGAGACATCGACAAGATTTATCACCTCACTAGCACACAACTCATTTGTATATCCCCAACAGAATAAATTTCGAATAAACAACCGAAATGATAGAATACCAAGTGATTATCGGGCGAAATGATCGCCCGGAACCGACATATGAATATCGGTCTCGCTGGTATGACCTAACCATCCATTGCAAAGGTGTGAAATGTATTTTTTTATTTGTCACTAGTATTTTTCCGAGTTGAGAAACACGGATGTCGATGGAGATTTATGTGACATTTAAAGACGTCTGACCACATTCTTCATTGCTTACGGATATCGTATATACTTTTTCTACGATGCACAAGCAAAAAAAATGTCACAAGTAGACGTGAATCACGTGATGATTTTTATATAATTCTCATTGATATAATTTGAAATTTATGAACTCTAAGAAATATATTAGTATCGGTTTTTTTAAACCTTAGGTGTTTAGTTATTAAATCGGATGAGTGTATATCTCAAGCAATATATTAATAATATTTGAAGTACTATATAATAAATGACATCAAAACATTTACGTTTAGACATTTACGTTTAAAGCAACTATTTAGTATAATATAAGAGATTTAATGAAACGTTATTATTTGCGTCTCCAGAGAAACTATAGGAAATATTTATTTAAAGATATGAAAGAGATAGTTTTAAGAACATAATTTTAATGTTTCTTACATTTCTAAGTACATAATAGTTATATAATAGGACAGTGTAAGAATTAAGTGTTTGTTGTATTAATAACAGAGTTAACCAGAGAAATAGATAAATAATTGCATAGTCTCAAGACATCAACATATTCTTATTCTCATCTCTTTTTAGTCTGCACTACCATAAACATTTTTTCTAGTCTGAATTCCGGGAATCACATCGCATCAAGTTTAGGTTTATCACGATGTAAAACTATTTTTATAGGCATACTTACATCTAAATATGGAGGAGTAGTATAATTGCATTACCATGAGATATAGATAAATAATTATTATTACATGAGATACTAGTTATAAATATTGCATGTTTTATTAAAATAAATATTTATTATCCCTATCATTTCCATCTTTGTTTCATAAAAACATCATGTTACAGGTGTTACTGGATTATTCATTTTTATTTATGACTGTATTACTAAAGCTCACATATTTGATGTAGGTATATAAAACATAACTTAAGAATAGAATTAACTATAAGTATGAAAAAATGTTCTACCTGTATTGGTAAATTGAAAGATTATAAATGAAGTTTGTAGTGTTTTTAAATAACGATTTATTATTATTTATTCTTGATTCGTGCAACAAATTAGTAAAAAAAGTTCATCCCGTTTTCTTTTGAGCAATAGAAAATTGCTAGCTCAACATCAAACAATTTTCATTAAAAATATGATACTAAATAGGTGTCTTTGAAACGGGATAAAGTCAGTTGTGCGAAATCGTACATACTTATTATCTTATCAGTAGGTATCTACATTTCATTCGGCTGATAAGGGCGGGCTAATACGCCTTTGGCATTTATCTTTAAGATTAATGAGCCAATTTTCTTAGTTGGCTATAAAAAGAATTAGTATGGCGTGCCGCGAGCTTTATAAATCTGGAATTTTGAGAAAAAAAATGTTTTGTGACAAAAGAACAATATTGATAAACAATGTTATAATAATACTCATCTCCCCCTGTGTGTATAATGGATATTTTCAAATAAAAGTTAAATAAAAATATTACATTTTCCAGGTTTTCTTTTGAAATACTCCGTCTACGGACTAGTGATGGTACCAACTTATTCTGAACTGCATTAAAACTCTCCTGTGTTATATAAGATTTAAATAACATACATAAATTGATTGATATAAATATAAGATACCTGTGATATGTTAGTGATTTAATAGGACTATATTTTTAATATATAAAACATTTGATTTCATAGCCCTGTGGTATCCGGCTGAGTAGAATAGACCACCCTCATTTCTTGCCGTGGTATCGTAATAGGCGACTAAGGTAAGTCGACCCGCCGTTTGGTATCCGGCTGAGTAGAATAGACCAACCTCATTTCTTACTGAGGTTTCGTAAAAGGCGACTAAGGTAAGTTGGTTTAGTAGAACCCACCCTGGGTTCTACTTAACCGGATACCACAAGGTGCGGATACACACCTTTCTTACTAAGGTGTCCTAAAATACGACTAATGTAAGTTGACGTCAGGCAGGCGACCGGTCGCAAAAACGCAGACAAATAATGTGACAGATGTGTTAATGTTGTGCCGACCCCACTTAGAGTGGGATAAGGGCAGGAGGACGATGCCTTACACCTTACCTTATTACCTTAACATTTTGTACCGAAGAAAACTTAAAGTAATGGGCAAATGTTTTCTTTACCTCTTTTGAAGACAAAGACTAGAGATGTAATTCAACACGCTATTCCATTGCAGAATGGCATTGCCGTATATAAAGAAAATAACACTAAATAACTCAAAGTTTATGTTTTTAGTGAGTTCCATTCAGTCATTGGCGTGTTATCAAGTAACTACCACGTATCAATGTTATGAAAAACACGTGTAATGTCTAAATATACAGTATTTTTAAATATAACGTTAAATTGTATATTATATTTTCATTTTACTGTAGAATACGAGTACTAATATAATTATTCGCAAAGGCCTCGTTCAGTTAAACATTTATTCAAAAACTTCAGGTAAAACTCTTTAGGGACAATCGAGATAAGTATACGACAAGGAAGAGAAACTCAAAAAAGCAATTATAAAGACAAATTTCCCCCATCCCCGGGGCAGAATATAAAGAAACAAATTGGATTAAAGTGTCAAAGGTGAAATAAAAAACGCGCATATTATTTATGTTCCCCGACATCTGCGAAATATCAAGACGGCCCGTCTGCCAAAATTGGATCTTCTTCTACCATTATTTTTAACCGTTCATATTGTATATTATAGAGAATAAATTTCCATAAAGTATATACATATATATGTGATAGTATATATCACTTAGTCAATTATAGTATGTACTATATTTAAATAATTACGCCGTGTGGTATCCGGCTGAATAGAATAGTACCACCCTCATTTCTTACCGAGGTAGTCCTAAAAGGCGACTAAGGTAAATTGACAAACCGTGTGGTATCCGGTTAAGTAGAATAGACCACCCTCATTCTTACCGAGGTGTCGTAAAATAAGACTAAGGTAAGTTAATGCTAGGCAGGCGGCCGGTCGTAAAATACGTAGCCAAATCATGTGACAACATGTTGTGCCGACCCCACTTAGAGTGGGATAAGGGCAGGAAGATGATGACTATATTTAAATAATTACATATTTTCTATGTTTTTGTATACCTATATTAAACTTTTGGATAAGTGTTTATAAGGATTCACTATACCTATTTATTGTATACATTAATTTATGGATATAAGACGTGATAGCAGAGTAGTGATACCGTTTGACCCTTACCAGAAGATAGCACGTTCAAACCACGGGCAGGCATCGACATTTTTTATTGAGACATATGTCAAGTTCATATTTACAATTTCACAATTTTCTTGCCCCTACATATGGCATGTAAGAACCCTACGATGATGTTTGAAGTTAAGCTTCTACACATACTAGACTATGACGGTGTAAAAGCCGTCAGGGCTGTCATATCATAAATTGAGACAAAAAAAACAGTGTCAGATATAATATGGCGCATGAGCTGCAATAGCGGCACAACTCAAAAAATCATGTTTTGGGATAAATGAGTTTAAAGTTTTCCTTGCTAATAAAAACGCATAAAAATGCTTTAGTTTGCTTAAATTAAGATAATCTTCAAGCTTATACTTTATCTTAACGGTCATTTAGTAATGTGTATAATTTTGATTATTTATTTAATTCGGCTTTTAAATGCTAATTTTGAGTTGTGCCACTATTGCAGCCTATGAATATATATTGTGTGTTAATCGTAATTAATTAAAAAAGAAAATTATAAATAATGAATAAGAGGATTAAAGTATACTATGGCAGGTAGTAGATATATTTTATTTGAGAATACGTCACTCGGATGGCGGGTGTAAGCGTATTTGCATTCGAAATGGTGAGTAAACATAGAGTGGAGTGTTTTGTGAATGGACTGGCTTATTTATGACTCGTTTTATGATCTGGCCAACGTAAGGATCGCTCGTAAAGTTAATTGCTCGGCGGTTAACCTTACTGTAAGTTTAATAAATTAAAATTATACGTTAACGTTATGGGATTTATATTTAAAAAATATATTAAAATTTATCTGTTTAATATTTAAATGTTATCGGTAATTTTCTATATTCGAAATTTATATACCTACGTTTTGAATATACCTACTTATTGGTATGATATTGATATTACAGGTAAACACGAATAATACTTCTTTCATGATAAAATTTGTACACATATTTTAAAAAGAATGAATCATCTTTGTACTGAATAATATAGTGTTAAATATAAATGTGAATAGATTTCTGACTAGAAGGAGGCCGAAAAATAGATGGTTGGATTGTGTGAAGTATAACATGCATATAAAATGTATGTATATATAAATGAGAATGGGAGTGAATAACATGTTGTGCCGATCCCACTTAAGGTGAGATAAGGGCAGGAGAAATAATGATGTCCTTCGTACTAAGCAGGAATGGAATAAAAAACAATTTATAAATCACCGAAATTATGTAGCATTTAGCAGTAAAAGTTACATATAATTAATAGTAACTACTATATAACCATTATCTTTTGTCTATATAGAGACAAAAATATCTATAGCTCTTCAAGTTTTCATATTGAAATGAATGAATGAATTTAGCCACGATCGAACGCAATAATATATAGGAGTAAGAACTTTGACGTAACTCAAAAGAAAATTTCATAAATAATATATTACATACATGTGAATAAATCGGGTATACTTCGCTCAACTTATTTTTGTTTGCATCAGGATAGATGATCCAATTCCAAATTATGTCTGTCTTGGGAATTAACGCTGGGACGGGGATTCCACTTTATCCAAAAAAGTCCGGGGTTGAACGTGGTAGGAGGGTACGGATGGAAGTTATTTTGGAATTATGATTCCGGATGCGTTCTCCGGGCGCCGTGTGTTTCACGCCTCGTTTCGTGTAATATTGGTCGCTTGCAACCGTTTAGCTGCACTGGGGATACCATATTTGATTTGAAATATCTATGCACTGAAAGTTATACCGAAATATAAATATATTTCAACACCTTGACTTAACTGGCTTCATTAATCTTATTGATTAAGAAGTGCTTGTGAAAGCTTACTTTAATAAAGATTATTTTATTTTTGATTTATATATGTTACTGACTTAAATTTCCTTTGTAATTATGGCAAGCCCTTTATTATCTGATGAATTTAATTTTTATTTTTATTTTTTTTACGTTACAAAAATACGATAAAAGTCTCTTAAATATTGGTAAAATGTAGATTAAACATTTTTTCAGAGACTTTATTAGATGCTTATTTTATTAGGTTGTTAATTAACGTATAAGTCTCTGAAAAAAATCAGCAGGGTGTTAATAAGAAATGGTAATTAATGCGCTCGAATTTAATAAATTGTTGACAATATAAATTACAACCAATCAATCAAATTTAAATATCCTAAAAATATCATATAGTGTAATAACGGTATCTGATGTTATTTATATTAAAAATAATTTTTTACCCAAGAATTCGTCTTCATAGAGTTCAGTTTCCATATAAAAAGGAACCTACATAGAAAAGAAGAGAATGTAAATCTCCAGCAAATTAACTATGTATCTTCATATCAAAATGACATGATCGTGTATTGAACGTGATTAGAAGATAAAACCAAAATACTTCAACTTCTAAACAGTATCGACATAAAAAAGACATTTGAAAAATCTCTAAACACGCGTAATAGTACGAAGTACAATAACATAAATAAAGCTCAACAGAAATTCCTCTTCAGTACAATTTCAGTAGCAAATTAAACCGTCTACCTAAAAATGCAGGTCGTGTGTTTTAATAGGGTGTCACAAGGTTCTTAAGTATTCCACCGGCCCTCCCCATAATTCCCAGTCTCCTTGGTCTGGCACGTCCTCCCCTTGATATATTAGTCCCAGTTCGTCGTACATAATTTTGTTGGGGGTGGCACCACCCTACCTCATGCCGCCCGCCAGCGAAACGTCCGATCTGCACAATACGATGGCTTGTTTATTGACATATAATAAGCACTAAATTTATATGTAGAACGAGCGACCTTATAAATTAGCGGGTGTAAATTTAATTAGTTTATGAAATTTTTTTTTTTTACGAAATTAGAGCGACTATGTTCTGTAAATAGAAATAAAGAAAAATAAAATGCTCGAGACTAATTTCTAATAAAAATCCCACAAATTAATACGGAGCACTGCGACCATAAGCGCCTGAGCATTAAGGCGTATTATTATTTTTTTTTAAATATATAAACCTCAATAACGCCTGAACTAGCACTACGACAAAGGTACATATATAAAAACTAAAATTCAAAATTCTTCTTTCGATTGTAAGGCAATATTTCAAGATTCTTTTTTCGGTTGTTAATTTCATTTAAGCGTACCTTACCTGCCTTACCTAAGGTAAGGTAAGGTTGCCTTACCTAAGGTAAATCTTAGTAAAGTCTAGAAGAAAATAATGCAGCTTCATGCATAAAAGCAATTAAATCATTATCACAAACAAATTCATATACCTAATATAATATTTCGCTACTCTCTTAGTCCACTATTGTTACATTTCCACTCATAAAGTTAATTAAGAACATAATCACCACACATTGCTGATGGATTAGTGATCATCAACTATAACACTAATAACGCTGCTTCCAGCTATTATACCATGTTTTTTGATGAAAACATTAAACCGAAAATAACCACCACAATTAGTTATGTGAAAAAGCCATCGGCCAACACGACTTCAACCCAATATACCTTCATTTTATTATAGATACAAACATAAAAAGATATTAGCTTTAGTACTTAAGATATCTTACTGCAAAATAAACAGAATAAGTATTCCAAAAATATTACCACTGCATCAGTTTAATTAACAGAACGCAGCTTTTGATCTGTTGCAGAATATTAAGTGGTCTTATGTTTGTTTTGCAGTGCTCTGAGAGTTGCATTAATTTCATTCAAAGAAATTTCGAGAAGAAAATATAAATCAAACTCATTATTTACTTTTCTCAAAGACACTTATGTTCAAGTTTGATTAATCAAGTCAAGTTTATTTATTGCTAGTTTTTTTTTTAAATTATAATATTCGATAGTATAAAAATCTTGTAATGAGGGTCCTTTAAACTGATAAAAAACGTTAAACTGATAAAAGAGCAAAGCTAAATATTAAATATCATTTTGGATTTTTGTAAAGAATTGTATATCTAAATCTCCAACAGATTTACATATTGCGCATGATGCAAATCCAAAATGGTAGTTTCTATTTTGTCTATAGCATTACCATTCTCATGTCCTTTTCCCACTCTAAGTGGGGTCAGCACAAACTGTTTTTCTCTTCCATTCGCTCCTATCATTCCTTAACTCCGGCGCTGCTCCATTTATACTCATGTCATACTTCACACTGTGGTATCCGGCTGAGAAGAATAGACCACCCTCATTTCTTACCGAGGTGTCGTAATTGGCGACTTAGGCAAGTCGACCCGCCGTGTGGTATTCGGCTGAGTAGAATAGACCATCTTCATTCCTCACCGAGGTGTCGTAAAAGGCGACTAAGGTAAGTTGACCCGCCGTGTGATGTCCGGTTGAGTATAATAGACCACCCTCTTTCTTACCGAGGTGTTGTAAAATACTTCAAAGGTAAGTTGACGCCAGGCAGGCGGCCAGTCGTTACCACCCATTCATACCATCTTAATCTTGCACTAATGGGTGTAACTTTCCTTACACCTATATTTTGGAATATACTATTAATCTTAAATCATATGTTTCATAAGCACACTCTATCACACACATATATTACACATCTACACAATAATTCAATATCACGATTTAATATCAAACTTAGTATATAGAAGCATAGACAATTTTCTCTGATACATAAAATCTCATTAGTGGTACACCAGAGACCCATCCGTCCATTACGGTCACGTGTTTCAATATTATTGAATTGGGTAGGTACCAATATAGTTTATCCGATTATATATATAGTTTACAGAAAACAAGTTTGAAATGTAAAAACATTATATTTGTAATGTAAATGAAAGTTTAGAAAAGGTTATCATTTTTAGAGTCAAAACATCAGTCGGTGATAAAAAGATAAAGCACGGACTTTCAAAATCGAAATTTAATTTTATAGAATCAGGCGTTACTTTGCGGAATTCCACAGTACAAAAGTAATGATGGAAGTATTTTGCTGTAATCGGCGTTTGTTAAGAATATCTATGTAACGCTAAATGTAGGAAGCAAAATCCGTTCTAATACCTTATGCAAGCAGAATTATTTAATGCACGTATCAATCAACACCACCGACACAGTATACAAGCACTACACACATTCGCTACGACAATCTCAACGATAATTGTATCCCATAACTGAAGCATCATCACAAAAACATAACACAAGTGTTTATATACTTACCAGAAGATCTCAAAAACCTTTGTGTAAGAGCCTAAGCTGTTATGAAAATAAACAATTTTTATTTATTTTATTTATTTATCATAGGAGGTAGGCTCCACAACAAAATCTCTGTTTGTAATAAAAATGTATAACTTTTGTAAAATCAATGTATAAGGTATGAGAACAGATTTTGCGAACTTTCAGACCTATGTTTCCATAGATTTTATTAACAAATTCGGATAACTGTTCTACACAGCTGCAGATAATAATTCTATTATTACTTTTGTAATCGATCTATCAATAATATAGGGTGTCAAGTGTGGTTTGTTTTTGTAAAAACGTTTTTGTAAATACAGCAGTATAATGATGTATTAACTTTAGGTATAGGTTAAAAAGGCAATTAAAGGTGACACTGCGATAACGCCAATCGTTATCGGAAAGTGTCTGGAACGAGGTATAGTGAATATAATTAATAATACCCAATGTAATTATAATAATGTTTAATTCATTATCCTTCGGTTTATAACAACGTAATAAACAAATAAATATTTAAATTAAAGATAGTTGTAGAAGGTTTTAATTACTGAAATTAATAAACACGGTCTACGTACTGCTTCTACATACTTCTGGGTGTGCTTTTTAAAAAACAGACTAAAAGACTGTCTTCCTAAGGGCTTAGGGGTTATAATGGGAGTCTAAGCCAGTGATTTCGAACCTTATTGTACCATGTCCAATCTTAGCTTTTCTAAAATTCTTATGGCACCCCAGCATATCCCATATATAATTTATAATATTAAAAATAATTGTTCTCTTAAGAATGCCGTGTGGTCTCCGGCTGAGTAGAATAGACCATCCTCATTTCTCACCAAGGTATCGTAAAAGGCGACTAAGGTAAGTTGACCCACCGTATGGTATGCGGTTGAGTAGAATAGACCACCCTCTTCCTTACCGAGGTGTCGTAAAATACGAACAAGGTAAGTTGACATCAATGAGGCGGCCGGTCGTAAAATACGTAGCCAAATCATGTGATTATTTATAAAAATGTTGTGCCGACCCCAGTTAGAGTGGGATAAGGGCAGTAGGATGATGAATTGTTCACTTAAGAAACTTAAATTATGGATATATGGATTTTTTTTTGGGTAAATTTGGCACCAAAATCGATCTAGTATTTCAATGGCCTGGGGCTAAAGGGTTAAACTCCTATCGAAACCATTTTCGAATTGTCACCCTTAACAATCAGGTTGCCTCCTCGTGGGACGTGGGTCACATTTTGGAAACCCTGCTCGAGGCATTAAAAACCAGTAATAAAGATTAAGAAAAGTGAACGTTTTTCGTAAGCATTATTTCTAATGGCTTCACAAAGTAATAAAATAAAGACTGTATACAAAGAAAGTAATATAATACAATCTACTATTTGATATTATCAGATAGATTCAGTACAATTTATCAAATAACAATATTAACCTGTCACAAGTATACTCCGCCAAAGACAATAAATGTATCTTTATGTAACTCCATTAGTTAAATTAGTCAAGATTTCCCTCCCCATCTAAGTTATCTGTCATATACTTTAGGGACGCAGGGCCAAACTGCGGCTAAGTCACTTCATTGCGTGAGCAATAAATTCTAATTTTGGTAATGCGCGAGTAAAATAGTCTGTACGGGGCTCAATAAAATAGGCTGCGACTTTAATAATTAACACGATATCTAACGTACAGATTTCCAGCAATATTTTAGTTTTATTTGATTTTTAGCCAATTGTTAATTGTTAATGGTATCCGGCTGTGTAGAATAGACCACCCTCATTTCTTACCGAGATGTCGTAAAAGCGGACTAAGGCAGGTTAACGTCAAGTAGTATTATTTATATCTCTAATTTTATCTCTAAGTTTGTTCTACACATACTTCACACACATACTTCATATGCTATTTTTTTTTTTCAAATTTTAGTTATAATACTTATTGTACGTTTGTTACCTTTTAAGCACGCTGTGACTACCTTTAATTAGATTTATTTGTTATTAGTCACCCTTGGAATTATAACCATGTTAGTTTAGTTACACATGTAATTCTGTTGGTAGTTCTATGGAATAAATAAATAACATGAAAAAAACATGTTGTGCCAAACCCACTTAGAGTGGGATAAGGGAAGAGAATGATGATTTGTATTTACTTCAATATATTTTATAATTTAAAACATTTTATATAGCTTATATTATCTTCATCTATTACTCTGTGCTGTTAATAAGTTGTAAATATAAGTGGGAGCTATAAATAAGTTAAATACGAAAATATTGAAGAAGGAACTCATTGAGTCATTTGATTATAAAACAATAGTCCAATGCCCACGCGTCGCCACGAGTATCCATAGTTTATGGTGACCCTTTGCTCACGAACAACGCTCGTAATGTCTACTAAACCTATTTTGACGAACTCTATATCGCAATGTTGTGAATGTACGTTTCGCAAACTAAAGGTTCTAAGTATTAACTGATGATATTTGACTACTACCGTTTCCGACAAAAATAACAGTAAATTACCAATAATATTTCACATAAGATAGAATTCTAATTGAAAAAAATTTGTAATCGTTGGATTCAGTTCTAGTTGTAATGTAGGGATTTGGCGGTGACCCGTTAAAACCTATACACGAAACTATTTCAAAATAAAAAATCTGGTTAAGTACCCTGTGATTAACTCTATGAATATAGATTTTACATTATTTTTATTTATTTATTTCTTTTTATACATATATTTAGAAAAGAGAAAGAATTTTTTTCGGCTTACAATTAACAATTGACCCCAAGTGGTAGGTATGAAAAGAATAGAGTAGAATATACCACCCTCACTTCTTACCAAAGTGTCGTAAATGGCGACTAAGGCAATTTGACCCGCCGTAAGGTATACGGCTGAATAGAATAGACCACCCCTATTTCTTACCGAGGTATAAAAAGCGACTAAGTAAGTTGAATTTAGGCAGGCGGCCAGTCGTTAAATACGTAGCCAAATCATGTGACAGCATGTTTATAACATGTTGTGCCGACCCCACTTAGAGTGGCATAAGGTCAGGAGAATGATGATATAGGTAAATATCAATTTTAAACAGTCTTATATACAAAATTTCTAGGTGTCCGACCGGGATTTGAACCCATAAATCTTGGTCTTTGGCCACCTGCTCTTACAGTTTGGTAATCACAGCACGTATTTTAAACACGTATTTAATACTAATGCCGGGCCATAGCCAAAGAATGTTATACATCATCATCATTCCTGCCCTTATCCTACACTAAGTCGGGGTCGGCACAACATGTTATCACATGATTTGCCTAAGTATTTTACGACTGACCGCCTGCCTGACGTCGACTTACCTTGGTCGCCTTTCTTACCTCGGTAAGAAAGAGAGTGGTTGGTCTATTCTGCTCAGCCGTATACTGCACGGCAGGTCAACTTACCTAAGTCACCTTTTAAGACACCTCGGTAAGAAATGAGGATGATCTATTCTACTCAGCCAGATACAATACGGCTAAACGCTATTATATTATTTTACTATACATCCAGGTAGTTTATTAAAATCATAAGTAAGGTAAGTTGCCTCAAATACATTGCAGTACATAAATATCAACGCAAAACTCAATCAAAATTTATCGATACATATCCGCAACGAGACGAGTAAATTAAAAGTGTAAGCTTTATAACCCATGCATAAACCATGGTGCCATCCAACTAAATTATTAAACGTCTTCATTCCCCGCGGCGCACGCATCGCATGCCGGCACGCGGATGTCGATGCATGCAGAATGTCACAAGTCCTATGTAATGAAATTAAGATCGCATGTTCTTACGTATTTCTGTAGTTCTTAAACAATGCTTACTAATTAGTCAGTATTGCACAAAGATAGTGACGTTATGGACTTTGCGGGGACATTTGTACAAACACAATAAATAATAATAAATAAATAAAATATGGGACAATTACACACACGGTCGTCCGTCCCAAGTAATTTAATACTTGTGTTATGGTAGACAGACAACTGGTGAATATATACTTATATATTTTTTTAAATACATACTTAAATACAAATATACACCCAGGCTCGAAGACCAACAAATTCATTTATAGAAAATGTTTGTCCTCCGCGGGAATCGAACCCGCGACCCGTGGATCTGAAGGCAGTGTCACTACCCACTGCGCCAACGGGCTAGTCAAATAACAGGGTGTTATTTTTTTTGGAATTGACTAATGATGTTAGCACTAATGGCTTTGACAGCGTCACCGGAAGGAAAGGAGAGCGCAGAAGCATCGTCGGGTTGGGTGCTAGTAGGGTATCCATGCTCTGCTCTCCACATTTCATTCCCTAATCGAGACTACAAATATTGTTACGCTTGTCTTGGTATATAGTAAAGTGATCATTCGATGACTTTTACAAATATACAAAATAGTGATAAAAGTTTACGTTATATTATTTTCATACAAAATTGTAGTAAGGAATGTATAGTTAAACAAGTATAGATAAATTTTAAAATTTATTCGCTTTTTACAATTTATAATATCATTTGTCTAGTGTTTATTGGTGATCCTATGTTATTTTCGTTCGTAAATCTTTATTTTTTTCTTTTACTAAGTTGTTATGCCTAATAAAAATTCTATAATCTAAACGAGACTCTAGAGTTTAGATAGAAATTATGATATGAAAAATGCTTGTGTGAATCAGCCAAATCGTAATTAAAAACACTTGAATATTGTTGTCAAAATACATAAATGTTCTATTTACACATTTATTTCATTTCAGGTCAGATAGTATCCTAATCTCCAAAATGGTTATTGATTTAAAAAATATATATTGAATTTATAAATGTTTATTAGAAAGTTTAATATAAACTTTTAATACTTCTAAGTCCAAACGGAACTTTAATCCTCTGTCGGACCAATAAAGCATAGCCAAGCAGTACATTTAAGGCGGCTTTAACTGTAGTATATTATTTAATATTAAAGATCTTAAGGTAAACGGGTAGAGTGCCTGCAGTTTCGCGATAAGGCGACCCCCTCGCCCCTCCTTTTTGGGGGTGGAAGCGCCTTAAGAGCCGCCATACTTCAAATTGCGTTTAACTTAGATAGCTAGTTTGATACATTGCCCCCATTATTGCATATCAAAAGGTTTGATAAGACAACGGTGATAAATGACATACTTTTTGTCTGACAGCGACTTTTCTAACTTTTTGTTCGGTAAACAAAAGATTTTACTTGATTTATCATTACTAGTTTTTTATTTAAGTAAATATTTCTAGAACTAAAAACAGTCATGCTATTGATCACGCCTAAACAGTTTTAATGTATTGAACTTAATAATAATGCATATTGTATGTCAATTATAATCTTTAATAAGCTGTCTAAACATATAAAAGACTTATGTCTTCCCAAATTTAAATACAAGCTACATGAGTGGTTATTATCTCATTGTTTTTATTCGATAAATGAATATTTAAATTTTCCGAATATTTAAAAATCTGTGTCAATCTTAAAAACTTATAATTTTAAGTTTATCATATTTGCATACCTATTTCTTGGTAATTACACTGAAACTAATAATTGTAACACCTTTTTGCAAGTGTATTATGCAAAAATAAATGAATTTGAATCTGAATTTAATAAAAACAAAAAGCTCAAGCCTTTTTTAATTTTAACTACATAGTAAAGGTTTGTCAAGTCTCAGTAATAATCCTATCTACATAGTGTAATCGATGTAGGCAGTAGTACTACACGCGCCGCCCCTGTCCGCGTCCTGGGTGATGTAGTGGACACAATCCGTGCTTGTGTCTGTGTGTACGCTGTCTCTTGCCCAATTAAATTTATACCATTTACGGCTTACCACGCTTTATTGGTATCGGAAATTTTCAAGTTTTCACTGCATTAAAATAGATTAAAGAAAGTAAAACTGCCGTCGTCATCGATTCGAGTTTGCTTTGCTGGTACATATATGACTCTATGAGAGAAGGAGATACAATCTTAGTTTAAACAACTTCACATAGGTGTGTTGAAGGAAATTTCTATTATATACGATTGTATTCCGGATGGATTTAGTAGCTTAATGTGTTCTTTTTGAGGTTCGTTCGGTTGGTTATGTGTAGTTTAGCCTCTTCAACACCTCAAGAACCGACGCCCATCGTACTTCGCTTTATATGCCCCACTCATCGCCAAATAACGTTATCGTTCCTTCTCATGAAAGATTTTGAATACCATAATTTTTACTGCTATGAGTTAAGTTTCAAAATTCTGATAATTATCTGATAATTGTCTAACTTTCGACATAGTTTAAAATTCTGATGCTTGATTTTTTTGCTTTTCAAATGATGATCGTACATCTAAAAATTTCTTTGAAGGCTAACTTGTACATAACTTTGCATTACGATATTATTTTATGGTCTTTAAGCTAATAAGAATTGACGCCCACCACCGAGACCACCGAGACGATAGACTAAAAAGAGCTAGATTTCGACAATCCCATATATAAATGCCTGACCATGAGAGATTGATAGAATTTTTCTTTTCATTTAAAAGCAATGTACCTCCCTCCCACACTCATTGGCACTCAGTGGCAGTAGTACATAGTATTAACGTCGTATTACTCCTATACTACATGTCGCAAGGCTCAAAAAGAGCATTCATCTCCTCGTATTTTATTGCCTCAGCAATATCATCTCCGCTCACCCATATCGCTCGATGACGTCGTACCGTTAGGGCTAACAGCATATTGATTGGAAAAAAAGCGTTATTCAAATAAATTCGTACGACAATTATGTATGAACTCTGAACTCAAAACAACGGACAGATTAAACACCGAGGGCCACATGAACGTGCGATAATTTATAGCACGTGCCCCCGTGTGTATTAGCTGTATCCGACTAATGCCGGCTTTCGATATTCGGCGCTCGGTCGCGATTCGATATTTACGAGCCAACGAGTCGCATTAGACTGTCCGCCCGTAGGTAAATTAGCACAGATGCTCGCCACTGTTACTGTGATTCATTCCAAATTGGCTTTTCAGCGGGAAAAAACTAAGCTGCGGTAGACGCTATCTAGGGATTGCAACTAAATAGCTTTTAAAAGAGCTCTTTTGTTCCCTTTTCCTTTCGAGTAAATAGTCAGATGAAGAAAGAAAGCTTTAACGACTTTTATTGAGTTTGAAAATGTACTCTACCTACGTTAGCTTGAAACTTTGGTTTATTTATATTTAAACTTTTTTGGTTTGCTTTATTCATTACGGTCAAGTTTTTTATAATTTTATACTCATTACCCTTCACTATATATACGTATCTCCGCAAATGGACATAGATTACTACTATGGATGTTTGTCGATTTGTTACGGTTATAACAACGAAGCTTGGCAGCGGAATCCCTATACTGACTCTTTCGTACTGATACCTGTTTTATTAACCATGTAGTTTATGGGTTGGGATAGTTGAATCGCCATCGGAATTGTTTCTTACACCCAATTTTAAATCAAAAATTTTAACAATGTAACAATACAAATTACTCTAAAATCAAAAGTCTTTGGGATAGTGTGTGACCCGTTTTAATTCTCTTTCCAAATAAAGAAGATTTATTAGTCTACGATTTAAAGGACAAACAGATTACGTATATATATATATAAATGAGATTTGGTAACCTTAAAGATACTTCTATCATTTACCCCGGAGACGGTGTCGCAAAATTTTAATTTTTCGCCAAGAACACATTTTTGCCATTATTTTTTAATAATAATAATTTTTTTACAACACTATAGAATATAAAAGGCTAATATTATTATGGTGCAAACAAACAATGTCAGAATACCAAAAAGAACATAAAATAGCGATCCAAATAACAATAATTTAATGTGTAAAATTATCCAATAACAGTAGGCAAATATTAACTTATAGAGTTATTGGTCTATAAATTATGAATATTTTCAATTCACTATAGATAAGGAGGTTTTGCGATTAATATCGTTGCGAAAGACCGCCTCCACGCGTGCTAGAATACCACGTGAAAAAGCGTGGCCCACCAACTCTAAGAGTTATTCGCTGGCGACTGAGCGCTTTAAATTGGCCGTGTAATTTGATTTGTAGGACTCTGTAATAAAGCGAACTTTTTATTCCAAGATCGCATCAAATGAATTACAGTTGAACTTTTATGGAGTAATTTTAATGAAATGAAGATATTTCGATTGGCTTTTTCAATGGCCGCGCCGGTATCGGTAAATCTCAGATAAAAACCGATATACTCAGTGAGCCACTATGTGGTCGGAGCATTTTTAATGAACTGCAAATGACAGTTCGTGAAATGCACAAATGTTGCATTTCCCAATAATGAACCGGCGAAATTACCTTTAGTATAAATAATCCGTGCCAAAGGGTGGGTTCGATGCGCCGCTACTGCAAATCACCCCCTCCCCACTACACCCACTACTGTCGACGATAAATAAAATTCACGTTTTAACAATAAAATGCATTTTCCGCAAATGCTCCCAGTGAATTATTGTCCGGGCTTTACGAGCTTAAAATTATATGGGCACGTGAAATTTTCGATCTCGATAATGTATGCCCTGTGTATCGCGACGCACTATTTTCTGACGCTACTGTTTTTATGTTCGAATTTTAAATTATCTTTATTATTATCACCGCATTATTTATTAATTTTCCGCAATCCTATTTTGTCCTTCTTTATAGTTATATGGTTTATACATTGTTATCATATTTCGCCAATTATATAACTACACAGTATTGCAAAATCGATGTACAAAATTTCAACTCATGTTAGGTTAGAGTTATGTTTAACTTAAGTAAATTTTAGTAACTTACATTTACAAGTCCTCGTATATACACGATTGTTTATTGGTAGGGTGTAATCGTGTTTTCGTAGGGCATATTATATGTAATTTTAAGTTTCAAATACCCACTAAAACACCCTAAAAATAAAGCGTCACGTACCGACCCCAAAAATACTTATAAAACATTTCCCCGAGGAGAAAAAACAATGTTTTATATCCTACAAAAATAGATCATGCGGCCGCGTGATGGAGAACCAATAGCGTCCCTGCGGCACAGATGGCGGCACAGACAGAGATAGGAGAAATATGAAATGTGGCCTTCGATATTTGTCACTTGAATTACAAGTCCCGACGGATAGCCCGGATGGCTCGCACCTCGTTTGGATGATCTATTTTTTAGCCGATTTGCGGACAGCGAGTCCGAAATGTGAGTCGTAGTTGTTTTGGCTCCGAATTCACGTGGTTTTAGAATGTATTCGCGTATCTACGGTTACTCGAAATTCAAATGTAATGAATCAGACGTAGCTATTTTAGAAACTTTTACGTATACGCAATTAATGCGATAGAGTAGATAATCTGCTTGTATTTTTAGAGCGGTTTATCTTAGAGCAGTCAAAATCTGTAGTGTTGTAATGAATTTTAAAAAGATTACAGTTCGTATAAACTTCCGAAACAATTGTTAAGTAATTATCTAAATTATTCATTTCTTAATTTTTTTTAAGAATATAGTATTACCTTTATTAAATTTCTTAATTTAAAACATAATTAAATACTCGTGGTTGTCTCGAACCCTTTCGAATTTAAATGGAATTTAAAGCATTTATATTTGAGAGACGCCATAAAAATTCTTAAGCTTCATTTTAATAGCGCATCTAGAGTTTCTCAGTTTAATTACATACTCGTCCAATTACTATAGCACAACAATTGTAAGAGCGTCTTTTTTTTAGGAATTACAATAACAACAATTAACAACACATAATAACGGTCTGTAAAAGGAAAACATTTTGGGAGATATTTGTAAACGTCAAATAAGCTTGCGCCTACCTATTTATTACTAGCATCCCTCACACACGAGTAAATGTCGCAGATACTGCGACAATGTGAAAAGAGATACCAGAAAGCATTGGAGCTGCACCTTAAGTACAATGTTGTTGTTACATAAATATGAACCGAGCACCATTAATATTATGATCTATTTTAGTTTCGTTCACCTTGATCCTAAGCCCTTGTTAGTTATGATGAGCGTTTGTAAGTGGAAAACTCAGTGCGCCACGTGCGAATGATTCATAGTCGTCCCTTAATTAAAGAAGGTTTTAATTGTATCGGATGTCTGCGAAAGCGAAAATAATGCACTCCTAAATTGGGGTTGGAGCTGGGAAATTTATATTTAAGAGCATTTCGAAATATTGCCTTGCGTGCTTTACCTATCTTTTGGATATTGGCCCAATAGGGTACATCCAATAATTATCCATTGTTCGACGCAAAGCGCGAAATTTATTAGCACAATTTTCGCTTAGCGCGTTAATATATTTGAAAATTTAATTTCTCACTACAACGGAACTTTATTAGGTTAGATTCTGTTTAGCAATAAAGAAACAAAACACCATTTAACAAAAGTTGAAACGCACTTAATCCAGTAAATTCATTTCGCGAATAAAGCCAAGCTGCCGCCGACTTAAAATATCTTTCTTAATTACAAAAGCCTTTGTTGAACGTATCTGATCTATGTAAACAGACGGGGCGAATGTTTTAAATAGCAACCCAACAAATAGGTTCCGGTTGGGAGAAATAAGCGAAACTCCTTAATGAAACAAAATTTAAAGGGTTCCATCCAATTGATGTGTTTTCTGTCCCGTCTTTTCTAATCTTATTACTGGGGTTATTGAATATTTACAATATAATCTAACTCTTACAATCACGATATCTACATTAGCTATACCTTATTAGAATACGATAAAATTATGTTAAATATACCTATATTGATTGAATAGAAGCAGTTTAGAGGACAGTTTTTTATATCTTATACTGATAGTTTGCATCAACTTAAATGTTTAAGTATCCTCAATACTGCGATATGTGTTTTTCCCTGTTCCTAAATGATAGCGGTGTATGGGTTGGGTGCTGAATTCAATCAATATTGTTTCAGCGCATAGCCATGAAAGCGTAACAGACAGATAGATAGGCGAACTTTCACAATTATAATTTCTTGCGCTTCTTCTTCTTAGATAACAGTCATCTCAAACCGTGTTAGGAATAAACAAACCGAAAAAAATATATTTATTCTAAAGTTAACGATTTTCGTTCGTTAAAGAATCTTAAATTATTCGTTTATTTTTAAATATTTATTCATTTACAAAAAAAAAAAATATTTTGCTATAATTCGCGATTAAAAGAAAAGAATTATGTAATGCTAACATGGATATTACACTCTACTTTTATATTACTGCATTACATTTTTTTTTCTCTTATCACGGATTATAGCAAAAGTATTATATAAAAAAAAATTGATAAAAAAAACCACGTATATTTCAACTGATACAGTTATAACGTATTTCAAGTTAAAAATGTTTATTTCGCGTACTGGAAAATACTGTTTTCACATATCACAAATATAAATAGGTATTGTCGAAAGCGTCGTAAAAGCGCCCAAGTGTCGGTTAAATCCTTAGATCGAGATAAGCCGTCACATTCGAGATATTTAAATCGATTTCGCCAATTTTCCGACAGAGGACGTTACCGAGGCCCGACTCGATTTATCCGGTGTCGCGGCGGGGCGGTGGGACCGTCTATTGTTCACTAAATGAACTACGCCAACCTACGGCATTTACAATGTTAACTACATCAGGAAATTCAAATACGATTATTTAACATTACAGTATTTAAATGCCTTAAAATCGGACTTATTGCATTATTTTTAATGTCTGTGTAGCTCAGCGGTAACACCGTGCGACTCTTTCGAGGAGGTCACGCGTTCGAACCCGGGCAGACACCAATGAGTTTTTCTATTAAAATTTATGTGTCTAATTGATAATTGCAATATATCACGATTTTCGGTGAAGGAAAACATCGTGAGGAAACCTGCATATCTCTAGCGATTTCTGGAGATATGTGTAACCTGCCAATCCGCATTGGAGCAGCGTTGTAGGTTTGGGCTCCAAGCCCAAGTCCAAGTCCATCCAAGGAGATCTATTCCCAGCAATGGGAGAGTAACAGGCCGCTACTTTACTTATTTACTTTACCTTTAATGTCCTATCCGTGTGTTATATGGCTGAGAATAAACCACCCTCATTTCTTACCGAGGTGTCGTAAAAGGCGACTAAGGTAAGTGGACGTCAGGCAGGTCGAGCGAAAAATACCTAGGCAAATCATGTGACAATATGTTTATAGCATGTTATGCCGGCCCCACTTAGAGTGGGGGATAAGGGAAGGAGAAAGAATGCATTACTTTTAATATCCAACAGACACCAAACAGTCTAAACAGGCTTGAATAACATTCAACCATACTTAAAAATAGTGACCTATTCGTCTTAATAAACTTAATAAAAACTTACCCTTATGTAGATATATTTATACTAATATTAAAAATGTGAAAACCTGCCTGTCTGTTATGATTTCCAGGCAAAGCAGTACGAATATTGATGGAATTTGTCAAAAAATTAAAACTAAAATATATGATAAAAAATTGAAATAATCTTAAATAACACTTTTTCAAGCACTTTTTTTACACTCAATTTAAACCCTTCTGTATCCTGTATACCACATGTGCAAAAAGACATCTAAATATGCTTAATATAAATTTTAAACTCAGGAAGAATGGTGAGCAGGAAATGTCAATTATGATCCGAAAGCATTAATTTAAAATTGATTCCCATTGAGATAAAGCAAGAGCTGAGCTGAATTGTAATGCATTACTATCTACAACTGCACGCGAGCTTTTAACACGAAAACCTTTGCCAATGTTTAATTCAATTACCTATTATACTTCTAATGTTTGATTTAAAGCGTAGAATAGAACATTTTTATTTTCAATGTTACAATTAATTTATTAACAAGTTATCCTACAAGATACTAGGTATATAGTTATAGAGATATTCAATACCACAAAAACATTATGAATTTTTTGATGTATATGAAATTTTTGTACTCCTTTTAATGAGCTATTTTAATATATATTACATGTAAGTACGAGTTATTTACTAAAATTATCAAATAATGCTCTTGAGAAAACGATAAATCCCTCTGATTCTTCCCGGATCGATCCGATTTTTGTGATGGAGATATTTGCAGTTTTGGAGAGTGACAGAAACTACTCTTAATTTCAAATATATTGCTAAAAATAGCATGTAGCCTATAAATGTCTATTGTCCAAGTGTAACCATATAATATAAATAAAAATTATTTTATATGAAAATATGTCAGTGAATTAAAGATTTATTTTGATAAAACTCATCACTTTATTCGTTAATCTGATATAACCCTACGGGGTCTTATATGACAAAGAGGTGATATATATTTGATAAGACAATATAATGTGATCTATAACATAAGCTTTACAGTAAGGTTTTTTCCAAACTTTTTTAAATTTTTTATTGGAA
The DNA here is from genome assembly GCA_029227775.1 of Morpho helenor. Lineage (NCBI taxonomy): Eukaryota > Metazoa > Arthropoda > Insecta > Lepidoptera > Nymphalidae > Morpho > Morpho helenor. The sequence continues at coordinate 6,327,331 of JARGCU010000020.1, forward strand.
CCTTTGGTGTAAAAATGAATTTTCCTTTAAGATATTTGGGCATATTTTAATATATTCTTTTTTAGAAATTGAATAATGTTTTGGCAGTAGATATACATGCCCTTACTTCAAGTGCAAATAAATTCATGACATTGCCCATTTCTATCTCAGATTTCATATAAATGATAAATCTCTCAACTCTGTATAAATATACCCCAGTAGACTTCATGAATTAAACGACAGGACATAATATTATATAATCCGTATCGATCAATACATTCACTGACTCTCGCTAACACCTCCATACACACGCATAAACTCGCGTGACATACATACACATATATAATGTTCAAAATTGATCTAGCTTTTATTATTAAAATACAGTAACTCAATAAAAATCCGTAACAATAAGTAGTAATGTATTTTGTAATAAAACATCGTTAGGAGATAAAGTGAAATCAAAACAAATCAGGACTGTATACCTCCCAAACCTCAATATAAATTCACTGAACCTAATAAAATTACCTCGGATTGCTTTCCCATATGTACCTACCGTTTGAATTCTTTTCCCCTAGTTGAGATTGTGGACGCAGAAAAGGCGTGTTCTATGTCGATACTTAAGTTACCTAATTAACAATTTATTTTATGAGATACTTTTTGATTATCTTGACTGTATTTCATTAGTTTTAGGTCAATCTCTTCTTATTACTTCGGCGCTATCCCTTCTCGTCTGGTCAGGTTATAAAAGGCTTTAAAAATGTCAGCATTTTGTGTAGTTAGGTAAAAAATCAATAATTACTGTAATCGGCTATGAGAATTATAAATATTACTAAAATGTTATTTAAAGTTCTCAAAAAACGAAAAACTGAGAGAAGTTTTGTACATATGTACATACATATATACAATACATATTATGTATTATACATGTAATTAAGGGTACATCTAATTACAACCCAGTTATTTATTTTTACGATTGATATTTGAATATTTGTTTCGCTTATAAGTCCTAATTATTTAAGTACCTGCAAATGAACGTTGCTTAAAGCTGAGACTAACAACATATTTTTGGAGTTTCATTAGTTGTGAATTATATTTTATTTTATTTGTAATCTTTATTTTAAAATCGCAAAAAAAATAGTTTTTTTTTTGCTTAAATTATGACTATATTTAATACGGAATGAAAATTTCTATTTGTTTGCTTGCTGCACCTATTTAAATTTTCCGTTTGTACCCTAAGGTTGACTGGTAGAGAACGCTTCATTTAGTGTTAAATCCGCCTTTTGCACTTTTATTTCTTAATAGTACAATAAAATAACAAAAAAATAAACAAAATAAATAAAAAACAAATGTTTTTCAATGATCATTCTCAACAATTCAGCCAGATTATTGTGATTTTGGTTATAAATAATTCTAGCAATTCCCGCTTGTATATATTTTTATGTAAGTATTGTATGTATTTTTAAAAGCACATCATAATTCCATCCAGTTAGTTATGTTGTTGAACGATTACAAAATGTAACTTCATTCTTTTTAATAGTTGATGGAACCAAAACAAGCTTATGACTGCTGCTTAACATCTTAATATAAAAGTAATTTTAAATTCTTTGTGTACACGTTTCTATAAAAATTACGAACCTATTTAGTCCCTGCGTTAGGTTCATGTCTAACGGATTGCGTGCGAAGATCAGACGGCATCGCTCTATTACGTATAAGGAAAGACTAATAGGCACCATATTTCAACACCAGAATGTGCAAATCGAAGAAGAGGAATCTCGTAATTAATTTTAGTATGGTATGAAACGATAGACTATCTATAAAAATCGATATAAAAAATCACCAGTGTAACAATGGTGAAAATATGCTAATCTCTATAAAGTAGTGCAGTATTAACAAAATGTATGGAAATAATAGATATATTGTATAAGATCCTGGTTCTTACTATTTGTTCTTAGACGGAGTAATATTACAATCCAAATCATTGATAAATGTATAAGAATAATATTAAATTACCGGTTCCTTAGAAGATAGACTCCACGATAACATTGCGACTTTATCGAATTCTGCATGTAACAGGTATGAGAACGGATAGCACACTCTAAATTTAGCATTACATCATCATTCTCCTGACCTTCTCCTACGTTAAGTGGTGTTGGCACAACATGCTATAAACATGTTGTCACATGATGTGGCTGCGTTTTTACGACCGGCCGCCTGCCTGACGTCAACTTACCTCAATCGTATATTACGACACCTTGGTAAGAAAGAGGATGGTCTATTCTACTAAACCGGATACCACACGGTGGGACAACTTACCTTAGTCACCTTTTACGACACCTCAGTAAGAAATGAGGCTGGTCTATTTTACACAGCCGGATACCACACGGCGGGTCGACTTACCTTAGCTAGGTAGTTTACGACCGGCCGCCTGCCTGACATCAACTTACCTTAGATGCCTAGGTCACCACGGTAAGAAATGAGGGTGGTCTATTCTACTCAACCGGATTTCACACGGCGGGTCAACTTACCTAAGTCGCCTTTTACGACACCCCGGTAAGAAATGAGGGTGGTCTATTCTACTCAGCCGGCTACCACACGGCCTACATTTAACATTACAAATATATTCTCTTATCGCAATTAATTAATAGGCAAAATAATTTTTTTTTTTACTTATATATTATAGACGTCCGCAAAGTAACGCTTAGTTCCTTAAATTAATCTCTTAGAAATTTTAACAAATAATATATACAGCTACAATATGTTCTTAATATCCAACTCACGACCTCTTGAAATAAATAGCCGCGCGTTACAACGACCCTACGGACATGACTCATATCTCATACCTACAGTTTATAACAACTGACGCGGAAGATATTGAAATACCCCCACACGATCCATTGCACTTTCTTAAACAAGTAAAAAAAATATTTGAATTGAGCTCAGTGAGTCGAATTAATCATGCGCAAATATTTATTGATAGGGTCGCCAGGATGGGGTCATAATGTATTGAAAACCAAAATACATAGGTAGCAATCAGACAAATTGGCTCCAACCGAGCCCCTCTAACCGAATTAATCTGATTCGTAGGTTTTCTTAGCGGAGACCACTTTACCTAAGAAATATGAGAATCGTATCAGGAAATAGACAGTAAACATTCAATGGCCGATAAACTACGTCGGACAATATTTTATTTTTCGCATTTGAACTTGTATGTACTGTATCTTGGAATCTATATTCTCTAATAAGTAAAATGTAACGAATTTCTATTAATGCCGTGTGGTATTTGGTTAAGTAGAATAGACCACCCTCATTTCTTATAGAGGTGTCATGAAATACGACTAAGGTAAGTTGGCGTTAGACTTCAGTAATACGAAGCCAAATCATGGGACAATATGTTTATAACATGTTGTGCCGACCCCAATTAGAATGGGTTGATGAAAGGAATTAAAGGGAGTTTTATAAATTAGACTAGTTGTCCGGCCACACGTTGCTGTGGCTCGGGACGGTTTCAAATTCCCGTTGATACAAAACTCAACAGTTATAGAAATGCTCCAATCGCCACCAAACTCACAATTTCATTGAAATTGGTCCAGCCGTTTCGGAGTCTATAAAGGACATTGTAAGCTAGCTCAAGCTAACAGATATTGTAAGCTTAGGTATGTACCTTTATATAGACTAGCAACTCGCCAGCGGCTCCGCCCGCGTTGAAAGATTAAAACCGCAAAAAGGATAACCAAAAAGTGGTTACAGTAGGTTAATCTTAAAAGCTAGATATATGCTGTCACGGACTTTTATTTAGAACTTTTAGAGGGGAACAATTTTGTGATACATGATTTTTTAATAACTATTACCGTTTGCTCAGCGCACGCAAGGAAAGCTTATATTATACCCTTTTTGAACTATATTTTATTGCTGCGCCTCTCCTTATTTATCTTAGCATAATGTTATGTGATGTTATAGCCTTCCTCAATAAATATACTATCTTACACTAAAATATTTTTTCAAATCGTCCAGTAGTCCCTGAGATTTGTTCAAACAATCAAACAAACTTTCAGCTTTATATATTAGTATAGATGACTGTTACGCTTATAAAATATTCCACTCCATTTCCCGTACAGACAAGTAAAAAAAACTTTTGTTAATGTTCTTAAAAATACTTTTATTTAGACTCCCATTGACACTCACACCCTCGATCATGCGTATTCAAGAATAAATATTCGACAAATCCACCTTTAAATAAACAGTATGGGGGAATAACGTTCTGGCCTTATTCTCAGTAAACGATGCTTAAGATATTTATTGGGGGATGAATTGAGTTTTTAGATATTACATCCCGTCTCGCCTCCGCTCGTACTGAAGATTAAGCAAAAACCTTCCTACATTTATCTCTCCCTATAATTTACGTTACACGCAAATTTAACACCAGCGCTCTAATGCACAAAATTCTGAAACATAGGTAAGCGCAAATATTTGAAAAAATATACATATTCCGCCAGCGTGGGTCATCGGAATCAGTGTTTTTCCCGCGTAAATTCTGAATTTTAAGATAAAAAGTAGCCTATATGTTATCACACAACTTCCTCTATCTTCCAGTGAAAGTTCCATCATAATTGGTTTACCCGTTCCGAATATACTATTAACCCGAACTTTCCTGGTGGATATAGCTCGCTTAGATCCTGTACAAGACAGTAATGACTAAATGTAACTAGTCATAAGAATTATATTTTTACAAGAGCAACCGCCGAGTTTCTTGCTAACTCTTCTCGGTAGGAACAGCTTTCCGAACCAGTAATAGAGTTGACGATTCAAAAACACTTGTTTAAAAGTTTATTTGAATAACGAATATTTTGAATTTAATTGAATCGAATTAATAAGTACGGATTATAGGTTATTTGAAATTGTGATTCGTAAGTACATTCATAACATTTAAACATAAGGTTTTTGGAAATGCTGTTCAAACTTTATTAAATTGAATTTTGAACTACCAAAATATTAAACTATTCTAATAGTTGAATGTTTTAAATAGCGTGGGAAAGTATTATTTAAATAAATACATACACTAATTGTTAAATAGTTCGTACTCTTAGTTATTTAGCGTAAGTAATTACGCTGGACGGTGGTCAATATATAAGATTAAAACAACGGTTCTTTGTAAAACATAAATTATCCAGATGAAGTCATTTATCTAATGCAACTCACGCTCATCCACGTGCAGTTTTAATCCGGTCCCGAGAGAAAAACAGATTGCGTAATTATAAGAAAAGCAACCTAAGTGCGGGCTAATCACAAATTAATGAGAACTTGTAACGGAGTGTCGCGGATGATAATTCCACCGCCGCCCTGCTGTGCTAAGAGCCTCATCAATTACGGTGGAGCCCCGCCTGAGCCCTGAAGGCTACACCCCTTTGTCACAATCTAGCGGTATCCAGATACTACTGCAGATTTATTCCCTTTATTTATGCTCGCAGAATAAAGAATAAGGTTTGCCAAGTCGTATAAGTTTGAAATATATTGACGATAAAGAGCGAAAAGATTGCTTGAATTTTCGCTACGAATTTACTAGCAAACTTTAAGTCTTTATAAATATTTTTGAAAGTTAATACCTATTATTGTATGATGTACATAAACCTTATTTTCGTATTAGAAGCTTCTAGTTGCGATTTCGTTTGTATGAACTCAGGTGCTTAAACTATATCAACACAAAAGGATAAAAAAACTTTCACGTATATAACATTAATACAGTTCTATATTATTATTTTCAGTCATTTACAATAACATCGATCTAAGCTATAAGGGTCTACGATTTGAATTGACAGGTTATAAATATGACAGCAATCAGGTATATAAGGAACGTTTTCGCACGATGTTTACGTTAGATCAAAAAATTAATAAATAATAAAGATAACTTGCAATTTTCAATTTTAAAATTTTTTTGTGACAATAAAGAAATGGAGCTTATTGCCCAGTAGTGGGGATAGTACCCAGTAAGATAGTAACAGCCCGTATCTTTTTTCCTTTCTAACGTATTGTTTGGTAAAAATCAGTAAAATAGATAAGAGTTTAAGAAAGTTTCAAGGTCAAAGAATTATCGGACTGGATGAATATATGTAGTTCAATTACTAGTCGAACTTACCTTAATACCTTTTTGGTTGATTCGACTTAATTTTATATGTCAATGTATAACGTTTGAGTTAAAAAAAATGAATTGTATTATTTTGTTTCTATTAATTTGCTAATTTTCATAATATTATATTACTTATAGACGTTCAATCTATAACAAAATTAATTTATTTACAAGCTATAAGTGAACATTACGAACTCGTGGAATATTCCCAAGAATGCAATTATCATTTGCCTTTGTACGATTTATTTACTGTATGAAATACAAACTGGCATTATTATCACTTGAAGAGGAATTTAAAAGAGTCACTATGTCGGATAAGTTTCAAATGACAGAAAATATAAGCCACCATCGGCAAGATCCAATCAAACCCAGTTCCTTAATTTATGGCCCTTAAGCAGTTGTTGTACCGACAGTAAACGCTTCCGCCGAAACCGCATTTGATTTGTTGTTCCGTTGAGTTAGTATTCGAAACATTCCCGACCATATGCCACTTGATTTACGTAAACTGATAAATATCTTTACTTGATATGATATATACAAATAACTAATATACAAAGTTTATGTCTTGGATTTATCTACAACATAGAAGAACCAGTTCTGTTCAAAAATCAGTTCCCACCTTTTCTGACTTACCTAATTGGTCGCTCACTATCTTCATATTGAAAATCACATGGTTCGTCTGTCTTATGAAAGACAGACGAACAAAAATAATTAAAATTTATATTTTCAGTATAAATGGACCGTCAAATACTAGTATACATAGGAAAGATTGTTCCTTGATTATCATCATCATCCTCCTTACCCTTATTCCACTCAAAGTGGGGTCGGCACATGTTATAAACATGTTGTCACATGATTTGGATGCGTTTTAACGACCGGCCGCCTGCCTGACGTCAACTTACCTTAGTCGTTTTTTACGACACCTCGGTAAGAAAGAGGGTGGTCTATTCTACTAAACCGGATACCACACGGTGGGTCAACATACCTTAGTCGCCTTTTACGACACCTCGGTAAGAAAAGAGGTTGGTCTATTCTACTCAGCCGGATATCACACGGCGGGTCGACTTACCTTAGTCGCCTTTTACGAAACCTCGGTAAGAAAAGAGGGTGGTACTATTCTACTCAGCCGGATACCACACGGCTGTTTCTTAATTATCATCGCAATGATTTTGATAAATATAGAATCGTTTATATTTAGCAAAAAGTAACAAGTTTTTAGTAAGTTTGTAATTTAGGCAGTGCCGTCCTAAACTGGCTCACGTTGTTATGCCATGAATATAAATCGTGATAAATTCCGCGGGGGAGAGCGGCGGGAAGGGCGAGCGGGACGAGGCGGAGCAGCCTCGAGGGGTTTTTTCTTAAAAATTACTTTTGTCAAGGCAATTCGGTGGAGCTGCGAGATTTATAGAAAGGTGGTGTCACCCCAGTAATTAGTTTTTAACTAGTTGTGATAAGGGTCCTCTATTTTATGCGCTCTCCATAAGTAAATATACCAGGCACTCCACTGGGAGATAAGAGGCGTGATCTACATAAAGTTGATAGTATAAAAGCAATCTGTATTTAAACTGAAAAATATCTGTAAAAACAAAAACTATAGATCAATTTTTTTAGACATGTCAAAATATTTTTTATTACCCCAACACCGTGTATTTACGACACGTCATATTACACGAATGACCATATGATTTACGCCCAGCGGCAAAAATATAAGAAAGTTCTTCCACGAAACTTCTTTTATTCCCGGAGAAAGTTGAGTAAAAAACACGGAGGCGTTTAGAAAAAAGCAATTTTCTAGCTCAGGTGTGTGCGATGTTCTTTATCTAACTTTGCATCCGAAGCGCTTTGTTTATGAGGGAATATTTTTTCGAAGTTTTGAACATTTTATTACATTGCACGGTGAGCTTTTTGTTAGTGAAGACCGACAACTACAGGACAATTGTTGTTTTCTGACTTGCTTTTTTACAATTAGCACCGCTACCTGTGTTCACATTTAGAAATTTAGCAATCGTAAATTAACAGTTTACTGTGAATAAATTAGAGCGAATTGAACAATGGGAGCAAATAAATGAAAATAAATTACAGGTTAACAAAAGCTTCCTGCCGTGTGATATCTGGCTGAGTAGAATAGACCATCCTCATTCCTTACTGAGGTATCGTAAAGGGCTACTAAGGTAAGTTTGACCTACCGTGTGGTATCCGGTTGAGTAGAATAGACTACACTCTTCCTTAACGAGGGGTCGTAAAATACGACTAAGGTAAGTTGACGTTAGGCAGGCGGTTGGTCGTAAAATGTGTAGCCAAATCATGTGACAACATGTTTATAACGTTGTGCCGACCCCACTTAAAGCGGAATAAGGGCAGGAGAGAGGAGTACAACAAAATCTTCGTTCAAATAGCCTCAAACTGCAACGTCTTTTAATGGACACGGAAAATATAATTTGAAATACTCTTTATAGCCGCTATAATGTAACCAAGTGGGCCAAAAAATGGTTGTCACCGTCTGGCGTAGTACATTAACATGAAGGGTGTGAGGCAAGGAGGCTTTATCAGAAGGGCCTTTCCTGAGGGAGGCCAAATAATGCGATATTGCTCGTTTGTGCGAAGCCCTATTTATCTATTAAAAAACGTGAGATTTACGAGCCAGTATAGGAAAGTTTAGGAAGTTTTTATGTTGTTCCACGGTTCTCGGGACTAATATAAGTGATTGATGCGTTTTATTTTACCCGATCTTATGTGTGAGGAAAATAGCGTTTTGTATCAAAAATATTCAATCGTTGTTTCGTATCGCGTCCTTTATACAATAATATAGACTTATAAATGTATAATGAATAAATGTGCGAAAGATGGAATGCTATACCTAAGTATTTATTTTAGTGGAAAAATGTAGCGGGAAAAACAATAAGGTACACCAAGCTACAATGTGATTTAGCTAGTAATATATATCCGTCTATAGATAAATACGTATAAATTTCATCACTATATTTTGCCTATTTGTAAAACCTATAGGAGAAGTATAATACTATCTGCAAGGCACAGGTTTTCTCTTTCGTTTTTATTTGAAATCACTTTGCGATTTTGTTGTGGGGTCTATATCTTGACGATGCTTCAGTTACGGAGCGAAACGATTGTTGAAATTGTGGCAGTGAATCCGTGCAATGTGTGCACTGTTGCTGTTGCAAAAAGTTGCTGTTTTATATTGGTTGTGGGTAGTGCATGAGATTTTACCTATTCTGCATGTATCACGTATGAGAACAAATAGTACACTGTACATTTAGCATTATATATATTTTGCTTCTATCGCAGATTAAAGCAAAATTATCTTTTCATTACTTTTGTATTATGGATCTTCACAAAGGAGCGCCTAATTTTATAAATTGTGCATTCATATTTATATGGAAGTAAATTTTTTTAGTAATTTTTCAAACGAGAATAAGATTAAGCCCTTTAAAATAGACATTATTATTGAAGTTATTCTAAATAACGGTGTTTGGGGGGTCTCGTTAAAATATCTAAGGTTTGTGAGATAGGGCCCCAGTCACGAGGCTCACGATTCTTCGTGGCAATCCTTGCTAACTTTCAGAACTCGCGTCCTATGTCAATATAGTTTGGGCAACACTTTATGTCTATGCAAACGATTTATTAAGCCTCGTAACACGACATTAAATTCTACTAGTAAATACACAGACTGTATAGTAAAAATATTTACTTTTCAAATATCCAACAGCACCAAAAGTTTTTATTTAATTATAAACCTATAAACAAGTGCTTTTCAATCGTCAAATCTACTGCAGGAAAAATCGTCATACTTAGAGTCTACTGAAAGCTCTCTCGGAATAGAATAGAAACAAAAACTCGGCGGTTGCTTTTCTAATATAGAATTCTTATAACCAGTTACATTTTTCATTGATATCTTGCATAAGGTTGAAGAGTAGTTGTATCTACGCATTCTTATATTTTATGTAATCTTCGACAGTATAAGCTTTTGTATTTAACTCCTTTTAATAACTTTTTTAAACAGCTGTAATGATAAAGTTAAAATTTACCGCATGCACATGATATTATAGCCAAAATAAGACTTAACTATATATACAACATCATCCTTATTATCTTTCTGCCCTTATTCCACTCTAAGTGGGGTTACTACAATATGTTATGAACACGTTGTCGCGTGATTTGGCTACATATTTTACGACAGGCTGCTTGCGAGACGTCAACTTAACTCGTATTTTACGATACCTCGGTTAGGAAGAAGGTGTTCTAAGCTACTCAACCGGTCAACTTACATTATTCGCCTTTGACGATAATAAAATAAAAGATTACTTAAACAAAACGCTTTCATAGTGTACCAAATAAATTTATTAAGGCATATTTTAAATAAACGCCGATGATAATTGTACGTAATAACGTATTAAAGGTCCGCATGTTTATTATCAGCGGGATATTGGCTGGAAACAGTGCTAAATTCACCCCGGACACCCGATAGTGGTATTATCTACCATTGCCTATTTGTCATCATGAACAATGCCTACCCCGGACTACGGTATCTTACTCAATTTACACTCGTAATTACTTGAAAAATTACCGCCAAAATTTTTAAAACGTTCACCATTTCTCAAATAAGTTTTAATAGGTCCAACATTTTTACTTTTAGTATAGATATCATCATTCCCCTGCTCTTATCCCACTCTAAGTGGGGTCGGCACAACATGTTATCAACATGCTGTCAATTGATTTGGCTGCGTTTTTACTGCCGGCCGCCTGTCTGACGTTGACTTACCTCAGTCGCCTTTTGCGACTTTGGTCGCGACACCTCGGTAAGAAATAGGGTGGTCTATTCTACTAAACCGGATACCACACGGTGGGTCAAATTACCTTAGTCGCCTTTTACGACACCTCGGCAAGAAATGAGGTTGGTCTATTCTACCCAGCCGGGTACCACACGGCGGGTCGACTTACCTTAGACGCGTTTTACAACACCTCGGTAAGAATGAGGGTGGTACTATTCTATTCAGCCGGATACCACACGGCGTATTTAAATAATAAAGATAAAAATAATGAATGAAAAAAAGTATTAAAAAAGTGTTATATCGAGCACAATGGATCGAATGAGACAAATTTACCAAATTAACACTTGTCACGAGTAAGTGTATAAAGTTTAAATTAAATATTTCCGTTCAAAGATGGGTACAATCGAGTTCAAATATGATTACATATAACGTTTACAGGCAAACATACATATGGGTGAGTGTCGTAAAAAGCGACTAAGGTAAGTTGACCCACCGTGTGGTATCCGGTTTAGTAGAATAGACCACCCTCTTACCAAGGTGTCGTTAAATACGACTAAGGTAAGTTGACGTCAGGCAGGCCGCCGGTCGTAAAAACGCAGCCAAATGTTTTGTTATATACGTTGTTATATATGTTTAGTTATATGTATATGTTTTGTTATATACATCGGCACAACATGTTTATAACAAGTTGTGCCGACACCACTTAGAGTGGGATAAGGGCAGGGGGATATATACATATGGGTGAAATATAAACTGTGTAAAATCCTCGGTCAAAGTACTCTCGTGGCATCTACGATAGGCCAAATTTGTCATAATGAAGAATGTCCACCCTCATAACAGTATCTCACTCAATTTATCGTTATAATTGTTGGACTTTACGCCAAAAAATTTTAACAGGGTGCTCAGCTTTTTTACTCAAGTTGCTTATAATTATAAGTAATTATGAAAGGAGAGAGTACAAATTAGTGCGGCATTTTATGTGATAAATATTTATAAAATGATATTTGATAGTGCCTACTTAAATCTGCTTTTGGCGGCAGAAAATGCGTAAGGTGTCCTCCCTATAATCACTAAACAATGTGATGGACTGTTGTGAAATTTTAGCCGGAAAACTCTCTCTGGGTTGGAGTGAGATGCTTTCTGAGAAGCAAATCATCGTCCTCCTGCCCTTATTCCTAAGTGGGGTTACCACAACATGTTGTAAACATGTTATCACATGATTTGTCCACTTACCTTAGTCGTATTTTGCGACATCTCGGTAAGAAAGAGGGTGGTCTATTCTACTCAACCGGATACCACACGGTGGTTCAACTAACTAAGTCGCCTTTTACGACATCTCGTGAAGAAATGAGGGTGGTTTATTCTAATCAGCCGGATACCACAAGGCATAGTTAATATCTTAATATAAGTTTAAATTATTAAAATATTACATACTAGAAATTGCCAGCGGCTCCGCCCGCGTGGAAAGATTAAACCCGTAATGTAGTCTTTTGATAACCATAAAAATAGTTAAAGTGGGTTAACCTTAAAAGCTAGACACATGCTGTCGCGGACTTTTATTTAGAAATTTTAGAGGGGAACAATTTTGTATTACATGATTTTTGAATAAATATTATCATTTACTCAGCACACGCAAGGAAAGCTTTAAATTTTGCGGTTTACGTACTATTTTTTATTGTTCCTCGTGTCCTATTCATCTCAGCGTGATGTTATATAGCCTATATATAGCCTTCCTCGATAAAAGGACTATCTTACACTAAAATAATTTTTCAAATTGGTCCAGTAGTTCCTGAGATTAGCGTCTTCAACCAGTTAAACAATTAAACAAACTCTTCAGCTTTATATATTAGTATAGATATATAAAAATTGTTCAAATATTATTATTATGAGTACGAAACTTCCAACGGCGTGTACCCCGACAGATGTTCGGATAGGTGTACGCCACTGTTCTCGGGTAGCTAATAAATAATACGAGAGAGAGTTAAGACCACCTACCGCACAAGGAGATGTTTACGGCGTTACCCTGGCAGTATTGTGCCCACCTACACATATATTTTACTTAGCAAATTGCCGAGTTTGCTCGCCGTGTCTAATAACCACTTAATGAAGGCAGGACTTTTCCATATTTAAATTTTAATCATGCTCCGCGGTGCCGCTAACTGCGTTTGGTGTACGGCGGTAACTTTAGATGTTTGACGGCTAATTTATTAAACGACGTTTATACTAATTATTATTTACAGCGTTTTATAATGTTTTAACATTGTAAAACAACTATTTAGTATATTGAGTTAGAGTTAACAAGACATAAAAGATAATAATTTTTATTACAACCTATGTGGATCATACGACAAATTGATGCAAAGTTTTATTTTCTTGCTAATTGTATAATTACATTTAATATCATAATTTAAGGAAATTTAAAAATGTTTATACGTTATTTGCGTTCTTTTTTAAAATCTTTATTGCACAATTAAGATATAAAGTACAAAAATCGAACTTAACACTAAATTAAGCGTTCTCTACCAGTCAACCTTAGGGTCTAACGGAAAATTTAAATAGGTGCAGCAAGCAAACAAACAGAAGAAGAAAAGTAGTAATAGCCATAAATTATTAAGAAATGAAAATTAATAAACTGTAGCAATGTGAATGAGAAATAAATAAATGGATAACAATAAAAAAAGACAATACATATGCCTTTTATAACTTATTCGAATCACACCTCAAAAGTAAAATTAGCTTCTGCCTGCAACTTTGTCTATGTAACCTTTAATAGCAACCCACTTTGAATCTTTGAATTATCTCCATACCAAAAAGCATATCAATTCGTTTATCTGTTCGGTGATGAAAGAAAGACAAAAAAGAAACATCATTTGGCGTTTATAATATGGATTGACAATTGATCATTGGGTGATCCACTGTGTGGTATCCGGTTGAGTAGAATAGACCACTCTCTTTCATACCAAGATCTCGTAAAATATGGCTAAGGTAATGAGTCGTCAGGCAGGGGGCCGGTCGTAAAATAAATAGCCGAATCATGTGAAATCATCTTTATAAAATGTTGTGCCGACCCCACTTAGAGTGGGATAAGGGCAGGAGGATGATGAGTGACAATCGATCATTACGTTATATTTTGATATTATAACTTTACCAAATATATTTCAGTTATTACGGATGAATTTATATGGTCAGCTAACTTACTATCCAAATTTTATGTAAGAAAAGACTTGGGTGATTCACTTAATAAAATCTTTATATTTAAAAATGCCGTTTGGAACCCCTTAGGTGGGTACTTGCCATATTCCTTCTTCTGTACATTAAATCGTACCATCTCTTCATCAGGTGGTAAAGAAAATCTTGAGATCTCCAAAACTACCTTAGCATTCCATCAGTAATCTTACATACCTGTAACAAACAAATACACAATATTAGACTAGAATGTAGGTATTATTTATTTTATTTTAACTCATTTACACAAAAACTTATGAGCCATAATTATAAATATTTACTTATAATAAATCACATAATAGGTACTATATAATATAATATACTAAAGACAAGCATTAAAAATAAAGACAAAACAAATTAATACAAAATGTATAGTAAAATATGCAATATTAGATTTTCTAACACGGCAATATGAATATCCATATATACATATATGTTAAATTATTTATGTGTTCCTAATTTGAAAACATCTGTACCTACTAGTCTCCGACGTGGCTGACACGGTTTTAATGAAATTCGTCGACAAGAAATTGTGACGGATTCAAGAGGTTCTCTACAGTATATGTTTATTTGACTTGATTGTGTAATAAATATCTTAGTTTAAATCTGAAATGTTTAAATATTAATTTTGATGAATAAAATATTCGTTTCTTTTTGAAAATGCGTCCTAAGTTAATCAGTTCTTTGATCAGTTGAGGAACACATTAAGTAAATATTATATTTTAATTGCGAAACTGATTATAACTGTTAAGACATTATTATTTCAACCTATTTTATAACACAAGTGATAAAAAAATCAAAGAAAGCATCAGCTTAGCGATTCAACGCGGAAACGCTGCCAGCGTTCTTGGGACCATTACACGTGGGCATGATTTGTATAGTATTAACGTGTAAGTAATTTAAGATAGATAAACCTTGTAAATGTTCATACAAAAATAATAAAAAAAATTGTCGAATTTTGTATCATTCAATTGCAATTATTATAGAAGAGTACCTGGTTGACCGAATCTTGCTCGGAAATTTTTTACAAAAAAAAAAAAAACTTAAAAAAAAAAATTGATAGTTGGGGATCGATCCTAGGTATTTACATTTCTCGATTACTTACCATTCCCCGAATAAACTACGCTGACTTGACAGATTATGGCAAAAATAGTGTTTTATATTCAATATAAGTTTTAGTATTTTTTAATACCGAAAAAAAGGGATAAAACGAATATTTTTTACTTATGTAAAAAATATTCGTTTTATCCCTTTTCTTATAGAAATTCTTATAGAAAAATCGATCTAGCTAGGTTATAAAACCGATAGGTTATAAGATCGATTTTTCTCCCCCAAACCTCCTACATGCTGAATTTCAGGAAAATCGTTAGAGTCGTTTCCGAGATTCCGAAAAAAAAAATATATACATAATATTAACTCATTTAAATATTAAATATTTGTTAGATCTTCTGGTAATAGAACTTGAAAGCATATAGCTTATAAGGTTAAATTTCACAATTATGCGTATTATATTTATACATCATTAGTAGGTTGCAAATCGTGATTATAAATTACTTGACGCTATGCACGGACACATTTAATATTTACATCACACGACTACTCAGGCGTTCAATTACAATAACCGAGAACTTTCGATTATTAACTCATTTGAATACAATCTACTGCTTCTAGGTATCTATTCTCGCCTATAAAGAATAGCACAGGACAGCTCAATTAACTGACTTTTTAAAATTTTATTATTTAATGTCTTTAGAATATACCAATTTTTGCATTAAAATAGAGCTATATCTCTCTTTTTCTAAAATACAATATTTAGACACAAAATAATTAAATAATTAGTTACTTTTATAGGCCGTGTGGTATCCGGCTGAGTAGAATAGACCATCATTTCTTACAGAGTTGTCGTAAAAGGCGACTAAGGTAAGGTAAGCGAAATCAAGTAACACAATGTTTAAAACATGTTATGCCGAACCCACTTAGAGTGGGATAAGGGCAGAAGAATGATGTTGAAATAGTTGCAGATATAACTAAAAACTATAGTATCTAATACAGCATATAATAATAGTAAACAAAGTTTTAAAAACGGAGTATACGTTTCTTTATGAACTTTAAGGTTGCGTTGCAAAGAAAGGTAGACACATATTATTTTGAAGAAAGCGTAACAGACAGGAAGACAAACGGACCAATTTTTGCCATTATAATATTAGTATGGACTGTGTTGCAAAAATCATTTTTCAAAATCATCATCAACATTTTGCATAGAACATTTAAGTAAAATGCATGTATACAGACTGATTTATTATTAATCTTGCATATTTTTTTTTTCAATTTGGATTTAAAAATATAATTATAGTTCTCACAATTTCAACCGAGTGAGGTATGCGGCAAACTTTGGCTATGACAGTCGAAATTAACGCTTTGACCCCATGGTCAAACTAAAGCTAACTCCCACAGCTATGTTAGAGCGGGTCAAGTATCGATAAAAACGTAATTTATACGATATGTATGACAATCCATTATTGCATATAGCGTAAAAGTTTTGAATATTTATATCCATAACAAGTTCTAACCAATAAAATTTATTTTATAAAATATTATATTGTACGTGGGGCATCACGCACACATAAAGTTCGAACTTTGGCACACTGCACCATAAATCAAGGGGCGTTATGCGCCATGTTTCACGAGATGGTGCGATCACTATCGCTCTCCTATTATTTGCTATATGGTCATCTCTCTCTAGCGTTAAGCGGGAGCTTTGGGACCGGGGGAGGGGGTAACTGTCTAGTCGTGACGTATTACTCGGCTGGCGGTCGGTCAGGTCAGTTTGCTCTGCTGAGTGAAATACCGCTCTGTTTTCTTTATTAACTCCAATCCAGCTGAAGCGTTACTTTATTAAAAAATACTGTAACAATAGCTTTATATTTTTATCGACTGAGATAAAAACGGAAGCAATAATGAAGGGTCTGATGCGAATATCGATATCGACATATGCGCTAATTACTTACGTGCCGTGCCCAGTATAATGTATGCCGAGTAGGTTCTCAATGCAAATCGCAAGTTCGATTCGAGAATAGACAATGCGGCCACAAGTTTATGGGACCACCCACACTATTTTGATACAATCATGCAAGGGAAACAAGAGCAAATTGACAACTAAACAATCCGTATCTATCTAATTAGAGTGGACATACTTTTGCCTATGCAAATACGTAGACTAATCCATTTAAGAATATGTTTTGAAGTCAATTTAATGTACAAAATAAATATATATTTACGTGTTGTTTAATATAACAGAATTAGCAATTAATTGAAACGGCAATAATTTACGAGAACCCCATGTAATCGGAATCACACCTCAACATTAGCGTGGCGCTGTCTAGTCATTTGTAAAAGCGAATGATGGCCTACACGTGATCAGCATGTTAATGAATCGAAACGGTGACTTACGCTATAAATAGGCATGTACCTACTAGTGATTTATATTAGGAGTATTTAATTTTTTCGTCGTTAATTGCTCTATATAGGTGTTAAATTAAGTACTTTGAACCTATAAAACTATTCGCTAAAAAAAGTTAGATTATTTGACACTTAATATAATTAGCACTATATAGGAAGTATTAGGGCAAATTTATCTAATAAAAACGTTTAATGACCCCCGACAAATTGTCTTAAGTTCAGCTGTTTTGCTGATTTTAGAATTATCGAAGTCGTTCCGTGGATCTGATTTTATCCTAAAAATATATTTAAGAAAGACAGAAATATATTATGAATTAGAGATCGTTGTATACATCTGATGTAAAACCATACGTCTCAAATCAAAATATCCTTACGAAAGAGTTGATGAGCACAGCTGGCATTTATAAGAATAATTTTTGAAATAATTTAAAAAACCAATTTTAAAGCGTCACTTTAAGGAGGTCTTATTACGAAACATTTATCTCGATATAACTATGGGAAACCGCCGCGTTATGGTATCCGGAAGAGTAAAATATACCACCCTCATTTCTTACGGAGGTGTCGCAAAAGTGGACTAAGGTAAGTTGACCTCAGGCGGTTGTAAAATTCCTCGCCATCATAGAACAACATGTTTAAAACATGTTGTGCTGATCCCACTTAGTGTGGGATAAGGCCAGAATGATGATGATTATATCTTGGTATAGGAAATAGATTTATAGACCTTCTACCTACTCATAAAACAATAATTATTTATAATAATACTGAATGTTTATTTCATATTTACCAAATAAAACACTGTATCAGCTAGATATATCTTGAATCATTCATATAAATATTTTATAGGTACTTTAACTAGGAGGTCTGCATGATAGAATAACATCCACGATTAGACTATTTGTCGGGCCCATTTTAAACTACAGTTAATATGGTTAGTCTTAACAATTATTTGTATAAACTAATTCGACGACCATTATAAATATCGCACCCTTGTCGTACATCTCATTGGGCGACAATAAATATCGCGTTATCTGTTGCTATCGAGCGCGGCCACGGCCACGCGGCGACCTACCCTTACTCTAATGAATTACACAATGAACTCTCATCTAAATACAGAAAAAAGCTTTTAAAGGCACATATCAAAAATACCCACAGTGCCTACTAAGACAGCGCCCTCAGATTTATAGCACTCCCTTTGTTAAATCACGTAATCTCCACGTGGAGCCGCGATACAAATGGAAGTAAATGAAAATGAATGTAGTTCCTCATTCTGATGCTCACCTACCTATTCCACATTACGCCCAAATATAAATCTGGCTCTGTTCAAGGGTAATATATTCTTAAAATTACCTGTTAAATCACATTTAGGACAGATAACACATTGTTTGGGTTTGTGGTTTACAAAAAAATGTTTGTCGGTCAAATCGGATGTTATTTGTAGCCTTCAGGGTGGCGAGCTCATTGGATGTTTAATATATTATGTGGCACAAAGACCGAGTACCTACGTTTAAGCGTTAGTGACCGTAAAAAGAGAACCTAATTCTTTGATTCTTGAGAGATAAAAACTATTCTTATTTATATGGTGTCTTAGTGTCAAAACATGACATAATAAATATCGGTACACTAACAAAATCAGTAGCCAATTAAATACAAATAACAATCAAAATAATTCAAGTATTGGGCAACTCCTTATGATGTCCATTAGCTTCTAAATAACCCCATTACTGCTTACCGTGACAAATAATTTAACGTCTTAAATCATCGAATTGTCGTGCGTAGGCAGGTATCGAATTTAAATTTGTGATTATTTATTGTCTATGTTTCGGTCATCGTACGACGTGGTCAAAGCCTTCTTTGGTAGTTTCCGGTTATCTATTTTATGCGACCGTATGTTTGCTATTCATTGATATTCGTAACAAGCTCTATGTATCGAATAACTAAGCAGTTGTGGAAATTCCTATTTATTTTCGGTCATCAACATTTAGATTACTTAAATACTCTGTAATGTTGATTAGTTAGTTAAATAGATGTTTACTATTGAATAAAGAAATAAACCATTATCTCTTGTTAATTCGTTTAAAAAAAAAAAAAAATTTAAAACTTAAAGAATTTACTAAATATTGAATATATACGTTATTTATCTAATAATGACTATAATTAAAAGTAGTATGGCTGAAATGCACAGAATTTCTTATTATTATAAAATTTCATATATTTTCATTTTTATTTCTTTTTATATTTTTAATATATAATTAATTACTTGCATACATCCGTCACTCCGTTCGAAAGTAATAAAAGTTGAAGAACTTTGCATTTATAATATTAAAATTGAACTACTAACTAAATACCGTTAAATATACTTGCCTTGTTATAAAATATGAAACGAAACGAAAGCAAATGAATGAATTTACGTAGCATAATAATTCTATCATTACGTTCTTCCTAAATATAATGTTGAGCATTTTTTTACAAATCCATTTAATGTTAAGTGTAGGAAGCCCAATCCGTTATCTTATCTTATATTATTGAATAACATTTTATTGAATTCATATAATTGAAAAACATTCATTTAATTGAAATATACCTATTATATACAAAACAATAACACACTTTTCAAACAAAATCATTCATCATCATAATAATTTTTATTATCATAATAATTAATTAATAAAATATTAAGCATAATCTTATTACTGTATATAACTACACGTGTGTGTAACCAACAAATTCATTTTAGAGCAGTCATTCTCTTCCCTTACACAGTAGAGACGTTTATCAGCTCTATAACATAGATATGTTAATCATGAAGGGTTCCCAAAAATAATAATATTAAACTTACATATATTTAGGGTATTCGAAATGTATTTGTAAATCAAAAAATAATTTAAAGCTCTTTACTAAACCACATCTCATAAATAAACACAATGTTAATTTAAGATAATCCATTTCTATTGTATCGTCATACAGATGAAATTTATTATATAAGTTTCTATACAACCCATTTATTTGCTTATCGATAAACGCAACAGCAATTAGTACATCACTAGACAAACGCTTTTGGGTGCGAGCCTACAAATCATACCGATAGCATCTTCAACAAATTTGAATCGGATCTTATTTATTATTTGCCTTTTTCACGGCTACATTTTGGGGAAAATTCAAATATAAATCAATGATAAATAAACGTTGGATACGATGATTCAAATTCGGTTTTTTAGCCTCAGAAAATACAAACAAATATATAAGTATCTACGATAAGAACATTACTGGAAAACGAGACCAAAGTTAATTAATAAAGATCGTATTTCACAGAAAAATATAAACTTTTTAAATTTTACTATCGGTATATTTAATATAAATTTCCCACGACAACCTTTTCATTATCCCCAACAACATAATAATCATAACAAAAGCATGTACGAAACCCCGTACTTGGTTAAACAGCAATCGCATAAACAAACCCCAACAATAAAGCCAAATAAACGTTCGAGCACGCCATCCAATCGCACCTTGAATCGCATATAAAAGCCCATGAACACCCGTTGAATTGAATACTATACCGCTCAACAGAAGCACCGAATATTGCATTCCCTACTGTACTCGGTCGGTTAATATCAAATACGGGACCGTAGCTCGTGCTCATAAAATCGTTTATGAGCTGCTGAAGAGCCCTCTTCGATAAACGTGCCATAAAAGTTCAGTTATTCCGTACTAGATGGCGACAGTAGTGGCCGCTTGAAGTCGTAGCGAGGATTTTACTGCCATCTATGGAGCTTTTTAGTGTTTAAAGACCACACGAGTGAGATAGCGCTATCCCGTATCGTTTTATTCCAACGAACAACTGAAGTTTGCTCTGCTTAAATAATAAACTTGTAGGGAGAATTTTTATTTGACACGATTTGAATGTAGATTTTTGTAAATTCATTATATTATTCAATAATTTTATTATAAAGCTGTTTTAGCACTTAATGATTTTTACTTTTTATTGTTAGTTACATAGTAATCTGAATTACGTACTACGTTACTTTTGATTAAAATTTTCAAGGACGGACACGCCAATTGGCCTATTTCAAATATTCATTATTTTTCACGCGTTACTACTAATTAAAGTCATTGCAGTAAATTATCCGATTACAAGATACAGCCTACCGATAAGGCTAGCATGCTTAGTAGTTATAAATTATTCACTGACGACTCTAGAGCCTGGTAGATGTCTA
Organism: Morpho helenor; assembly: GCA_029227775.1. Classification (NCBI taxonomy): domain Eukaryota; kingdom Metazoa; phylum Arthropoda; class Insecta; order Lepidoptera; family Nymphalidae; genus Morpho; species Morpho helenor. Next base: position 6,349,116 of record JARGCU010000020.1, read on the forward strand.
TGCATTAATATGTTAAGAGATAAATTTATGTAGAGCAATTATTTAAAAAAAGAAAATTAATTAAAAATTATTGAAGAAAAACATATTTATATTGCATTTGCTAATGTGAGTAATAAGTGTACCCATTCTGTGCATGTGAGTAAGTGCGTTAACACGTATTATTGTTCGCACGCGTGTTATTTTTAATATTGATTTTCATATTTATTTAATAATCATTTAATATTTTATCAGACCCAGTTTAATAATCAGTCGGTTTTATTTTACATTCTCATAATATCTGTACATAATTGTTTATTTTCTTTCTAAAGAAATGGTATTTTATTGACTGTGGAAGTGTCTGAGTTATCACGTTAGCGGGTACTTTATTACTTCAAGGGATTTCTTTTAAGACACTGGGTTGTTTTTATCGGTCATTATTTGATCGTTATAAATATACAGCAATAATAAATAGGCTATTGCTATATTATGGTAAGGAAAAGTAGTCTTTGATCGTAGACCAATTTATGTCCTGTACTATTCACAGATGTATGACAGTGTGATTCAGTGTATGAGGAGATAGTTGCACCTTATAAAACAAATAGCGGTGAAATATGGACGAGACTATTAAACAGAGACCGGTTATACTGGAATGACTAGGTCGAAGAAGAAGCAAACAACAATTCATTCAAAATAAAACCTAAAACAATATTATCTAATAATTGTTTATCAAAGTGGCACGTTTGACACGTTTTTCGTTATAATGTCAAACATTATAAAAAATTAGAATAATAAGCTATAAGATGATCAAGTTAATTCGAAATAGAGCCTTTCGAGCTTTTTTTATTATTATGAATGGGTAGTATGTTTCATTGTTCTTCGTTCGCGATCCTTTTTTAACTAACTGACTATATACTGTTAGCCGTAACAGCTTGCTTAGCGTCATCGGGCGGGGCGGTTGAGTGCAAAAGCATCGTCGAGGCTGCGAAATGCGTAAAGCATATAACCTTTACTAATTTCAAGAAAGTTTATCCTTAGGGGTGCCAAAGTGGTCGGCTTCCTCGTGGCGCACCCTGGGCAAGCTTAGTCTTGGCGAACCAACCACTGTGGGGTGGCCAATCCAGTTGTCCCTCTGATTAGCACAGGGCAATCTGAACGGGCCGGGGACTAAAAATGGGTGGTCTATTCTACTTAACGGATACCACACGGTGGGTCAACTTATATTAGCGCCTTTTACGACACCTTGGTAAGGGAATGAGGATGGTCTATTCTACTCAGCCGGATACCACACGGCGGGTCGACTAACCTTAGTCGCCTCTTACGACACCTCAATAAGAAATGAGGGTGGTCTATTCTACTCAGCCGGATACCACACGGGTAACTTTCGCATTTATAATGTTAAATATTAATTGTTTCACTTTATTCGCTATCTATAAAACGAATGGCAGAAACTGACAAGCTATGAAAAATTACTGCCATACTTTATTCCAGGAATGATAATGAGACTATTGCTTTCCAGTTATCACGGAAATAAACTGTTTACTAGATGTTATAAGCATTTAGATAATGTATTTCTCACAGCTCGTTTCAATCGACACGAGCATTTGCTATTGAATAGGTATTTTTTATGAATGTTTTCCATCAAGAACGATTCTATTAATTACAATGTTAACTTTGTGTAACATTGCACTGATAGCGCTTGAATCGCTATTATTATGCACTAGCTAGCACCAGTGGCTTTGCACGTGTAGAAATAAATGTGCCACAAGATTTTTTATATTTCAATTTACTTAAAAACATACAACATTAACCTTTAAGAATTGCACTATATTTAAGTACAAACAGTATAAAAATCCGTGCTGTAGATTTTGAAAAAATCAATCACATACAGACAGACTTTCATGGGGACTTTGTATTATTATATTTAAGATGCATATCTAACTCAGCCGGTTAGATTGTTAAAAGTATTAATTTACTTACTTTGAGGACGGACAGCTGTGTGTATAAGTGCCCCTATATATTTATTAACGATAGGTTAATAATTGAGAAGACTGTGATAATCCTACATAATGTTCAAGATGTAGAGAAATTCTTACAATTTATTCAACTTTTATGGGGGAATATATTCAACTAATATCAACTATATAAATATTATGTAATTGTACCATATATTTATTATTAATAACTATTATGAGTATATTTAATATTATCGCTTTTGACTTACATCATTTATTTTTCCAATTAAATCCTTATTAATTAAATATCAATATGTCGATGGAACGCCGAAATACAAATTTAGATGATATTTTTAATAATAAATTGATCACAAATTAACATTATCTTAAAGCAAGCGAGTGGCAACTAAAGTAGAGACAGCAAAGATAACAGTTTTTGACATTTAAATTAAATAAAACATACACCGCAGACAATAATTGTCTCCGCTTGCATACAAATACCAAAATAAACTTAGATATGGTGACTCATTAATCAACTCTAAATTCGCAAATTAATATTCACTAAAGTATTAAGATAAAACATGTTCACCGAGTAGATCTTAGTAGAGTCAGCAGAATCGATATTATGAATATAATTTTACTATCCATTTTAATTTCAAATCACAAATAGAATAATTGTCATAGTCTATAAGTTTGTCGTACACGTTATGCTTACAGCGACATGCTCGTTTTGTTATATAAAACTAAAATATACGTAAACTAGAAATTAGCTTGAATATAAATGTAACTAAATTACATTACATTGCAATTACTTTTTTTTACAAAACTGAAATGATGAAATTGGTATTTTATTTCGATTTTATCAGTAGGTACTTGTAATAAAAAATATAAGTTTACTGTCACATTAATTATTGTGGACAGATTCAAGTTTGTAATAACGCTGAGGAAAACTTGATAAATATATAACTTCGCCTAAATTCAATACTCTCGGATTAAAACATTTTTACTGGACACCGAATATAAACTTATGTACCTACTTAAAGAGTAAGTATGAAATAAACGTATATTATAGTTAACAAAATTAATTTAGATGTATGAATTTCTTTTAATCCTTCTTTTTTATAGACGGAACCAAACCATGAGAAACTCGCATATTTTATACAAATTGTAATTGCCTTTGTCTAACTCGCATTAATTTAACACGGTAGTTGTTAGGTCTATAACTGTCTTTCAAAACAGAGCAAGCCATTGCCTAACAGCATGACGCTAAGAGTTTATTAACTTATTAATATGGAATCCGTGAAACATATAGAATAAAGCACTTGAAACATTAAACACAGTAAATTTTATATCTAAATTTAAATAGTGTGTATGAAAAAAACGGGTAAAAAACAACTCAGGCCGTAATTTATAATGTTCACATAGTATAAAAACGTAATTTTATGTACACCTTTATTGCTATAATTATTTATACAATAAAAACTACAAACATGAATTCCTAAAAGTAAGAATTATGATACATTTTTGTAGCATTGTAAATTTACAGTGGCAGAAAAAACTTAATTGGGATGAGAAAAGAATAAACTTTTTATGTCTAATATTTTAAAATAACTATTCGCAGTATATTGTATATAAGCTACTATTCGCGGAATATTGAATATTGTTTACAATATATCGAGTATATTGTAGGTAGGTAGGTAACGGCCTGTTACTATCCCACTGCTGGGCATATGCCTCCTCTCTCCATTTTTGGAGAGAAGGGTTGGAGCTAAGACCTACCACGCTGCTCCAATGCGGTTTGGTAGGTTACACATATCCCTACAATTTTCTAGAGATATGCAGGTTTCCTCACGATGTTTTCCGTCACTGAAAAGCGTGTGATAAATTGCAATTATCAATTAGACACATAAGTTTTAATAGAAAAACTCATTGGTGTCTGCCCGGGTTTGAACCCATGATCGTCTCTAGAGATTCACACGGTCGCACCTCTAGGCCATCACAATTTCAGTATATTGTATCGAAGGATAAATATAGGTCTTCATCATTCTCCTGCCTTTATTCCACCTTAAGTGGGGTCGGCATAACATGTTATAAACATGTTATCACATAATTTGGCTAGATATTTTACAGTTGGCAGCCTGCCTGACGTCAACTGACCTTTGTCGCCTTTTTCTACACCTCGGTAAGAAACAGGGTTGTCTATTCTACCCAGACGGATACCACACGGCAAGTCAACTTACCTTTGTTTCCTTTTACGACATCTCGGTAAAAAATGAGGGAAATGGTCTATTCTACTCAGCCGGATACCACATGGTGGGTCAACTTACCTTAGTCGCCTTTTACGACACCTCGGTAAGAAATGAGGGTGATCTATTCTATTCAGCTGGATACCATACTAATGCTACTATTGAATTATTAAGTTGATTTTATTTTTATTTTATTAGTGATAACTTTATTGTATACACTGCTAATTTAGACAACGTTTTGTTAAAAACTAAATAAAAAACAAAGGGCGGCCTTATCACTTAAAGTGATCTCTATTGATGAGTGATAAGTTATTATATTAAAGTAAGTAAAAGATCGCTCATAGCAATAACTCCGCCGCATTTAGTATAAAAAAGCTTTATTATTATTTATTTATACTATATTTATGTTATATTATTGGAATGTAAAATGAAGTTTTATTAATAAAAACATTTTTATATTTCTATACTCCTTAACTTTGCATGCCGACCATACACTCAAAACTTGTTCCTGCAGTATTATACCTACGTGTTAAATATATTGTTATATCTTTCGTTCAGATTGTTTGCATCTAATAACATAGGTACGAATACGTAATACCAATGGATTTACGAAGTGATAATAATAACTGATACTGTAATAAAAGCAAATCAATACAACATAATTTATGTTTTATTGGAACTATTCTAAATATTAAGATATCAGTCACCATTTATCTTTTTACTAGAAATAGAGAAACTGATACTGCGTTATCGCTTAGTAATTATCTACATATCCAATTCATTATTAGATATATTGTTTGTCAACTTATTTAGTTTAGAATGAAAGCTCATTTTTGTTAATACATATTCCACTCAAAGCTTCGTAAGTAAAAAATTATTCTGTACTTATTTAAATCTAACAATCAACGAGTAATTAAATACAGTAATAAATACTCCATTGCATACATTCTGGTATTCCAATTGGCCGCAAAACCTAAAGATTTGACTAAAATTATTATTGAGAGCAGATGAGATTACTTATGTACTAAATAATGTTTATATTAAAATAAATAACTAGAATACCTTTTTATATTAATATATTAATTTTACGATATAGATATGTGATCTTGCAGAGTTGTATATATCTTGTAGAGTCGTTTAAGCGAATTAACTATTCAAAAATATGAGAGAAAATCTACTTTTCCCTGAATAAAACATATAAGAATTTATATAAACTGATATAAATAATTGTAAGTTTATAACGGCCTGTTAATATCCCACTGCTGGGCATAGGCTCTTATCTCCGATTTTTTTTGGAGAGAAGGATTGGAGCTAAGACCTACCACGCTGCTCCAATGCGGATTGGTAGGTTACACATATCCCCAGAATTCTCTAGAGATATGCAGGTTTCCTCACGATGTTTTCCTTCACCGAAAAGCGTGTGATAAATTGCATTTATCAATTAGACACATAAGTTTTACTAGAAAACTCATTGGTGCCTGCCCGGGGTTTGAACCCTAGACCTCCTCGAAAGAGGCGCACGGTGTTACCGCTGGGTTACCACAGCTTAAATAATTGATTTCAAGCATATACACAAAACATATATACATACGTTGTATGACTTAATAAGCGACATACTCGTAAATTTGTTTGTCTCTCATTTATAATGTATTGCGTTATGCGCGATACACTAATAGACCCTTTTTATTTTATTGTAAATCAAAAAAAATAAATGTAACTGTTGGGTACTTTATTAATAGATTCACTTATATTTTTTCTGTTAAGAGAAGAAGTACTCCAGATATGTCAAAGATAAAGACTCTGCAAAGAAATATTCCTCTTAAAGAGTTTAGTAAATAGATATGCCTATGGAGTGATTGATTACATTTGTAAGTATTGAATATGACTCGGTTGGATGAATTAAGGACGTAATGTCTCATTAAAATGGCATTGATTTACTTTTAGGTGGGAGCCTATGGTCACGGTTAGTTAAACCATGTGTGCCAAGCGGTTCCGGTACGATGCCGCATAAAAACCGTTAAGAGGTAGTACTCGTAGACTAAATAACTAGCATACCTTTTTTATGTATAAGTATTTAGCCCCTGGATGACCGAGAGATCTTCTAAACCGTCCGATTATCCCACTAAGCTATTACAACTTTACAAATGACAGTCTAATTAGCCTATGTTTTCAAATAATATTAAAGCGGTTTTTCAGTGCATGAAAACAGAGATAAAACAAGATTTCTTTCAAATAAAACCTAGCTAGATAGATTTATCGCTCCCAAAACCCACTACTAAGTTTCATGAAAATCGTAAACATCGAAATCGAAATTTAAAATGAAACTCGAAACGAAAGATTAAAACCGTAATATAGTATTTTAATAACCATAAAAATAGTTAAAGTAGGTAACTTTAAAAGCTAGACATATGCTGTCGCGGATTTTTATTTAGAACTTATAGAAAGGAACAATTTTGTAATACATGATTTTTGAATAACTTTCACCGTTAACTTAACGCACGCAAGGAAAGCTTTAAATTTTGCCGTTACAAGATTAATAACTCATTTACATATTAAATTTGACAGATTTTCATCCCTGACATCGTAACTATATTTATAAAAATTTTGAATCTTTATTACTGAATAAATTGTGCTTGATTTTTTTTAAACAATTTACTTCATTACAATTTAGAGTTCTACGTGTTCTTTGTGAACCGCGAGTAAATTATGGCAGCCCAATCGATCTGTGTGCGACTTGCGGAGGTTATAAATAACTTAATGAGGTGAAATTATCTGCTATCTGTATGTAGTATTTACCTTTATTTATTTGGTTATTTTTTATGAACTAATAAGTATACGTATATTTTAATTTCAAAATTTCTCGACGCTTAAGTTAATTCATGAAGAAGCATTTGTGAATGAGTGTGCGGAAATTTTTAATAGAAAAGTAATTATAAAATGATTATATTTTATTTATTATAACTATTGTATTCAGAACCTTGTAACATAAAATTATTACTGTTATACTCAGAAACTTGTAATTGTTAGTAATTTGCAAATTTGTGTCATTCTCCGGTTTTACAAGGCGTTAAATAATTTGTGATTTATATTTACTCATCGATCTGAAATCTGTTAGTTCTGTTTGAAAACCACATGTCGGATGGACGAAGTCCATCATAGCTTATTTAGATTAGAGGTCAACAATATTTAACAAAAAAAAGTTGGTAGATTTTAATTGTATATAATAGTAAAAATTAACATAGTTGTAGAAAGCACAACTGAGTATTCAACTGGAAACTAAGGTAGTGATTTTTGAAAACTCTACTAAAACAGTATTCCGACACAATAAAATTAGAAAAATCAGGCGAAACTAAGCTTTCGGTTTCACAACACCTTCACCTTCTAAAACATCTTCAGATAAAAAAAACACTAAATTCATGTTATTTAATTTCGAGCTTCAGAGGGTGAAGAACAAAAATAAATACATCATATTTGCACCAGTTGTCTAAACTGTTAACAAAATGTAATTTATTTTAAACTTAATAAATTATTTTTTTGTTGCATTATTCTAACCCAAATCCATCAGTTTTCAATCGTATGACCTCGGCAGCCCTCAATGGTCGAACCAGTGCCTTTACCGGATACCTCAACCGGTTTAAATGATTTCTTATAAGGTAATATAACATCTAAAACAGTCTGATTATATACCGCTAGTGATCAAAGGTCTTCCACCTTCTTTGAAGATACTATTTTACTAGAAGTTTAACAGATTTTATCGATAGCTTTTTTCAGAGCAAAACTAATGAAAATATTATTTTGCTATAATCCCCGATAAAAGAAAATATATGTAATGCTAAATAAAGAGTGTACCTACTATCCGTTCTCATACCTGATAGGTACATGCAAAATATGTGCATTACCTACCACCAACAACACAACAATACACAAGCACTGCACACATTTATTACCACAATCTCGACAATCGTTTTGACCCGTAGCTAAAGCATCGTCAGAATATAGACTCCATGACAAAATCACAAAGCGACTGTTACCAAGAACAAAAGGTTATTATCATTAATGTTTTTTTAAATTTTATAACAATTGTACGTTCTAAACATCCCGCATAACTTAAGGTTATTTAAATTGTAATTTTGTATAGATATATTCCTTATTAAAATGTCGATTGATGTTAAAAAACTAAATCAAATAAAATAAGCTTTAGCACAAAAAACATTAACCCGAATCCTTGATAAGAATCTCGAGCTTCAACCGTTAGGTCATCACGTTAAAGTGAAAATAATCTAAGCTCCAACCATCACGTTAAAGAAAATGACATGCAACAAAATATACATACAATATAATAACACGTCTTAGCAACATTCCCACCTCCCGAATCTTATCCTCGAACCCCCGACAATGGATACCTACCGACTACAAAGGGCGGCTATCTCCCATCTACATGCAAGCGGACAGACGGACGAACAGCAATATTTTGCGCAATTACGCCGATCGTAATCTGCGCCACAGATACAAGGCTCGCATGCATCCCGTCACTCCCGCTATGAGTTATGATTACACGTGTAATTATATAGCAGGTTTTTTTTTTATTGGGCTTAATGCCAAATATATTATAAATATTGACGGATTGCCAAGACTCGATAATTTGCGTATCATTGGATTCATTTTATTACCAATGAATACTATAACTAATTAATTTTATAGTAATTTTCGACGTAGAATCCAATAAAGTTCTGTAATATAGGTATATTGAATATTTATGATTCAATTAATTGATTCATTATGAGTATTTTACAATTCTTAGGGCCTGTTTCACAAGTTACTGACAAAGTGTCCGATAGTTAACCGACAAATAAACTAAGTAGCAGATAAAAGAGACTCTAAAAAGTGAAAATTAAAAAAAAATCGCGCTCATTTTGAAATAGATATTTGCTATCCAGCAGATAAACAAAATAACAGCCACACGATCTACGTGTTAACTTATTAGGAACAGATATGTTCCAAATAGGCTAACTGACAGTTTATTGGTAACTTGTGAAACAGGCCCTTACTTGATCTAAGTATACTTAAGGAACGTTCACGCTTTACTCTTGGATTTATCTATTCCCTGGTACCCTATTTAGTCTTCCTGCAGGGTTACTGGTATTGGGTTTTCCAGCATAAGGTTACCACTCCTATAACTTGCGCTTTTGAAGTCCATCGGCAAGCATAACATGCCATGATATCATTAATTAATAAAAAAATTAAGAAAGAGCAAATAAATTATCATTTTATTAAATTCAACGGTTAGTAAACTACGTAACTGTGTTATAATAAAAAGTATACTCAAAAAGTTTCTTTCAAATTTTTTTATGACTCAAAATAGTTCCTGATAATTACATAATGAACAAATTGAATTGTTCAATGATTAACACTTTTAAATAAGTAGATTTTATACTCGTATGTAACTCCACCGGTTGATACTGCTAATTTAGTGCTCAACGCTTGAAAAATTTACTATAAAAAAGTTATCATATTATACTCTATATTTTACGTAATTATTAAAACTGCAAAAGCTTAAATCAAGATTGCTTTAATGTGCTGTAAATAATTAAAAAAAAGTAAGACCGTTTCGTAGATAATCGTGTTAATGGCATTGTAACCAGACATTTGTGTTACCGCATTGAACGTTTTAATGAACAAGAAGGGTCTGGAAATGTGGAGGAAATTAAATCCAAATTGAATGTATGAGAATTTTAAGTTCTTTTTTTCTGCAGGGCGATGTCAAAGGATCAAGTATCGCGGTGGTCCGATGGCTATTCCCGATGCACACCGCACGGGGCGGCGGCATCTCATTTTATACTCGCATAATAATTTATTGAAAATTAATTGTGTGAAAACATTGCAATATCACTTATCAGAAACTCTGCATGTTTTAATAAACTGCCGATAAAATATAATGATTCAACTAAATAGCTTTAAATGTTAGTAGAGTGCTATAACACTTCATTGTTATTTTATGATACATAATATGTATTTAGATTTCGTGCCGATTAATAAGCGAAAGTTTGAAATAGGGAAAGTGTTCTATAGATGGACCGTGGGATCTCTCGTATATAATAACATATCTAGTCGTTGAATGACCTAAGCAACATGTCATGTTTAAAACATTAGCGCTAGGTTTTATATACTCAATAACAAATTAAGTAATTTATAATAAAAGGCATCGATTCGATTTCTATTTCAATCGACGTTCGATTTCCGAAGAGCTACAAATATTAATTTTAACAAAATATTTCTGATACCTCGCCAAAATGACGCCATAATAATCTTTTTTACCATCGCTCGTAATTTGAAATAGCAAGCGGGATTCAATATTCGGTTTATACCATAAATATCTAATACGCGAACGTCTTAACTTAACAAATCCTATAAAACCGAAATAAACCGATTCGCAACACCTTAAAGTCTATACTTCAATAAATAATGTCTGATTTATGAAAATTTATCATACTCTTGAGGCTTAATTTTGAAATGATCTCTTGCTTATTTCCGAAATGCATTAAGTGTATTATCAATGAAGCTGGAATGGGGACCTTGTTCTTTACGTAATAGGTTGAATGAATGGATTACTGAAGGCCGAATGGAAGACGTTTTTCACCATGCAGCTGGAAGTGTGTCTGTGTATTGTTTTGATAAGCTGTGGAACGGGTTTGCGCGATTTATGACTGGTATGATTTAATGCGAATAAACTACTCGCTTTTCGCTTGCTATATTGATAAATACTCTGTTTTTAGCACAATCACCTATATTGCGTTAAATAAAATAACTTTTATAATGCAAAACAGAATTTGTTTTGTACTGCAACCAAAATGCACTTATAAGTAATAAATTCTTACAATAAATAATTTGTTCTATTAATAACAATGTTTTCTATTTATTAAACATTTTTGTATATTCTAGCAAATTACAAATTGGTGGTAAAAATTAACAGCTAGCTAGTCACCTTAAGAAATGTTCATAACGAGAAATTTAGATTCCTTTTTGCAGTTTCGAAAGAGCTAAAATTGAGCTTTTATATATTTTCGATTCCAATAATGTGGTTACACGGAGTTGATTATGATTATTATAAGCCAAGCTTAAGACAGCTTTAAGTTTCATTTCAAACAGCGAATATGTTCTAGCTTTAACGACTTTAACACCGTCACCTTTGAATTTCAGGTTTTTTAAATTTAACTTTTAATTTACTAAATATATTGAATACCTATACTGTTTAGTAGGTTAAAAAGGTAAAGTATGATCGTATGCATGCTATACCGATATATTGTACTTAATAAATACATACATACTTTTAATATAAATGCGTAAGTGTATTTGTCAATTTTTAGTCCTATTTTAAAATTTGAGCGGCACGACAAATCGATGTGATTTTTGGTATGGAATTTTTTATTTATATACTATAAGACACACCATTAAAATTAGGTATTCCACCACCATTAAAAAGGTAGTCATTAAAATTATTTTTACCAATCGAAAAATTAAAGTACAATTTTGCTTAAAATAACCAAAATACATTTTTATGTCAAATACATGCCAAAAATATAAAAAATAATTTGTAATATGAAGAGCTGTAGACCAGCATAGACAAGTGGTGAAACAGTGCGACTCTTTCGGAGGATCACGGGTTCAAACCCAGGTAGGCACCAATGAGTTTTTTTGTTAAAATTTATTTGTCTAATTGATAATTACAATTTATCACACGCTTTTCGGCGAAGGAAAACATCGAGAGGAAACCTGGATGTCTCTAGAGAATTCTAGAGATATGTGTAACTTACCAATCCGCATTGGAGCAGCGTGGTACGAGTAGGTCTTACCTCCAACCCTTCTCTCCAATAACGGAGAGAAGAGGCCTAAGCCCAACAGTGGGATAGTAACAGGCCGTTACTTTACTTTTATGTAATATAAAATGTTAATAATAATTAATTAATTAATGTAATTCCAAATATTTTAGACTACCTGTGTCAGCAGCTTCGCCCGCATGAAAATTAGTGTCACACATTTTTTTCCCGGATTGAAATTTTTACCATAAAAGCAGTTATAGTGAGTTAATTATAAGAGATTATTTAATTACTTTCACCCTTTTACTTAGCACAACGTACGCAAGGAATGGTTCAAATTTTCATTGCTGCTCCTCTCCTATTCATCTTAACGTGATGTTATATAGCCTATAGCCTTCCACAATAAATGAACTATCCAACACTCAAATAATTTTTCAAATCGGTCCACTAGTTCCTGAGATTAGTAATCAAATAATCAAACAAACTCTTCAGCTTTATATATTAGTATGCTTAGATTGCAGGCATTGAAGCCTATTAATTGACGATTGTTTATTACCGCGGGAGCGATATCCGCGTAAAGTCGCAAGCAAAGGTTATAGCGCTAAAATATCGATTACTTATTTCATATGTATCAACGTTTTTACATTATATTGTATAATTAGGCAATTAAATTGACATGTGTGCATTGCATCCGTTTCACGCGTCACTTTGTAATTTATTCGGTTCAATTAAATTATAATGGCGGATCGTGTGGGCTCGTTATTTCTAGACAGACAGCCACCGCTTCAGGGCAATAGGGACCTTGTAGAGCGGCGCCTGAGCTCGATTGCATGCTGCGTTTTGTACTGTACACGACTATGGAGCAGCGGTTAACAACGGTCTATAATGGTTATATCAATTGCTAATCATGTTAAAAAGTTTAAGGTTTTTTTAAATATACATATAGCCGTAATTATATTATACTAGTTTTAGAACCACTAGAACTGAAAGTCAGTGTTTTACAAATATGTATTTCAGTTAATAATTATAAAACCGTAACGTACTTCTAGCCTAAAGAACCGCACAAAAATCCGTTTAGTGGATTTTGGGAAAAAGGATCACATACAGACAAAAAGCTTTTGGGGATTTTGTTTAATAATAAGTATAGATGAGGAAAGCTTTAACCACGACTCCGTGCGAAAACAGGAATTTTACCCTATATGTTATCCGATATATAGATGTAAGCTTCGATTATGTCAAATTTCAGCAAAACTCACGTAGAATAATTGTGAAACTGTACAACTGTACAGACTTTTGCATTTATGATTAGTATGTGTATAATTTACATATACTATATGATTTATCTATTTTTAAAATATTAGATGTTTACACAACGACATAAGATTATAAACAGGGCGGCATAGAGGCATATGCCTGCCTTAGTGAATAAAGCGCTTATCGGACTGAACTCGATATCGATATTATATTGTCTATGAAATTTGATTGTAGATCATTTTTTAATACTAATGCGGTATTTTTATTTCCAGCATTCATATAATATTATTTATAATTGGTATTATCAGTTTTAAATTAGGATACGATATTGACATTTATTTTTGTTTGGTTTCTACATTTGGATTATGTCAACAATGAACACACGTAAAACTAATATTGTTCTTCTTCTAGCATATTTCTCGTTCCATATGATATGGTTATTTATTAATCCATACTTTAACTACTCGTAAATATCATATTGCTTCCTTGTTAAAATATGAAGCATTGGTACAATTAAAAAAAAGGAAATTATTTCAAATCCTTACTAATATTATAAATGTGAGTATGGATAAATGTTTGTTAGTTACTCTTTCACGGCGAATCCGATAAACCAATATCGATCAAATTTGGCACAATTATTCCTTATACACCAGAATAACATATACTTACAAATCCTGTTAATTCTACAGGAATAGGATGGCATTGAAAAGCGGCATCTATAATCGACCTATCACACGACAACAGTCCACGCGAACAAAGTCGCGGGTAAAAGCTAGTAAATTTATAATTCTAATACTCTAACACTATAGCACTCAGTATGTAAGCAGCTTAAATACAATAAGAAAACATTTATGACTTAATATGATCCGGCATTGTTCAAATATCCGCGTTCACTCGTTCGCAACGCAATAACACTGAAAAACTGTGCCGCGTCTATGGTACATTGCCGCGTTCCAATGAAATTCCATTTTCAAAAACAAGCAAAACAATTTACGTTCGTTGTATCTGTTACGAAATGATCCAGAACTATCACTATAAGACACGGCTGCGAGCAAATTGTTCGTATTCGTTGTTTGTAATAAATCATGTGCGGTTAGTAGAGATTTGCGTGTCAACTGGTAAATTTATTGCCGCAGCAAGGTCGACCTCCGGTACCTAGACCGAGTTTTGCCTCTTTTGTCTATGTTTTACCTAACCTTCACTTTTCGAAAAAAAATTATGGTCATTTAAAAAAAAATAAGTAAATTTACTTAAGTATTCTGGTTTGAACCCATGACGCCCTCGAGAGAGGCATAGGTTCCCACCATTCGGTTATTATAGAGTATTAATATAAAATTAAAGGATATTTGTTTTAAACAAAATTTGTAGAGATTTTCAAATGCAGACTTCAATATGACGTGCGCCCCACATATTTTAAAGTCTAACAAAATATATGTTATTGAAAATATACAAGAGATTGTTGCGTCAAAAGTTATGATACACAGGAAATTCCAATATGATTATTCGATTGCTCTGTTTCAACGAAGCCTATTATTGATTAATTTTCTACCTACTGATTATTAAAATGGATGCTGAAACGATAATTAAAAATACAATCATACCTATATATGAACTGGTATCTATTTGAGTAGAATCGACCACCCTCATTTCTTACCGAGGTGTAGTAAAAGAAGTTAAGTTAAGTTGACCCACCGTGTGGTATTGAGTAGAGTAGAATAGACCACCCTCATTTCTGACCAAGGTATCGTAAAATACGACTAAGGTAAGTTGACGTGAGGTAGAGGCGGCTGGTCGTAAAACACAAAACCAAATCATGTGACAACATGTATGTTGTATTGTATAAGAGCAGGAGAATGATGAATTTCATATATACAAACTTGTTTTTCGGTAAATATTTTATATATTTAATTATAGAAGCATTATCCCTGTAACGATTTTCGTAAAGGTAATTGATAATATCCGAAAATAGGTATTACTTCGAACGCGTGTTCTTATACTGCTATCAAACACGCAATCCTGTTATAAAGACATTAATATGGCCGACTGTACGCACATGATATTCGGTTATGGGGCACTAGTGAAATAACTCTCGGTAACTTTAACCACATATTTAATACAGGTGCGTAACTATTTGTTTTGCAATAAATATTGACTGAGTAATAAAATGTACGGAATTTGTTGCAAGGAATTCGCTTTCTAATAGTTGGAATTTGTTTTAAATTTTATTTTATCAGATCGTAGCAACCCTTTTAATTAACCTTATTAATTTATAACTTAAATTAATTATTATTTATAGAAATATTTATTATTATATTTTTATTAATATTTAATATTTATATTTATTTATAATTATTATTATTTTTATTTATTTAAATTAATTAATTATTGATTAACGGAACCAGTGTTCTTTATAGCCTTGAATTATTATTATATTTTTATCAACAGAGACAGTTAAATGTTCATATCACAGCTGCATGATTTAATAAAATCAGTTAGTTTTCTTATGCAATTTTTTTTAAACAGCCTATAACGGCTTAAGATAACTAATTTATAGAATTAGGCGTTGCTTTGCGGAGATCTATAATACAAAAGTAATAATAAAATTATTTTGCTATAATCCGCGATGAAGTTCACACTTCATCGCGGATTATAGCAAGATAATTTTATTATTACTTTTGGCTTAAGATAACGTTGACTATCAAATCGAGATCGCATACATAATAACACAGTACACACAGCGTCTTCACTGGAGATGACGAAGTCCCAGGTTCATAATAGTGGGTTCTTTACGTTTCATTCCACGACATGATTAAAATTCGTAGAGGCTTCATATTGAGGACGAAAAATATGTGATAACTCCCAATTTTTTAATTGGTATTATTTCAAAGTAAGGAAATACAAAATTTCTAACCTTTATTACATCAAGTTCACTTTTTTTTTTGGATTAAAAAATTACGAAAATACCTACGTAAGCGTTAAGTATCGTTTATAGCAAATAGTCTAATCTTAAATACGGCGGATGAATCATATGTAACGATTATAGACATGGACACGTATCATAGACAAAAAATATGTTATTGCAATTTTATCTGCAATATGAATGAAAATAAAAAAAAATATAATTAAGAAAGCTCATAATTAATCAAACTTAAACTTAATCCTAGAGGATGGTAAAATTAGTACGAGTATGGGGATATAAAGTGAAACACAGAAGCATAAAAAACTTTATTGATATTATGAAAACATGCTATTAACGATTAATGTACTTTAAAATAATTAAAAATAAATAAAATTAATACAACTTTTTTCCTTATATATTATAACAATTAGTTTACATTTATGTTTCGTCGTATCGTATGCATTCTGATTGTTTAAATGCAATAACTTAAAAGCAACCGTTTGAAGGCAGTGACCAATTTATTTATTGAGTTATGATATTTATCTTAAATATGTTTAAATTCAATTAAAAACCTTTACTAATCTACATAATAAAAATGAATATAAAAATTTCATTACTCCTGTATAATAAAATCCGAGTTAAGTATTCTCAACAACTTTGAATATATACTTCACGTAAACCTTTTCTACGTAGCCGTACATTGGATTTACGTAACATCGTGAAATTTTAATACAATACATTAAATTTTGTCCTGAATATATATTAAATAAATCCATAACGAAATATAGTGCAATCAGTGACATTAGTTAGTATATTTTCTTCCTAAATTTATTTTTACACCCCAACTGTTATGTACTCGTAATTAAATAAATAAATAAAAATAACTTTATTCAACAAACTTATTTCATACATTTAACAATTACGCTTTGCATTATACTAAGAATTGCTGTCTTCCCAGCAAGGCTGCAATTCCACTTAGTGACGTTGGTACAAAGTTTAAAAAAAGCCAGCTTTTTAAAAATCGGAACGTATCCTTTTAACACTTCACGATCCATACATCAGACTGCAAATCGTGAAAATATTGACAGTGGATAACTATTTGCGGTTTTTACTAACTATAATCAACATTTAACAATGTTTAATTTTTCGAACAAGTAGTATAAGAAATTTAGTTCTACTTCAAAAGGACCACCTTTCTGTTGCCATTATTCTATGAAAAACAACACTTATCTTTAAATATATATTAGGCGAATAAGTTGGCTACCGTAGTCAATAACTCACAAATTATTATTTACGTAATATAATAGTAATAATTAAAACAATTGCAACTTATTTTTAGTATAACAAAGAAATCAAGCACCTTACTAACAGAATAACGTAAAATTCTTAACATATAAGTGTATAAAACAACGACTACACTGTACATAGAAACTAATATCAAATATTTTGAAATATTTTGTCTCGTGCCGTGGGAGACCACAACTGTTACATTGCGCCATAAAATTCTTCCTTTCATTGTATATTTCATTTCAACCCTTGAAAACTTACAATAGCTACTATGACCTTGTTTACAACACACGATATAACTAATTTTCTTAACATAACGAAATATAAACTGTATTTTTAAACCAGGAAATATAGATACAAAACATTCTGGTAACATAAAATAAAAATATAAAAAGTATAAAACAGTGGAAAATGTAAAAATTTTAGTTTTAAAGAAATACAAACGTATATGGAACATCACTTTGATTTCAGCAGGTCTTTGATTATATGTATAAATCAAAACGTAGTTCTAAAATTTAAAAGTGAATTATTTAAAATTGAATTGATTTAATTAGTAAAAAAAATTATATATCGCAGGCTTCAAACCATAGCGACGTTCTACAAACATGCGATTTTTGTTTACGAACCGAAATCTGTTTATATCGAGACTGTATGACCATTAGAAGAATCGAATCGAAGAATAAAATACAAAAATCTCATTTTTATACGTCCGTATGGTAATGCCGCGATATATTCTAATATATAAAACTATAATGAAGTACAGGCGAAATGAACGCGTAAGATTTTAAATCAAATTTTCCAAATTTTGTAAACTTTTAAGGGTTTTATAGCCACTTTTGCAAATTCAAGCTAAATAGACAATGACACTAGGAAAATAATTCATTTAAAACTTCGTTGTTACCTATTAATATTGTTAACACCTCTAACACGACAATAATAATTATTAATGACAATGCCGTAACACAATTGTATCTCAGTTGCATGATATGTCATTTGAGCTGTATTGCATTTACTTGATTAGCTTTAATCGTTTTTTTAATTACACTTGCACTAATACTCCTTTCAATAAATAAAGAATATCATAAATCGAAAAATATTAAGAGATATAGAATAAAACGTTTGTACTTATAGAGTATTTACTAATTACTCTTGTACAATATAATTTAATTTAAAAATTTAAAAATCTTTTCAAAATTAAGTTTTACTATAATGTATTTTTATCAATAATAAATGGATAGGCATAATAAGTTGGTTAACGATCTTTATTTCAGTGGAATTGTACCGTGGAAGTTGAATAATTACCTTATGATTTTTAATAGGTTTAAATTTAATTGCACACCTTGTACAAATGTTAAACCTCATAAAAAGGATTACTAACGAGTTGTATGGAACACAAACGTAACCTACGATGATGGCACGATTATAGATTTTATTACTTTTTACTAATTAGGCTAGTAAAAAACCTTTTACAACTCCACTAATCATGTGTATTCATATTCGTTGAGAAGCCCGAAACAACTTAATTAAGCCGTAATATGTATTTTATTACTGTATCATTACAGTTTCTTGCGGTAGGAATTTTAGATTATAATCAAAAGCAATTCGTAATACAATACAATCTTGTTCTTATTCGACATAAACTGCATTAGCGGTTTTACAATATACGATACGATAACGGATTATCCTTCTAGAAAAGCCAAGAGGCGAATAAAGTATCTATAAAGTGACGGGTAGAACTTAATAGCACGTTACTTCACCAAACTAAGCATCAAACTCTTGGCTTGACAATATTCATAAAAGACTGCGGTTTAATATTGTAAAATTGAAAATGTTTAAAAGATTGACCGCCGAGTTTCTTTTTGGTTCTTCTCGGTAAGAGCAACATTCCGAACCAGTTGTACCTTCATTAATCATATTGATACTAGACGATTCAAACGTGCTTGAAAGAGCTTATTTGAATAAATATTATTTTGATTTGATTTGATCTGATTTAGTTCAGGTATTGCGATACATAAGTCATATGTCTAAAATAAGGTTTATTTGGCGGCAATTTTGTTACAAAATGCTTGTTAGATTTAATATACAGGTATTTGAAGCACACAACATTTCAAAAAATAAATCATATGCCTAGTTATATTTCGTTTTATTCCGTTAAATCTAAATACACTTATTTCAATAATTACAAACTAAGAAATTTACGTAAAAACAGAATGAATTGAAATATGTTGTTCTAGAAACGTGTACTAAATTAAGAAACCCATAAATTGTTTAATTAGTCATCTAAAGCGTAAAACTACAGCCGACAGTTAATTTGTGTCTTCTTTATCTGTTGTATATATCACAATTTATCTTTTTAAAATGTAAATTTTTCTTCATGTCTGAGTTTACCAAACAAAATGCACTCTTTCAACCACTGTCATTCAATATAATTTTTTATGAAGAATACCAGTAATACAAGAATGTCATATATTATGCATCTATGCATTTTATAAAACAAAGTCCCCAAAAATTGTCTGTCTATATGCGATCGATTTGCTCAAAGTCTACAGAACAGTTTATTGTGCGGATTTTACTAAATAATAATATAATAGTTCATTCTTCTGAATGACTACACCAATTATGATAGAACTTCTTGTGAAAGATAGAAGAGTTGTGGAGCTCATATAGGCTTTTTGTGCCAGAATACCCCGGGCTCTTGAGGAAAAAACTTTGTGAAAAACTGATTTTCACGCGGAAGTAGGCGCGGGCACACCTAGTATTATATTGAAATAAAACATAAGAGCATGTAAGTCGGTAGATCTAAATTTCTTTTAACCTTTGCCCGGCGTTAAATACAAACAAAATTATGTAAGTAATCTGAAGAATGCTTTATAGACGTTAAATTAATGAGAGGTGTTGATATTTATACATAATGTAACTTTAGTCGTGTAGTAGATTACTTCATGGCATAGTCATTAATTTATAGAATAAACCATAACGTTGCGGAAATCCTTAGTACAAATGTAATGGTCAGATCATTGATTACAATACCGTACATCGCGAATCGCTGAATAATGTATGAATAATCTTTACCTTTTAGTATTTTTACTATTTAGAGAGCGTAATAATTTAGAGTTTCTAGGTTCGGTTCTTAAATAAATAAATAAATATATGGGACACTTACACACACGGTCGTCCGTCCCTAAAGTAAGTAGGTTACTTAATACTTGTGTTATGGGTGACAGACAATTGGTGAATATATACTGAGGTATAATATATATATAGGTTTTTAAATACATACTTAAATACAAATATACACCCAGGCTCAAAGACCAACGAATTCATTTTGTAGAAAATGTTTTCCCTCGGCAGGAATCGAACCCGCGACTCGCGGAGCTGAGGGCAGGATCACTACCCACTGCTCCAACGGGCCAGGCCAGTTGGTTCTTGGTTGTCAAGTTATATCCAAACGCAAAATAAAAAGCTTATATTTTTAATTTTAATTTATATATCTAAATTAACTATATCTAAGTTACAAGTATATTATATCTTAATTTAATCTACAATCTCTAGTAACATGCTATGTTAGTGCAAGTAGACTGTTTACACATATCCAGAAAATCTTTCACGATATGTTACAATGCGAAAACGACAATTGCTCAAAAACTAGTACCATATAAGGATATAAGAAATTATGAAGTGCTTGGCTGAGGTTTGAACTGGCGTCTCCTTGATAAAGAAAGCGCTGCTTGTAATCCAGTTTTATGCTATCAGTACGCCGACGTGTTACACTTTGAGAATAAAAGTGACCTGACCTAATATTAAGAAACTTGTTTTATATCAACAACAGCTTTCACTAGTGTATTTTTTATATAATTTTATAGTATAAATAAAAGTTAGCAATCGTTGAATATGAACTGTCGTGAGTGGTTTTCATAGTTAATGTATAGAAACCGGCTATACTCACGTCTTATTTTTGGCTGAGCCTGACTAGTTTTAGCGTTAAATAAAAGATAAGGTTGTGTAAAAAACTAATGAAAAAGGGCCCAAGGGCTTGAAACTATTCGGGCTCACCCGATAAAATAGCCGGTTCTATACATAAAATATAAAATAGAAAAATATTATTTTTTATTTATGAATTTTTGGGAATGAATTATGAAATTATGTAGGTATATCATAAATATTACTAATATTATAAATGCAAAAGTTTGTGAGTATGGACGTATATTTGTTACTCTTTCACATCGAATCCGCTGAACTAATATCGATGAAATTTGGCACAATTTTTCCTTTTACACCGGAATAACATATACGACACCTCGGTAAGAAAGAGGATGGTCTATTCTACTAAACCGAATACCACACGGTGGGTCAACTTAACTAAGTCGCCTTTTACGACACCTCGGTAAGAAATGAAGTTGGTCTATTCTACTCAGCCGGATACCACACGGCGGGGGTAAAAAAAAGGTTGCCTGTAAGATTTTACGTGACAACGTCTTTTTAAATGTGATGGATTGGAATGGGAGAGATTCGCCAGTCCGGCGGGCCTCTCTTTCGTTCGGTGACTCATCGTAACAGACGTGAGCGGGCGTTACACTTTTTCATGAGTGACTCCAAGCCGCTACCTAATTTAAGACGTTGTCACGTCAAAACTAGTATTGATAATAAAAAGGTTAACCTAATGAAACAGATTCCTGAAATAATGTGACTGTTTCTCAATGTACACTGTGTAGGAAAATTGGACGTAGTAAACAAACAGCGCTCAAACTAATCACGTTGTGACGTTATTATATCTCGTCACGTTTAATAGGACGCTTGCCCACGTGGGTAGTTACTTTTTATAGGGTCCTTGAACTTGCACACAATTTGGTCGGTCGATAATTCAGCCGCGAACACACGCTGCACGTCCTCTTTCGTTATATTTACGAGGAATGATATCATTTGTAATAATAGTTTTATGTTGTACCTCGCCTATTACTAAGAAAATCGATTTTATTACGTGCAGTGACGTAATGGTGGTATTTTTTGGTATTCTAGTTCAATAAACCGTGTTTCCTAAGATTAATAAACATGTTATGTTATGTAATATATTAAGTTAGTAATAAATCTTTGAATATGTACAAATAGCGTCACATTATAACTTTTTCATTGAGTCTGTCTTCTAGCGACATTTCCACGGCGGAAGAAAATAAGGGTGAATACATTTTCGCTTATAGTTTACAAGTTAAACTTTGGAGTATGGAGGTTATAGAGCTGTCAGGGAGCTTTATTAAGTAACACAACACCTAATTAGGTATTGTGTTACTTAATAAATTCGTAGATAATTATCTACGAATTCGCATGATGAATTTTAAATATAAATTAGAGTCGCTATAAATAACTAAAGCAAAATATAATCCCCAGATAAATACTAAGGTTTGAACCCGTAAAATTTTGATAAGGTCCACTTACTCGAATCGTTGCTCTTTAGACGTTAATTGTGTAAGAAATGTAAGAGAGCAAACTTTGTGTTTTGTCCTGAATATTGCTATATTATAAACAAATCATTCTCATTCTTGTACAATGCCTTACAGTTTTTAAAGACATATAAACAATTATAATTATTTTATTTACTTGCTAGTTTTTTGGGTCTAGTATGTTAGTCCATTTATGTTCCTCCTGCCATTGTCCCATTCTAAGTGGGGTCGTCACAACATTCACTAGTCATTCACTAGTCGTCACAACATTCACTAATACGCAGTAACTTAGAGTATGCCGCAACAATTTGGAATCCAACATACAAGATACATATTAACCGTATAGAACGCATACAACGTAAATTTCTCAAACACCTCGCTTTCCATGATCGTCGTTGTCCATATCGGGCTAGCTATAATAACCGTCTTATCCATTTCAACTTAGAAACCCTTGAAAATCGACGTATAATAATAGACCTCGTTACCCTACATAGGCTCATTAACCACACTTTACAGGGTTCAGAACTTCTGAGCAGTTTAAATATATCTGTACCGCGTACTAGCGCACCCCGTTTTGCCAATACACGTAAAACATTTTCAATCGCACGCTACAGGACTAACTTGGGCAGAAATAAGCCACTGAATAGAATGATGAGTACCTACAATGATTTAAAAGCTAGTGATATAGACATCTTCCATGACCACCTTTCTTTGTATAAAAAACAAATTAGATTAATTATAAATAAGCGCTGATGTGTATACATAATGTTATTATTATTATTTTTATATATATTAATATCTGACCTATATTAACTCATCTGTTTAATATTTAATTTTTCTGTTTTATCTTTAATATTTACATCTATATTTTATTTTTTCATCTCGTTATAATACGATCTAATTACTTCGTATTGTAACGAGGTATTAGGCAAGGATAGTGGTAATTGTTCACTCATGCAAATGTTGTACTAACTTTTAAAGGTGTTTTACATAGATTTAGAGTATATTATCAACAATGTTTTTGTATTTAAGTATTGTAAAATGCTATTAGTTGGTCTTATAATAAATAAATAAATAATAAATAAATAAACATGTAACAAACATGTTGTCACGATTTGGGTATGTATTTTATGACCGGCCGCCTGCCTGACGTCAACTTACCTTAGTCGTATTTTACGACACCTTGGTAAGAAAGAGTCCATTTTACTCAACCGGATACCACACGGTGGATCAACTTGCCTAAGTCGCCTTTTACAACACCTCGGTAAGAAATGAGGGTGGTCTATTAAACTCAGCCGGATACAACACGGCGGGTCGACTTCTCTTAGTCGCCTTATACGACACCTCGTTAAGAAATGAGGGTGGTACTATATATTGTATTCAGCCTGACACCACACGGCGTTACCTTAGTCCATTTTGTGAGAAATATTTGTCAATGCGGAGTTGTTTTTAATACATTATAAAGTACTACCGCTACTACATCGTATTGCCGCCGAAATTTGCCTCCATTTTTAATTCTTTGCATATTTTTACGACAGTGTTTACAATTTTATTTTAATAAACATTTTCCGTGTTGCCAGTGTTGCAATCAATACTCGTGCCACGCTATGTACTCCTGCCTGGGGCTCCAAGAACAAGTTAACGTTACAAAGATCTTGCAAATTGACGCTGTGTTTAACTACCTAGTGCTTATATTAAAATTATTTATGACGGTACTAAAAGGCAGTTTTGTATTTTAATTTTGCATAAATTAAAATAAATATCCTAAATTGATAAAGTGAATTTAATATTAGCTAACGTCCGGTATAGCATTTATTGTTAAAATTAATATTGGTCGACCCTGTACAAGATAAAAACGATTAAATGTAACTAGCAATAAAAATTGGATTTTTTTAAAAAGAGCAACCGCCAAGTTTCTTGCTGGTTCTTCTCGGTAGGAACAGCTTTCCGAACCAGCAGTAGAGTTGACGATTCAAAAGCACTTCTTTACAAGTTTATTTGAATAAAGAATATTTTGAATTTCAATTAACGATAAATTCACAAAAAAAAAGTTAATTAATCTTTTGTTCGTATAAATAAAAATCACTCGTACTGTGTACGGTAAAAGAGATTAAGCATACTAATATCGTGTGGATTATATTTTCTGTGTTTGCATTGTCTTTATATGGATTACATCTACTTCTTTTTAAACTTTTGCGATTTTACTTATTTATTATTATTATATAAACATACGAGCACATGGCGATCGATTTCTACGTTTTTAAAGTTTTACGTTTGCGCGGTGTGTCTCCACCTTGGTCACGAACTGACTGACTGACTATATGCACCTACTCCTTTTACCAGACATCATTAGAAGGAAATTGGACTATGATATAAAATATCCATTGCATGTCTTCCTGAGACGTGGTCCAGCATCACATGAAACGAGTTCCGATGCTAGTAAAACTTCTTCCCTTTACATTACATTTCCTAACCCGAGCTTTGCTTGCCTGTCTTACTTAGTCGCGCTAAGAGGATTTTATTTCAATATATGAAAACCGTGCATATATAAAGTCCTCCATCCCGGAATTTAAAGTCTCTGTAAATCATCTTTTTTGCGACTGATCAAAAGATAAAATAATTCAAAGTATCTTTTAATTATGCTTGCATACTAATGTAGTATAAGGTACAGCCTCATAACAATGGCAAATTGCCGATCTTTGACATCAGCGGGAACAATGGACCGACGCGACTTATGATTTATGACGTGTAGCGACTGTCGCAATTCAATAATACGCGGTCAGGGCGACCCCGAGCCACGTGTAGTACGATATCTGCAGGAACGAGTTATAGCTTTGCGAATTTAGACTATCGTAAGCGATATTCATATTTATATGTTAAAAGTTGTGAAAGAGGAAGGATTAAAATAATGTGACCACCAAGCGTTAAATACAAATGTAGATCGTTAGAGGGAGGTCAGAGTTGACGAATGTTAAGACACTAGAAGAGAAAAATGTATTGCGCTGAGTCCACTTAGACTGGGATAAGGGAAAACAGAATGATTGAAGCCCACTTCATAAATACGTCCGCCGGAGTTCATTAATAAAACCAGGATATCATTTATTAACCATTTATTATATATGGAGATCCTGTGAAAAGACCTATGTCTAGCAGAGGACGTTCATTGATTGAAAGAGAGAGAGGAGAAAGAACCATATAAGTGAAAATCTTACGCTTTTTGGTGGTTATTACCAACAATTGAAGATAGATTTGTATAACTATTCTGTAAATAGAGAAGAAAGAATCTGTAATTCCAAATATTAAGGAAAACTGAAAACCCTTACATCTGCCGAGTTCTGTGACTTATAATAAAAAATAAGCTCACAAACATAAGGTAAAAATTTGTTAAGTTTATATTACCACCAATCATTATCACACTTGGCAGACCGGTTGGTAATCGCAGTGCTGATGATACCGCACCGATAAAACTGCTGCACCCGATCATTTGTATCTGTTCAAAGAGCCTACTCAATTTGTCATATCATCGTAACATTTACATCTGAAATTTGCATAAGGTTCTTTAACGGGCCCGTTGTTGGCAATGACCCTACCTTTAGCTCAACCAACATTTTCTAAAAATAATTTGTTCGACTCTGGGTTATCATCATCATCTCAACTGATGGTCTTCTGCTGGATATAGGACTCTTCATGGGATCTCCAAACTGGATGATCTTTTGCCGCTTACAACTAGCAACTCCCGCAAACTTTTTGAGGTCGTCAGTCAACCACGTAGGGGGTCTACCGTCGCTACTTTTTCCGTTGCAGAGTCGCCACTCTAACAACTTAAGACCCAAACGCCCATCGGTTCTCCGTACGAGTCAGTCTATATGTATTTAAAATCATATATCTATAATAGATTTACCAGTTGTCTCGTCACCCATAACACAAGTATTAAGTTACTTACTTTGGGGACGGACGACCGTGTGTGTATTCTTCCATATATTTATTTATCATTAAACCCTGGACGGCTTCTTACTAACTTTCCTTTGATATTATTACCAATGGGTATCGTCAGATCAAATGGTATAAATTTGAATATAAGTGCGCTCGACACTAATAGAAAAATTAATTAGCGGCTCAGAGCGTTTTATTGTTTTCCGCTTTCATAGGTACAGTTAAACCCGGTTGTATAGTAATAATTCATAATAATGTAGGTTGTTCGCATTCATAGAATAACTACAAAGGGCAGTAACAACCGACGGTCGAAGCTGTTTCGAAACGAGCTTTCTTAAGGCCATTAGCGATATTGCGCGTTTTCAAGTTGTTTTACAACGAATAATGTTGTGATGACTATATACTCAATGCCACTACACATTTTCTCAAGCTAAATGCCGTTTTAAGAAGTCTACATTAGGACAAAATCATTGGATACAGAGGTCTTAAGCTCTTTGTGCGTTTCGTATGATGTTCCGGCGTCCCGGTCTAGTCCGGTGACTATTATAACGCACGCTTAGTATTAAAGTGACCTAATTCAAAAAAGTTGTTTTGTCGCAAATTGCAATAAAGCGTATTGCCTTCAAAAATCGTGAGTATTAAAGAGACCCGTAATTTGGAAAAGCAAGAAAACACTACTTTTTAATAGTTCGTAGCGTGATGTCATAAATAGCTTTGACATAAGGTTTACAATGTACATATCTAACTCAATGAAACCTAGCTTTGAATTAGGTCATTCTAATACTGAAATAATAAATAATAAATGAAAGCAGATTTTGACCCCCTTAGCTGCAGGCAGAGTCAATGCCACCGAAAGACCAGTCAGGGAGACTGGGTTTTGGAATTTCCTATTATATAAGCAAAATATAGCAATCATTTATTATTAATTATCAAACTCTGTAAATTATGACTACTATTTTATTTATCGCACTCTACCTACGTATAACACTCTAAAGTTCATTCTTAAAATTATACATAAAATAAACAATATATTTTCATTTTTGACCTCTTCCTATTCTATTCGATAAGATATTCATGATTCCTGTATGTTAAAATTATTAATAGATATCGAATAATTCAAACTTGTTTGTTTTGATTTGGCTTCTGTCATTCGAAACGTGCCAGAAATAACAAAATATATATTAGCTTAAGCGCATTTATAACAAGAAATGAGTTCCAATATTATCAAACTTTAAAAGCTTTTTTTATAATGAATTTATAATGTTATAACAATTTTTTGATTTTTCGAGTCCGAGTGTACATAAATGTTGAGATATAAAATTATTGTCATATTTAAATAATAATGTTTTAATGATATTCATGTTAAAAGAGTGGCACTAGAGTTGACGAATAATAGAGGAGAATGGAATGGAAATGAAATACATATTGTACCGACCCCACTTAGAGTGGGATAAGGGTAAGAGAATGATTATGATGTTTTAACAATTTCTTGGTTCTTTGAGTCTGTGTGTCTGTATTTATTCAAAATTGTATATCTATATATTTACTAGTTTTCTGTCACGTATAACATAAGTAGTTACTTTAGGGACCAACGACCGTTTAACAATACAATACAAAAAAATGTTTTATTTTTACTTTAACAATAAACAAAGATCCTTAATAATAACCTTATACAAAAGTAAGAAAAAACACCATAAAGGTGTCCAATAATTACACATCGATATATTTAAATTACCTCATAAAAATCTACATATATAAATAACGGTTGCACTCTGTTTATTATCGATAAAAAGTTATTGGTATTTCGTGTACAATATCACTAATTAATATAAATGCATGCAAAAAAAATTCACAGACGACATGTATGCACATTTAACGTTATAAAACAACGCTAATGGACTTTAAAATGTGCGATTCAATTTCTAAAAATAATTGAAATATATTGAATGTTTTTTTGAACTACAACGGCGATATCGCACCTGCCTTTATAATATTACGGCACTTCTCTAAGCTCATTCATTTGCATACGACGACCATTTTACGATGAGACTTAAACACGTAGTGGGTACAATGTTTTTAAATTTATCGTTTTACATGTAGTGATGTGATGTGTAAAGCCAACGATTATCGGAGTTCGGACTTTATTACATTTATCGAAACGACTTATTAGCATTACTCTTAAAATATGAACTCACTTTGAAGGTGTTATGGCCGAACGGTGAAATGGTCTGATTCTTATCATTCGCTAGAGGATTTTTATTAATTCAAAATTAATTAAGGATTCTCTACGAAATAACCTTCGAAATGTACAATTAAAAAATGAAATGAAAATTTCATTATGCGCTATTGAAGGAATTCGAGAGATAAATTACATATCCATCTATGGGATTTATGTAATTAACCATTCTAACAATTAAAAAAAATCTTTAAGGCGAAGTAGTTCAAAATGGTAAAAACAAATACTGGGAATTCGTCCTTACAACTGAATAGTGAAAATATGCACGACCGTTAATAATTATGTAACGTTCTTTCTGAATGGTAAAACAGTTAAGATTTCAACAGAAACAAGGTTTATAATAGATTTGTACCTGACAAACTAATCTTTGTTATTCTGGCCGCGTGTTATAAACCCGACTGTGCTTTACAATTTTATTGCGCAAATTACCCAAAAAGTCCTGATTTTAAACCGTAACTAATTTTTATGGCAACACCAAAGCACCGTCTTTCTTTACAAGACAATAATTTCTTAATTTACTCGTATTAGTGTTGTTATGTTACTATTAAATACTAAAATTCTAATAAATGCTCATAAAATTAAAGATTTACATCATTTGTAACAGAATGCAATGTTGTGATATTTTACGCGTTTTATTGCTTTTACGCGGACTTTAATTAAATGAAATTTCCCTAAAATACCGATCCGAACATCTGTAGTGACGTAATCAAGCAGCTGATCCTATAAAATATGTTGTTAACAGAACCGCAATAAAAAGAAGGGACTGGGTTACTTCGCCACGTCGTTTCTCTATACATAGGGATGAGAACTAACAGCTTATATAGAACGTATGAATAAATAATCTATACATATTATGAAACGAAGTTATCAAAAGCTGTCTGTCTGTATGCGATCGATTTTCTGAAAATCTACTGAATGAACTTTTCTACAGTTTTTACTAAAAGATTCTTGGGGAAGGATGAGGTTTTATTGAATTATTTTTATATTAAATTGGAATTTATGCGGGGTCAAGATTAACGCGGGAATAACTTTGTGATTCACTGATTTCTCTGATCCTTAATCCAAATTGTCATCATAGATTGTTTTTATTATTTTTTTTTTGTGGTTATTTACGTAACCATTTCTTTGTGACGAGCTAATTTTTATTTTATATTCTTACTGGTTTAAACTGAAAAACATCAATTTAATTTTTTCAAATGACTACAGTACTAGAAGAAAGCAAGCATTATATAGTAACATGAACTGTAGTTGCGTTATAAACTCTATTGTATTCAAACCCTGTACATCCATATCCATACCATTATAAATACATAACTCGGTCTGTCTGTTTTTGACACTTAAAAATTATTTGTTTGGATACGGAAAAAACCGAGTATGAGTAACAGTAAATTTGTGCCTTGTATTTTAGTACATATATTATTATTTTCAAATGTATACAAATAAAGGTAACTAATATAATAAATTCCGAAACAAAGGTGTAAAATTTCGTGACGAAAATCCAGTATGTCAATAATCTTAACATTTAAATGTGTTACAATTACATAAAAAATATAAAATCGAATTAAAATACGATAACACGGCTTTAAGTATCAAAGTGCCACACATTTAGTATTTCATTCAAACCACGACACGGTAAAGCGGTCGTAAAATTAATAAAAAAAATATTCAGCTCTTGTCAACGGCCGATGTAGAGTCGTAAACTCGTCGCCTTACTGCTTCGAAGGCGCATTGTGACATTTATACACAGGCAGGTGTTAACATTATCTTAATTCAGAAGTTACTGAGCGATCACGAGGTAAGCTTTGCACTTAAATACAGAATCAGGACCTTTAGACCCAAGCGATATCGCTTTACTGACAGTAATTTCCTCCTCATTTGCCACCAATGTTGTATCTAAAATTTTACGAGCGCAATAAGGCTTGGCGCACATGTTCCACATTCCAACCAAAATAAAGTGTAAATAAACATACACTCAAAAAGTTAATATGTTTCTCAGACTGAACACAGAGACAACGTTACTTATAAAAATTATTATCATTATTTAAGCTCCAATAATTAAAACATGTGTTTACGCATTCTCAGTTAAAAATTGCATACTCGTATCACATAACAATACAAAACGTTATGATCAAGTAAGTGGGTGTGTACATTACATATATTAGCGCGGTTAACTGATTTACGATCTCATTCATAAAAATTACCATGTTTGTATTATGTTATAGCATATGATGTGAATTTCTTCGGGTTCAACCTCAGCAGCAGACTTTGAATTTTAATTAAAAAACTTGTTTGTAAAGTAAATAAATTATTGTCCGAAAATAATTTGAGAGGCTTTTAACTGTTTTAACTCGTATAGTTTAAAATCATTTTTCGCAAAACTGTGGATCTCTATACTAAATTAATAATATCAGTAATATAATCCAAAAATATATCTTGTATTAAATAAAAAATAAATAATAATAAATAGTAAATAATCTTCTGAGAGAAAAATGCACATCAAACTTTAATTTCAAGTTTTGCTATAAAACTATCCTTCTTTGGGCATTGACCCGCAGATTTGTATATCACACGCATTTAATAAGCAAAAAAGATAAATTCGTTCTTAGGATCTTTCTAATCAGTCACTTTGTAAACGATTAATATTTCTATAATAATATTTAAGACTAAAAAAATCTGATAGAATTAAAATCTATATCAATATTTAAATTAATATGTCGCACTTAAATGTCTATCTTAACAATGTTAGACCTTTAATGGGTGCGATTAAATTATTTTTGCCCGGATTTTATTGCTAATTTATTTAAATCACTTGTTTACATTAATTTATTAAAATTGCGATACAACGTCGAACGTATCTGTGAGTCTGAACGCAAAGTAAAAGGGTTATCGACAGAACTTCAGCTTTCTACGTTTACTATAAAGTTTAAATTTGTCTATAGTATATATGTTAATTATAGAAGAAAGTGATTGTTCGTAGAAACGTTGATTAACCTGTGTTGTGTTGGTTATTATACTCGTTGTGCTTGTAAGCAATGTTTGTATACATACTTTTTATTCATAGACAGAAGAGAGTTCAGAAAAGTTGTACAAAAAAAAAGATTTGAAAAATCAAAATTAAAATATTTAATCAAAAATATTTAAAAATAAATATTTTTGATAAAGATAAACAACACAATAGTTTCGACAACTAAATTTGTATTTTTAATTAAATAACTTATTTTAATATTTCTTGTTTGATTTTCTTATAAATGACTAAGAGTTTATGTCACAACAAATCATCATGGATTTTTTATGTAAAAATATTTTTTTATTTAAAGATTTCCGATCATCATCCTCCTGCCCTTATCCCACTCTAAGTGGGGTCGGCACGACATGTTATAAACATGCTGTCACATGATTTGGCTGCGTTTTAACGACCGGCCGCCTGCCTGACGTCAACTTACGTTAGTCGTATTTTACTACGACTCGGTAAGAAAAGAGGGTGGTACGATTCTACTCAGACGGATACCACACGGCTATTATTTAAAGATTTCCCATCAGGGGTTAAAACGAGCTATAATTTATTTATTTATTTATGTACCATAAAAAATGTTGGAAAAAAACATTATTGGTAAAAAAGTGTACAAAGGTCAACTTATCCCTATGACAGAGATCTCTGCCAGCTGACCTACGAAGTGAGACAATATATATTAAAGAAAAAGTTGGTACGCAAATATCAATTTAGTTAGATCTCAGAACTTTATTCGTAACAGATGGAATCGAAATATCTAACGAAGTTCATTCTTTGTAAGCTTCAACATTTTTGAAGTTCGTATGCAATCAATATACTGTCAATCAGCTTTAGTTCGTAATATTAAGACAATAACTCTATTAAATTATATGTGCCAACATAGTGCCAGTGTCGATTACAGCTAAATCGCAGTTTAGTGAGGTCAGCAGGCCGGAAGGGCGGGTGTCGCGGCCCTCGCCCTCGGCAATTAGTCGACTATAAGAAGTTTTGTTACAACTTACACAACTTTGTATATATTCCTAGGTCGTAATTTACCCAGTTCCTATAGTTTACTCGATTTTAATAATGGGTGTCCGGTATGGATATTTTATGATATAGATTATAGAAAATGTTATAATCAATATCTGGGTGACTGAGCGTTCCTCGGTATTTTTTTTAAATTAATTTAAAAAATGCAAATAAAAAAAAAGTTTTATTTCTGGGATCGATCCTAGTATTTTGAATAATACATTTATTGAGCTATCATTACTTTGCAATTGACAGCGAAATTATTCCTTGCTTTCTCATTTAATTATAGCAGTTTTTCAGTGTCCAAAAACAGGAATAAACCAACATTTTTTCCGAATAAAATCTAGCTAGATCCATTAAAAAAAACCCTGTACATGCTGAATTTCATGACAATCGTTAGAGCCGTTTCCAAAATTCAAAATAACTCATTTAAATATTAAAGAAAGATTAATATAATTGAATTTGAGAATAAAACAAATTGTATCTATGTATCTACGAAAAAATTAAACAGGTTCTTACTAAAAACGTTCACAAATTGTTATGATTTATCTCTATCACTGATAAAGAAATAAAAAGATTTATTGGCAATGATAGTAATATTTTAAATTATCAAAATGAAATATGTATGTAACATAACTTAAGCATATAAGGAAACGTACATTTTAATTTACCTTCTTACGAGTATAATTCCTTGATAATACAATTTGAAGCAATTAATTTCAATCTAAACTAAAGAAAAGGTTTTATAATTATTTTTGTTTAATTGAAAATAGCTGAGACAATTATAAGAAACTGACATATAACATTCCCATCATTTTATTGCCGCTGTTATTGCCTTGTAATTCAAATGGGAATTAAATAATATATATAGAGTGGCTGTAGATGTAACGATGTGTGCAGTATCCAGTTATTATTTATGAACATTATCTTATCTTGTAGTGGGAGTGCCACAGGGTTAAGTAAAGGTCGATAACGATACCTCCTGTTCTATTTGTCGCTTTCTCTCACCATTAGTGACGAAATTGATTTATTTCATCACGCCATTGTCCTGCCAATTTATATAAGTATATATGAAATTAATAATGTAAATTTACAAAATTAAGTGAATATTGACACTTGTAGTCATTTAAAATATCATAAAATGTAAACAACAGACTCAAATATAATCATACTGTTGCGACGCAACTATTCATGTATTAAGCATTAAATTATTTGTAAACAAATGAAATTAAGTATTATATTATTTGTAAATAAATAAAATTAAGTATTAAATTATTTGTAAACAATTCAAAGCGATTCCGTTTCCATTAAAAAAACGTTTTAAGTGTTTGGAAAGGTGCATTTTTGATATTATAATGATATACAATACAGTTCATATAAAAAAAGATATACCTAGTTGTCGTCACACGACTTGATATCGACTAAAGGTAAAAGTTTTTGTTTATATTGTAGTAATATTTATGATACAGCCTAAAAGTAACAAAAGTAGCAATAGCAATTACTACAATTTACTATTTTCCACGTCTACGTTCATTCAAATGATAAATATCGATTGTAATAATCATACTTGGAAAAATAGTATCGATTTGATATTTGAGTCAGTTGCTATGGACATAGTCGGTCGTCAGAGTCTTGTCGATCTAGCAACAGAATGCAGCCATAAATTGACAACAGTCAAGAAAGCGGACTGGACTAAGCTGGACTAAGCTTTTCCAATACACCTATAGATATAATACAAGAACGCCTGACCCAGTAAATATCCAATTAATTCAACTGTCTAGTTATATTGTCATAGAGATACGCTTAAAATAAACGGCGCCTGCATTTGGTTTTTACTGGCGTGTATCATTATTATGTATACAAGTTGATAAGACTACGTATTTCATATACAAGCTATACCCGCGTTTTAGTATTTCCGAAGCTTATTAAAATATATATCTACTAATATAAAAGTAATAATAAATGTAGAGTTGACATTCCCAATTCAGACGAATTATATAGGTGTATATATATATATATACATGGGACGGCTGACGGTATTAAAAAAATCTTAATTTATAAATGTTTCATCAATTTATTATCAATCCAAACTTTTTAAATTTATATGATGTATAATCGTGTGCAACATATGTTAAAAAAACATAGGTATCTATTGTTAAACTAATGTCAAATTTATGAGCTCATAACAATCAATGATAACATTCTCGTGATTGACCTGTGACAACAAATATATGGTCCCAATTGATTTCTTATCTACTTTATATACATGGGTACTCAGTTCACCAGCAGGCGTATAATAAACTAAAAGTCAAGTTAATAAAAACATCAACTTTTCATTTTCATATCGAATTTCCATTATATAACCTGATATGGTGCTTTTATTCTAAATCATATCTACGAAACCAGCTAATTCCTATTCATCAAAAATGTTTCTAAAAAAATTTAAATTTCAAAATGTCATTTAATATGCGCATGGACTAATAATGGATTAAGTCATTTTTCAGAACCTTATACGAAATTATATAGCTGATATTTCAAGATTATTATGGTAAAACACAATGTAGATAGACATTTATTATACGATTTATATCACAGAAAGACATTTATTATATAAATCCAAACAAAGATTAACATAAAAATTCGTACGTTTCAAATACGAGAAAATGATAAATATTAATAAATTTGTCTTACTCATTCATCGTACGCAGTAATATAAAACACTAATGTTAGTTTAGATATTCTTATACCTATTTTAGTTCAACCGCCGGAATACTTATGTTTATGTGCGAAATAAACAGTTTGAAAATACCGAATCAAACAACACGTGCATTTATTTTGGTTTTAATTAAATGACCTCTTTGGTATTGTGGTTATATTACTTATCTCATAAGCACTAGATTCTTTTTTCGATTCTCGACTAGAATAAATGATCGTAAATAGAAGAAAATAGTCTAGAAGTAAATAGTTTCCGTCAATGCTATTTTCCTATTTTATATATCCTTTATAGCTACCAACATTTTGAAGATTACTCAAAAATTTCTTTACTTTAAGTTTTTTATGAGGACATATTATAATAATTAATTATATTATTACTTGGATTTAAAATATACCTTCCCCTTCGTTCTTGAATCCTTATTACGTTCAAATGAAAAAAAAAACTACAGAAAAATTGTTGGTTATCATTCAGATCACAGGAAATTTCCGATGTTCATACACAATATTTTTTCCTTTATGATTATAATGGATATTTACATCCACATCACTAAGATACGAGTATATTAAACCGGTTTTATCAATGTAGAGACGAGAAATAATTTTAATATTTATGTAGAAAAATAATTATTACTTCATAGTTACTTTATAACCTAATATAATTCGACTCATCTATCAATTTGTTATAAAATACAGAAGCCCACAAACAAGCTAAGAGCAAGTTTCATGAATAAGCATTTTTATGATACTGTTTAACAATTTCGCTACGCTAGGCCTTAACGGCGCTCTAACTCGAAGTGCTAAAGACTATGTTTGTAGAGACATATATTCGCGACGCGCCGGCATCGTGCTCTCGCATTCATAAACTTGCCGGTCCCTGACCTCTTAAAAACACTGGCACATTTTGAAACAAAGTAAAAAAATATACTTAAAACATCGGCGTATATAAAGTTCATCTCATCCGTCCACCCAATCACGTACCTCGTACCTCAAAATTGCACTTCAAAGCAGTACTAACAATTCAGTTTTAAATCTTAATGGCTAATTTAAAACACATTATAAAACTGCACTTAACACACAAAGCGCAGCCGTATTTTCCGTTGTAAACATGACGGCGGGCAGCATAATGTTTTATGTATCTCAAGTGCAAGAGGAGGAAACTCTCATTATGATTCTGCGTGAACGCCGTTTATTCTAACATTCGTGCGCTGACAGCCAAACACCATCTCCCGTGAGGCGTGCGAAAAGTAAAAGCAAATCCTTTTCTTGAGAGACAATTTTGCACTATGAATAGTTCACTTTATTTGATTATTTGAATCACTATTTTGATTGTATAGTTTACAAATTCAAAGTAGCAGAAGGATCTTTGCATAAATTGGCAACAGCTGACAACGTCGCTGATTATAGTGCGTGAATTGGCGATACGTGGGTCGCATCGCATGATCGAAGCACTTTGCTGCGCCGCTGTCAAATTGAACTGTGGTAGGTCACGACGACTTAACAATTCTGACGCCACATGCATAACGAACACTAGAACTCTACTCACAATTTGTACCCGCTTACATGTATGGAACGAGACTTTTCGAACGTCTGTTACATACGAATTTCTGAACGGCACTAATGCCCCCAATAATTACGATCTAAAAGAGCGCCGCCATTGATAGGGTATAGTAGATATCTTAATTTCGTTGTCCTGTGGGTCGATAAATTATAATTTACGGCCTCGTTCCTGGACGTGGACCGTGATGAAAAAACTGACCCTATAATAGAAACATCTTTTTTACCCGCATATATCGTTTAACGTAGGTAAAGTTTCGATGTTTTTAACATTGCTCAATATTATGATAACGTAGAACCTTGATTGGCATTGTTATCTCTTTCTATGAGCAGATTACCACAAAGGAGCCAAAGTACATAGTTTATTACAATGTTATTGCAACAGAAAACTATTAACCTCTAGATTTTTAGCAATAAACTTAATTAAAAATTGTAATTTACGTTTTTTGGGGTTTAAGAAAATATCTTTCAAAGTACGTTGATATAAATTCCGATTAGTAGTTAGGTTAATTTTTAAGCAGGATGTGTAGTTTTTTATCATATTATGATTTATTCGGATATTTGCCGTAAGAAAGGGACAGCTGTATGTTATGCATGTGACCCCACAAATATTTAAAGGGTTTATTAGTTGTGTGTGTGGTGAGGCCCATACATCATGGCGAGCGGCGCCAGCGTAAGCTTTCTGTTCGTTTACTGCTACTAATATATCAATATTTTAGAACGTTTTTAATCGATTCCATGCTATTACCATAAACTTCATAGATATTAAACAACTATTATTAAAATTATCTGTCAAGACATATCTATTAAAAATTTGCCATAGAAAAATATTAGAAAAAATGTTATTCGAACTTTCACCAAAAGTACCCATAAAGCACTAACAATCAAATCGACGATAAAATTTTATTAGTTGATAATTATCAGATTCCTACCGAAATAGTGTGATAAACTTTATTGATCGTTATATCGAGATCCGAAGCAAATCTGAGAGTGCCGTAACGGATCAAACAGATTCGACACGGGCCATAACGCGATGTGTGATTGACTAAGGATAATTAAAAAGTAGCAAACGTCTAATGAAACCGGGGTACGTGAACTTATATATGATATTTATCACCTAAGCATGATAAGATAATAAGATAATCACATAAGATTAAAATTTCTTTGTAATGAGTTCAACATTTAATAAGTCCTACACAGAATATTGTTAAAGGGACTGCATATTTTTATTGTATTTTAATTTTATTTTGCTTTATATATTGTCAAAAAAAGTCACCATATTTGAAATTTTTGACAATTTATTTTATAATTATCTGCTGCTGCATTGCGCGAAACTTGGATATACTTGGCGGATAAAACATTTTATATTTTTAGCCTGACTGAAAACCCAGATGATGTACATCTGGGTTTTCTCAAGATATATTTTTTTTACAATTATGTAGAAAGAAAATATAAATAATTACTCAAAATCACTCCATTTATTATCTATGGTACCTACTGTATAAAAATATAAAAAAATCATTATTCAGTATTAGTGATCTTGGTATGATGTAGTGTTTATATATCTATCTAGCCAATGAAGATATTTAGAAAGCTTAAAGAATGCCTGAAAATTGATCCATTGTTTTTGGTTTATCATTAATGCCTTCAATTATAATTTTCTAATTATTAACATTTAATATCTTGAAAAATTGTTATGGCATAAGACTGTCATACATCTCTTTATTTATTTATATATTCAAAAGAGAAAATAATGTAATATTCGGAACATAAAGAAAACCTTAAAGTATTTCTTGTTGAAACATGTAG
The DNA here is from genome assembly GCA_029227775.1 of Morpho helenor. Classification (NCBI taxonomy): domain Eukaryota; kingdom Metazoa; phylum Arthropoda; class Insecta; order Lepidoptera; family Nymphalidae; genus Morpho; species Morpho helenor. The sequence continues at coordinate 6,388,247 of JARGCU010000020.1, forward strand.
TAGAATTAACACAATTGCCCGACTTAGTTTAAAAAGAAGACACATTGTTTTGTAAAACGCTGGTTTCGGCACGAAGCCCTCTACATCAAGACAATAATTCTAGACCAGCATAGAATATTTCGAGTGCCATACGATAATTATCTTTATGACCATAACAAAAAGGTCTATTCAGAGTTGAGTTGAGAGAAAAACGTGGTGCCTATTTGCTTTCCAAATATGATACTAAACACGAAAGAAATAAAAATTAATTTCACATGTCAGAAATGAGATTTTTGCATCGAATGTAAAGGTGGTGGCGGAGTTATTTATACGAGGTGTATGTTGCCATGCACTGTTTATGTGAAATTAAATATGGTTTAATAGTTTACTTGAAACGGGTTAGGGCTAGGTTATAGTTGGTGCAATTTTATAAAATGACATGCCTCACTTCTCACTTACAAAGTAGCGTTTAAGCGTGTATCATATAAGTATTATAGAAATTTTAATTAAAGTTATACTACGACGGAAAAATGTGCCATTACTTGTGCGGAAACTTGTTTCTTCTCTTCTAAATAAAATCATACAATTTACAATTCTTAGAGATAAACGATGTTTTATAAAGCTCTACCATGGGCGCTCAATAGGAGTGTTACGGTTTCCTACATAACACTTCTCTCTTCTCTCCTGCTTAAACATCTCGAACGTCACTTGATTTCAAGGATTAACTATATCAGGAAGATTTCAATTTCAAATTCATAAGCGATTATTTAAATATCATATTATTGTTTAAGCTGCTACAAATAGGTTTTATCTACAATGTTTGTGATAAATTTATTGAAGTGTAATAAAATTTAGAGATTTATACACCGATAAGTAAATTATTTAACATATATATAATAGAATTAGGCGTTGTTTTGCGGACTTCCATAATACAATGTAATAACGAATTATTTTGCTATAATCAGCGATTAATATAGTAATCTATATGATCGTAGAAATTATTATTATTCGAATTCATAAATATTTATTAGAAGACTCGTTACAAAATTTTTTCGTATAACATTTATTTTTAAATAATAACTTTGACATTAAAAAAGTATATAGCTCTTTTGCGGATTTCATAAAAGTTTTAGTCTCATATATTGTGTTGGCAATTGTAGAGTGGCGGATCGTGCAAAATTATTAATTGGCGAGTAGTCTTCAAGCGGACTGGTAAAGGCTTGTTTACCACGCTAAGTTGAGATTTTTTGAAACTAAAGCTATACGGAATTTTTATAATCAATTTCGTTTCAGTTAGTTAAAAAGTGCTTAACTATATAGCTGGACTACATAACAACTTAAAAGGACGTCAATATGTAACAAAATCCACTAAGTGTTTCAAATTAAAAGAAATAACCGTGCTTGTCTATGAGATAATATTTTTTTTTCCTAATTATTACCAGATAATAAAATTCAACACAATTTTATATATTTATTCGTAAGTAAGTTAGTAATCGATTTTTGAGATTGTGGTAGTGAATGTGTACAGTGCTTCTGTATTATAGTGGTGATGGAGTTTTTAGTTCGTTTTAACGAATCCTGCATGTATCAGTTCTAAAAACGGAAAATAAACTCTGCATTTAATATTACTTACATTTTCTATAGCGGATATTAACAAAATAATATTATTATTAATTTTGAAAATTGATAATACATTAAATAATACTGTAATATGCTAAACTAGACCTTACCTTAGTTTAAATCGTGTACATAATTAACGTTACATATAAATCATGATAAGAGTTTTGTAATTATTGTTAGATATATGAAAAGTTTGCTTAAATCTTGTTAATTTAGTTTTATGATGATTTTACATACAGCAAGTGTAGTCCGATATACCGATTGTTTTGATGAGGATTGCCAAAAAATGTATTGTTTGCTTATAAAACGCCGTGTGTATCCGGCTGAATAAAATAGTACCACCCTCATTTCTTACCGAGGTGTCGTAAAAGGCGACTAAGGTAAGTCAACCCGCCGTGTGGTATCCGGCTGAGTAGAATAGACCAACCTCATTTCTTACCGAGGTGTCGTAAAAGACGACTAAGGTAGGTTGACCCACCGTGTGGTATCCGGTTTAGTAGAATAGACCACCCTCTTTCTTACCGAGGTGTCGTGAAATACGACAGAGGTAAGTTGACGTCAGGCAGGCGTCCGGTCGTAAAAACGCAGCCAAATCATGTGACAGCATGTTTATAACATGTCGTGCCGACCCCACTTAGAGTGGGATAAGGGCAGAAGGATGATGATGTTTTGATTGCTTATAAAAATCGCTGTACATGGTTAACTACCCTTACATAACATCCCCGGGGCGGACCGTCCGACCAATTCCGAATGCATAATAATACCTATTTATCTATAGCCACATCTACATAGATATTAGGTATATATCTTTAATAATTGGTGGATATCAAACTGCAATTGCAGCGTAAATGGCACTTTGATGAGATTTTCAAACTTTACAAAACAGTCGGCAAAATAAGTTAATGTTATATGATATATATTTTTTAAACTCTTTTATCTATTACAAAAGAAGGCTTAAAAATACTACGTGAAAAAGTGAATTGAACGCAGTAAGAAAATACTTATACGTATATGATTGTAATCTTAATATTGTAGTTAATAGCATAATTTACAAAGTGGAAATCACCATTCTCTTGCCCTTATCCCACTCTAAGTGGGGTCACCACAAGACATTTTAAAAATATTGTTACTTGATTTGGCTAGGTATTTTATGACCGGCCACCTGCCTGACGTCAATTTACCTTAGTCGGCTTTTACGACACCTCGGTAAGAAATGACGGTGGTCTATTCTATTCAGCCAAATACCACACGGCGGGTCAACTTAATTAAGTCGCCTTTTACAACACCTCGCTAAGAAATGAGAGTGGTGTATTTAACTCAGCCAAATACCACACGGCGGGTCAACTTAATTAAGTCGCCTTTTACGACACCTCGGTAAAAATGAGGATGCTCTATTCTACTCAGCCGGATACCACACGGCGGTTACAAAGTGGCAATCGATCCATCTTTTATTGATTCTGTACCGATAGTACGCGGAATTAAAACGGAAAATGATCCAAGTTCTCAGCAAACAACGAGTGGAATCAAAACAATCGTAAGATTACTGTAGAAAGTCACGGTTTGGCTGAACGTAACCGATGATTTCCAATGCAACGCGTAATAACCTGACCTGTTCCCAGCCATAGCTGGGTTTCATTTACCTTCATACGGGGCATTATATAATTAGATACAGTTAAGTTTTTAGGCGCGATCTATTTTGTTTCGTTTCGGCAATTATTTTGTACGAAACAGTTTTTTTTTTCGCACCGTACAACGTTCACTTCAATTTACTCGATATGACGGGGTATAAAAATGTTTGCGCTTGCTTATTCATTTTTAATATGTTTACCCACTTACGTTCATAATGTTGAGCTTATTTTTAATTCTATATCTATCCGAAAAATATAGGTATATCGTTCTATAGATTTGTTTTATAAGTCCGAAGCGATACCTTAAAGTAAATGTCACAAATATTAATGAAATCATAATTGTTGCAGCGCTGCGCACGAGTCTCGAAGATCACAAGCTTTCGTCACACAAAAAGAAAACACACACACCGAAGCAAGTTGATATTTATCACTTCACAGCTGCACACCTATGATCGATCCTTATCCAAGATGGCCGCCGGCGCGTACGGGCGGGAAACAACGTGCACACCTCCCTCCCGCACTGCAACCCGTCAATCTTTCCACTGCACCGACTTAATTACCTAATTCCTTTTCGCCATTTATTTATTAATTATAATAAAACTCCTCGATAAACGAACGTGTTCACTCGCACACGATTTTAGCACCACTAAAAGTCAAAAAACTAAACGTATTCAAAAACTTGAAAGTCATAAAACATATCTCCCCCATTATTAGTTTATGGATTGCGACTGTTACGGGGCTATTATGTCGTTATTTTTGTGTGTATTCGGTGTTTGTTTTGATTGTGTGCGGTGCGGACGAGCCAATTTGGGGTACCATTAGGAACTATTGAGTACGTAGCATTCTTTATGAACTGTTATTCAAGGCCATTTTGGTTGTAAACGTGCTTAAGAATTGTTACGACAAATTTGAGGACAAAACGTTGAATTAAAGGTACAAAAATGTTTCTTTTTTATAAAATATTCTATTATCGTTTACCCATAATCTACTAAACTGTTCTTAAAATCAATATGTTATGCCTATATAATAAATTGAAAAGAAACACATAATTGTAGATTACTGAATAAGAACGAGCTGTTTTAACGCCAGAAATAAAAACGATATACCTGAACATTTGTATAGGTAAATACTCGTTTGCTTAAAATAATTTACATTCGACTCACATCGATACCATAAAGTAGAGCATTCTTCTTGACGGGCGCCATGAGTCAATGTTACGTCAGTCCGTATTTTACTGGAAGTGAAGATTTATACCTTAACCGTTTGTATGCAATATCTGATTTAGTAATCTACATGATGTTTTTTATATTAATAACTTTTATATTAATACTAATAGCTGTGCCCTCGGGTTCGCTTGCGTGGAAATCAATGTACTAGAAGTTTTTTTCACATAAATCCCGACCCAAGGGAATTCTAGCATAACAAAAGCATATATGTTGCTCCAAAACTTCCATTATCATCCAGTAAAAGTCCCATCAAAACCGGCTTAGCCGTTCCGGAGAATGGACTACATTAATATATTAACCTAAACCTTCCACAAGAATTGCAATTTATTAAAAACCGTACAAAAAGCGGATTTTGAGAAAATCAATAACATACAGACGGACAGTGTTTGGGCACTTTGATTTATAATAACTATAGATAATTAAATGTTTTTGTAATCAATATTATTACATCTCACTTATTCACGTGCAAATAGAGCAATATCTTAATACACTGTAGTAATTAATATGCACCTATACCTAATTAGCATGAATATTTTTATTAAAATATAATTGTTAATTAAATCATATTAATTATTATATTGTCTAAAATTTTAAATTGAATTAATTAACGTACTTGTAAATTAAAATAATTACTAAGTTGCATTTTGTGATAAAGAGATTATATTCTAGTGGGTTTTTATTACAAATAATTTGTCAAATTTTAAATACATTTTATAACCACCGTGAGATTAAAGACCAGTAGACCTATTTATGCATTATACCTATATATATTTTGACTGTTATGAATGTATGTTTGTATGGTAATTGCAAATTGAATTATTTATTAAGCAAACATTATTTGTGTATAAAAAGTCTATTTATAAACATAGAGTTAATTGATTAATAAAGCACAAATAATATTTCAATCTGCGACATTTCAAAATATTCTTTAACTGATTAATGTTTTAATATAGATCGCATAGTCCTAATACATACAGAAATTTGCCATATGTTCTGAAACTGAACTATATTTCATATATGTAATAGTAGTTTCGCTATTATGGATAACGCTGTCATAATAATACTTAACATTTAGCAATATATTATAAATATAACACTGTTCCTACCAAAATAAAAGCGAAAATTTATTATTATCTGGAAGTATATCACATAGACAAGGAGAATAGTTCATGAAATACTGTTTTGAAATTATAGTCATAGCTCTTATAAAACTTTCATAATTATTACTGTATTTATATTTTGTTAATTTATAGAATTAGGCGTTACTTTGCGGAGATTCATAAAACAAAAGTAATAATAAAATTATTTTGCGATGATGTAAAATAGAAAATATATATAATGCTAAATGTAGAGTGGACAATCAGTTTTCATACCTTATACATGCAGGGTTCGTGAAATAAAACCACATGCACAAACCTCCACCACCGCCACAATATACAAGCACTACATACGTTCACTATCACAAACTCAACAATCGTTTCGCCCCGCAACCGAAGCATCATCAGGAGATGATGATGACGATGATGAAGATCAGAGAGAAAGAGAAGATCTATCTCCTATATATCTATTTATATTTAGTTATTTATTTTCTCTAAAATTTATTATGTTTGTTGTCATTTTCATCTTAATATAGTTCTTGATAGTTGTTGTCAATCTGCGCATGCTGTTGCCATCTAATTAATATAGCACTTAACTTAATAATCCTTGCATATAGTGTATTTGTAGCTATGTATGTTTATATTGTTAACGGCCTTTAAAATAAATAAAATAAATATTGGAAAGCAATGGAATGCAAGCATGTAGAAGCATATTACCTTGTATAAAGGTATCCATCTTGTAATGCATTAATATTTTTTGTTAATTTAGACAGTAGCTAAAGCATTTTTAAATTGGTATGCATGGTATGTATTGGTAGATATGCTTTTGTGTGATTTGTGTGCCACTTCGCCGTAATTAGAACTTTGCATATGTTTAGCAATTTAGCACATTTTCCTGTACCTACAATGTAAACTTTTGAATGTTTTTTTATTTGTGCAATAATTTTTTTTCTTCTTGTTAATTGATATTAATATTTCGTCAGGCGTTTTACATTTTTTTATTGAACAATAAAATAGTAGAGCACACTTCAAGTCGCCGCTAGCGACGGATTCACGGATACATTTTCTACGTGAGTTATAAACTTGATTGTTTATCCAATATGTATAAATGAATGTTTGCGTGTATGTCCTTTATAGACTCCGAAACAGACTGGACCGATTTTAATGAAATTTTCAGGCAATCTTTAGAATGACCCAGCGGATAATTCGGTAAAGTTTGGTGCGGAAAAATCGGAGCATTTTTGTTAATTGTTGAGTTTTGTTTCGAGTGAATACGAAAACAGACTGAGCCACATCAACGCGTGGCCGGACAGCTAGTATATGTATATGTGTGTATGTGTTTTTCTTATACTTTCTAGGACTAAGAATTTTTATATACTTACCTAATACAACATTATTATATCTTATCTTTAATATACACAGATGTAACTACAACAATTTTAATGCAGAAAATACTGTTTGTAATGTTTATTATTTAAATCAGGCTTGAAAAAGTAATGCGATAACATTTCCAGATGGTAAGTTGAATTGAATGTAATTATATACAGCGTCACGGTTTCAAGATAAAAATATGTGCATGTGTAAACAAAAAACAAAGTTATCTGTTAAAAGGGCAAGAGCAGCAAACGATTTATTTTTCCTTATAAGTACCGTACTATTGGTATCCCACTTGTGGGCAAAAACTCTCACTCTCATTTGGAGGAGAGTAATATCGGAGCTTAAACACTCACCAAGCCGCTTGGATACAATTTGACAAGTTATTAGTATCCCAGAAATTCTGTAGAGTTTGCAAATCTAGTCACGCCGCTTTCCTTCATTATAAAGCATTAAGATTTTTCATCAATAAGTACATATTAAAAAAAAGTATATATAGACACCGAGAGATGAACCTAGGGATCTGTGGTAAGGTTCTCTCGGTTCAGACCTGCTGTGTGATATGCGGCTGAGTATAATAGACCACCCTCTTTCTAGCCGAGGTGTCGTAAAAGGCGACTAAAGTAAATTGATGTCAGGTAAGCGGCCGGTCGTAAAATACGTAGTTAAATCATGTGGACAGACTGGTGAATATAAACTTATATAATTTTTAAATACAAATATACACCCAGACTCGAAGACCAACAAATCCATTTATAGAAAATTTTGGACCTCGGCGGGAATCAAACCCGCGACCTGCGGAGCTAAATGCTCACTACCCACTGCGCCAACGGGCTAGTCAAAAACAGGGATACAAACAACATTTTTTGTTAATGAAACCTAGCTAGATCGATTCCCATTGATGCTGAATTTCAAGTGAACAGAAAAGATTAACTCATTTAAATATTACTAGCGGGCCGCTCCGGCTTCACACGGGTATAGAATAAATAACATACGTCATTTAGTAAAAAAAATGATTTAATTCGATCTAGTAGTTTGACCACTATGCCCCTGTATGTAATTATTTACGATATCACATTAGAAACCTCAGTATTATTAAATTACAGTATTTCTGTACTCTATATTGAATGTTATTATACATATAAACCTTCCTCTTCAATCACTCTATCTATTAAAACCGCATCAAAATCTGTTGCATAGTTTTAAAGATTTAAGCATACATAGGGATATAGGGGCATAGGGACAGACAGGAAAAGTGACTTTGTTTTAAACTATATAGTGAAAATACAATATAGTTTTTCTGTTGTGAATAATCTTATCCATCATCCAGTGGTGTGAGACCCCATACAACTCGTTTGAAGGCAGCTTTCGTCCAAGGTTCGACCGCATTATCGCACGTTTTAAATAATTGGAGGCCGATCATTACACAAAAGATTGGGTATGAGGCTCTACTTACAAATTACTAGAGAACACCGCCGGCCATTTTGAGACCTTGGACTTTTGTAATTATGCTATTGGTGTATCTTTTAGCTACTGTTTCACTTGGATCTATTATGTAACGGCCAGAAATGGTGCTTTAGTACGTCATTTTAACGAAATAAGATATTCTAGGCTCGAGTATTCTCAATGATAAGTCTATATTTAGTTGTCATCAACGTTCTGCCCTTATCACACTATAAGTAGGGTCGGCACAACATGTTATAACCATGTTGTAACGTGATTTGGCTAGATATTTTGCGACCGGCCGCCTGCCTGACGTCAACTTACTTTAATCCCCTTTTATGGCACCTCGGTTATAAATGAGGGTGGTCTATTCTACTCAGCCGGATATCGCACGGCGGATCAACTTATCTTAGTCGCCTTTTAGACCTCGGTAAGAAATGAGGGTGGTCTATTCTATTCACCCGGATATCACACGGCGGGTAAACTTATCTTAGTCGCTTTTTACGACACCTCGGTAAGAAATGGGGGAGGTCTATTCTACTCAGCCGGATACCACACAGCGGGTCCGAACGGAAAGAACGTTACCACAAATTCCTAGATTCTTCTCTCTCATTTTTTTTAAATATGTGCTTATTGATAAAAAATCTTGATGCTTTATAATGCAGGAAAACGGCGGGACTATATTTGCAAACTCCACAGAATTTCTGGGAGACTAATAACTTGCCAAATCGTATCCAAGCAGCTTTGTGAGTGTCTATGCCCCGATAAATTAAGGAAAAAAGTAAATGCCCAAAAAAGACGCTTCGGTGACATAAACTATAAACTAAAGTAACCATCGATTGAATTTGATTTGGATTGAAGGAATGCAATTTTTAAAAAATAATAATATAAAAAAATTAAGAAACTTTAATATTATTCTCAAGCAGACAGTGATGTCATATTTTTTCAATACCTTTCATAAAACGTGTATGTGATTTGTTGTTTAACGCATGTTCCGCTTTGTGAACTCGGTTACTTATGGTAAATTTAGTGTTTAACGCTTTTTTCAAATGTTTGTACAAATTTAATAAATTAATTAGTATTATTTTGTAAAAAAAAATACATTTAAATATGATAGTAAAAAATTATAATAATATAATTTGAGATATATTTAAGAAGATAAGATTTTAAAACAAGATAATCATAAAATTTGAATTTGTTTTTCTAACGTGGTTCTTTCATCATAATTTTTAATACTCCTAATTTTTTTTAATTTAACTTTACATTAACTGGTTTTTGAATAAATATTTATCAAATTTATTTTAATTTATATAACAACTAGCTTTCACCCGCAACTTCGTTTGCATGGACTGTTGTCGTGTGATAAATTGATAATAGACGACGCTTTTCAATGTCATCCTATTCCTGTAGAATTAACAGGATTTCTATAGCTTATATGTTACCCCGGTGTATAAGGAATAATTGTACGAAATTTCATCGATATTGGTTCAGCGGATTTGCCGAATTTGGATGTATGTTTCGAACTTACGCATTTATAATATTAATAGAATAATTATTAATCATCATCCTCCTGCCCTTATCCCACTCTAAGGGCCCTTACGCACTAGCGGTTGGCCGCTAGGCGGTAGACTCGAGCGGTCCAACCGCTTAACGCGGTTTCTTCGCGGTTGGCCGCCATAGCGGTCAGCCGCGATGAAACCGCGTTAAGCGGTTGGACCGCTCGAAGGCGCGTGGCCCATAAATAAAATGGACGCCGTCGAGATAGCTTGTGTTATTTATTTTTACTCCCGAAAACAACGAAAGAAATATAAAAAAAGATACTGGATTCATCCTTTACTAGAAACACGCAACGAATTCGGCCAGTTCGCAAGTTGTTTTCAAGAACTGAAGAAGCACCAAGATAAATTTTTCGGCTATGTTAGAATGAGTGTTTCGTCATTTGAAGAACTACAAACAGTTTTATATGACACCATCAAAGGACAAGATACTAAATTTCGTGATTGTATCCAACCCGAAGAGAAATTAGTAATAACATTAAGGTAAGTATGATAAAAATAAAAAAAGTTTTAGTAGTTATTATGTTTTAATTTTAATCGCAATGTGGGTTTATAATTGAATAAAAAAAGTAGTAAACTATAACTATTACTGAGAATTATTATCATTAAAAAGATCTAGATAATCAGATTCTTGAGATATCTGTGAATATGTTGATTCAGGAGACATTACAGATTGTTCTTGATTACATGTTCCACGGTGTGTAGGTGGAACTGAGGGCGGTGGTGGTGGGTTATTATTTCTAGCAAATGATGGTGTCTGATATCCTTGGGATGGCCCTTGGTTGTAGTTAAATGGTCGTACGTAATCCCAAGTAGAGTTACAGTAGTTGTATCCAGACGTTTGGGCTTCAGTAATGACTTGCATTATTTGAGATTTTGTACGTAGGCGTATATGTTCAGGCACTTTTTTTATTTCACTAACCAACGACAAAAAGAAAAGTCTATCTTCATCTTCTTCCGCCTTTTTCAACTCTACATTCTTATTTAAGACGTTAATCAATTCAACTCCTATATCATCTTCTTTATTTTTCTTTTTTTTTCGTTTTGGCGGTGGTACTACGACTGGGTCAGCTACGTTTTCTGTTTCATTTCTTTCATTTTCTTGCCTTTGCATGCTTGAATCAGTTTCATTGATAGATACTGTGTCCTTCAAAAACATTAAATTATTGTAAAATATGTATTGAGTCTTTTTCTTAGCCGCTGACCCACTCCTGGTAACATTGTCCTTTAGAGCTTTCACGAAATTATCCCTAATGTTCTTCCATTTCTTTTGTAATTCTTTTCCTAGAACAATACAACAAACAAGTTAATGATTTAGTCATAAAGTAATAGATTTGTTGTAATTCGTGTGACATGTGCAATAAAGAATATACATAGGTCATTGAATTCAATAAAACATGTAATAATAATAAAATGTTTGTTTCAGATATTTTGCAACAGGTTGTACATTCACGGAACTACATTATACATTCAAAATTGGAGTAAGCACTGTAGCAGAAATCGTACGAGAAGTTTGTTTTGCAATTTGGTTTTGTCTGAAAGATATTTGTTTGCCTGAACCAAACAAAGACGCTTGGAAAAAAATTGCCAATGATTTTTTTCAAAGAGCAAATTTTCCTAACTGCTTAGGTGCTGTTGACGGCAAGCACATACGATGCATTGCACCTAATAACAGTGGCTCGATGTGTTTTAATTATAAAAGTTTTTTCTCTTTGGTTTTATTAGCAATATGCGACAGTAATTATAAATTTGTTATGGTTGATATTGGAGCTTTTGGTAAATTCAGTGACTCGTCAATATTTCAAAATTCGGTTTTCTATGAAAAAATGCAAAAAAACCAATTGGATATTCCAGAGCCACAACCGATTTCACAAAGCAGCGAGACATGTATCCCATACGTATTTGTAGGCGACGAGGCATTTGCGTTATCTACGAATTTAATGCGCCCATACGCAAAAAAAGATTTGGATGAAACCAAAAGAACGTTCAATTACAGGCTTTCTAGAGCAAGAAGATATGTAGAATGCAGTTTTGGAATTTATGCAAACAAGTGGCGTATATTTCATAGACCTCTAAATGTTCAATTCACTCTAGCAAAAGATATCATAAAAGCTACTTGTGTCTTACATAATTTTGTAAGAGATCGAGATGGCTATTGTTTCGACGACTCACTCAGTTGCCCTTTGCCAGAAAATGTAACACAGGAAGGGTTAAGAAGGAACAATAAAACTGCGTTGAGATACAGAGAATTGTTTGCCGAATATTTTATGACTGATGGGAAATTAGAATGGCAAAGAAATATGATTTAACTGAAAATAGACCTATTTATTATGTTCTAAGATGTTTAAAGTATGTTTAGTTTCGTTTAAAAATATGTAACAATAATAATAAATACTTACCAAGACTTTTTTTTGCCTCTGTTGTCATCTCTTCTTTTCCAAAAATATCTACTAATTCTTCCCACTGTTTCCGTTTTAAATCTCTATTCTTATAAACTGCTCCTTCACAATTCCAAATAGCTTCTCGTTGTTGAATTTCAACAATGAATTTCTCTGTGTCGAAGTTCATGGCTGCGCAACTCAAAACACGTGCATACTTCACCGGCGGCTCGCCGCAAACTAACCGCCAGTGCGTATACACAAGATGGCGGCTAGCCGCGAAGCGGGCCGCGGCCCTCCATTCAACCGCCGCGGTTGAAATTTTGTGGCGGTTTAGTGCGTACGATCATAAGCGGTTGCATATTAAACTGGAAAAGCGGCTAGCCGCGCGGTTAGCCGCCCCCGCGGTTAGCCGCTAGTGCGTAAACGATTTAAGTGGGTTCGGCACAACATGTAATAAACATGCTGTCACATGATTTGGCTGCGTTTTTATGACCGGCCGACTGCCTGACGTTAATTTACCTTAGTCGCCTTTTACGACACCTCGGTAAGAAATAGGGTTGGTCTATTCTACTCAGCCAGATACCACACGGCTAGGATAAATATTTATAAAATAAACGAATTAAAAATCAATTGTTCTTGAATTCCAACTGGAAAAAAACTGTATTTGCAATCAGGAGGCATGTACGTTGAACTGAGCAACTAGGTAGTGATTACAATATCTCATTTCCCTTTAATAAAGGAGCATTTAAAATATTTTGCCCCGAGCAAAATTCAGTCGCCAATTTTGAAACCTGTTTAGAAATTATAGGGTCAGGGTAAAGTACGGCTTAGATGCAGGCTGTAAAGCAAGGTTAAAAGTCTTACGTGTTATGATAAATTGTTTTATATATGAATTTTATTTGAATATGTAACTAGATTTAAGAGCTTTGAGATATAGTGAAATATCCATCCATCCTATTTCTCATCAATACTGAATGACTGATAAACTATTTTATCTTAAGACGGTTATCTTAATAGATTTAAGACAAAAAGTTCCCGCGTAAATTCCACCCTTAAACTTTTGAACGAAACAAATAAAGGCTCGAAACACGGCGATAAATGCATTTTGAAAACAAAGGAACTCAACAATGAACATAACGATTGTAACAAGTGCAAAATAATTCCATATAATTAATGTATAGAAAACGGCTATACTCATGTATAAAGAGCTCATGAATGAGAGTCCCGTATGATTTTGAAACTAGTCGGGGTTCATCCGATAAAATAAGACGTGAGTATAGCCGGTTTCTATACATAATTATGAATAACACTCACGATAGTTTAAATTCAATAATTCCATATAATATCTAGTAGCAGGTATTTTAAAACTAGCTAAAAATCTTTTTATGCGACACCACAAAATAATGTCTAATTAATATTAGAATATTAATCGTAACTTTTAATAAGCTTTAAAGGTTATTTTACGATCAATTTATAAATATTAAAAAATAGGGTAGTGCAAAATGGCAAAACTCGGTCATACTCTATTAAAGAACTTATTTCCTGATCAAAACAGTCTATGGATTTCACAAAGAACCCTAAATCGCTGCTCGTATGCAAACAATTTCTGACGAGTGATTTATAAAGAATTCCATTTTGCTTTTATTTCCACGAAATTACATCGCCACATATCTTTTGTTTTCCATTTTTAAATGATTAATCATTTTCATGAAGGTTGGACGCTAATTAAATTATGAAAATGCAAAATAGTCCGTATTTAATATAGACTTGAATTATTTAAATAATCATAATTAAATTCAAACTACTATGTGCACAGATGAAGATATAATTTCTTCGGAAGTTTAGAAAAAAATTATAAAATTTAATAGTGATAATTATTTAATGCTAACGGAGATATGTTAAGTGTGCAAGTGCTATTAGTCATTCCCTAATGAATTTTAAGATTGATAAAAAATGAGGTATTTGTCTCTTATTTAAGTTTAGTCATCTAATATAGGGAGATATTCTGGTTTTTTATAAGACACTTCTGTCTCCGTTGATCGCCTGAATACATAAATGTATATCTTCCTGCCCTTATCCCACTCTAAGTGGGATCGGCACAACATGTTATAAACATGCTGTCACATTATTTGGCCACGTATTTACCGGCCGGCCGCCTGCCTGACCTCAACTTGCCTTAGCTGTATTTAACGACACCTCGGTAAGAAAGAGGTCGGTCTATTCTATTGAACTGGCCAACTTACTGGCCAGTGGGCCAACTTACCTTAGTCGCCTTTTACGACACCTAGGTAAGAAATGAGAATGGTCGATTCTACTCAGTCGGATACCACACGGCGGGTCGACTTACCTTAGTCGCCTTTTACGGCACCTCGGTAAGAAATGAGGGTGGTACTATTCTATTCAGCCGGATACCACACGGCGCATCTGAATATATAAATGTATTCATAAAAAATATACCCATGCATTTATTCAGTATCAAAATGTATACGTTCTTAATTTTAGTTTAGTTTTAAAGCAGTCTGTTACTTTACCGTTTCTAGGCGGCCGGTCGTAATATAGCAGGCCAAAACATGTAAAAACATGTTTTAATCATGTTGTGTCGATCCCACTTAGAGCGGGATAAGAGCAGGAGAATGATTTTTAAATATATGAATATACCCAGACTCGAACCAGTAAATAGTTTTTTTTTATAAAAAGTTGACGTTGAAGATGTTGGATTCGTCGGGAATCGACCCCGCGACTCTCGGCAGGATTACCGCCGCATGCGTAAACGGACCAATTAATAGCAATAAGCCATATCCATTATATGTGTTATAAACCGATAGAGATCCCTTAATATTTTATGCAAATTCATTCAAATCACGTTTGAAGTGTTATCAAATCGAGATGAGTTCGAGTTATTGCAGACAGGATCTCCATCGGACCACATGGCCTACGTCCTTGTATTGTTTTCGCGGTCCGCGTTGCGTGAACCGAAGTGAAATATGGCCGACAGACCGACTACTTATTTTCGTTAGTTTTATTTTTTAGGCCCTGTTACTTAATTTTATCAACTCGCATGAGTTATGAGTATCGGGACCACACGCGCGTCGTGTTAATTACCAGTTAGTATAGCCGGTGTTGCAATACTACCTCTAAAGTTGTATCAAAGTTGCCCGATTAAATTCAATTAAAGATATTTCGTAGAGTCCCTTTTAAATATTTTTCATTACAAATTGAATTTAATTAATAAAAAAATGATTTATTGTAAAAGCGAAAGTAACTTAATATAGTAATAATAAACTTAAATACCATACAGTCTAAGACTAAAAAAATTAATAGAAGTTATGATTTTTTTTACTATGTCTTAAACTATTTTTCTTACTCTATAATTTTTTTTAATTTTATTTAAATTTATTTTTTGATTGCTATTTGTAACTTTTAAAAAAATCTATATACCTTTTAGTTATTCATAAACTGTAGTTTAATCTTTAATATTTAAAAAAGTGAAATTCAGCATATTATATAGCATAATACAGGAGGGGGTTTTGGGGAGAAAAATCGTTCTAGCTAGGTTTTATTAAAAAAAATCGTTTTATTTCTGTTTTTGGGGATAAAAACTTATTAACATTTAAATTTAATATAAAACACTATTTTTGCCGTAAATTGTCAGGTCAGCGTAGTCTATTCGGGGAAAGGGCGTTCTCGAGAAATGAAAATACCTAGGATCGATCCCCATCTACCCAATAATTTTTTTCTTTTTATAAAGATTCTTTTTTTTTTTTTGTAAAAAATTACAAGGCTCTGTCAATAAGGTACTTATAATTAAATGAAAATTATAGAATATAATTAAGAAATACTTGACAAAAAATAATCTCTTTTATAATTTACAAATTAAAAAGTGGTGAAAAAGCGGAAACTTCATTTTTACTGTTTTAACTTAGCATTGTTAAAATAATCTACATTTAGAATATTCTAATTAGAACATTTCTAGGCCACAACATTTGTGTCAAACAAATAAAATTATTTCATTTAAAGATAACATACGTAACAAGTATTTTCCTATCAAATTTGCACTTATTTTGCACCAATAGTAATTTTTTAAAAGTATTACCTTTAACTTATAAGAAAAAATTCCAATTTGCACATTCCTGATACATTATCGTTACCAATCAACTGATAATCAATAACGTCATAGAATTTCAAGAAGAGGTGTAACTGGCCTACTGATTGATCGATGATTGTGATTGTGAGTGTGATTGATTAATGATTGTGATCTTACATATAAGACCAAAAAGCTACACGATTTTACCAATACAGAGGTAATTTTTCAAATATTTTTTTAAATATATGTAAAATAGTTATATATTAAGGCTACATTGAACTTTGAATTGCGAAATATAGGTACGTAAGTCCTTAAGGTACGTAAGACGTTTGTGGGTTTGGGTATAAGATTCGCAATCAATTTTAGCTTTGCCTTAACAGCAGTTTAAAAAAACATTTAAAGGGAGGCTAATACAAAACGCCTACTATACTGTTGAGGATTATTTAGATGATAAGAATGTGTCGTTGAAACCTTCTGGAACCAGCGAGAACTAAATATAAACCTCCCTCAAGAATTACAGTATCTTTTAGTAAAATCTTTGAGAAAATAGAAAACATACAAACAGACTTTATTTTATAATATGCATAGATTTTTTAAACGAATGTACAATTATTCAGCAATCGAAGAGTTAAGAACGCGGTTATATAGGTACCCTTGTGTATTTTATCTACTTTTTGTTATTAATGAAGAGCACTAAGTTTTAGAACATATTTGTTTGTTTTAAGTTATTGTTCTCTTTTTTTTTAACTGAACCATTTAGAATGGATACAATTCTTTGTATTGATCATCTGAAAACACTATTTTGTTTCTTTAAAAAAAAAAGCTTTATCCTAAAATATAAGTTCTATTAAGATATTCTTCAGCGGAATTAGCAGACCTTATAATAATGTCATGGGCCTTATGTTATGTAATTTTTAAAATAATGATTATCTAAAATGTGCCAATGTGCTTTGCCGTTTATTATTCTATGTCAAGTTCATCAAATAAGTGTACCGTGGTCATATATTAATCAGTATTTCAAATCAGAGTTAATAATAATGCGCCCAAACTAGATCGGGCCATTGACCCGGGCGGGCGGTCGGCGCGCGCGCTCCCGCTACGGAGAGCTCTAAAATGTTGCACCAGGACAAAATTAAAAGGGAAACATTTGTTGGCTTTTGAGCCTGGGTGTATATTTGTATTTAAGTATGTATTTAAAAAATATATAAGTATATATTCACCAGTTGTCTGTCTACCATAACACAAGTATTAAGTTACTTACTTTGGGGACGGACGACTGAGCGTGTAAGTGTCCCATATATTTATTTATTTATTATTATTTTATTTCCGAACTATGAGTGTGTGTTAGTCTAAAAAATGGACTAGAACCGCAGAATTTCTATTAAGAAATTTGTTTGCTTAATTAATGGTATCAATTCACCAAAGAAAATGTTGAAGGAAAATAGGAGTTATAGGAAACTTGTATATCTCTACAAAATTCCTATGATATATGTGACTCATCAACCCGTATTGGAGTAGTATGGTGGATAAAATTGAAATGTCAAAACTACGGGGAAGGTTAATAAAAAAACTTTATGGCTTTTAAAAAGGTTTTAAATATATTGAATGTGTTTAGATGACGTTTATATTTTTAATATAATGATTATTCATCTTTTAAAATAGAGTATAGGTAAATACTTTTAGGTTTAAGGTATACTTAATATTAGTTAAACAATAAAATTTTAAAGTGTTCCAACTTAGTTTTACGGAAGCTTTTATGATTTTTTATTTATATAGTAAAATGTATATATTTTTGACTTGCTGTCGTGACGGAATTACACTATAAGCAGGATGTAAAGGTTAATTAAGAATTACGAATAAAGTTGTATTTATATGTATCCCATAAGAGTATGTGATACATATAATTACAATTTATGGGGTATAGAGTTATCTCAAGTTAGTTTTCTAAATAACGATAACATTACTTTATTGCACTATCTAAAAATATTGATAGTGTTTTAAATTTTTTTTATGATTATTTTAATATTCGGTCTTTTTTATTTTTAGATATTTGTATAAAAATATTTAGAAAAAGAAATATCGAAGAAAAATTCTGTATTACATAAAAATTAAATTTTATAACCGCAATAAATATTTTATAATATAATATAATTTTAAATTGTTTTTGAACGGAAACGGAAAAACATAAATAAATTAATTATATTAAAGTTGTAATATAATTAAGGAATGGTATAACTTAATTTTCATAAATTTTATAAATAGAATTTATCTAACACTTGAATCTGTTAGTGGCTTTAGAAATATCTTAATTTCAAAGAGTACTTCATACTGTTAGTAAAATTAAGAACAGTTGCAAAAAATATGTTAATTTGTATTAAATGTAAATACCATTTATATTGTTTTAAAGCTTTATTTTAAATTAATGTTAATAGTCTTTGTGATAATTTTCCATTTATTGAGAGTGTCAACTAATATAAAACATTTCAGTTTTATTAGACTACTATAAAGTTTAAATGACACTCAATCTGTCACACTAATAAGGTGTTAACGGGGGTCGTTCGTTTTATGTGCTTTTTATTGGTACTTTACTTGAATGCCATGAGCGCTACCTGTTTTTCTGTTCTAAGTGGTATCTTACTAGAATTGTATCAAATATATTATCCGAATTTCTCCTAACATTATTTATATATAGTTTTACTTGAACAAAATAGCAATGAAATTTTTTTTATTGTAATTTTTATAACACAACTTAAAGTCAAATATTTTAAGCGACATCTTAATGCTTTTCTCTGAGTAGGCATACTCTACTCTATAGGCATTTCGATTTACCGTTAATTAATTTCTTTTTGCTGAGACATAAATTTTCTATTTCCTTTCTATTGAAATTATGATACATTATGAATATCTAAACGTTTTTAATGGTCTATTCTATATCACTTTTTTTTTCGTAAGGCAGTATGTGTGTCTTAGTGATTAGTAGACTTACCTGCAATGGCCATCCAAGGGTAGAACGTGTGGTTGGTTGGCTGGTGTTGGACGGGCTGCGCTGAGGCCGCGGCTCCGGGCAGTGCACACTGGTTACCCCAAGGAAGGCCTCGTCCCGGACTCGACGACTCGCTGTACCGTGCTTCGGGCGTGCACGCTGCGGGCCTCACTAGCGCCCCGAGGCCCGAACCCCAGGCCTCCTTCCCGCCGTAACCGTTCTGTTGCTCTCCACCAACTTTCGAACAGTCAGCTTTAGCGTATTGCTGTTCGCCAGCGTATATTTTACAGGCGGCCGCCACAGATGCGTCGTACGGGGAATCCTGCGGGCGCGGCTGGTGCAGCGCGTGGGGCTGGGCGTAAGTCAGGCCCAGGGGAAAACCGCGGTACTGGTCACCGCCACCGCCACCCTGGTGCACCCCGTGGGCGCCGTAGAAACCGCCCTGCTCGAAATATGAGTTCATTCTGATCACCGACACTAACGTCACTCGGGGAACACTTATGTCATCGCGGCCCCGCGCGCCGTGATAACGGGAACGTCACTCCCAATAGACGAGTGTATATTAACTTTATTAATTTTATTGCCTATCAAACGTCACTCGGCCGTCATAATGTGTTTCATCGGCGATAAAGGCCGGTCGGTATGTGTTTACTTTTTACGATTATTTTACGACTCGGAAGCACGTGCCGCGGGTTTTACGAGTTTTTAAACGTTCCCGCGTGTGCGGTGCGCTGCGGGCCTCGGGACTGCTCGTCACGTCGCGTCACGTGCGGGCTCGGCAGCGCTCGGCTCAGATTGGTGTGGACATGTGGTGGAGGCGTGTGTCGCGAGCGAAGTTTGCAGTCGCGATGAAGCAGCGCGCGACTATCAGCCGGGAGCGACCGGCGCGACTGGACTCACGCAGTCTACTAAGCGCTGCGAGCGGACGAGGCCACGCGCGCCGCCCCGCGCGCCGCCTGCGATACCGACACTGGCGATTGTTCCGTCCCCTTTTCGCTAATCACTATAAATATTATCAGTCACGCTCTTTTCCCTCGCTTATCACTCCTCCTGAAACACGTGTCCTCGCCCCTGAAACTAACTCTCCTAGCCAACCGTAAGATCATCGACCATCCGGACACTTATGTGCCAAAAACTATGGCAACAATTAAAACAAATTTTTAAACCCTTGACTTAAATTTATTAACACTCAAAACCCACTCAATACGCCTGGCTTAAGTGAACGAGCAAAAAATAACACCTACAAAGGGCCGATAATGATTTGGCTACTGAAAAGTAAAGCCGCAAAGTCGTAAACTCATAAACGTACAATTAGTGAAACGGGCCAGTAAAGAAAAGATTTTACAACCACTCCTCGGTCGGGCACAATGAGCGCGCAGTATCGTAACAAGGTGCTGAATAGAGTGAGAAGTCGTAAAGATGATTATTATTTCTTCTACTACCTGTTTTATACGGGTACTGTGTCCGTTACTGTCTCTCGCAGCGTTCTGGCATACGTTCGAGTGAGATAGGGTATGTTTGTGGTACGCGGATCGCGCGGACGGCGCCTTGATATATACGGCTATCTCTGTCTGGCGCGGTCTGGCGCGTGCAGTGGAAGACGCACTATCGAAGGGTAAACAATAGTGCATTATCGCGAGAGCACTCGGTTCGCGCGTCCAAATGAAGCCATCAAACGAATGAATGCCTCTTGGAGCGGTGTACGGGGCCCAGCGACAAGCTCGCATTTTTATTGTGGCCTCTTTAAACAAATATTTACGGATAAAAAGGGTTGGTCGGCTACTTTTACACTTTTATGGCCGGATTATTTATTTAAATTGTTTATTTACATAATTTTGAATGAGGTAAAAAATATTTAACATCGAAAAATATATGGCATATAAAACTTACAGAATATATGAAATTGCATGCAAATTTTTATTGCAATAATCTAAGGAATAATATTAATCTTTGAGTACATATTTTTATAAATTAATACAATTCAACTTCTTTAAAGAGCTTCTTGTTTGATGGGGTCAGATCAATATATTAACTTTTTAAATTCAATAAAATTTCTTCAAGTTTCTCTACATTGTACGAAAACCTATATTGCTATGTGCTAGATGGTAGTGTAGTCAATTACAGATCATACGTAATAATTGGCTAAAGTAAATGAAAACCAAATGCCTTTTCTAGAAGAATATTTCATATGAGTAAAGCCAAAATCCATCATATTGCTGATATATTCGATATAAAAAAAATCTTCATTATTTGAAGAGTCTTTCATATGTAATTACAAATAATATTGAATTTACTTATATAAAGTATTCTTATATAATTTGATGATAAATTTACTCTACGATCTAGTCAAAAGAAATAAACTCTCGATAAATGAAGTATAAAAATAAAATATATGTGATGGTAAATGTAGAGTGTACTAACTGTTTTCATACTTGATATATGCAAGATTCGTAAAAAAGGGTGCACTACCCCCTACCATTACACTACACTAGCATTGCACACATTCACTACCAAAACGAGTCTATCTCCGTACTCTACTCTTTGCTCTACTTTTTGCTATAATCCAATCCAATAACAAAATAAAATAGTTTTGATAGCCCAGCGGTGAGACTGTGCGACTCTTTCCAGGGAGTCAAGGGTTCAATCCCGGGCAGACACCAATGAGTTTTTCTATTTAAAACTAATATGTCTAATTGATATTTGCCTAATTGTCTAATTGATAATTTATCGCACGCTTTTCGGTAGAAGAAAACATCGTTAGGAAACCTGCATATCTCAAGAGAATTCTGATATATGTATAACCTACCAATCCACATTGGAACAGCGTGGTAGGTCTTAGCTCTAACCTATCAAAAAAGGAAAGAGGAGGCCTATGCCCGGCAGTGGGATAGTCAACAAGCCATTACTTTACTACTTTATATTACGGAACTCCGCAAAGTAATGCTTTACTATGTTTAAACTATAAAGAGTCTTAGTTTGAGTGGAGACTGGGTTGACTGGACATAGAGACTAGAGTCTTAATATATGGGAATAACGACTTTTACCTCAAACGAACAGTGTTGGTAGTCCTTTTATTAGGCAAACTGACGATCATATAAAGGAACTGTATGTATGTATATAAAGGAAGTGTAGCTAATATTCCCTTAACTGAAGCCATCTTCGAAATGAAGTTCGGAGGTCAGCAGGAGAAATCTTTTCCAATTGTGTGCTATCTTTTTTATTTCTTGTTACCTAAGTCCCGTCCACTCTCTTATATTATCGAACCATTTAAGATGTAGCCTTTCAGGTGCTCTTTTGCCATGCATCTTTCCTTCTAGGAACAACCTAGGAAATTGATACCTATATCCTTTTTGTCCTTCTCTTGGTCTTTGTCCGAAAAAGGCAACCTTTCTTCGCATGACAGTGTTCATCAGTTAATATCCCACAACTGGGCAAAAGCCTTCCCTTTCCTGTTGGACAGAAGGGTAGACATTCAGACCTACGAAAGTTACTACGCTGCTTCAATGCAGATTGGCTACACCATTAGTTGATCGGGTTTTGAACTCGCGATCCGCTGTTAACGGTCACATATACCTCCATTCGGCTATAACTGCTCTTATTAAAATAACGTTATAAGTATAGAACTTTTATTGTAGAAACAATTAAAGCTTTGTTACTACAGCATTTACTAAAATAACTATTATAAGGAGGCTGATACAGAAACCTTAACTAAGGATTTAATAAATGATTACGATGCGTTGATTGCACTATTATTGTACAAGATAACAATGACAAAAGTGTAACTAGTTATAAGAAATTATATTCTGAAAAAGCAACCGCTTAGTTTCTTAGCTTTTCTTGTTATCAGTTTTCCAAACTAGGGGTAGAGTTAAAGATTCAAAAGCACTTGTTTTCAAGTTTACTTGAATATGGAATAATTTTTTTGGAAAGGAATAATTTGAATTTAAAACTTGAACTATCTTACAGTCGACAATTTTGGCTGAGACAAAACTAGATATTATGATATCTAGTTTTGTCTCAGCCAAAATTCAGGTCAGTTGTTTTTTATGTTATGGTAAGACTAGAGTCGATAGGGAAATCGCTGTTGTTCTTTAAAAGTGCGAGGTCTATATATTTATAAAAGAAGTAGAGCAATTTAGATCAACTTACTATAAGTTGATCTAAATTGAGCATCATTAATAGTTAATGCATTATTTATGGAGGTTTGTGGAAAATTAAATTTGTCCGCCATATCCTATAAACATACCTATTGCGTATATTTTACTGCTCCTAACGCATTTTAGAGAATCAAGATGATAGCTAGTCATTGCATAGAACTACTCAAATAATTATTCTTTAAAGAATAAATAATTCTATTTTTATCAAGCAAAACTTAATAAGTAAGATATGGATTTTTTTTCAGACTGCCTTGAATATTTCTAAACATTATGTTAGAAGGTAGTCTATTCTACGTAAAATTTCGATTAAAAAATGGATCTAAATAAAGAGTATAAATATGTTAAGTTATCTAACAAATAAGTTCCAACGAAATAAGAGTATATGAAATTAGAGTATTTAAAAATCATGAGCATTTCGAAAGCCGTTTACATTATCTAATGAATTTTAAGAAATTGTATAAATTATTTAAAGTAATTTTAGAATTGAAGAATAATTACAAGTTTTTTTTTTTTTTTTTTTTTTTTTTTTTTCGAATTGACAATATGCTGTTAGCCCTAACGGCTTTTACAGCGTCACCGGGCGGGACGGGCGAGCGCAGAAGCATCGCCGAGGTTGCGAAATGCGTAGAGTAGAGCGCAGAAGCTCTACTAGCGTCGGGGAACGTCGTCCTAAGGGTGCCTCCTGTGAGGCCGGACCACGGCTTAGGACGACGTGTAGTGGAGGGCTGATGGTATGACTTTGATTAGTCAGTACGACGACGGAAGGGTGGCAAGAAGCCACGACCAACCGATATCAGAAATCTGGGACCTCGTCTTCGCCGGCGAAGACGCTGTGTGTGTGTATTACGTGTTTTTGTGTTTGCGATCGTTATTTGATCGTCAGGGTCATATAGGACGCTTTTTGGACGCCTATATTTTCGGTGGTCAGACCTAACTGGGATGTAGGTGGAAGCAACTGAGATTAGAGGGTTCGGGTGTACCTCGGATTTCTCGAAGTAAGACTTCGAAAAACGTTTGAAGAGGTGAGTAATGGTAGGGAGGTCGAGGTCTCTATGGAGGTCAACATTCCGCATGAACCACGGACAACCAGTGGCTGTACGCATAAATCGGTTCTGCATTCTTTGGAGCGTGAGCAATCTGACCTTTGAAACGTGCGCGAACGCAACGCTCGCATAGGACATTATTGGTCTTATACAAGTTTTGTAGAGTGTCACTTTGTTGCGGAGTGACATTTTACTTTTCTTGCATAGCATCGGATAAAGTCGTCCCATGACATACGCAGCCTTATTGCAGACTGTGCGTATGTGCTCGTGGAAGGTCATGGAAGGTTGGAAGGTGACACCTAGGTACTTGACTTTCTGTTGCCAGTGAATTGGTGTATCGTAAAGGGAAATTTCCGTAGGTGTGTCTATGTGAGATCGGAAACGATTACCGATAAAGTGCATAGCTGCACTTTTATCAGGGTTTATTTCGATTCTCCATCGGCGGAACCAGCGTCCGAGGCTGTTTACCGCTTTCTGGAGACGTCTAGTGATAACTTGAGGTTGGCGAGATGTGGTAAATACAGCGGTGTCGTCCGCGAAAAGAGCAAGATGAGTGCGCTCTTTAATAGGCGCCCGTGGAATGTCACTCGTGTAGAGCGAGTACAATAAGGGTGCTAGCACAGATCCTTGAGGGACACCGGCACGGATAGGGCGGCGAGACGACAGGGTGCCGTCTACGCGGTACCGAAATGTACGATTAGTGAGGTAGTTTCGTATGATAAGTACGAGTCTGTCAGGTATATTTAATAGGAGCAACTTGTGGATTAAGCCTGCATGCCAGACCTTATCGAAGGCTTTGGCAACATCGAAGAATATGACACCTGTAAACTGCTTGGTTTGCAAACCTTGCAATATGTGCTCCGTGAGGCGGTGCACTTGTTGAACACAGGTGTGTTTTGGACGAAATCCGAACTGTTCGTTGGGAAGGAGATTATAAGTATCGACTACGGATTTTAATCGGGCAAGGATAATTCGCTCGTATATTTTTCCTAGGCTGTTTAACAAACTAATGGGACGATAGCTAGTCGGGAGATTTCGAGGCTTTCCCGGTTTGGGGATACCTATCACTGTAGCTTCTTTCCACTCGTCAGGAAAGGAGCATCCGGCA
The DNA here is from genome assembly GCA_029227775.1 of Morpho helenor. Classification (NCBI taxonomy): domain Eukaryota; kingdom Metazoa; phylum Arthropoda; class Insecta; order Lepidoptera; family Nymphalidae; genus Morpho; species Morpho helenor. Next base: position 6,413,926 of record JARGCU010000020.1, read on the forward strand.
AGGAGGGCATTAAAAATCAGTACCAGTAGGTGGATGATTTGGTCGGGAAGGCACTTCAGCGCCCTGTTAGAGATGGAATCAGGACCGGGAGCTTTTTTGGAGTGGAGGTTTTTAATTATGGTACGGACTTCTTCTCCGGTAGTGGGAAGTAACGGCTCGCTTTCGGGAGTCGTTGTGGAAAGATTGTCCGCCACCTTTTTCACTCTGGAGTGGAATTTGGTGAATTCGGGTACACTAGGGTTGGGAGAGTTACAAGTTTAATTTACACAACTAATACGAATGGATGATTGCTTGGTAAGAAAGAAGAGTAAAAGCATGATTGATTGATGAAGCTACAACTGATTTGGAATGTCGCTCGTACCAAGAAAAACCAGCAAGAAACTTGGCTGTCAATCCTATAAACATTTTCAATTTATAACATAAAACCCGCAGTCTTGAATGAAGCTGTAAGGTTTTCAAATTCCGGTACTTTTATCATCTAAATAATATTCCATTTTATAATATGCTGTACGTATAAGCATGTTTCTTACATTAGTTTAAATCCTTCTTTCTGTAGACATGTCAAATTTGTTAAGACAACAAATATATCCAGGTAAGCTTTCATTATTTTGAAATTTCTAGAGTTAAAACTGCTGTAGACATCTTATTTAAATTTACTATCATACATCTTATTTAATTCGAAATATAACTATTTCGTTTTATTCAAGAGAATAATGATCTTAAAATCATACTCGATTGCACTTTACACAAATCATGTTATGAGGGATTATAGCAACTTATATTAATAATTGTTTACGAAACAACATTAATCTCTTTTTTATAAGCATATTAGAACTTAAAGAGCCTAGTTTTCTTGTTAAAGTATAGAATTAGTCTGCCTTTTCACTAGTAAAAGGATATTCCGGTAATAAGCAAACTTTGAAACGAAAGCATGTTTGTTCGTCGAAAAGGTTATGTACATATTCCTAAAACGTGAAAAGTCAATAAAAAACAATTTCTAAATACATTCACGACTGCCGTATCGCTATAAACATTTTTCAAAGCGGTTTCCTTTATTAAATTTATCCTGGTTTTCTTTTGAAATGATAGGACATACAACATACTACGTGCTATTTTCAGGAAGTCCATGTTAAAAGCAAAACTTACTTACTTCTTTTTTTCTACTTTTTCATACTCTATCAATGGAAACATACGTTTAGATATTGAACATGAATAAGAGAAGCTAATAACCCTTCCTAAAGTAAAATCATACCTTGTCATAGGTACTCTATTAAAAAGGTTGACGGTTTGGGTGAATTTAATTAAAAAACATTGGCAAACATTCATGACTAAATATTTACAAACAATTTTCAGTTGCAGATTAATCACCAATATCGAATATACATATTTCATTTATCGTATCGAAAGATATTTTACCAATAAAATGTAAATACAGAAGTATTCCCACTTTGCGCTACTTACCGTTTAGGCAGTAGACTATCTTTTATCATGTTCAGATTAGAGCTTCTCTATTATCATGTTTAACGATGTGAGAAAAAAATATGAAAAAATACGAGGCATAATGATCGCATACAAAATCGATTTCGATTTAATTTTAATGGGAAGATATCTCCCATTAGCTCTAGGGTTTCTAAGCTATGATTAAACCTTAACATATTTCACGAATTTATGTATTTGTTGGTATTGCTATATTTTGTATGATATTTCAATGAACAGCTTAACAAGTATCTAATTGGTTTTCTTCAAATAATACACAGTACGGAATATGATCCCTTTCTTACTAATCAAAGGTTATTAATCAAATAAGAGAGTCCAATAAGAAACGAAAATCTTTATTCTTAACAGAATAAAATAAAGATTTCTATTACAGAGCATTCTATATAACTAAAAAATTTCATCATACAAAGTTTACTACAAAATTCATAAGTTTAATTTATTTTGTACAATGTCGTGCTTTGAGTAATATATATTTTGGTATATGCTATAGGTAGTTCTGAATACTTTGATACTTCTAAGCAAAAACATATTTAACTTTAGTTATTTATAAAGGATGTAATTACTTAATTAATATAAAAATTTACATTTTATCTCTTCAGAAATCCACGGTCACGGGCGACTGATATTATAAGCCTCTGTCAGTTGCAAGCACTTGGAATTATTGCGCAAAAATACTTTAGAGGTTTCTAGATTGTCTTGCGTGGAAAACTATGAACTAATTGTCTTGTACAAAAAAAAAATTTAAATTATTTAAATATTTTTATATGCTATATAAAAGGTATCTTGTTAATTAATTTGAAAATGCAGTAAGCTTAATGGTGGTCATATAAATTTACTCAATCCCGGGCCTTTTTTCACTAGATTGTGAATTGCCGGACTTTAGTCCAGGAAAGCCTTTAAGACCCAACGACACCTGCATTTCCCGGGACACTTAATACAAATACACCTTCTCCTGAATCTGGCCAATCTCAGTGGTCAGAAGACAACTGATGTACTCTCATTTTGAAATGGATGTTGTCATCACGGTCACTTATACTTCACCTGTCAATCTGAAGCACAAGGCGGAATTTACTGCGGAACCTCTTTACCTATATCTCTTACCTAGTCCTTCTTTCTTAATGTCGTCCGACCAGATAATCTGTGTTAATCCCTTTAATATTTAATTGGACTTACAAAGTGATCCTAAGTGATGTATACGTAAGTAATGTAAGTTTTACATTAGGTGTTATCGTCGTCATTTCTACCATTACCAAGTGGACTCTTAAAGAGGCAAAAAAGAGATTCAGAGGCAGATACCAAAGAAAAGAGAGAGACCAAAACCCATAGAGGATTGTAGTGATACTTTATTTATTTTTCTTTTTACACATATATTTAGAAAAGAGAAAGAAAAAATAATAATAAAAAAACACATGTATAAAAGCGGACTTATCCCTTAAAGGGATCTCTTCCAGTCAACCTTTGAGTAATAGAAGGAAAAGGACAAGAATTGAAGAAGAAAGAGAGTACGGGTCATATAGAGAAATGGAAAAAGTGATACATATAAGTAAGTAAATTATCGTCATCAAGATAAACTACATCTTCCTGGAAAACAAAAAAATCCTCATCGTCTTCAACATTTGACTAACCTGTGGCGCAGTGGGTAGTGATCCTACCTTCAGCTCCGCGGGTCGCGGGTTCAATTCCCGCCGAGAGCCAACATTTTTTATAAATGAATTTGTTTGTCTTTGTGCCTGGGTGTATATTTGTATTTAAGTATGTATTTAAAAAATATATAAATATATATACACCAGTTGTCTGTCTACGATGACACAAGTATTAACTTACTTTGGGGACGGACGACCGTGTGTTAGTGTCCCATATATTTATTATACTTCATCATATTCCTGCACTTATCCCACTCTAAGTGGGGTCGGCACAACATGTTATAAACATGCTGTCACATGATTTGGCTGCGTTTTTACGACCGGCCGCCTGCCTGACGTTAACTTACCTTAGTCGTATTTTACGACACCTCGGTAAGAAAGAGGGTGATCTATTTTACTAAACTGGATACCACACGGTGGGTAAACTTACCTTAGTCGCCTTTTACGACTCCTCGGTAAGAAATGAGATTGGTCAATTCTACTCAGCAGGATACCACACGGTGGGTCGACCTACCTTAGTCGCCTTTTACGACACCTCAGTAAGTATTGAGGGTGGTACTATTCTATTCAGCCGGATACCACACGGCGTATATTTATTATTTATTATTGTGTATTATCTGTATGTGACGGTGTTCACAGAAAAAATATGATGCGATCTATGAGCTAGCAGTGTATATTATATACCTCTGGCTGCAGGTAGGTAACTGTTATATTTTACATTATATTTAACCATATGTAATGTACTCATTAACATATATAAATAATATTACCATGAAATTTAATTAATTATATCATAACTAATCTACAGTAATAAATTTGTTCGCTTTACACATAAATTAACTTTATTCTAAAATGTTTGCAAAGGAACTTTATTCTAAAATGTTTGCAAAGGTAAAAAGTAAAAAGGTAAAAGGTAAAAAGGTATGGGTTTTACGTCGCGTTAACCTAAAATTTTCGATTAAAAAACTTTTCTGTTTGTTATTTTATATGTTTGTTAGTACAGAGCTCATCAAAAGGTCAATTAATAAAAAAAAATTACAGAGAAAACTGATTGCTACACAAATTACCAAATCCATCTATAGTTTTCTCAACGTAGTTTAGAGTCAACCAAGTTTAAGGTAAAATATGAGGGTGGTCTATTCTGCTGAACCGGATACCACACGGCTTTTTATAGTACTTACACATACTGAAAACAAAAGGACTATTTAATACGGTAGTAGTAGTTATATACACTACAGAATATAACAAGACTAGCCTTTACCCGCGACTTCGTTCGGGTGGACTGTTGATATAGGTCGAAATAATATGGCGCTTTTAATATCATCCTATTCTTGTAGAATTAACTGGATTTCTATAGCCATTATAACGGTGTATAAGGAAAAATTTTGCTAAATTTCATCGATATTGCTTTAGCGGATTCATTGTGAAAGAGTAACAAACACATCCATACTCACAAACTTTCGCATTTATAATATTAGTACGATATATGGAAAAGACGCGTTAACTAAAGTTTATGTTAAAAGTGATGAGAATATTAATTTGCTATAATCCGCGATAAATATTGCTACTATACTTTTGTATTATGGACCTCCGCAAAGTAACGCCTAATTCTATAAATTGTTTATGTTAAAGTTATTTAAAAATATATAAGGATAGAGTCAACGAAGGGCGTAAGGGCGTCAAATGCACCTATGATATAACACGATAGAATGTCAAATGCTAATCGCTATGGTACCAAAGCTCCGCTTATCACTCGCCAAAGCCGACCGCTCATTCGCATTCAAGCGACAGATGTTTCGCGTGGCGGGTGGCGAGCGGCGCCCGCGCACCCGCGCGTGCCCTAAGAGGCTCGTAAACACGATTTTTACTACCACTTCAACGCTCGTAAACGTCACGTGAATTGCGCCGTTTGTAGAACTCTCAGTAAACACCGCTCAGATTATTTCGTATACGCCTCCGGGGCTAAACCACGATATAAATTCGAAATTTTATGAACGCGGCCCGCGGAACGCACGTGGTTTGTTATTATGCCGCTCTTTAGACATTTATTGAACCGTTATTGACTTGTTTAAAGTATCACCCGGTTAATAGAGATAAAGGAGTTGATAGTTTATGTCTTCATCGAGGATAAGGACGTGGCGAGACTCAGCGCCTAGTTGTCTGGCCGGGTTCGGTGCGGTTTTATGACTGTAATTTCGTTTTTATCGAGCTCATGGGTTTATTGCTGGCTATATGATTGATATCAATCACAGCGCCCGTAATGGACTGTTATGACGTATGTCTATAAAGATCGATTTATTGCCGACTAGCTGCGGTTACACTAGTTTGAGACGTAAACTTCCAGCTTGCTGCCTGATCGTATTCCGGTTAGGAGATTAGTTTATATCGACTTTTCTAAGAAGATCGCAGTTTTATCAATGAAATATATAATGACACATTCAATGCGTCTATGAAGCGTAGTTCTTGTTGGCTTTTATAGATATAAACATTAATATTCATTCATTCTTTACGATTTTGTCGTGGGGCTTATCCTCCTGAGATTGTGGTAGTGACTTTGTGTAGTGCTTGTGTGGAATGTAGGTGTTGGCGGCGTTTTGTGATACGTGTGGTGACTTGTCCTGCATGTATAAGGTACGTGAATGTTGCCTGCTTCATTCACTTAGCATTATATACTTATACATGGATTCTCTTAACTAATGCGGATTATAGCTACATAATTCTATTGTGAATTCTAAACATTCATACACAATATGAATATGATAACTTAACGTAACATTCACTTAGATATGGCTCTGAGTATCTTATTTTAATAATTTAAACATCTCTTTAGCCACTGCTGACAAAAATTCTCTGATTTTCTTCTCTTTTACTATTCTTTTACTTATAATCACTTTTACATGAGCCATGATTGTCGAACTACGAAATCTGGATAGCCTCATTGGTACATCGGTTCAAATTTGAGGAACTTTCTGTAAATAATATGTTCTTTACCATTTACAATTCATCATGCACTTTACGATGAAAGAAAACATCTTTCGGATTCCTGAACATCCGGAATCATGTACTCTTCAATGCAGCAGCTTGAAAGTCTAAAGTCCCACTCTTATCCTATAAGAGAGAAGAGTCCTTTGCCCAGCAGTGGGACTATAATAGACCTCCCTTCCCTTCCATTTGCTTACTCTGAGTTTAAACTTTCTAATACAAATTTTACTAACTTTTTTTCTATTAAATAGAATAATAAGTTACTTATATTTGATAACTGAGTTACTTATATGACAACTTATTTTAACTGGTTAACATACGGTTATTAATAAACATTATGATTGATTAAGGTACATTAACATTAACGCGTTTTGGAAATTGGCAGTTAGCCTTGGCATTTGTTCAATGAATCAACTGACCATAAATAATCTGAAGTGCTATTAGGTTAATCAACTTACCTTGGAATAATCTAGCCAAATTATTATTGAAATTACACAGATAAGGTAAAAATAAACTTAATTATATAGTTAATATATTTTAAAATGCCTGAAGCATGCATTATTGCATAATTTCAAACCGGATCCGAGGAAATGTACGTCGCTAAAGTGATCTTTCCATTTTAGGCTTTATCATCGTTTACTAGATTACTAACTTGGCATCAGGTAAAGAGTTAACCTCTTGACGTGGGTAAAATTAATTTATAGATATAGGCGTTACTTAGGTCTATAATACAAAAATAATGTTTTTTTATGGATTATAGCAAAATAATATTTTCATTAGTTTTGTAGACAAAATTATATAGGTATTTGTTAGTACTACAAAATTGTAAGAATATTAATACCTGAATACCTGATTGAATACCTTAAGGTATTTATTTATTTATTAAGGAACATCAACAGCACACATATTAAAGTGATTAAGCTAAATACAAAAATAAGAAAACATCTGATACATGCACCAATTATAGATGTACACAGCATTGTCTGGACGGTTCACTGTCTACTATTAATTACAATAAATACAAAAACTTAACATTAAGAAAAAAAAACAACAAAGGAATTACTGTCTTATCTAAAAAGTTAAAATTAAAAGTATTATAAAATATATATATATATATATATATATATATATATATATATATATATAAGAAATTTAAGTAAAAGTAGTAAAAAAACTAAAAATAAATAAATTAAATTAAATGCTAGGCCAAGAATTTACGTATGTCACTTTTGAACTTGTCTAGACTACCATAAAATATATCAATTTTTGGTGTAATTGAGCTCAACCTATGGTATTGTAACTAACTCCACCTTACTCGTCTATAAAATATAATTTATAATACTTAACCACCGCTAGAGCGCTCGCACTCTAACAAAGAAATACATAAACCGCGCCGAAGGCGCTAGCACTCTTAATATATATTGGCTCGTGATTCGTCTAAGTGGCTAGGACCCGTACTACGTTGTGATTTGTAATAACTCAAATTCTTTTAGAGCGTCAGAGGCTATGTGTCCGTCAATCTATAGAAGTCAAATAAAACCTTAAATAGAATAAAATAATGTGATAATAATCACATTATAGTTTTATAATAATATTTCAATATATAATATTCTTTAATATAAAACGAGCCGTCAGACCCTACATTCGTAGTTTATATTACATTGCTCAACAGAGAGGTTCATTATCGAATATCATTTGTTATAATATAAACAGTTGTTTGTCTTCAGATTGGAGGCGTAAAGCAAGCATAAATTAATATAGTTTATTGAGTATAAGTGTACGATACAGGAACAGGTTATATATTTATCTAATACGAGAACATATTTTACTTGTACTCTACATGAACAGACTTTATATGTCCAATACATGAACTGGTTACTATAAAATTTGATAAAAAAATGCGAGACATTCAAATAGTTGAATGTCTCGCGAATGTCTTATGTTACTTCATAGGATATGTTATAGCCAACAGAAAGATCTCTCACTCGATCTAAATACCTAGCCCTTAAACAACTCCGTAGAGAAGTTTAATCAAAGTGGTATCTCTCTCCTATCTATTATATTCTTCCGATTTGGAAAAATATAAAAAGAGAGTGATAGTCAGTAGCTCCGCACCCGCTACCAACGGTGAGCTCCGTCCATAGGATATGAGCCCCCCCCCCCCCAAGGGGTACCTGTTTATAGTGCGCCTGCGGCGTATGATTATGGGATAAACCCATTATTGTCGGGAGTCAACAAAACCACAGTTGACGTATTAGGCATGAGTGCCTGGGTGTATAATAGAGGACCGAAGCCCATATAATAAATAGCCGGAGCTATAAAATATGGCATTAGCCAAAGGCACAAGGCCTGGTAAACTTTGATAATAAATTACCAATTCTTATATTCAGTAAGGCGCATGTCGCCTGCACACGTCGTAACGGTGCGTTCTATGGTAAAAACCACATACAGTATAATACGTATAATACGTATAAAGTCCACAAAGTGGAAACCCATCGAGATGGCAAACATGTTGCAAAGCAACTTGATTAGTTATAATATAAACACCATATAGGCGTGTGTCCACCGAAGTGGATAGTGTGTGTCCACCGAAGTGGAAGATGTGTATGCAGAGCATTACATGAATGCCAATCACCCCCTATTCACCCAATACCATATAATGGAGTCACACATAGTGCACTCGCTTACGGTATGCGCCAAGCTCAACACGCCACCTCATACAACAAAAGGTAATTTATGTTTAACGCGGCAAGCCACGTAAGATGTATATGTATATGTGAAGATAAGGGAAATGCAGGCCACACTGTCTAAAGCTAGTCCGCAGTCTTATTAACAAAGACCCGACCAGCGGCTCTTATGCAATAATGCCATGCTATAATGGTCATTCGTGGTATCATTAACTAAGCTAAGGGGACGTCCTGAAAAGGACGAAACATCACACCCATCCGTTACTATGAACAGAGTCCATAGCGATCCATCACTGCCGCGGCGTATCACTTCAGCAACATAAAGTTAACTTCCGCAACGCCCAGCAACATTCAGCTGTGGTACCGTCACTATTGAGAGACTACGAACAACGTATAGATGTCCGTTCGTCAAACAATAACATTTCAGCCACCACTGTACCGGCACTACTCCTAGCGGCCTATGCGTCCAAAGTTCGAGCAAGGCACACGGCAATGACCGAAATCACCACCGGCCTAACCAAACCCGTATCACAAAGGCACACGCCCAAAGTAACTCTGGTTGCGTCAAACCAAAGCCGAATAAAGGCACGCCGCAGCAACCGAAGTCAACTACGGGCCTAGACCCAGCCCTAATAAGATGCAGCCTAGTGTAGCCTTTTGGGCCAGGCACACAGCAATGACCGAAATCACTGCCGGCCTAAACCTCAAGTCTCCCACCAGTACCCGCCAGAGCATGTTCGGTAGAGTGCCAACCACTACTCAGCAAAGTTACCTTTACCAAGTAACATTCTGACACTTTAATCGTTCGAGGTGAGCTAAGCGATGTAACCATCGCTACACTCTTAATGGTCAAGTCACAATCACAGCCTTTCCAAAGATCGGCACGATCTTGCATCTTGAACCATTATACGAGAGCGGGCCTAGATGTGTATTTATTATTAATTATTAAAAATAGTCGAGTTAAAACTCAATTAATATCTTGTATCGCCCCAGTACACATCTACAATATCATTATAACAACATTTCATAAGCGACCTAACAGATCACTTCTGCGCTCTACGCTCCGCCCGCTCTCTCCATACTGTAGTACGGCGGATAACGTGACATTCGGTCAATATGACGAAAATTATACTTTTCTGAATTTGATGTTTTATGAATAGAGCATCAATTATAGATGCGAAAAAACATTACTGCGTGACAAACAAACATTTATTTTTATACTTATAGATTTTTCTAAAATATTGAAGTTTTAATAATTATTTATTTTTAAAACTCGAATGTAGGGATGAGACTGTTACATTCAACCCCCTAAATTCTATGAAGTCCTGTCGGAATAGAATTTACAATAGGAAATACTTACAGCATATGCTTACTTTTGAACTTGAATACTAAATTTAATTCTATTTTATTTAGAATCCCTGATTTGCCAAACTCCATATATTTATTTTAATAATTTTTCCAACAATTAGTTGAAAACCTCGGTTTTACACATAATCTAATTATACATCAACCCCCCGCTTTTAAGACTTTTCGATTCTCTAATACTTTTATGAATTAGAATTACTTACAACCCCCAGACTAGTAACTACTGCCTTCTAGTGCTACCGTTTTGAGTTTTACTTTATTTGCTTTAGTTCCCTATTTGATTAATATTTATTCATACCTCGTTCATCGTTATGAATAGAAACATGGTCGACTCTCGGACTCCACAACCCCCAGACCTCAAGGATTTAATAATTGTAATGGACACATAAGCCTCGTCAGTCTCTCTCCATTTCACGGACAACAAATTGTAGGCTTACGCCTACTTAATAACTTTATACAAGCCGTATTGACCATCCTGGTCACGGCACCAAATTGTAACTATCTCCTCCTTCGTCAAGTATAAATATTATTTTATAATATTCAATCACCGCTAGCGCGCTCGCACTCCAACGGCGGCCACTTAGACGAATCACGAGCCAATATATATTAATAGTGCTAGCGCCTTCGGCGCGTTTTTATGTATTACGCCGTTGGAGTGCGAGCGCGCTAGCGGTGATTGAATATTATAAAATAATATTTATACTTGACGAAGGAGGAGATAGTTACAGTATTCAGAACACATTCTGGATATTGGCGAGTTAGAGAGATAAAAGGTAAAGGTAAAATTATATACTTTTCTACTGTAAAACAAAATTTTAATTTAATATTGAAAACAGCGTATTTGCTCGCGTCGACTTAATTGATAAAATGCATTCAATTGTGTACTATATTATTTTTATAGAAACGACAAGAAGTGTAATATTAAAATGGTATGGACATATAATGAGAGGGGATGAAAATCATGTGATCAAACGAGTGTTAAATGAGTTAAATTTGAATGTGGATGGATATGTGACTAAAGGCCGACTACACTTGATATCTGCTTTAATCTTATAAAATTTAATGTATCTACTGGATTAGCTTTGAAAACTGAACAAACAGACAGATTTTCACATTTATAATATTAGTACGTATGTTTTTTTGTTAGTTAATCGTGCTATTTATTTATACAAAGTTTACAAATGTTTGTGTACAATGTGTTAGTAAATTTTAAAACAATTAGAAAGCATAAATGAGAGAGCTAAGAAATAATAAATAGGTTTTTTACAAAATTTTGCTACGAAGATTTATTCAGCTGAATCTACTTATCCATATCGTCGAAAGAAAAACTGCTAATACAGTTTTTGCCGCGCAAAAGTTTCGCTCTCGGATGTATACTGGCTTTGATTTCGCGCCATTAGTATATAGAATAAAAATCCCAAACGAACAACGAAGCTTTTACCACTCCATCTACCGAATATTTTGTGAAACAGCTATGAAATATTTGACCACTAAGTTATTTTACGCTATCATTTTAAAAAGGAACTCCTGTTAAACAAATTATAGGTTAGATAATGATATAGTTAATTTTCTGAAAAAGACAAAATATTTATTTCCGTGCCATCTTTTGACATTGGCTTGTAACTCTTAGCACTTAAGTTGAATTGAGAGCCTACAACAAGTATACCATCGGTACAAACATTTAAGTCAATGTGGGGAAAAATATTATACCTAATGAGTAATTAAACGCAAGTAGTTTGATAACACACTTAAAAAAACCAAACTTGTGATATTATTCTGAAAATAACAACTTGCAAACACTAACAAAAATTGTTCTTATCAAACAATAACAAAACATTTAAATGTATTACACCAGCTATGATTCACATTTATTACACTTTTATCACACGCTCCTTATAATACAGTATGTATACTACGAAAATGCCAATAGAGTGACTATAACACGCTCGTAAAAGAGGATTTTATTGCTTTATTCATCATTCGGCCATATAAATTCATCAAGACACTTGTTAATCGTAAAATAAATCTTATTACACAGTAAAATGATGTTTAAATTGACGACAAGCGTTTTATTTTCGTCATAACAATAAAATTTATTTTTACGAGCTCTCTTAGTGTGGCTGGGTTAAGCGCCATCTAGGTGCGGCCGCTGGGACCGCGACGCCGCCGTGACGTCACTTGATGGCGGCTCGGGCGGGAAGTTTTACGAGTCGTTCGGTACTCAAATGAATGGAGGTGTCGTAAACGTGGATTTGAGGGTTTAGTAAGATTTCGCAATGGGTTTATATGAGCCACTTCAAGACTTCATTTCCATTACCGACGATTTGGATCTTTATTTTATAAAAACTTGCCCTTTTTGGTCCAAAGCGAATTTTTTTATGATTTTTTATAGAATTCGGTGATCGATGAGGAATAAAAAAATAATTAAATATTTAGTCGGCTAACTTACTTATATCAATCTTTTTAGAAATAAATAATTGCATGCAAAGACATAGGCACACCAAACTAAAAAACATAATCACGATCCCAGCATTAAATTTTTATAAATGAGCGATTTTCTAAGTATGCTATAAATTAACATATGGATTACTAAAAAAAACAAAATTATTTTTTAAAAGATATTTATATCTTTAAAAATACTCTTATATAATAGCATATTGATATTCTATTTACATTAATACATAAAAAAAAATCGATAAAAAAAAATTGATAATCTTAGGGATTTTACATAAATCTAATTTTATTGAATCAATAAATCACGTTATCTCTATGAACATTATAACATTTTAAAGTGAAAAGTAGTTACCAAAAATCGACCCACTCTATATAATATTATGATCTGGCGTGATCAAAGTTGTTTTAATATTAGGATCTGGCGTTATTCTAACACTGCGATGCTCACTCATGTGTACAAAATAAACTGTCCCCACGCTTCACCATTCCCTGCCACATTAAAACAACACTAACGATGCATAATGGTCTCATTCACGCACGTACATTTATAGTGGTGCTGGTTATTGCTATCTCTCTCTCACTCGGTCGTCAAAATGGCCTCCAAACGAGATGTTTTGAAGGAACGCCGCTGTCGACTTTTGTTGCTTGTAATGGGCGGAGCATGCATACTCAGAGACGTAATCGACATTAAATTCAAGGATAAATAGGTTGTAATTGTGAATTTTATTTAATATTTAAGCGGTATAAATTATACACCTGATAACTTTTGTTAATTAAACATTTGAATTTAATTAAATGTTTGACATTTGCTTATTAATTTTATATTCATTTTATTTGTTATCCACCGATAAAATCATTTATAAATACAATTATGTTGAAGTTTGTTAATTTATTTATTTTCTTTGTGTTTTTTATATCAAGTTTAGAAACAGAAATTGTAATGAATCGCTACAAAATGTAACAGTTGATAAAAGTACAACGCCCGCCCTGAGAATATATAACTATTTTATTATTAGTTATCAATAAATGATCATAAAATATAGTTAAATTTTGTGATATAAATTGCTGAATTTGGTTTACAATTTATTATTTAAGTGAATACAAATGTACATGATCTATAAATGTACTGACAATAAGTTTTATTCATTTATTTGCGAAAACCAGAAGCAGTTCAAAATTAATTAAAGGGATTTTATAGACACTGAAAGGTATTAAATGTGAAGTACATTTATGGCTTAAGGTGTCACAATATGTACAATATTATATGGGACTAATAGTTTAACTAAAGCTCCAGCAACATCAGGAGCCTAAAAATTGTTTTTTGGTGTCTTAAATGTTTCATTGAATAAATCAACACCTCATATAAACTAAGGATAAAGGGTAAGAGTAGTATGCAGAATACAGTTGTGAGGAGATAAAATCTTTATAGATAATTTGGTTTCTAAATTATCACACCTATAAGTCTATTCGACATCGTTCTTATTATTATATTGATCCAAGGTTAGTTTAGTATATTGCACATGATCAAACAGAACACATTAAAAATATTTTTTTCTCATTTGCTCATAAACGCTCTTTGGCTTTACTTAGTAATATGACTGGTTACAGAGTATGACTGTTCTTTGACAGAGTAAATATTTTAGATTCATAAAATTTCTAGACTCTTAAATAATTTATAGAATTAAGCGTTACTTTGCAGATTTCCATAAATTAGAAGTAAGATTAACAATATTTTGCTATAACCTGCAATTTAGAATTGTGAATTATTGCAAAACAAAATAATCACCACTTTTATAATATACTAAATAATGCGTCTAAATATTTGTGTTGAAATTTAAAATGTACTGCACCAAATGCGGCCCTGGATAACCGGATTTCGATATGGCGACCGTTGCCTTCAGTGACGAATGACTAATATTATTGTGTGTCTTAAAAGTATGATTTTTAGCAATAAAAGCTGTTTATAATATAAAAATTGTTTGAAAGTTAATTCTAAGTTTATTCAAGTGTCTAGTGTGTGCGTGTTTTCCTAACATAATAATCATTTTCATGTTTGTAAGCGATATTGTATTGTATGCATCCGCCATTACAATGTCGGGTCGATCTGACTGTCACTTAATGTATGTTTATCTCACTTACTCCTATTGGAAAACGATGAGAAGTAAGTTTACTTACGTTTGGTTATTTAAACGTTTTTGTAATTATTTTCTCAAGCATAATATAAGTAAAAAGTTTAAATAAGTTAGACAGAGAACTTTTATTAGTTTACACTGCATAAATATATGATAATAGTTAATAAAATTAATTAATCTCTGTCTAACGTTTGTTAATCTTTTTTTAATGCTAAATATTACTCGGGTTTTAAAAGACAAAAAATCGTAACTATATTTCATTTAAATACTTTAAATTACTTTTAACTTTTTTTTGTTGAATGTACTTGACTTTTAAATAGACTTTTGCATCACATTTTAGTTATGCAGTAGGAATAAAAAGCAATTCATTACTGTAGTTATTTTAAGATCTTTTCATTTTGGGCAATATTTATTAAATAATTGTTTCAGAATCAAAAACACGAATATTTTATTTGTATCCACTTTTTATTTCATTTCATTGAATTCATAAAATTTCATGTCTTTTTGAATAACAATAGACGAGTTTATTTATTTATTTATATGAAATGTGGACTTATTTACTCCTGTCAGTTCAACCGATTGCCAAGTCACTCAAAGTTTTACAGATATCTAATTACGGTATATCTTTTTTAATCTCTGTTATATTAAATTATATATTTTGTTATTTAATTTAATTTTAAATAAATTAAATCGAATTCGTTAATTTTTATAATCTGTTATCGTAACATATTATTTATGTGTGAGTTTGACCATGGACAATATTAGTCTATTATTAACAATAGCTGATCCACCTCGCAAGTAGGAGGACATATGCAAGGACTATGATTTCCCATTTATTAGTTTTCGCGCACGTACATTGCCTGTTACTATCCCACTGCTGTCCTACTCTCTCCTTTTTTGGAGAGAGGAGTTTGAGCTCAGACCCAGGCTCCAATGCGGATTGGTAGTTACACATCCCAGGAATTCTCCAGCGATATATAGGATCTCTCACAGTGTTTTCGTTCACCAAGTCAATTTCACATATCAATTTTGCACATAAGTTTAACAGAATGACTCAATCGTGCCTATCCGCGGTAAGTGTCCCTCCTTAGTGTCCTTCCTTTGAATGGATTTTTTTAGGGTTCTTACTAAAAGATAGTAAAGTTCTTCCCGAAGGTTAAGATTTAGTATTTTACTATATTGCCATTTTATGTAAATTTTGTTGAAGAGGTCGGGCACTTGTAAAAAAAACTCGGCTGCCTCTTTAGTCGCGTGCGCTGCGTAAACCAACAGAGATACACTAAAATAATGTACTAGAGAATTGTAGATCTATAAAAATACTAAAAAAATCCAGAACAGTATGTCTCTATCTCTTATGGTTAACTAACAATAATTACTTTTATGCACACTCAACTTATATTTTCAGATCGGGAAATACTTAATCGCGCCAAAAGCACTAAATAAGTTTAAATTTTTGGGACTATATAAAATGCTTTTAATAAATGCTTTTATCTCTTGTACATAGAAGCTTGTTATTCCCGTACTACCTATAATACAAAATATGTTATATATAAGATATATACCTAATACAAAATTATACCTACGAGTATATAAGCAGAAACCTAAAGGAATTGTAGAATAATGTGTTAATTATATTTTTACTAATTAAAATAACTGATCTCTTTTGTGAATGGTTTCGTACAGAATGATTTGATTATCAAATCTAGCATAATAAAAAAGCCGCTATATTCTAATTATTGAGTTTGGGCGAGAGTCTTATCTTTGGAGACGATAATGGGAAGATATAAAACTCTTGAAGCCAATGAATATAGCTTATATTCAGTGTGGCTGAATAATAAAAACCCATACTACACTGGCCAGTTACTGCAACGAAATTAAAAATTGATTGGGCAATTTAAATTCAGAATCACGTGCATCGTTTCCCTGCCGACGGTGAATGCTAACCCACGCACAAAACCACCACTGTAATCTGACCTACCATTCTCCTTCGCCTAACCAATATCTGAAAAGAATCACGCCCCACTTAGGGCTTAGAGAGCTTTTGTTTAATTGGACAGTGCTCAGTCGAAATAAATATTTTCACGCGTTCACATTTCGTCAGCAGCTATAGGTTACCCGAAGTTTGACATGTTCAGTTTGGTAAAGTAAAATTCTTTGGAATTTTAATTCTATTTCAGTGAATCGATGTTTTTTTTAGAATTAGACATAAGCGTTTTTGAAACGAATACTCAAAACGAACGGAGGTTTCCGTTTTTAAACTTTTAATTTAGTGTGACGGCTGTCTGCCTTTTAAATCTTGTGAAAGATTAAGTTGGTATTTAATACAAATATACGTATCAACAATACAAATATACGTATTTCTAGTAAAACTTACGTGTCTAATTGATAATTGCAATTTATCACACGCTTTACGGTGAAGGAAAACATCGTGAGGAAACCTGCATATCTCTAGAGAATTCTGGGGATATGTGTAACCTAGAGTAGAGGAATAGATATAAACGGAGAGTAGAGGCCTATGCCCAGCAGTGGGATAGTAACAGGCCGTTACTAACTAACTAACGTATCAACTAGCAATCATATATCACGTCTGCTACCGCGTGATCCGACACAGTAAAGTGTTTTAAATGCGACTGTAAATCGTTTTTTTATTAATACATGCGACCTAATTTCGGATAATCTAATTGTATAAATAATTATTCTAGTAAGGGCAAAGGTTGCCTCTCCGCTCTAAAGAGAAGTTGCTTTGGCTCACTTCCCTTAGAAACAGTACTGTCATTGAAAGTTAAAAAAATATCCGTTGGGACTAAAAATTTGTCCAGCTGTTACGTAGTCTATAAGGAACATACCTACATTGTTTTGTATATATGTATGTAGGTACAGATAATAGGAGATAAAACTCTACACTTTATATCAATGCGGTCAAAGAGGTCACATATATTTGAAATATTCTCCTGAATATGCAGTTTTTGTCACGATGTTTTGATACATCATCATCCTCCTGCCCTTATCCCATTTTAAGTGGGGTCGGCACAACATGTTACAAACAGATTGTCATATGATTTGGCTACGTATTTTACGACCGGCTGCCTGCCTGCCGTCAACTTACTTTAGTCGTATTTTACGACTCATCGGTAAGAAAGAGGGTGGTCTATTTTACTCAACCGGATACACACGGTGGGTCAACTTACCTTAGTCGTCTTTTACGACACCTCGGTAAGAAATGAGGTTGGTCTATTTTACTCAACCGAATACACACGGTGGGTCAACTTACCTTAGTCCCCTTTTACGACACCGCGGTAAGAAATGAGGTTGGTCTATTCTACTCAGCCGGATACCACACGGCGGGTCGACTTACCTTAGTCGCCTTTTACGACATCTCGGTAAAAAATGAGGGTGGTACTATTCTATTCAGCCGGATACCACAGATGTCTTGATACACCATAAAGCTTAAATTATACTTATGTCTAGAGTATGAACTTGTGATATCCTAAGAGATTCACGCTTTCTGACCAAAAATGTATACCATTTACCTATTACTATTGTATGATAAAATCTTTACGATAGCCCAAGGTACGTTCGCCTTTGCAAGTGTTTGTTTAGGAACTTGCGAATAAGCGGTAGGCACTTTGTGGGGTTACTTGATTGTCTTAATAAGGGTACAAAAGCCTATTCACAACATCTATGTTATGTGCGTTGACAAAAATGGTTTAATGGAGTGCGGATTTGTATAATTTTAACTAAACTCATTTAATATCATTTTCGTTATTTAATCTATCATTATTATAAAACAAAGTCCTGCTAAAAAGCTGTCAATCTGTCATCATCCTTTCGCCCTTATCCCACTCTAAGTGGGGTCGGCATAATATGTTATAAACATGTTGTCACATGAATTGGATACGTGTTTACGAAACCTCGTCAAGAAAGAGGGAGGTCTATACTACTCAGCCGGATACCAGACAGCGGGTCAACTCACCTTAGTCACCTTTTACATCTCGGTAAAAAAATGAGGGTGATCTATACCAGGGCTTCTTAAACTTTTTTATATAGCGACCCCCTTCAAGCTTAGGAAATTTTAAACGACCCCTTCCTCCATATAAATATTTTTCAAAAAATAGTTATAATAAAACTACAATAGTATTTTGTATGATTTTTATTTGTATTTATATTTGTACGTAGTGTGTATACTCATTTTAAAATTTTATTTATAACTAGCGGCCTACCCTGCTTCGCACGGGTATAAAATATATAGCCTATGTCACTCAGTGAAAAAAAATATTAAAATCGATCCAGTAGTTTTAATTTATTCATTACTGCCCGTGGCCCGCACGCATTAAATTTGAAGAAAAACAATTCCACTCTCCCTATACCAAGAAGATTTCCTGCTATATCTAACATCAAAGTAATTATTAATTATAAAGAAAAAAAAGTAATTATTTACGACATCACATTAGAAACATTACAGTATTTCTCTACTCCATATTGAATGTTATTATACATTCCTCTTGAATCACTCTATCTATTAAAAAAAACCGCATCAAAATCTGTTGCGTAGTTTTAAAGATTTAAGCAGTCATAGGGATATAGGGACAAACAAAGAATGTGACTTTGTTTTATACTATGTAGTGATAATCCCTATAGCATGATTCAGTATTCACGCGCGATGGCTTATTATTAGCGTATTTCATGTATAACTTTGGTGTTTCTATACCGATTTCAATTATTCTTTTTTTATACAATGGTTAATACTATTCACTTTTTTATTTAGGGATGATTGAGAGTGATATAAACGTAGGAGTAGACAAATATAACCAGAAAGCTTCGAACTGCTAAGCTATCGGGAGTTACACGTCTTATTGTGAGTCAACCATAAAAGATAGACATATGCTGTCGTGGGATATTTTTTATATAATTTTAAGGAAAACATTTCCGTCATACATGATTTCTGCGTAGCTTTAACCATCAAGGTTGCACACGCGACGGAAGCTTAAAAAATGGAGTGACTTCTCCCGTTTTCCCGACATTTCCCTTCACTGCTCTGCTCCTATTGATTGTAGCGTGATGAAAAGTATACTATAACCAGCCCAGGAGTATGAAAAAAAATTGTACCGAGTTTCGTTAAAATCCGTCGAGTAGTTTTTGTTTCTATAACGGTTATACAGACAGACAGACAGACAGACAGACAGACAGACAGACAGACAGACAAAATTTTTACTGATTGCATTTTTGGCATCAGTATCGATCCCTAATCACCCCCTGATAGTTATTTTGGAAATATATTCCAGTTACAGAATTGACCTCTCTACAGATTTATTATAAGTATAGAATAGATTGTTGTAAACTAACCAATCATAAATTTAATTAAATCTATTTAATTAAATTTAATGGAAAGGGGTAATGAAGGAACTTAGGAGGAGAAATATCAATAAATCTTTGTTAGAAAAGTTCTTTAAAGGACAGCTGCAGCCATGTAGTTGTATCAATAATGATTGAAAAGTATTAGATCTTTGCGACACCCTTATCAGTAGTCTCGCGACCCACAGTTTAAGAAGCCCTGGTCTATACTACTCAGCCGGATACCGCATGGCTGGTCGACTCACCTTATACTGCGTCCATCATATTATCAGTCTTTTGACAGCTCACGCTCATTAAGTTTTGTATTGCTTACTTACAAATATCATACAAATAATATTTGTACTTTATGGATGGGTACCGCCCACTTAGTGATGTCACACATAATGGTTTCTACGATTATGCCACAGATTAAAAATAATCGGTAGAAATCGATGTTACGAGTATTAAAAGACATTTAATAACATTATATAAAGTTTTACTTTCTTCTTAGTTAATACATGAATACAAATAAAACAATCAGGATATTTTAATTTATTTTATTAGCACGAGTCGTCGGAATGATAATCAACACTAGACTCCTCCGATGAGGAGTCTTCAGTAGCAGTTATTATTAGCTCTTGTGTAGATAATATATTATCAAACGCAATATCACGTTCCCAATCAGAGAATATTACTCTTTTAGTTCTTTCCACCACACTTGCCCAGTTCTCGGCCGTTACGTGGGTGCAAGCATTTTTTAGCAATTGCAACATTTTATTCGCTGTGAATGGGGGGCTTGTATTGCATCTCGCAGCATGCCCTTTTACTTGTGCCCATATAAGTTCTATTGCGTTGTACTGGCAGTGGTATGGAGGAATCCGAAGAACAGTATGGCCATATTCTGCTGCCATTTCATTGATTACATAGCGTTTTGCTCTCTTTTTGGTTTTTAATATTTTTATTAATTCAACTTTTAACATTGAGTCGTCCACATTTTCTCCATTGTCCCGAAGCCAATTAATTATTTCATGCTTTTTATTAGCCTGTGTTGGCATTTTGTCAATTTGACGGGAGTGGTAGGGCGCATTATCAATAAAAATTATTGATGGTTCTTCCAATGAAATGAGCATTTTTTTGAACCACTCTTCATACACATTTGCATTCATCTCTTCGTGGTAGTCATTTGATTTCTTCGATTTAAATGCCAACAGTGCGTCTTGTACAAATCCTTTTGCTGTACCTGCATGGCAAATGATTAGGCGCTCACCTTTTCCCATTGGTACTGAGGAAGTGGAATCAGCAGTATCATCAGTCCAGAAACGAGATAGTGTGTGGTTAGCGTTGAGCCATGTTACATCCGTGAAAACAATATTTGCCCAATCTTGTATTTTCTTTGCCTCTCTTAAAAAATCACAACGTGCTATAGCTATATCTGTGCGTTCCATTAATAATTTTCTTTTATTTAACTTTTTATATGAAAAGCCAATTGTGTTCAAAACTTTGACCAAAGAAGATTTTTCACCATGAAATAGACCACTTCTTTTCAAAGAAACAATAAGTTTTCTCAAAGTTGGAATTTCTTTTCTCAAGTAGTAATCTAGTTTACGTAGGTTATCATTAATCGAATTACTTAGGTACGTAATTCGATTAATGATAGTAGGTACTATAATCGGAATGGTATCGTATACGAGAATCTTTAGGACATCACTATCGTCAATCTGTCAAAAGATGGTTAATATAATGGACAGTGTATAGTCGCTTATTTTTCTCTTATCACTTCACTTATTTTATTCTTTTTTTTATTTTGTAATAAATTACCGAGTAAGACTCGATAACCAGGTCAATCAGGTACTATTAATTATGATACGCCTTGGAGTGTTATAGATAACTGAAATTTAGAGATTTAGGCTCACATGTAATGCGTGCTACCACAATGAGCGAAAAAAAACCCTCGAACCACTAATCAGTCGTCGGTTTCAGGTCGTTTATCCGTCGTCGCGGTCCGCCGAATCCCGGACATAAAGTGTAAATAAAAATAAATGTTTCGACGGATATCGGCGGCGCGCGTGCGCAGGCGCCGCTGCGTGTTAGCATTCAACTCTCGCGCGTTGTTTGTTTTCACATCGACGGGGCCCAACCACGTGATTGTTTTATTGAGTACCTCGTGGTATGCCTGTTATATAATATATTACTTAGATCATAATTATTCTTGTGTAAGCCACCTACCGCGTTTACTGTATCTTTGTCCAGTGTCGCCTACTTCCGTATTCTATAGACGCAAAAATAAATATAATGCCCGGTTCACATTATTCCAGTCCAATAATCCAGCGAGTCAATCCAATTTTTTACATTATTCCAGTCATTAAAAGCTGTCGCATCTGTACCAATAGAATTCCACAAATAAAACAATACGTGTTCACTGTTTAGCGTGGTAGTCAAGCACTGGATTCAACTGGATTGGCCGTTCACACTATTCCAGTGGCACTGGAATGGGCGAGCTGGAATGAAAACGAGAACGCCAATCCAGTCGACTGGATTGATCACTGGATTGGTACATTCCAGTGCAGTTTCACATTATTCCTAGAATGGTCGACTGTAATAATGTGAACCGAGCATAAGTATGGGCGCCCGCCAGGATAAATTTTAGGCAGGTGCAATATAAAATACAGAACTATGTTTTAATAAAGATTGTATACGTATATGCATAAGCCATGTAGAATAGACAACCCTCATTACTTACCGAGGTGTCGTAAAAAGGGACTAAAGTAAGTTGACCCGCCGTGTGGTAACCGGCTGAGCAGAATAGACCACCAATTTACAAGAATTTAAACATGCTTCACTTACTCGAAAAGACTATAACTTTTTTTTGTTTTGATCTGAAGCTTCAATGTCATTGCCTTACCATACATATTTGTCTTGGCACGAGTCGTTAAATGACGCAATTTTATATTACCATTTTTCCACTAACAGAGCCTTGTACTGATGTAGTAATGTATATCTACATTACTACAACTAGAGATGGGAAGCTCGCGAGCTAAAGACAAGATAGATATCTTTGCAAAAGATATTTATTTATTTTAAAAGGTCATCAACAATATACACACCATGTAGAGCTACAAATACAAATTGTGAAATTATTTTAATCTAAGTGCTATATTAATTATAGATGGCAACGGCATGCACAATTTGACAACAGTTATTTTGCCATTTCTCATTTCATATAATCTCTCACTAGCTCGCATGTGTTTAATTATATCTCTATATCTTTAATATTTAAATGAGTTAATAATGTATGTATGTATATATATACATATATACATACATACATTATAAACTCATTCCGAGATTCCGTATATATATATATATATATATATATATATATATATATATATACGGAATCTCGGTTTTATCCATGTTTAAATACCTAGGATCGATCCCTAACTACCCAATTGTTTTTTTTAAGTTTTTTTTATTTACCTTCTGTACCTTCTGGTACTCTTTATACTTAAGAGTGAATTTTCAAGATGAGTTACGGCTTGTTCAAAGTTAGAGGGACAGAGATGGGTTTATATAGCAATTTACACGTAAAAGTGAGAGACAGATAGCTATTACATAAAAAGTATATATTGCATAAAAATATTTATATTATTATAAAAAGAGACATAAAGAATATATTTATAGACTTCGCTGCCTTATTCTCTCTCTAAGCTGTACTGAACTAAATAAGTTCAAGTTATAAAAGAGTGATATATATCCTAAGATCGAAAGGACATAAATCACTCTTTTCTTGTCAGGGATACTTTTTGCCCATCTCTAGTACATATAAAACAGGTATGAATTTTTTGTTACAGTATTTATCAACATTCTTAATCGAAAACAGTAGATGGTATAATTGAAAGATAAGTATCATAATACTCACATTTAACTTCCTTACTTAATTGCTATGACCGTGTTGGATTTAATTAGGGATTATATACATATTGCGTAATTGTAAGAAGCTTAATAAAACTATAAGTTTTTGCGCACGACTTAGATTGCGTGGGCTTCGGGGAAAAGTAACCGATGTTATCACACCGCTACCAATCCAAAACAACATCTATTCACTGTCCCGTTTGAACGTAAAAAGAGGGTAAACAAACCAAATTTTATATTTATATATACTTGTAATTGTACTTCTATACTTATTTTAAAACAAAGTCACCAAAAGCTGTCTGTCTGTATGTGATCGATTTTCTCAAATCTACGTACTGGACAGATTGTAGTACGGTTTCTACTAAAAGGTAGAGCAATTTTCCAGAAGGTCGAGGTTAATAGTAAATTACAGTTTAGTGGTCGCGCAGTTGTAAAAAAAACTGCTGTGAGCTTTAGTAGCGTGCGCCGCGTAAATAATTAGAGATACTCT
This sequence comes from Morpho helenor, assembly GCA_029227775.1. Classification (NCBI taxonomy): domain Eukaryota; kingdom Metazoa; phylum Arthropoda; class Insecta; order Lepidoptera; family Nymphalidae; genus Morpho; species Morpho helenor. Next base: position 6,438,419 of record JARGCU010000020.1, read on the forward strand.
AAAGTAATGTATTGTTGATCTATAAAAACACTACATAAAAGTCCGCGACAACATGTCTCTATCGCATATGGTTAACTCACAATAACTACCTTTATGTTTAAAATTTCAATTAAATACACTGATTTCCACGCGGGCGACGCCGCAAGCACAGCATTTTATATGAAAACGAAATAACGTCTTTTTAGCATTGCTAAAACTTAAAAATCTGTTGGGCTTAATTTGGTTTTAAAATTTTTGTACAAATCTAAGAAAGATTTAAAGGACAGAAAATTATAATATATTATATAATTATATTTAAAATGCTTCCGTAGAATCGTAATATGATAACGATATAAAGTAAAATATCTACTTTTTGATGACATGACATATGACAGGCCCGTTGGCACAGTGGGTAGTGATCCTGCCTTCAGCGCCGTGGGTCGCGGGTTCGATTCCCGCTGACGGCCAACATTTTCTATCAAAAAGAATTTTTTGGCTCTTCGAGCCTGGGTGTATATTTGTATTTAAGTATGTATTTAAAAAATATATATGTATATATTCACCAGTTGTCTCTCACCCATAACACAAGTATTAAAATTACTTACTTTGGGGACGGACGACCGTGAGTGTAAGTGTCCCATATATATTTATATTTATTTATTTATAGATAGTCATTTTATTAGACCACCATCATTTGTTTAGTTACTTAGTATGCTCTACCGGTTACACAGGTGTGAGTGGTGCTACGAAGCAAAAATTAATTAATACCTACCGTTCTGGGTTCCTTGTTACATTTTCTAGAATTTTCTACTTTGGAGGTGTTAATTTATTAACCATAAAAGCTATTATGTAGCCCTAACTACATTTCTGGCGGTAATTAACTTAATATTTATTATTACGATTTCTTAATATACGTGCGTACTTTAATACATATTATAAAAAACTCTCTCACTGTTTCTGTCTGTCTATTTTATGATTTATGTACGTATAACACTGTTAAAAAGAGGCTGATACAGAAAGCCTACTATACTCTTGAGGATTATTTGGAAGATAAGAATGTGTGGATATAGCTCTCTTTGAACCTGTACAAGACAGTAACGACTTAATGTAAATAATATTAAGAATTATATTTTTTTAAAAGAGCAACCGCCGAGTTTCTTGCTGGCTCTTCTCGGTAGGAACAGCTTTCCGAACCAGCAGTAGAGTTGACGATTCAAAAGCACTTGTTTACAAGTTTATTTGAATAAAGAATATTTTGAATTTGAATTTGAATTTGAATATGTACTATTAAACGGAATTTTCATTTTGTTGTCACCAATAGTGATTTATGGGAAAGGTTTCAATGTAGGTATACTTATCAAAATTGAGAATTTCGGAAAAGTCAAGCCTCTTGGGAGTTTGTATCTATATAATTTAGAATAGAATAGAATAGAAAAAACTTTATTTGTTCTCACACCACGATACAAATACAAAATACAAATAAGTAAAGACCACTAAACAAAATAATCTTAATCCTAACAATTAACCTTACCTAGTTAGTTTAACTATATATAAAATATAAAAATAAATAAATATATGTATAATATAGTAATAAATATATAATTAATAAATACTTAGCTGTTTCTTTTTTTTTAATTAGATCAAAACCATAAGAAATATATATTAAAAATAAAACAAAAGGATATTAATGTAATAAGTATAATTTCATATTTACTACATTTTATAAAACAAAGGTAGCTAATATATTTATATTTTTGAATATCTTCATATATAATGAATATCAAGGTTACACCTTACATATTAAGTTAGATAAGGTTATTGTATTATTGTAAAATAATAGAAGAAAACTCGTTTCTCTATATCTGGGCCGCATTGGTAAAATTAGTTTCTTATACCATTTTTATAGATAATTACAATATAATACTAGTTGTTCTTTTACGTAATTTACTAGAGAAAAATAAAATCTATCCGGAAAGTTTCTATCTGAGGCCATAAAGCTACATAGTTATCAGTATAAAGGTGAAATGTCGAAAAAGGCAAAAGAAACAGCGCAGTCGGCGCCGGTCGACACGGGAAGCGGCTGAAAATATCTGAGCGCCCCCGCCTCGTAACGCTTGGGTTACATGACGGTTACTTTTAAGAGAAAATTTTTAATGAAATCTATATCTATCTTTAATGTTTAAATGAGTTAATCTTGTGTGTATATATATTTCTTTTTTCGGAATCTTTGAAACGGCTCCAATGATTTTCCTGAAATTAGGCATGTATGGGTTTTGGGGGAGAAAAATCGATCTAGATAAGTTATATTTAAAAAAAAGTGTCATTCGGGGAACGGGCGGTCTAGAGAGGTGAAAATACCTTGGATCGAGCCTTACCTGCACTATTATTTTTTAATTTTTCTTTTAAATTTTTTTTTTACATCATTTTAAAAATTGCCAAGCAAGGCTTGGTCACCCAGATACTACTTGTTGCAAAAACAAACTCACCAAGCCTGTAGGTCTGTGAGTTTAGTGCGAGATTTTTTATCCTACTCGATCGCGTTAGCGTAATGTCAATTTGTATGACGCTGCAACAGTGACATGTAGTGACCGCTGTTCCAGCGCCATACAAATTGCGTTATGTTAACGCAATCGAGAAAGTGTAAAAAAACTCGCACTAAGTACTCTGTGTGTCAATTTGTATATTATGTATATAAATTTTCTCAAAATCTACTAAACAGATTTTTATAAGGTTTTTACTAATAGATAGTGCAATTCTTCGGGAAGGTCTATGTTAATGGTACAGTATGGTTTTATGAAAATTGTATTTAAAAAGTCACGCGGTTGTATACAAAGCCGCCTGCTTTAGTCGCGTGCGCTGCTTAAACGAGAAAAGATATACTGAAGTAATGTACTAGATAATTGTAGGTCTATAAAAATACTGCAATAAAGTCCGGGAGATCATGTCTGTATCTCTTATGGTTAACTCACAACAACTACTTTTGTATATTTTGTGACACTGATTTCCAAGCGGGCGAAGCCGCAAGCACAACTAGTAATCTTATATACCTATATTAAAATCATTCGCTATTTCCCTTTGTCATTGCATCACACGTGAACAAATGGAATAATTTCGCTAATTTTATGTTGTGTTAGTAAATTTCAGGAGAAATTTCTTATAAAATATATATTTTTTGTAAGTTTCGCGGAATATTAGAAAATTTATAAGATTCTCTTAAATAATTTATAGAATTAGGCGTTACTTTGCGGAGGTCTATAATACAAAAGTAATGAGAATATTATTTTGCTATAATCCGCGATAAAAGAAAATGTTAAGCTAAATGTAGAGTGTACTATTCGTTCTCATACCTGATACATGCAGAATTTGTAAGAACTCATGCACTACCCGACACTGATGACACAACAATATACAAGCACTGCACAAATTCACCACCACAATCTCAACTGTTTCGCCCCGCAACCGAAAATTTACGATTTTGTCGTGGAGTCTATCTCCTGACCATGCTTGCTATATTATAGCAATATGCTTAAACATGTTGTGCTGACCCCACTTAGAGTGGAACAATGACTCTGCATGAGAATGATGACTATGTATTCTTTTTGTGATGCACAATAAAAGGATTATCATTCGTTCATTCATTCATTTATGCCGTCAAGAGAAATGGGCAAATTTAGAAACATCGCCAACAACGTAAGTTGGAGTAAGTAGGGTGCAGAAGATCGAATTTCGTTCTAAAAGTGTGAGGCTGATGAGCCTAAAGCAGGGGAAATTTATTGTGCCGGGTTTGTGGCGGAGGAGTTAACTAAGGTCCAAAAACTGAGACCTCGTGTTTATTGGAAAAGATGTCATTGTTTTGGGTTTTTGTGCTTCATTTTACCTTTCATAATCAGGGTCGTGAAGAAAGTTTTTCGGGCACCAATATATCTATTCAGTTTGACGACCTAACTAAAGACATACTGTAAGTGGTGGAGTCAGATATATTTCATCTTCGAGCTCGAAGTTAAACATTAATAGCTGTCAGAGACTCATTCAGTAGGTCAAGATAACGATCTTGACAAGTTCTTGAAAGGGTTGCGTATGTACTAACTTGAGATTTTTGTTTAATACGTCTTTTTCAGTTATTTTGCAATATTCACTTTAGTAAAGCTATATTTTCACCAATATTCATTCTATTTTTAAGAACTTATTAACTCCGCCAAAAAATCATAACTGAGTCGATGCCGCCATTTCTCTTCTTGCATCTCTTCACAGCAATCCTCGTTCCCTCTCCTTTATCAGTTTCTCAATCATTATAATTTTAAGTAGGTAAATGTAAAGAGTTTAAAAAATAAAACAATAGAATTTTATAAGACAGTACAAGATATTGCAGCTAAAACTTTATATCGGTATCATTCTCATGGTTGAGCTCTACGCGGTAAGATGGAAAGAATTTAATTGAAGTAAATGGTTAGATGAACTTCTGAAATAAAGATAATATTAGGGGTGTGAACTTACTAGTAACTTAGAGAAGTAATGTTAATGGTAACTTACAGCCTATGATATGGTCACTAATTATAAGGATGTAACAACGCTAGTCATTTATGTGAATCTAAATGATTAAATAATACCTAAAGATACGATGGGTGAAATATTTAAATATAGTTTATAGATTCTAATAGACCTTAAAATTTTACCAAACGGAATGAAGAACTTGCTTGAGAATGAGTAGTTTTCAGAATTTCTCGCTAGGCATAGAAACCCTGTGGAGTAACTCATAGCTAACAATGTACGCTAACAATATGAATCAACGCGACCATGGAAAATTGTATTGGATATTTTTTAATTTACTATATTCCCAGCTTATTTACAAGTATTATTATATTTAAGAATATTATAGATAATATTTTGACGAAGTCAACAGTAGTTTGATACAGGTAACTCATTGGTTCATGCTTTATATTGAGGGTTCAATTTAATCTAAATAAGATTCAATAATAAGAAATAATAAATAAGATAATATTCAATTTAAATAATGAATAATAAATGTCAAAAATTTATGTTGAAAAATACTCTGTTCTGGAGTGATCTGAAATCAAAACTTCATACTACACATATAACATCTCTCGATTTTGCTTAAAAAAGTACGTGAAACATTGAGAACTATGGTAAAATTTTATAAAATTCCACAATTCATTTTGGCTTTTCCATTGCCGTATTCCATTCCATTTAGTAATTAAAACAACTATTAAAAATATGCTTTTACAGAAAGCCTTTTGAGCAACATTTGAATGATGATTAAGTATGCGTGGAATCGACCATTCTCGTATAATATCGCAATGACAAAATGTTGCAACTGAAAACAGATGCGCAACGGTTGATTTACTTGCTGGTGTTTGTCGGTAGGAGCAATTTTTCTAAGCAGCAGATTTTACGGTTCAAAAGGGCTAAGTAAGCTTGGCCTATTTAAATATACTTTTACTAAATAAAAATTCCCTTTAAATATTGTTTATATTCAATTAAAAGTTAAATTTTATATTTTTATTTAGTTCAGCACTAATGACTAAAAACAGCAAATAAAGCATTGCAAAAGGAAAACAATCGATATCCGAAATTATAGATTTAGATTTTTAATTTTAGAATTCTATTAAATCACTAAAGTCGTTTTATTTTTAGTAACTCGAATTCCATTGAATAAACATAATAAACATACTTGGATTGGAGGACCTTATTGTTTCGCGGACATGAATCGTTTGCGACAAAACCGTCGGCCATTTTGTAAAAACACAATGTAAGCCAACCGCAATCCCCTCCCATTGCCAATAGAGGGAGAGCTTTAGGATGTCCTGTATACTCCGTATTAAGCGCAGACTATTTTCGACGTTGTAGTATTGAAATAAAGTGCAAGTTAGGGGCCATTTTTGTGTGGTTTAAGCGTTATACGGGCTGTTTATGTAGCCGAAACGGCCGCTTCATACACTGATGGCGTCACAGCCATCACTTTCATTATTATCGGGCGATTCACGACGTTTACCCCGCGTTCGTTCCAATCTCAGTTCCACTGTTCCAATTAAAATTAAGCTGATTGTTATTTCTAGATTATACACTATTTTAATTATACCTATATTTGTTTAAATTAACAACTTGAGATAAATATACAACAATTGTAAGACGATCTTTATTTGTTACATACAGCCAATTGTACAAAAAAGTATGTCAAGATATATAACTAAAATAAAAATTAAAATGTTATAATATGAAGTTTATTCGATCAAATGATAATTTTTAAACTCTTAAAAAAGATAATGGTAAGGAATATGTTAATTAAGTTATATAGAGGTCTGAAGTTTAGTATAAACTTACAAAGAGAGTAAGCACTCAGCGTTAATTAAAGTCCAAAACAAAACGAATTTTTAATGGCCGCCATTTTACCGTTCATGTATAATATTTAAGAAGGTTGTAAATTATAGATTATTAGATTAATTTATAGAAATTGTAAAAGTATTCTTTAGTAAGTAATTTAAGATTAATTTGTGATAATTTTTTTTCATAATATAATAAAAACAAATTATAATAAAAATGCTTTTATGCTCAACTTGATTGTTTATTTTGAATTTGTTTTTGTTGTGTTATAGAATAAATTTATAGTATAATCATCAATTAAAATTATTGTATTGTACCAAATAGTATTGTATTGTATCAAATAGTATCGTACCAAGTACCTACATATAAAGTTTCTCAATTAGAATATTAAGTAAAATGGTTTGTAATAATATAATGATATTATATTAAATTAAAATGGTAGTAATGTATAAGAAATATTACTTAAATTTGACTATTAATACGAGTTGTATACTTATGAAAAAAAAAATACAATATGTGTGTATGATAGTTTTAATAACGTACTTTGTTATATTTCTCCTAGAATTATAGTGTTCGCACAAAATAAATACCTATTATAAACATAGTTTCTTTAAAGTTTTATAATTGCTTAGATACTGTTTTAATGAAATGTTTTCAGACCAATGAACGATTAAACTAATTAAATAGGTATCTTCGTGAATAATGTGAAATAAAATAGAAAAAAATAATATATTCAACGTAGATAAGTATTTACCTACTTTTAACCATATTCTAATCGACGGAGTTCTTTATGTTAATGAGTGTAACACTTTAATTATTAATTAACAATTCATTAGTGACAGTTAAATGCTATTTTGTTAACACTTAAGGTTCTAGCAACTATTATTAGTTATAATAATTGATAGAATTATTTTTGTATAATTCGCGTTTGTTTGTTAAGTAATGCTGATTGTAGGAAGCATAATCCGTTCTCATACCTTATACGTGGTGGATTAGTGACAGCACGTACCACAAAATATTACCGGATTCACTACGACTATCGCAATTTACATTATCGTAGTGAACAACTCTGCTTGTAGTGTGTACAAGCAAGATATTGTCATAGTGAATGTGTGTAGTGCTCGTGTAGTGTGTTGTTGGTGGTGATGTTTTGTGATACGTGCGTTAACTAATCCTGCACGTATAAGGTATGAGTACTGTTTGTTCTTGTTAAATTACAAAGATTTTATTGTCAAACGCGGATTGTTGTAAAAATGTTCTATCGTTACTTTTGTACTAAGGAATTGCCGTGTGGTATCCGGCTGAGTAGATGAGACCACCCTCATTTCTTACCGAGGTCAAAAGCGACTCAAATAAGTTGAACCGCAGTGTGGTATTTGGCTGAGTAAAATAGACCACTCTCATTTCTTACTGAGGTGTCATCAAAGGCCACTAAGGCAAGTTGATCCACCGTGTGGTATCCGGTTAAGTAGAATAGACCAACCGCTTTTTCACTGACGTGTCGGTAAAATATGTTACCAAATCATGTACAAGGACTGAACGTAATAAATAAATTAATATTTTTTTTATAAAAATTCAGTTATCCGATCGGGAACTATAAAGAAACATATTTAAATATACCTATATTTTATGTAAGTACGGGTTATTTACTAAAATTATCATATTAATCTCTTGATCAAACGATAAATCCCTCTGATTCATCCCGGATCGATCTGATTTTTGTGATGGAGATATTTGAAGGTTTGGATGGTGACAGAAGCTACTCCTAATTTCAAGACTACAGTCTACGCGAACGAAGTTGCGCGGGGAAAAGCTATTAGTTCATAATTGGGGGTATTTTAAAATTTAATTTTCCATGGACGAAGTCTCGGGTATAGCTTGTTCTGTTTATTTAGCAGTGACCACTTCATTTGGCCGGGTACCGGGCGCAGCGGCCATTTGCGGTTCCCCACACCCAAAATTCCGAGTAATTAAACGACTGAAATTTAGCCGTATCTAGTATAAATTTAATAAGGATGGGCAATTGAGAGTGGGAACGGCCCGGGCGTTTTGGTTTGGCCAAAAACCAAAATGTACTTTGGAACTATAAATTGGGTTTCGTTTTATTATTTTTTAACAAATTGATGACTCAATTCTGTATTAGTTTCCCAAATTTGACGATATTAATACTACAAAAGTAATATTAAAACTACAGCAATTAATTTGCTATAATTTTAATATTACTGTTATAAATATAATTTAGCGGATTATAGCAAAATAATATTAAAATTACTTTTCTATTATGGATCTCTGCGAAATAACGCCTGATTCTATAAAAAACATTTATGTTATTCAAGTAATATACTTAAATAGCCTAAATGTTAACTTGAAATTAACATTTAGGAGTTTTTATTTGCTGGTTTCCGGATGAGTTTAATAGATCTGCCTCATTTTTTACCGAGGTGTTGTAAACGGCGACTAAGGTAAGTTGACCCACCGTGTGGTATCCGGTTGAGTAGAATAGACCATCCTCTTTCTTACCGAGGTGTCGTAAAATACTACTAAGTTAAGTTGACGTCAGGGAGGCGGCTGGTCGTAAAATACGAAGCCAAATCTTGAGACATGTTTATAACATGTTGTGCCGACCCCACTCAGAGTGGGATAAGGACAGGAGGATGGTGATGTTAACTTGTAACTAAATGTAACTCAATTGAAAAATTAACACAGCTAAATAAAAAAAATATTGTGACGACCTTCTCATTATAAACTATAATTTATATGATAATTCATATGATAAATCATAATATGAGTAGAATTTTGAGCGATTCTTTTATTAACAGTGCAGTAGCAATTGATCAAACAGTGGCATTGCCCTTTTTAAGCTACCAATAATTTCTAAGGTCGGTAACTCAAGTCAAATAAACTCACTTGAACCCACAGAACTTCTAGCGTCCACGAAAAAGACCAACCCCACGGATATATTTCTATCTCTCTTCCTCTTATTGGCCCGTAACTATTGTTGAGACGTTCAGCGTTTTATGTTATGAGTTCGTCGTTAAATAAAAGTGCATCAAAACTGCCTCCGGTTTGCATTGTCCGCGATTATAATGCACCCAAATCAAGAAGTATAGTATTGCTCTATAGCACACTGTATTCGACCCGTCTACTAAACTTGGTAGCATTGGCAGGGTTCTTTTACGATTATTTAGTCGTAAAAATCAAAGTAATAGGCTATTTACAGCCGTAACTGTATGTTAATCTTTGTTTTACGAGTGTGCGGTGGCTTATTATTTAACAGTCAATCATTTATCGCTTATGGCTCATATAGGACAAGTTTTACGACGTGTTCACCATTCCCACTTGTTTAGGTAAGATAATTTCAAGATAGTCGATGCATGCGACCGCCTTAGTCAAGTATATAAAAGTTATTTTATTGCTAGTAAAGGTAAGTCGATATACATTAGTTTCCCCATACCTTTACTTGATTGTAACATTAATATTTTTACTGTGTATGTAAGTACAATTAGTAGAAACGTTATAATTATATCATTATTACTTTTGTAATTTATAGATTTAGGCGTTACTTTGCGGAGATGTATAGTACAAAATTAATGATAAAATTATTTTTCTATAATCCGCCATATAGCAAATTATCGCGGATTATAGTGATTAATCTTATTAATTTAAATTTATTTACCTATATGTATTATGGATCTCCGTTAACTTTTTCTTTTAGAGATATTATTCAAATTTGTAGTTTATATTAATAGATTTGCTTAGAATAAACAATATATATTAAGTAGAATAGTTCAAAATATGTTTAAATGTGTAATTATTACAGACAATGTTGTATTTAGATCTTGGTATCTAACTATATTATTTCAGAGATATAATCTCCATCTAGGAATAAAATAGCCACAGTAGGGGCCAAGCGACATTGTTTCTATAATTTCCCGCTGGAATCTCATCGAAACAAAGACATTAAACATGAATGTCAGGAACGAAAACAATATTCTACACATCGTTCAGTGTCTTATAAATTCGTAATTTCATTCCCAATAAAAGATAGTAAACACCAGTTATCGTTATACAACTTTCAACTTTATTGTAAAAGAAATATATTTTATAGTTTATTGTGCAAAATATTGTAACGCTTGAATGCAGTTTTAAGTGTCGTTGAATTAACTGCTCCGGCGCATGTGATTGCTTTACATTTGCGTTGTTGATTCTTGTAGGGAGTCAGTGAATTATTTGATCGAACAACCACTATTTTAAAGGATTGTTTACAGTGAATTATTTAATTGCTATAATGGTGTACGTGTAATAAAATAACGACTTACCTCTATACATGTGTTATGAAAAAAACATATGTTTACTATATTATTGATTGATATTTACTATTTATCACACACTTTTTTTGTACGTTTGTACGTCGTAAGGAAACACGGGTACCTCATATATGATATATGTCACCTAGTACTCCGTATATGAATAGCATATCGGGTCTAAACTTCAACTCTTATTTCCAAAGAGACAGAAATATTTTGCCTTCGTTCACTCCGAAAAGATATCCTTTTCCCCTGCAGTGAGATAATTACTGGCAGTCAGTTACTGTATGATGCTATATTTTATAGATAGAGTCAAAGAACTCCTTATTTAGCACTGCCTCACGCCTATTGAGATACTGATTTAGTATACGAGTATCAAAATTTAGTATCACTTTGACGTAAAATTGTAAATATATAGATATGTAGTTAGTAAATACCGAGTACCTAATATTAAAAGATGATGTGGTGATGAGCATAAATATATATAAAAGAATATTAGAAGCTGTTATTGTCAGCATTGAAAATCAAGTTCGACTGTCTATTTGGTTATGTAAACTAAGTGAGATAGCAAGAACCACTTGTCAGTTATCCTGACTAGCCTGTTGGCGTTGTTAGCAGTGACCTTCCTTACAGATCCGTGGATTGCGGGTTCGATTCCCACCGAAGGCCAGCACTTTCTATAAACAATTTATTGGCACTTCGAGCTTGGTTGTATATTTTTTAAAGTATGTATTTAAAATTATATAAGTAACGGCCTGTTACTATCCCACTGCTGGGCATAGGCCTCCTCTCTCCATTTTTGGACAGAAGGGTTAGAGCTAACACCTACCACGCTGCTCCAATGCGGATTGGTAGGTTACACATATCCCTAGGATTCTCTAGAGATATGCAGGTTTCCTCACGATGTTTTCCTTCACCGAAAAGCGTGTGATAAATTGCAATTAACAATTAGACACATAAGTTTTAATAGAAAAACTCATTGGTGTCTGCCCGGGTTTGAACCCATGATCGTCTCTAGAGATTCACACGGTCGCACCGCTAGGCCATCACAGCTTCTAAAATTATATACTATGTATATATTTACCAGTTGCTTGTCATCCATAACACAAATATTTAGTCGGGGACGGATAGTCTTGTGTAAGTATCCCATATAATTATTAATTATTATTCTACCTACCTATTAATCTGACACAGAACTACATATGTAGAAGATTTTCTTATTTCTTACAACAGATAGGTATAACACGCTAACAAATCTAGTTTCCGTGTTGAAACTCCGCGGTGCCTGTTTTATCGTCCCTTGTGGACGCAGATACATCCTTTTACGGCGTCCATAACTCGCGAACTCACAACTATTCCTAACGACTCCGTAGGGCGACGTACCGGTATATTTACTCTGTGGCGTGTTCTTCGAATATAAGACAACCTCTTTACACTCCACGTTTATTTTGTCCAAGAAAACTTACGACGTTTCACCTTGTAACCTGTACGGTGATATCTAATCGGTCGTACTGTATACGGAGTATCAATTTTAAAAGTAATTTAAGAACAGTGTTTTAAAACAGAAATAAATCGTCTTGTATTTCAGTCACGTTCATCCCACAGTCGTGACAGAGTATATATCACGTTGAGATAAAAAACTCTTGTATCGTCTGAGCCCACTCACGTTCGGAAAAAAAGTTGAGCCTCTTTAGCACTTAGCTCGTATGCGTCTGATTGAATGATATCAACTTAAACATAAGTACATAAATGGACTTCGTTAAATTATTTATAAATACGTATATTTTAAATGATTAACATAAACGATTTAGTGAACACATTAAACAAATTGGTAGGTGTGGATTTTATGGTCTACATTAGAGTGTTGTTTATTGCATTACATTAAATATGGGTACAATTCTTTTCATCCTAGTCTAATTGAAACATTAGTGCAGAATTGAGGTAAATTTAACGCTGAAGTTGACTAACATTAATTTATAAAATTAGGCGTTACTTTGCGGAGGTCCATAATGCAAAAGTAATGAGAATATTATTTGCTATAATCCGCGATATTTTTTTTTATCTCGTTTAATTTTTTTTAGCAATTTTATCGCGGATTATAGCAAAATAATATTCTCATTACTTTTGACTAACATTCTTTTAACTAACATTCACAATTGCAATTGTTTAAGTATATTGTAACTGTTTGTTAAAATGTACCTATTCTATACCTTGGCTAGAAAAAATGTGTAGGCTTATCGCTGCAACAGCGACATCTAGTGACCGTTGTTCCAGCGCCATACAAATTGACGTTACGCTACGCGATAGAGTCGGTTAAAAAAACTCGCACTAAACTTACTGGTTGTGAAAAAACTTTACTTCACAGCTCTCATATAATTGACTTTGAAATCTACGCAATCAAAAGCGTTGAAAAGCCCATTATATTTTTTAGAATGTTAAACTCAGGAAATATTTATTGTACCATAAACTATCGCAACACTTTCTTGCACATTTAAATCTTAAAATAAATAATACAGCATCAGTGCAATATAAATCATTTATCGCGGATCGATTAATGCGTTCGTTTCTCTATAAATAGGCATCACGGTGTCTAGAAAAAGCTGGAGAGGAAACAAGACGGCAATAATTTAAAGACTAAGATAGCAATAATTTATTCGATAGTGAGTTATGTGGTATAAAGGTTTTTGGCCAGTATCTCAAGACACGACTTGAGTTAAATCTTATCAAACCATATTTTTTATGATTAACAAGACCAAAAAAATCTGTTGTCTATATCTTAAGACATATCTTCATATCGTGTACCTACATTTCTTTATAAATTCAATATAGATTGTTTTACTAAATTTGGAAGTATATGTTGGAATACAATAATTGCTAATATAAAATAATTTGTCAGTAAAATCATTATTAGAGTTAGGTACTGAACAATTTCGCCCGTTTTCCTTCAATAAAGTTAAAAATATTAATCAATTATATATCAATCAAATCGCCACAATTGTATAAATTAATAATGTGCTTAAGTAAAGTATATACGTAGTCTTAAAATAAATACCTAATACAGCATCAGTGCAATATAAATCATTTATCGCGGATCGATGAATGCGTTTCTCTATAAATAGGCATCACGGTGTCTAGAAAAAGCTGGAGAGGAAACAATATATAGCAATAATTTATTCGATAGTGAGTTATGTGGTATAAAGTTTGGGTGGGAGGGCGCGGGGGCCGGTATCTCAAGACACGACTTGAGTTATTTCGCCTGATATCCCATACGGATCTCTGTTTAGCCCGTATTTGTATGACAATAAGGCGCACGTGTTAAACTGTGAAGGTACTTTGGAATGCAGCCATCTTGTCTCCTATGACGTTAGCTCGATTGTTTTTCCTTTATTTGATTCTCTTTGTTTTCTATGAATAAAGGAAGTATCATTGTATTTGCTGATATTTTTTGTATTGATTATTAACATTCCTGTATAGATTTCTTCACAAGAAATACGGCTCATAGATTTTATATCAAAAAGCAGCTCTGTTAGCTATTCACGGAACGATGATTTAGTGTTTTTTGTTTAGGTTTGTTATTATTTTCATAAATGAGCGATATATTAAAAAATACTAATTCGTATTGGTTTTATATACTCTATTCTATGCGGTTGGATGATGATGAATGATGAACTCATTCATCGTCATCATATTTAAGATGTATAAATACATTTTATTATAATATTAAATTTTGTCTTATACGACATAATTATATATACAAAAACATCTTAATCTTATCAAACAATAATTTTTATGATTAACAAGACCAAAAAAAACTATTGTCTATATCTTAAGACATATCTTCTTATCGTGTAAAAACTACATTTCTTTACAAGTTCAATATTGATTTTTTATTAAATTTGGAAGTAGGTGTTGGAATACAATAATTGCTAATATAGAATAATATTCAGTAAAACCATTAATAGAGAGTTAAACAATATTCCTCATTTTCCGGTAATAAAGTAAAAAATAAATCGTCATATTTGTATAGATTGATAACGTACCTAAGTAAAATATGTTGTACCTATATCTGTATAATATTTGTATGTATATACAAATATTAGTTGATAATATAAGTTTCACTTAAAAACATATGTATAGAGTAAGCATAGGCTGCAAGATCGAATCAATTAATTTTATAATAACAAATCTACATACCGCTTTAATCGGCCTCCCATAATCTATTCGAAAGTAATTAACATCAGAAGCTCTGTGATACACTGCACATTGATTGCTTTATTAATCAAATAGTTAATAGAGCAGGTGAACACTGTTGTATCACCTTTTTTTACTGTACTTTATTTCTTTTATATCGATTACATTTTTAATTTCTAAAATTTATATTAAACGTGTCTATTAACCCGAGTGTACACGGGAAGGATTTTTTCAAGACTAAATTGTTTACTACGAGCTGCTTCTAACACAATAGCTTGAAACGTATATTTATCTTAAAAATAAAACAAAGAATAGCACAAAAACAAAACGGTTTAATCTTTTGTATCGGGCCGCATTCGCAGAAGATGCCCTACGTCTTAAAAAAGCTTACAACTTTTTTTAAAAGACATAAAATAACCCTTACGGATCGGACAAAGAATTCGCCGTTTGAAGCAAGTTTTTAAATGGGTTAACTTGCGCAATGGGAAATGTGTCCTTGAAACTAAAATAAAAGCTTTATTTTAAAGAAAGGTTACTCCGAACACCTTTCTCAATACATTGCGTATAAATTGTAAGAATCCCGCAATGTTTGGCCTTGTCCATACAATTTTATTGCCGTGTAAACCACTAAAGCGTACTTCGTTTTAAAGGTAACAACGTTAAAAGTTGTTCCGGGCTATTAGGCACGTTAAAAAACAAAGCTGAGACTATAATTACACCTGAGGCGACTATAAAGAAAGTCTTTCTCCCATTGTTCGAACAAAGTTTTGCACAATGTGGCTAATCATTGTTATGAAGGTTTTGTCATAGATGTTTACAGGTGAGTTATGGCCATATTTGCAACAATAAATATTTTTGTAAGAAAGTTTGATATTGTCTATTTTTCACGCAGTTTGACATTGTTGTTGGCAGGGTGCAGTGCGCGTAGTATAAAATCATTTGAAAATTTTTGTTAAATTATGCTGAGTTTTGGTAAGTTTAACCACATAGTTCTTCACTACATATATGAAACTAACTGTGTCAGCAACTTTGCCCGCATGGAAATCACTGTCACAATGTTTTTACCGAATACATAACAGTAGTTATGATAAGTTAATTATAAGAAATTTTTGAATAAATTTCCCCGTTTACTTAGCGCACGCAACGCAAAGTTTTAAATTTTGCCGTTTTCGTAATATTTTGTATTGCTGCTCCTCTCCTATTCATCTCAGCGTGATGTTATATATTTTATAGTCTTCCTCGATAAATGGACTATCTTACAATCAAGAATTTTTCAAATCGGTTTAGTAGTTCCTGAGATCAGCGCGTTTAAACAATTAAACAAACAAACTCTTCAGCTTTATATATTAGTGAAGATATCAAGTTAGTAGCAAAGTTCGTAATCAGTTCAAAAAGATTTATAAAATTTAATTAAAATATTACATGGATTTTTTATGATGTTTTTATTCATAAACGTTATTTATTTATTATGAATGCATGAAGTTGTCAAGAACGTTTTATCGTAGTTGAAATACGAGTAGTGTGACATGACCCTTGCTAGACCCAATACTCAGGGTCTCACATATTTTAGTTGGAACGTACAAATAACGGAACAGATAACATAAATTGTAAATAAATAATTTAAACGTATAACAATACATTTGCATATCTAGAAGCGCACGTAGTGTCCAGAGCCACAAAGCCGCCTAATGGAGCGACAATCGGCGCCACATTTCATAATTATCGCCTATTTTGACTGGCCTCTATCGGTAGCTACATTCCATTTCCTGCTACGCATTTTGCATTGGATCCATCATATCAATTATTTCACGAGTTCAACATTATCTATAATTATTATAAAACAAAGTACTCAAAAGCTGTCTGTATGTGATCGATTCTTTCAAAATCTACCGAACGGATTTCACAGTTTTTACTAAAATGTAGGTAATTCTTCCAAAAAGTTTATGTTAATAGTAAATTACGGTTTTATGTAAATTATGTTAAAGAGGTCGCGCAGTTGTAAAAAAAAAACAAAAAAAAACTCGCCTCTGGGAGAGATACACGACAAAAATACCAAACAAAGTCCGCAAACTCTAACTCTTAGGTTAACTCACAGTGACATACATAGTCACAGTTCTTTTATGTTCAAAACATCAATCACACATTTTCATTTCACTGATTTTTACGCGGGGAAGCCGCATGTACAGCTAATAGGTATTTAAACCCTAGCTAACATTTTCTAGCAAACTCTTATATCTAATATGACTTCTACGTGGCACAGCTTTAAACACCGGATAGGCAGGATACACACAGGATGGGATGAGTTTCTTAAAAAAAATTATTATGTATCTATTTATATATTTTATATTGAATTTATCAACCTTATTAATTTTAAAATTCATCCTTGTGCCTTAATGCGGAAGAAAAACATCTTGAAAAACTTGTAAAAAAGTAAGTAACGGCCTGTTACTATCCCACTGCTGGGCATAGGCCCCCTCTCTCCATTTTTTTTTTTGGAGAGAAGGGTTGGAGCTAAGACCTACCACGCTGCTCCAATGCGGATTGGTAGGTTACACATATCCCTAGGATTCTCTAGAGATATGCAGGTTTCCTCGCGATGTTTTCCTTCACCGAAAAGCGTGTGATAAATTGCTCTTGAATTATATTAAAATAAAGTGGTTTATTTTAATTAAATATCTTTTATTAATTATAAGCATACTGTTCTAACAATGTCACAGAGTAGAAAGGAAAGTGTTACAGACAATAAACTTATAGATAACTTATAGGCAAGGAATACATATTACATTCAACACTCCCCTTGGATTCATGCCTGGTAAAAGCAAAACTTATAACATTACAAAAATTACTCATATGAATATAACATCAATTAGAAATACAGAACTACATATGTTGACACATTCCAAGTTTAGATCTGAGAAATAGAAATCTATCTTTTGCTAAAGCTTTAGTAAATATATCTGCATATTGGTATTTACTGTTAACAAATTTTAATGAAATTATCTTTTGATGATACTTTTCCTTAATAAAGTGATATTTAATTTCAATATGTTTACATCTTTTATGAAAGTTAAGATTTTTAATAACACTGATAGCACTTTGATTGTCTAGATGAAGACACAGAGTGTCCTGTTTGTATTCACCAATATCACTTAGTAATAATTTGATCCACATTGCCTCTTTGGTTGCAGCACATGCTGCCATGAACTCGGCTTCTGTTGTAGATAGAGCCACTGTTTGCTGCTTTTGACATGACCATGTGACAGCTGCTCCATTCTTAATAAAAACATAGCCAGTGACTGATCGACGTGTGTCCAAATCATTTGCAAAGTCAGCATCGCTGTAGCCTGTGATTTCAGGTGGTTGTGCAGTCTTTGTATAGCACAATCCATAATCTTTAGAAGCTTTCAAGTATTTTAAAATCCTTTTAACCGCATTCCAATGCTCTTGGTTGTAACAGTTTAGAAATCGACTCACCAGACTGACAGCAAACATGATATCAGGTCGACTCACAATAGCCAGGTGCATCAGGGAGCCCACAGCCTCTCGGTAAGGAATTTCTTTTTCAGGTCTTCCTTCTCCTTTCTGTAGCTTCATGTGAGGATCAACTGGAACACTGTTTGTATTAGCATCATTCATGTTAAACTTATTTATCATTTGTTCTATATACTGAGTTTGATGTATAAATATATAGTCATTTAATATTTCTATTTGCATTCCCACAAAGTTATTAGGAGTATGCATTACTTTAATTTCAAACATAGTGCTCAATTCTTTTGTTATTATTTTTAATGCTGATTCATCTATTGAGAATAACAATCCATCATCAACATACAGACAAAAGTAGCATTTCTTATTATTGACTTGACCAATATAAACACATTTATCTGCTTTACTGTTAACAAAGCTAAACTTTTTAAGTACAGAGTCAAATTTACTATTCCAACAGCGTGGTGCCTGTTTTAATCCATATAGAGATTTATTAAGTTTACATACCATATTTTCTTCACATAGCAGGCCATCTGGTGGAGACATAAATATGGTTTCATCTAGTTCACCATATAGGAAGGCTGTTTTTACATCTAGTTGTATAATTTTGAAATTATGTTGAATAGCTGCAGATAATAGTAACCGAATTGAATCATATCTAACTGTCGGTGCAAAGGTTTCTTGATAATCAATACCGGCAGTTTGTGAAAATCCTTTGGCACATAGCCGAGACTTGTACCTGGGACCTGTTGGTTCATTTTTAATTCGGAACACCCATTTGCATCCAATTATTTTGGTATTTGGTGTTTTCTTAACTAATGTCCAGGTATTGTTTTTCTGATGGGAATCAAGTTCTTCTTGTATAGAGTTTTCCCATTTTTCTTTATTTTTTGAGTTTATAGCTTCTCTGTATGTTTCTGGCACATCTGCGAGAATCTGTTCATGACACAGGTAAGTATTTTCATTACAACTGTCTAAATTAATGTCCTGTTTTCTTTTGTTTCTAGGTCTCATAGTGATGTTTCTTAGTGGAGGAGATTCAATACTGGCATCAGGTATGTACTCACTGATTGATGTTGACATATTTTCGCATTCTGTATTTGAATCATAAGAGTTTTCTGAACCAGAACCTTCTTTTACATTGTCTGAAATAACGTTGTTATTATTTGTTGCAGGACTAAGTGACAGTTCAACAGGAACATAATCTCTCTTCACAGAAGATTCCAGAAATGTTGCATCTCTGCTTTTCACTATTGTTCGTGTGCCAGGTATTATAAATCGGTAACCTTTTGAGTGATCACAATATCCAATAAAGATCATTTTCTGGGCCTTGGGGTCCCACTTCTTTCGTTTTTCTTTAGGCAGGTGCACCATTGCTTCGCAGCCAAATATACGCATGTGATTCACATTTGGTTTTTGTCCTGTCCATATTTCTTCAGGGGTTTTGAATGATAAGGACTTTGTTGGGGAACGATTAATGATATAAGCAGCAGTATGTATTGCATCAGCCCAATATCGTTTTGGCATATTAGCATTCAGTAGCATACATTTTGCTCTTTCAACGAGAGTCCTATTCATGCGTTCTGCCGTCCCATTCTGTTCAGGTGTATAGGGTGTAGTTGTTTGGTGTATGATACCAGCACCTTTCAAGAAGTCAGAGAAGCCCTTGTTGACATATTCCAAACCGTTGTCAGTTCTTAGAACTTTTATATGAGAGTCTTGCTGATTCTCAACTTCATGTTTAAATTCTCTGAATTTTTCAAGGGCATCAGACTTGTGACGGAGAAAATATACATATACTTTCTTTGAATAGTCATCAATAAATGTCATGAAGTATTTAGCACCTCCAAGCGTTTCTGTTTCCATTGGTCCGCACAAATCTGAGTGAACCAATTCAAGTACATTCTTAGCACTTGAGCCTTCATTTTTAAAAGGTAGCCTTGTCTGTTTACCTTCCTTACATGTAAGACATGTCATATTTTCTAATTTCGTTGAGAAATTAATATTATCTGTATTATCAGTCATTTTACTGAGACTATGGAAATTCAGATGTCCCATTCGCTGGTGCCACAGGTAAGTATCCTGATCTTCAACATCAGACATGCATGCATAGCCTCCTCCAGGCATGTTCAACCGATACATGTTGTTGATTATGCTAGCTGTTGCTACTACTTGACTGTTTTGGTTTAAAATAACACAGCCAGCTTTATTAAATCTTACTTGGCCACCATTTCTTATAATCTGACTTACTGATAATAGATTTGTAGCAAGTTCAGGAACACATAGAACATTAGTAAACAACACCTTCTTTTCTTCACCTTGGTCATCATATACATCTAGGCTTACTTGTCCCGAGCATAGCACAGATAACATTTTGTTGTCCGCAACTCTTATGTTTTGTATAGCTGGAGTTGTAATATCTTTGAGCAAGCTTTTATGCCTCGTCATGTGTGAAGATGCACCAGAATCTACATACCATGCATCATCTTGACTTGAAGATGCAACAAACACAGCAGCATATGATGAATTATTTGTCTTATGTTGTGTTTCTTTCGGTTTGCTTTTACATTCCGGACTTTTATGTCCATACTTATTGCAGTTGAAACACCGAGGACCTTTTGACTTCTTATTGTAATTATTCTGTCTCTTTTTGTTTGCCACAAAAGCTGAAGTCGAAGATTCATTGTGTTCATTTCTCACATCTTGCAATAATTTTGACTTTACAGAGTCTGAGGTGATTTTCATTCCAGAGCTTTCAATGGCTATTATCATAGGTTGATATGTTTCAGGTAGACCGGAGAGTAGTAGTGTGCCGAGCCACTCATCATCTACTTTAAAGCCAATGTTACGGAGCTTGTGAGCAGTACTCATTATTTTGCTCACATATTCTTCTACATTTTGACATCCGGTTAGAGAAGTATTACACAGATCACGCAGTAAACCAACTCTACGTGTCAGCCCAGAATCATCGAAGGCCATTGACAACTTTTCCCATACATCCTTTGCAGTGAGAGCCTCTTGAATGTGGACATAATTAATGGGATTTACTAACAGAATTATCTTTGTTTTTGCTTTAGTGTCCCGTTTCGTATCAATTGTTGTATCGAATTCAGGTTCAATACAATCCCATAATTCCTCATGTTGCAGATAAGTTTGAACTGCAAACCTCCAAGTTGCATAATTTTCACGGCCTGTTAGCTTTTCAATTAATGCCATTTGATTATTAGATGTCATTTTACGATTCTGCAAAAAAAACTTTTACAAAAGTTCCCTGAAAAGTGTGCGTCAATTTTGAGGTTAGCTCCACGTTCTTGTAAAATTTTCAACAAGATATTTTTCACTGTCTTTATTTATGGCCGTCTTTTAGGCTTTTCTGGGCCCATAACCTCTTGAATTATATTAAAATAAAGTGGTTTATTTTAATTAAATATCTTTTATTAATTATAAGCGTACTGTTCTAACAATGTCACAGAGTAGAAAGGAAAGTGTTACAGACAATAAACTTATAGATAACTTATAGGCAAGGAATACATATTACATTCAACAATTGCAATTATCAATTAGACACATATGTTTTAATAGAAAAACTCATTGGTGTCTGCCCGGGTTTGAACCCATGATCGTCTCTAGAGATTCACACGGTCGCACCGCTAGGCCATCACAGCTTACAAACTTACAAACTTGTATGTCTAGATATAATTTATTTGCCGTGCCTTAGAAAGTATAGGCTCTATTACCTCTAGCCGTAACCAGAGCACGATTAGCCATCATTAATACGCGTTTGTTCGACGTATCGGGATCACAATACAGTTGCCAAATGCGACTGGACTTATGATACCCGTCACTTTTAATGGTCCTTTTATGGGCTCTCTAATCGACCTTAATGGACGCCTCCTCTGAAATATGATTTGAATCCTTTGCGAAACGCGTTAGGCCAACACTTCCGCGTTGAATATCGGTGATTAAAATAATCTATTCTGGATGTATGATACGATGCGAGTACTAAATTCTATTTAAAATATATTTAACATACATACAGTATTAATTGAAGCTAGATAGAGTAGTTAGATTAAAGGTATGGTTAGGGTAACGGACTTGCGATCGAGAGGTCGTAGGTTCGAATCCCGGTCATTATACTACCGAAGTGAATCCACTCCTAATACAAGTAATTAGCTTAGCTGGCGGGGTTAACAAGTTTACTAGTAATTTGTAACCCAACATTGCTAGAAAACTTTAAAAAAAAAAGAGAAAAGAGAAATTGGTTAAACTTACCTTAGCCGCCTTTTGCGACAGCTCAGTAAGAAAGACGATGGTGTTTTCTACTCAGCCGGAAACCACATTGTGAGTCAACTTATCATAGTCGCCTTTCGCGACAGCTCAGTAAGAAAGAGAGTGGTCTTTTCTACTCAGCCCGATACTACATAACGAGTCAACTTACCTTAGTCGCCTTTTGCGACAGCTAAGTAAGAAAGCGAGTGGTCTTTTCTACTCAGCCAGATACCACATGGCGAGTCAACTTGCCTTAGTCGCCTTTTACGACAGCTCAGTAAGAAATGAGAGGGGTCTATTTTACCCAGCCGGATACCACACGGTAGGATTAAACTATTATATAGTATAAAATGGTTACCTTTGTAACTCTAGTTACTCATTATACCATTAAATAAAGTACTAAGTTAACATGAAAAGCTAGGAGTAAATTTCTGTATTATACTACACAAATGGGTAGGTAAGAGTACGGGCCGGCTCATTACACTTAATTGAAGGGCCATTCGCGGACGATGTCGGGCCCTGATGGCCGGTTCCTGCCTAAAATAGCTTCGCCTAACAAACTGAACAACTTGTTAGAAAATATTTAGAGACTTTGCTAATTGTTGTAGCTTGGAGGGTTAGGTTATAAAAAATTGTTTTTAAAAGTCTATCCTAACATATTTAGAAGTTAGAATAGAATTATTTTGTTGTACGTAACGTAATGAAATGAAATGTATTTATTCGTAAGCAACAAGGGCTCATAATGTTAGTAACAGTCTTATAATTATGTTAGTAACTTATTATCTACGAATTTAACAATAAACACAAAAATAAATGCAAAAGACATATTGATACAAAATTTACTGTCGCACCAAGAGTGAAGTGTAAGCGATCGGCGATGAAAGAAAGTTTTTGTTATATCAAGTGAAATTTCCGTTGTCATACTATATATACGATGAACTAACCCCACGCAATCCAAATTACTACCAATTTTATACAACACTTACGAAAGATTCACATTTCGATACAAAATTATATGTTCTGATAAAAGAGATGACGTCTTAAGTTGACAAAAGGTACCTTATATCAAAAGTTTAAGTAAATTAGGTTCAGTATTTAATAAACAAAAACATAATTCTATTGACATTCATTTTCTTTTCATGATATCATGAAGGGCTAGCCAGTAATCACCACGCTTGACATGGGGGTTGGTGATCGCAGTGCTGACCGTATTACACCGACAGCACTTCCGCCCCCTATCGGTCAGTTGGATTTGGTACAGAATGGTTATATATTATGTATATAATAATGGGTATTCGGTCGGTCGGTTAAATGCACTGGAAAACACAGTATCGGTGGACCCCCTACGTTGAATGACTACCTCGAAAAGGTTGGCTGGTAAGCAACACAAGATCGTGTGGTGTGGAGATCCCATGAAACGACCTATGCTACAGTAGTGGACGTCCATCGGTTGAGAAAGACATTTCTTTTCGAAGTTTCAGTCAAACGATAAAAGCTAAACATAATGTTATTTTTTAGCTGACAATAAAGATCGTTAAAAGCTGATAAAACTAAACTAATATTAAAATAACAATATCTAAAAGTATTATATAGAAAACAATTTCGCGCTCACTTTGCTATAAGCGACAAAGGATATGCATAATAGATGAGGCTTTACAGGAAGTCGTCTATACTGCTTTTGTTTCCGATAAAATGCACATCTTTCATAATACAATCAATGCATCGGAAAATTGCCTCTTATGCTATGTAAATTATGGTCATTATCGCTTGATGCGTTTAAGTTAAACACTGAAGGGAAATGATCCCTTTTAATGTAACTCGCAACATTGTATACGAACGAAGGATTTTTCAATATGCGCACGTTAAAACCTGTGTTCTTTATTTTAAACTAGTGTTCCGGCCACGCATTGCTGTGGCTTAGTATGGTTTTGACTTCCCCTCGAAACAATAACTGCCATTGACAGTTTAAAAAATGCCCCAGTCGCCACCTAACTTTACAGAACTTTTTTCTGAATTTAACTAAAGATTGTTTGAAAGTTTCACTAAAATCGTTCCAGCCGTTTCGAAATTTATAAGGAACATACATACATGCTTTCTCATTGATATAAATACAGATTATAGCAACCATATTTGCTTTAAGTTAACAGGGGGTCCTCTAAAATTAATTCCTTTACTTATTTTTTTTTAAATAAAAGTGCAGTGTCCAATAGTGAAAAAAATTGGTTAACAACTATACTCCTGGGATACAAACCTCCTTTTATATTTGGAGATAATTTAAGACCTAAGTTTGGAACCGCGACTCTTGGTTGATCACAGGGTCTCACCATTTTGTCATCGTCGCATAAACAGTATAATTCACGTTACATTTCAACCTCGCAGAGATATTTACAGAAAGTAAAAAATTTCCATGTTTCTTTCTATTAGTCTATATTCTTCATTTAAGTGGTTTTCAACAACGTGTGCACTGCTAGCAGTTATTCAAATACCAGCAGTAAAAGATACGTTGCCAGATACCGTAGACACGCAATTATTGCTGCCCCGAGCCAATCAGAACTTTATTTACATACGTACGATCGTGCGCGAAACGAAATTAAAAGCTGCCTCGCTATCACAATTGGCAATAAGCAATCTCTTATCCGCATACATCTCTATAGGCCTTTTAACATAAACGAAGTGAGCGCCCGCGGGCGGTGAACTAATCTCCATAACTTTAATCCCTTAACCCTCGCAGTACCAGGAATCCAATCAAACAGTACAAGCACCCCCTTTCCCTCCTGACTTCGCACTCCCAAATCCCCCCGCTCGCGTCTCGCCTACGCAGCCTGTCCCGAGTAATTATCAAAGCTTTAATGACGTCATAAATCGAGTGTATAATCTAATCTGGAAAAGCCCCGGGCTCCAGCGCGCGGCTTAATGGTGTGAAAGCTGCCTTATCTCCCGCCATGTGTGAATAGAGCTTTATACGCGGCAGCCTGAAAGCTCGCGCCGGGAAACTTTGGAAAAATATGTTGTAGAACATTCAAGATAAGAATGTGGGACGAGGAACGCTTTCAAGTTTAATAGAAAATCGAACATTACCGTAAAGGAGATGTCTTTACTAACAAATACTTTGGAAGTGTAACTATCGCTACGCAAGCGTGAACACTTTTAAAAGATTATAAGGTGGCAGTTATGAGAAGATAAAATGGGAAATTCAGTTGCTATATTTTTAAGCGTTAGTTCTATAACAAATGCTCTTTTTATTGGATATAAATTTCCAACATTATTACATTGATTAAATTATCTTGACATGTTGAACGTTGATATCACAATAGGAATAAAATTAAATATATTATGTGGATATCTACAAAACATACCTAATTATAAAAACCCATTGAAGTCGATAACATACAATTATTCGGTCTATTTGTCGCTACCTGATTGGCGTTGATCTATTGAATTTCAATGTAAGATAAATATTAAATACCCAAATACGCGAAACTATTGGACGAAATGACAAATTTAAAGCGTTGCTTTACAACTATATATACGTACGATAAATAAAATTTAATTTACATATAAATGACACAAGTCGTGTTTATAAGAAACCGCGCTATTGTTCAAAATATCTGAATCCTATCAGCACTTAAGCCCCTTTTAAAAATTATTCTCGATGAATTCAATTTCTAAAAGTAATTACAAGATATAGGTTATGATACTGCTGCTTTTAAAATGTTCTAATCAAAAATTGCATTTTTTGTTTCTACCGTTCCTTATACCGGTGTCTTTAAGATAATTTAATTTTATGATCCAATATCGATAGTAAGCCCGTTAAACAATATGAATTGACCTCATACAGTTATATTGAAAGTCACCGTTGATGTTTTAGAAAATTGCATACTAACACCTCCAAAAATATTATTATTTTGAAGATTTCTCAGCAAAAGGTCGATCTCAGTGTATCGAATTGATGATTACATATAATAGTTTAACCTAGACTGTTAGTGCCGCCGGTCTTTGGACACTATTATTGAATTACACGGTAGATTCGATGTGTGTGAGAGGCCAATAAAGCTCAGAACTTTTTATACTGTTCGATTCGTGAGCGACCACAGACTATACGAAACTTATATTGGAAATTTATGCCACCAGCTATTATAGCTGAGACATGTTCTTAATGTTATTACTCTGTGGAAGTGTGAGGTTCCTAGTGAATGTTATTCATGATGAGTTTCTTGTACGATTTGTTTTAAAACGTTTGCTTCGAGAGGCGATTCATTTTTAACTAGACGATTACTGCACCGCATCGAATCATCTCGATTCTCACGTTTTTGTATCGTTAACCTTTCGTTTGCGCGTTTTGCTTGATTAACTGATTTGATATCGGTTACTTTTATGGTTTTAGAAATTTAAGTATTGCAAATTTGACTAAACGCTTAACTTCAATCCTAGACTTGATATGATATCTTTTATAATTTTTGCTTTATTATTAAAAGAAACTTTTCTAAAACTTGGCCATACATGATACTGGCCTAGTTTTAGAAGTATTCATTCAATGTAAAGTAAATAAATTTAATTCGATGTAAATAATCTAATTATCTTGTTTTTATTTTTTTGAATTGAGTCTGTCGTGACTGGTATTCATAGTTAATGTATAGAAACAAGCTATACATCGTCTTATTCTATTGGGTGATCGCAGGCTCTTGAATGCCCCCGTATACGGGGGCATTCAAGAGCTCATGAATAAAGACCTAATTATTTATGGTAATTGGTTCTACTTAGCGTAATTGCACCGCGACGCTCGCAAGCATCGCAAATAAAAATATCATGTAGATTTTAGGTTGGAGGCAGATTTATATTATTACAGGCTGAATGTAAACCCCAAATATAATTAATATTATATAAATGAATCATTTATAGAAGTAGGCGTTACTTTGCGGAGATCCATAATACAAAAGTAATAATAAAATTATTTTGCAATATAATATGAAAGTAATTTTATAATTACTTTTGTATAGATGCATCATCTAAATAGAAATTGAAATGATTAATTGTATATTGTTTTCTCGTGGTATATGAAAGTAACTGTATCTAAGCCGCAGGCGCCTAAATGTTCATTTAACTGTGTCTATAAGTACACCATGCGGCCATTATCCTAAAATTCAGCTCTCACAGCGATCCCCCGCCTCGCTTAATGAACGAATAAATAAATTGAGCCCTTCTTGTAAACAGCTAACGTGTACAGGCCCCACCGTAAGGGGTAAGTGGATTTTGGTGTTGTACCCGATCTTTGTATTGAACATTATCTGTGCTATATACGTAAGTGAGCTTCGGTGTCAGTGAGCGAAATATGCGCACGTGTAAGGTTTGTAACAATGCGGAAGGGCTAAAAGAGTATGTAAATAACCCCATAATACAGAGAAAAAGGCTTGAAAACGTGATAAAAGGTTGCTAATAATGATATAGACGATGCAGAAAGTTATTGACTTAATTATTTTCATAATCCGTTATTGAAAACAAGTTGTCCTCCTTAATCTATGGCACGCTTAAAATTTCTGTCGGAATTTTTTTGAGTATATTATTTCAGCGCATAGTGTAGTAAAATACGACTATGCTAAGTTGACGTCAGGTTCGTAATGTACCTAGCCAAATCATGTGACAACACGTTTATAACATGTTGTACCGAACCTCATTTAGAGTGGGATAAGGGCAGGAGGATGATGTGGAAGATGATTATTATATCACCGAATATGATTTTCTTACATAACCAACAATTTCAATGATTCGTTAATGTTATTCGTTTTAACAAAGATAATCAAATTTTGTATTATTAACTAGATAGATGTTTCCAATTTTTTATTTATTATACGAATGTTAGAAGAAATTTAATTTAAATAAAACTTTTGTTTTATGTAAAGAATATTAATTATTCGTGTAAAAGTTGGTAATGTATGGTTTTCTCTTAAGCTCGCACTTATTTTAACAATCTATTTACAATTCTCAAATTGTAATATAAATTTAACCTTTTAGCCAATAACTTTAACTCAAACTGATTTAGCTGATCATATTTGTAATATACTACCTATGTAAAGGCCAGAATGCAAAATACGTTTCCTTATACTTGGACATTTTCATGTCTTGAAAAAATTAAGTACTAAAATAAAAATGCTATAATTTGTATATCTATATATATTATAAAACAATGTCCCCAAAAGCTGTCTGTCTGTATGTGATCGATTTTTAAAAATTACTGAATGGATTTTTCTACGGATTTTATTAAAAGATTGCAATTCTTGAAAAAGGTTTACCTTAATAGTATGTTACGGTTAAATTTCGGCGGTGTCGGGATTTGCGCGGGATTTTTTTTGACATACTGATTTCCACGCCAGCAAAGCCGCAGCGCACAGCTAGTTTAAATATAATTGAGATTATATTCGTAATAAATATTAAAATTTGACTATATAACTTAAAAATTTTAGTGCGTTTTTGGGAATCGCGGTCAAATGTCTTGTCTTTTTCATTAAAATATCTTTCGTAACTCGAATGGTACTCAAGGCTATTTAAAATTGTACCTCATTAATTGTACCGAATTAGTACACTCTGTTTAATGTTTTAATATAAGCTATACAAAACAGAAATCTGAGAATGCAGAATGTTAACACATTCCCAACCGATTCTGAAAGTTTTATGTATTAAATTAGAAAACGCGCTATAAAAATTATTTGCAAATTTTTTAACAAAAAACTACCAGATTATGAATTAAAATTAAAACAAAACAAAAGTGGCACTACGATCGTACGGTATAATTTTTACCAAATTTACATAACGCGTATAAGACTAGTTTTGCGTTAGTTAACTGTTTGTGCGTTTTACGCCTAACTGCATTTATCCGCGATGTGTTGATGGCGTCTTTTATCAAAAGGTACTCTTAAAAACCGAGTGCCCCTCAAGGTTGTTTAATTTTAAAACCCATTAATTATTTGGAATCAATGCTATCTATGTAATGTTTTGATATTAGCTCTACATAAAACAAAGTCGAAAAAGCAGAATGTTAATGTTAACATAGTAAGGGCATGTGTCCCCTACTATTTATACAATTTTTTTATCTTTAATGAGTACAATATTATGTATATATTTAATTATATTATAAAAATTTGGTATATGAATATCTATTAATGATCTTGTTGAAAGCTCATGTTACATATCTTATCAATCATCGAATATTCCGGTAGAAATAAATAGCATTCTGGTTATTGAAATACGTTATTAACCGTGATGGTCAAACGGTGAGACTGCTTGACCTTTATCAGAGGATTACCCGTTCAAATACTGGGTAGACACCTATATGTTATTTTTCGTAAAATTTATGTGCCTAAATATCAAAGTAATGAAAATATTATTTTTCGATAATCCGTGACAATCGATGCCGCGATCATAGTGAAATAATATTTTCAGTACTTTTGTATTATGGACCGGCGCAAAGTAACGCCTAATTATATAAATTATAGACTTAATATTCTTGATAAATTCCAATAGAATTGTAACTTGTCAATACACATAGTCAGTTTAAGCTTCAATATTTCTCTTCAAGAGGCCTCTTTGCCTACTAAGTTACTTTTACACTTCTCTACTCTATGCTTTTTATTAATAAAATGTAGTATAAATATAAAGTATAAATATAAGTAAATATATGGAACACGCACACGCTAATCCGTCCACAAAGTAAAAACTTAAAACTTGTGTTATAGTTAGCAAATAACTGGTAAATATACTACTTATATAATTTTCAATACAAACTTAAATACGTATATACAGACAGACTCGAAGAATCAACAAGTTGTTGTTAGAAAAAGTTGACACTCGGCGGGAATCGAACCCGCAAGCCACAGAACTGAAGGCAGGATCAACTGCGCCAACGAGCTAGTTAAATACATACAAACATACTACTCAAAATATCATAAAATAGCAATAGCAGAAAAATAGCAGCGCAAATTATTTCTTCCGTACGGCAAACATAATTTAAGGAAATCGTCCCGATAGTACATTAGTACGGGTTGTCGTTTTTAATGGCCCAATAGCTTACATTACGTAAGCCATCCAATATAAACAAGGCTCAGTAACTGATATACCGTGAGCTCTAGTATTTAATCATCTATTTAAAGAAAGAAAACGCCATTAATTCCGGTGGTGCATTATTTACTGAGCTAAGTAGGTAGACACGGAACGGGTTTCTTGTAACTCAATAAATCGTCACTCGAAAGCTTCGAATAAATCTTCAGAATAC
The DNA here is from genome assembly GCA_029227775.1 of Morpho helenor. NCBI lineage: Eukaryota > Metazoa > Arthropoda > Insecta > Lepidoptera > Nymphalidae > Morpho > Morpho helenor. The sequence continues at coordinate 6,469,253 of JARGCU010000020.1, forward strand.
ACGATAAGATTCCGGTGTCTCACGCTACGTATTTACCTCGCCATTATACCATTTACTTGGTATAGGACAACCCGGTACATAGATAGCGAGTTTGAAACATACCACATAAAGTTTTTTGTGTATTGATGATAAAAATAATATCACTTACGGTATTTTATGCTTATAGGCGGTACTTTGTGAAACTCATATGTTATATAAATTATTATTGTGTTTATAGTTCCCAATGAATATAGTATGTGTAATTTAAATGATGAAGGGAAATACATTGTGTAATATAGGCAGGTTGCCACATATAGCACACATTCATAAACATTCATACACTCACTCTATCTCTTTCTCTCTATTTCACACACAATTACATTTTCACACAACGGCTACAACTAGTTTTATATGTATACGATCAATAGTATAGATTTCTTTAACTTATCTTTTTAAATAGTTAAGCATGGTACCTTCAATTATACGGTTGCGTTGTATTAAAAACCAGGATCATATGTTCTTCTTTTATTATCTCCTGTCCTTGTCACACTCTAAGTGAGTCAGCACAACTCGTTTTTCTCTTCCGTTCTCTCCTATAATTCGTTAACTCTGCCGCTACTCCTGTTACATGTATGTCATACTTCACACAATCCAACCATCTGTTTTTAGGTCTCCCTCTAGTCACATATCCATCAACATTCATATTTAACACTTGTTTGGTCACATGATTTTAATCCTTCCCTCATTACACATGCATACCATGCTTGCACCTCTTGTCTTTTCTTGGGCTTAATTTTAAGACTTCTGCTTACCAACCCAGGTTGTATATATTATTTGCAAAAGTTCGTTGCAAACTTTAAATAGTTTTTTCTTACATATATGAATTTTAACATCTCCACTATAACTTATTGTATTTTGACGCTCGGAGTCGTGTCTTGATATTCACCTCGCTTTCTCTTCCTTTCGAAAAAATAAATCGACTGCCAATTATTAAACTTTCTGCGGAATGATTTAATGAGAAGAGAGCTTCAACACAAACTCGTTTATTACACGTAATGAAAGCGACTTTACATTTTCGATAAACTCTGATGTTACTTATACCGATTTCAGTAGAGCTTTTGATAAAGTCAACCACAGATAGCTCTTACTCAAAGGGCATTACAATTCCCCGCACTACCCGGAATTCCTCAGGGACCACATTTAGGTCCTCTTTTTTTTTACTATATTATTAATAATATCTGGGTGACCGAGCTTCGCTCGGTAATATTTTACAAAAAAAAAGTTAAAAAAAAACAATTATTTAGTTGGGGATCGATCGTTGGCATTCACATTTCTCGAGTCTGCCCGTTACCCGAATAAGCTACGCCGACTTGACAGTTAATGGCGAAAATTCAATTCAATATGAATGTTAGTGTTTTTTAATGCCCAAAAACAGGGATAAAACAATTTTTTTTTACATAAAACCTAGTTAGATCAATTTTTCTCCCCCAAAACCTCCTACATGTTGAATTTTAGGAAGATCGTTGGAGCCGTTTCCGAGATTCGGAAAATATATATATATACAAGATTAACTCATTTAAATATTAAAGATTAAGCAAAGAATATTATTATTACTTTTAAGTATAGATTTCCGCAAAGGAGTCTTATTATATAAATTATGCATTTTTTATATTCCTCCAGTTCTATAACGGGTGCAGTGAAAAACTTTAAATATTAAAAGTTACATTTTTATTAATTCCATAAACTGACCGTAACTGAAAACTAAAGAGGTTCCAAGTTAGAAGGAAGTTCGCCGTAAATAAAAAATTATTAGAAGAATTGCTTACATAAATTCCTTGTGATATATTTTTTCTTCTAAGAGCTTTTTGTGGTCTCTATGAAAATCATTCGATATGTAACAGAGTACGCAAACCCTGGGATCATAACCGAAATGGCGGTCGTTGAACCGAGTGGCAGTGTGTCGGTTGGTCGAGGCCGAACGTTTATCACCCCGATATAGCTCATGTAATTCGCCTCTACTCGACGAACCCACTCGAATAATCGAATAATGTTAAATGCTTATAGTCGAAGAGCTCACTTGATTCATTTGCCATATGAATATGGAAAAAGGTTCTTGTTCTATTTTATTTTGCGAATTTAATTAAAGTGGGAGTATAAAACTGTGTCAATCGTTGTAATCTGAATATTCTTTGATATCACTTTTTTAAAATATAAATATATACAATTTCACACACGGTCGTCAGTCCCTAAAGTAAGTATATAACTTAATACTTGTGTTATGGGTTGTCACCCATACACATATATAATTTTTAATAAATATTTGAATACATAAACACCCCGACTCGAAGAACCTATATATTGTATTAGAAAAAGATGGCACTCGGCGAGATGGTACCTGCAATCCGTGGAGCTAAAAGCAGGGTTACTACCACCTGTGCCAACGGACCAGTCGAATTTTCGGGTCCGATTTCTTCGATTGATAAATTTACAAAAAGAACGTAGAGATGGGAAATCGTCGACTAATTGTGAAAAATACCACCTAAGTGCGGCTGGTGTTAAAAATTACGTTTCTTTACTTATTTTAATAAATTATATTTAGACTTGTGGACTGAATTTGATGTCTGATATTACAATTTTCGCATGTTCAATACCGTACAATTATTTTTATTAAATATCTATGTAATAATTGTAGATATCGTCATTCTCCTGCCCTTATACCACTCTAAGTGGGGTCGTCACAAGATATTATAAACCTATTTATTTATTTATTTAGTAAGACATGCCAACAGTATTATTAACATACATTTTTGTTTTTTTACATGTATTTCATTCAGTCTTAATCTATTTAAAATACTATTACAGGCATATACAACATTCGAAAATAGTAAAAATAAAAATAAACATTGGTTATGCTACAAGTAAAAGTAAAATTTTAAAATAATGGGAACTAAAACTTAAAAAATTAAAAAAATATATAATAGTAATAAGCAAAGTACTACAGAAAATTTTATAAATGTTAAAACAAAATTGAATGATACCTAATGTTGTTACATGATTTGGCTACGTATTTTACGACCAGCCGCCTGCCTGACGTCAACTTATCTTCGTCGCATTTTACGACTCGGTAATAAAGAGGATAGTCTATTTTTCTAAGCCGGATACCACACGGTGGTTCAACTTATCTTAGTCGCCTTTATATCTTTAATTGTAGATATATAAATTTAAAAAATAATAAAGATGAAGTGGAGGAAAATAATTATTACTTTTTTAAATTATTTATTTAAAATAATGTCATTCCAATGTTTATAGCTACTTGGCCCAATGCCATTGTGCGTGAGGTGAGATGCAAGGGGTGGGGCGAATGGAAATCAATACTAACTGCACACTACTCCACTGCATTGCTCCAATATAAATCAGCCCCTGCCTGGCACCCCGTTGCTTGCCAAACTGCGCCGTAATAAAATTTAAACTTTATGTTTAGCCAAATAAAACTGAAAATCGTTTATGAAAAATTATAAGAATGGTCACGAATCCATTAAAAGTAATGTAGATATAAGTTTTCTTAGAGATTTTTATAAAATATTGTCTTAGGAAACTGCAATAATATTTTTAGAATAAGCATTATTATTAAGAGCTGTCTAAGTAATTATATTATGCTGCTAGCAAAGCAGATATTAACAATTCTGTTACGATTTAAGGTTTAAGGTGATCTTGTGGTGAACTCTGAGGTGAATTTGAACCCATCGAAGTCTAGAGTTTTGAAACCTGTATTGAATGAAAAAAAGGAATAAGATCGTTTTCAGACAAAACTTAATAGATTGCGGTACTTTGGAATATTGCATTCTTTGATTCGATCCAACTACATTTACATGATGAATATAGATTCTTCTAGATTCATCGCCGTACTTACTACCACCACTATTCTATACAAGTATTGTACAAATTCTTCCCATAAGTGCAGTATGATCAGATGAAAATCTTCGCGGAATCGCTAAGGAGGAACGATGGCTATTTTTCTACGGCTCATTTTCTGCATTTGAATTTGCCGTTTAATAGTTTATTTTTGTTTTAACTGTGGTATATTAATTTTCAAATATGTTAAATAGTAACACAGTTCAAAATAAAATAAAATATTTACTCCTTTTTTGATCTAGCATTAATGGATGATAATCCATCATGATCATGCTGCATCCAATTTACCGGTGTGATTATACAGCTTAGGTGATCCGGGGGTCGCAGGTTCGATTCCCGCCGAGGGCCAACATTTTCTATAAATAATTTGTTGGTTCTTCGAGCCTGGGTGTATATTTGTATTTAAGAATGTATTTAAAATTAGATATGTATAATATATTCACCAGTTGTCTCTTACCCATAACACAAGTATCAAGACTTTGGGGACGGACAACCGTGTGTCTAAGTATTCCATATATTTATTTATATCTATCTCTCCCAATTGAACTAGCTCTGAATATTACATAGTAAAAGGAAAAAACTACTTGTACATTTTATTTTATACGAGTAAACCAAGAATTGTAATGTTCCACCGTCAAAAAAAAACAATAGATACGTTGATATGTAATGCCTGATATATTGATGATACCAAAGAAAATAATTGTAATAAACTAAACTATGTAAATTTACATGGAAGTAGTAACACCTACTGTTAAGGAACCAATGATTCAAGATCAAAGAAGCGGTGTAAGGTTACTTAGTCTAGCACACACTGTAGGACAGATAAGGAAGGCCGAGCTCACGGCGGGCACTAACTTTCAACCTTTATTTATTACGCGCTACGTGCTTCGAGCGAACAATTCCTTCTACAAATCTAATATGCAACTATCGACGACATGTGCTTATCAATTTTGAACCATAAAACACGTCAACATAAGAAAATTATTAACAATTTGTGTATTTGTCGAGGTGTAATAGTAAAATTGCTAAGTAGTTCTAATTGATAACGCGCTCTGTATCTGGTAGTGTCATGATTTAAAGCGTCTTGGAATCTGAAGTGCGATTTATATAGACTGCGTGTTGGAACTGCGAAAGCCTGCACTCGCCTATGTAGTTCACTTTATAAGTGTAATTTTATTACGTTATAAATTTCATTATCAGACACTAGGTTAGATAGGAATTAGTTTTATCTATTTTTCTATTATAATTGTTTATGGAAAATTACAAAAAGAGTTCTTCCACAATAAATAAGACAACTCCTAGATGGAATCAGCCAATGTAAGTGATCTGCCATTTTATTCACAACGTGATGGGTGAAAGCTCAAATTTTCCTATACAGCCAGAGCGGACGCTTTACCCAAGAATAAATAAATGAATATATGGGACACTTACACACACGGTCGGCCATCCCCAAAGTAACTTAATACATGTGTTATAGTTGACACACAACTGGTAAATACATATTTAATTTTAAATACATTCTTTAATACAAATATACACCCAGGCTCGAAGAACCAACAAATTGTTTTATACAAAATGTTGGCCCTCGGCGGGAATCGAACCCGCGACCCGCGGAGCTGAATGCAAGGTCACTACCCACTATGCTAATAGGCCAGTCAAAAGTGAGATCTTTAAACTCCGCTGCTGCATACTACTATACATTACACGCGTTTTCCTTCTGATTTAACTTCAACAACAACATACATATTTATTTATTACTAGCGGCCTACCCTGCTTCGCACGGGTATAAAATATATAGCCTATGTCACTCAGTGAAAAAAATGATTAAAATCGATCCAGTAGTTTTGATTTATTCATTACTGCCCGTGGCCCGCAAGCGTTAAATTTGGATAAAAACAATTCTCTCTCCCTATACCAAGAAGATTTCCTGCTGTCTTTGGAATGTCTAAATTCATATACTACATATTTACATTTTACATTTTCCCTATATATTTTATGCTTAAAATTAATTACAAAATGTCTTTATATACAACATTCATAGCTTTGTTATCATTAGACAATACAAACATGTTTTCTTTAGAGGTTACTCTTAAAAGAGCGACATTTAGTTGCGCGTCCGATCGCTGCTAAATTCGTAGTGCTATAGGGCGAAGCGCGGCCTCCTCGCGGGATTTTAAATCTGTGATATCTTCGAAAATGTTCATTTAAATTACATGCTGTAAACGGCCATATTGATCTATATTAAATCAACAATGTATTTAACGTACTTAATTGGATAAGAATTAATGCTATATTGTATAAAAATTGCTTCGAAAATAAGGCATTATTTTTCGTATAAAAGTAAATGACAAAAAATGCTATTGTGGGTTATCCATAAGAGATAGACATATACCATAGCGGACTTTTCTATAGAATTTTTCAATGAGTACAAATACTTAGTACATTATTTTGATAAATCTCGTAGGGTTTAGCCTGCGTTTGCAATGTAAGCGAAAAAAAAGTAATTATTTACGACATCACATAAGAAACCTCAAAAATTACAGTATTTCTCTACTCCATATTGAATATTATTATACATTCCTCTTGAATCACTCTATCTATTAAAAAAACCGCATCAAAATCTGTTGCGTAGTTTTAAAGATTTAAGCAGTCATAGGAATATAGGGACAAACAAAGAATGTGACATTGTTTTATACTATGTAGTGATAATCCCTATAGCATGATTCAATATTCACGCGCGATGGCTTATTATTAGCGTATTTCATATATAACTTTGGTGTTTCTATACCGATTTCAATGATTCTTTTTTTATACAATGGTTAATACTATTCACTTTTTTATTTAGGGATGACTGAGAGTGATATAAACGTATGAGTAGACAAATATAACCAGAAAGCTTCGAACTGCTAAGCTATCGGGAGTTACACGTGTTATTGTGAGTCAACCATAAAAGATAGACATATGCTGTCGTGGGATATTTTTTATATAATTTTAAGGAGAACATTTCCGTCATACATGATTTCTGTGTAGCTTTAACCATCAAGGTTGCACACGCGACGAAAGCTTAAAAAATGGAGTAACTTCTCCCGTTTTCCCGACATTTCCCTTCACTGCTCTGCTCCTATTGATTGTAGCGTGATGAAAAGTATACTATAACCAGCCCAGGAGTATGAAAAAAAATTGTACCGAGTTTCGTTAAAATCCGTCGAGTAGTTTTTGTTTCTATAACGGTTATACAGACAGACAGACAGACAGACAGACAGACAGACAGACAGACAGACAGACAGACAAAATTTTTACTGATTGCATTTTTGGCATCAGTATCGATCCCTAATCACCCCCTGATAGTAATTTTGGAAATATATTCCAGTTACAGAATTGACCTCTCTACAGATTTATTATAAGTATAGATTTAAGTATAGCCATGTCCTTTCTACGACTTGGTTGTCTCTGGAAGAGATCTATAGCTACTTAGCGATAAGAACGCCAGATTGTAATTTTTTTAATTATGCTCATTTTGTATATTTTTGTGGAGGTACTATAAAAATATAATTCATTCGATTTATTTATTATCGTCTTCCCTCACGTTATGAATTACGATCCGTGCGGGTATCGTAAGTAATATAAGTAATACAAGTAAGTATAGTAGATGCATAAGTAAATGCCTGTAAGTGATTACAGGCCTGCCTTTTGCTCCCTTAGTCTAGTAAAATAACACTATGGTATAGCCTGGTTACTAGTCCTTTTAAACACGAATTTTTAGTAATTTTTAACTTATTTCTATTTCATTCTATATTAAGCATAAAAGCTATAAGCAGAAGGCTGTCTTTTTTCAATATATGAAAATTAACGAGTGGGAGTGAGAAAAATTTAACGATTAATGTTTCGTTTTGGTTTTCGTCCTCAAACCAGTTTATCATTCCGCCAAATTTTTTTTTACCCGGTCTTAGGCACGTTTTTTGTGAACCATGAATTAATAATCTACCTGATAGGCAGGTATAAACTATATAGTCGGTTTTGTTTTTATTTCCCACTATTTTAAAAACTTTAACGGAGATGAGAATTTCCGTTAAACGGTTTATGTAGAATATAATAGCTATATTTGTGGGAATGGTTGCCTTTATTTTAAAATTATCAGGTTGATGATTTTTCATCAACATGATAATTTTATAAATAACTTTTTAATAATAACAATAACAATATAATTTTTTTAAATAATAACAGTTACTTACATAAGCCAAAATATAGAAATAGTTCATCTTTGACTGGTTGCATGTGTTTAGAAAACAAGCTTGAGTTTACAAACAATGGTTTTTAGCAAGTAGAGCCAGAAACAGCAAGTAGAGTTAACGATTCAAAAGCACTTATTTATAAATTTACTCGAATAAAGTATATTTTTAATTTGAACATAATTGTAAGCAAAGTTTTTTTAATTGTAAATTGACGCGTACAGTTTTTTAAAATTGTAATGAATGATCACTAAAAGTATTTACTTTGCAAGTATTTATTTGATACGGATAAATGTTGTGAATTATTTTAACGATTGTCTTTTCCCAGCTTGATGGTTTTGAGGCTATGATGGATTAAACACATACGTATTATACACAACATAATGATCTAGAGTTCCATGGAACGTCGCCTTGTGTATAGATTCTCGATAGTGGGGTGCCGCATTCAAGAAAAGCCGTCTTAACTAATAGATCTGATAATTTGGTATCCATTTTATTACATGCTTCTAATCAAAGCTGTGAAAGCCGAACGGTGAGACCGTGTGCCTTTCTCGAAGTTACATTAATGAAATACATACTAGTACTTTCAATCAAATTTTTAGTCATTTGAAATAGTTCACTTTCATTTTATCCACTCACGTTTTAGTGTGATTCTGTTAAAGAATCTTAAAACTCATAAGATATTAAGAAATTCTATTAAATTCAACACGTATTTTCCACGACCATTAGATAAACAAAGTTCTGAGCTTAATCTCCATTTAGATCACTTTATAAGTATAATTTCTAAATATTTAGCGAAATTTATATACTTTTCCAAGTCGTCGTATCATACCTCATACATAAACATCAGATGTCAAATCTGAATACGAATTGGGATAGAACAAACAAGTTTCCATGATTTTAAGCGTATAAAACGAATCTTATGCCTGTGTGGCAAAATATACTATCAATTACTTTAATTTATTATATATAAAACAGACTAAATTACTTTTATTGCCTAATTTCCTGTGATTAATATTCCCAGCGGTGGCGTAAATAGGCACGTAAGATAATTTTATTATAATTTTATTCGAGCATACTAAAATTGATAAAAAATTAGCTAACGGCTCATAATGTTGCACAATTGAAGAGATGACCAGAACATCGAGATTTATTTATCGATACAGTTAATCGATTTAATCGATACAGTATGCAGTACCTACTTTGATTTATGAGCTGTTATCTCGTGTCTTTGGTTCAATAGCACAGATGTATGCAGCTGTCTAATATTAATTGAATTTACTATTTACGAAGAAATTTTGAAATCAGTATACTTGAAAACACTCTAATATCGAACTGTAACATTTTGTACAATAATATTTCAAGTCAAAGGTGTTTATACGACCTATAAGTAACTTAAACAAAGTTAAATAATCAAATTTATATTTTATTTTTAGATATCTTCATTTAAATATAGATTCTATTGCGTTATAATGTATCATAGACAACTAACTACAAGCAAAGAAAACTATTCTACTGTAATGTCTGTAATGAACAGTCAAATGTCAACAAACTTAGTCTCTGAAAATTGGTATTTGTGAGTTGTATTTTTCTTAACCAAAAGTTTTATCATATAGCTTACATATGTAATAAGATACCGGGTGCTAGGTATAAGAATCAAAGTGCTATATCATCAAATAATAGGTATTTTTAAACATAATTTTTATACCTTCAAGTTGCAATGTTATTTTTTGTTTCAAATCGATTTCGAGCAGCTACTTCATTTTATATGTAATTAGTAAGTATTGACAAAAACTGGTAAAGGTGGATATCACGAATGAAAATAGGTTATACCTTTTTTAAGTTGGAGTTTATTACTGTCTTTAACAATGGACATATGGTTACTTGTTATTGATGGCTTAAGAAAATAAATGGCGGTGTAAATTTTAAACATAAATCAATATGATACCCGACGCGCAATGTAACCATATACGGCATCTGAAATAATTATATACTCGTCTGTGTGCCAGTTAAATGCATATAAAAACATGAAAAAATATAGAGAAAAGGAGCTATTACATTACTTTCATTATTAACTGAAATACGTCCTTTTCAAAGCTTTTAAAGCTGTTACAGCCTAGTGGTGACACTGTACGACTCTTTTGACAGTCACGGGTTCAAATCCTGAGCAGGCATCAAATGAGTTTTTATATTAAATCTTATGTGACTAATTAATACGTGAAATTTATCGCACACTTTTCGGTGAAGGAAACTTCGTTAGGAAACCTGCATATATCTAGAGAATTCTGAGGATTTGCGTAAAGCATCAATCTACATTGGAGCATGCGTGGTAGGTTGTGGTAGGTCTTAGCACCAATCCTTCTCTCCAAAAACGGAGAGAGGATGCCTATGCCTAGCAGTAGGATAATAACAGGCCGATGCTTGTAAGTACTTTAATACATCACTTCAACCTTCAACTTTTAAGCTGGAGAAATCTTAATTGTTACAAAATAAGGCCTTACTTATTGTACTTCCAAGATTATTCGGTAACCATAAATCGAATGCCAGTTACGTGCAGCTCTGAAGGTAAACCTACTTGAATCAATGGAGGTAAACACGCTATTGGAATTTCTCGAATATTTTCACTTCTTTTAAAACAACCGCATAAACTTTTGCAGACTTAACGGGGAACTTGCTTCGCCATATGAATTCAACGGTGTTATTTATTATTTCGTAACAATTTTGACCTCAATTAAACCAATTTAAGTAAGCTTTAATAATGACGTACACAGGTGCTCGTCAGATAGTCTCTCATTACGGGCTATATACATCTTTCTGGTGTTTAACCAAATTGTATGTTTCATGGATTTTTATTATATAAAACCACTTTATAAGTGAGAATTTTTTTATTGCCTGTTTTAAGCTGTGATATCCCAGCGGTTAAACCTTGTGACTCTTTTGAGGGGGCCATGAGTTCAAACCCCAGGAAGACACTAATGAATTTTCTATTAAAACTTATTTGTATAATTGATATCTGCAATTTATCGCACATTTTTAGGTAAAGGCAAATTATGGTGAGGACATCTGTATATCTCTGGCGCCTTCTGGTGATTGGGAGAATTCGAGAATTTAAAGAATTTGGGGGGATATGGGGTCTTAGGTCTTACACTTCACTCCTAAAACGGAGAGAGTAGGCTTTTTCCCGGCAGTGGGATAGGCCATTACTTTTATATCTGTTTTTTAATAGTACAAAGACGAAACTAGCCTTTGTGTGAAGTTTATCAAAATTTTAGCCGGTGCAATAGCAAGTTTTTTTCGGTGCTAATCTTAAGTTAAATGATAGCTAAAAAATGGAGAAAAGCATATTATAAAAAAGCTTCTTCATAACATTTAATTAAAAGGTACACTTGCAACATTGTCTACTACTATTTGCACCTTTCTTGTTCTGAAAGGTCTTAAGGTATTAAAAAGTATAATCCGTAATAATTCATAATAATAATTCACCGCTATGAGATATTGCCCAGTACCAGCCCAGTATTGTGTGGTTTAGGCACAGCTTTATTTCAAAGTTTTCCTCATTTCTTTCAAATATTTCGTTATTTAATCAAAAAGTTCACGACACAGCTTAATTTATCATTTCATGATAGTAGTATCAAACAAACTTGATGCCAATTAGACACTAAGCTAATAGATAGACCGTAAAATGCTTGTTACATGTCTGTTCGAAGCAATTGATATGCAAATTCACTGTTAAACGCGTTCACGTTTGCATTATTCATTGTTATAATTAAGACGTCTAACAACTAGGCAGAACATGTTGTGAACTAGGTAATTAAAATTCTAGGTAACCAATTAGGATCGATATGAACGACATTTCATTAGTAAAATGTATTTTAAACTTAATTTTTAAAGATTATCAGCTGAAACACTCAATTCGTTGTATATATTTATAACAGTAACTACTGACATCAACAACGTGCTACGAATATAAAATGAATGTATAATAGAAGAACTAATGGAAGTTGATATCAAAAAATTCAGCCCAAAATACACTTCAGGTCTGACGTCAAAGCCGTGTGTCGTGCAATTATTGACTGAAACCATATTCATATTTGACATATATATGTAGTATCGTGTAGTACGATTTTCATCATATTTCCCAACTCACTATGTACAATAAAAAACAAATTAGAAACAGAAAATCTTTATTTTATGATATCTAACAGATAAATGATGTTTTGTCACGCAATTATTACTTTATAAATTTAAGGCTTTACCATTTTATATCGAACGTAAATCTCTACAAGGATTTAAAGGAAATTTACAGTCTGTAAAACGACTTCATGTTCTCGATTCTCGTTCTGGTTCGATTACCGATTATGTTAAATAAATACCTACTAATTGTAATGAATAGAAACCATTAATTAGTTTAATCTCTTTTTATCTGATCAAATAATAGGAAATTGTCTATAAAATTGTTCTATTGACTAAAATCTTATTAATATAATACATTTAGAAAATTAAAACTATGCTATGATATCACTCTCGGGAAAAATGGGACAACACGTAGGAGTGCGCGCAATGTGAGAATGCATTTTACGAATGAATAAGGTAACCTTATTCATTGTTATAGTTTTTCTATTACTTATAATATTATCTAAAGCTGGAATCCACTAATCTTTAATAGTAAAAAATAGTCATCTTTAATAGTTACTATAACTATTAAAAATTACTATTTTCACTATTGATTTTAAATTTGTAAAAAAAATCCTATATCTTATTAGTATTTTTTCCTTAAGTTTTTGGTTAATTGTTTTATAAATTTCTTATTTCTTACTAGGTACTATATCACTTTATTTTTTTTATATTAAGTCTTGAAATTGTTAGTGATTTATATTTATACATATAATGGACTTACCGAAGCTTATTTTATAATGATTATTAGAAAAAGATATATGTAAGTAGTTGGCATAATAAATAAATAACTACTAAATAAATTGCTATAAGCTATCGTGATACTAAATTGCTCAGTATAATGATTTTGCCGGTAAGTAATCCATTCGGCGTACCACAAATCGTTGTCTTTGATCGAATTTCAGTACATAAAGCCTGGAAGAGCTTATATACTTTCATAGCAAACCTTTAACTTCTCGTTATCAAAGTATTATCGAGTTCGGACTTAATACCTAATCTCTACATCAATTATAGCTTCTATATCAGGACGATGTGGGTACCCGGCACTTTTGTCTTTGCTACTAGTCTAAGAAAAAGTTATAATCTAGGTATGCGCTACCGTTCGTGACTGCGATGACAAAAGATAATAAACTGGTTAAAGCCTCCGGCTAGTCGCAGTAAGCTTCAGTAGCCTGTGAAATATAAAGCCAAGTCTTGAACGTTGCCGCGAGGTGAATGTCTATCCAATTTATTCACATATAATAAGATTTTATCAACGCGTAGACATCTTACCAATAGAAATTGTTTATATTGACTGATAACAAAATCTCTTCCGACGAATATCATGAATTTGGCTAGTTAATAGAAAGGCTACTAATATGCAATAATAACTTTTCTTCAAACACGTACGAGTATATAGTTCAAACTCAACCTGTTATTGCAATCATCATCATCTTCCTGCCCTTATCCCACTCTAAGTGGGGTCGGCACAACATGTTATAAATATGCTGTCACATGATTTGGCTACGTTTTACGACCGGCCGCCTGCCTGACGTCAACTTACCTTTGTCGTATTTTACGACACCTTGGTAAGAAAGAGGGTGGTCTATTCTACTAAACCGGATACCACACGGTGGGTCAACTTACCTTAGTCGCCTTTTAAGACACCTCAGTAAGTAACGAGAAGGAAAACACCGTGAGGAAACCTGCATACTTTAGAGAAGTCTAAAGCATTATCAGTTTCAAATTGTTCAGCATAAGCAATCACCATTATCAATTTCAAATTATTCTTAAATTTCTTCTCTGCCCAAATCATAAGACATTCTACTAGTTATTTTAACCGTAACTAAGCTAGTTACGATCGTATATGATATATGTATCGTACAAGTAAGTGTTTGTCACTGGTGGTAAGTAAATCTGGTGAGTAAATCTGCAATTAAGATATGAACTGACGATTGTAGTGCAATTTGTGTGCACCTTATCTTTGCAGCACGTTTCAAATGGGTATTAGAATATAGCGACGAATGTTATACCCATTACAAATTATAAATTCAACATGTATTTCTACTACTGTCTGTGAGCAAAAAAAATTGTTTTGATACTTTGGTATATCTTTCTGATATACCTTTGTAACGGGAGTAATAATGGGGATAAGATGGGAGTGGTGCGGAGAGGTGAGGTGAGGTGAGGTGCGGAGAGGTGCGGAGCGGAGCGGAGAGGTGCGGAGCGGAGCGGAGAGGTGCGGAGAGGCGCTATTAGCATTTTTAAATAAATGTTCATAGCGCGGAGGTTTTATGTTGTCAAAAAAAGGAAAAGAAATTAAATTGATTTTGACAAATGAAAAAACGCTTCTTATTTCTATCGTAAAAAAATAATGAAAATATCGTATTTAATGCCTTAATATAAATGAGATTTCATAATTAGACTATAATTCTTAACGAAGAAAACAACGAGGTTTGACTGCCCTGTTGGCGTAGGTAGCAGTAACCCTGCCTTCAGCTCCATGGGTCAACGTTTCGATTCCCGCTCATTGCCAACATTTTCTTACAACAATTTGTTGGTTTTCGAGTCTGGGTGTACTTAAATATTTTTTTAAATTATGTGTGTATATATTTTACCAGCTGTCTCTCACTCATAATAAGAGTATTAAGTTACTTAATTTGGTGACTGACGTCTGTGTGTGAAAGTGTCCCATACATTCATAAAAATAAGAGTATTCTTTTTTTTCATCTATAACGATTTAATATAATTAAAATTAATTCCTCTAATTTTCTAACTGTGAGAGAAATAATAACATGTTACAACATGTTTTTAATACGACCTCCTTCATAGAGTTGGCGATTAATATGAAAAAGCATTGTGGCTGTCATATTTTTATGTGTCATTCATTGAGTTGTAGCGAAAAGAGTAAATGAGTTGACTTCGGGAAAACTGCTTTTTATTTATTGAATAAGAATAAAGGAGGAATATCGTCGTTTATTATATTCAGAAGGGGATGTAACCTAAACTCACAAATAGACTGGACATACGGAATATCTGGATATTTAAAGAGTTTAAAGAAAAGACAAATGACGATCAATATCTTGAGACAACACGGAGAGTGCGAATTTCATATAATTTGAGAAATAGTTGCGATATGCGATGCTATGGAATAAAAAATTGAGTTTTTATTGGAGAGATTAATGATGGTAATTGGTATTTGGTTAATTAATTCTGTGAGATCAACGTGACGATGTGCTATGTGAGGCCTTAGACGCGCCCGTGACTTTTGTTCGATGGAACTGTCAGCTAGAATGACGATTATTCTCTGGATCTTTCCAGTTGTAACGATTGTTTTCTAGACTGTGGACATCTGCAACGACTGTCAGCTAGGCTCTGCCTAGAAGTGGTGATTGTTCTTTGAGCGTTATCATTTGCGAGTCTGTTTACGTGTGTATCTGCTGAGTTGGTTGCCACTAATTGAGCTGTGTTATGCCATGACAATGATTGAGGGTGAGCTTGAGGTGCGAAATGCTTATGGTGCGAAAAGCTTAAGGAGTTGAGGAGTTGAGCTTAAAGAGTTGAGCATAAACCGTGAGCTTAGAGTTGAGCATAAAGCGTGAGCGTAGTCCTGTCATGTCATGGCATGTGCGGTTTTCTTTTACAGATTAAAAGAGCATGTATTGAGTTTCTTGCCGATTCTTCTCAGTACAATCAGCATTCCGAATCGGTGGTAGATTCATTCCCAGAAGTCAGCTTATGAGATTTGCGGGGTCGCAAATGTTGTCAGGATGGTCGACTGTTACAACATGTTTTTAATACGACCTCCTTCATAGAGTTGGCGATTAATATGAAAAAGCATTGTGGCTGTCATATTTTTATGTGTCATTCATTGAGTTGTAGCGAAAAGAGTAAATGAGTTGACTTCGGGAAAACTGCTTTTTATTTATTGAATAAGAATAAAGGAGGAATATCGTCGTTTATTATAAACAATAATGACTTACGTTATCAAAGTCGAGTGGACATATATATTTTTGCAAATTATTCCAAAGTTTTCTTCGTCGACAAATAAATGGCATATAAAATAGTTCTAAGAGCAATAATTACGATAATGCTTTTTTCAAAACAGTTTAATCTCCCAGCTAGGCGTCTCCCATTGTACGCTATTCTACCTACCCTGCGTGGGATGGTGGTAGTACTTCATAACTTCTACTAACAAACCCTTTGTGTGCGCGAGTTATTACCAACGCAACTCTAAACCCTGTCCTTACCCGCCGTATTTATACCCAGGACGAGTTATAACCGTGAGTAATGGAACTTATGTACCCGCTACATTATTCCATAGTAAATCTCCAATAGTGTCGCATTTACTATTTAAATGTATTCATCCGTGAGCTTATCCGGGCGTCATGCAGAGCCTTTTGCGTGGCGACTGTATGAATAATATTCGTATAAGCCGGCCGGGTTTCTTTGGGCACTGAATCGATACATTCATTATGTAAACCTCACTTTGAGTACTTATTCGCTGGTCTAGCGTTACTATGTCTGAATATTACTGAGATATAGAGCGTTTGTATTAAATATAATTTTACTGGAGGATTGTGAGTGGGGCAAGAGGTAGGTAAAAGCGTCACACAAAGTTACACACAAAAATGGCGTAAAAAGTTACAAAATATATATATATTTCTAAATATATAAATAAATAAATAAATATATATATATATATTTATTTATTTATTTATTTATTTTATGTTAGTATCTACATTAAATGTAAAAATTGTAACGATAAATAAATAAATAAATACCTAAAAAACACGTTAACAAATGTGAGCCGAAGGTGTCATAAAGTAGGAGCTTTTATTATTAGCATTAGCTATTCTATATTTTTGCAATCTACATAAATTATGTAATTAAATTGTATTAGATTTGATAATTATTAAATTATCAACGCGTAGGATAGAGAAGAAGGAATATAATTTAAAACATAGATATCATTGAAATTTAATATTGTAAATAATATAGGTACGTAATGATGATATTATGTAGAAGTATGGGTTCCATGACTTTAAAAAAAAATCCATATTTTAACTAACTTTAGGTAAAAAGGCATTTTCGTCATATTTCGTCTTTTTATAACTACTTAACTATCCCTATTATTAAAAAAATATTTTAGCTCAGGACAACCCAGCAAAATAAAATTATAATAATTAAATTCTGTTAATATTTACGAGTGAACAGACAGACATGCTAAGCGGGTTTATAAGATGTATCAATTACAACATTAACTGATGTTTATTGAATCTTGTTCAAGCACAACGAGCATTAACATCGATGTTTAGTTTACTTTAATCTTGCATCAATAAATAAATTTAATGTAAGTAGTGCACTAAGATTAATAGTTGAACATATTATCTTCAGGTGTCTAGTATTAATAGGACATAAAATATCTTTTTATTACTAGATATCTGAAGGATTAGTGAAATATATTCTTATATTGAAGTAATGAATAAAGGTCATCGAATCTTAATTCATGCTTTCTTTGAAATTTTTTATTAGACCAGATAAATATAAGTATTTGATATGAGGAAATATCCCAAACTGGAAAAATCCTGACATTTGCCTTTTCTAAAAATTATAAGCAAAAAAACTTAAAATTGGCAAAGAGAAAAATTTGCTCACAAAAGCTCGAGAGAAATGAAGTAAACAGAAATAAAACATATATTAAATAAAATTTAATTTAATTAATTTCTTATAGTTTACGTCAAATTTTTGACCACGTAATATTTAAAAACAATATAATTTCGTCTATGCATACGTGACATGTATTTAGTAGTTACTAGTTGTGCTCGCGGCTTCAATCACGTGAAAATTAGTGTTTCCCAAAGTATTTCCCGCGTAAATCCTGACCCACAGGAATTTTACCGTTTATTATACTTAAACCTTCCTCAAAAATGTCGCGAATTTTTAGTATTAAAAACCGTACTAATATCCATTCAGTAGATTCTAGGAAAATCGATCATATACAGACAGACAGCTGTTGGGGGATTTATTTTATAATAGGCTTGTGGAATATATAGTAATCCATTTTGTAACGGAGGAGAGCGTTGATCACTGCAACACAGTTTATACTTCTGCAATCACCGTTTTTCATTGTATTATGTACCCGTGTATTAAGACATTATTATTATTAAGACAAACATCTTAGTAGACTGAAAGTAATATATTCAAAAAGAAAATAGTGAAGTAATGTTATTCATAGCGGACGTACAAAGTGATGGGGACATATTTAGATAAAATATTTACTCTACAATGACAGGGAAGACTATAATGTTCTGAGAACAAAGAAGATTCGCACATCTTGTAATTTTGCGTTTGATACTCTTTGTGTCCAGTTAAAACGTATCAAATTAATGTGTTGGTTGGGCTTTGATCTGTTTGCCTTGAACGTTCATGATATGCAGACGGCCGTGCATTCAACAGCAGCTCTCTATGGCAGCAATTCATAAGAGTTAGCGATTGCAACTGTTTAAGATGTATTGACACATAACGTAAGTGTATTGCAGTGTGGATGTACAATTTTCAATTTTTATTATTTGAAACATCACATCAAAATATTCTTTATTGTACAACAAAAAAATACAATATGTACTAGAGAGAAACTATTATTTAAAAATTATTGTCAGTTGCACAACTGGCGGACTTATCGCTAAAGCAGCGATCTCTTTCAGGAAACCTGCTCATAATGAAATCGTGGAAACGTTTTTTACATTACAATTTAAAGTTTTATATAGGCAGTATGTACTTTTTTATTGTTATTTTAGTAGCAATTATTATAATACAGTACAATAGAATAATATATAATATAATATGATACACAATAATATACAACGTGTCATGAAACATAATATTATAGTAAATATATAATTAATATTAATAGCATTCAAACAATAGTTTGAATGCTATTAATATTAATTATATATTATAAAGTACAACAACAGTAAAGTATACAAGATAAGCTTTGGTACGTCTA
Organism: Morpho helenor; assembly: GCA_029227775.1. NCBI lineage: Eukaryota > Metazoa > Arthropoda > Insecta > Lepidoptera > Nymphalidae > Morpho > Morpho helenor. The sequence goes on from JARGCU010000020.1 coordinate 6,488,534, forward strand.
AATTTATTTATTATTGGTTATAGAAGAAAAATAATGACTATAATAGGTAAATGTTTGCACAGGTGGTGCACCGTGTTTGATCCCACAACCGTGTTTAATTTTACCATTTAGTAAGAGTTACGTGTGTTTCACTATCACATTGGTATTACATAAACTCGTATTAAAAATACTCTGAATTAAAAATACCTACTTGATTGTCCGCCTCTATAGGCATCGTACTGTTTTTAGATTTTTTTTTTTTTTTAATTTATTAGGTTTACCAACAGCTTTAACACTTAATTCTAACACATATTCTATTATACTATTACACTAAGTCTAAATGTAAAACTACTTAAAGGTAAACACCACATGCAAATATAACTCAAAGCAGGTGAGGTACATTCATGATTGTCAAGCAAAAATCAAGTATCGATAGAAGTTTATTAACGATAATTTGAGATCCTTAAATTGTCATAAATCATATAAGATAAGGCAATTTTTCTTTGCATATATTTAAGTAAATTAAAACACTCTGAATGTTCCTGACTTTCACCACACACATATGGTTAAATGAAACTTGTGGAATTTATATGGGCTTTGTGTAGGCACGTGTTTCATGATATTGCGCTCTTGATTGCTCTTCCTGTTCTTGGCCTTCTATACAGATATAATAATCTGAAATAAGATGAACTTTTCATAGCGAAGATATGAATAACATGAAAAAAATGACAAAATTTGTGTAGATAAGGCAAATAATTTAGAAAAAAGAGTTCTATATTATATGATTGGGCAATATAAGACTTCGTCTGCAAAATGACCTATAAAACTTTGCCGTCAGACTTAAAAATAATTTCTGGTTAAATCACCTAAGGAACATCACAAAGACATGTGTTCTCAAATTTATTTCAATTACTAATATGTAATCTTAATAAAATTCATAAGTATTTACATAATTTTTGTTCCATACATAAATTATTCACTATTTTATTCTGTCTATTTGTAATAAATGTGAGAAAATTAAGCATAAAAAATTTTCGTGATGACAAAATTTCCTTATCTCTTAAACGAGTTTTTGTAATGCCACATTCCGAGCCTAACCTAACCTAACCGTCACAGAATATAAACGAAACTTTAAAAAACATACATCTCCATCAGTTCCCTTTATCTAGCCGATCTAACCTTGGTGAATAAACTTAGTAAACGTGACATTTTTTTTACCGTCGATTAATTTGTATAATATCATGGAGAGCCTTAGAGTAAGTTATCATTACTTAGGGATTAATAATAAATTTAAAAAAATAAGATGTGCTGCTCAAGAAAACTAATATTTAATTTATTACAATTAGAATGTAGACATTGTCTATATAAAATTTGGTATAACATAAAAGACTTAATTCTGAAGTAGTTCTTACTAAAATTTTAAAATATTGTATTTCTATTTGTATTTTTTTTACGTAGTTAGGGATTTCATTAAGACAAATTTCAAAGTATAAATAATTGAAGTTGATAATAAAATCGGTTAAAATTATTTTAACTTAAATTAATAACATTTGAGGATCTTCTCAGTTTTATGTGATTTTATAAGTAATTAGTACTTTTATTCAATGGATAAACACAAAGCAATATTTATATATTAAATATTAGGCTATAAAATATCATCATCCTCCTGCGCTTATCCCACTCCAAGTGGGGTAGGCTCAACATATTATAAATATGTTGGCAGGTGATTTGGCTAAGTATTTTACGACCAGCCGCCTGCCTGACGTCAACTTACCTTAGTCGTATTTTACGACACCTCGGTAAGAAATGAGAGGTTATTCTACTCAGCCGGATACCGCAAGGCATAATGTACACAAAAAGTTTTTCATTTTATCCCTTGATCAATGCTATTTACAATAATGCGACATTACTGTCACGAAGCGAGCCGTCAAGACATAATTTTCAATTTGCGTTGCTGCCCTCATAAACACGTCAACATACATCAGTGTTATAGAAGCTAATCAGAAATGAATGCAGCATGACTAGGACAAACTGAAATATATAAGGAACTTTATTGCACGGTGTAATGATATAATTAATTGCACAGACTTATTGATATTTAAAAGTAGTGTAAGGTTTGATCAGCAAAGTAGGAAAATAATGTATATGTAAATAGTAAAGTTTACGATAATAAAGCGTGTGATAGATAAAAAAAAGAATAGAAACAGAATCGAACAAAAGATAGAGAAACAGAATGCTCAGACAAGCAAAGTTGTTTCTCAAATCGTTTGATACAAGGAAGTCTAAACAGCTGATGTCTCAGAGCAGGGAAAATGTAGCATTTGTAACAGGCATTACAATTGGGCACTGCCTGTTAAACAGACACCTATCAATAATGAGAATAACAGAAGATACTGCGTGCCCAGTGTGGAGAGGAAGAAACGAGTCTAAATTCTATAACCGCACTGTACGTCATAGGTTAAAATATCATCCCTACCATCTGGATGCTTGGCGATCTACTACAGTGCGGTTCTCAAATAATTTAATTCCGCGCACCACAGTTTTATGGAACGATCTCCCTTTGGCAGCGTTTCCAGATCAGTATAACATGAGCACCTTCAAAAAACGTATTTTCCACCATCTTAAAGGACGGCAACGCACTCGCTCTGCGAGAGGTAGTGGGCGGCGGTAATTACTTTATTAGTAAGCCGCATGCTCGTTTGCAATCCTATGCCATAAAAAAAAAAAAAAAAAAGTCTTCACCTAATGGCTGAGTGCCCTATGTACTCGCTGGTAAGTTGGGAGATACTAGGTAAGGATGAAATTGAAGTTGAGGATCTGACAAATATCCCCTTCAGGGATATTATCAGGTTCGTAAGAGCTACGAGTAAATTACAGCAGGTGACACTGTCGGGACAGCAGTGAAACCCTAGTCCCAACATGGGGAAATGGGTGGAAAAGCCTGGAATAGGAGCTGACCACCCGCCCTGCACCGACAGGCGTCCCCGAAATTAGATAGATAGAAATAGTAAAGGAAATAGTAACAATAAGAGATGACATTGCGAAAAGGGGAACTAATTTTTGTAATATCTTCTAAATCTCGGAGGAGCGTATAATGGCTATTAAATGTATAAATACCTGTCGTGAATAAGAAATAACTTTTAATCAAATAAAAATTCTATTTTTGTAGTACTAAAACTGACATTTAAATTCATAATTGCCTGGGAGTCTAAGAATAATTACTTTAGTAATCTGTATCTAGTCTGAACTACTTTATAAAAAAAAAATACCATTTGCTTCCTCCGTTAATATAAAATATTCAGATTCGTTTTAACATAGTTTTTGAATTTATATAAATAATTACCGAGGTGTCGTAAAAGGTGACTAAGGTAAGTTAACCCGCCGTGTATCCGGCTGAGTAAATTAGACCACTCTCGTTTCTTACCGAGATTTCGTAAAAGAGCGATTAAGGTAATTTGACTCGTCGTGTGGTATCCGGATGAGTAGAATAGACTACCTTCTTTGTTATCGAGGTGTTGTAAAAGGCGACTAAGATAAGCTGACGTCAGGCGGGCGACTTGTCTTAGAATACCTAGCTAAATCGTGTGACATCGTTTTCATAACATGTTGTGCCCACCCCACTTGGAGTGGTATAAGGGCAGGAGAATGATGAATTGAAAATAATGAATATGGAAGAATTACTATAGAGAATGTTTTCAAATTTTTTTTTTTTTCAGAATTCACTATATGGTGTTAGCCCTAACGGCTTTTACAGCGTCACCGGGCGGGACGGGCGAGCGCAGAAGCATCGCCGAAGTTGCGAAATGCGGAGAGTAGAGCGCAGAAGCTCTACTAGCGTCGGGGAACGTCGTCCTAAGGGTGTCTCCTGTGAGCCCGGACCACGGCTTAGGACGACGTGTAGTGGAGGGCTGATGGTATGACTTTGATTAGTCAATACGACGACGGAAGGGTGGTAAGCCACGACCAACCGATGTCAGAAATCTGGGAATAATTTATAGAATTTGGCGTTACTTTGCGGAGGTCCATAATACAAAACTAATGAGAATATTATTTTGATATAATCCGCGATAAAGATCCGCGATAAAATTTTTAGCGCGGATTATAGAAAAATAATATTCTCATTAGTTTTGTTTTAGTATTGGAGAATAAGTTTATCAAACTATAAGCGGCCATAACCATATGCTGCCCTTTTGAATGATGATCATTAATTAACTTTGGCCTTAAGTCTGATAGTTCAATTCATAAAATAAATTTATGATATTTGGAAGTGTACTTAATTTATTGAAAATTATCATACAATTTATTGAGAGATATATTTGATCGTATATTTGATTTATGGTTGTTTTTTATCAATTACCATATCGAACTAATATTATCAATACAAACAAAATAAAATTTGTTGGTTCGGTAAGTCTGGGGGTATATATAAGTATGTTTTAATAATTATTATTGTATATATTTACCTACCAGTTGTCTGTCAATCATAACATGTCATGGATGATTTACTTTGCAGATAGTTATGTGTATAATTGTCCCATATATACTGTTATTATTATAATATTAATATTATTAAAGGGACTTTACCGTATACTGACTATAATGTTTAAACTCCATTTTTACGATCCACGCTTTTTAAAGTATGCAGACAAGAAAAATTAGACAAAAAAGCTTATTAGCATTATAGTAGAAAAAATACACTTAAGTAAAGCATTTTTACATTGCGCATTATATAAAGTTTTAAATAAATTAAATCTAATAACTAGCTAAAACTTTTTAAGTAAACTAAAATAGGTCTTAGATAAAGTATTATTTCATTACTAATTACATTAATAATTCATAATTTTACATTATGAAAAAAAAAGCATTTATAAACGTCGTGTTTTACAATCTTTAAATTTATTTTATATCTTGAAAGAAGTGAGTTTTAAATACAACATATTCATGTTATTTGCGGATAAACATTATTTAAAACTAACTTAAACTGTTATATCCAGCAAAGTAATTCTAAGTTTCATATAATTTACTACTTAAAGTTTCCTTATTAAGTCCTTAAGTCTTATATACTTGTCTTTAAAGCACTTAGTTTAATTAAAGTTTTCCCCGAAGCGCAGTGCAATTACTCGGCCCGTGTAAATGCAAATAAGTTTGAAGCACCCATGTTGTTTATGTCGGCCACTGAGAGCGTTTTCCGAAATTCGAAATACGTAGCTGTTTGGCTGTGTTATAATTCGTATGGGCGTGTAAATATAAAGATACCTTTCCACTTACAAGCTTATAAATTCACTAGCTTTTACCCACAACTTCGTTTGCGTGAACTGTTGTTGTGTGATAAATCGATAATTGATGGCGTTTTCCAATGTCACCCTATTCTATAGAATTAACAGGATTTCTATAGCCTATATGTTATTTCGATGTGTAATGAATAATTGTGCCAAATTTCGGCGTATTCGCCGTGAAAAAGTAACAAACATACATCCATACTCACAAACTTTCGCATTCATAATATTAGCAGACATTGTTATTTCTTTATAAAAAATCCTTCAAAACAATTTTCTTATAACGGCGATATTTTCTAAAAAAACATTCTAGCACATTCGATACTGCTCTCACTAAAGATTTGAAATAAAGAAATTGTTATTTCAAGTATTTTAATTTTAATTAGTAAAAGTCGCTGCTATATTCTATTTTGCATTAAAGTTATCTCTTTGACTGATTCAGAAATAATTACAACGTGCAATATTTTGTAACATACAATTATAATTTTTTTAATACAAAAGTAATGATAAATTTTTTTAGAGTGGACAATCAGGTATGAAAACGAATTGTCCATTCTACATTTAGCATTATATATATTTTCTATTTTACTTCATAGCGGATTATAGCAAAATAATTTTATGATTACTTTTGTATTATGGATCTCCGCAAAGTAACGCCTAATTCTATAATTTTTTTTATATTACTTTCAATATAAATAATGCGATATACACTCAATATGTAACGATTAAATTTAAGATTTAGATTAATAAATAAAGGGTAAGTTACGAATACGATTCAAAATTGCCCGAGTTTTTATTTTTGAACCTAATTGAAACTATATGTGTTTATACAATTGTTACATTTAGCGTCAATTTTAGTTATAGTGTCACTATAATTTTTAGTTATAGTGGCAGTGCTATGCAAATAACAAAGAAAATTTACCTACCTACGTATAAAAAAGATATATTATACCTAAAAAAAAAATCATTATTTATTAATAGATAAAATACACTTGCTCTTTCTTTTATTTATAGTCGTTAGAGCGTAACATAGTACAAATAGTAGGAAAAAACGTATGAATAATAAAGTTTCCGTTTTTCCTCCCAGACAAAAAAGCACGCAGCATCTTATAGAGAATATTTTAATAATTAAGTTGATATACCTAACAATAATCATCATTCTCCTGCCCTTATCCCACTCTAGGTGGGGCCAACACAATATGCTTTAAACATGATGTTAAATGATTTGTCTAGTTTTTTATGATCGGCCACCTACCTGACGTCAACTTGCATTAGTCGCTTTTTACGACACCTCAGTAAGAGAGAGGGTAGTCTATTCTACTCAGCCGGATTCTACACGGTAGGTAAACTTACTTAGTCGCCTTTTACGATACCTCGGTAAGAAATAAAGGTACTATTTTATTCAACCGGATACCACACGGTGAAAAATAATTTATTGAATGGGTTGAAATATTTTCAGATTGGTGTGATGAATACGGCGCTTAAGAGGAAACTTCTATGTGTGTTTCTAATTTCAAAAAGTTTTGTGTTAGACACATCAAAACTTGTCCTCTTAGGTCTTTACCGCAGTTCAACGTATATACCGCAGCGGTAACTTTACAGACGCCGTTAGAACATTCTATAATTATGAAAACAGTTTAGCTTGTTGAAATACATATAAAATCATTTTCCTGCCCTTATCCCATTCTAAGTGGGGTCGCCACAACATGTTATAAGCATGTTGTCACATTTGGCTACGCATTTTACGACCGACCACCTGCCTGACGTCAACCTATCTTAGTCGTATTTTACGACGCCTCGATAAGAAAGAGGGTGGTCTATTTACTTAACCGGATACCATACGGTGAGTCAACTTAACTTAGTCGCCTTTTACGACACCTCATTAAGAAATGAGGGTGGTCTATTTTACTCAGCCGGGTACCATACAGCGGGTCGACTTACCTTAGTCGCCTTTTACGACACCTCGGTAAGAAAAGAGGGTGGTACTAAAATACATATAAAATTGTTACAACAATGTTTTTAATACAACCTCGTTCATAGAGTTGGTCATTAATATGAAAAAGCATTGTGGCTGTCATTTATGTGTCATTGAGTTGTTGCGAAAGAGTAAATGAGTTGACTGTGGGAAAATTGCTTTTTATTCATTGAATAAGCATAAAGGGAGAAATATTATCGCTTTTTATAAAATATTAATCAATATCACTATCAAACAATTAAAAATAACCACTGATATTCATATCTTGAAGGTTTCGGAATGTTTATGGGTTTCAAAATATTTTAGCACGTCCGTGAAATTGTTAATTTCGACTTACGTAATAAGTTACGCTCGACATTGAATAGCGTATTTCATACTTGAACGCCTATAAACGGCACAAAATCGCAGGATGAAATTGATCTGATGGATTCCTCTCACCTTATAACTACGACGTATAATGACGTGCTCGCGAATAAAAATTAATCGGCATTTGTCAAGGAGGTCCGGTTATTATTGTACGTGTAAAAAATTTAACGGTTGATTAATCTTCACTTATTGCTGGTTTTTGTTGAGGTGAACTGATACGCTCTTTTATTTACTATCCTTTCACGACCGTAGATTTATGCATTTATTTTGTTTTTAATTTATGTATGATTTTAATGATTTGTTTTTTTTCGTTTTTGTTTTTTTATTATTAATAAATATAAATATAAATATATGGGACACTTACACACACGTCCGTCCCCAAAGTAAGTAACTTAATACTTGTGTTATGGATGAGAGACAACTAGTGAATATATAGATATATAATTTTTAAATACATACTTAAATACAAATATACACCCAGGCTCAAAGAACCAACCAATTCTTTTTTTTTTAATAGAATATGTTGGCCCTCGGCGGGACCCGCGACCCGCGGAGCTAAATACAGGATCACTACCCACTGCGCCAACGGGCCAGTCAACACAATGAATGATTATCACAATGAATCGTTTAAATTGAATTAAACATCTTTAAATACTTTTTTGAAATTGTATATAGATAACCAATCATTAGTTATAATATCATCATCATCCCTCTGCCCTTATCCCACTCAAAGTGGGGTACCTGTAACCTGCTATTTTTTTATTGATGGCTCGTTACAGACCGTTATCTTCGCAACCGCATCTTCAAAGGATCGTACTGAAAAAACGTACATAGTTTATTACTTTAAATATATCGGATAGACGGTTTAGCGTTTAAAATAAATTTGTAAAAAAAATCCTGTATCAGCAATATAAGTCAGACTTGGTGAGTGCTATAGTTTGATTAATAACTGAGGTTCAATGACCCTAAGGCTAAGAGAAGGCTGATAAAAACTGCTTCACCACAACTTGAATCTACAATGCTTGATATCTTTTATGCCTCATTTACATTCACAGGTCATTCGCGCAAGTTATCTTGTGTATCAATTAAAGTAAGCTATTTTTGTAACCTCTGGCTGTTATTTATATAGCATTTAAAAATTGTATATAATTTAACTGAAAAAAGATCTCTCAATCTTTGTCTTTTAAATTTAGTTAATTAAAACACGGTGCATGGTTGTGGTGATATATTAAAATGCTCATACAGTTAATTAAATAAATGTAATTATAAAACATTATTTTTATTTTTGTATCTGGAAATATTTCTAAGTATTTTATTTACAGATGCTTTTTGATTTTTTATGACTTAGGATCAATACAACTCATTTCTCATATTCTTTATTCGTCAATTTCTTCATAATCCTTCTAATCAAAAATTTGGCTTCTCCTTTTCCCGACCGATGTCTAATATTCAAAGGTTTCCTAAACTATTTAATCTACCAGCTTTACACGAGAATTTTGATGTCGCGCGAGTATATCTAACTACTTAAGAAATCTACCAACGTTGCGTTTTTAGACAATATAATTGATCACATAAATATCTTAAGGGTAATCTTGTAGCAAGTCGAGTAATACATAATGGTAAGTTATTGAAAAGTTAAAGTAAGCATTTCAACACTACGAATAAATCATTTAATCTCAATCTCTGTACATATATCAATTCGCGCATCACGCATTAATGCCTTTAGGAAAAATATAGGATGCACCAGTCGTAAATACGTTCGTAGCGGGTACGCTGGGCGCAGCGTCGTCGCTCAACGTGACGTCAATTAGTATACGACTCGTAAACATGTACGGAGGTGAAAAGTTATGGTGTGCATTTATTTACAACGTTCACTGATTCTCATGATGAATGTTTCCTTATACCGTTTTCTGCAACTCACGTAATTAAGATTCGTACCTCAGTTTTAAATAGGTACCTTCTTATATGAAATCGGGTCTCGGTTTCCAACCCTAGGCAATACAGTCTATAAAAACTTATATGCCTAATAGATATTAACAATTTATCACACACTTTTCGGCGATAGGAAATATCGTGATGATGATCTTTTCTCTAATAAAATTCCACAATCAATTTTATCCTTGCCACAGCATTTTAAAACTATAAAACTGATAGAGTAAATCTACTATATAGATGAGGATTACATAGATGATAAATAAGTATGCATGTACCATTCTTGCTTCTTGTTGATATGCTACTCTTCCACCTTATACGAGACAGCAATAGCAAAATGTACCTAACTAGTAATATGAATTTTAAGAGCTACGCCGAGTTTCTTGCTGGCTCTTCTCGGTAGGACAACTTTGCGGACCAGCAGTACAGTTGACGATTCAAAAGCACTGGTTTACAAGTTTACTTGTATAAAGAATAATTTTAATTTGTATACCTCCGGGAAATTCTAATATGTGTAACCGAACACTCTGCAATAGAGCTGCGTGAATACAAGCTATTAAACAAATTAACAAAACAAATTAAAACAAAAAAGTATACCTGAAAAAAGGGAAATGATAACTTTGATAGACCCCCTCATGAGACAGACGAACTAATAGAGTAAGTGATATCTATTGGTTAAAATATTATATTAATATAACTTCTTATATTACTCATAGAACTTGGTAAACTAAGTAGACGTATCTGGTAACGACAGACCTACAATACATTTTCTTTAATGTGTTAATATGCTGCAATTTTTTACAGCGTCAGTGGAATATATAAATAAGGGCACGATCATAGTCTTGGGTTCAAAATACGGTGAGGGTATTCCGTAAAATCCACTAGCATTAGGAAATGTTGTCCAAATGATGTCTTTAGTCAGACCGAATATCTAGTTTAAGGCTAAATGTAGTTTAGGGATTCCATCAATTCCATTGATGACGTTAAATTAGATTAGCTAAAAATAGTCTGGCGTAGGTATCCTTGAAAAAATGGAGTAAATTTAAAGTGTTAGTCCTTCGTTAGGAACAACAAATGCAAATTTTAATTCATCAAAAATTGGATACAGTTGCACTGCAGTAGCATAACGAAACTTTATCGTTCCAGGACAAGCAGTAAATAGTGGTAGCACCAATTTATGAAATACACGAGCTAGTTGTAAATTCACAAGCTATTGCGCCGTACGCATTGGGCTGACGCGTTTCGCTGCATTTCGAAAATTGAATACGGACATTTACGATTTACAGCAACAACCGCATACTTAGTGTTGCCAGATCATAAGAAAAAAACAGGACAAATATCAAAATGATGGACAATCGCTGCCGCATAAATTCGTACAAACTACATTCTGATAGTTATTCACATAACGATATATGATACAGCTGAATCACAAAATTTAATCGTCAATGATTTTTAGATTCCGAAAATATCCTTTATTAAAATTTATTTAAAATTTATGAATATTCGATAAAGGTTCCTTAAAATTTTTTAAATTGACAACGAAAAGAAAAAAGATAACAATGAACCTTATATCTGTATTTACCGTTCATAAAATAAATATCATATTTTCTTATATTGAAAACAAGAATTATTATTTTATTCATCTTATTAATTGTTTTTTGTCCTTATCTTGTGTAAATAAAATATGATGTAGTATTGCAATAATTAAAGTTTGAAATAAGAAGTTTATCAGACTATATTTTATACAAAGTATTAAATATGCAGTAATTAGTGACTAAAAAACTCCATGTCTCCAACCGTTCATTTAAAACTAATATAGCTGATAGGCTTTTTAGCAGCCTTAAACAAGGTTCCCTTTTTAAAGTCTCGACTAGAATCTAAAATATGGCAACACTACTTTTAACAGTCGGCATATTTTTAATTATTTGATCACACAACACTGATAAATCAGCGCTTGTAATTGGTCGACGTTTGTAATTAGTTTATTTCATTTCGCGCACGCCCTCAAGTAATTAGTTCATGCATTTTAATTCAAAAGCAATCTTTGAGGCGTAATTTGATTTAAAATAAGGATTTAGAATCTAAAATAATGTTTCTTTACATGCACGTAGTAAAGATTTACTTAATTATAATCATTTACATAAACTGGTAACACCATATGCAATGCATATGGTGAATACATTATGCGACGCACCTTAGAAGACTGGACAGGTGGTGTAAACATTGGTGGGGTGAAACTCACCAATTTACGATACGCGGATGACACCACACTGTTTACTACGAGCGAAGCTGAGATGTCCGCTTTATTGAACAAGATGGAGTCCATCAGCAAGGAAATGGGCTTATGTATGAACAGGTCAAAAACTAAGATCATGGTGGTTGACAGAGCTCACAAATTGCATCTAACTGGCGTGCTTGACCTCGATCAGGTCGAAAATTTTATTTACCTGGGCTCCAGCATCACAAACAATGGCTCCTCAGAGTTAGAAATCCGAAGACGCATTGGCATGGCAAAGTCGGCAATGTCTCAGCTGCAGAAAATATGGCGGGACCGCAACATTTCACGAAAAACCAAAATCCTCCTGGTTCACACACTCGTGTTCTCCATTTTTCTGTATGCTTCTGAGACATGGACTATCAAGTCTGCTGACAGGAAACGCATTGACGCCTTCGAGATGTGGTGCTGGCGTAAAATGCTGGGCGTATCTTGGACTGAGCACCGGACCAATGTATCAATACTCAAAGATATAGGAGTGACCACCAGGCTCTCAACTACGTGTCTCCGTAGAGTCCTAGAGTTCTTCGGACATATTGCTAGGAAGACTGGAGACAACCTGGAGAGGTTGGTGATCACTGGTTCGGTGGAAGGGAAAAGAGGCAGAGGCCGCAGTCCAACGCGATGGTCCGACCAGGTAACCAAGTCGCTTTCTTTAAAAGTCCACGAAGCCCTACAAGTCGCAGGAGATCGCAAGACTTGGAGATCAATTATCCATGAGAAAGTGATCCGTGGAAAAGGTCACGACCCTCAGCACTGAGGAAAACGACGCAAGGAGGAGGACATAAACTGGTTTAGGACGAAACCTTTGAAAAAAAAATTATCCATAACTACCCGTTATCTATCCCGTTTCGCGACGCAACCTTATAATATCATCTATAATTCTCACATCGAACATTATAACTGATTGAAAGATGTATTTTTTTTTTATAATATTGGCAGTTAACATTATTATAAAACCAAATTTTTATTTCTGTGGCATATCGTTCTAACTCTTTGATTATATAAGTCAAGCAACTGGAAAACAAAAAAATGATCATCATTCTCCTGCCCTTATCCCACTCTAAGTGGGGTCGGCACAACATATAATAAATATGTTGTAACATGATTTGGCTAGGTATTTTACGACCGGACGCCTGCCTGACGTTAACTTACCCTAGTCGTCTTCTATGACACCTCTGTAAGAAATTAGGGTGGTCTATTCTAATCAGCCGGATACCACACTGCATAAAAAAATGATATTAAATAAGCCACGGTGAACTAATAAAATAATTACCATAAACAATTCTGGCGTAATGAAAATAGCATTCAAAGTTTATACCGACTGCAAACGCATTTAATCTCAGATTTATCTATTAAATTTATAGTAACGAATGTGATGTAGTAACATATTTGCTGTACGAATAGATTCATAATTAGACACCTCTATAAATACTAAAAACTAGGCTTAATTTTTTTAGTAGATTGTTCCAGATTTCTAAGGTTACTACTTAATTTAAAGATTAGGCGCTACTTTGCAGAGATCCATAATACAAAATTAATAATAAAATTATTTTTCTATAATCCGCGATGAAGTAAAATAGAAAAAATATATAATGCTAAATGCAGAGTGGACAATCCGTTTTCATACCTGATACATGCAGTATTCGTAAAAACACATGCACAAACCTCCGCGATTTTGTCGTGGAGTCTATCTCCTGACGATGCTTCGGTTACGGAGCGTAACAGTTGTTGAGATTGTGGTGGTGAATATGTGCAGTGCTTGTCTATTGTTGTGTTATCGGTGTCGGGTAGTGCATGAGTTTTTACAAATTCTGCATGTATCAGAACGAATAGTACACTCTACATTTAGCATTACATATACATATTTTCTTTTATCGCGTACTATAGCAAAATAATATTCTCATTTGTTTTCCTGAGTTTTCCTTTGAAAGCTCGCTTTTTCAAGATAATAAAATAATATAAGAATATATCAGGTGTATAGGATTCTTAAAAAGAGCATATGCCATTTTATACGAGTTGACAGCGAGACGAACTTAATTTAACTATTAAATTTAAAATAGATATGTAATTTGCAGAAGTTGGGAATTTTAATTTTTAATTTTACTGCATTGACATTTAAATTTCTATCAATATAATAATATATTATTTCGCTAAATCAATATTAAAACAATAACCGATGAAAACTACTCATAAAATACTGGTTGATGAAAAGGAGGTTATTAATAGTGTTATTTATAGTTGGACAGGTCAATATTTTCATATTGAGATATTATTTAACATAAACATTTGATAATAAAGCCAATGGGCGTGCAGTTGATTTTTAATTAATAGTTAAGATATACAGCGTGGCAGATAAGTTCTTTACAAATAGGTAAATGTCAAGTTTTCTCACGATTTTTTCCTTTAGAATTACATTTGGATACTTGAATAAGTTTTTTGAAATTTAATATATCTATTTAATTAAGATAAATGATGTTGTATGTAAATAAATTATAAGATAACAACTGAAATAGCTTTGACATGTCTTTCGCTACGTTATATTTTATTAAAGTAAATATATTATTCTTGACTAGATATTGGCAGGATACCAGTTTTAAGTGGAATTATGTGTTTAAATTTTTCCTAACCGGTTGCCCACTAGATACATAATTAAATACTTTCCTTAGACTATTTACATACGATATCATGTATTTCGAACATACGTTCGTGCATGTTCTGTGGAGTAAGAACATTTTTAATACTGATGTGGTAATAGGAGGTAAGGTATCAAAAGGTAGCTAGTATGATAATATATATAATACTGGCGTACCGCTCCGGCTTTGCACAGGTATAAAATATATAGCCCATGCCACTCAGTGAACTCAGTCACTCAATGCCCTCCTCGCGGCATTTTAAATCTGTAATATCTTCGAAAATGTTCATTTAAATTATATGCTCTAAACGGCCATATGATCAATATTAAATCAAAAATGTATTTAAGGTACTTAATTGGATAAGGATTAATGCTGTATTGTTTAAAATTGCTTCGATAATATGGCATTATTTTTCGTAAAAATAAAATGACAAAAAATGCTATTGTGGTTTATCCAGAAGAGATAGACATATACCATCGCGGAGTTTTCTGTAGACCTTTTCAAGGTGTACAAATACTTAGTACATTATTTTGATAAATCTCGTAAGGTTCAGCCTGCGTTTGCAATGTAAGTGGAAAAAAATTCATTATTTACGACATCACATTAGAAACCTCAAAAATTACAGTCTTTCTCTACTCCATATTGAATGTTTATACATATAAACCTTCCTCTTTAATCACTCTATCTATTAAAAAACCGCATCAAAATCTGTTGCGTAGTTTTAAAGATTTAAGCATACATAGGGATATAGGGACATGGGGACAGACAGAGAAAGCAAATTGGTTTTATACTAAGTATTGATGTATAAAAAAAAATTCATAAAGAAAAACAAATGGTATATTGTATGACTTATCTTTAATGGCGATGTCACACCACTATGCTACGTCTACAAAAACTTATAGAATTTTATTAACGTGTGAAATTAATTAAAGAATAAAATAGTATATATTTTGAGACTCCTTTATAATTATTAAAAGTAATTAATTAACTGTACATTTACCAGCATACGATTTTATTATATTTTATTTTTATAATGACTGCAGATAAGGAACATTATAACATATACAGTAACAAATATACTTAATTGTGACTACTTATTTACTTATAAGAATAGCGTTAGTACGGTATCTATAAAAGGATGAGTAAACGAAAAGTAAAAGTAATTATTTAATGATTATTTACTGTTTCCATTAATGGCGTGTCCGGCTGAATAGAATAGAACACCCTCATTTTTCACCGAGGTGTCGTTTTTGGTGACTAAGGTAATTCGACCCACTGTGTGGTATTCCTCTGAGTAGAAAAGACAACCCTCTTTGCTACTGAGGTATCGTAAAATACGATTAAGGTAAGTTGACGTCAGGCAGACGGCCGGTCGTAAAATTCATTGCCAAATCATGTGACAACATAACATGTTGTGCTGACCCCACTTAGAGTGGGATATGTTGTGTATGTAGGTGGATGATGTTTACTGTTTTCATTAAAGCCTTTCTCAGCTATTATAACAAATATCTAATAATACCTTTAAAAAAAAGTAAAGTAACGGTCGCGTACAATCCCCCAACTGGGCATAGGGCTAATTCATTTTTGGAGAGAAGAGTTAACGCTAACACCCACCACGCTACTCTAATGCGGATTGGTAGGCAACACATACTCCCTAAATTCTCTAGAGATACGCAGATAACTTTGGAAGACTAGAACGGATAAAAGGAGAAATAGAGTTTTGCAATACCTCCGTATTCTCAATGTTACAACAAATTGTTATCAAACAGATTTTTAAATTAACTTAAAAAAGAAGTTTATTTATGAAAGGTATCTAAAAACATGAAAGGGCATATGAAGTTTCCCTTTTTCCTTTGTTTTTCTGCCGACAGTACAAATCGGTTTGCAAAGCAAATGATAAGCGGAGAGAGTCGAGCGTCCGTTGACATTTTTATTGCATAGATACCGCTGCGATAAATAACTTCGGGGTGCGTTTCTCTTAGATTGTCTATTTTGAATGATTCAAGTGATGATTACAAAAACGCCGCACATATAGCAGATGAGGTCCCAGTTGACCCAGTGATCTACATTTACATTTAAATTACATTTGGTTTCCTAATGTTTGTCATTTTCTAAATAAGTATTTCACGTTACCAAATATATTTGGAAACGTAAACGGTAACTGGGTGTATATTTGTATTTAAGTATGTATTTAAAAAATATATAAGTATATATTCATCAGTTGTCAGTTTACCACAACACAAGTTTTAAGTTACATACTTTGGGGACGGACGACCGTCTGTGTAAGTGTCCCATATATTTGTTTTATAAATAAGACAGGTGAGTAACGCAGCATCGTTGAATTAAAATTAAAGCAAAAAGGCTCTACTTATCTGGGATCATCAAAATTAAATTTCTTCATCAAAATCACTCTAAAGCGCCAAGTAAAGAACATCTGTCCACCTGAAAATTTCTATCATTTATGAACATAAATCGACGTGCTAAACCGAACGTTAACATTTTTTGAACCTTAACGTTGAAGAATAAATAAATAAAATCCTACAAAAAACGATAAGCCAACATCTACAAAAATCTCGAAAAAATTAATCAACGACCATTAAAATATTACATCATATACGCTACAATGTAGGTGTGGTTTAAATTTTTAACTTACAGTGTAAGTACATCCCTAATTGTTAAAAAAATAAGCAGTTTAAATACTTCTATAATAGGATTTAAAGTGAGATAAAATTTAATTTTATTCATTTGTAATTCATTAAAATATCATTAGGATAAATCTAGTCTTCCATATGCAGTAACTCCTCGTTATCCAAAATTATTAGTAGCAAATATTATATATTATATTAACAAAGCATCGAAATATTATAATATAATATTTATAATGAATAATATTCATCTACTGTAAAATCAAGAGAGATGTCAAAGAATCCTAAAAATGAATGAATGGTTATGTTGCCATATAAATTGATTTAATATTATTCATAGAACTTGAGAAAGTATATCTATTATATTATCAAAATATAATAGATATCGTAGAAATAAGACTATTATAGAAATAGGTATAAATGCATTATATTTATTTCTATTATGTTATAAAATGTTTATTTCTTATACATAAACAAAAGGTTCCATGGTTTTTAATGAGGGTAAATTTTACATTTTAAGCCCATATTTTCTCAACAAAATACATCAAGTTCGTACATACTTGGATAATTGGCAATTTTTCACACTCCCGCTGTGCCATGGCTTGGAAATTATTAATAATTCTTTCGAACCAGGATAACCTTTGAATATTTAATGAACTGTGCAATAAATCTGAAGTATATAATTATGAAACGCATATTAACATATTCAAAAAGCTTGAAGTACATAAACGGCCAATACTTATACATCCTGTTGGCTACTAATTGCGTTGGAACATTTAGTGTGATATAAGATATCTTAAAACAGAAGCTACACAGTTGAAAGAAAATGTTAACCCAAAGTACTCCTTTACTATTTCAATATTTTCATTTCACTATTAAAATTGTCATAATGTAAATTTCAAATTTTATCGAGAATCAGTAGCGTCCTGGGTCAAAAATAAACTAGGACCCCTAAGTAAAATATTTAAGATCTTTTGTTTGTATTAAAGTCGCGTTCCTGGAATCTGGTTTATTCATAATACTAGTCATGCCTGCGGCTTGAAATTTGTACAACAAAGTAAGTAGTTATTGTGAGTTAACCATAAAAGATAGAGACATGCTGTCGTGGACTTTTTGTCGTATTTTGCGGATCTCCAAATCTAATATATTACTCAAGTGTATCTCTGCTGATTTACAAGGCGTACATAATTAAAGCTCCGTACAGGAGAGTTGTTTAAAACCATGCGATCTCTTCAACGCAATTTACATAAAACTGTAATGTATTATTAACCTAAACCTTCCGCAAAAATTGCACTACCTTTTACAATCAAAAATTCATTCAGTATATTTTGAGAAAATCGATCACATACAGAAAGGCAGCTTTTGAGGACTATGTTTTATAATATGTATAGATTCTGGATGTGGGAGGAATTTTTACTACTTCAATTTATAATTTGTGGGTCAGAGTTCGAGCGGCCCCCTGAGCTCGGGGGCCCACTAGCTTTCTAATAGCTACGCCACTGAAGAGAATGGACATGAAGACATTTTGTTTTGACCCACCTTAGAGTGGGATTAGGGGAAGAAAATGATAAAGCTCGATTCGTAATTTTAACATAGATTATAAATACTCTTTTAGTACCTTAACATTAAAAATAAGATGAAACTCCCAAGTAAATATTTGTGTTATTTAGTATAGGTACGGTGACTAAAACACTCCATTCCCGCTGCGCACCCGTGACGCAGTGTAGGGTATCAACAATGTGTGAAATGGCACGGAAATATCAGACTCCCTGCTACATTTCGTTCCTCGTCGCTAACCACGCTCATTATCTAACGTTCGGAATGTCCCTTTGTTGCCTTAGTGGCTTTATTTACTCCTTCAATTGTCTACGAAAGATGTATCTCGAAGTATTTGTCAAAATATTGGCTTTTGGGACTTATTTCGCAGATTTTTTTACTGGAGCGGTTATTTACTTGTATCTGAAGGTCTTTTCATGTAAAGAATAATATGTAATATGAAATTAATATCATTATAATGAAGTCGATTCGTTATTTGAAATATACCTATTTAAGTAGATATCTGTAACACAAACCTTAATATTAAACTTAAAGGTTTTTAACCACATAGAAGCTTAAATATTGCCTAAAAGACTGCTTGCCAGCCTACATAGAGAAACTTCTACCAATTAAAAAATGATTTATAAAATATATATAAGGATATTTTAGATGCTCACCGTATAAACAGGCATATATATACAAGTACATCCGCTTATGTACAAAGCATGTAGCAATGAAAATATTTAGATTAAATTATAATTAGGGGTACGAGTGTTCTGATTTTGACGTATAAAGCATAAATATTATGTTAATTTTAAATTATAAATTGATAACACGGATTTTCAACATTAAATTTTGTTAATTCATTCTTCATTCTTGAAAAAAGATTAAATCCACGGTCTGTTAGTAACTCAGTCAAAAAACTTTTCTATATAATCAGATCATTTATTAATATAATAAGTCCACTTGAGTATAATTGTTATCTTTTATTCTATAATAAGAAACTATAATGTACGCTACAAAAAACTTCAATAAATTATAAAACGGGGCAGTAAATAATTTTTGACTTCCGACGGCATCGCGTGGACGGGAGGGTGACACCCTCGAGAAACGACGCCATTTTTATTTGAAATTCTAATGTAAGTATTGTTGTTATGAAAATTAATATCTCCAACCTACAAAACAATCGATAAGAATTTATATGGTTTATGATTTTTAAATTATGTTGTACAGTGGAACCTCGATAAGTTTAAATCCAAGCCCAACACTTTTGGAGTTATAGAGTTTTTAAAGGTTTATAAAAAATGAAGGGTTTGTAAAAAATGAGTTAATACTTAGTTCCAGAAGGGGCTACTGATGTTTTTATTGCAACACTATTTTAACCACTTAACCAAACATTGTTCCAAATTAGAAAAATCAGCCATTTTTACCTACTAAATTCTCCTTTTTTTAAGCTCAGCTTCTTTTTTAACAATGACTATCTATTCTCATGTATTTCAAACTGAATTAATTTAAGTTATCGAGGTGTATTTTAAGTTCTAGAGTTTTTGGGGTCTAATAGTAAGGGAACACATTATTTTTTTAAGTTACACAGGTTTTTAACTTATCGCTTAAGTTATCGACAATCCACTGTATATGAATTATACCTAGTTTATTAACGATTATAGATTAAAGCCATTGAGAATAATTCTTGACGCGTCGGTTAAAACAATCTTTGTGAGATCGCTTGCATATTTCTGAAAAATCTGAAGTCTGAGTTAACCTAATAATAATCAATTTCTTTCAATTAGTCCCTGAATTAGGAAGGTTGATATGCCAAAAATGAATAGCAAACCACATTATCTAGAATAATATAATATGATTATATATAAATATGAAAAATAAATAGTTTAATTAAATATATGTATGTACATAATTAAAAATATCATTATTTTATAAAATTCAAATAAAAACATCTTCTATTAGCATGTGTTATCTGCTTCTATCTAAGTTTAGATTGTTTTAATCGCAGTACATATAAATATAAGTCTAATTAAAAATTTAGTAATTTTTTTATAATATTCAGTAGCGATTTAGGTGTTTTAAAATGTTATTTTTAATAATTATAAATATTTTCAAACATCAAGGTCATTTTATTCTATTTTTAGTTTCGAAAATTATAACTATCTAGGTACCGAGGTTAAAGAAGTCAGTTAATCATATCGCACGGTTATTATTAAAGTGACCTAGTTCAAAAAAGTTATTTTGTGGCAAATTACAATAAAGCGTAGCGTACAAAACTCGTTCAAAAGTATTAAAAAGAAACCTGGAAGAACAAGAAAACACTAGTTTTTTTTATTAGTTCGTAGCATTCTTACATAGCATTGAACTAAGATTTTTTTTAACACGCGGTCGTCCGTCGTCAAAGGTAAACAGACAACTGGTGAATGTATACTTATAATTTTTAAATACATACTTAAATACAAATACTACACACCCAGACTCGAAGACCAACAAATTCATTTATAGAAAATGTTGGCCCTCAGAGAGAATCGAACCCGCGACCCGCGGAGCTGAAGACAGTGTCACTACCCACTGCACAAACGGGTCGGTCAGAATTATAATATATCTAACTCAATGAAGCTAATTTTTAATTAAGTCACTAAAAATACTAATCGTGCGATATAGAACTTAGAAGCGAAAACTAAATACGCTACAATTAATTCTGTTGAAACATGAAATATTAAACTATTTGTATTGAATTATATTTTTTTATCACGTAAATCAACACGAGTGTGAATTTTATAGTGTTAACGATGCTCTCCCACGTAATTTAATAATTATGAAGGTTCAGACCAGCGTCACATGACACGCAGTACGGCCTCGACCTTTTGATATTACTTATACATTCGGGCGAAAAGTTCATGACAGAAGGGTCTGTATTTATTGGAGATGTACAGATACAAGGACGAATTACGCGGGCGTTGATTAAATTAAACAGTACGATTTATGTGGTACCAATTTAGCAATGATGTGAAATGGCGACTGTATAGGGGCGTTCAGTCAATGTTAAGTGGGAGAAATGAGCGTATCATTGTTTATGTTCACTGTTTTTAAATGGGCATCGTTTCTTGTAGGGGTAGTGTTTTTTATTGCATACACAAATGTACCAAAGATTGCAATGCTAAATAAGTTGATGTTATAAATTTGTAAAAATTAAAGTAGCGGTCAAAGACTACTACTATTTCATAGCTGGAAAAAGCCTCCTCTTTTTTGGAGATAGAAGCATATTCCCAACACGCTGCTCTATTTTGGACTGCTGGTTACATTGTGGCATTCTTCTGAACCGTAGGTATGATGAATGATTAATTGAAAATATCGATTATGAACATAATTTATATAATTAGGCGTTACCTACTTTGCAGAGATCCAAAATCCGAAAGTATTAGTACAATTATTTTGCTATAATTCGCGATAAAATAATGAAATAAAATAACGCATCATAGCAAAATAATTTTACTATCACTTTTAGATTAAGGACATACTTTTGTTTATAAAAAAGTCATAGATGCTTGCCGTAGATTTAGAACACACTAATTCTAAGATCCAACCACTCTCACCATTTTGCATCATCTATCGAAGCTTATAACAAATATAAATATATATGTGATATGTTACTAGCAAAGTACCCAATTCTAGTTTTTGCAATATTCTCATCCTGGCATATTATGTCTTCTATAGTACACGCAATATATTGTTATCATTGATTGTGAAAGTGAAATTGAAATTGTTATTAGAAGATATATCTATTAAAGAATAAAATAACAACTGTAATAATTATGTAGGTACACACTAGAATGAATAGTTGTCTACCTTTATGAAGTTTAAAATATTACAAATTATCAAATAAATTAATATTATCAGATAGGTTAGTCAAAAAATTAGCCAACCCTTTAATAATTCGTAGCTTGTCAAAATATAAAATATAACAGTACTAAATATAAATAGACAACAATACCATATATATCGTTATCCGTGCTACCATCTAGTAGCACTTTCCCGAACTACGTGGTTGCGAAGGCTTTGGCGCTACTGAACGCTTGCTATAAGAACCATAGCACCTGCACTACAGCCGCGTTTTTATGCTCTATTCTCAATTTAAAATTTAAAATTCTTAATTCTCATTAAATTAAATTATTAATAAACATTTTAAATATACTGAAGTAATAATAAAATTATTTTGCTATAATCCGCGATGAAGTAAATTAAATTTTATTATTACTTTTGTATTATGGATCTCCGCAAAGTAACGCCTAATTCTATAAATTATTTAAATATACTGTTTTAATTCTAAGACATCGAATTTTTTTTTTGTATTGTACGATAGTTAATTCTTGGTCACAATTTTTAAATATAAATGTTGATTATGTATTATATATATTAACTATTGATTAAATTCCAAAAATTCCGTAAAACTCGTTATTTAATAAGTAGATACTGTCTGATTAGATAACGTTAAGAAATACATATGAAACATTTCCGTAACAGATCATTTCCACATAAATTTGTAGAAAAAAATTAATTTATCGAGATATCTTTGCACAGACTATCCAAATTGCTGATGCCATAAATATATAAAGTTTTAGTCTTTAGCTATCTTTATTAGGAGCGATAACTTCTTCAATAAAATGCAATTCTATCAAACTATATTTTACAACAATAATAGTGACGGCCTGTTCTCAACCACTGGGCATAGGCCTCGTCTCTCCTTTTTTTAAAATAATGTTAATGTTAAAAGCTTACACCTACCATGCTGCTCCAATGTGGATTGGTGGGTTACACATATCTCCAGAATTCATTAGAGATATGCGAATTTCCTCACGATGGTTTCTTTTAGCGAAAAGCATGTGATGCATTGCAGTAATATCAATTAGGCACATAAGTTTTAACAGATATACACATTGGAGCTTGCTTGGGTTTGAACCTGTGACACTCTCGGAAGAGTAAAACGATCTCACAGTCTCTATATGAACATGATATAACATGTGAACAAAACACTTGAAAAAAAGAAATAAATTTTACATTTAATTCATGTACGAAATTTTCACATATCATCATCAGCCCCCTGCCCTTATCCAATTCTGCCTTTCAATTCATTGTTCTACCATTTGATACATAAGGTACATGTAAGGTAAGGTACACGGCAGAGGTAATGAATGTATAGTTTTAAACATCATATCAGTGCAGATGCAGCCTATTTTACTATCAGTTATAACAAATCGCCGTGTGCGGCCTTAGAAATAGGTAAAGCCTCCATAACGAATGGGTACGGCCAGATTAGGGCACCTTTTAACGTATTAAATCCGTACTTATCGGCCGAGCTGTCGTCGCTGTGACCCGGG
Organism: Morpho helenor; assembly: GCA_029227775.1. NCBI lineage: Eukaryota > Metazoa > Arthropoda > Insecta > Lepidoptera > Nymphalidae > Morpho > Morpho helenor. The sequence goes on from JARGCU010000020.1 coordinate 6,512,535, forward strand.
GTTACCCTTATCAGTGACACCACTCTGGGTTCAGGGATATATGAACAATCTCTGCCCGTTTGGGGTTTATTTTCTATATACTAGTGTAGGCACTGAATTATTTCGCCTTAACTTTATTGCATACTATACAGTAATACTAAAGATATAGGTATTGTAACAACATGTTTTTAATACAACCTCCCCATAGGTCATTACTAAATGCAGACTAAATGGGTTGACTTTGGGAAAATTTGTTTTTTTATTTATTGAATATGAATAAAGGAGAAATATCGTCGTTTGTTATAATATTTGTTATATATATATTCGTTGTTTTATTGAAAGATATATATTTGTTAGCCGTGTGGTATCCGGCTGAGTAGAATAGACCACCCTCTTTCTTACCGAGGTGTCGTAAAATATGACTGAGGTAAGTTGACGTCAATCAGGCGGCCGGTCGTAAAAACGCAGATAAATCATGTGACAGCATGTTTATAACATGTTGTGCCGACCCCAGTTGGAGTGGGATAAGGGCAGGATGATGATGAATAGCTATTTGAATAAAAGTTCAGCGATACAGTAAGTATTACAGTAGTACCGTATATTTTATTTAGTACAAGCAAAAACAATACGCTAATATAGTAAATTTTTCATATTAAGTTGATCGTCACACGGCTGTACACAAATAATAAAGTAACGGACATTGAATGTCCCATAAATTAAAATTATTGAACATAAACGGTATCCAGATTCGATTCGTAACCAAATTATAATTTTAAATAGCATTCTTGACAGTTAATTAAGCATAAAAGCAACAGACACAGATATGATATATCGTAAAGAGCAATCAAACAGTATTTCATGTGACGTTAATGACTGTTTGTATAGGCAATTCACAGTATTCGTTTAAATTTTATTTTATAATAACATTTCAACGCCTCTTTACGATTTTAACAGTATAAAACTGTTTATTCGCTCAGTTGTTAGAATATTTTTGAAATTGTACAATATTTTCAATTAACAACATTATGATCATTGATGAATAAGCTGTGGTAGCCCAGCGGTAACACCGTGCGCCTCTTTCGAGGAGGTCTAGGGTTTAAACCCGTGGCAGGCACCAATGAGTTTTCTAGTAAAACTTATGTGTCTAATTTATAATTGCAATTTATCACACGCTTTTCGGTGAAGGAAAACATCGTGAGGAAACCTGCATATCTCTAGAGAATTCTGGGGATGTGTGTAACCTACCAATCCGCATTGGAGCAGCGTGGTAGGTCTTAGCTCCAATCCTTCTCTCAAAAAAAAAACGAAGAGAAGAGGCCTGTGCCCAGCAGTGGGATAGTAACAGGCCGTTACTTACTTACTTACATTATGATCGTATTATTCACCCTTCAAACGAATCTGATTATCATCAGTCTAGCTATTCATATAGATCATTTATCAACAACATCAAAAAATGAAATAAAAATGACCGCTGAGTTTACTTGCTTCTTCTCGGCTTGACCAACAATGTTCCAAACATTGATCATATTGATCCATGACGATTCAAAAGTAGTTGAAAAAGCTTAATTAAGTAAAGAATATTTTTGTTTTGATTTGATTAAATCATCAAAAACAATAAAGCATACGAATTTTAAGCTCTGATAGCATAGGGGTGAGACCGTGTAACTCTTTCAACAGAGTCACGGGTTCAAACCTTACGCAGGCACTAATGAGTTTTCTATTAAGAACTTATGTGCCTAATTTGATAATTTATCACACGCTTTTCGATGAAGAAAATTATCGTGAGAAAACCTACATATCTCCAGACAATTATGGGGATATGTAACCTAACAACCCACATTGGAGCAGCGTGGTAGATCTTATCTCCAATCCTTCTTTCCAGAAAAGGAAAGAGGAGGCCTATGCCCAGCAGTGGGATAGCAACAGGCCGTTACTTTAGTTTTTATACGAACTTTAAGAAGGAATTTACCTATATATACCTATAGGGTTGTTAGCAGAATGGCTTTCCCATAAAGCGAATTGATTATTAGCAATAACTTACATAAAAAATTACATGCGAAGTCTTGGACAACGCAGTAGGCTTGGTAATTTGCTATCTTAACGCTAGACGGGAAACGGAAGCTTGTAAGATCTACTTAATAATAACATTGCAATTCGGTTCTCACGATCTCAGGGAGAGCATTAAGCCATCAATACCGGTTATTAGCACTAACATCTCATATTAATCATTGACCGTAATCGAATTGGCGTTAAGTTTATAGCAGTTCGACTAATATCCCTCATAGGTCGTTTCACTGAACACATTGGCGCTCTAAAAGTAAGATATCATCATCCTCCTACCCTTATTCCACTCTATGTGGGGTCGGCACAACATGTTGCCAACATGTTTTCATATGATTTGGATACGTATTTTACGACTGCCTGACGCTTATTTACCTTAGTCGTATTTTACGACACCTCGTTCAGTAAGAGAGTGGTCTATTCGACTCAACCGGATACCACACGGTTGTTCAACTTAAAAAAAAATTATCCAATAACAAATTATTAATAAATAATTTGCAAACACATGTGTCAGAATTGCAGCATACGTTGCAGCATTATAATAATTCTTCGATTTATAGGTCAGAAAGCCCTCACCAAAATCTATATTAACGCGTGTTCAGTGTCATAATGCGATGACATATTGAATAAGCAAGTCTGGTTTCTTTTAAAATAGCAGTAAAGCAGGCCATAACACTTGAGATAATCTTTACGACTTGACTTGTGTCAATTTTACAAGCGAACGTTTGGCGAACGGCGTTATAAGTCAAACTAGTAAGTTTTCGAAATGGCGCATTAAACACTTCGTAAACCAGTTAAACGGCTCCTGGGAGAATTTTACGGCTCATTATTTTCAGCATAAGAGTTGCCATCTATAAGGATGTTTGTATTTTGTTTATTACTTCGAACAAGGCTGGGAATTTAAAGAAAAAAAAATCTTCTTTCTATCTAAGATCTGACTGGCCCGTTGGCGCAATGTGTAATGATCCTGCCCTCAGCTCTGCGGGTCACGGGTTCGATTCCCGCCGAGGACCAACATTTTCTACAAAAAAAAAGATTTTGTTGGTTCTTCGAGCCTGGGTGTATATTTGTATTTAAGTATATATTTAAAAATTATATATGCATATATTCACCAGTTGTCTCTCACCCATAATACAAGTATTAAATTACTTAATCTGGGGACGGACGACCGTGTTTGTAAGTGTCCCATATATTTATATATTTATTTATTTATCTAAGATTAGTCTCAAGACTAGTCTAAGTCTATTAAGTCTAAGACTGAGAAGAAGAATGTAAAAGACCAGTACAGTTGTATTGCAGCTTGTTGTGCTATGTTACGCTACGAATCTTCACGATCACGCAGAACCATTGCAAGCATATTTATGACCAAGATACATATACACTGTCAATACGCACTGTTCGATGATTTTAAATTTTAGTCAAATGTATATCTTATATAATGACCAAAAGAGTTTTAAATAAGAAAGTGGATGGATGTATGACAAGGGGGAGGCCGAAAAAAGATGGATTGTGTGAAAAATTATATGCATATTAAAAGAGTGGCACTAGAGTTGACGAATGATGGAGGAGAATGAAAGAAGACATATTGTGCCGACCCCACTTAGAGTGGTATAAGGGTAAGAGAATGATGATGTATATAAAAGATATTAATTTATAGAATTTGCAATTATTTTACGGTGTTTCATAATTAAATAATAATGATACTTATGTATTATGCTTATAGCCACAAATAATACATAGGGAAAACCATAGCTTATATGTCGTATAGTTTTAAATAACTAGTACGTGAGATTACGATAAATACTATTGTTATGCGAAATTATTATACGTTATAAAATAGTTCCCGTATTTCGTGCCTGACTTTAAAAATCAATATTATATAAGCCAACCGTATTCTCTCTCTGAACTATTACTTTGTTAACATGTACTCATTATGTAGTTAATAAAATGTAACTTCGTTATACATCGGGTCATATTATTTGAACACCTACGGTTCCATTTCGTACCTACCGCAACGCAATAATAATATATTTTTTGTAGGAAATATATGAATGTGCATTGTACTTTATAAAATAACGTTATCAAATTCATGAGAAAAGATACATACAATGTAATACAAATCTAAACAGCTTTGAAAACACAATAATGGATACAGAATTTTAAATAGCGTAACGTGAAAATAATGCAGTGTAATATGACCGCAGTTCGGGCGGCAGCGTATCTTAATTAGCAATACACGGGAATGCTTTAAAGATGCGGTGTTTTTGCATGTAAAGTAAGATTATAATACGCAAATATATGTTAATACTTTTGTTGCGGATAAGTATATAATTTAACAGAAAATATAACTATATTCGGCTTGGCAGTTTATTTACATGGACTTCATTAACGGAGTAAAGAGTATACCTATATAATAATTGTAGTTATAAACTATTAATGTGCCAAAATGTTATCAAATTCATTCATTTACTTTTGCATGGTTGAGTTTAGACAAAGTAGAAGGTACTTTTAATAAAAAAACTAGTTCTGGTCTGGTCGTCATTCCGATTTCCAATTTCACCTACCCACCATGCGTTCAACTTCAGTGTACCAAATGACTTATAAACTTACCTACTGACATAGACCATTTTTGAATTTGACAAAAATACATAACAATACCATCAGCCTTGGTAGACACAAATCCTCTTTAAATGAGATGTCTATGCCCCTGACTTATTTCAATATTTTACCTAAACATTTTTAATCGACTGTAAGAAATTAGAGCCGACTATCGTGTCAGAGAGAACAGCTGTTCTTTCCTCGTACTAACGACGAGAGGGATTCCACAAATACGATACTATAGCACTACGTTTAAGATTCCATTCCTGCATATTCAACAACTCTAATTAAAAGCCCTAAAATCTAATAAAAGATAACTCGAGAGTCATACCGAACACCGCATTCATAAGGAAAACTTTAACGATTAAAATTCCTCTAACGAGTGCAAAACCATCTCCTTTAATAAATACAGGCCCCTTCTAATTTTCCTCGGAGAGATTTAGGCGGCATAAATTTTGCAGTCTGAAAAGAAACTCAGTGAAAGAAGAGCTTGTACATTTTTACGATGGAAGATCCCATTCGCCCCTCGGGCGTCGAGTTGTCTCTCTTTTAAATTAAATTTTCACTCCTAATTTGAAAGTATAATGTCATTTCACTTGAATTTCGTTATTAAAACTTTTAAATCATTCTGAAGTTCCGTTTGTACACGTTAAGGGTGAGATCGTGTGATTTTTTAATCAAAATGGGATCATTTCTAGTGATTTTTTACGAGCGCACCACTCCGTCGGCATCAAATTGTCATTAGCCACTCGCGTATCCGATATTACTTTTCTTTGAGAACTGCTGCGATTTTATTGAACAATTCAGACCCTTCCTTTGAGGAAACAAATTTAATGCCGAACAAAAATCAATTATACTATACTTACTATCATTACAAAGAGTCAAGAACAAAATTCTCTATACCTATTTATATTTATAATTTAAAAGAAGTCATGACGTTGACGTTTTTTGGAAATATTTTTTTCTAACAATAGTTTGGACCATCTGTAATGATTATCAAACATCTGTTTCAGCCAAAAGTGTTATGGCAGTCAATATTATCGTCGAAACGGTCTATAGAAATTGTCTGGAGTCCTTGACATACAAACACAGTGCAGACTGCAGACGAGCTTTTATAGACCATAAACATTTTACTAGCTCGACCTTGGGTAGGGTCTGCTATGAGGTCATTGCACCCAACTTTACGACTTCACAGTTTGAGAGATGTTGTGGGCGATTGCTGGAGAGATTTTTATTAACCAACTGTTTGTGTTATCACGTAAAATTTTGTAAGAAAATATTTTTAATTTATCTTAAGGAGTATTTCCAGTTAATGTAATATTTTCTTTGATGCATATACAAATAAGAAAAGCATAATATCATTAATAATAAACCGTTTGAATTATTTATCTATTACGTTATTTATTTAATTAACTGTGGTAAGACATATATTTAAACGTGAGTGTAGAACAACTTATAAAAAATTTAATTTATAAAAATAGGCGTTACTTTTCAGACATAATACATGAGTAATGTAAATATTATTTTACTACATTTGCGATTAAAAAATAAATGTAATGCTAAATGTAGAGTGTAGTATTGGTTCTCCTGATAGATGCAAAATTCGTAAAAAATCATGCACTTCCCGCCACCAAAACTCGAATACACAAGCACTACACACATTCATTGCCAAAATCTCGTTTATCGTTTCAACGCAGAGAACTATATCGATTAGTAGAGCTATTGATTAATGTTCATATACCACCACTTATTTATTCTACTAATTAAATACTATTCAAGTAATTTCAAATGTTAATTAACGGTTTTTAAAAATATTGCTTTAAATGTTTTATAGAGGTACTTAAAAGATAGATCTTTTACCTGTTTAACTTTAACAAAAAGAAACATTAAAAAGAATATGCATTGTTTGTTTTGTTTGTCGCCTAAACTCATTTCCCAGAAATGAAACATTGCGTCAAAGTAACGGATTCTAGTGTAACAAAAGGCGTTTTGAATGAAAGGGTTGTTTTTCTTACGAAAGAAATAAAGGGTTTTAAAAGCTCTGGACATTGTCCCGCTTTCTTTGTTTATGGCTCTACCAAGGATAAAAGATTGCGTAAATGCTATTTTGTGCAATATTTTTTTAGTTTGCAAAGGCTATAGACGTTTTAATGACCACCTTCAGTTGGCTATAGACGTTTGAGTTTTGACTTTGAATCAATTTTAACTTTGCCATTACAGCAGTTTAAAAATACTATTAAGGAGAGGCTGATACAGAAAGCCTACTATACTGTTGAGGATTATTAAGACGATAAAAATGCGTGGCTATAAATATTGTTCGACCCTGTACAAGATAGAAACATTAAATGTAACTAGTATTAAGAATTGTATTTTTTAAAAAGAGCAACCGCCGAGTTTCTTGCTGGCTCTTCTCGGTAGGAACAGCTTTCCGAACCAGCAGTAGAGTTGACGATCCAAAAGCACTTGTTTACAAGTTTATTTGAATAAAGAATATTTTGAATTTGAAAAATTTGAATTTGACTAAGGTAATGTTAAGTTGTGTATGAATTTGAGCTTCTCTGGCTAGCTTTCTTTAACTAAGGTATATAGCAATGAATGTGCTTTAATTTTTATTTCTCATTCAATCGTTGTTTTCGCTGCTATATCACCGTGTAAAGTACTCATTAATTGGCCCGAAACAAGCTGGGCTAACCCGATGGAATAAAACGTAAGTATGGCCGGTTTCTATACATAAACTGTGAGCTAATCGTGTTTACTAAACACTAAAATTGATTATTTATTCCTTGTTAAGTATATTTTAATCCAATCGCAATCTTTCGCTCTATGTCATTTTCATAACCAACATATAATAATTAACAAACAATTAATATTTTAATTTAATTATATTTAACTGTATAAATTATATTGCGCGGAGTATGTACTTAATGTTATTTTAAGATTTCAAAAAATATCTGCAAAATTATTATTCTATGTAAAAAATTAAAGTATTGCATTTTGAAAATACGGAAAAATATTATTTCACAAGAGGAAAGTTAAAAGATATAACCAGAGAATATAAAAATGAGATAATTGCTATTATATTCTTTTAAATATTTTTGTTTATATCATTTATACCGTCTTGAAATCGTAAATTTTAATTATAAAAAACATTAATTGAAAAATTATCTTGAAATTATTTAATTTTAATTTAGTATATAAAAATGGCTACTTAAATAGTATTTAATATTATAATCTCACATACTGTTTGTAAAAGAAAAACTGTTACCTGTCTATATACACATTAATATAATAGTTATAAGAAAGACATTTACCATATCCCTAATGTTGATATTATGTAAAATGTCTTACACATTTTTTCCTAACACGTCATACTAAAAAATGAGAGAAGAACAATATCACATCTAAATTTAAAAACCCAATCTCAGCGTGGCATCAGCGCCGAGTCCCGACATTCCTTCTTTTTATCCACCAAGCCTTATCCTACAAGGCATAAATCGCTTCGACCCGTATAACTCTCGGCGGCCATTAAAAAGATAAACAACTTAATATAGGCATAATAATAAACAAACCTGAGTCGACTTAGTTAGATCCCTATATACTCTCATAATTTTATTTATTCACGAAACCGTAAATATCTTTAGGAATAATTCCGAAGGCTTTTTGCGGGGATTAAGGGGGCGCTGCGGGCCTGAGAAAATTATATTCGGCTATAACAGTTATCATGCATCACCTGGAAGACGGTTAATGCGCCTTTTCGCAATCTCGAGGGCGGTGCGGGAGACGCCGCGCTCAAATTACTTTTTCAAAGTATTTACATGTAAATAGAGTTGGCGTGTTGCGAACTTTGTGGTGTGGACTCAGATGCGCTCGTCCTATGTGTCTAGGTTACGTATTTTACATATTACGTCCACTTACGTTCGTTAGTAACGCGTAACTATATCGATGTCAATGCATACCTGAAACCAAAGACAATGTATTAATACTAGCAAAGTGATAGATCCAATGAACGTAATGTAAGAATGGAATGGAGTAAGACCAAAATATACTTTTACATTCATGTTATTTTATCGTTAGAATAAACTCCATTCATAACTCTGTTTAGCCTTAAATATTTAAAGGAAATTAAGCAATTGTGTTAGTAAGGAATATTGAGTCTAAATAATGTACATGATAGAAAGATATCAAAGCTATGACTGGGTAAAAAGACTTACATAATTATTATTCTTGTAATAAGCGAATTTTGTATTTAAAATTTGTCAAGTTACCAATTTAATATCGAGCAAATCACATAATATTATGTACCTAAACTGCATATTTAACATAAATTTTTATTAAATATTACTCACTACGGACAACTAACAAGACTTCTTAAAATATTCAAGAGTGTGAAATCCAAAAATTATTCATAGCACGTCATTGCTCCACAATTAATCCCAGCAATAGCATGGGCGCTCCAAAAACCCTTTAGCAAACGCAATATCATTTAAAAACATGCCTTATACGGTAAAGCTTGTATAATTATCATCCATTTTACTTATAAACTTTCATAACGGCCTATACGTCGACTTAACCTCTACTTTCGGGGGTGGCGAGGGGGTTAGCCTCCACGCCTTATAATGGGAGTCTAAGAAAAACGGGTGCACGGTTCGGAATAGAAAAGGCTCCTTTGGAAATAGCTTCGGCGGAAAGCTTTGGATTTATGCCTGCTACGGGATACGCTGGAAAATATCCGAGAGCTGATTTTTAATGGTGCCATTGTTTCTATTTTAAGCGAGGCGTGCGAATGGAATACACAAGTTGGAGTCGCTTGGTTGTTTGCTTAATGTTACGCTTAGCGGGCGTGCGTATAGATGATAATGATGTGATATTGTTTAACATTTTGGTGCTCTGCGGATTTTGGTGAACGGGGTGCTAAATATACTTAAATACATATACTTTTGTTACACAGAAATATCATCTTCCTGCCCTTATCCCACTCTAAGTGGGGTCGGCACAACATATTATAAACATGCTGTCACATGATTCGGCTGCGTTTTTACGACCGGACGCCTGCCTGACGTCAACTTGCCTCTGTCGTATTTTAGGACACCTCGGTAAGAAAGAGGGTGGTCTATTCTACTAAACCGGATAACACACGGTGGGTCAACTTACCTTAGTCGCCTTTTACGACACCTCGGTAAGAAATGAGGTAGGTCTATTCTACTCAGCCGGATACCACGCGGCACGTCGACTTACCTTAGTCGCCTTTTACGACACCTCGGCAAGAAAAGAGGGTGGTACTATTCTATCCAGCCGGATACCACACGGCGTTTGTTACACAGAAATATATGACGTAATAATAGAATAGAATATTTATTTATTTACTCACATACAGGTTACATTAAGTTAACAAAATAATAAGTTTCTATTTTAATATACTTAAGACACCGATTATATATACTTTCTTGATGATTTATTAGTTATTACATTAGAATTACTATGGAAGAAGACGCCTAAACTATATTTTATATTCCCTGTATTTCAGGTCACCAGGGACTTCCCCCCTTACAAAATAATGCATGTAAATTGAAAATTTTAAGATAATGTATATAACTAATATAGTAAATTAGCTTAGAACTTAAACTACCTATGTTTTTTATCAGTCTGTTACTATATCAATTAAGACCCTCCAAGCTGTTTTAATACGAATTAATAGATGTCAATAATTCCGATCTTGAACCGAAAAACGCGAAATTAATTGTAAATACCAATTTGACACATAAGTTTTAATAGATTAGCTCTGAATTTGAGCCCTAGTTACTCTGGTAAGGATTCGTTTTTCCAATGCCTGTCACGGCTCTTCTGTCCTTTCGGTATTTAAGACTATGTATGTTAAAAATACTTGAAGACAGCAAAGTGAATTAATTTATTTAGTACTAGTACTATAAGTTATTATTTTATTAGTGATGCGTGTCCTTCATACTTGTTCCATATTAGACTACATTTTTTTTTAAATTTAAATGTATAATTTTTTTAGTGGCAGAACAAAAAGAATCGTAAATAAATATCTAAAAGTAAAATCTACTAGTTAACCCGTTCAAAAAAAAAAACACCTGTCTTGTTTTTTTAAAAACATTGATATTATACATATAAAAGTTCTTTGATATTATCGCACTTATAAAATAAAATTTGACATATTAATTCAGATATATCAAAGCTTTCATCCTACTTGGGAACACATGTTTTTTACTTTCAAATGAGACCTAAGGTCGAAACCTAAAGTTCCATATTCTACTATAGTATATTATACTTATACTTGAAGGTCTTAAAGTACAAGCTTTCGGGAAAGTTATTAGTAGTAAGGGAAAGTTCAAACTAGCGTGTAAACTCAATTGTCAACTGCACCTGCACTTTAACTACAATTTATATCCATTAAGTAATGATTGACAATAGCGATATCAAATTCTAAATACATTTGTTGCGAATAAACTTGTCAACAAATGTATTTTTTATGTGTTTTTAGAACTAGTTATGTTTCGTCATAGCTACCTTGTGCAGTGTGAGAGAACAGTTAAATCCACGCTCTTATCTTTTATATATTTCTCAATAGGATTATAGCATTCATTATGTGATAAAACCTGTACTATAATCACCAAGCCAGACCATTATTGGTCATACATTTCACTGATAAGAAGGTTTCAGAGACTTATGTTTATCAATTATGTTGGCTTTATCTAAATTACTTAGATAAAAATATAATATAACGCAATGCATTTACTATTTACTTACAAAATATTTGGTACATTTATTATTTGAATGCCTTTGTTTAAAAATTCACTTAACTAGTTATTGGGTAAAAGAGATGTTAAATACTATTTATTTCCTAATTAGAACGCATTAAAAATGGTAATTAAGTTGTACAAAAAAATCTCTAACGATCCCATTACACGTTCAGATGGAACCATAAACTAAATTAATGTCCTATTTAAAATATTACACGATACCGCTCGAAAAATATTATCTTTTAAAAACATCGAACATAACCTATTTTCGTATGCGTCCCGTAATCAGTGTGATGTCATTTTTCATCTCCGGAAGAAATAAAAATGCCTTAAGTAATGGACTAATAACGTACCGGGTACGATCCTAAAGCCACCGAAAGCAAAATATATTAGTAGGCAAGTAACACATCGTTCCGTCGGTATAATGAACATGGCTCCCTATAGCGGGGGCCATTAATCAACCCCCCGAGCCCGCGCACCCTTTTCTCCCCGAGCTCCCCTCAAAAAAGTCCCCCCTCGCCTCCTCTCACTTACAATGTTTCCAATTCATCACGAAACCCCGCCCTTGACAACTCTATATGAGAAAGCCGCGGTATCTTGGTCCCTTGCCGCTACAACTTGGAGGTATGGCAGCTGACTTGTTTCTTTCTATCCGTCGTGGTATCAAAATCCCTTACCAACTTTCTATGGAGTCGCTTGTACAAAAGCTTACGGGATTCTGTATTGTAGAGTGTATTTTCTTGTTATATCTGCTCTGTTGTTGTATAGCTCTGTTATACGGCGGCCATTACGAATAAATTTCACCTTACCCTTTTTAAAGCTGATTCGATGTTGTTTCAACGAGCTATGTTATGATAATGTGTTGTTATGTGATATCATAAAAGCTTTGAAATTTGATATACCTATTACAAGTTAATTAGTAATTGAAATTAATATGATTCGAAATTCGAATTCCAAACATAATAAGTAATAAGAAAATATAAATGCTGTAATGCTCTAGAAATTTTGCTTAGATTTTATCATCAGCAACCAATCGAAACAGGTTTTTAGCTTTAGATTACCTTTTATGAAGACGTCTTTAGTAATTTAAATGAAAACAGTCTTACACGTTATTCGCATTAATATTTTTGCTTTAATTATTAAGTACTTATTAATATATACTTAGATAGAAAACTTAGGTACATTTTCTATACCCTATATCAGTCAAGTCCTGTTGTTATTCTTGTCTGTAATCCCTTGGCACTCTAAGAGCATATAAATTGGTATTCATTGTGACAGTTGTTTGTGTAAACAGACAGATATATTGTCTGCTTAGAGTTATAATTATTGTTTTATGTTACTGCTTTTGTACTTTTTAATTTAGTGATGGTTTAATTAATAGGAGATAAATAAAAAAACTAACTTAAAGCTTTACGGTACCTATTTTTTTTAATTCAAATTTAAAATATTCTTTAAAAGATAAATATGATTTTTGCTTAGAACCTTAAGAGAAGAAACCTTTTAGAACAATTTTGTAGTACATGATTTTTGAATTATTTATTTTCTATTTTCATAGAACTTTAGTTGACCGGTCTAAATTAATTTCAAATAAGAAGCTTGCTTAAAAAAACGTAAACGACATAATAAAGAGAGTATAAAAGAATCATTGAATAGCTCCAAAACAAAGAGAAGTCCATAGGGAACAAAGAAAAGGGGAAAACTGCAGGCAATTATTCAGTCTACTGAATGCCGACGGGATAGTTTCTGGTTGGGTTTGCTACAAAAATATTGGTTGTTTGCCAACGTATCTTTGTGCAAGGGAAGCTGTTTTATTCCCTGTGATAGAATATCGAGAAAGTTTTCTTATATAACTTATTGTTTTAATATTGGACAGAAAAATTATACTTACGTCGAATAATCACAACTGGGTATGTAAGCATTTAGATTCATTCATACTCAGTTGCATCAAAATTAGGGGAATATAATATCAAATTAAATAAATCGTCAAAGCTATGCTTTTCAAATTTTTAATACGTTCTATAATAATAATATTTCTTAATAATAGTTCGTAATTCTTGATACATCAAAAAATCTCTCCTGCTGTAAAGTTTTAACATAAAATGTGTACATATTATATGATATTTATCTTAGTGATAAAATTAAATATCTGACCTAATAGAAGGAATTTTTAGGACTACATTCCGGATGTCATTAGATATTGCACGCTACGCTAATTATGCTTTTGCGCTTTACTGACCTAGCTATTGCTGCTGTAAAAGCAGTAAGGAATATCTTATTTACTTTATTTTTTAATATATGAACGTCCACCACAGGATATAAGTCTCTTTAAGGGATCTCCACACCACATGATTTTAAACCACTTGGAAATAATTATCTCGATCCTATGTGAAAAGGAAAACATTTACATAAAAAAAATTACCTTGTTTAAAATTAGGGGTATATTTATTTTTAAAACGCCATAGTTACGTCACACAACTTTTCTATGTATCTCGTTCTTCACATACGGAATAAAAAGAGTTGCAAATAGATTTTGAGGTCCGAAAGAACTTTTATAAAATTAAAGTCGCCATTAAAACTAAGGAGCACATTAGGAACCGTTTTCAAACACTTTTCGTAATGAGAACGATCGCAAGTGCGACGAGTAAATTCAGCTTCCAATCTGTGGGGTTAAGTTATAAAAGAAGTGAAAAATTTGGCGATACGAATGTTTAACTAATACAAATACAATATTTAGTCTGCATCCAAAATCTATACTTATATTATTTAAAATATGTCTGTCTGTATATTATGCTTCCACAGTAATATATTGGTCCAATGACTTTTGGACCAATATAAATTTTATTACGATTTACGCCGTGTGGTATTCGGCTGAATAGAATAGTACCACCCTCTTTTCTTACTGAGGTCAAATCATATGACAATATGTTTATACCATGTTGTGCCGACCCCACTTAGAGTGGGATAAGGGCGATTTATTACGATTTAACAGTATGTACATGGTTGTCACTATAATAAGTTAATTTCGCGGATACAGCTAGTAATATGTAATTCAAACTCTAACTTGTATGAACTACATATAATAGTCTGGCAATAGAAGTTGAAGTACCCACATCTTACAACCTTCCAAGAACTTGCATCAGCACATGGAAAAGGCCACAAAAATCTAACGAATGTCACGGGGCAACCTTATTTGTACGCGTGTAATGCGTAGAACCATACAACCGATTCGAGCTTCTGGTTGCAAAATAGCTTTTGAAAATAAAATAAGTCTCTTGACTTCCTTAACGTTCTATATAAATTTTATTCAAAACGGGAAAAAACCTAGCTGAAATATAAGATTTTTTTGTTTTTTTTTTGCCTAACATTGAAAATATCTTAAAAAGACCCATGTCTGACTTTTATAAGAAGGTATAAATAAAAGTATGTTCCAAAGACCAACAACTTACACAGCTTTTTTTATTAAATAAAATTTACCTAAGCTCGTAATCTCTTTTAAATTGCACCGACACACAAGAATAACAGCAGTGCGGGACTACTTTATTTGCAATAAAGAAAGTGGAATCCCGGGTTGCGCTCCAATTACCAGGATATACGCGGCAATCCCGTTGACGTCTTGCTTGGTCCCCACCACGGGACAATTATACATATATCTTCTGAAGACTACAGCTAAATTTCGAACTTGCTACTATATATACCCATACTAAGATAAGAAATCTATCTGTCACGTATTTACGGCTTGTCCAGAAGCAATTTTAATTTTGAATTAAGTAAGACTGAAGCTCCGGGTTGACATAAAGTATAAAAAATACTGCAATTACTTCGGAAACAGAAAAAAAACATACAATATTGCTATATTTGTTGATTCCCTGTTTCTGAAAAAAAAGACATTTTTTATGCCATATGTTGGCCCGCTGTATAAGCTTTAATTGTGCCAGATTTTATCGATTCTCGATTTAGTCTATCTCCTGATGATGCTGATGATGATGGTTGCGAAAAGATTGTTGAGTTTGTGATAGTGAACGTATGTAGTGCTTGTGTGTTGTGGTGGCGGTGGTGTAGGTTTGTGCATGTGTTTTTACGAATCCTGCATGTATCAGGTATTATAACCGATTATCCACTCTACGTTTAGCATTATATATATTTTCTATTTTACTTCATCGCGGATTATAGCAAAATAATTTTATTATTACTTTTGTTCGATGTTTAAGGTTTATATAATAATCAGTATGAATTGCGAATGTTTAAAATCTCCTAGCAATATTATATCGATTTGAAAGCATCTAAAAATAATAGAAAAAAACGGTTTTAATAAAATTAACAAAATATACGAAAACTGATAAAAACAACAAATTCATAAAGAGGTACAAACATTTTTATTTCATAAAAGACTTGTTTTCGATTCAAATGAATATTTCCTTTGCAGTATTTATTGAAGCGAATCGTGGAAAACACATTTCCTTGAGCCCCGAAATGCGATACCGGCGCAGACGGGACGGGTCTCCAGAGACTCACACTAGTTTTCCCAGCATATCTTATTGCTCTTTTGTTGATACCCCGGCTCGTTAGTTTCATCGCTCGGGGTCATTGGGAAGATCTCGCGTCACGGGATTGTCGGATTTACTAGATTTGGTCTATCGCTATTTTAAAACCTAGTACAATTATGAGATTGAACTACATTTATTTTCCCTTTATAAAAAGTTATGTAATTTTGTCAGTTTTTAATTTTTACTACCTCATTTTTTTGTTAGGTCCAAAGTAAGCAATTAGCTGCTAGATTAGTAGTTTAATAACGTCTCAGGTGTATTAAGGTTTTATCACTATATTTTTCTTCATCGTGTTAAATCTATACTAATATATAAAGCTGAAGAGATTGTTTGTTTGATGTTTGTAATATTAGCGCGTTGTTTCAACACGCTAATGTCAGGAACTACTGAACCGATTTGAATAATTCTTTGAGTTTAAGATAGTCCATTTATCGAGACTATAGGCTATATAGCATCACGCTAAGATGAATAAGAGAGGAGCAGCATTATAAAATATTACGCAAACGGCAAAATTTTAAGCTTTCCTTGCGTGCGCTAAGTAAACGGTGAAGGTTATTAAAAATCATGTATTACAAAATTGTTCCACTCTAAAAGTTGTAAATAAAAATGAAAGAGTGACGAGACAGCATATGTCTAGCTTTTAAGGTTAACCCACTGTTACCATTTTTATGGTTTTTAAAATACTATATGTACTACTTTCCACGGGGCGGAGCCGCTGGCGATTACTAGTATGTAATATTTCAGCTCAATCGGGCACCGGTAAGTAGGTCAAACTTCACATACAAACATACATAAAACGCAAGTAAAATAAAAGCTCATATATATGTTAAAATGTGTTATGTGTTTTAAATATATGTTATAAAAGAGATTTCTACTTAGAAGCTTATAAATTTAAAGAACACATACCAAACCGTGAAACTTATACTATAATATAAATTCTCATTTGTATCGCTTTTACTGCCCCTAAAGTAATTTCAAATTAGGAGATAAAATTTCGTCTTTCACCAATTATTCAACGAAATTTCCAGCTGAGACCGTGTTATTTCAAAGGATTAAAACATTCAAATCAAACAGTTATACAAGTGGGGATAGCCCCTCCGAAGACGACCCTTGTCTTATTTATTCATCCGAGGAAAAAACTTGTTTTGTTTATCCCCCTCGCAGTGTGAGGGAGGTCAGATGTACTATTACGCTTCGATGGCAACTTTGCAAATTTACTGCAACGCAAGATGATAATTTTGCTTGCTTTGAATTGTAAATCTAGAATAGAATTTGTGATGCATTTATTATACTTAGTTGTTTAGTAAACGAAGTTGGAATTTGCAGATGTAACGCAATAAAATAAAACACATTGAAATTATAAAGTCGAAGAAACCAAAGTGTATTCAAAATAAATTATACTATAGACGGTTGTTCTTCTCCTAGCACAGCGGTGAACGAAGTAAGAGAAACTACATTTTTTTTTCGAATGTGTCTAATGATGTTAGCCCTAATGGCTTTGACAGCGTCACCGATAAGATGGGCGAGCGCAGAAGCATCGCCGAGATAAGAGATGGGTGGTAAGAGCGACCCAGGAACTAAATATGGCGCACGCTGCTTTTATAGACTTAATTTAGTGTGCACATTAGAAAAATAAATGCATTACTTTTTGTAAAAATAATAGAATAAATACCAACATTTAGTAAGAAATATAGTACTTTTAGCCGCGACTTTGTTTGCGTTAGACATAGCGTTAGACTTGAAATAGAGGGTTTTATTAGAAGACAATGGGAATTTTTTGTACAATATGTTATTTACCATTTATTTAAATACTAGCTTTTACCCGCGACTTCGTTCTCGTGGACTGCTGTCGTGTGATACGTACGAGAATATCTATATCTAAACTCATTAGCGCTGGCCCGGTGATTGAACCCAAATGGCCCTATCGAGAGAGTCGCGCGGTCTCACCGCTGGACAATTGCAGGTGAAATTTAATATAATATTCAAATTTTATCCGTATATTTTAAAGCTATTTAGAGAAAAGTAATAATAGTAGTTAATTACACGAATAAAGTTAGAATTGTTAAAGAGTAGCTTATATGCATAGCCTAAAATCCAGAATATCTAGCTTAAAGCGCAATGAAACCGCACTCGCAGCTTAGCCGGTTTCGTCTCGACATCGCAAACTTTGTCTTTTACAGGCGCTCAAAGTTTTGCAAATATTTAAGAGACTCTTTCTCTTAAATATTATACTAAACTAAACCAAAACTTTTTTTTCAAAAGATTATTTTATTTTCATACGATAGATTAAATTATATTCGAAAATTAGCTTCCCCTGCCCTTATCCCACTCCAAGTGGGGTTGGCAACATGTTTTTAACATGACGTAATACGAAATAAACGTGATTTCGGTACGTATTTTATGATCGTCGCCTGCCTGACGTTAAGAAATGAGGATGGTCTATTCTACTCAACCGGATACCACATGGCGGGTCGACTTACTTTAGTCGTATTTTACGACATCTCGATAAGAAAGAGGGTGGTCTATTCTACTCAGCCGTATACCACACGGCGGTTCGATTTCCCTTAGTCGCCTTTAACGACACCTCAGTAAGAAATAAGGGTGGTCTATTCTACGCAGCCGGATACCACACGGCATTATTTAATGAAACTGGAATTAATTTAATTAAAATATTTTTCTGTAATAAAAAAAAAATGCGAAATCTTTGAGATGCAGAGTACACTGTTATTCTACCCCAGAGCTACCCTTTTTAAGGGGATTTCTTTATGTTGTGAGAGCTCATTCATAGCGTCCATCAAGACGATTCCGAGCGTCGTTACGGTGGCGCGAAATGTAGCGAAATCATCGCTTCACTGCTACTACTTTTTCTACGGACATATTGTACCTACTATACAGGGTAGGTTTTAGAAACGGTAAACCATTTATATTAATTAACTAGCAATCGCCAGTGGCTCCGCCCGCGTGGAAAGATTAAAACCGTAATAATCTTTTGATAACTATAAAAATGGTTAAAATGGGTTAATCTTAGAAGCTAGACATACGCTGTCGCGAACTTTTAGAAGGGAACGGAAAGGGTAATGCATGATTTTTGAATAACTGTTACCGTTTACTTAGCCCACGCAAGGAAAGCTTTAATTTTGCCGTTTCGTACTTTTTTTTATTGCTGCTCCTCTCCTACTTATTTTAGCGTGATGTTATATAGTCTTTCTTGATAAATGGACTATATTACATTAAAATAATTTTTCAAATCGGTCCAGTAATTCCTGAGATCAATTTCAAACAATCAAACAAACAAACAAACAAACTTTTTAGCTTTATATATCAGTATACATTTATGATTACCTATATCTAATTTCATTAACACCATCTCAGAAGTCGATAAACATATAATAATTTCATCTAGAAGAAAGTGTAATTCTTTTCGGAATGTTTAGGTTAATAGTATATTACCGTTTTACGTAAAGGCTTATTATTTAAAATTTCATATAAAACGGTCAACTACTAGTCCATTTACTAGCGCACTTACTTTAATTAGGATATTACTCGTAAGCTTTTATTAAACATTGTATAACAAAACTGTGTTAAACAAATTCAAAATTTCTAATTTATGTGTACAATACAGCAAAATTCATAACATTCCTTAGATATTATTTGAAAATAAATCACAAATTATAATTGAACTGGGTACATCTGTTGAAATCGTAACAGACTTTGTGGACGCTTCGCGGCGAGATATTTACTTTTAATAAAGGCCGCAATAGAACCTCTGCAGCCGTCGCTCCTTCGATATTACACGAACACCCACTAATGTTCTCTTTTGCTATTACACTCGAAAAATATTGGGTACTTAGGGTTGACAATTTTTGTCTTAAGATACGTTGAGCGCTTTTAGAAGCTTGTCTCGTCATGCGATGATAACATTATATAAAATAATTGCCGCAAAGCTTTACTTAATATACTGGCATGATTTATAGAATTAAGCATTACTTTGCGTAGGTCCACAATACGAAAGTAATGAAAATATTCTTTTACTATAATCCGCGATAAAAGAAAAAAATTATTTCATTATCAATTAATTCAATGACATTTATACATAATCTCTTTAGGTCGATATCATAAAAGTTAAGAAATTTTTAATTTAAATGTGATATTTAGTAAACAAACTCTTTTATTAGCAAATATAATATATTTACGCTCAACTAAATCATTCATTCATCCTCCAGCCCTAACATGTTATAAACATGTTGTCACATGATTTGGCTACATATCCTACGACCGGCCGACTGCCTGACGACAACTTACCTTAGTCGTTTTTAACGGTACCTCGGTAAGAAAGAGAGTTGTCTATTCTACTCAGCAGATAGCACACGGCGGGTCGACTTACCTTAGTAGCCTTTTACGACATATCGGTAAGAAATGAAGGTGGTCTATTCTATTCAGCCGGATACATTACGGTGTACGCTCAACTTAATCATGTGCAACAAAATTCAAAATTGATATAACAAAAACAAAATCCGACTTACGCGATTTTTTTAATAACAACTAAGACCTTTAGCTTTGACGACATTACACAATTCTAAAGAACGTGTACTTTTTAAATAAAAGCTTGTCAACAAACAGCAACTTCTTAACCGTTAATTGCAACCGCATGTTTCGCAACATTAAGTCAACCCTCCTAAATGTCTACACTAACAAAATAATGTAGTGCAGGTCCGCCGGTCGTAATGACCATGCGACGGCCCCCGATCGCTGCCCGCAATTAAGATCGGCGACTTCCTATGTAGTTAATCCGAAAATACGTGCGTTGGGTGATTATTGGCTGTAAATGACTTTTATGAGACCGTTTATATTGTTACATGAAATGAAAACTAATATACAAACGTAATTAACTTCATAATTTTTTTTACGTCTCTATTACGAATATCATCCTCCTGTTCTTATACCTTATCGGCACAACATGATATAAACATGTTGTGTCATGATTTGGCTACCTATTTTACGACCGGCCGCCTGCAAGACGTCAACATGCCTTAGTCACCTTTTACGACACCTCGGTAAGAAATAAGTGGGTTCTATTCTACTCAGCCGAATACCACACGACGGGTCAACTTACCTTTGTCGCCTTTTACGATACATCATCATCTTTCTGCCCTTATCCCACTCTAAATGAGGTCGTCACAAGATGTTATAAAAATGTTGTCACATGATTTGGTTACGTATTTTACAACCGGCCGCTTGCAAGACCTCAACTTAACTTAGTCGCCTTTTAAGTACCTCGGTAATAAATAAGTGGGGTCTATTCTACTCAGCCGAATACCACACGTCGGGACGACTTACGTTAGTCACTTTTTACGACGCCTCGGTAAGAAATAAGGGTGGTCTGTTCTATTTAGCCGGGTACCACAAGGCGTCGTTATTACTAATAATAAACAGGAAATGAAGACGTCGAAATCAGTAAAGACATTGTTGAAATAATCATCTTTATTACAAAAAAGCGTTGCTATTAAAAGTTAACAAGAAGACTTCGCTAGATATCGTGAGTATCTAATAAGGGGCATAGAGAGAAGGCTCCAGTCCGGCACGTCGGCTTTATGGACCGTTAGTGCTACTGAAATCAATAAAAGTGCCGGAATGTACCGCACATGCGCAATAGAGACACCAGCCCGTACTGAGTCAGCTACATTTATTTTATAGCCACTTGTATTTGTGTCTATGGCCACTTTGTACTCTTTACTGTTGACGGAGTAAAAAGAGGGAAAAAATTAATTGGTATGGGTCGTAAATATTGTCAGCGATATTAGAGGGTTGGTTTTTTTCAGATCTAAAGCATAATTAGATGTTTTAGCACCTTTTGCAATTTGTTTATTATATAGCCCTTTTAGGAGCTCTCAGAATAACATTTAAATATTCGTTAACTAATACTGTTATAATATTTGCATTAAGATTGGATAAATTCTTTAAGTAAATGAGATGTTTGTGACAGTAGAATTGGGGTTCGAGTTACTTATGAATTAAACCTACCTACTAAAATCTTATGTTTTGTTAAACACAAATTACCACCAGTTTCGAAAAGGTGCTATAACTGAAAAAATTACAAAACAATAGGAATTTTTTATACATTTCATTATTTAATACTAAGAGTTCTCATGACATCGTATGCGTCAATTTCAGTGTTAAAGTATCCCCAATTATGCACAGATATTTTTATCATATGCATATGTCAGCCTGGTATAAGCTTAGTAAAAGAGACAGACGGACGGACGTATATTTCTCTAATTTACTAACGTAATCTAACATTAGTCAATTCAATGAATAATACATTTGGTAATAAATATGTTCGGAATGGATAACGTTTCAGTTGTTTCTCTGTACATCGCTAAATCATATATAAATATTGGATTGGTCAGAGATAATATGTAGTAGAAAGAGCTTTGTTACAGAGCTTAAGTTATTGCCTAACAAAACTTCAATCTCACGCTGTGACTAATAGATACCGTGCTCAGACAATCTTATAACTTAGCATTACATTTAATTTATAACTGGATAAAGACATATTTAGTTTCGCCTACAGACCGGTCCGTTAAGTGTTTTAATATACATATATTAGACTTCAGAGATATTTAGTTATGAAGCAATTTATATCGTCCATTAAGTTGCTATCTTTTCGCGATGGTTGATTGAATTGTAAATTTCCGTAATTTAAGGATCATTGATACGTAGATTAAAAGTTTTCAACCATTTAGAAGTCAGTAGAAGTAATTTCGATTTTTTGCATTATTGATTTCGCAATAAAAATGAGGCTGCTAAGTTATCTTAAATTATGAAAACAAATCCGAAATTTTAAAATACAGATATAGGTACTTTCGCTTAGCTTTCTTTTAATTTTGTTCTTACTGTATTTCGTTTCTTAAAGTATTTCGTGTTATTCATTAATATTATACGTGTTATTTATTTATGTCATACATGTTATTTATTCTAACTCGATCGTCGAATTTTGTAAAACATGATTTTTGAATAACTTTTACCGTTTACTTAGCGCACCCAAGGAAAGCTTGAAATTTTGCCGTTTTCGTAATATTTTGTATTGCTGCTTCTCTCCTATTCATCTATGCATGATGTTATATAGCCTATAGCCTTCCTCGATAAATGGACTATCTTACACTGAAATAATTTTTCAAATCGGTACAGTTGTTCCTGAGACTAGCGCGTCCAAACAATCAAACAAACAAACTTTTCAATTTTATATATAAGTATAGATAACTCTCTCTCTACAATAAATCTCCGAAGATCACAATAAGCGGCAGAGCATTATGTGAGACGTTTACGAGGTTTTTATGAACTGTTAACACATATTTTTTTATTAAATCACCGGGCCATCAATTGCTACAAGCATCATCACGACAACACTGATATGGCTTTTAACGACAACACAATTTATTAAAAAGATATAAAAGCAGCGTTTATATACGGGGAGACTATAAAGACTAAGTTTTATATGTCGTAAACGTGATTGTTAAGGACCCTGACGACTTCGATACTGGCTCGGGAGGGTATAGCCGAATCACACCGCAAAAATGAATTCGCTTCAGAATATTTGACGTATTTAGGTTGACATGACATATTGTATATGACGCTATCTATAGTTTTTAACGATATTTATGACAGTTTTCATGTGATTAAATAATAAATTTATACTTAAAAATTATAGGTTTTTTTATGTCTGGGGCTATAGGAATAACCGTTTAACTGAGTCCGCGCCTGCTGGGTACAAGTGCGTGGAGGAAGCCCGAGAATGGATACTGAGGACTCAATTAAACGGTTATATAGCCTAGAGCATTATATCGTGGGTTTTTGGGAATAATTTTTATAAAATACTAAAATAATAATTTTAATAAAGCAATATACCTACTATAAATTTTAAAGCCAAAATGATAACAATTTTATATTTTCGGGAAAAGCGAAATCTGTGTTTTTCTTTTTAGGTATTTAAGTACCTAATGAATTAATAAAATGAATGAAATACAATGAATAAAATAAAATATCAAATGTTATTACGTAATTCCCACAACTATTTCTTTAAACAATGTTTATTGTTTGAAAAACTAATGTCATTCCTTATTGTGAAAGTTTTATGTAATGTAATTTAATACGAATACATTTTAAAAGAAACAAAAAAAATGTACCTACCTCAAATAAAATTGATTTTTTATTATTGATGCAAATTTAAGTTATTGTTAAACTAACATTGAATAAATATGGATAGTTAAGTAAAATATTATTGAAAGTAGACGCATAAATAACTTTTGTGTGCAAAACACAACATTAAATCACCTAAACAGAGGACCAACGCAAACATCGCATAAAAGCAATTCAGATCAAAGCTAGATGTCTCGGAAGGGAAATAAAAGAGATTTATCTTAAGTGTAGAAAACTTTGAAAATTGCCATTTTTAAATAAACCATTAAGAAAAAGTTCTGGACCATTTGAGGACGATCGGATCACTATTGAGTGCCATTGTTGAGGGCGGCGGGTAGTTTTATATGCCGATGTCGCATTAATAGAAATAAAATGTTATATTCTGTAACATGGGATTGTTCCTTATATTTCATGTCACTTGCTGACATTTTGATGGCAGAATGAATGACCATTATGGTATTGAATTCGAATTTGCACAGTTTCAGCTTTTAGTAAAGATTTTTAACAATGATTTGCAAAAATTATGATAGAACTAGCTTTTACCCGCAACTTCGTTCGCGTGGATTGTTGTCGCGTGATAGGTTGATAATAGATGGCGCTTTTCAATGACATCCTATTCCTGTAGAATTAACAGAATTTCTATAGCCTGTATGTGACCATAGTCTATAAGGTATAATTGTGCCAAATTTCATTGATATTGGTTCAGCGGATTAGCCGCGAAACAAACATACATCCATACCCACAAACTTTCGCATTTATAATATTAGTAAGGTTATTTTGTTATGTAGTAGCACCTGTACATAATTCTATGTAGTAGCAGACAATGTTCACATATCTTATACATGCAGGATTATGTACATCACGTATCACGAAACACCGCCACCAACAACACACTACATAAGCACTACACTCGTTCACTACGACAATCTCCGATCATTTCGCCCCGTAACCGAAGCGTCATTACCAGATCCACGACGAAATCGCCATGATCGATTTTCGATTTTAATGCTTACTTGTATAAATTAGACAATAATTTAAACCTTGAGCTAAAAGCAAAATTTAAGAAAATTTTAAATTATGTACAAGCAAATTCGAAGAATAACATCGAATGATTAAAATTATAACAATATTCAAGATATATTTCTCCAGATAAATTAAGCTATAAATCCCCATTAAGTCAATTTATATCGGCGGCACATTCTGACCTATAGTTTAATAACGCAATGTCTCGACTTCGAAATTTACTTCTAAGTTATTCTCAACGGAATGGAGTGTTTGGAACCATTAATTTTTACGATCCGACCGCATCCTTTGATTGTGTAAGGTATAGTGAATCACAAAGATAAAATTATCTTTATTTTTATTATTGAATAAAGATCGTAAGATCGTCTAAATTAACATTTACAATTAGCTACCTACTATGTCGAAGCATTATAATATACTAGCAATTGCCCGCGGCTACGCCCGCGTGGAAAGGTTAAAACCGTAATACAAAATTTTGATAACCATAAAAATATTTAAAGTGGGTTAACCTTAAAAGCTAGACATATGCTGTCGCGGACTTTTATTTAGAACTTGTAAAGGGGAACAATTTTATAGTACATGATTTTTAATAACTTTCACCGTTTACTTAAGGCACGCAAGGACAGCTTTAAATTTTGCCGTCTCCGTAATAATTTTTATTGCTGCTCCTCTCCTTTTCATCTTAACGTGATGTTATATTATCGAGGACTTCCTCGATAAATGGACTATCTTACATTTAAAGAATTTTTCAAATCGGTTCAGTAGCTCTTGAGATTAGCGCGTTCAAACAATCAAAATTTTTATATTAGCTAAAGCTTTATATATTAGTATAGATTACGTTTTCAATGTTGACTTATAACGACTTATCATAACTACTACTACATAATTACTAACTTAATTGTGATATATATTTACCTAGAATTTCGTCCAATGAAAATAAAAACATGTCATTATTATTTTCCTAATGTTATTTCAAGTTTTCTTATTTTTTAATATGTATTCCATTAAAAATTAAGCAAACTTAAAGAGAAATATAAATAAATTGTGTCAAATGTAACAATTAAAACTTATTTATTATGTTATTTTCACAAATAAAAAATATTTTTTATTGCTCAGACGATAAAGTTTTTTTTTAAATTTATAATACGTCTCAAATATTGGATGCAATATAAACATGTAAACGCGTCTAACTTTGTTGAATTATATAATATCTATACATTTTTAATTTCTGTACAAATTATAAAACAAAGTATTTGTCTGTGATTGATTCTCCCAAAATCTACTCAACGGTTTATGCAGTTTTTATTAAAACGTGCAATTCATCAGGAAGGTTTAGGTTAACAGTATATTCTCCAGAAAACCTAAACCAAATTTGATGAGACTTAAATTGGAAGAAAGAGGTTGTGGCTTCTTTTTATATTAGAATTTCCGATGCGTCAGGATTTACACGGGAAAAACTATGTGTCGCATTAATTTGCGAAACCATGGCGTGCTATATATAGAAGAATAACTTTTAATACTTATTTTTCCTTTTTCAGATTCATTGGAGCCTCACGGGACGTCGTCATACTTATTTATTTGTGGAACATCAGTACTCTCCGGGTAGCACGGGGTGAAATGGCAAACACAGGAAACGGATCAGGAACTTTCCCGCCGAACAAGCGAAAGGGAGATTGAGTAGGGTGACTTTATATCTCTGGCATCGTTTTTTAAATAACTGAAATTATCTATTGAACCTTTTTTATTATTACGTAGTTAATATTAATGAGAGATATATCACTCATAACGAGATCGAAATAGAGATAGTCAAATGCATGTAGATAACTAACTGCTGCTTTAAAGTGCACGTTTACCTATCGGTTCCGGATAAAATAATGTGTATCATAAAATATTTCGTTATTTAAGAAAAATATTTAAAAAAATCTAAAAAAAAAACTTACACGTCAATAGTAGGATCGTTGCAGACTCAATTAAATTGTGAATTGTAAATAATTTTAATTTAAATTGTGAAGGATTGAATTGAATTGTAAAATCTGTTTTTATTGTATTTATTTACAATTCAATTGCTTGCAATTTTATTTTTGTATAGATTGAGATTAAATTTAATTAATAATACCATTCTTAGAATTTAATTTACCCTAGAATTCAATTTACGCTCCCTTATCGAGCACACACTTAATTCTTGATAAATAATGAATTATTAACATTGTTCAAAAAGATTTATTAATCTTTACAATAAACTTAAGTTATACTTTATAACATTTGAGTTATTTACAGAACAATGTTTAATAAATGATCAAATTCATAAATATCGTATATTTTTACCCAATACATCTTGCTTATGGTTTTTTCCTCCGATATTCCTGAACTTATGGACATCCTTTCCCTTTGATATGTTTATATGCATTAATACGGCTTTATAGCAACGAGATAAGCATAAATCTAGCGGACGGTGTACATCCCACTTTATTGTTATTACGTTGAATTTATTTATGAACCTCCAAATTGTCAAATGAACAGGGAATAAAACTTTAGGTTTTGATTGTTTTGTGACATTGTATGTGGGGTTTCAAGCTGTGATAACTCGGCGGTGAAATCTTGTGACTCATTCGAGGGTGTCACGGGTTCAAACCCCGGGCAGAAACCAATAGTTTTCCCATAAAGGTTATGTGTCAAATTGATAATTTCAATTCATCACACGATTTTCAACGATCAAGGAGTCTTCCTTGCACCGAAAATCGTCGTAAATCATAATCGAACATCGTGAGGAAATTCCTGCATTTTATAGAATTCTGGGCATATGTGTATCCTACCAATCCGCATTGGAACAGAATTGTAGATCAGCTCCAATCCTTTTCTCTAAAAATGAAGAGAGGAGGCCTATCCCCAGCAATGG
Source organism: Morpho helenor (assembly GCA_029227775.1). Lineage (NCBI taxonomy): Eukaryota > Metazoa > Arthropoda > Insecta > Lepidoptera > Nymphalidae > Morpho > Morpho helenor. Next base: position 6,540,593 of record JARGCU010000020.1, read on the forward strand.
GACAGTCAAAAGCCGTTCCTTTTATGGGGTTTCTATTTTTTTTTCAAGTTATTAGTATTAATTATCCGTAATCGGTATAGTCTAATTCATGGCAAACACCCTCTAACACCCTTCACACACACATACCACATAAGATACGACTTTAATAGAACAAGCTCTAAAATCTATAAAACACATGCTTCCTACTATATTTTATACATTTATAAACATAAAAAAATCTATTTTTATGGTAAAATGTTACACAACATTCTTGTACTTATACCATTTATTTTACACATGCAAGGAAAATACTCCACTATTTTTTTTGAAATAATTTATTGAAGACTCCTAGAAATATATTTTTATTTTTACATAGCTTATGCAAAGACTTCTATATTTAAAAATCCGAATACCTATAAAGACTTGAAACATACAATCTTTAATATTTAAATGAGTTAATCTTGAATCACGGAAACAGATCCAACGATTTTCATGAAATTCAGCATGTAGAGGGTTTTGGGGGAGAAAAATCGATCTAGCTAGGTTTCATTTTAAAAATGTCTTTTTATCCCTGTTTTCGGGCACTGAAAAAATGCTATGTAGATGTTGAATGCAAATGATATTCGACAACAAAAAATATTGTATGTAAAGAAAAAAGCCTATCATTTTTTTTACAAATCTAAAACTTTAATAAACTTTACAAATAATTTTTTTTATTTTCTACAATATTTTTATTATTAAAGCAGTCGTAAAGCACACTCCAGTATTATTTTTATATGTCAAAGAACAAAAGGGGGCCAGCAAATAAAATAAGAATTCCGCTCAGCAGTTTCGCGCACACGTTACTTGTTTATCTTGAGGGTGGCTTCTCATTTCAGACAACTGCCATGATTGCTGCGTAATAGCCAAAGACGTTCGTAGTGTTTTACCAATTATAAAGAGCTTCAAGTTCGAACAAATAAAACGTAAATTTAGGTCAAGGTAAATTGGTTGTATTAAAGTTCTGGTACGCCCAAAAACGTTTTAATAATTTTGCAATGTTGTTAAATTTGATAATTAAATATTTATTGTATATAGGTCTTTAGCGGCGAGTCGAATTTGTTAAATATTGCTTATTGCATTTCATTTCTCATTTCGCAATGCAGTTCTCTGAGATTCTCTCTCTTTCTCTTCATCATCCTGCCTACTCTACTCTAAGTGAGGCTGGTATAACATGTCATAAACATGTTTTCACATGATTCAACTAGATTTTTTACGAACGGCCGCCTGCCCGACGTCATTTACCTTAGTCGCCTTTTACGACACCTCAGTAAGAAAGAGGGTGATATATCTACTCAGCCGGATACCACACGGCGGTCTCTCTCTATCTCTTCATTAGAGAGAATTCTATTCTCCCCTTTTGAAGACGTCTGACACCCACGTATGGGGTTTGCCTATGCTGGGTTTCCCTTGCAGGACCGCCACTCTAGCACCTTAAGACCTCAGCGTCCATCGGTTCTTCGAACTATGTGCCTCACCCATTGCTTAGAGACCCGTTGATTTATGTTCGTCACTTTGCTTCTTCTACAGATCTCCTTATTTCTAATTTGATCATGCAGAGATAATCTGAACAAATTCTGCTCTTTCCACCACTCTCTAAGCTACTCTATGCTTATAATATAAGGCCCATAGTTAGCCAAGTTTCACAGTTTCAATGAGTGTCGCCAACATGCACGGTTCGAAGACCTTGATCTTCCCAAACGCTGCCCATCCGAGCTGGATTTGGTATTGAACTTTTTAATTACGTATTTTATTTATATTGTTAACCTATTTTGTCTTTGTTTGATTATTTATTTCACTATGTTTTTTAATATAACTAGCTTTTACCCGCAACTTTGTTTGCGTGGACTGTTGTCGCGTGATAGGTTGATAATAGATGACGCTTTTAAATATTATCCCATTTCTGTAGAATTAACAGGATTTCTATTTCCTATATGTTACCCCGGTGTATAAGGAATTATTGCGCCAATTTTCATCGACATTGTTTCGTTGTCGTTTTTCGGATTCACCGTGAAAGAATAACATACATCCGTATTCACAAACTTTCGCATTTATAATAGGAAGGATTATGCAATGTTCAAGAGTGAGTTAAAAATATACAATCAGGAAGAGTAAATATTGGTCAGTTGTCATAGTATAGGATGCTTTATGCTCATATCTCCTGTTTTGGCACAGCGTCAAAGTATTTTTGGCTCGCATTGCACTTCATGAATGCATTGAGTACGGAATTTTTAATATATTATCTTAACGACCTACTTGTATGCGCATATTGGTAGTTATTTTAATGGAAATGATCTTATATTTGATTTATATTATAATACTAAAGGAATTTTAAATTTACTTGTCTAGTTATATTTACTGTAATTCTTTAAGTTCACTAAAACAACTGATTGCTTTATATTGCCTACTACTAATATCCCGCGGTTTCACCCGCGTACATACTGTTCTCATGATAGTAGAAAGTCTTCTAAGTCGGACTAATGATTTATTTTTGTTAAATATATGATCAATAGTTTCCGCAGCGTATGCAATGACAGGTTTTTTATGTCTACTTTTTTACACCTTATTACATTTTTATAACGGATTCGTATTTTTTTAAATGTTAGCCTATGTTGAAATCGGTCCAGTAGTTTTTGTGTGAAAACATTAAAAACATACATACAAATGTTTCCTCTTTATAATATTACTATAGATATTAGCCATAGATGTCGGTGACCCTACCTTTAACTCCAAAGGTCGCAGGTTCCCAAATTCCCTGTTACTTTAAGAATACACTCGGAAGTTTTAAAAAATGTGCCTAAGTCTTAAGAAAGTGAAGAACATTTTGGAAAATCTTATTATTATTCATCATCATCATTAGAAGATGTATTAAAAATAACAATATTTTTCTCTTGCCCCTATTATCCCACTCTGAATGGGGTCGCCACAACATGTTTTTCGCTTCCATTCTCTACTGTTATTTGTCGACTCTGGTGCTTTTTCGGCCTACCTCTAGTCATATACCTATTTACATATATATTTTATACTCAGTAAGTCATATGAACGCCGTGTGGTATCCGGCTGAGTAGAATAGACCTACCTCATTTCTTACCGAGGTGTCGTTAAATACGACTAAGGTAAGTTGATGTCAGGCAGGCGGCCGGTCGTAAAATACCTAGCCAAATCATGTGACAACATGTTTATAACATGTTGTGCCAACCCAATTTGTGGGATAAGGACAGGAAGATAACTCGTTAAGTCATATGAATTTCATCCCTTCTCATTACGTCTTAATCTTGCTCTTCTCGTCTTTTCTATAATGGGCGTAACTTAAGTATAAAAAGTAACTATGTCCATACAAAAAAATAAAGTCAATATCTTTTCAAATTTCAGATATTCAATTAAGTTTACGGAAAGAAATCAAGATTCAAAGAAAAGAAGACAGAGAAAACGTATTTAGCGGTACATGTTACATTATCAAACGGAAAAAAGGCGAAACAAAATTGAAAACAAGCCATTGTTATGTTATACGAAGGTTCCACGAGAAAAAGGCAATCTACATGGAGGGTTTGCACCGGACGCCTCGAGATGAGGAAATAAGAATTCATCCTTTCTCGCCCCGGGTGGGGAGTGGGGGGGTGGGGGCAAGACGGACGACGCCATTCCAAAAACCCATTATACGAGCTCTAGAGCTGTTTTCTATCTTGGAAAGGAACCCGCGCCACCCCGTCCCGCTCTCCCGGTAACCCCTCGGAGTCCCGACTTTGTTTATGAAAATTACCCATTAAAATAGCTATGAAAGTAATGCTTTTCTCACTTCCAAAATTAATAAGGGAATTGATATAGATTATTTTAATACTCTCGCTACGTAGTATTTTTTATACGTAATTTAATAGGTAATATTTTTTTTGTTCCCATATATAATGTGATTTAGATGTTTAATTATACATATCACTTAGCTTTATTTATTGTATTATGTTCACTTCCTTCACTCATTTGTGGAAACTTTGTTGGCATGCGTATTAATTTTCTGTTATAATTCTTTGTAATAATTTAAGTGCTGTTTGTTTTCTAATTTATAAATAAATAAAATAAATAAATTAATTAAATAGAACACAACTGGGTTTCTATGTCAATACAGAAACGACGTTGAACGCTATTTATTATGCCTAAATCACAAAAACAATATTATTTCTTTACTATTATAAATTATTTTATGCGACAATGACGCGATATTTATTCGTCTATATGACACTTTCTATAGACCCGGGTGCGACTCTATGACATGAGTTGCGCGGGAAAACTAAAATTTTAAAGAAAATATTTTTTGTTTATACCCTACGAGATTTATAAAACACTTTTGATTGATCCTTGGCCTTTCAAACGTACTTGCTTCAAGCTTATTTAATAAACTATGTTGAAGTTTTATTTTTATTTAATTTGATTTGATCTCAATCCTGCATTAAATATAACAGCCAATAGGACATGTAGTCTGGATTGATCAAGATTGTCGATTCAATGAAACGCTTATTTTACAAAACACTACATAATATATAAGTTATTATTAATTCAACTGCTACAAAGTTTATTTTCAAATAATTTATAGAATAGGCGATACTTTGCGGAGGTCCATAATACTAAATAATAAAAATATTATTTTTCTATAATCTGCGATAAAAGAAATTATATGAAATGTTATATATTATGCTTTGCTATTATTATGCAAAATAATATTTTCATTACTTTTGAAGTTTCTTTTTAATAATATGTATATTCTTTACTCTACATAATTCGATTGCATTCATAGTCATAAAACATCGACTCTCGCACCCCAAAAGATTTATGACGTTCTGCCATCGTAGATTAAATTAAAATGCAAAATTATAACACTTGAACCCAAATCTAAATACACATTAGAGTTCCCCTCTTTATTGGGAAGCAAGTGAAGAAAATCCTTCAGATCTCATAGTTTATCCCTTTCTTACTAAAGTATTTTCCAAGGTTCAAGAGCAGGACACGAGATATTCGTAGTTCCCTCTAGTATTTCGATATAAAGAAAGATTATCCGAAGCCCCTAAGGAAGTTTGAAATTGCTATTGTAGCGAAAAGGATTATATGTTAGTACTACGCCGTAGCAGGTCTACGCGATAGCGGGGTTTTTAAAAGGCAGATATACAGTTATATTAAAAGGTTTATTTAAGATACTTATCTCAATAAAATTAATTCCAGTTTAGGTTTTAATGAAAATATTTTTGATATAATATCATTTCAACCAAAAAATTTCAAGGAAAATTTACAGCTAAAGTGGCAATACAAGCAAGGCCTTGTACCAAGTATATGTAACAAGACTAACAATTAAAAAATTTATGTACGGAATTTTTTTCCGTCAATTGTAATTTTTTAAACAGTACCTATGTTTACATATGATTACTAACAATAAACCACAGTTCATTAAAAATATGATTATTAAAATGTTGCCTAGTTGATAATTTTTTTTGCTGTATTAAGAAAATAATAAAGGATGTTTGTTATACGCTGATATCCTTCGATTCTCATAATCATAGAGTGTTGTTAATGGAATTGTCTTTAAATTTTAGTTATAAGCTAAATTCATTAGTATTTACTGCTATTGTATTGTATTAAATTCAAACATTTAATAAAATTATTTGCAATGATTTGCACTTTAATGATAATTAACCCAAAATAAAGTAATAAAAGCAAACGATTTAAATGTAAAATAAACAATCCGATATCGCGACAAAGCATACTAGTGCGCATCCGGTTTAATCCAGTGAAATCCAGTTGGAGCCGGCGAAATCCGGTTAAGTCCGACCAGGCCCGACGCGATACGGCTCTGCGCTATGGTGTTAATCCCTATTTTAAATTCCTATAAAAGGACCTGTATTATTTGTGATATTCATATTTTTATATATATGTAGTAGATTTGGGGAAACTTTGTTTTCTTTAAACTTAGATAGAGTACTTTATTACAGAACTGTACACTCATTTTTATTATCAGTTCTCAGAGGATTTTCTTAGCTTGTTCGTTCGTTCGTTTACAAGTATATATTAATCTTATATAAAATTCTCGTGTCACAATGTCGGTTACCATACTCCTCCGAAACGGCTTGACCGATTTTTATGAAATTTTATATGCATATTCAGAAGGTCTGAGAATCGGCTACTTTCTATTTTTCATGCTCCTAAGTGATAACGGTTATCCAACCCCAATAATTTTTTTGATAATTTTTTTATAATGTACACTAGAAATTCCATAGAAATAAATATATGGCAAAACGACGTTTGCCCAGTCAGCTAGTATAAACTATATTAAAATTCGTACAAAAAAAGATGTGAAACATGTAATAGTGTTACTGAAATTTGGCACACTTTAACACTAAACCATCGTAGTCCCCTTAAAGTATCAACATTAAAAATTTACATACATATCTTCAGACCCCATTAGGTATGGCGCATAATCCGGCGTGCATAACGAGATCGAAAATGAAACATAAATCGCCCAGACGCACTTACGACGATTAAACCCATTAACGGGCACGGGTCATCGGTGCCCAGGAGTCCCCGTCCAATCAACAACCCTTTTACTGCCAAAACAACCACCAGGTATTACTGATCCCAGCGATCCATCAATGTGGTAGTGTAGTGGTAATGTTAGATAGGTCGCGCGGCTCGCATTAGAATGGTTGGTGCGTATCAGGATTCATGATCGGGCGCCCCTGTACGCCCCCACACAGATATACGGTAACGATCGCACCACAATACCATAGACAATAAATATGGCCCGTACGCGGCTACATATGCCGGAGGCGCGTACAGCCAGCCAGTACGAGTATTTGTATTGTTTATGCCACATTAAATTGTTAGAATGTTGCCCGGTTATTGCCGAAAGCGTATTTGGTTCGCGTATCGTTATGTAAGTTACGTATCCCGTGGGCGTAAATTGTTTCGCCCTAACATTAACTGGTATTCCTTGTTAGTTTTCATGTGTTTTATATAATTTGATTGCAGGTTGCTACGGCCTATTGTATGTGGCCGAAGGAAATTCACGTAAAAAAGCGCCACTTAAATAGTGTTTGTTGAAGCGAACCTGCAATATCTTCCAAAACTAATTTATATAAGATAGATAATTCTGTTCAGCGGAATATATAATAAAAAATATCTAAAAATTTCTTAATCGACAATATAATGTATTGTCTATATCTATATCTAAGAAAATATTATGTACGATCTCTGAAATTAAGAAGAATGTTACTTTCTAATTGCTATCGGTACATAATTAATGTATAGATTCCGGCTATACTCACGTCTTATTTTGTTTTATCGGATGAGCCCGACTAGTTAGTAGACTAATAAAATAAAATAAGACGTGAATATGTATGTGACGTGTATAGCCGAAATCTATACATTAATTATGAATAACACTCACGATAGTTTAAATTCAAAAATTACTATTGGTACGGTTCAAATTCATAATATTTCAGAACAAAAGCAAGTACAACAGCTAATATACTTATTTAATAACCAGAATATTCTTATTTTATATCGTATAATTATATCAAATATGTATTTATAAAAAAGTAATCACTCAGAGGAAAACAATGAATGCACATTTTCTGAACAACTAAATTTGTATATACTAACAACTATAACCAGGACTTTATCAATATTGGTTATCAGACTAACCGTGAAAGGACAAACTAACACACTTTCACATTTTTGATATTAGTATGTACTAAGGAATAGAAACGGACAGAATGACAGAAAATTCCTTTTTTAAATTACTTTGTTCCCTAACAGATATTCATAGAAATCTATTTATTATTAGTATGTACTGTTTGCGTGACTATTGACCATTAGTGAAGGATAACTATTTTTATTAACTAATAAAAACATGATGAATTATAATTATGGTATATTTGTATTAATGATACTAATAATTAAGAGTAAACAACATTTAAGGTGAAATACTTAAAACCAGTTTTACGTAGAGAAAAGGATAAATAGTTGATAGAGATAAATATATAATATATTATTAATGATTGTTATCTTTACCTGAAATGTGTCTTAATAGATATAATATTTACATAGGAATTAGATATATCTAATGCCTATGTAAATATTATATCTATATAGTCCAATAATTATAAATTTGAATAAGATCGTCCATTTGTATCCTTTTAAAATTTGAATGTCTAATCAAAAAGATGTTAATACATCTGGAATTTACCATTATATAAATACAGATACATAGTAAACTTATGGACTTATACAAATACTAAATACATCTTAATATTATACATTAAAATCTATACCATTCTAAGCATGTAATACATAAGCATGTGATCTTGATGATAAATTGTAATTTATCCAATTCTTTAGATATTAAAGATAATTAAAAAAACTTTCTTTTATTTACACGATTTCCCCTTTTAAATCATCATGCTCCTGCCCTTATTCAACTCTAAGTGGGTCGGTACAACATATTATAAACATGTTGTCACATGACTTGGCTACTTATTTTGCAACCGGCCGCCTGCCTTACTCGTATTTTACGACACCTCAGTAAGAAAAAGGGTGGTTTATTCTACTCCACCGGATGCCACACAGTAGGTCAATTTACCTTAGTCACCTTTTACGACACCTCGGTAAGAAATAAGCATGGTCTATGCCTTTTAAATATGTACTTAAATTAAGTGTAAACTATATCGAATGTATGCATAAATAGTTTTTTATATTATGGTATGGTTGCAGGAATACTCTAAATGACTACAATATATCTACATATTATGGTTCCAAGAATATACGTCTACAATATTTCTTTGGATAATACGGACATCCTCCTAAAGATTTCTACGTAAATTTTATCCGATATCTTATCTAGCGATATATGGATCAGTAGTTGTTCGATGTGGCAATGTTACGGAAAGCTATGAAAATAAAACATTCTTCAACAAGCGTATAAACGTCAGGGAACGCCTACTTGGAATAATTTTCGCCCCAACATCCAAAGTACATTTTCATGCATAATGTTGGGAAGAATATTGAATTTATGGTAACAAGTTCATATGGAAACTTGTGAAAATCGACAGCGTGACTATTGACTGAAAACGTTGCCTTCAGGAAAAAGTAAAACGTTAGAGATCTGTGAATAATATTTGTGTTATATCTGAGTAGGAATATAAAAGAAATCTAAATTACTGAGTCAATCTATGCAAGGACTGCAATTATGTTATAAGTGATGATTAAAATAGTTTACAATTAAGAGTTAATGATTCATGATTCTTCGGTTTTGAGGAAAATAAACTTTGGGAGACCACTAAGTTACAGTGGTGGTGTTGCATGTGCGGTTTTCTTAGCTTGCATATATAAGGTATGAGAACGGATAGTGGGAACGGATAGATTTTCTTTAATTAAAGAGAAATATAAATAGTTATTTGTTTACTTTTATTCATTTTTCATTACATTCTACTATTTGATTAGCGCAATCTTATTATCTGACATTGAATATATAGATATTAAAAATTGAGTACTTTTTTTATTACAACGATACAAACTTTGCCATATGCAAGCATTCCAATTAAAAAAAAAAGTACAAACTCGTACATATTTATAAAGGTTAGGTCAGATTAGGTTATTCTTACGAAATTTATCGCAATAAAAGATAAGGACATGTACGTATTTATGTTGTTGAAGACATATTAGATATAATACCAAACAGAAATATGGAAGAATAATTTTTCAAATAAAATAGCGGACAAAATGCAAAATAAATACTATTTACTGTAGTTATGTTGCGTCGTCCATCGGCGACCGTGCGTGAAACGACTGTCTGGTCGATTAAACAAGCATACCCTGTGTTTGATACACGATCGCTATTGGGGATTTTGTGTTTTTATATACTATAGCTGGACTTAAACTTAAATAAAAAAATATACTTATCTAACAAAATAATACATTTAACTGCTTTTGTACTACATCGCTCTAAACAGAATTTCCTGTAACGTAAAATATTTTGAATATATTTTTGTATTGACTATTATACAACGCGCAGTTCATCAAAAATAACATTAAAAATGAAAAGCTTGTAGGTCTTTCTGTATGTCTGCACTCTTTCACAGCTAATAGATTGACCAAATATTAACAATATTTGGTACAATTAAAGGTGATTTACCTGGCTAAGATAGCTATAGGATATATATAAAAAAATCCTGTTTCTATTTTTTCATCAGGAACGAGAAAAAACAGTCAAATAATTGTTTTCAAAATATTGATAATATAATCTAATGTTTAATTAGATTTTTATACTCTAATCTTATCTTATCTTATACTTATAATAAATCTGTAGAGAGGTCAATTCTGTAACTGGAATATATTTCCAAAATAACTATCAGGGGGTGATTAGGGATCGATACTGATGCCAAAAATGCAATCAGTAAAAATTTTGTCTGTCTGTCTGTCTGTCTGTCTGTCTGTCTGTCTGTCTGTCTGTCTGTCTGTATAACCGTTATAGAAACAAAAACTACTCGACGGATTTTAACGAAACTCGGTACAATTTTTTTTCATACTCCTGAGCTGGTTATAGTATACTTTTCATCACGCTACACTCAATAGGAGCAGAGCAGTGAAGGGAAATGTCGGGAAAACGGGAGAAGTTACTCCGTTTTTTAAGCTTCCGTCGCGTGTGCAACCTTGATGGTTAAAGCTACACAGAAATCATGTATGACGGAAATGTTCTCCTTAAAATTATATAAAAAATATCCCGCGGCAGTATATGTCTATCTTTTATGGTTGACTCACAATAACACGTGAACTCCCGAGAGCTTAGCAGTTCGAAGCTTTCTGGTTATATTTGTCTACTCCTACGTTTATATCACTCTCAGTCATCCCTAAATAAAAAAGTGAATAATATTAACCATTGTATAAAAAAAGAATCATTGAAATCGGTATAGAAACACCAAAGTTATACATGAAATACGCTAATAATTAGCCATCGCGCGTGAATACTGAATCATGCTATAGAGATTATCACTACATAGTATAAAACAAAGTCACATTCTTTGTTTGTCCCTATATCCCTATGACTGCTTAAGTCTTTAAAACTACGCAACAGATTTTGATGCGGTTTTTTTAATAGATAGAGTGATTCAAGAGAAATGTATAATAACATTCAATATGGAGTAGAGAAATACTGTAATTTTTGAGGTTTCTAATGTGATGTCGTAAATAATTACTTTTTTTCCGCTTACATTGCGAACGCAGGCTAAACCATACGAGATTTATCAAAATGATGTACTAAGTATTTGTACACATTGAAAAGGTCTACAGAAAAGTCCGCGATGGTATATGTCTATCTCTTAGGGATAACTCACAATAGCATTTTATGTCATTTACTTTTATACGAAAAATAATGCCTTATTTTCGAAGCAATTTTTATACAATATAGCATTCATTCTTATCCAATTAAGTACGTTAAATACATTGTTGATTTAATATAGATCAATATGGCCGTTTACCGCATGTAATTTAAATGAACATTTTCGAAGATATCACAGATTTAAAATCCCGGAGGAGGCCGCGCTTCGCCCTATAGCACTTCGAATTTAGCAGCGATCGGACGCGCAACTAAATGTCGCTCTTTTAAAAGTAACCTCTAAAGAAAACATGTTTGTATTGTCTAATGATAACAAAGCTATGAATGTTGTATATAAAGACATTCTGTAATTAATTTTAAACATAAAATATATAGGGAAAAATGTAAAATGTAAATATGTAGTATATGAATTTAGACATTCCAAAAATAGCAGGAAATCTTCTTGGTATAGGGAGAGGGAATTGTTTTTATCCAAATTTAACGCTAGGTGGTGACCTAGGCTATATATTTTATACCCGTGCGAAGCAGGGTAGGCCGCTAGTCTTTAATTAGATTTTTATACTCTAATCTTTAATTAGATTTTTATAATCTAATCTTTAATTAAATTTTTATACTCTAATCTTTAATTAGAGTTTTATAATTTAATCTTTAATATATGACAAGCAGGAAAATATATATTTATTATCACATTAGTTTTAAATAGCCGTGCTTGCGGTTTAGTCCGCGTGAAAATCGGCATGTCATAAAAAAAACAAAAGTAGATGCTCATATGAGATAAAGACATGCTCTCGTGGACTTTTTTGTAGATCTATCATTCTCTAATACATTACTTTAGTTTATCTCTAGTTTCACTAGTTTACGCAGTGCACGTGTAAATCTTCCAGCAAGCACACAAAACGGTAGTATCCTATTAACCTAAACCATTCGGAAGAATGGCACTACATTTTAGTAAAAACCGCACAAAAATCTGTTCAGTAGGTTTTGAGAAAATCTATCACATACAGACAGACAGCTTTTAGAGACATTTTTTTATAATAAGTATAGATATGAAATGTGAATTATTATTTATGTGTCCTTTTCAGTTATCTATATAAACATACATTATATCATATTTGAAGTGGAAATTATTGCTTCATACGGAGTGGTCACGAGGGAAATTTAACAGCTTCTGTCCATATTTGCATGGACAGCGAACGGCTGACCCTTCTGCCGGTTTAATGCGCCACTCGGATGATATTTGCATCTAATTGGAATCCATTGTTATTTCATGGGAATGGTCAGAGGGCAGTGATAAATTTTATTATACCTATTGTATGGACCATATTGAAATTTTCGTACATATGTGCTTCGTTGGTAGATATGAAATTGTTATAGCTTCATATCAAATTAACTACTTAGGCGATCACAAATACTTTTTTTAATAGCAATGGAATAATTGATTTGGCCTCGTACAAATAGGAACCGTCCCTTACCTAGAAAATAAGAACTGATATTCTAACCTAGTCTATGTCAAATAAACTTTGACGTTGAGATTTAAAGCTGTAACGGAATTTGTATACATGAAGAAACTTATACTTGTTTGTTTAATTAAAAATAAATGATTTTTTGTTAATAAATGTTTGTAAATATAATTATTTATTGGTTTAACTTGTTTATTGCAATTTTTAATATAAGGTGCAACGGATGCTTCATATAACGTCTATATAACTTCTAGTAGAGTTCCAAATACCATATTATACGTAACCAATAAGAAGTAAAGGTAGAGTAAGTTATCTTTGAAAATATACTATTGCGGACTTTTTTGTAAGAAAATTGAAAATCTGCAGCTAAAAATATTTTTTAAATAATATAACTGTACTGACACAGTTATATTATTAGCTAAAAATATTTTTAGCTTTATTTACTCTCGGATGAGTAATTCTACAAAGTTGGACCTGTAATATTACTTTGTTTTAATGAGTGATAAATCAATCACGCAAATCCGCAAGCAATCTATCGCAAATAACAGTAAAACAATATTTCATTACTTATGTATTATGGAAAGTAACGCCTAATTCTATATTATAAACTAGCTGTGCCCACGACTTCCTATAGTTTCCTATCTTTTAGTTAAAACCGCACAATTTTTTTTTTAGTAAAATCCGTACAAAAACCTGTTCAGTAGATTTTGAGAAAATAATATAATATGTGTAGATTAACATTAAAACTGTTAAGTTTCTGATGAATTAAATATTTACCTTGTTTCACTTATTCAAAAAGTACACCTCAAATTACAAATATCGAATGGTCTCACAGTAAAATTATAATTATGTTCGCCGTAAAGGCCGTGTCGGCGATCTCGACGAACGGCCAAAATGTGTAACTTCCGTTTTCCGCGGCATTGGGCACAATTTGAAATATTTTACTGCTCTTGTAACGACTTGATGGCACTGCCGAGGGCCACTTATATATCTCTTTTATCTTTTGTTGGCCCTCGCCCTTTTGCCCTCTGTCGGATAAAAGTTCGGGACTTTTTTTAGCGAATTATAGTGAAGTAGATTACACTCGAATTTGTTTGGATAGAATTTCTTTAATCGTTTGTGGAAATTAAGCCACATTGTGAAGACCTTTTATTTTTTGGAATCTTTTAAACAAATCTTTTTAAAGCTTATTTAAAGATGGCTATTGTTCAAATTTGGAAAGAGCGGTGTGAGTTTAGGGAAATTATTTTTTGAAATCGCTATAGAGGCTATGATATTTTAATTTAAATAAATCCCGATAGCACAATTTAACTTAGTCACATAATACTAATGAATATGAATTAACTAACATAACTATTTTGGCCTGAAGAGATCTTATTGAAATAAGTAAGTTTATATGTATTTCTGTGTCATGTATGTTTTGTACAATTAACAAATTAAATAATCAAACTAAGTGCAAGGAAATACCAGTAGCACCTTTTTTGATACAACCTAAATATAATGATTCATATTTCAATATCTACAAAGAAAATAGACCAGTTATGTGCAAATGTTAATTGCATTCTAGTACGACCTTGCGTAAAGCGTTGATTCGAGACATACTTTATATAATTAATCTAAAACGAATGGGATAGAGTAACAGAAAATATCTACAGAGATTCTAGAGTTGACATCTTAATTTAAATACACTTTCATAAACAACAAGTACACCGACACAACTCTCTGAGATCGTTTCTTAAATCAGGGCATTATCAGAGTTGCAATCTCTTGGATTTATTATGAGTTTCTCGTTTATTATGGTGGAAACAAGAACTTTGAATACATTGTTTTTGTTATGCCATCATTCTAATGTTATTATTATTGTTTTACATGTGAAATTAAACTACAATACCTTTTAGCACAGTATATGAAGTTTTATTAACACAAATATTTGACTTTATAAAACATCTGTAAACATGACCTATCGGGAACTTTTTGGGATTTTTATATTATTTATAATATTTTTAATAGCTTATACAAATAATAGTCAAAAGTAATGGTATTTCATTTATTTTATCTCATTATTTTCTTTATTATTAACTAATAAATCTATTTGTGTAAATTAATATAGTATTGAGGGTTTATAATTAGACATAACCTGATTCTGTTTAGCTAAGATTCCTTTTCTTAACGTATAACTATCACATCACTATTGCAAACTTTATAATTTACGTTCATAGAAAACCTACTCCAACATACGTATATTTGCAAAAACTTGACTTCTCAAAAGAATTAGATATCCACATATTTAGCGATAGCATTGGTACTTATAAGCAAAATATAATTAAACGTAAAGGGAATAATAAATAATGTAATGTGCATAATGATTAAGTATAAAATAATATTATAGTTTGGTATTGTATACAGATATGTTATTTTATATAATATATTTAAATAAAGCACGCGTTCCTATAGTATGCCATGCTAATCTATAGTTAAGACTACATTTAATTAAATAGTTCGTAGAGTATTTTATAGAATTTATAATGTAACTCTTTTTGGTTATCCCAGAAAAAAATTAAAACAAATAAAAATCGGAATCAAAAACGGATACACTAATTTTTCAATTTAGAACCATGTTATACCTACATGTAAGATCAATGCAACTCAAATTAAAATCATTTTATTAGTCTTTAAGGTGCTTAGGTGACTTAAGGTGACTTTTTAAGCTTATTATATTAACGAAAAGATTTATAATAAAATATTTCATATTTTTCTTTCTATAAGTTATAAGCAGTAATAAATCGCTACCAACAAATATATGGAGGTAAATCTTTGTTCCCGGCATTGATAATACTCTGAGCTTATTTAGTTGTACAGATACAACCGGTTTCAAACGATATCAGTTTTTTATTGCTGATATATTCATTACCCATACGTCTTTCCCATGGTATTACAAGTTATATTATAAATAACTAAACAAAAGGTTCCCTAGCTCCACTGCGCATAACTTATTTCGGACAGAACTATAATTCAGGCAAAAAAATATATGTATACGTCGTTTTCATTTTTTGGTAACGTCTTGATTAAGTAGGGACCACCTGCTAGGGTCCGCTTCTGAGGACTCAATAAATAAAGCTCAAAAAAAAATTAATGGTCACATAAATAATCCGCTGAAACTCAAGTATGGGATATGGTCGTTTAAGTTGTAGTAATGAAGAGGGGGAAACAGGGTAAGCTTTGTTTCTGCCGATACAGAACAAAATTTGTAAACCTTCAAGCAATTGCTTAAAAATTTAATTTTATAATTTGATGTACGCAATAATTGATTTAACTTTTACATATACTTGTGTGATATAGCACATATTCTATCATTTTAACATGTTAATGTACTCTCCACTTTGTAGACCACAAAACTCATGAAAATCTTAATTATTAACAGATAAATCAATACTAATATCATAAATTTGAAAGTATGTCTGCCCTATACATTACGCTTTCACTACTAATAGGCTGAAGCAAAATTGATGAAATCTTTGAATTGATCTGAAATGAACTATATTCGTTTTTATTTGGGTTGCTTAAGATTTTACAATTTTGTAATGTGTGCAATTTACTACTAATACTTATACTTACAATGAATTCATATTAATTTTATTTCAAGGACCTAAGTGTTTCGTAGTGTTATAACTAATGTGGTGAAACGTGCAGCTGTATACAATTTAAGAAACTGCAACAAAATTTAACTTACAGTACCTCTTAATTAATCATCATCATCATTGACATCACAATCACGTCATCATCAAGTGTATAGATCATCTATCTAGGTTTAGGTTAAAGTTGTTCATTTTTAAGTTTTCATTTTATTTTTAAGTTGTACACATTTGAGAAGACGCCTTGTCAGTTATAAATATATTTGAAAAACGTTAACAGCTTTTAGTAAAAAGCGGAACTTCAGTAGAGTCACTAAATTTACAATTTGAAATTAAATAATGTATACAGACTATAAACAATATTTATACTTTTTACTAATGATTACAGTCTAATTACTTAATGTTTAAAATTGTTTATCATAAAATTATTTCTAAGCAACAAAAGATTACCAAAATGGTTTTAATGTTCTCGTCCCTTTTGTTATTTGTCGGCTATTATAAAGTAAGCACCGATAATGGTTGTGCAAAATTGCATTTCACGCACACAAAAATTTAAACTTTTTTGCAATCCCCTTTGTGGTTGAACTTAAATGACTCAAAACTTTTATTCTCCACCACTCCAGGTAAATAGTACGACAACAATCCAAAATGGCGTCCCCCTAAACACAAATCATCCTATATAGACACATTTCTGCTGTATTCCTAATCGGAAATTTATTGTCGCGAGGCAAGCAGTGATCCGAATTAACAATGAACAAAGTATTATTACATATTAAGATATATTTGGATATTAAATCACTAAGGTCATTGTATATAGCGATACGAGTGCTTTTATATTGCCCTGAGTGGTAATGAAGCAGTTTCCCTACCGCATAATGGTTTGAATGTGGCTGTAAATTGATTTTTATATTTTGTTTGACGTAAATGATTGACATGGGAGAGTTCGTCACCACTACGACGAAGGGTATCGTTTTAACGATGCATTTACGACGCGAACGGCATTTAAGGTGATAAATTTATCTGTTGTTGAATATTTGAGCGATTTTATGACTCATTTGTTGGTGTTAAGCATTCTGTAGGTTGTTAAGGTGTATCGGGTTGCGAGTTTTTATTTTTATCACTGGTGTTGTTGCGTTTGCGATGTTTTTTATTATTTCAAATTTGAATCGACTATCACAAGGTATTAGGAATATTAAGCGTTTCTAATTTAGTATAAAAGATGTATTCTCTGGAGGACGCTTCCGATATAAAAAATATAATAGGCATAATAAAAACCATAATAGGTTAACGGTTCCTGCATCGTGAAATTAACGAAATAGGAGTTTTGGTAAAAGTTCTATATTTATAATTTAATCTCAATAATTGTAATTTTGCCGTTTTATAAAATAACGGTATATATATGTATGCTTATAGAAAGCTTGCAAAATATGAGTCTATATTAATAAATAAATAAATGAAAATTATGATAATATAGTTTATAAGCAGTGCTTTTTCAAGTTATCTTAGAAATAATTTTGGAAACCTGTATATTTTTATTATGCTGATTTTTAATCCACATATTAGTTATTATACTAAGAGCTTCAATGGATAAGAATTACAAGTATAAACCGATCGGCAAACGAATTTTGCGCACGATTTGAGCTATGATTTCAATTAAACTCATTCATTGGTTCTGAATGACAGAGTGCATCATGACTGACTTAAAGCATTAATTTAACTTACTTATGAATACCTATATGTAAATTTAAAAGTAAAATTTAGATAAAAAATTAAAAAAGTAATTGCAAAATTACAAATTATAGTACATCAGAGGTACCAGTATGAAAAACTGACTAACTTGTTGAGTTATCAGTTTGATAGAGTCAGTAAGAATGCCAGACCGTTTGACAAGATTTCCTTTTGGTGATTCCATAAAATAAGCACATCCAGCAATAAATACCTATTACTCAAGATGGTGAAGTGAATATTTATAATAACAATAAATTTTATTTAATTTTTTTAATAAATTATAATTTAACGCTTAGTAATGTTACCCATTATTTTACAACAGTAGCTATAAACTGAAGTCATTGCGAACAGAATTACGGGTTCAACTAATAATGAATATTTCTAACAAAGCTTTTGAATCATATTGTTAGCATTTTTAACATTTGTATAATAAGATAATAATGATTGTATTAAGTTGAGTGTTTTAGGAAGTATAAATATTGGCATTAGTCTCAATAGTAGTCTCAACTTAAGAGGATTTTAAAAATAGAAGAGGAATTCATTTTGGCGGCATTCTGTTCTGACGAAAAATAGTTGTTATTAAAGTAATTAAGAGTAATAAAGTGTTTAAAAATTGTTCCAATATATTTTGGAAACCTTTTACACCGTGTGGTATCCGGTTGAATAGAATAGTACCATCCTCTTTTCTTACCGAGGTGTCGTAAAAGGCAACTAAGGTAAGTTGACCCGCCGTGTGGTATCCGGTTGAGTAGAAAAGACCACCCTATTTCTTGTCGAGGAGTCGTAAAATACGACTAAGATAAGTTGACGTCAGGCAGGCGGCCGGTCGTAAAAAACATAGCCAAATCATGTGACAACATGGTTAAAACATGTTGTGCCGACCCCACTTAGAGTGGGATAAGGGCAGGAAGAAGAAGAAGATATTTTGGAAATCTTTACTAAGTATTTTAATAATATAAATAAGAATATGTCTTTATAAAATTAAATCGATTAATGCTATCGACTTTCATTGAATATTATAGTATCGTGGGTAAGTCAAACATGCAAATAGCGTGAGTGAACTTAAAGGCTAACTCGATGCGTAAATTTTGCGTGCGTAAAACGCAGCGTTCACGACGAAGGCTTCGCAGGAACAACATCAGTCTTTCCGCAGGCCACGCCCACCCACAAAGCCTTCCGCCCATTGGTCCTTATAACCACGCCCACACCCACCTACAATTATATTTATAATGCACATGTTCAAATAATTTACATTCAAGCTGAATTTGCGACCAGTATGGGTAATTGAAAATTTGTTGTATTGACCCCCGACGGCCTATGGCGCGGATTAATTTAATTAACTATCAATACGGTCGCGATTTTAATTCGTTATGTTATTGTTTTTGGGGTTTGCGTAATGAAATAATTACATAATGTTCAGTTTATAATGCTACTTTAAATAAGCAATTTAAAATCGTATTTCCAATTGTAACATTAATTTCATTAAAGGAATCTAATAATAAAAATATTCTTATCGACTATTGAATAATTTAAAAATTTCATTTAAGAAAATTACAATATAAATGGAAACAAAGCTTATTTCATTCATCTATACTTTTTTTTAAAATGTCTCCAAAAGCTGTATGTGATCGATTTACTCCAAATCTGAACGGAATTTTGTACGGTTTTTACTAAAATGTATTGTAAGGTGTTTAGCTTGTAGGGCCATTACGGTTTTTTGCAAATCGTTTTGTGCAATTGATCGCGCCGTTTTTAATAAAACTTCTCTGCTGGAAACTTTAGTCGCGTGCGCTGCGTAAACCAACAGAAATACACTTAAGTAATGTACTAGAGAATTGGAGATTTTCTTTTAAAAGTCCGCAACAGCATGTCTCTATCTCTTATGATAAACTCACAATAATTTTTATGTTCAAAATTTCAATTAAATACATTGATTTCCACACAGGCGATGTGCTGCAGGCATAGCTAGCAATATATGTACCTACTAATATTGTAAAGGTACTGCCTGTATGTTTTTATTCTTTCTTTCAAGTTCAAAGTGATCTTACAGGACGGGATAGCGAAGAAACTTCGTCATAACGCGAAATGCAGAGAGCATAGATAGAATCTTTGTTCATGCCGGGGAAACTATCTAATAGAGCCTGAGCTGAGTGGATGATTCTCGGCTTAAAGATTAAATTGGCGGTATAATAGTGAGTAATTCTGCTATCAATAATGTAGGTAGAGTAGTGGGTTTTTACAGTTAATCGATGTCAGGAAACTCGGACATTGTAAAAGTCAAATACTTAAAGCAGTGATTCTCAACCACTGTGCCGCGGCACTTTTGTGTCCCTCCAAATTTAAAAAGTGTGCCGCCAAATTTTGCAAATATAGAATAATGTTAATATTATTAAATTATATCATTTAAAAAGAAAAATACTTTTATTATTAGCTTGTAATTAATCCCTTAATAAACGTTTAGTTATTATTGTAGTATATTAGTTTATTTATAATTTTTGTCATAAACTATTTATGCAGTGTGTTGTAGTAAGTAAATAATTTTTATGTTTTTCTTTGTGTGCCGCCAAATTTTGAAATCGTTAAATATGTGCCGCAACAAAAAAAAGGTTGAAAATCACTGGCTTAGAGTGTGTAACATTGTTTGATTAACACATTTGATCGCAATGATAGTTTTAAGCTGCCCATAATTACGGAGCAAAAGATCTACAGGGGACAGGACTGTAGGTGAAAGCCACAAATATAAATCGTTTTTTAAACTTATTAGCTTTCTCTTACAAGGATTTCAAGTATAAAGAGATAAGTTATAATGAAGAGCTTTAAGCCTCTATGGAGATGGAAGCGCTTCATCTGCCACAAAAGCTCATTGCTGTGTGCATGACTCGGTTCCACAACCACGGAATATTTTTACTCTGTACCTATAACCTGATGATAAATTATAATAGCATACGATTATCTATGGATGGATTAATATAGGCTGAATTTTCTCTTTAATAAATCATTAAATTATTAGTTTTATAATGTTTCCATGCAGTGTCAAAAACCTCTTTATTGCGAATTAACACAACGCAAAAAAATTCGTAGCAGCAATAAATTGATTTACCAACCATTTATCATAGCATAAAAAAGTTACACAATTACTATTGTTACTCCAAGGAGTTGATATTAAAAAACTATAACTAAAAACTATTAACTAATTATTGATTAATTAAAAATATGATTCCCTGAAATTATTAGATAATTTAAATATAAGTCATATCTATGGCTTTAGCCAAGGATGCCTATTAGAATCTCATAAGATATCTCAAAAATCTATACTAATTAGCATGTAACGCATTTTACGAGAAACTATCACGATTAATTTTCTTTTACAGCGCTTGGAAAGTGTTTAAATTCGACATGGCATTTAATTTTAAGAGTGCTATTATTCAATAGTGACGTCATCCGAGTTACGAATAAAGATTTTTAAAATCAGTAAATCTAATCTCATAAAGTATTATTTATTATTCAACTGAATTGATGAAATAGATATTCTCACATTTGCTTCACAGTATATTTTAAGCAATTTAATTTGTGTAAATAAAAATATAAGGAATTATAAAACAATAGTAGCAAAATTACATCATTAAGTCCTTTGTGGATTTGGGTATAAGATCGTATAATAAAATTCCGCAATCAATTTTAGCTTTGCCATTACAGTAGTTTGAAAACCTACTATGATAGCCTACTATACTGGTGAGGATTACTGAGATGATAAGAATGTACGGATATTGTTCGACAAACAAGATAGTAATGACTAAATGTAACTAGTTATAAGTATTATTTTGAAAAAACCCAGCGCCCAGAGCTTATTGCCGGCTTTCTCGGTAAGAACAGCTTTCCGAAACAGCTTTAGAGTTGACGATTCAAAAGTACTTGTTTACAAGATTATTTGAATAAAGAATATTTTGACTAAATTCACATTCATTCGAATTTGATTCAAATTCAAATTTGACCTACTACTACTTCATGGCTTGTTTCGAAAAGTGCTCCAACCAGAAGCCAGATGAAACTTGTTGTATGTCATTGTATTCTGTATAATATATCTATTTAACAGTTATACATTTTTACAGTTAAATTAATTTAATTAAGACGCAAAGAAGTAGCCGCAGACTAATGTCAGTTTTTTTTTAAATAAAAACGGACATCAAATATATTACTACTATAACTACATGTATTACGAAACTAAAAAGTTAGTACTTTTTTCAATTACTTTCAAAGGGGATCAAGCGGCTTATAATCACAATAGATCTTTTGTAAAATAACCATTATCGACGATTGTCGTATAAACCAATTATTGGAAACTAGCAATTAAAAAAGCTAAAAATTAAAATGGTTTTTAGCTACCTGTAGAGATATATAAGGAGAGGCCGCGACCGGTCCAATAGCCATCTAAAGGCGATAAACTCAGCATCCAATACCAATAAACCAACACAGCTTTAATTGGCTCCACGATATAGATTTTAATTGGTCGTAAATCCCCACTCACCTCTTAATGGTACGTGTTCTTAAACGCACAAATCTTCGCCTGGAATTAAGATATTCCTTTGTACATCAAGATACAACGTCAAATTACGGATGGGATGCTAGAATAAGTCTCGATGGGCGATTGCTGTGTTTTAAGATAAGGCAATATCTTTACGAGGGAAACTATATTAATGGTGCTATTATAATAAATTTTAATATCGTATAATTAACGTACGCTTATCCACTTATCTAAGTTTTTCATTGAATAGTAAACTACAAAATTTGTTTGTAACTGTTTTTGTAATTTAATGTATTTTAAGACCACTTATAAGTTTTGTTGACATGTTTATTTAATCTATGTATTTTTATTTTCCACAGTGTGGTATATGGCTGAATAGAATAGACCACCCTCTTTCTTATGGAGGTGTCGTATAAGGCGATTAAGGTAAGTTGACCCGCCGTGTTGTATCCGGCTGAGTAGAATAGAGAACTCTCTTACTGAGTCGCAAAACGCGACTAAGGTAAGTTGACATCAGACAGGCGGCCGGTCGTAAAATAATTAGCTGACTAATAAACATGTTATGCCAACACTTCCTAGAGTGGGATAAGGGCAGGAGTGTGAGGATGATGATTGTTATTTATTTTATATACCGCCATATTTTATTATCAATCACTCAACATTAGGTATAGATATAAGGAAGAATAATATTTTTTATACTAAAAATAAGTAGTTTATAAAGTAATTTTGGGATAAATCTAATTTTAAATAGCTCTAAATATTATAGCACAACAAATTATGACAAACTACGCATTACTTCTGCTCAATTTCAAAAGTGCAAGAAAAGACATTCTATAACAAACACAGAAGTGTTATCGGCGAATAAATATTTAAACAAACAACAATCCATGTTTAACGCTGCACCATAAAGGGGTAGTTGTGAGATTTAATTAGCTGATAAAAATTGTCGAGGCGGCCTCTGATGGCGGCAAGTGATAGCAGCTGGCTCCTGGATATACGTAAATATTTTTTGTAAGAGAAAAATATCTTTAGACTTTTTTAAATCGTTTCTTTGCGTATGCGTAAATAGATTTGCTTTTCTAGAATTGTTATGATTTTAGCAGTTTTTTTAGGTAGCTGTTGGCAGGAACGGAAACAAACAAGAGACAAGGCCTACAGATGACAAAACAAGCACATTTAAATGACTTTTGTATTGTCATCCTTTGTACATTATTACTCAATTACAGTTTGTGAAGCTAAAATGCCGGTGCTCGTAATACGAGTCGAAATTCGAAGACTTAAGGGCCTCAGGGTGTTTTAGGAAAATATTAAATATTAATATTAGAAACCGGAAAATATTAGATACCTTACTAGAGGACTTTTAAAATGTCACAGGAAGCTACTGAAACCAATTGACAAAGATTCCAGAATCCAAAAGTTGTGTGGCGTAGAAGTGTCTCAAAAACATCTATCAGACAGCGGAAGTGAAGCAGTTTTAAAGGAAAAAGTAAACCTTAATGGTTTGCAGAATTAGCGAATTGGTGACAACTTACATGCTTTTACACTCTTATGGACGTGAAGATTGTGTAAAACAGAAAATAAAAGAAGATAGATGTTCTGAAGATGTGATGCTGGAGAACCATGCTTCGAGTATCGTGTACTAAATTCAGGACGAATATATCGATACTTGAATAATTAGGAATCAAGTAGCATTCATCGTAACAGTCTTAAGATACAACTAACATACTTTAGTCACCTCTCTTGCTGAAACGAGGGGTCTATAGAACGCCATATCACTTAAGGCAAAATTGTAAATACTAAACCTCTGTGATGTACCGACCAAATAAATTCTGCCGATGGTGACCCTCTTCATGAATGCGCCCGGATGACGCCCGGTCTTCGAACAGTGCGTGTTGTCAGTGATGACTTACGGATCGGAAACGTGGTCGCTCACTATGGGCCTCATAAGAAAGCTCAGAGTCACTCAGCGGGCGATGGAACGGGCTATGCTCGGAGTATCTCTACGTGATCAAATCAGAAATGAGGAGATCCGTAGAAGAACCAGAGTTACCGACATAGCTCATCGTATCGCGAATCTGAAGTGGCAATGGGCGGGGCACGTAGTACGTAGAACTGATGGGCGTTGGGGTCCTAAGGTGCTGGAATGGCAACCTCGCACTGGAAAGCGCAGCGTTGGTAGGCCCCCAACGAGGTGGACTGACGACCTCAAAAAGGTCGCGGGGAGCCGCTGGATCCAAGCGGTACAAAATCGTGGATTGTGGCGATCCCTTAAGGAGACCTATGTTCAGCAGTGGACGTCCACCGGTTGAGAAAGAAGAAGAAGAAGAAGACGCCCAAAGGAAAGACGGCGAAAAATCATTATATGCTACTCCTCTACATGACGACCAAGATGGTTTTGGCAAGTGCGTATCGACGGAGTGGAAAGCACTGTTATGAAATATCATTTTGTAACCAACGACAACAATGCCGTCAGTTTATTGAAACAATAAACTATGTTACTATGGTTCTTCGTAAAAAGGCCAAAAGATTTCGTACAAAAAATTCTAAAATTTTCTCAATAGACAAATCGAATGATGTAAAATTATTCATAGTTATTTTCCCACACTTATAATCAGCAAGATCTAATAAGTCAGCTTTAAGTTGTCATTTACATAAAGTGAAATTAAAGTTTCTAGCAAATATCCACGAAGATTAATGATCCAGTAATAGTCTGTTAGTATAATTTTTAGTTCGAAAATACTTTTCTTATAGGCAATTTATGCGTAATGGGCTATTTAGAAGAAGCTGATCCGATTCGTAATCTTTTTTTAACTGTTTTAACTATTAATTTCAATCCACTACTACACGGTGCACGTTTTGATTATCTTAGTAGCACATTTTGATGTATTTTATTTACGTGTAAATATTTTTATTAGTGGGGCACGTGATAAACGCTTGACCACCGTTGGTTTGATACTGGTATTTTGCTCGGAAGCGTAATGGACATTGAGTATAATCTTAAAAGTTTTAATGTACCATAAAAAGGCCGTAGTAGATATATGTTCGAGTATACATATTTTATGAATTTGATAGTTCATTATACTAATTTACTATTCTATTGCTGTGATAGTCCAGTCGTAACAGTGTGAGACCCCTTGTAGGCACCAATGAGTTTTTCTATTATTAACTTATTTGTTTAATTGATAATAGCAATTTATCACACGCTTTTCGATGAAGGAAAACATCGTGAGGAAACCTACTTATCTCAAGAGAAATCAAGGTTCAAAAAATAATAGCAATAAATGTTTGTGAAACATCTGATTTTATTACTGAGAACTAACTGTGACAATGTTGATATCGATAGAAGTTGCTTCTCGTAAACAATTTTCCGAGATTCAGAAAATATATTTATATATATAAATACAACATTAATATTGGATATTAAAGATACCTACTTCATTCAACTAATTATCGGCGACGAGCTATGTAAAATCAGCTAACGCTGTGATTCATAGAAGGAGAAAAATTACACGGTAGTTATAAATAAATAATAAATAAATAAATAGGACACTTACACACACGGTCGTCCGTCCCCAAAGTAACTTAATAGGTACTTGTGTTATGGTAGATGGACAACTGGTGAATATATACTTATATAATTTTTAAATACATACTTAAATACAAATATACACCCAGACTCGCAGACCAACAAATTCATTTATATAAAACACAACAGACGCGTCAGTTATAATATATTGGTGTTATGTAGAATCTTGTCTATGTACAATTAGATTAGATTAGAGAATCACTATTTTTGATCCAGAGGGAGGTAGACACTCGTAGCACAAGTTATCTTAGTTAATGTGAATTTTGTATTTTATTATTTATGTTTGAAGGCCGTGTGGTATCCGGCTGAGTAGAATAGACCACCCTCATTTCTTACCGAGGTGTCGTAAAAGGCGACTAAGGTAAGTCGACCCGCCGTGTGGTATCCGGCTGAGTAGAATAGACCAACCTCATTTCGTACCGAGGTTTCGTAAAAGGTGACTAAGGTAAGTTGACTCACCGTGTGGTATCCGGTTAAGTAGAATATACCACCCTCTTTCTCATCGAGGTGTCGTAAAATACGACTAAGATAAGTTGACGTCAGGCAGGCGACCGGTCGTAAAATACGTAGCCAAATCATGTGACAACATGTTGTGCCGACCCTACTTACAGTGGGATAAGGGCAGGAAGATGATGATGATTATTTATTTCAGAATTTTGTATTATTTATTTATTGTAATTTTTTGGCTAAATAAAGTTTATTATTATTCTCATTAAGCTTTCATTTCATTAGTATCTGAAACAATAGCACATGGTATTACCATACAAATACCTTTACATTTAACCGTTAGGAGTTTTACTGGTCTGTAACTAAGTACACCTCTAATAGAAGTGCGGTGTTCTTCAAAGCGAATTGCGCAATAAATGAACCCTTCATTTTACCTAAATTTACCGTTTTGTGAGTTCCTAACAATATTCATATTTAGTTAAAACAGTTTTAACTAATCTCTGAGGACGTTAACAAGTAATATTTATTTTTGAGAATATTGCACTGTGTTTAATTTTTAGTTACAAATACTTATATATAAAATGTGTTATACAATTCAAGTGTTTTTGAAAAAAAGTTTCGTGTATAAAGTCCACAGCTGATGGAATTATATATTTATTAACATTTTAAATGTAAAAGTGTATTTGTTCGTCCGTATACCATATCCGAACTGAAAAAAGGTTGATTTTTCAATGGGCATAGTGATATATGATATATGTTATTTCGGTACTGGATTCTATGCAGGCGTAGTTGCAGGAGAAGCTAGTTATATTATTAGTTAGCTTTTGGGTTAAAGAATAAACAGGTAAGTTTATTTATCTCTAGTATACCTAATTCGCTAAATATTATTGAATGTTCTTTAATTAATTATAAATTTAGAATAAACTATTTTATATGTGTTAAATAAAAAAGGGTTAATTTGAATATAAAAAAGCACTTTTATAAAGGAACACTTTTATATAACTAGTGGTACACGCAACTTTGTTCATACTAATGTAGCGTTTAAGTACAATCAATAAGGGAATATTTGTTTCTTCCATTTCTAGAAAGAAAAACGGATGTTTTTAACATTTTACTCTGGTGTATAAACTTTAAATGTGGCTATTTTTAAAAATGTTCCTCCAGCAGATTAGCCATGAAAGCGTAACATACATACAAACATACTTTCGCATTTATAATATTAGTATGGTTACGTCTTAGTAGATACATGTCACACAAGTTATTCGCACATTCATAAAGATGAAAAACGATCATCCTCCTGCCCTTATTCTACTCTAAGTGGGGTCGGCACAAATGTTATAAAAATGCTGTCATATAATTTGGCTAGGTATTTTACGTATGGACGCCTGCCTGACGTCAACTTACCTTAGTCGTATCTTACGAGATCTCGGTAAGAAAGAGGGTAGTCTATTCTATTCAACCGGATAGAGAGGATTTTTTTGAAATATGTAAATTTGACTTGAAGAAAAACTTTGTGCTTTTAAAAGTACATTGCACGCACGGAACAATGTCAGATTTGCCATTAACGGTTCATATTGAATTGTGCAGTATGTTTTTTTTGTTTAGTATAAAAATAAATTACATTTTTTTTACTTTTGTTCTCTCAATGCCGATTACGAATTTCATAGCATTCAAAGACATTATAAAAGCACCATCTATTATAATACTGCAAATTCACTACGTGAAGTTTTGGTTTTGCTTTACAAGTTATACTTATGCTGCCATCTGTGAGCATGCGCGCGAATGACCATGCTTGTACTGCTAAGCATGCTTGTCGTGTTGTCATTTTAAGTTCTGGCACTAGGTGCTGTTTGCTCTACTGTTAAACTTTAAGCTTATTTTGTCAATTTTTTATATAAAATTAATAAATCAAATCAAATCAAAATATCTTTATTCAAATAAGCTCTTTCAAGCACTTTTAAATCGTCAAGGATCAATATGATTAATGAAGCTATAACTGGTTCGGAATGTTGCTCTTACCGAGAAGAACCAGAACGACACTGAGCGGTCAATCTTTTAAACACTTTCAATTTTACATATTAAACCGCAGTCTTGTATGAAGCTGAAAGGATTTCCAAATCCAGGCTTTTTTATCATCCAAATAATCTTCAATTTTGTAATATGCTTTACGTACAAGCATATCTCTTATACTTAATACAATAATAACTTTATTTCAAAAGTAGTTTCAGTTAGTTAATAAAACATTATATAGCATTTCAAATTGTATACAATGTTTTATTGGCACTCAAGAGATTAATTTAATTCACCAGTATAAAATAATACCTAGGTATTGTGAAAAAACTATTGTTTGTAACAACATCACAAAACGTTTTTATACTTTTTCGTTTCTAAGTTTTCTGAGTTAAAAACTTGTAACCTATTATGAATAAAATTCATGTCCTACTCAAGTTACTTTCCATATAAGTACGACATATAAGTTATCATAGCAGTTAAGTAATTTGTAAGTAAGTAGCGGTCTGTTACTCTCTCACTGCTAAGAATAGACCTCTTCTCTCCATTTTTGAAGAGACGATTTGGAGCTAAGACTAAGCTTAAGCTAAGGAGCTAAGGCTAAGCGGATTGGTAGGTTACACATATCTCCAGAATTCTCTAGAGATAATAGATATGCAGGTTTCCTCACAATGTTTTAAATTATTATTTTATTAAAATTTTTTTTTTTTTTTTTATATATTGAATACCGTAACACGGCGATCTGTGTATACACAATAAGCCATTATGATGGTGATGTATGACTTTGTGACTAGTTGCGCAGAAGGAATATGGTTAGTTCCTTTCATATGCTGACATCGAATCTTCTTGTTAGCATAGGAACACTATGCCTTTTTAATCGGAAGTGTATAACGCTTCCAGTGCCTTCCAACTTTGATGCAAGTCTATTGACATGACTTGCGATCCTTTCTTGGTATCCCTTACTGTATCTAGCAATTTCCTGCTTAACTGTGTTAAGATTTAAATCTCGATGAATATATTTGTTACTAACATAGTACGGTATGTCTAGCATCGCTCTCAATGTCTTGCTCTGAAATCTCTCAAGAATCTCAATGTTGCTGTGGCTAGCCGTACCCCATAGTTGGATACCGTAAGTCCAAATTGGCTTGAGAATCGTCTTATAGATAGCTAATTTGCTTTCATGTGACAGATTTGACTTCCGACCTACCAACCAGTACATTGACCTGAATTTGGTATCCAGTTGTTTGCGTTTGGTCCATATATGTTTTCTCCAGGTAAGCCTTCGATCTAGATGCATTCCTTTATTAAAAATGTATCATAATATATTTCAAGCAGTATAAAATAGGCATTACATTTATTGTCCATGAATGGTTTATTTTGTCTTTAGTTTGATAGTAGATAGGTTCAATTTTAATGTAAACTAAGACTATAAAGTAACAATGAGTAACAATACAAATTTGTAATACAAGTGTATAAAGTTATCTATATATCAAAAATAGTTAGATAAGTCAAATCAAACATTTTATTCAAAATTTTGTACATACCTACATGCACTTTTTGAACGTCAAAATTTTATAATAATTGTAATTACAAACAATAATAATAATAATAATAAATATTATTATAATTAATTTAAATATTATTAGAAGATCCAGGCATGTATATGTCTCATGTAATCGTCAATACTATAATACTTTGTAATGATTTTTTATGTATGATTTAAATTTCCCTTCTGGCAATTCAAGTACTTTTGCGGGAATCTTATTATAAAAACGTAACCTTCCTAAGATGGAGGAACTAACCTTTTTGAGTCTAGTCGTTTTAGATATGTAGTATGTATATATGGTATGATGTTTTATTGTTCGACAATACTACACGCTTACCCAGTGGGTTACTCAGTCAAACAGAACACTAAATTTCCTAAGATAAACAGATACGACAAACTGAATAATGAATCGTAATATTCTACAAGCACTACAAATGTTATTTGGATATTTAAAGATACTTACCCAAGGTTCCAACCTTGGGTAAGTATCTTTAAATATCCAAATAAATCTTTAAATATCTTTCTAAAAAAATCTTTAAATATCTTTGGGTAAGCACAGAGTTAATCTGAACTCTAACTCTAATGAATGAAACGAAATGAACACTAATTATATTTTATAACAAATTTTTCCTTTACACTTATTCAATAAAGAAGAACCAATTTTCTCAAAAGTCAACCCATTTAATCCTTTTTAACAACTTGTCACATATTAACGGTGACAATTTTTTTTATATTATTGTCATAACTATTTGAAGGAAGGTATTTGTAATATGTAACAATTTAAAATACATCACTTCGGTCGGATTTTACTATTTTCAATTCAAATTCAAAATGTTCTTTATTCAAATAAACTTGTAAACAAGTGCTTTTAAATCGTCAACTCTACTGCTGGTTCGGAAAGCTGTTCCTACCGAGAAGAAACTCGGCGGTTGCTCTTTTTAAAAAATACAATTCTTAATGCTAGTTACATTTAATGATGGTTTCTATCTTGTACAGGGTCGAACAATATTTATATCCACGCATTTTTATCGTCTAAATAATCCTCAACAGTATAGTAGACTTTCTGTATCAGCCTTAATAGTGTTTTTAAACTGCTGTAATGGCAAAGTTAAAATTGATTGTGGAATTTTATTATAGAATCTTATACCCAAACCCACAAACGACTTACGTACTTTTTCAAGGCGCAAAGCAGGGGCCGCAAGCTTATGTCGGTTCCTACTTTGTCTATTATATACATCGCCTATTGTTTTATAATTCTTTATATTTTTATATACAAAAATTAAATTACTTAAAATATACTTACTGTGAAGCAATTTATAATTTAAATACCTTAGCTAAAATTTTCTTCTAATACTAAAGAATTTAACGCGTATCTTAGGAAAGTTAGAAAATGTGAAATCGACAAAAATATTGGCAGAATTATATTATGTCCGTACTTACATCGAGATGCAAGCTTACTTCAAATACGTATAATTTTCACTGACTCTACCTTCTTTATAATGGACCTAATAGATGTCCCGTCCCGTTTTTTATATTGGTGTAATAAAATAGTTACGACGTGTTGAATAATCGTTTTCACTCTGAGTGACCATAAATTTGTGTATTTTTAAAGTCACGCCGTTTGGAGTCAATAAAAATTTAACGATTGTGAGGGTGCTTGAATTAAATTGTTACGTATTTTACGCTACTTCTTTGTTTGTTCCGCTAGGAATGGGAACTTGACGTATTTAATTGGTTTTAAAGTGGGAGTATAAAGTTGATATTGTAATCAAATGAACATATTATAGGGAAACAAATTCAATAAAATTCTTCTTATAAAAATAAACCATTATTGTGAGAACGAGTAACATAGATTTTTTGGCACTTCAGAACGCAACGGAATGTGCTGATATAAGCTACTTTTTATCGCGGTACTGAAAAAGATGACATATATGCATCAGGCACTTCGCCGTGTGTTATCCGGCTGAATAGAATAATACCACCCTCTTTTCTTACCGAGGTGTCGTAAAAGGCGACTAAGGTAAGTCGACCCGCCGTGTGGTATCCGGTTGAGTAGAATAGACCACCCTCATCCCTTACCGAGGTGTCGTAAAAGGCGACTAAGGTAAGTTGACTCACCGTGTGGTATCCGGTTAAGTAGAATAGACCACCCTCATTCTTATCGAGGTGTCGTAAAATACGACTAAGATAAGTTGACGTCAAAGAAGGCAGGGTCGAGGGTACCAGACCTCGCGGTCGATCGCCTACGCGGTGGACCGATCAAATAAAATCTGTTGTTGGTGGCCCTCTTCATGAATGCGCCAGGAAGACGGCAAATAGGGAAAAATGGCGAAACATCGTCAAGCAAGCGATAAGCGCCCCAACTACGTGACGGCCACGACCGCTCTGCCAAGAGCGTATCGACGGAGAAGAAGAAGAAGAAGTTGACGTCAGCCAGGCGGCCGGTCGTAAAATACGTAGCCAAATCACGTGACAGCATGTTTATAACACGTTGTGCCGACCCCACTTAGAGTGGGATAAGGGCAGGAAGATGATGATGATATGCATCTAGCAGTGTCAAGCTAATGCTTATAACTAATGCTGTCAATTTAACAATACTATAGTTCTTGAAAACAGTGACATCCTACTTTATTGGTATCCTTATCGGTTCTTGAACGACCAGTGATGGTAGCGGTAAACCAAATCATCGTAAGGATACTTGCCATAATTTTGTTCACCGATATTAATTATATTTCCAAAAGAATGAGAATATTATTTTGCTATAATCCGCGATACAAGAAAATATATGTAATGCTATGAAAATATATTCAAAGACAAAGTCAAGGAAATGGTGGGTGGTTTAACTCGTTCCTATATAACTCTGCTTGCTTGGATGATGCTTCGCTTTACAATTTTGTCGTGGAGTCTATCTCCTGACGATACTTCGGTTACGGGGCGAATCAATTGTTGAGATTGTGGTGGTGAACGTGTGCAGTGCTTGTATATTGTTGTGTCATCGGTGTCGGGTAGTGCATGAATTCTTACAAATTCTGCATGTGTCAGGTATGAAAACGAATAGTACACTCTACATTTAGCATTACATATATTTTCTTTTATCGCGGATTTAAGCAAAATAATATTCTCATTACTTTTGTATTATGGACCTCCGCAAAGTAACACCTAATTCTATAAGTCATATTTCCATAAATATTTTCTGATAGATATGTGTAACATGCAAATGTGTATTTGAGTAGCTTGGAGACTAAGATTCAATCCTTCTTTCCACGGAGAGCCTTTAACCAACGCTAACCCAACCTTCAAAATATAGTGTGGAATCTGGAAATTTTTAAATCTTAGCTCTGACCTTAACAAGGAAGTTTTTAACAAGCAGTTGGACAGTGTGATATTAACGATTTGCTGACTTCTTTAATGTAAAGTTACTTACAGTACTTATTAAACGATATTATCAAAAACATGTGTGTGCTCATTCTTCTTACTAGATGTTGAATTATATAGACCTCTGTATGTCGATAGGTACCAAAAGGTTACAGTTACCACATAAATACTCACGCAATTCGGTTTGCGCCCATAAACAGACAAACGTTGAGAAGTTATTCGTAACGTTCCTCAAAGCAATCTATCTGGAGGCCTCGCAATATCGGTTTCTCAACGATTAACAGAGGGCGTGCGTGCCCTTCGCTTTTATGGCATACTTTTACGACGTCGTAAAACCGGCTATAGGCCATAATCTTTTTCCAAGCTTCCAAGACCCGCTCATAGATGGCGCTAAACAAAACTAGAATCACTGTCAACTAAATGTTAAAGTTTTATTGTGT
The DNA here is from genome assembly GCA_029227775.1 of Morpho helenor. NCBI lineage: Eukaryota > Metazoa > Arthropoda > Insecta > Lepidoptera > Nymphalidae > Morpho > Morpho helenor. The sequence continues at coordinate 6,574,728 of JARGCU010000020.1, forward strand.
GTTTCGCTAATGTGGTGTGAAATTAATAGGCAATAATGTTTTTATGGGTGCTTGTGACGGTTTATTGGGGCATAAAGCGGGCAGGTGTATTGTGCGTATTTGTTTTTGGTTGACCACAAATCTTTTTGTTTAAAAATATGCGCCGTTTCTATTTGAAATTAAAAAAAAAATGTAACAAGTCTTATCTAGAGATTTTTATCTTTGTAGTTAGCACTTTTTCATTAAGATAACGTAATCAGGTATCCCGTAAGAGATCAATTAAGTGATAACGTTTCCTTTAAATATTCTTCTTATTAAATATAGGTATCTATGCAATAATAAATAAATGAATCTAAGATTGCAACGTACATTAGTGAAGATTACATCTTCAGAAGAACTTTAATCATAAAATTCAAATTTCCTTAACTGCGATTCAAGATTATCATCTGTAAAATAAACTTGATTCTATCGTTGCTTTTGTTCGCACGGACTTGAGTAGTGAGATAAGAGTAGCCTATATTAATTTATAACCGTTCAATTTTCGCCATACTTATAATTGTATCGACCCGTGGGACGGGCGTGAAAGAAGGACAAAAGACTAAGCACTTTCAAATTATAATAATATAAAATATAAATAGAATAAAATATACTTATTATTAAAAGTTTATGAAAATGGCTAGCCATTTTTTCTACAACTATTTCGAATATGCTTCTTTTTCGCACAAGTCAATCAGCTTCGCAATTTGACGCGAAAACGATGCTAGCTTTCTTGGGAACAATTTAAGGTAGACATTATTTGTATAGTTCTACCGTGTAAGTAATTTAAGATAGACATAACTTGTATTTGTACGTTGTAAAAAAATATTCAGTATTTAAATGTAACTTAATCTTGTATATACACATATATTTTGCTGAATTTTGGAAACGACTCCAACGATTTTCATGAAATTTAACATGTAGGGAGTTTTAGTAAACTAGGGTTTTTTAAAAAGTTGTTTTATCTACCAAAAAAAGCTGCTACAATTTTATGAGAAATCAAACGTGTATTATGTTAATTTCAAAGTCATGAAAGCTCATTTGAGTAACGGGCTGTTTCAAATTCAGAATATTCAGGATCGATTCCAAGGTAAATAATCTTTTTTTTATTGCAATTTTTTATATATAAAAAAGAATACGAAACAAGGATCAGTTACCCAGGTACTATATCTAAAAGAAACATAAATTGTAAATAAAGGATATTTTCATAATATTAGATACTAGCTGTGCCAGCATCTATGCCCGCGTGTAAATCAGTGTCTCAAAGTTTCCCAAATTTGTAATTTTGAACATAAAAGTAATTATCGTGAGATAATTATAAGTGATTTTTGAATAACTTTCACCGTTTACTCAGCGCATGCAAGGAAAGCTTTAAATTTTGCCGTTTACGCAATATTTTTATTGGTGCTCTTCTCCTATTCATCTTAGCGTAATGTTATATAGTATATAGCCTTTCTCGATAAATGAACTATCTTACACTCAAAGAACTTTTCAAATCGGTACAGTAGTTTCTGAGATAAGCGCGTTCAAACAATCAAACAAACAAACTCTTCAGCTTTATATATAGCTTTATGTATTAGTATAGATATTTACAACACGTGGGCATGATATAGTCCTAGCGTGTAAGTAATTTAAGATAGATATAACTTGTACATTTTTGCTGTAAATAAATAATAAAAAAAAATTACAACAATATAATGGGAAATTTCCTGTTACTATTTACTTACCATAGTTAAACAAAAACGTCGAATTAAAAAGGCAGACAATATGCGACAAGTTTCTTAGTAATTCCACAAGGAATCCTGAGTGCTGCAGTAAATTTCCAGCCCGGGGTTAGTTCCCAACTACTTGGATCTCAAATGTCCCCACACTATTCCAAGGCACATAAATTAAAGTAAGCGTGAGCGAAAGTACCATTACAATATATTTTAACCAGAACCGTATCACGCCTGTAATTTGCAACTTACAACTTTACTCGTCTAGACTTAAACTATTCTGATATTGCCCTCAATTACACCAGCTTTAGGCCTCTCTTTCTAGCTTACGATTAAGTTTTAAGTGTGAATAGGAAGGCTGCTTGATAGCGGGGTGGGCCGCTGAAATCCCGACGATTTTCCATGCAATTGAATAGAATACGTTATGGTGTGTTGACGTCACAATGGGGTTTTTATGGCAGTTCGATTCATTTTTGCGGTGTAATTTTGTAAGGAAAGCTCTATATGGAATTCTACCTGGATATATATTAACAGCACTGTATTTGAAATATGTATACCTCCTAAGACACTATTTGTGAATTACAAAATTTTGCTATGACTGTAGGGAAATGTTCCTTAATTAAAAAGAACCTGGTCCGTGGACCCTAGTTCGCTGGTGGGTAATTTAAGTGTTACTTAAATTACCCACCAGCTGTATAGGGGGGTTCAGGGCTTTAACTATTTTCTATCTTTCTGGGCAATGCATAATTATCACAGATAATAAATAACAACTTAGCACCACCCACCTTTCGATGCCTTTGTACTGCCACCATGCACTGGAAGGTTCGAAGTCCTCGATATGCGCCGGCGGCCGGCCGTTTCTTGTGACGCCAGGGGATTGTTACTCGAACGTACAGTAACACTATTACGAGTCCGAAACTCGACACGACACTTTAAATTTATGCACTGCACTTAATATTGCAAGTCCCAGACGAATTATTTAATGTTTTATAATGAATTTGATGCGAATTATTTATAGCGATCGAGCGGCCATTAACGAAGGTTCCGCGCTCACGTAGACACTCGCACGGCGACAGACGAACCGATCGGCGAGTGGTGTTTTCATTGCTACCCACATATCGGTGAATAAAAAAATGACAATTGCCCAGAGACAAAAAGATAATTCAAAATAAATAGTATTATTAAATATTAAAGAACAATGACAAACGTTATAAGGTATAAACGTTATAGGATAAATGGGATAAACAATTCATATACATTTGCCAGATTTTCGTGTTTCAACTTCACTTATCATGCAATTAATCAGTTTAGCAATTTAATGTGAAAACGTATGTAGCCCATTTTCAAAAATTATTCCATGATTTCTATAATAATAAATTTTACATTAATTAGAGTAAAGTGGTAGAGTAAGCCATGTGGTATTCAGCTGAGTAGAATAGACCACTCTCATTTCTTATCGAGATGTCGTGATAGGCAACTATAGTAAATTGATCCGCCCTGTGGGATCTAGCTGAGTAGAATAGACTACCTTCATATCTAACCGAGATGCAGTAAAAGGCGACTAAGGTAAGTTAACGTCAGGCAGGCGGCCGAACGTAAAATCACATCACAACATCGTTCAAAACGTGTTCTGCCTACCCTAGTTAGAGTTGGATAAGGGAAGGAAACAATGTTATTCTCCTGAATAATTTTGTTTCCGTAAAATTTACAATTACTCATCGTAAAAAATACTGAAGTGAAAATAAATCAAATCTTAAACAGGTATAAAAAATGTCTATATTGAACTTTTGAAGAGGGGACTTTAAAAAACTTTTACTTATAAGTAGAATAAACATTTATCAATAATAAAAGGGCACTTGATAACGCAGCGAAAATACATGAAAAGCTCTCGAGAGTGGAAACCTTGCCGAATTTTCGGTAATGGCCACTGAAACGAGGTCTGAGGCCGTAAACCGACGGAATTTGCATTATCGCGATATTAATACTAGAGCTATACAAAAACACGGGCTTTGTTGAGCGCAAATGTATACGGTTTCCTTCGGGAAAGTGTTGGAAAAATTACCTGAAAGTATCGCGCATTGAAGTAATTTTTCTACCACTCAGCCTGTAGAGCCTAATTTCAAAGATGGTTCGTGTAATAAAGAATCGCTGCGTATAAAACAATTTTCCTTATACCTACAAAAGCTTTAAATTAACAACTAAGTACATATATACTTACTTTATTCTTTTCATTAACTAAGTTTTCTAATATATATAAATTAATTAATTATATCATTCATTATTTTTTAAATAATAAATTATTTTTTTAATAATTATTTGTCTAATAATAAGATACGAACTAAATGATGACTTCGGAGTCAATATTGTCGGATGGTATGATTATCTACAATTCTGTTTTTGGTATTATAAAAGACAATTAAAATAACGATGTCTTTGGATTGACAATAATAAATAAATGAAAAGTTATTCACATGTTCACACTGTTTTGAAAAACATTTCAATAAAATCATCATCCTCCTGCCCTTATCCTACTCTAAGTGGGGTCGGCACGACATGTTATAAACATGCTGTCACATGATTTGGATACGTATTTTACGACTGGCCGCCTGCCCGACGTCAACTTCTTTCTCGTATCAGTTCTTTCAATCTCAGTCGTATTTTACGACACCTCAATAAGAAAGAGGGTGGTCTTTTCTACTTATCTGGATACCACACGGTAAGTCGACTTACATTAGGTAGTTGCCTAATACGACACTTCGGTAAGAAATGATACCACACTGCGGAACTAAATGATGAATTCGGGGTCAATATTGTTGGGTGGTATGATTATCTACAATTCTATTATAAAAGACATAATTAAATAACGATGTCTTTCAATTGACAATAATAAATAAATCTAATAAATGAAAAGTTATTCACAGCTGTTTTGCAAAACATCTCAACAAGATATGTACCGAATTTAACAACCAATAGAAATATATCAATAATTATCGTCAAACATATTAATAGTTCCTAAGTAGAAACAACTTTTTAATAAAATTAAAAAATATAAAATATACATCAATATGTACCTACATAAAATCTACATAGATACATATTATAGTCAGCTTGATAATATTTTATAATTATTTTCATGTTCCGTTAAGATTGTTTGTTCATTATTATAACAAAACTTAATTACCATTAAGGCACATTTACGTACATTTAATTTCATTAACGCCTTTCAAAAATTAGCATTCAAAATGGAAACTCACGTAGATACTACTAATGTCTACGTAAATATATTCTATAGTCAAGGAAGAGCCGTCCGAATACCGTTATTTTAATACCCTTATCAAAAAACAAGGCACATTACAAAATGGCCGCATTTTCATGAGTTTGCGCGGGAAAAGCCTGGAAAATTATAACAAAGGCATCTAACGCTATCTTTGTAATTATAGTAAATCACCTTGCTACAGGCGAGATAAGACCGTTTTCCTTTCACCTTCAAAAGTCGTATAAGTCCATTTCATGGAGCGACTTATTACCTTCCGGTTTTGTTCGATGGAATTTTCTCTAACTTTGAAACTAAAATGACTTTTAGTAAGAAATTGAATAATGTAAATTGATCCTTATCACCTTATTAATAATCACGTTTTTGGTTTAGCGTTGTTTAAGGCATTTACCATTTTAAAGACGGTGTCAGAAAGCGTTCGATGAACGGACCCTCGTCGGTACAATAATCTCGAAAAGTCGATAAATAAGAAGTAGTTTTGAAAAATGAAACTATAGGATACAAAAATTAAATTTTAGATTTTTCTGGTTAAACTAAGGAATTATTAGTCCAATCGCGATTATAGTGTATAAAACATTCAAGACTATAACAGGGTTTGACGTTACAGCATAGTTGCATTATTTAATACTATACCATGAACAGTTGAAATCTTAAGTCTATGAAGTCACAAACCTATCCATTACATTAATATAATGTTCAGAGTATTATGTTTAAACATGGCATAAACTAAGAGAATACAACAGTATCTTTTCCCAATCGCATTCTTACTCGGATTTTTTAAAATGTTGCAAATGGGCTCATCAGCTTGTACAGTATATCAGCTTCATATGTACGTACACTTTGTAGTTTCGTAGATTTGTTTGAAATTGAACGATCGGTCTAAGCAACATTATATTACTTACATACAAAATAAAATTATTTGTTTGTAAAAAATAAATACGTCGTTAAAAGTGTTTTATCAGTTTCAGTTTAAGTTTTAAAACAATCGTCAAATATATTCCTTATACCTTACGTCTTACAGTTTAATCATTATGTTTTTCCACACGGCCAAATAATTCTTCGATCGACTTTTCTAGTTTATAAAAATCTCATTATACATCATTTTCTACTGGATAAAATCGATAATTTGGCTTTGTTATTCGAAATTCAAAAAATTGCCAAAGGCAAAATAAAACATTTTCCATTTAAGTGTCCATTACTACTCTATATTTCGGCGGTGCACCAAACAGCACACATTCAGACAATACCTGTATTACGTACTTACCCTACACACACATTGCCAGAGAGGACCATTTTACAAAGACCTTCTCTCCTTTCCACGAGACATTGTTATTAAGAGGAACAAAGGACATTTGTCCTCTGACTCAAAGTTCCAGTTATTCTGTTCAGCAAAGGTAGAGGGAAGATTTTCTGCTCTGTTTAGTTGATATTCTATACTCGCATATAAACATACAAAATGTTTTATTTTTAGTCTTTCTGATTTTAAGATTTATTTCATAATTTATTGCGTATTTATAGATATTGTTTTTTTATCGTATTGTAAAATAAAGTATATAATGTCACATATTTAATTATTATTCTTTATAGCATTGAAGTAAGGTTCATAGCAGATCACGATTTATTAGACTTTTTGTTTTTATATTAAAACAATCAGTCAAAAATATCAAAAATTTGGTGATTTTATAGCTAATATTTTACCAGTCTCTACCACCCAAAAAAAACAAAAATAATATATATATCTACATATTTCTAGTGTGTTTTTTCGTTTCATATGATTTTGTTTATCTATAGAAATTAAAATAAATTATATCACAAAGGCAATTTACAAAAAAAACTTTTCGTGACCAAACTCCACATTAAGAGTCCGATTCACAAATTGAGTTGAATTGAGTCCCGTACCCGTAAAGATTGATTCTTTACTACCCATATATATGAGTATTTATAATTATGATTTTCAATTGTTCTTGTTTTGCCATTTTATTTACATTTTTTTGTCTCAAATTTATTACGTTTTTGTTACGTATTGTTGTTCATTGTCACTTTATCTTAATATAGTTCTTGATAGTTGTTGTAAATCTGCGCATGCTGTTGCCATCTATAATAATATAGCACTTAATTTAATAATCATTGTATATTGTGTATTTGTAGCTATGTATGGTGTTTATATTGTTGATGGCCTTTTAAAATAAATAAATAAGTTCAAAAAACTGCGTATTTCGTTCAGTCAAGTGCACTTGCCAGTATAGTAGCAAGTGAGGGTAACAGAACAAAACAATGGAGCAGTCGTAACTCGCGGCGGATAGTTAGGCAGTACGAATAACGCCGGATATTGGCGCTCCCGGCTCTACGATCTGTTATGTAACACCATCCGATTAGATTAGACGACTTTACAGCTTTCTTACTAATGTAACGTTCATTTATGAATACAAATAGCTATAGCCAACATTCTTGAGATGTGCATATTATCTATGACTAGAGTGGGGTTAGAAACCGGACCCTCTTGAAGAGTCACATGTTAACGCCGTTCAGCTATCGTAGTATCATAATACACGATAAGCGATTTTTATCACGAGTTATAGTGAAAAATCATCATCAGTATTATATATATTAAAAAGTAAATAATTATTAGGTAGTTGGGGATTGATCCTAGGTATTTACATTTCTCGAGTATGCCCGTTCCCCGAATAAGCTACACTGACTTGACACTTTATGCCAAAAATAGTGTTTTATATTCAATATATAGTATTTTTAATGCCCAAAAACAGGGATAAAACAATTTTTTTTGTTACACAAAACCTACCTAGATCGATTTTTCTACTCTAAAACCCCCTACATTTTCGGGAAAATCGTTGGAGCAGTTTCCGAGTTTCCGAAAATATATATAGATTAACTCATTTAAATATTAAAGATAAATATAGTATGTTTATAGACAGCGACTAAATTGACACTTCCGCAACCCGTTAGAGTTGAACCTAGTGGAAGGAATGAAATCAAAAATGGATTTGCTATTGGTACTTTACTTCTTATAAGTATTTTAATAAATTACACGTATCATGTAAATTCTTATCGTGTGTAAAACACTAGCGCTTTTGCCAATGCGAATGTCAATCTGTTTGGCAGTGAACTCTGAGAAAATAAATTTACAAAAATTTCTTTTACAACATTTAATTTAAATCCAAGATATAGATATAGATTCTATAGTGAAAACTAATACTATTACTCGTAGCAGAATTTCCGGTTCGTAGACATGTCAATGACTCGCTTGGCTGCTTAGAGTAACTGAATGCGATTAAAGTTTTTTAGTATTACCTACTTGTTGAAAGAAAATTTTAATTAAGATGATATTTATATTTTATTTCGTACTCAAGATAAAAATGATACCACCATTCTCTGTATTTATCCCGTATTATTAAGTGAAGTCGGCACAACATGTTTTAAACATGTTCTTACATGTTTTGAATTTTACGATCGGCCGCCTGCCTGACGTCAACCTTTTTATGAAACCTTGGCAAGAAATGAGGGTGGTCTATTCTACTCAGTCGAATACCACACGGAGGGTTAACTTACTCGGTAAAAAATGAGGGTAGTCTACTGTACTCAGCCTGATACGACACCAGCAAAATAAAATTTTACAAAAGCTTCACGTAATTTTTCTGTCACGCTATTTATTTTCCCAATCATCAATGATTAGGAAAATGCCTTTATAATAATTTTTAATACATAATAAAAGCATCTAAAGCTCCAAGTATTCTCTCTCAGGTATCGTTAACAAGTAAACAAAGAAAGTAAAAGTTCGTAGGCGGCAACGGTAAAAACATAAAAACAATTTTCAATCTAAAGTAACTAATTTATATGGAAATTATTATGTCAATGCCCAACCGCGTTTAACAGTTCAGATACCGATTTATGTTGATAATGTTTACATTATAGAAAAATAACTAATAAAGATGAAAAGAAGAGTGATGACCTTTAGTTGTAACATCAAGAAAAAACGGAATATTAAACAAAACCTGCAACTCAACTTTACAACTTACGTAATTTAAATATTTATGATAAGTTTACGATTAAAAAATGTACATAATTAACGCATTTATTTTAGTACATTGGTTAACGTTTAGCTCATTAGCAACCTGTCTTTCCCATTGACAACTTCACCAAAAAAACATTATAAGTCTTTAGCAAAAACGTTTGAACACGCAATAATAATAATTAATATTGCTATTAAGTGAGCACAGATTTAAATACATTGATCGATGATAATTGTGATTATCTCTAGGTAAAGATAATGAGAAAGGAATGGGGGTCATAAAATAAACCGAAAACCCATGTTTCCGTGACCTCACAATTGCCACCATACCACGCACCAGCATTTCGGATGGTAAGAGCTTTTTTCCGAACCAAAGGACTCGAAAACTCCGTATTCCATGCATTCATAAAAGGTTCATAGCGTCGTCCCCACTTACCACCATAATTCTTTGTGGAAAATTAAATTCCGCAGCCTACGCTGTTAGGAAAATTAGACAATTAGCTGATGTCGAAACAGCAAAATTTTATTATTTTTCCTATTGTCATAGCAATTATGTCATATGGAATCATGCTATGGGGTATAGCGGCTGATATTCACAAGGTCTTTGTTTTGCAAAAAAGAGCTATGCGTGGTCATAGGGAAATGTTCCTTAATTAAAAGTAACCTGGTCCGTGGACCCTAGGTCGCTGGTTGGTAATTTATGTGGACTGTATAGGGGGGTTCAGGACTTTAACTATTTTCTATCTTTCTGGGCAATGCATAATTATCACCGATAATAAGTAACAACTAAGCACCACCCACCTTTCGATGTCTTTGTACTGCTACCATGCACTGGAAGGTTCGAAGTCCTCGATATGCGCCGGCGGCCGAGCGTTTCTTGTGACGCCAGGGAAATGTTACTCGAACGAACACTAACACTATTACGAGTCCGAAACTCGACACGACACTATAAATTTAGGCACTGCACTTTTTACTGCACTGCACTATTGCAAGTCCTAAACGAATTGTTTATGTTTTTACAATAGATTTGATACGAATAATGTATAGCGAGCATCGAGCGGCCATTAGCGAAGGTTTCGCGCTCGCGTAGGCACTCGCGCGGCGACAGACGAACCGATCGGCGAGTGGTGTTTTCATTGCTACCCACATATCGGTGAATAAAAAAATGACAATTGCCCAGAGACAAAAAGATATATTACAAAATAAACAAAATTATGAAATATTTACGAACAGTGGTATTTATAATATGAAACCTCGTGATTCTCTTAGGGAAAAGTTTAAAAAAAATTGGCGTCATGACTGTAGCTTCACAATACATCTACAGTAATATACTATTTGTACGTAAAAATATTCACTTGTACAGTAAAAATAGTGATAGGTATGACAGACATACTAGAAACAGACATAAACTAATGATTCCTAGGTAACGCCTGCAAAAGGTCCGAAAATCATTTGTCGGTTTCGGTACACGTTTTTATAACAAAATTCCTCAACATCATCTAGACTTGCCTTTACACAAGTTTAGAAATTATCTCAAAACGATGTTGCTACATAAAGCTTACTATACTATTGAGGATTATTTGAGTGATAGTAGTAGATCTTAACTGCAGTCAGCTACGCATCCAGTTGCAACGATTATCTTGTAACCAATTGTAATAATTTTTGAAAAGATTAGCTGCCGACTTTCTTGCTGGTTCTTCTCGTTAGGAGCAAAGCTCCGTTTAATGGCATATATAGGTGAAAACTTTATTTATTTAACTTAATATATTGAATAAATTATTCTAATTTATTTAATTGTTCATCCAAATTACCTCGTAAAAGTGGTTGACAAACAAATACTACAGTTATACACGTCTAAAACTTATTAATATAGGTGGTGCTTGGTGTTATAAAATTGTTAGCCAAAAAATAGTGTGAAAGGTTCGTTTTACATTGCGCGTCTTTTGCCTAGAGCTCCGAAAGTTTGTAGTAAAAAGCACCAAGGGATATCGTTTATTCACAATTAATTTTATACCAATTGTTTTATATCAGTTCCGTGGTCGAGGGTAGGTTTGCTCACCGAGCCGGGTTCTATCTGCAAAATCAATGTGCCTATTAGCAAGATTTCGCGCAGTCGCAAAGCGTCGACAGGCTATCAAATAGAAGTTACGACGAACGTCACTTCCTATGTAAATACGATTTACATAAAAATTCAATCAATACAACAATTATATCATTCCAAATCTATTATTATAATATTAGCATTAAAATGTTAAGACCTTAAAAGCTTTTTTTAGTTAATTTTGTGTAAAACTTGTTTTATTGTACGACTACCGTTAATTTATTATCTACATTAAAAATATGTATGTTATAATTCATGAGTGTACGCATTTATTTATAAGATATAATTTTTTTATGTAAATCGATTTTGTTTGTACAATTTTTATACATTTGTTGGTGGAATTGTTACTATGCTTTGTTAATACAGAAAAGAACTCGTTTTTACTTTTTTTAAATATAATAATCTTCGAATTTTGTCAATTTACTTTTATGGGTCTCGCTCGACCACTATTTTATCCGATGGTAAATGAACTATATAGCGTTATGTAAGTGAAATTTTCCAAGCATATGGCATCTTTACTTCTGTTGCCGTTGCATCCAAGCCGTTGTCACTGACAATAGCCACGATTTTCGCTTATACAAGTTAATTTATAAGTTACTATAAAATCATGAAAACCACGACATACAGGTAAAGAATTTCGCAAGTTAATTTAATTAAGATTTGCCATTCACTTCACAGTCGCCCTTGGATGTAAGTTACTTCAATGGAGGTACCTAGTACCAACCTTACAGCCAATCGATATTGCAGTCGCGCTCAGTTTTGTGCGGGGATATCGTTCTGACTACACGAAGAGTATAACTTACACTTAGTTTATTTATTATACGAAATACGTTTAGAATATTTACTGTTAGTCTTTAAAAGATACTGCCTGAAATATTTCAAAACATATCGATTCGTATTAAATACATTTTTTAAAGTTGCATACAGTTTTAGAAATGAACGTGATGATTAACGAGAACATTGTTAAAGACATATTCACATACAAAATTTGTTATAAAATAAAATATATAATAAAAAAATGAGTTACCATAGAATAATAATACTATTGATGTTTCTTTAGGACTGATACAATTATTTTGTGCACAGAGAACTTAGGCAAGTATTTTTAACACGAAAAATATAAAAAATATGCTTTTAATACTTTGAGAAATTCTATAGCAATGAATTATTATGCTATAATCCTGAGCCAGTACGATTTCGCTACAATCTTGATTAAATATTTTCTTTTGCGGAGTTTAGGTATAGCAATAGATAGTTATAATTATTATTTTTTAAAATAAATTATTAGTTGTACAAATATTTCTCTTACAAATTTGCCAGACAAAAAGAAAGACAAAGCGACTTTCACATTAATACTATACCTAAGTATTAATAGCAAACCTTCTACTCAATCTATTTGGTATTTCATATTTAGCTGTAATATTAGTGAATTATATGAGACGTCACTTATTATTTAACATTAGATTGTTTTGAAAGAGAATCTACTTTACAACCACTTCACCTTAGTTTAGCTGTTGTTTAACGAGTAACCGAGTATTGCAATACGACCGCGTAAGGTTATATTGCAATGGTTGACTCACGAGCTTGCGATTTTCTTGGAAGAGATGACTGACATGAAATTTTATGTTTCTCATTGTTAACATGTTATCGGTGCTAGATTATTTGTATAATTCAAGCTGGAAAAAGTCTGGTATCGTTTGTTCAAGTTAAAAATATTTGATGAAGATTTTACTACCTATATAGGTATAGCCTAATATATAAAGATGAAGAGTTTGTTGTTGTTTGTTTGAACGCGCTAATCTCAGGAACTACTGTACTGGTCTGATAAATTATTTCAGTGTAAGATAGTCCATTTATTTAGGAAGGCTATAGGCTATATAACATTACGCTAAAATGAATAGGAGAGGAGCAGCAATAAAAAATAGTACGAAAACGGCAAAATTTAAAGCTTTCCTTGCGCGCACTGAGTAAACGTTAATAGTTATTCAAAAATCATGTATTACAAAAATTTTCATCTTTAAAAGTTCTAAATAAAAGTCCGCGACAGCATATGTCTAGCTTTCAAGGTTAACCCAATTTAATTATTTTTATGGTTATCAAAATACTATATTACGGTTTTAAACTTTCCACGCGGACGGAGCCGCTGGCGATTGCTAGTCATATAACAGTCTCGCAAAAATTTCTTTTTTCTATTGGGTTTCCTAATTTGAACTGAGTGAGGAAACCCAAGTTTTCTTATCGGAGATGATCAAATTTCTAATACTATTGTATCTAATGATGCTGATTATGATTATGATGTTTCGTTTTTAAGACTTGTTTCACTCAACATGATGATGATTCGTCATTTGAAAAATACTGAATAAAGTACGATTACCTACTTGTCAAAATACAGATAATGACCAAAGTATACATACAATTTTTTTTAAAAACAAATTGATTAAAAAAGTCCATCAATCAAAATCTTGATTTTTAGAGGGTAAAAAAATTCCTATTCGAGTGAGGAAGTGAAATACGTCTATAAACAGTCTATCAATTCCCATTAATAGGATTACTGTTCCAAAGATATTAATAATCTTACATTAAAATGACAGTTTTGTACTAACAATAATTAAAATCATTAAATAGAGAAAAGAACTGACATATGCTTAATATGCAATATTACTTTTGTATTGGAAAACCAATCTAACCTACCATTGATATTCTAAGCAGAATTTCTATTGTCATTGTTATATAATTATTTTATCATTTTATTCATGATAAAATAATTATATATATTATCATTTTACTGCTTCTATGCCACTATAAGTGTGGTCGGCAAAACATGTTTTTCTTTTCCACTCTCATCTCATCCCGTCATTCGTCAACTCTGCCGCTACTCCTATTATATGTATGTCAGACTTGACACAGTCCTACCATCTCCTCCCTCCCTCTAATCATATATCCATATATCCATTCATCATTAATAAAGAAACTTATTTTGAATTCATTGTAGAAAAAATATTAATAAAATAATCATTTATACATCTTTATTCTCCTGCCTTTATCATATTAGCCAAAACTAAGGTAGGATGACGTCTAAACCTGACGTCATCCTACCTTAGTCACCTTTTACACCTCGGTTAGAAAGAGGGTGGTTTATTCTACCGAGCCGGATACCACACAGCGGAAAATAATTATTTTATTCAAAGAGTATATTATTGTATTTATACAATTAAATGAAAATAATGTTATTAATTAATAAATACAAACAAATCGTAAACTTTTCCATGTCTCGGACATGGATTAGCAGTGTTTATAGCCCCCAATCCTGGTTGACAATGCTTAATACCACCGACGCTGTTTCGGGCACGAAGATGTATAAAATATGAAAAATCATTATTTTCCGCAGATTTACTACAGCGGATTTTTCCCGCTATTTTGAAAACATTAGTATACTTTCGTGAAAGAAACTTAATTACTGAATTTTGAAATAAAAATTAGGAAGCAAAAATTAACCTCCTATGTGATGATAAATAAAAATACAATTCAAATCAAATTAAATTAAAATAATCTTTATTCAAATAATCTTTTTCAAATCGTCAAGGATCAATATGATTAATGAAGCTACAACTGGTTTGTAATCAGAAAGAAACTCGGCGGTCAATCTTTTAAATATTTTCAATTTTACATTAAATCGCAATCTTATATGAAGCTGAAAAGGATATACTTCTATTAGAAGTATATTTAGGGAATTTATTTATTTGGGAAGAACCAGATACAGTATTTCATGCTGAAGACTTCGTCGATATATAATTTATTTTGATTTGATAAGAGATCTTGCTTATGAAGTTAGTAATCGACCCATCAGGATGATGTTTGTGAAATATCTAATAAATTGTAATAAATTATTATTTTTTATTATAACCTAGAAAATTTAGCAATCTACGTTTTACGTTCAATCCCAATATCCTATCAAAAGTTTACATGGTGAAACGAAACAATTTCCCGATTGAATAGAAACAAAACCGAAATAAAATAAAAGAATTGAGTTTCCTATCGTATCCGGTATAGTTTGCAAGCGGATCGCAGTCGCCATGTTCAATCGCGTCGATCCCTTATTTCGTGTCGTCATAGACAATCGTGTTAGATATTATCAAATCAAATCAGAATAATCTTTATTCAAATAAGCTCTTTCAAGCACTTTTGAATCGTCAATCAATGTAATTAATGAAGCTACAACTGGTTTGAAATGTTGCTATTACCGAGAAGAACCAGAAAGAAACTCGGCGGTCAATCTTTTAAACAATAATTACTTATAGGAACTATCACTTCAATACAACCAGATTTATTGGATCTGTGGATATAAGGTATGAGGTGTGTAATTAAACTTATTTATTTTTTACTTGTTATTAAATCATTTATAATCACCATCAAATTAAGAACAAGGGTAAATAATTAGTTTAGTTATAATTTTTTAATACCTCTAATTCATAGTCGTTTCACTAACCAGAGGTTTAGAATTTGATGGATGATGTTTTTCTAGTAGGACGTCAAATTGAATCCTTTAATTGTCATATCGTAGGGTTATCATAGTTACCAAAAATTCCAAACTAAGTAAATAAAGCATCGGTTGATTATACCTCTATAAAATAATAAATTATAAACAAACTTATTTACTTAGTTATTACCACTAAATTATCAACCAAAACGTCATTAATTTTTAAATCTGGACATTTTTAATTTCTCAGTATAATCCCAAGCTTTGTAAATAGTAAATATTCGTCTAAAGGTACTACTACACCTTTTCATTTAAAATTTACTAAAAATAGAAAATATTGTTAGTTACTATAAATAAGAGCATAAATTTCATATTATTCATCATTTAACTCCATTCCTAGCTGTTTTTTACGATAGCAATAGCGACTTAAGGTGATATATTTCGAATTGCTACACGTATTTAGCGATTTTGGTGCAGGGAGGGAGCGTCAGAGCATGAAATTGGCCCAGTCTATGCCATTTCGACGCACTGCAGCTTAATCGTGATCGCAAATAGGATTAAAGCTATCATTCTGTTCATAAATTAACAGAATTAGCTAAATTTTCCTCCTATATTTTAAAATATTCCTTAAAATTTCATTGATATCTAATTTATTGGATTATTGATTGCTGTTAACTTGGTGGAGTCTGTTATATAATAAGTTATTACGGTAATACTCAAGCTAATTAAAATTGTACAAAAACATAATGACAAAATATACTTCTAATCGGTACCATAACAAAATCATCGAATGTATCATTTAATGGTTATTTGATTACGAATTATCTACATGATGTTAGCCTTAAAGGCTTTTATAGCTCAAAATTTTATAGCTCAATTTTATTACCTCAAATGGCTCAGTAACACGAATTTGTTTTTGTACAATGTTCTAATGTTACCGCAATGTTACCGTTCTAATGATCGGGGAATATTATGAAATCAAAATTCTTTCTAATTTATTACAATTTTAACAAATTTATAGAATGAAGCGTTCTTTTGCGGAGATCCATAATACAAAAGGAATAAAGAAATCCGCGACTAAGTAAATATGGAATATATATAATGCTAAATATATTTCTATTTACTTATTCGCAGATAATATCTATATAATTACATAATTACTTTTTGTGCCATATAACCAAGTTTTTTCAGCTCGTAGTTAATATCTTAAGCACTTATTCGTCAGAATTAAGCTGTAGATACTACTGTATACCTTTTTAAGAAATAATTGTAACCAATTAAAATTTAAACGTATTCAAACGTTTTTTGTACAATTTTTTCTTTATTGTCGTCCTTTTAATTTCAATACCCATTAAAAATCACCTATTATATGGTCAGGCTGACCATATAATCTATTGCTATTGCTATCGTTAGCTTATTTAGATCGGCGTGATTATATAAATCTCCAACACATACCAATTTTACAGTTAACATCAATTGTAGACATTTTGTCACCAGACAGGTGGTTATAAGCGAAAAGCAAAGTTTGATGGATCTGGAAGAAGACTATCTTGCTCGCCATTCACATCGTATACTTTTTAGTAGCTAAGAAAAACACAATAAGGGACTTTCGAAATTTTTGCGAACTTATCTTACCGTATATGTTACAACCATTGCTATTAAAACGTATGATGAGACATATAAAAGTTTTCTACAGCGGGACATTATCAATTTATGTGTTATTTATTAATATTATGATATTATACAATTATCATTTACGCTTCAACGTCTATTCAGAAATCACTGGAGTAGAAATGTGTATCATTTTATAAGTATAAATATAAATTTGTATGTGCTATAAGACCATTAAAGCTGTTTTAACTGTCATTAGAATTTGCTACGATCACCCTATAATATATCAGGCGCCATAAAGGTAATATTGAGGATAGGGGTACTTGAAAAAATTATGAACAAAAAATTACGAGGCAAAAATATGAAACGAAAGGTTGCCGCAAAAAACTAGTAGTAATTTTGAGATCAAAATCGCATATACCGTGTCTTCGTTTTAGCATAGTTTTTACTGTGAAAGCGAAGTGGATTGCTTGGCGATTTTGCGTTCAACGTGTAGCGATCCCACCTATTGTGAATTCCTTAGTTTAAAATTTATTTGACAGCGCCAGTGTCTGTGGAGAATAGAAAATGGCGGAATGGCAAAATACATTATATTAAAGATATAACTCACGGTTTGTTTTTGGCGGGGATCTGACAGCCATTATTGATATTTAGAGGGCATTAAACTATTAAATGCAATGGGATTTTCTTTTTTATTATTGATATATGAGACAGTAACTGCCTTTAGAATGAGTTGCCGACAGTGTGAATGTTAGTCATGGTGAGAAATTATATTGTTTTAAATACCTTCTAACAAGGGCAAAAAAATTGTACACCTTTTTAGAACTATGCTATTAGTTTCAGTAACATGATTTAGATTGTTTAGTAGCTGTTTTCCGGAATAAATTATCCTGGTTCTCCATATTATTTTTTTGCGACAAATTTTCGATGACAATTTTTTATGACAATAATTAAAAAAAATCATATTGTATATATTCATTAATATTGTATATTGTATTATCACATAAGTTTAAGTTTAGGGGTTTAAGTTTTTAAGAGAGTTTAAGAGGCTTTAGGCCGGTGGTAATTTCACTCATTGCTGGGTGCCTAGTGACCTCGACTTTTGCACATTTAGTCCGCTTGAAGTACTACCAGTACCATGAAAGAATACATCGGAAACCTTGTACTTAGTCTCTTAGTAGTGACGGAACTATGACCGAAATTTGCTTGGCGTTGCGGAAGTTAGTCTTTGTGTCATATGGCGATAATAGATAACTCAGCTAGTCGTAAAAGGCGGCTAAGGGCAGTAAACACACCGTGTGGTATCCGGTTGAGTAGAATAGATCACCTCTTTCTTACCGAAAATACGACTAAGCTAAGTTGACGTCAGACATGCGGCCGGTCGTACAATACGTAGCCAAATCATGTGACAACATGTTTATAACATCTTGTGTCGACCCCACTTACAGTGGGATAAGGGCAGGAGCATGATGGATAACCTAGCTAATCAACGTATACCTATGTGATAAGATGCTAAAATTATACGTCGTGGCAGTGATGGATATAATTTTTAACTTTTTTCCTTTAAGACAAATGTAAATGTTGCTATTCCTTGAAAATGCTTAAAGTTTTTAAGGTTTATATTTATTATTATCTATTGATGGTCAAAATTTTAAATATACAAAAATAATCCCATATTGATAGCAAATAATCATTTTATCTTATGAAATAATATTTTATAATTTAATATTTTTCTTTCTTTATCTTAATAAATAATCATTTGAAGGCTATTGCGGAAATGATAATATATTATTATTATAACTATAATTTAATTAAATTATAAATATATTAAATAATTTAATTAAAAAAAATATATATTTTTACTTAGTCTGATAGACACAACATATACGGCTACTAGATTAGACTATTATAGATTTGGATCTTGCACAATTATTATTCATAATTATATGTTTAGCACTTTTAGCACTTTTAAAGGAACAATTTAAGAAATGCTTTGATCGAATTAAAGAGTTTTAGCTTACCCAATATAGTAGATTCTGACATCTATGTCCTGTTTTGTTATTCATTAACTTCTAACTACGTCTATATAATTGCCGGTGGCCTAAATAGAATTAGTGATTGCTATGCCTAACTTTTGTGAATTTATTTATAGAATTTATCAGAAATATCACTTAATCAAGTAAGTCAACGCCGTTGCCATCTATAAATAATAATAATAGCACTGACTTTAAAATAATTTCACAGTGTGTATATTGTTTATGGCCTTTTAAAATAGATAAATAAATCTACAGCTAATGCTCATGCTTTCTTGTTCTAGACTCTGCGTTAATACGTATCCCGAAAAAAACTACGAGGCAAACCCAAAGACCAGTCTGACATAAAGGTATAATTTTCTGAAGTTGTTTACTCTTAACTTACGAGTACGGAGGTAACTTTGTCAATTTCAACGAATGTGCTATCAATATTTATGTTGCAACTTGTTAAGAATAAAGCTTAGGATTTTGGAGTGCTTTCCTGCCTTTTTTATCTCGTAAATTTAGCTTATAATGCAAATTAAACATGGTTTAGCTATTATATGATAGCTTTTAAGGATTAAGATAAAGATAAGATAAGATAAGGATTAGATAAAGGTATCATTTCAGAGGTGAAACTGTGTCTAAGAAATTGAATAAAAAATTTATTTTTATAATTTGAATTTAATTTAAATTTCTTAAATATTTGTGGATATATATTGTGGATTTTGGAATTTGTTATTCCAAGAACCTACAATATCAACATATCGTCGTTGTAAAATCAAATCGGCTTATTTGCAAAATTCATCTATTTCACCATAAGGTGAATCAATAAAATCATAAAATTTAGAAAAATAAGCAGTATTTGAAGTAGTAGTGGCGAAAATCGGTAATTAATCCAATTAAGAGAAATATGCAGATATGCCAATATTTTGGATATATGCCGTTTTGATTTAACAGCGACGATATATACCGAATATTAAAATTTTACTGTTGTGGTTGACATCAGTGAAGTCAGGGCGTAAACGGTAAAGGATTGTACAAAATGAGGAAAATGATTGTTTTATTAACTCTTTATTCTCTTGAATTTTCGAAATTAATATTACAATATTGAATGCGGGTTTCATATACAATCACCCAACTATTTTCTTAATTTAACACGACACAGTCACGTTGATCTGCACATTTGATTTTAGTCGACCAAATAGTAAACATAAAACGATATAAAATATTGTATAAAGAAATTAAACAATATGTATATAAAGTAAAACATAATAAAGCGCAGTAAAGCAATCCTCTTTTGATTGCTCTATTAATTCTACACAACTACAATTTAACCTTCTATCATATACATCAATGAAAATTTAATATATTTTTGGATCACTATTTATGTTGTTTTATTTTTATTTAGTTGTTACTAAAAACGGATTAAATTTTAAACAAAAAGATTTCACTCCCCATTTTAATTAATTGAATTTTTTTTAATTCGTTTATGTAAATTAGGGCTATTTATTAAAAAATATTATTCAAAAAATTTCAAAATTAAGCAAACAGGAATCGTGAAAATCGTGTACCTACTCATAGTAGTCCAGCGCCATACACGCTAGCTTCTCGTTATTTGCTTTATCATTATTAGGCAAATATGATGTTATCCCTAATAACTTTTACAGCATCCCTAGGTGAGTCTGACGAGAGCAAAAGCATCTGAGAAATACAACATTCGTTCTAGAGGTACATTCTGTAAAGCCGGATCATAACATAGGGCAGTTTGTAGTAGAGGTTTTTGGAACCACTAAGAATTTCATGTCGCAAGGTATGGCGTTTTTAGTTTAACTTGCTTGCTATACATCTGTGTAGGTATACGCACATCGCTAAATAAAGTAATAACTTCGAAGTAGTTTCACTGGGTATAAAAAATAGGAAATTGATTTAATCAAAAATTGTGACGAAAATTGCGAATATTTTTTTCAATAAAACAAAAGTTTTTATGAATAATTGATAGCAATAATTTAGAAATGACACTTAAAAAGGAATCATGGTCCTTTTTTTCACAGCTTTTTTTCTAAACATGTCATTTAATGGTGGCTCTTTGTTAAATATATTTATTAACAAATTTTGTACCTATATGAGTAAATATTATTACTAGTTATAATTTTTGCTCGATCCTATAACCTCTACATTTTCTGTTTAATAATATTTTGTAATGTAGTCAATTAAAAATCCAATAATAGTTCAGCATGTTTAGATATTGCCTTAACAACATAATTTTTTCTATTCCGTTCAAAATTATTTTATGATAATAAATACTGTAATAGATATGCACAATTTTTTTTATATAAAATCAATTTGGTCGAGTAAAATCTTTCAGATATTAAATGTACGTTCATTACATAAATACATAACATAAAACAAAAATATGAACAAAAAATGATGCGCCACATAAAACTTTCACAACTATTTACACTTAGTCTAAGGATATTTTAATTAAAGATATAGTTACATACATACATAACTACAAATATTTTACCATAAAATTAAGCAATTTAGATGTAACCTAATAGAACGGAAGTCTTGTTAATATATTAATAAAAAAATACACTTTATTTTTTTCAACTTAGAAATCTTTTAAATAAAAATATATATTGAAACGAATAAAGCAACTGAAAACGTTTAATCGTTTAATTTTCCAAATCAAAATCTTGTCATAGTTTATAATTGAAGGGAATATACCTACTAAATATATTGAAAATATGTATTCAACCAGGCATTACAATAATACCTATAGTCTAAAACACTAGCAATATGGCAAGACAGCATTACGGATGGAGGTCGTATATAATCTATTTAACAAATTGCTCATTGTTTCACGTGAATTATCTACAGTTCTTTACGAGGCAGAAACAATAAAGAGAACCTGACATAAATCATCGGACGCACATACACACAAATAGTCACTACTCATATACTAATATCAATCTATTGTTAAAATTGAAACTTAATTATGAATCGAAACAATAATGAAGACGACATCAAGAAGATAATTTGCACAGACCCATAAAAGTAACGAAACAATAACCGTTAAAGTAAATTACTAATAACGGGATATAATATTTTCTCAATACACAGAAATAACAATATATAAGTTCGTATACACACGTTGCGTTATAGATATCCTTCTAGATGCATGTGTCAGTGTGTACGAGCCGAGCTAGAAATAGTTTCAACGTTTCATTTCCTCCAATCGTAATTATTACGGCTGATACCAAATATATAAATAAGCGTTTTTAATGAAATACTTCGCCAGATTCATTACGCTTAAATTTATTACCAGTGCCTACATTATAATCTATGCATTATAATTTATAAAGCCTACATATACCAAAGTTACTTAAGTACATTTTGTTCGATTTCCATTCATAATTTAAAGTAAGATGGGAAAGAAATTTGCCCATTAAAGACAACCTTATATAGTAATCTTACGCGATGACTACGGCTTATGAGAAATTTATTTAGTAGTTATTGCACATATCTGGCTTGAATATAAATTGTTAAACAATTCCTTGTTCTTTTGTAGATGTCTAATTAGATTAGTTAGTTAACAAAACGTCTAAATACATGAAAATTCACTCAATTATGATATGAATGATGAATTTGTATGTCACGGATTATTTAAGGTTGTTTGTTTAAAAAAGGAACCGAAGTGTCAAAATTATGGAATAAAATAGGTCATCGACATTATCTTTTAGTATTGGCTCAATAGAATTCTGTTTAAATTTGACTATTTTAAAAATTCTAAGGATGGTATATATTAAAGGTACCAATATACTAAAGATGGTATATATTAAAGGTACCAATATACGGACAGACAAAAAAGAAATGCGTCACGAAAAGTTACAACATACGTCTTAATATTATTTCTCAATATACCTATAGTTTTTTTTCATTTAAAAAAATTAAGTCTTAGGATTATTGTTCAAAATTCTAAAACAAATTCCGAAATTTTATTTGAAATAATAATGTACCATGAACTTCTTACGTCTAAAAATATCTTGTGCTAATGATATCGGCATACATATACATATTTTAAAAATACGGCTACTGATAGTTATTATATCTATAGGAGTAGATTGGACAGATAGACTATTGAGTGATGATTATCAAAACAAAGCAATTATTTTTATTTAATACACGAATTTATTTAATTTTCTTTAATTCTACCCTGACATTAATTTACGTATAATGGTGACTATCAACACTAAATTTAGACTCCTAATTTAATATTTGTTCTGATTTACGTATAAAGGAATTTAGTGATTTTTGTTCAGGCGTGGAAACACAGTTGTGTTTGGACTATAATTTGATTCGAAATACGTTAAATTATTTTATAATATTTTGGCACAATGCGGATTTAGAAAGCATAAAACATGCAAACCCCAAATTTTAACCCAAAGACCATAGCTGCTCCGATCTAATAATTAAAAATATTACATTAAACATTTGTTTAATGAAAAATATATCCTGTTGTTACAGCGTTTGATTGGGCTGCTTAAATCAAATGCATTTGTATATACCGGTTTTTATATTCCACAGAACTGTAAGATCAAGAATCTTAGCAAACTTTATATAAAGTTGAACCTACATTATCTATTTTACATTACACTTAAGCTAATCAACTTTAAAATTACATGTAAATTTTATATTAGTCACAATATTGTTTATTATATGTATCAATGTTACGTATATAATTTTGAACATTTAATGATTCCGGAAGTATGGACACACTGTATTTTTATAATACTCGAAATTTAAATAATGTCAAATATATGGACAAGGTTTAACTATTTTAAGTAGAACTACCATCAAAAATACCGCATTTAGTTTTATGAAAACATTGATTACAAAACAACATTCGTAATGATGTGAACCTACACGCAATTGTACTTCCATACGTATTTAGTTACGATCATATATCTAACGCTCTTATCTGCACAATAATAAAAGTTAAAAACTGCGGATAAATTTAAAGTATAAAAATCAAATGTCAAAATCAAACAACAATTTATGGACCTAACTACTGAAATGAATTACAATACGGACAAAATAAAGCAACTTTTCCAAAGCAACTGTCAAAACAACAAATTTTAGAATCATAAAAATGTGACTTTCAAAACATAACTAGTCTACTAAGAGTAGACAAATAATAAAATATACATCAAAATGTACATAATATAATATCTATTAATAAAAAAATATAACATAATGGATTAAAATAAGTGGTAGCAATAAATACTATGAGATTCACAGATTTTAAATCTTAACTAACAATACCGAAACCACTCGGGCTTGTAAAACTTAGAGCGATATACTAACGTTTTTGTAAAATTTAGTAAAATATTATTGCAATACAATGTGTTGTTATGGCAACAAAATAAATGCTTAAAGCACTTCACCAGCCTGTCCACAGCGAACGACACCGAGGCAAGTCCTTCGCACTAAAGGAACATTAATACAATAATCAAAGTCACGAACACCTCCACAACGAGGCGACACTCCCACTGAACCAGCCGCAAAACATAAAACTAGTGGATAGGAAACAAATGGTGCCCGTAGGTCCTTATGGACGTAACACTCCCATTCATGTATTCACACTATATGATACAGTATCAGTCAGGGTTAAGTTAGCGGCTCGTAAGCGCCTTACGTCGGCACTTTATTCACTTTGAGGATATCGCTGGAGCCCTTGTCGATGGGCATCTTCATTGGGTCGTGGTGGTGGGTCACGTGGTGGCCGTGATGCTGGCTCTCCAGCTTGGCCTGCTTCTCCTGCTGCTGCTGTTTCATTCGGTCCTGTTCCTCGCGCTCTCTGCGAGCTTGCTCGTTTATCTCCTTCACTGCACGCAGCTCCTTCTTTAATTTCATTCTCCGATTCTGGAACCATATTTTGATCTGTCTCTCTGTGAGACATAATGCGTGGGCAATTTCTATCCTGCGCCGGCGCGTCAGATAGTGATTAAAGTGGAATTCCTTTTCTAGTTCTAGCGTTTGAAACCTCGTGTATGTCTGTCGTCCCCGCCGTCGTGGACACCCATTTGGTCCTGAAGAAGAAAAAAAAAGAACTTATTAAAAAAGTTTAATCGAAATTTTATGGGCACCGGTATATTGCCTATGAATTTAAAAAGTAAATAATTTTATTGGAATTAAATCGATTTATTGTAAACATAAATCACTGGCTCGGAACTCGTGCTTCGTTTCGCATCGCAAAGGTTTCGAGCAAGCCATTAAATTTCACTTTTATAGCATCTTAGATTTTAATAGCTCATTAATATTTTATTGCCGCTGTAAAGTTAATTTTAGAGTTATCCGCTACTGGGACCAACCTCAAAGTAGACCAAATACTGTATTAACAATCTCGATAAAAATGTGTTTTTTTCGTGCTAGGCAAAAAAATCTGGACGTTAAGGCACGCCATTATAAAAAGAACTATACAATGATTATAAATCTTCGAAAGTAAGAAAGGGTTAAGTTTGTTCAACGGACCAAACTGTACAATAAAGCTTTCTAAAAAGCAGTCTTACAAAAAAGAAACATAGACGGAAAGGGTTGCGCAACTTTCTAATTCTTTGTAAGGTGATGTTTTGTGTTAAAAGGGTAAAGTTGCTTTCTAAGAAATTGTGAAAGTATTAATCCTATTATGTAAATCATAAAATACGAACAAGTTAGATTTTTTTTTGTAAAATTGATCGTATAAGTTTATTCTTTTATTTTACTTCTGGATATAATAAAACACAGCATGTAATGCTTTCAATCAAAGACTAACTTTATTCACAGATAATATATATAATTTTACATCACATGTCTTATGCAGTCTGTAGGTGGCGCTAGTATGTATAATATTAGAATTATTTTGTTACAAAACAATTGAATATAAATAACATCCTGACCTAACAAAATAATCTACACTCCAAAATTATATATAACTTAAAAACAGATATACTATAAATTGCAGTATTCTTTATTTCTCAATTTCAGACATGCCAATCATATTTAAGAATTTATAATGTTTATTTGCACTTAAACTTTTAGTAAATATATCAGCTGGCATTTCTGAAGTTGATAGATATTTAATTACAACTTTATTTTGTGATATACATTCTCTTACAAAATGATGTCTCGCATCAATATGTTTAGTACGCTTATTATTAAACAAAGGATTAGTTGCTAATTTAATGGAACCTTGGTTATCACTATATAGACATATTGGTACAGTTTCATCCAAGTTAATTAGTTCCCTTAATATATTTTTGAGATATATACCTTCTTTACAAGATTCAGACAGGGCCATGTATTCTGCTTCTGTACTGGAAAGAGCTACAGTTTTTTGTTTTTTAGCTTCATATGATATCACTGATCCTGCCATTATGAAACAGAAACCAGTATATGATCGTCTATCTAATGTACAAGATGCCCAGTCAGCATCAACAAACCCATAAAGATTACATTTAGTCTTTCTATATATCAAGGCATAACTTTTTGTTTTCTTAAGATATTTCAATAAACGCTTCAAATGTTTCCAGTGAGTTTCATTAAAACAATTATTATACTGACTTAAAAAACTTACACTATAAGAAATATCTGGCCTGGTGAGCACAGATAAATACATCAAGCTTCCAATCAATTGTTGATATGGAAATTTTTGCACTTCTTTACTCTTAACATCTTTTTGCAATTTTAAGTTGATTTCCATTGGTGTATTTGAGTATGAGCAATCACTCATGTTAAATTTCTTTAAAATACTCTCAATAAAGTGCTGTTGGTCTACAGTAATACAATCCTTATGAACATTTATACACATACCCAAACACTGCTTGATCTCACCTAAGTCTTTAATACTAAACTTAGCTACCAACACATTTATTAACTCTAAATAAGTATTCTGACAGTTATAAAAAACAAAAAAATCATCAACAAATAAAGCTACATAAATCATAATGTTATTATCATTTTTCATAAAGAGACATGGTTCATAATTTGACCTTTTAAATTCTAGTTTTAATAAACAATCTTCGACACGAGAATACCAAGCTCTTGCTGACTGTTTAAGACCATAAATGGCTTTCTTTAGCTTTAAAACTTTACTGTTACAATTAACAATGTTAGAATATTCTGGTATTTCCATGTAAATAGTTTCATGAAGAAAACCATTAAGAAATGCAGTAGGTACATCAAGGTGATTGATTTTAAGATTTAATTGAACACTTAAAGCTAACAATAACCTGAATGTGGAGTACCTTAAAACTGGTGAAAAAGTCTCGTTAAAGTCTATGCCCTTTTCCTGGGTAAAGCCCTTGGCTACAAGCCTGGCCCTATAACGCACTTCACCTTGAGTGTTATATTTCTTTTTAAACACCCACTTATTTTTCACAATTGAACTTTCACTTGGCCTATCCACTAGTTCCCATGAGTCATTATCGTGAAACGATTTTAGTTCCTGTTGCATCGCACTTTGCCACTGATCTTTTTCAGATCCACTCATGGCATCACTAAGAGAAATTTGTTCATCTGACATTTCTACACACATGTTTACACTTTGGTAGAAGTTTGGTTTGCGTCTAGCACGTTTTCCTGGTAGATTTATGTCACTTGCCTTTGCGATTGTATTTTCTGCCTCTGGTGACAAAGATGTGTCCAAAGTATCATCATAGTCACTTCCTGAATTATTAGGAACATATGTCACATCATGCTGATCCTCTTCTTCTGAATCATTCTCGAGAACTTCCTCTGTTGACCGATCTGGTTGCCTACTTTCGTCTATCATAATAGATGTTGACAAACTGTCATCTGTTCTCTCCATAATTATGACATCTCTGGCTACAATAACATCCCGCGATTCAGGGTAATATAAGCGATATCCCTTGACACTTTCAGAGTATCCCACTAGGTACATTTTCTTCGCTTTCTTGTCCCATTTGCTTCGTTTCTCTTTCGGTATATGAACCATTGCTGGGCTGCCAAAGATCCGCATATGTTTCAACTCTGGCTTTCTACCCATCCACATTTCATAGGGGGTTTTATAATCATCCAAGCCTGCTGCTGGTGATCGGTTTTTTATGTATACTGCTGTGTTCACAGCCTCAGCCCAAAGACTTTTCTCAAGTTTTGCATCATAAAGGAGACATCGCGCCTTCTCAACTATGGATCGGTTGTATCTCTCACTAATGCCATTTTGTTCAGGCGTATAACTGTTAGTTTTTTGATGAATTATGCCACTATGCTTTAGAAAATTAGTAAATTCTGTAGAACAGAATTCTCCTCCATTGTCAGATCTTAATATTTTAATTTTCTTTGACTGCTGGTTTTCTACTAGCTCTTTGTATTGTTTGAAGTATGTGAAAGTTTCACTTTTAGACTTTAAAAAATAGACAGTACACCATCGACTGAAATCATCAATAAATAGCAAGTAATATTTTGCTTTTCCGAGTGATGCATTCTCCATTGGCCCACATAAATCTGTGTGGATCAGTTCTAATGTATTTTGACTCTTGCTAGTGCTTCTAGGAAATGGTAGTCTAGTCTGCTTGCCTTCACAGCACACTATACAGCTATTTTTACTACTTTCACTCTTATCATCAAAACTAACTCCGTCTGCTGCTCCGTTCTTTAGTTTATTTAAATCACTTGTATTGATATGGCCTAGTCGCCTGTGCCAAATGTTACTTGAAGTCTTTACAGTTGCTACTAAGGGTTGTTGCATCTCTTTTACTATCAATCTGTATACTCCATTTTCTAGAATCGCCTCGCCTATACAATCATTCTGTGAGTTGTAAATTAGACAACCATGCTTTGTAAACATCACTCTGTTGCCACTAGCAATTATTCGACTCACTGACAGTAGGTTCGTTGTGAGGTTAGGTACACATAATACATCATTCACATCAATAGTAAATTCATTGTTTTTAACACATGTCGTAATCTGCAAGTCTCCAGAGCAAGAAACGGGCACGACAGTTTGATTTGCAACAATGATCTCCTTAATTTTGGGTCGATTACTAACATTCGATAATAAGTCCACGTTCGAAACTATATGTGTGCTTGCGCCGGAATCCAAGTGCCAGTCTAATTTACTAAATTTCTTTGTAAGAAAAACTGCACTAAATGCATTTGTTTTCATTTTATCCGCTACTTGACACTGATTTTTGTAGTGTCCGATCTGCTTACATTTGTAACAACGAATTATTTTACTTTTCGACGCCATGTTTTGCCCTCTGTCAAATGACGTTCCGTTCGTTCCATAAACTCCATTAGTTCCGGTGCGGCCATATTGTTGAACTTGAGGTTTAGCAGTACTGCCAACATAACGTCTATGAAATTTTTTTGCGGTAAATGCACCTTCCGACTTAACCTCAAATTCTGCACTCATGTCTAATAATTTGGTTTTTATAGCATCTGCACTGATGTTTATGCCCGAATGCTCAATGGCCATAATCATGGGGCTAAATTTATCTGGTAGTCCGGCCAACATGAGCGATCCAATCCATTGGTCATTTATTTCGAAGCCGGTACCATTTAGTTTTTGTGCGGTTTCGATGATCTGGCTGACGTAGCTAGTCATTGACTCACAGTTTTCTAGGCGTATGCTAATAAGATTTCTTAACAAGCTTATTTTTCGAGAATATCCAGAATCGTCGAACATATTCTTTAAAATCTTCCATAACCTGTATGTTGAGGTCGCTTGTTTGATATGCACATAGAGAGAAGCGTCAATCGTCAATATAAGCTTCGCTTTCGCCTTTAAATCGTCTGCTATCTGAGTCTGTGTAGCTGTAGACGGCAACGGTAGCTTGATGCTGTCCGCCATTCCTTCCAACACGAGAACATTTTCTGCCGCGTAACACCAGTCGTCGTAATTTTCTCTCCCTTTTAATTTGGGAACATTAACCAAATAATTTGTAGACATATTTTTAATCGAACTCACTGTGTACTTTATTATTTCTTGCAAATACTGGGCCCATAACCTAATAAAACACAGCATGTAATGCTTTCAATCAAAGACTAACTTTATTCACAGATAATATATATAATTTTACATCACATGTCTTATGCAGTCTGTAGGTGGCGCTAGTATGTATAATATTAGAATTATTTTGTTACAAAACAATTGAATATAAATAACAGGATAATGTTAGCGATATAAAGAAAATATAGGTATATATTTAATTTTTTATATACAACAAAAATGAAAATGTGTGTAACTGGTTTGAAATGTGAGTACATTGCCTCTGTCTCTATGAATCAATATTGATGAAATATTCGAAGCTTATATACCGGGCATATATGCCAAAATAGAATACGTAATTGAATGTATTTTAATAGTAATAATGCGAACAAATTCTCAAATAGTTTACATACAATATTCCATTCTTGCGGTCTTTAATTATATTGTATGATTGGATCTTATTTAATTACATTTAGAATTCTAAAAATGATAGTTTTAATTGTAGTCACAGAAAATAAAAGAAAATATATTGAAATAAGAAGGATTCATCCTTAAGCTTCATTTTATTCTGAGCCATTCATTCTCACGATCTACATCATACCTTGGGGTCTACATAGTTGGGTACATGCCGCGTCGGGCCGAGCCCAAACAGGTTCTGAGCCAGCCAATAAATAAGGTAAGATAAATAGTCTTCCCTTCGTATAATTGATAGCGGACCAGTTTGGAATGTCGCTTAGGTATTGGTACATTCAGGCCTTATGAATTAATATATGTGCTATAATTCAATATTTTTTTTAACAACTTGTAATATGAATTGTGTAAGTTTTAGTGATTTATTTCGTTGTAATTTGAATACCCCATCATTAACTGGCCCGTTGGCGTGACCCTGCCTTTAGCTACTCGGATCGCGGGTTTGATTCCCGCCATATGTATTTAATTATTTACTTCAAAATATATAAGTATGTATTTACCAGTTGTCTGTCAGTCATAACACAAGCATTAAGTTACTTATTTTGGGCACGACAGTGTGTGCAATTGCCAATATCTTTAATATTTAAATGAGTTAATCTTGTATATAAATATATATATTCCGAATCTCGGAAACGGCTCCAACTATTTTTATGAAATTCAGTATATATGGGGTTTTGGGGGGAAAATTTCGATCTAGCTAGGTTTCATTTATAATAAATGACGTTTTATACCTGCTTCCGGGCATTAAGAAATGCTAAAATTTGAAAGAAAGTGATATTTGAGCTATCAAATGCAATGCTGTGATAGCCTAATGGTAACGGGCGGACCAAAAAAGTTCTAAACCTTGGATCGATTACCACCTGTCACCAGCCGCTTTATTTCTGTTTTTTAAATTATTTTTGCATTTTTTATATCTTTAAAAAAATTACCGAGCAACAATCGGTCACCCATGTGACTATATTTTTAAAAATGTCAAAATTATCACCTTTTCTCTTGTTTCATTGATTGAAGTATTTCTAGTTGTTGTTTGATAGAAAATATATATCTGGATGCATTCAAAACGTTCATGTATATTCTTTGATTATTTTATTGCTGTATGTAAAAGGACTTAAACTTAACTTTCTTATACAACCCGCATTTCACTTCTTATCTTATTCTTTCTGTTACTCAAAGGCCGATTACGAAAACTAGAACTTGTAATTAAAATTTATTGTTTATTTATTTATTTTTTCGGCATTTTACACGACGTAGAAATTGTGCTTTTTTATGGTATGAATAGATTCACCTGACATTTACTAGTATAATTGACTGTTAGTATGCTGCATATGAGATTCTTAAATCGAGTCATTACTCTAATATACAGTCCGAATGTTTAGATGTTATCTGATAACTATTTAATCGTAACTAACTGGGGAAAATAGAAAATTATTCATACATATATAGCTTAGCCATAACGAGATGGAAAAGCAGTTAGAAAGCGTGGATATTCCCGTGGCTTTCAACTCATGAGAAATATATCTGAATTAATTAATCGATGTTCATAATTAATTGTTTGTTTTCTTTTTTTTTAAGTGTTCGCCTTTTGATATAGATTATAGAGATTAAAATAGATAAATATATAAAACTCTTAAAATATTTTTATGTCTGTATTGATGTTTACAAAGTTTTACGCAAGTTTACCAGTAAAAAAACTCGTCGTTAATTTTGACATTGTTTTGAGTTATGGTATCCCCAATTAAATGGTTATTTGTCTATCTAAAATATGTGTATAAACATGGTATTTTTTATGGCAATTTTGTTATAGATTTCAATATAAGTCACTGAAGGTGTGATAACCCAGTAGACCATACAACTCTTTCAAGGAAGTCACGGGTTCAAACCAGGCACTAATGAATTTTCCTGTTTAAATTTATATATCTAATTTATAATTGCAATTAATCACAAGCTTTTCAGTAAAGGAATATCGTGAGGAAACCTGCATATCTCTAGAGAATTCTGGGGATATGTATAATCCACATTGGGGCACCGTGTTAGGTCTTTAGCTCCAACCCTTGTCCAAAAAAAAACAGAGAGCGGAGGCCTGTGACCAGCAATGGGATAGAAACAGGCAGATATTTAATATTTATAAGTCAGTATGCGAAATTTGAGTTTACCGCAAACTCGTTTTAGCGAATGATACGGAGCTTTCGCTTTAAATAGACATTGACCCAGCTGAATAATTTTAAATCAGAAGCTTAAAATATGACTTAACCTTTATTATTTTGTGAGACACATTTATAATTAAATATAAAATATATTGGGTAACATAACTATGACCTTATAACTGTATTAAATACGCAATAGATTAATAATTTGAAAAACTGTCTTTAGCTATTCAATGTTTTTGTTTCTTAGAACTAAGCAATTATAATATGTAAATTCAAATAAAAGTATATAAAATATCATAAATAATGTAAATAAAATTTCGTAATTAGTAAGTATATAGTAAATACTAAGCTATGTTTTTCTTTATCTACCCGAATAAAACAAATTAACTCTGAAGGTAAAAAGATTTAAATTGTAAATAAAATAACTGTATATGTCGATAAGGTCAAACAATTTTTTTTTACATTAATAATGTAAAAGATAAGGTATTTTTATTTATATTTCCTATTTTATTTCTATTTATTTGTTTTTTCAAATCCATTGCACGGGGTCGTAATTATGTTTTTTTAAATATTATTTTGTTGAAAATCATCCTATATCTATATCTTTTTTAATTATCTAAATTACTTCGAATTATTATTTTTTGTAACGATAAAATTGTATGCGTGCAATCCAATAGTATTGCACTAGGTATGAGACTTAAAACTTGTGTTAGGTACCTATATGCGAATTTTTTTTGGTATAAAATACATAGGTAGGTAAATATTTTATACCAAACAAAAGTTGATTAAAAAATTTAAATATATCCTGCATGAAATATATTAAATTTTTAGTTATATAATAATAATGAAGATATTTAAGTTTTAAAAATCAAGTTTTTTCTTTTTAAAATAAAATTTTAAACAATCGTCTAATTTCCAGAACCGGAAAATGAATGTTATTCGTAAATGTGACCAATAATAAATAGCTTTTCTCACTCAGGTGAACCACGATTAAAAAGTCATAAAATCCTTTAAGCGCAGTTAACGTTCCACTTAAAGGAAAAAGATATGCAAATCATAAATCATGCGACCAAAAATATATACCAGATACAGAAATTTATATGAACAATAAATTACCTTAATTGCATTTTACTGCTGCTATAACATTTACGGTCGCCGTTTATTACAAGAAAAAACTAAAAACTTAAAACATCAGAAATAGAGCATTAAATAATTATACAAGTGCGGTCGCAATGACATGTGCCGAGTGCGCGGAAACGAGATAGCGATAGATATTCTAATTTTAAAAAGCAAAGATGGAACCCGAAATACAATACAAACGTCCCGATTGTCCAATTAAAGTGAAAGGTCGTAACGAATTTATTTGATATGATAAACAGTATTTTCTCATTTAGATCCTAGAGTTCAAATTGGATTGTACTGAGAGTGAGATGATCCGGTTTTTGTTGGTGTTTGTAATAAGTTAGCGCAGGCAGGTTGGCCACCCTTCGCTCGGTCGCCATGACAACGGTCGAAGGCACCTCCCGTCAGCTGGGTCCCATTATTCTCTCTCATAGTCGCGGGGAGTAATCTGCCATACATGGCGTACCTGTTCTTACCGTAATTTACAATGAATTTCCAATAATGGAATTCCAAAAAGAACTTTGTACGTACCTCATTTCATCGACATTTACAAAATCTTACATTACATGTGCTTATGATTTACTATTAAAGTATATAATACAAAAACAAAAATTTGTAGAATGTAATACCTATATAGTGGTTCGCATTTTAAAGCGCTTATAATTAGATATTGTACCGTCATTTATGATTCATAAAACTCTCAAATGTTAAGATAATATTACAGGTAACTGTCACATAAATCAACAAGCTCTGAAAAAAAAATCAACTTAATTTCTTGTTTAATACATAGCGAGATATTTATGTGTAAATTAATAAGCTAACGATGCTCCTGCGATGAAAGGAAACGTATTGATAGACGTATTGAAAGTTTAACATTAATTTTGAATAGGGGTTGATCAATTTTATGTCTTAATTTTATTTATTATTTACTAATGCAATTTGCAATGTTGCATACATTTTTGTAAAAATAAAAATAACACAAATTAAAGAGAGGAAAGGTGAAAACTGGCCAATGTGTCCTTTAGCTAGTCGGCAAGTCCAAAAAAATAAGTCTACGAAAATTATTGCGGTTTTTCACTAAATTTTGCTGTTCCATTATTTAATTCATTAATCATTACTATTACATTACATTATTTAATAAATTAAATGATTATATAAAATTTATTTCAGTTTTTATTAAACTTCAATGATAGAAGTAAACTTCCCAAAAAAACCTTGGTGAAATTCAGTACAAATATCCATTTCAAATTGTTCAAAATGGGGCTAAAACAGCGAACTATTTTTCAGCTTAGTCTTTTATAAGTAATACCAATATTTAATAATAATAAAAACAATAATATGGATATTTAAAAGTATCATTTCTCTTCTATAAAATATATAAAACACAGAGTTTTACTTAAGAGTATTGTTTAAATTCAAGATAGTATTGTGATAGCAGATAAAAAGTATCAATTATTTTCTAATCTCTGTATAAAAAGTAAAGTTAAAAAAGAGGACGCCGCAAACACAATATATCTTAAAGAGGAACGGCATTAATTAGGATCGTACATCGCGCGAAGCCCCGACGCCTATAAACTTACGGCGACAAGACCTGGCTCTTACCTCGCTTTTTTTTCCGAAATAAATCTCACAGAACGGCCCTTGCTTATTTATTATTTTATTTAACTCCGTATAAACCAGCCTTTTATACGAAACTCGTTCTACATAGTTGATAAACGCGCCGGAATATTAAGGTCCAATTGTGAATTATCGTTGTAATGCTAAGAGGGTTATTTATAGAACTCGGGTCAACTCCTGTAGGATAGTAGCTGGTTGTTTGAGGATAAGAAATCACATAGTATTTTATGATGTTGCGATTTATAATAAATAAATAAATTATAAATAAATCCGTCGTATGGTATCCGGCTGAATAGAATATTACCACCCTCATTTCTTACCGAGGTGTCGTAAAAGGCGACTAAGGTAAGTTGACACACCGTGTGGTATCCGGTTGAGTAAAATAGACCACCCTATTTCTTATCGAGGAGTCGTAAAATACGACTAAGGTAAGTTGACGTTAGGCAGGCGGCTGGTCGTAAAATACGTAGCCAAATCATGTGACAACATGTTTGTATCATGTTGTGCCGACCCTACTTAGAGTGGGATAACGGCAGGAGGATGATGAAATAAATAAATATATGGGACACTTACACACACGGTCGTCCGTCCCCAAAGTAACTTAATACTTGTGTTATAGTAGGCAGACAACTGGTGAATATAATTATATAATTTTTTAAATACATACTTTTTGGCTTTTTGGCTGTTGGCGTTGGCTCGAAGACCAACAAATTCATTTATAGAAAATGTGGGCCTTTGGCGGGAATGTAACCTGCGACCCGCGGAGTAGTGTCACTAGTGGATAGTGACAACGGCCAATAAATTTTTCAGTCAAAATTTATACTTATTATATGATCATCATATCATGATATCGATCTACCGTGTGGCATCCGGCTAAATAGAATAGCTAAGAAATCACATAGTATTTTATGATGTTGCGATTTATAATAAATAAATAAATTATAAATAAATCCGTCGTATGGTATCCGGCTGAATAGAATATTACCACCCTCATTCCTTACCGAGGTGTCATTAAAGGCGACTAAGGTAAGTTGACCCACCGTGTTGTATCCGGCTGAGTAGAATAGACCACCCTCATTTCTTACCGAGGTGTCGCAAAAGGCGACTAAGGTAAGTTAACTCACCGTGTGGTATCTGGTAGAGAAGAATAGACCACTCTCGTACCGAGGTGTCAAATATGACTAAGGTAAGTTAATGTCAGGGAGACTGCCGCTCGTAAAATACATAGCCAAATCATGTAACGACATGCTTATAACATGCCGATCCCACTTAGAGTGGGATAAGGGCAGGAGAATAATGATGATCATGATATCGATCTGATACCTATACGGGTCGACGTATCGAGTATTGAACCCGTGACCCTTTCGAAAGAGTCGTACGATCTCACCGCTGGGCTATCACAGCTCGCTGCTCGCTAATTGATTAAGTAAACCCTAGCAGATACATGTATATCATTATAAGTAGTAATTTATAGAATTAGGCGTTACTTTGCGGAGACCCATAATACAAAAGTAATAATAAAATTATTATGCTATAATCCGCGATGAAGTAAAATACAATATATATAATGCTAAATGTAGAGTGGACAATCCGTTATTATACCTGATACATGCAGGATTCGTAAAAACACATGCACAAACCTTTACCACCGCCACCACAATATACAAGCACTACATACGTTAATTATAAGTAGGTATATGATTGTATTTTCCAGAATGTGGCAGAATTGTAGGCGTGTTAATGATTAGGTGTGACTTTAATTCATTTAATCAATTAATACCAAGCAATTGATCCAATTGATTGTATTCAAATAGCCATTATTGAAAACAAGCATCCAAATATTTGTTTAAGGTTAATTTTCTGAAGACTAATAAATATGGAACGCTGAATTAAGTATTCAAACAATGTAGTTCAATCGATAACTAAGTAATAATAAATATTTTTGGATTATTTGGAATTCATTATTAAGTTAGTGTAACGAATCGACGTTTCGAATGGTATTTTATTATTGAATGTAAAAAAAATCTTTTTAATAATAGATTTAGCTTAGTTCGATAGAGAACTGTCTCTGGCGAACTAAGCTTATGATTTGTAATTATTTTTTTTCATTAAATATTCGTAGATAATTTAGAGATAGTAACTATAACGCTAACGTATAGATACCTATATTAAAACCATCGTTAGCGTTAATATTTTATGTGTTTTATCATCTATGAGTCGGCCGATGAAAGAAAAACGAGATTTAAACATTGAAGATACCGCAAACCTAAAATAATTAATTTTATTAATCGAGTATTTATTGCTAAGTTAGTATTAATTTAAGTGACATTTAAGGCTCTTTATTATTAAGGGCTTTGTAGGAGTATTAGCAACGGTTTATAGCGTCGTAACTCGACAACCGCCTTTATTGCTCGCAGTCGCAACGTCGTCTTAAAATAGTTCGAAATTTGAAATGTGTTACTCAGTGAAACAATTTTCAAATGTTGATTGACAATTTATTTTTAAGTTAATGAAATACAGATTAAATACAAATGAAATTGATTACTACAGATAAATTCTAGAGTATTCTGATTAATCTGGATTTGTTATATTTTTTGTCTTTTAAGTGCTTCTATAGGTAAATAGATTATAATGACAATCTAAGCTTGCGATATTCATTTTTTATCTTCAGCGTTGCGAGACTAAAAAATCATATAAAATGAAAAAACAATAAAATATAATAATAACATTTAAGAGTAATAATGGCGTTTTTATATCGCAATTAAAATTAATTAAAAACAACAGTTAGTCTCATGAACCGTTTCTCAATTTCTAACTTTTCATTTCTTTAATATTAATTTTAACTTTATAACGATGGGAGTATTTTTACGATATTCTCATAACAATACGCATTAAAGTGCAAGAAGTTTCTATCATTATGTTCAGTTTGCCAATTTTTTGCTTAATTTTATAAAATTCCATGAGCTGTAACTTTTTTTTGTTATAACTGATATTTAAAGTTTTGCCAAATTCAATTAGACCTCGCAATTTTTTTTTTTTTTTTTTTTTTATAATTAAATAAATATATGGGACACTTCACACACACGGTCGTCCGTCCCCAAAGTAAGTAACTTAATACTTGTGTTATGGCAGACAGATAACTGGTGAATATATACTTATATATTTTTAAATACATACTTAAATACAAATACACACCCAGGCTCAAAGACCAACAAATTCATATATAGAAAATGTTGGCCCTTGGCGGGAATCGAACCCGCGACCCGCGGAGCAGAAGGCAGGGTTACTACCCACTGCTCCAACGGGCCAGTCAATCTATCAATTATCAATCTATCAGTCATCAATCAATTATCTGGTTTATTTATAATCCAAGTACTTGAATTATACCAATTTGAATACATGTAATGTGTTATAATTATCCATTAATTCATTAAAATGCACACTATAATTGCGGTTTTTGCTGTGAAATAATGAATTCGTTTCACATGGGAGGCTAGAACAAAACACTCTATTACTCACGCGTTTAGAATCGTTTCGGTTCGTAGGGTTAATTTAAATTTAATGGTACGCGTTTACTTTAATAGTTAGGTAAGTATTCGAGATCTCGAATTCCGCAGTTTTACTGGCTATTATTTTAGCGTTTATGTTTATACCACTTCATAATACATTGCTCAAACATTTAAATATTTCATGTTACATGCTTCTGTGTGTAATTAATGAATATAATTAATACTACCCTAATAAAGTTCTTTTGTACCTTTTTTTGAGAATACCTTAAATGTGTTTGTTGAGTTGTAATTTAAATTTGGTATATTAAG
Source organism: Morpho helenor (assembly GCA_029227775.1). Taxonomy (NCBI): domain Eukaryota; kingdom Metazoa; phylum Arthropoda; class Insecta; order Lepidoptera; family Nymphalidae; genus Morpho; species Morpho helenor. Next base: position 6,614,128 of record JARGCU010000020.1, read on the forward strand.
TAATTTAATATGCGTAGAAATTCTTTTACATTGATAATTTATGTTATGCTTGATATAGACATTATAACATTAATGGAATAAGTTGTAATCACGAAAATCATGTGACATGTGAAAGAAATGGTTGGATTGTGTGAAGTATCACATGCAATTTAAAGGAGTTTCGCCAGAGTTAAGAAATTATAGGAGAGAATGGAAGGGAAAACATGTTGTGCCAACCTCACTTACAGTCGAATATGGGCAGGAAAGTGATGATCCATCATAATTTTCATAATCATCATCAACAAGTTTTAATCATATAGGTAGTATCGCTAATAGTAAATTAATTTAAACGCGAAATGAAAATTTATAAAAGTAATGGCACAACATGTTTTAAACATGTTGTCACATGATTAGGCTACGTATTTTACGACCGGCCGCCTGCCTGACGTCAACTTACCTTAGTCATAAATGACACTTCGGTAAGAATGAGGGTGGTCTATTCTACTCAACCGGATACCATACGGTGGGTCGACTTATCTTAGTCACCTTTTACGACACCTCGGTAAGATATGAGGATGATCTATTCTATTTAGCCGGATGCCGCACGGCGGGTCAATTTACCTTAGTCGCCTTTTACGAAAACTTCATAAAAAAAATTGTTGGTCTATTCTAATCAGCGGGATACCACACGGCTTTAAGAAAATAAAATCAGTATGGAATTATAATAAGGAAAGATGACAGATTTGTTTGTGCATGAAAAGTGCCATATGCAAGTAGCAATTTATTTGCCAACAGTCTCAAGTCGGTGAGTCGGAAAGGACTAACTATTTTTGCTCATTGTATGAGCCTGTTAAATCATCACAACGTTGTTCTGTACTTAGCCTGGCGAAAGGACATTGCCTTAAACGTAGGGCTGGCGCATTGTTCATCCATATCTACATCTACACTAATATATAAAGCTGAAAAGTTTGTTTGAACGAACTACTCATCCAGCTCATGAACTATTGGACCGATTTGAAAAATTATTTGAGTGTAAGACAGTCCATTTATCTAGGAAGGCTACTGGCTATATAACATTACGCTTAGATGAATGGGAGAGGAGTAGCAATAACATTATTACAAAAACGGCAAAATTTAAAGCTTTCCTTGCGTGCGCTAAGTAAACGGTGAAAGATATTAAAAAATGATGTATTACAAAATTATTCCCCTCTAATACTTCGAAACATGAGTCTAAGACAGCATATGTCTAGCTTTTAAGTTTACCCACTTTAACCATTTTTATGGTTATCTAAATACTACATTACGGTTATAATTTTCCACGCGGGCGGAGCCGCTGGCGATTGCTATTTATTTATTTAGGTACGGACTATGCAGAATAAGTTTTGCAAGACATTATACTTTCATTAATTGGTTAAAATATTACCAAATTTTTAACTGCTTAATTCTAGCCTGGTAAGCCGTTAACCTGCTTCACATCTTTCTCAAACTTTCTCAAATAATCTTTTGAAATTTGCTTTCAATGTCACCTAGCCACATAGTTAGGATAATTTAAAATTTAAAAAAAATCATTTTCGTAAAGTTGTCTAACCTGAGCCTGCGCGATCTTTCACATCATCAAATAAATAACACTAAGAGGTATGAATACAAATATACATTGTATATATTTAGTATAATCTGTCATCGTTGAGAAACTTAAAAAAGTCATTCATAAAAATATAAAAATATAAAAGTAAATATTTTTTTTTTAAAGCTTAGATTTAATTACGTATCCATTTTAATTGCACAATTGATATGGTTATTTGGTGCGTAAAATGAATAAAATCATAATTATTATAGGAAATGATAATAATTAATTACAACATTCCACTGTTATTGTTAGAGCTAAAAATAAACATTTTGAAACTGCGTGCAAAAAATTGCGAAAATTGTAAATTTCATAAAAATTGCGCTAAAATAAATCATTTAGACAGTGTACCGTAATTAAGCTCGTATTATAATACAAATTTAAAATTAATTTTAAAAAATAAGCATTGTGCGTTTCGCAATTTTTAAAAGTATGTGAAATTGAATTTATTTTAACAAATACGAAAATAAAATTCTAAATTTAAAAAAAAATATTTTTACGGTATGTATGAAAGTATTTATAATCTACATTTAGCTTCAGAACAAAATATTAACTCATAAATATATTAGATGTTTGTGAGGGTGGTAACCTTGATTTTGTCTATGGATGCGTACATACATACGCGTAGAAATGAAAAGACGTTTGATCTTCGTCCCGCTGACGTCAGGATTTATTAATCCTGGCTACTGAAGAAGTGCTGAACATTTTTTTATTTTTCTTCCACAGTAATATCTAAGTAACAAAGCTTTACGAGTATTTTACTTTGCTTCGATGTTAAAACGATGTATGGCTTGAATTGTAACCAATTTTCTAAGACTAGGAATAACAGAATGTTATCTAAGAATAATACCAATATACTCTGTTTCTACTTGTATAATAAATTTCTAAATTAAACAAGAACATTAAAAATTCTTAAGATAGTTCAGGAAATAGTTTTTTTTTAATTTATTTCAACTCTCAAATAATAATATCATACAAAAGATTGATATTTATATAACTAAATCAGAATAATTTTAAAAATATAGATTGAAATTTAAAGAAAATAAGGCATGCCAATTAATTTTACAAATGAATATATTCACGATTCAGTTTTAATTTATCTTTATTCTTTATTTAAAAAAAGACGTGAACTATATTTTTCTATGATAGATATAACACAGACATGTTATTTAGATGAAATGATAAAAGGGGCAACATATGCTGCTCCAGAGCAAAGGTAATGTGTTATAGTTTGCCATACTGTTCACCTACTACATAAAACTCTCCACGCTGTATTGTAGGCACAGCTAATAACGTGAAGCGGACTCACAAACGAACTAACAACTGCAGACAACCTGATTTAGTGCATAGCAGGTCAATGCCTCCTACATTTACTTATAGTTGTGTTATTTCGGAATTTTCAGGGCCTTTTTAAAGTCAACTGAATTTGGACGTTAATTTCACCTTTCAAACTAAAAAAATCATTTTTAAGTTACTCTATTGAACTTTCTTACTCATGCGATCAATATTTAGATACGAATAAGCGATAGCATGACTAATATGTTAGCGCAGGTGCAAGTGGCCTTCAGTCCGCGGTTTGCGGTACAATTCGTGATATCGCGGATTATAGCAAAATAATATTTTCACTACTTTTTCCGTAAGTTGCTATTAAGATCCGATTTTAATCCGTAATATGAGATTAAAAACATTTGATTTGATTTCAACAAAATCCAGATACTTTAGGTGACTGTCTTTATACAGAAATGCGAGATATGAGAATATAAATGGCAAATTTTGAAATAACTAATTTGTGACGTAACGTAATTTTTATAATCACAAGATATTTTTAATAATTTAAAAATATCTTGTGATTATATAAATTTAATTTTTAGTTAGCATTGTAGAATTATAAACTCTGTTAAATTCAATTCCAAAACATTTTTTATTCAAGTAAACTTGTAAAAAAATACTTTTGAATCGTCTCGTACTCCTGGTTCGGAAAGCTGTTCTTATCGAGAAGATTCAAGAAGTAACTCGACGGTTGCTCTTTTCAAAATATAATTCTTATTACTGGTTACATTTAGTAATGACTGTCTTGTACAGGGTCGAAAATTTACTATATCCACGCATTCTCATCATCTAAGTAATCCTCAAAAGTATAGTAGACTTTCTGCATCAGCCTTATATACTTTTGCAAAGCATAAAGCAGGTTTCGCAGTTTGTGTCGGTTACTATTTTGTTAATAATTATGCATATTCTTATGCACAAAAATAAATTGATAAAACTATGTCATAAAATTTTATCCTCAAGTCCGATAAAACAAAGGTAAAACTCGGAGCTTTTTAAAATTTCTCCCTGGTTTAAGTTCGAAAACGCACATCATCATCGAATTTTCCCTGACTTTATTTTTATCGAAATGCTAATCTTTCACTCTGCACAATATCGCGGCAGTTCTCGATGTCTGCATTAATTGTATTTTAAAATTAAAATATTAACGCTGGCTTTGAATAAATAATTGTTTAAATATATGCAGGTGACGCTGTAACTGGACCTAAAAACGTCAAGCTATTTAGGTCAAGTTTCGAAATAATAATGCTAAATGTTGCCATCACTTTTTTCAAAAACATTTTTAGGGAATTCTTTTCTTTTGCTAATAATAATCTGCTACTGGCAGACGATTTATGAGGGCGAATCGGGTAATTGCAAAAGTTTTATTTCTTAATACTTTTTATCGAAATAAACTAAGATATATCGTGTCTCATATAGCGTTTGCCAGCACTGCCGATCGCATTTTACCAACTCCATTTCAATTGAATTGATTCAATTTATAGTGGTTAATTCTTTATCTACTAATATTATAAACGCTAAAATTCTGTTTGTCTGTCTCTCACGTTATCACGGCTACTCCACTGGACCAATATTAACTATAACCAATATAACTGGACCGAGGTATAGGATAAAAAATTCTCAATTTTTTCGGGAAATGTAAATTTTTTTTTCATTGATGAACATATTAAGGAAACAAGATAAATTTAGAAGTCGCAGGCAGGACTAGTTTAAAAATAAATATAAGTACATAATGAAATTTTTTGTAAAATACCAACCTAAGTAAATATGGTGAATAAAATTGTCTTCTAGTTTGTAAGTATGATTTGTATTTAATAGTGTATTTTACATTTCAGCGTCATTAATTTGGTACTTCGTCATGAGAAATCTTTGATAAATATAATATTTTAGCTAAAGTTGCTATATAAAACGTTTTCCTGAAGAATCCTAAACTGTTGTTTCGGCAAATATAGGATTATAACTTCAATCCCATTTTTTTAATGCGTTCAATACAATGTTCATAAATGTTAAAACAATATAATGCATTAAACATAAATTTTATCTACATTATTTCCTGCTTATCAATAGTACAAAATTACTTACACATTAAACATAAAGTTTTAATATTATTAAGTAAACGGTTATTATCTATAAACCGATAAGAAAAACCATTTGCATAATCAATGGGTTAATTATAAATACATAACATACGTCTATCCTAAAGTCAGTGGTCAGTGAATCGCAGATTGCATTTATGTATACCATAATTTATCAAATCAAAACGGGACAGAGTTCTTTTTTAAATGAATGTAGGTAAATTTGAAGCTCTAGGTAAGAATTTTGAATAAGAAGTTATATTAGTACAAAAATTATAATGAAAATTATAATAATATACATAAAGAATCCAATATAATTTTCATTTTATAAAACAAGTACAAAATATGTACTTGGTGACACTGTAAAGCCATTGGATTTAACATCTAACTTAATTAAAAGTTAAATAATTTTACATTGCTAATATTAAATACGAATAGTCAATTTCATTTTAATATTATATTTTCAATTATAGCAATTTTAGTTAGTTTGTACTTTCAGTACTTAAATTTTAAATTATTTAATATACTTTAAAGCCTTAGCCTTTCTGTAAAGAAAACCTGTAAATAAATCCTCAATTTTCCCTACAAATATAAAATAAAGTCATTCAGAATGGTAGAATGTATTTATAAACACATAAAAAATATACATTTCTTTATTTCCATCATAATGTGTTTACTTTTTTCGTAACAAATTATAAATGGCGATGCAGTTACATGCTAATTTGAGTGTATTGTAATTAATTTATAGAATTAGACGTTACTTTGCGGAGATCCATAATACAAAAGTAATAATAAAATTATTTTGCTATAATCCGCGGTGAAATATACTTCTTCGCATTTCGCACAAGTATACTTCTTCGCGGATTATAGGAAAATAATTTTATTATTACTTTTGTAATTAATAGTATAGATCGCGTTTGCCTAACATTAAATTTCACGCTTATTTTTAAACTACCTCTGTAATTATGCAACCTGGCTCATTGTCAAGAATCGAATCAGTGTCGGCCAAACATACTATACAGTCCGTCCACGTACTTATATTGTGGTCATAAAATGTCATTTATTATGCAGTATAATATAAACCTTATACATTGAGAGCGTTACGACAACTATTATTGAAATTGATGACTCTATCCAAGATAAAAAGGTTAGTTATGTGATATCGCAAATGACACATTGAATTCGATTTAATTAGCATGAATGTTTCCATTATATTCAGTTGCTCATTTAAACTCTTACGTATCTTACAATGATATGGTTATTGCCCTATATAAAAATATCGTTTACTCAAAGTGGCGCTAGGAATTGGAATTAGGTATATTTAATAAATTTAACAGTTTTTTGACGTCACTTGTTTAAATAAGTCACCTAAATAGCTATTTAGGGAAACATAATATAGTGAAATGAGTCTTGATATAACACTGACATAAAGCGAGGATACTGTTACGACACCACACTCAAGTGTTCTAAACAAGTGCTTTTGAATGGTCAACTGTACTGCTGATTCGGAAAGCTGTTCCTACCGCGAAGAGCCAGCAAGAAACTCGGCGGTTGCTCTTTTCAAAATATAATTCTTATTACTCGTTACAGTTAGTCATTACTGTCTTGTCATTATAGTAATTTCTGCTTGTATTGTCTTCATATAATATGTACTTACAAATATTATAAAAATGAAAATCAATGTTATTTTTGATTATGAAAGTGGACTCATACTTTAATTCTTAACTTGATACTGAAATTAATATTTTAAAATATAGAAAAACTCTGGCCAATGAATTTTCTACTTAATTTGTTAATTAGTTTTATCTTTTTAGATTTCTTAGACTCTAATTTTGTTTCGTATATTTCCGCATTTGTTGCATGTAGCAGTCTAATAAATGTAACACCGGCTTATTTTTAAAGATTTCCTGAATCATTTGAAATAAGAGATTTAATTTAAGATTATTAAAAAGAGTACTACCTGTTTTAAATTGTACAGCAAAAAATTAGTAATGTTTTATTTGTAAACTGAAGCTTGTTCTTTCACATCTGTATTAAAAGATACTCAGAATAATTTGTTTGTACAGTTTTTGTATAATTTACATTTTATAGTCTTTTAGTGAGTTAGTAGCAAATTTTAATGTAATAAAAACAGAAATATGAGAAATAAATTTAATTTATTTCTGTTTGTAATGTAAATACAAGATTTTTTGCTTACGAAGCGGATGTTAACGTTAAATATTTCATTTACAACCAACCATCTCATTTAAAACGTTGAACCTGAAAGAAAAATTGTAAACACGGTAATTAATAGTTTCTGCAATGCATCCTACTGTAACTTTTAACCGGATTTTAAAAGATTTATCTCGGATTAAGTGTATTTAAGATTTATAAAATGTTGCAGTATGATGTTTTGTAAGGATACAAAGGTACTTACTACACATAAAAATACATTTTTATTTCAAATTTTTAGGTATAAACATTTTTGTTAGCTCTTCGAGACTGGGTGTATATTTCTATTTAAAATTATATATGTATATATGTACCAGTTGTCTGTCACCCGTAATGCAAGTATTAAGTTACTTACTTTGGGGACAGACGACCGTGTGTGTCCCATATATTTATTAGTGATACTGCCTTCTGCTCTACGGGTCGCGGGCTCGATTCCCGCCGAATGGGAACATTTTCTATAAACAATCTGTTGGTTCTTCGAGCCTGGGTGTATATTTGTATTTAAGTATGTATTTAAAAATATATTAACCAGTTGTCTGTCATCCACAACACAAGTATTAAGTTACTTAGTTTGGGGACGGACGACCGTGTGTATAAGTGTCCCATATATTTAATTATTTATTTTAATATTTATTTATATTTACCTAATATTTATAAATAGAATGAACCTGCTGGAATAACGACGGATGCTTAGTTGTATTGATTTATTGCTAAGTATTTGTTGAGTTTACGAGATCAAAGCATAAATTTTTTGTTACTAATAAAATGTGATGAGCTGTCTAAACTTGTAATATATCTAACGTTGTTTAATTCTCTTGTTTATGTAGATCACAGAATACTTACTCATAAATCTAGGCATCCCATAACTTCTAGACAATTTATATGTACGTAGTATTTTTCGGCAACGACGTATTCTGATCTTTTCTGAGCTGATACTAATTCATTTCTGTTCAATTACTCAATACTAAATCATCTATAGTTATAGCCGTATTTTTATGAAAAATGAATACTCTCTACAAATATTTCGACTTTGAAATGTGTCTTATTTAAACATGGGTCAAATATATTAATTTACATACATGACCTAGTAATTAATATTTTTATTTTGTTAATACAGCCTTATTTTATTACTAGAGTCCTTGCGTGGTTCGCAGGTTCAACCTTAAGTCAGCCACTGATGAATATCTTATCTAATATTTTTAAATGAGCTGAAAAACTGCTACAATATTATTAGAAAACAAAGGTTAATTATTACGTAATTAGTCATAATAACTTAGTTCAGATTCTAAATATCACCGGCCTGCTCATATTTTCCTTTTTTTCTCAAATTGCATCTTTTTATATGAAATTGTAACCAACGCTTTGAAAATTGTATATATCTTTTTTTTAAATATTTATTACTGATGATTTGCAAAAAACCAAACCAAACGGTCAAAGTTATTCAAAGTGCATTTTTTATGAACAAATCAAACTTGTTTAAAGTTTCCTGTTATATTGCGTCTCTATAAATATTCACATTTTATATATTAATATTATCTTAAACATAATGTAACATATACTATATTTATAAAGAATAGCTTCCAACAAAAATTAATGATGTCAAGTTAAGCTTCGGGAAATTACGAAAGTCGCTTACTGCTTACGTAAGCTACGCGCCCACAGCTTCTGTCTTTACAAGAGATATTTAAAGTTTATCAATAAATTAAACTAATAAACAATATCCGGCTGGTTCTTGATTGAAAAAGAAGCATTTCAAATCTACAACTGACATCTTCGTCTAAGTAAATTCATTTTATTTTTTGCTTTTTATTGATATAAAATTATAAAAAAATACATGAGTCATTTTAGTATCTACCTCGTTCCTCTGGCGTTACATTGATTTAATCAAAAAAAGTAAGGCATAATTAAATCGTTTTTAAAAATCATAAAACATCACGTACTAAATAAACAATAGTTAATTTATTCTACTTTAACTAGATCTTATAAAAATATCATCATCATCCTCCTGCCCTTATCCCACTCTAAGTGGGGTCCACGCAACATGTTGTCACATGATGATCATGTATTTTACGACCGGCCGACTGCCTAACGTCAACTTACTTTAATTGTATTTTACGGCACCTCGGTGAGAAAGAGGATGGTCTATTCTACTCGGCCGGATAACACGGCGGAGATCTTATAAAAATATATTGCAAATAAAAAATATTATCAACATGAAACATGCAAATAAACTGTTAAATTACCAGAAAACTAGTAAGATAGAGTTGTTTTGCGTATTAAAGTGTTTTTAATTAACAATATTTTGCAAACTTTATATCTTTTCGTAGGCATGCGCGGTGCATTGGTCCCTACAGTAAGTTACATGCCGCTGTCACCGTGTTTACCAATTAATGAAAATTTCTACGTTTTATACGTCTATATATAGTCGGTCATTAAAGCCCAGCCGAAGTACCAACATTCACTTTATTTCCTCTAGCAAGAAACGTAATTTTGCTATTATATGCTTAAATTTACTATGTTCATCTTTTCTACTTATTATAATAAACGAACAGATTTTGTTCATTTAAACCTTATTTTATAATCATAGACGAAAAAAACCTTATTTCTTCTTTTTACGAAATAAGGTATATAGATATAGATGTTGGAAAAAATATTTTTTTTGTACCAAAAATTTTAAAAACTAAGCCCATTAGAAATATTTTCAGGACCTTTAAAAAGAGATAAAATGAATGAAAATGGTCTACTTAAGAACTTAACATACATACAATATAACATACTGTTCGAAAAACTTGATGAACAAATTGTATTTGTCACCAAAAATATTAAGATTACCTTTCTTGATCTAGATTCACATAAGCCATACTGATACCTTATTTTTGTCTTAAAGTTTAATAATATATGTTAGATGATAATATACTCATACCATAATAAGTACCTGGGTGAGCGAGCCTTGATGTTAAAAAATTTAAAATTAAAAAAAAAAATGAAAAAATAATAGGGCTCGATCCTAGATCCTCACCTCTCTAGACCGCCCGTTCCCCAAATGAACTACCATGACTTTACGTTTTACAGCGAAAAATTGTGATTGTATTCAACGTAAATTTAAAAAAAAATTTAGAGCCTTAAATCAGGGATAAAACGACATGTTTTTAAAATAAAACCTATCTAGATCGATTTTTCTCCCCCGAAACCCTCTACATGCTGAATTTCAGTGAAATCGTTGGAGCCCTTTCTGAGATTCCGAATATATATATATATACATACAAAATAAACTCATTTAAATATTAAAGATAATATGCAAAATAACAAAAATGTGAAAACTGCATACGGAAGTGCAACACAGTTCATAGCAGGAAAACACATGCGCGTTTCGCTGGAAGCACGTACGTATCTTTCAAAACGCGTTGTAGATCATTGTCGTGAACATAAAAGCTCTCAGTAGCGGCCAAACGGGTTTTGCATTTCGCATTGCAACATAACATGGCCGAAATGGGCAATGAAAATGCACACATGACCATTAACGTGTTTGAAATGTGTGGGGACGGCGTTAAATACCGCTTTTTTTCTAAACGTATAATGACGTACAATGCGCCCCGAAGTTTCAACGTCAAAAGCTAAGTATAAAATGCTAGTACCTATATGAACTTAGGTATTATTTACACCGATTGCCCCACTACTCTATGTTATTCCAACCATTTAACCCGCGGTGAAAGTTCTATGTAAAAAGTAAAAAAACAAATCACTGAATGCATATTGCATGTAAAAATCGCTGTGTCTTTTAACTTTGCTTAAAGTATATGGAAGATAAAGAGACCTATGTCCAGCAGTGGACTTCCATCGGTTGAAGTAGAAGATGAAAAATATATGATATATTAAATGAAGATATACTTTTTTAAGATTAGAGCTGTGTAAAAGTAAAAAAACTCAAATTATCTATCTATATTTATTTATATAGAAGAGTTATTTTCTGCTAATTGGCAATGATCATTATTTAGTCATAGGTCCTTACGTCCCTTTCTCCTTTATAAACTGTTTGAATGATCCTCATTTATTTGTCTAGAAGTCAAAGTGTATCTTCATAGAAAGCTAGTATAATTTCAAACAATTATCACAGTAATTAATAATTCATAGATTTATGCATCATATTAAAATATGTGACAAATTCTGCGGAGTAGTGGTGTGATAACCTACATCACGAGTCAAAGGTTTTCGATTTCAAGTTGGGAATAATGGTTGAAAGCTTCAGTTAGTATTTAATTACTATCTACTATATCATTAACAACTTAGCTCCAACAAACGTTTCATTTTCTTCCATATAAAACATTTAAGGATACACAATAATCTTACATAGATTCAAACTAATATACCAACTACACCGGACAGAAAAACGAATTAAGCAATATAGAAGTCAAGTTTTAATAAGTTCTTGAAACTAAACTTTATCGTGCAACTAATAAAGACTATAAGGCTGTGCAAAAACTAAATGTTAGGTCAGAAATTCCCGCTCAGGCTTGGTCCAAACAAACGTCGGTGCAAATAAAACAAATGCAAGCACGTCGAATTATTAACTTCGCCTGTCTCGTGCGTTAATTAAGACAATTTAACTTGATATTTTCTTTTATTACTTATATTATAACGATTAAAAAATACATAAATATTATTAATAAATGAATTAATAGTGTATCATATTAATCATATTAATAAATAAAAGAAAATAAAGCTGTCAAAAGAAGTTCGAAAGCTAAAAAAACTTATTATAAATGTTGTCTTGTAAATATTTAAATTATATTAAACTAATATAAAAAGGAATTGGCAATTATCAAGCAAACTTTATCGTTTCCCTATTTTACAATATGGTGCATTGAGCATTACTTATTATTCAAAAATTCATTTTTATTTTTTGTTATATTTTATATATAGTATTTCTATAGTATTACTTCATATATTATCCATCCATTAATAGTAAAATAATTTAAATTAGAGTTTCACGGAACACAGAGCCGACAAACGTATTTAAAAATGGATAAATACTATTCATAAAACTTAACGGTTAACTTACTTTATTTGCCCATACATAAGTGCAAATGTAATACAATCATAATATCTGATTTCTTGTGAGCCTACAGTATGTAACTACTATAAAAATACCGGTATCTTTTATGTCCGGAAACAATTGATTTACTTTAAATTTTTCATCGTCAATATTTATACACGTATGCCACGTGTTAATACTATGACAGGATGTTTAAAAGATCAAATTGCTTTGCTAAGTGTGTACTTTATTTCCTATTAGATATTATTTGTGAGTGTTCTTGTTTAAGATAAGCCAGCCGCTGAGTAGACTTAGAGGTGTATTTTGAGGGCGCTGCCAAACGACGCTACGGAACACGGTCGTTCAAGAGTAGCGGCTGCGTTGTATGTGACGAGTTTCGTCACAACTAAAGAAACTTGGCCTCGTCTTCGTGACAAAGCAACATTGAAACGTACCTTAATAATTCGACTGAGTCGGAGATTATTTTGATAATATATAAATGTGAAGCGGTTGTACGTTCTCTTGACAAGGGACGTTTTATTTTTGAAAACATCACTCACCGATAACGCGCTCTCAGCGTCACAAAAAAAAGCTGTTACGCTTAGTATTATGTGTCACATACCATTCTTAAATAAGTAAATATTGCCCGGTCGACATTGATGGATATTTTACAGGCTTTATTGCCTGTTACCATGTACTTGAGTAGCGCGGGGTTAATTTATCTAATTTTAATACTTACGAAGATGAAGAGTTTGAGATAATTTGTGATATTTACTATTATTAATGTTTTGTTGTATTTCTCTATAACTTTATTTTAGTTATTAATACATTTTTAAATTACATTTAAAAAAATTATGTTAACGCGTGAGGTGTCCTGCTGAGTAGAATAGACCATCCATAATTCTTACCGAGCTGCCGTAAAATACGACTAAGGTAAATTGACGTCAGGCTGGCGGCCGGTCGTCAAATACGTAGCCAAATCACGTGACAACATGTTTATAACATAAGCCGAATCCACTTAAAGTGGGATAAGGGCAGGAGGTTGATTTACAAAAATATGTTTCATAAAATCATTGTTTTTTCAATAAAATTATAATGGAAAGGTAAGCGTGTTATTTTTCCGTACAAAAAACAAATAAATAAACAAAAAAAACATAAATACACCTATAAACAGGTTTATATTCTACAAGTTAAAACATGTAATTATTCCAAATAATGTTTTTTCAATGTGCTGTTACTTGAAAAATGATAAGAGACGTATTGACACGTTATGTAAATTACACGTACTTATCTATTATTGTAGTTATATACTAGTCGTGCGGGTAACCTGACCTCTCTCAATGTCTAAAAATACGGCCAGATGTGAACTGGTATTGACATTGCACTGTATCGTCACTGAAACTGTTTAAAAATGTGTGTACGTAAATATATCAAAGCTTCTCAATGTATTTTTATTATTCCTTTCAGTTAATGTAGTAATTTTAATTTAATTTGAAAAATTTCTTAATGATCTAAGCGTGAGAATCACACTAAATTCAAATTCAAATTCAAATAATTCTTTATTCAAATTGGCCTTTACAAGCACTTTTGAATCGTCAAATTACAGTGAAGCTATATATAGATAAACATGAGAGTAGGTTCACAGTCTTCCTTTTTTTCAACCACTGAGTATTTTCAAGTTCACACTTTTTTTTAATTCTTTAACTCACTTCTTTACTTCTATCTTTTCTTTATTTATTAATAACTGTATCAGCAGCTTCGCCAGCATGGAAATTAGTGTCTCAACAATTTAACGAATTGATATTTTGAACATAAAAGTAGTTATCGAGAGTTAATAAGAAATATTTTATTAACTTTCGCCGTTTACTTAACGCACGCAAGGAAAGCTTTAAATTTTGCCGTTTATACTGCGTCCATCATATTATCAGTCTTTTGACAGCTCACGCTCATTAAGTTTTGTATTGCTTACGTACAAATATTATACAAATAATATTTGTACTTTATGGATGGGTTCCGCCCACTTAGTGATGTCACACATAATGGGTTACTACGATTATGCCACAGATTAAAAATAATCGGTAGAAATCGATGTTACGAGTATTAAAAGACATTTAATAACATTATATAAAGTTTTACTTTCTTCTTAGTTAATACATGAATACAAATAAAACAATCAGGATATTTTAATTTATTTTATTAGCACGAGTCGTCGGAATGATAATCAACACTAGACTCCTCCGATGAGGAGTCTTCAGTAGCAGTTATTATTAGCTCTTGTGTAGATAATATATTATCAAACGCAATATCACGTTCCCAATCAGAGAATATTACTCTTTTAGTTCTTTCCACCACACTTGCCCAGTTCTCGGCCGTTACGTGGGTGCAAGCATTTTTTAGCAATTGCAACATTTTATTCGCTGTGAATGGGGGGCTTGTATTGCATCTCGCAGCATGCCCTTTTACTTGTGCCCATATAAGTTCTATTGCGTTGTACTGGCAGTGGTATGGAGGAATCCGAAGAACAGTATGGCCATATTCTGCTGCCATTTCATTGATTACATAGCGTTTTGCTCTCTTTTTGGTTTTTAATATTTTTATTAATTCAACTTTTAACATTGAGTCGACCACATTTTCTCCATTGTCCCGAAGCCAATTAATTATTTCATGCTTTTTATTAGCCTGTGTTGGCATTTTGTCAATTTGACGGGAGTGGTAGGGCGCATTATCAATAAAAATTATTGATGGTTCTTCCAATGAAATGAGCATTTTTTTGAACCACTCTTCATACACATTTGCATTCATCTCTTCGTGGTAGTCATTTGATTTCTTCGATTTAAATGCCAACAGTGCGTCTTGTACAAATCCTTTTGCTGTACCTGCATGGCAAATGATTAGGCGCTCACGTTTTCCCATTGGTACTGAGGAAGTGGAATCAGCAGTATCATCAGTCCAGAAACGAGATAGTGTGTGGTTAGCGTTGAGCCATGTTTCATCCGTGAAAACAATATTTGCCCAATCTTGTATTTTCTTTGCCTCTCTTAAAAAATCACAACGTGCTATAGCTATATCTGTGCGTTCCATTAATAATTTTCTTTTATTTAACTTTTTATATGAAAAGCCAATTGTGTTCAAAACTTTGACCAAAGAAGATTTTTCACCATGAAATAGACCACTTCTTTTCAAAGAAACAATAAGTTTTCTCAAAGTTGGAATTTCTTTTCTCAAGTAGTAATCTAGTTTACGTAGGTTATCATTAATCGAATTACTTAGGTACGTAATTCGATTAATGATAGTAGGTACTATAATCGGAATGGTATCGCATACGAGAATCTTTAGGACATCACTATCGTCAATCTGTCAAAAGATGGTTAATATAATGGACAGTGTATAGGCAATATTTTTTAGTGTTGCTCCTCTCTTATTCATCTTAGCATGATGTTATAGTATATAGCTTTCATCGATAAATGATAATCGATAAATCGATAAATCTTACACTCAAAGAATGACAAATCAGTCCAGTAGTTCCTAAGATTTGCGAGTTCAAACCAACTCTTCAGCTTTATATATTAGTATAGATTATTTATTTGCTATCTTTTCTATTTATTTGCTATCTTTTCTATTTATTTGCTATCTTTTCTTTATTTATTTATATTTATTTTTTTTTTGAGGCTATCTATCCATCTTCCAGGCAGTCTACGAAAACTACGTTTTCTGATACTAGGTCGCTATTTTGGACTCCAATGTTTATCGGTCCTTCTCGCTATATGCCCTCGCCCATTGCACTTAAGCGTCGATAGCATATATAGGTTTACAAGTTTTAAGTATGAAGAAACTTAAGGGTAAGGGTTATAATTTTCCCTTCGTACCTACCACAGTTGTTAGGATATCAGTCGCACAATAAAAGAGCTTTTAAAAACATCTCTGCCATTGAGGCGGCGGTCGAGTTACCCGACGTGTTTTGAAAGCGCAACAATTACGATTATGTTTCCAACGAAGTGTCGACTTCGGGTTACGTTTTATATCGTCATATGAATATCGCGCTCGGATGTTTGGTCCAAAACGCTCGTTCATTAGCATTTTATGACTGATACGACCGATAAAAGTGGAGTAAGACGCATTCAACGGGTCATATGATTTGATAGACGCACCGGCCCGCTGGCACAGGCTACAGGAAGTCGGCATTCCGTTATTGGGCTATATTCATTCAAATCAACGCATTCTGATTCACTGAATGGCTAGTATTGTACGTTTCAGATGTTACGGTGTCGATTTTGTTTGTTTTACGCGTTTGATAGCCAATAACAGACTATAGTGTCGGACGTAATTCAAATCGGATGAGTCACAGCGTATTTTTTCACCAAAGAAGGTCGAGTGTTTATAACTTTTGTAACTATTATTACTTTACTAAGATCGACAATACAAAAATAATAATAATAATATTTAGTTATGATTCGCCATATTCTTAATGATGTTTTTATCGGGGATTATAGCAAAATAATTTAATATTATTATAATCCTTTTGTATTATATGCTAAGCCGACTAGGGCAAGTCGACACACCATGTGGTGTCCGACTGAGTAGAATAGACCACCCTTATTTTTACCGAGGTCTTGTAAAAGGCTATTAAGGTAAGTTGACTCACCGTATGGTATCCGGATGAGTAGAATAGACCACCCTCTGACTTACCAAGGTGTCGTAAAATACAAAGCCAAATCCTGTGACAACATGTTTATAACATGTGCCGACCCCACTTAGAGTGGAATAAGGGCAGTAGGATGATGATGATGAATATTATAATAATTTTGTATTATATTAAATTTTTTTTAAATTTAGGATTATCAATTATTTATTGAGGAATATCTTTTATCATTCATCATTATATTTTGTTATTAAAGTTCAAAATCACTTACAATTACGACATTTAAACAAATAAGTTTAGAAACATGGTGAATAAACTAAAATAACACCGTTCAAAGTTCCCGAGAATGTTTTCTGTTGCAATAAGACCGCCAGATACAATTATAAATAACCGAATCAAAAGCTCGCATTTACCCAAATGTTGCATCAATATTTATCTCCAATTTCTCAAAACAGAAGCGTATATTTTTCTAGATGATTGTTTTAGTATCTCATAATTGCAATAACTTGAATTGCAATTTACGCAATACACAATTATACAAATTATATTATACAAATATATAAATATTGTTTGGATCTTTTTCGTATTTAAGGTGTATATAAAGTGATTGATGGAGTCAGCACGGCGTATATTTATATATTTATTGAATTCCAAAGTATTTTTACAACAATTCAAAATTAAACGACACTATAATTTTGCGAGGATAGCATTGCATTAGTATAAACTGAATATACAGTTAAATGATACTAAAATATAAAAAAAATACTTACAAAATATGAATAAAAAGAGAGTGTACATATGTGTGTTAGCGTGTGCGTGTGCGTGTGTGTGTGTGTTGACGGCATATATTAATGCGTCGGACACAGAAATAATAATGAGTTTCACATTATAGACTTCATGGAAATTAGGATAGAATATAATAAATAGTATACCAAATAATGATCTTTAGTGATATATTCCATACATATCATTTGGAAGAATTTTTATTATTTTTGGGAGCTTAAAGTCAATTTGGGTAAAAGGATGGAAGGATCAGTAATGGCTAGTAACGTTAATAAATCAAAAGATTAAAAAAATCACAGGTTAAATGATTGTTCTTTAAATAACGAAGTTATGCCTTATCTACTTAAAAGCTCGCCGTTAATATAGTGAAGCCAGATTATGCATTAATGTTTGAGCGTCTTGGAAGAGACAACTTCTTTCTGTCTCATTCCTTAGAAAAGGGGAGAATGGAAGAATATGGCAGGTTATACACAGTAAGCATTAAGCGCATACGCATTAAAGGCCGAGAATTAGAATAATATTATATTTATTCAATTTTATATTTGTTCTGTAAACAATAAGAAGTGATTCTTCGTAAATATTATTTATTTATAACGATGTAAGTACTTTTAAGCTATATTGATACTGGCACGTTTATGCTTTTACAACCCTAAAGCTAAATAGAAAACACGCTCGAGTCATTTGAAACCTATTCAAACAAATTTAGGACGTAGATTGAATTCTTTACATTCTATAGTCCATAAATGACTAGATAGTTGAGCCGTGTGACATCTGCCTGAGATGTTAATAGTCAACACTTTGATTCTACCAACGGTTGCCCCCGAGACATAAAGTCAAACAGATGGGGGGTGCGTAGGATCGTAAAATTTTTTTAGAGCGTCTCTCAACAAAAACGCGAATCATAAAAGTAATTGAAGCCCATTCATATTAATAGACATTTACGAGTTCACCATCATAAAGCTGAGATTGTCATCGTTTACGCAATATCAGTTGCTCGGCGATCGAATAGGGATTAATTCGTTTCGAGCTTGTTGTACTGCTTTTGCAGTATTTACGTATAAATTTTACTGAGAAGAAAATCTAAACAATAATTTCAACAAATAAATAAAAATGATTTTCACCTTGTGGTATCCGACTGAATAGAATAGACCACCCTCATTTCTTACCGATGTGTCGTAAAAGGCGACTAAGATAAGTTGACCCGCCGTGTCATATCCGGCTGAGTAGAATAGACCACCCTGATTTATTACCGAGGTGTCTACGCGACTAAAGTAGGTTGCCGTCATGCAAGCGGCCGGTCGTAAAATACCAAGTCAAATCTTATAGCTACAAAACATGTTGTATCGACCCCACTTAGAGCATGATAAGGTAAAGGGTAGGAGAATAATTTCAACAAACTGCTATTATATGGTCAAAATATAACAATGTCTCCATAAATTCGTTAGATCGTCTACTTTTTATTAAATTCCATTCATGGTCATGACGTTAGCAATATATAATATCAATATTTGAACTGTAAAATAAGTATTAAATTTTTAACTTGTTAAAAATAGATAAAAATTGATTTGTCAATATCCAGTTGAAGCCTCCCTTGCAGCTGAGGTGGAACCTATTTATTTCTAGTCAATATTAAATTATGTATGTTTAGATTACTTTTTAAGTTATAAAATCCATGCACATAATTCATAGCAAAGTAATAAATAAGATGTAAAAAAATAATTAGCGAGAACTGAGATATTGGGAACTTGTAATTTATTTTATGTTATGACATATCTATCTACATACCAACATTTCTCCTATCGCAGATAAATAGAAAGGCCATTAGGCTACAGCTGTCGCCTGCCCCACACCTCCTTAGGGACTCTCGCAATTTTCCTACCCTCAGCTTGATTCGGATCCCGAAAGGTTTTCTTCGGATATTTATTATTATATCTTTATTAACGTTTCCGTTTCGTTTCGACTCGTTTATTTTGAATATGCGAATACCAAAATTGTTTACTTTTTTCTCGTTTACAGTTACGACAGTAATTAATATGTGGTAATGAATTATAATACCAAAGAGTTACATTACCTGATTTGGACGGTTAAAAGTCTCGGTGATGCAGTTGGGATGCTTTTATATATATAGATATATAGTTTTCTAAAATTTATTTTGTATATGGAGTTAATAATAGTTACCTATTTGTACTGTTATATTTATATTTGGAAAAATTATGTTATTTAAAGATATTTTTACACGCGTTATATTAGTTTCACTTGTATGTATGTATGGAAGAGACTCCTTTCAACAGAACTTTGACGAAAAGATAACATTTTAACTTCGTATTATAACATTAACCTATTAATTAAGAACCAGTGATAATATAAAATTTTGATGAATTTATCTTGTTTTTTTTTTCTTAATTTTGAATACTAAAATTTTGTAAGTATATTATAATATAAATTTAATTTACTTTATAAAAATATTGCAAAAACCAGGACATATTTGCTCTTTATAATCTAAGATCAAGATAAAAATAATGAGACTAAGTGCAACGTCCTTACCACACTATAAAATCAAATATAATACAATTACAAAATACAAATTACGAAATAATTAGTATATCAAAAATATATATTATATATATATATATATAAAGATACCCAAATATATTTAATATAATGTTCTATTATATTTAACCTTCAGTTATATTTGACCGAATTGTAGAAAGGCATCATGCCTTTTCAAAAAAGATTTTTTAGAATATTTCGAAAAAGTAATATTTCTTAACCCTTATACAGGTAAATAGGTTTGCCCGCGACGCTACTTCAACTTCGCAAGCTAATTAAAATTATAAAATATAGTTTATATTATCCCGCTTCTCTCCAGTACTTCTAATACTGTCTAGGTAAGCAATTACGGTAACGTAATTAAGAGTTAAGCCTAGCTCATATTTTATATTAACCCCCTCTGTTTATATCAGCTATATTTTATTCCCGGTGCAATATCGTAACGTAATTTAAATCAAATTAGGTTCCCCTACAGACTGGCAAATTTGAATGCCGCAGCTCGCGCCCCATTCCGAAGTACCTGATACGTTTTTTAAAAACAAAGGGAGAACATCGCTGTTATATTTTATAATACTCCGCCCCACTCTCAGCATAAATGTTCGGTGGAATAGACTCCCTAATGTAAAACAGTATCTAGGTAGGAGTTTTGCACAGGAATTACCGCTGTTATCTCTAGAAAATGCTTCTAGATATTATTTTCACTAGCTTCACGTTTAATGCTGTAAGTACTGAATAGTAAATATAAAATATAGCAAAAATTTACGTTACTACGTTATAAAAAACTTTAGGATTTGTATAAAGTAATTTTAATAATTCATGAGAGATATTTTAATGTTATAGTTTGAACGACCTAAATTAAGGAATACTGGATTGTTATAGATAGGTGTATGTTCTTCTTTAGCACTTACAGTCCCTAATCAGTTAACAGGTAGATCATGTGGCTGTTATTTTGTTTATCTGCTGGATAGCAAATACCTATTTCAAAATAGCCGCGATTTTTTTTAAAATTTTCACTTTATTGAGTCTCTTTTTAGAGACATTTAGGTATATGTTACTTAGGTAGTTTATTTGTCGGTTAACTATTCGATACTTTATCAGTAACTTGTGAAACACAAATTTTGGATTTAACTTGTGTTATAGAGACCAAACTTTCCCGTCTAGACTGGAGAGCGTCAAAAAAATTTATGTATACACTTAAAGCTTCGCGTGGTTAACACTTTCAGACACTCAACCGCTAAATGGCAGTCGTCGATAATTAATGACTGCGAAGTCACTAGAACTGCCGCCTTTAATACTTTATTAGGTAAAGTACTACCGCCGTGCGATATTCGGCTGAGTAGAATAGACCACCTTCTTTCTTACCGAGATGTCGTAGATTACGACTAAGGTAAGTTGACGTCAGGCAGGTGGCTGGTCTTAAATACATAGCCAAATTATGTGACAACATGTTTATAACATGTTGTGCCGACTCCACTTAGAGTGGCATAAGGGCAGGAGAATGATGATTAGGTAATGTACTAACAACTTCTATAGAGCAGTTTTGTAATCGCTTACAGTTTCCTTAACAGTTTAGGTAAATATTTGTAACGAGAAATGTGTGAATTTCTCCGAAGTTGAATTAGATAATCTTAACTAAATGTTAAAAATTTTAAACTTTACTAAAATAGTATTTTTGTCTTTATGTTAACGCGCATAGAAAAAAAACTTGCAACGTTTGATAAAATTTTTGATACTAAAATTCTTTACATCAATTCCGTTGCGTTTATTAAAACATGCCCAGGCCTATTGATTTTATAGACAATGTTAAAATAGTTAATATATTAAAGTTATGTTTACGTTCTATTTTATATAAAAGAAAAGCAAAAATAATAATGTAATGTATTATAAAATGCTATAGAAACCCGCATTTTGCACATCGATTTTCAAAATATCATCTGCATTTAAAGTCACCCTTGATTAACGCTGACCAAAATGGCGTCGACTGCAGTTAGTTATAGATAAGGCGGGACAAGGGGTATAACGGCCCTGTTAGAGCAGCCAACATGCAAATTTAATACACCAATGCAACACTGGTCTCCGACAGCGCTCGTTAGTTGCCCTATTGTGCGCTTATTAATTCAACGACGTTATTTATGGATTGTGTATCAGCTCGCATAAATTCCTTTAATTGGAACCTATACGGGCTCAGACGGATGCAATGTGCAACCATTATAAACCGAGCAATAGTTAATTGGATTGCCAAAATTAAAAATATTGCCAATTTTAAATAAGGTCAACGTGACGATTATTATATTAATTCTCTGATTACTATTATATTTTGTTTCGATTTTTTTTTCTTACCTCATTTGGTATTCTGACATGAAATGTATACCAAATTTGTATATGCATTAAATGTTTATGCAAAAAAATATATTTATGACTTTATTTTCAAAGAATATATAATTTACTTTATTTTCATTGACAACACATTCCCATTTACATTTACGAGACATATGAATTAATATGTCGAGTTCAATTATAAAGATGATGAAATTATCGTTATTATTCACGATTCCTTGTTGATTATCTTAAGCTGCAAGTAAATTGTTTAAGCTATACAAAGTAAAAAAATTAAAAGAGTAAAATTAAATAAAATCAGACATTACATTGAATTCCACACACTTAAGGAACAATGAAATTATTTCCGTGACTAAAATTTTGAACGTGGCTAATGAAAATATAATTGTCGTATGTACCGGAAATACCTAAATTATTAATGACAGCTATTGAACGAGAATATTTACATTCAAATTAATCCGTTATTTTCTCTACAGGATATTAAAACTTGATATGTCGTCTAAATGAAGTGGTTATAATGGAAAAGAAGTAAAATTAATTCATTTAGTTTATGTGGGAATTTAAGCAAATGTCAGTACATATCTTATATATTAAACTCAGCTAGGTGAATGTTGCAAAGTGAACAGCAAATCCTTCTCATGAGACATCGCTATACTACATAATTGTCCGTTTAGAGCGTTTTAATTACAAGTGCTCTATTTCAAGGGTGTTATGTGCCCTTAAGCGCCAAACGACGAAGGCTTGTACCCTAACGTGCTTGTAAAATACGTTACGGCTAAATTATGTGTCATAGGGTTATCATTTAAATTATGCAAGTCAGTTTAATACTTCGTCCTTTGTTGACACGTATCGGCAATATTGCCAGTTACGTAAAACAATTTGAGTCTTGTATTTAAAGAATATATATGTAAATATTTTAGAATTAATTTTATCATACAGTTTGATTCTTTATTTTCATTTATACTTGCTTAAAGATTTGTTTTGTGTAGGTAAAGTATGTAAAAGAACCTAATAAGCAAACACACTTGTCTAGTAACTAAGCTTTTGAAATTTCTTCTTTTTTCTCTCTTTTCTTGTTTTCCTTTGGAATTATGTTTAACATAGTAAAAAGTAAACTATTTATGTTTTATAGCTAGGTTAAGACTTTTTTCTTAGACCTACTATACAAAATTTTTAAAGACAGTTTACGCATAGCCCAGAAATGCCGGCCCATGAGTTACAATGTTTTTCTATATAACAAATTGCAAATCGAAACCTTCGTTGTACGAATCACAAAATTAAATACACTTTTGGGCCAAACAGGTTGGAAGCAAATAAATAATCTGCTACTTACGTTCGTTAAAACGACTTTCCTTATACTTCAAAACGTAAGATTAAGTTATATTCAACTTGTATCCGTAGTCTATTCCACTTTTGAAAACTTAATAATTTTTTATTCATACATTGCTCTTAAAATAAAATCATATAAACTTTACACCGACAATTACTACGGAATGTGCAACACTCATTACAACAAATACGTTGGATGGTATTATTGGCAAACTGACCATATATAGGTATATACTGTTAGCCCTAAAGGATTTTACGTCAACGAGTGGGACAGGCGAGCGCATAAGCATCGCCAAATTGAACTTTTTTTAAAGGAGAAGTTCTATTAACAAAACGTTATGAATTTGCTTTTAGCCATTATGAATTGTATAAGAGCATATCAAATTATTACATTATGAGCGTTTTGAAGTTGGGTGTAACGGACTGATATAGATTCACTTTTTTCTTTCATGAGTTAATTTAAGGTATAACGAAGTTTCTGAGGTTTAATATTGCAGATAAATTTTGCATAATGTAGCTTTTAAAATACTAATTCTAAATCTATTTTAATAAAGGATATATAAACGTACAATTATCCAGCCCTTATAACTCAAGAATGCGTTTAATATCTCCCTCAGAGCGGTCGTTATAAGTCCAACGATTAAATCGTACCACTCACGCATTCAGACCGCGTCTTCACTGAGCAGCCGCCATTTGCTACGACGCAATTAACATTAAAAATTAATCCAGTTTCGAGCAGAGAACTGTCATTACAATGTCTTGCAGTTAAGTATTTATAAAATTAAAAACAAACAGGATTTCCAGTTTTTGTAATTCAACAATCGCTTTGGGAAAGAAAGTACTACATTTAATCAACTAATCAAATTTTATTTTATTTTCAGTGCGATGTTGTAAAGGTCGTATTAAAACCGGCAATTCTAAAGCATTTAATTAAGCGCATATTTCTATTGGGTGCGTAGCTATATCCATAAACCAACAAGGTAAATTACCCTGCATACAGTTATGTTAATGTTTGCCCCCGCACCAGGGTAAAAAGATAGGATTACAAATTTGCGGCCAAAGTTTATGATAGCCGTGTACCTATAGAGTTTCCCGAGGGGCGTGGGGTAAAATAGGTCTATCGGCATTTGGGAGCTGGCTTTACTCGTCGTCGGCCAAAATGATCCTAAACATTTTATTTGGAAACATCGCTATTCCCGCTACGCTATACTGTGCCGACTAATGTTAAGCTACGATTTAAAGGGTGTACATGTTCATGCCTGCTTTATAATACAAATATAAGGAATGGCAACACATTTGATAGAGGGTTTAACTAGTAATTGACTATTTGCTCAATTTTGACCTTTGGAATATTAAATTATAAAGTTACATAACTAGAGCGATTAATATGCAAACAGTGCAAAATGTTTTAAAAATAACGAGCTTTGACTTAACGAGAATAAAAGCTATATAGCTAAGATTGATTGTTCTTCTATACTAGAGAAAAAATGATTTTTAGTTTTTCTCCGAACCATAAATTTTTACTACAATATAAAGTTACTACTTTTACTTGTGTTAATTTCTTGATTTTAACCTCCCTGTATTCTTAATTCAATATAAATCTGTCAAGCTGTTAAAGCTGTTTAAAAATCAGGATTTAAGTACACAATATAAATTATCAATATATTTATTATCATTTTAATAGATAAAAATGTTCATAAATTATTTTTTCCATCAACTGTACTAATTTTCTGTCAACATTAAGGGGGATAAAGATCAAATCTGTAAACTTTTGAAAATTTATAGATCCTGTTAAATCAGATAAAGTACAACTTTATATACAATGGGGTGAATAAAATTAAGCACCGAAACAAATGATTATATATAAAAGTATATAGTCTAAATATATTGTTAAATAATCAATTAAGAACCCTACACAACTAGCTTGCAGTAATGAAAATGCTTCTTCCGTAATCTTGTTAGCAGACCTGAAGTAAATTTTGTTTATGTACGTACGGTTGAATTGACGCGGGTGTTTTTGTTCAGTAATTTAGACTAAGTGCTCTATTAAACTCATATACTATCTTCTGTTTGTGCGAGCTTAACTATTTATGATTTTAATCAATTACATTAATTTTTGTTTGGAGCTAAGAACATTGATGTAATATATTTCTATAAACAAATTTTAAAACGTTCACCGTTAGGACGTCGAAATGTTTGATGAAAGTGATCTTTCTTTTACATTGAAATATTTATTGTTACTTATTATTAATCATAGTTTTTCTTGATGATTAATAACGTTTAAAAATATTTTACGTAATATTGATTAGCTTAAGATTTTATTATCACAATACGTTGTGTGGTATTCGGCTGAATAGAATAGACCACTCTCATTTGTTACTGAGGTGTCGTCATAGGCGACTAAGGTGACGTCAGGCGGCTGTTCAAGAAATACCTAGCCAAATCACGTTACAACATAATGTTATCATGTGCCCCACTTAGAGTGGGAAAAGGGCAGGACAATGATGATGATGATGATGAATATACATATTCGATTTTTTTCTTAATCATCTATCTTTTCTCATCTCATCATCTCATTTTATTTAACCACTCATTTTCACTGTGACAGCCATAGTTCAACTTAAGCTACAAATTTAATAATATATATTATCATAGTTACGCTTCTTACGCATACGCTGGGAAATATAATTGACTTAATTAAAATTAAAATACGGAAGGAATTCAGAAAAATAAAATTTATATACTGTAACAAATAAGTTACATTTGCCCTGACAATGTGAAAACCGAAATAGTTTGTTATTTTTATGGCGCTTTTACCGATAATGTCTCGACTTTAAATAATGTCTGATCAGATAAAAATTAAGAATAATAAGGATTATAAATTCCGCGATAGATATAATGCAAATTTTAATATGTAAAACATTTAATATGTAATAAATTGATGCAATTCTCTAGAGAATTACATTCTATAAAATCATTTTAAGAAATTGACATTTGTTAATTTGGACGATAAAGTGCATGTACTGTACTAGATTCTTCACTATTATCTGTCAATCTGTCATTCTTTGTGCAAACTGACGTACTTTTCTATTTTATGGCATTTTTATTGGCGGGGTAAATACATGTAAAAACAATAGCAACATATTGTGGTCCCTCTATCATAGTAATAGGTGAATACCTATCAGTATTCCCACGTCGATATCTCCCGAATGTAAATATACACCCCATAAACTGAATGTTTTATAGGCTGCCACTGCTATTCCAATTTATCCTGGTCATTTTTTACTTCGAGGGTGTTCTATTCTTTTGAGGGGAGAATTTATTGCTTTTATTATATCGTTCGGTGTTAATACCACCTTTATGCTAGTTGATCAAGTCTAAACATTAACGATTTAAATCATTCCATTGTCGTTTACTTATTGTAAGACACTTCTTGTTTGGTCTTGGCTGCAACCTACACTTGTAGAGAGTCTTGTTTTGAGTAATGAATTTATATCTAGGCTTTATGGAAAAATATACTGTATACAATAAAATACATTTTAATCATTTTTTATAACGACACTTAAGGTAATACAATATAATATCCAGTTAAGTCTCATAATGTGAGTACTCACTACCTGATTGTGTGTTAAAGATTTGCTAATTCAATTATAACTTTACTTTGGTTAAATTAGTAGGAAAAACCTATCAATTATATTAGTATCGAAAAATCAACAAAATGTATTAAGATATATAGTATAGATACGAGTATAGATCTAGTTTTAAATCATATCAAATATCATGCTAAATCTAATGTATATGAAAATTTTTAATTTAAATTTCAGGTCAAAAAGACGTCTTGAGTTTATTACTCCTTTTATACGTTTTTTGGTGTTTAGTTAACTTTTATATCCTTTTCTCATTCTTTCTTTAAGTGACAGAGATAAAATTTGGGGCATTTTTCTATTTTGCTTCTATCCCTTTTATTATTTTGCTTTAAAGATAAACCACTTTAAGTTATATTTCGAAATGTGAAAATCGATAATTAGCGACAAAAATCCAATAATTGTGCAGGCACTAAGTCAAAGTATGCATTAATAAGCACGGGTAGCTTATAAATTGTATCGAGCATGCAATTGATCAGCACTCAGATAGGTCTCGGCGAGCCTTCCTGCATTGTAATCCATTGCTTAGGATGCGATATCAAGCAAACTAACAAAATATTCTGATCTCGTACGGCTGTAACGCCCTTCGCAGCGCCGGCCCCTTCTATTTATACCACTGTTATTGGCACTACTTCAATGTCAGACGCACCCTGTCCCTGTCCCTCGACACCCTAAGCTCCAAGATCCCCTTAGAGCCTGACACGCATTACACAACACCGCCCGAATATCAAGGACCGCCATGACAATTATAGAAAATTATATCAATCTCGTAGATTTTATGGTTGGATTACAATTTCAGATTTGACACCTTATTGTGGAATCCTTTGAGCTCTTTACCGAATTTAAGAAAAGAGGAATACAAAAAGCGTTCTACTTTTACTGTGATGTGAGCGTATTCTTAAAACTTTCTCTTGCTCGAAGTTTGATAAAACTAATTTGATTTATTTGTCATATTTTAAAGAGTATAATTTGCCGTGTGGTATTCGGCTGAGTAGAATAGACTACCCACATTTCTTACCGATGTGTGGTAAAAGGCGGCTAAGGTTAGTAAACCCGCCGTATGGCGTTAAAAGGCGACTAAGGTTAATCGACCCGCCGTGTAGTATCCGGCTGAGTAGAATAGACTAGCCCCATTTCTTACCGAGATGTCGTAAAATACGACTAAGGTAAGTTGACGTTAGTCAGGCGGCCGGTCGTAAAATACGTAGCAATGCTGTACCAACCCCACTTAGAGTAGGATTATGGTGGGAGAGTGATGATTTTTAAAAGTATAATATTTTTGGTATTACTAAAAGATCTTCGAGTTTAACAATGTTTATTTTTTTACGTTATGATACTTTTTTAGAATATGAATTTTCTAATTACCTACTTTATAAGCGAACCAATACATAATGATAACACAAAGAACAAAAGTAATAATAAAATTATTTTGCTATAATCCGCGATGAAGTAAAATACAAAATATATATATAAGTCTAAATGTAGAGTGGACAATCCGTTTTCATACTTAATACATGCAGCAAAATAATTTTATTATTACTTTTGTATTATGGATCTCTGCAAAGTAACGATTACTTCTATAAATTAACACAAGGAAAATATTAAAAAAAAGTTTATTGTTCGACTTAGTTCTGTGAAAGATTAAACTATTATTAATTACATCGTATCTTAATGTCACAATGTAGCTGATTTGAAATATCTGCGATGTTGAAAGCTTGCGATTTCGAATAATCAAGTATACAGTATGTAAATATTATTATGACATTTATATTGCGTATCCGGTCGGGTACTAAGAACTATGCTAATATCAGTAGGTGTGTGTTGGATAAAAAAATAAACCTTGCATCGTATGGCTCGTTAATGAGCTAAACATTTTTTTCAACTTGAAGCTGTAGGCATAAATCAGTGAGCTAGTTTTTTCATTCATCATTACTAAATATTTATGGATAAATGTAACATAACGATAGTTACGTAAAAAAAGTAAAGTACCGACAATCCCACATTACAATCCCATTGCTGGGAATAGGCCTCCCTCTCTTAGTTTCTGGAGAGAAGAGTTAGAGCCAAGAACTCGCTCGCAACTCGCAGATTTCTCTAGAGATATACAGTTTTCCTCACGATGTTTACCTTTAATGAAAAGCATGTGACAAATTGCAATTATCAAATAGACACATAAGTTTTTAATAAAAACACTCGTTGGTTCCTGCCGGGGTTTGAACTCGTGACCCCATCGAATGTCGCATACTCTAACCGTTTGGGTATCACAGCTTTTTTGAAAGTCATGTATGCAGAATTAATTGAGAAGATGAAATATATATTAATAGCAGTATATACGATGCTAAAATTTATTTAAGCATGATGAAAAGTTCAATTATGACTGGCCTATTGACGCTGTTGACCCTGCCTTGTGCTCCCTGGGTCGCGGTATTCCTTCTATATACAAACTTGAAGATTTTTGCTCTCAAGTGATGTTAATAAGGGAGGTCTTGAAGATGCCAAATTAATAAAGCTGTTTAAAAATTGAATTAAAAATATCACATAACAATATTTTGAAAAGTTCCTATTTGGTTTTCGCCCATACACATCCAAAACCTAAAATACGTAAAAATCGAAATAAGCTATTTAAATTTGTCTTTTCTATTGTAAGCAACTTAATAGGGTCAAAATTTATACCGTACCATGTTCATGTTATGAAATTATTATTCTCATTGTTTCATATGAGAGCTTAACTTATTTATTACGTAGAAAATAATTATGTACGGAATTAGTTCCTTGGTAGGCTCGATAATTTAATTAACATGTTGATTTGTAATAACTTCGTATTTGTATGTCTTGAATTGAATTAAAATAATGAATTCTTATTACGAAACTTGAATAAAATTACAAAATATTATACTATAGAAGTGAAATTTACTATCTACAATTTATAATTAAAAAAAACTTGATGCATTATGAAAATTTAGTTTATTATTTCTTGACACGGATGAGGCAATGAAGTTGTAATATTAAAATAATAAAAGCTCATGATCACATCTGATCACACTTACGAAGTTACTCAGTTACTGAGCTAAAGCTCATTCACCTCAGAAAGAATATAACAATGGGGATCGATTTTCATCAGAAAGCTCATCATCCTCCTGCACTTATCCCACTCTAAGTGGGGTCGGCACAACATGTTATAAACATGTTGTCACATTATTTGACTACGTATTTTACGACCGGCCGCCTGCTTGACGTGAACTTACCTTAGTCGTATTTCACGACATTGCAGTAAGAAATGAGGTTGCTCTATTCTACTCAGCCGGATACCACGCGGCAGTTTGACTTACGTATTTTTACGACACCTCGGTAAGAAATGAGGGTGGGTGGTCTATTCTATTCACCCAGATACCACTCGGCTTACATCAGAAAGCTATTTTAGTCAATAGATTCACATAACTGTTATATTCACATTTTAACGTCAACCTTTAAGATAAAGCCGTTACAACCGTTATATATTGAAGGGAAACTAACTTTTTTTTTCAACACATTACAATGACTTCAGTTGGTTACGAGAATGTAGAGAGCCAAACACCCTCAATTAACTCGTCTACAATAAAGTAAGATTTTAATTGCGTATTTACAGTAATTAAATACTTTAACAGTGCCTTAATTGGATAAAACGTTTATTTATTTTGCATTTCGTTTTACTTTAAAGCCTACGTAATGTTATTTCTATTATGGCAACAAGGCAATTTCAAAAGATCAACAAGATAGGTGTATTAATTTTATATGAAAATGTATGATTACATACATCCATAAGCATTTTAATTTTTTTAAATTTTATTTTTAACGTCGATTTCACAAACTCGCGTGGCTTAGTATGATGTCATTAACTCACTAAGGATTTATTTAACAAATCAAATTATTTAATCTGTCCTTTGGAAATATAATCACTAAAAAAAATATCCCGATTTTTTTATAAATAACTCTTCATATCGGTTTTAGTCGGTACTAAATAAAAACGCTTATTCATTAAGGCATTTCCGGTGCTAAATCCTTAAACCTCTCTTAAAATCCAAAGCTTAATTTGAACCGGAATTATTTCGGACTAAAATACGAGAAATCACAACACTTTCAGTAGTTATAAAAAAATAATTTAGAATATAATTTTATTGAATAATAATGCGAATTCAGTTAAACGAAAATAAGTAGAAACTCATAAGATAAAAAATATCCAAACCTGGCCTAATTACTTAACCAGTTTTCGGAACAAAAGCTTTACTAGGTAATTAATTTAAACGTTACGATCAAAAGGTTTTTAATGTATTGCAAAGAAATCAAATTTTAACAATAAAATATATACCTAATGATATTGTTCGATACACATTTTATTTTATTTTATTTTACAGGAAAACTTACAGCAATATTAAAACAGGAAAACTTATAGCGATATACGTCTGGTAAAGTTTTTATTTTACTAAATTTCTACATTCAAATAATCCTAAATCGTGGACGTAATCAGAATTATCCAGTTCTCCGTATTTATAAAAAAAAAGTAATAGAGGTAATTAACATATATTTGTAGCCCTCTGTTATTAAATCGTCACCGAAATCCATAAGATATAAAAACGTTAAACACCATTATAGAAAAGATAAAAAAACGTTTGTTGCTTTAATTCTGCGTACATGTCATTTGAAGGTGAAAAAGATGCCTACCGTACGTACACTCATATAACAAGATGCTATCACAGATTTACTTGCAGCGATTGTATCAAAGATTAATGCGTCGCTAGACCCAACCTACGGTCTTGTAACATAATTCCGTTCCTTTATCTCGTTATTTATACACCTTTATCCTTTATTTTATTTATAATGCGACGCTTCATGGCCACTTAACGCATACACTAGCCAATGACCGCCACTTTGCCCACTGGACAGTCTAATTGTGTTTATTGATTTCTATCAAAACTAATGAGAATATTATTTTGCTATAATCAGCGATAAATTCGATAGTATGAAGTTTGAAGGAAAGTTCGCAATGAAGTATTTTTGAATTTGGACTTTCAATAGTGAACCAATGTCGCGATTCTTCCATTTAACCAGATATTTTGAGCTTTTTTAACAGCGATTTCTGACGACCTGTATGTGCTACATTTTATTTTGATATAGTTGGGAATTACATTTAAATGCTTACATTGTTAATTAAACCAAATATTTTCAACAGCGATGCAATTTGGTCAATTCAATGTAGAGTTTAATCTGTATTGTCAAGCTCACCGGTTTTAAATAATGTATAGAATTAGGTGTTACTTTGCGGACGTCCATAATACAAAAACTAATGAGAATATTATTATCCGCGATAAAAGCCAGTGATACCTAATTCTATAAATGATTTCTATCAGTTTATTCTTCACCTTTTTCAAACTACGTCCAGTGCTGGTATTTCCAAGGGCCACTACACCACACTATCTTGAGCTGTTTAGATCTAGAGGATCCCAATTAAATTTACGAGATCGTCTGTTAACCTCGTAGTTCAAACAAAGCTGCATTTTTGCGAGATCACCTTTCTAGGAACTAAGAACCACAACGATCATCGTTTGGTTCTCCGTACTATATGCCATTAATTGTTACTTCAGCTACAAAATATGGTGAACACAGTAATATTAGTTCCTATTCAGATTTGCTCATTCCTGATTTAACAAAGTAGAGAGACTCTAAGCATAGTTCGCTAAGTTTTTTGTGAGACTCATAGTTAAAGACCAAGTTTCGGGTACAGAAGTCATCACTGACATTACGCACTGTTATTTTTTAGGCAATTAATTAACTTAGGAGACATACCGTAAACATATTATCAATAATTCAGCGAAAACTTATTACAACTTTTCCCAATACGTACTTTTTATGTGAAAATCTGGGCACCGGCTCAGAACTTCTATAAATGGCAACAGGCCAAGATTTCTTTTAAGAAGCCACGACCAACGAACAATGTGACGAAAAGTTTGCTTATTTCTTGTCATGACAAGTGTTTTGTAATATTATATTTTATAAATTATGTAAAGTCTTGGTTTTATTATGTTTATAAATATCATAATCAGGCATTCTTACAGTTACATACATTCATTTGTATTAAGTTCTCGTGCCATGTAAGAATGACAGCAATTAACGATTTAATTATAAGAAGTGTTTTAAGTATAAGTAACATTTAGGATATTCGATCATATCATTTTAATTTCTTCAGAATTCTAAAAAGTTTTGTAAAACTTCAATGGTGCAGTGACGTTTATAATCGCTTCAAAAGACGACTCTTCCTAAATCAAATGACATTATCTTGTCATATATATTCACTGCGGTTTGGTTGGTATATTTAAGACAACATAAAATATATCATTAGGTAAGATCAAGGGATATCTTTATAAAAAGAAGATAGTTACTTGAATTTATTTATTATTCCGAATGACGATGGATTTTGGGTCTAAATAAAACGTAGCAAGAGGTATAACCAAACTTTTTTTTTTTGTAACCTTTTTATCAATTGATGAAGCTAATAGTATAGTAAGGTTTTACTTCACCGAAAATAGGTGTCATAGTTTATTCTACAATATTTCTTTATAAGTAATAACTCGAACAGCATGAAACGGCCGTAAATCACCTCCGGGCGTGTCGCTCCGCTTCCTCGTACGTGTGTAAGTGGCTAACTCTGGCCAGCGGGCATCCAATTTGTTTTTATTGAGACTACCCCCGACTTATGCAAACTGGTAGGAAACGCTGAGCGTGCCGTAAACAAACTTACACGCGACCAGTGACTGTTGACCTTCGAAAGGGAAAACGCTTTCATCGTTTGTGAGCTAAGACAGGAGGATGGAGCTATGCCAGGTGGATCTGGTTTAAGTGGTGTACATTACCAGGTCCACCTTTAATCTCAAAGTGTATGTTTTCACAAGCGTCTGCGCTACCGAGTTACCGAGGCCGCGGTCAGGCTTGCGTAAACAATACTCAACGCTAATAGAGATATAAATTGTGAACATTACATTTTATTCCTTTGAGAGCGATCGACACGTATGCATTATGAAAGTGACCGTTATCGCGCCAGCCAACCGTCTGAAACTGATAATGTAAGGACTTTCGAGTTCCGATATATTTGCACGGGAGAAACAAACTTCGCATTTCCCGCAGCTTACACGCTCTGTCCTAAACTAACAGCCACAGCTTTAATACATTGTACAAACTCATAAACTCACTTGTTTATACGTCCATAGTTTTAACAAATGTACCGTAAAATTTCGTATAATAAACAGTCTCGGACGTGACATTAGCATCAATATGAACATTTTGCTTCATAGCAGACGAATAAAATAAATTCGAATTGGCATACTGGCAGACATTGTAGTATCAAAATTATCATAACGTATTTGGCATGAAATGAACTCTGTCAGAACTCTCTATTGTGTACAAAATACATTTTCAGTATTCTTAAGAGAATTAAACTTTGGTTAAAGCTAAAAAGTGCATTATGTATTGAAACATTCTAGTTTGTATATTTTTTTGTATATGTAAAAAATTATATTGTCGTAGAAAACGATCTAAATATTAACTATTAATTATAATTTATTATGAGCTGAATTTAAAATAAGATAAAATTATACTAAAATAAAACAAATTGGCATAGTATAAAAACTTTTACACTGAAATACTTTTAAAGTAAGTGCTAATAAATGTACCGAATAATTTTTTTACGGATATTTCTTTTTGTTAACAACAAAAACTAAGAGATTACCAGAGGCGGTATGTTCTCTAAAAAATGTTTATATATTTGTGAGTTAAATTTCAAGTTAAATGTTAATATTGAAGTATTCACTAACTCAATTAATGCCATTCGTTCATCACGGCGACCTACAAGTTTTCTATTAAAAATTGAGTCCTTAAATGATATTAACAATTCCTCATGCAGTTTTTTGCGAGTTTAGAATAGAAATTAAGTACAAGAATAAAAGAAAATCTGAAAGTTGCACCCAGAAAAGACGAGAAGTGCAAGATTATGTTGATGTCGATATCATCATCATATATGATGAGGATTGAAAATCATGTGACCAAACGAGTATTAATTAAAAAGTGGATGGTGATGAGATATGCGACTAGAGGAAGGTCGAAAAAGAGATGGTTGGATTGTGTGTGCGCCAGATTTGACGAACGACAGGAGAGGATGAAAGGGAACCTCACCTAGAGTGAGATAATGGAAAGAGAATTATGATGTTTCGACAAATGCAATTTTGTTAAGAAACCTGCATATTTATCTATCGTGGTGTGTCTGTGGCTCTCCTTTCACTTCGGAGACAATTCAAAGAGAATAGAAAGCCTTTAAGATAGTGGAATGCCGCTTTTTTAATATCATTAGAATCAAAAAGTCTTTCTAGTGCTGTATAAGATTTTAATAAGGAAAATGTATTCACGGTATAAGATTTATTCAATCATACACTTTTATCATGCACTATTTCTTTGAAAAATCTGAGATGAGTCTTTGTATTTTACACCTAGCATTACTGTTTCGTAGAAAACATTGATGTGGTCACAAATAAAACATGTAAATTCTGTGCACGAGTGTGGAGCACGTTAACCATATTAATACCATTTCCAATTACCTGCTGTTTGTTAGAAATTATGGATGGGCGGACAAATGGCGCGATTAACTAAACAATATGTAAATAAAGTGTCGTGACGATTAAATTATTGATATATTCATAAGTCCAAGTGAACACGAGGAATAAAGATGTGAAGTTTACACGCCACTTGCAGTGGCAGCGATGCATACATCGTCTGTATATATCACCTACAGCTATTAGAGCCTCGTCAATAATAAATTGAAGACATACTTTGTTATTAAATCGCTATTATATAATATACGCACGCTCAGTATTAAACTGACCGAATTCAAATTTAAGCTAATTGAGTTAGATACATTGTAATCATTATTTTAATGCCATCTATGAAAGATTAAAATAACGCTACATTAAGCTAAGAACTATAAAAAAAAAGTTTTTTGCGCTTCAAACGTATCGAACTATTTAAAAAAAAATAAGTGTTTTCTGCTCTTCAAAGTTATGGGTCTCTTTAACACTCACGAGTTGTATATAAGCTACGCTACGCTTTATTGCACTTTGCCACAAAACAAGTGTTTTGAATCAGGTCACTTTAGAACTAAGCGTGCGGTATATTCAAGCGTTTATAAAAGGTTGATCGTAGAAATAATAGAGCTGTCGTATAATAAGATTCGATAGGAGTTAGTTGAGGGTTAAAAATGTATTTTTCCAAAATATATACGGGAATTTTTTCTTATATGTATTTATGTGTGATACTAGTATATGAAATTTAATCAATATCAGAAGTTATTTTTGCAAGTTCTTTTCACTGAGGAATAATTTTCAAAAAGGTTTTATATTTTGCCTTAAAACTATGTGACAGATCTAAGTTTTATACTCCTCTTTATATATAGATCATTTTTTTACATTTTAGAGTTTTTCGATGGCATGGGTCCCAAAATATATAAAATAGATACTGCTTAAATACGAATAATTGCCAATACAAACATTTTGTCTTATGAATATCATGCTTTTTTCAAGGATGCCTATAAATAAATTCAATCTTATTTTGTATCAGCCGTGTGACAAAGTATGTTTATGTAACTTGATTTGACATTCAACTATTGTTCATTACATCCGTTGCAACTTATTCCCGATGTAAGATGTTATATACGAAATATATTTAAACATCGGCACGTCTACGCTTCGGTTATAAAATTAAACATTTATGTCAACAGGATATGAATTAAAATTGCTGATTTTCTAGTGATTTCTATTGCTAGTAGCTTGCCAAGTACAAGTTATTTACAGACGTGACTTTTTGTTAGTTGGTCAATTTTTCAAGGATTGTAAAAAAAATTGTAAAGCAACGGCCTCTTATTATATAAGCATAGGCCTTCTACCTCCATTTTTTGGAGTGAGGTGTTTGATGTGAAACCTATCACGCTGCTTCAATGCGGATTGGTATGTTAAACATATCCCTAGCATCCGCGAGATATGATGATGAGATATTTTTCTTCACCGAAAAGCGTGTGCAAAATTGCTAATAACAATTAGGCAAATAAGTTTAAATTGAAAAACTCATTGGTGTCTGCCCGGGATTTGAACTCGTAACCCCCTGGAAATTTCACTAGTTCTCAGTGCTGGGCTATCACAGCTTATGAACGATTGTGCCTAATAATAATTCACATCTCTAGACCATCCAACAAGATAGTTCAAAATAGATTGCGTTTTTTTGTCCTAAATCTATAATTACTTCAAATCGAAAAATAAGGTAAGGTAGCCAGTCACTTCTTATGATTCCGAAATCCGTTGACTAAGGACTCAAATAAAAAGTAATGGCCACAGAGTAGATTATGTTTAGAGCGATGCATTGAGTGTGCAATGAAATAATTAATAGCAACCGTACAAAATAACAAAGGACATCGACTGTTCGGCCGACAACAAGATATGAAACTAAAGTATGATAGATAAATTGCTTCAAACAACTTATTCATTCCCTTTGTGACCATTGGCAAGGTGTTAAGCTAACTGAAATGTCCGCATATATTTAAATTTTTAAAATCATAGAAAGTGAACAAGTTTGTCTGTACAGTTGAAGCCTAACAGGCAATTGAAACAAGTCTGTTTTTCCTGGAAAAATACATGATTATTTGAACTTAAGTTGAAGTCGAAGTCGCGGTTATTCCTCGTAATTTATAGATTTAAAGTAGGTATATGTATAATTTCCTCAATGAAAACTTTTAAGTAATGACTTCAGTCATATTTACAATCGTAACAAACGCGTGCCGGAAACGGAGATAAGCTTGTGATGATTACTGCGATTTTGCATACTCAGAAATGCATGTGGGCTTGAATGTGTCGATAAGTGATGTGTAAGCAATTCTATAAATTCTTGCCTATACATAACTTAAATGCGAAATTGTATACATACATCCCTAATAACGAATATAAAATACTTTTGGTACTCGCGACTTCTTTTACCCCGACTTATGTGTGTAGGTACCCCATTTTTTTATAGGGTGTAAATCTTATTCTAACTACATTCTATAATTCTTAGGGGTGAAATCCGGTTATGTGTGATTTCTACCCACTTAAACCCACTCAACGGTCAACCTCCTCTAATAATGCAATATGTTTTTATCCTATAGGTATGTTATCCCGGTGTAGTATAAACTTTAATTGTGATAAATTTCATCAATATTGGTGCAGTGGATTAGCCGTGAAAACGTTATAGACAGATTTATAATATAAGTCGCATTTCGATTTCGCATTTATAATATAAGCATATGGATATTTGTCAAAAGTGAAATTGATATCACTTAAATGGCTAAATATATATAGCTGGAAAAGAAATAATGGTTTTATAAATTATGCTACTGCCCGCACTATTATCGCCCCAAGGACGTGAAAGCTCTCGTTGCCAAGAAAATGCTGGAATTCTTGGAGGATACCTGCATTGGTAGCAAACTATAAGCAGTGGCGATCACAATAAATCAGCAATGGTCAAAGTGACGCTGGGCCTTGCATAGCCGCTTTTCCAGAAGAAAAAGAAGATACAATAAGCTAGAATACGATAGAACGCAGAAGTTGAAGAAGTGGAGCCTATCCTCCTGATGATGCTCGGGCTTCGGGGTTGAGTGTGTTTAATGCTTTTGTGGAGTGTTGGTGTTGGCGACGTTTTGTGATACGTGTGGTGACATGTCCTGCGTGAATGTTGTCTGCTTCATACACTTAGAATTACATATATTCTTAACAAACGCGGATTACAGCAAAATAATAGTATTGTAACTTCTGTACTATGGAATTACGCAAAGTAACGCCTGCTTCTATATATCATTTAACGATAGAACGCATTTGATTGTGGGAAATTTGTATACTCTAAATATGTTTATTAATCAGGAAGTATGCTTTACATCATTTTCAAATACTATATATGTAAATTATAATATTACCATTTCTATAACATATTTTAGTCTATTCCTAACAAAAAACAATAAAGTCAACGTAAGAGAGTCGCCATTTAATTAATGAATTCGACTCTATCGATTTCTGTAATATATTTGAAGTGGCATATAATTAATGATCTTATAATTTTTATCTTAACGGTTTTATGGCCGTGGGAAATCAATAGGCGTAATTTAGTATATCTCAAAAAAATCTGAATTTTTTCCTTTAAAAAAAAACTAAAACCTTAAAATTGAACACTGTTGTCTTATCGAATACAAAACTCATAATTTTAAGTCCATACATATTCATAAGCTTACATTAGTTCAGGAATTAGGCTTATGGATTTTATAAAAATCTTTAAAAAAAAACAGATATTCTACAAAAAAACCAGTCAACTAAAAAATTGGTGCAACATTTTCTGTAGAAAAATCTAAAATATTATAGGTCCTATATTGTATCAAAAAAAGTCTAAAATAGGCGGAGTACCTACTTAATCCGCCACTTTATACATTATCCCTTTATGATCGGCGATTACAAACGATTATGCGCGAAGACGACTGTATAGAGGGCATACTCAGCTATACTCGCAAATTATCTATGATCGCCTACGATCGCTTACAACCCGGGAATTATCGGTTTTCAGACACGCATCAAAGAGAATCGCTGGGTGATATGTATGTATCGTACGGTAATACAGACGATGATGTTCACTTGCACGATGATTGTTTTGACTATAAACGATCACACGATCAGCAATTATCGTGCTTAATATATAATAGTGAAGTGTGACTTAAAAGTGTATGATTGCGTCTTAAAAATTATCGCTATGATTATTATGGTGAATAATACACGCTGACCATATAAAACTATGTATAATATAAATTAATGTAACAATGTACATTTATATAGACATCCTTTGCATGAGTGCCCTTCTTTTATGATGGCTATCACTGTCTACAGTTTAAACTTGTTATGGTTGGATTATTTTTTGATAAGCACAGTAAAACACAAAAATTAAGTCTTAATAAAATTTAATGGCGTGTGAAATTGTATTGTATAAAATTTTATTAGTGCGACTCTCGCACATTTATTGACTCATACTCGTTTTTAGGTGACCTTTCAACCCTTTTAAAGAACCGTCTGAATTCGACGTTGCGTTTAAAAATATATACAATCACACGAAAATATATTATACTATAGGCTAACCGTTTAACTCAGACCTCGCCTTTGGGCGTGGGGGTTTGACGACAATGGTGTACTGAGGTATGTGTGGGCGATCACCTCTTGTATATCACGCAACGCCCGTTCTCGTTCTTCTTCCGTGCCCTTGCAGCCCGCAGGCGCAGTCTAAGTTAAACAGTTAGCCTATAATATTATAAATGCGAGTCTGTCTGTCACTATTTTATGCTTTCGCGGAAACTTCGCTTGACCAATATTAATAAAATTTAATACAAAAAAGTTTATACACCGGGTTAACATATAGAGTTACGAAATTCCCGTTTTTCTTTTGACAACAGTGAAAAAAAACATTGCGTTTTTTAGGGGATTTATTTATTTAAGTTAGACCGAACTAAGTCGCGGATATCACTAGTGTAATTATCAAATCAGCTTGAATGAAGGATTTATTTCTATTTTTTTTTTTATTTCTATTTTTTTTTAATTTATTATGCTTATTTGGTAGTGTAATGGACTACCTAGCATAGTAAAAACTAATGTGATGTGATTAAAATAATATTATGTATCTGCCTGGGTATTTCTCGGAGTCTAAAACTTTTTTTGTAGCTTAATGAAGATTTAAATAACAAATTTATATTTTAAACCATTATCGTATCTAAATTGATCTTTTTTAATGTTTCATCCAAAACTGAGTCGTTTTTGTAATAAATAAATATTCTTCAATTACCTTTTTAAAGTTTCAATTTTGGTTCATGGTGCTTTTTACACAGTATTGAATAAATAATACTACACAATTATAAACTACACATTAGTATTTTTAGGCAACATTCAGCAAACGTTACCTACTTTTAAATTTTTATTACAGACGGGGTTAACAAGAAATATACCAAAACATTCACAAATACATTTACGTTAGCTTATCGTTTTGACTATATACAGTTAGCCATGATAGCTTTTACAGTCTCAACAAATAAGACAAGCTAGTGCAGAAGAATCGTCAAGCTTTCAAAATGCGTAGAGCGGAGAAGCTCTACTAGGGTTGGGGAATATCGATATAAGGGTGCCTTTTCTATGGCCGGACTATAGTTGTGCGATGTACAGGCCTTGTATAACTGTGATTAGTCATCACGCCGTTGGGAATGTGGAGAGAAGTTACGGCCAACTGGCGTCAGAAAACTAGGACCTCGCTTTTTTGGCGAAGACGCTGTATGCGTGTATAATATTTGTCTATATTTGTGATCATTATTTGATCGTCAGGGTTAATATTAGAGCGCTTTCTAGACGCCTATATTTTCGGTGAGTCAGCCGAAGTGATACGTGCAAAGAGCTAAGGGTGTCAGAGTTAGAATTTGTAGATCCACTAGGTGGACATATTTATTTCATATTTCAATGCTATAAAAAATATTAGGCAGAGAAAACCCTTTGAAAAGATCTATATCCAACATTGGAAGTTTATCGATGTAAGAAACAGTAAAATATCTAGCATATTATATTAATTACAACCTTTTTCCTAAATATGGTAAACTAGCTTTTACTCGCAACTTCGTTCGCGTGTTGTCGCGTGATAGGTTGATAATATATAGCGCTTTTCAATGTCATTTTATTCCTGTAGACTTAACAGGATTTCTATAGCCTATATGTAATCCCGGTGTAAATGGAATAATTGTGTCAAATTTCATAGAGATTGATTCAGCGGATTCGCCGTGAAAGAGTAACAAACATACATGCTGACAAACTTTCACATTTATAATATTAGTAGGTTATCGACAAAGAAACCTTTGTTCATACTAATTTAATTGCATCTTCATCATTCTATTATCAAAAGGAGATTCGTTAAGGTTTCGCGATTTAACGATATAATAAGCATAAACATTTGGGTTCATTCATATATACAAGCAGCCATTAAAGCTCCCATAGTCTATGTTTCTACAACCTATCTTCAATGGAAGAGTGAATGAGCTTTACTTCGAAGATGGGATAAAAATATAGAAAGCTTTAATAAAATTTATATATTATTCAGTAAAGGTTCGGTCAGTAGGTAATGCTTATTTCAAATTTACTGACCAAAACTCATATTTGATAGAGACCTTTTGACCCTTGCGAAGCACCAATCGTCGAAGTAAATTGCCAAAGGAAATGGTGTACACTGATACTATAACGTTACTTTCTATTTACGAGGACTTTTGCTGAGTTTGAAATATTCTATTGCTATTTAGATTTTGGATTAAGCTATTGATTAAA
Source organism: Morpho helenor (assembly GCA_029227775.1). NCBI lineage: Eukaryota > Metazoa > Arthropoda > Insecta > Lepidoptera > Nymphalidae > Morpho > Morpho helenor. The sequence goes on from JARGCU010000020.1 coordinate 6,657,079, forward strand.
TTTAATATGATAACAACTGCATGTGAATATTTTGAATAATAACGGTAGCCGCGACTTCCTTTGTGCCCAGTTAAGCGTTTAATTACCCCCAATAACACTATGTGTTTATCTTATTTGTCTATTCTTTACGCTTAATAGCTTTAACTGTGCCAAATTCCATTAATATTGGTCCAGCCGTAAAAATGTATCAGACAGACAGACTTTCGCATTTACAATATTAGTATGGAAGTGCCTAATTTTTGCAAATTAAAAATTTTAGTCGACTTAATTGTTATCCTAGAGTCGAGCAACATAGTGATAGTGCTTTTTGGAAGGAGATTTTTGTTCCGATAAATTTAAATTATCAATTAAACACAAAAGTCTTTAAAACCCATTGGTGGCCGGAGTTTAAACTCGTGACCGCCTCAAAAGAGTCGCACGGTGTCACCGATGGGCAATCACAGCTTATACGTTCTTTCATCAAGGTCCTGCCCTTATCCCACTCTAAGTGGGGTCGGCACAACATGATATAAACATGTTTACGACACCTCGGTAAGAAATAAGGGTCTATTCTACTTAGCCGCATACCACTCGGCGGGTAGACTTACCTTAGTCGCCTTTTACGACACCTCGGTAAGGAATGAACGTGGTCTATTCTACTCAGCCGGATACCACACGGCGGTACAACTTATACGTTCTTTATTAGATGCTTAATATATTTGATGATGCCTACATTAGGATAAGGATCTCCTGCCTTCATTTAATAGGTTTGCATGCTATCAATCATTTACGAACAAATCCGTAACATCGAAATGAAACACTCTACATAAAACTTCAACTATCAAATGTATCGACTATACTTCCGATCGTAAAAGTTTACACGCAACAACGCTCGTTAAATAAAGGCAGCATTGTTTATATTGGCATCGTTTTAGCGATGGATATTACTGCGTTGCCGAATGTACTCGCATACATTATAAATGTGCGCGATTCATGCACTGCATAACATAATTCGGAGAGGTCGACAACCCTAATGCATTTTTCAACGTCGCTAAAATTAATCTGTTACGTAACGTTAAACACGTAACACTCTATACAGCCTTGAACGACAAATGTGGTTAAGTGTTTGAATACTATGATGCAAACTATAAAAGAAAGTGTATTGTCTACATGTTAGTAGTCTATTTGTAAAGGCGTTTTCAGACTAACCGTTAGATTTTTAATTTAATATTACTTATTGTTCCTGCCCTTATCCCACTCTAAGTGGAGTTGGTACATGTTACAAATATGCTGTCGCATGATTTGGCTCAGTATTTTACGGCCGGCCGCCTATCTGACATCAACTTACCTTAGACGTATTTTACGACACGTCAGCAAGAAAGAGTGCTCTATTCTACTCAGCCGGATACCACAAAGCGAGTCGACTTACCTTAGTCACCCTTTACGACAATAATACGACGACAATACGAGAGATCTTATGAGCAAATTTTCCACTTAACTTTAAAAGGGCATTCGGGGGTTACATATAGTAACTGAGCACTTCATCAAGCCTGCATTTATTTTACTACCCACATCTCGATCCACATTTTTGTACATTAAATTTATACTGATGTAAGAAATAAGTTTACTTATTCAATAAATAAGTTTTATCTATACTAATATTATAAAGAGGAAAAATTTGTATGTATTTTTTTAATGTTTTCACACAAAAACACTGGACCGATTTAAAAAAAAATTTTCACCATTGGAAAGCTGCATCTTTACTGAGCAACATAGGCGATATTATAATACATTTTCAAAAAAAAATAGGGATAGGGGGAATAAAAATGTAATAAGGTGTGAAAAAATAAAAATTACGCGGGTGTAACTGCGGGATATTACTAGTTATATATACTTTAGAAAATAATAATTCAGCAGAAGTAGCAGTCATTAGTGTGAATGTATTTTTTTAATTAAATTAGAAAATTTAAGGAAGCAATAATAATAAACCAAAAAAGTCGTATTTCAGCAGCAAACAGCTGCAGTCAGCTGTTAGAGAAACGTAATTAACGTGATTTCTAGAAAGGCGGTCGATGATATACTGTGTTTATTTCTTTTAATGAAAACATACGCCCACTAGCTACTAGTTTGATAAGTCTCTAAACACAGCGTGCATAGAATACTAAATAAACTGGCAATGACATTTGAGTTTAAATGTAGGCGCATACGTAAAGAACCATGAACTCGAGAAAATAAGATATCACACGGTTTCATGGGCGCGGCTCTATAGTATTATTCACCTTTAGCTACAGTTACTATTAAAAAAAACTATGCGATAAATTACCGAGTAAGTATTAATATATTCATGGTGATAATTATTTAACGTAAAGTAAGTATCGGACTCTTACCGTCCCACTGTTGGGCATAGGCCCAAGACCGGAGAGAGTAAACGGTCTTCCAAACCGGAGAGAGGAGACCTATGTCTCCTCTCTCCGATTGAAGCTAAGATATACCACGCTGTTCCAATGCGGATTGGTAAGTTATTAATATAGATTAGATATAGATTGTAATTAGTACTAATTAGACATATAATTTTTAACAGAAAAATTAATTGATGCCTGCACGAGATTTGAACCCGTGACCCCTCGAAAGAGTCGCACGGTCTAGCCGCTGGGTAATCACAGCTAATTTTAATTCATATTCATTATTCCATTAATTTTTTATTTTAATTATTGAATGTGTATGTAATATTTTATTCTTTTTCTATACCTATCGACGGAAAATACAGAGCAGAAATTTTTAAAACAAAAGTATAAAAGGCGCTTAATTTATCGTAGTGAACGATGAATCAAGCATTGTTTTCTTGCTTTTGAACTCTTTAAATTTTACGACGCGCATGACGAAAGAGCGTCGTCACTCAACACATATCGAGTCGTACACATGTCGAGCCAGCTGTTTCTATGACAGTCACGTCCACGAATCTGGCGGCGTGTTTACACCACAGCACGCTACGGGCTTGCCTCGTTAAATTTTTATAGCCGCAAGGTCGCCACTTTATGGTCAATTCCCAGATCTTATTGTTCGCAGACAAAGTTTTTTCACGATATCAGCCGTCAACCGCTCTATAATTCCAAAGTTACGGTTGACAGTGATTAGTTATTAATTGTTATAGTCCTATAAAATGGCTTTTATACACTCTTAAGTATTTTGTTGGCCCCATTATTGTAATATATTGATTATAAAGTCACTTTATTGCGGTGATATTTATTTTACAAAAATCATAATAAAATAACGCAGACAGAATTTTATTGGGAAAGTGAATGTGGACACATAATATTCTTGATAATTTGCATCATTAGGAATTAGCTAAGTGGTCCCAGTACTCATTCGTGTGACGGAGTATGACAACAAACGATGTTTTGACTGCGATTTTGGTGATATCGACTTTCGCAGAACGGCCGCGGAGAGCGTCGGGTAATAAAGCAATTTGCGAGCATGCCAACAAAACAATGGCCCCTGTTCTAAGCTTGTTTTTAAAGCTTTCGACACCGTGATTTAAAACCCTTTGACTTATACCTTATTTGTAAACATCTTGCGGGTACAAAGGACTGCTATTTTTAACAAAAAAGAGAAATTGCACAACCCCATTGCCGTGAATCTTTTGTTATTAGTTTTTTTTTACAAAGTGGTGAGAATTGTAAATATTAGGGTTCTTAAAATATAAGCTGAAAATTAAAACGTCTGTTATCGAACCGTAAAAATATCCGTCGGAATCCTATAAGCTACTAAGATATATAATGGCATTTTGTATCCGTAACAGAATTTTTTTACGACTAAGCATTTAAATCAATTATATCTATCTATGTTAAATCCTTATAACATAATAAAAAAAACTCAAATGAAAAGTCGTACCTTAGGCCTTTGTAATTTAGTCTAGTACCCACATGAAATAAGATTGAAATAAAATATTTATAAGTAACGATTTATTTGACGCCAAAATGATAGTTTTTGCATTGCAGGTTCATATCATAGCTACCTCATAGCCTCCGTATGTCATGAGTAAGTTACTTATGACAAACGCAGCTTAAGATATATATAGGCAATAATAAGGCTTATAAAAATTCCTGAAATTTCCGTTATACAGAACCTTTAATGTAATGTAAGTTTTGTGCTTCGTTGGTTTACCTTAATTTACTTGGTTTTAAAAATACGGACGCACTATTCATCTATTGTTTGGTGAAAGTTGCTATTGTCTATGAACTTTTAAACCCTTTTCGCCACCTTTTTTGCAGCTCGCAGTAAACTGATTGGTCATGGTTGTAAAATAACCATTCACTATAAAATAAATTGTACGCGTTAAGTGATCTACGATGCTCTAAACAAGATAAACGATTAGTTAACGTACCCACTTACATGTAAAGATTTCATTGAACCTATGAAATAATTCTGTAGTTAACTTCTGTTAAATTCTTGTTTTACTAATAAATTTAATTCTAATATTACCTAAACCGCTACAAGTAAGAATTTATTTACGTGAAATCTATACAAAATAAACGAGAGATTAAGCAATCATCGATTTTATTTTGATGCAAAATTGTCAGAACCAATTTACTTAATTCATATACAGCGGATGGTTTTATTAAAAAAAATGCAGTAGAGATATCAATTGCAGCGATTTGATGAAGCCATGACAAATTAATAATTGCAACATAAGGTTACGGAAGGCGTATTTTAAAGATACTCTATACACGAGCGTTAAATTTCGTGTAGAGAATCGATTACAATAAAAATATAAATTACTGTTTCTAGTTTCTTTGGAAGCACGTGTATAGTTAGTCTTAGGCTTATAAAAATTCCAAACTCGTTAGTACCATTGCGAAAATGGTTAATTAAGGCTAAATGCACATAATATGTTGCCTTGGTTAAATTGTTTTGTGCTATGTATTGTTGGCTGATTTGTCTATTTTTAAATAGAAATTTGATATCAGTATAAAAAAAATCTAGCACAAATGGTTTAACGAAACGTATTGCAATCAAACTAAAAAATGTAACAAATTGTTAAATACTTTTTAGACTCAAATGATTTGATATGACACCAAACTAATGAAATAATAATACAAAGAAAATATTCTTCGCTACTTATCTGTGCCCGTTAAGGTGCCAACCTAACAATAAAATTATGTCAAGAGCGAAGCGTCTTTTATTATGCCTACATTTAAGACACATAAAAGTCATATCAATAAATTAAATATTTCAATTAATTAGAGCATAAAAATAAGGCTTTAATATCCTTTATATGATTTACGATTATTTATTTATATAATACTGTAGACGCCGACTTATATGTAGGTAATTGTAATTATTCTAGTCTTTCATTATTCTTAAATTAAATTTTTCAATAGTTAAAACAGCCGTAAGTCCAGGTCAACTATTGTTAATTATTTATATTTATTAAAAGCAAATTTCGCTTTGTATCTAACGGCTATTATTAATAATTTTCAAAAACTCATTTTTCTTTTATGACATTGGTTTCTGTAATAAATATTTTTATACTTGAACAACAGTACTTTCTTTTATTACAGAAATAGTACTAATAGTTTGGAATTTTATTAATTTATTAAATTAAACTTAAAACTAAAAGAAAATAAATTTGAAACGATAAATACCATTAAACTCACCGCAGACCACGCGGTCGAAGGGGCTCATCCAATCTGGAAATGGAAAATCTATTATCAATCGTAATGAATGTTCTTAATCCCACATAAAACATGCATAACAGACGACAATAAAAGCTATCATTATATTGGAAACCTATATTGTAACATATATCACAAGCTTTTAATACATCTAGACATAATTAAAAAAAAAATTATTAGTAGTGCTTCCTACATAACTTAAAAAAGCTCTATTTAAAATAAATGAAACGTCTATTAGGTTTTCTAGGCAACTCTAATATAGAAATATACAACAAATTCACAACAAAATGGTAGTCAAGGTTTGATTATAATGTTATAAAAGAAAACTGTAATCTAGTATTACTGTAGTACGAGTAAGTGCTGACCCGTTGGCGCAGTGGATAGTGACCCTGCCTTCAGCTCCGTGGGTCGCGGGTTCGATTCCCAACCCATTCTATAAATGTTCCAACATATTCTATAAATGAATTTGTTGGTCTTTGAGGCTGGGTGTATATTTGTATTTAAGTGTGTATTAAAAATATACCTATACAAGTATATATTCACCAGTTGTCTGCCTATCATAACACAAGTATTAAGTTACTTACTTTGGGGACGGACGACCGGGTATGTACGTGTCCCATTCACTTATTTAGGTTAGACATAATAAATAAATATATAGAAAACTTATACATACAGTCGGCCGTTCCCAAAGTAAGTAGTTTAATACTTGCGTTATGAGGGACAGATAATTGGCAAATATATACATATATAACTTTAAATACATACAGACACCCACTACCGAGATAACAAGTTGTTTTAAAAAAAAATCTCGGCCGGAATCGAACCCGCGATCCACGGAGCAAAGCAGCTGCCACTTGCACCAATTGGCCAGTCAATATCAGATAGAAGACAGGACTAGAAAAAAACTTATGGTAACTGCGTTTTTATGCTGCATTGTCCAAAAACTTAAGGCATACGATCTATAAGTATAGACACATTGACTATTGCAAAATTCAAAAGTGCATAAAAAAGCTTATTTGAATGAAAATTATTTTGATCTCATTTGATGAGACAGAGTTGTTAATTCACTTAATTATCGAGTGTTCCGATTTTTTTTCAAATATATATACTATAACTACTTGTAAAACATTTAAATAAATATTGTAAATATGTTGTAAAATTAATCATCTAATTATTGATGAAGAGGATAGAGACCGGAATCTCAAGGCCAGAATAATTTGACGAGCCTAAGTTTTGCTGAATTTAATTTAACTGCCGTTGATTATTCCGTATAATAAAGAAATAAATCTCATTTCGCCTCTTAAGCAAGTTTCACGAAAAAAACATTTTATTTATCAAACGGATTTAGAATTGAAGCCTATTAAATAAAATTTACATTCTTACCAAGAGTCCTATACGCTTCTTATATATTAAGCAACATATATGGGACAAATAGACACACGGTCATCCACCCCATTAATTAACTTTTTTTAATAAATTAATAAGCACTTATAGCTATTGATGACAAAACAAAAACTGATGTAAATTTAAATAAGAACGTATGTATATACGTATTATTACATACCCAGTATCGAGAAACCAAAAAAAAGTTTATAAAAAGTTTTAGCCCTCGCTCGAACCTACAACCCGTGGAGCTGAATGCAAAGTCAAGCCACTTGCTCCAACTGGCCGGCCAATATTAATTCCTAAGTACATCACCTACGAACGGTATAATATTTTTCCTAATCAGTGGTTAATTGTCAAGCATAAGTACGTTTATTATTTTATTATCTACAAATGATGATAAATTTATGAAGTTATGTTTCTCTATAAAATTATATGATTATCTAATATAAAACATAATGTAAACTCTGCTGTAGGAATTAGCAATTATTCTTCGAAGCGAAACACGCTAACTTTTTGCAAATAATGTGCATAACGATGTTGAATCTATTAAGTGAAAATATTTATATTCGGTAAGGATTAGAAATTAATTTTCATTATACGCTTTGTTGTTGCGATTCAGTTGAGTTCATATCTTAGATAGAACAGCCATGAAGAAACTTTTATTGTTTGATAAATAGTTTATAAAGTAATTTATAAACTCGCAAGACACGATAACGGCTATTAAAAAGCAATGTTCGTGCAACCTCTTTATGATATTTTCACATAAACAAAATGAATAAGCGAGGGTGTTTTCAATAATAGTTTGAATTGATGAAATTGTTTTCATAACTTTTATTTGCATTTATTTGTTTTTCACTATAAGAACTCTACTTTATTGCAATTTGAAACCATAGACAAGGTTTTTTTTAATTACTAGTTTACAAAATATTTTATAACTCAAAAAATAAAAGAAGTTACAATGATGTGGTTAACAAGAAGGTTTATTTTGATTTATATTTTGAAGATTAATCTTTAGAGTTTTTATTAGAGATTACGATCTAAATACTTTTTTTTTCAGAAATTATATATATATAAATGACGTGTCAATTAGGTAGGTATATGTACAATATAAATAAATTTATTTAAATACTTTAAGATTTTGTAAAAAAAATTAATTCTAAACGATGCATCTCTCTAAGATAAAGCAAATTACAAATAAAAAATCTATATGTACATTTAGTAACACAAATGTACTTAAAAATCGTTAATTAGCCACTTTCGGTTTTGTAGTGTTATTTAACAATGCATGCAACTCGGAAACATTTAATGTATCTACTGGATAAACTTAATAGCATTTAAGTGCATACAATTTTCGATTATGTTAAACACTGGAATTGCTGGCGATACATCCAAATTTCGAGCCCTAACTTACATACTGATAAGACAAGCATAATTCAATTACTGGAAGCGATAAAAACATACGATAAAAATGTTGGATCGTAAGTACAGTAATAAACGTTTTAAGCCAAATAAAATGGTAAAATATTCTGTAAATACCTACCAATGTCTACCTAGTAAATATCGAACAGTAATAAAGCTTAAATAAGAAATTGGGCTTTCAAACAGAAACAATGCATTTACGTGTTGAGGAAATCCTAAAAAGAAAAATTCAAAGGATGACGTCAAAATAATGCGGATATTTAACTGTTTAAAATACCTAGCCAAATTATGTGAAAACATGTTTATATCACGTTATGGCGTTCCCACTTAGAGTGGGATAACGGCAGGCGAATGATGAATATAACAAAAAACTGACTAATTGAATACCGACATATTACCTACTATGTTTTCAACACTATGTTTTTAATACTTATAAGATTATCAAATTAAGCGCAAGTCTAAAAACCAAATATTTATATCTAAAGGTATTAATAATTAATAAAATATAGAGGATTCTAATTCAAGGTAAACAATCAATTTTATTAACGATTAAGTAACTGCAGTAATTATCACAGATAGCTATCAATAGCATAAAATGTCACTGCTAGCATTGGAAGTGGGTAATCTCGGCCGATGATTGGTTAACGCGGCGGCCATCTTTGTTGCGCATGCGCTATAAATGGGAGCTCACATGTGACTGGATCATCTTGGACTATGTATATACAATGGAGGAACAAGATACGTTCGGGAACAAGAAAAACTTTTTAATAAATCTGAGAATTATAATTACTTAACTATTTATAATTCATCTTTAAGGAATAATTTTGATTATTTAAATAATATAACTGACATATGCAGTACCTACCTACATAGTTTTATGGTACAGACTAAAATTTAAGTACGCTTTACAAATAGCCTCGGGATATTTAAAATGTGTCCTTTTATTTCATATTAATAATGATTAAAGTATTTTAATTTTTTTATACAACACTTATAAAAGCAATAATAGAGAAACCAAAAAAATATTAAAGTTCTCCTAAAGAAATTTTAAGAGCAATTTCATTTATATTTAAGTATTGGGCTTAATATAAGTTACTATAAGTTAGTTAATATAAGTTAAGTACTTACTATAAATAACCAATCGATTTGAAAAAGAATTATTACATAGAAGAATAAGGTATCTAAAATGAGTATGGCCGCTATTTAAAATTAAATATCACAAAAAATTTATTGAAAATCCTATAAAGACTTCACTTGTATTGTATTTTGTAATATTATCAAAATGATACCAAATGTTGAGTACAAGTGCAAATAAATGTCAACGCTCTGTCAAGTCCGCCATTTTATTTTGAATAACACGTGGTGTTGCCAGCACCTGCTGATATATTTTTGCTTTTTATACCCCTTGAAAGAAACCGCCTGCCCGTTTCTGTCGCAGCGATAATTTTTATAATCTAGCATTAACAACAAATCATGAAAATTATCGCATTTAAAACAAAAACAAGTCGGTTATAGGCCATTTAGTGTAATTTCAGTGAGCTACGAGCCAGTTACTGTGGCAGATTGGCTTTGATTATGGGTTTCTTTACGTTTCTATTTTATTGATGGCCGTCATGTGCCAGGAAGGACGCGCCGCTTTAGATGTAAAAGTCTTTATGATTCACACTTTTCTATAATTTAGTTTTAGAGTTATTTTAAAAAACATTACAATCGTCTAGTTTTTAGAATTCCGTGGTGAAAAGTTTTTTGGTTTCTTTTATATGAGAGACGTAAAAGATACAAAGGTAATCGATTATAACGTGATGTGACCCGTATGTTTATATAATACCTAATCATTATGAATCGCGAAAGTTTAAAATCTACGTAAAAGATAGTTTATCGAGTACAACCACAAGGATTTAGATACGCATTCCTACTAAATAGTCGCGTAAAGGCTAATTATATTATAATAGACGCGTACTCCTTGCATATAGGAACTTGTGTACAAATTTTCAAAAACTTATTTTTTTAAAGATGTCAAATTATTTTATGTATTGTTACCGATATGGCGTGATGAAACGAAATAAACTAATGTTTATAAAGGTTATAGAATTATTGTATATTTTTTTTTTATCTTTAATCAATTATGAACGATTTCTTTAAAAATTATAATTAAGCCATTCAGATTGGAGCCATACGAATATCTAGTAACCAATTGTTATTTATCTAGATTAGTGCAGTAGGAATAAAGCCGCGAATAAAATTAACGATGCCATTGTATTCAAAACATACAGGCAGTTAAACCGTAATGTATTGTCGCATGCGAGTACAAAGTAGACCTCACAGGAGTTCGTGAGATATGCAAAAATACTATTACAATCTCAGTTATAACCTAGGTTAGTTCTGTTCTAATTTTCAGTGTATATTTGTATACAATACACATATATGTAATGCATACATGAACTTACACTAACACTAATGTATAAAGGAACATATACGATCTCAGAATGCACAATGTTAGTAACACGGGAGCCCTTGATGAGGGTAAACCTGAATTGACATGTTGTTACTTGTTAGTGCGTGTTAAAGCTTGTACTATATTCATAAAACATTAGTTTATATACACTGTATTCGGGTATAAAGTTAAATCTTTAAATTCTTTTACTTAATCGAGACAAATAGTCTGATAAATAAAATAGTATAACATCATAATTGTTAACTTAAAGTTGATTACACCTGCAATTCATATTATTATTTAAATATGAAGTTAAAATTTTGATAATTAATAGCCTACAAACATATCGAAATTATTGTTAATAATATACTAACATTGCAATTATACATGATTTAGCGGTTATATATGATACCGTTATTGACAAAAATGTCTAATGCTATACCTATTTGTATTAAAAAAAATTAAAAAGCGAAATAGTCACCTCTAGATAAGCAAACATGTAGAAAAAATATAGATATAAATATTTAGTTGTATGTTTTATTTTTTTTAGACCAAAAAGTAGAAAAATTATACGGTTATAAACACCTATTCAGCTAATATATTCGTACATGGTAATAGACTCCGTTACTTACATCTTCCAATTATTATAATCTGTAACGACTTAAATAAATTAAATGATAAAATTATTTTTTTATATTTTTTTTTATTAAATGAGAAATTAGTAAATTAAATGAATGCAAATATGAATACATAGTTATCGTTTTCCATTTCGTAAATATTTTTATTAGCCCATATTAAACAAATGCTTCACTATTTTGAACGCGACTTAGTAATGACTCCTGTAGCTATATAAAATAACGGTTTTTGTTTCATAGTAGCTAAAATTCATCGAAATGAAATGAAAATATTGTCTTCTTTGTCTTAACCTTTTTTTTTAAATACAATAAAACTTACCTAATCTTAATCGTTAATCTGTATAAATCTTAGAAACTATATTATATTTTAAAAACGTGTAAAAAATCTTTTAAAAGTTCAAGGAATAAAAAAATTTATATACTTCTTAAAATTTATAATACATTTTTAAATATATTAATTATTTGCATCGCTTGCAAGTTTTTTTTTTTTTATTTATTTATATAGCAATAAGTATTTAATAATTTACTGACTAAGGTTTTGCGGAGGTCTATAATACAAAAAAAAAATATTTTCCTATATTTCGCGATTAGAGAAAATCTAATGAATATAGATTGTACATTGTATACCTATATAATTATAAAAGAGTGTTTTCTTCTATGGGATATCAATAATTAAATAAATATTCGAAAGTGTAATATTTTGCCAAAAAAAAGTTTTATTTATATGAAAATAGGGGAAGCTCAAAAATATGTAGTATTTTAATTTTATTTTTTACATAACCTATTTATTCTGTATCAAAAATTTAGTTCAAAATAATTAAAACTTAACAGTTTGTTTAAACCAAACAACTATATCCCATTAAAACCATAAATAATTTTAAATGATGATAAATGCAAATATTGTCCAACTTTCATTATGTTATATGTAAATGATATTATTTTTTTATTCATCATTAAAAAAACTATTAAATTAGCTACATATCCATTCCTAAAAAAAGAACTATATCAGACTAATATAACTATTCAGTGTTGCTATATTCGCAAAAAATGTTTTTGAACCTAAAGTTATTTAAATATTATTCTACCGTTTTTTACGCTATATTTATATAACAGTTTTTTACGCTTTTTATCCTTTCATATAATTTATTTAAATTATTAGGTTGTTATTATAATTACCTATTTTAAATGTATTTATATATTAATTAATCTAATTTAATTTAATTTAATGTAATTTGCACCTTTCAACATTCTTTTGCTATAATCCGTTGCCCAAAAGTTCTCTGTAAGAGATTGCTTACAGCAATAAATTTGCACAATGTAAATTCACCGTAGAGCAGATATTTATATGACTTTTTTACTAAATTAAATAATTATTTAAATAAATAATTGTCCTAATTTATTTTAAAGTAAAATAAAAGTTAATGGTTTATATAACAAGATGTCTTAAGTTACTTCTAACATACCTACTATTTACCTACAATATGTTCAATTAATTGGTACTCAAATAAAATAAAATGTTAAGTTTACTTTTATCATAAACTTATTTAAATTATTTCAATATAAAATACGATTATATATTATTATATTGTTTTTATTAGTTATATTTTTGACTAATATACAACGAAACTCCAATAAGTAAGTCAATAATATGTTATTTATCACCAGACTAAGTCATTTTGAAAAAAATATATATTGCGTATCGTTTTGATTTAAATAAAGCAAGGGATTAAATGATTTACCTTTTGAAAACTTTTATCGATGTGAGAAATTTATAAATTATATTTATTTAATCGATAATAATTATTAAAAAATATTTATAAAATCAAAAGTAATTCATCGCGTTTAGTTATTAAGCATGATTTTATTTAAGGTAGTATATAAAAATATATAAATTATTAATTTCATATATACTTATATAAATAAGTAGTGATGGTATAAATATTTAATTATATACTATGTATAATAGTAAAATATTTTTATAAGTTATCTACACTATGCCGCCGTCGGTATATTTAACTATCGATTATCGATATATTTAACCTCAGACGATGTTAGTAATATACTGTATTATATTAACAATAAGAATTAAATTATGGCAATTATAATTGTTATAAAGTAATTATAAATTGGTTTATATCTATTATTAAGTTGTTATTCATCCGAGATATGGTTCAAATTAACTGTAAAGAATATTTAGTATCTCTATAATACATTATCTTTGCAAACAATATTGTTTATGCATATGTCTAATTAAATGTTTATACCAGCTCCATTGAACCAGTTTGTTATTTTATTTTATTGCTATTCTTATTAGATTTGTACATGTGTTATTTAGGTTTCTGTGATAAACATTTAACCTACTTACCTATATAAATTTTACTATCTTGTACTTACATACTTTAAACTCATCAATGGCTTTCTTTTAATATGGTTGCTAGATAATTAACAGTTTTGCCTACATATCGGTTTCGATTACATGTATTTAGTTACCTAATGAATATACATTATATATGTAAAGTACCTTTGAATGAAATAAATTTCTCTTTCAGTATTAATTAGACATTAGCATTATTCAACACCAATAAAAAAGATTGTATTACACAATAAAATTAAGATAATTTTCATGTATATGGGGCTGAAATTTAAAAATATAAAATAATTGTGCCTTTCTCTATCGTAAGAAGCTTGATAAATGAACTAGCCACCAGACTATAAACTAAAATAAATCCTTATTTTCTATATCCTACGCTACAAATTCTACAGAAATTTAAAAAAACAAAGATGAAAAGAAATTTGTCTTCAAAATGTAATTCCTAAGCAAACAAAGCTCGTTATCCGATCTGTATAACAAAATTAAAACTTAAATTTCAGAAAGCAAATCCGGAAGTGCTAAAAATGGGCGGCAAACGGGCATGCAGGGAATGAGTAAAGTGTTACCGGTGATGGACATCCACGGGTAGCGCGGTATGTCGGGCAGCGGCTGGGCGGAGGGCTGCGAGCACGCGGCGCTCATGGCGTCAACGGTGGCCGCGGAGGCCGCCGACGCCGCCGAAGCCGCCGCCTGGTGGTAGAACTGCGCCGCCGCAGCCATGCTGGCCGAGGCCGCGGACACCGCCGAGCCGCCGTTGTGCTGCGCGCTCGTGTGCAGCGCGTAGTTCACCATCGGGTCCGCGCCCACCGCGGCCGGGTACCGGCAGCTCTTGTCGTCGGCCAGCCCCCCGCCCGCGGGGAACGGCACCGAGCCCCCGAACTGCTGGTGGTGCGACACGTAAGGGTACATCCTCGCCGGCGCGCCCGGCGACGCCGACGACGACGACGACGAGCGCTGCGGGCTCCCGGCCCCCGGAGAGCCGGCCCCCAGCGCGGCCGCCCCCAGCCCGCCGGACAGCGACGAGGACAGCGACGTCGACAGCGAGGACGACAGCGACGACGACAACGACGCCTCTATCGGCGACGCTCCGGCACCCGCGAACAAGTTCTGGTGGTGGAACTGCTGGTGGTACTTAGGGAGCATGCTATCGATGATGAACTTGGAACTCATCGCTCGGCGGCGACGCGGCGCGCGACGATCGCCTCGCGGGAGATGCGTTTGTCGCCGGCGATTCGGATCGATTCTCGCGCGTGCACCTCTAGTATGGCCGCGGATCGTTTATGACCCGCGTATGAGGCTCTACGACTCAGAATTCCCGTCGTGGCGAGCGTTACCGCTGCCGCGCGCCGCACGCGAGACGGCGAACCGTGGCGCGCGCGTGCGAGCGGGACGCGACGAGCGTGCGGGGCGACGCGCCGGAACCATCGCCGTCTCATTAAGTCCTACCTGCGTGGCTTACATTAGAGAGAGATAAAAGCTATTCGCTAACGACCATTCCGCCGGCCATTGTTCGTAATGGTGCCGGGCCCCGCGCACCCCCGCGCGCTGCTCGTCTACGCCAATAGTGATCCGGTGCAGAACATTCACCGCCAATCACAAACCATTCCGGCACTTCTAGCTGTCAAATGGAATGGCTTTCAACAATAAAGCAACAGTAACTTTGGTTTATTTTAATTATTCCGTATAGTTTTACAATATTTTAAATGTATCATAAACTATTAGTGCGGCACGTAAAAACAAGTATTATAAAATTTACAAGAGAAAATGAGATTTTATATTAAATTCTATCAAAATTAATAAAATTCTAAACTTATAATTTATGATTATTGCATGTTTTAAGATATGACTACATAAAAAGTATAGTTTTAATACAATTAATCATTTTGTTCCTAATTAAAATATGAATTAATTATAATAATTTTACACACATTTCATACACCGTTTAAATTGTTTTAGCTTAATTTTTATTTTATTAAAAATAATGACGAAATATACATAATTTAAACATAATTAGCTCTTGACATGTTATTTATTGCTCGTATCTATTCATAGTTGCATTCATTATAAATATAATACATAGAAAAAAATTTCGCTCATAGACAAATTCGAATAAGAAATCATCAAACGGTAATAAAACCGAACAATAAACCCCAATAAGAATTGCACTGAACTGTGTTACGCCGACCACGTGGTCGAACTGGTATCGCTCATCCCTCTCCAACAAACAGTGTCCTTTCATTCACACATTTCATTCATCCTTTTAAGTCGTAACCACAAATAGTACACGTGGAATTGTAATCTTTACGACACATTAAATAAAACCTTTTATTGCTTGAGGTGTTTATTTATTTACATCACTTTTAATTGCTAGACAGTGTTTAGTGCAGGGTTTTTATAGGCTTAACTTGCCTTTTCAGCTTTATCAGGTCGGTGGTACGACGGTGTGGCAGTAGAACATTGCATAAGTATAGGTTTTATGTTGTTATTGTGATGTTTATGCCATAAACGTATACAGGGCCTGATATGGACAGCTTAGGTCATTTGTTTTATGATTGGGCCATTTTTCTATTGAGCATTAATTGATTTTTTTATTGACGTTCATTTAACGTACGTTTAAGGCGTAATTAAACTATAATAAAGATATAAGTACGCTTAAAAAATATAACATTATGGTTTAATGACAACGGTTAAGATTATTCTGTTTTATTTAATTTGTATAGATTTCTTATTAGGAATAGATAAAATATAATTAACTTAGTATGACGTTTGTTGTTGAAATTAATATAATAATTAAAACAAAATAAAAATGACAAATTCCACATACCTAATGTAAACTGAATGAGTTAAATGATTCTTAACATTCAATTAAGTAATATTTCTGATAATTATAAATTTTTTATTATTATTTAACTATGAAATGTAGTATTTGATTATATATTTAATAAGTAAATACTTTTGGATCCTTTATCGAATGCTTTAGCTCTTTCGGTTTACCTTTACAGAGAACAGCTAGTACATAATATACTTATATTTAAGCTATATACTGTTTTTTAATGGAACATTGATTTATATTTTTGGGATGTTTCAAAATTTGTTTAATTTATTTAAATAATTAAATAAGTAGTTAATTTTTTTTAAATAATTTCAATATTTTTAGTAAAAATATAGGTTTAAATATATTTAAAAAACAATAAATCTTAACTTTGTTTTTTTTAAAATAAAGTATATAAAAGTTCTATATAAAAGTTTTAAATAAAGTATATATCAGATTAATTGATTAAAGTTACTATATAATTTTTTTTTGTTTTTTTCTTAGTTTCTAAAATATAGATAAAAATTAAGTTACCTATACCGAAAACGTTCCTATTAACTCATGTTATGATTAACAATGGACTATAAGACTCATCATCCGCTTGCCCTTATCCCACTCTAAGTGGGGTCGGCACAACATGTTACAAACATGTTGTCGCATGATTTGGCTTCGTATTTTACGATCGGCCACCTGCCTGACGTCAACTGACCTTTGTCGAATTTTACGACACCGCGGTAAGAAATAGGGTGATCTATTTTTCTCAACCGCATACCACACGGTGGATCAACTTATCTTAGTCAAACAACTTATCTTAGATAAATAAATAAATATACGGGACACTTACACACACGGTCATCCGTCCCCAAAGTAAGTAACTTAATACTTGTGTTATGGTAGACAGACAAGTTGTGAATATATACTTATAATTTTTTTAAATACTTACTTAAATGCAAATATACACCCAGGCTTGAAGACCAACAAATTCATTTATAGAAAATATTGACCCTCGGCGGGCATCGAACCCGCGACCCGCGGAGCTGAAGGCAGGGTCACTACCCACTGCGCCAACGGGCCAGTCGACAGTCGAGGAAAGAGAAGAGAAAACTGAGAAAAGTCCACCTGATAATAAAAAGCATGACAAACATATTTGATAGCTTATATTTATAACTAATTTAAGTGAATTTTGTGCCAAATGAAACAAAACTTTATTTATTAAGGACTTAGAGCGTATTTTGTTTGCATTATTTTTAAACTTTGGTAGGGAATTTTGACGGAGTTACATAAAATCTTAACCACCTTATTGGTAGCAGTGACCGTACCTGTAGCTCCGACAGACCTAGGTTCAATATTTTCCAAAAATAATTTCTGAATTCAAAAGTACCTAGTAATGAAATTATTTTGCTTTCGTAAAGCAATTTTGTCGTGGAGCCTATATACAGATGATGGTTCGGTTGCCGGGCGATACGATCGTTGAGATTGTCGTAGTGAATGTGTATAGTTGTGGTGGTGTTTTGTGATACGTGTGGTAACTAATCCTGCATGTATAAGGTATGTCAAAGGTTTTACTTCCTGTAATGAACATTACAAAGATGTTCTAAACGAACATAGATTATAGCAAAATAACTCTACCTCTTTTGTATTATGCAATGTAAATTCCGCAAAGTAACGCCTACTCTTATAACTTGTATATTCAATATCTCATTGCTTGAAACCTATCATGATCCTTCTGTCCTTATCCCACTCTAAGCCTATAAACCTATAAACATAAACCCTTATAACCCTATAAACATCTCATATGTTTTGGCTAGGTATTTTCCGACCAGCCGCCTCCCTGACGTCAACTTACCTTAGTCGCCTATTGCAACATCTCGGTAAGAAAGAGGGTGGTCTATTCTGCTCAGTCGGATACCACACGGCGGGTCGACTTACCTTAGACGCCTTTTATGACACCTTGGTAAGAAATGAGGGTGGTACTATTCTATTCAGCCGGATACCACACGGCGGATTAACAAACACGGAGTATAAATAGAACTTCGAAATGATTCCTTGAAAGCTTAGCATACAGCAAGATAAGCTGCAGACCCAGCTGGAGCAAGCTGGAGAACGCTTTATTTAGTTTATTTAAAACAACCCCCTTAAACTCTATTCAAATTCAAATTCAAAATATTCTTTATTCAAATAAACTTGTAAACAAGTGCTTTTGAATCGCCAACTCTACTGCTGGTTCGGAAAGCTGTTCCTACTGAGAAGAGCCAGCAAGAAACTCGGCGGTTGCTCTTTTAAAATACAATTCTTATGACTAGTTACATTTAGTCATTACTGTCTTGTTCAGGGACTAAGCGAGCGATAACCACACATTCTTATGTTCAAAGTAATCCTCAACAGTATAGCACGATTTCTGGATCGGCCTCTTTTTAACTGGGTTTTTAAACTGATGTAATGGCAAAAATATACATATATATCTATATATCCTAATTGCTCCAAGAAGGCATGAATCTTTCAAAGACTGCACTTGAAAGCAAAAACACCAAAACAAATCCAAAGCACTTCGCGTTCATGAAAATATCTATATTCTTTATTACCAGCCATTCCCCTAACGCTCGCTACATAGTTTCTCCGCTAATCATTAGTAAAAAACCTGAGAATTCACAAACAAGTCATAAAACTTAGTCTGTGTTTGATTACACGCCTCATAACTAAAACGTTATGTGCCGATAAATAATTTACTAAAGACAGTGTGTAAAAATTCGCCCGTAGGCACCAAAGAAATGCCGACAAGCAATGATGGCCTGTTTTATAGGGGATCAATGTATAGGAGCCATCTCGCAGCCACAAAGTCCCAGGTGGGAGGAGCAAGTGTCCATCGTAAAACTGCTCAACTCCTCGGAAAATTTACAACTATCGCCCGCGAGATTTAACGACCAGTTTATAGAACCGACGCTTTTAAATTCGATATAAACTTGTTTTGTCACTTACAGTGTTCATCAAATTGAGAAACGACTGTAAATACGTCGGGAGTTGCTCTCGTTCAATCGTTATGCCAATTTGAATTTATTTGACGATAAAAGTTAGAGGAAGTGATTAATTTTGGACGAAAACAGCATTGAGGATTAGTATACATAGAAAAATTGTGAAAAACTAATGTCTCATATACACTTTTAAGGTTAATCATTATCCTCCTGCCCTTATCCCACTCTAAGTGGGGTCCGCACATGTTACATACATGTTGTCGCATGATTTGGCTACATATTTTACGACCGACCGCCTGCCTGACGTCAACTTACCATAGCCTTATTTTACGACACTTCGGTAAAAAAGAGAGTGATCTATTTCACTCAACCGGATACCACACGGTGGGTCAACTTACCTTAGTCGCCTTGTACGACACCTCGGTAAGAAATGAGTGTGGTGTACTCAACTCAGCCGGATAACACACGGCGGGTCGTACCTTAGCCGCCTTTTACGACACCTCTGTAAGAAATGAGGGTAGCCTACTCTACTGAGCCGGATACCACACGGCGTAATAAACTTTTAAGGTTAAGTTTAAGGTTAAAAGCTAAATAGTCAGTTAAGCAAGGTTTAAATCTCGGTATCTGCTTTTAATAACGTAGGAACTTTCTGTATCATTCCTAATATGTTCATATTGCTCGTAAATCGTTACACATGAGTAACTCATTCGTGCTGCTTCTATTTATCGATCTATTAGTAATAGTTAATCTCATGTTAAAAATAATAAATATTTATGATCATTATTTATAAGCCCTTAGGTTAAAATTTATATCTATATTACTGAAAATGTAAGCGTTTCTTACCTTTTGAACTCGTTAAATTTCACCTGAAAGTAAAAAAAAACAAATTGATTATTATGCTTTAATGTTTACACGTATTTTAAAATGTAATAAAAGAGAAATATTTTAATATTTTAAAAAGAAATAAAAATCCTGGGCACAATATGTTTTAATCATGTCGTCACATGATTTGGCTACTTATTTTACGACCAACCGCCTGCCTGACGTCTACTTACCTTAGTCGTATTTTACGACATCTCGGTAAGAAATGAGGGTACTATATTTTACTCAGCCGGATACCACACGGTGGATCAACTTACCTTAGTCGCCTTTTACGACACGTCGGTAAGAAATGAAGGTGGTGTATGTACTGAAACAGATACCACACTGCGGGTCAATTTAGCTCAGTCGTCTTTTACGATACCTCGGTAAGAAATGAGGGTGGTCTATTGTACTCAACCAGATACCACACGGCGGGTCAATTTAGCTCAGTCGCCTATTACGACACCTCGGTAAGAAATGAGAGTGTCTATTCTACTAAGCCCTATACGTCTCTTTATATCACACGACAATTAATTTATTTATAATTTTCCGTTCCATGATACTAATTTACATTTATTTGTGTTTCCATTCATCTTAGTTTGTAAGTTTCTAACTAGGTAGCAATATTTATTAAGCTATTCCCGTATAAGGGGAAAGTAGGAAATTTTAATTTCACGTCTAGAGGCCGGGGGCGCGGAATTTGTGTGGCATAATAAGTGAGATTGTTGCGAAATTTGCTACAAGAAAAAGAAGGAGGGCTCGCACCGTGCTTGCTCGTGAGGACTAACGTGGATTTCAGTTTCGCTGGAACTTTTGTGTTAGATCGAACTTTTATATATTTCTGTATCATGAAATATAAATATAAATATATGGGACACTTACACACACGGTCGTCCGTCCCCAAAGTAACTTAATACTTGTGTTATGGTAGACAGACAACTGGTGAATATATACTTATCTTTTTTAATTACATACTTTAATACAAATATACATCCATGCTCAAAGGTCAACAAATTCATTTATAGAAAATGTTGGAACTTGGCGGGAATCGAACCCGCGAAGACAGGGTCACAACCCACTGCGCCAACGGGCTACTCGGAAATAAAGTTAAGTATAAGAAATACTTATTGTTGACTAGACTAAAATTTAAATCAATAAAATAAAGGAATTTCCCCACGTAAATTCCTTTATTTTATTGATTTAAATTTTTTTCTAATTTTAATTTTCATAAAAAAGTTATTGTGAGCTATAACCATAAGAGAGAGAGACATGCTGTCGCAGACTTTTTGGTACAATTTTTGTATATCTACAATTCTATAGTACATTACTTTAGTATATCTCTGTTCGTTTATGCGGCGCACGCGACTAAAGCTCCCAGCAGGCGAGTTTTTTTTACAACCGCGTGATTTCTTTAACACAATTAACATAAAACCGTTTTTTTCTACTAACTTAAACCTTCCTGAAGAATAGCACTATGTTTTAGTAAAATCTGTACGGAAATTTATAGAATAATTTTATATATCTTAGACGTGATCCATTATCATAAGCCACAAGCATCCATTTACAAAAAAAATATGACTTATATTTAATAAAATAAATATTTTAGCCATTTAATTATAAATAATATTTTCCTGATGTTAACATTTATTTGGGAAACATACAGAACTTAATAAAATCTCAAAACAAATTCAAATATTGTTCAATTATTAAAACATAATACAACAAACAAAACGCTTTTTATTTAAAATTTCATATAAAACGGTCAACTAGTACATGGTCAATTACTAGTGCACTTATCATAGTACAAATAGGTAATTTTCAATATCATCATATGTTTTATCTTTACAGATAAATTTAAACTAAATAATAAGAAAAATAAAAATATATATACATATATTTTATTTTTTATACACTGGAGTGGAATCGAAACTATCGATTCCACTCCAATGAGGTACTTTGCTAAAAATGTGAATATTAAAACTCGGCGATGCTTCTGCGCTCGCCCGTCCCGCCCGGTGACGCTTTCAAAGCCGTTAGGGCTACAGCTAACAGCATATAGTCAATTCGAAAAAAAAAGAATATTAAAAAAAAGTATATCCATTCTATGCTAGCGGCAGCAGCGGGCGCACGTGTAAGTGGCAGCTTCAATATTTATGTGCAATTTTTCCAACGCCCTCCTGCCCCCGCGCCGAGCCTCTTGATAAAGGATGCAACGATCCATCCACACCGGAATTACTTAATAATATTTGCTATTATAAATACTAGTACAAAACTTTATAATTCAACAGAAAAGAACGAAAAAATTTGATAATTTTTGCTTGAATTTGTTGTATATGTAGCAAATTAATTTGACTCTTAATTTAGTAAACAGCAACGCAGTAATTTCAGTAAGATTTATATGGATAGTCAATGGCTGTCATTGGTTTATGAGGAACACTGACCTCTATAATCTTTGATCTCATTACCACAGCTTCTTTTAACCCTTTTTGTATTACCTACTTAAGTACTTACTTCTTAAAATTGTACTTCGAAAATCATGACTTTCTATCAAAATATACATTCTCCTGCCTTTATCCCACTCTTAGTGGGGTCGGCACAACATGTTATAAACATGATGTTACATGTTTTGGCTATGCATTTTACGACCGGCCGCCTGCCTGACGTCACCTTTTACAACATCTCGGTAAGAAATGAGAGTGGTCTATTCTACTCGGTCGGTTACCACACAGTGGTTCAACTTACCTTAGTCGCCTATAATGACACCTCTGTAAGATGTAAGGGTGGTCTATTCTACTCAGCCGGATATCATACTATTATAATATACTACTTATTCATTAAGTTACTATTTGACTTAAAGTAAAGTAAAGTAACGGCCTATTACGGTCCCACTGCTGAGCACAGGCCTCCTTTCTCCATTTTTGGAGAGAAGTGCTGGTTTCCCTCCCGACGTTTTCCTTCTCCGAAAAGCGCGTGATAAATTTCCATTATCATTTATATACATAAATGTTACCAAAAAACTCAATGGTCTCACTGATCTCTCACAGCTTACTTTAAATTAATAAATCTCGTATTTATTGTTTCTTTTTTAAATGTTCATCACTTAATATATATATTCCGATATACAAATATAAGAAAATAAATAATCTCTAAACCTTAGAGCTTAAATCCTGAAAAGGAATCTCGAACCATTTTATAATATAACTATGCAATAATCTATTTTGCTAAAATTTGAAAATTCGTCCTGAGAAAATGTGACGGAAATTACCGTGGGAAATATAAAATCAGTACTTATAGATAAGAGCGAATAAATCAAATTGATTTATATTAAGATATTTTTATGGAAATAAATAATATGAAATTTAAATTTAATAAGATACGACTAATAAATATAATTATAAATATATAATAAATAAATAAATATGTATATGGGCCACTTACACACACGGTCGTCTGCCCCCAAAGTAAGTAACTTAATACTTGTGTTATGGGTGAGAGGCTTACTGGTGAATATATACATATGCTCGAAGAACCAACAAATTATAGAAAATAATGGCCCTCGGCGGAAATCGAATCCACGACCCCCAGACCTGTAGACAGCATCACCAAGGAGCCAGTCAATTAATTAATTTACAAAATCATTTTCTTAATTAATTCAAATATTATTTATATGATACGATGTCTTTAAAATAACGAGTCATAGGAAGTTAAATATAAGAATAATTTTATTCAGGCTTTAAAAAACCAACAAATTCAACGTCTACACGCAAGAATCTAATAAAACAGTAAAAATAATTTGAACACGGTAAGCAATACAATAACTATCATTTCTTCATCTACACAGAGCCTGGTATAGTAATATTATTCAAATAAAAACAATTTCAATTTGTTCCCAAATTGAAACAGAGAGCAGGCGGCGTGTTATTACATTTGGGCGGAGGTTAGCTCCGGTAGAGCGTGTAAAGTGCCGATAGAGCCTTCCCGCCCGGCCCTCTCATTGCCTATAACACCGGCTTTGGGCTTTCCTCAAAAGCCTTCAAGAACGCCTCAAATTTAGCGACTTTTCGCTCTCAATACTTTTACGCGACATTTAGACTGTGTATGCTACACTAGATTTTAACTTCGACTTCATTTTTTTATAAAAATATAATATTGTAATCATACTAATACTATAAATACGAGAGTATGTCTGTATGCATCGTATTTATTCACGGCTAATCTACTGCATCAATATTGATAAAATTTGGTACAAGTAAAGTTATACAGCTAACATACCCATGGAATAAAAAAATCTCTATATTCCTGTACAAAGGAAAGAAACACATATTACATGATTGAATGTATTTAAACGCTAAATTGGTTAACGGATGGTTCTGTCACTCTATATTTGACATTTCACATATATCTTATTTAGCAAAACGATAAGTGATGTATATAATAGACAAAGTAGGGACAGACATAAGCATGCGGCTCCTGCTTTGCGCTTTGTAAAAATACTTAAGTAAGTCGTTATGGGTTTGAGTATAAGATCCTATAATAAAATTCCACTATCAATTTTAGCTTCGCCATTACAGCAGTTTAAAAACACTGTTAAAAGAGAGCATACAGAAAGCCTACAATACTGTTGAGGATTACTTAGAGGATAAGAATGTTTGGATATAGCTCTCTTCGAACCTTTACAGGAAAGACTAAATGTAACTAGTATTGAGACTTATATTTTAAAAAGAGCTACCGCGAGTATCTTGCTGGCTCTTCTCCGTAGGAACAGCTTTCCGAGCCAGCAGTAGAGTTGACAATTCAAAAGCACTTGTTTACAAGTTTATTTGGATATTGTATTTTTATTTATTTTATTACATACCTATTCAAACGCTGTCAAAACGTGTGTATTTATGCTTAAGGAGTTTACTTATAAGTGAATTGTTACACTTAACTTATATACTAAGCATGTTATAATTTATAGTATTAGTGTAAGCAATTTGTAAGTGAACCTAAATAAATAAATAAAAAAAAAATAAAATTGGATATTGTCTTACATCGCGGATTGTAGCAAAATAATATTTTCATTGATTTTGTCTGTTGTCTGTTTCTCATTTGTTCTCTTTTCGACAGACAGCCATCCGTGTATATATTTCCACTATATATATGGTGCGGAGAAGTCCGTCATTTTTCTCGCTTTTGTGCCCGAATAGACGCAGTTTACTATAGGCGTCCATACGCATGAACATAACGGTTCGCCGTGCCGTTTCCGCACAATAGGGTGATAGTATGGCGATAATCAACGTAGATATTTCTTATTTAGCGGTACATCGCTTTCATGTTTTCTTCGAAGCTTTTCCCAACCAATCAAAGTTTTTTCATGTATCTTTCCGTGATAACATATATATTACTGAATTTAATTCATATGTCAATAATTATTTTGCTGTAATCCGCGATTAGAGAAAATTTATGTAATGTTATAAATACGGTTCATAATATGCGTGTTCAAAAAAATTTATGCTGAATTCGTAAACCGTATGCTCTATTAACCACCACCGATACAACATTACACAACAGGCACTACACACATTCACTATTACCATCTCGACATTTTGGGATTGTGATAAAGTCAACATCTGACGAACAAGTTGACTAACTGTGAATAGTGATTATTAGATCAAAAGTATCTAGTGTTAAAGTTAGTGACTTTAAGTGATTTTAAGTGAAAGCCTAATAGCGAGACCACGGTCTTACTCTTTCGAGGGGGTCATGGGTTTAAACCCAGGCCAGGCACCAATGAGTTTTTCTGTTAAAAACTTACATGTCTAATTGGTGATTGAAATTTATCACACGCTTTTCGGTGAAGGAAAAAATCGTGAGGTAACCTGCATATCTCCGGGCAATTCTAGGGGTATATGTAACCTACTTATCCGCATTGGAGCAGAGTAGTAGGTCTTACCATTACTCTACTATAATACTGTACTAATAATATTAATAAAGCTCGAAATCTAGATAGAATTCTAACAAGATCAATAGGTTTCATAAAATTGTAGTACAAATCACACTTATAGTATTAGACGTGTGGTCTACTCGTCATTATAGCGATGCCAATGAGAATTAGATGTGAATCAATTAAACACAACTGGAAAATATTTGTAGAGAGTGAATAATTTCATTGTTTACGTGTCGTCAGTTTTATAGCAGACTTAAGGTAGTGGACGTATAATAGACTGAAACTATAAAAGTTCAGTCTTACTAAAGTCCTCCTGCCCTTATCCCACTCTAAGTGGGTTCGGCACAACATGCTATAAACATGCTGTCTCATGATTTGGCTGCGTTTTTACGACCGACCGGCTGCCTGACGTCAACTTACCATAGTCTCAGTCTTACTAATAGATGTTTAAAAATACTAAATAAATCATAGTAGTAGTGAAGTACTATAAGTATATTTATGCAAACGTGGTTTATCCCTATGCGTGTTTTCGATTCTACGTGGCTACATTTTATTTTTTATTTTTTTGCCTAATTTATAACTCTTAACTTTAATTCATCATCATCTTCGTACCCTTATCCCGCTCCAAGTTGAGTCGGCACAACATAAACATCTTTGGCTACGTATTTTACGACAGGCCGCCTACCTGACGCCAACTTATCTTAGTCGTATAAAAAAATTAAAATTAAATTAAAATTCTGCTGATAATCGATTAAGTTAATCTGGTTAATCTGGTTACTCACCTATGTTTCTACTAAGATCTTCTTATATAATAACTTAAGCTATAATCGAGGCGTCTTTACTAAGCCGCATAGTCGATTTGCAGTAAATTTAGAAAACGACCTTAGACTTCGATTGTAGCTAATTACTACGTTATTGCCGAGCGATTTACTTTCTGTTGAGATCGTAAAACGAAATGAAATGAAATTAAGTATAAGAATAGTAGATTATGATACTGTTGCATAATAAGGGTTCTTATGACACGAGTTTTTTTTATAGTATCACACGAGTGTAATAAGACCAAGTCATGTACAGTGTCATACACTACTTTATCTACTCTCATACTATAATACGTAAAACAATATTTTATAATTAAAACCAAACTGTGTTTAAATATTGAAAAGATTATAAAAATGTCAAATGTTAGCGCCAAGGCGCAAACATTGATAGCGCATGCGTTGCCGCGGAATCGTTCATTGAAACCTTTTTTTTATGGTAGAGGTTCAACCTCCTTGGTCCAGCTGGAGGTATTATAGGTGTATCGTTATGATTAAAAAGTTATATTATGATGCAGGTGTACAATACAAGACCTGTATCTTAATAAAAAAAAAATATTTTTATATTTTTGGCCTGTACGTAATGTTTGTCATAAGAATTTTGGTTTCAGTTTTATAATCTTTGTATTATAGTATCAGAGTAGATAAATATACTTATACGTAAAGCATATTATAAAATTGAAGATTACTTGAATGATAAAGATTCCTGAATTTGTAAATCGTTTAAGCTTCATACAAGACTGCGATTTAATAATCTGAAATTGAAAGTTTTAAAGATTAACCGCCGAGTTTCTTACTGGTTTTTCTCAGCACAAGCAACACTCCGAACCAGTTGTACCTTCATTAACCATATAGATCCTTGACTATTCAAAAGTGCTTGGAAGAGTTTATTTAAATAAAGATTATTTTGATTTGATTTGATAACTACTGTCAGCTTAGCATATTTATATAGACCACGTCATCAGATGAAATAGACGGACAGATAGTTTAGAAGCTACAATATAATTATTTTGCTATAATCCGCAATGCTTTGCGATTTTGTCGTGAGGCCTATGCTCCTGATGATACTTTGATTTCGGGACGAAACGATCGTAGAGATTGTAGTAGTCAGTTTGTGTAGTGCTTGTGTGGATTGTGTTGTTAGTGACGGCTTTTGGGATACGAGTGATGATTTCTTTTCTATGTATATGTTATGTGACTATTGTCTGCTTTATACACTTAGCATTACATAGATTCTCTTAACAAACGCTTAAGATTATAGCGAAATAATTCTTTTGTAACTTCACCGCCGTGTGGTATCCGGCTGAATAGAATAGTACCACCCTCATTTCTTACTGAGGTGTCGTAAAAGGCGACTAAGGTAAGTCGACTCGCCGTTTGGTATCCGATTGAGTAGAATAGACCAACCTCGTTTCTTACTGAGGTGTCGTAAAATACGACTAGCGTAAGTTGACGTCAGGCAGGCGGCCGGTCGTGAAAACGCAGCCAAATCATGTGAAAGCATATTTATAACATGTTGTGCCGACCCCACTTAGAGTGGGATAAGGGCAGGAGGATGATAAATTCTTTTATAACTTAGTACTTTGTCATAGTAACGCTGCAAAGTAACGCCTGATTCTATAAATCATTTGGATAGATAGTTGTCAAGCTGAAACCAATAATAAATATCGGCCATGCGCACGAATCACGTGGAAAATAAGTACGTCTGACTGAAAATATTTTACTAGATATATATCCAGAACGCGGATCGTAAACAGGTGGGTAAAAATAGAAATACTTTGGGAGTTTTACGTGGACGCGTGTTTAAAACTGAATGATCTAATGCGAACCGCGCGGTACTTTCAAACTGTTGTTTTTGAATTTGATGATTCAACGAATTGAGATCTTATAGGAAATTATGACTTTAAAATCTCTCTTGCGGATGTACCTGATTGGAAAATATATAAGTATTTTCATATAGCATGAGGAAATATGTCTAATTTTTACTTAATATTATAACATTTTATAAACGTCTATTTCATCGGTAAGAATGTTGTCAACCCTGAAGTTTTTATACTTAAATATTGTGTAATTTAAACACTTATAATCTCACAAAAATTATCTTCAAAAAATACGCACAATCAAATGCATTTTCCAAATTTTATTTTTTATTGGTGATATTATTTCACATTTAAAGTAACAAAAATTGTTATTATAGGTATAATTTATATATGTACTGTAAATGTTTTTTGTTACTCCCATTAACCTTGTAATCTGCCTCGTCTAGCCATTAGGTTGGTAGTCAAGCGGTTTTGTATTGGCGTGCATGGTATACGGCCAGTGGACTATCCATTTAAAAATTTAAAAGTTACATCCTTGGAGATTGGTTTTTGGTGGGAGGAAATTCTGTGGAGCTCTCCTTTTAATTCGTTTGAAAGTGCCAGCTCTCTTCATCAAATTGCAAACAAGTTTCTTTGGATGGTTTTCTATACAACAAGAGTACAGCTTTCAGGAGAAGGCTCTCGCCTGAAAATGCAGTATAAATATTTTATCTGTTACTGTGGTGCCATCTCTCTATTAATTCCAAAACTAACCACGGTTTACTAAGCTTCCACAACCGTCAAAGATAACAATGTTAAAAAAACCTGACAAATCTAAAGACAAAATTTTAAACTGTTTGTAATAAATTAAAATGATTCCAAATAAACAGTTTTTTGACACCTAGTTAAGGCTTTTTAAACTACTAACGCCATCTGCCGAGGGGTTGAAATATTACATACTAAAGTTACGCGTTGCATTTTGTGCATGCTACGCCATGAGTACTTTTCATTTCAGTTTTAAAACTCATTGTAAATATATTGTTAAAATGAAACAAACAAATAATTATGAGGACTGTTATAATAATATTGCTGTAAAAAATATGCTTGCCATGCAGAGGGTTTGAACCTGTGAATCTTTGTCAAAACCAAGGCTTTCGCCTTTTCGGTATAAACATATTTATGTACTTTAAAGGAATGATACTCTACGTTTCATCTCTACATTTCTTTTCATTATAAGTAATGAATTGTTTTTTTAAATTCTCATTATTGCTTATGGAGAGGGCTATGCTCGGAGTTTCTCTAAAGGATCGAATCCGGAATTAGGTGATCTGACAGAAAGCTAAGGTGATCGACATAGCCCAAAGGATTAGCAAGCTAAAGTGGCAGTTGGCTGGTTACATTTGTCGCAGAACAGAATTTCATACAAACGTTCAACTACTAGTGCATGGTCAATTCCTAGTGCCCTTACCTTAAGTAAAAACCACAATATTATTACGTCTACCAATACAGTTTTGACATAGAAACATGTTGTTTCTATATCTGAATAAACAGGTGTAAAATTAGAAAATGCTTGATTGGTAAACTTATTAAGCTAAAATTTAATTTTTAAATATTAACAATAAGATCGCCTTATAAATTATCTTTTTTATACTAATATATTAAATAATTAACTTGCAATTAAATTTGACAAGAAAGTACCTTTATAAATAGTTCAATATTTAAATATAATCATGTTGAGATTATTAGGGTTTTATGTACTAGACATTAGACAATCTATTAGGAACTATTAACTTAGCAAAGGTAAATGGTTGATTAAGTTTTATATTCTAGACTTGAGACAATATAGTCTATAAAAAGTTAGTACAACAAAACAATTTAGCACGTATATTATGTGCGCTGCTTTTGTTCAAACAGAGCACCTAAGACGTGCCTATCGCTCACATTGTAGTGTAAAACGGCCAGAAAGTATACGACTATGACTAAATAAGCGGAACTGGCTCGAATACTTACCTTTATATATCTTCACGTATTATTTATCTATAAAACGTCAAGTAAATAAAAGACATTATGTATGCTTTTATATATTTTGTAACAATATCTTTATAGATGTGATGTCAATTGTTCTAAGACTAACATTACCTATTGTTTTAATTACACTTCTGTTTAAAAAAAATTTTTGAATTATATAATTAAATATTTGCATGTAATTCAGAAATTTTTATAGTACCTAATCATATTTTATCTCATCATCATAAATTGTCTCACTTCGTAGTTAGCTGGCAGAGATCTCTCAAAGAAATAAGTTGACCTTCGTACACTTTTATTTATATTGTACATGTACCTACCTAAATAAATTTTCATAGTTCATATATAAAAAAAAAAAAATAAAGCTGGCATTAATATAAACTACAAGAGCATCCAAATTTTATAACAAATAAGTACCACCAACTGACGTCATTTTTGAAATTACTTTAAACAATTTATAGTTGAACGCTTTATTATCATGTCAAACTTAGCATAGATGTATTAATGATTATGAAGAAGGTAAGTATAAAATAAAATAACTGCAGAGGTTATATTAATACAGCGCGATTTGAATTAATTAAGGATCTTGCATCAAGCAATAAATTTCGATGATTTTTATATATTTTATACTCACTTCGTAAGATAGGCAAAAGATTGAACTAACTATTACTGATTATGTTGAAGCAATTTATTTACTTAATTGTGTAACTAAGTAACCTCGATAATACCTCCTACCAACCATTTTACCATACATACTGACAAGATAATTTTTAACATGTCTATCGTGAGGTTATACTATTTTTATAGGAACTTTATATATCAATTTTCTCTATATTATGTTTCATCTATACGAATAAATAAAGCTAAAGAGTTTGTTTGTTTGTTTGATTGTTCTAATGCGCTAATCTCAGGACCCACTGGACCAATTTGAAAAAATCTTTGAATCTCAGATAGTCCATTTATTGAGAAAGGCTATGTCACATCACGCGAATACGAAAACGGCAAAATTTACAGTTTTCCTTGCGTGCGCAAAGTAAACGGTGAAAGTTATCCAAAAATCATGTACTACAAAATTGTTCCAAAAGGTTCTAAATAAAAGACCGCGACAGCATATGTCTAGCTTTTAAGGTTAACCTAATTTAACCATTTTTAGGGTTATCAAAATAATATATAACGGTTTAAATTATTCCACGCGGGTGGAGCCACTGGCAATTGCTAGTTTATTTATAAACTGAAAGTCCCTGAACGTAAGACCAGTATAAAATGGGCACGTGCGTAATATATCAATAGTGTATGACATTACAGCCTAGATAGTAATCAGTTATGAGTCGCTTTGTAAAAAAATCACTATCAAGATTTCAATTACACGGTGATTTGACGCGGGCCCGCGTGTTACGCGCACATTACAGTGCCTAGGTGCCGTGTAGCGTTCCGTACACACCGCTTTGTCTAAATAATGAATCCATTCTCACGTTCTTCGCTGATTTACAACCCCACACAGAACCGCTATAAGACTCCGTAATGACGCCTACCGCAGCCACTTTATTTTTGGACCTTTACATTTTTTTTTCACACGCGACGATTTAGAATTTTTATCACGTAAATTTTCCGCTCGAAAGGGAAACCCCTATTGTCATTCGGTACGTAGAGGCCGTTTCCTCACAAACACGTGTTCGATGATGTTTATATACTTACGTATATAATGGAGTTATTTCAGTCACGCAATTCTGTTTCGGTGAGTTTTGATTTTCGTTTGCTTTTTGTTTCAACGTATTTTCGTAGTCTACGATAGCTCAATTAAGAAAAAATTGGAGATTGACATGAAAGTTGTGTAGAAAGTTAGCAGACGATAGGTATTTGCAAACTTTGTCCATATCAGTTTACTAACAATAAATCAAACAATTCCTTTCTTTATTTTTTTCATCACATTTTTCTGGAGTAGAATATGAAATGAAAATAAATGTATGTAGCACAATGCAGAATAGGCTTTAGACTCAGCATAATACTGTGTGCCCCGATATACACAAGTGTGCCCGATAGCACACAGAACTGATTTTCAGCTAAGTTAAGAGTTAACTTGAGAGTTACGTCACGGACGACGGATTGAACAAACTAAATCAAACTAATATCTGGTTCAATATCTTTTTTCAGTAATATCATACTGTTTGACTTGGTAATCTTTTGTTTCTACAAAACTACAAGAAACCACAAGCCTTCGATAATACAAAATAATTTTCTCTTTATTAACCAAAATTCTATCGTATCGTACAAATTGTCACTAAAGCAATTGTTGTGTACTTTTTTTACTAATAGAACAAATGTTATTAAAATATACACGTTATTTTTGAAAAAAAAAACCATTTACCGTAACGTCATATTTTACCACAATTATAAAGGCAATATTACCTTGGAAGAAAATGTCAACATCGAGTCACAGCGCCTCAAGATGTTATTATAATATGCTAATTTAAGTACATGCAAAATTTCAGTTTTCTGGGTCGGCTAAGACTTTTAAAGACAGAGGAAACAAAGAAAACTTGAATGAAAATGTCTTATAAACATGAAAACTGTACAAAGTCGTACTGGTGTAACTATGTAAACTTTTTGTGGTAAAAATAAAAATACAAATATTAGTACAAAAGAGTAGCGTGATGCAGTCGAGATATAATTTCATTGAGAATATTTTCTCTAAATATATTCTTATAATTTTTGACACATACGACAACCACTCCGTAAATTATCGAAAATTTACGGAGTGGTAATCATCGTATTTGCCTAGCTAAAATGCAGAACTATGTATTGTTTAAAAAAACCTTTCAATGCTACATTTACTAACCTTATTGCCATTACAAGTTTGTACAAATTACTCGCGTTCTAATATATCTACCTCATGCAATATCTCATCTACAAAAAAGGCAACACTTTATAATTAAGTTATGAAATGTACATCATAAAGTTCATGCAACCTCATATTAAATTAGGGATAACATGAATTTTAAATAAATTAATATGTACGTTACTTTACATTTGAGCTTTAAATTGAAATCAATCTGGCCTTGCAAAAATAACTAACAGAGTTAAATATAACATGTCCTTAGGTACCGGAAACAAGAGTAATTGAGAGTAATGTGGGTGTCTGAAATACACAGTGCACTCGGCAATAAGTATGTCAAGACACCGACATCGCAATAAATTAATAAAGATCATATGTACGATATATTACACCTGTTTATATCAAGTGGAAATATTGTGTGCTTTTTATAAATATTTCCATAAAAACATACATACCTGATAGTATAAAAATGATAAACTAGGCATCCTTGAGGTTTCTATAAAAACTTATATGCTTAATTAATATTTACAGTTCATACGTTTTGCAAGAAATCATTGTGAAGAAACCTAAATTAAAAAAAGTAAAATCTCTGGAGAATTTCCAAGATATGTGTGACCAATCTAACCTTAATATCTTTCCAATCCTTCTTTCAAAACAAGAAAAATGAGTGCATTTCCCAACAGTGGGATAGTAACACGCTTTTTGTTTCGAATACATCTACGTATTCTTAAGAAGTTATAACTGTATTTCAATATTACGGTAAGAAGTTTACGACAGATGCTAAGCTGAAATAGAAGCGTCTACTTTTACATTTTTCTATTATTAGTAAATATTACTAAACTGTAAGTTTATTAAAAATGCAACTTATTAAAAATAACATAAAAATTGTATTGTTCACGTCAATCATGACGCATTTATCATTGAATATATTATTTTAAAAAAGGCGCGAATTATAAATTATTTATATTTGATTTACCTGTTTTTTAAACAAATAAAATATATTATATCTAGTAAGTGACTTAATATGACAAGAAAAGAGTAAAAGACATAAGGAGATGGCCACATTAGGCGGGAAGTAATGTGCGATCTCTTATATCTCCAACCAGTATCCATTATGTTGACTGTATACATTAGAACGAGGTTGTCTAAGGTGAGATAGAGAGTGGAAACATCATGCCTTAATTAACGTAGTTGTATATAATGTGGTATATGTCCATTCTAGGCATACAAATATGGTCAATTTACAAATATAAACAGTGGTCTCTAGTGGTTTTGTAAAAGGTAGATGTATTAGTATTGCCGAGGTTTTAGGCCTTCTCTCAGATTTACTCACAGTTTTGAAAACTTTCAGTTCAGTGTACAGATACAGCAAAATGTAGTGAAGTGTAACAGCAAAAGTATATTCTGAAAGAACGCTTTTTTCATATGCATTTAACTTTATTTAAATTATATTAAAATTCTGATTCACTCTTATATCTATATTACCAAACGTAATCATTGTACATTCTACTCAAAAATAATCACAAAATATAAATATAATTTTAAAAGCATTAAAAGTTATTACACTATGGATTATGTTGTAAATTCTTTGTAAATTTTGTAATCAAATTAAATCAATAACAATCTTGACAACTGATCTTATAAATTTTACATATTCAACTTTGTTATAATTTTGCGATGCGGCCATAAAAATAATAAAACTGCGTTACGCGAGTAAGATGTGGTCGAACCTTATACAAATATAGCTCCCTCATTGCAGTCGGGTTGACGATGGGTGGCGCATTGTTGCAAATACTAGCAGCTTTGTTAGATGGGGCTACTGTATTTTACAATTTTGGTCTTAGTTTTGCTTTTGGTGAATAGATGGAGCTTCTGCACGCGTCTTATTATATTACGTCAACTGAAATACGGCTTCGGAGGAAATTTTGCCAACATTAGAAATTTGTACCATATAACATTACTTTTTGCGAATTTAAATTTCCTCTAATCCTTTTTATCATATGTTCCTGAAACTCATCATCCTTCTGCTCCTATCCCACTCTAAGTGGGGTCGGCACAACATGTTTTTCACTTTCATTTTCTCCTGTCGCTACTCTGGTGCTACTTACTTATTTATATGCATTTTATATGCATATCATACTTCACACAATCCAACCATCTCTTTTTCAGCCTCCTAGTCAAACATCCATTCAAATTTATATTTAACACTATATTTTTCAGTATGAAGGTAATTCATGTTGTCACATGATTTACCACACCGGCCACCTGCCTGACGTCAACTTATCATAATCTTATTTTACGACACCTCGGTAAGAGAGAGGGTGGTCTATTCTACTCAACCGGATACCATACGGCGGGTCGTCTTACCTTAGTCGCCTTTTACGACACCTCGATAAGAAATGAGGGTGTTCCATTCTATTCAGCCGGATACCACACGGCTTTATATGTTCCTGAAACTAATACATTTAATGTTCATTCGCCTGGTCTGTGATTTAGTAATGACCACAAAACACGCACATATTAGGATGTAGTTTTGTGTAGTTCCCGCTTTTATGTTTATTTTTATATTAACCAAAACTATTTTGTAAGATAGACGACATTGATTACTTTTTGATATACACTTAATTATAACAGTGTATTTTTATCTAGGTAAAGGATTTCCTTTTTTAAACTCCGCCTCGTTTATTTAAACGAAATATGTCATTTGAATAGAAACAGACTATTTAATGATAAAATATATATTCAATGGAACGTGAGTCAGTAACCTTTGTTATATGTGCACTAAAATATATCAACTCACTAGTCAATTATTAATAAACAAGACTAGAATGGTAAGATAATAGACTACGCAATAAAAGTATATTTAACTTTAAATATCTAGGTATTAAAAACCATAAATATATATACTATTTTTATACCTATAACAAAAAAAATAAAACCTCTGGATATATACTACTACAATTAGTGCAGAAGAGTCTAGTCTTTGAATAAATTACAAAAGTTTGAGCTTAAGATCGCATGACATTCCATAGAATTGCAAATATACATTTGGCATAAGTTTCAAGAAAACCTTGAGAGCCCGGAGCTTGAATCCTAGAACATAATCCTTGCTAACTATCCTTAAACGCCATTAGCACTTTATTTGATACACTACTATTTACACCCGTGACTTCGTTCGTAACTGCTTTAGTTTTAAAATACCTTCAAATATAAACTAAGCTTTTTTTCCATGTAGTCCGTTTTTTGAGTGTAGTTCAGAAAAAAGGGAAAAAAGAAAAGCTTTTCTTTTTTTTAAGCTTCAAAAGGCATATTTTTTAATATTACTCTGCTGAATTTGCCTTAAAAGCGCAACAGACATGTATTCAAATTCAAATAATGTTAGTAGGGATATGAACTATTTCTACAAGAATCTACTTAAATTTTTAAAATCTTACCGTAGTATAAAGCATTAAAAAACAAAATAGAGGAAACCTATATATTATGGGATTTTTTCATGAATTGTCTAATATCTTAGAATAGATTGGGCGAACGCGGAAAATTCCCGGAAAGCTATGTGGCAGAAACAGCTTGCAACTTAAATCATAAAATATATGGCTTATAAGTTTTATAATTATTAATTCTTATTTAAAAAAAATATATTATAAAAGATTTCTAGCAATTTGGTCTATAAATTATTAGTATACTTCT
Organism: Morpho helenor; assembly: GCA_029227775.1. Classification (NCBI taxonomy): domain Eukaryota; kingdom Metazoa; phylum Arthropoda; class Insecta; order Lepidoptera; family Nymphalidae; genus Morpho; species Morpho helenor. Next base: position 6,694,705 of record JARGCU010000020.1, read on the forward strand.
TATAAGCCAGCTCCAGCTAAGCTAAAATGCTTCTGTTAGGAGTGGGTTCAAGTAGTATAATGGCCGGAATTCGAAACCACGACCTCACGATCGCAAGTCCGTTACCCTAACCATACCACTACCGCCGCTTAAAAAGGTACATTATACTACGTGTTAAAATTTACCGTTTAAAGTTTCTACGACAAGTAGAAAACAAATCACCGTTATGCAAACAATGAGTCTTCAATTGGTCGCGTTGTTTCAGTATTATTGTTGTCCCGTTTGTTGGGAAAGGGTTAAGCGGACAATACCTATTGTCCCTACACCTTCATGTTCTTTATTGACACCCCGGTGGTTAATTACCGGTCAAAACAATATTTTACCGCGTTCGACTTCACTTGATACTTATTTCGATGACTTTCTCCATATATTCTCATTTTACAATCCCTAATAAACCTATCAATTCGTACATTAGGTAAGGAAAAGAGAATATATTAACAATAAAAATGAATTAATTTTTAGCAATTAATTAATATCGATATCGCAATATCGATAATCTATTTTAAATTATCTGTGGCATGAATACAGCGATTATAGAACCAACTAAACTTAATCAGTTTTCTTAATAGTAGCTTAAACCTTCATCGATAAGAAACTTATATAAAATCAATTTAAAGCTCGAGCTGTACGTTCATTTGTAGACACAATGAGGACTTTAGGGGTTATATTTCATAACTTATAGCTTTTTACCTTCTTTCCGTGGCTCGCACATTTGACCGACGTTTCCATTTATAATTACATGGGATGGAAATCGATACCTTATATAATATGAATTTTCTTACCTTTTTACTTTCTCTTCTATCTCTGTGTGATTAATCATTAACAGTTAAAAGATTTAATACATTTGAATGCAGTTGCGTATTTTAAGAGTTGGTATTATAGGTCTTCCAGGTAATACAGGAAATGCGAATAAGTATTAAGATTACAGAATTATTTATTAAGGCATTTAAAAACCTTTAATGTCAGTGAATTTATCAGAAATAGGATAATAAAAACTGAAACAAAGATTTCTGACAAATATCCAGACGTGTGGCACCAACGTTTAAAATAAGGACTCCTGTTGATATTTTGGTCGACAATCTTCAAATTTTAGTCAAATTTGTCAGTCAAAAAGTCATTTCAAAAGTCAGTCAAGTCAAATTTGGTAAAACCTGGATAGAAAACATTGTTTGTGAAAGATATTCTAGAAGATTGATGTACATCCTTCTAGAATACATTTCCACAAACAATGCTGATAATATTTTCATGGTTATAATGTTTAAAAATCATACGTAGCCATTCAAGTTTTCATATTCAGAAGTTTGACGCTCGCATGATATTTTTGTAATGATGCGATATAAATGTACATAATATTTTCTTATCACCTAAAACTTGAATAAAAGATAATACCTTAAACATTAAACCTTCCTTTTATGCAATTAGTATTTATATTAAATTAAGTATGATATACTGCATAATGGTTGATGTATATAGTTTCGTAAAATATTATGAAATATCACATATGTGAGTTACTTATGCAACTAAAATTAAAACGTACAAAGTACAATGTAGCAAACAAAATTACAAATATCATAAAAATGAGTCGCCGTATACAAATGCTTGTATACAATGCAAGAAAATTGCACAACGAAAAACCATAACACCATCTCACTGTTACCCAATCCTTTGAGGTGTAATAAATATTTCTGCCAGTATCATTTCAAATCGTACGATCTGTAGTGAAATATCGGCCTTATGCATCAGACAATAGACTACCAATTTAATTGTAAGTAAATATAAAGGTATGTACTTAGAGAGTATTGTTAAAATTGCCCTTTAAAGTAATTACTGGACAATGCGGCAAAGCGAAGGTAATAATCATAGGGTGCAAAAAGTCGGCTCTCCTCAGTTTATCTTTGCTTGCAAAACTGTTCGTTAGAAGTTATGTTAAAGTGTTGTGCTTAAAATATATGCATAATCGTGAATATGTGAATTTAAATGCACTTATTATTTGTTATATTGACTGAAGTTTGTGTTTAGTGTGGCAAAGTATTTACAAAAAAAAAATACTGCTAATCCATCTCACGTTTTTCAGGGAGTACTTATAATTAATTTATTTGTAAACTTGTAATATAAGTCAGTAGTTTATAAATGATATCTTATCTGATAGTTTGGTGTAGCTTAAAGCGGAGCCCGATGTTTAAGGATCGGTTGAAACTGTCACCAAGAGTTCGGGGGTCCAAACCCCAGGCTAGAACGTACAAGTTTTCTATAAAAAACTGATCTGCATTATTGATGTAATGTTCAATTGCGCTTTAGGTGCCATGCGCTTTAGGTGATGATGTCATGAAGTTTAGGTTATAACTTATAAAAAATAATTTATCGACCTGGTGCTATCCAATTGCTGGACATAAGCCTCGTCTCTCCGTTTTTAGAGAGAAGGATTGAAGCTAAGACCTACCACGTTGCTCCAACGCGGATTGATAGGTTACACATATACCCAGAATTCTCTAGAGATATGCAGGTTTCCTCACGATGTTTTTCCTCCATGAAAAGCGTGTGATAAAATGCAATAATTGATTAGATACAGATCAGAAAAAGTCATTGGTTGGCCTGTCCGGGATTTGAACCCAAGACTCCTCGGATGAGTCGCAATGTCTCACCGCTCGGCTATCACAGCTTGTAGTTCATTATAACTTTTAGTAATACTAAAATAAATTAATTTCTATAAAACGTAAAGTTTTACGACAAAATACTTTTCAAAACTTTGTCTGCAATCTTAGTTGGTTCTATTATCTTAGTAGGAAATATCGTCTATTCATTTATCATTCCCAGTTATCTATACTAATATATAAAGCTGAAGAGTTTGTTTGTTTGATTGATTGCTTGAACGCGCTAATCTCAAGAACTACTGGACCGATTTGAAAAATTCTTTAAGTGTAAGATAGTCCATTTATCGAGGTTGGCTATAGGCTATATAATATTACGCTATGATGAATAGAAGAGGAGCAGCAATAAAGAATATTCTGTAAACGGCAATTTCTTGCATGCGCTGAGTAAACGGTAATAATTATTCAAAAATCATGTATTAAAAAATTGTTCCCCTCTTAAAGTTCTAAATATAAGTCCGTAACAGCATATGTCTAGCTTTTAAGGTTAACCTACTTTAACCATTTTTATGGTTATCAAAATACTATATTGCGGTTTTAATCTTTCCACGCGAGAGGAGCCGCTGGCGATTGCTAGTTTTCAATTTTCTACATTGTACCTATATAAAGCGAAAGCAATAATAATGTGCATAAGTGTCATTGTATATAGTGAAAATTTATGTTCAAGCCAACAGACAAAGTAGAAAGTATATTTTCAATACAATCGAGTCACATTATCGAGTCACATTACTTAGTGACCTATTAGAAGGGCGACTGCATTAATAGATTTACTGTGGATAATGCAGTATTTTAGCGGAAAGCTATTTTTTTTTCGAATTTACTGTATGTAGGGCTAACAGCCCTAACGGCTTTTACAGCGTTACCGGGACGGGCGAGCGCAGAAGCATTGTCGAGGTTGCGAAATGCGAAGGGTAGAACACAGAAGCTCTACTAGCGTCGGGGAACGTTGGTGCTAATCATACTAACGAACCTCTAGAATAATACAGTAGAATGTTATACGTACACAGAATGAATTTATTAGTTGTTATCTATAATAACTAACGCTACATTGAAAACAAATCAACGTTATCATAATAAATTTATTACGGACTAAGTAACATTATCCAAACACAATTAAAGAAACATAAGTGCTTGTATTTCTTCAATTTCAAAACGATATTAATTTAGTATGGCGCTTAGATATCAATAAAAGCATTTCTGAGGTTTCGCCGCCATAAAGTGTCCCATAAAAGATTTTATAGTCCATACGTACACACATTAAACAGATAGGAACAACAATAAATCATCATTAATATACGTTATAAACAAAACTCGGGCAGAAGGGTTTATTTGCGTAAATAAGTTTACGACATTTATAACCTTAGTCTCGCAAATTTTATCAATATATTACATTTATTTAGTTCACATATGATTTAAGCTTCCTATCACGGAGTATATATTCACCATACATTGTTACTATCGCGAGCAGTGCAGTAGAATCCCGGTTTGAAATATTGCTTTCAGTTATATAAATAAATATGTAATCGAGGATTGCTTAAACAAGCAGAGTATTACAATAAGAATAGTACGGCAGTATTTAAAAAAAATATAAATTAATTAAGTTGTTTAACGAATCGGTGAGTTATACATTAATAGCGATTTCTAAATACTATTTAAATAATATTGACCTTTCGTATACTCTTTAAAAAACATGCTGAGGTTTGAAAATGTTAAGCAGAAAAAGATAATTACAATTCAGGAAAGGCATATATTAATTAACACGTCAGCATTTAACAAATAAGGTACGGTAAAATTAAGAAATTCACCAATTGAAGAAAACAGTCAAATGCCTTGCATTTATGATATTTTATTAATATCGCATTGTGTGGTATCCGGCTGAGCAGAATCGAACACCCTCTTACCGAGTCATCGTAAAGGGCGACTAAGGTAAATTGACCCGCCGTGTGGTATTTGGTTGAATAGAAGAGACCATCGTCATTTCTTATTGACGTGTCGTAAAAGGCGACTAAGGTAAGTTGACTGTGGTATCCGGTTTAGTAGAATAGACCAAATAGACCAAAAAAATAATTAACAACGTGTAATATTAATTACAATAACTCGAGTTTAATTGTAACCATGTCTCAAGAGTTACCATATCGCTTATTTTGCAAATCGATGGCTGGGTGTGAAACGTAAACACATTTACCGCCCGACTGTACCGTCCGTCCTTTCTCTGACATTATGGCCGCTTCCTTACAAAGATAGTGCTCGTGTCATTATTTAACGTATATTTACGATACGTCGCTGACCGTCTGCTACAGTGGACGGTATATGTACCTGATTATCTGTCTTCTACCTGACGTACGAAATTATGACATGGCTTAATTGCAATAATTTTTAAACAATTATGTTCGCATGCATACTTATGATGAAGATAATTGTAAATTATTTATAGAATTAGGCGTTACTTTGCGTAGGTCAAAATACAAAACTAATCATCATCTTCCTGCCCTTATCCCACTCTAAGTGGGGTCGGCACAACATGTTATAAACATGCGGTCACATGATTTAACTGCGTTTTCACGACCGGCCGCCTGCCTGAAGTCAACTTACCTCTGTCGTATTTTACGACACCCTGGTAAGAAAGAGGGTGGTCTATTCTACTAAACCAGATACCACATGGTGGGTCAACTTACCTTAGTCGCCTTTTACGACACCTCGGTAAGAAATGAGGGTGGTACTATTCTATTCAGCCGGATACCACACGGCGCCCAAATACAAAACTAATGAAAATATTATTTTGCTATAATCCGCAATAAAAGAAAATATACCTATGTAATGCTAAATGTAGAGTGTACTATTCGTTCTGAAGTCATCGTCATAGTCATCGTCAGGAGATAGACTCCACGGAGCGAAACAATTTTTGAGATTGTGGTGGTGAATGTGTAGTGCTTGTGTTTTGTTGTGTTATCGGTTTCGGGTAGTGCATGAGTTCTTACAAATGCTGCATGTATCAGGTATGAGAACGAATAGTACACTCTACATTTAGCATTACATATATTTTCTTTTATTGCAGATTATAGCAAAATAGTATTCTTATTAGTTTTGTAATTGTTAATTTTTTAAAGTTGGGTATTTCATATTTTCGAATATCTAAAGGCTATCGGCGACTAACACCTACTCATGTTAAGGGGAAATACTGAGCTTGATAATGTAGAGAATGAAGATAGAGACGTCCGGTTGATTACATCCTTGAAATTAAATACTGACTTATTGAAACAAACAATATAGTACAATTATATATTTGTGCCTTTTGCAGTTGAGACCCTAGGGCCATAGAGACAAAGTGCAAAAATTTTTTAATCCGTTTTAACACCTCGGTTAATTACCTCTTCAGGTGACAAGAGGGCTGGCTCATTTTTCGCATAAAGAATCAGCTTAGCGATACAGCGCGGAAACGCTGCCAGCATTCTTGGGACCGTTCCACGTGGGTACGATTTGTATAGTCCTAGCGTGTAAGTAGTTTAAGATCGATATAACTTGTACATTTTTGCTGTAAATAAAAAAAAATACAAACTATCATTTAAATTCAGTTTTAAATTATCAGTACCTGAATTTGAATAATGTGATATTCCTAAACAATTTTTGCTGTTACTTACGTTTATAAGTAACACGGCAAAATCGCCGATTCAGCTAAATCGGCCATTTTGCCATATAAATTATTGCTGCTCCACTATTTATCTTAGCATAATGTTATATAGTCAAAAGCCTTCCCGGATGAATGGACCATCTTACACTTAAATAATTTTTCAAATCGGTCCAGTAGCACCTGAGATTAGCGTGTTCAAACAAACAAACAAACTCGTCAGCTTTATATATTAGTATAGATTTAAAAATTCACGACGCATAGCATATGACTCAATTGATATCTTGACATCTATAATTCTTGATTCTGCCATTTTAAACAAACGATTTGTGATTTACTGAATAAAGAAAATTTATTTTATCTTGTAGTTATTAGTGATATAACTCATGTGACATAAATGATAAATATTTAAAATGATTTTTCACATTTGATTTATAAAATGTTGGATACATATTGAAAAGTTAGATATAAACACCTCTTTAAAATAACATTGGCAGTTCCTCTGGTTCTTTAAATGGGTATAGGAAGTGTTGATCATTTCCCATCAGGTGACTATCAGCTTGTTTAGCATTTTGATAAACAAATTACTTTTCTTTCTACTTTTAAACCATTGACCGCATTTTCTTAAACTGGCAACCTTTTTATCATATAATTATTGCATATCTAAACGATTATTTAAAGAATGTCTTTCGAAATTTAGGAAGTAGTAATTTATATTAATTATATGAAGAAAATTCAAACAAATTTTTGTGCAAATGAAGATGTTCACTTATCTCCCTATACCTACCCACCATCCAATTTAAAGATTATGAAAAATTTAAATTACGCTTAAGATCCAACGATGAAAATAATGTTGTCACGTCAAAAGTATTTTTATAATAAATAACTACTAAAAATCCTTTCCTTCAAAATTTATTTGCCTAATCCGTCCCTTACATTGTTACAGTACATTAAATCTTTTCCCACCACACTATCACAACATTGACCGCCATTTTGAACGTCCAGTATCGTTTGGAAAGCAATAAATTTCATAATCTTTTCATTTTGTTCATTTTTCTTGCCCTATCACATCATGAGATTTCGCGGAAGTTATTACAAATATCAAGCATATATTTTTTATAAGTTCAAATATAATATGATTATATAATAGTACTTAGTATAATTATATTAGTAATATTTGAAATAATCTTATAATTTAATATAGTATTTTATACTTCGGATATTTGAGGTTTTACTTAATGACTTCTTTCAACGAATGACTCTGAGTCATCATTCACTTAGTCACACATTTGCAACATTTATATAATGTTATGGCTTAATAATAAATAACATCGACAATAAAATTGATATTATTTATATAATTAGTAGCCTTACATTACCATAAAAGAAACGATTTATATAATTTATAACAAATCATAATTAGAAAAATATATTTTAGTATTATATTTAATAATATGTGTGCTTAATTTATATTTTTAATTCGGTTTCTGTGAAAGAAAACATTTGGAGGAAAGGATTTAAAGAGAATTTCTAGGAAATGTATAATCTGTTAATACTATTAAAAACTATACAAAAAGTGAAGTAAAGTAAAATTAATAATTGAAGTCGATAGGCGAATTCAATTTCATTATATTGTAAAATACGATGATTTCGATAAAACTGTGGGATCAACCTATTATATTTTTTCGTTCTTATTATATTACAATTTTGTTTTGGCGGTTATCACCCTATTTTTGTACATGTACAAAGATAGGGTGATATCCTATCGGTATAATGTTTCTTTGTTCTATGTAGAAGTTACACAGCGTTTTCTCTTCCGTACAGATATATTTTGAAAGAGTAATTGAAGAACACCCACCTTTATATGTGTACATATAATAAACTTAGTTCATACGAGCGTTGTAACAAAGTTCATATACTAGTTTCCCCATTCCCTATTGAGGGTCGGAGATGGCACAAAACCAATTCAAAGTAGGCAATGAACTGGTTAAAAAGCAAAAGTTTCTTTCAACTTTTATGTAGTTGAGCCTTTTGCTTGCTTGTTTTTTAACTACAACTTTTACGAGGGTTAGTCATGCTGCAAAAACGCCGTGTATAGGTATCCGGCTGAGTAGAATAGACCACCCTCATTTTTTACGGAGGTGTTGTAAAAGGCGATTAAGTTAAGTTGACGTCAGTCAGGCGGCCGTTCGTAAAATACGTAGCCAAATCATGTGACAACATGTTTGTAACATGTTGTGCCGACCCCACTTAGAGTGAGATAAGGGCAGGAGGAATGAAATGAGTCATGCTGCAAAAGGGGTTGAGTTAAATTGTATTCCTGAACATATAATTTTTACAAAATATTTTACATCCTAAAGGGTTATCTGGAAATACTACGCATAAAATTCTTAGTAAAGTAACTTTGAGGTAAGTTAAAACATAGGTATGTGTTTATAAGGAAACTTCATCATCATCATCTTCCTGCCCTTATCCCAGTCTAAGTGGGGTCGGCACAACATGTTATAAACGTGCTGTCACATGATTTGGCTGCGTTTTTACTACCGGCCGCCTGCCTAACATCAACTGACCTTTGTCATATTTTACGACACCTCGGTAAGAAAGAGGGTGGTCTATTCTACTAAACCGGATACCACTCGGTGGGTCATTTTATCTTCGTCGCCTTTTACGAGACTTCGGTAAGAAATGAGGGTGGTACTATTCTAGTCAGCCGGATACCACACGGCTGATTTATAAGGAAACTTATCATTACTAATTGTGATTTGTTGGAAGAGCCGTTAAGAAGGAACTGACAGACACGTTTCAAAACATCTTTTCAACCTCAAGCTTTAAATCTAAAAACTTGTGCACGCTGAATAAAAATACTCGTATCATGAAGAACCCTGTATATCCAAGAATTCGCAATAAATTCCATTTTGACTATAACAGTGCGGCGGTGCGGTTCTATGAGACAAGAATTTGAACTTAAGTTTGAATTCTCTCTAGGAGAAAGGAGTTTTTTTCCAGCAGTGAGATAGTAAAAAGTCTTAACTATTGTTTTGTTACTTAATGAGTAGTTTCTCATTATATATATTATATGAATTATTTTTGCAATAAATGGTCAGAGCAAATCCAATCTTGTTGGTTTTCTACGGTATCTAAGTGGAAAATAATCGCTTAGCCGGCGCCAAAGCTTACAACCGTAGTTAGCTAAACAAACGGTATCGTATAATTTAGTATGTAATATACAGGTAACTTTTATATAAGTATAATTAAATAATGTAAGAACAATAGAGGCTAGAAAGTTAATGCACATTTAAGTATTCAGTACACAGAACAATTCAGAGAGGTGATTGTAGAAAATTGGAAAAGTTCTAAAACAGATAATGTTAGCTACGTGAAGGTTCGCGACGACCTTAATTAGTGGGCCCTCATTAAATGGACTATTAACAAACATTCGCCAGTTTGACCCCACTTTAATAGAAGACAACTTTCTTGTTATGTGCTGTGAAGAATTTTAATTTTATTGTTACATGGCGACATTGTTCACGTTGTTTTAACGTTTTCTACGTTATTTATTCTAATCATCATCCTCCTGCCCTTATTCCACTCTAAGTGGGGTCTGAACAACATGTTATAAAGATGTTGTCACATGATTTGACTACATATTTTACGACCGGCCGCCTACCTGAAGTCAACCTACCTTAGTCGTATTTACGACACCTTGGTAAGAAATGAGAGTGGTTTATTCTACTCAGCCGGATACCACACGGCAGATCGACTGACTTTAGTCGCTTTTTACGACTTCTCGGAAAGAAATGAGGGGGTTGTATACTTTTCAGCCGGATACTACACGGCGTTAAACAAGTCAACAAGATTCTAAAATAGGTAAATAGACTATGTGACTACATGGCTAAGAGCACAGGTTTCACAGTGATTTATTTAGGAGCTAATTTAGTAGATAACCCATCTACTACTTTCACTAATGGATAATAATATTATATAGTTATAATATTTACTAGTAGTACATAGTTGCTTTCCTTATAGCAACTTATAGCTTATTGCGTTATTTATAGCAGTATTAACTAATATAAATGATATTTCTGAACTATTAATCAATTAGACTCACATGAATGTATGAAAATGAAATGTAAATGAGTTTTTGCGATACTGACGAGATTAGAAGTAACTATTTAAAATAGTGATAACACGCTAAATAAAGAATTTATAATCTTATAAAATTTATCATATTTTAAGTCAAAAGTAATAAAAAAGTAAATAATAAAATTATTTTGCTATAATCCGCGATAAAGTAAATAGATAATATATATGATGCTAAACATAGAGTGGATTATCCGTAGATAGTCCGCCTACAAATGGACGAATTTTATTATTGAATTGAATTTAATGGATGTATTTTATTACTCCGTTTTGTGTTATATTCGTAGATCTCCGCAAAGTAACGCCTAAAGTACGTTAAATCGTTTTTTAATCATTTTATATATCTGAATAAAGTAATGGAAATAATGTAACGGCATACAATATAGTTCATTAAACCGAAAACTTAATTCCTAATGAAATTCACATAAATGACGGTCATTTAAGTCGAAATAACAATTACGTACACAATAACTAGGAGGTGTAAGCACGCGCATTGTTAAACCTGAAGATCAATTTAACTGATAAGTGAAATTAATGTGTCTAGTAATCGCTGGCATTATTATTTAATAGCGCTATTATTACGTAAAACATGACATGTGGCATAATTTCTTTATTTTTAGTTGTTTTAAATGGTAAACCTTATACTTCTTCTGTTTAAAAAAAATTAAGTAAGTAGCGGCCTGTTACCCACTGCTGAGAATAGGCCTCTTATCTCCGTTTTTGGAGATAAGGTTTGGAGCTAAGACCTACCACGCTGCTCCAGTGCAGATTGGTAGGTTACACATATCTTCAGAATTCTCTAGAGATATGCAGGTTTCCTCACGATATTTACTTTCACCGAAAAGCGTGTGATAAATTGCAATTATCAATTAGACACATAACTTTTAACAGATAAACTCATTGATGTCTGCCTGGGGTTGAACCCGTGACCTCCTCGTAAGAATCGCACGGTGTTACCGATAGGCTACCACAGCTTGTATCTCTCTTCTGTATAAGAGATGTGTAAAAATATTTTAAAATTTATTTATATACGTTTTCATAGTTTATGTTACCGAATTAATATGCCGCCAAGATGTTTGAAATGTGTCAAGATGTCGAGGTAAAACGATGATGATGTTAAGCTTAGAAAATGTTTGTTACGTTAGGATTATTTTTCAAAATTGTTTACACGTTCTGTGCTCTTTTTTATCTAAATATAGAGTCTCTGGGCCTAACTAAAATATCCAAACATTTTTTACAGAAAAATGGTTTTGACGTGACATAGCGAAAAGTTTCAGACATCTTCATCTCACTTTCAGGCATCATAAAGCAATATGTGAATAAGCAATCTAAAGTCGTTATTTCTTACCGATGTGTCGTAAAAGGTGACTACAGTAAATGCCGTGTCGTATCCGGCTGAGTAGAATAGACTACCTTCATTTCTTACCGAGATGTCGTAAAAGGCGACTAAGGTAAATGCCGTGTCATATCCGGCAGAGTAAAAACAGACTACCCTCATTTGTTACCGAGGTGACGAAACAAGCGACTAAGGTAAGTGGACGTCAGGAGTCATAAAAAATTGCCAAATCATGTAACAACATGTTTTGAACATCTTATGCCGACCGCACTTTGAGTGAAATAAGGACAGGGGACTGATGAAATGATGATTTATATATGTTTGAAATATCAAACAGTATATATATTTTTTTAAGTAAGGTAATTTTACGTTTCATCACTAAGTGTTGAGGTTACACTATGTGAAGGTAGTTCAGGCAGCTTGAAATTTTCTTCATCTCTAAGCTCACTCTCGAGTAACTTTCAATTACACCGCCAGTAATTAAGTGCCGGCAGTAGACGGCGACGAACTTCGCTTCTATTAAATTGCTTTACTTTTATCGCTTATGGGATCGACTTAATTTTTGTAGACGTTCGTACAACGTTCTAGAGTCCTTTCGCTTGGATTTCCACTTCAATTTATTTTGGAATTTTAATACATTTCAGTTTTGTTTAAATGTCTTATTAGGCGTGAATAAAAATGCCATTTTTATTAACATCGTTGTAATAATGCAAAGCGATTGTGCCAGATTAATTTAAGATGGTGTAAAATATTTTATAAATTAATCTTAATATATGTTAATACTAGCTTTTACACGCTTTTTCGCGTGGTCTGTTGTCACGTGATAGGTTGATACTGATAGTAGATTGCGCTTTGCAATGTTATCCTATTTTTGTAGAATTAACAGGATTTCTATAGCCTATATGTGTGCTAAATTACATCGATATTAGTGCAGTGAATTCCCCGTGAAATAGTTACAAACATACATCCATACTCACAAACTTTCGCATTTATAATATTATTAAGATAAGATAAGTAGGATTTGTCATGTAACAATAAAGTTTACATATGTAAACAAAGTAAAACGGCTTATGTTTGCAATTCATAATAAAAACATAAAATAACATTTGGCAGTAGCTTTCTTCAAAACATAACATAATTGATGTCGTCGCTTAAATTGATTCTTGTATACGGTAATATTTTTAAATTTTATATAGATGTAAAGAAACTTAAGAATTAAACAAGTTTTTATGATAGGTAAGTATTTATTATATCTGACCAAAAGGACGTTCTCCGTATGTACAAGGTTTCATAAAAAGCGAAGTTGACATACGGTTATTACACAAATCAGAAGTTTCTACAAATATGATTGCATAATTTATTTTCCTTAAAGTAATTGCTTAATTTTAACTGTGAAGCGCATAAAATGAGCAACATATCTGCTTGCCAGATTAAACTAAAGGTATATATAAAGACGATTTTAAAGATTTTTTAATTGAAAGCGTGTCAACATCCTATTACATCCGTAATGTGTAGTAGGAATGACTCTTGACACAAACTTTGGCCTTGCATAGCAGTTTTAATAGCCACTAATGGCGTTTGTAATTTGTTAATGCTATGCGTGTAGAACGATGCCTGTATACAATGCGGTTGGAAAAGTTGTAATTATTTTTAGAACATTTTTGTGCTATACATTGAAATTCTTTCCACCATTTTAGCAGAATTTTATGGAAGTCAAATCACTGTTCCCACTTATTTTATATAAATCTAAATTATTAAGGTTAGAAAAAGGTAGACAAAAAAAAATTCTGCTACCTACTTTTTAAGGAGATAATGCGAAAAGTATATTTATGGACCACTAGGTTTTATATTTGTTGAAACTAAAAATAAGTAAATCTTAAAATCATCGTCCTAAAGTACTATAGTTAATCTATACTTATTATAAAACCAAGTCCATAAAAGCTATCTGTATGTGATCGATTTTCTCAAAATCTACTGAACGGATTTTTGTTTTTTTTTTCACTATCAGATATTGAAGTTCTTTTGAAAGGTTTAAGTTAATAGTGCATTACGATTTTATGTAAATTAGGTTAAAGAAATGCGCCGCGTAAACCAACAGTAAATAAATGCACTAGAGAATTGTAAATCTACAAAATTCCTACAAAAAAGTCCGCAACAGTATGTGTCTATCTCTCACGGTAAACTCTCGATAACTACTTTAATTTAAATATTTAATTAAGTATCCAGAATAATTATAAGATTTCCACACAGGCGAAGCCGCAAGCACAGGTAGTACTAAATTAAAAAAATATTTTATAGACGCTTATATTCTTTCAATAAAGCTTAAATGTTTTAAAACGAACGAGAACATCCTATACCGATTCAATACCATATCTAAATTTATGACGCTATAAAAAACGTATGAACATTTAATTTTTCACACGTAACTGATTAAGCTATCAATGGTATTAATGATTGCCGATTCGTTAGTCTAGGTCTCCGTAATCCATAAATTTATTTTTAACTATGTTATATACAGTAGTTTGAAAGTAATTTGATTCTGTAAGTGCTTCCATAGGGTAAGTTTACCCTAATTTACGCCCGCGCTTAAGTTAGGAACTTGAAAGCGATTGTGTCGAGCGGCATATTGTCGTGACAGATTTTAAAATATGCTTACGATACCTAAAGAGCTACTAACCATAAATGTTGCTATAGATTAGTTTTATGTCCATAGATAATAGCATAAATTGACAATATATCCTGAAAATTGAACTTTTTATGTTGCAAATGTGTTTTTATATCGGACTAATGACGAAACTTTTAGGAACCTTATTGATATTTATGTTTATTTTATGGCAAATAAATTATTAGTAACTGGAAATTTATGTGTAAATAATTTATTCTGATGTATAAAAGTGTAGTCAACAGAGTAAATATTTAAAATAAGAATATATTGTTAGTACTAGCCTTTTTTTTATATCAGTTAAATACTATCTTACTAGAAGTATTACCAGAACGGAGATGCCTGAAAAATCAAGGCGAAGAAAAATTTATGCCGGCTATCTTTCAACATTTTATAACATTACATGTATTACACAATTGCTTTATGCTCGAAACTTAATTTTTTACTCACTTTTTATAGTTGCTATTTTACTTTTAGGGTTAAAAAATATTATATATAGGTATATAAATATTTTCCTATTATAAAGTACATCACTATGGAAATCCTTTATTGTAGTCACAATCTAGCCTTAATTAAGGCTAATAAGCAACTTAATATTAACCTAAACTTATAATTTAACTTTTATCTAAGAACAGGTCCAATGACTTGGTTTGGTATTGTATTTATCAAATTATTTTTTAGTCCGAGCACGGACGGCTGTTGTGGTTTGTTAATAACTAAAATAAAAAAGTTATTGTCTCTAAGGATTTGTATGGCGCTTGTTAAATTTATGGCGCAATAAGGAAATGTCAAGTCGCATATTTTGACGAACGGATTGAATGGTTCATTGTAAAAGATCTTTGTTGCTTTTTTAGAGTTTTTGTGACGTTCAAGTTAATGTGGATCCGTTATTGTTAGGCACGTCTATTGTTTCTATGATACAGCGTTCTCCTATTTGCTTTTATAATTTCAAGGGTCTTTCACAATTAAATATGTACCTGAATTTATAACTGATGTTCCACGCGATAATTGTCTTTTCAATGATTTAAAGGTAATTTTTAAACACTAAAATATAATTCAAAAATAACCTTTTGATCTATGAATAAGAGATATAGTATTTCAAATTCAAATTTTAAATTTATTTTTCGATGCAAATGTAGGTAATGTTTATAAATGACTATAAATATATAGACGATTCGTTTAGTTTATTTTCTTTCTCTGTTTTTAATAAATGATTTTACATATTTATTGTTTTTTAATTACTTATTTAGCCAAAATATACAGAACACACACAAAATACAGATTACAGAACAAATAATTATTTACAAAATATTAAACATACTTCTTAGTGCTTAGACACTCGTACTAAGATTAATTGTGCTATGATGTATAATGATTTTCTGACTTATATATAACAAAATACGACTATGGTAAGTTGATGTCAGGCAGGCGGCCGGTCGTAAAATACTTAGCCAAATCATGTGACAACATGTTTAAAACATGTTGTGCCGACCCCACTTAGAGTGGGATAAGGGCAGGAAGATGATGATATAATGTAATAATCGACGGGTCTGTTTGTTTTTTTTATGTCTGTACGTGTGTGTTTCTGTGTATATATGTGAGTGTTTGCGTGTGTGAGTGATATAACAACTATTTCCTTAAATCTTTTCCTATTAATTATTACATTATTTATTTATTTGATACCTAATTTAAACAGCATGATAAATAAAATATAAATGCTTTAGGGTAAACTTAATCTGTACACAGGCGGTTTTATTCCTGTAACCAATATCTCACAGATAACCTTTAGGTATACTTCTTAATGTAATACCAATAAATGGGCATATATTAGGGATACAAGCTTAATAAATTTATGGATATGAATATGTCATAAGCACTTAAAAAGGGCATTTGCAATGGACACAAGTGCGTCCGCTTACATTGGATGATGGACGCTGCTTGAATTCATAAATCCACTATCACACAATGTTGCAATACCTTTTTATAATTATTATAAACACGTAAGTAGAGCCTATAATGTAATAAATATTTTTTGAAAAGGACTTATTTAATAATCTGTGTGATATAAAGCTAAAATAGACTAACAAAAGTAATGAAAATATTATTATGCTATAATACGCGATAAAAGAAAATATATATTATGCTAAATGTAGAGTGTATTATCCGTTCTCACATCTTTTAGCGCCTACAAAACTAGAGACCAATAACTTAAAAATCAAGAAAACACTAACATTTGTAATATTTCGTAGCGTGATGACATAGATGACATTGAAATAATGATTACAATGTACATTACTCAATTAAGCCTAATTTCGAATTAGGTTACTTTAAAACTAAGTTTGTGATATATTTAATACCTCCTTCTTGTTGACTCACTCTATATTGTCTTAAATAATACCAGTATGATAATCATCCATCATCATCATCATTCTCCTGCCCTAATCCCACTCTAAGTGGGGTCTGCACAACATTATATAAACATGCTTTCATATGACTTGGCTTCGTATTTTACGAACGGCCGCCTGCCTGACGTCAACTTACCTTAGTCGTATTTTACGACACCTCGGTAAGAAAGAGGGTGGTCTATTCTACTCAGCCGGATACAACAAGGTGGGTCGACATACCTTTGTAGCCATTTACGACACCTCGGTAAGAAATGAGGGTGGTATATACTACTCCGCCGGATACCACACGACGGGTCGACCTACCTTAGTCGCTTTTTACGACACCTCGGTAAGAAATGAGGGTGGTCTATTCTATCTAGCCGGATACCACACTGCGTCAGTATGATAATCATCCGTGCGCGTAATATGTTTAAAAGTGGTATAAAGTTTTTCCCTTAAGTATTTATATATATGGATAGGTATATACATACAGACGCGACGCGACGGGAAATGAGGGTGGTATATACTACTCCGCCGGATACCACACGACGGGTCGACCTACCTTAGTCGCTTTTTACGACACCTCGGTAAGAAATGAGGGTGGTCTATTCTATCTAGCCGGATACCACACTGCGTCAGTATGATAATCATCCGTGCGCGTAATATGTTTAAAAGTGGTATAAAGTTTTTCCCTTAAGTATTTATATATATGGATAGGTATATACATACAGACGCGACGGGCCCACGCTCATTTGCAAAAGGCACAAGTGCATCCGCGTCTGCATTCAGCGTAATGACACAGTCGTATATCAGACTATTACGTCTCATTGTGAACACTGCTTGCATTGTAAGAGATTGCAATATAGGTTTTATTAATATATATCGTTGCATTCTGAATCTTTATATTTACTTAGTCATGGCTTTAGATAGTAAACCTAGTGATGTCTATATAAGGAAAGGAAAGCAAAACTTAGCATGTTTTGGTTGATGAAGACGCTGTGTATTTTTTAACCTTGATCAGTCTTCTCACTACTTTCTGCAGTCACTATTATATCCCCTCAATCAATCTTTAATTTTTTACTAGAAGGCCTTAGTACGATATTCCATGACATTATTTAAACTCTCTATTTTTAGTTCTCTATTTAAGCTCTTTTTTGTGTATAGCACACTCTAAAATAGTTCTATGCCCGTCTTTATTTGGCCGCGTCTAGTGAAGTGTTAGGGTAAAAAAAGATTATTTATTAAAAAAATATTGTATTCGACTATTTTCATTCTCTTATTTTTATCCCACTCTAAGTGGGATCGGCACAATATGTGTCGTAATGTAATATCTTCTTATTCCATTCTCTTCTATCATTCTTCAACTCTGGTGTCACTCCTTTTATATGCATATCATTCTTCACACATACAACTTTTTTCACCTTCTTGTTATACATCCATACATATTTAAAACTCTTTTGGTCACATGATTTTCATCCCTCCCATTACATGACCAACTTAATCTCGCACTTCTCATTATTCAATAAAGTATTAGATAAAGCTAAGATAATGTTGCTTATTTTAAAGGAAATCGGAATATTTAATTAAGCAGTGTGATGCCGTTTTTAAAAAAAGGATAGTTCTTCTTTCCGGAATAGACGTCATGGATGGGAAATAATAGATGAGAATTATAAAAAAAAACCTTAGAAGAGCCATCGGTTATTGCTGGTCTGATCATATAAGCACTAGTACTAGAATGGCGAAGCTTTTCTCGGTATATTTTTTGAAGATATAAAAAAAGATGAAAAAAAGAAAAAAGGGACGGTCATATCTGGAACAGGATCCGGAGTATTTTCACATTTTAAGTTTGTCCGTTCCCCACTGAGCTATTACTTAATATAAAAAATAATATAATATTATAACTTTCCATATAAACGGCGTAATTAAGCTTTGTATTCCATTAATATTGAAGACTTTTTCAGTGTCTGAAAACAGGGATAAAATGTTTTTTTTTAAATTAAACCTAACTCGATCAATTTATCGCCTCAAAATCCTCCACAAACTAAGTATCATTAAAACGTTGGAGCTTCAACTCATTAATAGATTAAAGTAAAGAAAGACAATCTTACATACCTACACGTTGCCTTCCTAAATCCTAAGTCATAAATGATGTAACGAAGAAAAGTCTTGGGATTGATGTTGACATAGTAATTCAAAATAAAGTTCTGATAATAGTTTTAAGCAATTAAGTTAGTTGTTAATTTATTTTAACAGACACAAGCCTGTTACCTTTATAGAAGTTTAAACTACTTGTGAGCGAGTCTCTGTACTCTACTCAAGCATTGTGGTTTTCTAAACTTTTCGGGACTTAAATCATATTAATATATTCAACAAAAAAAGTTTCTCTTACAAAAGTAACGAAGTATTATTTTTTTTAAACCGAGATAAAAGAAAATTAAATGCTAAATGTACACAGTACAGTGTACTATTTGTTCTCGTACCTGCAAAAAAATTCGTAAAAACAATACATAGGCACTGCACACATTCATTACCACAATCTCAACAATTCGCCTCGTTTCCGAAGGCGATAGATTCCACGACAAAATCGACTTTGCAATTAAAAATTCTGCTTATATGGTATGTAAACGGATAACACACTCTACATTTGGTATAACATATATTTTATTACATATATTCATTACTTTTGTAATATGCACCTCTGCAAAATAGTACATATTTCTATAAAGTTTCTCTTATTTTATGGTTACATAAATTGCATAGGTACCTTCCTATGGCATTCCATATTTTACCATATTTACGTTACAATTTAAATAGAATAAATTAAATTAAATAGATAAAATTATTAAACGGCATTTCAATAGTGCCAACGGAATTAAAATAATCTATGTTAAATATTTTACTAACGCCGTAAATATAATTTAAGACTTTGTTTTTATTCATCATCAAGAAATCTATGAGTAGAAATATTTTTTTTGGTATATAAATGCCTAAATTTCTAACATTCTCATAAAGATAATTTCGATTAATCACACATCAATTACAATTACATGTCTTATCTTGTTAAATTTCGGCTTCAAAATCGTATAAGTAATAAATTTACATATAGAATTGACACTACTTTTTAAATTTATTGCCATATTGATAAAACTTTGCATATAACCAATACACTTTTAATTTGTATTATTTTATGTTTAAATACTTCCTAAAGATATAAAGTTTAAAAATCCTTGAGATATCATAGTTTATCTATTTGGAAATCATAAAATACAACATGACAAAACGCATAGAATAATTTTAAATACATATTAATGTTTAAGTGATTTAAATTTTAAACAAATATTAGATGGTTGAGATACTGTTAGATAATTTGTGTAGGTTTTTAAACAACTCTTTAAAGTCTAAAAAGCGATATTCTCACAGTCATTACTTAAACTTAATTTTGTCATTACACAGCTTAAAAATCTATTAAAAGAAGGCTGATAGCGAAAACCTAATTTTATTGAAGAAACCTAATACTATCGAAGATTATATAAATGATAAGAATGCGTAGGTGTAGCTAATCGTTTACCTTGTACAAAATACAAACAGCAAAATGTCATTACTATCATCATCTAACCTCTTCCTGCCGTTATCCCGCTCTAAGTGGGGTCGGCACAACATATTATAAACATATTGTCACATGATTTGGCTACGTATTTTACAAACGGTCGCCTGTCTGACACCAACTTATCTTAGTCGTATTTTACAACACCTCGGTAAGAAATGAGGGTGGTCTATACTACTCAGCTGGATACCACACGGCGGGTCGACTTACCTTAGTCGCCTTTTACGATACCTCAGTAAGAAATGAGGGTACTATACTATTCTATTACGCTGGAAACCACACGGCGACAAAATGTAATTACTATTTATAAGAATTATATTTTGAAAAGAGGAAGCGCTGAGTTTCTTACTGGCTCTTTTCGGTAGGAACAGCTTTCCGAACCAGCAGTGGAATTAATAATTCAAAAGCACTTGTTTACAAGTTTACTTAAATAAAAAATGATTTTAATTTGAATCCTTTTTAAATGTAATTAACTACTTTTTCTACATTTTGGTACATAAAATGTATCTACTAATATTTTACGTTTAACTCCAGTTCATCCATAGGACGGAAGCTCCCGACGCTCCACGAGATCCTGTCGTTGTAATGCAAATGTGTCCGCTGTCTGCGTCCAAATTACCCCTTCGGTCAAGCCGGAGCACCGATGGCCGAACATTAGAACCCTCCGCTTTAAAACCGACCCCAATACACGCCCAACCAACAAATTTCACCTTTATATCTCCGAAGCAACGATAATTTTTCCCTTGAAGATAATATTCGGCCATTATGGATATATTCGTAGAAATTATGGCGTTATGAGAGTCTCGCTAATGTGATAAAATATCAAGAACGGCGGGGCGATTGTCTGGACAGTAATTATGGGGCATCGTGCGGTATTAAGGCGCAACATAACTCTGCTCGTAGATAATTTCTTAGGATATTGTCCATGAATAGAGGTGCTTGTGTTTGGTGCCATTATATTTAGTTACGGTCGCGTTAGAGATTGGTATTACTTAACCTATATATCACCTATATCAATTTTTTAATTAATATTTGGGTGACCGAGCCTAGCTTGGTAAATTTTTTCAAAAAAAAAAATAAAAAAGAGAAAATATAAAAAATTTGTTGGGGGATCGCTCCTAGGTATATACGTTTCTCGAGGCTGTGCGTTTCCCGAATAAGCTACGCTGACTTGACAGTTAATGGACGAAAATTTAATTCAATATAAATGTTAGTGTTTTTTAATGCCCAAAAACAAGGATAAAGATTTTTTTTACATAAAACCTAAATCGTTTTTTCTCCCCCAAAACCCCCTACATGCTGATGAATTACAGGAAAATCATTGGAGTCCTTTTCGAGATTCCGAATATATATATATATATATATATATATATATATATATATATGTATATACACATATATACATATATATATATATATATACACAAGATTAGCTCTTTTGAATATTAATGATATGCTATCCTAATCACACATTCGTGATTAAAAAACTATTTTTAAACATCCATTGTCGATAATAATTATCTCATGACTAGATAGCCCGTTTAGAAATCTATTGAACGATGTTATATGTAATAAGAAGTGATATTATATGTTGAAAAAAAACCATTAAAGTAAACAAAAAATGAAATGAATAATTTATAATCATAATGTAACATAACTTAGGTGTTGTTTATTCTATGTAAAGTTTGTGTTTCTTGATGTTGTAATTGTAGTTTGTTCTTCATTAAAAATTGTAGCCGTAATTTAACTAAATTCATGATAGTCGTTTAATATTTATTTATTCATTTATTTATATTCTGTATAAAAAAGTGTGGAATAGCGGAATATATCGAAATTTAAAACATAATTGGACATTTAACTTAATATTAAAATAGGAAAAACAAGTTTTATAGTTTCTGCTATAACAACAAATTTTTTTTTCTATTACACTCTCAAAAAGAAATATCCTCATTAAAACAAACGGTCGATTCAATCCTCTCGTATAAATAGTGCATAAAATTTCTAGACAAAGCATACATACATAAAGTGTATGTAACAATGTAGAATAAAGATAAAACGGAAACAATACGAGGTGTTTAGCCCAGACGCTCTCCCCTGGGCATAGCTCGCAATTTCATAAAATGGGTAAACCTATACCTAACAATAGGTATAGGGTAGCCAACATTCCCTGTCCAATCTCCTATAAGGAATGTACACTGCGAGCTCAACAAAATTACAATGATCTGCAACGTGGCGAACAATGCCTTTTCTGAGTTGGGAATGAGAAACCAAGTGAATCGAGAAAGGGCTCTACCTTTTTTGGCTGGATTCTGTTAGACTCGAATAACGAGACAGTCTAGAACAAAATTAGAATACATGCACACTTGAAATGTTTTAAATAGTGTTTTAATATTGTTTTGTGGAAAATTTATTATAAAACATTTATTTTGATGTAAAAGTTATTTTTTTAAACCTTTTACATTTTGAAGCATTGTTAAATATATATGACTAGCTAGAAAAGGCACAATACTTAAATATTCGTATTTAGGTATCGCCATGTCTTCAGAATAGTCACTACAAAAACAACTTGAATATGAAAATATATATCTACAATATTATCTTTTATTCTAGGAATCCGCGTTAGTCATGCAAACTCAATAACTTATTTTATTCTACTCATCATATCTTTATTATGACTTCATCGCGGATTATAGCAAAATAATTTTATTATTACTTTTGTATTATGGATCTCCGCAAAGCGACACCCAATTCTATAAATTATGTAAGGTATGACATTCAATGTCAAATATCTTTGTACTAATATAATTAAAATAATTATTACTTAAATTGCCTCGTTGATCTTTACCATCGGGACATTGTCCCCTTTCGTAAGCAAATTTAACACTTATCTGGCGCCGCTCCAAATGTTTGTTTTAGCACGTTAATTAAACAAACAAAATTGACATCTATAAATGTTCTGTAAACAGATACAATCTAGGTACATTAAGTATTCAATCACGAATACCTACTAGTTATTTTACAAGAGCACATATCATTTTATAATATTAATCGCACGTTACAAATATTATAATTTTTTTTGGAGCATGGTACTCGGATCAATTCTTATTTTAATAACGTATTTCCAAACAGAGTCCACATCAATTATTAAAGACCAGTCATCGATTCATATAATGTTTCATATATCATATTAATGGCTTTAGAAATACACGATCCACACACGAAATAGCCTTGTGTAATTTCTTAATGTTAATTTGCCAGCCAAACTTGAATCTCGCCTACTCTCGCGCACCAAACAAATAAAGCTAAACTATCTGGTATATCTAAAGTATCTTGTAGATCAAGTAAAAACGGTTGGACAATCATTGTATACAGCAAACTGCGGGCGGTATTATTTAAGCGAGCCATATCGATTTATTTTATCCCAAACTGCCGCAATTATGACATTAATTCAGATCATAAAAGCAATAGAATGTTCATTTAAGACGTTAGAATCGAATAACTTTATCCGATCCGATGCCGCGTGAACGAAAGCGTTTTCGGTCGATATACTTGTGCGTAGTCTTTTTATTTTGGTATTCTCGTAGACATAAGGTGTGGGAAGAACGCCGAATAAGGCGATTATGTACGGTTGATCACACACCAATACATTGTACGGAACACACTGATCGCTAGATGATTCCGACGCAACTGTCCATACATAAACAATGGATTCAAGGCAGCACAATCCGTACCCAGACCAGTTACGTATAAAGCGAAGCTATAAGTTAAGTATTTAAAACTCTGAACATTTTATATTGGAAGGGTGATTATTTTTGTGGTTTAATTTGCAATCGGCCTGCAGATTATAGCATTCGTTTTTCTTAAAGCTTTTTCCGACGTAGTTGTATCTGAACGTCTAGTCTATGCATTTAAATTTATTTTTATCATTTGGAAATCTTGTGTTCAGTTTCACATTATGTTTACCGGAAAGCGTTAATGTACGAACTGTTACATGTTATACATTTAATTTGTTCTTCGTTTTTAACCAATGTAAACCTCTGATTATGTTATAATATAATGTAATATATTAATTTACTTCGAAACCATTGTATTTCTACATCATAACGTAGTAGAATTAATGGTTTTATTTCTGCAATTAATACGTTTACCCAAACATAGTTATGTAACCATATATCTGATATATTCATGGAAAGAAAATTAAGTTCTTATACAAGGAAAGTATACTGCTTATTTACAATAAAATATCGAACAATAACCTGATTACGTAGGCATTGATATTGCTTTTATAGCCTTAATCCTTGATTACAAAGTTTTCTTCTCTTACAAAGCAATGAACAAATAAAAAGACATCAATAAAAAGTTGTTTACTGACTTGCGCTATCAATGTAAGAGTTATAAATATATATCGTTGAGTACATTAAAAAATTAAAGCTGTCTTAATCAGCTCGCTTACGAATGGATTCACGATACGTGGCGTAGTATAAATTCTTGTCTTTAGTGTCGTGTACCCAGTGGCCTAAGGTAAAGATAAAGAGCCCATTAGCTCAGAAGGTACCGAGGAAGGGCTGAATTTGTAACCGACGCGGGGTCATTAACTGACAATCTCTTTAAATCACTTGTAGATCCTCCCTGCGGACCGACCTGGCTTATTAAGGAGGGTGCGCGGGTAACGTTTTGGGAGGTATTAAGAAATTTTACCTCCTGCGTTATAGAATGTTGGCTGGCATATTTTAAATATTTTTGCTTATTTATAATGCCTATTTTGTAGGAAGATTAAGATAATACTCGAACGTATTAACGAAATTATCCGTGTTTTTTAGAAATCGTGTTTAGATACGTATAATGTAAGAGTAATAAAAAATAATGTCATCAATGTAATTTACTAATCTATATCTAACTAATCTGTATTGATTTTATCGACGTTTATTTTATGGGTCTAATTTAATGTAAATAAAATTTGATGTCAAATTTATATATATTTATTGCGACATTTAATATTTATATAAACACTACAGTAGAAATAACGAAATATTTATATTTTCATAACAACTCAAGTCTAAGATCGTGGATATACGTATATTGTATTTGCATTGTAAATTTTGAAGTGGGTCTATGTTTTTAAATTAATGCGACAATACGATATAAAATTATATATTAATGTAAAAGCAAAATATCTTGGCCTTTGTGTTATTATGCACCGGTGTAAAAAAACTTTGATATATCCGCGAAAATCCATTATACTGCGGCGTCACAGATTTTATAAGATAAAGCCTGTCTATTTTATCCATATCGTGGGTGAATACTGAGT
Source organism: Morpho helenor (assembly GCA_029227775.1). Taxonomy (NCBI): domain Eukaryota; kingdom Metazoa; phylum Arthropoda; class Insecta; order Lepidoptera; family Nymphalidae; genus Morpho; species Morpho helenor. Next base: position 6,720,451 of record JARGCU010000020.1, read on the forward strand.
GCCTAATTTAGATTTTTTGAACAAAGCCAACAACTATCCGGGATCGATCCGTGCCCCTCAGTTCCGGTCGTATAGCAGACCCAATTTAAAAATCCCTGGCTTAAAAACGTCCAATATAAACATGGTCTCCAAATATGTATATCCAAGGAGTAATTGTATTGAAAAGCAGTAGCGAACGCAATTCCACGGGCCAAATTAAACTGGTAATGCTATGTGCTTATAGCAGGTAGACGGAAGCTAATTGTGTATTCTTTCCTCGCTTCCAGCGTCCTTAATCCGCCCTCTTTGTCTCCCCACCCCATACTCCCCCATATTCCCCAACTAGGCGGAAAGTTTTAAATGCGATGCAAATCTTTTTGCTTGTCGTGTGCTCTTATCACTTAGCTGTAATAACGATACAACCGAAAAAAATAATCCATTGCATTGCAGACGCTAAGATCAGATTATTCATTTTTTTATTTCATCTTATACTTTACTAACTAGTGAATATTCAATGATTGAAAAACAGAATTTATTCTCTCAGCTCCGAAAACAACATAAATATGCATAAATTGCTATTAGATTAATGATCAATAGCGGTATTCGTCCGACGAACGAGTGCTTCAAATGAGCACTTAAGGGCGTAGTCATTAGTTATAAAGTTATAAATATTTAAATGGACTTCGGAAAAGTTTTATTTGGAACAATTTAGCATTAACAAGCCGTTCTACGATATCCACGTGACTGGATTTTTCTTAATATGGAACATAATGTAATTTACGCACTATGCACTACGATTTTGGTGTCAGTTATTCTGTTTTGCAACAAAGTGAAACCCGTGCGCGGTGCGGTGCGTGCCGATTCGGAGCATAGTAAATGGTCATAATTAATTTGTATAACGACGCATTTAAATTCTTTTATCTTGTCTTGACTTAAAACAATATTGGTAAATATGAGCAAATATCTCAACGGCAACTTAGTTATAAGACAATATGATAAGGTTATATCCTTAAAGCTTTAAGAAAGACCGTACATTTAAAACCCATTGCGAATGGCTGCAGTAATTTGACTGTAAACAAATAAACAAAAATTGTGTACATTTATGTTTTATATGAATCGGTATTATAAAATCCACAATCACGCAGTATTCACAAATACGTAACATTTTATGCAGGACAAATTTATGACCCACTAAATATATCTTTAAAACTCACAGGTCAAATACAAAAAATAAATTCAAAGGAATTGTGTACAGCAATTGTCAAGTGAATGATGAAGGGAATGACGCTGTTAAAATATATATATATATACACTGCAACTGATGTATCAACACTAAATAAAACTGTAATCAATTTAATTGATGCCGCCTAAAAATACATTTAATGATAAACTAAGATTCTTCTTCGAGGGTTGTATAAAAATAGAATGCTAATTATTCTCTTAATAATTTTAAAATAAATTTTACTTGCAAATATTAATTAGGCAGACAGAATTTTTTTATATATAAACATTTTATTCTAAATTTATAATGCGTGCGTATAAGTGTGTTCATTTTCATAAAACCTAATGAGATTGCGCCACAAAGAAGAAAAATTGTGTTGCGAAAATTTCCAGTTTTGGAGGCGGATCTAGTTTCTTAGACAAAACTTATTTAAATATCGAACTTCCGTCGAACTGATTCAACTTTTATTAATATCGGGTAAGTATTTATTTTATCGGGTAAGTTTATTAATAGGTATTAAACTTTAAATAAGTGAGATTGCTATCCTGTCTCGGTGGCTTTGTTTGTATATGCTTTGTGCAGAAAAGTACGCGGATGGCACTACTAGGGCTGGGAATATGTCGATAATATTGATCATTTGTATTTTTATACTTCTGTAAATTTAAATAAAATGTTATAACTATTTATTATCTTTTAAGGAACACATTATAATTCTAATTCGCATTCCAAAATTAAAGTAAAGGTAATGAAATAAAAATCGAGCAGAGTTATATATCTCACACAATTTAACTGTGTCAAAAAGTATACAAAATTGGCGGTAATTTATCTTAAGATTCCTATCTATTCTGGATTTTCCTACTATGTAGAAAACTACATTCAAGCACTATCATAATTATGATTTTACCATTCATCAATTCTTTACTATGTTAGCCATATATAAATATGCCAAAATGTAATTTTTGATGAACATAAAAATAATTGAGTAATTACATTTGTATTATTTTATATTTCAATTTATAAAAAAAAACTGTTTTTGGCACTACAGTGGCGACGCCGTTAGTAAGGCGTAAAGTATTTAGTAAAAAGTCTACAATCAACTCATGTTTTATAATTTAATAAGTGGAGAGGAGAGGAGAATTTAGGAGAAAATAATAAAAAAAGATTTTCACTCATTTCATAAATTTTTTTTTGGCTTAATATGATAAATATCATCATCTTCCTGCCATTATCCCACTCTAAGTGGGGTTTGCACAACATGTCGTCACACGATTTGGCTACGTATTTTACAACCGGCCACCTGCCTTACGTCTACTTACCTTAGTTGTATTTTACTACACCTCGGTAATGCAGAGTCTATTCTACTTAACCGGATACTACACGATGGGTCAACCTACCTTAGTCGCCTCTTACGACACCTCGGTAAGAAATAAGGGTGGTTTATTCTACTCAGCCGGATACCACACGGTGGGTCAACCTACCTTATTTGCCTCTTAAGACACCTCGGTTAAAACTAAGGATGGTCTATTCTAATCAACCATACGGCGTGCTTAAAATGATAAATACTTGTGTCTAAATCTTACAATGTCGACAAATATAGTTTACGCGTACATCACAAGGGCTGGTAGACGATTGTATACAAACGATGACCTATACAGTAGTTGACTTTAGGGAAGGGATCATAATAGGAATTTTCTCCGGCGAATATGCGAACTGTATCCGATACCCTTTTCACTTGTATTGTTTTTATTTTCCAAACTTAATGAAAGAACTTGTGTCGCTCGTATGGCATTTTCAATTGTTTCTTTATCAAAATCTATGCTTATATCTATAGCTTGTAATAATATTTAAGACAAAAGGTTTATACGGTTTTATACATTTTTATTCATAATATTGATTAATATTTGATTGGCCCGACTGGCAGTGACCCTGCCTTCAGCTCCGCGGGTCATAGGTTCGATTCTCGCCGAGAGCCACTATTTTCTAACAACAATTTGTCGGTTCTTCGAATCTGGATATATATGTATTTGAGTTTGTATTTAAAATTATATAAGTATATATTTACGATTTGTCTGTAATCCATAACACAAGTCATTAATTCTTCTGCCCTTATCCTGTTGTAAGTAGGGTCGGCACAACGTGTTATAAACATGTTGTCACATGATTTGGCTTCGTATTTTACGACCGGCCGCCTGCCTGACGTTAACTTACCTTTTTCGTATTTAACGACACCTTGGTAAGAAAGAGGGTGGTCTATTCTACTCAACCGGATACCACACGATGGTTCAACTTACCTTAGTCGCTTCTCACGACACCTCAGTAAGAAATGAGGGTGGTCTATTCTACTCAGCCGGATACCACATGGATCATAATCCATAACACAAGTATTAAGAAAAAATGGACTTATTCTTTCTACCTATTACGACTAACTTTCCATTCCACATTTTGTTTTTCTTCTGACAGGAAACCATTTCAAAAGAGATACATTACTTGTTCTAATGATACTGTTTTGATACTAAATCAACTTCTTAAAGGCTTTGTTTTCCCTCCTTGCGGTTGTTTTTTCAGGTTTAGGTAGATATTACTAAATCTATGTCAAGAAGGAGACGATGTCAATTACAGTTTTATTTTAATATACGCTGTGTGGTATCCGGCTGAATAGAATAGTATCACACTCATTTCTTACCGAGGTGTCGTAAAAGGCGATAAAGGTAATGCAATCCGCCGGTATCCGACTAAGTAGAATAGACCACCCTCATTTCTTACTGAGGTGTAGTAAAAGGCGACTAAGGTACGAGGACGTTGATCCACCGTGTGGTATCCGTCTGAGTAGAAAAGATCACCCTCTTTCTTACCGAGGCGTCGTAAAATACGACTAAGGTAAGTTGATGGCAGGCAGGCGGCCAGTCGTAAAATACGAAGCCAAATCAAGTGTCAACACGTTTATAACATGTTGTGGAAGATGATGATTTTTTAAGAAATGTTTTGAACAAAAAATTTTTTGTTACTTAGCATAAAATTAGTAAAAGTGAATTATCTACAAAAATTAAAATAGTTATTCTTTTATAGAATTACAGTGTCAAAAATCTAGTACTCGAAAATTAAGTTTTTATTTATCAACCGTAAATGTCACTACGAATTAGCTATACAATTTCAGCTCTATCAAAACTTATTGCTCCCAAATCGTTTGCTACATTACATAACTCAACCCGTTTGCTCGTAAAACAATACCACCGTTAAAGATCAGCCAAAAACAGCTTATAAAATTTTACCTGGTTCTTGAGCCTATTTTTGCATAACACGGTGGTCACGATTTTACGACACAGGGACGACCGTTTTACGATCTCTTATCGAATAGAAAGCTCACACCAGTACCAACAAACTTCTAGTTATTATCAGTCGTATTAAGAAGAATCATGTTATTTTTTTAGAATTAAATACACAATAAGCTGTGGTAGCTTTCAAGGCAGTCACGGGTTTAAAGCCGGGCAGACACCAATGAGTTAAAACTGTTAAAACTTATGTGTCTAATTGATAATTGCAATTTATCATATATAGAGAATTCTGGAAATATGTGTAACCTACCAATCCACATTGGAGCAGCGTGGTAGGTCTTAATTCCAAACCTTTTCTTTAAAAAATAGAGAGAAGTGGCCTATTCTCAACAGTGGGATAGTAACAGGCCGTTACTTACTTTTTACTTTTAAATACACAACAAAAAGCTTGTAATCTTGTACACTAACTATCAAAATTGTGTATCAACAAAGCAGTATCTTATGAAATCACTTTTTATAAAACAAATTACTAATATCCTACCAATATAAATATGAAAGTTTGTAAGTATGGATGTAGGTATGTTTGTTGCTCTTTCACGTGAAATCCGCTGGACAAATATCGATGAAATTTGGCACAATTATTCCTTATACACTGGACAAACATATAGGCTATAGAAATCCAACACGACAACAGTCCTCGCGAAGTCGCTGGTAAAAGCTAGTCGTAAATAACTTGTTACGTCACAGACCCAAAATCTTTAAAGAAAGCCAATATATAATTACTAAAAGTGGTATAGGAAATGATACGAAGGTCACATATTATTATACTAGTTTACATAAACTTATAAAGTTCTTTGACACCCGCATACCTTTCGTTTTATTCATGATAAAGCAAACACCGCTTTGAGAAGATAAAAAGGAGAAATCGACCGCAACTATATAAAGGTTTGCGGCGATAAAAATAGCGTGTTTATTTGCACGTCCTACATCAGTTTATTTCTTGTGGAAATACAAATATTCATGAACAAAAATGTACCTACCACCGAAAAAGTTACGAATGAATATTGAATACAACACTTCATTGTTTTGTGATGTTGTCGAACGTAAAAAATCGAACTTCATTCTCCCGCAATAGTAAATTCGGTTTCCTATCTTGAACATTTTTTTTAGAAAACCCGATTTGACCAATTGCTATCGAATCCTTGGAATATTTGCCGCAAACACTAAAACTTAACAACGCAAAAATTGAAGACTTAGTTATTTGCTACGCTTAGGCTATTGTGCAGGTGGCTTTTGTTTCATACATTGGATGCTAAAAGCATTAAAACACTCAATACTCTTAGTTTATTTTAATTTGCTTTTTGTATCGTATATATTTATTTCCCCTCTAAACGTTTAGTGTAACGCGTTCTTTATTGTTATAAAACATATCTTATTTATTTAAACTAATATTGTTTTATTCGATTTACGTAATGTTTAATGGTATCCGGCTGAATAGAATCATACCACCCTCATTACTTACCGAGGTGCCATAAAAGGGGACTAAGGTAAGTCGACCCACCGTGTGGTATCCGGCTGAGTAGAATAGACCACCCTCTTTCTTACCGAGTTGTCGTAAAATACGACTCAGGTAAGTTGACGTCAGGGCAAGCGACCGGTCGTAAAATACGTAGCCCAATCATGTGACAACATGTTTATAATATGTTGTGCCGACCCCACTTAGAGTGGGATAAGGGCAGGAAGATGAATGTTTAATACTTGGAACCTCTTATCAGACTTAAATAATGTAACATTCGGATCTGGATAATGACTGCGTTGAGTTAATAAATAAGGTCAAAAAGCAATTTAATAGCATTTTTATATTATTTGTACCTTTATTATTTTATGAAATAAACAATTACTATATATATTAAACAATTTGATATTTATTAGTTTTATCAACTCCATCTTATCTTCTATCTAATAAGCATACATAATTATATCCAATATCATATTTAATGGTATATATTTAAATAATGTTAATCAATTAATTTATGTGTGATAAAAAGTTTAAAATGTATACAACAGCTAATAATTCTAAATATTTAGCCCATTTACTAAATACAAAGAAGATTTTATTTCCATATATTATTTTGACTTTTTCTTTTTATTAAAATAACTAAGTACATATTTTTTAGATATCGATATATTGGGTGTTTTAGTTCAGATGCTTTATTTATACGTACTACTTTTGTACTAGTTCTGAGTCCAATACAACACGGTTTTAAACAACACGACTTTTTCGTTACCTTTTACTTTTTTTTACTTTTTACTTAGTTTGTTGGTAATAGCATGGTAATCGATGACTGCATAGAAGAAAAATAAGTCATATATTTTATAGTCACTGCTGGTATAAGACGACAATCCAAGATTTCAAAAATTATATTTCTAATTCTTGCCTTATAATATTTAATATATTATTTCTAATATAATATGTGTATAAGGTCTGGGACCTTACATAATATATTATATCGATTTTTTACAGTATTGATCATGTCTACATGCATAGATGAAATGCACGGGCTATAAAAACAATACTTTATTACGATATGCATTGCAAACACGCTGCAACTGATATTTTATAGTAGATATATGAAATGTACGTAATGTTTGCTTTTTCTAATTTCTTTCCTTCTTTACGAGTTAAAAGGAGACAGCTGTACACTATCACAGAGTTGACATCATTAGATAATTTACAATTGGTACGACGACAGTCAGAATACTTGAAATTTTCTATTAATTGGTATTTTTATAGCCCTTCATCGATTTTGACGCGTTTTCGTGCCACTGTTGACAGTTTGTTGTATCAATGTTTTATTCGATACTTTTACTTCAGCGTGTGGTGGACTTGTGTGAATAATAAATATTAATTAACTTAAACGGAAGCTGTTACAGCGAAACGGTGAGAACGTGTGACTCTTTCGAGGAGGTCACGGATTCAAATCCTGAGCAGGCGCTAATGTAATGTAGGCTGTAATGTCTTCTCGGTAAGAGCACCTTACCGAACCAGTCGTAGCTTCATTGTAATTTGACGATTTAAAAGTGCTTATAAAAGTAAATTTAAATAAAGAATTATTTGAATTTATTCATTTTCTGTTAAAGCTTAGTTATATATCTGATTGCAATTTATTATACGTTTTTCTGTAAAGGAAATCATCATGAGGTAACCTTAATATCTTTAGAGAATTCTGAAGTATATGTGACATACTAATCCACATTGATGTAACGTTTTGAGTTTTAACTTCAACTCTTCTCTGAAAAAAATGAGAGCAGAAGTCTATGTCCAGCAGTGGGATACGTACTTTAACATCAACGTAAGACTTTAATGAATACTTTTTAAAACTCAGATAGATAATGATTAGAATTATTGTTAGTTTTGATTATCCATTTGAACTCCACACACACTGACGGCTCGAGCTAGTAAAGTATATGAGAAAATCAATTTCAATTCATGTTTTTGTTAATCAAGTTAACCCCAATAACTGGTACATTTGGCAGACCGGGTGGTCAATACGTAGCCTATTATAGCATCGATATCGCTTCAAACCGTTATCAGGTCGAGTTCTGCGGGCGAGGGTTGTTAGATCGCGAGGTAAGGGCGCACGGCGGGGAGTAAATGCGACGTTGGGCGATGCACTCGGTATTTCTCCAATCTACACATCTTTACTTATTTGACTGGCCCGTTGGAGCAGTCTTCGAGTCTGGGTGTATATTTGTATTTAAGTATGTATTTAAAAATTATATAAATATATTCAGCAGTTGTATTTCTTACCGAGGTGTCGTAAAAGGCCACTAAGGTAAGTTGACGGCAGACAGGCACGCAGGCGGCTGATAGTAAAATAACTAGCCAAAACATGAAACATATTGTGCCAACCCAACTTAAAGCTGGGATAAGAGCAGAAGAAAGATGATTAAAGTGGATTATGATTTACAAATTTTAATTATTTAGAAAAAGGCATTATTTAATTATTAGTGTATGTGTGTGTGTGTGTGTGTGTGTGTAAGTGTCCCATATATATATATATATATATATATATATATATATATATATATATATATATATATATATATATATATATATATATATATATATATATATATATATATATATATATATATTTATTATGTATATATTCATATATATTTATAAGCAATCTATAATCTGCATCGAAGGAAGCATGCAAGGATCGAAGGAAGGTTTTAGCGATTTTTTGCACCTGTCGATTACCTTATATTCATCCCTCCCTAGTATATTCGCGACATCTCTACATATAAAGGTACAACTGATAATATTTAGTCGTTTGTTTTTATTAGACTAATAAAAGCAATTTGAAAGCTCATAAAGGCACGTCGCACCGGGCTCGCATTGCCAAATGTATGCTAATGACACTCATAATTGGCGAAACTTCCTTCCTCGACAGAAACATTCGATCATATAGATAGACGTTAAGCATAGTTATCAACAGAGCTCATAAGAAATTCCAATAAAGAACGCCATGAAAAATTCAAAAGGTCCACGGCTTCGGAGTCACGGGGACGAAAGTGAAAAAAAAAACGAAAACAATGACGCGAATTTAATCAGTATTCAGAGTACGCTGTCTGTTCGTTGTCGGTATTTTTGGCGAGTTCAAATCCGTCCGCGTCTGGCGACGTATATGCGCATTGCAAGTCACGATCAGCAATTTATAAAGCAAGTGATTAATCGCACTGCATTAAGAATTGCAGTTCGGTTGAACGAACAGGTATTTGTACTTTATATTATATATAAAAATGGTATAAAAAATATTATTGTTAAAATTATAATTGGAATTGCATATTAACACAGTTTAATTAAAATTAACTCTTAGCATTTGATTATTGGAAAGAAATGAGTTAATCTTGTATATATATATACATATATATTTTCTGGATATCGGTCCAACGATTTTTCAGAAAAACAGCATGTAGTGGGTTTTGGGGGCGAAGAATCGATTTAGCTAGGTTTTATTAAAAAAAATCGTTTTATCCCTATTTTTGGGCATTAAAAATATGGCATATTTTTAATGCCCATAGGATTTTTTTATTGTCTAACGTAATGTTGCGATAGCCGATGGGTAACGGGCGGACCGAAAATGTTCAATACCCAGGTTCGAGTCCCACATGTCATCAGCGCCTTCTATCTTTTTTATTTTCTTTAAATATACATTTTTTTATCTTTTAAAAAATGACCGAGCAAGGCTAACACAGGTACTATACATAATATTTAAAAAAAAGAGGAAATGGTTAGCTTATTAAAATGTTAAAAAATATTTTAAAGTGTGAATATGTAAAAAAAACTATTTTATGACCTTACTTGCGATATCAAGAAATAGAAATTAAGTTCATGTGTCGGAAACACATGATAACAAAACCTTACGACCACCGGAATTAATATAAACTCATTGAAATGAATATGAAGCATGAAAGTTAGTTATGTAAATGAGCTTTAAATTAGTTGCTACAGCAATAAATTTAAAAATCATAAATTAAGTGTGTAGAATATTAAATATAGGCAATTACGACAATTTCCTAGATGTATATCTGCAGTAATTCTGCCAATAAAAAGCGTATTTCCTCTATTGATATACTTATTACATTCAGAGCGAGTGGTAAGTCGGTCAAATACCTGAGCTTAAAATTGAATGCAATGGAGGTACTTGCAATTTGTTAGCCAAGAGTGAGTGCTTTATTTAACCTAATAAAGCGCTGGACTAATTTAGTAACAGTCAGTGCCTGCTTAAAAATGTAATATAGCTGTAGATACATTTATAATATACAGCATTTTGCAAGGGATTTAATTAAATAATAGATTATTATTATTTTATTATTTTATAATTATACTTACATAATTTATTAAATTAGTATGTCCAGCCCGCTTTGCTGGACTTAATATAAAGATTAATATTAATTACAGTTCCAAAAAAATCACCACTAAACCTTCGCTAAGAGGTCATTCTAAATATTGACTGAAAATTACTTTAAAATCGGTCCCGCCATTTCAAAGTTTACAAAGGATATACAGTCAAACATTCATTTTCATATAACGAGTAGGTATATAGTTTTACAGTATTATAAACTTCACATGTATTATATTATATTTACCAAAACGTAACTACTAAAAATTACTTTAAAATAAATATAATTGCTTTTAGTTTGTCCACAAAATTACCAACATTTGATCCCTACAGCTCATTAAGAATAAATGAGTCAGTTCAAAGAGCATGACTTCCATCTAAGGTTAACGACTTGTATAGGATACAGATGGTACAAAATATGATTACACAGGTGAGCCTGGATCATCGTTTAAACCAGCCTAGTTTGATTGCTGGGCCTCATGGGATTTCACTAAATTAGTTAACTAAATATATATATCCTCCTTCCCTTATCATTTGATTATGAAAGTGCGTTATGACCTGAATGATATTTGGTTTAAGGTTAAGAAATTCTAATCAAAACTAACTTAAATATCTAAAAAAAATTAAATTACGAAATTGGCTAATCCATATGCAAATTGAATTCTGACTTCACGTAAGCATAATAAGATTCTTCTAATTTATTCCGATCTTCGCATCTATTGAAGAGCAGAGTTTTCTTGAGCATATTACATTTAAAAGTCAATGCGAGGGTACATACATTTGAACGCGAAGTGTTTTTCACTATCATTTGAGTTCAGACACAAATTGAGATCCATATTGACAATTCAGAATTGATAAGTGCTCGTATATATGGGTACATATCCAAATATTTTGTCCAATGTCCTATCCATTGCTTAGCATTTAATTCAATGATTGAATGATTTCCAACATCACGGTGTTGTGGCGATTGTAATACTGCTACTTAACTGGTTGTTAATTCTTTATTTATTATTTTTTATTTATTTATTGGACAAGTCGTCCCCAAAGTAAATATCTTAATAGGTAATCATTTATAGAATTAGGTATTACTATGCAGAAGTCCATGATACAAAAGCAATGAAAAATATTATTTTGCTACAAACACGGATTTTAGCAAAATAATTTTTATTACTTTTATAAATTAATAATAGTGTTAGGTATGACAGACAACTAGTAAATATGTACAGAAATAATTGTATATAAAAAAAATATACAGATAAACCCAAACTCAAAACAACAAATGGTTTATAAAAAATGTTGCACCTCGGCGGAAATCGAACTTACGGCTCCCGAAGCTGAAAGCTAGATCACTGCTACCCGCGCCAACAACCCAGTCTTTGTATTTTTAGCAACTAGCTGTGATAGCCCAGCGGTAACACCGTGCGACTCTTTCGAAGAGGTTGCAGGTTCAACCCAGGGCAGTCACCAATGAATTTCTATTAAAACTTATGTGTCTAATTGTTAATTACAAATTATCACACGCTTTTCGGTGAAGGTAAACATCGTAATGAAATCTAGAAAATTCTAAGGATATGTGTAACTTAACAATCCGCATTGAAGCAGTGTGGTAGTTCTTAGATCCAATCCTTCTCTCCAAAAACGGAGAGAGGAGGCCTATGCCCAGCAGTGGGAAAGTAACAGGCCGTTACTTTCTTTAATCAATGGCACCTATTGAATATATATTAAATAGGTTATTTCGCGAACGGCCAATATTTTGTTGGCCTTAACGGCTTTTACACCGTGGTCGGGCGGGACCGGTCTTAGGTAACTAACTGTACATACGAGATCCAGCAAGATGATACAATGTTGTTGAAAGCATTTACTTGTTCACAATTTAGTATCTTAAGTATTAAATTATTTACCATAAACCGCAAGGTTCGAGACCCACAAGAGAGAAAGTAGTCACATTCTATTTAAATTCTATAATAAAATTAATAAGCAAATATTATGTTAACATTAAAATTTCAGTTTTCATGTATTATAATCGATCGTAATGCGTAAATATCTGTTTATATATATGAAAGTACTTTCGAATGGCTATGAGTATTTATGCGCACATATTTATTCTAAATCAAAATATATATTTAAATATTCGAATTTTAAGATAATTACGGGTTAAATAATAAGTATAAACATCCCCATAATTCTATAGCAATAGTCAATCTCTTTTCTATAAAAAAGTAGTTTTCTCTAGCAGTCATATTAGGAAGTTGCTTGAAACCCAAAATATTCCAAACTTATAATATAATTGTTAATTTTATTGAAGGAAACTCGTAAACAGGTGTTTTCATAACGTCAAATATACTAAGGTTCAAAATAAAATTCTCTAAACAGAAGTGCCACCATAAAACTAAGCGGTTACTAGTACAAAGAATGCATTTATATTTATAAATAATAGATCCCATTACTCCTTACAATACGAATAGCAATTTCGTAAATATATACGAAGATATCTAAAAAAAATGCAGCTAAATGTCTACTCTAATGTCAAATGGCACTAGCGTAACTGTAGTCGGAATAGAGAAGAGTAGGTACTAAATAAGCAACCTACATAACTGTCTGAAGCCGTCGACCCCGCAAGGACGGAATCCGTCATGTTGGGTCAAGGCCATGTCATACGTCACACGAATATCTGCATCTGTGATCGTCTACATAGATACGCATATAAAACCGCAAATATAGCTCTTGAGTCTGTTGCAATAAGAAGGCTGGCCGGAGGAGTAAAAATAGTCGGTGCATTGACCTCAACGGAAACGTTTACGCTCATGTTTCAATCGTCATTAGGTATTTCATATGTTTATAATTCTAGACGAAATAAATCCTTGGACAGTTTTCTTTTACTATCATTTCTTAACCCCATAGAGTTATATAGCTAAAGCGCATTTTATTATGACATTGTATTTAGGTACCTAATCTTGTTCCGTAAAAAACGGGATTTATTTTATGCTTTATTCTTATGCGATACATAAAGTTAGTATCGTATAAAAAGACTTTCGCATTTATAATCGATAATCAAACATTGTTAAGTATGAATATATAAAAGTAACGGCCTGTTACTATCCCACTGCTGGGCATAGGCCTCCTCTCTCCGTTTTTGGAGGGAGAGAATGATTGGAGCTTAGACGGACCACGCTGCTTCAATGCGGATTGGTAGGTTACACTGTCCTATATTCATGGGACAAGAGAATTCTCTCTAGAGAAATGTAGGTTTCCTCACAATGATTTCCTTACCCGAAAAGCGTGTGATAAATTCCATTATCAATTAGACACATAAGTTTTAATAGAAACTCATTGGTGCCTGCCCGCGATTTGTACCCGTGACCTCCTCGAAGGAGTCGTATAGTGTTACCACTGGGCTATCACTTATGAATATATATGAATACCTTATCAATAATATTTTTTAATTAAGTTTTTTAAATTAGACACACTGATATTTTCTTATATGAGAAACATAAATCTACAAGCAGGTAGATAAATATATAAAGGATAAAGCATCGGTAACCAACTAAGGGAATCGTTGATAATAACCATAAATTTGCGATTTCAAATAAAAATTACAAATATATGAGACTAATCTGTAGACCAATCACATAAATAAAAGAAACAACAGATGCGCGTATCCCTCCGCCCGCCCGATATTTTGTATTCCAATTTTTATAACAATAAATTGTAGGAAAGGGAAAAATTACAGTCGGCGTTACAAAGCCAGATACAGTTGTCAAGGTGCATGGTGGTCTTTTAATTATTCAAGATAGAAATATGACAGAACTTCATTAGCAAAGGAACACGGAAAAATAATATCATTGCAATAAATATACTTTGACATACGTATACATTATATTCATAGTTTTTATATTACCTATACTAGATTAGGGGAGGAAAAGGCAGGCCTGTAAGTGCTGCAACAAATAATAAAAGAGGCAAAATGAGACTCATATATTTATCTTTGTTTAATCGCACATATGCAGAAAAATATTCATGGCGCCATAAGAACGCGCGTTCTTAATTTAAATACGTAGAACGTTTCTTAGCAAACCTTCATAATGTTCGTATGAAATAAAAACTTAAATTCAATAGTTTATAATTTTATGCCGTATGGTATCCGGCTGAATGGAATAGACCAACCTCTTTCTTACCGAGGTGACGTAAAAGACGACTAAGGTAAGTTGACTCACCGTGAGGTATCCGGTTAAGTACAATAGACTCTTCCTTACCGAGGTGTCATTAAATAAGACTAAGGTAAGTTGACTTCAGGCAGGCGGCCGGTAAAATACCTGTTGTGCCGACCACACTTAGAGTGGGATAAGGGCAGAAGGATGATGATAAATAAATAGTAAATAATTTTGTGTAATTTTTACTTCAATTTGTTCTTATACATTGATATTTTAGGTTATTTTTCGGATTTTTTGTAAAAATAATGTTTGCTCACTAAACCCGCACGATTAAAAAGAGAGACCGATAATAAGTATCATTTGCTTTCTCTTTCTTTTTAATTGACACATTTTAGACTGGCTCCTTTATTCCAGTATAGTAGCTCAGTGAACATATCAGATGATATCTGATATTCTATTTATAATTTATATTGTTAAAAGAATTTTAACTTTTAATATGCTCCAAAGAAAAAATCTAAACACCTTTTATAGTTCGTAGATTGTTACTCTCCCCTAAATATCTTAAATGCCTTGATTAGTTAGATAACGCTCTTAATTAAAAGACTGAGTCTTTTTAAATTGTTTCATAGATAAATTAACATGTCTATTTTGATACGAAAACCCTTAAATTAGCATAATTAGCTTGTTTTAACTTTGTGTCGTAATTATTACTTACAAATAATGATTTTCTATTTATATATTAATTATAATATAACGCAGATATGACTTTGTTCCTTCCTAGTTATGTTTTCAACTCAGAAATGATTTTAAATTATATTCAATCTCGAAAATATAGCCCTCAAGGATCAGCAGGTGTCCTTTTGCGAGCACTCACAGGTTACACTTATCTAGCCATTACAAGTAATTGATTATCACTTTGTATTATAAAACAAACCCTCGCCGCATCTAGACTGATGGTTAAATAAATTTATAGAATTTGCTTTTACGCAAAGCATATTATCTTTAATATTTAAATAAGTTAATCTTGTATGTATATATATATTTTCGAAATCTCGGAAACGGTTCCAACGATTTTCTTGAAATTCAGCATGCAGGAGGTTTTAGGGGAAAAAGTCGATCTAGCTAGGTTATTTAAAAAAAACATTGTTTTATCCCAGTTTTTGGGCATTAAAAAATACAATTGAAATTAAATATATTAAACACTATTTTTGCCGATAACTGTCAAGTCAGCGTAGCTTATTCGGGGAACTGGTAGTCTCTAGAAATGAAAATACTTAGGATCGAACCTACCCAATTATATTTTGCCTTTTTTTGTATTTTTTTTATTTTGCAAAAAATTACCAACCAGGTACTACAATTCGAGACTATATAAAATATATAACTATCTATAGGTAATATATATATTCCTGGACTTAATACTTTCAACTTCATACTGGACAGCATAATGGTATTGATCCTTGAAGATTCCTTGCCCTTGAATCAAATAAGCCCTTTCAAGCACAAGGCTTAAAAGGGCTTATTTGATTTGATTATTATTTTTATTTTATTTCTGTATTTACGATAAACTTACTTATATAACATTACATTATGATGAGAAGAGTTATTGCAAAATGAAAACTAACGCTTGGGAAAATTAATCAATGGCAGTTCTTACTCAGGGTATAATATGTTTTACTATGCGCACCATGCCAAGGCTAGTATTTAAATACAATATTGATAACATAAATGTGAAAGTCTGTCTGTTATGCTTTCACGGCACATTCAATGGAGAAATATTGCATAAAACTATAAATATAATAACAATCAAAAAAATATCTTTTTCATTCTTAAACTTATAATCAAACAAATATACCTACTAAGTTTTCTTTAAACGCTACACCAATTATGTGATTACTACTTGCATTAATACATATATAACTAAGCCCATAACGAATTGTGTTACAACAGTAGAAACTTTCTAATATATGTATATCATATACTGTTATTTTCAAATTATATGTCTCCTACTACAAAAGTAGAAACTGTACAAAGTAGGTAATATATGCATTTACTAATGAAGTTTGTTCCGTATGCCTACATAAATATTTAAAAAAAGAATCTTTAAAAACCATCGATCCAATCTAAAGAAAGAGGAATGTCTTTATTTATGGTTTGAGTTGCTGTAATCAATACTTTCAATATCCGGTTCTTTATCCAAGCGCCGCGCGACAGCCTCTGGAAATGTTTTTCGACGAACATTAAATTACTTTAATTATAACACCAGTAATTAGTGTTATAGCATAGTTATTACGTCGTCTATCAAATAATTGCGTGTACAAAGCAACGGAAACTTGAGGTATAAACGAAACTTTACTTATATAGCTCCCGGTTTTTATTACCATTTTATAATCATTAAATCTCTGCTTCAAAAAAAATTTAACCTTATTTCTAAACACTGTGTAAGAATAGTATAATAACTTTAAAAAAAATAGATTTAAATATATATATGGGACACTTGCAACACACGGTCGTCCGTCCTCAAAGTACCTAAGTAACTTAATACTTGTGTTATGGTATGGACAGACAAATGGTGAATACATACTTATATACATTTTAAATACATACTTAAATACAAATATAGAAACAGACTCAAAGACCAACAAATCCATTTATAGAAAATGTTGGCCCTCGGCGGGAATCGAGCCCACGACCCGCGGAGCTGAAGGCAGGGTCACTACCCATTGCGCCAACGGCCCAGTCAGTCATAACTTATAACAAGCGTACTTAAAAATAATATTACAACAAGACAATTTTTTTAAACATTTATCACATTGAAATAAATATTTGTAATCATATACGAGTATAACCCGCAATCAAATACATTTAAAAAAAACATTTATTAACACTTTTCCTAAATAAACGAATATATCAATCTATGGTCTTATTCATATGATATTTAAATTAAACATAGCTAAATTGCATTTTAGAATATAACAAGTAAGCTTCTAATACGAACATTTAGGTTAATTATTTGCTTTACTGTAAAATATCATTAAAATAAATGTTACTTTACAAACACCATTTTATTACCTAAATTAATTTTAATTATACTACATTTTATACAAAATATAATAATGATATTGAAAATAACTTGATGTATTAATAATAGGTTTAGGTGACTAAAATCAGCAGGCCATCAAAATATCTTAACGCGTTGTCGTCAATCACTTTGGATTTTAAATGTTCCCTTGCCCGATTAGGGTGCATCCTAAAAGGTTCCAAAACGATAACTTGGAATGTAAGAATGCCGGTCGGAGAGCATAGATGCATAAACTACGACACTTTTTTATATTTGCTACTTTTTAAAACTTTATTAAAATGAGTTAGGGTTTAAATTCGTATGCTTTATTGCATTACGTAAGTTTGTAAACTCGTAGCAATGGTGGACCGACATGGCGCTCGTGACGTCATTCGGCCAATGAGCGCGCGCGGTATAGCGACGGTAGCGCCACAAGATGGCTGCCGTCGGCCCATTGCCGCCGCCTCCTATGTTTAGGCCTAAAATGCCAAACAAGTTTTCAGTCTCCCGATAAAGTTACGTGTATATTCAAGCAAATTAATGACAAATAATATTTTTTAATGATGTTTAAATAGTTTTTGTAATATTATTGTGCTTATAATAGTGTTATATTAAAGAAAGCGGCAGGCGGCGGTATAATTAGGTATGGATTGTTAAAACTTTTTATATATTAATAACTGCTATTTACAAATTTTTCTTTGTGATATTTACCTTATAAGTAGTTTTCTTTGATTAATTAGTAGATATAATAAATATTAATAGGCAATTTTTTTCACTAATTACGATATTTCTTTCGAATTATTTCTAATAAGATCTAATAAATTTTTCTAACCAGATTTTATGCTTCACCTGTTTATTTTTTGTTAGATTAATAAAGGAAGATAAAATATATCAAATTATGACCTTTGCCTTAATCTTTTAAAAGTTAAATTAATAAATAGTGTTTTTATGTGTGTATATATACTATATTCAAAATGTCGTTCTTTGATATTGAATTCAATAAATACGACTGTATTGTATTTTTATGATTTTATAGTATTTATTTTGTTTTTATTGTGAAACAATGTTTATAGAAGACCTTTAACTGTGTCTATCATAATTTTTTTATAAAAATTGGATCTAATGGAGTAAGTAAATATATTCAAACTATTCAAAACAATTCATACCTGTAGGTATATTTAGTTAATTTGGTTATTTTAGTATATTTTTATATGTTTGTTAGTATTTTACCAAATAGATCATTGGATCGATGTGTTTTTGTGATGAAGATATAATGAAGAGTTGGACAATAGCATAGGCTACTATTTATTTCAGTACCTACTCAAGTCCACGCAGACGAAGTGGGGGAAGAAGCGAGTAAAATTGATTTATATACATTGATCTCTATTTTTCTTGATCATCGCATCACGCGTGGACGAATAGAACAATTTCGCTTATTCTATTTTGTCTTAATTATTGTCAGGAGGTTTATGTTCTATAAAAAAACATTTAAAAATTACAAAAAAAAATATTTGTCTTTAGTCTACATATCCTTCTTACTTTTATTGCCTATTCGCTGCAAACTCCAGACTGTCTGTCTGTATGTGAGAGATTTTTTCTAAATCGACTGAAGAATTTTTGATCATCGATTCTTGATGAAGGTTTCAATCAATAATAGACGACTAAGTCGATTTTGATGGGACTTTCACTATAAGAGTTTGTGGAGCAAAATATAGTTAAGGGGGCTTTTATATACGAGGACACAGCTAGTTAAATATGAAATACAGAGTGAAATTAAAATACAAGTATTAAGTTACCTTAGGGACGAATGACTGTGTCTGTAATTGTCCTATATAATCATCCTCCTGCCTTATCCCACTCTAAGTGGGGTTAGCACAACATATGTTATAAACATGTTGTCACATGATGTGGCTGCGTTTTTACGACCGGCCGCCTGCCTGACGTCAACTTATCTTAGTCGTATTTTACGACACCTCGGTAGGACATGAGGGTGGTCTATTCTACTCAGCCGGATACCACAAGGCGGGTCGACTTACCTTAGTCGCCTTTTACGACACCTGGATAAGAAAAGAGGGTGGTACTATCCTATTCAGCCGGATACCACACGGCGGTCGGCTGTAATGTCCTATATATTATAAAAAAAAACCATCAAACTACACGTCACTAATCAAGGAGACCATAACTTAATCATACCGCAATAAAGACTTCATAAAATATTTGTACCGACGTAGTTATGTATTGCACTCTAATTGGAGTTGGCAGAATTATTGTATCGGTGTTTGCAATAAAATCGCATCGATTTATGGCCGCCCTCGTATGCTATACAAAACTGAGATCAAAGGCTTCCCTCTACAAGTGCAGCGAAACTTGCTAATAATATTAAAAATAAGGACATCCTTATAAAAGATTTACAACATATTTACTTTTTACATATTTTGTTCAAACACTTTCCTTGATATATTGTCACAACTTGGGACATGCGTATTTTCTAAAAATAGCTCTTATTTTGCGCTTGTCATTGATATTTCAGATACCTAACTAAATTATATTTTGAATATCGTTTTAATGTATTTGTAAAAAAGTAATAATGTAAAAATATTGGCCTGTTACTATCCCAATGCTGGGAACTGGCCTCCTCACTCCGTTTTTCGGAGGATTTGAGCTAAGTTCTACCACGCTGCTCCAATGCGGATTGGTAGGTTACACATATCCCTAGAATTTTCTAGATTTCGACACGATGTATTCACCGAAAAGCGTGTGATAAATTGCAATTATTCATTAGATACATAAGTTTTAATAGAAATACTCTATGGTGCTCTACACGGGACTTTGAACCCATGATCGTCTCTAGAGAGTCTTACGATCTCACAACTGGGCTATCAAGCTTTAAAAAATTAATAATTTTCCATAATCTGCGATTAGCGTGTTATAACCGCGGAATTTAGCAAAATAATATAATTAGTTTTGTATTATAGACCGCCGCAAAGTAGCGCCTATAAAATTATTTAAAGTATTTGTAAAAGATTAATAGGTATATAGTATGTATGAAAACTATAATTCAAATTAACAAAGATACAGCTAAATGTATAGAATGCAAATCAGGCTTTCATTATTAAAAATATTTCTTATACGAATATATGGCAAAGGTGACATAACTGAAAAACACATGATTTGGAATCAGAATAGGTATAAATATAAAAATACACATTATTTTCAGCAGCAATACTGACAGCACTTTTAATTCAATATTAGGACGTTCGTTTAAGTAAACTAAAGCATTTTTCATGCATTTACCTTAGCAATGAAAACTTTAAACGTATTTATCTCAAAAGCTGATTATTTGACTTGTTCCACTATTGCAGCTCATGAGCAATAGAAAGATTCATCATCTTCCTGCCCTTATCCCGCTCTAAGTGGAGTCGGCACAACATGTTATAAACATGCTGTCACATGATTTGGCTACGTTTTTATGATCGGCCGCCTGCCTGACGTCAACTTACCTCTGTCGTATTTCTGGACACCTCGGTAAGAAAGAGGGTGGTCTATTCTACTAAACCGGATACCACACGGTAGGTCAACTTACCTTAGTCGCCTTTTACGACACCTCGGTAAGAAAGAGGGTGGTCTATTCTACTAAACCGGATACCACACGGTAGGTCAACTTACCTTAGTCCCTTTTACGACAGCTCGGTAAGAAATGAGGTTGGTCTATTCTACTCAGCCGGATACCACACGGCGGTTCGACTTACCTTAGTCACCTTTTACGACACCTCAGTAAGAAATGAGGGTGGTACTATTCTGTTCAGCCGGATACCACTCGGCGTTGTTAACTGTTAATGTATCTATAATATACCGTTGGTGTCTCAAATAAATAAACTTAAACAAATACAAGTGGACTATACATATAAATTATAACATTGTAATTTACATCATCTATATTGCAACAGTTTCATATTAATTAAGTTTCTTGTTAATTAAATACATTTTGTAAATAATGTGAGCTAAGATAAAGAAGTCATTAAATACCTATATTCAATGTAAATTGAAAGTCAATATTGCTAAGAAACAAGAAACTGAGTCTTATTAATATATATTTTATTATCATGATTTTCTGAACGCACCTATAATAATTTAATAGATACATTGCATCATGTTTAAAATTGCATAGTTCTGGCGACATATTTGCTCATTAAAGTGAGCGATAAAATTTAGCTACATTATAGCTTAAACGAGCAGTAATATTTTTTTGTTTTTACAATTATTATAAACGCCGTGTGGTATCCGGCTGAATAGAATAGTACCACCCTCATTTCTTACCGAGGTGTCGTGGTGTCGGTGTCGTGTACGAGAGGTAAGTTGACGTCAGGCAGCGGCCGGTCGTAAAAACGCAGCCAAATCACGTGACAGCATGTTTATAACATGTTGTGCCGACCCCACTTATCCCACATATGGGCAGGAAGATAATGTTTTTACAATTATTATAAATTACTAAAATCAAATCAAAATTAACTTCATTCAAAAGAGCTCTTTCAAACACTTGTGAATCGCTAAGGATCAATAGGATTTCCAGGCATTTTTATAATCTAAATAATCTTCAATTTTGTAATATGCTTTACGTATATAAGAAATATTCTTCACTTAATTTAAACCTTTCTGTAGACAAGTCTAGTATAGATAGCGGAATTTTATTGTAGAAGCTAATACCGAGACCAACGGATAAGTTGCTAACTCTGCTAAATTGGGACACATATATCACAAGCTTATTGTGACCTCTCGTATGTCTATGATATTATTAATATAACTTTATTAAATAATTTAATTCTTAAAAATTTCTTGTGTTTTTAATGACGGCTTCTTTGTTCGACGCTACGAAATAATCAGATCCTTCTAATTCTTCAAAAGATTTTCGTTTGAAACTAAAACCAATATTTTCTTTAAACCAGTCTAATAATTTCACGCTTTTACTTATTAAGATTCAAGTTCCGGACAAGTGGTAGATTACAGATATCATTATTTTATTGATGTAAAAAAGCTTTTAATGTGTGAATGTGTTTCTACTTTCAATTTACTCAAAGATGAGGTGATAGATTTGTTAACTATGATGTTCTCACGGTAAGAGCAAATGACTAAATAAGGTTCGTGAGTTCAAACCGCTAATAGGCACATATGAGTTCTTATAAAAAATAATTATATGCTTAATATTTACTATTTTTTACGCGCTAATGGCAATGTGAATATGCTTTAATAATTTATATATTTTTTTCGTTTATATTTTTATAATTATATGAAACTTGAGGGATATACGTAACATACCAATCCGGAATAGAACAGGGTAATGGGTTAACGCTCCGTGTTAATTTCTTTAAAGAGACAAGTTTTAGAGAAAAACTTGTGATAATTTAGTTAATAAAAAAATAATTGTTTTTCGTTTTTGAAAAAAAAAAGGTTTTAAGGTTATATAAAATATTGTTTTACATCACCTAACATTAATATCTTAATTTTAAAATTCTCATTTGTATTAATGAGCAAAGACGCTAGACAATGGCAATCACTAATGTAATTTGCAACTAATAATAAACATTACTTATACTATACGAGTATGTAGCAACTTGTCCCTTGAATTCCCAAGAAAAGACCATCCATAAAAGTCCATCAGTAGGCGACAGTATGTGATAAAAAAGTATAAACATTTTCCATGTTACAATGCGAAATATTGCCAAAAAATGTAGAGAAATAATAGTACTTAAAATAATAAGCTATGCTTACAGTCATAGCTTGTTTACAAAATGAGAAATATTTGAAAATCTATACTAATATAAAAATGCGAACGTCTGTTTGTCTTTGTTACGCTTTCACGGTTAATCGACTCAAACAATATTGATGAAATTTAATATAGGTAATTTAAAGTAAGGTAAGGTGAAGCTTTAATACACCATAGTGACATGATAAAAACACCCGTTAAAAAACCACAAGTTTCTTATAAAATCTATTTGAATAAAATCCATTTTATACTGTAATGTTATATCCATGTTATATTTAGCATCATCATCTTCCTGCCCTTATCCCACTCTAAGTGGGGTCGGCACAACATGTTATGAACATGTTGTCACATGATTTGGCTACGTATTTTACGATCGGCCGCCTGCCGCCTGACGTCAACCTATCTCAGTCGTATTTTACGACACCTCGATAATAAAGAGGGTGGTCTATTCTACTTAACCGGATACCACACGGTGAGTCAACTTACCTTAGTCGCCTTTAACGACACCTCGGTAAGAAATGAGGGTGGTACTATTCTACTCAGCCGGATACTACACGGCTAAATATTGCTTAAAAAATCTATTTGAATAAAATCCATTTTATATTGTAATGTTATATCCATGTTATATTTAGCATCAATATAAAATAATATTTGTTGTTTCTATTTAACGCTTACTTGAATTTCTTAGCGTTATGCAAGTTAATGCTATTAGGTATCGCGTTTAAATTTGTGTTTAAATTATATACTTGGTTACGGTACGTGGGATAACATAAATTTATACACTGTATATTTGTAAAGCTACTCATATATTATCACGGTTTTTGTTTATTTTGGAAAACAAACAATGCAACTTATATTAAAATTATCGTAATATGTTAAAACGTACAATAATAAATTTACCATTTAATGATCTTAAGATACACGCTATAATATTTATATGTGCAAAATGATAATTTTACAATCTAAATACTCTGAAAACAATTTTAAATGTATACTGTCGTGTGTAGTATTTCCTACCGATATGACTTAAAAGGCAACTAAGGTAAGTTGACGATAGGCCGGTAGCAAAATTATCACCAAAAACAATTTTAAAACATATTGTGTGTTTACCCCCCTGACATTTTTGAGCGGGATAAAGGCAGGAAAATGAGAATGATGCGTGTAGTATTCGTAGTTTATGTATAGAAGCCGGCTATACTCTCGTCTTTTTCTACCGGGTTAGCCCGACACATTTAAAGCCTAACTAGCGTCGCGTCAATTCTGTATAAAGAGCTTATGAATAAAGACTCCAGATAATACAAAAGTAATAATAAAATTATTTTGCTATAATCCGCGATGAAGTATTCATCGAAGGTTCATTGCGGATTATAGCAAAATAATTTTATTATTACTTTTGTATTATGGATCTCCGCAAAGTAACGCCTAATTCTATAAATTACTCCAGATAGGCTTGAATTTGGTCGGACTGACCTGATGGAATAAAATGTGAGTATAGCCGATTTCTATACATAATGTTTGAACTATAGTTTTGTAATCCATACTATTATATCAACAAAATTGTTTATTTGTCTTGCACCGAACCGTGTAGTCTAAATATAGATAACTATGCATAGTCAGTATCCATATGTCATCCAACAGTATGTCTGTCTATACTCAAAACTGAAAACACTTGAAACGGTTATCCATAGTTTTAAAAATTGTTTTTAAAAATTGTCGCACTCAAGAGAACTCAGTTAAACAGTACGCCACCATTTTGTTAATCTGACAGATTTGCAAATAAATCTTTATTTTTTTGTTGCAGGCTGGCGATTAGCGAGGGGTTGGGACGTGGTGCCACCCTAATTTTTTCATGTCCGACCCCACTCCTTCAAAAAATATTTTGTCCATTTATTTCGTTGTGGACTGTGTAATGATGCTGTGCTAGATTAAACTATTAGGTGGTAAGCATTATTTGAGTTAAAGCAAGGCATAAAATACTTATTTGTACTATAGTGTCGAATATTAAAAAAAGCATTATATAGAAATAGCTATAATTAATATATTGTATTTTCATAATCAATCAACACACAGGATAGATTGTTCATATATTAAGTTACACCTTTTACCGTTAATTATCATATTTACCTACATCAGGTGCATATTTCATATTTCGTTAGCAATAGAATAGAAAGTAAAAGTGGCAAATGTATTCGACGCATTATCATGAGAAATTTTATTTTAAATATTAATAATAGCATTTTCACGAGAAATTTTATTTTATAATAATGAATATGAAAACTTGCTCAATTTAAACACAACTGCGTATTAAAGAGTTTTGTATTAGCGAACGTAAAATCTGTACAAAGAATAAGTAATTGTATTGTTGTAAGATGATATTATTCTGTTATGTTCCTATTTCGATAGCGCCTCTTTAAGTAAAATCAAGAGCAACGTTGGGGTACCTTTATTATACCTATGTAGGGGCACAAAAATATTCTTATCTTTAAGCCATCAAGGAAGCGAGGATGGTAAGTATATTCGCCTAGCGAGCGGGGATGTAGATACCATCTGCGCTTTTAGCTAACGAAACAGGTGCCAGACTCCTATCAATTTATCTAAAGCAATATCAACATAATATTCGCACCTAAAGTACATGTAATATGATAATAACATCGCTCCTGAAGCTATACGTATGTAAATATGGGAAAAAGTCAACAGAGGCCTAAGTAAACTATCAAAAAACATTACGGGGTGCAAATAACAACGATCATGGCGTATGTAATGAAATCTTGCATCGGGATTAGTCGTCCCGTGATGCGGCGCGCGCCGCGGCCTGCCAGGGCGGCAATCGATGGCGGGCCGGGACGCGCGCCCCGACGCCAGACCGACAGACGCCCGGAGACGCCGTGCTCGGCCACACGTCCCTCGCTCGCGCGCCGCCCTCGCCATCCACCAATGTTTACTTGTCGGAACAGCTGACCGGCCGGTAAGTCACGTGCTTTATCTTTCCGACGCGACCCATCTCGACCCCGCCGACGTGCAGTGTTTTACGCTTCCCTGTGAACGTTTTTAACGTCCGTTCGTGCAACTTATCGCAATGCAGGCCCGGTGTAATTCGAGTCGCCCGGCTCGTAAATTACGAATATAATACCCTTGCGCTTTTTCGTTCTATTCTATTCGATCCCCCGGGTGGCTGAGCGCACATACACTTCGAATTTTTTAGTCTTCTCGAATGGTGGTCGAAATGACGAGCCTTTGTAATGTATCCTTTATGTGACACAATAGATGCGGACAAAAGGATCTGCAGGCTATTGTCGCTTTACCTTGCTCGAGGAGCAATAAAAAAATATTCTCGTTACGCTACCGGCCGTGGTTTTGCGAATATTATTTTTGCAAGCCAATCGTGTCATTTTGCAAGTTTTGACGGTTTGCGATTGGTGTTTGTGCGTACAAAAGATGTATTGTTTCGATACGACTTGCACTTTGCCAAGCAATTTTCTCGTACATATTTATTTAAGAATATAATATAGAAACTTTTCCTTTTCCTTTTGAATCACCGCATAGATATAGGAACTTAAGTGCTAGCAAAATAACCCCTTTGCAATGAAGGTCTGACATGTTATAAATCGGTTTCTTTATTTTATAGGTGTCGGTCCTCAAGGCGCTGTTAGGAGTGGGAGAGCTGTGGTCGGTAAGTTTTATCGAGATTATGGAGATGCAACACGAAGCATATTATTAAAATTTGAATTCTATTTTTAAAAGAAGAAATATTAATAAAATTTATTTACTCTTACCGTATATTCCAGATTTCCGGCGACAGAAGAGAAGAGAAGAGAATGCGTCGCCTTCTGTACGTATACTGAATGTATCCTGAGTGTCTGATTCTTTCCGGTATACCTTCAGTATACGTAACAGAAGATGACACTCGTCACCACTCGAAGACCAGACCCGACTTGAAGACCAATGAAGACCCGTCGTTTGAAGATCTTGATCATTTCTTTTGTTTTATTACTTTTATTTATATGTCAAATATTGTACAATATATTTTACAAATTTAAATTATTTGATATTTGTGTAATAATGTCCAATTTTTATATTATTCTGAGACAATCAATATTTTATATTTACTTCAAATAAAGTTTTACTTAGTAATTTAAGACATATTTTTCATAATGAAATTAATTAAAACTATATATTATACCATTATGAATATTACACTTCATTTCCGTTATAAATATTTATATGAAATTTTTATTGTCATGTTTATATGAACGACCTTCATGTACGAATTTTATTTAGAAATAAAATATAACATCATATGGTTGTTTTATTAATTAGTTTTAATTTTTATGACACACTTAAACGATATTTTAGTATGCCAGTTGGAATCATAAAACAGTTTGTTTATTGTTATTACATAATAAATCAAATTAACACTTACTTAAAATACAATAATTCTCTTATGTTTTTTTGTTGGTATTAATTTTATTAGATAAGATTTTATTGTGAAATTTTTATTACAACATAAAATAAAAAGCTATAGATAAGTTGTACAATTAAAAAATAGCAAAATCTAGCTATTTTAGATTTGATAGAAATTATTTCTTATCTCTATACCGCATGTTAAAGTTTTAAATAAAAACTTAGGTAAAAACATTTAAATTGATAGGTAAAATATACGATGATATAAAAATGATAATGTATTTTTATTTATTAAGTCTGTAAAATGCACTAAACTGATTTTGATAAAACAAACCATTTTTGTAAGTCTAACTATAGACATAGGCACAACAACATAGATAATAAATTTAAATAATTCCGAGCTTCTAGTCTCGGTTCGGTTCACGAAATATACAAATTTATATTTATATATCCATACTAATATTATATATACAAAAGTCTGTCCGTCTGTATGTTTTTAACGCTTAGACGGACTCCTGGACCAATGTTTATGGAATTTGGCACTATTTAAAATTTTACACCGGGGTAATATAGGATAATATAATATATAGGAAAAAATCCCATTTTTTTTCGGGTAACAAGAAAAAATATATATTGAGGGAACTTTAACGCTTAATTTAGCACGAACGAAATCATGGGTACCACTTATATCTAATATATTTCTATTTCACAATATTGCTTAACACCAAATATAATATTATAATTTTAGTATAAGTCGTCGACGACTTTTGTCTTGTTTATTTATAAAAAAAAAGTTGCTGTAACAAAAGTACTGTATTGTACTGTAAAACTTAAAATACTATCGTATATCGTATAATATTATTGTGTAACAAGTTATATTCGCGACTTCGTTAGCATAACTTTAGTGTTTGTATACCCTCAATTTTATATATTTCCAGTCCAAGGAAAATAGAAAAAAAAATTATATGTCCTATATTATACACTAGGTATATAAACTTCAAAAGTATAATCAATTTATTTATTTAGCCTGGCAAGTAACATACTTTCATAAAAACTATATTTTGCATTTATAATATTAGTATGGAAATATTTTGATGCTCAATATTTATACAAACATCGTACGGTGACTAATTTTGCAAGGAAGGATTCTATGTTAAATTCTAGGCAGGTTCAATTAAAGAAAATAGATCACTTTCTATTAGTCTTTTACTATTTTTTTCAGCACAAATACAAAGACAATAGGTATAGAGCAAAAACACTTTCCAGTTCAGTGCGTAAGTGGTCAAAATGGGTGTAATAAAGTGGCCAAGCCTTAATTATATGGATAAACATTTCATGTGCAAGTACAATATAAATAAAAACATATAGATGGTCGTGCGTTACGCCGGCGCCTGGATCACTTCCTGAAGAGAAGCGATAACTTTTTACGATTACGATCTGTCTCTCGTGTTAAACAAGCTTTTCAGTGTTAGGTTACTCCACAAAGCTCATTACACCGCTGGCTTATTTACCCATTAACAGCTTATATATAAATGAGTAATCTATAAAAATATATGCATCCATCTCTCAAACGATTTTTCCTAAAAAGTGTATGCACTGGCGTAGTTAGGTAACCAACGGCCCTGGGGCAAAAAAACTACTAATCTAGGGCCTCAACTAAACTATTTAAAATATTTTGTTTCGAGATGTTGTTAGGAATTTTCCTGTATTCTTTCGAAAAAGTTCATCGTTCTCCTACTATTATCCCACAAGCGGGATCGGCACAACATGTTTTAAACATGTTGTCACATGATTTGGCTAGGTATTACACGACCGGTAGCCTGCCCAACGTCAACTTAACTTAGTCGCCTATTACTTAGGGTCCTCTATTTTACTTAACCGTATACCACACGGTGTGTCAACTTAACTAAGTAGCCTTTTACGACAACTGGGTAAGAAATGTGGGTGATCAACTCTACTCAGCCGGATACCACACGATGGGTCAACTTACCTTAGTAGCCTTTTACGACACCACGGTAAGAAATGAGGGTGATCTATTCTACTCAGCCGAATACTGAATAGTCAGAGTCCGAAGGTCCCCCTCAGCTTGGGGGCCCCAATATACTGTCATGTCTAGCCGATATTTACGCCACAGAGTGTAGATCAAATGACATCTTTGAGTTTTAGCGGGAATTTAATAGTTACTTCCTGATTCTTCTTGGTAGGAATATAGTGATAGTTTCTTTAATAAAATTTGACAATTAAAAAATCCTTTAAACGGTCTACTTAAATAAAAAATAATTTTAATTTTATTTTTACGATTTTTATTTTCAATTCAGAATAATCAATAAAAAAATAACATCAAAAATTAAAGGTACATATTATGTAGAACGCAATATTAGGTACACGAGTATTTTGATAGTTGAACTAAGTTACTTACTAGGTCCATACAATAAATTCGGTAGTAATATCGCAAAGTGATAGTAGTGGAAGCGGCTCGCACCTAGTTAAGGGAATAAATAGCCCAAGGTATTGAGGGGAAAACAACTGATATGTGATCTGTACCTACTTGTCGGCTCAAACTAAGAAATATGTGAATAGTCCATACTTTGTATCTACAGAGAGTGGCACGTTCGCTTGCCTTAGAAAAGCTAAATGTAAAAAAAACTACACTATTATTATTGCACAACTGAATCAGATTATTGAAAGATTATATAAATTTACTGCTTCAGTTCATTTGCTTTCGAATTACGCACGTTTTTTTCAAACAAAATTAAGGCGTTTTTATCAATAGGTATTATCAATATTTTTTTAATTTGTACCTCATATATTTTTTTATTTAAAAAGTTTTTTCAAAACTTTACTGTATTAAGAAATGTGTAATTATTATTAGGTTTAGAAGTTTTTATGTTATAATTAAAATACATTCTAAGAAAACATGTATGTAAGCGAATTTTATTTTACATTTTTAAGCGCCATCTATGTCATCATGACTGAACTTCGATGTAAACGAGAGTCTACATACGAGAGAACTTTTCTGTAGACCGGTTTCGTACAACAGTTTATATAACAATTATAAACAACGAACTATATTTTTCTACTGACTTGTTTTGGTGTACTACAATAATTTTAGTCTTATAAATAAACATTACTCTTAGATTATTTATACGTATTTAAACGATAACAATGTTACTCTATTAAAGTACAACACTCGTATAACGTTTGAAAAATTAATGTAATTATAGATACATTATGTTAAAAATCTTATGCCTTGTATATATAATAGCTCTTATTACTTATATTTATATAATTTAGCTTAACATTTATAGCTTTTATTAAACAAACTTAGTTTCATAGAAGTTTAATTTAACTTTGTTTATTACCTATTAAGAAAAACCCTGTCAAACATCGGGCAATAAAATAATCATAATACAGTAAAAAACATTAGCACTTTAAAAAGTAACACAGAGGAGGATGAAGGCATTGTTTTACGGGAGAAAGTTGTAATCCCTTTGAGGATCGAGGTAAGACCAGGAAGCAAAGGAATTGTAACAAAAAAGAGAAAGTTACAAAAGGTATTTAAAAAGAATTGTGCAATTGGCCAATGAGAAGACTGGAATACAAACTTTCTAATTTCAGTTAGAAATTTACTGATCTGTCCCATCATTTGTACAGTGGCTTTTGCAGTGACATATTTAATCGAGTGTTGTTTTTTTAGTATGTAAATAAAATTTCATAATATCGCATAACCAAATTATAATATTAACATATCTATTAACATAATATATTAGCTTAAAAAACAGATAATTAGTGCAATAACGGGAAATACCTACTATCAGAATATATTACTCAGTTCATTTAATATTATACGGATCAAAAAAAATCCAAACAGAGGTAAGGAAAAACTATTTACGTTTTATCTCTATATTTTTAAGAATTGTAATATTTGTCAATAATTTATTTAAGATTTATTTATTTAACAGCATATCGTTTTGATATAAATTAAAGATAAACATATATATTACTATTTATATTTACTAATCTTTTTTTAGTCACGTGTATGATTTGAATATCAAAATTGTTATTAGAAAAGCGTTCTTACAAGATTCGATTCCGACGTTAGAGCACTTGCTAATCTATAGAGTTGGCAGTTAGCCATAGTGAGATAAAAAGGGAAGCTTCGTCTTAATACAGACCCAGCATCTGTATACTTGAAGAGCAAGCGAGATAAAAATAGCTTTGATTGTGCGGCTGCAAGGGCAGAGTATCGAGCGGGTTGTCGTCATGGCAACAGACAATGGTTTTCGGGTGCATAATATTTTAGGCTGCGTCGGGGTGAGGTGCGGGAGGGAGCGAGCGAGCGGCAGCCATCTTTAAAATTATATTTCCAGTTTGGTCGAACTCTTTCGTGTTTTAGGGCAACTTTTTATATAGGCGCGTAGTACATGGAAATTCGAATGAAGCGACAAGTCGTATTTACAGATAATAAAATATAAAAGTTTATATTGTAAATTATAATTTCAGATTATGAATATCTTAAAGTTTTATATTCTTCTAGAAGATAAGATATAACTGTAATCAAAAATAATTTTTAATTTTGTAGATAAACGTTTACTACGTTTATCTACAAAATTAAAAATTATTTTTATTATAACAAATATTTACTTCATAATTAATAAAAATGCTCTCTGAAAAATATGATTTTTCCATGATATTCTTTTATGTATTAAACCAACTTACAAAACATTTTTACGTACTATATAGGTTTAATAAGTAGTTATACATAAATCTTTGCTTTTTTAAATTCCTAAATATAACTACTTCGATACATTTTCCGATTATAATATTTTTATAACATTAAGGGACTCTACAAATGACCCCACGTTTCTCCTTAATGCTTTATTATGTATATTTTCTATTTTACTTCATCGCGGATTATAGCAAAACAATTTTATTATTAATTTTGTATTGTGGATCTCCGCTAAGTAACGCCTAATTATATAAATTAAATAAAATAAATATTTTTATTGTTTTTTTTTTTGATAAATCTTTTCAAAAAACTTTTTTGCTGATTGATGTTGTAGGAAGCATTGTTTCTCTAGTGATTAAAATGTAGTATATGTAGCGTGATTATAAAATACGGTAGCTCCGATAATTGCAAAGGGAGTAATCAGAAATATACCTAAGTTAAACCACGTAATTGGCATATTGCTTGTGGGGAAATTCAGCGGGAGCAAGTTAGGGGAGTGCCAGACTTATGAGGCAGGAAGCTTATCCCGCGTTTAGCTTTGCAGTCGCTAATTCACTAATAATAAACCGCATGTAGAGTGATAGTCGCCCTTACCCGACTTTTGTTCCTCCCGCGACACATTAGTTAAGTTAGCGAGCTAAAACAAACATATAGACAAAAAGAATTGAGAAAACTTTTATTTTATTTTATACAATCCTATACAACCTTGACTAATATTAACATTATTATATTTATGCAATAAAAAAATTGAGTATATTCTATTTATTCTGTACCTACTAGTTTTGTATAGATTCATCAGTCATGTGAGCGAGCTAAAACAAACATATACACAAAAATAATTAAGAAAACTTTTATTTTATTCTATACAATCCTATAAAACCTTGACTGAAATTAACATTATCATATTTATGTAATAAAGATATTTAGTACAGCAATCCTGGCGGCTCCGCCCGCGTGGAAAGGCAAAAACCGTAATATAGTCTTTTAATAACCATAAAAATGGTTAAAGTGGGTTAACCTTAAAAACTAGATATATGCTGTCGCGGACTTTCATATAGAACTTTTAGAGGGGGAACAATGTTGTAATACGTGATTTTTGAATAACTATTACCGTTTACTCAGCGCACGCAAGGAAAGCTTTAAATTTTGCCGTTTTCTTACTATTTTTTCCTGCTCCTATCCATCTTAGCGTGATGTTATATAGTCTATAGCCTTCCTCAATAAATGGACTATCATACGCTGAAAGAATTTTTCAAATCGGTCCAGTAAGTTACTAAGATTAGCGCGTTCAAACAAACAATCAATCACTCAAACAATCAAACAAAAAAACAAACTCTTCAGCTTTATATATTAGTATAGATATTCTATTTATTCTGTACCTACTAGTTTTGTAAATTAAAATCTCAAAGCATCTTAAATAATATAATTACATTAATCTAGTAATAAAGACAATTTAATATACTTAAGGATTCTTCCAAAAGAATCAGATTCAAAATCAAATCATTCTTATTCAAGCAAAATTTGTAGATAAATAAATAGTCAACTCTAATACTCGTTCAGAATACTGCTCCTAAGGAGAAGTGCCAGAGAAATAAGGCGTTAGCTCTTTTCAAAATATTATTCATATAACTTTAGATTATGTCATTACTGTCTCAACCCTCATTTCTTACCGAGATGTTGTGAAAGGGGACTAAGGTAAGTTGACGTTAGGCAGGGGGCCGGTCGTAAAATAACTAGCCAAAACATATAACAATATATTTAAAACGGCATATATGTACATGGCCTATAAAATGGTACATACATACACGGCCAATTTAACAACATGTTTGAAACAGGTTGAGTCGACTCTACTTAGAGTGAGATCAGGGCAAAAGAATAATGATAATATCTCGTACGGGGTCAAAGATTTATGTAATCCTCAATAGTTAATTAGGCTTTCTGTATCAGCCTTATTTTGATAGTTTTCAACTGCTGTAATGGCAAAGGTAATTGCATTAATTATACATATACATATATATAGTTAATAATTAAATGAGTTAATCTTGTATGTATATATGTATATAAATATATTTTCGGAATCTCGGAGACGGCTCCAACCTTTCCTGAATTAGCTAGGTTTTATTTTATAAAAATATCGTTTTATCCCTGTTTTGGGAACTAAAAATATGGAATAATGTAGAATTGAAAGCCAAGGGATTTTTTAGCTGTCAAACATAATGTTGCCATAGCCAATGGGAAACGGGTGACACGAAAATGTTCAAAACCCGGGGTCAAATCCCACATATCCTACCACAAGCCTACTTTCTTTTTTTTTATATTTTTATAATATTTAAAAAAAAATACCGATCAAGGCTCGGTCACCCAGGCACTAAACAATATAAATATACATACATTGTTAAAGTTAAATACCAATACGTATATATCTTGCACTTACCCGTACTTACTAAAAAATTAAAAGGTTTCCTCTATAAATTTCCCATATACGAGTTCTCGGCGAGAGGCTGACGTTGCGGCCGGTCTTTCTCGTAAACCCCGCGATTAATGCCAATCCTCCTGTAGGGTGTACTCGATTAAGCGATACAAACCAGCCTGTTTCGGATATAACAACTTTGTCGGCGTGTTTTTGGACATTTTTAATTTAACAATTAACGTTTTCAAAATGCAAATTAAGCCTCTAAGATCTTAAATACAAAACAAAACAACATCGAATTGTCCTTTCGATTAATTAAGATTTAAACGTCAGATACGTGTACTAAAAATATTTGACGTTAATTCTATCCGACTTCGCTCGTCTCAACCTTAGGCTAAAATATCCTACATTATGTACTACATGTTTATTCCTGTTGTTGAACGGAAACGGGAAGTTTTCTATCGTTTTTTTTATAACGGTTTATAAGCAATTGTAAAAGAATATAATTTATATTTATCCTTTTTAGCTGTGAAAGTGAATCAGACAGACTTTAGTAAGTATGATATTAATATGGATTTTATTAAAAACAATGAGTTGCTTAATTAAGTTTGCCGTGTGGTATTCGGCTGAGTAGAATAGACCATCCTCATTTCTTACCGAGGTGTTGTAAAATGCGACTAAGGTTAGTTGGTGTCATGCTGGCGACTGGTCGCAAAACTAGCAAAATCACGTAACAACTTGTTTAAAACATGTCGTGCCGACTCCGCTTAGGGTGGGATAAGGGCAGAATGATGATAATGAGTTGCTTAAAAAAATTAAGTGGCGATCGCTCACTATCGGACTGTTGGATAAAAACTTCCGCCTTACTTTGGAGAGAAATATTTGTTAAATATTTGTTTGTTTATATTAGTAGGTAAATGAGATAAAACTATAAAAAAATACTTTACTTTTAATTTACTGTACCAAACACAGAGGCAAACTAAGACATAAAAATTAAAAATTATAATAATAAACGTTTTTTGACTTATATAATTCTTTAATTCAGGAAATTAAAAATTAACTAAAAAGTATTTTTCGACAGTTTTCTGACTAAGTTTAACAAAAAATACTTAAAATCTTCAATACTTGTCCTTTTCCTTCTGTTGCTCAAAGATTGACTGGAACAGATCCTTTTTAGGGATAAGTCCGCCTTTATACATGTGCGTTTTACTTTTTCTTTCTCTTTTCTAACTATATGTAAAAGAAATAAATAAATAAATAAAAGAAAAGAAAAAAAAGAAAAGAAAAAGAAATAAATAAAAATGAAAATATCTCGTAAGAGTAGGACATTGAAAATTGAATATGAAGTGAACCCATATATATTTGAGTTCGGGATAAAATTATTAATATTCTGCGTCTGCATCTGGCATCCTATAAAATTTCCCATTTTATCGTAATTCCTTGACTATTATTGTATAAATCCAAATTTACTGTTTTTTTCGTATAATTATTTTAAATTCAATGCCAAGATTATAAACCAAATTATAGTGATATAGCTGATATTAGTAATAATTTACACTAGAGATACTTAGCCGCAAAGGTCATCTTGAATGTACATAGCTTGGGATATTTATTTTCTTGACGTAAAAGGGGCGCTGCTTATCCAATAATCACTAAGGTTTTTAGTTGTTTTTTTGTTTTAACAGAATACGTGCCGGCATATCGCATAGATATGAAGGTCGTAAAATCAATAACAAATGCTGAGATAATACTCGAAAGCAGTCCTCTCATAAGGCTGGGGCTACACTACTTTAAAGTGTACTTCAATGTTATAAGTGAGAAACTATGAAATATTTAACTTTTATCAAAGTCACATTATAAGTACGAATAATGGGATAAGTATGACTATACAAAACACAATTTACAGTAAAAGTAAAAAACCAAAATGACCGAAAGAAAAAATATATATATAAAAAGAGAAATATCTTTCGATTACAAACTAAATTTGAAGTTATTAAAATGAACGAATTCTTAAGACGTAAGATGTGGGAAATAAAAGCTCTGTGTCAGGTCTATCCTCCAATCTTTATCGGTAGAGAAGAAAAACCTCTTTACCAATTTGGTACCTTTTATTAAAAAACTCTTCAATATAAATTTGTAGCTTCCTTCAATTTTTAACAGGTTAACATAATTTGCTAAATAATAAGTTATTTGTCTGAATCATTTGAGGACCTCTCGACCTTACATTTTTAATTAATTATTATTTGTCTAATGAGTCGAATAATATATATAAGATAATTGAAATGTCTACTGGCAAACTACTAAGAAATGCGTTTTCAGTACTATTTAAATCCTTTTGAAAGTCATGTGTGAAAGCATTAACTTCGTCTAGACATTCCCCCTTCGATGCTCGGTCATAGCCCGGGGCGAAAGGTCAGTCGAAATTGAAAACAAAATCTGAAATGTCGCATCGCTTTGCTTTTCTATTTTTTGCTCGAGAAGCGAATAACTTAATATACTTTTAATTTATTTATTAAATTATAGGTACTTTTTTATTTTATGAAGGAAAACTGTGGATTTATTTTTCTACATCGGTTTTGGTATTTTTGGCATTGACGTTGCTCACAAAAATAAGACCGCCTTTGCACAGTATAAATAGGTATACTTTAAACCAATAAATATGTATTCTGTTATGAAAAATGTATTAATGAAATAATAAAGAGGAAATGAATAAATACAAAATTGAATTTAATCACAACTAGTCGAGTCAAGTATGATAAAAGTTTAGAATTAAAATTATTTAAAAATTATTAACATTTTCTAGAATTGAAAATTTATTACTGTTGAACAACTGAGTGTGCAAAAGAATAGATAAAATCATTTTGACAGCAAAACTATTAAAATGGGGCAAGTCAGCGAACATCAGGTATTTTTATTCAATCAGTAGGTGTATTTATTATTAATACAGTATGACACAACAGAGGGTTAAAATAATAAGTTATTAGTTGACTGCCTTGAATATACAAGGTTGCAGAAACGACAAAAGAGAAAAACGCAATTTAAAATATTTTTTAAATTCACTGAACTCAAATTTATCATTAAAAGATAATTAATTAACGATACTGTTTCAGTAGCGTAGTAAGTTGACACAATTTTATAAAAAAAATATGTTGTGTATGTTTGGAATATTAATATAATCGCCAGCTAGGCGCCTCTGATTAATCCAACA
Organism: Morpho helenor; assembly: GCA_029227775.1. Taxonomy (NCBI): domain Eukaryota; kingdom Metazoa; phylum Arthropoda; class Insecta; order Lepidoptera; family Nymphalidae; genus Morpho; species Morpho helenor. The sequence continues at coordinate 6,758,554 of JARGCU010000020.1, forward strand.
AATGGCTAAAGGACTTACGCCGTTTCTGAGACATGAGCGGAATTCTCACTTACTATATCCGGATGCCACTAATGGTAGTATCAAATTCAAATTCGTAATATTATTATTCTAGTAAACTTGTAAACAAATGCTTTTCAATCGCTGACTCTACTCTAAATGCTGATACGGAAAATAGCCTCTATTGAACAGAGCAGCAAAAAACTAGGTATTGCATTTTTCAAAATATGATTCTTATAAATAGTTCCATTTCGTCATTGCTATTTTATGCAAGGTTGAAGAGTAGCTAAATCCGCGCATTCTCATTGTTTATGTCGTGAATGGTAAAGTAGGCTTTCCGCAGCCTCCGTTTAATAGGTATTTAAATTGCTGTAATGGCAAAGTTGGAAATGTTTGTCTGAGAATCAGAGACATGCCTACACTAATAGTAAAATAAGATTTCATTAATGTACATCCATCAATAGAAACATATTATAAACATATATAAACATAAAAATATAAAGAATTATAAAACGATAGGTGATGTATACAATAGACAAAGCAGGAACCGACATAAGCTTGCGGTTCCTGCTTTGCGCCTTGCAAAAGTGCGTAACTCGTTTGTGGGTTTTGGTATAAGATTCTATAATAAAATTCCGCAATCAATTTCAGTACTGCCATTACAGCAGTTTAAAAACACTGTTAAAAAGAGGCTGATACAGAAAGCCTACTATACTCTTGAGGATTATTTGGAAGATAAGAATGTGTGGATATAGCTCTCTTTGAACCTGTACAAGACAGTAACGATTTAATGTAAATAATATTAAGAATTATATTTTTTTAAAAGAGCAACCGCCGAGTTTCTTGCTGGCTCTTCTCGGTAGGAACAGCTTTCCGAACCAGCAGTAGAGTTGACGATTCAAAAGCACTTGTTTACAAGTTTATTTGAATAAAGAATATTTTGAAAAAAAAAAAAAAAAACAGTGTTCATTGAATTAAACTCAATATGAAACTTTATAACAAAAATAAAAATATAAACACGTATTTCATGCTGTAGGTACGTACTAATGCATCTAAAAACTCTATTTTAATCGGTCAATATTTTAATATGTTTTTAAAAAATGTTCTTAAAAATCATATCGAAATATCACAATACCTCACGATTCGCTGCTCCCTTCGGTATTACATTATGTTAGGTAACGCTTAAGCCCTCAAATCAACTGGATGAGAATTTTATCCTTTTTCAAGTTACTATTTTGTTTGGATCAATTTAAATTGAATAAAAAACAATATTTTTGCCATAAATTGTCAAGTCAGCGCAGCGTATTGGGGAACGGACGGGTGAGAAATGAAGATACCTAGGATCGAGCCCCACCTATTTATTTTATATTTTCCTTTTTTTACCCAATTTTTTTTTAGTTCCTTTTTTTATTTTGTAAAAAAATACCGAGCAAAGGTACCCAGGTACTCTATTACGCTGCTATATGTTGCTATAAACAAATATTTTAGTTCAATATCATCATGCCGATTTTATTCTATCTATAATTCGTACTTACATAGTATCTGGCTTAAATTATCACGTATAACAACTCGACCCTTTCCTTACTTATATCATCTATAAGAAGTCGTTATTTCCTTGAAAGCTTCAACTAAAACTATAAGTTACTTCCTCCTTTTTCCTCATTGTATATATTCGTTACGACACCGTGTACGCTGTTTATAAAATGGGTTATAAATGGATCACGTGAGTGAATTAAGTATCAAATTTATCGTGGCTTCAACCTACACGCGAGACAATAGCTTGTTCCGTCAGTTACTTACGCATTTTAATGCCGTGGCTTTTAAATTTTCGTTAGTACAGATATGAAGTATGTATTACAAAATTTGAGAAAGTAATATCTAATTTATAGCTTTAGTAATATTATATTTTCTCGAGTATTAATAATATATTTATAAATTAGATTTTTCACCGGTCTATGTTAATGTTGCTAGCGTTTAATTAATAATTATATTAAATTAAATTTGAATAAAAAATACTGACATTGAAGACGCCTCAAGGGTTGTTAATATCACAAAATATTAAAAACAATAATGCAGCTGCCGTAATAGCGAAAGATGTGACTATGTGAATATATCCCAGTTTTTTTAATAAAACTTGTTTATCTAATTGACATTAGCAATTTATCACGCTTTTCGTTAGAGGGAAACATGGTGAGGGAACTTGCATATATCTAGAAAAATATTAAGATATGTATAACCTACTAATCTTCATTGGAGCAGCGTGGTGGGTATCAGCTTTAACACCTCTCCAAAGAAAAGACAGTGAAGGCTTATGCCCAGCAGTGGGACAGTAAGAATACGTTAATATCCCACTATTTTTAATGTAATCAAAACAAAATTAAATTTATAGTGATATTTCTGTATGATAATATTTTTAACAAGTATACTATCAACATGTTACAATAAGTGTACACTCGTCTACATTTCTCACTGTATATCTGAATCAACGGGACGATATTATGTAGAAAAAATCTGTTCAATTTATTCAGAGAAGGGAGCTGTGGGAGTATACGAGATAGGGTCCCATTTAGAAATATGTTCGAGATAATATCGTTCGGAAAGATCAGTTGCCGACACCTGATGCCCTCAATTTGGCTTCCGGAGAGGGCAGATTTTAATTTAAATCTTTTCAAAAAAGCTTGCCCCTTGGACAATGGCTTGATTAATATTTCAAATTATTTTATACTTTTAAATTAAAAAGATGAATCTGACATTTAAAGGAGAGAACATTAGATTTCCTTTTAGAGGAAACGAATTAAGAACATTTGAGGTCCAAAATTTGTATCAATTATAAAAAAGGCAGAAACAAAAATCTTGAACCGCCTAATACTCTTCTTAATACAAAACAAAGTATTACTAGATTGTGACTTTCTCGACTTATTACGGATAGATACAGAAATTTACAAGAATTTGAAAATTTCTACAAGTTAGGCACAACAAGTTATAAAAATGTCACATGATTTGGCTAGGTATTTTACGACCGGCCGCCTGCCTGCCTTATCTTAGTCACCTTTTACAACACCTCGGTAAGAAATGAAGGTGGTCTAATCTACTCAGACGGATACCACACGGCGGGTTGACTTACCTAATCGCCATTTACGACACCTCGGTAAGAAATGAGGGTGGTCTACGCAAGAAATTAAAAATGTAAAGTTAATGAACAATTTCGAACTGAGCTAGAACAAATGATATAAAATAATTTTTATACTGGGTTATGGGAATCCAAACAAGAATAATAAATAGTTGGTAATGAAGAAAGTTCGTATCTCTTGTTATAGGGGCGAATTGCGAAAAACTAAAAAGTGTCATAAAATAACGTGGGAGGGTCGGTAGAATGGAAGGACTGCAAATATTTGTATTTTATCTGACCTTCTCCGAGAATAGAGTAACATTTAGCCTAAGAATTGTTATTACATTTCTAGTTTTTTACAAGATATTATTAGTACTACTTATCAAAAAGAAAACTTGATTTATATACTAACAATTTTGTAATATCATTTGCAGTTTTCGTACACAAATTATATTTCTGCAACCATATATTATAAGAATTATGATACTTAAATAAGAAATTTCTAGAATTCGCATAATTACTCGCAGGTATACCTACTTCAATTTTATGTTAAATATTTAAAATTACATGTGGATTATTTTATATTTCACATACAATTACAAAGATAAGATAGGTATAAATCATGTCTGTCATTGAAGGTCCTTTAAATGTCCTTAAAATTGACCTTAAGAACTTAAACTTAGCATAGATAAACTTAAAGCCTGCCTACGTGGGTGGGTCTTTGAGATAAGATGTAGGTATATTTTATATTAGTTGAAACTCCCATTTGATGTACCTCTATGTAGTACCTAGTTACTTAATCTTTAATATAAACAGCATTTATATGCATATTTTTACTTAAAATAATTATCTATGGAACCATCGTTATTTGATAAGGTATACGGCATGCATATTCAATGAATGTAGATATCATATTGCATTACAATATTTTTCAAAACATTTTATCAGGAAATACCTACGTTGAGATTAAACCAAAAGCATTATTACTTTATTTGTTTTATTTTTATTAGAACTTCAAGGAAACAAAATATGCGTAGTAAATATACTTATTTAGTAAAGTAATTTTTGGTTTTGTCATCGATAGAGTAGGTATAAGAATTAGTAATATTATTCAAAAAATGATAGCCATTTAATTTTGACTTGCTCATATACTTACACTAGTAGTACCCACGACGTCATTCATTCCAACTTAAGCGTTTAAGTACCCTTTATAATGTGATATGTTTTTCTTTCATGGTCCCGGTGTATATATTTTAAATATATTATTTATCAATTGTGTCGCCGTGTGGTATCCGGCTGAATAGAATAGACCACCCTCATTTCTTACTGAGGTGTCGTAAAAGGCGACTAAGGTAACTTGACCCACCGTGTGGTAGGTATCCGCTTGAGTAGAATAGACCAGTCTCTTTCTTGCCGAGGTGTTGTAAAATACGACTATGTAAGTTGACGTTAGGCAGCCGGTCGTTAAATAAGTAGCAAAAAACATGTGACAACATGTTTATAACATGTTGTGCCGATCCCATTTAGAGTGGAATAAGAACAGGAGGATGATGATGAATTAAATTAACTATAATGATACTAATAATATAATAAACTAAAAATATAGGTATAATTAGTGTTACGAAGTAATGCAAACATACGTAATATGGTAAATACATTTTGTGTGGAATCGTCCATGTTTCTAAACGCCCATCTAACTTAGATGAGACGATCCCTATCTAAATATTAAAATAGGTAAATAATGCTTATCTGAATATTATAATAGGTTGATAAATATTCAAGGTAATGTTATAAATAAACTGTGCAAAAATATTTCATACAAAATGCCCGTTTCAGTTAGGGTGATTTATATTAAAATTTCATATACTAACTAATCTTGATGAAGTTCCTCATTAGATTAAATTTACATCCGTCAGAAAAATTATATATTAAATGTGTAAAATCCATTACAGGTAACACCATTGTTGATTAATTTATTGTTAGTTTATTTAGTAATACCATGAAAAAGCATAAATGTCGAAATATAGAGGTCCAAGAAGTACCGAGTTAGAAAATTACCTGATCTTAGCATATATTTATATTTAACAAAAAAAGTTTATTAAATCAGTTGAGTTAACTTCTTATTTTCACCAACCTTATTGACAATTGTAATACATACTGAAATGGGTTTATATATAACTAGCTTTTACCCGCAACTTGGTTTGGACTGTTTTCACGTGATAGGTTTGATAATAAATGGCGCTTTTAAATGTCATCCTATTCTTGTAGACTTAACAGAATTTCTATAGCTTATATGTTATCCCGGTTAAGGAATAATTGTGTCAAATTTCATCCATAATGGTTCAGCGGATTCGCCGTGAAAGAGTAACAAACATACATCCATACTCAAAAACTTTCGCATTTGTAATATTAGTAGGATTTAGTGTATTTCATGAGACCCGAAAATAGCTTTAAATATATCTTAATCAAGTCTTAAGTAATTATGTATCTTAAGTAATTATGATTTCATGAATTACTACTTACTTAAGTAAATAGGAAATAAATATGTCTATAATTCTAAATGGAGAATGGATTCTACACGGTGTAGAGTGAATGGATTGTCCACTCTACATTTAGCATTATAGATCTTTTCTATTTACCTAATCGTGTATTATAGTAAAATAATTTCATTATTTCTATTGTATTAGGTAGAATTGCTACTTAAGAGCAGGAGATATAGTTATTTATTTATCTGAATTCAAATGAAATAGGTCTATTTCATTCAGTCATTTATAAATGGGAAGTATGACGTAGATATATATTTTACAAGACCGGTTTAATTCAATTTTTTCAACAGAATTTATAGTATAAGTTTAGAAGGGTGGAAGGTCCGAGTTGAAAGGAAAGAAAAAGAAATATATTGCTTATTTATTTTTATATCTATAAAATATTCATGTTGTATTATCATTTGTAAGCCATAGTCTCTATTTTAAATCTATAATCGTTGTATGCATAATATAATATACAAATGATATTAATCATTACTTAATCAATACAAATAATGTAAATATTTTCATAATAAAATTCTTAAATATAAATTATTACATAACATATTTTCCAGGTAATAAAGAAATTAAAAGGGTTGTTTTGTTAATTTAAGTATATTGCTTCTTCTATTATGAAATTAACAAATACAACAATAAACAGGCGACTCTGTTAACTAAAGCCTAACTGGATGGAATGGCCTGTAATTATGTTAATCCAGAAATAAAGTTATGCCACCGCACTTGTAAGGGTCCGACCCAACCCTACTTATGAAACGACGTTTCGCACACTTGCCCGCGTCTGCAATATGGCAGCTAAGTATTATTCTCTCTACAGACCGCTATCTATACATATTTATATTAGAGAGGTTTGGTTATTTGTTTTACGTTATTGCAATTCGATTAGCTTTGTAATCTTTATTGAGTGCATTGTAGAATAACATTTCCTTATATACGTACTTCTCCCCAATATATTATGTTCTTAAGAGTATGTAGTTATTCAGTAAACATAGTAAACTTTAAATTTTATTAAAACTTATAACTGACTAGTTTCTTGTAAAGCTTAGGAAGTATATAAGAATGATAGTCAAAATCTGTTTTTTTTTAATTCAAATTAAATATGTTGGACTGACTTTTTTAATTTTGCTGTAGAACTTTAATAGAAGCCTGAAATATTATGTTATATTATAACAAACATTAACAAAATATACAAATTAAAAAGACAAACACATGTAATTCTTTTAAATATTTTCATGTAGAGATGAAACCTTAAGATAAAATACCTACCTAAATATTTTATATACAACTAAGAGGTTCAATAATTTATGCCGCATTTAATAATAATAAGATAAGTACCTATAGAATGAAATATTCGTACGTATAAGTGAAACCACTTTTACATAAAATCTATAACACCTTTTATATTTGTATTTGTTCCGGAAGCATTATTTCGTAACAGTTTCACGTAATGTATCTAATATGTAGATAGACGTAAGGTCTGGAGACTGTTTCATACAAAATATAGGGAGCGCGGGCCGAATATGAAACAAGGTAACGTTAGAAAATACATTCATGACGAGTAAATTTGTACTATGAAAATATTTGTACATCAGATGTATATGAAGTTTAATTTTGAGGAAAAGATATATCATAATATAGGGTGTTTATAACGAGCGTTTTGAAGAAAATATATTTATAGAAAATTAATAGCTTTTATTAAAGCAATATTATTTATGACACAATATTTTTCCATCTTGTGGAAATATTAGCAAAAATACAATTATTTGGACTTATACAACGTAATAATTAAATTCATTATAGTAGTATAGTATTGGATACTTTACTATAGTAATTACTAAGTCAATTTTCATCACAGTCAATTAATGGCGTTCATTATAAAAATTATTGATTATTAATAGGATCTAGTAGTATATGATAGCTCATTAAGAATTATTATATAATACATAAGGGTCATTGTCATATTTAAAACAACATTAATACTTCGCAAAGATTAAGTAATAATTGATACTTATGAAAACATTTTAATTAGAAAACGCCGGTGTTTTTTGCAATGTTTTAATAATAATAATATATAGCACTTAATATTTATCGAAACTGCTAAGTAATGATAGTAATGGTATCGTTATACTTGCATATTAATTTATAACTAATATTAATGTATAATGATATTTAACTTTCAATACTTTTTAAAAGGTACTGTCGAGATAAGATTAAATAGGTAATATTATCCTTTACTTCCTCGCGCAAGACAATTTTACGAGGTCGTAAAAAAGCAAAATCATTATCAACAACTACTTGGAAATCTTAACAAGAATTTACCATTTAAAGAGTTAAAATATTGGGGAATAAAATAAATTACGCAAATAATGTAAGGTAGTGGCCGCAAACTATAAAGAATGAGTTGTGTGGGTAAAATGTAGAATAAAATGCAAATGATATTTTAGCTGTCATTTGTAAAGTTGTAATAGCTTAGTGGATGATGGACGGATTAAAGAAGTGAAAATACCCCGGATTGAGCCACACCTGCCCAATTAGTTTGTATATCTTTAAAAAAAATATCAAGCAAGGCTGTCACCTAGGTACTTGTTTGTAATATATTATAAATTATGTACTTATAGTAATAATATTAGTTAAGTATAGTAATAGTGTTTTTAGTAAAAATATCGTTGTATGTTTTTATGAACTAATAAAAAAAGATATTTAATTAAATATTAAACTACCCCCTTACCACTCTACCTGGAAGTTATCATAAGATGCTATGTAGAAATTGCTAAAAGATATATTCAGTTGTATCTCTATATAAGTATCTTTAGTAATATTTTGGTAGTAGATGACAAAGTATTTAAATTATATTATTAACGATCCATAAAATCATGTTTTCAGATTAACAGTTGGCATCTGGTTAGCGCTTAGCATTTTTACTCATCCGCCGATTTATTTTATCTTTTGTTTAAACAATGTTTCCTAATATAATTTCAATTAACGTGGTTGTCGATTGTCGGGCGTTTTTGCAATGTATTTCAATATGTTTAGAAGCTTTAATAATAAAAGTAAAGTAGTTGCTGCAAAAAGTCAATGTAGATGGATATGTTGCAAATGTTCAATACTTCAATGGCAAAACAAACGCATGACTTCTGTTTTCTTCTATGCTTTTAAATTCGTTTTTAAGCTTTCAATTTGCAGGATGTACAATAAATATTTTGTAATCATCATAATAAATGGCATTAAAATATATGAAATATTGTAGTACTTTAGTATGACTATATAGCTAAAAATATTTCACACACGTAGTTGGGTTACGAAATAAAAACTTATTGCAAAAAAGCAATAGGTAATAATTGTTGTTGTTGTTGTTGTTATTGTAAATCAAGATATACCTAATATGATTTGTTATCATAATCCGCCTTGTTTAGAAAAAAATATATAATGTTTCCTTGGTTAAAATAATCGCTCCAGTTTAGAGATATTTAGCATAAATAATTTTAAAAACATTCTCATCTATTTATTTAGTATTTTTCTGTTATATTAGTTCTCTAAAAATCCCAACATATATCCTGTGGATTAAAAAAAGTTTTCAATCATTGTAAAAATACGTTAGTTTTTAGGGTCGTATATATTATGTACTATTTATAATTATTTGGCAAAAACGTTAACATTTAGACAGATTTGATATCAAATTGATGTTAATTACGTGCTATTAATATCTGTGACATTTCATATATAGACTATACTGAGATAAAAAATATATTGCTTTTTAATCATATTTAATTAGTTGCTGCAGACGGTAAAAGTAGGCATACTCGTTGCGTAAACTAAATATTTCATTGGCGTAAACAGACGAGTGGTTTCTGTTAGTCGCTGTTAGAACTTTGTTAGTGAATATATATTTCGTTAGAGGAGATATCTATAGATTACGATAACAGAAAAACACGTAACTTGTACTAAGACAGTTTGATTAAATGTATTCTTACTCGACATAAACCATAAGAGATAAAATAAGCCAAAAACGAATAAGTTTACTTACTTACTACAATGACAGTAAAATACAGAGGTTTAGAGGATCCTTATGTTATTAAGCTGTAATATACTGAAGTCTTATAGCTGTTAAAGCTTTATATAGATTTATTATAAAACTACTAAGCAAGTACCGTATTTCACATGTATATAATAAGAAGAAAATAGATTATTTCACTATTATACGCGTTAATACATTAAAGTTGGAATACAATGCTATATGGAATGAGAAATCAATATAAAAATAACTGTAGTTAAGATAGTAGAGTGTAATAGGTAATAAGCAATAATTTTCAGCTTACATAAACAAAAATTTTCTTAGCCCCTGTTTAAATATTGCCTGCAAACATGATCGCATTAGTCCGGTTAGCGATGGATAAGCGGTAATTTTTATTGCTAGCTTTTGGAAAGCAATTTAACTTTTTGAGTTTTGAAACGAAGTAAACGATGAATGTTTAATGTAAATTTGCATTAACATTAGATAGAAGAAAATATAGTATGTGATAATGCATCATAATTTATCTGAAACTTTTTGTTTTCTATAATTTAGTTTCTGCATAACATGGTTCTGTATATGACTTTTGTAAATTACAAAACGGTTGCTAAGTATGCGTACTTAGGCAAGAATGGCAAATTTTCCACAAACAGCTTTACCCAAATCACCTCTTGATTTTATTTGAGATAATTCAGATATTGTCGAAGACAGTGTTTGGCGAAGTACCAAAAGAAGTACCAATATGAAGTATTGCGCATAAAGGTGCAAACATATTCTAGTGCTAAAAGCTTCCTGTTTTTACTTTTATCAAATAAACTTTTTTGCAGCCACTACAACAGGGGTGCGATGGGTTGCACAGATAACCGTCCGTACAAATTGTATCCTGTCTCATTCGCCAAATTGGGTGCATTTCCACGCGAATTTCTGACACGCCAGCCTTGAAAACAACCCTATTATTGTTGTAGAGTTATTTGTTTGTATGTTATCTCACATTTACTGGCATCATTTAGTTATATTTTCATGCCTGGCGCTTTGGCAACTGCGCCAACTGCCCGTGGGTAGTGGTTTCGATTCCCGCCGAGGGCCAACATTTTCTATAAACAATTTGTTGGTTCTTCGTGTCTGGGTGTATATATGTATTTCAAAAGTATATATGTACATAAATATAAATTAAATATATGTGTTGTACGCAATACACACGGTTGTTCGTATCATTGTACAAAAAAATGCCTGTTGCTATTATTATTGATTTTTTATTATTGAGTCTAGACTCAATAATAACTAGTATTATTGATTTTTTTAGCGCAACACACACTAATTATAGTATTTTTGTGCAACAAATGTCAATTATTTCTTTAGTCTTTTGTCTAAATTTATTTTTAAAATGTCCTATCACGTTCATATCACTACTATGACATTTTCCATTCGAATATCTCATTATAATCCTTAACTCTAAGTGGTTTCATTATACATAATTTAGAATACTTATTAATTACTTTATTATACATAATTTAGAATAAGTAGCCAATTATTACAATTTTTAAGTTATCTTAATTAACTTACAAGCTATACAGATTGTCTTAATATAATGAATTATTATGTATTTCCGCATTAAGCACTTATAGAATATTTTTTATAAAATAGTATATAAAATGCGCATCTCCATTTTCATTTATTATTAACTTTTAATTTTAGCATTTCGTCGCTCTAAGCGTTCCAACTGTGATTGATCGAAATATGTGAATACAAATAAGGCAGAAATATTTGCGATGTCTATAAAAATGTACAATTTTCGCCACAGCCGTTCTAGATCGTTTATCTGATACGAGACCTGGCGAACATATTGAGACATAATATCCAAAAACCCGATGTTATAACAAAGACAACGGGAAAATGTTTTATATTAATTATATGACATATTCGCGACTTTATTCCCTAAATTTTCGTGATAAAATATACTTTCCAATTCAGATTCAATTGTGATTTGAAATGTGTATTTACGTGTTAAAAAACAGGAAGTTTTCATGGAAATGTTGCATCAGTCTTGCAACATTGAAATTAGAAATTAGCTATTGTTTAACAGACAGATAGACGGTTTTTTTGTCGCATCTCCATCCGTCCGCATCCTTTCGCATCATTCTCCCACTCTTGTGTGATCGGCAAAACATGTCTAACTAGGCTAGGTATTTTACGACCGTCTGCCTGACGTCTGCTTGCCTGAAATGAGTGTGGGCTGTTCTACTCAGCCCGATACCACACAGCACACGGACAGACTTTGGCATTTATAATATTATTACGGACTATAATAATAAATATAGATAACGGAAACACGAAGCCATTGTACCCATATTATTTTATAAAAGAAATAGACAAAAATCGAACACGCTTTTGGAATGTATTAAAATATAATCTTGGTTATTTAACAAGATTAAATCTTGTTATTATAAATACTTTGTTATAAAGAAATACTTTAAATTTTAAAGTATTATTTTATAATGAATTATTCAAATAGTATATATTAGTTTATATTATATTAAAATTATGAAGATGTCGTAACTGTTAAATATAGTTTCTATGTAGAAATTAAAAATATCACTATGATGTAAAACAATATTTAAAACAATTTTTTTTTGGAATGCGCAGTTTAAATTAAAGCAATATAGATTCATCAATTCTTTTTTTATTTTAGCCAAGTAAGGCTTGCTTTAGAAATATTATTTAACTAATGAAATAACTAAGCTATTAATAATTCTATATTCTTAGAAAAACAAATATATTGTACCGGGCTTTATGAATAAAATAGTTCCAAAAATTTTACAGATAAATTTCTATGACAATTTAAATCATAGACAATAAAATATAATGCCAATTAAATTTAACATAAATCTTATTGTTAAAGTACGTGTACACTATGTATTTACATCCAAACAATGTATTAAATCACTCAAAGCAACCATAAGTATTAGATTTATAACGTACATGTAACATAAAATAAACAATCTTTGACGAATTATAAATACTCTAGCGGACAATGTCAAGGCTCCTTGCAGCGTAGAGACGCTATCTATTCTACAATAAATGTTTCGACGCTTTCCAATCGCAAACAAAACATTTTGAGCCTTTGAAGTCACGTCTTAAAGAATATATTTTATTGCAGTTACTATCATGTTAAGATTTATTGATTAGTTGGTTTTGAACGGTCGTGAGTAGCCACACTAGAACACGGGCTGATGACAGAACGACCACAAGAATCGCTACGACGAATAATCCTTACACATTTTATTGGTCGTAATTGTTCTCATAAAACGGTAACAAAAGTCATTTTTACGTTCGGCACGAGAGGTGTGTTTATCACATCATATACCGTAAGACGATTCAAACTTATTTGAACGATTGTGGGACACAGTTTTACGATTTTATAATTGATTGAAACTGTTTCTAAAAGGCAACTTTGGAGCTCATCAATAATAGATATATCCCTTTTACATTCCAATTTATTGATAGTTATCTCATGATCATAACATAATAGCTCATAACATATTCCTTATACATTATGTTGTAAAATAACATTAAATTATAGTTTTGATTTTGCTCTTGCTGTGTTTTACTTCAATTTTTATTTTAGATGTCAAATTTTTAGAAAAAAAATAGAATTTTTTTCTATATTATTACGACTGGCCCGTTGTATTTAATTATGTATTTAAACGATATATGTATATATTTAACAGTTGTCTGTCTGTCATACCACAAGTATTAAGTTACTTATTTCGGGGATAGATGACCGTGTGTGTTAATGTTGTTGTTAATGTTTATTCATTCTGATTTTTGAAAATGATCTCACAAAAATTTGCGTCTAAATTTTTTAATTAATTAATTTAATAAAAACATAGAATATGTATGCTTTATAATATCATCCATATTGGTTTATAATTGAGCAAAATTAATAATTAATTCCGTACTGCGCACCGTGCGAACCGCGCGTTCTTATACACGGTTAACAATTTAACATTCTGAGCGGTATATACGTGGAACGGATGAAGTGAATATATTAAAATACTTAATTATTGCTCGAGGGAACATATATTTTGCGAATAGTCCCATCTACTTACAAGGGCTTAACATTGTTGCATTTCCTCGGAACGAGTTACGTATGGAATATTATAAAACAAGCCTAATCAAAATTCTACTGAGACCCTTCCGTGTTTTTCAAGGAATACGACCGTCTCTACAATCAATTTATGGACGACGGACATAATCGATAAAAGATTGGTACCTACTTAAATAAAGTGGAAAGTTTTGTATTTGTTTTTTTAATATTGAGATAAGTATTAGAATTTATACATGAATTATAAATTTTCGTAGCTGTTGCAAGTCCAATATTTACAGTTCGATTATTTGGGCAAATTATTTTTCTGGTAGATTTGAGTTTTAATGATAACAACGTGAGCCCGGTTTCAGAATATTTATTGCCATATTAATTATTTATTTATAATAAACAACACGGCCCAATATTTATTTCTTTATGTAAAATATTTTAGTAAGACTTCTTAATGGATTATATTGTTTACTTATTTATATAAATAAATAATTTTAGCCAAATTTCCATTGATGAAAAAAAAATATCCAGAATACCTCAAGTATCTTTACCACATAGGTATATGCATATAATGCATATTAATACTAAATGCGAAAGTCTTTCTGTCTGTTTGTTTCTTTCACGGCTTATTTACAGGATCAAAAAATCCTGTCTTTCTTTAGGGAACACGAAAATTATCATATCATTCATAATTGAGGCTTTTGCAAGATTTAAGTTATGCGACAAAAGTCATGGGTAAGCTTTTAGGTAGTATATGAAAACTAGTATACATAGGTACATACGAACGCCGTGTGGTATCCGGCTGAATAGAATAGACCACCCTAATTTTTACCGAGGTATCGTAAAAAGGGACTAAGGTAAGTTGACCCACCGTATGGTATGTGGTATGGTTGAGTAAAATAGACCACTTTTTTTCTTATCAAGGTAAACGACTAAGTTAATATCAGGCATACGGTAAGGCATAAAATGCGTAGCCAAATTATGTGGCAACATGTTTATAACATGTCGTGACCCTACTTAGAGTGGGATAAGGACAGGAGGATTATATTCATAGGTACATAGGAGTTGAAATATAATTTTTACAACGAAATAATATAATCAAAATAGTTTTATTAAAAAGTGAAACGGCAAAAAAATTGTCGATTTCGTAGGCGTAGCACCACGGCCGTCATCAGGCGCCATGTGACTCACCGATGACCGATTGTTCAACACTAAATGTCTATAGAGTCGGTAACTCAGGCATTTTACGACTGACTCCGTAATATATGGGGCGTTGCGAAATTTTCCTTGAGTGCGCCCTAGGCATATGAAATGGCAAAGATTTAATCTGTTTTTAACTTTAATCTATTTTCAGTACTGTAATAGTAGGGCAAAGTTTTGTTTGGACTAATTTTCGGTAAAGTTTCCAAGTCCATAATATAAATACGTTCAACGATACGTAAATTTATACTATATCAATCAAATGAAGTATAGCAAAAAAGATTACTAAAATCTAAAATAGTAACATTAAAAGAATAGTATTATTACTTTTACTTTACATTTTATAATATATTAAGATTTTAGATTTATCTTGAAAATTAAAATCTTAGATTGTGCAATAATTTAAATATTAGACAGAAAGTTTAAATATATAGAGAGAAAAGTGGTTTACAATTAATAAGCAGAAAACCTTATTAATAAATAAACTATAATTGTTCCTTATAAAAATTCATATAAACTCCAATAATTAAACTGTAAAAATGTACGCATATGTACTAAGTCTATAGATGTAACTAAAACATATGCACTTAACTGAGTTAAGTAAATAAAATTTAAAATTTTGCCGTAATCGAAGAATAAAGTTACATTTCCCATATATAAGCATAGGAAATGTGAATTTATTCTTCGAATGGGGCGATTTGTTAACAGTTCATAATTAATGTTCAAAAAGCAAACCGTAAAGCTTACGTAAAGCGAACACTAAGCTTTCTGCTGTAGGTGTGTGAACAAAATAAATAAATCTACCGTTCAGCTTGCTGTGTCCGACGGCTTCCTGTGTTACTTTTTCTACTATAAACTATTCTGTCAGCCATTAAAAAGAAAGATGAACTCTAACTGCCCGTTTATGGACACTAAAGTTGTTGGCACGCGCCATGCTAAGACACTCCCCGACAGAATTGCAAAGAGGAAAATTGTAATATATCAAAAGATCTCATTAATCTATATGTATAAATGAGAACGTATGTGTGTTCTTAGAAATAAATAAATATATGGGACACTTAGGTACACACACGGTCTTCCGTCCCCAAATAAGTAACTTAATACTTGTGTTATGGGTGAGAGACAACTGATGAATGAATGAATATATATTTATATATTTTTTATATACAAATATACACCCAGGCTCAAAGGCCAACAAATTCATTTATAGAAAATGTTGGCTTTCGGCGGAAATAGAACCCGCGGAGCCAAAGGCAGGGTCACTACCCACTGCGCCAACGAGCCAGTCAAAATAAATAAATGGCTGTACCGATTTTAATGAAAATATAAAGAAAATTTTTAGATTGATTCAGCAGATAACTTAGAGATTGGTGGCGACCGGTACATTTTTTTAAATTCTCAATGACCGTTTTGTTTAACGAGGAAATTGAAATCAGACTGAGCCACAGCAACAGGAATCTCAGTGCTACCTATAATAAGTCTCATTTTAACACGGCGTATTCGTTTTTAAAATACAAAGATGTGAATATTTATATAAGAACCCATATACACCTTAAACCGAAAGTAACTAATAGAGTCCGCCAGTTATTCTGATATATATCCACCCATATATTACATGACTATCATTTTGTGTGTCTGTCTGTTATGTATTCACGGCTTACTTGCTAGAGCAATATTAATGAAATTTTGTTGGAACGATTTAAGCTCATTTACCGTCTAACATATAGGATTAAAAATCCCATTTTATCCTTGGGAACAGGAACATATGTTTTAATACTTAACTTGAATAAGTTGTAAGTACCACTAATTTTATATAATTTTTTTATTAAATGTTAATAAAATTTGACGTTCAAAGGAAATTTTTTAAATCATATATTTCAAGTTTAAAGTAAAAAATAAATCGAAATTTAGTAAAATTTACAACACAAACTGTGGTATATCTTATATACATATTATGGCCATGGCCTGCGAAATATTATGATAATCGGAATATAATGTATAATTGATGAGGCAGATTATGAATGCTTCGTTAATCAAATGACAAACGTAATTTATATGAAACATCCGTTTCGCAACTGCTTACGTTTATTATAGATTTTATTATAACTTTATACTATAAATAAGCTAGAAGCGAAAAGTTACATCACCTAGCGGTATTGTATCCCATTTTCTTTCAAACAAGTAAAATCTTCGTAACAACCGCAGTTTCCCTTTTCCTTAACAAACTTCCTACATTTGTGATGAGATTCTTGCCGCTGTCTAATATTAAAAATACCTACGAACGTGGAATCGGGTTTCGTAAATTCCATACGTATAAATCTATATAAGTAAATGGAAACGTGGACTGACTTCGGCCGAGTGCAGGTAGGGAGTCAGATAGCGTGGGTTATAAATAGGTAAACAGCATAAATAGAAGCAGTTGAATCGACTCTGAGCCACTACTAATCGATACGAATTCTTGTCGCTCTGTATTCACGTATCTCCAATAGGCTTGGTATCGAAAAATAACTCTTCTGTTTTATAACCAAAGATTGACTTTTCACTATTCTTTTTTTTATATTGTATCTTTTAGAACAAGATACGTGAAAGCTCGCACACATGAGTATTATAGTAGTGTAGTATAGTTACAACAATACTTAAGTGTACCTATTTATTTTATTTATGTACCATAAAAAATGTTGGAAAGAACATTATTGGTAAAAAGTGTACAAAAGCCCAGCTAACGAATAATAATATAATGAATAAAGTTAATGAATAATAATATAATGATATAATAATATAATAATATTAATATAATTAATGTAATCAGAATTTTTAAATATCTGTTCTGATAATAGAAGCGTTAAACTAATAGATATAACACATTGTTCACATAGGAATTGTTTATTTTATTATAGGAATTGTTTATTATTTGAATAAAAATTGTTTCATATCCTATATATGAACGCATAAATTTAATTTTATATTTCGAATTAATTAAATAAAATTTTACAGTATTATTTAAATTAACTATTATAGTAGTTTTAATTAATTAATAATTCATTAATACTGTTGCAGAAATTAGATATATTTCAAATAAACTTTATCAAGAGATAGAAAATGATTTGTTTTTTCTGAAAATTCGGTATCTTTATTCGGGGCTCGTTATGAGCAAACTTTGCACAAAACAGGGTCAGGTTCCCTAATAAAATCACGAACTTCTATTACAGTTTGATAAAATTTTGAAATACACCCTCTTTGATACTCTTTCAAGAAATTGCAGAGATACGGGAAATTGATGTTATACCTACTCATAGTTGTCATCATTATATTATCTTTTAATTAAACAAAGCTTATTTTTTTCTAAAAATTGTGCTATTAAACAGACTTTGAGAATATGTACGCTAAAATTTTATTAAAATTAAATAATGCAAGGCATTATTACAAATACAATTAATAATTTTACTTCATTAAATAATATTGAAATTTAAAACGAACTTTATTACTATTAAATATTCCGAAATAAACTTAATAAATATTTTATAGACACAAATTAATATAATTTAAACAAGGATTGAAATTATAGTACTCAAAGTTTAATATTAATAAGACTTTATATTATATTAATGTTATTAAAGGACTAGATATACTTTTAATATAATTTATATACTTAAATACAGAGTTTAATGTAACACACGCTTCGAAGCCGGAATGAAGTTAAAAAATGAAAAAAGGATTCTTTTACGAGCAAGCATTATAGCTTTTTTACGTTTTTCCAATTGCCAGCTGACTATTTATGCTGTGTAAATTCAAGCAAAATACATGTGCGCTAAGTTCAAAACTATTAACATGTAAATTTAAAGTTAATTTACAATACACTACAACGCTTATAATAAGACCCTAAAACGATCAACAATCTCATTAGCTTTATAATTTATAAATAGTTTTCAATTGGATTATGAAATTCAGAAATAATTTATATAATTATCTGAAAGTTTCGCTGTGAAAAAAAAAACGTGTTGCATTCCGGGAGAGCTGCCAGAAGTGAAAACTTGAATATTAACATTATGCATTTTTATATCGTATTTTTGAATGGTTAGGGAATAATTTTAAAACAGTTGCTTCAATTATCAACATAAAAGTACTATCATTTATGTGGTAACGTTATCGTACACAAACATGACAATTTATATTACATTAAAAATTTAACACTTTAAAACTATTATAACCCAATCAAATTCGCGCAACCGCTTTTCGTCGCCTAAAGGAAATAACAGGAGCAGGCATACATTTTCGCAGCTTCTTTCTTTCTTTTGGTAAAAAAATACGATACTTCTTTCCTACGTCACGCCAGCGGTCTACTCTCCCTCCGTTTTACAAATTTTCACTTCAAAAACAAAGTAATGAAGATAGTATGAAGGGAAAAAATTTAATTTCCAAGTCAGAAATTATTAAAATCCAAAAGCGAACTTTAAGCTCTAAATTTTAAAAGTATGTAACGTGTGAGAAACAAACTTGTATAAATTGTATGCCTATATGTCTTTATATCTGTGTGCTTTAAAATGTAACTGTAATAACACAGCAGTGTTTTAAATATTATTTAGTTAATACAAGAATAAAACAGGATGTTTTATGAGAGTTAATAGAATTAACAACAGTGTTTGTAAATTATAAGATTATTAATTTATGGTAACGTTGGCACTTGATTTATATTTCACCTGCAGTAATTATGTTAAAATTATTTGGAGAATGATAGTAACAAATAAGTCTTAAAGAGTTTTTTAATGTAGCATCACACGAAATAATCTAATTGAAAAATACAACCACTTTTTATCTAAACTGTGCTTAATATCGTTTCAAAATACAATTAACTCTTGAAGCTAAGTAAAATAAAAAGGAGTAGCTTAACATGTAATGTAAAATATAAAAATTATATATGATAATTTATGTTTCATTATTAATAGTTGTAAAAAAATCACAAATTATAGCAATTTTATATTTACTATTATTTATTATTTTAACAGATTTTTTTGTATAACAAATAGAATAAATCCAAATTGAATCTAGACATTATTTATTAGTTTGGCTCTCGTTTGGGATAATCTGCAGGTTAATGGCCGTTTTGACAAAAAAACCGGACTGTAGTCTCTCGAATAAATTAAGTTTTGATATTTATTTTATTTTCGTTTGAACACGTTTAACAGCTATCTATAGTAGAAATCTTAAATATTATACCGTACTAAAATTCATTTTTAAATTTAATTTTTTATTAGATAAGTATACATTATACAAGACATTAGTCTTATTAAAATTTAACTCAATTAATATTAAATAACGGACAAAATAAATAACATTTCTTAAATCAAACCAGTACAATAGAAATATTATTTTAAACAAATTTTATGTCAAGTAAAACCAGGTGCGCATATTGTCTTAGGTAGATAGATATTTTAAATGAAATCAAGAGCAAAAATGTTGATTGGCCAATCAGCAGATTCATTTAGGTATTCAAGAGGCAATATTACGTCGAGAGTGCGCGATTGAGCCAAAATTAAATCATTACCAACACCTGCGCCCCATACTGACGTTTCCGACTAACTCTTGCTTTGTCTCAATTAGACTTCGTGTGTATTTCACCTTTTATATAATACAAATTCAAATTCAAATAATTCTTTATTCAAATTTGCTTTTACAAGCACTTTCGATTGTTCAAATTACAATGAAGCTACGACTTGTTCGGAAAGGTGCTCTTACTGAGAAGAACCAGCAAGAAACTCGGCGGTCACTCTTTTCAAAATTAAGTATTACAATAATGGCTTAATTAATTAAGAACAAATTTAAAAATTTACAATATAATCCAGTGCGTAGCTGGTCGCAATTTATAACCAAGCTTTCTTATCATCAACATAGTCCTCAACAGTATAATCAGCTTTATGAATAAGTGTCTTTTCAATTGCTTTTTTGAACTTGTGTAAAGGTAAGTCCAAAATAGATTGTGGAATTTTTTATAAAAATGTATACCGGAGCCCACAAACGATCTACACTGAAGCCGTATCCTGGGTATTATTAATTAATTTCGGTTCCAACATGTTACATTCACTAAAAAATTCAATGGCACAATTGCTATCAATGATTTGTATATTGAAATTAAGAATAAAGTTTTAAATTGTAAACAACTTAAACTCCTTGAATGAGCAACATTCTTGACTAAATATCACGATTGCTACTGTAAACCTGTATAACCTACACAACAAACTAGAATACGATTAGAAATAAAACAGGAACTAATAGTAACGTTTGTGAAAATGAAAAGAATGAAAGAAAACCACAACCGTCGCATTTAAATGCTTTCCAAGTTACATATTATGTCGTATCTCAAGAATTACGAAATGGATCTACATCATAGATAATTTCAGCCGTCCATGACCGACTTGGCTCAATATTGCTTCAACCTTGTAATAATATTAATCATGTAACACTGTATCTAATAACTTTCTTACTCAAATATATTCTGTTATTGGTAAATATTTATATATTGCATAATAAGTTATGTACTGATGTAAATGGTTCACAAAATATACATAACGAAGTGAGATTTAAATAATAAACTGGGTGTTATTAGTCTTTGTTTCGAAATCAATTTGATTCATAGTGTAAATATATATTAATTCCGATTTCATACATGACATACTGGAAACCTTTTAGTTATATTCAAAATATATACAGGTATTTTCTACCTTAAAAATAGCAATACAATTACATTGTTTTAAAACGTTTAATTTATAATATATTAATTAATAACTTAAATTACTTTTAAATTAATAACACATCAAAGTGCCCAAATAACATTTTTATTAACAATTTCCACACGCGAATAGTAGATTTATTACATCCGTAAGTAACTATATTAATAATGCTAGCAGACGAATTAAAAACAGCCAATGGCCGTATCAGTATTTTTATCAAAAACATTTTTCGGCTATAGCAGTATATAACTCGTATACAAATACCTTAATATAGTCAACGTAATGCTGTTTTGATTATATATTATTATGAAACAGGCGGAGATTACGTATTTCTCTTTATCGAACACGTAAATATATAAATTATACCAGATCGATACATAAATAGGTTCTATAGTTAAATCAATGGACCTCTAATCTATATACCTGCCGATAACCGTTCCAATAATAGCTTTTAAATTTATTACGGGATATCATGGCTCCGGTCCCCGACCTGATTTAATTCGAGGGGAACTAATTCATTACAAACATATAATCGAACGATTAGTTACACGTGTCGACAGAGCCTGGCCTTATTTATTACACTCCACATTTTTCCTTGAAGATTTTCTTTTAAAATTATTTATCCAATATACACAATCGGTACCGCCTCATTATTTATGAAAAATCGTTTCTGTTCAAAAAGTCTTCTATAAAAAGCTCATTTCAAATTAAAATTAAGGTCTAGCGTAACCAATGAAAAGAATCTCATATTATTTATGGCGACATCATTGTAAAAAGTGCTTTAAGCTTTGAAGAATAAGGTAAGTTCTGGCGTAAGTTCCCTGGTATTTATGACTTGCTTCAAAAGATCGCTTGTCAAAATAACTAGTTGTTTTGAAGATCCATTTCGTTGGCAGGCTAACCCACCACTGAATTATAGGATGTTAGAAGAACAACAAAACATATCGATATTTTAGTTGTGTTAGATGGTTAATAGCCGTATATGCTCCGGGTTCGGGTTACGTAATGGATAATTTTATGTACGCACTAAAATCGATCCCGAAACGCGGCTTACTTTTTCGTGTAGTAAACTTAACTTTTTGACGAAATATAAAATAATACTAGATTTTTCAATTAACTTTGTTTAGCACATATATAAAACGATGGTCGTTGTTATGACATTTCTAGTAGTATTAAACCGATGTTTAAAAATTTCCAATTACATCAGTATTTCTTTCAATGAAAATACTTAAATAGTACGTGCGCTAAATATATTACTTAGTTTTTTATAGTTATTTGATCTTCGGTTGTGAGGCGAATAAACCCTAAAAGTGTAACAGACATACTTTGTTATATTTTTAGTATAACAATAAAACCTATTCAAGTTAAATTATTTATTTATCATTCATAACCAATGTACAAAGCCGTATATTTTATTAAGTGAAACATGTGTTATGTCATATATATAGTAAGTTATTTATTTAAAATTTAAAACTTTAATTTCACTAATATAATATACACCATTGCTAGTAGTTTTCTGTTCTATGTGCGTGTCTTCAGGTTTATCGTAAGTCTCATATAGAAAATGTGTAGATAAATAAATTTACATATCTACGCCGAATATATACACTTTATCGGGTCCATTAACACCGAGCATTATTGAGGCCATAACTCGAGCCAAGCCATACCGATAGCCCCAGCGTTCCATTAAAAGAAACCATAAAATTACATTATTATGTGTTAATAATTTCAAGAGAAAGAACAGCCTCTCAGTTTCCCGTTTGATAAATTAAAAAATCGTTTTCGTTTCTTTTTGGTAAACTCTAATTTATCGTGCATCTAATATTATATGTATTGTACATCTGTAATTAAATTTCACCTTATTGAGTGTGAAAGCACTTAGTAGCTTCATTTTAAAGAAACCTATAATAAAGTTTATTTTATTACTTTGCAAAATAGCAATACCCATCCATACTCATGTTATTGCAGTTTTAAATTATTTTTCGATATTTCCTTTAATCTCTCGACATTATATTGACCCTGCAAAGCTTTTTATGGACATTATTAAAACGTGAAACATCTTATAAAAATTTTAATAACTGATGTTTACCTGCGCGAATCGTAAAGTTCGAAGAGTTAAAGGCGTTTAAGATTTTTTCAACAGCTCTATTCTAAATAGCAATAAGACGAAGAACACTTTACAGACAACGTACATATCTATCAAAGTATGTATTAAATATTTCAATAGAATTTTAATGCGTATATAAACTAACGCAGATAAAAACAGTATAGAAGGTCGGTTTATATTTAGCCGGCGAACGTAGGTAGGTTAGGTATAGGATGTATATAGGTGGAAGGCCGAAAGGCAGTTACTCTCAGATGTCTCATAAAATTAGTATCTAAGTGCTTGTGGATATTATCAGACCTGTTCCGAACCGAGCCGAACTCACGGGAGATCTGTAGGCATGTTTAAAAGCAGCATCAGATTGCGGCTGACACCTTATTAACTTGGGCAGAAATAATTCGATTGAAATAATCTTACGGCGCCGGTTGTATTTAAGTAGTAATATGAGGTAGGTGCAGCCTGGGTGATCTTATCGCATTATTTAAATCCCGCTTATATAATTTTAATTAATATTCTGTTTCTAAGTAAGTTATCTTGTACCTGTGTTATGTATATCTACTTTACATTTTAATTTATTAGGCATAATGTATGCAATTAAGTTCAGACGCTACAAAAATTGAAATACAAGAATCAAAATAAGTAGATGGTTAAATGCTATCGTATTAGTTACTGTAACGTATTTACTAAAGAATATTTGTATTTAAGTATGTATTTAAAAATATCTATCTAGTATAATATATTCTCCAGTTGTCTGTCTACATAACACAAGTATTAAGTTATTTACGTTGGTTATTGTATAGCACCGGCTATACTCACGTCTTATTCTATCGGGTTAGCCCGACTAGTTATTTACTTTGGGGATGGAAAACCATGTGTGTAAGTGTTCCATATAATATTATTATTATTATTATATGCAGAGTTATTATAGTAATAATACGAATTATATTTTTAATTAAGAAGGTATTAGCAAAATCTGTATCATATGTTTCCAATGCCGCAAAATAAACTTTACACGTCTGCGGGATTGTTATAAAAATGAATAATACTAACTTAATGTGGGCAGAATTGTAATTGATATCAGATGAATATTAAATAAAATCATTCCGCAAATATGTATGACGGTAGTCGATACTTAGAACGAATACCACATAATTTCTCTCTCGACTGTTCGAACAAAGTAATCGAATATTTTATTATCGATAATTCGTAAATATTGCGCGTTAGCGTAACAGAAGGTACAGTTGTTGAGAAAAGTGTCCATTTTCGATACAAACTCATCTACCCTACCCGGTGGTTACTTACCTCGGCGGACAGTGTTTGTATGCCATCAAGTGGCGCAATTTATGACTACACCCGACAGTAACTTACCGCAACGAGCCCTCACTCTCACTTAATGAGACAACATCGTTTTAGTGTCAAATGTAACGCGGTACAATGTTCATGCAATTCAAATGATACAAAATTGACCACGACAGTACTCAACCAAATTACTTAATCACATAACGCGTTTGATTATTTTAGACATGGTGAATAGGTCACGATTTGTTTACATAGAAACTGAAAAGATGGCGCATATTTTCAATTCAGGTATATCTTAATTAATAACATAATAATACATACCAATCATGTTAGATAATATTTTTTGGATAGTCAACCGTTCCCAAAGTAAGTTACCTCATACTTGTGTTATGGATAACAGAGTACTGGTAAATACAATAAATAAATAATAAATACAACACATAGCTGTGATGTCCCAGCGGTGCGACCGTGTGAATCTCTAGAGACGATCACGTGTTCAAACCCGGGCAGGCACCAATGAGTTTTTCTATTAAAACTTATGTGTCTATTTGATAATTGCAATTTATCACACGCTTTTCGGTGAAGGAAAACATCGTGAGGAAACCTGCATATCTCTAGAAAATTCTAGGGATATGTGAAACCTTACCAATCCGCATTGGAGCAGCCTGGTAGGTCTTAGCTCCAATCCTTCTCTCCAAAAATGGAGAGAAGAGGCCTACGCCCAGCTGTGGGATAGTAACAGGCCGGTACTTACTTAATTAAATACAACACATATATATATATTTGACTCGAAGAATCAACATCCTGGTTTGAGAAAATGTTGGCTCACAACGGGAATCGAACCCGTGACCCCCGGAACACAAGGCACTCATATAAACAATTACGTCATAACAACCGAATAAAGATGATATTATGTGTATATAAGAATTTAATTTGGTGAATATTTGTTCAAACAAATAATACTTAATAATTAATAATTACTAAAAAGTTATAATTGTATAGGTATCTCTCCCAATGAAGTAAGTAAACTTAAACAACATGATTTATCTATATATTTCCCATAACAGAACTTTTGTCTAAGCGTGGGATCCTAATAACCGCTCAACGATTTCATCAAACATGATGTAACAGCTAAGTAAGTGCCCTTAAATCTATGACGTACTTCGGACTGGCAATTATATATGGTTTTAGATGGAATACTTCGTCTTGTGTGGAAATATAATTTGAATTTTTTTAATAACTTAATTTTAGATATCCGTTTTCCTTTTATATATACATCAAACAATTATTTATAATTGACCATCAATAACTATATGTTCAATGTTTCCATTGATGAAACTAATAGATTTGCCGCCCACACACAGATATTGAGAATCGGGTAATGTTACAAAAACTTAATTATTTTATGTTAAACTAGGTGTGCTAACGGCTTCGCCCGTGTGGAAAACAGTGTGTAACAAATAGTATTTTGAACATAAAGGTAGATATTGTGAGTAAACCATAAGAGATAGAGACATGCTGTCGCGGACTTTTTTGTAGCATTTTTAAAGATCTATTATTCTTTAATACATTACTTTAATGTATCTCTGCTGGTTTACGCGGCGGACTCGATTAAAGCTCCCACCCGGAGGTTTTTTTTAAACCGCGCGATTTACATAAAACTGTAATGTATTATTGACCCAAACCTTCCGAAAGAAGGTCTTTAAAAAAAACAATACACAAATTCATTCAGTAGAATTAAAAAAAATTGATTACATACAGACAAATTCAAATTCAAATTCAAATTTAAATTTTTTACAACAAGTTTTCATATATGCCACTAACTTATCATTATCTATTAAGCGCATTCTTCTTAACAAATCGTCAAAAATCAATATGATTAATGAAACTAAAACTGGTTCAGAATGTTGCTTGTACCTAAAAGAACCAGCAAGAAATTCGACTGTCAGTTAGACATTTTTAATTTAGGTACATAATTAGGTTTCAGTTTTGCCCGGCGCTTATGAGATAACCGGAGATTAATTCCCTAGATAACTAATGACTATAACTGTACAAGTTTTCAGTATTAGGTTCTAGTTATTTAACTTAGCATGATATTCTTTATATATTAATTTGTTTATAAACTGTAAAAATATTCGAAGTTTCTTTAAATAACTATTTTGTCGGTAAGCATACAACGCATAACGTGAACCGTGTTATATTTATCATCGACCGTAGTAATAGAATATACACGCTCTAACTACACGGCCCTAAATCAATTGAACGTTGTCTTATAGTGTAATCTAAAATGTCTGTAACGGCTCAAAGTACATTTCATATTAGGTATCATGTATTGTGCTGATGTCGTTCGTGGCAATTGGTTCTATGGCCTGTTAATAATATCTGCCTACGTGACAATTACATACTTTATTTGCGATCACCAACAAATATCAATTCATTTGGCAGCATAACGTAACGGTAATGGAATAAGATAACTAAGATAATTCAATTTCAGATAATATCTAGTTAACTGGCAATGTAATTGTAGACTTAAACAAGTTGTCCGTAAACTTTTAAGTTCTAAAAATGGATATATCAGTGTTTTTTTAAACAGACTATATACTGTTCGCCCTAACGTTTGTAGCGTCATAGTTCGAGACTGGTGAGCGTAGAAACATCGTTGAGGTAGTTAAATGTGAAGAGTAGACCGCAGAAGCGTTGTCCTAAGGGTGTCTCCTGCGACATTGAATCGTCACGTGTAATGGAGGGCTGGTGGCAGTATGTCTATGATTACTTTTAATGCCGTCGGAAATGTGGTGAGAAGCCACGACCCATGTTCTTAAGAAAACTGGGACATCGCTGTGTATGCTTGTCTATAATATGTCTACGTAGTGCACCTTTGAGCTTTGTAAATCATAAATGGAACTCTTTTGAAATATATATCCAATGATCAGTTGCTGCGAACTCCGTTAAAAAAAGTTAGCATATAACTTTCATACAAAGCGACACTGTTGCTTTCTCTAATACCAAACCATAAAATACCTATTGAATATTTTTTTTATTTAAACAATGTAAAGCATAACTAGTTTTTATGAACAGTTATATGATAAATAAACTTTACCTACTGTCACAACAAGCCACGTCTTATCATAAGATATAATTTATTCGAAGTCCCACGCATTACGGTCATTGTATCTATTGATATAACGGTGCTACATTGCTCCATTTACACCAATATGCATATTATACCTTTGTGAATACCTCTATCTGATATAAATAACGTCAATATCCGATACATCCGTGATCAAAGGTGTATAGGTTACTTCGGCATGAAAAAAGTACTAAATATTCTTACTGTTACAAGAAATAAATGCATAGAAAAATTCTTTCTTGTTATAGGAAAGGCGGGAGAGGGCTTGGGCCACACGTCGAGGCTGCTTACATATTTTATTGAACCTGCAGAATACAGCCGTGATGGCGACATCAAAATGCATCTGAAGATATAACTGTTGAAAACTTTGTTACGACCGATTGAAAGCTAGTATAGATATGTGACAAACGTACCTACACTAACTTATTTTTAAAATAGTTTTAATTTAGTTCTGTGTATAACACTTTATTTTTGTTTGTCATTATAAAAGTAATGGTTAAGGGAAATATGCAATATTCAGACATGTATATAGTGTAGTGTGCGTTGTAAATTCTAAAAAAACATTAAATAAATATATAAAAAATCTTCATGTTTAAATTTTAAGTTCTTTAGCCTAATAAAACGATTATGTATTGTAATATGCAAGCCTGTGGCAACTGTTACAACCGCTATGTAAATTAATGTAGATGTAGGATAATTATGTGCTTAGTGAGAAATAAATTTAAAATATATATATAAAGAAACCATACTGTTATCATGTTGTTAAATATCTATTTTATTTTGGTATTCTAAGATAATGTGTAGATTTATGTAAATTTTTTAATCGCAAATCTCTTCGCGATTATATCGTCGAGTCCATGTGCGGATAATGCTTCCGTTTTTGGCCGCAAATTTTTTTGAGATTGAATTTGAATGTAAATGAATAAGACACGACTTTTAGCACTAGACAGATTTCCTCTAATCGCATGAATATATCTTCCTTATCTATCTTATATCGTCCTATATAATTATTAGATAAATATGATATAACTTTCTGTGTCATGATAATTGTACTACTCATTGAGAGTTTTATATCCGTCCATATTATCACATCTGCATATCTAAGTTTAATATAATATTAAAATAATCCTTATGAATTATCGTCTTCTAGTCAAGCGGGCGCCATGTAGAACTATACGCCTTTTAATAGTTTTAAATGCCGTTTGATTACTACTTTTAAAAATTAATAAAAAATGTATTTTATCGTAATTATTTTACAAAATATGTTTATGAATATATGTATATGAAAGAAATATGTAATTAAATAGAAAATAAGATCTTGAGGATTAAAATTTGCTTAAAAATTTATCTTCTAATTTATCTTTCTTTCCTGTCCCCTTTTATGTCATGCCCTGTACTTTACGGCGTATCAGTCGGTACGGTATTCCCAAACTGCACTTCAGAGCTCGACCGGTACATATACCATACCAAAACATATGTATAATTCACCTAGATATATGTATAACTACACAACATAAAAATTCTGAAGGCTCTAGTAGATTTCTTAACTTGCAGTGTGCGACTATTTAATAAAATTTCAATACTTTTACCGATTTAATGCCAACAATGGCGTTAAAGTATGATTACTTTTAAGCTGAATGAATGCTATTTTTTTAATAAATTCCTTATGTTAAAAATTCTAAATAAATATTTAATATAGGTACCTAATTAATAAAATGCCGAAATATTGAAAATAATTTATAAACATATTTATAACAACTTCTAATAACTTCTGATAATTATTTTGTTACTGTCCAATTAAAACAATATTACTTTTACAATTTAGTATAATATATTTTTTTAAGTACCATTAAAGATTTCCAAATGCTGTTAAGTTTGGACTTTATACATAACACGATTTATTGGGAAGAACTATCACTTAGTTATCAAATATTCATTAATGATAAATTATCTAATAATAATTAAAAGTAGCTTAATTAAACAAAATTTTAAAAATAATTATCTTTGTACGGTACGTATATATTATAAAAAGTAGTACTTAAGATTCAATACTCAGTAAAAACAGCTTTGAGCGAGACTGATAACAAAGGCACGTAATTTTGTCTTTATGCATTTATACAGAGTGTGTCTACTGATAACAAAAAATATATTTCCTTTAAACGCATATTAAACATGTGAATAAATTTTAATTATTTGTTGCAAGGGATCGTGTAGTGAAATATAATAGCCTTCAACTGATTTCTTTTGCTGGTGAAAGTGGCAGTGACCCTGCCTTCAGCTCTGTGGGTCGAGGGTTCGATTACCGCCGAGGGCCAACATCATCCTCCTTCCCTTATCCCACACGTTGTAACGTGATTACACTACGTATTTTACGACCGGCCGCCTGCCTGACGTCAACTTACCTTGGGGTGGTTTATTCTACTCAGCCGGATACCACACAGTGGTACAACTTACCTAAGTCGCCTTTTACTACACCTCGGTAAGAAATTAGGGTTGTCAATTCTGCTCAGCCGGATACCAAACGCTGAGGGCCAACAAATTAAAAAAAAACAAATTTGTCGCTTTTTCGAGTCTGGATGTTTTTATGTATTTATTAAAAAAATATTGTGTACGCCGTGTGGTATCCGGCTGAATAGAATAGTACCACCCTCATTTCTTACCGAGGTGTCGTAAATCGCGACTAAGGTAAGATGACCCGCCGTGTGGTATCCGGCTGAGTAAAATAGACCAACCTCATTTCTTACCGAGGTGTCGTAAAAGGCGACTTAGGTAAGTTGACCCACCGTGTGGTATCCGGTTTAGTAGAATAGACCACCCTCTTTCTTACCGAGGTGTCGTAAAATACAACTAAGGTAAGTTGACGTCAGGCAGGCGGCCGATCGTAGAAACGCAGCCAAATCATGTAACAACATATTTATAATATCCCGTTTATAATATCCGACCCCACTTGGAGTGGGATAAGGGAAGGAGAATGATGATTAAAAAAATATTGTGTATATTTTTACCATTTGTCTGTCACCCAGAACACAAATATTAAGTTACTTACTTTGGCGACAGACGCCCGTGTGTATATATCTTAAATATTTTATTTTATATTTATATCCAAGAGATGTGAATATATGTAAAATTGGACTCAAGGTGCACAAAACAGCATGATACGGGTTACATAATAGCTACAACCCAATAGACTTCAGTTAAGACGAATAACGTTGTCGCTCATCCGCTTACATATATTTCATTAATCCAAAGTACCTTATTTATGATAACATGTTTTAAACATTTCTTAGGCTTATCTTTGTTGATTAAAAATCAACTAAAGTGGAACTAATTTATTTTATGACTTAATTCGTTAATGGAATGTTAGGAATTACTTTAATATAAACAACTGGGAGGTTAAACTAATATTGACCAAATTTTGTATATCTCACTAGGTACTAGTTTTCTGCTCATATTCTATCTTTTCCAAATAAACGTTTACGTAGAATAGGCGAAACGAATTTGTGTAAATGTTTCTATAATTATTTTCTCTTTTGTTTGACTTACGTTTATCATTCATTTATTTATTATTTCTTAATTTCTTTTTTATATTTTTATTGTTATATTACCCTTAAATTGTTTTTATGCATGAGAATAAGTAATATAAATAAATACGTACGGTTTGCGTAGATTGAAAAAACTTACTAAATACTTTATAGTTTCTTATTAAAAATATATTCGTAAAACATCTCAGTATTCAATATTCTGCCCATTAATGTTATAATATTTTCTACTGTATTGTTATTCGTTTTTAAACGACAATTATACTAAAATGCTAATATTCATGTATTAATTTAAAGTAAAGAATATATTCATTTATTCAATCATTATATGGAGTGATTTTTTATATCTGATATAAATGAACGAACGAGGATAAATTTAAAAGAACTAAAATTTATGAAAATTAAAACAATAAATTCAATTAATCGAGAATACTGATGTTTTTTTTTTATAATATACATATTATTATAAAATATATAGCCTATAGCAATAAGATGAGATCGTGCCTAATCGATATTTACATATCACATGCCTTGAGATGAAGGATAACATCGTTATAACACTAACATACTTCTGCAGAATTTTTGTTACCTAGCACTAATCACTGAAAATATAGGCGTCCAAAAAGCGTCCTATATGACCCTGACGATCAAGAACCTTAGGACGAGGTTCACCGATGCAAGTAGTGCTGCTGCGCTCTACTCTCCACGCTTCGCAACCTTGACGATGCTTCTGCGCTCCCGCCCGGTGACGCTTTAAAAGCCACGAAACGTCGAAAACGATTTTTAATAGTTTAGTTAGGGCCTATTTTTATGCCCCAGGCCGTTTGGTTCCTTAGTCACGACTATATAAATGCACATTTTTTCAAATAAAAAAAATATAAATGACTTTACCGCGTTTTAGTAGTCGTGAACTCATTGTGCTATTGTCTAAACTACAAATTTTTTTCAAACGAAAAAAGTAGTTAAGAGGAGTCTTTTGATTTTTACTACTTAAGACAATTTCGCTAAGTTACAAGTATATCATGGAGACACGAACTGATAGTATACATAAATAGTGATAATGTTACTAATCAACTTTTAATTGTAGTATAAACTACATCGTTTTTAACAGAAGTTACAATAGAATTATTTTTCTGTAATTTACGTTTGTACATAACGCGGAACAAATAAACGCGGATTACAGAAAAATAATTTTACTTTTAACTTCGGAATTCCGCAAAGTAACGCATGTTTCTATAAATTGTTTTAACCTTAATTAAAGACATAAATTTGTTGTGAATACTTTAATAATCTGTTTTTATAATTTATTAGATTTAAGTGTTTTATAGTGATCATAAAAATAATGCGATTTAATCTCAGAGGTAATAATTTAGTCTCAAAACTTATGTTAGGTAATTGTTTATGTCCCTTATCAATCTATCTACATGAAACGCCTGCGGCGTTGTCGAAAGGGCGGTGAATAATGCTACTTTTAACTACCAAAACATAACCTGTAATTACATGCAATATGCAATATAAATTATGCCATGACCCAGTGGGTAAATCATATTATTGCCAACGCAACCTTGACACGACACCATAATTGGGTATGTGACAATATTTTATCCCTTTACATTCTTGTTTTGGGTAAAAAATTGCTTGTGTTAATAAGTTGATAAAAATAGTAATAATATTGTTAGTGTGTACATGTATTTATTTTAAAACTTCAAAAAAGATTGAATTTCAAATTTAAATAAAAAATATTTTTTTATTGAAGTAAACTTGTAAACAATTTAACTCTACTTTTGGTAAGTAGCTCGGGGTTCATAGTCTCCGGCAAAGAGTTATGCAAGTTTTACGAGTATATGACGTAAATCATAAACGGCAAATCTTGAATAATGTAAAAACTTTTTTAAATTTATATTAAACTATATTTAATAAAATTATAATAAACTTTACTTTGTATTGTTTAAAAAAAAATTGTATATTTCTGAAATATGTCTCTAAACAAATTAAAGTCCAAACGTCCAAATATCAGGTAAACTAGTTAAAATATCTAACACAATTATTGGAGGCAAAACAATTAATAATGCAAAAATAAGCAAAGCTGATTACTAGCAAAAACACTGGAGGACCATAATTATTTGTCAACATCCTAAATTTTATAGACATACAGGAACAAATGTGGTAGATTATAGGATTATTCTAACCCACTTTAATCCTCGTGCGTTCGTGGTTACGCGATCTAAAAATTTATTTCTGAAATCGTCGCGTATCACCAGAAATAAACGTAGTGGTCACGTGACAAATATAACAGCATAGTACCTACTCGCGAGTGTCAAAAAGATTATTATTAATCTACTAAAACAATTAGATAAAATTAAGAAATATCACAAAATATAGTATTAAAGTTATATACGTTATAGTCTATCGTTTAAGTGCTTGATACTTAAGTGGAACATTTCTAAAGAGTTCATTACAATTTGGGACAAACTTCATTATGGTATTTAGTGGTAAGATTGAATAAACTCAAATTTCGAACAGAATTCGAAATAAATATTGCTTAAATAAAACCAACAATGAATAACCTTAAGAATTGTTATTGATTCAAACCCTGTTTATTATTCTAACCTAGAATTAATGGCCCGGCTGATATATGAAGTGGTTATATTTGGGTTTGGCAATCATTTTGGCACCGATAAAAACAAGCTAACAATAGTGTTATTAGTTCTCCCTTAATAGTTTATTGTGATATTCTAAATAGCATCAAAGATAATCGTTATTTAAGTTTTTATAGGCACTTTGAGTGGTCGGTTAATATGCTCTACAAAGCATGACGCTTAACGATAAAAATATTTCTAATAGAAATATATATTTTAAAGTTCCATATTCAGAAATAATTTACAGTACATATGACTTTAAAAAATTGTTATACCAAATTTACTTTATGTATATTCTAGTCTTTAGAGCTTTCTTGAAAATTTAGTTTTCAAGAATATTGATTAGTCGGATGTTTTCGATTCGACTGGAATTTATAACACTGATTTGAATTCTAAATTTATCAAATTATTACAATAATTATTTTTTATTATCCGGCTGGGTCGAATAGACCACCCTCATTTCTTAAAAGGCGACTTAGGTAAGTAGACGTCAGGCAGACGACCGATCGTAAAATACCGAGCCAAACCATGTAACAATATTTTATGAAATGTTGTGCCGACCCCACTTAGAGTGGGATAGGGGCAGGAGGATGATGGTTAGGTACAATAATTGGTTATTAATTAAATAATATCTTTAACATTTAACTAAATAAACAACTGTGTAATAAATTTGGGTTTTATTATGGGTATTTAAAATAATTGCATATTGATGGGTAAATTTTTTGATATGAGTCAACGTGTAATTTTGAATAATAATAATTTATTTTTTCCCCAATCACAAGATTGCAACACCACTAAATGATTTACATTTACAGATAATGAATGACTCTTCATTAGAACTCTGAGAAAAACTTAGCATTTAATTCAATAATTATCTATACGTACATAATATGTGAAAAACAAGTAAACCCTTGTCTAAAGAAAGAGAATAAACCAGAAAGCTTCGTATACTATGTAAATGTAAAAAATTAAATATATTTTCTTCTTATATGACTTATTTAAAATAAAAAATAATTTATTTGAAATAAAATACAAATTATATATATATTTCAACTTTAATGTGGATATTATATTATCTATTAAGATAATCTTTAGTTATTATTTATGCACATTTGGTGATACAAAGCACTACTTTATGTTCTAATATATTCAAAACATATATTAGTTACTTTTCTGTAATATATTCACGGTTGTTGGTTTTAGACAAAAACCATTATTACGAGTATGTGATTTGCTTATACTTATTTGTATATGAAAGAGAATAATAAATTAATATATCGGACAATTACACATACGGTCGTCCGTCCCCAAAGTAACTTAATAATTGTGTTATGGGTAACAGACAACTGGTAAATATACTTATATAATTTTTAAATACATACTTAAGTACAAATATACACCCAGGCTCAAAGACCAACAAATTAATTTATAGTAAATGTTGGCCCTCGGCGGGAATCGAACCCACGACCCACGACGAAGACAGGGTCAAAATGATAACACTAAGTAGTCCTTATCAATGTCAAACAAAAGTCGAGGTTTCTAGCGCGAATAGAAATGATAACTTAATCAGGGCAGTAGGTATATTGTTAGATTAGTGAAAGTTAACTTGTTTTCTAGAATAAGTAGTTTTAAAATTTTTGTGCCTTCTTGAAACGTTAAATCGGAAATATTGCCAAAATCAAAATTAAATAAAGTTTTTTTTTACAATACTGAGAGTTTTGTTTCAAATTTAGAATGGCGATCCTAAAAACAAATGTTAGTAGTTTTGGTTGATTATTTTGTATGTGGACAGAATGATGATAGATTTAAGTTGTAGAGTAAAATAGTGTTAAATATGACAAGAAATATTTTACTGTTAATGAAACATATTATGTTACACGTATAAAACGATTAAATCAAATAAAACTACTTACTAAAAGTTTCCTCCCCCCCCCTTTTTTTACAAATCAAGTACCATTTATTTTCTCATTAGTCTTACTAGATATGATCTAAGTTATATTGATAGTATGGATAACCGATTATAAACTAATAAGAAATTATTTCTGTTCAATTTAATTAACTATCGAATTACGTATTAGTGTTTTATCGACTCAGTAATGTTGAAGAGTACATTAAACACAGATTAAATTAATTTGGTTGAGTAAATAGTAGAGAGGTCACTTACCTTCATTACATTAGAATTTATGTTTTTGTTAGGTACTTATACATAGAAATCTAACAGAACTATGCACCGAAATTAAAAAAAATAAACAGAAAATTAACTAAAAAGAATAAACAGTAGTGACGAACTGAAAAACAGGTGGAAGTTTAAAATATAGAAAAATAGCTGAACCTAGCGAAAGCAGCTTTTATTAATTGATACTAAATTGTAAACTAATTATAAGCAAATTTATAGTGCCATTTTCCGTAGCTAACATTTTGTTTGAGTTTTCTTCATTCTCTAAATTAAATAAAAGCAGTTACAGTCAAATTGGGTAACTTTGAATTTACGGGTAACATTGAATAAAACGACTAAAATAATTATTAATTTTTTTTTCAATATCTGTTACCTGATTTAAAACTGATAACTGAGTGAAATGAAAATATTAAATGTTCTAGTTGTCAAATGTCATTTAAAATTTATAGTTTTGAAACAAATTTTGACACTTTTTCAAAATTTTCTGTTCGCTGTCTTTTAGCAGGGAAAAGTATGTGAGTTACATTTCCGATTTAATTACAGAAAAGGTGTGTAAAACACATGATTTTCGGTTTCTAATGATCAATTGTACGTTGAAATTATACTTTTTCACATAATTTCATGATTTTGCATCGTTTTATATCCATTGACAGGGAAATTTGTGGACCACCCCTATTTTTAGTTAAATATGGGTAACTTTGAACGGTTCAAAGATACCCAATTGCATTATCTTAGTTTATGGGTAACATTGACAAAGAGTTATTGATTTCTAAAAATATTTTCAAGTACATACAGTAATTACAATAGAATTATTTTGCTATAATCCGCGTTTATTAAAAGAATCTATGTATTGCTAAACGTACAAAGCAGGCAACATTCACATACCTTATACCTACATGCAGGACGAGTCATCACACGTATCGTAATAAAATCCAATCCGGTGCTTTAACAAGGATGAAAGCTTAGCTGTATAGCTGTGATAGCCCAGCGGTAACAACGTCGGACTCTTTCGAAGAGGTCGCAGGTTCAAACCCAGGGCAGGCATCAATGAGTTTCTATTAAAACTTATGTGTCTAATTGTGAATTACAATTTATCACACGTTTTTCGGTGAAGGAAAACATTGCGAGGAAGCCTACCTATCACTAGAGAATTATGGGGATATGTGTAACCTACTAATCCGCATTGGAGCAGCGAGGTAGGTCTTAGCTCCAATCCTTCTCTCCAAAGACGGAGAGAGGAGGCCTATGATCAGAAGTGGGATAGTAACAGGTCGTTACTCGCGGTCATGGTTTCCAAAAAAGGAATTTACTATTATTAAAAAAGAAAACATCGTTTTCATCTTAAAAGAGCATCAAATAACAAAAAATAAAGATAAAATGTACATTGAAGATGACATCTCATTCATGGAATGGGGTGAATTATTTTTCAAATTCTCTTGCCAACCATTAATGTTTTGATCTCATTTGAATGGTAATTGATTATAGAATTTGTTATTTAGGTTTGATTTTTAATATATATTTACAATTACAAAAAATTATGTATTCGTTACAAAAAAAAAAATCTACCCATATGTTGCTAATATTTAGTAAATGGCAATTTTATGTAAACTGTTGGCTGTTAAGTATGACAAGTTGACTTTATTTGACAGATCTATCTTTCATTCATTCAGAACATAAGTATAATTTTACCCATCATGCAAAAATTCTGTGAATTCAAGGATTTTTAGTTTTCGAAATAATTCGGTTCAAAGTTACCCAAAACTCAAGGTAACTTTGAACACGCACAAAAGCATATTTTTTTTCCATTTCCTTTCTAGTTACTTAGTAATACAGTTAGTTATTCTAAAACTCGGTATAAAAGAACACTCATTATTCATCAAAACCTTAAATAAGGTCATCCTATTTTTTTATATATTGAAAAATCTGAAAAAGTCATTCAAAGTTACCCAATTTGACTGTATTTGAAATATCCTATCCATGTTATTATTTAAATTGTATTCCAAAATATAACAGCTCATTTATTCAAATACAATTGTCACTGCCACCTAGTGAAAGATAGCGGAACTACATATCAAATAGCGCCATCTATCTAAGACTTCTTGCAACAATGGTCAATTCCTACCAACAGTCTAACTTTTTATTCTTTTCTCTGTCACTCTTTTGCATAATGAGAGAGAAAGATATATAACAAGTTTCTATAAAAGATTTCCGATATCAGGCAAGCGTTGATTGGTGAAAAGAACTGCATTTGTGTGAAATTTTGCAAATTGCACCAATGGGGAAAGGAAACCTGTTTCAAATACGTCGGCCATGATAATTTAGGCGGAGTCCTAGATAAGAACCTCCTTTATATTCCTGACGTATGCACTCATTTGAGTTATGTTATGAATCATGGCGTCATGGGTTGGAGCTGCGCGTATTTTAAGAAAACTGCTGAGTTTTTCTTTTGTTCCAATATTTTTATAGAAATATGTGCCAAATTACCTACGTTATATATATGATAAGCAGGCTTATTCATCATGTTTGTTATTATTTCACCCTACTCGTATTTGGCATTGGAAGATATAATAAAATTTATTTGAGGAATTAACGAAGCGACAATTTATCTGTAATAATTATGTCAGGTTTTCTATGTAAGATTATAATAGCATAATATTATTTTGAATATTATATATATACAAAATCATATACAATTTTAACCTTTTTAACTGATTAAATTTAAAGAAGAAGTGATAGGTAATACTTTTAATGATTTTTAAATAATATTGATACTGACGTAATTTTTTATATAATGCAACATGCAACATTATATAAAAAAATTTAAAAATTGATTACCTCAGCTTTCCATCCTTTTTATAGGTTATTCTTTATCGTATGAATATTTTAGTTACATAGGTATGTTTTAATTCCTAAAGATTATCGTCATCTTCCTGTCCTTATCCCACTCTAAGGGGGCACACATTATAAACATGTTGTAAAATAATTCGGTTGGGTATTTTACGATCGGCCGCCTGCCTAACGTCAACTTAGTCGCCTTTTACGACACCTCGGTAAGAAAGAGGGTCTAATCTACTCAGCCGGATATGACACGGCGGGTCTATGATTTTATATACAAAAAAATAATTATTAATATTGTAAAAGCGTAAAGCTGTTTGTTGGAAGATATCATTTTTATCTCACAACTGAATTCTATGCTGACAAAGTCGCAGTCATAAAATAGTATACAATAATAATGAAATTAATAATTCTAAACTATGTTATATTATATAAGGCCGGCCATTTTGCGATTCATTAACATTTTCTTAATATTTAACATTTTCGCCAACCAATTTATAAGTGTTAAAGACTGAATAAAATTATAGTTTTTGTTTGCCCATTATGTAAAGTCAAATAATTGATACATCAATCTTTTTATATTATGTTAGTGTTGGATTATTTATATAATTTTATTGTTATTTACTTTTTGTTGCTGAAACGCGAGATCTTTTGACACGTGTATTTTAAACTTTAAGATTATAAAATCCTGTGCTTAGTTTTAATATTTAAACAAGAAAACTTACTTTCTATTTCTTATATATGAAATTAAATGTTTTGATTAAAACTTACATGATTAACTCAGCCATGCAGAAAGTAACAGCAGATTTCTGAACCATGCAAAAATTAATAAATAAATCCTTTTTTATGCTCTTATCCCACTTTAAGTGAAGCCGGTACAACATGTTATAAACATGTTGTCACATCGTTTGGGAAGGTATTTTACGACTGGTCACCTGCCTGACGTTCACTTACCTTAGTCGAATTTAAGGACACCTCGGTAAGAAATGAGAGTAGTCTTTTCTATTCAGTCGGATACCTCACACCGGGTCAAATTACCTAAGTCGCTTTTTAAGACACCTCGGTAACAAATTAGGGTGGTACTATCTATTCAGCTGCATGCCATACGGCGGGTCGACTTACCTTAGTGCCTTTTAAGATATCTTGGTCACAATTGAGGGTGGTACTATTCTATTCAGCTGGATACCATACTACGGGTCGACTTACCTTAGTGCCTTTTACGACATCTTGGTCACAATTGAGGGTGGTACTATTCTATTCAGCCGGACACCACACGGCGGTTCGACTTACCTTAGTCGTATTTTACGACACTTCGGTAACAAATAAGGGTGGTACTATTCTATTCAGCCGGATACCACACGGCGTGCCAGTCATAAACTTACAAAACGGATTTTCAAAATCCTAATATCACGCGGTAAAACATTCCCAGGTAGCGCTGAGGTAATGCGCCTAAGCCGGATACCACACGGCGGGTCAACTTACGTTAGTCGCCTTTTACAACACCTCGGTAACAAATGAGGGTGGTACTGTTCTATTCAGCCGGATACCACACGGCGTAAATAATTATAATAAATCTGTTTACGTAATACTTGAAGGACCTCTAACGCACTGTTTATTACATTAACAAATTGTCGTAACAGACTAGCGGAAGAAATTGTTTTTAAAGCTTATAAAGTAATAAAAAAACCCTGACCTACCTCAATACTAGTAGCGTAGTAATAAATGCATTTTTTATATAACCCAGGTGACCGGTGGTTTACGACCATCGCGTGCCGCTCATAAAATTACTACAACATTAAAACTCGTTAAATGCCGTTTAATTTTATATGGCGGTTTTTAGCGCCATATATCTAACGGACTCTTAGCCGTGTGGTATCCGGCTGAGTAGAATAGACCAACCTCATTTCTTACCGAGGTGTCGTAGAAGGCGACTAAGGTAAGTCGAACCGCCGTGTGATATCCGGCTTAGTAGAATAGACCAGTCTCTTTTCTTACCGAGGTGTCGTAAAAGGCGACTAAGGTAAGTCGACCCGCCGTGTGGTATCCGGCTGAGTAGAATAGACCAACCTGATTTCTGACCGAGGTGTCGTAAAAGGCGACTAAGGTAAGTCGACCCGCCGTGTGGTATCGGGCTGAGTAGAATAGACCAACCTCATTTCTTATCGAGGTGTCGTAAAAGGCGACTAAGGTAAGTCGACCCGCCGTGTGGTATCCGGCTGAGTAGAATAGACCAACCTGATTTCTGACCGAGGTGTCGTAAAAGGCGACTAAGGTAAGTCGAGCCGCCGTGTGGTATCCGGCTGAGTAGAATAGACCAACCTGATTTCTTACCGAGGTGTCGTAAAAGGCGACTAAGGTAAGTCGAACCGCCGTGTGGTATCCGGCTGAGTAGAATAGACCAACCTGATTTCTGACCGAGTTGTCGTAAAAGGCGACTAAGGTAAGTCGACCCGCCGTGTGGTATTCGGCTGAGTAGAATAG
Source organism: Morpho helenor (assembly GCA_029227775.1). Classification (NCBI taxonomy): domain Eukaryota; kingdom Metazoa; phylum Arthropoda; class Insecta; order Lepidoptera; family Nymphalidae; genus Morpho; species Morpho helenor. The sequence continues at coordinate 6,800,436 of JARGCU010000020.1, forward strand.
TACCACCCTCATTTCTTACCGGGGTGTCGTAAAATACGACTAAGGAAAGTTGACGTCAGGCAGGCGGTCGGTCGTAAAAACGCAGCCAAATCATGTGACAACATGTTTATAACATACTGTGCCGACTCAGCTTTCCATCATTATTATACCTATGTTATTTTTTATCGTATGAATATTTTAGTTACAAATGTTTTAATTCCTAATGATTATCATCATCCTCTTGTCCTTATCCCGCTCTAAGTGGGGCGGCACAACATTATAAATATGTTGTCACATAATTCGGCTAGGTATTTTACGATCGGCCGCCTGCCTAACGTCAACTTACCTTAGTCGCCTTTTGAGACACCTCTATAAAAAATGAGGATGGTACTATTCTATTCATCCGGATACCACACGGGCGTATTTTATTTAATTTAAACGGTTGGACTGGATTGCCTTATCGTAAATATTTACTTAACTTCTAAATTAAAAAATTATGTAATGTTAAAAATGTTCGTATATTATAGTTTATCAAACTCAATAAGAACTACTTTTTTATATCCCACTATCTAACTCAAGCGCTCAGTGACAAGTAATGTTATCTGCTAACAACCACCTTAATATAGCTAAGAAACAAACCAAATGAAATCAAATACCATCGGATGCAATAATATTGGCAATTTAATACAGCTATCTAAATACCGCCTGTGAATTTTTGTGAGTTGAAAAAAAACTTGCTTATATTTGGGTTTATTGCCACAATACGCTGGTTTGTAATGATGGTTATGTTCAAATTCAAATTTAAAATATTCTTTATTCAAATAAACTTGTAAACAAGTGCTTTTAAATCGGCAACTGTACTGCTGGTTCGGAAAGCTGACCCTACCGAGAAGAGCCAGCAAGAAACTCTGCGGTTGCTCTTTTAAAAATACAATTCTTAATGCTAGTTACATTTAATCATTTCTATATTATACAAGGTCGAACAATATCTATATCCACGAATTCTTATCGTCTAAATAATCCTCAATATGATACATTAATATGTAGATATGTAAATAATTTTGCTGTTGAACCAGACGTACATTATATTACAGGTCACTTAAGTAACTGTTATGAGAAAACGTCAAAAAGTATCACAAACCATTACATGGGGAAGGTAAAAAAGCTTATTAGGTAAAATAATAAGAAATACCTTATTAAGTATTTATCAAACCCACCGTTTTCACGTTAATTTTTTAAAATAAACTTGTACAACTATGTCATATAACACTTAAAACAGATTATATATAATAGGTCTAGTAAAAAGTAATCCATTATTTTTCGATCATGTCGTTAGTAATCGATAACTCGCCTTGCATAAGTGCTATCGATTTACACTAAACGGTGTCAGAAGCGTATGCTTTTGTACTAAAAGCAGACAGACAGACATTTTTGTGATTGCTTGATTGAATATTTTTTGCACGTGCCAAAGATGGGCACCAAAAAGAGAAATTTTCCCTTTTTTCAGGTTTGCTTTGATAAAGGCGAAAACGCAAGCCAGGCGGTAGTAAATTTGAATAATGTCTATGGTCCTGATACTGTATCAGCTAATCATGTGTAATTTTGGGTTCGTCGATTCCGATTCGGTAATTTTGATGTTAAAGATGCACGACGTTCCGTAGGACTAGTTGTCGAAAATGTCAATAATATAATGAAAATCGTCAATTCCGACCGTCATGCCAGCACTTTATCAATTGGTCAGGACCTGAATATTGCTCAAAAAACTTTTTAGAACCACTTTAATAGGCTGGATATAAAAAAAATGCTCTATGTATGGGTGCCACATGAATTTTCGTAGAAAAAACCACATGGAACTTATTTCCATCTGCGAATCACTGCTGAATCGCAACAAAATCAACCCATTTCTTCTGTGGATGTTGACTGGAGATGAAAAGGGGATCACTTACGATAACGTTAAGCAAAAATGGTCGGGGTCGAACTGCGGTGAGCCGGCGAAATTGGTGGCTAAGCCAGGATTAATGGTCAAAAAAGTTCTTCTGTGTGTTTGGTGGGATTGGCTCTATTATGAGCCGTTCTACTAAGGCCAAACTCTTAATTTGGACCTGTACTGTCAATAATTGAACCATCTGAAGAAAGCAATCGCCCAGAAGCGGCCAGGTTTGGGCAATAGGAAAGGCATTATGATTTATGAGGACAACGCTAAACCACACACTTCATTAGTGCCTCGCCAAAAGTTCTTAGAGCTTGGTTGGGATTTTTTTTTGCATCTATCTTATAGTCTTAACTTAGTTCCAGATGATTATCAACTATTCTTGCCACTGGCAAATGTTTTTGTTGGTGAAAAATTCGTCTCAAGAAAAGCTTATGAAAATCGACTGTCTCAATTTTTTGCCCATAGCAAAAAAGATTTTTGTGAGATTGACAAAATAAAATTACCTTAAAAATGGCAATAAGTTATCGAACAAAACGATGCATATATGAAACAAATCGGATATGTTTAACTACACTAGATGAAGCCGTCAATATCGTGCAAAAATAATGGATAACTTTTTACTACACCTAATATATATAAGAATCAACAATAACTCGGCGATTGCTCTATTCAATATATATTTCGTAAGTTATAACAAAATCTCATTAACGTTATAAAATAATAGTAGTTATATTTTAGTGATATTTTATTTGATTTAAACGTCCATTTAATTTAGTTAAATAGTCATAGTTACAACGTGTGATTCCTCATTAATACATTTGAAATAGAAAAACACCAACATAATATCTTACAAAAATTAATTGCTCTAAAGAAAAATATCGTAAGGAAAAATTTATGTTTTGTGTGTAAATTTACATCGCAATAGAGTTTATAAAACCATGTTCCCCTGCAGTCTGGATAGTCTGTTCTATTTTAAGCCTTTACCTAGTATTAAATTATCAGATTTTGTAGTCCTATTCTGCATACGATTTAATTTAATCTTTATAATTACAGTACAACGTCTTATTATAGCTTGTTTATCTGTTGGCTATATCTATCTATATACTAGACATTTTGATGTATATAATAGACAAAGTAGGAACCGACATAAGCTTGCGGCTCCTGCTTTGCGCCTTGCAAAGGAACATAAGTCGTTTGTGGGTTTGGGTATAAGATTCTATAATTAAATTCCGCAATCAATTTTAACTTTGCCATGACAGCAGTTTAAAAACACTATTAAAGAGAGGCTGATAAAAAAGCCTACTAGAATGTTGAGGATTCTTTAGACGATAAGAATGCGTGGATATAGTTACTGTCCCCTGTACAAGATAGTAATGACTTAATGTAACTAGTTATAAGTATTATGTTGAAAAGAGCAACCGCCGAGTCTCTTGCTGGCTCTTCTCGGTAGAAACAGTTTTATGAACCAGCAGTAGAATTTACGATTCAAAAGCAACAACTTTATTTGCTTGAATATAGCTAGTATTTTAATAAGAATCATTCTTGCACGTTAATATCCTCCTTAGGAATGCTTCTTAGGAATCTTTAAAATACCATCTCATAGTGCTTTATTTGAACAGCTCCTTATGTAACAATTCAATGTCATATTTCCACTTACGCCTTAAATATACCTATATACATACATACAAGATTAACTCATTAAAATATTATTAAAGATAATTACTATGATACTATAGATAAACTAAATTATAGTAAAGATTTAAAAAGAATTATATATTCCATACATATAGCTAATTTTGTTGTTAATTACTCTGGTTTTAGATCATACAAAATTCTTTCAACGCGCATTGTTTTGAGATTTGCACGAATATTTGGGTGAAAACCAAAAGGTTACTTGTTCAATAAATTGGTGTATATATTATCATGCATTTCAAGCATACGTCGTATAAACAAATGTTGTCAGGCAATGTATTAACTGTTTTATTTCTTCGCAGCAGATAAAGTTTTTTACAAATACCGTGAAATATCTATCACGAGTTAACGGTAGCTAGTAAATCGATCAGACACATTTAGCAACAAATATTTTTCGTTGTTTACAAAATACCTACAAACTAAATTGTTCCAAGGACGTGAGTGCGTGTTTATAAATACAGAAGATTGATTTGTACGACACAGCCGTAACAATAGTTGAGTATATCTTGACACGCACCGTTTAAGTAAACCATTTCTATCTCATGTTTCATAATTCATTCACAATATAGGTCTTGCATGTTAAAAAACAATAAACGACTTAAATAAATGAGGATATTTATTTATTTAACTTTTTTCTGATCTCTTTCTAGTTAACCCGTATCGATTTCTGTTCGTTGTTGCTTGTCCAAGTAATTTCTAAGCACGCTAGATAAAAATGTAATTTATCATTCTTCTATTGAATAATTTGTAGAATTAGGCGTTACTTTGCGGAGATCCATAATACATAAGGTAATAATAAAATTATTTTGCAATAATCCGCGATGAAGTAAAATAGAAAATATATATAATGCTTAATGTAGATTGGACAATCTGTTTTCAGACCTGATACATGCAGGATTCTTAAAAACATGTACACAAACTTCCACCACTGCCACCACAATACATAATCACTACATACGTTCACTATCATAAACTCAACAATCGTTTCGCCCCGCAACCGAAGCATCATTCGGAGATAGATAGATAAAAAACGCAAATTTTGCCGTGGAGTGGCGGTGGAGGTTTGTGCATGTGTTTTTACGAAACCTTCATATATCAAGTTTGAAAACAAATTGTTAACTCTACATTTAGCATTATATATATTTTCTATTTTACTTCATCGCGGATTATAGCAAAATAATTTTAATATTACTTTTGTATTCTGGCTTAATCCTTATAGTATGCGGCTATCCTGCCATAAGTAGAACAAAGGAAAAACGGAAGACAATCTGCAATTTCGTAGCCGAGACTTCATTGATTCCTCTTTATGCTTGCATCCTGTATAATGTTTCAGATGAATTTAATGCACCTAGAGAGCTGATTTTCTATCAGAGGATCAATGGAGCCCATCACGATAGCAGTCATCAGGAATGACGTCATTTCATATGGGACTTTACTCCCATACATTAGAGGTCAATGTACACTTTTATGAGCCATATAGCCGGTTTAAAATTATTACTACTATAACATATATGCAGAGTACAAAATTAACTGTAAATGAAGTACTGAGGTAATTGAGAAATTTAATTAAGACTTATATTTCTCACATTTATAATATGTTAATAATATGCAGAGATATGCAAAGTATTTGACGTATTTAATCACGGATTGTTAACACTACGTTTATTTATCATCGTTCTCCTACCCTTATCCCACTCTAAGTGTTTGTGTGTTTTGGCTAGTTATTTTACGACCGACCGCCTGTCTGACGTCAACTTACCTTAGTCTGCTTCTATGACAGCTCGGTAAGAAATGGTCTATTCAGCCGGATACCACACGGCGAGTCAAATACCTTAGTCGCAATTTACGACACCTCGGTAAGAAATAACGGTGGTCTATCCTTCTCAGGTGGATACTATACAGCGGGTAAACCTATCATAGTCGCCTTTTACGTACACCTCGGAAAGAAATGAGGGTGGTCTATTCTACCCAGCCGGATATCACACGGCACTTACCTTAGCGACCTTTAACACCCCTGGCAGCTCGTTAGGAAATGAGAGTGGTCTATTCTACTCAGTCGGATACCACACAGCGGGTCCAATACCATTATTACCTACATTTCACGACACCTCGTTAAAAAATGAGGGTAGTCTATTCCACTCAGCCGGATACTACACGGTGGACGACCGTTTATTTATATTAATAAATAATAATAAATAATTTATTCTTAATAAAATTCTTAATCACGTGTCTTATGTTAAAATGCTTGCTGCATTTTCCGGTTTAAGGCTAAACTGTTTCTACGTGCAAAAAACGTGCACTCACCTGATGAGGTAATGAACCTAATTATACGGATGAATATTAAAAACAATTTAAAAGAATGGTTGAAAGTAATTTGCATAAGACAACAATTATAAAGCAAGTTAATTTTAATTAATTTAAATACATATACTGCATACACAGTTGAAAACAACATTAACAATTGTAGATTTTAAGGCTATTCCCGTTATTATTTTTTAATTATTACCTACATAATTAAAAAAGGTTTTCGTTTCAAATTTTTGCATCCAGTTAAGAGTTTGAACTCATTAATATGAAATAGCATATATAACAGTTTGTTTTAAGTTGTGGGGTTAGGTCAATTCAGGAATGCGTACAGATAAAACTAGGTATAGAGTACGAAGCTTTGAAGTCATATGATTGAAGTTTGTTCATGTAAATGTTAATGTTCTTTCTTTCCTTGATTCCCTATTATGTATAACTTCATATTCTTTCACGCTTCTGCAAATGTTAGATTAAGTTTTAGTTTTAAGTAAAAATGGCCGCCATTGAAAACCAGCGTTGAGGTTCTCCTCAGCTTAAGCCGAATTGTGGTCCAATTTGTAACGTCACATTTCTGTATATTTGTCTTAATTTTATTTAATTTTACTTCTTCTTTTTATTAATTTACTGTTATTTACTTAACTGTTTTTTTAATTTACTGTCACGTTATCAATAAAAGGTTTTTTGAATTTTGATTTGATGTAATATTTATTCGACTACCCAACTGAATAGATGGCAACAATTAAATAAAGCCATCCCGCTATTCCTATCCTACTAATATTATAAATGCGAATGTTTGTGAGTATGGATGTATATTTGTTACTCTTTCATGACGAATCCACTGAAATAACCATCATTCTCTTACCCTTCTCCCACTCTAAGTGGGGTCGGCACAATATGTCTTCTTCTTCCATTCTCCTCAATCATTCGTCAACTCTGGGGCCACTCCTTTAATATGCACATCATTTTTCACATCCGCTGAACCAATATCGATGAAATTTGGCACAATTACTCCTTATACACCGGGACAACATATAAGCTAAAGAAATCCTGTTAAATCTATAGGAATAGGATGACAGTGAAAAGCGCCATCTATTGTCAACCTATCACGCAACAACAGTCCACACAAACAAAGGTGCGTGTAAAGCTAGTAATACATAAAATCGCAGAACTCAAAAGGAAATCACAGTTGAAATTGGTACAATTATTTAAAGGACTTTCCATATTCTTTAAATAAACGTTGATTAAATATTTTTAAATTTACAATATGTCTGACAGATCGGAGTTTGCATTTATTGCATTTATATTTATGCAACATGTAATACGTAAAGTGTATAAACTAACTTGGTCAATATATCGTCTTATATCTATTGATGCAGCTGCTACGATAGAATATGCTTTTACCTATATCACTTATATAATGCCGTTATATTATTTTATAGTGTAGCAAACAGTGATGGAAGTAGTAAATAGTAAAGCCTTTAAAGTCATATTTATCCTGACCTTATCCCACTCTAAGTGGGGTCACATGTTATAAAATGTTGTGATATGTTTTGGCTAGTTATTTTACGACCGGCCGCCTGCCTGACGTCAACTTACCTTAGTCGCCTTTTATGAAACCTCGGTTAGAATGAAGGTGATCTATTCTACTCATTTGGATACCACATGGCTGGTCAACTTACCTTAGTCGCCTTTTACGACACCTCGGTAAGAAATAAGGATGATTCTTAAATATATGTAATTGAAACGCCATGTGAATCAGACATTTGCTTCAAACTCTACTGGTTTTCAATGGCTTAAAATGTTTAATAAATAATAATATATAAAATATATAAAGTCACCTTATACGACTCCTCGGTAAGAAAATAAGGGTGGTCTATTCTATTCAGCCAGATACAACACAAATGCAATATTAATCAATAAATAAATCTAACTTTTTTTGTTTAGTTAAATTTCTTTTTATAATCTTGATAAGAATATTTGTTTCTAATGTTTGTTGTTACTTGTACTATCTTAGCGGGTAATACATACATACATATACAAAGCGGACAAACGTCGCGTGATACAACCTATTATATGCCGGGCAACTTTATAACATATTGTTTACAATTACAAAGTGATGCTTTCACACTCCATCGGGTTGGAGATTATATCAGTGACGAATTGTTTTTACACTGCTAGAGTATTTTATTTATTTAAATTAGTTCGTAAACAAGAATCCTCACTTAATATAATTGATCATGGGGTTTATCTTTCAATTTATCATGGGGTTTATCTTGTAATTATTTATTGTGGTATTAAACTTTATTTCAACTGAAACTGAAAAACGATTTGCATATAGTGGTATACATTCAACTTTTTTTTAACTATCTTTCTCTCTTTCTCTCATCAACCAATACCCGTCCACTGTTGGACATAGGTCTCTTCCATAGACTTCCACGCTACACGATCTTGTGCCGCGTGGATCCAGCGCCTCGCGACCTTTTGAGGTCATCTGTCTGTCTGGTGGGGGGTCTGCCTACACTGCGTTTTCCGGTGTGGGGTCGCCACTCTAGCACCTTGAGACCCCAACGTCCATCGGTTCTTCGAACTATGTGCCCTGCCCATTGCCACTACAGCGTCGCGACCCGTTGAGCTATGTCCGCTTTGGTTCTTCTACGGATCTCCTCATTTCTGATTTGATCATGTAGAGATACTCCAAGCATAGCTCGCTCCATCGCCCGCTGAGCGACTCTGATCTTTCTTATCAGGCCCATAGTCAGCGACCAAGTTTCAGAGCCATAGGTCATCAACTATGTTATATCGATAGTCGCCATATGCAATATAGTTATATGTCGGGAAGCAAAATATACACACAAGTATTTATATATATAAGCACTCGTAATATTACTATGTATAGCTTCTACTGAGCGATACATTTTAATTAAGTTTGACTTGGACTTAAGTATGCATATCTTAATAATGAATATAAAATTATAATAATCTAGAGACATAAATAGCTCTTGTTTATAATAGTCTTTGCGTCAGATTTATTTTAAACGACAAATTCGACTCCGATTCGCGATTACAGTAGAGTGCGTACTCGTACTACCAATAATTGTCTTACTTTAATACCACCTTTCGATTCAACGTTCGACTATGACAGGTAAAATTAGACACCATGTTATGCAGATCAGCAAATTATACATCAATCGGAGAAATAAACAATAGAGAAACAGTTATTTGTCGTGAAAAAATTATAATTAGCCACTGCTGGAGCGCGTTGTAAAGTTACAGTAAAGTTTAATGGCAATCGGAGCATTTTCGAATGACCATTCCTTCAAACGTATATCGAAAAGAGACTATGCTACAGTAACGCGGCCAGATTGCTACTTTAACATACAACTTGCCCTTGTAATATTCTCAACTCATCAAAGTAATTGTTACGGCTACTAATCAATTTACCAGCATCTCGTTAGTTTGCGCCAAATAGAACAGATGTTAGCATAAATGTAAAAGACAGAAGCCACAGTAAAACGATCTCTCAGGGCCTGCGAGTAATTACTATCCTCGAAAATGATTATCCGTTATCTTATGAATTTAAACTATAAAATTAAATTGTAATTTCATGGCTTTGTCTTGTAATTCAATAATAATTTGAGGATAAAGAATGATATTTTATACCTATTTTTATAGATTTATATTTACATACCTATCTATACCTATTTTACATACCTAATAGAGTAGGTATCTAGGTTTTTCTACCAGCTAGCATTTTGAGTGTATTGTAGCCCGTATCGATTCGCATATTTTTCACATACGTAGAAAATTATAGGGAAAAAATTCTACAACTTTTATGTAGTTAATGTACCCATAAATACCTAAATTATTGATAAGTATGGAATATGGAATAACATACATTTAGTATAATACCTAATCATAGCCAGTCTAATATCCAAATATATATTTTTTGAGAAAATAAGAACATAATACAATATGCATTCAGATATCCCAGAAGACCTTACTATTTTGTCATAAATTTTGACTAAAATCAATAAATAAGTAGAAATAAATAGTATGCATGCATTTTGTGTACTTAAACGCTTTTATTAGTTACCCACCTTTAGAACGTCGATTCCCCGTCATCCATATTCTTTTAACCTGTAACAAAAAAAGAAAGGTATAAGTCAAATTTTCCTAGAAAATAGCTATTCAAAAAGTAGCAGATATGAAACTTGAAGCGCGTTCAACAAGTAATGGCTCTAAAGATGCAAGGCTCAAAGCTTTTCATGCAGCATACTCAATGTCCTTGTATTGTACGCTGCAATAAGTACCCACGTTTCAATCCGAGGTCGTAACCGCATCTCATCACCTGGGCGATCCGTCACCGATGCCTCGCACCGTAAAATCCGTCTGCCTCTAGTCTACTGCATTTACGAGCCAACCGATGCCTATAAAAATAACCGTCTCGTATAAAACTGCGTGCGCACGCTATTATTATAAATGTTACCGCTTTTACGACGAGTGAATATTTACGTTTTTATTTCAACCGTTTATTGCCCGTTGTGCAACTTAATAGCGCACTTGAACTTGCCGGGCTAGTGACATCGTTTGATCCAAATCGCGTTTTATTGTTTTGCGCAATGGACGGACGAATTTTATGATCGTGGCGTAATCTGTGACGTGGTTAATATGAGACGGTACTCTGCGGGCTGAATCATGTCTCATTTGATGCGCCGTAACTTTCCGTTTCTAATTCGCTCTTTAGAACGCTGGCTAGCACTTTTGATTTTCTTCTACTACAATTTTTAATGCATTTTACTTCGTTTACTTTTAGACATACAAATCTTCAATTCGCGAGTACAGGAAAAATTCAAGAATTGTTATTCTATAAATTGATAAAGAACGGCTAAAATAAGACCATCGTCTCACACGACATCAGTCTACTTACTTCTCTTTTTTTTCGTATATAGGCCCTGGGGATTTTATATATTGGATAGAGGCAAAGCAAATCGTACCAGCAAAACGGCCTTTCCGCTCGAAAAAGTAGTATTTGCATTCATATTTCTTTGCGAAGGTAACATTTCTGGGGAAACAAATAATAGGTCGAATACATCTGGGTCCGCATTAAGGGACATCTTTTTATTCCCTTTGAGCTTCGGTAAATATTTTTGTTATTATCTTGTGTTCTTGCAGGGGTTAGGATATGTATATATATTTAGAAGGGTCCTATCTATAAGAGAATTTCCTATTGAAGGCCGTCCATTTCGATAGAAAATTGGAAGACACGTATCTTTTCTATCATTTATTATTGTTATAGAGAAACTCTACTTTGCCCTTTCATCGAAACCCTCAGTTATTCGACAAGGGCGAAGTTATTTAGGATGTTTTTGGATTAAAACAAAGTTTCGTCTCTCGCAAATACCTCTAATGAATATTACCTACAGAGGAAAAATGTTTTTCTACTAAAGGCATCTGTATAAGGTTTTTGGGTTATCCACCTTCCTTGTAATGCTTCCATTTATTTACCTACTCTCGTGCAAACTTAAATGAAACCCAACCCAAAATATATTACCGGTATAAGTTACTGGCTACATATATTTCTTTAAGACACATAATACCTGGGGAAAAATCTAAAGGTATTTAAATTCTTAATCATTGATTCGGGTGCATAAAATGCGGCATTAACACCGTTTTTGCATTACGGATTTTTCGAAAACTTTTCGAATGCACGAATAAAATTGGTGATATTATGTGACGGGGCGTAGTGATCTCACTTTCGGGTTGGATGGCGCCTCTATAAAATTTCACATTCATTACCTTGTTTTCTTGTGTGGAATTTTTTAGCTGACTCGATACATGCTTTTATCTTCCAAGATGGGGTGCCGAGATTGCAGGCGCTGAGTGGCGCGGTAACGACAGCTTACAAATTACAAACGGTATTTTATGTACGGCTACATATGTAATTTGTTATTGCATTTTGGTTTTGTTTGAACTTATAATATAACTAGCTTCTGCCCGCGACTTCATCTACGATAGTATAATTGTTGATTGACGAAAATAAATTATTAAATAAAATATCATAAATTATGGAATATTTAAGTGATATGATTAATAAAGTGATATAGGTATATTAAGTTCACTCAAATTTAATTCAACAGTCCGTTCAAAGATTATATTTTGGGAAATTTAACGCATCCATACAGTTCCTTGTAAACATTATTTGTTTATTTGAAAACCTATAAAATAAATTGTAGTATTATAAATGCGAAAGTCTGTCTATCTATTACGCTTTGATAGCGTAATCCGTTCCTAATCCGCTAGAGCAATACAGAGGACGTTTATAACTATTTATTATTATTTATCGATGTAAAGCATAGCAAAGATACAAAAGGGCAAGTTACTCTCGGAGTATATCTTTGTGATCAGACCACAAATGAGGAGCCCTGTAAACGGAGAATAGTGGTAGAAATATTTCAACAGGTCACGAATCTAAAGCGGCAATAGGCGGGCTACATATTTCGAAGAAGATATGGACTTTGGGGTCCCAGGGTCCGAAATTAGCGACCTTTCTCCGGAAAGCGCAAGCAAGCAGAGTACTAGGTGGCCAGACGAATTTGAAAAGTCGTGGGATCCAGGCAGCACAAGACCGTGTGATAGTGGTCTTATATTGGTTGAAAGAAAGAGAGTGCGATTACCTACAACAATAATTTTCTTTAATAACGTCGTTAGAAAACTATTAAGTAAAAGTTTGCTATTTTTCTGTCAACACTACTCTAAAAGCTAAGTTGCAGGAAATGCACCTACTTCCGACGTCGGGAAATGAATGCTATTCGTATGCTCAGGTTGTACTGACCATATAAATCCTTTCTCTGTTCGAAACTAGCTAGTCTTAAGATTTTTTGGTATTAGAAACTTTTTTGTGTAATATAGAAGTAACTACTTCTTTAAATGATGCTTAATTATACAATTGCACGCTTACGATTATTCAATATATGGTAGATATGTAGGTTATACTCCACGAAGTTTGTATACTTCATAAATCCAAGAAGTTACACCCGCCCGGTGACGCTGTAAAAGCAGTTAGGGATAACAGCATATAGTCAATTCGAAAAAAAAAAGTCGAAGTTGCAAATTCAATTATGCAGATTAATTAGTAACCATTAAAATAATCGCAGTAATCGGCATTCGCACTCTGGACTTTACGAAGCACGATTCTAAAATGCACATATTTTTCCTTTTTTAATCCCCTAGAGCTATTTTGATGAAATTTATTACTTAATACCGGTTTAACAAATAGGATAAAAAGATTCCCATTTTGCTTTCAAGAGCCGGAAAAACAATATATTATATAATTAAGGATATTTGAAGTGAACCCAAACGAAGTCGTAGGCATAATTAGTTTACAATGAATGTAAAAATTGCTATATATACTTATTCATATAAGATAAAACAGGTGCTATAAAATAAAAATACCTCGTAATTTGAGCATGTTTGCCTATAACACGATGATCAAACACAATCGCACATAAAAAATCTGTATACGTTCTAGCCAAAAAATATCCACTAAAAGCATTGAACATTATTAAGTAATAGCGGTTTACGATTATTACTTCGGAACGATCCGTTAACGAGATTCTTTTAGAATAAAAGTTGCTTGTTGAGAGTTCGACTGAAAACAAAGGAGCCTTAAAAATCAAAAATAGAGTAACAAGGTACATTGTTAATACCGACGTGTTTCTGTATTAAAATTCGGATATACCGTCGATGCTTGGCTACAAGCCAGCGATGTAAAGTGGAAACACTCTAACGTAGAAGATTAACATATATTTAATGCTAGCAGTTCGGTCATACGTTGCTGTGCCTCTTTCTTTTAACGATATCCCCACGAAACAAAACTATAATTGAAAGTTCAAAAAAAAGCTTTTTAAGATCATCCGCTGAGTCATTTTTATATTATCTAAAATTTTCTTTAAAATAAGTACAGCCGTTTCGGTGTCTATAAAGGACATATAGATAAACATTAATTTTTATATATTAGACTACAAATATCCCTATTTATTTAAAACAATTTTTTTATATCAAGATTGATATTTGTATTATAGAAACAGATTGTGTGAATAAAGTTAACATTTTGTAATCTTTAATAGTTTCCTATGAACATAATTTATTTATTGGAGATAACAGATATATCTTAAGACAGTTCATACATTATGTATTGGTATAGACACCTCAGCATTAAATAATCTAAGAAAAGGCGGAAGATATCAAAACGTGGAATAATAAAAAATCGCCGGTTCATCTTTATTAATATAACAAATAATTTACAAAACGCGACATATGCGTGTAATTTATTACCTCCGATCAAGAATTTGAGAATTAATGCAAAAATAGTTTTTCCTATATAATATACATTAATAGATAAGAGTGACATTAATTTTTTGATAAAAATATTGATAAAAATTATTAGATAATGTAACCTTGAAATAAAATCTTTTTTCAAAGAATATATGTTTATAGATGAGGCGGATAAGCCTAAAAAAAATCCTTACTAATTTTTTAATTCGAAAATATGTTTGTGTGTTTATTAATTTTAGTTTTACGTACTAACGGAGCAACGCATTAATAAGATTCCTGGTGTAGATATTTTAAAGGAAATATATAAATGCTACATTTTATTTTGATAATGTAACTAAAAGTTTTGGGCAGAATCTAGGTGAAGCAAATATAAAACATATTGTTAGTACTACAAGTTTTAAAAATATTTTCACGTACATATATATCGCACGCTTAGTATTAAAGTGACTTAATCCAAAATTATGCTAATTGACTTAGATACATTGTAATCCTTATGTAAGTGTCATTTATGACAACACGCTAGCACCTATTAAAAACACTCCCAATTTTTAAAGGCTTTATTGCAATTTGCCACAAAATAACTTTTTTTGAATTAGATCAGTTTAATACTAATCGCGCGATATGTATGTGATTTTAGTAATATTTTTTTCTCCGCTCCACGAATAATAAACACTTGAATTTAAGTAAGCTTGTATTATTCTGTAAAAAAAGAACATTATTCTATTTTTAAAGAGTCAATGTCTATTTTTTATTTAGTTTCTTCGGAAATTAATACTGTGTGTCCTTCTTGTATGTAAGGTAAAGTAAACCCAAACCAAAAAAAATATAATATAATTTTTTTTATATATTAACGACTAATTAAGAAGGCAGTTACATCTAATAAGTAATTTAAAAGAGCAATTTCCTATAAATGAACTATATGTAGATACTATAATATTACTTGCATGTTGTGTTCATTTCCAGTAGGTTATAATTTAGTGTATTTGTTGTTACTTTTGCTTTTATTTATCAAAATTGATTAGGTATAGCCAGTTTAATGAATCAATAGTCCCTATAGTATCATAAAATTTACAAATGTATACAAGTTTCTCATTTTTCTACGTTCATTTAAATTCCATCTATAAAAACATTTTTAAACAATTTGACAATCCTGTATTTATAATTCTGATTCTGACTCTATATTTGGCCTTTACATATATAACACATATCACATAATCAACACATTCTGTTATAGGTTTTCATTAATTCAACTAGTAATATTCGTTCTGGCGTCTGCAAATCCAGCCAAAATCTATTATCCTGATATTTATTAGAGTGTGCATGCAATGATAACATTTCGACTTATGTTAATGGAGCGTACAAGAGTTACAATAATGTGCTGTATAATGAAATTGTTCATACAGTCTTAAGTTATATATTAAGAAGTAAGTATAAATCCCAATTATTTGTATTTAGGTGCCGTAAATACGTTTTGTACGACCTTAAATATGAAATTATAATTGTCAAGACAAACACAAATATCAAACACATAGGACAAACATCATCATTATAAATTTAAGTTCTGTGTATATAATATCGTCCTGTATACTTCTAGTTTTAGTGTGTCTTATGTAAGGTAGCCTGTAAGAGATCACTATTAGTGATAAGGCCGTCTTTGCGCATTACTTTAAAGTTAAAGATTATTTATATTTGTTTGGTTTTTTTCCTAGTTGTCCGTAGTTTCCAAACTCGTAATCCAAGTTTTCCTAGATACAGTCATACTAACAGTTCTTTGACATGTGAAAATTTGAGCCATTCTAGATATCTTGTCATGAATTACGAGTAGATAAATAGAAGTCCTGTCCAATACTACGACGTTGTAAAAGTCTATCAATCGTTTTGATAGTTTCAACAAATAAGTTTTAAGTATAAACCATTTTATTTTACTAAATATTATAAATCCGACCTGTATTTAAATATTATATAAGACAAAAGCATACTTAATCTGGCAATATATCATCATCATAATCCTCCTGCCCTTGTTATAAACATATGGATGGTCACATGATTTGGCTACGTATTTTACGACCGGCCATCTGCCTGACGTCAACTTACCTTAGTAAGACGACACCTCGGTAAGAAATGAGGGTGGGCTATTCTACTCAGCTGGACTCCACACGGCATTCGATACATTTTTTGTATATTATTTATATAAAACCTTGTACCTGTTGAAACATTGCACAATCAATTCAATAGGTTAGTAACGCATTAATAATACTAAGATAGTTTTGACGTTACGCCGTTATATATACCTATCCGACGCTATATGGGAAATAGTTTAATATGCGTTTAGTTCCAACTTGATTTGTTTGGTTTGGTCGAAATCATATCCAAAAATCACATATAACATGTGATTTTTTTCGAGCTTGGTGTGATCTTAAATAAGTCACAAAATGTCCACAGTACCTAACGATAGTATTTCTTGAACACGTAAACATTGTATGCATGTAGAATATTTAAAGTTTATGTGTCTATTGAACCTTCTTATTCGTAAACAAAGAGTCAAGGACACTGTATGTAAAAAAATCTGGCACAAATATAATTTAACATAAGCATATGAAATAAATACTTAGACAAATGAAATATATGGCTAGGAAATAAAATAAGAGTACGCTACGATACTGACGTCATTCTTACTACAATTTATTAAATGTATTGGCGGTATTCCAATTTGGCACGTATCTTTTTGGCGGTCGCAAACTAGCAATGTCTTTACCCTCGCCAGAGGCACGTTATCATGTTTTATATATAAGTGGGAAAAAAGAAAAAAACTCACTGCTAGCATAGCAGTAATAACATAATAACATCTCCCCGTTTTTTTAGAGAAAGAGATTAGAGCTAAGACCCGCCACGTTTTTTTGATGTAGATTGATAGGTCACATATATCCCCAGAAGTCTCTAGAGATATGCAAATTTCCTCACGATATTTTTATATATAGAAATTTCAGATATCAATTAGGCTGATAATTTTCAACAGAAAAGTCACTGATGTCTGCCCTTGGTTTGAATTTGTTACCTCTCTCTCCCGTGGTCTCACCTCTGGGCTATATTCAAATTCAAATTCAAAAAATTCAGGTGGACTGTTTACAGTACTTTTGAATCGTCAAATGTTTTTAAAGAAGCTACTACTGATTCGTCGTTTGCTCCTACCGAGAAGAACCAGCAAGAAACTCGGCGAATACATAAACAAGTTAGAGAAAATATATAGTGCAATATATCTTCAAAGGACACATTCCACTCTCGTTCCGAGTGAAGCATTCATACAAGTACACACAGTGCTAAAAAACGAATGCACTAAATATCGCATTAATACATTTAAAGAGTGAATATAAATACATTTGGGATCACGGTCAGTTAGTATTGTTAAGCTGTGATAAAATACATTAAAAACGCAGTGAGAATTTATTTTATCTTCATCATTCTCCTGCCATTATCCCACCTAAAGTGGGGTCGGCATAACATGCCATAAACATGTAACATGATTTGGCTAGTTATTTTACGACCGGCCGCCTGCCTGACGTCAACTTACCTTAAACGCCTTTTACGACACCTCGGTAAGAAGTGAGTATACGAGAAATAAGAAACAGTTTTTATATCAAACTTCGTAGATATATTCAAATTTACTATGGCATATTATGTGATTTTTAAATATATTGTTTAATAACACTGTTTTAATAAAACTGAAAATGTATTTAATATTATTATATTAAGTCCTGATTTAAAATACTTAATAACGCAATAAGTAACTGCTACTCTTTGTATAGTTAAAATTAAACATTCAAGCAGAATGTGTTTCATTGTCACGAATGCTAGTTAACGCCGAACCGTGAGTTCCCATCAAAAAGTGGAAATGGTTCAGTTCTCATGGCTTCGTACATGTAGTTAATATTAATCAAGTATAAACCCTTAGGATTCGTTGAATCACAAATTTTTGAATACACAACACATTTTTCTCATTGAAATTATTAACCATATACCTATATTGAAAAAATTAGTATATTAAATGTGCCAGTGTAATTTTATTAATGTTTTATACAAATATGAAACTAATTTAACAAATTCAAATTCCAATTCAAAATATTCTTTATTCAAATTAACTTGTAAACAAGTGCTTTTGAATCGTCAACTCTACTGCTGGTTCGGAAAGCTGTTCCTACCAAGAAGAGCCAGCAAGAAACTCGGCGGTTGCTCTTTTAAAACTAACATTACATTTAGTCATTACTGTCTTGCATAAGTTCGAAGAGAGCTATATCCACACATTCTTATCCTCTAAGTATTCCTCAACAGTACAGTAGGCTTTCTGTATCAGCCTCTTATTAATCTGCTGCAATGGCAATATAGTTATTAGTAAAAACATTTTTTTTTTACTATATTGTTATTTAATTGAACTGAATTTCTCTCTAAGTCTTGTATCAAGAAATAGACGCCCACTGCTTTTATAGGTCTTCTCTATATATTACAAGGCTCGTCTTAATCCGCTCTTTACCATACGTTGTTTCTATTTCAAAATTATCATTTCTACACTTGCAAATCCAACATCGCGGGGCTTGTGTACAATTTTAGAGAAAAAACTCTCAGGTATATTTGTAGTAACGAAAGTTAAAAAGCTTTCGATGCTACTATGACTAGTAAAAAAAGAGGATGTTTCATATTGCAACCAACATTCATCGCATATCAAAAGTATTTTTTTGCTTTCTCGACCATGTTCTAAGAATGTCGGGCACATGCAACACAAATTGACTCAGAAAATTTTAAAATAGATTCTTACAAAAGTTATATTTACACCCCATTGTTTTGAACATATCAAAAAACACCTTGCTTTGTCCATTAGTTTCAGACTTTTGTTATATTTTTATAAAGAAATTGAGAGTGCATTGAATAGTTTTTACTTTTTTGTTTGCACTTTTAGTGGCATCATAAAAATGTGGATCACAACAACAAAAAAACAAACCCTTCCGCATTGCGACAATTGTGCATTTTGGAGGTAAGTATCAGTTTAAAATTACAGGTGAAATAGTGAAGGTGGTGTTCTTATTGTGATAATGTATTTCATTGTCTTCTTCGTGATTTTAATTGCTTTCTTTTATAACTAATCATTGATTTATTGCTGTGGTCGGCGGTTACCTCTCTACACTTTAAATGGTTTGTATATGACATTATTTAACGTTTAAATTTCTTTTGTTATTTCAACCTGTAACGATAGACGTAATATTTGAAAATATAATTTACGTCAATAAAAAGGGTTTAGAAATTAAAATACTGTACACTTAAATCAAAAATACTAATAATAAAAGAAGAAAGTGATATTATCGTATTTTTTAAGATATTTCTTTATTATAGTTCAAAAGTAATAATAAAATTATTTTGCTATAATCCGCAATGAAATAGCAACGAAAGCAGGGTGTTTCATCGCGGATTATAGTAAAATAATTTTATTATTACTGTCATGTATTGACATATATTGTTCTTACTCTTTTATATGTTGCCGACTAAACGACGCAAATCTAAAGCCCTTACAATACTAAAAAAAATGTTCTCTAATAATCTAAGAACGTGATAGTTTAAGCAACAAACAGGATCGTTGCAAACGACACGTAATCCCATATCGACGTGCACAATTTGTTTTCACGTAATGCCCTCGCATTTGTTCTATACCACTAGAGTATACTATTTACCGTGTATTTGCAGAGTCTGTAGCACAATATTTGTGGAACGTGTCGACCGACGTGTCAATTGTAAGATATCTAGGCGTGACACGTTGCAGCAAGCAACATTTCGCTGTTATTACATGTGTTATTATCTACTTGCCTTTTCTTTTCTTGTAATAAACTGTTGATTACGCCGTCTTATTACAATTGACGTCGGAAGCCAAAATACCTATTACAGTGTTGTTACTTTAATAACAATAAGTACGTAATGAGTTTACATAGGAAGTTGGAGTGAATATAAAATACGTAGTAACGATTTATTGTTGAAAAGTGATTCATAGACCTCACCTACCGCACAAGAGTTCCATTACCATATCTTAAAGCGGAAAAGAATTTAAATGCTAATGTAAGCATTCTGTTTCCGTAACTTATGTTTACTTAATCCTGACAGAACGATACAAATGGGAACTCTGAAATTGGACAGGGGTTAGTTGCTTACCAAAATAGAAGTTCAATGGAAAACATTTAAAAAAACGCAATACAGCGAATTCATTTAATTCATTCTATTTTATTTTTTACTTAGGTATTATTTACGTTATTTATTTTTGGTATACTGAAAGGTTTTGTTTTGTAAATTATAAATTAGTGTAGCAGAATATAATACAAACCAAGGTTTTATATAAATATTAGCTTTTACCCGCGACTTTGTTCGCGCGAACCGTTATCGCGTAATAGGTTGATAATAGAAGACGCTTTTTAGTTTCATCCTATTCCTATACAATTAACAGAATTTCTATAGCCTACATGTCATTCCGATGTGTAAGGAATAATTATGCCAAATTTAATAGATATTGGTTCAGCGGATTTGCCCTGAAAGATTAACAAACATACATTCATATTTACAAACTTACGCATTTATAATATTAGTAGAATAGGGTATATGTGGAAAATGTTCACGAATCTCCAGAATTCAGTTTTTCTGGGATTTAGAATAAGCCGAGGCAGCATTCTCCATATCTATATGATATCGCAGAAGATAAGTTTGCCAAAATCACGGGCTTAAGTATGAAAGTTTAATAACACTAAATTCTGTGATGAGCAAATGACTACGAAGAAGTTTATAAATTGTCCAATTTCACAGATCGGAGGCGGTTAGCTAGCGTGCGAAATAACCAGAATTGAGGAGAGTTAAAAGTTTTGAATGTCGGGAAGTTATGAAGTAAAAACTTTTATATTTTAACAGGATATTCATCTTATAAAGACATTTAAGTGAAATACCTACTAGTTTTTATTAATTAAAATGTATTTTTTGTTATTGTAAAATGTATTAATATTGTTAGTATAGCTTGTTGCTTATACCTACTACTACAAAATTAAGCTGTGTGGTATCCGGCTGAGTAGAATAGACTCTCTTTCTTACCAAGGTCTCGTAAAAGGCGACTAAGCTAAGATGACGTTAGACAGGCGGCCTTTCGTAAAACATCTAGCCAAATCATGTGACAACGAGTCTATAACATGTGCCGAACTTCTAAGAGTGGGACAAGGGCAAGAAAATGATGATACTTACAAAATTATTTTAGAGGATTATTAATGAGAATAACCAGATTTTTTCCTCTCAAAAACTATTAGATATATAATTACTTTTGTTTACTTACTTCTTATTATTTTAGTATACTATTACTATTCTTAAAATCCTATCCTACTAATTATAAAAGGGAAAGTTTGTGAGTACGGATGTATGTTTGTTACTATTTCACACCCAATCCGAGGAATCAATATCGATGAAATTTGCCACAATTAATCCTTATACACCGGGGTAATATAAAGGCTATAGAAACCCTGTTAATTCTACAGCAAAAATCATGACATTGAATACTTTTTTTTTAAATTTATTACATAAAATCTTAAATGATAATACAAAATTCGACACGGAATAGCATAAACTTAAAACAAGTTAATAGTTAATTTTTAGTTAATAATAATAGTTAATTGAATAGCACCATCTATTATCAACTTATCATGGTACATCAGTCCACGCGAACGAAGTTACGGGTAAAAATTAGAAAAAAATAGTAGTAAGTACATAAATAAATGCAAATATTAACAATATACATACCACTTAAATATTGAAACACAACTTTAAGTAACAAGAATGTATATTTCGCTAGACCTACGTATTTTGATATAGTAATTAAAAAAACCTTCTTGATACCCATTCGATTTATATGCAAAGTAACAGGCTAAATTTAGAACGGATAATATTGATATACCGAATTGATGTAGTAAATTTAATTTTGCTTTGTTTAATAAGAATAACAAAAGATGATAACAGGTATTGATGGAAACTCGCATGTAAGCGGTGAGCTTTCAAGCCTTCCCCATAAAATGCATGATGAATGTCGACAAGTCTTTGCTTGGTACCGTTGCGTCCCCACTCTCAAGGGCTGGGCACCCGACGATCCACACTACCGAGACCTACCTCTCTTCCCGTAGGTAGTTTAAAGATTGGATGTAGAGGGGATATGTGGGAAACTTCAGAGGTCTATTCATATTGGTCGCTCGTGTCGAATATCGAAATAGGGTTCGGTGCACTCGGCACCATGTTTTAACTGGATAGCTAATGGAATAACAACTACAAAATGGCCGATTTCTGTCTGGAATAATTTTAGTCTGTGATATGTCACCGATGACTCAGGTGTAGATATTTTCTATAGTGCTTTATAAAAATTTATTTCTTGTATGTGGTAGGTAGGCATTCTTGTTTTTGGTAGATAACACCACCTACTTTTATTAGAATTACATTGAATAATATTTATGGAATTATTGTATATATCAATACAAGATAAATGAAATTGAAGTACGTTTTGTTAAATATCTCCTATCATTGCTCTCTATTGGAGCTGTGATAGCCCAGTGGTTAGACCGTACGACTCTATAGCGACGATTATATGTTCAAACCCGTGGCAGGCACCAATGAGTTTTTCTATTAAAACTTATGTGTGTAATACTTAATAGCAATTTATCACACGCTTTTCGGTGAAGAAAAACATCGTGAGGAAACCTGCATATCTCTAGAAAATTCTAGGGATATGTGTAACCTACCAAACCGCATTGGTGCAGCGTGATAGATCGTAGCTCAAATCTTTCTCTTCTAAAACGTAGAGAGGAGGCCTACGCCCAGTAGTGGGATAGTAACGGGCCGATACTACTACTACTTCCTATATTCTCATCTGAACTTATAGGCATGTTAGTATTTTAGGTACTCATTTTTAGATATTCTTGTATAAACTTTTTAAATAAGACACATTTAGAATGACAAAGTAATAATTGACTTTAAATGCATTTAGCAGAAAGCCCGCTAAAAGATTCGCTGCGTGAACCGTGTTTCAGTTGTTCCTACTTGACACTTCGCCATACGAAATCTCATTTTATGTATGGATACAATGTCAGTTATCGCATAAATTCGCAATTTTTATAATACATATCAAATTAATGTATCGGAGGCGTATTTACATCGTGATAAGACTATCTTATTTTGCGAGGGAAGTTACACCGTACGAAATATACGTCTCATATTACACACGGGTTTGCTAAATTAATTTGTAATAAACTCTTTAGTTTATGTCACCTCGAAGATACTTGGAATTACAAAACCTAATAACAACATATTGCGTTAAGTCAGATTTACAGTTCAGATAATTGGTTTCAAGAAGTACCGATAGCGGCTCCGAGTCATTTAACGACGACGTATATAATACCTTATTAAAGTTTAAAGCAATTCTAAATGGCATTTAAGTAAATATACTAATTAGTATCCGTTTAACTATTATGTAATATACTGTTTTTTACTTTTTTTAAATCTTGATGTATTTATACCTAATAATTATTTTTGTCTTTCGGTTTTCAATCAGTTATATAAAGATTAAAACGGTTTAACGTTTATAACGATTTGCTGATTATTTGCTAATAATGCGATAATAACTACGATTGGGTGAATTAGTCCCAATTATTGAACAATTTACTTTCATATAATATAAATAACAGAAACTAGGATTTCGTATCGATTTGCCAGTAAAATAATACGAAAAGAGTAGTCGACTAGGATATCCATTGTCCATGTCAATTGACTCCGGCAATTCTCATCATATTTTTTGCATGTATAATCCTTATTTAGGTTTATGACAACTTATCGTGATGTAGTTATCGTGACGTGATCTTATACATATTACCATCATTCTCCTGCCCTTATCCCACTTTAAGTGTGGCCCGCACAACATGTTATAAACATGTTATCGTATGTTTTGGCTACGTATTTTACGACCGCCCGCCCGCGTAACGTCTCCTTACCTTTGTAACCATTTGCGACACCTCAGTCAGAAATGAGGGTGGTCTGTTCTACTCAGCCGGATACCACACAGCTAATCTAATACATAATATGATTATCCTATTTTCTTTCAATGTAAATATCGAAACATTACCTAACTAAGCATATAACTACATCAGGAGCGCCTGTGCTCTGCTGAAGTAATGTTTGTATTTATGTAGTGGATATCTAATTTAAATTTCATTAAGTTTAATCTGGACCAACAGCCAAGAGCAGTTTCAAGAGGCTTAAATTAAAGAACTGAACAACTCACGAGCAATTGAAAATACCTGTTTCAAGTAGCGCATTACGCGAATTCATCCTTTATCTCATTAGAAATAAAGACTCAACCCTTTGAAATCGACAGCAAATGTAAATAAGGCTTATTAGTTAGTTATCCCAATGTTAGCACGAACAGATGCCCCCAACGGGCTGTGTTTTTGGGTAATCGTTTTGTAATACTGTTTAATTATTTTGTTTATAGCCTTCTAGTAGGTAATACAGGGTTATTATATTCCGGCCCTTTCATAACAGTAATTAATTAATATAAATTTGATTTATACTTTTAATTATTTCGCTTGGATAATATAGTAACCAATGAAATGGCTATGATATTTGTACTGTGTTTTAAAGTAATAGGCCCAATAGAGCTGATGTATCCAGTATGCTAAATATATAGTGGACTATCGATACACGCAAGACACACAAACACTACACACGTTAAACTGTATAGTGCTTGTGTATTTTGGTGGAGGTAGTGGAGGTTTGTGCATGTGTTTTTACGAATCCTGCATGTATCGAGTATGAAAACAGATAGTCCACAAACATTTAGCATTATATATATCTTCTATTTTACTTTATCGCGTATTATAGCAAAATAATTTTATTATTACTTTTGTATTATGAATCTCCGCTAAGTAACGCCTAATTCTATAAATTAATATTCAAATGAATAGAAGATAAGAAGAAGTCTGTACTTGGATTGATGATGGATATTTTATGGTTGTATTACATTAAAATGTAGGCATTTACAAATTGTCTAAATTTTGGTTAGCAAGTTAAGCCGTTGGTCCCAGTTTTAGTACTAGCAAATGGTAGTAATCGTTTACCCAAACTACACTGTATTTAATTTACGTACCGTAGATTCCCTAAAGAGTAGCGGAGGTCACACAGAATTCGCTCCGTTTATATGCTGTTTAAGTTTCACATAACGTGTCGAATAATATTAAGATATGGAACCATTTTAAGTCTGAAAAGAATTAAATTTTTAAAAAAATATTTTTGATCTTGGCAGAAATGTAGCATTTCAATTATCTTATCTAAGTAATTATCATTATCACCCTCCTGCCCTTATCCCACTCTAAGTGGGGTCGGCACAACATGTTATAAACATATTGTCACATGATTTGGCTTCGTATTTTACGACCGCCCGCATGCCTGATGTCATCATACCTTAGTCGTATTTTACGACACCTCGGTAAGGAATAAGAAAGAATTTTTTATTAATATAAAAAAATATAAAGCTGTGATGGCCTAGCGGTGCGACCGTGTGAATCTCTAGAGACGATCATGGGTTCAAACCCGGGCAGACACCAATGAGTTTTCCTATTAAAACTTATGTGTCTAATTGATAATTGCAATTTATCACACGCTTTTCGGTGAAGGAAAACATCGTGAGGAAACCTGCATATCTCTAGAGAATTCTGGGGATATGTGTAACCTACCAATCCGCATTGGAGCAGCGTGGTAGGTCTTAGCTCCAACCCTTCTCTCCAAAAATGGAGAGAAGAGGCCTATGCCCAGCAGTGGGATAGTAACAGGCCGTTACTTACTTTTTTTTTTATAAAAAAATAATCAATTTTCTTATTTTTGAGGCATAATGTTTGCTGAGGATTTTAAATGGAAGACAATTTTCGGAGTACTTTATAACAGTGGGTCGGTTTCTTCGAATATTTTAGTATGAAAATATTTTCTGAAAACCGGAGTAGTCTGAACAGTCTTTATGTGTTTCAACATGGACGGTACACCGCCGGTAGCTGAATCCGCAGAATTTACTTATGAATGTAAGCTCGCACATGTCACGGTCTAAGTTACAAGAAAACGGAAACAACGGGAACGATAATTATTCAGAAAACATGTCTTAATCTATAAGATTAAAAAAAATGATTATCTAATAATGCCGCGAAGTATCCGGCTGAGTAGAATAGACCACCCTCAATTCTTACCTTGATGTCGTAAAAGGCAACTAAGGTAAGTCGACCCGCCGTGTGGCACCCGGCTGAGTAGAATAGAACACCCTCATTTCTTACCAAGGTGTCGTTAAAGGCGACTAGGGTAATTTGAGCCACCGTGTGGTATCCGGTTGAGTAAAGTAGACCACACTTATTTCTTTCTGTGGTGTCGTAAAAGCCGACTAACGTAATTTGACTTCACGCAGCTGGCCGATCGTAAAATACCTAGCTAAATCACCTAACAACATGTTGGAAAAATATTGTGCCGACCATACTTACAGTGGTATCAGAGTCGGAGATTGACGATGATAGAAAAACATTAAAATTAAAAGCACATAGACTCAAATATAATATTTTCGCTACCTCCTTTGCCTTGATACGCAACAAGAACAACCATGCAGACCTGTTTAAGAGTTCCAGCAAGTAACTGCTAACATTAATTACTAGAAGGGTTTCCTTACTAGTGTATATTGTACCGTCTCGAGTGTATTCTCTATTACCAGTTCAAAGCTACCTGCAAAACATCGTAGAATAACAAAAAGTAAAATATAATTTACCTTCGAACCTAGCATTTTGTTCACAAGAATATCATTATCATCTTCCTGCCCTTATCCCACTCTAAGTGGGGTCGGCGCAACATGTGATAAACATGTTGTTACATGATTTGGCTGCGTTTTTACGACCGGCCGCCTGCCTGATATCAACTTACCTTAGTCGTATTTTACGACACCTCGGTAAGAGAGAGGGTGGTCTATTCTACTAAACCGGATAACACACGGTGGGTCAACTTACCTTAGTCGCCTTTTACGACACCTCAGTAAGAAATGAGGGTGGTCTATTCTACTAAACCGGATACCACACGGTGGGTCAACTTACCTCAGTCGCCTTTTACGACACCTCGGTAAAAAATGAGGGTGGTACTATTCTATTCAGCCGGATACCACACGGCGTTTGTTTACAAGAATATATGAAACATAAACAAAAGAACTCAATTAGATTACTTCTACACCCCCAGTCAATTGCTTTTTTCATATCATAATTTCATAATCATCATCATAATTTTGTAGCGAATTCTAAAAGTGCAATACTTAATAATTCGCTAAGAGTTAGGCTACTAATGTAGACTACTACATTAAGAGTTGATTAATAAATTATTGAATAAATAATATAGTAAAAGATAACACCTCGGTTAATTGCCATTTGGTGGTACCATTCTTGGTACCATTCCACGTGGGCATGATTTGTATAGTCCTAGCGTGTAAGTTATCAAAGATAGATATAACTTGTACATATTTCCTTAAAATTAAAAAAAATATACATATATAGAAGATTAATGTGCACATATGCATAATAGAGTTGATTATAAATATATAGGTATTCAAATTATTTATACAAGCTTATTATATATGGTTAAAGTTTTGCGAGGAACCGGACTTCACCTTACAATTTAAGCAAAACTTTAGTTGTGATATTTTATGGCATTCGTAAAGTATATGATATATCGAATTCGACATTAAGGGTTTAAAAAAGGTTCTTTAGATCAAAGATACCTACTAAATAAGTTAAATTATGCAGAGTTTTCGTTTATATTAAGATTATATGTATCAAATAATGGAATGTAATGATTTTTTTGTAAGATAAAGAAACAGTACGGAGAGTTTTTCTTTAACATGTAAAACTGTAAAATTAATAACCCAGCTAAATTTAATCTTAATATGATGCAACATATTTTTTTTTATTTTGATTAATTTTTCTTATAACGGAAAAATGTAAAACTATTTTGTTCCGTATTATAAAACTTTATAAATGTCGACATCTGCATAATAAAAAGATAAAGATTTAATTATCATTTTGGTACGTTTTAGTCCTAAAAATTAAGTAAAAAAAGAAATTAATTTAACTCTATTCATTACTAAGTTATTGATCTTGTAATAAGTTAACGTAATACATATTGTCAAAATAAGAAGAAAAAAATTAATCCATGTTACTGTGCGCTCTATTGAAGTTGAGTGCACTTTAAGAAAATCGAATACTAGTTTATTTCTTAGCACTTTTTCCATTCTTACACGAACTACATTAATGTAAACTGTCATCTGTCTTAAAGAGTCTAGCTATTTTACAGAAATCTCATCTCGTCAATCATCTATAAGACGCTCGTACTCAAATATTGGGATGAAAATTCGGATATTCGCATGCAGATCCTAGTGCATGCAACGTGGAGCTTTTTGTAATAAGTTCCCAAGGGACGTTAACCCTCTGAATAAAAAGAACAAATAGAAATGGAACGAAGTTTTGTTGCGAGAACGGAACGACGTTTCGAAGTTGAAATGGAACTGTTAGTTTGGAGGCGACATGTGTACGACTCTACTTCATAGATAATGTAGATAGTGTAGGTATAGGGTTACATTGTACCTACTCTACTTTTGTACGATTTCTTCTAGCATATTATACCATTTTAATTAAAAAGATTGTTTATTTAAATAAACTTGAAAACAAGTTGTTTGAATCATCAATTCTACTGTTATTTGGTAAAACTGCTCATACCTCGAAGAGCCTTCAAGAAACTCGGTGGTTGCCTTTATTTTATGATTATAACTATTTTGTTGTTACTATCTTGTAGAAGGTCGCTGAGTAGCTATACGCATTCTTATGATTTATATAATCCTTAATAGTAGGCTTTCGGTATGAGCCTCTTT
This sequence comes from Morpho helenor, assembly GCA_029227775.1. NCBI lineage: Eukaryota > Metazoa > Arthropoda > Insecta > Lepidoptera > Nymphalidae > Morpho > Morpho helenor. The sequence goes on from JARGCU010000020.1 coordinate 6,829,655, forward strand.
TTCATAGTTTTATTAATATGTTGTAATAATTACAAAAGCAATTACTAATTCATAAATTTAATAAGTTTCTGTGTACTAAAAATGTTACCAATATATCTTTCTAGAAATAATTAATATGTTGTGTATTAACGATTCAAATTTAAAAGTAAAGTATACTTTTACAAGTACCTACTCGTGTATAATTTAATACTACTTATTTTTTACTAATTTACCTAATTATAACTAGTTAAAAGTAAAATTACTTAGCCGAGTGGTAACTCTGTTAATATTTTAAAACTAACCACATATAATTTTACCTTTATAACTCACTTTGAAACGCTTAAGAAATATGAATTTATTTCAAAATTGTGTAACTAAGGGCAAAACTAGATTGATACGTAAACCAAAGCGCATAAATAAGTGTTGTACTTTGTAAGGCGCGTATAAATATTAATAACAGTAATAAATGGGGTATAAAGGTTATCTTGCAAGTGATAATATAATTAATAACTTGCACGATTCTCTCATTACACTAGCACTAGATATAAACACTAGGGTCGCTTAACCTAACTATTTTGCTGTTGCTATCTTAACAGACACGTGTTATAATAAAGATCAGTTATTGAATATTATAGTTGGAGATAATGAATACGTGATATATTTATGTGATCATGGATAACAGACACGTTATCTAGACCAGTCTTATTATTTAATTACTGTAATGTAAAATAAATAATAACTGATAAAGTCTCATTGCACTTCTTCGTGGCCTGGAATATCAAAGATTTATATTTTATAAAATATTTGTATTAAACAATTTCGGTATAACAACGAGAAACAATGCAAATGGAATATAACCTAATCTACCTGTATAAATATTATAAAACGTGATATTATAATATGTGATCGATTTTCTCAAAATCATCTGAATCTGAAACGATTAAACAATTTTGAGGAAGGCTTGCATTAATAGTACATTCTCCAAAACGGCTGAAGCGATTTTGATGGGACTTTCACTGAAGATAAAGGTTTTGGACCAAACATATTGGCTACTCTACATCCTAGAATCCCTGCGGGATCGGAATTCTCGCGGGAAAAACCTAGTGACGCATTGATTACGCGGGCGAAACCGCTGGCATAGCTAGTTATTAATAAGGAAACGAATTTGTTTTTATCAAATTTTATATTACTATTTTAGTGTAGTATTATTGAGAGGCTGTAAAGGTTAAAAAAAGTTTAAAAATATTTGTTCATATAAATAGATAAGTAATAGATACCTGCTACAGGTTTTTCAGTTCTAAGAGTTTACATCTCATTTCGTCCTTTAGCTTTGTTCTGTTAGGAAATCTCAGACGAAAAAGTTAGTTTACAGGTTTCCAGAATAATCATAACGTTTGTATAAAAAAAATTATGACCAAAATTAGTGTGAGACCAATTACCTACACCAAAAATACTATCAAAGTTAATGTAACATTTTATTACCATTGGAATGCCTGGCTCACAAAAAATATTTCCTAATATCGTTGTAATTCCATTAGTAACCATTAATAATATTTTATACCTAATTAGTCGTAAAAAATTGTTCCTACACGTGTTTAGCTATTTAATTCGAAGTGGCTAACAAAAAAATATTTTGAGACATTGCATAATGTATATTACGTTATTGTAACTAAAATAAACATTAATATGGCATTTTTTCACGATCGCCAAAATTTGTAAGGAGTGCGATAAATTTAAAAATTATATTTCTTAAAACACAAGACAAGATTTGGCAAGTCGTCGTCAAGTCTCATTCTTGGGATGAAGAATATTTCTGAAGCTAGGTCAGCATTTTGATCAATTACATATAATAATAACTTCATTTAAAAACATATACAAGAACAAATTTAGCATAATATACATTTATATGCATAACGTACCCATTTAAGTGATATTTACTTTGCATGAAGAAAATAACCTATTCGACATTTCAAGCTTTAATTCAGTAACATTATTATAAATGCGAACGTCAACGTTTTATTTTGTTTAACATTTTCTGTGAATAATATTAAATGTGATAATAAAAAAGAAGTAAAGAAATAACGAGAATTAAAATCATAAAGAGAAACATAAATTGTGCTATTATTTGTTATTTATATTGGTGTTGTCACTTTTGTTCTGGCTGTACGATATAATTGAGTATAATATTAATAATATTGGCTTCCCAGTTTTACTCATACATGCCACTGATAAAATATTATATTATATATAATAAAGGCGAAAACTGTCTGTCTTGCACTTGGCTAATCGGCGGATGAAATTAAAAAAATTGTAGCTAATAATATAACAACTTAAAGGATAAAAAGCTTTTTCGAAAAATATTATAAAAGTCTAGGGCATACAACCAGTGGCCTACATACCGAGTGGGTAGGGGTAAGGAGGGGCATAATGCCTTGCAAAAGGGCCGCTAAATGGTCCGCAAAACAAATTAGTGGATAATTTTTATTTTATAATACTCTCTTTTTTCTGGATACCTACATTTTTAGTATAAATTTAAAGCCTAGTTTGAGCCTATGACTTTATTTATTTATTTTCAAGTATACCTACTGTACATATAATATTATATGGTTTTTCCAATGGGGTTGCTAAAAAGACATTGTGCCCCGAGCGCGAGTTATGCTCGCTGCGCCATTGTATAACTACTAAGTTTGAAGGACATTAAATTGAATTGTTACATGTACCTATCTTCTTTTTCTCAAACAAAGAATATCTACGCAAAACCCTCTTCAAGGAATTTCCACTGTTATAGTAGCAATTAAATCCACTAGGTCTCTAAACGTTTTGACCAAATATTCTGGCCTAATGGTAAAAGGCTAATAGTTTATAGGTATATTTGCCTATCTTTCTAACTCTGCAACGTCTTCCAGGCCCTAAGTCGGATACTTCATACAATGGAATTAAGTGGATCCTATTTATTACAACACCCAAGCTATATCTAAAATTTTTTCATCTCTGATTTGATCGCATAGAAACACTATTATACACATATGCCTATCTAGTTATTTTAATATGCTGTCTTTACCGCGGATTACCTATAACAAAATAATTTTATTATTAGTTTTCTATTATGGATCTCCGCAAAGTAACGCCTACTTCTAAAAATTATTTAATACAGTTTTTTTAACAATTCAAAAAATTTTGTAGTAAAATATTCATAGCACTTTTTTCTTTTAAAGTTTTATCTGTAATAAACAAAATAATATAATACACCTTTAGTATACACCTATAACGAGTAAATGAGTCGGTTTGCCACTTTTTTGTTAAAATTATTTCGGTGTTTTTAAACATATTGTGTACCTGTTTCCAGATAACAACTTGCAACATAATATTTATAATGAAATTTTGCATGGTAGTTACGATAATTTGCAATATTTTTTTTCTCTTTATTTCAACACGAATTTCATAATTTTTCCACTTATTACTCTACCTGGCCTTTTTATTTTTTATTTCAGATCGAATAATATTCAAAATTTACGACGCAGGTTTTAAAAATATATAAATTTATTCGTATTCGTTACGGGCTATTAGTGTCCTGCAGATGGGCAACGGTCTTCCCACATCGCTCTGAACAAATCTGCTCAATTAATAAAGCTTATTCATATTTCCTCTTTCCAAATTCGTCTTTTCCTTTTGCCGAATACTATACACATACAACTTTTGTTATTTAAAAGAAAATAAAAAAATATGTGACGGTCAAAGTAGTTTTAAAAATGTGTAGACAGTAGTAGAAAACGCTAATTATTTTCTTATATTTACATTAAAATATTAGCTATACCCAAATTTTTTAAACGCGGGGCACGGTCCGTAGGGAAATCTACGAGGTTTTCTAACCAGAAACAATTTTAATAAGAAGGAATGTTGCCCCTCTGAATACCTAGGAAAAAGGTAAAGTAGATATTTAAGAGAATTCTTATTTGTAGGTTCTTTGGACGGTTTGAAATGAAATGTCGGCAATTCTTTAGGTAAATGAAATTCTACTTAATTTAAGCAGTCAAATATTTTGTTGTTGGTTACAAAAAACATTACACAATACGCAATATAATAATTATGACTTGTTACATAAATTTATGATAAGGATATATTCAAAGTGCTTTGATAATATAAGTAATATTTGTTAATTAAGAGTAAAGCTTCTTTTTTAAGAAATACGTCAAAAAAAATTAGTTCTACTTCAAATTCATATAAGACATGCTGTTTTCTTTTATGTAGATATGCTACTACCATACTAACCAATTTTCAAATTCACACTAAACTTTTTAAATTTATCATTATATCTACCGAACTGTTTTAATTTTTAGTTCATAGATTCCTACCAATTTTTATCACTTATTAATCAGAAGCTATATGGCTTCGGCTTGAATACATTTTTGTTGACAAGAAACGACAAATACCTATATTTATACTCTATAAATATCTATACTCCGGTAATTATTAAAAATATAAAAATAATTTAATTATAAATAACGAATTGTAAGGAGGTTCTTCAGTATGGGGGTCCAACCGTCGGGAGCCTTTGTACTTTCTCTGCTCCTTGTGATCAACAATTTTTACTTATTTTTAAATGTTTTTTTTGTATTTATTTTATATACAAAATATAATGTAAATTTCTATGAAGAAACTTAAGTCATGGTAATTATTACTAATAATTATTAGTATTACTTAATAAAATTTATAATAATTATTAGTATCTTTGGTAATTGGCAAAATTTTTCCAGTATGTATTATACGTAGGTATGTATTCAAAAATACAGTACATCTATACTGTATTTTTGATCGGACATTACTTTTAGTTAATAAGATTTCTGATTCATAATAAAATATAAGGGTTAGTTTTACAAAATTTATTATAGGTTATTTCATTCATGTATAAGAACATCGACTGGAATCAAATATATTTTATTTGCCAATAAGCCGATTATAATTACAAACAGGCACGGCTTATACAGGAGGCATTTGAATTAACATTGTCTGAAACTGAACCTTATCGGGCTCGATTACTCCCTACGGGCTGAAATATTATCGACCAAACATTAGAAATGTTTACTAACAAATAAGAATAGAGTTGATATACGCATGCGTCGTTGCTGATGTGCGGGTGACTATAAATATGGCGTCACAAATATCAGACGCCGACGGTTATGCAATACTGTTACATCTAGAAACATTCTAATAATTTAACAACTGCTAAGTAGGCAGAAAATATCACTATTAATGCCAATATTAGATACTGCCAGGCTTCCACCACAATTCTTATAAGAGTACATGCAATCTTGTTAGATACTAAATATATAAATTAGTTTTTTCGACAGCTTTCCGATGTAGTGTTGACTATTCAAAAGCGCTTGTTTACAAGTTTACTTGAATAAAGAATATTCTAAATTTAAATTTGACACAAAAATAAGAAGCGTGAAAGGAATGGTATTAACGACGTAATTAGTTCAATGGTACAGTAATTCATCAAGGTCAAAAGTTAATTATTATGTCCGTGAAACTAAGCGTAATGAATGTTATCTAAGACATAATTACGAATAAGTATTTTATGAAAAAAAAATACGCTAAGTAGGCGGCTTACTTGTCAAAATTTGAAACGGAAATCATTATTCAAATTTATTCAAGTTAGAATCTTGATAGAGCAGAACGCGGTTTGTGCGAAAAGTACCAAGAAATGCCGCTAAGATAAAAAATCATATGATTTGTCAAAAAACGGCGAGATTTTTTTTACAAAATCTAGATTAGTTAATGCTTCAGAAATATTGTTATTGGGTAGGCCCTAACGCCATCTATCCAAAATCCTTGGAGGCTCTTTAGAACCTTATGAATGCTGCGGGACGTAGCTGAATATTTTTAATGTTCCATGTAACATTTAATTATGTACGTACTTTTAATACTGATTTTATTGAAATTACTTTAACAAAAATATTATTTAGTCATTTTAGTTATGTTAGGCATATCAGCTACATGAGGACACAAAAATATGTTTTTCAAACTATTTGAATTGACATTAAGTTTACCGCTCGATAATAGTTTATTTTCAAATAATTTATTAACCTATTAAGAATGGACGTTGCACATGTTTTTTTTGTAATTCTTGATAAATCAAAAAAGAATATTTGAAAATGTGTTAAATAATTTTATCTGTGTCAAATTGTCAAAAGGTTTAATTTCTACACGATTGAAACTGTAATACAATCGCATACCTAAATTAATTAAAAAAGACCCAAAACATTTATAAACGCTGTTCAAATCAAATTCAAATATATTAAACTATTTTATACAATGACTTTTTTGTCTATATATTATAAATAATTATTTATTTCTTACTTTGGGAATACAAATTACGTAAACATTTTTATATTAAATAATAATTTTACCGACACTGTCCCGAAGCATTCGCTAAAAGCCAGTTTCCTTAGCGAAGCCTTTTTAAGGAAGCACAATCACAATTACTATTCGTCTCTTTCCGTAATGTTCAATAAACGGCCGCTGAAAAGAGACGCCAATATAGAACATTAAGCGTGAAATATGAATCGTTGTATTATTACGACTTTATGAAGTTTATCAAATTTTACTATTTAAATGGATAAAAGCTAATATATAATTTAAAAAAAATGCACCCATATAAGAAGAGAATATAATTTTATATATAATATAATGTTTCATTTTGATGTTATTTACATGTAACTAATATGTAAGTTATATTTTATTAACGAAATATTTCTAGTACATACATGAAACCTAGCCTACCTACTATCTAGAGAATGCTAAGGTATAAATTAATATGGATTAGTCACTCCTTGAAGGTCCAGTATAGAGTAATGTCTGTATTCATCATAATATATATGAAAATAAGACAAATCAACAATTAAGTAACATTTACTCAAAGCGATCTTCCATATAGTTATGTCAATCGAAGTAAAAATATATCATATTTTCCACAAATCTTTTCCTTTTTATTATAAAGAAGTATTTAGAACATAATTATAAGTCTAACTGTATTGTACAGTTAAAACACGGTACTTTATTTATGAAAAGACCATGCGTATTGCTATAGCATATGTAAAATAATCCCATCGGTAAAACAATTGCGACTTGAATCAAAAATTGTCGCGTGGTCTATTTAATGATAATTTAACGATTTATTTTTCCTCCGTGCTGAACACCCAGAGTATTTGACGGTTATAGCTTGTTTATTGTTTAGCCACTAAGCTTTGCCTTAAGCCGTGGTCCGGCCTCACAGGAGGCACCCTTAGGTGACGTTCCCCGACCCTAGTAGAGTTTCTACGCTCTATGTAAAAGCAATTAGGGCTACACATATTGTTATTTAAATAAGTAGATGACACTGTCTAAAATTGTTTAAAATATATGTAGTATATTTTTTGAAATAAAATGTCTAAGCACAGATAAATACGTCCCTTCATACAAACACTATCGTAAGTTTGAGCATTTGTCTTAAGTATAGTCTAAGGAAAGCATCTGCTAATAACACATTCCTGATCTTTTTGGTTTTGTAGCCGTAAATAAAGTCATTTTCATGTGTACGCTTTAGAGTAATTTTAATTGAATATTAGTAGTGTTATTTTTTCTTTTACGTAATTTTACATTTTGTATTAAGTATAAAATAACTGAAAATATTATCGATTTAAATTTTGAACCCTAACGAGACGTTCAAAACAAACGACAATTTTTCCTTAATCAAAGAAGGATATAGTTAGCACACCAAAAACATAGAGCCTTAACTTAAAAACATTAATACCTTAAATGACTTTTTTTTAAAGCAGTCTGTAAGCAAAGAAACTGCTGGTTAAAAAGATCGTAATATTTTGTAGAAATATTAGAAGCAAAATTTATTATTAAAAAAAATATATAAATATTAATTTGAAACTGACACCTCTTGAAGGCCAATTAATTAGTCTTTTTTCTAACATCGTTTATATGGATATCATCCAATAAATTATTAAGCCATAATGGACGTTATTTTACAGTTTAAAAGTTCAAGGGTAGATCAAAATTTAATGATATATTTAAGCTGATCATGGGAAACTAAACATATTTATAAACATATAAATAAATGGGAATTTCTTGGTTGTTATAAGCACATACTAAAATAAAAAATTAAAGAAGTAACGAACTAAAAATAAAAGTAAGGATTTTTAAAATATACATTGTATACATATCTTTATATTATAATTATTGGTCTTCAGAAACCCTTTTTTATTTGATCAGCGATTGGCTTTCTTTTATCTTTTATTAATAAAAGTAAAAAAGAAATTAAATACATTGTACGTATAAGGATAAATGTAAAAAAATCAAGGTTGTTCACCTTCAGCTGAGGCAAGAGTTATTTGCATAGCATAGCCTATACGTGCATGTTAATGATACAAATCGGCACGCAAATAAAACTCCAAATTTATTTTGCACCGTCCGATAGTAACTCTTTCGTACTGACAGTCGACCTTGAACCTACGCGAACGTAACAATTATTGGATATACATTCATTAATTGAAGTAAAACAGAATTTGCTTACAAATGTTTATTTTTCGACCTTCAAAAGTTCAAACGCAACCGGCGGAATATACGCTAATAATTATCACCTGCTGCCACGAAAGCAGGCGACAATTCGCTAGCATGATATATCTATCCTTCTCTAACGTTAGTCAACAAAGAGGGTGAGTGTTCGTTCACCATCCCCTCATGTCTACGCCAAATGTCAATGAACTAATCTGGGCTTCAGTGCAAAATATAGTTGTCCAACGTCCTGGATTACATTGAAAATAATGAGTCCGATTTATTTTCGCAATATAAATACTTGAGCACAAAACACTAAACGACGAATTAAATTTATGTTCGACGGGTATTTTAATTAGATTTTAAAGAAACGTATTAATAGCCATGGATTTTGTCGTCCCAATTTTGTAATTTTGGCAAAGAATTTGGACTTTTAAACCTGACTTTGTACTCGACTTTAACCAGAGTCTATTTTAATGTATTTACGACATCAGTTTCTACATAGATTAGCTGCTATCTGTCTACTGTAATTGGTAAAAAGGGGAGGAAGTATGACGATAGTTATTATCACTACATTAATACACTTATCAACAGGTGATATTAACCGGAAATTAAGCGGCAACAGTATCTTATACATAAGTTTCTAAAGCGTATATAACCAATTCTACACGGCATTTCCTGCATTTACACTATCACTTTTAACATACGTAGCTATAGAATGGTCTTAACTAAAGATACACATAAAATATACTCAATATGTGATGTCGATGCAACGGTGTTGAAATACGTAAATTTCCCAAACAACTTCGAATGACGAGTGACTCCAAATAAAATGTCATGACATGCGCCTAGTCGATAATCCGATTCTAAATTATTAGGTTCCAATGTCTAAATATGTTTCGTCCACACATTTATACCGATTTAAAAGAGACATTGTAAACATACCTAAATATATAAAGAAGGTTGTTTTTTTAAAACTAATTCACCGTAAAAGTAATTTGGAATAATTGAATTTGGTTTAATACGCCGTGTGATACCCGGCTGAATAGAATAGTACCACCCTCATTTCTTACCGAGATGTCGTAAAAGGCGACTAAGGTAAGTCGACCCGCCGTGTGGTATCCGGCTGAGTAGAATAGGCCAACCTCATTTCTTACCGAGATGTCGTAAAAGGCGACTAAGGTAAGTCGACCCGCCGTGTGGTATCCGGCTGAGTAGAATAGACCAACCTCATTTCTTACCGAGGTGTCATAAAAAGCGACTAAGGTAAGTTGACGTCAGGCAGGCGGCTGATCGTAAAATACGTAGTCAAATCATATGACAACATGTTGTGCCGACCCACTTAGAGTGGGATAAAGGCAGGAGGATGATGACACTACTTTGATGATTTTTAGTTATTATTTTTTACAGGTATGCGAAATAGAAAACAAAACGCGGTATTATTTAAGTAACAGTACCCAAATCGTAACTGAATGGAAAAGCGCATTCTGTATAATAATAACTCGACCTTTCTTTAGTTTCTCGGTGAGCGTATTTAGATTTCCGTTCTGATTAAATCTCTAACATCTGATAGTAAACGTTAACTTTTTGTGGAATTTGTGTTCTATAGTCGGTGCTACCGGTTTTTACTTAACTAGTTCTCAAGGTCAAATGTTCGCTTCAAATTTTAAGTGCTATATTCGACGTATTAGAATATTACTGACATCTTATTTAACAACTCTTCACGCGCTAAACCGTAAAATATAAGTTAACGGTATCAATAGTACGTCTAAAATATCCATTGAAATGAAGTTATTAAATAAAAACGATGTATTCGAGTCACGTAAGGGACATTGACTAGTCATGATAACGAAGTGATCTTATTCCAATATTTAGATAAAGTACGTTAGTAATTTACATTGAGATACCATTTATAAGCAGATAAATGTTTAATATTGTATATAAATAGGTTATATAACGTCCTAAAAAGTGATTGTTGTGAATAATTATGTAAAATTATTCAACTTACTGATTATCAGAGGTCCAACTTTATATTTTAATTAATATGAGCTATGAAGTAAAATTTTAGTTGCGTTGAATATTAGTCATTTTATAGTTCAGAAATGCAACGTTCAAATCAAATCATTGTTTATCTATTATTTTCAAAATATATCTTAATCTAATACTATCAACTTGAATCGACTCAACCTCAGTCGTGATAAAGTTCTATTTTAAGTTACGCTCGCTGCGCAAAAGATCGTACATGAAAATTTAACAGTCATAGATAAAATTTAAAATTACATAGGTACACTACACACCAATAATTAATAACATTTAAGTGAAGCCAGAATATGAATGTTGTCATATCATTAAAAGATTTCTAAAAACACCATAAGTAAATACAAAAAAAAGTTACATCAGAATTTTATAATTATAAATATTTTCTGAATATATCGCCCTATCCGAAGAATAAAGTCACATGTCCTATGTATAACCATAGAAAATGTGACTTTATTCTTCGGATAAGGCGATATACAAAAGTAATAAAAAGTAAGCATATTTGAACATTGTACATATTCTATGGTATGTTGTATGTACATAAAACATACCATATAATAGTGTTATTTGTTCAGTCTCAACTGAATGGATGAGTGAATTTCAAGAGACAAAAAGAGGCTTATCACTAATAAATATAGAAGAAAAAGAATGAAGCGATCTAAGTAAGACTAAAATTCATGTATAATTATTCAGATATGTACTTTTTAAAACCAATGATATCGTTTATTTTTACATTTTTTCTCAAGGTAAATTGTTCCATTGGGTTCTATGATGTGACAATTTTGTAAACATTAATTACATTACATATAAAAATTAATTAATTCTGGGGACTTGTGATTAATATTTTCTATAGAGCCTATAGAGATATATTTTATAAATTCTATAGAGCTATCTATATAGAGTTTAAATTAAAGGAAGGAATTAAAGGAAATTTAAAAAATTACATTCCTGTTAAACAAAAAATTTAATTAATTACCTAGGTAGGGTTTACTTGACATTTTATTTTCATTATTGACTGACCCGTTGGCGCAGTGGGTAGTGACCTGCCTTTAGCACCGCGGGTCACGGGTTTGACTCCCGCCGAGGGCCAACATATTCTTTAAATGAATTTGTTGGTCTTTGAGCCTGGGTGTATATTTTTAGTTAAGTATGTATTTAAAAATTATATAAGTATTATAATAATATATTCACCAGTTGTCTGTCACCCATAAACACAAGTATTAAGTTACTTACTTTGGGGACCGACGACCCATATATTTAATTTATTTTAATATAGAATAAAAAGAATGATGCGATCTAAGACTAAAATTTATTTAGGTATAATTATTCAGATATGTACTTTTTAAAACCAATGATATCGTTTATTTTTAAATTTTTTCTCAAGGTAAATTTTTCCATTGGGTTCCTATTATTCCAATGATGTGACAATTTTGTAACCATTAATTCATATTCATTACATATAAGAATTAATTAATTCTAGGGACTTGTGATTAATATTTTCTATAGAGCCTATAGCGATATACCTATGCTATAGATTCTATAGAGAGTAACAATATAAAATCATCATCTTCCTGCCGTTATCCTACTCTAAGTGGGGTCGGCACAACATGTTTTAAACATGCTGTCACATGATTTGGCTGCGTTTTTACGACCAGCCGCCTGCCTGACGTCAACTTACCTCTGTCGTATTTTACGACACCTCGGTAAGAAAGAGGGTGGTCTATTCTACTAAACCGGATACCACACGGTGGGTCAACTTACCTTAGTCGCCTTTTACGACACCTCGGTAAGAAATGAGGTTGGTCTGTTCTACTTAGCCGGCTACCACACGGCGAGTCGAATTACCTTAGTCGCCTTTTAGGACACCTCGGTAAGAAATGAGGGTGGTACTATTCTATCCAGCCGGATACCACACAGCGTAGCTATCTATAGAGAGTAACAATATAAAATAAGAGAGTTAAAAAATCTTATATACCTGTTATAAAAATAAATTAAATAATTACCTAAGTAAGGTTTACGTGGCTTCTATTTTCATTATTATAAAACTTCCAGAAGATATTCTTATCAAAAAGTTTAGGTGTAACAATATTCTAGAGCGCCGTAATATTGCGTTTCACTTGTCCAAACTAGATGGCGCTAGCAGTTTATAGTTTGGCATTTTGTTTGCTGCTCATAGCATTAGAGGTTGTTTGTTGTGTGGGTGTGTCGTCGACTCTCCGTTCATTACTCACACAAACTTACGTGTAGACAGCGCGTAAACATAGGATAAACGCACACATTGACAAAACGTTATCAGTATAGTCTGTACTACGAGTGCAGAAAGTAAATAAACCATAGCAGTGAGCGTGAATGTAACACACAAAATATACCAATGTGATAGTTTCCACACAAATCGCCAACAGATGGCGCCAGTTACACTCTGATAACTCTTATACACTGTATACTGATAAACTCTCATGATAGCAAAAATATTATCCTGAGAGATATAAATTATATCATTTATATATTTGCTCACTTGTTTAATTTATTTATTTTACAATAAATACTAGACAATACATTCATATAGTATTTTTTTAAAATCCGTAATTAAATGGCTATATATATTAAAACCCGGCTTAATAAGACTTTTAAAAAAATTAGAATTTTTGATTTCTATTAGGTTTTATATTTTATCTTTTATTAACGACGTCGTAGGATGTTTAGAATTTGTGTTTCAATAATTCTGTAGGTACAAGGGTTTCTTTTTACAAGGATGAAGAAGTTTTTTGCATCTGCAGTTTTTCTTTTAGGTAACATTTTTTTTACACAATAACTTTACTTCGCGTTTACAAACGCGAATCACAGTAATTTACTTTTTAAGTTTAACTTTACTTTAACATTTACTTTTGTACCTACTATGGAATTCTGCAAAGTAGGCGTTACTTAATTTTTTTATTTAATTTAGAGACACATATTACTCATATTTAAAATTATTTTCAACTATGACTTTTGTTTGCTTCATGGTAGCTTCATTGTAATTTGACGATTCGAAAGTGCTTGTATAGGCCAATTTGAATAAAGAATTATTTGAATTTGAAATTGAAATTTAATTTGTTTGAGTTGTATTTTAATAATTATACCTGTTTATGATTTCATAATTTTTTAATTTATAGAAGTATCTATGTTTATAGAAGAATATATAATTTGTAGAAGTAGGCGTTGCTTTGCGGAAAGTAATAATAGATATTTTTTGCTATAGTCCGCGTTTGTTAATAAAATCTATGTATTTCTAACAATAGGAAAAAAACTGTTCATAGTTTATACATGCATGATTATTTACCGCACATATCGTAAAACACCTCCACCAATAACACACTACACAAGCACTACATAAAGTATATCTTAACAAGTGTTATTATATAAATGCACCTGGGTGACCTAGCCTTGCTCTGTAATTTTATTAAAACATATGTAATTTTATAAAAAATGCCATTAAAAAATAAAAAAGAAAGAAAAGGCAGATGACAGGACTAGATCTAGGATATTTCACTTTTTTAGTCAGCCCGTTCTATTAAAACTTTACAAATGACAGCAAATTTTGGCCTTTTTTTTAAATTTGACTGGCCCTTTCGAGCATTGCGTAGTGACTCTGCCTTCAGCTCTGCGGGACGCGGGTTCGATTCCCACCGAGGGCCTACATTTTCTATAAATGAATATGTTAGTCTTCGAATCTGGGTGTATATGTGTATAAAAAAATATATAAGTATATATTCACCAGTTATCTGTCTGTCTACCAAGTATTAAGTTACTTTGAGGACGGACAACCGTGTGTGTAAGTGTCCCATATATTTTTGTTATTTATTTTTAATTTTAAAATTAAGCTTTGGATTCTATACCTATAAACGACATTTTATAAAATGAAACTTAGCTAGAACGATTTGTCGCCCCCGAAACTCCGATACTAAGTTTCATAAAAATCGTTGGAGCCGTTTCTGTAAATATACTTACATAAACTTTAATAAACTCATTTAAATATTAAAGATTGATGACAGTATAACAATATCGCACTAGGCATTTATTATACCAATAAAAGTCAATTATTATCGTCACGATTAGGTCAGAAATGCGTGAGGAGAGAATGAAGGTTGCTTTTTATATTTAATTAACATCACTAAGGTCTTCTTTAATAAGATCGTAGCAAAATGAATCAATTTTTTATACATTTTTCTATTTTTTTTTTCTAGAAATATTATGACAATTGCGCCCAATATAGATAAGAGGAGAATGCGAGTGAATATGTAATGAGGAGGGATGAAAATCATGTGACCAATCATCATCCTCCTTCCCGTATCCCACTTTAAGTGGGGTCGGCACAACGTGCTATAAACATGTTGTCGCATGATTTGGCTAGGTATTTTACGACCGGCCGCCTGCCTGACGTCAACTTACCTTAGTCGCCTTCTGCGAAACATCGGTAAGAAAGAGGGTGGTCTGGTCTGATAATAAGATAAAATAAGCCGTATACCATACGGCTTATTTTATCTTATTGCCGCCTTACTTTTTCTTAGTTGCCTTTTACGACACCTCAGTAAGAAATGAGGGTGGTCTATTCTACTCAGCCGGATACCACACGGTGGATCGACTTACCTTAGTCGCCTTTTACGACACCTCGGTAAGAAATGAGGGTGAGAAAATCATGTGACCAAATGAGTTTTAAATATGAATATAGTCGTAGGTGGATATATTTATAGAGGGAGGCCGAGAAAAAGGTAGATTATGTGAAATATGTTTCCTATTTCCATGCTTATTTTTAAAATGGTTCAAAAAAGTATGATGCTATTTGCATAGGTCATAAATGTTGTAAGTTATCTTAAGAATCCTATTGCTAATGAAATTTTATATAGCTAGGTAGTGATTTCGGGCCCTTGAAATAAATATCATATAGAAATATACCAAACACTCAATGACGCACTAAGAATTTTAGTTACCTATCTATTCGTAAAAAACCTTGACGGTCTTGAGAAATTCCAAGGGCAGACTGAACTGAGCAAATTTATTTTTGGGTAACTGCTATTTTTCTTCAACTGTTATATTCAATGCCAAGCCCTGTATTTTAAATGTTATTCACATTCGAAACTTTTTTTTAGTAACTAATCTTATACTTTATCATTAAAAGTCGTACACAGTGATGCCTAATATTTTATAAAAAATAACAAGCTCATCGTTTGAAGCGATACCTTTATTGAAAGCTCAACAGTTATTATTTTTATTTACTAAATATATAGTATAAATAATTTCAACTGAATTTATAATGAAATGAAATAAGTTTATTAATTTATAAAATTAGTTACTTTGCGAAGATCCATAATACAAAAGTAATAATAAAATTAATTTGCTGTAATCCGTGATAAAAGAAACTATTATATGTACCTAATGCTTAATATAGAGTGTGCTATCTGCCCTTATATTTAATACGTACAGAATAAGTAAAAACTCATATTCTACCCGCCACGACAGAATAATACAGAAGCGCTGCATACATTCACTAACACAATATAAACAATCGTTTCGCCCCGTAACCGAAGCAACATCAGAAAATAGACTCTACGACAAAATTACAAACCTTTGCAATTTTGTTGTGGAATATATCTCCTTTTTAGTCAATAGTCATAAAAAAATTTAACTAATCGAAATTTATAATTGTTTTTCTGACATCCATCTGTCTCTATCTCAAACGTTTTGTGAACACTTAGGGATTGGATATTGCGTGATGGTCCTGACTAGATCAAGAAGCTATCACGTCAAATAACGATCGCAAACACAAACACATTTTACATATGCACACAGCGTCTTCGCCGGCGAAAACAAGGTTCCAGCTTTCTAATATCGGTCGGTTCTGGCTTCTCGCCACACTTCCGACAGTGCGAAGATTACTCTCAGCTATATTATTAGCCTTCCACTACACGTCGCCAACGCGTCGAGAATCAGAGAGTGGTTGGGCCTTACATGGGGCACTCTTACGACGACGTTCTTTGACGATAGTAAGCTTATGCGCTCTACTTTTCAACAACCTCGACAATGCTTCTGTGCTCACCCTGTCACGACGGCTAACAGCATATAGTCAGTTCGAATAAAAGCAGCTATTTTGTCAACAGAAGATTACGCGGCTATGTAAAGGATCTCTTTATCATTAAATGTTAGTAGTAGGTATATTCTGCTTACCTAAATATAACTTCAGCAAAATCCATTTGATTCATGGCACTTTATTCGTTAATAATTTTTCAAAACTAAAATAAACAGATAATTTAAAATTTAATACGTTTCATTAACCTTTATACCGATACCAATACAGATACACAAATAAGGATGAAAAAAGTGTCACCTAAAATTAAAAAAAAAAGATTACACCGGCAGCCATTTTGTAAAAACCATATCGATTGGGAGGTAAAAATCAGTTGTCCTGGAGAACCATTCCCTATTGGCCCAGTTTTTACATTGGGGTGACACAATGGATTCCGCTTTCCCCTTTTTTTCCATCGAGATCCCTTTTAAATATGAATTCTTTGGGTCAAATCCCACAGATATTTCTTTGCCGAGTATAAGGTTAGAACAAAACTAAAAAAAAAATATTATGAAAGTGTTATTTTTGTTATATTATGGAAGAAATAATTTACATCTAAATTGAAAGAAAAATTGGTAAGTGCTGGTAATTTAAAGTAGGTATTTATACCGATGTCAATATCCTTCGACCTTTCAATGTATGAAGTAAATAAATAGGTTACATAATTTTATGACACCATTAAATTTTAATGGGGTTTGAGTAGAGCAAGCAGCTTGTGTTTAAATTTATTTTAATTAATAAAGTAATGATTTATTATTATATTATGTTTAGAAATCGGCACGATATCCCGTGAAGATTTGAAATCTTTATTAACAGTTTATTTCAAAACTAGTTTTTAATTACATATTAATTAGCATAATTCATTCGTATATATTTTGTTGATAAAAAGTACCCGCAGTTTAGTTCGCGTCATAATATTCATATTAAATTGTGGTTTTTCTTGATCCCTAAGAAAAAGAAAAATTTTTTAAAACTTCTATTTTAGTTCGGTGTACGAGCTTCATTTGTACCAAATTTCATTAAAATTGTTCAAGTACATTAGCTATGAAAGCGTAAAAGGCGAAGAAATTTTTACTTTTATAATATTAATATAATGTGTAGTAAGTAATGAGATTACTTTAAAAATATAACTCAACGAAATAACGTTTATAACCATATACTCGTATGCACCTACCCGCTAAGCAGATTGATATTACATTCTTTAAAAGATTACATAGAGACGACAAAATATTTATTTAACACATTATTTGAAATGTTTTAAAGCATGCGTTAGATTTTAAAATAAAGCGCGTAAGTGCGAAACAAAGTCAGTTAAATCAATGATTTTAATGTATCACTGTTTAGTTAGTATTTCGTGTATTCATTTTAAACATTTTCCTAAAGATCTATTTAATATGTCTTTGTACAGTTACCGGTAACTTATTTCTGAACAAACCACATTAATATAACAAACACTTAAGCGCCCGCTTACTTTAAGACAAAGATGTGGTTATTGAGTCTCGATGCCTGCCACTGGACAATTTAATATACATTGAGAAAGTAGACATACAGGTAAATCGATTCCGGTCATCGACATACCTACAGCTATAGAGATAAGTGAACCCAACTTCAAACAGGGTCAATATGCATTCGAAACTTACGATAGGGTGGTCCGATATTGTGTTCCTCCAATTCTGATTCCTGTTTTTCATTAGATATATAAGTACGCCAAAGGGTCAAATAATTTTCAGATCATATAATCAATTGAATAAGATATAACTTGAACTGTTCATAACTTACATTACTTCTGTAAAGTTTTACGCAATTTAATTGGCCACAAAGTAATTGAAATTATAATATTTTTTACGTTTTACATGATGATATGCACCTGTTGCTAACTATATCATAAAACGAAGAACTTAGTTTCGCAAATAAAATATTAGACATAATAACATTGAAATATGTATTTTAGATATGTAAACCCTATGTTTCACAAACAAATTTTGCTGTCCATAGTTCGCGCATGACATTTCTATAATTCTTTATTCAGACTTTCGATATAACTACTTTTTAAACGTATTTATATCACTAAATCTTGCTAGCATAAAAACCAATCATAAGAAGTTATTTAAATCAAAAATCATCTCATGTCATTATTTTTTTCATTATTGAGTCTGTAATCGTCGACTAAATACGGTTAAATAAGATTTTCTGTTTAATAAACCCAATGTGTAACGCCTTATATGTTTTTTTAATAAAGGAATCGCAATCCCATGTAAAATATTTATAAATGCCATATTTATAAATATTTACTAATACATAGACCGTTAAGGCTATATTTACTAATACATAGGCCGTTAAGGTTAATCAGATAACTCCGCCGTGTCGTATCTGCCTGAGTAGAATAGATCAACCTCATCTCTTACCGAGGTGTCGTAAAAGGCAACTAAGGTAAGTTATTATGTATACACTTATATTTATGTATTATATACATCCAGCGCCGATTGTTTTCAAGAACAAGTTTGTTCAAACTGACAAGCATCTGTGACTTTATACAGATACCTAAGTATCGGACTATACACGGACGATATTGTGTTACACCGAAAATGTACAGTTTGGAAAAAAGCCACAACGTCAATTCGTACATTCTTCTATATTAACAATAATTATTAATTGAATTACGTATTGATATAAGTTTTTTATTCATAATCTCACCTAAATATAATAATGGCACGCAAGTACCAAGGTTTATGTTTTATGAAACACTTAATCAGGGTTTTATTGGTGAAAATAATAAGACATAAAATGGACCTCTTACTTTGGAATTTTACGATATACTAGCATGAATATTTAAAAATAATATTATGTTTGTAAATAACGAATTATAAATTTTTTATCGGCTATACACTATCTAG
Source organism: Morpho helenor (assembly GCA_029227775.1). Lineage (NCBI taxonomy): Eukaryota > Metazoa > Arthropoda > Insecta > Lepidoptera > Nymphalidae > Morpho > Morpho helenor. The sequence goes on from JARGCU010000020.1 coordinate 6,849,209, forward strand.
AAAGTACTTACTTATATTTCTTAATTTCAGATAAATGATGGGTTTTTTATACACATTTTTTTATCCAATGTAACCAAAATCAAATATGTATTCCAGCAACACTAAATGATTATTCAAATTCCAAATAAATTAGATGACTGAAGCTGCTTTTTACAGCTTGAGAAAAGTAACGTATCCTGCATGTATCAGGTATGAGAACGGATTGTCCACTCTACATTTAGCATTATATATATTTTCTATTTTACTTCATCGCGGAATGTAGCAAAATAATTTTATTATTACTTTTGTATTTGTGTTTTTAATTGTTTAATGGAGTCGACTGTATTACGACGAATTTAAAGTACTAAGTATCTGGATTACGACAACTTTGGAGTACATCGAATTCAGAATACGTCGAATACGGAACAAACGGGTTTAAAAACTTATAGTTTAGTTAGGGCCTATGCTGATGGTGTTTAGCTTGTTGTGGATGTGTGCTTGTTGACTTCTTTTGTGTGGAGCGAAATCAAAGTAATGCAGATGGTTTTATTTGGTGCATTTATTATAAAACGTGTTGCACGTTAGCGTATTTATTAGCGACTGAATGTTGATTAACAAATTGCTACTAATGCTGATATTCGAGATACGCTGACGTCGCGGTACAGGGTCATAGTTTTTTTTTGCCCCAGGTCCCTTAGTTATCTAGCTACGCAATTGTATACATTATTTCAATAAACAATATTAACTTTATAATTTATTCCACATTTCCTATCTTGTGTTATTTGAATATTGTCCGGACGAAACTGACTTCTCACATTTCCAAAGTTCAACAGTAACAAATAGATCTTTATGACTCAACTCCATCTACGTCCGGCGGGTGCATAGCTCGCCGTCTCAACGACCCTGAGTACGGAGTCTTAGTAATGAAAGGTCATTTATGTAAAGTGTTATGTTCCCACTGCATTAACAAAACTAGCGTTTGTATGCGACGTTGTTTGAATTTTATTTTTAAGAATATATATGTACGACCTAAAAAGTTTTACATTTTGTGTAAGAAATTACAAAAAATATGTATGAAAATACCTACATATTTTTATGTAATATAATATTTTATATGTATGAAAGTAACTTTTAGCGAAAACAATGACTAATGTCCGACAAGTAAAATGTAATAATGTTACACTAATAGTGTAACAGTATAACATTTTACTTGTCATTTTATTATATTTTACTTGTTTATACATAGAGTACAACGTCGGATATACATTTAAAAGAATGATTTCCAAATTTAAGAGAGAGTAAGGGTCAGAGCTTTATACACCAGCAAAAGTTTAATTACCATTTTCATTTTAAGAATCCTAAATAACTTTTCTTGGTTATTGCAATTTTTATACAATCCCTATTCTAACCAGAAACAAATTTAATTAATTCATACTGACTGCTGATTTGAATGAATGTTGAAAAAATTAAAAAAATTGGTTTTGAATCTGATCATTTGATTTAAACATAGCTGTTTTTGGCTAAACACATCTTACATTTGAAACTGTATGAATTTCTAATGTTTTCAATGAATAATGAATCTTAAAATTTCGTCTTGTTTAAACTTTAGTGCCAAGAATGGCAGGTTTCCCAAAGTTGTTTTTGAAAAGGCGCCTCTAAAGGCGCCCTAAAATCTATTATAACTCCAATCGTAGACCAGCTATAGACCAGCAACTGTTTTGCCTAAAATCTTAATAATAATAATAAAAAACGTCATTTACACTTAAAAACACTTAATGTAATCTCTTATCACGATATAAATACCGGTAGGGACTTCAAAAACGGAGGTGTATTTAGGCGTTTAGAACTTACATGTTTTATAGTTACCATTCAAAAAGTCGTTACGTGTCTTTTTGTTCATTTAATTTAATCTATAACTTTTTTGTAGAAGATGTTGACGATATATCCATAATAGAATTCTTTATTAAAAACGTTTGATGCGTAATTGCAAAGTCCCTTTTTTGTTTAGACGCAACACTTTAGAGCGCTGGACACATTTCTCTGTCGTTTCGTCAAAAATTTGCAGAATAAGGTTAACATTTAAAGCTGATAGAAGATAGAAAACTGAAACGGCTAATATGCCAGAATTTATGATAGAATTACCGCAATCACGATATTTTGAAGTATCTGAGGTGTATTGTGGACAAAAAAATAAGTTTTAACAAACATACTAATTAATTATTATTTTTACATTAACAAATTTTAATTTTAAATAAGTAGAGTTAGTTTTAATTTATTTAGTATTAAATTAATACTCTTTGTACATCATAAATTTTTTACCCAGTTAAAGTAAAATTTTCACTGTACAAAGGTGGCCTTATTACTTATAAGCAATATCTTACATTTAAGAATAAGAATAAGAATAAGAAATGTTTATTAACTGAAACTAATTTAACATCTTAATTAAAGTTACAATGTTTATATTAATTTTAACTATGATTTAAAAAAACAAGTAATTGTGGTCTCCACACTAGGTCTAGCCTGTGTATTTGGGGAACAGATTATAGCAAAAGTAAGATGTATAATAGACTAATTATTATATACTCTATCCTAACTCCCATTCCAGTCTGATTTCTAACGTCTACAAAGACTTTTTTATAAATGGAAGGAGCACGGAGAGGTATATCTATTGAATATCTTTTATGTGTTTTGAGACATACAATTTTTTATAGAACACTATTAAGTTGTAGTCCGATAATAATCCCTTTACAGTACATGCACAATTAGCTATGCATGAGCCTGATACTATCAATATAATTAATGACACTTTAAAAGTTCCACCTAATTATATGACATTAAAACGAACTTTTATCCAAGGTAGATAGGTAGATCAAGAATTATGATAAAACGGAGGACATTTTAGAAGTGAACTTTATAAGAGATATTTTTATATACATTTTTTTATATTAATTGTTTTAAAAAGAACACTTTCATTAACGACCGATACTTTTCACAAGATGGTGTCTTAAAATATGTACTATTAGAAAATAAATAATGTTACCAAAATAAAAATTATATTTAGGTAAATAATCTTAATAGAGGAGCTTTATTTCATTTGTAAAGATAAATATATATTTTTTATATTTCTTCAATGTACTTGTAGTTAAACAAACTCAAACCGGGTAATTAGCGAAACCTTAAGCGTAATGCGGTTATAAAGCCTAATTTCGTTCTCTTTGAAGGTACCTAGAATGTAAGTGTGACACTACACACACACTTGTAGTTTTGTATGTGTTTATATCGTTATGTCAAGTTATTTGGTAGAAAGACTAAAATATTACAATAATATACTATAAAGAGTAGAGATGTATACACAGTTATATACCTAATTTGCTACCCCTACTGTTTCAGTAATCAAGAAATCAATATGGATATAATAGAACCTTTAAGGAAATAGAGACAAGGACTCTAACAAACCTCGCGTCGATTTATAGTGAAACTCAACTTATCGGGTGCTCTACGAGTGAAGCGGATAATACAAAATAGCGTAAATTGTAACTAATCGTGGCATCATCACAAGGACAAATAAATTACAGTGAGTTCATTAATTTATTATTTATTTTGTACATTGTACGACTTTCAGACATTCTTTGTATAAATTGGTTCAATTTTTTGTTCTTCAATTTTTTTTACTTTAAACCGATCTTCTGAATATATTATCGTGATAATTGACAGATATTTCATTATTAAAAAATAAATATATTGATCCAAACAATCATCAAAGTTTTAAATGTGAATAATGTAATAAAATAATAAGATATAAATTATCGCAATGAAACATCAATCGAGTGTCTATCTAGCTCATTTATCTGGTGAAACCTTTTTCCTTTATCTAGTGAACTCTTTTTATAATATTTTCATTGATTTTAAGCTGGAAGCATATTTTATAGTTCGGTGGATACAGTATGATAATTGCAGCCCACAACAGTTAAAACAAATTTGGTCTGTGTAATTTTTCTTAAAGTCACACCGAGAAATGCAGTTACATTCTGGTTTAAAAATTTGTACAAATCTTTTACGGTTGAATGACCCTCAGAGAGTACAAATGTAATTGAACTTATATAATGTAAAGACGTACACTAAACTGAGTTCTGCGCATTAGTTAACAACGTTCATCGAGCGTTGATATGCTGCACTCAGAAGCAAGTCTTTAGGGTACTGTCTACGACCAAACTACTTGAGACATGATAATAAGATATTATGAGTTGGAAACATTCCAAAGTGCTTTTTATCTATATAGGACATACTATTAGTACACCAGTTCTTTATCTGCATACTAAGATAAGTCAAATAAATCCTTGCCAAGCGCCGCGGGCTTTTAAACCTCAACACAGTGATTCTAGGTTCTAATTAAATAATATTCACGCACAATTTTCGAGAAATAAACACTAAATTTGATTATTTAATTACGCATTAATATGAAATAGACCTGAGGATTGAACCGATAGTTTTCGTTCCCGTAACCGACGTTTATCTAGAGATTAAAGTGTTAGATAAATATTTTTATAGATAAGCAGTATTACTTGAACACATTGTAATTCACAAAGTCTAAATAAAGTGCAAAAGGCTAACTTTGATTTTTAAAATTATCTCTGAATTTTTTTTATAATTTATATAAAGCCGTTTTAATAACGAGGAAAAAAAGCAATGTAACATGAAATCGTTTATGGCATTTTGGACAGATGTCATAAGGTCGTATGCTGTGGAAATCAATTGAAGAGACCTATGTCCAACAGTGAACCTCCATTGTTAGATTGGCAGATAGAGAAAGGGAAAAGAAATGCTTACGCCACGATGTCAAATGCTTAAAACATGCCGTCCCATTTTTGAATCCAGGGCGGGCATCTCTGAGTAATCTGTAAATTAAAGTATTTTTCTGTTGATTTTTATTGACAGACTCTTAATTGAATAGCTTGAAAAGCTTAGCTCCATATTACGGTTTTTATAAGAAAGCTATTCCAAAGGATCTAAATCATAATAAATATGTATGTTAAGTATGTACTAAGTATAATTTTAGCCGCAAAGGTCCTGCAATATTTAATTTACGTATTTATTTGAATCAAAAAAACGTTCAATTTTACGCACCTTATCCCTTTTTTGTTAACCCCTTTATCTGCAAAATAGGTAAACATCCGAGAAATTTCCACTTGATTAAAGTTAATGTATTTTATGAAGTAAGCTGGAAATGTCTACCTTTCTTCGAATTTTAAAACGAATATTTTTTCCCCTATTTTGGTGTGTTACCTACATATAAATGATACTTTGATTCGTGTAGACAACGTAGGTACCTAACTTGAAACATTTCTCACTTCCAATTATCTTTAATAAATAAACATATATAGATAATATGAACTTAAATATTTCAATAATAAATATATATTACAATATAATATATTTGTTGTAAAACGTTCGTTGTATACATATACAGTTTGTATATATATGAAACATTTATACACTGTATAACAAAACGAATAATATGAAAAGACGAATCCATAATATATCTGGCTGATCATATTACTAGACACATCACAAAGATGTAGGATTTTGGTAATATATGGTAATGAAACTGGAAGCGCGGGCCAGATCAACCTAATACCGACGGATCTTGAAGTAAAATCCTTTAGCTTATTTGCTGAGTAGCAAACATTGTCTTATAGAGAATAATTTTGGGTTATGTAAATAAGCTAGTTAGGCTCCGTCTCCGTGCCTATATTACTACGCATCTCATAAATAGCGATGATTAGTATTCATGCCGAATTCGGATATAGATTTTTATACAAGCGTTTCGATGCATTAATCGATAAAAGAGCACAACACATAAAACTTTTGTCATTATAGAGTCTCGCATGGAAAGCCAACCAAACAAGCTTGCTTCCAATTTAATGAAGCCAAATTGCACTTTTAAAAGAATTAAAATGAGAGCTCCGCAGGATCTCCTCCTTCACAAAATCTAATCTCTTACGAGAGCAATTATTAAATGGATGTGCCGTTGGGCGCATACCATGCATGCCAATATACAATACTTTACCACCAGCTTAATGCTTAGACGAGCTTAATGGTTTATATGAGTTCAAAAAAAAATAATAGAGTCTTAATGATTAATCTATCACATATATCTATTTATAAGTATTCGTTCTTTCAGCTAAGGGTGACATAGGAAAAATATTCTTGTATTTTACCTGAGTCGGTGGTAATCCACGTGGACCATAAAGCAGGCTTGAAGCTTGTGACGGGACGCTTTGGTTGGATAATTTTCATTTCGACATGTTTTACGGGATTTTCACGCTGGAATAACATAGAAATAGGATATAAGGGCTTTATCCGAGAAATAATATCAACAGCCAATTTGATTAATACGCAAAAACATAGACAACTTATAACATCGACTTGAATTGCAGTTGTTTTTTTAAATACCTACTCTAAGCAACATATTTCGAAACAAACTTTATAAAAGTAATAGTCATTTACATATAGATGAGTTTTAAAAACCTGTACGCAAAAGTTATTTAAGTATTTCGTACTCGTTGTTTCTCTTTTGCGAAAAAATTCCGTCGTTATAGTTACGGGAAACTTCAAGTGGACATAAATAAAGACCAAATATTTGACGGTCCCATCTCAAAAGGCAGCGGGTACGCCGATCTCAATTTAACATACCACGATGAAATACAATTGCAAGACTTATTTCTCAGGTCGCAGAGTAAAATTTCCTTTGGCAAGGCTTATGTAACAGTTGTATACACCAATAAAAGATAATGGACCTTTCGTCTACCACGAGAAGGCCTAATTTGGATAAACAAACTCGGTCTTTTGGGATATACTTTAACCAAATATTTTCGCAACAGTACTGTCATGGCAACAGTTTGTAGAAGTTTTGAATAAACTGGTTTTTGTAAAAATCCTTTTACAAGTGCTCGTTAATAAATGAATTTTAAAATAATGTATCGTTATTTTAGTCTTGGACTTTTTATATATATTTTTTACTGTAAGTTGGATAAATAATGGTTCTCGTAATTATGTGCAAAATACTCCAATGATAATAAACATCATATGAAAATTTACTACATAAAATACGACTAAGGTAAGTTGACGTCAGGTAGGCGGCCGGTCGTAACATACGTAGCCAAATCATGAGACAACATGTTTACAACATGTTGTGCCGACCCCATTTAGAGTGGTATACCACTCTAAGGGCTGGAAGATGATGATAAAAATTTACTACATATTGAGGTGCATGAATCTTTTTTACCTATAGTTCCTAAATGCTGTTTAGCCATTCCTCTTGGTATATACCTAATAGCTATACTTAAGTTAGTATACACGTCCCTGATTTGTTATTGTAACCATTTTGTTTTTATAAATATATTTTCCATTCAGTTTCAATTTCCGAGTCAAATACTATATACAATCCAACACAATACCGAGAAAATAACGGATCCATTTGGAAAAAGGTACCCCACCTTCGCGTCTTAATACAGCTCAAAAGATTTTTCCCTTATTCTATTCCTACCTTCATCTCTACAAGGATCACGTAAAACGTAAGAATGACACAAGATGGTTTTCCTTTAGGCTCCATTTGACGGCCCAAGAGACTTATTATACTGTGTACACGAGATACAAGAAATATTTGTTCAAATATAATCAGGGATGCGAGTTGCGTCCCAACAAGTTTTTTGTTTTTATCCAATGTTGTATGAAACGGGTCGATCGTCTGACGGAACGCAAATGTTTATCATCATATTGGAACGAGGCGATTTATCCAACTTAGTATCGGCTTATATAAGAAACCGTGATTGGATTGTGTTTTTAAACGGATCAAACGAGGATTGCGGGAGGCCAAACTACTTTGTATTCGATATATTTAAGGCAAACTCAATTTCGCTTTAAATAAAAGGACCGTTTAAAACGCGTTGTTACGTATAAACTTAAAACAATAGTGGCTATCCCTGTTGCGAATTTGGCTCGCATTGCTGTAAACAAGGTAAACAGACGGGAGGTCGTAACCTCAATAATATAAAACATGCGGCCATATCGCCTCCACCTATATTTGTGCCCTCCCTCCTCGCCCACCTGTGCTATAGTGTAGTATCGAAGTTCACGGGCTGTACCAACTATTTTTAGCATAGATGAAGTTTCTTCATTTCGAACAATATACAACGCATATCTACCGAAAGGGAAGGGACAGAAATGAAAGAAATAACTTACAGCCTTTATATTAGTTTACCTCTTTCATATTCACAAAAGACAGTGTTGTAGATACGTGTGACATATTTTTTACTACGACATTCGTCGACGACTCTATATAAAGTATTTAAATAGACCTTAAACTTATTATTAAAATTACTTATGAAAAATAATAGCCCAAATGTTTTATGCCTCTTTAAGTGATGTTACTATGTATTGGGTTTTATTTTAAAATAATTGCAAATTATTCTTTAAACGTTATATCTAAGTCTATAAAGACAAATAAATATCATTCAGATATAAATAATATATACATAATATATATAGATGATATTCAAAATTTTAATCCGTCGAGTAGTCAAATGCAAAAATGTAGCGACGACTGAATCAAACGTTAAGATGTAATGCAAATTAATCTTAATGTATCAATAACATAATTATTTTAACATTTTGTCTGTCAGGAAAACACGTGTTGTTTTGATATCATCACTAGATAATTTTTGAGATAGCGGTCTTAATATAAAACTGTTATTTACAAAAATATAAAGTTTTTTGGAGTAAAACTTGAATAACAGGAAATCAAAACTAACAATATAATACTATAAAATGAATTATTCTCAGTTCAGATTAAACATAAAATATACAGTTTTTTACAGTGGCATATAGCAAAATATTCTTATCATATGCTTGTTTTTGTGGAATTTATTTAATTAAAATTAACTTCTATGTAATGTAAACGAAATCAGCATTCAGTTTGCATTCATTAAATATCTTGTTGATCTGTTTTAATAAAACTGACCGCGCTGTTCTAAGTAACAACATATTCATGATGTAAAAATAATTGAATTCATAAAGAATGAGAAACATATACACTGTAAGGGAATATATGTATTTATTATATATATTTATGAAAAATAACGAACTAAAATTATCGGTACGTTTTGCTGGTATATTATTTAATTGAAAAATATCATTGGTAAGAGATTGAGCATCTTATAAGGTAAAATGTTCTAAGCATAAAGCGCATTAGTGAAAGTAAATGCACTTTATCCTACTGAAGGCTTCGAATGCTCAAATCTCAGGCATGTTTCTTAGGCGAGCTTTCTATAAGCACCCACACGTTTCATCAATATCTCTTATTTGCATTATTTACACTACACTTGAAAACGGTTACAAGAAACCATAATAGGGTAGGTAATGTGCGACCGCCAGCAACTCCCGATATTTAAAATAAATGATTTGAATTTGATATCTAATTCCAGTAGTCTTACGTTTTTAATTAGTCCACGTTAAAGTCCATTAACATTTTATGTTACCTATTTTCTAACTAGTCAATAATAAATGTTTTTTTCAAGTGAAGTATTTAAGTAGTAAAATTTGAAACGATTATATTTAAGGTCCCAAATTTTACAATTGAAGCTACTGAGCCGTGGTCTGGCCTCACAGGATGAAGGGCTGTAGAGATTTTGCGCTCTGCTTTTAAATGCTTTTTTTAATTCGTTCAAATTTATTAAAACTGTAATTTTAATTATGCACGGAATTAACAAAGTGTATTCGCAGGTAAAGCCGCTATTTGATTCCTGTACCCGCATATTTCCCTCCCCTCTCAGCATTGACATGTAAATGTAACAGGCCACGCTAGCGGTTCGTGGGCCGACGGTTATTTATCTCTGATTGGCTCCATTTATACCAATTTAAAAGACAGGTTTCGGCTCCAAATGAAATCAGCTCGTGAACTCATTAATTTAGCATATACGTGCCTACGTCAGCGCTTTACGTAATTTAATTTACGAGAATTCCCGTTTGATTAAATTTTTTGAAGAGTGAATTTATGTGTCATAACTGCTGTTAGCTACTATAGACTGTGATAGAAACTTTTTTTAAAGTGTTTTTTTAATTATATAATTACTATATTTAATCGCTCTGAAAGGTGGGTTGAGCTCTAACACCATGCAGTCTCAGAACTACTAGCATTTCCATATTACACATTATACATGACAGGCCCGTTGGCGCCATTGGCAGTAACCCTGCCTTTGGGTCTGCGGGTTCTGAGGGCCAACATTTTTGATAAACAATTTGTTGGTTCTTCACCGTGTGGTATCCAGCTGAATAGAATAGACCACCCTCACTTCTTACCGAGGTGTCGTAAAAGACGACTAAGGTAAGTCGACCTGCCGTGTGGTATCCGGCTGAGTAGAATAGCACCCTCTTTCTTACCAAGGTATCGTAAGGTAAGTTGACGTCATGTAGGCGGCCTGTTTGACAACAGTTTATAACGTGTTGCACCGACTCCACTTAGAGTGTGATAAGAGCAGGCGAATGAATTTGTTGGTTCTTCGAGCCTATGTGTATATTTGAATTTAAGGTTGTTGTTAAAAATATATTTTTTTATTAAGTTACTTACTTTGGGGACGAAGAAGATGTTTATTTATATTTAAAAAAAGAACTGATAATCAAATTTCTTTTCTATAACAAGAACACCGTTTTACCTTTAAGTTTCTTTGTTCTCCAAAGAACAAAGAAAGACATTGTTCCTGAATTTTACCACCTTCATAATATAATAATAGTTGTAATTTATTCTTGCCACGTGCCACTGTTTCTGATAATTTGGAAATCCGTGTAAAACTAGTAGTATGTTTAATATGGAAGACATCATTTAATACCGGCAATAGCAGTAAAAAAAACAACGCCTTGTTAACATTTTTTTCATTATATGTAAAACTAATACATAAAACTTAAAATGAAGGACATCTTTAGCTTTAATAGTTTAATGTGAGAAATATTTATGTAATTTCCTGCTGTTGATTACATGTAAATGCTAAAAGCGTTTCATTTCATTTACATATCAAAAAGCAAAGACAAAATTTTCTAGATTCAACAATAGTGTAGTCTTTAAAATTAGTACTGCGAGCAACTAATAAAAACATAATGTATCCAGTTATATCAAGAACACTCGTATTAAAGATTACAGAATTACTTCCTATATAAGCTAGAGTTAATTTGTACGTATCTAACTTGTCGGTTACAACGAAAATGTACGTAGGTTATCTAAATAAGGAATTTTTCAAGTACACCAGCCGTTGTCACCCACATTACTGCCTATTCTTACTGCCGATACCATAATTCAACGTGAAATGTGAACTATACATGGCGTGAAACATGATTATAAACCGGTAACATGCGATAAGCTTGTAACATTTAAACGATACCACGACAATTTCAAATACAGAATACCTAAATTGTTTGTATCGTTATTGCAACATGCTTTCGAGTTGACTTTATATTTTTTTATCGAGGTCGGTATGTTGTTTGTATCCATATATGGATATTTATAAAGGAAGTTTCTGTTTATTGCAGGAAAAATATTATATGAAAAATAAACTATCATAATAAATAATGAGACGGGAAGGATATGCCGGCAGATTCAAAATTACTAAGTAACTCAAATTTTTATCAGAAATATAAATACTTTTGGTAAATTAAAAAAGAACTCGAGATTTTTTATAAAAAGCATTTCTGACTTTACAAGAGTAAAATCGCTGATGAAATCTTTAAGTAATATTGGCAGACTCAATTTTCAAACCGTTACTACACATTCGCCTACGTCTGGTGCTAGCTTTTTTATCTTATACGAGTAGCTTACCACATACCCCTTTACATATGCTCGAGGATAAATAGTACGCGGATTCCCGTTTTAAAAACCTTTTGATTTAACATAATCCTGAAAACAGGTTTAAGTTGAGTCAACAGCCATTATTTTTTATTAAAGAGCACGTTGAAAAAAGAAGGATTGCATGTAGCTTAAGATCAGATTTTAATTTGGTCCGAAATAAAAGAAAATATATGTTTTAAGGTACAGAAGATATTTTGTTTCACAGAATAACAAAGAATTTTAGGCTAAAACCAATATAAACTTTATTTGGAACCGAATACCAAATCACATTACCATATTTGAAATATCTACATCGGTCGTTTAGTATTTTCGTTTTGCTTCAGCGACGCTAAATATTTTAGTGACTTTTTAAAATATTTATACTATATGGGGTTTATGTGGGGTCTATATGGGGTTTTATATTTTCAAAAACAAATTCTATGATCGTTAATTTAGTTACCCATAACAAAATATCCCAAAATTTTCCTGAAATAGGCTCGTACATATAAAAAACCTAGCATATAAAAAAGCTATTTATTCGTCATAATTCAAATAATTTATAGAATTAGGCGTTACTTTGCGGAGGTCCATAAAACAAAAGTAATGAGAATATTATTTCGCTATAATCCGCGATAAAATTTAATCGCGGATTATAGCAAAATAATATTCTCATTACTTTCGTCATAATTCGTAATACATGTATCAAAATATATAATTTAAACCGCGTTTATTGCATTTTATAAACGTGAATAAATTGATTACATACATTTTATAAAGATCACCTTCTTACTTAAAACAGAGGCTAAAGTCCGATCCTCCATAATAAGATCAAACTTTAACCTGAATGTAATAGCTGTAAATAAACATTAACTTCTTTTACCCAATCACGGCAAAGTCCAATTTTGTTAATAATACCAAAGCTACCTTTTCTCGAATAAATTAAGGCCGATCGTGTTACAGGCTCACTTATGGCGCCAAATACCATAATCACTTATTAAAAGCTATATTGGTGGGACCAAGTGGTGCGTTAATATGAATCTTAAGTGCTGTTGTCGACATGCCTTGAACATTGACTGTTTTTGGCATTTTTAGCATCTGATATCAATGTCCGATATATTGCGAATACGATTTGACTTTCAAATTTGGAAGGAGTATAAAACTAATTACTTGGATAGCTTCTTATATGAAAAATTTGATTATTGACTTACTATAGGGCTATAGGGATGTGAGTACTTCACTTGTAAGTTAAGACACTAACGTTTCTCCTCCCTGTTAATTTAATTAACGTTCAATATTCGTTAATTTGTTGCCTAGATTTTGTAAACATTTAGATGTTAATTATATAATACAGTATCATCAATCATCAATCTAAAGACATGCAACTTACTAGCTATATTTATCTATTATTTTCTATTAATGTTGTTATTAATAATTATTATATTAAATTAGTTTTAATACAATTGCCCTTTCATTCTACACGACATTATGAAATTAGAATATTGTGATTAAGCAAAAACTTAATATATATTAACTTCATAACTCCAGTGTTTTAGAGGTAGAGTATGTCAAATGAAATTTAATAAAATTAGTTAATAAAAAATTAGTTTAGAAATAAAGTTTAATGATTTCTCATTTCACTTATTTCCAGTCTCAATTTTTGTAGGTGATAAGGAATAAACCAAAAACAGTATTTAATTTCCGTATAATTTATAAATTAAAACAAGAATTCTTTCTTGTTACTTACTTATTGCTTTTATCGAAAAAAGAAAAGCTGAATAAAAATTTAACATCGAGTATGAATGTTGAGTTCCCAAATTTGTATTGATCCTACAAAAGTAATATTCACGTGTGAACAAAATAGCTCGTATTTTATCTAACATGTACGTGTATGTTATACTTATGTTATTGTATCTTCATTACTAAGATGTTTCGAACGCGTTGATCCACTCTTACGCTCGCTGGTTACAAATTCGAGCATAGGAGCTAAATGACTATTTTTCGCAAGTCACGTCCCGCCTCAAGCTTATCTGGCATTAGGTTTGATAATAAGTGCTATTGCGAAATATTGAAGCAAAAGATTTAGTTTAACTAGAAAAACCACAGTAAATAAATTTTTTGAATTGTGTTCCATACGAACTTAAATAAACAATGTGTGGCATTATAAATATTATATCATACATGTCACATGATGGTAAAGTAGTTACCGTATTTGAATAAATTTTTCAAATGTACTTTTTTTTAAATAGTTTAAACCCAATCATTGCTTCATTTTAAATGTAAATATCTTCTTTTGTTTTATCTGTATTCAAAATTATATCCTACTCCTACTAATATTCTAAATACGAAAGTTTGTGAGTATGGGTGTATGTTTGTTACTTTTCACGGCGAATCTGCTAACCCGAATATTAACGAAATTTGACACAATTATTTCTTATACACCCGTTTAACATAATATAGGCTATAGAAATACTGTTAATTCTATAGTAATAGAATGATATTGAAAAGCGCTATCTATTATCAAACTATCATGCGACAAGAGTTCACGAAACGAAGTTGCGGGTAAACGCTATTATGTATATATTTACCAGTTGTCTGTCACCCATAACATAAGTATTAAGTTACTATGAAGACGAACGACCGTGTATGTAATTGTCCCATATATTATTATTATCTAAAGATAAATATTCTATTACGATAATAGATTATGTAATATTAGATAAGACACATCCAGCTACGAGTAGAAACCTTATCCAAAGATCATTTACGGTGAGTCCTCTCGGAGTCAATATCAATAAATGGGAAGTTGGGAAATTGGATGTGTTTCGACTCATCGAGGGCCAAGCCGACACCGTACGTAATAAGATAGTAATGAGCTGATTTTGTGCCACTCGTAAAAATATAGCTTCTGTTGTATGACTAAATATACCTACATTGTGAATCACTTGCAATTTTTAAAAGTCGTTTATATCATTATTTTTTCTGTTCGGAGTTCCATCCTTAGTAGTAGGTATATCTATGTTTATTCAAATGCATACGTATTAAATACGGTTATATATTATATTATTAAAACTTACATATATACATGATGTTCAGTATCTATATTATATTATTAAAATTACTATTAATTTATATATATTTACTAATAAATTTGTATAGTTTTATTTGCGATCATACAATAATTCCTTAAGCCAAAGGTTGTCTGTAAGATTGGTTGCTTAGAGTAATATGATCAACTTTGCATACATTTTGCTTTATATACATTTACTTTTTAGTATCCAATATGTTTTCAATTTGTTTATTCTGAGTACAATAAAGTCATCATCATGCCCTTATCTCACTGTAAGTGGGATAGACACAACATGTCACATGATTTAGCTAGGTATTTTACGACCGGCCGCCTGCCTGACATCAACTTGCCTTAGTCGGCTTTTGCGACACCTCGGTAAGAAAGAAGGTGCTCTATTCTCAGCCAGACACCACACGGCGGGTCAACTTACCTTAGTTATCTTTTACGACACCTCGGTAAGAAATAAGGATGATGCTTAAAAATATGTATGTAATTGAAACGCCATGTGAATCAGGCATTTGCTTCAAACTTTAATGGTTTTCAATGGCTTAAATTTTTTAATAAATAATAAAAAAATATTATAGCAACCACATACCGTGTAATCCTTGGCGTTTTCACGTCGAACATCCTGTAACAAAAACAATATTTAAGAAACTAATATGTGACAAGTTACTGTGAAATTATTTTGATTCATCTTAACTCTTGCATCTTTAACAAGAGCTTCGAAGTTTAGAACGACTGGTCTCAAACCTTTTGGGAGTTCTGGGTAAAGAGCTCTTTATAACGCGTTGTCTCGCCAGAAACTTAAATGTAATAAACATACATCTATATAAACATTGCATTACATTAGGTGTAATTGCGTTAATTCAACCGAAATCTTGATCTTAAAATAACTTATAAAGTTAGTCGTTACGTTGCGGAGATCCATAATACAAAGTAATAATAAAATTATTTTGCTATAATCCGAGATAAATATTCAATAACGTAATTTGGTAAATAGAAAATATATCATAAACAATAAAATTTAACTTATCTGATCGCGGATTATAATAAAATAATTTTATTATTAATTTAAAACTCTTGATCTTAAAATGAAGTATTTATGATTTACGTTTAATTATTATCTTGTATTAATGACTCTGGTGGTTTTTATATTTCTTAGGTATGTATCTGTATCTAAAATTAATAAAATCCCCGAAAGGTGGTAGGGACCTACAATATTACAAAAAGGCCTTCGAAAAAATCTTGTAATTAAATTAAAATATAAATTTCAACCAAAATAATAATTTATCAAACCCTATTCGCAAATAAAACTTCGCGTTTTTAGAAATAGCATGAACCTCTAATATCGGTTGTAATAATGCATGTTTGCAATATTTATATATATTTTTAAACGTATTTATTAAACAATATTGTAGAAAAAAAATCGCTATATTATAAGCCGGTTGCATCAGAGCATCAGCCTAAACGGATTGATTTGACATTGACACGGCGCGCATGCGTATTGTCCTAATTGGATGCAGGGGACGCCACCGAAAGAGAGGTATAAATAGTTTACATAAGTGGGAGTGAGATGGATATATTGCACGCAACACAGAGACGGGTCAGCAACATGGCCGCCGGTGACTGCAACTGCATAATATTCCGTATACAGAATATATATTGAAACGTAGCTCTTGCAATCGAAAACGATCGATATTTAGTGAGACTTTCACACAATTTTCCTGCGATTACAATATTCGTAGTATCTATTGTTTGACACTTAAAAAAATTAAACATCTTATTCATCAGAATACAGATAAGTTAAATTTTATTGCCAATAATATATTATCTATTTACCAAATTACATTATTGAATATTTAATTGCCAATTGTTTTTTTCTGCGCGGTATTTCCGTATGTAAAGTAGACACATAAGTTAAAAATAATAATTTATAGAATTAGCCTATACTTTGCGAAGATCAAAATACAAAAATAATAATAAAATTATTTTGCTATTATCTGCGATACGATTATAGCAGAACAATTTTATTTTATACATTGCCTAAACATCAGACGTTAAACAACAAACAGAAGCGTTTCACAAAGACTCAGTTTGGGACTAATCACATCAATTCAAGTGCACAAAGTAAATAAAAGTTTAAACGGATTAAGCCCAGAACAAGGGTCAGAAAGACGAGGTGGGGCGCGGGGAAGATGGGATAATTATCTCCTCCTATTTTCCCTTCTAATTTCACGTTGGTCTGCCTTTTAGCATTAAAAGCAGACACAAGACTTTTTGGGTAGCCTTAAGACTTTTAAATAATTTATAAAATTAGGCATTACTTTGCGGAGGCTCATAATACAAAACTAATAAGAATATTATTTTCCTATAATCCGCGATAAAAGAAAATATATGTAATGCTTAATGTAGAGTGTAATATTCGTTTTCATACCTGAGGCATGCAGAATTCGTAAGAACTCATACACTACCCGACACCAATAACACAACAATACACAAGCACTGCACACATTCACCACCACAATCTCGACAATTGTTTCGCTCCGTAACCGAAGCATCGTCAGCAGATAGAGATAGATAGACTCCACGACAAAATCGCAAAGCTTTTAAATAGGTACTTGTTCTTTTTTTTTAATTTATATGGTTTTTGCCTCCTTAGTGTAACGAGTAAACATTACAAGACAAAATATAAACAAAAGTTATCTGTATCTATTACTTTCTTACACTACTGGTGGGGTGGTATATAATTAGTTTAATTAAGCATGTAATAACAATACAGTTGTTAGTAATTTACCGTGTTTGGTACGCGTTTAGATACTATCTACAAACAGGTAGACTTACAGTACATAGAACAGGTTGTATGTATGTACAGATAATACATAGTACATTTATAATATCTTAAAACGGTGTAGCGTTATAAATAAATAAATAAATAAATAAATATATGGGCCACTTACACACACGGTCGTCTGGCCCAAACTTAGTAACTTAATACTTGTGTTATGGTAGACAGAAAAATGATGAATATAAATTCAAATTCAAATTTATAATATTATGAAGTTACAAGTTTTTAAGCGGGATGGTGCATAAATTTAATCTAATTAATCAATGTAAAGCAATTATATAATAAATATAAACATTTTTATATTGGTATTTATGATGTCGATATACAACTTAAAAATCGCTAAACGTATATTTAAGATATAGTAAAAGTCGGGGACAGTTAAATAGCAAATTTGCGACGTCAAACTGAGAGTTTATCAATTGCTTATGAAACTAAATACTATAAATAAGTATTTTTTTGTATATTCATAAAATAGAAGACAATTAAGAATTTAGAATAGAATTTTGTATATTCATAGAATTCATACAATGTTTTATTATAACTTAGAAAGTAAAAAGAAAAGTAGGTCTATATTCTCTTATCTAATTACATCATCTACTCTAAATATCTACGACTTACAACCACAAAACATTAAAACAGTTTCAATCTCTAATAATATTAAAAAAGTATTTTGTCTAATGTCTACGCTTTATTACAAGCAGAGAGCCTATAAATAGACGAAACAATAGCGGGGCTCCAAATGAGACCTTGAATTCTGTCTTAAATGAGGTCAATCCCTAATCTAAAGAATCGAATGGTTTTTAAATGGAAGAAAGATAATAGGTTCAAGTAATTTTTTATAGACGTCTGGATTATTGGAAAATGATTAGACTTGTTTAGGGCTAAATCTTTTATATAATATAAAATATTTTCCATTTTAAATGTAATAAACTTAATAAAAAATTCCATTTTAAAAACATTTTTAGTATTTTCTTACATAAAATATTTGTACATAACTTAATTAGGACCCGTGTTTTCATTTTATAAGCCCCACTTAAATTTAAAAAGCAAATAAAATAAGCGGCTAAAACTCTCCTGATTATCTTTCCTAATTCGTAAGCTCGAAAATATTATACTCTGGAAGAGAAAGCGTTGAATTAGCATAGGAATTATCTTAACTTTAATGAATTTAGCCTTTAACCCTTGTTAACATCTCGAACTTAAAATATTTTCATGAGAATGAACTACTTGAAAAAAACATGAGCATTTCAAAATTTTCCTTACATCAAGTTTAGGCAATGTCGAAATTATTCACTGTCGCAATTAGACAAAAATTATAAAGGGTAATAAATTTGTCTAAATGACAAAATCTTTGTTAATTTTAATACCTACATAAGAAATATACTTACATAATATAATAGGTCAATTACTTAAAGCAGAAGAAGAATACGAAATCTTTTTGTAGAGAGAGTCAACTTGACTGCCTGCATATACCTAATATTTCATAAAATATTATATATATTATATCTATTTATAGGTATAACAAAATTATATAAATATAACATTTCATAAAATATTCTATACAGGCAGTCAGCGCTTACAACTTAGTGTAAGCTCAATGGATTTCAACTGAATAAAACTTTGTCTTTTTATCATTATGACCTTGAAGCTAACCTTATATTTATTTTAAACGTTTTTGGTCTCGTTTAGGCCACGCTCGAAAAGTACTTGACTATGCCTAATCCGGTTGCCAGAGCAGAATAAAAGCATATTAAACTATATACCCGTGGAAATCATAATCTAACAAACCTCCTCATAAAGTTAGCAGATAAAGCTCTTTAATATATTTAGATATGATTCAGATGGTCATTTATCAGTCAGTTATACATACAAAAATACTGACGTTGAAAAGAATATATGATTCTGCTAGACATGAACATTTTTCATACTTATTATATTTGTTCACGGCACGAATGTTTTGATTTATACTTAGATTGCATAATTTTATCGTTACGACGTACAGTCAGGCGGTCGTGTAGCGCCGCTCGTTCAAACCGGTACCCACTTGTGTATCGGCTTACATAGGTTCTTATACAAATGATTCTGTTGTAATGATTCTGTATATTAATGTTTAGCTAAGCGTTTATAGGTGGAAGCTGCAGGCATTTATGCTAGTTAGTGTAAAGTCATTGTATTAATGGAAATTTATTTTTATTTTTATTTATTTTATTTTATAAGGAAAACTTACAGCTATTACATTAGAATAGATACAAAAAATAAATTACAAAATAAAGCGAATTAAAAGTTTTCACAGATAGAAAATAGATAGATTATGTGATATATTATAATTTGTTAGATGTTTGTAGATATAATAATTGCACAAAATATACGACATTACCTAACTACATTTTTATTAGATGTTTTTGTCGTTACATTACCTTATTCTAATAGTAATATAGGTACTAATAATTTTCAATTTTTCGTATGTTATATAACAGTATAAATTTAATTTCAAAAACTAGGAAATAATATTATTCAATAGAACTACGTAGATTTACATATTCTACGTACCGTATATCTTAATTAAAGAAAAAATATCGCCCAATGAAATATATAAGCTAAGTATTAATTAAAGTGTCCTAATTAAAATATATATGTGTTTAAAAATATATATTTATGTGTTTTTCTAAGTATTTCGATACAAAAAAGAAAATATGTGTCAAATAAATTTACTGAAAATGAAATTTTATTTTGTATTTAATCCATATACATTGTATATGGATTAATAACTAAACTATTTTGTAATAACTAAAGCTTTTAAATGTTTATGTTAAAATGATACATCCGATAATTGGAAGATATAAAGTTACTTTGACATCTTTATAAGGAAAACAATCACAACCAATTTTAATAAGAGTCGGAAATGTCTACTACCATTATATATGAGAGCTAGTGAAGGTTTATTGAATCTTGTTTGTGATAAACAACCCAGAGAGGAAAACGGCGGATAACGCAAACATGTTAATGGAATCAATTTTCTGTTCCAGGGTTCTTTTGGAGGATGTCAACAAAAATGCCGAATACCCGGTTTCAATACAGCATTTGCAAGTTCTTTCATTTACATATAGATATTGTTTGGTGCGTGACTTGCATGTAGTTGCCAGACTTATTTGCGATTTCTCCAAGATTGCTTGCTATTTGAAGATTAAAAGACGTATACATAATGGATGAGACATAAAGACGCTACGAAAACTAATATCTTATTAGTATCAATGGTTACAAAGAGTATTAGGTTATAAAAAGATTTTTTTTTAAATAATATATAATTTCTGAATATTAAAATTATTTATAAATTAAATTTACGATGGTGATCAGCCACGCGTTGCTGTGGTTCAGTATCGAATTCCCTTTGACACAGAACTCAATAGTTAAAATAAATGTTCCGATTGCCACCAAACTCCATTAAAGAGGATCATCCGCTGGGTCATTTTAAAGATTGTCTGAAAATTTTATTAAAATTGGTCCAGCCATTTCAGCGTATATAAAGATCATAGAGAAATATATTCATTTTTATATATAAGATGCAAAAAATCATAGTTTCGAGTTTTAGGTATCTGCATTCCCGTGCAAGCTGAGATATAAAAGCTCTCTTTATTTAGAGGGAGGCAATTATTCTGGTTGTACTAAAGGCGTGCTACTCACAACTTTTCTCATTGCCCGTATGTTTTAGCAATTTTGCTAGTCCAAGATAAAACGAAAAGGTAAATTAATGTGTGTTCATCTAACTTTTACCTCTCGACTCAAATTACAACTGCGTGTGTGGAAAATGTCTGCAAATAAAAACGTCCTTTGTTAAGTTTTTATAAGATACTTTATTTGGATTCTGTCAGTCTTTGGCAGTTTCAACTTTCACTTTTATAAAAAGTGTCTTTTGACAAGATTGATTCACATTTAGAAAAAATGGTCTTATCAATTCACCGTAGACAGGTATTGGCTTGAAAAAATTGGGACGAAATTTTTAAACAATTTTGTTACGCCATTGTTACGAGCTTCTTGTTTTTATAGATTTTAAGAAAACGGTATTACTCTATATTGTAATGTAATATTTGATGTTTTTTCTAGTTATATAAGCTTTCTTAAGCCTGACACAAAAAAAAATGTTTAAATTATGGCTTGATAATTTATTTATAAGCGAATACATTATGAAAGAGGCAAATTTATTTATAGCTTTTGTCAGCAATGTTTTATTGTATAAAATTATTCTACTGTAATTCGTACCTATGATGGAAAGATCTGCTAAATTTAGGTCTGTTTGTGTTATATGAAACGAATGCAAAGTTGTGTAACATTTTATTTATATGTACTCTTCTTTCAGAAGAAGTAATAAAAATAATATGAGAATATAATATATAACAAACGTGGTATTCAAAGGATAAATAAAGAGTTTTGTTGTTGTTTGCGTGTTATTTTATCATCCGCTAGATGTGGCAGAATGCCTACAGTAATATATTCAAGAAAATATGAACTTTGTCGAAGGAGGGACGAACTATTCCCCGTCTGATACAAATTTCACGAAAACGACTCGAGTATACATTTTGCATGAGCCTTCCGGACTCTGGAAATACTTTGCCAAGACATTTCGCAAAAATTATACTGAGTATGCATTATGTCCTCTTACAAAATAAATGACTGAGTAAGTCGAATGGAAATGTGAAAAATAGACATTTTGTTCAGGCCACAGTATTTGAGTGGATTATATTCGGTTAAAATAAAATAAAATTAATGAACATAGTCTTTGAAATATTTATGAACGCAGGTGTTTTGAGAATTTTGAGAAATAACTTAAGCGTATTTGAATAATTCAATGATATTCTCCCAAGAAAATAATTAGAAAAAGTGTCCCAAATATTTTTGATGTACCTAACTTAACACATTTATTACCAGCCACTAGTTATAAAGCTGGATTAATACCTATAAATGAAATTTGATAAAATTGGAAGATATACTGTAACATCACTAAAAATATATTTTATCATCGAAAACAAGAAAAAATACATAAGTAAGGGTAATTTTTACGCATTGAACTAGTCTAGTCATACAAAAGTAATGAGAATATTATTTTTCTATAATCCACGATAAATTATCCGCGTTTATCGCGGATTATAGAAAAATAATATTCTCATTACTTTTGTATTATGGACCTCCGCGAAGTAACGCCTAATTCTATAAATTATAGTCTAGTAATATTTATTGGAATAAATTCAGAACGTAGAAAAATAAGGCGAACAAAATCGTGGCCACAGCTAGTACAATATTGATACCACACTATCCAATAAATTGTAGGCTCAGATATATCTACATTAATGTCTTTTCAACCCAGGCGACGACAATAATTGGACGTGTATTCTGTTCCTTAATATTCAAAAATCAAACTTTTAAAGAGTCACTCAACTAGTTCAAAAGCATGGATGTTGTGATCAGTGAAGGAGAAAAAGAGATAAACATATTGGAGCCAAGTTAATGAAAGGGTGAGACAACATTCTATTTGTGAGCGTGGATACAAAAACCTATCCAAAGCTTTTTAATACTGCTTGTAGATCACATACGATAGCCACCGATCAATTAATAATAATACATATAAAAATTTGAGGACATACTAAAACTACCAAATTCCTAAAAAATAATATTTATTAATATAGTTTATAACTACCTATTTTATGTTTAATTAACAAACTTTAATGCTATATTGCAATGAGGAACAGCTCTTATTTAGTTGCTCTTCTGTAGAATTGATTCTCAATAATGCGTTTGAATTATTTAGAATGAAGAAAATCTGGTAGGGCTTATGATTTATCAATAATGATAATACTAATTCAGTGTAGTATCCGGCTGAGTAGAATAGATGACCCTCATTTCTTACCTAGGTGTCGTTAAAGATGACTAAGGAAAGTTGACCCACCGTGTGGTATCTGGTTGAGTAGAATAGATCACCCCTTTTCTTACCGTGGTGTCGTAAAAAGCGACTAAGGGAAGTTGACCCGCCGTGTGGTATTCAGTTGAGTAGTATAGACCACCCTCATTTCTTACCGAGGTATCGTAAAAGGCGACTAAGGTAAGTTGACCCGCCGTGTGGTATCTAGCTGAGTAGAATAAACCGCACTCATTTCTTACCAAAGTGTCAGAAAAGGCGACTAAGATAAGTTGAATTCAGGCAGGCGGCCGGTCGTAAAATACGCAGCCAAATCATGCAACGACATGTTTATAAAATGTTGTGCCAACCCCACACAACACACAACACGTTTATAACAAGTTATGTGTGTTATGTTGTGTGTGTGTTTTGTGTGTTGTATAGTGGTAACTGAGCTATGAATTCGGATAAATTTTTGAACAGGCAAGAATTTTTTATAATTATTTTTGGTTTTCATTAACAGTATACGGAAATAAATCATAATGAAATCCAACAACCGAAAGTTAGTTTCAATGGTTAGGAATTTAACTTTAATCTATTTTTAACTTGTCACATATAACTACTTTTAGTATGAGTATTTTTTTTAATGTGTGAGATGTAAATGAAATGAAATTTCTAGTATACCGCAACATAAAAGGCATCAAACAAATTTAATTTCTCGAAAAACCTAGTGACCCTATGATATCTAAGGGCCTGGTATTGATTTAAGTTACCAACAAAACTCCATATTCCGAAAAATTAAATGAATATAACATTGATACACCTACAGGATATCGTAACTCTATCTATCTCAGTCACTATAAAAATCAACCCTAACTCAGTCACTATAAAATGTACCAATTACTTTATAACGTATGTGTCAATTACGCTTAAAAAGAAAGTAGTATCATGTCAGATATTTATAAATTTCAGTTTTCAAATAAAGGCGTCAGGACTTATCATTTGTTTATCAAGAAACCATTTTGTATCATGTAGTAATGGAGTATGGAATGGAATAGTTTTTAATGGAACGTGTTTGAAATAATTACGATGTCTAGTAAGAATTAAGCATCTCTTTCCTAAGCTTAGAAAATACGAAGGTCTTTATTAATTAATTCAGTCCTGATTTGTGTCCATTAGGGAGACTAAATGGGAAAGAAACATGCATTTTAACGTAATAAGAGATAAAATTATAAGGATTTCGACCTTTCATATAGTCATTGATTCAATACATAACTATAGATAAAGTAAAACCATATGCCACTACTAAAATTAACCTTTTTAAATAAAACTAGTTTTAGCATTTGAGTATTATAATTTGACAATTATTTCATTATTTAATTATATCATAATATTTTATTGAATTCCTAAATATACAGCATTTTATAGTTTTTCAAATGGATGTATATAAAACTAATAGGTAAAATACATATGCTAATGTTTTAAAAACTTTAAAGAAGTATAAGACTGTTAATTATCTGATTAAACAGATGAATTGAATTTAAATAGACAATGAGGTTTAAGATTTGTTTTTTTTAGGGCGGATGGTATTTAAATTCAATACTCTACCAGCGAATGTACTGTTTATTTAAATATCCTTTAGTCAACCTCTACGACTAAGGTTATTTTACATAATGAAGCAATCTATACTAAATATAATAGAAGCTTTCAATGCTTTATTATCTTGTTTCATTTAACAGAGTTTTCATGTTATTTAAATTATACAATGAATAAAGACAAATAAACTTTTAGAAGTACTTTACGCCGTTTGGTATCCGGTTGAATAGAATAGTACCACCCTCATTTCTTACCGAGGTGTCGTAAAAGGCGACTAAGGTAAGTTGACCCACCGTGTGGTATCCGGTTAAGTAGAATAGACCACCCTCTTTCTTATCGTAAAATACTACTAATTCTTTCCTATTTTTATCACGTTGCGATCTGTAATCATACATGTTTTATGCAAACAATTCAAACTAACGAATGTATTTAGGGAATTTTATGTTTATTCGGCTACAATTAAATATAAATTACCTACATTAAAGCGATATGTAAATTTTGTTGAAACTGTCTCATGATAAGGTAATCTAGTGAAACAAACTTGCAGATAAGATAAATAAGTATCTAATCGAAACAAATATAACTAATGCGATAGTTTATCTGTTTTTCTTTATCTCGAGCTGTCTGCTGTTACAATATTGATGAAACCAATTGAAGCATATATACCATGGAACATATACAAAAATTCCCAACTACGTTCAATAAAAAGAAAAAAAAATTGATGCGAAGACGCGGCTATGAAAATTTAAGTGACGTTTGTAATTACCAATGTGCTAAATAGATAACTGATTAATATTAGGAGGTTTTATTTCAAAGTTTATGGCAATTTCTTTAAGCTGTGTGTCGCAGAGCACGTAAAACCGGTGCGCCTGGTTGTTATGAGTGGTGTGACTTAGCATGAAAAAAATCGATTACTAAATAAAAGATATTTTCTCTATCTCCTCTCATTGTAAAAATCGATGATTTCGAATAAAATATTAGATTCGAAAAAGAAATCGATTAACAATAATCGATTTTTTTAATATATTCAAATTTGCTTTTTTAAATATTAATAGGTAATTATTATAGAATAATTAAAGTGGATTGGTACAAATAAAAAATAACAGATTCGCTGATTGGAATTTCGATTAAAATGTGTATGTTGGCTAAATATCTAGAGAATTCTGGGGATATGTGTAACTTACTAATCCGCATTGGAGTAGCGTGGTGGGTCTTAACTACAACTTTTCTCTCTAAAAGTATGGTAAGAGGAGGGCTTTGTCTATGCCCAGCAGTGGAATAGTAAGCGGCCGTTATTTTTTTTAAACTGGTAAATCGCATTTGACTACCAAAGGTTTTTACTTGGTTACTCTACTCAATACAAAAACTGATCGTGTCACAAATGTACAACGAAAAGATCACGTAATTTTTTTTATTTCGATAATCATAAACTAAACTTCGAAATTTATCTTAATCTTTGTTAGTTATAATGTAGGGATGAATGTCTGAGGTACTCGTAACAACTTAAGAGAAGAGTTACATTAAATAAATATTTACTGTTGCAGCTCGCAAATCAAACTCCGACATATTTAGCAAACTCTCAAATTCAACATTTTGAGAAGATCATTTGGCTACACGATATCATATTATCGAAGTATATTAAAATATTCTTCAAAGTTATTACTATTTTATAGTGTATATTTTTCATAATAAGTCAATTTGCAAGCACTGAGTTCTTTTAATTCAACTCTTTATTTGCAAATTTGAAATAAACATTTTTTTAAAGACTATTTATATACCAGATTAATATAAGCTAACATAAACAAATATCCTGTATAGTTATGTTAAAATATGAATTTGTTAACACCTCTAGTTTTGAGGTCGATTACGAAGGTCATTAAAGCAACACAAGATGCGCCACACCTACAATAACATCGTAAGATAACAATTTCAAAACCAAGTGAAAACCCAATTCCTATTCTAATATTTAATAATATTAATATATTATAAAAGGATTAATAACAACCAAAAAACATAAAATTTATGATAGAAGTCTTAAAAAGTATTGAATATTTGTATTGTATACTAAGCTACCCGGCCATGCGTTTCGAATTCCCCGCGAAACAAAACTCAGCAGTAAACAAAAATACTCCCATCGCCACCAAACTTTACAGAAACATTTTAAATATTGTTTAAAAATTTCTTTAAAATCGTAACAGTCTATAAAGGACATACAGACAAACAATCATTTTTATATATTAGATAGTCAGCACTGATCGTACCGAAACTTCTGTAGATATTTAATCTGTACTAGTACCACCTACAAATATCGGTTTATGACGTACGATAAGACGGCATTACGTAGATATTTGTAAGGAACACTTAAAAGTTAGTAGGTGTATATATCGTTATTACACAAGATCTTAAAGTACTAACCGTACCATAGAATAGAATAAAAAGTAAAGTAACGCCCTGTTACTATCCCACTGTTGGGCATAGGTCTCCGCTCTTCGTTTTTGGAAAGAAAAGTTGGAGCTAAGTGATCCAGAATTCTCTAGACATATGCAGTTTTCCTCACGATGTTTTTTTTTACCAAAAAGCATGTGATAAATTGCAGTTATCAGTTAGACACATTTTTAACAACAAAAAAGTTAGTGCCTACCCGGGTTTGAAAGCTTGATACTAAAGAGTCGCACGGTCTCTTCGCTGGGTTATCACAGCTAATAAAATAGGTAGGCAAATTTAGGAAAATCAAGAAAATTGATAGAGCAAACGTTAATAATAATATAGAAAGGCTTCACGGTCGAACAAATTGATGGCTTTTACTTACAAAAACGCTGAATCTTCGACGATTGCATGAAATCCTATTTTATCAATTCGCAACGTGGAATAAGTCGAGACAAATATAAAGCGTATTGTACAGATTCGATTATCTTCATTGGAAATCAGCAATCAAAAGTAAGGTTTTAAAAAGGATCGATTCTAAAAATACACGTTTGCAACGTTCAAACTTATTCATACTTTGTACGGATTTTATATTTTTAAGGCAACCGGATTACATAAAAACAAGTACATTAATATGATAAGATACTGACTTTACAAATTTTAATTTACCAGTTATGAAAGTCATTAAACAGGTCCCAATTAAATAAGGCTCGGCGATATATTTTGTAGTCAAAGATCATACGATATAAATCTTCATTATTTCATTAATTTGTAAGCACATTTCATAATTAATATTTCATATTATTATATTAGTCATTGAAACATTTTTTTAATGATTAGGCTTCTAGTGACGCTTTTTTTTCTCAAGTCAAGGTTTTTTTTAAACATGAACGTAAATGACATTCTAGTATAGAATCACAACATTTACCTCACATTTTTAATTTTGTCTTTATTTTATGCATAAAGCTTTTATTAATAAACAAAAAACTAAAAATTTAATTTATAACAAAAGTTAACAGATTTTATAAATCTTAACTATCGGGAAAATTTTTAAAGTTTCATGAAAACCTTGTTGGTTAAAAATTGCAGCATGCATTAAACAATATATCGAAAATCTGATAACTAACCTTTGTTCTTTTTTTGTAACATCATTATTTGTGAAAAATTCATGAATGAATAAATGAATGAATTATACATAATGTACCACAAAAATATACAAAATGATCATAATACAAATTTACAAAAAGTACAATCCGGTGGTCTTATCTTTTCATGCCTTTTTACTGTAATTCTAAATATTTTTCATGCATACACTCACATAATATACTTCAACACTACATAATTTGCATGCTTAAATAATAAATGACCAGCCCATCATAATCAAAAATAAAAGTCATAAAAAAATAAAACGAAAACGAAAATCAAGAAACTTGGCGAACTAAATTTTTATAAATTGAAAAGTTTGCTACGATTACTTATTCATTTAGACCAAATAATTTGTAAGTTTAAAACTATAACAGATAAAAAATCTAATATTTCTGATCTTACAATGTACATATATAAACACTTACCATCACGGATAATATGTCAAACAAACAAATATTGACACTAAAAAAACATGTCACGATCAATGCAGTACAGAGAAGAACATCCGACAGCCTGGGCTACACAATAATATATTATATATATTCGATGTTCGCGCCGCTGACCCTGGCATTTACTATATAATTAATTGAAATTCAATGTTTTCTTAAATTCAAATAGGCTTTATAAGCTTTATTTCATGATAATCATCTTTGGTAACTTGAACTAAAAATAACTAGAACCTCCTCCTTATGTCGTCATTGACGTAACTGTTTAATCAGTTTTATTGCAATTAAAATTTATGCTCATAAATGTGTTTACTTTCATTATTAAAGTATTATCTTAAATTAACAGAGAATATTAAATTAGAATTAGAATAATTAAATTAGAATTCTCGGCTGTCAGTTTGTCGCATTTCAAGTTAAAAGCGACTTAAATATTTTTTCACAAACACCAATCTGGAGAATAAAAAATCTATTTAAATTTAATTTTTTTCATCTCATATTGATATTAATTTATTTTATAATAATGAATACTATCTTACAATTTTTTTGTATCAAATTTACATACCCAATTAAGCATCTCGTGTAACTAAGATTAAGTAAATATCTTTAATATTTAAATTTAATAATATATAAGTTTTATCCAAAAAAATGCCATTTTTTCCCTGTTTTCGGGCTCTAATTTTTTTTTGAAATTTACGTTGAATACAATCATAATTTTTCGCTGTCAAACGTAAAGTCATGGTAGTTCATTTGGGGAACAGGCGCTCTAGAGAGGTGAAAATCCTAGGATCGAGTCCCACCTGCCATATTATTTTTTCATTTTTCTTTAAAAAAAATTTTTTTATTATTTTTTACATCATTTTAAGAATTACCGAGCAAGGCTTGGCCACACAAGTACTGTATTATTATTGGAGAATGAAGTTATTAGGTTTTAATTGTGTCATATTATATTAGTATTATCTCTCTAGCTAATATCCATATTGTCGCGATCGCAACTATCGCTATGTGACTGGAATATTGAAATTGTTCAATGGAAAGTGTGCTGTGTGGTTTCACGTGCGTGTGATTTATTAATACTGCAGATGAAACGGTATTACATAGATTTTCTTTGATCAAGGATTATAGCAAAACAATGTTATTATTACTTCAGTTTGCATGTATTATTTTTGATTGTATCGACGATACAATATTTCAGTACATACCCATAGTTATAAGAACCATTATAGTAAAAAAATGAAACATTAATTGTATAGCTTAAAGCGATAGTAGTTGACTATATTTAGTAAAATTTCGTAAACATTATTTAGATGTAAAATGTGTTAATCACATTAAAATCCCATACTCAACGCTAAAGAAAGCGCAAGCAAACTGCTAGTTTATAAATACAGTTTATAATAATGATGAAATTATAATAAGATATATAATTATTCTAATAATATATAAATATTATAGTGAGAAATCAACAAGAAACTCACTAGCGTATATTGTTGAATCATTATAAAAATTATAAATATTATAATTAAAATTTATATTAATATATTATATATTTTCAGGTGAATTGTGGAGCATTTGTTTACAAGTCACACGATGACAGAGTACAGCAATCTTGGAAATAGTAAAGGAACGTATCTTCCGCTTTGGTTATACAACCACGAAATCACGGCACATCTTGTGGCACTCTTAATCCAGTGAAATCCCATAACGCTCTTCCATTAATGTAAATAATACTATTAAGGTGTCCGGTAGAGTATAGAAAGGTTTAAATAAAGTGTAAGAGATATGCTTAAACGTAAAGCATATTACAAAATTGACCATTATTTGGATGATAAAAATGCCTGGATTTTGTCTTTCAGCTTCATACAAGACTGGGGCTTAATAATGTAAAATTGAAAATGTTTAAAAGATTGACCGCCGAGTTTCTTTTTGGTGCTTCTCGGTAAGAGCAACATTCCGGAAAAGTTGTAGCTTCAATCGTCAAGGATCGATCCTTGACGATTCAAAAGTGCTTGGAAGAGGTTATTTGAATAAAGATTATTTTGATTTGATTTGATTTGATGTCAGCATTCACCATCGTTAGATGTTACGCGTATTCTTTAGGCGTA
Source organism: Morpho helenor (assembly GCA_029227775.1). NCBI lineage: Eukaryota > Metazoa > Arthropoda > Insecta > Lepidoptera > Nymphalidae > Morpho > Morpho helenor. The sequence goes on from JARGCU010000020.1 coordinate 6,880,570, forward strand.
TGCCAGCGAATTTCTTCGTCGATAGCCCTACATGGGTAACAAAATATTAAACTGTAAAATATGTTCTTTTAATTACATATCAATTTAAAATACTTTCATAAAGTAGTTTTTTTTATTTTTATGGGGTGCGGGTCTATTTACACATAAGTGCCTCTATGTTTTTACCACGGGTCTACTTGTGTTAATTTCTTAACTACCAATTAAATTTATTTTAACTAAAATAAATAACGGCCATAGCTGCTACGCAAAATAAATAAATGTGCTCAAAAGGTCAATTAGACAATTAAGGTGTGTATATTTTTGTATAATCATATATTTTATGTTGGAATAAAAAAATTTCAAACTTATTTTTATAAGTTAATGAAGCTATTAATCCATAATAGCCAAGTTGTGTAAAAATATTATTTTTTAATCAAAAAGTCTATCGCTTACTCCATATGAACTAAATATTAATATGTGTATACTGATAAATTATGAACGAGTTTCTATATTTGAACATATTACTTATAATAAGTATTTAAAATGCAAAAATATATCCTAAATTTTACGTTTTCACGCCAAAACTGTTGAGTCGCTTTTGAAAACTTTTAGTTTAGAGATACATTGGACATTGAAGATAAAGAAAAGATAATCAAAATAATGATTTTACGTGAATGAAGAAATTAAAGTCTCATTCGAGAGTGAGTACCAGCTAGTTTAACTATGAAAACTTGTTTATTATGTATCGTAATCTTTTTAATGTATGTCATGTTTAATATTTAAATAGTAAAGTTTAATATTTATAATATATAATATTTATAAAGTTTAATATTTATTTTGTCGTAATTCTGATTTTATAATTCATGAATTAATATTATTTGTATACATATTGTAAGTCATTGCATACGTACAATTGAACCATCATCATCATCCTCCTGCCCTTATCCCACTTTAAGTGGGGTCGGCAAAACATGTTACGAACATGTTGTCAAATGATTCGGCGTATTTTACGTATTTTACGACCGACCACCTGCCCGACGTCAACTCACCTTAATCGTATTTTACACACCTTGACACCACGGTAAGAAAGAGGGTGGTCTATTTTATTCAACTGGATACCACTTGGTGGGTCAACTTACCTTAGTCGCCTTTTACGACACCTCGGTAAGAAATGAGGGTGGTACTATTCTATTCAGCTGGATATCGCAAAGCGTTATACGTAAAATTGAACCGTGATAAACTAATCGGAGTCTTGTAGTGGGAACATGATATCCCTGGAAGATTATGGTAATATTTTAGTCTTTAAGTTCCTCACCTTCATAAAACCCTATATAAGTTATATAGGTAATATTTTAGTCTTTATGTTTTTCACCTTCGTAAAACCCTATATAAGTTTTATAAACAATGAAACACAACTATATAACCCAAGAACGATATAACCAATAATGTTGATTAAAATTTTTCAGAATAACCTTCGACATTTATTGTATTCACTTATATGTCAGAGCTATATAAGTGCATACAATCCAACTTGGGCATTGGTTACAAATTATGCGTTTTACATAAAAGCAATACATTTCAAGGGTAAAGCAAAAATCTGTGGATGCGACTTTATAACTCAAGCCTCTATTTAATGGTAAATCTGGTTTCTTAAAAAAGCTTGCTTCGAAACACAGTTCCCGGATATTACAAAATCTCATTGACATTTAATGTAGCGAATTTATTTTATAATCTTGCAACACTACTTATTTATTAAATTATTTCATGCCAGATATGTATTGGAAGTTTAAACAGACCGTTTAGAAATATAAGAAAATGCTATTACTATACAAAAATACTTTTACTAAATCCCAAGATTCTCGAGCTCGTTATTATATTGATCATTTAAAAAATATAGTTTATTATTAAAAATACGTTTATTCTAACGGCTTAAGTAATACCTTCCTTTCTACTGTAGCGTTTTATTTTTCTTTCTGTTACAAACAAAATTCGGTTTTTCGCGTTGGGTGTAGACTAGACGCTGGAATTGGTCTGACTTAAATAAGGAAGGAACGTGCCTTGCAACTGTAACTAACAAATTATTATTAAGTTACTGCTGCAAGACGAATACTTTAAAATGGTTTCCAAAAAAAAAAAAAAAATTATCTGTGTAGGTGTCAGAGGTTCAAAGTCTAGGCACCAATGAGTTTTCTATTAATAGAGAGCAGCAGTAGAGTTGATGATTGAAAAGCACTTGTTTACAAGTTTGCTTGAATAAAGAATATTTTGAATTTAAAATTGCCGTGACTAATTGATACATGCAATTTATTACACGCTTTTCGTTGAAGAACATCGTGAGGAAGCCTGCATATCTGTAGATAATTCTGCGATATGTGCAACCTACTCCGCATTGGATCGGTATAGTAGAGTGGGATCAGTATAGAGGAAGCCTACAGGCTATCTCTATACTTATTTAGATATGGGATGGTAACATTTTTGGGATAGTAACATTTTTAAGGTACATAAATAAATAAATAAATAAACATCCCGAAATTGCAAATGAATTACGCCAATTTCAACATGTAGGCACGTACTTGTGAATTTTAATCATTTCAATGTGTAGCATATATTACCCGTACTAATAAATCTCAGTGATCTCACTGTTTATTTGATTATTTTGTAAATTTTATGATGAATAAACGTTTTACGATGCATTCAACTCATCGCTGCACAAAATTATACACTATAAAATCTCTCTGTGATTTTTCTTAAAGCTTTTAAAAACTTAAACAGATTTTGAAAAACTGATAATTGGATTAATTTTAATTACTAGAATTTTTTTTGCTATCGATTTTTACGTTTGCTCCTGCTCATTATTCTTAAGTAACATCTAATAATTGGATTAATTTTAATTGCTACATTTTTTTTGCTATCGATTTTTTCGTTTGATCCTGCTCATTATTTTTCAGTAACATAATTTCTCCACGATTACTTGCATCTTGTATCTTAGATAAAACAGATACCTCTTTATTATTGTCCTGCTTTATAATTCAATCGTTTATTTTATCTTTGTTTATATTAAATTTACGCCATCTCATTGGTTCTTTTATAAGCTTATCTAAATAGTTAATATATTCAGTAGGACCTTTATCCATACAATATTAACATAATAATAGTCGTGTATTACAATGTCATTTACGATGTCTGTAATATGAAATTAAACCATTTTATACTAACATAGCTCAAATTAACATAATTAAATTGAAACATAGATATCTATCGGGTTTATCCTACCAAGTAAAAATTGCTACTTAAAATCTGAACTCAGAAGGATTTCTTCTTAAAATAGTAGCTTATCCCCGAATTTAACATTAATAATTAATGATATATTAATACTTTATTAATTGATAATATTAATTAAAATTAGATAATGCTGCTTAATGCTAAAGAAGTGCAATACCTACTCAGAAAAGATAAAGCCGCATTTTCACATCAGTTACAAAAGGCTTGTATCTTTACTAAGGTAACTCTACATAGTGTATCATCTATAGGGGCTTGAAACTGGTCAAACTAACCGGATAGAATAAGAGATTATATCCAGCTTCTATACATAAGCTTAACGCTACTAACGATAGTCTATATTGAAAAATAATTATTATGTTTAAATGTAATGGTTACGGCGTGTGGTATCCGGCTGAATAGAATAGAACCATCCTCATTTCTTACCAAGGTGTCATAAAGGCGACTAAGGTAAATCGACCCACCGTGTGGTATCCGGCTGAATAGAATAGACCAACCTCATTCCTTACCGAGGTGTCGCAAAAGGCGACTAAGGTAAGTTGACCCACCGTGTGGTATCCGGCTGAGTAGAATAGACCACCCTCATTCCTTACCGAGGTGTCGCAAAAGGCGACTAAGGTAAGTTGACCCACCGTGTGGTATCCGGCTGAGTAGAATAGACCATCGTCTTTCTTACCGATGTGTCGTAAAATACGACTAAGGTAACTTGACGACAGGCAGATTGCCTGTCGTAAAATACGAAGCCAAATTATTTAACATCATATTTATAACATGTTGTGCCGACCCCACTTAGAGTGGGATAAGGGCAGGAGGCAGACGTATCTTTACTTTACTCTACATAGTGTACTGTCTACAGGGGCTTGAAACTAGTATTACTATCCGGACAGAAAAAGACGAGATTATATCCGGCTTCTATAAATAAGCTATGAATGTTTATATTTAAAAATAATTAGTATGTTTTATTTATTATTATTTTTATACTAATACTACACCACTGGATACTATAGCACGGTTCAACTTACCTTTGTCGTCTTTTACAACACCTCGGTCAAAAATGAGGGTGGTCTATTCTACTCAGCCGGATACCAAACGGCACAGTAAGTACTATATAATATAAGTAAAAAATGATATAATATATGCGTATATTCGAACTCATTCGCCTTCATCCAGTTTATTGTCCCGCTCAATTTCGCGTTCCAAAGCTGCGGTGCCACATATCGTGGCATCGGCTTCAAATTTGAAATTGGAACGAACGGAAGACCCCAGTAATGGCTAAAGTTAGATGAGGGGGCGGAGGGAGGATTCCTCCCGCCCGTACTCGAATTTGAACTTTGACTAAAATCTCAAGCTGGGGCTATTTTAAAATAATGAAAAAGAACGGTCTTAAAAAAAATTCTTTGCGGAATTTTAAATATGGATTTTGTTACCAAACTTTAATGTTCTTTAATCGAAAAGCATTAGTGAAATAGACAGGTTTCAATTACGCAAAATAATATTAAATAATAATGACTCTCTATCATCATCATCTTCCTGCCCTTATCCCACTCTAAGTGGGGTCGGCACAACATGTTATAAACATGCTGTCACATGATTTGCGTTTTTACGACCGGCCGCCCGCCTGAGGTCAACTTACCTCTGTCGTATTTTACGACACCTCGGTTAGAAAGAGGGTGGTCTATTCTACTAAACCGGATACCACACGGTGAGTCAACTTACCTTAGTCACCTTTTACGACACCTCGGTAAGAAATGAGGTTGGTCTATTCTACTCAGCCGGATAGCACATGGCGGGTCGGCTTACCTTAGTCGTATTTTACGACACCTCGGTTAGAAAGAAGGTGGTCTATTCTACTAAACCGGATACCACACGGTGAGTCAACTTACCTTAGTCACCTTTTACGACACCTCGGTAAGAAATGAGGTTGGTCTATTCTACTCAGCCGGATAGCACATGGCGGGTCGGCTTACCTTAGTCGCCTTTTACGACACCTTGGTAAGAAAGGGGGGTGGTACTATTCTATTCAGCCGGATATCACACGGCGTTAATAATGACTCTGTACTTTTTGTAAAAAAAATTTAATAAATTATAATATAAAATTTTATTATGACAGCATTTTGCATATGTATATAAAATCATTTATATCAATGAAAAAATGAGAAACTTCCTTATTAATGTACTTGATACTTGTGCTTAAAAATGGATTTTACAGTTATCGCATCTCATACGTAAGGCCGTTGGGCCAAACAGTAAAGACAATAACCTATACAGTGGCGCCAAACCTTAAAGGTAATAAAAGGAACAAATGGCTTTAAATGCGAACCTTTGAAGCAACGCCACCGTGCGGCGAACGGCTGAACCTTTTCAATGGCTGTTTTTATGACTTACGCCGAGCTTGTATGCGTTAAAGCTCTCACGCACACATATAAAATTACGCTTAAAATTGTGCGTGTGGGTGAAACGTTTTAGTGTTGTGAAGGCCCATGTACAACGGTTGTTCTATATTGAGGTCCTTAAGTTGTTTATTAGCTGGATAGATGGCACTAGGTGTACCGTTTGAAGAGCACTTTGTCTACATCAGTTAGATACGAAACTTACCAAATGACTGTGCAGCGGGCGATTCGCGCTAGTTGTCTTCCCGCGAGCTTACATTTAAATACACGTTTACATTGAAGCACGATACGAATTTAGAGTCCTTTATATATTTAGGTACACACTGCACTTTTTAATTAACTTTACAAAGACGTGCTGTCCAGCGCGTGGTGTTCTCATAACTGTGATAAAAATCGTGAATATTTGTTTCACTAAATAAAAAACATGTCGCGTAGAAATGTGAAATGAAACTGCCCTGGCCATTGTTTAGTTTGCCGATTTATACGGCTCGGTTACACTTGCGCCATTTATTGAAGCATTATCGATAAAAGAGTCATAATAGGTTTTATAGGCAGATTTTAATGGCGATATGTAGCGCAAGTAGGTTAAAACTGCACTCAGTAGGTTAACAGAGCATAGGAAATGCAACGTTAACTGTATTTGAATTTTATGTAGTATTGACAATATTATTAAACATAAAATATTTTTACCAATATCACCATAAATATTATTAATATAAATTTCTTGTTACTTAAGTGATTATGTAGTATTTTTTTATTCGTCATCTATTTATATTTTCCAAAATCTTACGCTTACATGTAATTTAAAATTTCGTCATTTTAAGGGTTTAAATAAGATATTATAAGTAAATTTCAAATATAATCCAAAAAAATTGAAGACTACCAGATAGTAGAATAACTTGTAATCTGTATAATTTAAGAAATAATTTCATTAATTACATAATTATATACAGTACATAGACTTTATCAGAAATCAGGTTAAAGATCCATTTTAATAAATTTCATAGTTGAAACAAAACAGTGTCAACAAAATATATAAATGACATTCCATCAAAACGTTTAAATCGAAATCGATTCGCTTATCGAGTTCTGAAAGGATTTTCAATCGAGATCTTTTGATTAGCAATTCAACAACAATGGCCGCCTTATCGCCGTTTATCGGGTTTAATATGCGTAGAAAGTCGCATTGGTTATCAGGGACGCGTTTCGTTTCGTTATCGCACAGGTTGCTGTGGAAATTGTTATTGTGTTTTCTATATGGCCTGTAGAGATTAGCTACATACTCATATAACTAGCTAGTTTGTATTAAAAACAATCCTATTTAAATAAATTATTTCTCTTAGAAGGCGTTTTCAAATAAACTACTTCTGTCATTGAATTTTCTTAAAATAATGAACCTAACAAACTTACGTTTAATATAAAAAAAATGAATAAAAATATTATTTTGCTATAATCCGTCGTATCGTAAAGCTATAGTAAATAATCGTAAAGCTTTACGATTTTGTCGTGGTGACTATCTCCCGACGATGCTCCGGTTACGGGGCGAAACAATTGTTGAGGTTGTGGTGGTGAATGTGTGCTGTGCTTGTGTATTGTTGTGTTATAGGTGGGGTATTATTTTAGAAATTTTGACATTACAATAATGTAACTCATTACACTGTACATTAATCATTCCATATATTTTCTTTTATCGCAGATTATAGCAAAATAAAATTTTCATTAATTTTGTATAATCCTCTGCAATGTAACGCCTAAATCTATAAATTATTTTATATAGGTAAATTATTTAATGCGATATATAGAGCGCAGACGGTGTAATAGCGTCAGAAAAGTCGTTTTCAGGTTTCCAAGACCGGACTATTTGCTTAGAGCTATGTGTAGCACTAGCACGTAGCTATCAGATGTATGATGGGGAGCCAAGAAGGACTAAAATTAAACCTGACAACTCTTCGTCGACAGTCAATCAATCAATGAATCACTCTAGAGAAAGAAAGACTCACTCTAGAGTGGTCTACTTAGCCGGATACCAGACGGTGGGTCGACTTACCTTAGTCGCCTTTTACGACACCTCGGTAAGAAATGAGGCTGGTACTGTTATACTGAGCCGGATACCACACGGTGGGTAAACTTACCTTAGTCGCCGTTAACAACACCTGGGTAAGTAATATATATCCTCCTGCCCTTATCCCACTCTAAGTGGGGTCGGCACAACATGTTATAAACATGCTGTAACATGATTTGGCTGCGTTTTTACGACCGGCCGCCTGCCTGACGTCAACTTACCTTAGTCGTATTTTACGACACCTCGGTAAGAAGGAGGGTGGTCTATTCTACTAAACCGGATACCACACGGTGGGTCAACTTACCTTAGTCGCCTTTTACGACACCTCGGTAAGATGTGAGGGTGGTCTATTCTACTCAGCCGGATAACACACGGCGGGTCGACTTACCTTAGTCGCCTTTTACGACACCTCAGTAAGAAATGAGGGTGGTACTATTCTACCTAGCCGGGTACCACACGGCTAACCTGGGTAAGTAATGAGGGTTGTAAATTTTACTCAGCCGGATTAAATATAGTATCTAATATGTTAGATATTTCTTGTTAACAAATGATTACTATACAAATCACGTCCACTTAAATTGCTTATTTATATATTGATATGTTGATAAAAATTCACGTTAAATTTTATGTATCTTTATATTCTATAATCCATTTTATTACATCAAATGCTTTTATCAGTTGTGTATTGTAAATATATTTAAAAAAATAATTACATCATTATGTAAATTTATATATATAAATGGGATTATAAGTCTAAATTAAGTTATAAGAATAATTTATATAGCACAAATGTAATATAAATTTAAATACTATATTCATGAAATAATCTACATAATACATTTAAATTAATTAAATAAAAATTTACATGGAAAGCATTACCTAAGGGTCAACTACTGTGTGGGAGTATTTACCAATAATCATAAAAAACAGCGCTTTTGAGTTCTTAATTAACCAAAGAGTATTTGGCCAGAGTTTAGCTGACGTTTAGATGATGATTTATCATCGTCATGGTATCATAAATATGAGAAAATATGGTAGGGAAAAATTACCCATACTTAAATTACGAATACCTAATTCATCAAGTCAATTTCTTTTAATCCACCACCTTATCGATCATTATTCTCCCATCACGGCTATAGGTTATTTATATTTACGTAAATAATTTTTGATTAACTTTGTCTTTGGAATGAAGTTGTTTTAATGTTTAATATAAAATAATTTAACTAGCACTGAAAGTACTTATAAATAACATCGCTAGTGTTTCGATTACCAGAACTTTATGCAGTCACCTAACTGCCTCATCATTCTCCTGTCCTTATCCCACTCTAAGTAGGGAAAACACATGTTTTAAACATGCTGTTATATGACTTGGCTAGGTATTTTACGACCAGTTCCGGAATCATCCTGCCTGACTTCAATTTAACTTAGTCGCCTTTTACGCCAGCTCGGTAAGAAATGAGGGTTGTTTATTCTACTCAGCTGGATACTACACGGCGGGTCAACTTACCTTACCTCATGGCGGAGTCACCTACCTGCCTATATACTTAGTTCGAATTCTTTACAGATTTATATAATAAAATTTTGAAACGAAAAATGTTTTACTCAATACGCCCTAATGTATCCGATAAAAATAACAGATATTTTAACGTTATACTTCTACTAATGTAAATGGAACTAAAAAATGTTATCTATCCACAGATGTTATTTAACTTGGAATGCGTTAACCTTCTCTCAGAAGAAATCATGACATAGCGTTAAAGGTTAAAATCCTATGTGACAAAAATATTTTATAATATTTAAATAAGCTATTCATATGCGTGTATGTCTTCGTTAAGCCTTTACTATTTGTATGGCGTCCAAATAGGGACTTTCAAGTAAGCTAAGCTGTTTGACGAGATTCGACCATTGAAGCCAGCGACCTCACACCTCAGCTGATCGGTATCGCCGTTAAACCTTTACGGCCTCTGACGTCACAGAGACTTTTTTCTCCAGTGATTTACAACCAAGCCATAAACCTCGCACAATAACTGTACCGATTGTTTAACAGTTAACCGCAATGTTTAAACCCTTTCTAGGTAACGTTATTGAAGATTTTAAAAACACTTTTTGCTCCAGTTTCAGTTATACAATCTTTTTCCGAGCCAGTTGTTATTATGCAATATGCAAAAAAGGGTTAGAATTGTTTCCGTTGACAAAAGCGTTGCATTACGCATTTTATGATTTTGTTTGAATGCCGTAACTAAAGTAAATGTTAAGGACACATTGATTTACATGTTAAAGGCAATGTTCAGTTTAAAGTAATATTTCTAATTTCATATACCTACGTGCTAAAATTAAAACATTTGAAAGTGGTTGACTAGAAAAAAATCCTGTAATATCTATAAATTTATAAAACCACCGATCACTGACCACGACCCTCAGTAATGAGGGCCCGATTGAAGAAGAAGATCATAAAGCCCCCAAAAGCTCTGCCTGTATGTGATCGAATTTCAAAATCTACTTAACGGATTTTGTCTGGTTTTTACTAAAAGAAAAATTAACAGATTAGATAAGATTAATAGTACATTATGGTTTTATGTAAATTGAAATATGAAATGAAATTGTTAACAATGAAATAGAATAGACCACACTCTTTTTACTAAGGTAAGTTGACCCGCTGCGTGGTATCCGGCTGAGTAGAATAGACCACCCTCATTTCTTACCAAGGTATCGTAAAAGACGACTTAGGTAAGTTGGCCCACCGTGTGGTATCCGACTGAGTAGAATAGACCACCATCTTTCTTAACGAGGTGTCGCAAAAGGCGAATAAGGTAAGTTGACGTCAGGCAGGCGACCGGTCGTAAATACGTATCCAAATCATGTGACAACATGTTTATAACATGTTGTGCGGACCCTACTTAGAGTATGATAAGGGCAGGAGGAGGATGATGAACGTTAATGTTAGTATCCAATAAGTAGCTACAGTGGATCCAACTTTACCTTACATTGAAGTTAGTGTTAAAATAAACCAATAATATTTTGATAATATTTTGAGTAAACTATGAATTATTTGATAAAAAACCGGTACATATATTAAACATATACCTAATATCAATCTTTCTTATATTTGAAATTCAACGACCAATAAAATACCAAATAGAGCCAACATAAGAAAAATATACACGCGTCATCCCTATTGTGACCGACATTTTCGTCTAATTGGCTATAAAATAAAAATATATCGGAAATAATATCAGATAATATTATTTTTGGTGAAATCGGTTTGTGCACTGATTACTTGGGCAGAAATGTATAAGAGACCAGTAAATTGTACAAAAAATACACATCTTTAAACTCAATTTTGGTTTCTTAATTAAATGTATTTTCTTCAAAGCATTATAATTGATCACGTCGACTTCCTGCATTGTGTTCAATTGGGCGCGCTCTATTGGCCTCAGCCCAAATATTTTTTGTAACTAAAAATATGCAGGGAATAGTTGGAGTATAAATCATGAACTCGTTACGATTTATGGGCTCGGTCGAACGCACCGATTGGAGCTTTAATTTTGGGTACGATTTTAGTGTTATGCTTAGCGAATATTTTCTCTTTATTAATTTTAATAATAAGCTAATTATAAGAAATAATAATAATAGTTTTGAATTTATGAAAAAATATTTCTTGATCATACTGAAAATTTACCAGTATATCTATCCTAAATTACTTTTATTAACAAATCAGCGTCGAATCACTTCATTCGAAACTGGTTCATTATGCGAAAATTACAATTTTGATGCGCATTCTATTATAAAGTTTATCTACTCTGATAAACGCAATCAATGTTTGCGTCTTGGCGCTAACATTTGACATTTAAAATTTGGTTTTTATTAATATTGTTTTACGTATTATAGTATGAGAGTAGATAAAGTAGTATATGACACTGTACATAACTTGGTCTTATAACACTCGTGTGATACTATAAAAAAAATCGCCTGCGGCTCGTTTTTTTAAAACACACTCGTGTTATAAGAACCCTTATTATGCAACAGTATCATAATCTACTATTGTAGTTGACTTTTTATCAATTATTTTTGTTTTGCCTTAAAGTGTATTAAATTTTTAATTACATTAACACAAAAAAAAAACAATTTAGCATACATACATATTTAGTAAAAAAAAAACAAATTTTTTTTTGATCGATTGTTTAGGTTTAAATATTTGATAGGACATAAAAATTTGTAATTAGAGGTACTTAATATTGTCTCGTAATAATATCGCCCCATCCGAAGAATAAAGTTCTATATATATGTATACATAGAACATGTTACTTTATTTTTCCGATGGGAAAATATATAAATTGAGAAACCTCCTTTCTCAAATTAAACAAAAGCTCGTGAGGAGCCAGAAATAAGAACCTGTAAAATTGGTTAAGTCAGCATACGTTTATATTTAGTCTGTATAATACATTGAAACGCCTCCGCTTGAGCAATAAAACCTCTTCTAAAACGTCTTCAAGGGCTTTAAGTGGCCATGACCCGTCGCTACAGGATAGTCTGTTGGATATATGAAGTACAAGCAGACTTAAGACAGTAATGACAGTTTGTTCAACTGAACTCCACTGGGATTATTCATAGCGTGATTTGAGCGACCGATATACCGCAGAGAATGAAATGAGATTAAATGATTGAAGCTGTAAAATAAACTTTCTGGAGAAATAGCTTGTGATTGAGGAGAAACGTTATTTGTTGAATGTTGTTTGACATTGCAGCGTTATTTTTCTATTAATTACAAACTCATTGGATTCATCTGGAATAAATAAGAATTTGTTTTATTTATTTAATGGTATCTATATACTAATATTGTAATTTGTAGAGTTAGGCGTTACTTTGCGGAGACCATAACACAAAAGTAATACTTAGTAAAATTCATCATTCTCCTGCCATTATCCCACCCTAAGTAGGGTCGGCACAACATGTTATAAGCATTTTATCACATGATTTGGTAAGGTTTTTAACGATCGGCAGCCTGTCTGACATCAACTTACCTTAGTCGCCTTTTACGACACCTCGGTAAGAAATGAGGGTGGTCTATTCTACTTAGCCGGATACCCCACGGAAAATACTTGCTAAAATTAATTTGTTATAATACGCAATACAGTAGATGAAATAGAAAATATATATAATGCTAAATGTAACTATCAGTTTGCATACCTGTATACGTAGAGGCAAAGCAATTTGCGGAAGCAAATTATCGCGGATTTTAGCAAAATAATTTTGTTATTTCGTGTGTTGGATATTTCGGGTACTAATGAATTTTAAATAAGCATTCCGTGATGAATAACTAAGAAATAGATTTTTTACGTGTGCCTTGGTAGTATCTGAAAAAAAAAATGTCAATACAAAACTAAATATAATTATTAACCGCTTCCTCTTTTGTGTTGCTAAAATAACCTCTGAATGTTTAATCAACTAGGATTAGCCCTAAAAATTAATCCCCATTTTCGTGTTAGTCGCACAGAATAATGTGTTAGATATAGGTTATTATCCGAACCGTATTCCAAAATCGCCTGTATCTGCACTTTAGTTTGGTCGTTGCTGCAATTAAAAATGAGTTTTGTGTTCAAAAGAATAAAGTTGTTTTTGACATGTGCATTGTGGTGTGGGGTAATGGTCTCATTTGGTCGTGCGAGGTGTAACACGGGATATACGAGTAGAGGCGTAACCTAAATGCCTCATATTGGTGCCATGTTTGTACTTTGTTCCTCGTGCTTCCAAAAATTATGTTATTCATGAGTTTTCATACTATGTCCTTCGTTTTTTATGAGTAATTCACTGATATATAGAGAAAGAAGCAGGTAACAAAGAGCTCTGCATTCAAAAACATACATAATTAATTGAAGCTTTTATTTTACTTGACTTCTACGTATGTTTGTATTTGAAGTTAAAGTTGACCCACTTTCCGGTGTCCAATCTTATATTTCACATACTGATCCAGTCCAGATGACAATGCATATTTATGATAAGCATGACCTGATGCTGCTGCCAGGATTGACTCCAGCCGAGAGAACCTCAACGGTTAGGTTACAGTAGGAAGATAAAACATTTTAAAAGCTTTTATACATATTATCGTTTTTGTCTTTACGCAATATTACTGCAGTTATCTTATAAGTATAATATAAAATTATATAAAGTATAAATAAATTCTGCATAAAAGTTACTAATATTACGTAGCCTTCACAAGAACTAACAAATCACTTAAATTCGATTTTAGCACGTGAGCTGTACCTTACATGCCTTAAAATAATGTAATGAATTAATTTCGAATATTCTAGTGAACGAATTATCAAACGCATCAAACAATATTAGTCATATTAAATAATATAAATAAATAAATATATTGAACACTTACACACACGGTCGTCCGTCCCCAAAGTAAGTAACATAATACTTGTTTTATGGCAGACAGATAACTGGTGAATATATATTTATATATAATCTTTAAAAAAAAAGGTAGAAGTATACGCATGTGTTTTGCGATGCTTTCTGATATGAAAATCTATATTTATGTAGGTAAAAAAAATCATCTCTATTCTAAATAAGCAACAAACTTTATTTATTGTATTTTTTTACGTTCCACTACTCTGTTTTACAACCATAATACACATATATTAAAATATAACTATCTTTAACAATTGAAACAAGATGTAAAATTATGTATTATACCTTCATCAATAGATGATACCATAAAAAATGCATCGCTCAGTCCCTTTTTTCCAATAATATTGCGGTTATCGACAGTGAGCGCGAGATAACTGGTCGGCTTGGGTAGCTTCGTATATTGGTCGGCCTATCGTTACACGAGGACGCCATACCTCTATCCGATGGCCGGCCGCCATTGCAGATACGAATAGTTTAACACTACGAGACGACGTCGACACGACTAGCGTACAATTTAATATGTTCCTAATATATTCTAAATTCCAAAATACTGACGGTAACAAAAAGTATATGTAAGTATGATCGGTGGATAATTACTTTATCATTTGACTAAATACCTTTAGCATTCCCTCTAAATCTCGCTATGCAATTGATACAATATTGTGCGGAGCATACGATATATTTATATATCGTAAATATGAGGGTCGCGTTCGATTTCCGCCGAGAGCAAACATTTTCTATAAATGAATTTGTTGGTCTTCGAGTCTGCGTGTATATTTGTATTTAAGTACGTATTTAAAAAAATATATAAGTTTATATTCACCAGTTGTCTGTCACTCATAACACAAGTATAAAGTTACTTAGTTTGGGGACGGACGACCGTGTGTGTAAGTGTCCCATATATTTATTTATTTATTTAAGAGAACACTCCTATATACTGTAGAAAAAATATTATTGTTTCTATTTTCCATAAAAAATCATTGATTTTACAATTAATAAGTTATTATTAATAACAAATCCTTGGCTAGATAATTTTTTATGTTTTTATACTTTAGGTTTAGTATAAATATTTAATCAATTTTTGTACATTAATGTTGTTTCATTTATAACGAAACTATTTCTAAAAATTATCTGGTTAACAACAACTTTACGTAACTAATCGTAGAAAGTAAATATCTCTGGCGACCGAAGCGGGCGATCGACTAATGACGACCCGGAAATTTTGTCAGAAATCTCATTACGTCCCGCCTAAGCTTCAGTTGTTTGGCAAGAATTGAAAGGTCGGGATTATACTCCTTATTTGAGAAACCCCAATAAAATTACAATGTTTAAGATACACATGGATTAAGAAAATCCATAAACTGTTGATGCTTAAATTTAACGAATACTTCCACAATCACAAAAACGTAGGTACAAATTGAAATTAATTAACAAGAAATACGTAAATTATAACCAAATACTTTCAAATAGTATGGCCATTATATTGAAAATGATTATCATTCTGCTGTCCTTATCCCACTGTAATAACAACATGTTATAAACATGTTGTCACTTGTATTTGACTAGGTAATTTACGACCAGCCGCCTGTCTGTCTTCAACTTACCTTAGTCGCCATTTACGTCACCTCGGTAAGAAATTAGGGTGGTTTATTCTACTCAGGTGAATACCACACAGCTTCTATAAATTCTATAGAAAATGATCATTAGTAAAATTATGGAATGACCAACGTAGTAAATTCTTCGAAAACATGACGTAAGTCTTACTTCATCCATTTTGATTTCCTGTAGTGTTTTTTTAAATTTTCAAAATGTTTTGTATCGAGTTATTTCATGATAAAATGTTACATCATAAATATAAATTCAATGACCAACATAAAGTCGAAATATGTAATCACAAATATATATCTTTTGTCGACGGTAATTTTATTTGGGTCACGCACGCTTGTTAAGGATAAGTGCGAACAGATATATGCGGTCATAAAAATTAATGCAATAGCTTTAGATTACTCTTCAAAAAATCCTACTAAATTATTATTATAAATGCGAAAGTTCGTGAGTATGGATGTATGTTTGTCACTCTTTCACGGCGAATCAACTAAGCCAATATCGATGAAATATTGCAATAATTATTCCTTATACACCGGGGTAACATATATGGAAATCCTGTTAATTCTACAGGAATAGAATGACATTGAAAAGCACCATCTATTATCACGTGACAACAGTCCACGCAAACGAAGATATGGCAATAGTATAGTATAATGCTTCGATATTTCGTTTCTTTGCCAATTTTTGGATAACGCTAAAAAAACAGAAGCTATTCCAACATCGATAGACTTGAAAGATTTTAGTGCCAAATAAAGTCTACCAATAAATTTTATGAACAAATATCAAGGACTTGTTTTCCTTCGTAGAAAAGTTTAAGGCAGAGTTACTTTAATCTAGCAAGTGAATAGTCTTCTTACAAGTATAATATTAATATAGTATTGAATATTAAATTACTTTGAATTATAAAATAGTTGTTGCTAAACGATTCTTAATTAACTAAGAATAGATTTTTCAATATACCTATAGCTTTAATATAGACATCCTTCATTCCTCTAGTTAAAAAAAACTAAATTTCAGGGCTTAAAATATTTCGTATTAGGAGCAATAATCATATGAAATTAATAATATTTCCAATACACAGGGTTGTTGCGTATCATACTGGTATTACATTAATAAGAAAAAATGCTTTGGAATATTATACGTGTATAAACAGAACCAGTAGTAGTGTTAACGATTCAAAAGCACTTGTTTACAAGTTTACTTGATTAAAAAAAATTTGAATTTCAATTTATATTGCCCGATAGTTAAGTATTTTATAGGAACAATTTTGTAGTATTATCTTATATTTTGTGTTAATTTCCTGTTAATAATTAAAACTGTATTTTTTTTCTCTTGCATGCAGAAAATGCATAGCCAATTATATCCACATACTAAAGGACGTATAGACGTTGATTCATTCAGTATGTGTCAATTAGCAAGGTCTTACGGAATGTCAAACATGTCGTAAATTAGGCTTCACACAAACACAGTTAATGAGTGCGAGCAAACAGCGATCGAGTGTGAAGAGCCCTTGTAACCAATAAGGGTGATTCGTGTCCCGATTGTTTGAGGAGGGGCGTTATTCGATGTATTTGCTTCGTTAGTATGTCAAACATTAAACGTGTTTCCTTAGCGGATATACATTCTATGCTAAGTATTTATTAGATCGAATATCTTATTTCCTTTATAAGTATGACTAAAGAAAAGACATTTATTTCTAAGCTCATTTAATTCTATTAGATATTCGTTATAATGAACAATATAAAAGTTTAGCTGAAATTAAATATTAGCGGAAGCTTTAATAATCGGAACTATTAGTTTAGAGTTATCCAAAGACAATGAAAGATTCATGACAGGTATTAGATTATGTAAAAAAAAACCTTTTTTATTCTTATTATACTCTTTTTTATTATTAAGGTTCTTAAAGAGATGATGTTAATCTTATAGTTTTATATTTAACTAATCTAGATGTGGGCGTGAAGCAGGGGAAAAGAAGTGATCAGAGAAGAGAAGAAGAAGGGAGAAAAACAAAACTGCCCGATGTTTTGGATACGTCGTTCTATTTGAGAGCCTTGCAAAATGGAACGCTATATTTTGTTTTATAGAAAAATGTAATATACAAAATAGTCTGTACATTTTTAGTTTTACATTTATTTTTATTTGCGTGAAATATTAATTCCATATTTAGTATTACATATTTTGTTACATCAGTCGGTTTATTTAAATGTTCCTAATAGAATCAGTGTGCTTCGTTCTTCGTACTAAAAAAAAAGAATTTAATCCAATGATAATTTTAAATGCGGTAATTTAAATAGATAGTATATAAATTTAAGAGTTTCCATTATTTCAATTTTCACAATGTATAACATATTTAAAAGTTGCAAAATCTTAGAAGTAATAAATTCTCAAGAATAGATGTTTGTTTGTGGAAACAGGAGTATTATTGATGTAACTTTGTGAATTTCAGCAAGAAAACACCGTAAAAATGTTACTCTATATTGGTCGCATGTTATACCAAAAGTTTTAAAAGCTATAAGAGATTCCATTGAAGCTAATGAGAGCTTTAGCTTTGATTAGGTTGCAGTTATTTGATGAAAGCTTCATCATAATCACAAAACAACGAACTTTTTTGTTGCAATTATCAGTGTCCGGGTGTTTAGACTTTACCATCTTCGTCGTATTAGTTTGATATTATGTGCCTCGAAGATTTACTTCAGTCAAGAAGACACATCGGCTTTACGACCCTAGGCACTATCATTTTGGTTTTTTTACGAATCACATCGTTTCTAATATATATTCCATTAGACCTTATAATAGTACTAAAAGTATATATCAATATTATGATCACTAATAATAATTTCCAAAATAAAAAAATGCCCTTACTGTTGTGAATAATTCACAACAGTAAGGGCATTTTTTTATTTTGGAAATGAACTGACAGCGCCCGCGGCTTCGCCCGCGAAGAAATCACAAATGTATCTCACAAAATTGTTCCCGCATAAATCTAGATCCCGCAGGAATTCGAGACTAAAAGGTAGCCTACATATTGCTTCACAGATTCAACTATCTTCCAGTGTAAGATCCATCAAAATCAGTTTATCCGCTCCGGATTTTGTACTATTAACTTAAAATTGACTGATCTCTTAGTAAAACCCGTACAAAAATACTTTCTATCTACGTATAGATTACGTATAGATCTACGTACGTATAGATTTTGAGAAAAACGATGACATACAGACAGACAGATTTTTAGGACTTTGTTTTATATGTATAGATCAGCACGTACTTGGTACTCAATTTTGACAGAGTTTAGGTACCTGTTTTATATAGATATATAGAGGTGTTCTTAAGGATTTTAAAGCTATGTTTCACTAATAAAATATCTATAAACATCATTGGCATCTTATAAGGGACATATAAAATTGTGGAGGCGACAGCATTCGAACCCACGCACCCTAGCGGCCCTCAGAGTATTTTAAGTGAACTGAGAGATAAATTTAAAAATATTTGTTCATAGAGCGTTACGTCTATCAAATCTTGTATTCAGCCTTTCATTTCCTTTTTGTTGCGTAGAGAGCGTTCATTTACATAAATTTACCTATTGTTATTCTCCGGGTCGCCTGTCATCTTGGAGTAGAACGAGACCTCTCAGACTTATTCGTATAGAAAAGGAAATTTGATTCGTCGATACGAAAGGCCGTATCGGAAACGAGTTAAATAACAGAGCAATTCTAGTCCCTTTTGTTTTCTTCGACCTTCGAGGAAAATGATGGAATAAATAACAAGCAAACCTGTATAGAATATTGATGACTCCCTTCACGCCTACTTATTTAAGAGGATATTATTTAGCTATACCTACTCATTTTACTTTATCTCTTAAGTACTTCAATGATAGTATATGAATATTAATTATATATTTGTTACCTAAGTTAATAATAAAAATTCTATCCAAAATAGAATATGCCAGTATATGAAATAATGGTTTTATAATCGACATTGTCTTTATTTTTTAATACAAATGAAAAAAGCAGTAATAGCCCAGCGGTGAGATTATGCTACTCTTTCGTGAAGGTCACAGGTTCAAAACCCCGGGTAGGCACCATTAATTTTTATGTTAATTATTAGTGACCACCATACGCTTTTATCACACTTTTTGGTGAAGGAAATCATCGTAAGAAAACTGCATATTTCTAGAGAATTCTGGAAATATGTGTAACCTAACCAATCCGCATTGGATTTGCGGATGGTTGTTAGCTTCAATTCATATCCCTAAAAAAAGAAGAGAGGTGGTCTTTACCCACCACTGGGATAGTAAGAGGTCGTTAATTTATCCATTTGTCATTAGTTATTTATCTAAAATATTCTCCGCTTATCTAATTTATTGCTCATAAAAATAGATTAAAACCGTGTTAATCATGTAAGTTACTATATCGGGGCAAATTGTTGCCATTTCATGAAGTCGGAGAAGTTCGCATTATTCATTGAAGACGAAACCACGTTCAAACACAATCGCTCAATAACAACCGTATTACGGACAAAACATCGCCGAGTTAATGAAAGACATTTGTATGTAACGGACTTCAGTTTCCTCCGGTGTCTGTGACTATGTATCGATTTATACACAGAATAGCAAGTACGCGTGACCCTGGCGATCGACACGAAAATACGATCGCTATCTTTGCGACTACGTATCAATAATTTATAAATTGATTTGATTTTTGATATCACGTTTTTTTCCATGGATTCAACTTATTAGATATCTACACTAATCTTCCTTCTTTCGATCAATAATAACGCTATAGCTACGAGTAAAGACGGTATCTAAATCTATACTTATTATAAAACAAAGTCCCCAAAAGCTGTCTCTCTGTACGCGATCGATTTTCTCAAAATCTACTGAACGAATTTTGGTACGATTTATACTAAAAGATAGTGTGATTCTTCCGGAAGGTTTAAGTAAATAGTTTAGTACGGTTTTGTATACATTGTTTTAGTTAAGCCGCATGGTTGTAAAAAAATCGCTCTATTTACAACCATGCGGCGCACGCGAGTGCGCCGCGTAAACTAACGGAGACACACTAAAATGATTGAGTATAAAATTGTAGATCTGCAAATATGCTAAAAAAAAGTCCGCAACAGCATGTCTCTATCTCTTATGGTTCGCTCACAGTATCTACTTTTATATTCGATTCGGGAAAAAATTTGTGACACACTGATTTCGAGGGGAAGCCGTTGACACAGCTAGGCGATAATAAAATAAGACAAAGAGGAGCATGAACAGGTTTATTATATAGAAAATGAATCACAATCTCAATAATAATTCAGTGGTCATGAATACATGAAGTAGGTATCTAGACTATCATTCCAGAAGAAACGGCTATCCGTAGAATTAGCCCCGAGAGGTATCCATTTGCATTGAGCTCGCTCAGCTTATCTCCGTTTAATATAAACTAAAGTTGTATTGAAGCAAACAGCAGAAATAATTAAAATGTTTTTGTATTATTATAATATTTATATTCAAGTTAATAATTATTTGTTAAATTAACTATTTTTTATATCTATTAAAAACACTTTATTTAACTCTATGATCTCTATCAGTTTACAAACCACTGGCTCTTGGAGTGTTTTCCCTTTTAATTAAAATGTAATTACTTTTCCAATATAGTGACTTAAGTCTAGTATCGCAGACAGTGTCTGGTTACTATTTTAGCAACAAATATCTAAGGCAAAGCCATTTTGTACTAAGTACGAAACGATATAAAAACTATATACCTAAAGTTAATCTATTTCTATGTTCACTTTTCTAGATTTCAAGCTCTGATGAATTAGAATGATCGGCAGCTGGTTAACAATTCGCAAAAAAGTAACACTTTATAAGACTTCATCATCCTCCTGCCGCAGTGGGTCATTTACCTTAGACGACTTATACGATACCTCGGTAAGAAATGTGGGTGGTCAATTCAACTCAGCCGGATACCACACGGCGGGTCGACTTACCTTAGTCGCCTCTTACGACACCTCAGTAAAAATGTGGTTGGTCTATTTTACTCTGCCGGATACCACACAGCTAAAATAATAATATAATAATATTAAATAACATGCATTAAATAAAATTGAAGATAAAATAATAAACCTTATACACCACGGAAAACTATTCCCGTTTTTCTTTTGGAAATCAGGAAAAAAACACAAATTATATTATTCAGGGTACTTAAACGCTAAAGTGGGCGCAAATTTCGCAGTTATCACTAGTACGTAATATATAGGATAAAATAGAGACAGTATAATGTTGCTGAAAATCATATACAATCAACATAGTTTCTTCAAGCTTATCGATTAATTAAACCTTACATTGTAACAAAATGTAATTGCAAATTACCGCGCAACATGGAATAAAATGGTAAATGATGCCGATGCATTAATTAACGTTAAATATGTGAGCATATAAACTTTTTAATTTTCTGTACTAAATATAACTTGCATATTTGTCTTGCAGATATATTTCAAGTTATTTGGTTAGTAACTAAATAATTTAGTAATTCTTTTTTACATAAATGTGTTTAATAATTTCAAACATCGTTTACAAATTGAGGTTGTAAATCGTTTTTTTTGTCCATAACTTAACACGCTTAACATTGTTTCATTGTTATTTTTATATTTGTATCTACTTGATGAAAATATTAACCACATATTAAGTACGATACGCTTATTATGATAACATCGCGCTTTTAATGATTTTAATGAAATTTTCAGACATTCTTTAACAAAACAATTCTTTAAGCGCGGATTTTAGATAACTAACTAGTCCGGTCTCGCGTTGCTGTGGCTCAGTGTGGTTTCAAATTCCACTCGAAGCGGAACTCAACGGTTAAATATTTACACCGATTCTACACGATTCCGGCTCTACCAAACTACAGGATCATTCACTGGATCATACTAAATATTGACTGAAAATAGAATTAAATTCAGCCGAGCCGTTTTGGAGTCTATAAAGGACTTATTAGGATTAATTAGGTATATTAAGATTTTTTTCAGAATTTACTGTTACAAAATTAATACTATTTACGTGGTCGGTATTTTCAATTATGTGTTTAATCACATAACTTGTGTGAACGTGTAATTGCTATACCGTAACCTAAGTTATCTTTATTGTTAATTAAAAATTTATTTCGGCAATGTGCTGAAGAATTACTTAACTTAATTATAATATAATATGCTTAATTCGATTTAGTTTTATTTTAACAATTTAATATCTACTAATACATAGTACCCGTTGACCGCGCCTTGCTCGGTAATTTTTTAAAAAATAAAAAAAACTTAAAAAAAAATTGGGTACGTGGGCTAGATCCTAGGTATATATATTCATACAAGACTAACTCATTTAAATATTAAAGATTACACGGCCAAACAATTAACTTCAACAGACGTACAGCTTAAATAAATTTCCACCTCTCTTTTTATGTTCCCAATGTTTACGGCAAAAGAGAGATTAAAAATAAAATAACAAAGTATTTAAATTCATGATGATAAATAGCCGAGTTGTATAATCGATTATATCTCTTGACACACTTGAAAATACTGCTACCTACTCGTACATTCAGCAAATTTTTCAATTAAATTTGACAATTTATGAGATAAGTTGAAACAAGTATTACGTAATACACGTTTTCTCAGTACATCTACTTATGATCACGACCTACTCTAATATAGTCTGAGGAATATTCATTTCCAGTATAAAAAGTATTCTTTGTGCTTATCCAGATTATAAACTATCATTATAACATTTAAAAGTGAAAAGTTTCACTTTTATAATATACCGGCTGTGCCGGCAGCTTTACCTGCGTGAAAATCAAAAAGTTTTCCTGCATAAATTCCGACCCCGCGGTAATTTGAGGGTGATGTACTGTTGACCTGAACCTTTCCTTAGAATTATTCTATCATTAGAAAAAACATTACAAAAATCCGTTTAGTAGATTTTGCGAAAATCGATTACATATAGACAGTCACCCTCTAGGGCCTTTGTTTTATATATAATATGTATAGGTAGATAGATGTATGATTGGTAGGTTCTTTGAATTAAGTTAGACTAGTAAATAGTCTAGAAATTATATCTATACTTATAACAAAATTACTTCCGAAAAACAAAAATTCTGAACTTAATTTCGTCACGACAAAATTGACATTCAATAATTTACTGCTAGATTTACTGATCCAAGTTAAGCGAGTTCTGTACTAAAACTCAAATTTTTCCTATTGGCGTTGATAAATCGATGATCTTGTTTATGTTCAATATAAAAAAACTTTTGCTCTATCGTATACGCGGATTGATTCTGAAAAAAATAGGTCAAAGATTTCATAGTGAAATCTCGCAGCGAAAGTACTTTACCATGGATAAATCTTGGAAAGTTTTCGACCTAAACCATTGTGAATAGACACGTAAAACAACGAACAACCATTCATTTAAGGTCTTTTAAGTTACGTCAGCGGCTTATGAATAAAGAGGGTCGCCACTGGAAAAATAACGGAGTTATTCAAAAGAAAAAACTTTTTTACGTAGAAAAAACGACTACTAAGCGATGGATTATCGTCCACCGCCGACAAGAGTTTTGTGGGATTGAGCGGCATAAAACTTAATTCTTATTTAATCTTCCAGACGCAATCCTGGTTCAAACAAAAGAGTTTTGATTTTAACGCTGCAAAATGTGTAAAGTTTATTTTCTTTTAACTTTATAATGTCGAACCAAAACAACAAATAGTAACAAAAAATTACGAAACATATATCAAGCTTATTAATAAGTAACATATAAGCACAAGCTAATTAAAAATTTTTAATACGTAAACGCCATCTAAAATAACTTTTATCTATTATGCGACCCTCAAACATAACGCGCTCGTTTTTTTATTTAAAAATATTAATTTAATTTATTCATTCAAAAAATCACACTTAGTTGGCAGTGATACTTATGCCTTTTAACAATAACAGCATATGATTGAGTTTCCAATATAAGAGTTACTAATTGGCCTTTTTAAAATTTAAAATAGCAAGGAAAACGAAAATGATCACTATTCAATCATGCAAAAAGATCTCATTGTTATTCTAATAGAGGTGACCTTCAATAAGATAAAGGGGAAATTTTGAGTTATCATAGATATTTATTACTAACTAGCAATCGCCAGCGGCTCCGCCCGCGTGGAAAGACTAAAACCGTAATATAGTATTTTGATAACTATAAAAATGGTTAAAGTGGTTTAACTTTCAAAGCTTAATACATATGCTATCGGGGAATTTTATTTAGAACTTTTAGAGGGGAACAATTTTATAATACATGATTTTTGAATAACTTGCACCGTTTACCGTTGAAATTTTGCCGTTTTCGTATTATTTTTTATTGCTGCTCCTCTCTTATTTATCTTAGCGTGATGTTATATAAATGGACTATCTTAAGCACTAAGAATTTTTTAAATCGGTCTGTCATTACTGAGATGAGCGCATTCAAATAATCAAACAAACAAACTCTTCAGCTTTATATTTTAGTATAGATTTTCAGATTCAGAAAATTACTGATCCTAAAAAATATTAATAACTAAGGTGCTGCTACCACCCACACCGAACCCTTTCTACAGGAGTTTTTTTGCAAGAAATAATTTCCGCTCAAAGCGTATAAGTTCTCACGGAATACCAGCGGATGACTTCATAATTATTTTTCACATACAAGTGATTCGTTCCACTACATTAGCGTCCCGAATGTCGGGACTAAATCCCGCCGAGTAACGAGATACCCGTCTCAGCGTGAAATTGTGAATTACCGGGACGCTAGGCAAAATGCTTAAGAACGTCTATAATGTCTTGATAATAGCTTAATATAGTACCAGCCAATCTACATCTTTAATATAACTAAATTTAACAGATTACACAGAATATCGAATTTAAATTTATTGAACCAATACTTTATTAAGATTACAACGGATCTATGATAAAAATATCATACTTTTATCTACAAAAAATTTAGTAGGTTCATTGAATACCGGGTAAAAATGTATTGAATTTCATAAAATAGTCTATGTTTGTGTACTTAAAAGGAAGTAAAAGTTGCGTTGTA
This sequence comes from Morpho helenor, assembly GCA_029227775.1. NCBI lineage: Eukaryota > Metazoa > Arthropoda > Insecta > Lepidoptera > Nymphalidae > Morpho > Morpho helenor. The sequence continues at coordinate 6,906,381 of JARGCU010000020.1, forward strand.
AAATTTATTTATTTCCGTGATATGAAAGAATAATCCATTTTAGTCTCTTTAAGTGTTACATTACCTGTTTTAAGCATTTTTAATAAAATCTGCCTTTTAAGAAGTTTGAGACCAAAAAGTATTTACTTTTTAATTAGACCTTTTCTTCTTCTGGCGGGATGTTTTCCGCACGTAGTAGCATTTTGGCGACAATTATGAGTGCGGGTGAAAATTAATTGAACCTTTAATTGATTCAAAACTTTGGAGATCATAAAATTATAAGTTTTATATACATAATATTCTTACATATTTTAATATTAATATCTACACAAGAATAGTTGCCGGGTCGATGTTCACACAATACGCGTGCAAAGCGTTTCGCTTTGAGCGAGATAATGCCCAAACTCCGTTGCCCTGGAAATTTTGTCGCTCAGATAAAACAGAATGTCTTTACTGCTGTATTATCCCCATCCTTATATTTTGTAGGCTTCATTATCAAGTTAAGCTTTGGCCCTGAGAAAATCCATGGCATTATTACGTAACTAGTCTTAGGTTATTTCAGTTATTGTGTTATAAAAGACCACTGAAGGTTTTTTATTCAGCTAAAGACGTATTGACGCTGTATAACTGAATTTAGCAAAGGTATTTTATTTATTACCTGCATGAATCATAAAATTCCTGTTATATAAGGATCAAAAAGTAATTTAATTAAGTAGATATACGACAACAATAACATTTAATCAGGTTTTAATATTTTTAATTTAATTATTACAAATTCACCATTATTTGACATTGACTAAAATTTCACATATATTTAGCATAGATTATTTAGGTTTATGAAACAAAATTTTAAAGAAAATCACTTTAATTAAAATGTTTTCGCAAGTTTATATGAATGAGAATTTGCTACAGCATCTAATAATTAAAGATAAGATTCTACTGAACTTTAAACCTTAATTGTTAAACCATTGTTTTAGAAAGTGTGGTCATACAGACGAAGGTTCGACAATTTTTACCATTTAATCTAGGATGTTAGGATGGATTTTTTATCTTCATAACGGTACAAGCAAACTTTGTGTTAGCACGTCTTTTAATGTTTAAAAATTTTGCTATTAGAGATATTAGAAAAAAATCAATAAACATGAACTTGTTTTTAACAAATCCTATAAATAAGTAATTTTATAACTATTATATTTAAATTCTCTTAGTATTAATAAATGTTGATAATATATTTTCCACACATATCTTATCTTTGTATTACTATTAATAAAAGGGTTATGTATGATACTACAAATACCTTCAACAAATCTCTACATTACAAATAATCACTTATAATAAAGGCTCAGATATTCCTACAAGTACCTAATATTTTTTCCAATATGAGATCTCACATAAGCTATAATCCTTTATTGAAAACTCAGAATTGCTTCAACGAATTTTGAATCTTTGTTAGTCTGTTGCTGAATACAACTTTATTAATAAGTAAAAAACCTTATCATGTCACTGCGCTTCGTATTTTCGGATAGAAAAGACGTTTATCAAAATTCAATATCTTTATTTGCGTTAGGAAAGGATACTGAGCTCGCTTAATCTCGATGAAACAATGTTGCGTCTCAATTCAAAATGAACTCTAAATAAAGTTTCGTGCTTTAAACTATGGTCGTCGGAATATAAATCTAATGTGTAAGTAATAAGGTTTTAAACAGAATTAAGATTTTTGATTATAAGTTTGTTTGAATCTAAAGGGTTGTACCGTACATTGTAACGCCAGTGAAAAGAACTAATTTGATAGCAAAATTTATAACATGTATTTCCTTCATCTACATTATTATTATTTACGTTTATCCATCGCAACATATCCGTTATAATGACATTTCTTCATACGTTTACAAGACAAATACCTGATTCACAGTTTTATATAGCAACGAGGGAACCACGATATCTTTTACCTAGACACGTTAACTATATGGTAGATAAAAAAAATTAACTCCTACATAGTCAATCGTAAATGTCATTTGTGAAACTAGTAAAAGTAATAGCACAATAGAGTACATCTTTCTTTAATTTCAAGGTTTTTATAAGTATGACTGTTTTTATAAACTGATTTACTTATTATTGACCACAAAAATGTTTGACAAGCGTTAACGACATAAATCAACAGCGCGGGCATGCGCCGCCCCAGTCCAACCCGCTTTCAAAATGGCCGACTCTCTCTGAACAGCTGATCGGCCCTTTTTCTTTTATTTAATTTTGCCCGTATTCTAGCCAGTCAATTTAATATACAATTCAAAATCTTTTCAGACTTTAAGTTAAGCAAATATTATTCCTCCTTCCTTTATTATGATAAAAGTTATATAAACATAATATGTTAAAATATTCATAAGTAAATTGAGTTTAATATGTATAAATGCAAATGGTGGTAATATTTGCCGTTCGGTATATAATCTCTTACTTTTTAAGTAGTACACGGGCTACTGATACAAATGCAATCTGGACTTTTTATTAGGTAGTTTATAATATAAATTGGGCCTTTATTTGTAAACGTTAGTAGGTTAAATTAAAACTTTTAATTACCTCAAAAATTGTAAGACAATTGGTTATACCTATACCAATTTATTTATTCGATGATAATATAAAATATTATCATCAATAGAAGCACTCCAACTTTCAAGTAAATTGTGAACCCTACGCACTAGTAGCTCGTTTCGACGAAAATTTAATAACTCCTTAATCTGTTCAAAAGATAATATTTGACTTCTCCGCGAGTACAAGTTGGTTTATTCCATCTTTATGATTTTAGGTTAAGTTCGCTCCGAAAGGATTAAGGCGGTTCTTAACACAGCGCTTCGGGGCCGAAATAAATTTAACGTTTTGTGAAGATTATAGGGAAAAACTTGTGATGTACGGACCGTTTTAATGTACGCCCTTCTGTTATTTCGGAACAAAGTCCACGAACAGTTACTCGGTGGAGGCACTTTCACTAAAATCGTTTGTAAATTAGTATCATTTAAATATCAAGATTACTTGAAATGAACTTTTAAATATACTTATATTGGTCTATTTTACTCAACCGGATACCACACGTACCTTAGTCGCCTTCTACGACATCTCGGGTAGAAATGAGGGTGATCTACTCTATTCAGCCGGATACCACACGGCGTTAATAAATAACTAGTCATCGTAATCAATAAATTCTTATAGTATCATAAAACGCAATACTAACTGTGGCTTCCCGGCATGAATGTGCACAACTTTGTTGTTTAATTACTGAACAGAATCTAAATCTTTAATTTAATTGGATATCGTGAGATTTTACATCGGCTTCTACTAATTACTAATTATCGTGTACAGTTTTATACTTGTAGCTTACTAATTGCCAAACAAAAACGAAATCAAATAGCGTATAAAGAATGTCTCAATGAAGTCAGTCTGAAGTTGTTTTGAAGACGAAGAATAATAAACTTAAGTCACTTAAACGACTTTGAAGTTTATAAATTACAGCGAGTTGGAAACTTAAATATTTCAAATAGTAACCGTCTAGAAAAACAAACAAATATATATATTATTTGATTGAACAAATTATATAGTATTTGACTTACTAAATTAATTGTAAAGTTCAAAAGACTGAATTAATGTTAACGCCGTGTGGCCTGTTCTATTCGGCTGAATAGAATAGTACCACCCTCATTTCTTACCGAGGTGTCGTAAAAGACGACTTAGGTAAATTGACCCACCGTGTGGTATCCGGTTGAGTAAAATAGACCACTCTCTTTCTTACCGAGTTGTTGTAAAATACGACTAAGGTAAGTTGACGTCAGGCAGGCGGCTGGACGTAAAATACGTAACCAAATTATGTGACAACATAAATATCGAAAGATAGATTCTCTCTTGATAAAAGCAATTGGTAAATGTTTTAGATTTTACTTTTTTATTCACAAGCCGAAAAATATCGTTTATACGAGTACCTATCAAATTCAAAATCAAGTAATAACATAACATATGTAACAATAATTTAATATAAAACATTTTAAGCTTTAGTACTATCTAAAACATTTTTCATATGTGAATAGTAAAACAAAAGTAATAATAAAATTATTTTGCTATAATCCGCGATGAATGATTCATCGCGGATTATAGCAAAATAATTTTATTATTACTTTTGTATTATGGATCTCCGCAAAGTAACGCCTAATTCTATAAATTATTTGAATAGTAAAAAGTAGTGCTGAGGTATTTTCTCTTGTTTCAAAACGGCAGGTTTACTTACATACATACATATTCAATAAAAAAAAAAAACGTTCATTTGCATCTTTATGTAATATTTTCTACGTCGATTTTATTTTATTTCGTCGAGCGCTTTCTGAATGGAAGGTAATTGTAGGCTGCGAAGGGTTCCACTTTGGGGAATAATTGTACAATACAGAGCCTTGGGAGAGCTTAATATAAGGTTATTTCGGGCTTCATCGTTTCCCAGGGCGTCCGTTATGCTTATGTAATGCTGGTCCAAGGACGAAAATTATCCTGGGAACGAGTTTCGTAAAAGCTGCGATGGGAACTAATGAGGCAATGAGTCCCCCAACTTGTTTTGTTAATATAGAGGATATAACTTTAATTTCGTTTATGAGGCAACAATTAATTTTTGATGGTTATGATAAAGAGCGCAAATATTAGGCTAGCTTATTGCATCAGGGGCTTGTTACTTTTTGAAATAATAAAAAATCATTATTTGAATATATGCTTGTTATTCAAATAATGCTTTTTTATCTCTAGTACATTTAATTTGGTACAATTTACAATATATGTTAGTTTAAGACAACATACAAACAGAACAGAATAGAAAAATCATAAAAAGTATAATGAAAAGTATTTTTATAGTGGTAGATTAAAATCTTTTGAACCCAAAGTGTTAAAACGTCTATGCCAATACCATACATTTCATTCATAAATGACTTTTAAATTTGACAGTTTGACCGATTATACAAGAAAAATTATCAGAGTATGTAATATTTGTTTGAAATAGTGACATGAATCAATACTAATGTAAACAATAAAATATCTCTACGTAATTAATTTCTATTATCATAAATCTATATAGATGGTACAGAAATTTTGTTATGTTATAAGTTAATATATATACAACAATTATTAAAACATTTACAAAAAACTTACCTTTTTAATTTCGTATATCTCGAGCTTACACTGCACACCACTGAATAATTTAAAATAATGAAAAGCTCGGACAACGGTCCCGGGGCGTTCCCTTTAAAAATGCACTTCACACGAGTTTTACTACGGCCGTGCAAGTTGGTTGAACGAAAATTTTCTTCTCTTTGTAACGGTCTCATAAAGAAGTTGGCCGCATTTCGGAGATCCATTTTGGAATTCACAACAAGACCCTACCTAAGAGAGTTTATAAAACTAAGCACTGAACTAAGATCAACCCTTAATTAGCCGTGGAAACATTAAGAGCTATCGGTGTTTAACTACGGCAACAAATTTATATGAATTCTTGATGAATAATTAATTACTTTCAAACACAAGACAAAATTTTAGACAATTCTTCACACTACGACCAATCTTGTTGTACTGTAAATTTATTTTCGTCGGCCCACAACCCACGTGGCAAACTAGAAACATATAGCTTATATCAAGTCAGTGTATTTCAAAAAGTTTTGGATAATTGAAAACAACACGTGATGAACCAAAAGTTTATATTATTCGTTTATTTGTTTGTATATTTATAAAGTTAGACATCAATTTTGTTCAATATAGTTCCGTAGCGACACGGAATCTAAAAATGTAAAACTTTAAAGCATAGCTAGCATAGATAAATTCCAATATCGTTATACAATGATTATAAATTATTTTCAAGTAAATTACTTAGATCATTACATAAATGATATACTGATGAACTTGGTCACCGAAATAAATAAAGAACATTATCGGCGAATGTTCAACTAAATAATATTTAGTTGTGTGTATGTTAATTATGTATTTACCACTGTGTTTTGCATTACTCGTATGTTGAAAATCCATATATACCTTAGGTATTTAAATATTTTTCCAATACACTCGCAACAAATAACAGTTTCAACACTTAAATTGTTACAGAAAAGCTAATTTATTCTAATTAGTGAGGCGTGACGTCTCAAATGTATTATAGGAAGGATCGTTCCTTTCTTCGGGATTTCAAAAAAGAGGAAATATACTGTTGCCGGGTTTATAGTGTCATCTGCTTCGAATTGAGGGTTGATTACAAAATTAGTATAATTTTTCCATTTTCAAAGTAGTATTCTTCACGGAATACCTATAGTATAATTAATGACATTAAGATGATTTAGCAATTAGCTAAAAATTTTTTTGTAATAACATTTATTTTGCCCTTAGGTATATACTTTTTTTACAGAGAATTTAATAATATTATAGGTTTTATTTTTTTTTAAATGTTTCTTCTTGTCTTCTTATTCTTTTATTGTACAAGCCAATTTTTATAAATGACAAAAATATTAATATCCATTTATTTATTTATTATTTTATTAATCATCGAGTACATATTATTATTTAATTCATTATTAGCTAAAAGCTTAACGCATAGTAGTTTATTGTATAATAAATCACTTCAAATGTTTTTTTATTATCTCAATGAAATACTAATTTTAATTATTTTTATGCATTATTTATTTATTCGTGTTTTAAATACCCATGAAAATAATTTTGACTTCTTTATATTCTTATAATCTATATTATATCAGTGGTTTTGTAACAGATCAATATTTTACTATCAAATCTTTGTTTTTATCATATATTTACATGTTTATTTACTTGAATTCATAATGTATAAATCAATTTATTAGCAACTACATCAAAAGGTTTTTACTTATTTTGATTTACTTAACAGTGAAAATGGATATTAAAAGTCTAATAACTATCGTCTAGTCATAAGTCAAGAATATTTAGCATCCAGTTTTAGGTAACTTTGACCTTAGTTAAGTGCTTATTTTTCAAAAATTCAAATAAGACAGAGATTTTGGTTAGGTTACGACCCCAATGAAAATTTATTACCGCTTATAAGAACAAGGTACAGCAATATTCTAGATAGTTGTGGATATGCCTAAATATACTGAACCTATATATAATAAACGCTGCGAAAATTAAAATAATGTATATATGTAATAAACTATTGTAATTTAATACATTTTAAATATAAAATGGATATGTGTATCACAAAGTAAACATACAAAGTATTTTTAATAAGTCGTTTTGTGTCACAGACTATTAAATTATACGAAAACATTAGAGACATCTCATTAAACACAACGGCATTTTAATGTAAAGTAAACTGCAAATTGGAAGATCTCTTTTGGTGGTGACATTACTTTTGCATAATCAGCTCCGAACCGCACTTTCGATGCAAATGTAAAGCTGCTTCCATAAATGAATTTAAAGAAACGAGACCCCTGCGGGAGTTCATTGGTTTATTTTTAGAAGCGACATTCGCTTGTATATTTACTTAAGGTCCATATTTACATGTACATGTAGAAACACCCACGTATTTTAATATATTAATGCCAATCTCATAGTTCTTCGTCCGTGTTGGTTGAGTAACATATATTCTTTTGAAATATGTAGCTAATAATGTTTTGGGAAAGTCGTATAATAAACTATTGTCCAAGACTTATCAATAATTTACTTGTTAATTGACTTATAATAAATAAAATATTTAAATAACACAATAATAGTACTTGATTACGTGAAAACATGTAAAATATTGTTATTTATTAAGAAATTTCGAACCTCTTTAATAATAACTCTTCTTCCTGCCCTTATCCCACTCTAAGTGGGGTCGGCACAACATGTTATAAACATGCTGTCACATGATTTGGCTGCGTTTTTACGACCGGCCGCCTGCCTGACGTCAACTTACCTCAGTCGTATTTTACGACACCTCGGTAAGAGAGAGGGTGGTCTATTCTACTAAACCGGATACCACACGGTGGGTCAACTTACCTTAGTCGCCTTTTACGACACCTCGGTAAGAAATGAGGTTGGTCTATTCTACTCCACCGGATACCACACGGCGGGTCGACTTACCTTAGTCGCCTTTTACGACACCTCGGTAAGAAATGAGGGTGGTACTATTCTATTCAGCCGGATACCACACGGCGGAACCTCTTTAATAATAACATAAATAATAATATCTAATACTATAATAATTTTATTAAGGGTTCGCCACAGAAAGGACGTAAAGTTAGTATTTAAGTATTATTAAATAATATACCTTTTGATGTAAAACTAAGAGACATGATGCGGCTTTAATTTTGTAAGTTATATCTAATTTCTCTCTAAATCTTTTAATCAACTATTTTTTTAGGTTTAGACGGCTTTCCTTAAAAACATAATAAATACACATAAAGCATAATCAAGAAAAATTATACTCTGGACCTCTTGGATTAATCATATGGAAATCATAGTTAATATAAATGAAATAATAAATGGATCAAACATACTTCACGCTGTGTAAATTATAAACCGTTACCTTAGTACCTTCATCAGCAAATATGCTCCATTTAAATGTACTTAGTACCAGTGTGTGTATTTAGTAAAAATTAAAATATGATAAGATAAGCATGTATTTATAATAAAACGATATAATGCGCCAAGTGTTAGGACGATTTAAAAAAGAATCCTATTAATCTAAAGATAAACAACTTTAAACTAAAACAAACCGACAAATAAGAACAGCTACTTTATACCTTTATCTCTATTTGACCATAAATAAACGTTCGCTATCTCACTTTATTCAAATGACTTAACTAATACGTAAATTATAAGGTGATCTGAATTCAAAACCAATGTAAGTTTAAATCATTCATGAGATGGCTATTGACGTAGAAAAACATTTTATTTCTGATTGTAACTTTGGAGGCTAGTCGCCAGTTTTATATTTATTCTCCACGTTTACACTTTTTTATAACTTCATTACATCATTTTATTTGTTCTTTATTTCGGGTACTAATACGTAAGGTTAAAAGTATACATAGCTGAACAAGATATAAAACAGACAGAGTTGGCAGAGCAAAATATTTTCCTTTATTTAATATAACTCTCATACACCTGATATCAAATAAGGCAAGAGAGCTTGCAGGCGTCGACAGCCAATGATATACGCTGAGCAAACGCGGGCTGACTTACAACTATTGGCATGGCCGCCTGATGCGTGGTCTATGCTACGAGCGAAAATATATTTTGTTTTGTATAAAAGTATATTTTTTATATTTAAAATAAAAAATGCTAGTTACGTTATCACCTCATTCAGAAATTATCAGAATTTATATAATATCATATATCAGAATTTATATAATAAATATTGTATTTTAAGTATGTGGAGTTTAATCTTTATTAAATATATCCAATTTTTTTTAAGTAATAAATTATCATTACAAAATTGTCTCACATAAACTCGGATACGACTGAATTGCTTCATTAAGCTGAGCTTAATAAGAATTCACGTAAGCTCTTCTTCATATATTTTTAAGTAAAAAAAAATCACAGCATTAAAGGTATTCTATTTCATATAAATACTTTTAAAAGTTTAATATTATCAGTCTGGAATTTCAATATTATAAAAAAATATATATATCAGGGCCAGTTTAGATCTTAAAATACTACTTAATTGCCAGGGATATTGTATTACGTGATATTAAACTAAAAAAAATGCTAAATTAAAATGAATTTTTATATTGTAATTAGATACGCTGAATGTATTAAGGACCATTTGTTAATAATATATCGATCTATCTTTTGAGGTTGTAATGCAGACATCGCAAATTATTTTAAATTTTTATATTTTATTGTATCTTGTGCAGTGTATCTTCTATTAATCAATATAAATCAATATAATATAACTTTAAATTTAAGCCTAAATGATATTTTAATATGAATCGTTATAGAATTTATGTAAAAGTTTTAATAAATTATTTAACTCAGAATACGTCTGTAAAAAGAATACATGAAATTACGTTTGTCAAAATATAGATCCGCTCATATCGTGTGAAATACACCAAAGTAATTCACCTTTTCATACGTGGAACTTTTACGTAAGCTCCACTGCATTACGCTGGGAGAAAATTTATATTGGAGGTTTGAATATAAGCCTATACATATACCTACGCTGGTGTTTTCATCTATAAAGAGATACAGCGCAATTCTAAAAGATTAAATGTAATTACAAATTAAATACAGTTCTCAAATTCAATAGCACTTTATTTCTGATTTAATTATAATGGACAAATATGTAACTTCATTAATATTTTTTTTTTGTTATAATATATGTATGATTAATGTTTTAGAAATTTATTTCATATCTGAATAGTCTGAACTAATTTCTAATAAATTATTCAATTTTCTATATAACCGAGAGAATTCTGCTCTATTAGTTTCATTTTAGGGATATTTGAGTTGTTTAGAAGCATTTATAAACGTTAATCAAATAATTTCTAGAATAAGGCGTTACTTTGCGGAGAGTCATAATAAAAAAGTAATAATAAAATTATTTTGCTATAATCCGCGATGAAGTAAAGAAGAAGTAGTTACTTAAACGTTAATCATTTTAATCACATAGTTAAGTTTCAAACAAATATTTTAATACATAACATTGTAACGGCCTAGCTTATTAGACAAATCGTCGCGATGTCTGTTTGTAAGAAAATTGATTAAGAAAATACTTTGTGCGTTACTACGCAGCATCTACTACTCTGTAGAGAGAAGGGGCAGTGCGTCGCCGCCGCCAATCTAAATAATTGACGGGCTTCACCGTCCGCTTCGCAATTTCTTTCGAGACAGAAAATGAATTGAGTCGGCTTGAACAAAAAGAATTATGCCAAAAAATACGTTAAATAACATATAAATTTAATTTATACAACCCATATTCTCCAACAATTTAAAATAATATAATTTTTTTAACCGTTTACACAGCAAACCAAAACGTTATTAATCGTCTATCCATACTGTAATAGCGTGATATTTGTTAATTATATTGATTTCAAAAATTTTAAGAATGCCTCTACCTCGAATGTACTGATAGTCGCATTATAAAAAATATATATAAGAAAATCTTTAATACTTACTACAGTGCAAAACACAATAATAATAGCATCCAAATATTTAAGAAAACATTTATTATATAACATCATTTTTTCGCTACCTATTCTTTCTATATATTTCGAGCTCTACGTCTTTCGTTTAAAGTATATAAAAGTAAAGGGTGAAAGCAAGAAGTAAAAAAACGCAAAAAGTATTATTAGTCTCTTACCGAAATGGAATTGGATCATTCTGAGGCGAAACTTTCGGAGAAAATTCGTTTGCATCTACGCTTTACTTAGCTCTGGTCTACCATCATACTTTTACGTTTAGCTACCATTTAAGGGAATTTCAGGGAATGGAATAAAATAATATTTCATGCTACGTTATTTTCGCCTTATTTTTCTTGGAAGTCTGAGTTAAAACTCTGTAAAAACATTTTTACTACGCTGAATGTTGGTCGATAAGATGTATGATTTTTTGAAAACTAGTTGTGCTTGCGGTTTTGCCCGCGTGTTACTGAAATTTTGAACATAAAAGTAATTATTGTGAATTAACCATAAGAGATAGTGCAGGTTTTTTGTAGTATTTTTGTAGATCTACAACTTTCTAGTACATTAGTCTAGTGTATCTCTGCTGGTTAACGCGGTGCACGTGACTAAAGCTCCCAGCAGGCGATTTTTTTTTAAACCGTCACCAAATGACCTCAACATTTTTTACATAAAACCGTAATATACTATTCTAAACCTGAAAATTTGTACTACCTTTTAGTAAAAACTGTACAAAAATCCTTTAAGTAGATTTTGAAAAAATTAAATTCATACAGACAGACAGTTTTTGGGGCCTTTGTTTAATAATTAGAATAGATAGGTAAAGATATAGAAATGCTTTATAATAAATTCACTACACAAACACCAAAGACATAAGGTTAAGGAATATGGTTGTAAATTACACAAAAACACCGATTGCTATTTTAATATATCGTCTACATTTGATTTCTTTAATAACGTTATAGTTTGGTTATTGGTTTCAAATCAAATTAGTTTCAGAATTTTGTATGGCAGCTGATATAAACCAATTTATATTTCTACCCCCATTGTACAGAATTGAAGGTAGACGGCCAATAATTTAGCCATTTCCCATAATATATAAATCGAGCTGTCAAAATTGGATTATTAAGATTTTATATTTATGATGCGTCACTTTGAGCTCGCCGCTAAAAAAGATAACTTAAGAGCGAAATAATAGTGGTGGGGTCAGGCTTCATTGTAAAGCCATTCCGAGGGAGAAGTTACGGCCGTGACAGGTGTGATGTCGAATTAACTTATGTAAAGTCGTTTTTTATTCAAAACCGACTGGTTAATGAGACTGGGGGATCTTCATTATGAAATCGTAATACTTTGCGTAAACTTAATAATGGTATTTTTATGTAAAATTTTCAGCTTAGCCGTGTGGTATCCGGCTGAATAGAATAGTACCATCCTGGTTTCTTACCGAGGTGTCGTAAAATGCGACTAAGTTAAGTTGACCCGCCGTGTGGTATCTGGCTGAGTGGAATAGATCAACCTCCTTTTTACCGAGTTGTCGTAAAAGGCGACTAAAGAAAGTCGATTCACCGTGTGGTATCCGGTTTAGTAGAATAGACCACCCTCTTTCTTACCGAGGTGTCGTAAAATACGAATGAGGTAAATTGACGTCAGGCAGGCGGCCGGTCGTAAAAACGCAGCCAAATCATGTAACAACATGCTTATAACATGATGTGCCGACCCCACTTAGAGTGGGATAAGGGCAGGAAGATGAAGATGTAAAATTTTCAGCTCTGTTTAGTTGAGATTTTTATTTACGAACATGAATAAATATTTTCCTACTTTTCTTCACAACTGTAAAGTAGTAGCAACTAGAAATCCAACCAACCTGCACGTCACTTAAGTTTATTAACACGAAGCACTTTGTGGGTACCTGTAACAAAGATATAAGTTGTAATTTGCATTTGAAATTCGATACTAAAATAAACAAGCCCAAAGCACGTTCAGTTATTTTGATTGGACATTTATCTTGTTCTTTATCTGATAGGGCGTTGACCTCGCGTCAATGTGAATGTGATATGGAGAGGAAATTACGAGACAAGTTGTAGTTTGACAGTGGTCATGTAATCAATAAGATTTCTACGTAGACAGCATGTTTTATCAATTTATATTTTATGTTTGCAGTAACTCATGAATTCTTCAACGGAGCCTTCAGTTCTCCGGGTCGCGGGTTCGAGTCGCCTCGAGAGCCAATTTTCTAAATACAATTTGTTCGTAATTCGATTCTGGGTTAATATGTGTGTGTTAAAAATGATATATTTACCAATTGTCTATCACTCTTAATACATAAATTAAATTACTTAATTTGGTGACGTATTGTCTTATAAAAAAAAGAATATATGCAAAATCCATTATCCTCATGCCCCTATCCGTCTCTAAGTGGGGTCGGAACAACATATAAACTTGTTGTAACATGATTTGACTACGTATTTTACGACCGGCCGCCTACCTGACGTCAACTTACCTTAGTCATATTTTACGACATCTCGGTAAGAAAGACGGTAGTCTATTCTACTCAACCGGACACCACACGGTGGGTCAACTTACATTAGTCCCCTTTTACGACATCTCGGTAAGAAAGAAGGTGCTCTATTCTACTCAGCCGGATATCACCCGCTGTGTTAACTTACCTTAGTCGCCTACGACACCTCGGTAAGAAATGAGGGTGGTACTTTTCTATTCAGCCGAATACCACACGGCGTATAAAAATCAAGAATATATGCACAAACATTAGTCAATTTTATGTCACTCTATCGCACTAATGGTTTGCAGCCCGTAATACCTAGGGCCGTTGCCTAGTGTAAGCTATAAAAATTAATTGAACCGCTCGAGAATGTCATCGCAACGATAAAATTACAATTCACGAAGGCGCCAGATGCACAGCATTTTATTGCGAGGAGCAAATTGAAACCGCCACCGTTACAGACAATTGTTTCAAAGTTATTGTTTTTCTATTAAAACTGAATAGCAATTTTTCCGCGACATCTAAATAAGTAATTTATTCATAAAAGACTATATATTATATATAAGTTGTATATATTATACTTTGAGTTTGTTTAAAACAGTCGGTTACGAAACATTCAAATTATATAAATAAAATTACTTATAAAAAGGAGCATATTATTTAATTTAAAATCTTGAAAGTTGCAAACTGTGTTCGTTTAAATTAAAACAATGTTGAACAAATGTAAATAAATCGGTAATGACTAAATACTAACAATAATACGATAAAAATTAAAAACAATAAAATCCCTTTAATACTTATTTGAGTGCAACATAAGTATAACGGAAAAGACCTAACCAGTGATACCCTTTAAAAATAATTGGCTTGAAAATAATATATATGAAAAACAAGTACCTATACCTACATGAAATCGGTATACGGGCGTATTAAGCGTATTGGTTTTATTTACATAATACACTGTACCACCACGAAATAGGAATACAAACATTTATATTAGAACTTAAAACAAAAATATTGCATATTACAAAAGGCGGTCTTATGTTTACTAACGATTTTTTCTACTTAATTCAAAGTTTCTTTGGAAAACTGTAAAATTAAAAGTAGATAAGGAGTCATTATAATTACATCTACATAATAGACAATAATATAATACATATTTTAAACAATATTAAAATGTACATATGTATACATAACATATAAATTGTTTATAGGTATCATGTTATGACGACCCCATTTAGAGTGGGATAAGGGCAGGTGGATGATGATATATGACATATAAATAAACTATTTAAAATATATCTTCACCTTATTAGGAAAATGCCTATCAGAATTCCTTACATGGTTTTTAAAACATTCCTTAGCTTATCGCTATTATCAGACTTATACTTAGTATCTTCTAGTTCAAATATTAAGTAAATGATAAGCATTATTAATACCAGTCGTATATTGTAAATAACAAGCATATTCAAACAATTTATATATTATATTTATAACAAGTATCTCTAAACATAAACTGTTACCTAACATATGTAATGTCTATACATATAAATATAACTCATTCCTTCTCAAGTCGTTCGCCCACTTGGCTCCATACTACTTCAATCAACATCCGTTTAAATGCATTTAAAAAGTTGGCGATAAAATGAAAGAAGTGCTCACTCACCTTAAATCGAGACTAGACAAGAATAAAAGGAACACGGATAATTTCCTATTAATAAAATATAAAAGAACAAATTTTTGTATAATACGTTTAACAAATACCTTAAATAAAACAAAAAAAATTGTTTGAGTTTTTCGTGTCACTGACTTACGCCAAAAAGTTTCTCGTTAATAGAGACTAATAAAGACTAAATACCCAATTTAAGTCTTGTAAAAAGTATATAAAATGAAACTATGTTAATGGAATAAGATCTATATAGAAGTTTATCACTTTTATCTATTTATTTTTTAATTTAAATTCACTTTAGGAGAATGGAATGCACTTACTCCATATTTGGTCATTTTATAACAGCTGTTCGATCACTAGTATAAATAAAGATATCAGACTTTTAGTATTATTAATATGAGATGATGATGAACATCTTGTAAGGAAGTATTTATTGATTAAGTGAATGTTAAAGCAAAAATATACAAGGTTATGTATAGTGTATGGCCAACAGCAAATACCTTATCTAACGCTAGGCAATGAACGGTTTTCGATATGTCGTTTGCGATATAATGATATTGATGTAACATGGAGCAACAGAATCTATGGATCTATGGATAGGATATCATCTTGATATGAAAAGAACATAACTAATGATTTGCGAATATTTATGTTGCAGTGTCACGATAATTAATGAATATGGAATTCACCTAACTGAGATTTTAATAATTTAATTTTAAAAAATGTATAGAGACGGAATATAAGATCCCTGGTCAAAAGCTCGGTCTTTCTTCGCGACGAAGGATAATGAAACCTAAATACATCACCGTTTATGCTAGGACCATAAACAAGACAAACCCGGGTTTACTAGTAACTTAATAAGGAGAAAACATTTTACCATTTCTTAAAAATCTACTGTAATCCTTACACAACTTAAATTCAGAATTGCCAACTTGCATTATGATACCAGAGTTCCGTATCGGTTACTAATTAAGGTAATTTGTAACGTTATCAAATTACCGGTATGGCGGACACATAACGGGAATTAAATACTAAGAAAAAAGTACTGTTAAACATAAAATCTTTTAAACTTTAGAAACGGAATCGTTAAGTATATACCTACTTAATTTTACGAAGCATTACAACGTTCCTCGTCTTAATTCTTTAGATTAAGCTATGTGTGAGGTCTTCAGCGGTAGAAATTCATTTAATTCAGATAAATATTACGAAATAAAATAACTGAATACGAATGCCATAACATCAGTATAGGCGTAACGACGAACAATCTGCCGCTTATGAGAATAGGCTAGATATTATCTGAAACATAGAAAGACTGCTATGGATAAGGCTTTAGAATCTATACATTATTGATAGTTAACATTATTTTATTTTCATCTTCTTTGACTTACACATATTTTCTCACACTATATAGCATTAATGACGCAGAACTTTACATCTAACCTCTTCACTTTTCCAAGGATCTACTGGAAATATAATTGAAATATAATTAACGGTTAGAATAACAGAATTCAATTAATAGAATGGCTATCATCAGCATCATCATCATCATCATCTTCCTGCCCTTATTCCACTCTAAGTGGGGTCGGCACAGCATGTTGTCACATGATTTGGCTGCGTTTTTACGACCGACCGCCTGCCTACGTCAACTTACCTCAGTCGTATTTTACAAAACTTTGGTAAGAAAGAGGGTGATCTATTCTACTAAACCGGATACCACACGGCGGGTCGACTTACCTTAGTCGCCTTTTACGACACCTCGGTAAGAAATGAGGTTGGTCTATTCTACTCAGCTGGATACCACACGGCGGGTCGACTTACCTTAGTCGCCTTTAACGACACCTCGGTAAGAAATGAGGGTGGTATTATTCTATTCAGCCGGATACCACACGGCGTAATTAATAGAATTGCTATATGTTTCAAAATAGTTATAATATGCACCTAGTAAAAAATAAATTTTAAACAAATAAGGGTCAAATACCTAAAGACCCCTTTTTAATGACATACATTATACATATGAAAATAGATATAAAGTTTATTTAACTGTAATAATTTTATGCATGTACCCAATTATTTTTATAAATGCATAATAGTGGTATCTAATGTTAAAAATACTTTTGAATCAAATATATTGTAAGAAAACAGTCAGAATTCTATTTATATTTGATGAATACAGAACGTCTAAAAATTTTTAAATAAAGATTATCCACATATTTCAAACGAATGTTAATCGCCAATTTAAATAATGCCGTCTGATAAAAATAACTACTATAAATACTAAAAGTATTTGAATGTGTAGGATATTTAAAAATAAACCAAGACGTTTGTATGAATCAATAGTCTAATAAATACGTCAAGCTACTGTCTAGTAACTGTATGCCGTAGGTGTTTGATTACATAATTAGGATTCTTATTCGACTGTAACTAATAATGACTGAAATAAATAAACACAATTTTTAGTTCCCTCACTTATTTGGCTTTTCCCTTTCTGGAAAACGTGAGAAAATTCACGCTCTTTTCGTACGGTAGATATTTTTATATCAGTTCCATTTTCTTATAAAAATATTATAATCATAGCCTATGTTTCTGGGTTTCCGATCGACAAATTCCCAATACGCTCACGTATCTTATCTAGGGATATTACTACTAGGCTCAAAATCAATGCAGTAGAAGATGGAGGTATCTACAGATGGTTTGCAATAACAATAATGCGGAACAGAGCCGGGCGACCTGCCAGAGTCCTATCGATCCAAAGTACTATCTTACCAACATAAGAAGATCCCCCAAATTATCTATATCCACCCCAAAACATATTTCCCTCCTAGAACAAGAGGAGGGCGCGGTATTTCATCTCGTATTGGACGATTCTTCAAGTAGGTCAGAGGGAAAATTTACAAACACTACTGCCACGAATGTTGATTTTTTTAAATAAACCAAATGTTTTCCGGGTCAATGCAAATGAGATTGTTTATCTGGTGTAAGGTTCAGTGAGAGAAAAAAAGAAAACATCAAATTATTTATTGATGCGTTTAAAGTAAGATGTGCCTTTAGTTATATAATCCTGCTGTTTGAAATAATGATTTGTATACAAACGAAAGCAGGAAACTTAAAATATCATCAACAATAAAGGATATTTGTCAAGAATTTTTAACGGTCATATCATCGGTAGCTTGTTTCATGAAGTTGATGATAAAATTTATTAAACTTTCATAGTGAATTTAATTAATTTAATTAAATTAAAAACTTTTCTGTCTTTACTTACTTAAAAAAAATGTCTCTATAAAATAGACCTTTTTGATAAATAAGATTAAGTTCTACCTACGAAAAATATATTGTATTTGTTCAAGACCAATATACAAAAAGCGTTAATAAGTATTATATTTTGCTCACACAGCTTAATTTCGTTAAAACCGAAAAGAAACAATATGCCAAGAATTCTTAAAATACTTCAGTCCTTTCTACAGACTTGGGTCGACGATTTACCGCACTTTAGATAAAATATGTAAAGGTCACCTGAGTTAGGTGACTTTACCCGAATTGAAGAGGCTTAAGCGATTGGAATTCTTTCCTTAAGTGTACCTTTTTGTTAAGTGTTCGTTTCTGGAGATACTTTATATGTATTTTAGGTTCTAAGTATCTTCGATTTCGAGACCGCGATGTAATTTAGGAACTGATATTATATCCCTCGACAGTTTAATATATCGCCCCATCCGAAGAATAAAGTTACATGTTACATGTTTATACATGGAACATGTAACTTTATTCTACTGATGGGGCGATATGTGATTTTGAAACCTAACAGTTCGGTATATTATAATGATAAAAAATAAAGTATTTTTTCTGGCACAAAAATATTTGTCTGTCATAAAAGCAACAGCTACGAGTTTACTGGTATTTTTCACGAAAGCACAATAAATACGACTCTACTCATGTTTTTCGTGATATCATCAGCGTAACTCAAATAAATCTAAGATAAAAGATACTATTAGTGTCAGTTTGTGTTGTAATACCCTATATACATGACAGGTTAAAAATGAAATACAAAGTGCTATTGGAAAATTTTGTTCGAATACTAAAAATCGAAAAAAATATTTATAATATAACAACTTAATATTTTCAACTAATTGTATCAACCTATGTTATTAACCTATTTTTATACCTATTTTATAAAAATAAAAACTTTAGCACCTAAAACATACTTATAACTTTTAATAGTATTTAAGCAGTATTTAAATTTATATGTATCCGATATCTTATTATTGCTTACCGGACTAGGAAAAAAAATACTGAAAAAATTCTCGGTGTCTAATTAAGCTGAAATTTTACATACTGGTCCAGTCCCGAAGACAATGCATGTTTATGATAAGCATGACCTGATGCTGTGGCCAGGATTGACTACGGATGAGGGAAATTCTCAAAGTAACAGTCTACTGTTACTTTGAGAGACATGACAAGAAAGCTGTGAATGTTTGTATATAAATTAGTAATTTATTGTTATGATTGCTGTTGGTATATCTTTCAAAATAAAAAATAAAAAAAAAACAAAATAAAAAATATAAAGACATGCTGTAACTAATTGTAAAAATAAAATACATAGGAAAAAATGTAAAAAGTTAAAAAGTAAAAATGTAATATATGAATTTAGCTATTCCAAAGATAGCGGGCAATATTCATGATATAGGGAAAGGGGAATTGTTTTACTCCAAATTTAACGCATGTGGGCCACGGACAGTAATGAATGAATCGAAACTACTGGATCGATTTTAATTATTTTTTTCACTGAGTGACATGGGATATATATTTTATACCCGTGCAAAGCCGGAGCGGGCCGCTAGTATTTATATATTGGGTTTGATTTGTTGTTATGGTTATGTGTTTATAAAAAAATATAATACAGTAGTGATCATGCAAAACATAGTTTCTGTTGACCGCTAAACCATTTGCGCCAACGCGCAAAACTTTCTTGGCAAATTAACAGAAACCATTTACAGTACTTACCACGTTACTAGGATGTAATTAGAGTTTTTTTAGATGAAAACTTTACGGGAACGAAGAGAATTACGATTCTAAGTGTCCGACGGCACGCGAGCTTTCGTGTCCGACGGTGCCCGCCCTCTCCACATAAACTTGCTGGCAAATGTAGGCCTACGATGGTATATTGAGGTAATATTGATGTTGTACAGTTTCATGTGAATTGGCATGTTTGAATATATTTTCTTGGTTATTTCCAGCAGCAAGTTGTAAAACACGTCTGCGTTGTATCTATATACGTGTTTTAGGACTGGCCGTAGGATGGATATATGTTAGTAAGCTGCCAAGAACAACATGGATAGTAATAATTTATATTATAGCACTGAGCCTTCAGCTGGTATCTATCTATATATCTATATCTAATAAATAGTAATGAAATATATTGTTACAACATGTTTCTAATACAACCTCCTTCATAGTTGGTCATTAATATGAAAAAACATTGTGGCCGTCAGTATGTGTCAATGAGTTGTTGTTGAAAAAGAGTAAGTCAGTTGACTTTGGGCTAATTGCTTTTTATTTATTGGAAAAGTGTTAAGTAGAAATATCGTTGTTTTTATAATATTGCTGTAGTTAAAACCAATATTGCTGTTTAAAGAAATTGTACTATAATTTTCGTTACACTACATTACTAAATTACATTATATACTAGCTGCGCCCCGCGGTGCTACTCGCAGGTAATAGGCAGTAAATACGTATTAACAGTAATATGCATATGTAGATTGTAGAATAGAAAAACGAGTATTTTTGAAATTTCTAATATCCTGATAATCTTTTTTTTAAATATTATAACAAAAGAAAAAAATATTGCAAAATTGTTTCATTCGTACACGCGTGATAAACAAAGGAAATAGAGTTTTTTTTAATTATTGTATTTACATCTTACTAACATTGTTATGCGTAAAAAATATATAATTATCATTGTATTATATAAGATTTATATTTCCGTGGTACTTAGTAACTTAACAATAGATTTGATGCTATAAAGGGTTTTTTAACTGCGATTACAAAACTTTATCTATACAACCTTCGTTTCCTTCAAAAATCATTCGGTTTAAAATATGTACATGTCCATTTCAGCCATTTTGCGAAACTATATTGAAAGTATCGATTTTCCTCAACCTACACCTCATTTTCCTGCCTTTATCCCACTCTACGTGGTTTTAAGTTTTACGACCGACCGCCTGCCTGACGTCAAGTTATACGTCAAGTTACGACACTTCGGTAAGAAACGAGGATGGTCAATTCTACTCAGCCGGATACCACACTGCGAGCAAACTTAACTTAGTCGCCATTTACGACACCTCGGTAAAAAATGAGGGTCGTCTATTCTACTCAGCTGTATACCACACGGCTAATACACCTTTTTACGTTAAAATACTATATTTCAGGTATTTATCAGCTTTTTATGATTTATTCAAATTTGCATGAACACGCTATCGGCTTTTACAGATAGGCAACCGCCTGACCTTGGCATGGAAATGAATAATTTACGGTTTAATGATAACCATTAATCACAGGTTATTAAAAATAATCAAGATTTAGAGTGAAGATAGTTTTAAGTATTCGAAGTACAAAAGAGAAGACAATTTTCGGTGATGAATGAAACAAAACATTGTAATCAGCGACTGAGATTGTTTTATCTAAGCTTTTTTAGCTTTACTCAATAAAGAAAATATTATTCCCATTTCTAATAACAACATCTGCATCAGAGATATGTGAAGCTTACAACAGAATTACAAACATCTGCCAAAATCTAGACTAAAGATATTGGCAGACGTTCTTAATTCTGTATTGCTCTAAATTCTATAATGTAAAGAATATGTATGAAATAAAAATGTCAAGACTGTATTAAATAGCTCTATTTCTGAAAGCTTAAAGCATTAATATAAAATATGTCATTTCATTTCTATCTCTTACAGAATGTTAATATTCATAAATCCACAATATTTATTATGAAGAGTATAACAAAACTAATATGTTTGTTATATATATTTAATGTTAACGTTTATGTATGAGATAATTTATTATTATTAGGTATATATGTATATGTCAATGAGATTGTTAAGTATCAGTTATTCGTATCGTCAATAACTGACGAATAATTTAAAGTCACCCAGGTGACCGAGCGATACTCGCTATTTTTTTTTTAGATATGAAAAATGCAATTTAAAAAAAGAAAGAAAGGGTTGGAGATAGCTGGATTCAATCTTAGTTTTCTAAATTGTTCCAATTGAGCTATTTTGACTTTGCAAATGATAGCATAATTAACCTTGGTTTTCTAATAACATTGTTGCAGTTTTTCGGTGCTCAAAAACACAGATATTTAATGAAATCTAACTAGATCGATTTATCACCCCCGAAACCCCCTACATACTTCATGAAAATCGTTGGTGCCGTATCTAAAATTCAAATCAGATATATATACAATATACATATATCTATCATATTAGCTATATATATCATATTAGCTCATTTGAAGATTATTTATTAGTTAGTATTAATTTTGTTAGTTGCATTGAAATGTCTACAAATCTGACTTAAATATGAAAACTTAGGAATGTGCCATTCTAGGACTGTGTTTCATTTGGGATATATTGGTTGGCGATAAATAATCTTTTACAAGATAAATTAGAATTTCGAAACTATTATATCATAAATTAGAATTTATAATACTACTATTTAAGGAAATAGTTATTCTTACATTTGCTTCACAGTACATTTTAAGTTATTTAATTTTTGTACATAAAAATATAAAGAGCTATAGAACGATAGGTGATGTATATAATAGATAAAGAAGGAACCGACATAAGGTTGGGGCTCTTGCTTTGCGCCTTGCGAAGGTACGAAATTCGTTTGTGGGTTTGGGTATAAGATTCTATAATAAAATTCCGCAATCAGTTTCAACTTAGCCATTACAGCAGTTTAAAAACACTTTTAAAAAGAGGTTGATAAAAAAGCCTACTATACTGTTGAGGATTATTTAGACGATAAGAATGCGTGGATATAGCTACTGTCCGACCCTGTACAAGATAGTAATGACTTAATGTAACTAGTTAATAGTATTATGTTGAAAAGAGCAACCGCCGAGTTTCTTGCTGGGTCTTCTCGGTATGAACAGCTTTCCGAACCAGCAGTAGAATTAACGATTCAAAAGCACTTATTTACAAGTTTATTTAAATAAAAAAAATTTAAATTTATGGCATTTGTACGAGGTTACTAGGATATGGTATCACATTGACCATTTTTGTTTAACTATAAACTATTTATAGAATTAGGTGTGACTTTGCGGAGGTCTTTACAGTAAAAGTAATTATTATTTCTTACGTTAATTATAAATCATGCTATTAGTTACAGTTTACGGTTATAGTTATACATTATTTGTACGTATGTTAAAAATATCACATATAGCGGATATTAACCTGACTTTAATGTGGATTCTAAGTTAAGCTTAAAATAAATTAAAAATATAGTAACTGTTTGATGTGCTGCGAATAATAGATTAAACTAATTTAAGTTATGATGCCGACTTACTGTCTTGTCTCATATAAGGCAAGTAACGCCTATTCATTCAGAAAATATTGTCCGATTTCATACCTACCTGACGATTTCTTATACAACCCATGTCTTTATGGCGTACGCATGGTGTTGAATTAATATATGCAATTTTTATGTAAATTTATATTGTTTTTATCAGATAGGAGGCGTCGTCTATGACTAGTTGCGATTTTACTTGCTACTACTATCTTATCATTAAACTGTAGCATAATTCATTTTTAAGTTCGTAAGTGTCAAAAAAATCACCTTTCAAGCGAATAGGTATATAATATTTTTATGCCACGAAGAATGAGATATGCAAATGCGATATGATTAGGTACTATATTTATTATTTTCTGTCTTCTAATTTTACCAATTAAGGAAGTTTTTTTTATTGAAATTTGATTTTTAATGTACCTAATTTAAAATATATTAATGTTTATTAAAAAAATTTAAAATTCGCTCACATGATGTCTTTATTAACTTGTTTACTAAAACAAAACTATTATTAAATGACATACAGTGTATTTTAAATTTTGATGATGCAAATGCGAGGAAGTTATTAAAATAAATTTGTCAGAATATATCCTAATACATTTCATTGAATTTTATTATGAACAGTAAAATTAAGTTTTCGGTTATAATATTTATATTTGATAATATCATTCATTTTAGCATATTACGATAACTATAAATAGAAAAATAAATATAAATATATGAGGGTAATTACACACGCGGTTGTCGGTCCCAAAAGTAAGTAACTTAATACTTGTGTTATGAGTTACAGACAACTAGTCAACTAATATATAAATATATAATTTTAAATACATAAATACACTCAGAATCGAATAACCATCAAATTGATTTAAAATCTAGGCTCACAGGGGGAATCGAACCCGTGACACGCCGAACTGAAGGCATGCCAACTGTTCCAATGGGCCACTCGTTATCACTTCACTAGTTACACTTTTGTATAAAAAAATCTATACTTTGAAAATCTTACTACCCTCATTTCTTACCGAGGTGTCGTAAAAGGCGACTAAGGTAAGACGAGCCGTGTGGTATCCGGTTCAGCAGAATAGACCACCCTCTTTCTTACCGAGGTGTCTTTAAATACGTCTGAGGTAAGTTGACGTCAGGCAGGCGGCCGGTCGTAAAAACGCAGCCAAATCATGTGACAGCAAGTGTATAACATGTTGTGCCGACCCCACTTAGAGTGGGATAAGAGCAGGAAGATGATTTGACTTTGAAAATTATTTCATCCACATTAAATCAATCAACAAACTAGCTCTAAACCATTCGTCGCTATTAAGATTCCTAATTAATTTATTCATTTCATTGGCGTCGCGTGTTACCAGCATTCAACGCCATTGCGTAACACTCTATAAAGAACGCCCCATTTTGGAAAAGTTTACTTTATGTAACCTTAAAATAAAAAGTGACTTGTAAACTTTTTTTAAAGCCCAATAATATTTCCACAAGTTGTTTCATCAGATATTTTTATAAAGATAAAGGGTAAAATATATGTTTTTGGTATGTCCTTTACCTTTTCCCCAGACATCGGTTTTAAGCAATAGCAATAAAATGTACAATACTTAAGTGTAAACCAAAGATATCTTATTTGGTATAATATTGGATATCACCGATTCAATATATACTTATATTTATTATTATTAACATAACAAGAATATTTTTGTGACATATATATGTATTGTTTAGCTTCTTGAATTTAGACACATAAATATAATAAAAATTGAGTTGACGAAAGATAGGACAGAATGGAAGAAAAAAGCATGTTGTGCCGACCCCACTTAGAATGGGATAAGGACAGGATGATATATAAATATAATAAAAATTTAAATAATACCGAAAATATAATTTTATTTTTCTGCAATAGTTATAACATTTCTTAGGACGTAACTAACTTATCGAACTAAAATAAATATTTTTGAAAAAGTATATATACCTATAGGCCTGCAAGACCTCAGAATTAACATGATGGGGTCATTAAACTTACTAAATATAAAATATAATACCTACATATGTATACAGCTAAAATATTATTTAACCTTACATTGTCACTTACCTTATTAAATATCACCTTTGCAGTAAAATTTCACTTTACAAATAATTTAATATTATATTGAAATATCTTTTACTTAAGCACTACATGAGTATCTAGATAGAATCCAAACAAGTTAAACTTCAAATAAAATGCGTTTACTTTATATAAAGTATATGACTGCTGGAATTTTTTTAATTTATTTAAATACTCCTTTATCTTAATTTATACTACACACAATATTAAACTACTTCAAAATATATATCCGGCTACAATTAAATGAAATATGAATTACTTAATTTCGTTTCACGCACGCATATGACTTAACACTATAAGCCAAAAATCTCAACTAAACGAACGTTTCTCGTAAACCGTATAGTTATTTTTATAGCCTATTAGTACAATGTCACATGCCCATTGTAAATTTATATTACCCTATAAAGATCCGTCCCAATTGGTATTGTACCAAAACCCTTTGAAAAATTTATTTAAAAAAAAACATTTGCTCTAGTTTTTACCAAACCACAGTTTAAAAATAATGTGGCTGTCATTAATGGAATTGCGCAAAAAATACCGATAAAAAATTAACTGTCTCTTTTGTTATTTACATCATTACCAGTTAAGTTTTTGTTTTGAAATATTTAAAACTGTTACGTTTAAGTAAGGTTTCTATACAATTTTTTGACTTACGGTTTTTACAAACTATACATTTTTAGTTTTATATTCACTAGCCAAATGAATAATAATAGTATATTCCATTAATTAAACATAAATTTATCAATTTCTTAATAATTTGTAAAATATATATTAAAGAAAATTGTAAAGTTGAATATGGCAACTTTTTTATCAATAATTATGTCTTATCATTTTTTTAGCCGCGTGTACTAAAATAATGATAACGGCAATATGAACGTTCATTAAATGAATATGAATGAATGAAACTAATATAAATAATCATTATATAGTAGTAGGGATTACGTTTCACTAAATTTGAAATGTATATTAATTATTTTTATACTTGTCAAAAAGTTTTTGGAATAAAAACGTAATGCACGTGCCGAAAGATGGATCTATTTATTATATTTAATTATTTATCTATTTATTTATAATATCTAAGAATATTAATACTATGTTTATAAATTAAAAATCAGTATATCGATGGCTCAGGTCTGAAAAAAGAATATATTTAATTATATATAGCTTCGATATAATACGGTAGCGTAAGTTGAATCAATATTTTTTTTATTTATTTGAGTCATAATACATAAGTATACATAATAATAAGTAGATATTTCATGATTTTTATTTACTATTAAAAGTGAAAATAAAATATAGACAATTGTATAAAAACTATTAAAATTAAAAATTAAGCTTAAAATTTTCAAAGCTATATAAGTTTTCAATCGAAACTTTTAAATTAATTTAAATAGAATTTTTTGTATTATGCTGCATTATCTTTTAAAATTATCAATTATGTTTGTATTACACTATTTTGCTGTTTCAAATATTAATTTAAGACCATTTAAATATTATTTGCCAATTTTATTATGGTTCTCAATTATAATAATACATTACTGCGTAAAATTTCTTAGGTTATTAATTAACTTATCAAAAGTTTAATTAACCATTCCCTCTCATTATAAAAGATGGCAGTTATATTAGTTCTACTTCGGTGATCAAAGATAAGCAGGCGCACTGGAGCCGTGACACGTATGGCCGTGACAAGAATTTTGTTTTGTTACCGAAAATAGGCATTGGAATCGTTCTGTATAACTCTAACGATTGAATAACGATTGTAAACACAGACACATATTATATACACACACAACGTCTTCGCCGGAAAAACTGAGGTCTCAGTTTTCTGACGTGTGGTTTGTTGCCATAATTACCTAAAGGCGTCTTGAATAGTCACAGTCATACCTACAGTTTTCCACTATACGTCACCCTAAGCCTGGGTCTGGCCTCACAGGAGGCACCCTTAGGGCGACGATACCCGATGCTCTTAGGCTCGACTTTTTTCGATGCAACCTCATTTTTTTTTCGAATTGACTATATGGTGTTAGCCCTAACGGCTTTTACAGCATCACCGGGTAGGACGGGTGAGCGCAGAAGCATCGCCGAGATGCAACCTCACCAACGCATCCCCGTTTGCCCGTCCCGTAACGACTATAAAAGCTATTAACGGTAACATATCTATACTAATAAATAAAGCTGAAGAGTTTGTTTGATTGTTTGAACGCTAATCTCAGGAACTACTGGACTGATTTGAAAAATTCTATGAGTGTAATATAGTCTAATTATCGAAGGAGGCTTGGTATATATAACATCAAGCCCAGATGAATAGGAGAGGAGCAGAATAAAAAATAGTAATAGCAAAATTTCAAGCTTTCCTTGCATGCTCTGAGTAAACGGTAATAGTTATTAAAAAATTATGTATTACAAATTTGTTGCCCTGTAAAAGTTCTAAATAAAATTCCGTGCAGCATATGTCTAGCTTTTAAGGTAAGCCCACTTTAACCACTTTTTTGGTTATCAAACGACTATATTAAGGTTTTAATCTTTCGCGGGCGGAGCTGCTGGCGATTACTAGTTGTTAATAAAAAAAGTGTGTTATGGGGATTATTGAGCTTTGTAATTACTTGATCTAACTTAATACAAATACGGACATGGCTAAAAAAGATTCAAGTTACAATTACAATAGGATCACTGATAACCTACTTGGCCAAAGCTTAAAAACTCTTAAAACTATAAAGAAGAAATTTAAGTGTGAACACTTACAAGTAACACATTAAGCATGTAAGGACGTCTATGGTTTCTTTATAATGTATACCACATGTTTTAAAATAAAACATACGTACATATTGTTGTCTAAGAATGATGAAACTAAAAATCCACTTTCTTGGGCATCTCTCTCTAAAGCTATCTTCTTTCTCTATTTTTATAATCTTCATCTTATAAAATGCTTTTTGTTTTGTTAAACCTATATGTAAAAGTTTATATAAAAATTTGCAATATAGCTTTATGAATCATCAAAAATACTTGTTTGTATGAAAAGGTTATCAGGTTGAGGTCCCAGCTTTGAGGTCAGGGACGACAACAGAAACAAAACTTTACATACATTATGTGGGTGTATTGCTAAAATGAGAAACAAATTATCTGTATCTTATTATTAAATAAATAATTTTAATGTATATATGTAAATATAATATATAAGAAACGGCTGTATTCACGATGTACGAATCGATTTTTATCGATTAGTTTCTGTATTTAGATGCTTCGCATAATTTGGATAAATAATACAAACTAAATATGACGTGACAGATAGTTTCTATATCAATATATTAAAATAGTCCAAATTAATATTTTTATCATTCGTAAAAAAAAATAACAGTCAATTTATGTATTCGAATAGTAATCATAATTTCTATTTTAGGTATTCAATTTTAACCTCTATTAGAGGTTAAAATATAATATATATAGGATTAAACTTAGGCTGATTTCATTGAATCACCATAAAAAAAGAAATTTAACAAACCAAATAGGATATTAAGTTTCTTTTTATAGTTCAATTAGGCATCTTCCCGGTATTAGACTTACGTTATTATTATCAAACCTTTACCCTTAGTTACCGTAGCAAAAATACCGTACAGCTTAACTATTTAGCACACGGATACCTAATGGTTACAATAAGCTATAGTAATAAATAGCTCGTATATTTTTACACTGAATATATATTCTCTTTTCAGCTTACATTACGCAACTATCTACTTACGATGTATAGCTATATAATATAGCTAAACATAAAAGAAAATGAAAAAGATTGTATGTGTGTGTAAAGGTATAATAGTTATGCTATTCGACACTAGATGGCGCTGCACACTAAGTAAAGTCAGGTTAGAGGTCTCACATTAGTGAAGTAATACTTTTACGTATGTATTAATTTTCACGTTACTTTTAATGTTTATATAGCCGTGGTTATAACATTTGTTTATACTTTTGTACTTTGAAATAATCAAAATATTGTTAAAAATAAATATATTAAAATTTCTTGAATTCAAAACTTTTTATTGTATTACTAGGATGTAACAATTCATGTGTTTTTACATAGTGCTGCCAGTGGTTCCAGTGTAATAACTTGGAACTAAGGGACTTTGCCCAAGAAATTAAACAGTTTTTAAACCTTTTACAGAAAAAATAAAATTTATACCTCACATTTATTTATCATATAAGGTTGTATTTTTGCGAACTAATTAATATCATTACTTGTACATTTTTTCTAAATATTAAGTTATTAAGTTGCATGAGCGCCAACTTTAGTATGAAACATAAAAAAGATAAATATTTTAAATAGCATATATTCCGATCAAATTAGACCAAAAATAAGAATAAACGTACACAAATCTACATTAAGCTGAAAATGAATAAAAATATTGTAAGTGTAATTAAAAATAACATTTAAAAATACTCATCGTTCTAATATATCGTTTATTGGGGTTAGCTGCACTTGAAACAAGTTGCAGGTAGGTTACTGACTGACAAAAGTATCGCCGTCACGTAACACTGGTATGTGTAAATTAATTAAAATCGGTGTTTGATGAAGTTTCACGTGAATATACATATATATTAAATATAATTCGGTTTATCAATATAGGTATGCATAATATTCGAAAACATGTAAAAAGTACTCCATTTATTAATAATATCTGGGTGACCGAGCTTCGCTCGGTAATTTTTTACAAAAAAAAACTTTAAAAAAAGAAAGAAACAATCATTTAGTTGGGATCGATCCTTGGCACTCACATTTCTCGAGGCTGCCCGCTAACCGAATAAGCTACGTCGACTTGACTTGATAAATGTTAGTGTTTTTTAATGCCCAAAAATAGGGATAAAACAATATTTTTTTTACATAAAACCTAGCTAGATCAGTTTTTCTCCCCCAAAACCTCCTACATGCTGAATTTCAGGAAAATCGTTGGAGCCGTTTCCGAGATTCGGAAAATATATATATATATATACAAGATTAACTCATTTAAATATTAAGATTAGTATTGTAGTAATATTTGTGTTAAAGGTTTTTTTTTTAAGTAACAATATTGTCTTAGTTTTAACGCCTTGTCAAGCGTCACTGGGTAAGTGTGGCGAGCGCAGAAGTATCGTCCGGGAGTAGAGTCCAGAAATTCAAATTTCTGCAAGGGAAATATCCTAAATGGACTGGACCCTGGCTTACGAGGTACAGGGTTGCATTTTTGTAGTCTGTTTGTATGTATGTATATTGTATGTTTGAATTATAATAAATATAATATATTGTATCGCCGGCCAGTGATTGGCTAGAAGCCACAACTATAAAGAAAACTGCAAACTCATATTCTACAACCTCCTACCCTTCACCCACTCTAAGTGGGGTAGGCAAACATGTTGTCACGTATTTTACGACCGGCCGCCTGCCTGATGTCAATTTACTTTCGTCGTATTTAACGACACCTCGGTAAGAAATGAGGGTGGTACTATTCTATTCAGTCGGATACCACACGGCTTAACTGCAAACTTATCTCATCAGTTTAAATCCTGCTTCCTGGTCCTGATCTCTCATTACTGAGGATTGTGGTCATCTGAACCCTTCTTTTATATAATCTGCCTCCATCTATTACCATCTAAAGTAGCCCTTACCGTCTTATAGAATTTTGATGAGAAGGTTGCTTTTTGCACTTGGTCAGACCATCGTATTGGCGACCGGCCTCGTGGTATTTTGCCTTCTGTATTGCCAACAATGACCAGCTTTTCAAAGTTGCCATCTCCTCTTCGCATTATGTGGCGTATGTAAAGTATGCGTTGAAGACATAGTGGACAGGCGGATTTTTATGCTGAGTTGAGAGTAAATATATTTATGCGTTTGGCCTTCCAGGATATTCGGAGCATTCTCCTCCAGCACCACATTTCGAATGCATGTTTTGTGTGTCTCTTTTTTTTGTATGTCTTTTATGTCTTATATATTTCATGTCCTGTATGTATTTAATGTCTTTTATGTGTTTTATGTATGAGTTTGTTTTTACGATAGTAATTTTAATCAGGCTCATATAGGACTCTAAGGACACCTATGTCAATGAGTCAATCTAACTGGAATTCAAAAAGAAACAAGCATAAAAATTAAGAAAGATTTTTGTGTTCCATACCCACTTATAAGTACTCTAGTCATCTATAATTTTCTTTGTGGTATTGAGACATTGGATTGACGTTGATAAAAATAGGATAGATGCTTTGGAAATGTGAATTGCAAGACGATGCTACGAAATAGCCGGTAAAGTAATAAATGACAGCATAAATGCCATATTGGAGTAGCTGCTTGTTAAGACTAGACTTTTGACTATATATAGAACATTCTGTTATGGTGGTGACATTGCCTGACGCCTATCAAGTAACCTTGAATGATAATCGTGAGAAATGTAGAAATAAAAGGTCACTTAAAGACAACTAAAGGTCTGTCAAGTCGAGAGTCACGGGCCTTCCCATTATAGCTGTTATAAGAATCACCCAAAGACAACAGAATATAAGGTATTTTAACAACGTGGAACGAGACACTAAAATAAATATATGGGAGACTTACATACACGGTTGTCCGTCCCAAAAGTAACTTAATACTTATATTACGGATGACAGACAAGTGATAAATATATATGTAAATTCTAAATCATTATCCTCCTGGCCTTATCTCACTGTAAGTGAGGTCGGCACAACATGTTATAAACATGTTTTGTCATGATTTTGCTTTGTATTTTACGACCGGCCACCTAACTGACGTCAACTTACCTTAGTTGTATTTTACGACACCACGGTAAGGAACGAGGTTGGTCTATTCTACTCAGACAGATTTCACACGGTTAATATATAAATTCTAAATACATATATACCCATTTTCAAAGAACCAAAAAATTTTACTTAAATATATTTGGCCCTGGCGGGAATCAAAACCGCAACCCGCGAAGCTGAAGGCAGGGTCACTATTTGCAAAATAAAGATACATTTGGCCAGAACGGCCCTTTAGTTGTCAATAATGCGCATATGAAGAATGCTACCTCGTTCTCTTATGTTTTCTGAAACGTAGCACTGTGGAAACCAATAAGATTCTGGCGACTGATTCAAAGTGGTAACCATTTCCTATAACACAAAACAGTGTTATCAATTAAGAAAGCACTTGCATTATATTGTATTTTGTAACACACAAACAATTTGCGGCCAAAGCGCAATCCATTTTGGATCGGCGAGACGTCATCACCACAGCACCCATTAGCCCAGCTTAATTTTAGACCTAGATAGGCATTATGTAATAGCCACTCGAGTGTATGTCAATGTGTATTAATGTCAATTCAATTTAATTTATGTACATAAAAATATAAAGAATTATAAAACGATAGGAGATGTATATAATCGACAAAGTAAGAACCGACATATGCTTGCGGCTCCTGCTTTGCGCCTTGCTAAAGTACGTAAATCGTTTGTGGGTTTGGGTATAAGATTCTATAATAAAATTCCGCAATCAATTTCAGCGTTGCCATTACAGCAGTTTAGAAACGCTGATAAAAAGAGGCTGCTACAGAAAGCCTACTATACTATTGTTGATTATTTGGATGATAATAATATGTGGATATAGTTCTCTTTGAACCTGTACAAGACAGGATTGACGAAATGTAACTAGTATTAAGACTTAGATTTTTATAAGAGCAACCGCCGAGTTTCTTGCTGACACTTCTCGGTAGGAACAGCTTTTAGAACCAGCAGTAAAATTGACGATTCAAAAGCACTTGTCTACAAGTTTATTTGAATAAAGAATATTTTGAATTTGAATTTGTAGGTATTATAGTACAATAAACTATGGGATTGTTACGGGCTGAGTAGAATAGACCAATCTCATTTCTTGAGGAAGTGTCGTAAGAGGCGACTAAAGTATGTCGACCCGCCGTGTGGTATCCGGCTGAGTAGAATAGACCATCCTCATTCCTTACCGAGGTATCGTAAAAGACGACTAAGGTAAATTGACCCACCGTGTGGTATCAGGTTGAGTAGAATATAACACCCTCTTTCTTACCATAGTGTCGATACGACTAAGGTAAGGTGATCTCAGGCAGGCGGTCGGTCGTAAAAAACGATGCCAAATAATGTGACAACATGTTTATAACATGTTGTGCCGACCCCACTTAGAGCGAAATATGGGTAGGAGAATGACGACGATACTATGGATTGTTAACTTATGATAATAATATAATTGAGGATTAAAATTTTATGTTTACCAAAATATATTATAATGACTCAATTTAATTCTTGTTGAGTTGATGTTAATCAGCTAAATTATTATTATTTATTTTTGTGAGCACTATGTCTAATAAATTATTTATACAAAAGTAATTTACTAACCACGACTATATTTCTTGCTAAACATGTTATATTAATAATCATTTCTTCATTTAGGTATATAATAGGATTGATTATTTAATAGATACTCGAACTAAGTACATATCGTTTCAAGGTTATTGAATCATTGATACTGAAAAAACAATTCACTTAGAAAATAAATCGAATTAGAATTGTAATTTAGAGTCGCGACAATGTCAATAAATCAAAAATTCCTCTTAAAGTTATGAATTACATTGCCAATTTCATGAATTCAGTATTAACTTTAATATAAAATTACGAAATACCATAATCTTAGATTCTAGTTCATCATTTTCCTGCTCTTATTCCATTTTTAAATATGGACATATTTTATCAGGTACAGTTCCGTATACTCATACCCTAATTTTTAATAAAATCGTAACAGATCAAAACTTTAATTGGCTAAAATTTTACCTAAACTGTTTAAGCTGTGTATTATGTGTGATGCTGTCAGGAATGAAACATTTTATATGTATCAGCAATAGCATATGTCTAGATTTTTTTTATCAATAATGAGTGACATTTTAGAAAAATCACTTAGTCATATGGGCGAACGATAAGGGCACGTCAATCTTACATAAACTTAACGAGTTAGAATCTTAGCCACGTAGTTAAGGTTTTATCTAAGAAAAAACTATGTTTATTCATTTATAGTTACAATTATGGGCTGTGCTGTACTGCATTGAAATAGGATAGAATTGCAAAATATCTATTAAGAAACAAGGACTCTACCTAGCATTAGGATTACAAGCTGCTTCTTTACTTTTTTTATTTACATAACAATAAAAGAATATATTTACAATGAGTCTTGTTAGCATCAATGCCTAATTGGTATTTATTTGTAATGTATTAGTAGAGTATTTTATAACAACGATATTTTTCCTTTACACTTACCTATACAATAAATAAGAAGCAATTTTCTCAAACGTCAATCCATTAATTCTTTCTCAACAACTTGTTCCATTGACCGCGGCAATTTTTTTTTATATTTTTGACCTAACTATTCGAAGGAGGTTGTATTTAAAACATGATTTTTATATTTAATTTAATTGGAAACGTAACAAAATTTAGTCACGTAAACATAAATATATCTACATAATGTGAATAATTTATAGAAGTAGGCGTTACTTTGCGGAGATACATAATATAAAAGTAATAATAAAATTATTTTGCTATAATCCGAATTCATCGCGAATTATAGCAAAATAGTTTTATTATTACTTTTGTACATTATGTGAATCAATTTCAAAACTCCCTATACAAAACAGATGCATACGAGTGATTTAGAAATTTCCATAACAATTAATAGATAAATACTAGTAATCACTGCTTTTGGCAAACGGGTGGGTTTTAATCAGTGTGACTGTAATACTACGAGTATCTTATTGAAACAAAACTATTAGAAGTCGCCCTGTGGTCATAAAAGAACAGAAATGTTAACTTAATCCTAAAAAATGTACAAGTTATGTCTATCTTAAATTATTTTTGCACGCTAGGACTATACAAACCATGCCCACGTGGAATGGTCCTAAGAATGCTGGCAGCGTATCCGCGCTGAATCGCTAAGCTGATTCTTTGTGGGAAAAAGGAGCCAGCCCTCTTTTCATCTGAAGAGGCGATTAACCGTGGTGTTAAAACGGATTTTTTTTTTTGCACTTTGACTCCATGACCCTAGGGTCTTAACTGCAAACGGCACAAATATATAACTTAATCATATCAGTAAGTAATCCTGCATATATGAGAGTGGTTTAGCTTCCCACACTTAGCATTACATAGATTTTCTTAACAAATGCGGATTATAGAGAATAATTCTATCATAACTTTTGTATTATGGAATTTATTTATTTTATTTATTTCTTTTTATACATATAGTTAGAAAAGAGAACTAAAAAAGTAAAAAAGCACATGTATAAAGGCGGACTTATCTCTAAAAGGGATCTCTTCCAGTCAACCTTTGAGTAACAGAAGGAAAAGGACAAGAATTGAAGAAGAAAGAGAATACGGGTAATATAGAGAAAAAGAAAAAGTTTATATAAATTTAACTATTTTTATCTATTAAATAAATTGGGTAGAATAAATAGATGAAAAGATGCTACTGATATATAATTCCTTCCGTAATTTGACATGTAATTATATTAATGTTTTGAATAATTCCGCCAATTTATTTCGAATATGTGACTTTTATTATAAAAGAACGTCTTAAATTAACATAAAACGTAAACTTCAAGATAAATTCATAGTTTTGTAAATAGTCAAGACTGTTTAAATTTATATTTAATCTATAGGTATTTGATTTTTTTAACCATCCCGGCAATATTTTATATCGAGTTATAATCGGAGGTTTTAATAAATAGGTACTGACTATTTCATGTTTGACATTGACGAAACAACATAATGTTGTCGCCAATGACTTCCGCTTTGTATTTTATAGCAACACAGTCACGAAACAAGAGTATCGCGCCATTTTTTATTATAATGGTGGCAACACTGTGCCGTTGTTGTTTTCGGTGGAGTTTTCCTATTGATAAAACGTTTCAATGACGTTCAGCCCTTGTACGTCATTCAAGAGAAGTGCATCTCGGAGCGGGAATTGTTGTATTCCGTTATATCGTGTTATTGTTGAAAGTGTGCGCTAATAATAGCAATGGACGTTTTATTTAACGATCTGCTATGCACGTTTTTATTACCTTATTTCTTTGTGAAATTTAATTATATGAATAATCACACTCCTCCGTGCTATGATTTGCTTGGTATTCGGTACAAGCTTGTTCGGAGAATAATTAAGCTATTAATATATTTGCCGCAATATAACCTTATGTAACAACAGGGAAACATAAAGGATAAAAAGTTCCCATTTTTCTTTCGGGAACATGAAAAAGAAATCTATACATAACTTTCATACCACGTTTTCCTTGAGCTATAGACGTACTATGTTCTTTTTTATAACTCTAATAATTATTTATTTATTAACATTTTCTCCGCGCTGCACTTATATCTTAATAGGGTAGGTGGGGATCGATCTAAGGTATTTTCATTTCTCACGACCACCCGTTCCCCAAATAAGCCACGCTGACTTGACATTTAACGGCAAAAATAGTGTTTGATATATTCAATAAACTAAAAGTAAATTTTAGTATTTTTTAATGCCCAAAAAAAGGGATAAAACGAATTGTTTAAAATATAACCATTGTTTGATCGATTTTTCTCCCCCATAACCTCCTGCATGTTGATTTTCAGGAAAATCCTAGGAACCGTTTCCGGGATTTCGAAAAAATATATATAAATACAAGATTAACTCATGTAAATATTGAAGATATAATATAAATATACAATTACTACATATAGATAGCAAAATAGAGTATGCAAAAGCGGTCTTATTGCATTGAACTATTTCTTTGATAACCTTTAGCATCCGAGCAAAATGTTAATGAACTTACAAAAGCTTACACAACAATAAACACTATATAAATATGTATATAAAGCACTACGTTATACTACGCCGTGTGGTATCCGGCTGAATAGAATAGTACCACCCTCATTTCTTACCGAGCTGTCGTAAAAGGCGACTAAGGTAAGTTGGCCCACCATGTGGTATCCGGTATAGTAGAATAGACCACCCTCTTTCTTACCGAGGTGTCGTAAAATACGACAGAGGTAAGTTGACGTCAGGCAGGCGGCCGGTCGTAAAAACGCAGCCAAATCATATGACAGCATGTTTATAACATGTTGTGCCGACCCCACTTAGAGTGGGATAAGGGCAGGAATATGATGATAAAGCACTTTATACTGTTGAGGATTACATAGATGATAGGAATGTGTGGATATAGCTATTCTTTCCCCCTGTACAAGACAGTAATGACTAAAATAACTAGTTATAAGAAATATTTTGAAAAGGGCAACCGCCGAGTTTCTTGCTGGCTCTTTTCGGTAGGAACAAGTTTCCGAAACAACAAAAGCACTTGTTTACAAGTTTAATTAAATAATTGGAATTTGAATAAATATTACAACTTTAATTAAAAAAACACCTGTTTTTGTTAAAAAAAAATGTTATAATAATTGACGTATTTTTTATTAATTATAATAATTGTGCGTGGGACAGACGTCATTTATAATTTTGTTATTTATATGTTTGGAATCAGTTCAGTTGTTTTCGTATTTTACGACACATCGCTAAGAAATGCAGGTGGTCTATTCTATTCAGCCGGATACCATACGGTGGGTCGACTTACCTTAGTCACGTTTTACTACACCTCGGTAAGAAATGAGGGTGATCTATTCTACTCCTCCGATAATCATCCATCAAGACAATGCCTGTTTGTCGATTTTCCGTTAAAAAAATATATTAAATATTATTTCATATAATTTTTCAAACAACTACATATGTTATTAAATAAATAATATATCATGTTTTTAAATTAAATATATTTTGATAATTAATATCATTAATAAAAAATACAGTATTTATAATAAGTCCTCATTTAGACAAAATAATATAGTATGTAGGAGATGTATTCTAATACAAATTTTGAATGGCGACATCTTAATTGTGTCAATTAATTTATTTTGAGTAGATATTATTTAATTTAAATTTTGAATACCCATTAATATCTAAAATAAATATTTGCAGTAGTTTTCCATTTTAACAAAACTCTTAAAACAATGTATAAATAATATACCTTCAGACGAAAATATTGTTTTAATGTGGTTATATTTTTAAAACAGAATAAATATAAACACATCAAGAAAGATCTTCATTTCGTTGTCACGCTTTATACTGAAAAGCGCCCCGCCTTTTTCATCATGGTGGTATTCTTCTTAACATTCCTAAGCAATCTCTGAGAACTATAGTACATCTCTTTATCTCTTACCAAACGAGATATCTTTATAAAAATAACATGCATCCAACAGAGATAGCCACGAAACTAGAGCGAGATAGCTATATTTCCAGGTGCACTACGCGAGTTGAATGATTATTATGATCCTACAACAGCATTATTCAATACTGCATTGCAAGTGCAACCTTAATATAAGGCAGAAAGGTTCTATCTTGATTGGGTTTATATATATTCTATTGTAATTTTACTTTTACTGCTTAGAAGAGATAAGATATAGAGTGAACTCATAGGTTAGAATGAGATCGAATATAAATGTTCTCCATATTAGTTTGAATCCTTGAGAAGTTTTCAACATTTTTGATAGATGGCGATGCTAGTTTAAATTTAGAATTTAGAATAGAATACTATGTTACGTTTCAATTAAATAAGTATACATATTTTTCGAATCTATTGAGGTATAAAATGGAAAATAAGAAAGATTGTTTATATTTTCTTATTAATAATAAATTTAAGATCAACGAATTACATATTGAGCGCTAAATGTGAAGGTTTATAATTACACCTTAAGTGGAATTATACATAAGGTCCTTAACCTTTAAAAATTCTTTATTATGTAATCTTTCCCATTTTCAA
This sequence comes from Morpho helenor, assembly GCA_029227775.1. Lineage (NCBI taxonomy): Eukaryota > Metazoa > Arthropoda > Insecta > Lepidoptera > Nymphalidae > Morpho > Morpho helenor. The sequence goes on from JARGCU010000020.1 coordinate 6,946,174, forward strand.
CCTCATGTATTTTTCCACAGATAATCATAAACGAGATGCGCAGTCGACATTTAAAATTAACATAAATTTTCAATGAACAGATATATATCTCGTTTAGGTACTGTAATTTGTAATAGTCCATCAAACTATCGATTACACTAAACAAATTTAATGCAATAGTAAATTGAGTACTAAAGTATCACCTGCTAACATTTTACACAGCTGTTTGAATAAATTAAAACTGGTTTTCAAAGTCCCGCCTTCGACGATTATAACTTTAAATCAATTTGCAGGGTGAAGATACCTACAAGCACGAAACATATTTTAACACAATTAACATAAGCATATAGGTGGAATTATATACCTAAATATTAAAATTTTGTTAATAAATAATATATCAACAATGACCTTGTATATACTATATAAAACCTCGTACGGAAAAGGTTAGAAATAGTTGTTTGTGTTGCATAAAAACTTGTTCTATAATTCGACGCAAAAATTTAGCCTAGGATTTCAGCACTGTTCTATATACACATTTAAATAGAAATAGGCTAAATAATACCGATTATATATGCTTATAGAATATAAATTATAATACATAGATAATTTATAGTAATAATCTATGTATTAGGCTTATACATAACTTACTTCACATACAACTGCTTCTATACAAAAATTACATTATATAATATACTGGTAAGTTTGTAGTGTTTTCGATGTATTTCGAACTTTAGTTACTATAAACTGCTAATGTTAGGCAACTGTAGAACTTTGTTAAGTTGTTTATTTTAACGCAATAATCGTATTCTTCTCGTATGTATTTTGAACTGTAATAAGTATAAACCGCTAGTGTAAAGCAACTTAAGATATTTGTGAAATTGTTTATTTTAAAGCAATTACCGTATTCTTTTCGTATTTGTTAGCAAATTTCAAAAATTAACTTATCTATGTACCTATATATTTGGTGATATTTTCTCAAGATATTACGGTGACAGATTGCTTTCGTTTCTTTCGGCTGTCTCTTCGACAAACTAAGGTTGTTATCGTTGATAAAATATTCAAATAAGCTACTCACTGTTTCGAGCGTGGAGACGTCAAACTTGTTGGAAAACACATCGAGTGAGGGCGCGTCGCAAGCGTGCGGCGGCGTCCACGCGGTGACAGACAATCGCGCGTTTTCGCATCAAAAAATACATAGTTTCACACAAAAAACACGGTCAAATTTCGGTAAAAGTGCGGAGCGAGTCGAGATGTGTCGTCCGTGGCCGCGTTCGCATCTAAACGGCCCGAGTTTTATGTTAGATTACAGACGTAACTTTTATAGATCCTCGGTGCTATATAACGCGGTGGGCGTGTTCGGGGGACAGTAGCCCTTGTGTGGTGGGTTTAAGGGGTATTTTGGCGCGCGGGCGGCGATGCACGGGTGTCATTAAATGTCGCGCGTCGAGGGGCGAGGCGGGTGGAGGTGTGGGTAAAGTTTTGGGTATTGATTGAATATGAGACGGATTAGTCACTAATCATCAACAATTGAGTGACGCCGCCTTAATTGACGGAAGGGGACGGACACGTAGCAAAAATATATACGACACTAACTAAAGTCGTGCGTACGAGTTCATTACACTACCTATACTCCATAAGCTTAAGTACTTAACTAAATGTAAACATGTCTAAAAAAGGTTCTCTGAGTGGGCAGATTGCAACATTACATGTCGTATTTAGTACAAAACATATAGTACAACACGTATTTAGTACAACGCATAATATATTGAGGTAAAAAAATTAAAACTCTAAAACAAACATTAAGAGCATTATTTAATGTAATGTGAATTAAACTGCCTAGTTTTGAGAATCCAAACACAAACAGGTATTTTAAAACTTTTCAAGATAACGATGAAAAATATTAAATATATTGCAGTAAAATAGCGGGACATTATAAAAAAATTATATTACGTTACATTGGTTATGGTGTTATCGTGTGGTAACGTGTGGTATCCGGCTGAATCGAATAGTACCACCCTCATTTCTTACCGAGGTGTCGTATAAGGTGACTAAGGAAAGTCGACCCGCCGTGTGGTATCCGGTTAAGTAGAATAGACCACCCTCTTTCTTACCGAGGTGTCGAAAAATAAGACTTAGGTAAGTTGACGTCAGGCAGGCGGTCGGTCGTAAAAACGCAAACAAATCATGTGGCAGCATGTTTATAAAATGTTGTGCCGACACCACTTAGAGTGGGATAAGTAATAACTATTCCGAGAAATACATGTAGTGTTTTAATTGACTCTTAATCTGTATCAGAAAAATCTTTTTTTCTTAATGAAATGCTTTATGTAGGTACATAAAGCATAAATATTTAGTTAATACATTATAATAACAGTGCAGTTTTATTTTAATTTCCTTGTTTGTAAATAATAATACTAGGTATATTAAAAGGTTTAGCACACCCGATTCAAATGGTTTTGTTTATTTACATTTAGTAAGTACCTATTAAGTAGTACCTACCTAAACTAAAATAACGTTTCTTGACATTCTATAAAAGTCTGATTTGTATCTTACAAACTATATTAATCTACTGACACGAAGGGGGACTCAACAAGTAGCAAAAATATTATATGAGGTGCTTATAAGGATTTTACATTAAATAGTACCTATACCTACTTTATTTATTGATACAAATATGAAAAGCGTGTCTTGATATTTAGAAGAATCCTTTTAAAAACAAGCTTATATTAATAACCTAGTTTTTAAACATCAGAAAATACCTCTTTTTTAAATTGTAAGTGTAACGGAACAAAAATAAATATAATAAGATTTTCGTCTATAATCAACTAATTAATCTTAATTTTATATATATATATATATATATATATATATATATATATATATATATATATATATATATATATATGTCGCATCCTGGCAACCAAAATTCCATCATTGAAAATAGAAGGCACAGCGGTGACAGAATGCAGATGACGCATGTGTGAGATGAAGACAGATACGTGTCATGGCGCAGTTGTGAAAATTGTTAGGAAGAATATAAAGTTGAAGATAAGCGTTGTATTTTTCCATATGCACGATACCCTTATTAAGCCCACTAATGTTTAAGAATAATGCCCAAGATACTGATAAGTCTACATATATATATAATAAAAAAGTATAATATACCTAATTGAATAACCTTTTTCGCGCCACAACGAACATAAGTAACTTAAATAATATATGGGAAGTAAGTATAATTTATATAAGAACTAAAATAACGTTTTTTTATAATTCAAAAGACATCCGATTATAATCTTATGGATTTTATTGATCTGATAAAGAAGTATCGGTTAAAATTCGATACGTAATTTGAATGTATAGTAGGCTGCGTGGGAGGGATAGTTTTTTTTATTATAATCTATAAGGTTATCGAACTCTTTATGTATTGGGAAGCAAGAATTTAAACATACAGTAGCTTTAAAAGGAAACAGTTATAGTGTTATTTGATATTGGTAGCGGTTCATGGTAGAAATAAATATATCGGAATCGTTTTGCAAATTCCGATATTACAGTTTTGGAATTTCATTTGATTAGATAGATAGATAGATAGAATACTCTTTATTGTACACCACAACATTTACAATAGTATTAAGTAAAAGAATCACAATATAATCTGCGGCATACAGTGAGGCGGCCTTATCGCTAACAAGCGATCTCTTCCAGGCAACCTTTGGGCTAGAGAACTTCACAACTCAAGGAAAGAAGGTAGGGTGGTGCAAGAACTATATATACAAATACATATTACATATTTAAAATAAATATATACAAATATAAAATTATATATATATATATTCATATATAAAAACATTACACATATACCATAATAAATACAAAATATATATCAAATACATATACATAAATACATATATGCATCAGGATTAAGCAAGGTCGTCCTAAGCAGATAGTGACAGATAGTAGTTTTTAAGCATTCTTTTAAAACTGCATAAAGATTTAGCTTCCCTTATAGCTAGTGGTAAAGAATTCCAAAGTTGAACCGCTCTGACATTAAAGGAGCGTCCAAAAAAGGATGTCTTGTGGGAAGGCAATACGAGGTTTAGCCTCCGAGCGGATCTTACTGCATTGACTCGAGGTCTTAAAAAACTCGAACTTATATTTTAAGTAGGGAGGTGCTGTTGGGTGGAATAACACACAGTACAGAAGAGAAAGTGTTTGCAAGTCCCGGCGAAAGCGGATGGGCAACCACTTGAGCTTGACACGAAATTCTGAAACATGGTCATATTTGCGTAATCCAAATATAAACCGAATAGCGAGATTTTGTAAACGCTCAAGTTTGTTTAACTGGTCCTCGGTCAAATCAGGATAGCTTGCGCTTGCATAGTCAAGAATTGGTAATAGTAATGATTGTGCTAGCATAGTTTTGGTAGGAATGGGAAGGAAAGCACCCAATCTCCTAAGACAACCGATTGCTCCAAATGTTTTCCTGCCAATTTCTTTCACCTGCTGCGACCAAGACAGAGTTCTATCAATGTGTACGCCAAGGCTTTTAACTGTTAAGCTGTATGGAATTGTTATTCCATCAAATTTAATCGGTGGTACATTAATGGAGTCAAGCCTCGAAATCAAACTCCTACTGCCAATAATAATAGCCTGTGACTTACCAGGATTAATTTTAAGTCCAAAAGACTTACACCAATCGCGGACCGCAATCAGATCATTATTACTGGCAGCAACAGCTGAAGCAATATCTTCAAGAGTCGACTGGTTATAAATTTGGATATCATCTGCATACATGTGGTAGAGAGAAGTAAGTTTTGAAGTAATCGAATTGATGAAGAGAGCAAACAAGAGAGGTGACAACACGCCGCCTTGAGGTACACCAGCTCGGACATCACACCATGACGAGAACTTATCGTCAACGCGAACACGCTGCTGGCGACCTCGAAGGTAGCTTTGAAACCAACCAACTACGAATGGAGAAATGTTTATAGAACGCAACACACTCAACAGTATGTCAGGATTCACAGTATTGAATGCATTACTAAAATCTAGCAATGTCAGCACTGTGAGCTGCCTGTTATCCATTGCCCGCCGAATGTCATCAGTTACTTTAATTAGCGATGTAACCGTGCTATGACCAGGACGGAAGCCAGATTGTAGAGGATTGAGAATATTAAATTTGTTCAGGAATACAAGGAGCTGTTGATGGATAAGTTTTTCGAGAATTTTGGATAAGAAAGGCAAGATAGATATAGGACGGAAATCACCCAAGATCTTGGCATTAGGTTTTTTGGGAATTGGAGTAACTTGGGCTTTTTTCCATAGATCAGGGACTTCACCACAGGATATAGACTCATTAAGGATATATGTTAAGACAGGACAAATTATATCTAGGATAGGATTAATACATTTATAAAATAATAACTGTTGTATAATTCAGTTAAATTTAACTATAATAAACAGCGAATCACGATTTCTTAAATGAAATACTTTGTTTATTTTAATAAAATCAACAAGCTTGTCTGTGATACTTATTTTATGATAACAATAACTATAATGCACTAACTGGCATTGGCGCAGTGGGTAGTGACCCACTTTTAGCTCCGCTGGTCGCGGATTCGATTCCCATTGAGGGCCAACATTTTATATAAACAATTTGTCGGTTCTTTGAGCTTCGGTGTATTTGTATTTATTATGTTTTCAAAAATTATATATATATTCACCAGTTGTCTGTCACCCATAACACAAGTATTAAGTTACTTTGGAGACGGACGACCGTGTGTGTAAGTGTCCCATTTATTAATTTATTTATTTAATGTTACCATCCACCAATCCATTCTCATATATTTATAAAAAGATCCTGTAAAAATTATTTGCAAGTACAATGCCGCCGAATTGAATCGCGTAACGTTATTCTTTATTTTATATGCAATGAAATGCTAGATTTTTATGTGTTGGTAAGACAAATAGCCGAGATTTTAGATCAGATTAGAACTTTTTATCATTTTAATACTACCCATTAATAAATGTATAATACTTTTCCTGTCAAGATTGTATATTAATATACCTATTTTCTACACCTGTATAGGCTATAAAAAAAATAATTAATCACTGTGAAGAAATAAATCATTGAGATTATGTATTAATCTACTAAACATTGCTAAGATAATATTTATTAAACAAAATATTTTTTATTGTACCGTAGATAACATGTAGATAAAGCTATAAGTAGATACTTAATTATACCAGTTTAATGTATTTTTTCAAAGAAATATTGTTTCATTCCTAGTCTAAAGCCTACATTTATGTTATGCTAAATAGATATAATATTTCAATTTTTGAATGTGGGAATTTATGATTTTCTGCTACAGAAGTAATGAGATATCTTATCTACATAAAAATAATATATCTTTTTTTAATATACGATGTTAAATAATATATACCTTTTCATTCTTAGTTATTGTTTTATATTATCAAAGCATTATAGCACCGTTTTATATAGTATTTAATTTATGTACATAAAAATATAAGGAATTATAAAACGATAGGTGATGTATACAATAGACAAAGCAGGAACCGACATAAGCTTGCGGCTCCTGCTTTGCGCCTTGAAAAAGTGCGTAACTCGTTTGTGGGTTTTGGTATAAGATTCTATAATAAAATTCCGCAATCAATTTCAGCTTTGCCATTGCAGCAGTTTAAAAACACTGTTAAAAAAAGGCTGATACAGAAAGCCTACTATACTATTGAAGATTATTAAGAAGATAAGAATGTGTGGATATAGCTCTCTTTGAACCTGTACAAGACAGTAACGACTGAATGTAAATAGTATTAAGAACTATATGTTTAAAAGAGCAACCGCCGAGTTTCTTGCTGGCTCTTCTCGGTAGGAACAGCTTTCCGAACCAGCGGAAGAGTTGACTATTCAAAAGCACTCGTTACAAGTTTATTTGAATAAAGAATATTTTGAATTTGTATTTGAATTTGTGGTATCCGCCTTAATAGAATAGACCACCCTCATTTCTTACCGAGGTGTCGCAAAAAGTCGACTAAGGTAAGTTGAGGTCAAGCAGGCAGCCGGTCGTAATAGACCTAGCCGAATCTTGTTACAGCATGTTTAAAACATGTTGTGCCAACCCCACTTATAGTGAAATAAGGGCAGCACAATGATGATTAATTATCAAGGCGTTTTAAGCGTAAATAAATAATATTAAATCAATACATGATTAGAATTCGAAGTTTGTGATAACTTTAAAATGAAAACGTACAAAAATACTACAGAAATCTGTAAAGTCAAATCCATCTAAACATGTAATTTTTAGATTCGAAATAAATAAGAATTTAAGATAAGATCTATACAAGATACGTACACTAAATTTGGCACTTAATAAATTTCGATTTTATTGATATAGCGTAAATAAGTTCGTCATTATTTCGTAGGTATTAAAATTCCTCAGAGTAACGTTGTTTTCTAAAAAAGATGTAATTTATCAAATTTATGCCTAACGTAAACAAATCGTTTTTTTAATGAAGCAACTTTTTGTCTATGGTATAAATTTAGTAGGTATAGGTAGGTATAGTTGATTTATCGTGTGATCAAATATATTAAATACTTACATTCAGCGCCTTTACGATTTGAGAACGTATTTATTCTGTACCTGCTTACCCTATCTAAAAACTTCTACAAAATATATATTTATACGTATATGTATATGTATGTATGTATGTAACTTTACACCATTGCAATGGAATGGAATTAATGCTTGTCTTTGTAAAATAGTTTAGTTTAGGAAATAGTATACCTACATAGTATATATTATAGAGTATTAAGTGATTTATATAGAGATTTATATAGTATATAGAGTATTAAGTTGATATTATAAGCATATATATGCATATATAAAGGTAATTTATATCTACATATACATATATTGTGCTATCAAAGAACGCACACTTGGGTATATTTATGACCAAGACAATTATGTTTAGTTTATGGAATAAGGAATATTTGAAAAAGTTGCTGTCTAAAACTCATCATCATCCTCCTGCCCTTATCCCACTCCAAGTGGGGTCGGCACATGTTATAAACATGCTGTCACATGAATTGGCTGCGTTTTTACGACCGGCCGCCTGCCTGACGTCAACTTACCTTAGTCGAAAAATATATACTTATATATTAGTCGTGTTTTACGACACCTGGGTAAGAAAGAGGGTGGTCTATTTTACTAAACCGGATTCCACACGGTGAGTCAACTTACCTTAGTCGCCTTTTGCGACACCTCGGTAAGAAATGAGGCTGGTCAATTCTACTCAGCCGGATACCACACGGCGTAAAACTGCTTTCTAAAACTCAAACTCAGTAAACAGATGTCCTATTTATTTTCCTATCTGATTTCATTATTATTTACTAGTAATCGCCAGCGGCACCTTTTTACCTATTATCTTTATGTTATAATAAAATCTAATCATAAATGTTTAAAGATATTTATTTTTCATAAAGGTATTATGTACTTAAATTGTTTTGATATATTTGTAGCCGTAGTCCAATTACAAGACGCATCTTATAGCTTAGACTAAGTGCCGCATTACGGTGGAATTTTGATCTTAACCCCTTCGCAGACAAAGGAAGTTCCACCGCAGAGAAGCATTAAGGGGTCTTAAGGTACCCTCGGTGCCAAAAACAAAGAGACCGGGTGAGGTTACGATGGAAGGGGGTATAGCTCTAACAGTTTTACGATCGGATATTCGTTGCTCATGCGCGTTGCAGGTTCCGGCTAGAATTTGCATCGGATTATTGACAGGTCCGTATTTTGCACGGGCGAAGCTAATATGACCTTTTAGCTGACCGTTTCTGTATGAACTATTTTACACCTCTTAAATGATTTTTTTTACATAATGGACCTACATATTTTTTTACTTCTATGTCTGCAATGATTGTATGATGATAATATTTATATAATAACTCATAATATTCTAACCGTTTTTAATTATTAATTATTTAAAGTCAAGATTATTTACGACCAATTTGGCTTGTGTTTTTAATTTCTTGTAGTAATAAAAATAGTAATAATTTGAACTACATATTTAGCAGAAAAAGTTTCTCATATTGTGTATAAGTAAACTTGTATTGGTATTGAAATCAATAGGTAATTAAACTAGTAGTATTACTTAATCTTAGAAGCTTCTAGAATCGTAACTTATATAATAGATCTGTTATATATAGATAATGTAAGCTTCACAATTTTTCAGGATACAGCTGAGGTAATGTTTACCTATAATAAAGAATTACAAACTCTATCACTACCACTAAATAAAACAGTCATTGCTTGTTTCTTCATTTGTTGTTTTTCGGCTTTCTAACTAAAGTAAACTGTAAAGTAAATTTATTATACGTATGTATGTATATATCTATGTATGTAAATATATCTTTATGTATAAGAATTTGTATACATTGCAACACCTACCTTATTACCCTAAATTAATGTCTCTAGCCCAAAGGTTGTCTTGAAGAAATCGCTAATTAGCGATAAGGTCGCCTTATTTTATCACTTAGATTATATTTTTTTCTTTATATTGTACTAGTAAGATCCCGCGTTTTCATCCGCGTAATTTTTATTTTTTTACACGTTATTACATTTTTTTAACGGATCCCTATTTTTAAATGTAATGTAGCCTACTGTTGTCATAGCAACAAGAAAAATCAAAATTCAAAATCGATCAAAATAGTATAACGATCTCATGAAGCTCTCGTTACAAAACTATCCGAGTCAACCTGATTATTTAAAGTCGAGTTTAGCCGGATATATATTTCAATTATGAATATAACTCAACAGAACTTGTAAAATTCTCTTTAAATATGTTCTGGGTAAAATATGTTTACAATATAAACTAGGCGTTGGAGTTTTGTTATGGAGATTTGGAGGAAAATTTCTCAGTCCAGCACACTCAAGGGAATAACTTTAAGACTTTAGGCGTAAGAAAGTTTCGTTTAGAATATTTATACTCCAAGATCCTTATATATAATAAAATAAATTTTGTTTACATAATATTCCATAAAATAATCTTTTTGTAGATTAAGTAAAATCAATAACCATAATTAATCAAAAATTAACTTAAATTATATGTGACTTACGAAACTCTTATATTATAATGTTTTAGATCAGAACAGATTAAGTAAAGAACCATAACAAGACAACTTTTTTTTCGTTTTATTGAAGAGAAGTTATGTTATTTAAATGTTATAAAATATATAGTATATATATTTATAAGGTAAGTGCTCGGCATTCAATATTGAGATAAAAAAGCTATTGCCTAAGACCACCGACTACCAAAAACACCATATTAGGTATATTAATAGTATACTTTACAATAGATATTAGTAGGTAAATCAACATAGCCTTGTATTTTGACAAAAGACAACATGGGCAAATAAGGTTGACATTAAAGGAAGGCGGGACAAACGTTTTTTATTTTATCCTAGTAATATTATAAATGCGACAGTTTGTGAGTATGGATGTATGTTTGTTACTCTTTCACGGTGAATTCGCTGAACCAATATCTATGAAATTTGACACAATTATTCCTTATATACCAGGGTAACATAAAGGCTATAGAATTCCTGTAAATTCTACAGGAATAGGCTGACATTGTAAAACGCCAACTGTTATTAACCTATCAAGCGACAACAGTCCACGCGAACGAAGTTGCGGGTAAAAGCTAGTAATTTTATAACTTTTACACTGTTTTATAGATTAGCAAGAATGAAAATGCCAGAATTAAATCTTCTTGCATTACAAGTACAAAACAGACATGCGCGTTTTGTAGTCTAAATATTATTTGATTAAACCTAACAATATTTCATAGTTTAGGCAATTGTCTTGCGACAGAAAATTGTCGGTAGTCAATTGCTTTGAATGTAAACGTCAATTGAGAGCATGCGTATTATAAAATAAAAAGGTCTCATGCATAGATGAGGCAGCTAATGATGGCTAAGATGGTAAGTTTGGTAAGTTACTATTTATTTTCTCTTCTTTTACATACTTCTCTGCGTGCATTTGCTAACTCGTGAATAATTATATAAAAGATCCTCTCTTTCAAAGGGTTGTCTGGAAGAGATCACAACAGTGTGATAAAACCGCCCTTTGCACATTTAACTGTTTCTATTATCTATGTCTCTTGTTCTTTTCACTTTGTATTTTAATTGTGCAATAAAGTTATTTTTCTTCTTTTTCTTTTAGCTATGAGATATGAGTGTTAGGCAAAATCCATTGAATGTTATGGTAACGCAAGTTTTAGTCTTTATGAAAGACAAGGCATTTTTTACATATCAGATCAGTTAGTCTTTTGGCTTTGTAGATGTTTTAAATGATTTCTGATCTCCTAATTTCTGATTTAATTACATAGATAGACGAGCATATTAAGAACAATACTTTTTATTTTTTGAGTTATCGACTGCTTAGGAGGAAGGAGGAATATATCTAACAATATATAAGACTTCAGTATTCTCCTGCCCTTATACACTCTAAGAGGGATCAGCACATGTTTTAAACATGTTACTAGTTGATCTGGCCAGTTATTATACGACCAGCCGCCTGCCTGATACCTACTTACCTTAGTCAAAACCTCAGTCAGAAAGACAGTGGTCTATTCTACTTATCCGGATATCACACGGCGGAGATATATACAAGTCGTATACAGTTTATATCAATGGTGTACTTACAAACTAACAAATGTTTATTTTGTATACAAAAATTGTTGTTACTTTGTTAATTGTTTCAAGGGTTTTTCACAATTCAATAAGGTAATAAACAAGGTAATACAAAATGGATTTTCCAACTACAATGAAAAAAATTGTACTGAAAATATTTTCTTAAAAAAATATTGCCAATATTAACCGAAAGGGCAAACTACTGACGTGTTCTGCATATCGCAATAAAATTAATCTACCTGTCCAATTTTATTGTAGTGAACCAACAAAACCGCTACAATTGAAGGCGTTGGTAAACTTGTCACTTTTCATGTACACTTGTCGATATAAATAAAATAATGCACACTACGGCTATATACAAATGCGATTTTACTTGACATCGCATACTAAAACGCAGCATATCGCGTAAAGTGAATTACAAAGAACGGCGCGCAAAACAAGGCGTATGGTAAGCAAAAAAAAATTAGGGACCTTTAAATAACACAGATGCAAATAAATGCACAGATGAAAATGAAAGAAAAGAATTATATCGCGGTTTAAACAACTTTTGAATTGAATATTTTCTTATTTCTATTTTGAAAGTAAATTAGAAAATTGCAAACGTTACCAGAATCTTAAGTCCAAAACGTAGAGTACAACTATCACGCAGTGTAATCTCCACATCTCAGATTGAACAAAAAAGATCCAAAAAATAAACTTTATGTATTATTAATAATCATTCATGTTACAGCATGTTTATAACATGTTGTGCCGACCCCGCTTAGAGTGGGATAAGGGCAGGAGGATATATATATTAAAAACAAACAATGTGGTTATATATTCGTGTGTGAAACTGTAGTGCACATACAACAAAATATATAGTTACAGTTGATTTCGTCCTCGTCACCTTATCTCTTACTCTATACTCTTACTCTATCTCCTGACGATGCTTCGGTTACGGGGGTTGCGGGGGGTGTACTGTATTTTATTTTATGCAGATCCAATTTATTGTTTGTGTTTAATCTACTCATAGAAACTGAGGTTACCTGAGATATAAAACCATGTTGAGACGTAAAAATTAAATTGAAAATTTACTAAAATATATATGAGAGTAATCACTGATTGATTTTAATGCAGCGATGTGAATGTTTCATTGAGTTCGTTCATATTGTGAGTAATATATACAAGGATTATGTGAGTAGTAAAAAAAAGTATAATTTATAAACAAAAATAAATCAGAACACATTTTTTCAAAATAGATCAAAAAAATTATCACGATTTTCTTAACAGTAAAATAATATTTTTTTCTGCTAACTTTACACGACCTTAGGTAAATGAAACCGAATGCAATTCAATAACGCCTTTAGCCGATAATTTAAGAGACAACACGGACAATACATATCTGCAAGTTTGTTGTTAAAGAGCATCTTTTATATTCTTAGGTATAACTTTAACTCTCGATTATATTAAAAGTTCAAAACCGTTTGTGAGAACTGGTTGTGAACCGATGCACGTTTTATTCGGATATATTGATCGGTCGGGGTCGGATTTTAAAGAATGTGTCGATAATTTTTTATCGAATTCTATAGACGGTTTCACTTTGATATTTTAAATAACAGGTTAAATTGATACCCACTGTGATCACATCGGAATCTAAATAACTTTCATATACATATTTAAAATCTTCGAAGAGAAGATAAGGATAGATGTTCGTTGCTCAATCACTTCTCTGCGTTATCTTTTTCTACAGGGAAAAAAAATGTCTTTTAGAATAACTATCTATTTCGTTAATATTTAATTTTTATAAAAAGTGCATTTCATTGTAATATTTCCAATGAAATAGCAATCTATTATGAAAATAAATGTCTTTCAAAATAAAGGATAAACGATATCAAGACCTCGGTTTACAATTTTGAGACAATAAGATTTGACAAGTCATTTAACTTAAAAGAAAAATTATGTATTACCTATAGAATAATAATTAGGTCTTCCATATTTAAAATTACCATTTTATGAGAAAATTTAATCTACGTCGTTTTTTGTTTTTTAAACAAATCATACTGCTTGTTAAGTGTAGCGTATAATAAAAATGCTTTAATATAATTATTAAAATATGCTACTTATTAATACGGCTCATGCATACTTGTGTCGTTTGTTCGTATAGTTTATTGAAGGACTGCAACTATGTAGATGCATGTAGAGCAATAACAAACTTACTTAATTACTTTATGCAAATATTTGCTATGAAACTACATATGAAAAAATAATAATTATATCTTAAATTACAACTCTGTTACACAATTTATGTGGTAATGAAAAGTTAAGAAACTTTATTGATATGTCATAGAGACTCTACGATAGCTTTAATATTTTTTTTAATAGATATTCATTTTCGTATGCTTTGAAGATACATGGTTTGTGTACTTACGTCGGAAGACTCCAGGTAAGATGCATTCTTGAATCAAATTAAAAAAAGTCTTTAAAAATAATACCTACTTATGTCATGCCTGATAACTCGAAATCAATTATACAAAGAAACCATAAAGAGCCAAGGAAATTAACAATATTATTTTAATTTTTTTAAGAACGTCATTGAATTAATAATTTTAATTTTAAAAATAGGTCACTCTTAAACCACTATATTGAATAACAGTTTGAGCACTATATTTTATTTTTTTGATTTATACTTACATTACAAAGGCAAATATTATTGTGTATGAAACAAGCTTGGAAATTTAACGCCTGGAAACTTAATAATTGAAAAAAAACTTAATGAAAACGTCAACGAATAAAATAAAATGTTGTAAAACATACCTAATTTGAAAGATTTTCCTTAGAAAATTCCACTTAAATTTTTATATCGCAGACATTGTACAGGGTTAGATAAACGGTGCACTTTATGTAATATATACACTTTAAATGATATTCAAGCACTTTATATAAACAATATAAGCATGTTATGTATTTTCATTTTCACTTTTAAATCACTCAAGAAAACAGTCGTATAAAACAAAATTTGAAATTCCTACGACAATTTCAACAGAGCACAAACTACCGGTATTAAGGTGAACAACAAACTCAATTCGTTCGCAGTCCAGAAGTAAGGCATTCTCGCAAAGTGATTTACATCAAAATGATAGGCCTCCCTCGACAAACAAAAACAACTTGGGACCGACTTTCGAAAGACTCTTTGTTAGCTACCAAATTAACATATCTGTAGAGAACTTGTACCAAAATATGTTGGAAGCATGCGACGTAAATATCTTATGTACCAGTAGGTACATGGTATTGCGGTTTTGATGTATATTTGACATGAGGTTGTCTAATAAGAGACTGTTGTGAATTATATGATGACTAGTGGTAAAGAGTTGTGATAGCCCATCGATAAGACCGTGCAATACTTACGGGTTCAAATCCCGGTTCAAATTTATGTTTCTAATTTATAATTGCAATTTATCACATTCTTTTCTAAAACATCGTGAACAAACCTGCATATCTCTAGAGAATTTTATTGATATATTTAACCTATTAATCCGCATTGGAGTACCGTGGTGGATCTTAACTCCAATCCTTCTCACTAAAAACGGAGACAAGAGAACTATGCCCAGCTGTGGGATAGTAGCAGGTCGTTAGTTTAGTGGTGCACGTAACTTCGCTTCCATCAACTACACTGTTAAAATTTGTTTTTTTCTATATAGGTATTATATCAGTATATAAACTTCAATACCAAATTTCATTCATATTGCTCCAGCGGTTTCATTGTGAAAACGTAAGAGTCAAACAATCAGAAAGACAGACAAACAGACTGTCCCATTTATGATATTATAGACAATTGCGCCACAAAAAGATCTCCACTACACTTTATAGTTATAGTATTATCACAAACTCTTACGAACAAATGAAACCTGAATGGCAACCATAAAAAAATCCTATTGTTCTCATATTGCCCATATTACTGTTTTATCTAAACATATTACTTAAACCTAAATATTTAAAAAACAAATTGGATCAAGCGAAATTAGAAAATTAAGTCCATCGAAGTAGATATTGCCCATATAAATAAACAATATATACCTATTATATAAAACCTGAATTCTATATTTAAAAAAAAAACCATATAAAAATAGTAATTTCTTAATATAAAATAAACGATCATTGTAGATGGAAGATCTGTAGATACATCCAAATTTCAAGCTTTTGTAAGCTCAGATGAGAACAGTCTTTGTCATGCAAATGAAGAGAAACTTTCCATTGTCATACGAAACCGGATTGACAAATATACGTAGAAACTATTTAAAGCCTAACACTGTATTTTCATTTACATATTATATGTTTTGGTAAATTTGGCTAGTTCATAGTGAAAGTACGGAGCTTGAACGAACCATAAAAGAAAAGAAAAGGCATTACGACATGTCATCTTAAGTACAAAAAAAATATCTTGTTCATATAATCATGCAATATATATAACTTGCGATTTTGTCGTGGAGCCTGTCTTCTGACCATGCTTCGATTACAGGGCCAACACACGTGAGATTGTTGTAGTGAATGTGTGTAGTGCTTGTATATGTGCTAGTGTGTATTTTTTTTTTTTTTTTATTGTGTATAGACGAGCGCTTGACTGTAATCATGCCTGATGATAAGCAATGATACAGTCTAAGATGGAACGCGCTTGCCTAGAAGATGCCTATTCACTTTTCTTTTAATCTTATGATACGTGCGATTACAAATCCTGCAAGTATAATGTACGAAAATGGATTTGCTTCTACACTTAACATGGTGGTGCCTAACATCCGGATTATAGCAAAATAACTCTATCATAACTTTTGTACTATAGAATTCCACAAATTAAAGCCTACTTCTATAAATTACATGTAACTTTATAAACTAAGAAACAAACCCACTCATCTTACCCAGATATATTGTGTGTAACGTTAATTTATACAAAGTCAAATGCAAATAAGGCTATAAAGAAAGAAAGCTCAGTCTCCCAACAAATTTGTCAATGAATGTTACTTTAACTGCTCTTTTTGTCAGTTTCATGTTAATTTTGTGAAAGTCAACGTAGCCTTTGTGCTATTTGGATGTAAACATGTTTGTAAATAATTTTGCATATTTTAATGTGTACTTATAGAAGTTGCTAAGTGTAGGAACCAAACCGTTCTCATACCTTATACATGCAGGATTCACTACGACAATGTCAAAGACCGTTTCGTCCCGTGACTGAAGCATCGTCAAGAGATAGGCCCCACGACAAAATAATTTTATAACATTAGTGTACTTAGTAATTGCGGTAAGTGTTTAACGCTAATTAGCGTTTCAAACTTAGGAAGTAACGAGAAGTTAAGTTCAACATAAGTTAAATATCTCATAAGATTCTATAGTAACTATAGTACAGTTTAACAGTAAATTATTATGTACATTATATCAGATTCTGAGGGGTTTTTCTTTTTAACATTTTTCGTCAAATTTTTAATTTATTCCTTAATAAAAAAAAAACATATTTAATTTAATTTTACGTGATAAGAACTAACTAGTTATAAATAAAATATTTTCCTAATGAATAATATAATCTGGGTAAATTATGATAATATAATCTGAAGGCTGAATGATAGATAACGCTAATAGCTTAGAATCCACCCATTGTCTATTTATATTTCAATGTTGAAATAAATAAATTAATGTAAAAATACTCATCAAGTCATGTACATAAATAAATAAATATATGGGACACTTACACACACGGTCATCCGTCCCCAAAGTAAGTAACCTTATACTTGTGTTATGGTAGACAGACAACTGGTGAATATATACTTATATTTTTTTAAATACATACCTAAATATATAATACACCCAGGCTCAAAGACCAACAAATTAATTTTAAAGAAAATGTTGGTTTCGATGGGAACCGAACCCACGACCCGTGGAGCCGAAGGCAGGGTCACCCACTGCGCCAACGAGCCAGTCAACAGTACATATATGCCAGTACATATGTCTCGATACAAAAGTGCATTCACACATCATCATCTTCCTGCCCTTATCCCACTCTAAGTGGGGTCGGTACAACATGCTGTCACATGATTTGGCTGCGTTTTTACGACCAGCCGCCTGTCTGACGTCAACTTACCTCAGTCGTATTTTACGACACCTCGGTAAGAAAGAGGGTGGTCTATTCTACTAAACCGGATACCAAATGGTGAGTCAACTTACCTTAGTCGCCTTTTACGACACCTCGGTAAGAAATGAGGTTGGAAAAGTGCATTCACACAGTCCCCTCTATAGACTGCACGCTATACGAGAACCGGTTATATGCGTTGACGTTAGAAGCTTGCTTCAAAGTTCAGTACAATATAACCACGCCGGGTGTTATGACGCGCATCTCCACAAACTGCGCACTATAAACATAGTTATCATTAATCTTAATAAGTTACTCACGTGACGTAGACACGGCAACAAGTATATTATCACAGGCACTGTCAATGTCACTCAGTGTACTACAAATAGCCTTCCGTCTTGCCACTATCACTCGCGTATCTACGCTCGCGAATGCGAACTGATTTTTTTCTCGCGTAACGGCCCATTAAACTTGTAGATTCCTGTCTCGCTCACCTTCGTGATGATATTAAAAGGCAAGACAAAGAAAGGTTGTGGTTTATGGGTTGTTGATAGAATTGGTATCCGCTCAGTAACGTACGCCGTGTTGCATATTTGTAAGCGATGTGTACTTGTAATGACGTACTCCCATTGTATCGCGTATGATTTTCTTGGAAGTGATTTCATTTAATTTTTTAATTTTACAAACCTCTATAAGTCATTTATATTTTAATTTATTTAGGCATATTGGGATATATAAATAAAAAATAATCAAAACATTATTTACTACTTTACTTACTTTAAGAACATATTTACTTTAAGAAAATTTAAATGATCAAAAATTAAATATATTAATATTTGTATTAAAATTAATTAACTTAAAAGATAATAAGTATTATAAATAATGTTAATAATCATAATCACGAACCTTGATGATTGGTAGGTAAAGTTTTGCACTTCTCAAAATCTAGAACGTATTTATTAAGATATACGTATGTATTTTCCTTAAGAGAATTCAAAAGCAACGTCAATACAAAAAAAAAACGCAAAGAATACGTACTTACAAGAACATAGCGCGTGATATTATAACACAGAAAGATGTTTAGGAAATATAGGCGTCGCCCAGAGCGCAGTCGTACATCTTGCTTTATATCGCCTCTACCAGCATTGGAGAGCAGAACATCAAACGGCGTTATGGTCCCCGGACGTGCCGGCCGCCGCCGCCGAAGGGGGACAGAGTTACACGAAAAAAAGGGAGAGGAAATTTTTGCACGAACTTTATTGTTCACTACACAAACAAAAATTTCGATCGAACTACATAAGCTGTAAAGTTTTGCTAGGAACTACGGAACGTTGCGATTCCAAAATATCCATAACTTTAATTTAATTAAGACTTTCACACTTTTCACTGAGAACTTCGTTTAATAAAATTTTAAACTACATATTATTTTATGATTTAATATTTACTTTCTATAGGTACTGCTTGATACATATTACGTTACGATTGTTATTTCCGATATATACTTTTGTTATCTTTTATTTTAAATAAATAGTAGTAAAGTACTGAACTATAGATATAAACGTTACTTTCAATATTATAGAACGGACTAATTAAAAGATTATATTTTAATATTTCCTACGCGGTCAAAAAATGATAAGTAATTCCAAATATAAAATAAGGTAAATTTTGTAAAGCTGATAGTAGATTCTATATATTTTCATAATATAATTATAATAATACCAATTTTAATTTTGAATATCTATTAGATTATCTAATTTGAATAATTATAGGCAAAACATGTATTAATTATCTGTCTTCTGCCCTATCTAAAGAAGGCTAAACTTAATAAAAAAATCTACCTTCATATATAACTGTATGGGTAAAGTAAAAGTAGCGGCCTATTACTCTCCCACTGCTGGGAATAGGCCTCTTCTCTCCGTTTTTGGAGAGAAGGATTGGGGCTAAGACCTACCACGCTGCTCCAATGCGGATCGGTAGGTTACACATATCTCAAGAATTCTCTAGAGATATGCAGGTTTCCTCACGATGTTTTCCTTCACCGAAAAGCGTGTGATAAATTGCAATTATCAATTATACACATAAGTTTTTACAGAAAAACTCATTGGTGTCTGTCCGGGTTCGAACCCGTGACCTCCACACAACTATATGGGTGGCAAAATTACTAAGGAGATTATAATAATAATTTTTATAACGTAAAAATAACAAAATCAAAGTATTAAATTGAAAAATCAAAATTCGTAATTCCGTTTATCTAAAGTAAATTTGCAGTCTTGATAAATTGAGTAATACGCTCTGACGAGGCACTTTATTTACATTCACCTAAATTGAATCTTTGGTTCTCAGCCAACATGCGAGCACCTAGAGGGGAGGACGAGATTCGATTTGCCTAATAGCGGGAGTGAGAGGGGGGCACTCAATTACGGAGAGTGAGCCGAGGTGTCCCGTAACACTGTCTATGTAATTACATTATCTGAAAAACACTTAGATAACTGTTTGTATATAATAGTTCGTGGAAATTTATGTTAATTGACATACTTTTGTGGTGAACAAGTTTGGTGTTCAAAACTTAAAGATTTGTGAACACAATAACGAACTGATTCACGCCCTTGCCTTTTTTTTCATAAAATATACATGTTTAGTTGATTATGTATTATTAATTTAAGCTAATTATCGTGTACATACTCTACGCCGTGTGGTATCCGGCTGAATAGAATAGTACCACTCTCATTTCTTACCGAGGTGTCGTAAAAAGCGACTAAGGTAAGTTGACCCACCGTGTGGTATCCGGTTTAGTAGAATAGACCAACCTCATTTCTTACCAACGTGTCGTAAAAGGCGACTAAGGTAAGTTGACCCACCGTGTGGTATCCGGTTTAGTAGAATAGACCACCCTCTTTCTTACCGAGGTGTCGTGAAATACGACTAGGGAAGTTGACGTCAGGCAGGCGGTCGGTCGTAAAAACGCAGCCAAATCATGTGACAGCATGTGTATAACATGTTGTGCCGACCCTACTTATAGTGGGATAAGGGTAGGAGGATGATGATGACATACTTTTGTGGCGAACAAGTTGTGTTCAAAACTTAAAGGTTTGGACACACAAAACAAATTGATTGGCACCCTGTTTCTTTTTTAAATTTGATCGAATTCAAAACATTCTTTATTCAAATAAACAAATACATTTGAATCGTAAGCTCTAATAGTAGTTCGGAGACAGCAGTTAACTTACGATTGCTGTTTTCAAATAAATAATACCTATAGCTAATTTTAATTCGTCTTGGCTATTTTGTTCAAAGTCAGAAAATCATTCATTTCTCAATAGATTAATCTTTCCATATTTTATTCGATTAATTCTATCTGTATTCTATATATCTGATTCTATCTATTGATTCTATTTTATATAATATATAACACAAAGATACAAAATGAACTTTAAAAGAAGATATTCCTAGCAATAGAAGATTATCATAAGACAATGTTTCGAGTAGGTATATATAATATCATTCGTTCTTTCAGCTTGTAGTTTATAAATTTTTATATAATGTACCAAATTTTTAGATAAGGAACTAGTATAATAGTCAATATCACTTACAAAATTAATATTATAAATGCGAAAGTTTGCAAGTATGGATGTACGTTTGTTACATTTTTACGGCGAATCCGCTAAACCAATATCGATTAAATTTGGTATAATTATTTCATATACACCGGGGAATAGGAATAGGATGACACTGAAAAGCGCCATCTATTACCAACCTATCACGCAACTAAAGTCCACGCAAACGAAGTTGCAGGTTTTTACCTGTTTTAGGTTTTCCTAGTCATATTTAAATGACTAGTTTTTACCCGCAGTGTGTTGCAGCTAATTTTATATTTATTGAAGCTTCAAAATTCTAAAGCTTCATATTTTTTAAAAAAACCTATAATTGAAATGTAAAGATTCACTGGAGACTTGTTTGTATACTAAAATTATGGTATTATTAATTTTAGTCCGATTTAGTACCAAAATGAACAAACGACCGATGTTGAACGAATCATGCAATTTCTGCTAATGTATTTTGTATTCTGGAATATTTTTATTGAGAATAAATATTCAACAATGCGACGGAAATCCGATGGACTTGCGGGCTAAGGTCCTTTTGTCGCCTTGAATAACAATTACATATCAAAAAATACTATTAGAGAATCTTTAATGTTGAAGATTGATTTGAAAAATTACAGTATATGTAAATCAGAAGAACGTATGAATTTAATTTTAATTACAATACATCATTTTCCTGCCCTTATCCCACTCTTAGTGGGGTTGGTACAAGATGTCATAAACATGTAACATGATTTGGCTAGGTACTTTACGGCCGGCCGCCTACCTGATTTCAACTTACCTTTGTCGCCTTTTACGACACCTCGATAATAGACAGGGTGGTCTATTCTACTCCGCAGGATCCCAATTATAATAATTATAATACATATTTATAATTTGATGTCTCTTACATATTTAAGTTCTTTTGAAAAACAAATCCCTCAGCCAGAATAGCTTATTTATATATACAGTTACTACAGAAAGAGTATGTACTGGATAATTAGCTTAAATTAATTATAACTTGATATTATTTTACCATCTAATAAATTATTAAGTTATACTATAATTGATTGGCTAAAATCACCCTTCAATAATTTAAATACTATCTTATAAATGAGTAAACGACAAAATTGAGACGTTTTACATCATTGCGTATAAAACAACAAAGACGAAAACGATATTTAAATTAGTGGAGTGTGCTACAATTTACAAAAACAACTCACGATTATATACTCAAGGATAGTCAACATTCAATTTGCCAACCTTGGAAGTGAGTAGGGCGCACTGAGCACTCAATTATATATAGTCAGTTTAACTGTCGCAGAATGCGTACTTAATTAAATTATCTGATAACAGTAATAGCGTTTTGGTGGCCTTCGGCTTTTTTGTTTTCTTTTCCCTAAAATTGTTTTTATTCTCATCTTACAACTGGTATTAGGATATCTGTTTATTCAGTAAAACGACATTTTTTTAATAACTAGAGGTAAACGCGAAATTTCATATAGTGTTCAAAATACCCTAACTTATGCTATCTATTGCTTTTCGTCTTTTTAAAGAAAATACCGGAATTCTTATAAGCTTCAATTGCACTAAATGGCATCAATATCTCTCCAGCAAATTGGCCATAAGAGTGTATATGCGATACAGACGTGAATTTTTTTACATTTATAATATTAGTAAGTTTTTCATTAAGTTTTAAGCCAACTTGGCTACTTGCCTATTAAACACAGCTATAACCAAATTTTCATAGTGGTTTAACATTGTTTTGTAAAGAAAACAACATAACATAAGACATATAAGAGTAATTGCTTTATTTGAAAAATAAAAACTTTATTCACGTACACAATAAAATATCTGTGAGTTTAAATTAAAGTACTATATGCTTATGAGCTTTTTGTCTTAATTAATATCTAGCTTATTACGTAAAAAGAATAAAAACTAAACAATAAAATAAAATAACGTTTCAGTCAGAAGCGTTTATACTTATAATAACAATTATTGGTAAATATGCAAGGGTTAACTGGCTGAAACTCATGTAGGTTTTTTCATGGTTCAAAAATATGATGAGAAAGACCTATCAGAAGTCTAAATTATGACTGCGTCCGATAACCAATGGTGTCTCTTTAGAACGTAAACGTCTTGTAAACTCCCAGCTCATGGCTTACGTCGTTACAATAGTAAACTTATGTCAAAGATCGCAGATATTCCAACTAATGTCAAAGAAGACTTTTGGAAGACTTATGTCAAAGATCGCAGATATAACAAGCGCGAATTAAATTTGTTTATAAATGCATACTTTCTCTGTCTGCTAGATTCAGGTATTTCCGCCACGGCTCCGAGTGTTGGCCCGTTTTCTTGATAAAGGATAAAGGCACTGTATATTATAATATGACTTGAAATGGTTTGGTACATCAAATTATATTGTTTAAAATACAAAAAACGTTGAAGAACAAAATGTTGTCGACATAGCGTGAGTCGAGGGACACATAATAAAAAAAAACTCAAGGAAATTTGTATTTACTCGCAAATCTTACTTTCGCTTTAAACAACAACACGTAGAAGTAATAAAATGTTTGCCTTTTTGAGACGATAGGTATAACCCAATATACAAAGTAGTTGAAAAGCTATTCATTGACATAGCGTTTCAAGTTACATATATAAAACGTGCGTTTTGGATCATAGCGATCCAATAACAGTAAACAAGCGATTTCATTACAACTGCTTACGTACTCTGTACGTTCACTGCTTACAATGTTACATCAAATATGGCAAGAAACTTTGCGATATTATCCCTGATAATATGCAAGAAGTAAAAAAGGATAGGTTAATAGTGGAATTTGGTGAATGTAATTTGATTTCTTTTCTTGATTTGAGTTGCGGACTTGTAGTAACAAAAACGGTTCCATAGCTCTAAAAATATCGCGTCAGCTATTTTGTTATAGACGTAGATTTTCTCTTATGTCATATAGAAATCTTAATTAACCTTCATTATTGAGTGAAACAGAGTATATATTACTCTTGAATCCTTAACCATATGAAAGCTAAATAATTCAAATTTAAAATAATCTTATTCAAGTAGACTATTTCCAGAACATTTGGCAGTTTGGTACTGAGAAGAAACAGCAAGAAACTCGGCTGATACTCTTTAAAAGAAATATAGAATTTTGATTGATTGATTTGAAGTTAAAATATGTTACTATCACCTAAATAGTCTTTAATTATATAGTGGAATTAACAAACACAAATTTATTTCCATTGTGTTCATGTAATCTGATAGCACTAAATATATCGCGCCATCCGAAGAAAAATAACATGTTCTATGTTTATACATGGAACATGTAACTTGTTTCTTCGGATGGGACGTTATATTGAATATCTAGAGAATAACAAGGTAGATATATAGACACGAATAAGTTTATAGACATGAATTAGTTTCGCTCCACCACATTACCTGCCTGCTTGCTCAGACTCCAGGAAACGCGTGGGTATGTTGGTAGATATAAAGTTGTCTCGGTCGACTCATTTAAATGCTAATTGTCGAAGAGGCGGTCCGCTTCAGAACCGGTACAGTCTATATGTTAAGGTTACAATGTAACTGGAATACAAAAATTTATCGCACTTACCTATACTGCATATGAAATAGTCGAAATTAGGATTGTAGTTTATTGTAAAACTTAAATGATCATATATTAAATATAAAATAAAACTACATTGTTCAGCTCCGCATTTTTCAGTATCCTAGAGTTACCTCAGTCACCATCATTCGTCTGCCCTATCCCACTCTAAGTGGGGTCGGGACAACATGTTTAAACATGTTGTAACATGATTTACGCAGACACTACGCTACGCAATTTACCTTAGTCGCTTTTTGCGACACCTCGATAAGAAATGAGGGAAGTTTATTCTACTCAGCCTGATACCACTCCGCGGATCAACTTACCTCAGTCACCTTTTACTTCACCTCGGTAACAAAGATAGTCTACTCCACTCAACCGGATGCCACACAGCATCCCCTCATTCCCTCAGCCATACAAATTATTTAAGTTTAATAATTACCATTTAAGATGCTTTTACACAATTAAGTATCTACAACCCAAGAGTACATCATTTATTAGCAAACTTGTCGTCTCTTAGTAAAATTCAGACATTATTCATCGTTTGACATGAGCTAAATCACCACAACTCTTATACTGCCTTGTTACATTTAAATGGTTAAGTCACAAACTTCATTAAGCCTCAAACTACGAGCTTATATATTGTTTCAATTTTATGATTAAAAATAAGGGAATCGTGTTTTCAAATCGAGAACTCAATTAACGTTTTTCTTAACGTCCCAGTACGTACACAGCAGTATTAAACCGCTCAAAGATAACAATAATACATGCATATAGGTAAATACTTTATTTAAAAAAAAATAAAGTATTTTAATTTTGATTTTGATATAATACGCTCGAAAACAATAAAAACATACGTCAATTAGCAAAACCATGCTACAATCAAAATTACTTAGTAAATTTATTCTTATTTAAATTTAAATATTGAATCGAAAAGACAACTAAATTTTATTTTCTTAGTTATGTTTGTAAATATAAACTAATGTATTCTATAGAATTTATATTCCTGACTGTTATATATAAAAAACATAACATACAAAAGTGTTCCTACTTATTTAAATAAATGGGTATACATTTAAGTTGAATTTTTATGCATATTTCGATGTACAATTAAGATATTAGTTGTAAATGTCTTATAAGCATAAATTAATAATTAATATAAATTACTAATTTGGTTAATGTAAATTTGGTTAATGTAAAAATTATGCGTACCTAAGTGTAAACTGAAATAGATAATTTATAAATAGTGAATGTATTTTATGTGAAATACCGAGGTCACTATGGAAATATCAAACTAGGAAAAATATCTTATAAGTATGAAAAATCATTTATTTCAATCCTTGTTTAATATTTAGTATTTTTAAAATATGTAGCTTGAAAGCATATACTTTTATAATTAAAAAATATTTTCTTAATTTACTTAGTGAGTATAAAGAATATATATATTTTTTTATAATAATTCGTAAATGTTATATATATTATACTCATAACTACATACTGAATTCATTAATAGTTTACTGAAATCTGCTCAAGATATAAGATTGAGTATGCTGTCAAAAGATGGCGCTTTTGTAATATACTTCCCGACAAAATACAAGCTTCAGTTTATTTTTTTCATTCTTATACCACATTGTGGTTACATATAGAAAATAAATTTCATAATTTCATTTATACACGTCTATAAAATAAATTTATAAGAGAAACTACTCGATTAAGGAATATATGCGATATTCAACTTCTTGGCAGAGGGCGTTGCGGAGCTAAAAATATTTATTTTATCATCATAATAATGAATTACTGCAATTGTTTCAGTATTTAATATTGTTACAAATAAGGTAATGTTCTTAATGTAATGAAATTTTAAATTGTATAAATTCTTAGATATATTATTTTCTTGTGGTACTGCGACTTCGTTCCAGCAGACTTAAGCGTTTAAGTACCCTCAATAATGCACCATGTCTCTTCCCGTTTTCGAAAAAAGGGGTTTTTTATCTTAAAAGCTTTAATTATGCCAATCTTCATCATTATTGGCCCAGCGGATTAGTCATTATAGCGTAATGACAGATAGAGATTTATAATACTAGTATGTATTACCTAAATATGTTTAAATGATATTATTGTAAAACTAATATCATTATTTCAGACACGTTGCTAAATGTTAATTTTTGATTTTATTTTATTTTTAATTTTCTTAATATTCGTAACTTCGTAATTATTTTCTGGTTATATAAATAATTTGTGATAGACGTTAGTAATATGCAAAATTTATATTACAATAAATATTTTTGACTATACAGAAAAATAACTTGTGGAAAACTAAAAATCTACTCTAAAACTAATTTATTCACTGTAAAAACCAATCCATTTAAAAACTTCGTCCATAGTCTTTATAGATTAGTGGCAGAAACTTTATATAGGTATTAAACCTCTTCATAAATTCTGATCATATTGAACTTACCAACTTTTTTTGCTAGAAATATCAATATACTTTAAGATCTAAGGGCTTTTACAGCATCGGTAGGGCAGGCGAGCGCAGAAGCATTTTCGACGTTGTGTAGAAACTTTATTGTGATGAAATTTTATGGTGTTTTTTATTTATTTCTTATTGCACTATACAACAATACATTACAAGTACATTGGTTTATAAGAAATTGAATTAGGACAAGCGTGCAAAGGTGGTCTTATCGCTAAAGCGATCCCTCACAGACAACCTTTGGTGAGAGGAGAATACTATGTGATCGGGTATAGCGCATAGTAAACTATAAAACATACAATTAAATACTAATATTACACGCGCTTACTGCGTGCCTTCGATAGCTGCAGTTGGTGAGCATAGGTAGGATAGGCTGAAAACCGGCAATTTCACCACCCCGAATAATCTGCACAGGCTCTCATGCTGATGTATACAGCATGAGAGCCTGTGCAGATACCTCCGAGTGGCACCATACACAATTACACACACAGTTTATTTTTTTTATACATCATAAAGTTAAGTCTTCCATCCTGCCCTCCTTTCCCCTATTTCTTATTGCACTATACAAAAGTACATTGGTTTATAAGAAATTAAATTAGGACAAGCGTGCAAAGGTGGTCTTATCGCTGAAGCGATCCCTCACAGACAACCTTTGGTGAGAGGAGAATACTATGTGATCGGGTATAGGGCATAGTAAACTATAAAACATACAATTAAATACCAATATTACACAGATTACTCACCTTTCGATAGCTGCAGTTGGTGAGCATAGGTAGGATAGGCTGAAAACCGGCAATTTCACCACCCCGAATAATCTTCACAGGCTCTCATGCTGATGTATACAGCATGAGAGCCTGTGCAGATACCTCCGAGTGGCACCATACACAATTACACACATAGGGAAACACGTGGCTATTGAATCTTTCATAAGATTCATAAGCCACATCATTAATAACTTAAAACAGTACAATAACACTTGACACTCACGCAACACAACACAACACACTTCACATCAAATTTGGACGTGATTTCTAAATTAGTTAGATGCCCGATTAGAGCCCCCCTCCTCCTATTTACATTATAAGACACATAAAGATGTCTCGATATTATGTAGTGTATATGTCCTAGATACTAAGTAAATTACGATTGTAACTGATTTTAAAATTCTATTTTTAATTTTATATCATTTTTGCTTATATTATATACAACTTATTTGATAACAAAATACGAAACGAGAACCAACTGTATACGTATATTCTTTTAGCGATAGTTGTAAATAGTGTTTAATTAAGTTATATCTGTCATGAAAATTTTAATAGCAATAAAGACTGTGTTCAATCTCATTGATTTACAGGCAGGGTGGCGGTGGACGTATCCAATAGCGGAAGCCGCCACCCTTGACCTGGATGAGTTTGGCCGTATGAGCCGTTTCTCACCAGTGAGCCACCTAAATAGCCCCCGTGACTCACTTAAAACTGGCAAAAAAAAAGACCTTTGATGTAGAGGCTTCTTCCGCTCCGGCCGGAGTATAACCACAAAAAACTTAATCCACCTATATCCGTATAATCACAAATTAAATTGTTCTGTAATATAGTTTATACACACAAACACCGAATTATTCGTTATATTTCGTATATATTAATACGATAATCGACCGAACACCGATATTTATTGCAATTCACTCAGAGGCCCGTGCACCGTGTTGCGCGGCCGACCGATCTTTTTTATGAGTGTGACATTTATTTGTCACCTACCCGCACCGGCTCAGGTGCAGCAAGCCCCGATTACCCTCGGTGGAAAATATTGCCTGAATTATTATAAAACATATATCATTAATAAATTATATTCTAACCATTACAAGATTTAACATTATAAAATTATTGTGTTTGTATTAAGTGAATATAAGCCCAAATCATAGCTAAAGCGACGTGTAAATATAAGGCAGTATTCACCTAACCGATTACCAATATGTTCTGACTGCGTCCAACGGCGCTCAACTTTGATTCATCATCTTCCTGCCCTTATCCCACTCTAAGTGGGGTCGGCACAACATGTTATAAACATGCTGTCACATGATTTGGCTGCGTTTTTACGACCGGCCGCCTGCCTGATGTCAACTTACCTTAGTCGTATTTTACGAGCCCTCGGTAAGAAAGAGGGTGGTCTATTTTACTAAACCGGATACCACACGGTGGGTCAACTTACCTTAGTCGCCTTTTACGACACCTCGGTAAGAAATGATGGCGGTCTATTCTACTCAGCCGGATACCACACGGCGGGTCGACTTACCTTAGTCGCCCTTTACGACACCTCGATAAGACAAGAGGGTGGTACTATTCTATTCAGCAGGATACCACACGGCGGATTAAATAAATAGAGAATTATTCTAAAAGCGCTCAACTTTGATTATGGATGAAAATCAGTATATGAACGTAAAATAGTTTCTTCGTCTAACTAATCAGGTTTTTCATCTCTTGAACGAACTTAACAAGATAAGTATTTTATGGACTTTTAATTATTATATTTAGAAAATCCGCCATATGGCATCCACTTGAGTTGAATAGAAAACTCTAATTTCTTACCGAGGTATGGTGACTAAAGTAAGTTGACCCGCTGTGTGGTATCCGGCTGTGTATATTACAGACTACCCTCATTTCTTACCGAGGTGTCGTAGAATACGATGAAGATAAGTTAACGTCCGAGACACCTTTGTACAGCAGTTAGATAACGGCCCCGTTTCTTTTATTTTATGTAGTACTAGCGGCCTGCCCATGCTTCGCACGGGTATAAAATATATATCCCATGTCACTCAGTGTAAAAAAATGATTAAAATCGATCCAGTAGTTTTGATTTATTCATTACTGCCCGTGGCCCGCAAGCGTTAAATTTGGAGAAAAACAATTTCCTCTCCCTATACCAAGACGATTTCCTGCTATCTTTGGAATATCTAAACTCATATAGTACATTTTTACTTATTTACTTTTACATTTTACCTATGTATTTTATTTTTACAATTAATTACAGAATGTCTTTAAACAAACTCTTAAAAGATTCGAAGTGCTATAGGGTGAAGCGCGGCGTCCTCACGGCATTTTAAATCTGTAATATCTCGGAAAATGTTCACTTAAATTACATACTGTAAACGGCCATATTGACCTATATTAAATCAACAATTTATTTAAGGTACTTAATTGCATAAGGATTAATGTTGTATTGTATAAAAATTGCTTTGAACATAAGGCATTATTTTTCGTAAAAAGTATATGACAAAAAATGCTTTTGTGGGTTATCCATAAGAGATAGACATATACCATCGCGGACTTTTCTGTAGACCTTTTCAAGGCGTACAAATACTTAGTACATCATTTTGATAAATCTCGTAGGGTTTAGCCTGCGTTTGCAATGTAAGCGGACAAAAATGTAATTATTTACAGAAACCTCAAAAATTACAGTATTTCTCTACTCCGTATTGAATGTTATTATACGTACAAACCTTCCTTTTGAATCACTCTATCTATTAAAAAAAACCGCATCAAAATCGGTTGCGTAGTTTTAAAGTTTTATGCGTACATACGGAAATATGGACTTTGTTTTATAATATGTAGTGAAAAGAAAGGGGGAACGTATCAGAATTTAAGTATATTTATAAAGATTTACAATTGAAAGAAGTCGCTTGGTTGGTTATATATCTTTATGTTTCTTTCCATACTAAAAGTGACACTACTACGCTCAGTAGTTAGTAGTAGCACTTCGTATTTAATACGCATACTAAAATTAGTAAAATGTATTTTAATAATGTAAAAAAGTGAATTTGGACAAATTTTGACGGCACCTTGTTGTCTATTCCATTATATTGTTATATGCTTATTACTCAAATAGGATTAAGGATTAGGAGTGACGTAGTTAGGTAACTAAAAGCCCTAGGGTACAAATAAACTATGGTCCTAACTTAAATAATTCATAACAGTAACGTAATGCATAATTCTACTGGAACCAATTTAAAGCTTTAGAGAAATCCATAATTATTTAAATAAATAAAGTTACTTATACTGACACGAGAAATAAAATAGCAATAAATATTTGATCATTTTGCTAGGGCTCTATCTAACTAAAGAATTTAAATTATTTTTTTCGTATTCTTCGAGTTACGAATTCGACGTAGGTACTCCAATGGCCGTAAGTGGTTTCTTGCCAATCTCAGTGGGCCCCCTAATTTCAGGAGCCTCGGGACACTGTCCCATCTATAGCTACGCCATTGAGGATTAGGTATAAATAACACATGTATAATGGATTGCCAAAAAAAAGTAAGCCAAGACACGACGAAATATTTAATTCTTTTCCCTTTCATACATTCTTTTCTAAATTCGTCATAAAACTGTCGGAGCACATTCATTTAATAATTATTACATTATTACTTAATAAGACATCACACATAATGTGATTTTCACTACATTAATTTAACTGTACAGTGATTATTACGAGACCTTTAATTAATACATAGATTAGAAGAATTTCTAGATTTCAATGTCTACGGAAATTAAATATAGATAAATAAGCGGATATGGATGAAACTATCTGGAATCTATAAAGGTTTAAATTTACTAGAAATTACTTTCAATTTCATTTGACTAGTTGTTTATGTACGGAGCGAATACTTGGTTTTAGAACGTAAAGATTTTTGAAGAACTACCTTCTAAGCATTGCCAAATAGTCCGATTGATTTATGGATCATATGTAAGGATAAGTTAAATTGATTCAAAACATGTAATTTCCACGAACTTTAAAGTTCTTTCTAGATTGTGGTTGATTCACCAAAATATTACAACAAATTATTGTTGCATCATTTTGAAGAGTATCTCAACTTAATCAAAAATTTTCAGTTATACTAAAGTTTTTCTTTCTGTTGTATTAAAGGATTCTTTTGATTTAAGTACTGAGCCAATCTGTATTTATTGAAATAGATTTCTTATTGAAGGGTTCGATTTAACTAACGAATGTCAAAACAGTTATGATCCACGTTAGGTTTTGAAAAAAAAGTGTTTAGGCTTGCTTCATATATTATTGTTTTACTTAGATATCCAGATAATTTCTTTGGTTATGGCTTAATTCGATTTAAGTTATATCTTACTCTAAAATTGTAGTTGTAACCCATATGAGATTATATTTCACAAAGTTTAAAAGGAACAATAATTAAAGTTAATTTGATAGAACATGGCCACGTACAACTTAACCTATATTAAGTTCTATTCTCTGTAGAATATTTAAACGTTTTTCAGTTAATTATAATAAAATTCAAAGGCGTATAAACATTTAAAATATATTATTCAATGAATGAAAATGGATAAAATTGATTAAATAATCATATTGATTGCCATAATTGTTATAATAATAATATAGATGTGGCCATGTTTTCATATTTGTCACGCTACAATCATAAGAGGTTAATCAATAGATGCCTTGCACTTATGTAGAAATTCGGTTACCTAGACGAGGTCGCCATATTTGTACAAAAACACCTACTCGCTATAATAACGTTACGGACAATACAGAATGAAATAGATTCGAGTAAGTTACTAATTTACCATAGAACATTTATTACATAGATACTATAAGATAAAATAGGAAAGATGTAGCTAGTAAGTTTAATAGTAGGTATTTATAGTTAAATTCTAACACTGGGATGATTCACGTAACTAGATATTTTGTATATAATGGTATCTATTACACCATATTTAAAAACAGCTGTACAACATACTTCTAATATTCACGTTTTACTTCGATGTACTAGAGAAAAAATATAACTTAATATATATTTATTATATAGACTGTTGCTATTTTCGTGTATAAATAAATAATAAAATATTTAACTAAAACAAAAAATAATAAAAAAGCAATAGACAGGCTTAAGCAAACAGGGTACAATGAGTCAATAGAGGACAGTATTAATGCACTTGCCCATAACCTAATTATATTGATTATAACATCAACTTCAATATTTCAAATAAGTCATAACAGTAACTTAATGCATAATTCTACTGGAACCGAGTTAAAGCTTTGACAGAAATCCACAATTTAAATAACAAAATTTACGAATAATGAGACGAGAAAAAAAACAGTAATAAATATTTGATCATTTTGCGGTTTCGTTACTCTCTTACATCCAAAAAAGCTATGTCGATGCTACACCCTTAAGTATATTAGGCTTAATCGATCTGCCGAAGAACGAGTCTAAGATCTATTCATCGCACTCAATACGAAGATTCCTACTGCCACCAAAGCAACCCGAGTAATTCAACAATTTGGTAACGAAAATAAAAGTTAACTATTCAAGACTTAACCACCCTCCGAACAGCGATACGAATACAACAATAAAGCAGTCTCACAAAATATTTTACAAAATTCATTTTCAATAAACTATCTAGATACAATAATTCATAGGTGACGCTATTATTTCATTCGAGCTTCGATGCTTAAATAGTTTTAAAATACATTATCAGCGCTATACTAGATATCAATATCAGGAATCGTCTATTCATGTACTTAGTCTCTTTAAATTACAGAAAATAATTTCGTAATTAATACTATACACAAATCGACAACACAATAATTATCTTACTATGAGATTCTCTGGGACTCGAGGCGCGCCGGCACTTGTCCGGGAAGCGTCCACATTACGTACGGAACGGTACAGCGGAACTATTCTCTATCGGGTAACGAACGTCGGACGACCCCATCGGATCCTTAAGTACGATCATCGAGCACAACACATTTGAGTCATTGACGGAACTTTCCTTACGTCGGATTTAACTCGCAATACCGTGGTGAAGGGGATAAGTCCCAGAGAAAGGCGCGGGTCACTGATGATGCTTTGCGGGCGGCGCGTGGTGCAGCGCCACGTGGTGCGGCGCGTGGTGGTGGCCCGCGTGGTGGTTGTGATTGTTCGCGTTCGAGTTGTTGTTATTGTTTTGAGCCGCCTGCGCCGCTTGCCGCTGCGAGTTTTTCTTGTTCTTCATTCGTCTGTTTTGGAACCATATTTTGACCTGTCTTTCGGTGAGATTAAGGTTCCGCGCCAGTTCCCATCTCTTTTGCTTCGATACGTAAGCGTTAAACAGGAACTCTTTTTCTAACTCAAGCGTCTGGAATTTTGAGTAGGGTTTGCGCTTTTTGCGCACAGTTACTTGGCCGGTCCAATCTAAGGGATTCGAGGAGCCGCATCCGACGCCGACACCCACTGACATTGAGAGGGATCCTGTACAAAAGAAAGTCTTATTAAAGTACAATGTACACAAATATTTATACAACTATATCCTATTCTACTAATATTATAAATGCGAAAGTTTGTTGTTTAAATGGATGTATGTTTGTTACTCTTTCACGGCGAATCTTTTGAACCAATATCGATGAAATTAGGCACAATTATTCCTTATACACCGGCATAACATATAAAGAATAGGTTATAAAAATTCTGCTAATTCTATAGAAATAGGATGACATTGAAAAACGTCATCTATTATCGATCTATCACACGACAACAGTCCACGTAAACGAAGTCGCGGATAAAAGCTACTTAAGTAACAAACGCTTTATTTCATAAATTTAACAAAATATTACTATTTTATACTTTTAAATATAATTAACATTAATTTGCAGCTCAAAAGCTCTAAAAAAATTGTGTCAACATTGTTGCCAGTTTTAATTACAACGAATGCACACGTAGCGCTGCGTGACCGAACGTTTCGGTTATAACCAGCTATTTCTATGCAACGTTCACAGAAACAATTGCAAGCTGGCTTACGGTGCGTTAAAAGATGCATATAGCGCGATTTATGTGAGCGGCTCTTTTGATGAGATCATCGCCCATAAACTTTGTATGCGACCCACGACCTCCTCGATATTCGATGCTAGCAACTCTCTGCACTATTTCCTATTATTCAATAAGTTACCTCACGTTAAGAAATACATGTCTCATTGGATTGTTAAGTGAATGAGCAAACGCAACATCTAAGTACATCTCTCTTATTGTCCAGAATTTTGTCTTTTTACGAAATATTATAGTATTACAGGTTATTGATGAATTCGCTTATTTATTAGATGTATAGGTATATCTACATAAATTGAGATGCTCGAATCTTACAAAAGCTTGAGAATTGTATGACAAATATTTGTCTTTTTGTTAAGAAGCGTTTTAATCTGTGTGTGTATGTATGTTGTTTATTGTGTTTTATATTATTTTTATATTCTACAAATAGGAAAATTATAATTTCACAGTCTAGCTATGGGGAACCTTATAAAGATTTCTGTCACCCAATGTCCAAACTAAATATTTTAGCATTTTAAACTTTAAAAAGCTAGGGTGTCGTTGAAAAGATAGTTTTTTTTTAACATTTCTGTATGTCCCCAAAAGCCTGTCTGTATGAGATCGATTTTCTCAAAATCTACTAAACAAATTTTCGTACGGTTTTTACTAAAAGGTAGTGCAATTCTTCCGGAAGGTTAGGTTAAAAGTATATTGCGATTTCACGTAAATTGTGTTGAAAGGTCACGCAGACGTAAAAAAACCCACCTGCTGCGAGGTTTGGTCGCGTGCGTTAAATTGCCAAATTAATGTGCCAAAGTACTATTGGCTTCTATATTCTGGCATGTGGGAAACGAAAAAGAAAATTATGAAAGTTAAATACGAACATCGACACTGACAGTCATTGTAAAGAGAGATTCAGCTTGTCTTAACAACAAATTTATGTGTTGCTATAAATCTTAGTAGGAAAATAAGACTTTCTTGGCCTGGTACATTCAGAAAATCTATTAACTTTCACATAAATCAATGACGATATAATGTACAAACTTTTATTTAAGTAGCGTCCATTATTATTATTATTATGTTATTGTCTATTATTTAATTTACATTTAGTTAAAAAATTAAATTTATGAACTAAGTACATTAACTTGGTTTATTAAATTGGTTGCGCGCCAAATTTTCATACTTGGATGCTTTGCACAACGCGTTTTGAACTAAAAAGTATAAGTCTAGATTTAGACACATTATTTATGTTGTGAAAACACAACATAAATACTGTCAAAATAAAGATCACTTTCGGATAATCGTACTTGAGAAAACGTGTGTTCTATAATGCGAAAATACTCCTCTCTACTTCGAAAGATTTCTTTGACAGTTATCACTTATTCTATGCAATTGTTCAGGCAAATATTTCAATACGACGGTCTCTTTACCATAAAGCACATGATGAATTTAGAAAATAGTCAAGCGCAAGATTTTACGTATGATGAATAGGTCCCGTTTCGCAGTTATGGACCATTGAATCTATGGATTCTTGGTTAAGCTAATAAGCTGCTTTTTGTGCTGATTTGTCTAATAAGCCCTAAGACAATTCCCGTAAAAAAAATATAAGTTCCCATTCATCTTCATTACGATTTGCTACAGAAATTGCGGAGAATCGAGTTACAAAATCGTCTGAAGTTTCATGACGTTTGCTGCCGACGATATATAGTATTTTCTACAATATACCAAATTTTCCTCAAGTATTTGA
Organism: Morpho helenor; assembly: GCA_029227775.1. NCBI lineage: Eukaryota > Metazoa > Arthropoda > Insecta > Lepidoptera > Nymphalidae > Morpho > Morpho helenor. Next base: position 6,983,158 of record JARGCU010000020.1, read on the forward strand.
GGCCATTACATACCTAAGCGTGCGATTCATAAAACTGACCTACCGCAACAACGTCGCCTCTAACAAAATGTGGATAGATGACTGCGGAATCCGAAACATTTATTTCACTTGAATTTAAGTCACATTTGTATAGTGCTAGCGTGTAAGTAATTTAAGATAGATATGACTTGTACATTTTTGTTGTAAATAGAAAAAAATGTAACATTTTCTCATTTGTAGTAATTGTTTTTACAAATGGCATGTTTTTATTTATTTCTTATATTAGCCATTCTTTTAAGCTTTTCTATAAATTAACAGGAATTAAGTCCAGTTAATAAGTTTAACAGGAATCCTTTATATTTAAATGATGATAAAAATCATGGTCATTAGACTCTCACCATTAATTTAGAGCTTTTGAAGTTTACTAAGGATTCACGGGTTCATATTTTGAATTATACTTTTGTGCTTAATAAACGACTTATCGTAACTTAATAGTGAATGGAGAAATATTGTTGAAACCTGATGCTTAGAAAATTTCTGAGATACGTATAACCTGCAACTCTGACCTTAAGTCAGATGAACATCAGTAGTTTGTTAATGATATTTACGTTACTTTTGATTTAAGATATCCACCATATTTTTTAATTTAAATCCTTTTATAATGATAACAGCTTTAGTATGTATAAAGTAATTTACGTCTGGAATTGATACTTTGCAATGATCAATAAATTTTAAATAATTCAACTATTTTAATTTCAATATATATATTGCATTCTTCAATTTAAATGTAAGAGGTATAGATTTATATATTTTAAATATTTGGTATTCAATACTTCCATCGGTATGCAAATTTTCATAAAAACCTAAAATGGAACTACATGGACTCATAATGATTGGTTTTTAAAATAGTAGTGTGAAATAAGTAATAGGAAAAATGTAAGTGCGCGGTTTAATGGATTTGCCTCATTGAAAGCTTTTGTGACCGATGTTTACGATTGTGATCGCGTATAAATTGAGTCGTTGCTCTCAAAACGGAACAATTCATTAGTATAATAATGATAATATAATATAATAAAATATTAGGAAATGAACTAAATGTCCGAGTGACACGAATATTTGTATATACTTTTGTGAATAATTAGGAGTCAATAAACGCGGATCAGTTGTTTTCACGATTGTACTATGGTATTATACGATTCGTCAGACAATGGCATTTTTTTAAACTATGTAGAGAATGGTAGCTAATTATGGGCCTCATAAGAAGGCTCAGAGTCGCTCAGCAGGCGATGGAGCGAGCTATGCTCGGAGTATCTCTACGTGATCAAATCAGAAATGAGGAAACCTGTAGAACTAGAGTCACCGATATACCTCAGTGTGTCGTGAAGCTGAAGTGGCGATGGGCGGGGCACATAGTGCGGAGAAACGATGGGCGTTGGGGTTTTAAGGTGTTGGAATGGAGACCCTTCGAAAACGCAGCGTCAGTAGACTCCCCAACGAGATGGACTGACCTCAAAAAGGCCGTGGGGAGTCGCTGGGTCCAAGCGGTACAAGATTGTGTAGTCTGGATATCCATGAAGAACCCCATGTCGAGCAGTGGACGTCCATCGGTTGTGAAAGTAGAACAAGATGTAGAGAATGTTATAGTAAAAAATTCATATTGCATAGAAAAATTATTTAAAAATACTTTTAAAGTAACAGCTTAAATAATTCGGTTTATGAAATTCATACCACAGGATTCGAAAGACTTCAAACCATTTCATACTAAGACCCTTATACGAGTACGTGTAAGGGTGTCAGGAATTATTTGTGTAATTGCGTCATTAATTTTGGTACTCTACTACTATTTATTTTAAAGCAAAATGTAATATAAAATCTTTACATATTATAGCCACGACTCATATTCCAAACAGTAGTACCTACCATCTTTTACAAAATATGAAGATTCAAAAGAAACTAATATTTTATTTAGATTAAGAATAATTTTAATGTCAACGAAAATTATAAAAATTCTACACACTAGATTGTAGAACTTTTTCATCATATATGAAATTTAAAATTCGCTAGGAACTAGTCTCTACTCGTCACTTCAAGATTGAAAGTGTTTGTTACTTTTTCAAATATCTTCTTGTCAAACTCGCCGATCTGTTATTCCCTTTTGTAGTGTGCGAGTGTTCTTCTAGTTCTCTACCAGAAGATTGTCTGTTGACAAAGTCAAGTTCATTTGCAAGTAGAAAATAAATCGTTTTTCAATCTACATATAATCTTATGAAAGCAAATTGTTTAAAGAGGACATAATGACGAGTGGAGTAGTCAATTATGTGGGGATAGGTAGCGATCAGAGGCAATAAAAGTACGGGTTCCGTTCGCCCATAAAAGTTACCAACCAGACCGCGATATGTCGTCTTCGGCAAAAATAACAGCTTATTGCAACGAAATAAGGTTCAAAATTTTCTACTCTATAGACTGGCATTTTGTCTGTGTCTTTCCAGTTATTGCTTTAAAATGAGAGGGTTATTTAGCAATTCATGTTAAAAATTATACTTTTAACAGATATGAAATGAGAGAAAAATGTTGATTAAATAATAAATATCAGCAAATTTAAAATTAGAAGGTTCTGATGGGAATACATGAATTTTTATGGTAATCAAATGCAGATAAGTAAAAGAGACACGTAAAGTGCACGAAACCAAACTTTACAGTATTATTTCGTTAGTAATTTTACAACTATTAAGCTAACTCTCTATGAATTAGTATTCAGACGTACTATGCATTCTTATTTAAAAAAATTATAAAGCTCGTCAAACCTAATATTCCAAAAACGCACACATTTTAAAAGTTAGAACCTAAAATGCATTACCCGATTATTTGTGAAGACTCGATTTTTCTTTTCTTTTGTTTTGAGGAGACGAATTGAAAACTTTATGCAGCAACATATCAATGTATTTAAATATTTTTATTTTTCAGGATACCGTTCTGACATTGCAAAATCTTAAAGGTAGGCTTGTGTGTGGTGTTTAGATCGCAAAAATCATTGCTAAAAAAGTTGTTGCTAATTTAATTTAAAAAAAATTGAATATATGTGACATTAAGAAATAAGGCTTTTTCTGAGCTATGGAATACTTCTAAATATTTAAATAAAATTATTTAAAATCTGTGAAGATATCTATAATATATTCCTGTGTTTTATCATTCATAAATTTCTCAATCACGATCACTAAAATTTCAAAATTTTTCTGAATCGTTAGGATGAAAAAAGTAGAGTTTAGTATTTGAACGGTGGATTTTTCCAGTGTAGACCATTTAAATCAAAAATCAATTTAAAGTATTCTTTATTCCATCAAACTTAAAAGAAAAGTAATTTTGAATCGTCCCTTCCTACCGAGAAGAGGCAGCAATAATAAAATCAGAAGTCTGAAAACTGGACCTCACGATAAAGAGTCACACAGCGGGCAAAAAAATCATCCGGAGTCACTTTGATTCACGTTTCTAATACTAGCTGTTATAAACAAACAAATGAACCAGTACAAATCTTACTGCGAATGTGATCGGAGCCGGTTTCCACAAAGTCAGGTTTCCGAAGACCATAACTGTTCCTCAGACCGTTCGTAAGCCATAAATGCACAAATCAAAGTCAATGTCAACCTCAGGTGGGCCGTAAACACACAATCATAAAGTGACGTGAACACTCGTATAACTTTTTCAACAATTGTTTCCTTTTAATGGCCCATTATATGCACGTTTTACGCAAAATTATGTCAAGTTACACCTCTGCCGTAACAGAGGCGCGATAAACCCATCTTTATGGTTAGGCGGCGATCGACAGCGTACTAGCCTCGACCGTTTATGAATGGAGACTTTTTATTGCTCTCATATTGACAAGTCTCGAGGCTACCTAATTACTACTTACTAGCGATTTGGGGAAGAAACCAGTTATTATTGCACGGCTATGACTCGGTCGCGGTTTTACGATATCATAAAACTGATAAACATCTACGACAGGCGTACTTCTCGCATGCACTGGGCGGCTTGCTTCACCCCCCAGCTAGTGTTTTTATCACCTCATTAGCCTAAACAGTGTTTATTGTAGCAATATTTGGTTTATTGCCACTACTCAAAGATCGTCAGTTTATTGTTCTAACGGCCAGGTATCGTGTTTATTTATTAGTTATACATTTTTATTGGCGCTTTATTTTACGTAAACTTTAATTTATTGTCGGTTGTATAGCATCGTTTAACATTGCCTATAAAACGATGCTTACGGTTCGTTTTTAAACATTTGTAGCACGTGTTTCGTTCATTCATCAGATTTATGGTGCTCTGTGGGAAAATGTTTTGATTGTGTGTCGAATACTTCGGAAGGAAAATATATCATGCTTTGTAGATACAAAAATATCTAGTAGCTGTTTTAGATCTACGGAGTTATTAAATAATATTTATAACACAACGTACAAAATATGATTTTAAAAGTTGAAAAATATTACGTTTAAAAAACACAAATAATGTATATATACATTATTCTTCATGACATTCTTTGAAGTCGACAAAATTGCAGCTACTGCACCTAGGCACTGATAATGATAAACTTACAACACACGCGACCGCGCGGCTAGTGTGCGGCACGCACACCGCCACACGCACACACCGGCCGCGCCTGGAGCTGTGTGCGTTACGTCACTGCCATCTAGCGGCTAGCAGTACCACCCACACTCGCGGAGGTCAAGGTTGATAAACTCATAATAAATTATTTACAAATCTATTCATCTGTTTTCGAATTATACGTACGCAAAAAAAATTGTTAATAGTATAATATTCACTACTTAGTCAAGCAGACGGGTAATAGACGCGATTGAACCTCGAGACCGCACAGAACTATTTGTTTACAAAATTGAAGAAATTGTTTTAGCAGCACATGTTCCTTCGATAAGTCCGGGTTAAGATTACAAACATTATTGTAACGTGATCGGATGCGAGAGAAAAACGTGAGCTCGAGGTCCAAAGGCGATTACGAGGCCTATGTTAGTAAACATTTATAACACTACACATATAAATACTGACCGGGCAGGGCACTCGGTGGCGGATAGGGCGCGCTGGACACGGATTCCGGCGCGTAGTTTCGCAGGCCGTAGGCGTCGTGGGAGAAACCCGATGCTTCGGAGACGGCGGTTCGTCGCTCGTCGCCGCTGACGTAGGGCAGGGGCTGGTCTCCGCGCGGGGCGCCGTAGGGATAGTTCCAACAGGGTTGGGAGAAACCTTGGTGGCAGCCGTCAGCGTAGGGCTTGTATTCACCTCCGCTCGGCCAGAAAGGCAAAGCGGACTTGCGCTCCCTCTCGACTGGCAGATTATAGTAAGTCGGAGCGGTGGGGTACTGGTGCTCGAAGGGCGCCGGGGCGTCGGGCGGATAGCCCCACGACTGCTGCGCGTGCCTGATGACCCCCGGCTCGGGCTCGTAGCGCTTGGCCGGGATGTGCAGCGGCTGCGGGGGGTTGGAGCCCACGGAGGCCGGCGAGGCGCTGGAGGCGGACGGCGGCGCGGCGGCGGGCGCGGCCGGTGGCGAGCCGCCCGGGGGGGACGCGTGCGCCTCCTCGTACAGCGCGCCGCCGACGCCGTTCATCATGCTCCACCAGGCCTGCCCGGTGGAGTGCCCGGAGGCGGGCGCTGGCGACGCAGCGGCCGCGTCGCAGGGCGCGCCGAGGCCCCCGACATGGTTGTCAGGGTACAGGGTGGCGGCCGGGCAAGCCACGGGTGAGCGGGAACCGAGCCGGCAGTTCACGCGCGTCGCGGGCACATCGCACCACGCGCACACGCGACCACGCAGCGGCACATGAAAGTCAAAACGCGGTTCCCGATTTAGCTTGCCGGCCGGACGAGACGACCGCGGCGGCCCGACACTATTGGAAAACTTTCGGAAAACGATGCACGGCAACTATCGGACGAGCCTGGACCGCTCGGTGCAATTTCGTAAAAATCGAGTCCGAGTAACACGAAACGGTTTTTAGGTCCGAATATATTTAAAAAAAATCGTTAAAAGTCTCTCAGCATGAAACAGTTCTCGACTGAAAAGTTCTGCAAAGCACTGGTCGTAGTTTCCTATCGGCGAGAACGAAGTCACGAGTGTATCGTAACGTGATAGCAAGTGGAGAGATAAATAAACGAAGCGCGCAATCAGCAGCGCGGTCGAGCGCGGAGTGGCGGCGCGCGGCGGTGTGCGGCGCACGCCGAGAGCACACAGGCGCGCGACGGCCCTCCATCTAGCGACGGGCGGACGAACCGCCGCCGCGACCGTAGGCGGCCGCCCGCCCGCGCCTCACTACTCTACATTCCCAATGTTATTATATTTCCTTACAAAATTAAATGTACTCATTTATTATTTTCAATTTTTTATATTATTAATATTTAATAAGTACATTTTTTAGGTAGCTACATTTTTTTATAAATTTCACTCATAGAACTTTGTTTCTTTTTGAAAGTGAGTAACTACTTTCATCACTATAATAAAAAATTTAGAATGTCAATTTACTAATTATTAGTATATTACTTACTTCGTATATAAATTTATCACTAAAGCGGCAATTAAATAAATAAGGGGCAAGGGTTGTCAGTTCACATCAGCTCGGCTACGGGCGCGGGTGCGTAGTAAAGCGATTAATGGAGGCAAAATAGCCATAAACTGCCGTTTAACCAAACTGCAAGCGTCATCGACCATCGCCGAGTTGCCACCGATAAAAAAGTCGAGACTTTATGACGGCAACTCACTCACGTTTTATTGTGAGTATAAACTTAATTTTATCGTCTGTTAATTTTACCACAAATAATAATAGTACAAGACACTTTATAATATATCATTTTGTGTCAGTGGCAAGGACGTGATACACTGGCCTAGACTCTGATTTTTACAACTAGGTAATACAAGATTTTCTTTAATGGTTTTGCCAATAGAGGTAGAGTACTGGTAAAACTTTAATTCTACTTTTTTATACTCTACTTTTTCATATCCCTTAATTGCATGCTACTTGCGAGTGTAAATTAGGCAACTCAGAGAGCTGTAAGTAATCCAAGACGCCAAACCGTATATAGGCGGCACACCCTTGCTTTTCACATACCGTGTCTAAAGGAACAATACCGTACACCCGATAAATCTTATAATATTTCACACCTATTGTTAGTACATGTTCTGTTTACTCAAGACACGGCTATAAAATATGTCGGACGGACAATAGCAAAAACATATACAACAAGCTAGGTTACGATATCACTCTTGTTAACAATTCCTTATTATAATGATAATTGAAACCGACTTGTCAAAATAAAATATGCGATCACTAACTTCCCACACTTAACTATAGTGAATGAGCAATTACGATTTTTGTACAAAGAGAGCTGTCATCGATGTTAAGCCGATTTTGCAAATTATTTATATATACGTGTTTATGGATTTTACAACAGGGATTACAGGTTTTAATTTGTATACAGCCCTGAATTCTTTACAAATACTAGGTAACCCTAAACACAATAATTCTACTTATGTTTCTCGACAATTGTTATGTTACACGGTATTTGTTATAATGTAATACATACTTTTTGTCATTTAGATTTATTTCTCCAACTAAAGTAAATATAATAAACGTTGAAAAGGAAATTTCTGTGAAAATAATTGGATTTTCATCATTGGTTTTCAATCATTGGATCTATTGATATCGAATATTGTACTTACATTTGTTTAGTTCCAAAAAATACAGTCAATGAGATGGGAAAAAATTTAAATATTATAACAACTTAAAGGCAAGAACAATTGTATTATAGTACGTATTAAATATAAGAGGGAAAATTTTGCGAAAAACAGGCGGGATATAGGTACATTTAGACTATGAATCTCAACTTTTGCATAGAGCCTTGCTCTCTTTTATTAAAGTATATATATATTATAAACATAGTATTTTTTTACTGCAGATAGTAATTAATCCCTACTAAAAAGGCCTCTTTCTTACCTTGATAATTACTTCAATTTTTACTTTCCATAGCCAAGATTTATTTACAAAAAAAATGTACAAGTAGTTTAACTTAAAACTTACACGCTATTACTATAAAAAATCATGCCCACGTAAAATAGTCCCTAGAATACTAACAGCATTTCTATTGTATCATCATCACCTTCCTGCCTTTATCCCAATCCAAGTGGGGTCGGCACAACATGTTATAAACATGCTGTCACATGATTTGGCTGCGTTTTTACGACCGGCCGCCTGCCTGACGTCAACTTACCTTAGTCGTATTTTACGACAACTTGGTAAAAAGAGGGTGGTCTATTCTACTCAGCCGGATAGCACACGGCGGGTTGACTTACCTTAGTCGCCTTTTACGAAACCTCGGTAAGAAATGAGGGTGGTACTATTCTATTCAGCCGTATAACACACGGCGTCAGCATTTCTATTGTATATTTTGTTATAAATAAATATACGAGATGTTATAACATCTCGTTTAATTGCCTCTTCAGGTGACAAGAGGGCTGGTTTCTTTTTAATTTATTTTTCAAAAAATAATTAGCGATTCGACGTAGAAACGCTGCTTGCATTCTTGGGACCTTTCCAAATGGGCATGATTTGTATGGTTCTAGCGTGTAAATAATTATGGATAGACATAATCTTGTAACAGTCTCATCCCTACATTCGAGTTTTAAAAAAATAAATAATTATTTAAATTTCAATATTTTAGAAAAATCTATAAGTATAAAAATAAATGTTTGTTTGTCACGCAGTAATGTTTTTTCGCATCTATAATTGATGCTCTATTCATAAAACATCAAATTCAGAAAAGTATAATTTTCGTCATATTGACCGAATGTCACGTTATCCGCCGTACTACAGTATTGAGAGAGCGGGCGGAGCGTAGAGCGCAGAAGTGATCTGTTAGGTCGCTTATGAAATGTTGTTATAATGATATTGTAGATGTGTACTGGGGCGATACAAGATATTAATTGAGTTTTAACTCGACTATTTTTTATAATAATTAATAATAAATACACATCTAGGCCCGCTCTCGTATAATGGTTCAAGATGCAAGATCGTGCCGATCTTTGGAAAGGCTGTGAATGTGACTTGACCATTAAGAGTGTAGCGATGGTTACATCGCTTAGCTCACCTCGAACGATTAAAGTGTCTGAATGTTACTTGGTAAAGGTAACTTTGCTGAGTAGTGGTTGGCACTCTACCGTACATGCTCTGGCGGGTACTGGTGGAAGACTTGAGGTTTAGGCCGGCAGTGATTTCGGTCATTGCTGTGTGCCTGGCCCAAAAGGCTACACTAGGCTGCATCTTATTAGGGCTGGGTCTAGGCCCGTAGTTAACTTCGGTTGCTGCGGCGTGCCTTTATTCGGCTTTGGTTTGACGCAACCAGAGTTACTTTGGGCGTGTGCCTTTGTGATACGGGTTTGGTTAGGCCGGTGGTGATTTCGGTCATTGCCGTGTGCCTTGCTCGATCTTTGGACGCATAGGCCGCTTGAAGTAGTGCCGGTACAGTGGTGGCTGAAATGTTATTGTTTGACGAACGGACATCTATACGTTGTTCGTAGTCTCTCAATAGTGACGGTACCACAGCTGAATGTTGCTGGGCGTTGCGGAAGTTAACTTTATGTTGCTGAAGTGATACGCCGCAACAGTGATGGATCGCTATGGACTCTGTTCATAGTAACGGATGGGTGTGGTGTTTCGTCCTTTTCAGGACGTCCCCTTAGCTTAGTTAATGATACCAAGAATGACCATTATAGCATGGCATTATTGCATAAGAGCCGCTGGTCGAGTCTTTGTTAATAAGACTGCGGACTAGCTTTAGACAGTGTGGCCTGCATTTCCCTTATCACATATCTTACGTGGCTTGCCGCGTTAAACATAAATTACCTTTTGTTGTATGAGGTGGCGTGTTGAGCTTGGCGCATACCGTAAGCGAGTGCACTGTGTGTGACTCCATTTTATGGTATTGGGTGAATAGGGGGTGATTGGCATTCATGTAATGCTCTGCAATACGCATATTCCACTTCGGTGGACACACACTATCCACTTCGGTGGACACACACCTATATGGTGTATATATTATAACTAATCAAGTTGCTTTGCAACATGTTTGCCATTTCGATGGGTTTCCACTTTGTGGACTTTATACGTATTATACGTATTATACTGTATGTGGTTTTTACCATAGAACGCACCGTTACGACGTGTGCAGGCGACATGCGCCTTACTGAATATAAGAATTGGTAATTTATTATCAAAGTTTACCAGGCCTTGTGCCTTTGGCTAATGCCATATTTTATAGCTCCGGCTATTTATTATATGGGCTTCGGTCCTCTATTATACACCCAGGCACTCATGCCTAATACGTCAACTGTGGTTTTGTTGACTCCCGACAATAATGGGTTTATCCCATAATCATACGCCGCAGGCGCACTATAAACAGGTACCCCTTGGGGGGGGGGCTCATATCCTATGGACGGAGCTCACCGTTGGTAGCGGGTGCGGAGCTACTGACTATCACTCTCTTTTTATATTTTTCCAAATCGGAAGAATATAATAGATGGGAGAGAGATACCACATTGATTAAACTTCTCTGCGGAGTTGTTTAAGGGTTAGGTATTTAGATCGAGTGAGTGATCTTTCTGTTGGCTATAACATATCCTATGAAGTAACATAAGACATTCGCGAGACATTCAACTATCTGAATGTCTCGCATTTTTTTTATCAAATTTTATAGTAACCTGTTCATGTATTGGGCATATAAGAATCTGTTCTTGTATTAGATAAATATAAAACCTGTTCGTGTATCGTACACTTATATTCAATAATTTATATTAATTTATGTCTGCTTTACGCCTCTAATCTGATGACAAACAACTATTTATATTATAACAAATGATATTTGATAATGAACCTCTCTATTGAGCAAAGCGATACAAACTACGAATGTAGGGCCTGACGGCTCGTTCTATATTAAAGAATATGATATATTGAAATATTATTATAAAACTATAATGTGATTATTATCACATTATTTTATTCTATTTAAGGTTTTATTTGACTCCTTTAAATTGACGGACACATAGCCTCTGACGCTCTAAAAGAATTTGAGTTATTACAAAACACAACGTAGTACGGGTCCTAGCCACTTAGACGAATCACGAGCCAATATATACTAAGAGTGCTAGCGCCTTCGGCGCGGTTTTATGCTTTACGCTGCTTGGGTGAGAGCGCTCTAGCGGTGGTTAAGTATTATAAATTATATTTTATAGACGAGTATGGTGGAGTTAGTTACAATCTGTACATTTTAAAAAAGTTATAAAAGAAAAATAACTATATTACATACATAATGAAAGGCTTTTCTGTGTTCCCAGAGCTAAGCCATTTAAACATAAACCCGAGTAAGGTTAAAACCGTACGTTATCAAGATGGAATCGAGAACGAACAAGACGCATTTGAGTCGCGTTGAATGACAGAAACAAACATAGGAACAAGTGTGCCCGTTGCCCGGCCCGTCTATAAATATTTACGTTAGGAAACACGCCAGGCCAATGATCGGCCATACTGTATGCGTAAATAAAAGTGCGCTTTCTTATCTCGGCCGTGTTCGTTGCGCAAACGTCAGCCAAAGACTAAAGAGTATATATAGCAGCGTAAATATACATACTTATTTAATAAATAAATAAATATACGGGACGTTTACACACACCAACGTAAGTAACTTAATACATGTGATTGCTAAATATATAAAATAACATTTAATGGTCATTTGTTATTCAAGAGTTTTTAAATGCCTACTCTTTTTTATATGAACGCCAGAATTCGTACTACCAATGCATTACACTATTAACACTATTAAAGAGAGGCTGACACAGAAAGCCTACTATACTGTTGAGGATTATTTAGACGATAAGAATGCGTGGATATAGTTATTGTTCGACCCTGTTCAAGACAGAAACGATTAAATGTAACTAGTATTAAGAATTGTATTTTTAAAAGAGCAACCGCCGAGTTTCTTGCTGGCTCTTCTCCGTAGAAACAGCTTTCCGAACCAGCAGTAGAGTTGACGATTTAAAAGCACCTGTTTACAAGTTTATTTGAATAAAGAATATTTTGAATTTGAATTTGAATTGAATTTAAAATACTTTTTAGGTCTCTCTCTAATCACATACCATCAATATTTATATTTTTAAAGAATAAATACGTACTTGTAAAAGTTATTGTCATATCTAAATGTCAAGATAACAACAGTATTATATAAAAGGACGCTGTATTTTAGAAACAATATTTTTGCACTCGAATATTCGTGGTTCCAAGACAATTATAAATTGCTTTAATATGAGAAAACTCTACCTATCACTGCATAGAGAAGAATTATGTAGAAGCTTCAATTTTTTGACACGAGATTGATAAGATAAAAATTTATAAAAACATCCAATTAGAATTTTAAAAAAATATGTCACTGTTAATTGCATCTTAACAATTCAACTTAATAGCTTTCTCCTGTCGAAGAAACGATAAATTTTTAACTGTTCACATTTACCCTCAATCTGTTACTTACCGGTTCATGAAATATATTATCGATGCGCGATTGAAACGAGGTTGCATTTCGTGTTACTTGGACTTGGTCTTAATTATTCCAATTTTAAAAAATCACCGATTTAAACTGTTATTACAATTACGATTTTTAAGTACCGTGTGCAAAATAAAAACTTCATTTTAGTTTAGTGTACTCGCACATTTATTTTAGTAATTTTTCATCGTCCCTGATTCTACTCTAAGTGGGATCGGCACAACATATTACAAACATGTTGTCACTTGATTTGGCTACGTATTTTACGACCGGCCGCCTGCCTGACGTCAACTTACCTTAGTCGTATTTTACGACACCTCGGTAAGAAATGAGGGTTATTCTACTCAGTCAGATACCACACAGCGGGTCGACTTACCTTAGTCGCCTTTTACGATACATCAGTAAAAATGAGAGTGGTACTATTCTATTCAGCCGGATACCACACGGCGGGTCGACTTACCTTAATCGCCTTTTACGACACCTCAGTAAGAAATGAGGGAGGTACTATTCTATTCAGCTGGATACCACACAGCGTTATTTTAGTAATTTAATGTAAATATATTTACAATATAACTAGATATGTATGCTTTCTGACTAAAGCTTTCCATCATCACAGAAAATAGGCTGTGCTCTCTAATACTCTTAATAAAAATTTAGTTAAATGTTTATTAAAAGCAAATAGGACCAAATTGAGACAGTATATCAATTTTATCTTAATTAGGTATAATAAATGTAATCTCACTTTATTTCCGCAACGCTATCTAAACTGAGCACATCGTCGGTATTCTAAAATTGCTTGCCATTTCGCTATCCGAAATCTTTTTTATATCGACATTATTAATTATAACGATAACTATTTATATAAAAGTGCCACATTCTTTAAAAAAAACTGATATAAACGGCAAACATTTAGTAATAATAGATTTCAAAAATAGATTTAATAGATGAAAAGGATAGATTTAATAGACGAAAATGAAAATAGACTGGACCATCTAGCTACTACAGAAATACAAGTGATAAACTATCAAAGATATAAATTTAATTTGGTGATATTATAATGTGTGTTCCATTAAAATATTAAATAGTAGTATATATTAAATGTATATTTAACTTAATAGGGATATAGCCATTATATATATGGTGTATATGGTATATTATATATAAATGATATATCAAAAGCCATTGAAAAAAAAGTAATATTTTTAAGACATTGTATAAATATTAAAAAATATAAACTCTGCGTTGTTTTCAAAAGGTGTGTTAATATGTTTATATGTAATAAGTCATGGAAATTGTATTGGAAAATAGGTAAACTAAAAAAAGACTTCTTAAAAATCACAAATTCTTTTGAGATTTCCTTGTTCTTAGATTATATCAAGTTTCTTTGAGAAGAAATTCTACATCCGTACGGATCTTACGATTATCTGTAGACTATATATAAGTAGAGACTTGTGACAGGAAATATTAATTACTCAAGAGATAATGGCCAAGCAAATGACTCTGATAGATGTTAGACTACTTGTCATTGATAAAAAAAAGATATTTCGTATAATTAATTTATAAATCTGCATAAACAATAATAAATTGAAATATATGTGTGAATACTTCTTTTTTTCTGGTTTTTACATAAATAATGATTAAATAATCACCTTGTCGTAAACTGGCTAGCGAAGTTTGTGTAAACGGGCAGGGCAACCTGTAAATAAAACATATTTAATATACATTTACATATATTGAATATAGTTAAGTTAATTAATTCATTATGTAATATATTAAACCAAAGATTATATCTACCCCACATACTCTGTGTTGTATACCTACAACAAAGATACAAAAGTGTCAACTATAGAGAATTATAATGACTAAATGCCCACCGAAACTAAAAGTCGATATAACTTTTAGCTTTTTATAAATTTTGTTAATTATAAATCAAATTGATAACGCTCCAAAGACTATAAAACTGATTCAGCTACGGGATTTCTCTAGCTCAAACTATGGAGCAATATATAACATCTCCATATAACTCATGCTATATAACTCATATACATATTTAGATTATTCCGGAAGCAATCTTAATATATAATCAGGTTGCTTCAGGAAAAATAATGGATTTGCTTGCATGTTTTAACATACGTAAAAACATTTGCATGTTTTTACGTATGTTAAACACACCTATTATTTCTCATTTTATTTGATGAAGTCGAATTATATTTACAATTGAATATTAAAAGCGTTAATATGAACACTTTTGAGTAATTCTTGTAGTAGCCTGTTACTATCCCATTGCTGGACATAGACGTTCTCTATCCATTTTTGGAGAAAAAGGGTGGATTATAAATAATAAATAAATATATGGGACACTTAGAGGTAAGACGTACTACGCTGTTTTAGTGCGGATTGGTAGGTTACACATATCCCCATAATTTTCCAGAGATATACATGTTTCGACAAGATGATTCCCATGAAAAGCGTGTGATAAATTACAATTATCAATTAGACTCATAGGTTTTAACAGGTACCTGCCCGGGATTTCAACCCGTGGCCTTCTCAAAAATGTCACATGACCTCACTGCTGCGCTATCTTGGCGTCAGGTGATTATTTTAATACAAAAAAAATTAAAGGCATTTCACGATCTGAATACATAAGCGTATCTAAACAAGTCATATATTTCTTGTGAGCACCCCAGCCGCCATCCCATTGACATAGCCATACAATTCCATTTTATTTTCTAGTCGCTCGATACAAATATAAATAAATCCTTTCTAAGTCATTCGATACGGCGCAAAGTCACGAAGTTTACATAAAATAGGTGATTTGCGATTGCCACGGTTTTTTCCAAGTATGTAAGGGTGTGGAACTTAACCTACTTCTATTGGAATGCAAAAAAATATGTTTACATGTTTTTTTTTGCTTTAACGATCTCTGGTTTTACTTTACATGTTAGGGATCATAAATTTAGTTTCTTGCCTGTGATAAGCCGTGTAATCACGTATTGATTGATTTATACCAGATAATACGAAATGTTATTAAGTGCTTTGTGCTTTAATCATGTTAAAATTATTGAAAGATACGTCAGGAGATATGAACGTCGAGATTGGTTATGAGACCTCGTAGGCTGGATACATCGGAGGTGTGGTTTAATAACTGTTCATAGTATTTAAATAATTTTGTAATTTTGTTTTGGTTTCAAAATCATTAGATTTCTTATATATTCCTTAAACACATATATTTTATTTATAACGCCGTGTGGTATCCGGCTGAATAGAATAGTACCCCCCTCTTTTCTTACCGAGGTGTCGTAAAAGGCGACTAAGTCGACCCGCCGTGTGGTATCCGGTTAACTAGAATAGACCACCCTCTTTCTTATCGAGGTGTCGTAAAATACGACTAAGATTGACGTCAGGCAGCCGGTATTAAAATACGTAGCCAAATCATGTGACAACATGTTTATAACATGTTGTGCCGACCCCAGTTAGAGTGGGATAAGGGCAGGAAGATGATGACATACATTTTACATATATAATAAATATATAATATATAATAGATATAAAGTCATAATAAACAAATTAGAGTTCTACAACTGAAAAAATACAATCTCTATCCTAATTCTAGGTTTAGATAAATACGTGTTTTGCTATATACCTTTACTAAATTCACCACATAAAATAAGTATGTTAAAACAAGTAATGTTTTGTAAAACGTTAAGAGGCGGTACTTGAAATTATGAATTTGTTGTTTATACGGCTGAAGTATTACTTTTTTAGGAGTTTATTTGATAACATACAGGTAAGTCTTTTCATCACAATGAGTCTATAAAATCCTTGGCATTATCTATGTACATATCAACGTTTCTTACTGAAAACTAATTTTAACTTACTTTAACCTGTAGTCTTACTTTAGATTCTTGAATATACAAATATTAGGAGTGAAGCCTTACTATATTTTCTCATTTGGTAAAAAGGAAAACAAATAAAAATGTTTTCTAATGAAATTGCAACTATATTATGAAAATACTTTTACATTTTGGTTGTAATTTAAACTTCATTCAGCGATAATATAATCAAATTTTTTATAGAACAGGTAAATGCTACATTATTTAAATAAGTTCGTAAACTTGAACGTCCTCCGTCCCCTACTTTCATTCATTTGAATCCCTAACATGAGTCGTAATATAGACGGACATTTTGTTAACTATTTTTTCAAGAGCAAATGACAGCAGAACGATGGCGTAGTGCACTCGACTTGACATTTACGACTCAATTCAAAAGCAAGCCGCGGGCCAGTCGAACGGGTGTATTTAAACCACTTTAATATGACCTTACCCCGGTATCATTATAATGAGAACTAAACGAAATAGAAAAATTATACAAGGGTCCAACTGACGTTGGTGGATCGTAAGCCTCAATAGGCCTGGTGACAGGACCAGTTTGGCCGCACATTACAGTTGTCAGGTCACCTTATCTATATTACTAGTAGGTATGTGCGTTACAGAAAACTTCTCCCACGCTTGTTGCAACACTATACTGCCTGAAAACATTCTCACAGCTAATCATGAAATATATTTTAGATGTATATATTAAATCTGTAATTTTGAGAATACGTTTAGTGAATGTTATATACACTATTATAATCTAATAAGTTTCTATCAACATTCGTTGTGCTTTAAGTAGGAGTAAGTAGTGATTTCGCTAAATACACACGTTTTTCAAAAAATATTTTTTACGTAAAATTAAATCATATCTTGAGAAGAGAATAAATTATTTAAACATATATGTTTCAATTATTTAATAGTTTAAGCAATGAATAAAAATATTTCTCACTTATTTAATATTTCAAGTAGTTTCACGCATTTGTATTCGTGCTACTTTTTGGTATATAATAATGTTTTAAGAAAATAAAATACGTTTATTTTTTTATGAATCGATGCTTGAAAAAATCAATAGTAAACTGGTCAGGAATAACATAATAACAACGTATACAAATAACTTCCGACCCAATTAAATCTTTTGTATAAAGTAAAAGAAATAGTTTAAAAATTAAACATTTCATTTAATATGAAACATGATTTCATGAAATAGTTTTTCAAAAGATTTATGCAATTACCATAATAACTTAAAATAAAAGAACATTAAAAAAACTTTGTTGCGATTGTTGCAATACACGGAAATGGTTGATGTTATAATAAACAACAACATATCCATAAATGGATGTGTTTACGTCACATAGACCATATTTACAATAATATCGGGGAGGACGTCCAAGAGTTTAATGGTGCGAAACTGACTGGATCATATCACCGCGTTTACGACACGATCTAAACGGCCGATTCATTTGCAATTCCAAATGCGATTTAGCAACGCTTCAACGTCTCAGTCAAAACAAGAGATATTTCGAGCTTACGGGAATACGAAGAAAATAGGTCTTGATTTCAAATATTCGTTCCTCGATTTAAACATTAAATTTATATTTAAATAATATGAAAAATAGTAATAAAAAAACATTACATATACATATTTATTCTCATATGTTAGAATATATAAATGTTATTGCAAATAATATTTTGACTAGAAAGTTTATGTAAATTAGTTTGACTAAAAGAAGATATTGAAGGTTTCTGTCTTGATATAAATTTAATAAATATTAAATGAGATTTTATATAAATTACTGATGATTTATTCGTCAATAGTTTTTGAATTCGTATATTATGATTATCTTCTTGATATAATTTATATATTGTTTATAAAATGTTGTATTGACTACTTTTACTAGTGGGAGAAACCAAGATGGCGAAGTGTGTAAGAAAGAAAAGTTCAGTTCGAAGTGCGAAAAGAAGCTAGTTGGTTGTAATAGATTTTAAAACAGAAATTGATATTATTTTAAAGTTGCCTAAGTTGTGTAATAAATAATAAACATCTCAAGAGTTTTTTAATCTAAGAATTTTTCTGACACAAATTATACTCTCTTATCTATATCGTTCCTGGAAAAATTATTAATTATATCCCTTAAAGTAGCATCATCCGCCTGCCCTTATCTAAGTGGTGTCCACTATAAGTGGAGTCGGCACAACATGTTATTAACATGTTGACACATAATTAATATCAATATATAATATATATAATTATATTTACTCCACTGTCTCATCTGTGAAACGCTATCAGTTTTTAAAAAGAGTGAATATGGGTTTGTAACTAATAAATTCTACTTTTTATTATCTAGTGTTGATTATAACCGGGACTGACTTAAGGTATGAGAAAAGTATATAGCGAATGAATACTAAATTAATCATTGAGTATCCTTACAAAGACATGAACTACAAGAAATCATCAAATATTTGTGTAGTAGTTACGGAATTGTACTTTTCTTTTTTTTTGTTTCAAAGCCAGATATTTTTGTAATCACATTATGCTAAGATTCCTTATTCAAATGCCAAACTTTATCGAATTTATTACAATAATAAACACAAATATACGCTACACGACTTAATAAATCATGAGAAATCAACCAAATTCAATTAGTTACTGAGTAGCAAGTGAAATATGTTTCCCATCGGAACACTGACGTCCGCGCCTACCACTTAGGGGATACTCGCGCGTTCTACATACTAACTATCGATCGGTCGGTGGTCTCTGTTATTCTGTATTCGATTCGTAGCTATAAGCCGATGTTATCATCAAGGACACATATTGTGATTCGCTGGATCGCCCGGAATAGATCATCCGATACGATTCGTTTGATCGGTGAATTATAATGTCTTAGATGTTTGTTGGTTTGACTGGAAATTTATGTACTGGATTGTTTCGCAGGTGGAACATTACTTACGAAATATTAAAAATAAACTAAAATCATACTTTATCATATCGATAGGAAAACTATGTGTATAACTCCCATAAAACCACTTTTACTTATGTAGAGAATAAATAAAATAAATAAATATATGGGACACTTACACACACGGTTTTCCTTCCCCAAAGTAAGTTAATACTAGTGTTATGGTAGATAGACAACTGGTGGATATATACTTATATATATTTTTAAATACATACTTAAATACAAATATAGAATGAGGAAATAACAATTAATAGTAATACCGTACGTTTGTACGAGAAATCTTGGTTCCCAATTACTAGATATTAATTTATAAATGTACGAGTCATAAACCTAGCCACCATTAATCACATTTTATATTATCAAATTCACTCCAAAAACGGAGAGGCCTATTCCCAGCAGTGGGATAGAAACAGCTACTTTTTTTTCTTAACATTTGTTTCACAACCTAAGTTATTAATATAAGCTGTGATAGCCCAACGGTAAGAACGTGCGACTCTTTCTCGTCGTTACCGGTTCGAACCCGGTCAGCCTCTAATTGCAATTTATCACACGCTTTTCGGGGAAGGAAAATTTCGTGAGGAAACCTGCATATCTCTACAGAATTCTCGGGATACGTTTAAATTTCCAATTCGCATTGGAGCAGCGTGGTGGTGGGTGGCTCCACTTCTTTTCTTCAAAAAACTGGAGAGGAGAGACCTATGCACAACTGTGAGATTAAGTAAGATGGCGTTAGTTTACATTACTTTACTAAATTATTAAACACAAAACTCAAAACTAGCACACGAATGAATACATAATACTTAGGCACATTAAACATGTATATAAGAATTTTAACAAAATATAGACGTTATAATAAAAATATGTTCACATAAAAATATCAACGCATACATATTGATCGCAACAATGTTGGTATATTTTTATTTGAAAAGATGTAATTTGGAGAGCGATAAATTAAGAAATTAAATAAGTTTGTCGGAGCGGCAAACTCAAATGATTATTATAGCAATATTTTCATATTAAGGAACTTAACGCAGATACGAGCATCTAATCCTTTTCTTATATCTCCAATGGCTTATAAATAACATCAAAAAATATTTTCTTTATAATATGAAGTTTCTGATATATTTACTATTTATTTATATTTAGTTTATAGTTTTACTTATTCTCACTAGCAACATTAGGTCTAGACCTTATATCTAGGTAAAATAAAGTATTGGAAATTATACGTTTGAATCATACCTAAGTCAATATTGTAAAAAAAAAATAGTAGTGTGTTGATAAAAAAAAAAAAAAAAGCTTTTGTATAATATGTCAATACCATGAAAAACGGGTAAAATATGCTTTAGTAATATACCTGTAATATACCTACTCAAGATAATATCTCATATTATAGAAAAAAAGAGTGTAGTCGGCACAATATGTTTTGACCATGTTATGATGTGATTTTGTTATGTAGTTTACGACCGGCTGCCTGCCTGACGTCAACTTACCTTAGTCGCCTTTGGCGTCGCTTCGATAAGAAAAAAGGGGAAGTGTATTCTACTCAGTCGGATACCTTAGTCGCCTTTTACGACATCTCGGTAAGAAATGAGTGTGGTCTGTTCTACTCGGCCGGATACAACACGGCGCATAGAAAAAAAGAATATTTATCCAAAATTATATCAATCACACAGTACGATTCTATTATATATATACTTAAATGTATATATCGGCTAAGAGATATCTGTCTCGACGCGAATCTAACTTGCATGGCCTGAGGGTTCATGCAATAAAAATGCAAATGCGCTTACGTAAATTTCAACCGAGGCACGTCTGGATGCAAAAATCTCTACCTACATATAACTACATGCCCGTTTCACATTCTTATATCCACGTAAACAAAACGTGACAATAAAATAAATGCTGATATATTAAAATAAAAAAGTTTCCTCGTGCTATAAAAAGCGTATAATTTTGGCACAAACGAAACGGTGTACCCGCAAAGTGATATATAGTCACGCACAAAAGCATGCAAAAGTATTGTTTTTTACAAGAAGATAGTCGTATTTGTGGATAAAGCGAAAAAATGTGCATTATGGTATTATAACAGTTATCACTCTATTCAAGGCCATGTATTGCATGCTGCAAAGAAGTAAGTAACCTTTTATTCGAAACGAATACCTTCATGTAATGAAAATTAATTAATTAAAAGTAGAAATTGATATGATAATTTTTTTTATAAATTATTTTAATTTTTATACTATTTATATATTTGTTACAATTATTACTACAAATCAAAAACGAGCTTTGTTATGAATCTTGGATATATATATAGATTTATATACATACCTATATACATTGTTATATTATATATTGTATTGTTTTTCTTGATATTTAAGTGAAGGTCACAAATAAAGGTTCAAGGAAAATTACTAGTCCAATATTAATTATAAAATAGGATCTTCAAATCTCGGTCGCTCATCAAATTTTCAATTCGAAATATCATTGCTAAAGCCATGTTAATGAAGTGAATGTTTTATTAATTACCCTGAAGTTAATAGGTAGGTATATATGCTGTATGCTTTTGATTATTGCGTAAATACTTGACCTAAGATATATATTAGGTACGTCGTAAATTGTTCAAGCTCGCAATAGGTTTACCACTTGTAATTATATATACTTATTACCTAAATTGGGAATAATGATTCGCCTAAGATCGTTGACATAATATCTTAAATAAATAGCATGAAAGAATCTACATAACTCAAGTCAATAGTTTTTGTTTTCTCTCATTTGCAACAGCAAAGTTTAAGGTAAAGCGGTGTTTGCGATAAATAAGACTGGCATGCGTGTAAACCACAAGAAGCTCTGAAGCAATTCAAATAAAGTTCAAATTCAAACCTTAGTATCATGTTCTGTTCGGCGTCGTCGCCTCACCTGTTAGTAAGGCCGACGCGAGGGACGCCGCGCCCGAGCCTTACCCGCAACACGCCTGAAAAAACATATATTTCCATTACTATATTTTGATATGTTTAAGCAGAGAGGACAATAAAGAAAGTACGGGACACCAATTTTTATGAATAATAACAATTCCATTTGGTCGTACTTTTTTATTTTGTTTCTTGAGTACAAACAAACAAAAAATATGCTCGACAAAATGATTCTACTATGCTACTAATACTCACAAATTTTCGCATTTATAATGCGATAGTTTGTAAATGTGATGTATGTATGTTTGTTACTCTTTAAGGGCGAATTCTCTGAACAAATATCTCTTTATCATGCAGTATAATCCGAAGTCGATTTACGCTATCATAGTTTTAAGTTTTAATTATCACCCATTTTAAATTCTACGATTCACCTTACTTTGTAAATTATCCACACTTATTCGTAGTAAATGAAAAGGTATATGTATCCAGTAGATTTTACTGCCTTTCGACTCTATAATAATTCCTTTCAATATATTTTTTGTTATTCACCCTTTTCATTTGAGTGTTAGTAATAAAACTACACACTGAATAAGAGGAAGGAGTAAATAATTTTGAGCGGTCGTAATTACTAAAAAATGTTACGCACAATATTTTCGTTGTAACAACTTTGTAGGCGAATGCTTAAAATGAAACAAATATGACAGGTTTATATTTGTCAGTAACAGTTGTTCATTTTTAATGGATGATTGTAATTTATTCAACATTTTATTTTATATTTTTCGTTTAGAAGATAAAACCTTATGGAAATACTTATAATAATAAATAATAAATTACAAACACGGAGGTACGTCCCCAAAGTAAGTCAATACTTGTGTTATATGTGACAAACAAATAAACTTATAAATTGTTTATAGAAAATGTTGGCCTTTGGCGGGAATTGAACCAGCGACCCACACACAGAGTTATAGCAGGGTTACTAAAAACTGTGGCAAGGGGACAGTCAAGACTTTAGAAGTTTGTACAACAGTACAACCGTGGCTGCTAAAAAATTTAAAGATTTTAATAGTATTTTAATATTAATTAATTTATTTAATTTGGACTACTTCTTATGGTGATTTTAATCTATTAAAATGAAAATTAATAGAACTGCGTAGAACCAGTCCTAATATTATCATATCGATATATCGTACGATCGTGGCCCCTTCCTCCGCTGATCGATGGAATATGGGCTGATTAATAAGACTATTTAATTCGGCTATTTTTGACCTTCCACGGATACACTCGTTTTTTCGCTCCCAAGAGATACTCTAAGCATAGTTCTTTACACCACCAACTCATAGCTTTTTTATAAGACACATATTTAGCAAATTTCGTTTCCCTTCATCATCTTCCTGCCCTTATCCCACTCTAAGTGGGGTCGGCACAACATGTTACAAACATGTTGTCACATGATTTGGCTACGTATTTTACAACCGGCCGCCTGCCTGACGTCATCTTATCTTAGTCGTATTTTACGACACCTCGATAAGAAAGAGGGTGGTCTATTCTACTTAACCGGATACCACACGGTGAGTCACTTACCTTAGTCGCCTTTTACGACACCTCGGTAAGAAAAGAGGGTGGTACTATTCTATTCTGCCAGATACCACACGGATCGGCAGATTTCGTTTCCCATTTGCCTTAATAAAATTTACATCTTCGTATACAAAATATGTCCAAGATTTTAACAAAGTATATTCTCTGGAATACCTGTGCCCAGCTATTGAAACAAAACTTCAATAACGCTGCACCCTTCTCTTGTATATCTACGTTTTAATTTAATTCAGTAGTAGGTATGGATATAAATTTAACGAACTGTCAAGCGTCGGTGGTTCATCTGATAATTTTGTCGACACCTCGGTTATTTAAAGCACTAAAACAATTTAATTTTGTTCTTATTCGTAACGGCGGCATCTTTGAAGACTGACAACTTTATTATCACCTCACTACACTTTTTCATTTTAGTATGTTCTTGATCGCAATGGTATATTCACACTTTATTAATAATATAAATGAGAAAGTGTTTGTTTGTTTTCAACTGATCGATGGCGATAATATAGATTTACTAGATAAACTGGAAAGTGATATATACATTTTATCTCAATGCCCGATCGTCACGCTCCCATCGTCATGATAATTTCTTACAGTCATACGACCATATCGCAAATCACACACAATCCGTGGTACTACTATATATATCCTAATGATTCGTCCTAGCGAGGTTTCTGCGCTCTACCCTTCGCATTTCTACACTCAACAAGGCTTCCTGGTTCATTTAATTAGCCTAACAACAGACATATTAGTTACAAAAAATAACGTTACTTTATCAAATTCCACAGACGAAGTCACGAGTAGAGGCTATTATATAATAATGCTAATTGTTTACCATATTTAACATATTTCATCGTATTTTATCAGTACTATCTGTATAATGAATTATCTGGTAGTCCTTCAGACCAGTATACTTACGATATCTGCCTCATCGTAACCTATATGTTTATGTATGACACGTTTATTCTATTAACAAAATATTTTTCTATGTAAGCAGGCATGGGAATAAAATAAATTAAATTTTTAACGATTCTGAAAAAATTTAAGTGTTTATAATAAATATCAGCACAAATTGGAAATGTTTCATTGTTCATTAAGTCTAGGATTAAGTCTATCTCTAGATTGCTACACGTGTTTGGTGGCAAAATCAATGGTGGGGGTTGAACTATTTGTATATCATACTGCTTGTTTGGGTGATGCGTCGCTTAGCAATTATGTCGTGGAGCCTATCTCCTGATGTTTCGATGGAGCGAAACTATCGTTGAGATTGTCGTAATGAATGTGTGTAGTGCTTGTGGAGTATGTTGTTAGTGGTAACGTTCAATGATACATGCGGTAACTAATCCTGCACGTATAAGGTATGATAAGGGTTCATGCTCCATACAGTTGCTTTTCATAGATTGTCTTAACAAACGCGAATTCAAGCAAAATCATTCTATCATAACTTTGTACTATGGAATTACGCAAAGTAACGCCTACCTAATTCTATAAAATATTTAAATATCAACACATACCAATTGTCACAGAACACACATATTATAAAAGTACATACAAAAATGATGACCGTATTTTCTTATATTTATTATTAATCATTTTCATAACGTAAATTGGTTATTATAATGATTATTAGAGTCTAGTTTATCTTTGAATGAAAATCTAAATTGACTGAATTATAATAAGAGATTTAAAAGAGGCTTAAAAGCATTTTCAATATTCTTTGCAAATAAAAGTAATAAAACGATTCCCTTCGCATCCTCGGAGCCTCCATTAGCAAGAAGGGAAATGGCGTGCCTCCCTCCAAGAAAGCTCTAGAAATCTCAGCAATAAATGCCCACAAGCGCTAAATTTATTTTTATCGTTTGTTCCACTTAAGAAATAAGATTGAAAAATGTTTCCAATATTTTCCCGTAATTTGTTTGTGTATTGTTTCCGGGACCATAAAATATTTACGGGGTTCGAATGAATGTAAGAGAAGAGCCTGCGTATTTGTCGAATTGATTTGATTCAGCTAACAAGATTGATACTTGATTATTCATTACGAGATATTAATTTAAAGCTTCAGTAAAAACAAACTAGTTTTTGGATATTAAATTATACGAAACTTTAATGACTTGATTGAAAATCAAATAATTAATGCAGTGTGTATCTGGCTGAGTTAAATAGACCACCCTAATTTCTTACCGAGGTGTCGTAGAAGGCGACTAAGGTAAGTCGACCCGCCGTTTGGTATCCGGCTAAGTAAAATAGACCACCCTCTTTTCTTACCAAGCCGTCGTAAAAGACATCTAAGGTAAGTTAACCCACCGTGTAGTATCTGGTTGAGTAGAATAGACCACCCTCTTTCTTGTCGAGGTGTCATAAAATATGACTAAGGTAAGTTGGCGTCAAGGAGGCGCCCGGTCGTAAAATGCGTAGTCAAATCATGTGACAACATGTTTATAACACGTTGTGCCGACCCCACTTAGAGTGGGATAAGGGCAGGAGGATGATGATAAGTATAGTAGAATACTTGTAACAAAAAGTTTCTTATTTCTACAACTAGTTATCATCGATACAGTATATAACATATGGGTATATATAGTAAACATTTTGTTGATATTTAATAAGTCCATATTATGTTGGTCACAGTTTATTTTTAGTTAATTAAATTTATTTTACCAAAAATGTAAACGACATGGTTATTTAAGTAACGACATAATTAAACTCCGGTGTTACGTTATATACAAGAATACAAATGCAAAAAAGGCTCCGATCTTTTCTGAGAAGTACAGTATCAAGGATCTCGAGGAGGTCCATTTACGATGCAACGATGCATCTTTGATAACGTCTTACAGTTCACGAGTTAAATGAATTCATTCCACTAACATACACCATCAGAATTTGTCCGTATGTGTTGAGTAAAAGGTTAATTTAACCAAATATACCTTGTTATGCTTTTTTTGTTTAAAAAAGTGATATATTTTTTTAGTTTATTAGCTATCAAATGAAATCTGGAAATCAGTATGATACAAATATGTATTTCAATTTACATGAAATGTTAATAATGTTTAACTGTTAACTTAAAGCTTTCTCGAGAAATTCGCTATATTTAGATAAAAACCGCCCAAAAATCCGTTCTGCATATTTTGAAAAGATCGATTACATGCAAACAGACTCATCGTTTTCCTAAAGCTAAATATGAAATGGGCGACTACATAATATTAAGAAACGATAGCCGCTTGAGTCCTAAATACCTATATCTAAACGCAAGTATATGTGTACACCTGACATATAGTTGGTAGCTTTGATATTTAATTTTTGCTAATCTGTACAAACATTTTTTGAGATTACAAATAATTTAATACAACAAGGGAAAAGAACGAACACATTATTTTATATATTCCCTTTTTTAACTCTTAACTTACCAGTTTTACCGTAATAGTATATGTGCAAAACTGCATCATTGCGACGTTTATGATACCTACTGGAGATCATATTTAGAAGGGCGGAGATAAATGCATGTCTTTGTTTCACGACTTTATGCCCGGTTTAATGGGAGGTCGAGATATAACTTTGGCAGTTCAGGTACCTTGCGTTGTATTATGTAATATAAGTAACATTGTATAATATATATTATATACCACTTATTTTATGAATTTACATAGTGAATCTTGCATTCTACTTAAACATACTACATACAAAAACGGAGAGAGGAGGCCTGTGCCCAGTAGTGGGATCATAACAGGACTACTAATGTTATATACTCGTATAACTATCTAACTAAGTTGTAGTAGTTATAAGGTATACCATGTTTACTATTATTTAAATAATCTGCAATCACCACAGTACAATTTCAAAACTCGAAATATGGTAAAACAATTTCCTCGAAACAATTGAATTATGAAACAAGTTTATCCGAATCGGTTATTGCAAATGCAATATAAGATAAGCTGGGGAGCCGCAATGGCAATACACGGACATATGTCAGGACTTTTATTAAGCGAACTTATTCGAGAAAATATACGTTGGCTGACTTCGTATTATTGTGCAGTGACTTTATTATCTTTTGCGACCGCCGTGATGAAATTACTAAATACCATCATACCCGCCCGGATTTAATCTGCAGTGATTCTTTATATAGTACATATTTATATTTAGGTATATGTGACCTGTGCAAGTGCAAAACTATATAACAAAATTGACAATATTTAACAAATAATTTAAATTGACAATTTTTAATTTATATTTAACTATAACACTGCGTATACACAAACACACACACACACACACACACACAACACACACAAATAGAATAAGGTTTCACTATATAAATCTGTTATATATATTAAGATGGTTATCTTAGTGCGAGCGCTAAAGCACTGTTTTTATATAAATATTGTTATAAAAAGAAGTAGAACATTGTAGTAGCTTTTAAGATATAATATTAATAAAGTAATTATTCTTCCTGCGGATTAAAGTCTTTAGATAAACTTATTCTTTTTATTTCTAAGGATAAACGAATAGAATCTTTTAATTTTCGATTTGTCAAACTTGATAAATTCAAATAATTTCTTTTACACCTCACTGAATGGTATAGATAGAAACTGGTCCTTGAAATTAATTAGTGTGGAGAAGACATTAAAATTGTCTTACTTCTTAAGCAAATAGTTATTTGTATCGTTAATGGGTATATTAAGGGTTCTATAATGGTAAGAGCATAAGCGTTCTTATCAACTAACGGGTTTTATTCGATGCAACAACTTCGAGACAACTTAACTTTTAGTTTCATAAAAATTATATACTTTTACATTATAATAAAAATTAAAAAATGTATATTTATATGAAATAAATAGTATCATCATCTTCCTGCCCTTATCCCACTCTAAGTGGGGTCGGCACAACATGTTATAAACATGTTGTCACATGATTTGCCTTCGTATTTTACAACCGGCCGCCTGCCTGACGTCAACTTATCTTAGTCGTATTTTACGACACCTCGGTAATAAAGAGGGAGGTTTATTCTACTCAACTTGATACCGCATGATGGGTCAACTTATCTAAGCCCACTTTTACGACACCTCGGTAAGAAATGAGGGTGGTCTATTCTACTCAGCCGGATACCATTCAGCTGGTTGACTAACCTTAGTCGCCTTTTACGACACCTCGGTAAGAAATGAGGGTGGTCTATTTTACTGAGCGGAATACCGCGTGACATATGAACTAAATAGTATAAAAGTTTCTTCAACCTAACTGACAATAAGACTTTACTAATAATGATTGAATAATGATCGAATCATATTTTGTTAACCATCTTAATGAGAAATACATATATTTATACTGTAAAAGTAAAACTTAAAAAGCTATAGTTATCAATAATAAGTTAGGTACGGTTACGTATTATATACAGGCACTTACGTAATATATGTATATAATACGTAACTAATTTAGACGTAGCTTACAGGAACTTGATGCAATGGGCTCATTTACTAGGGTTATGGATTCTATTGTTTTGGCTAAGGACGTGTTCCCAATAGCAAACACCACTTCCAGGAAACGAGAAGCCGTCCGTAAAAGAACCGTCAATTCTCATGGAATAACTTTCTGTTATGAGTTCGGACTCTTTCCTCCATCCTTTTTAAAATAAAATAAAATCACTTAATTTAGAGGACTTACTCAACCCTTAAAAGGTGAATTGATTGTTGACTACATAGTACTCTAAATATTGAGCAAATAAGATCAATTTAAGATAAACTTTGCTTATCAATTTGTAATAGCATTTTTACATCAAACTTCATCAGCTTAACCGTTGAATAGAAGAAATAAAATTAACTATTATTAGTTAATTTAATTCCTTAATAGTACCTGCTATTTAAACAATAATGATAGAAAAAGAAACGAACTCGTGTGGTATCCGGCTGAGTGGAATAGACCACCCTCTTTCTTACCGAGGTCTCGTAAAATACGACTAAGGTAAATTGACGTAAGGCAGGCGGTCGGTTGTAAAATACGTAGCCAAAGCATGTTTATAACATGTTGTGCTGATCCCACTTAGAGTGGGATAAGGGCAGGAGGATGATG
Source organism: Morpho helenor (assembly GCA_029227775.1). NCBI lineage: Eukaryota > Metazoa > Arthropoda > Insecta > Lepidoptera > Nymphalidae > Morpho > Morpho helenor. Next base: position 7,013,098 of record JARGCU010000020.1, read on the forward strand.
ATAGATAACGAAACGAGAGACGAAAGATAATGAAGCTCAGATAGAGCAATTAGCAATACACTTATTATACAACATTCTATTAATTGGCTAATAATTATTAATTAATAATAGGTATTGATATTTTACCTTCAATTATATATCTAAAAAAAATGTATAGTATGTCAGTACGTAGATGACTTAGATAGATCTTCGTGTCGGCTCTTCACTTTGGGGTACATCTGGATTGAAAATTATTTTAGCTCTCCTCCTAATTCTGGTACATTTGCGATGAGCTTAACAAGAACGAGCGAGCGGCGCGCTTTTCATCTTTGAAGCGCAACATTTACATTTTCGTCTCATTTATTTGCTATTTCGGGCCAGACCTCCCCTCCCATACCCGCACTCCTTCATTCCTCCCTCCAATGAATAAGTCTTGGCGTGCGTCAGACGCGAGAGTAAAACGGAATTGGGAAGGAACGCTCTATAAAGTCTAATTAACTTTGAAGTGTATGCACAAAATGTAAGGAAATATAAAAAGACCCGCCAACGAGAATTTACTACGCGACTATCCTTCTGGTTGGGTTTGTCTGAAGAAAACCCTTTTAGATACACGAAGATATTATTCTAGTAACAACCCAAAGAAACGAATATAAATACTTTAAATAAACATAAATCAATATGACCAAAACCATTTAGTTGACGCTTAGTCAAAAAGGAAGCAAGTAAACGCATGATCAGAATGTGTTTGTAGGATCCCGGGTTTTTTATTAAGATATTTATACGAGGAATCGCCTTCAGTATTGTTATTCAGTGACCGTCCCATATAAAAATAACGCGTCCCTTAACGTAAACCTTTTGTCTCGGGGCGGTGGTTTCTTATTAGAAGTAATTTCGTGGCCACCCCTTTGTTTGTCATTCGCGGCTTGCTTTTAGCAGGATGCAACCATTTTTCGTGATATGATTTTTAATACTGTACTATTTTTTATAATATTATAATATATGACAAAAAGGATATATTTTTTTAATTTTTGTACTAAATATTGTGCATAATTAAGTGACGTTCTATTGAAATCTCTCTGTCTTGTCTTAAGTTCTAAATACCTAAAAGAACTAAGGTTTCGAATACAGTTATGAATATGGTAAAATAAATAAATAAGATGAATTACGAACGCCAATTAGGCGGTTTTTAACTGAATGAATTCTAATTAAAACACAGTACGGTTAAATAAATGTCATTGTGACAAATTCGCTTTAAGAATTAGACTATCGCAGCTTTCAAAGTTAAACTGCATATTTAAAAATTAAACATGACTATTCAAAAAAAATTTAAGTATTCAAAGTACAGGATTAAAAGCTGATAAAAATATTCACAACTTATTTTATCCTAAATAATAAATAAAATGTTAACTGCTTACATTTATAGTTTTATCAAACTTTCAATAGCCCAAAAATTGATATATGAAATTACTTCAATATTTAATAAAGTAAAAATATTATAGTAAACTTAAAAGTTCTATAAACTTAAAATAGTTTACAGAGCTTAGACATTATGTCCGGAAATATTTCTGGTAATAAAGGTTACCTTTATATATTTTATGGTACACACATCTCGGGCCAGATTGCTGATAGAAAAACGCGCGTAGCCCGAACCACCCCCGAATATAAATCGCCTTGTTATATTTTCCAGAACATTGGGATTCATGAAGTTTGTGAGGCTTGACGGCATGAAATATTTTCTACAAAACTCAGTTAGTTATGTATTGGAATGTGTATGTACATACGAATGTTCTGATTATTTTGAACTACTTTTATCGAATTCTTAAAAGGTAATTCTGAAACTCTATTTGCGTGAACCTAACATAACAATGTGTTTTACTTGAATTATGCTATAGATACTTACAGTTTTTATCACTTCATACAACTATAATAAGAAGTAATATCATTATCATCATTCTCTTACCCTTATACCCAACTCTAAGTGGGGTCGGCATAATGTCTTCTACTTCCATTCTCCTCTATCATTCGTCAACACAGTTGCCACTCCTTTAACATGCATATCATTTTTCACACAATCCATCCATCTTTTTTTCGGCCTCCCCTAGCCATATATCCATTCACATTCATATAATAATAAGAAATAATATGTTATTATTTATTTATAATATAATAAATATTTTTTTTTCATAATATCAATTAAATTTATATTGTATTAATATACTCGTATCACTTAAAATATATTAAATTCAATGGTTTTGATAACCTCCATAACATACTGTATTATGTAAAACCAAAGTGTGTTCCACCCTTAAATAGAATGTCAAAAAGGAGCCTACAATGAGTTTTAAACCTGGTAATTACTATGGTATGTTAATGAATGCGAAATTTATTGTAAATATGCTGAATAATGAAAGCAAAGCCCCTTCTTTACATAATTTAGTTTATTGCTACGTGAATTTCTTATTCCCCCGCTTGAAAATAGGTTACTTTTACTTACTGATTTTTTACTATAACATATACACTACACTATAGTTTATGGGATGGTTAAGATAAAAAAATGTACAAAATTGTTTTTTGCTCATTTTAATATTGCGCATTATTTTTTAGATTAGATTTCTTATCAAATTCAAATCACATTCATAATTATAAAGTACCCTACATGCTTTTTTATTACTTGCAGATCATCAAGCAGTTAACGACAAAGGTTTTTTCAAACACATTTACCGAAAGAATTTCTTACTTACAGCAAAAAGCAATAAAATAAATTAGTAGCACTAATTTACCTACAAACTACAATGTGATTTACTGACAAATACAATCCACTTATCATAATCTAGCTTGTTCGTAATTATTATCTATAGATAATTAGATGAATCTATAGATAGTTAGAAAGTCTAAAAGAGCCCCCATTAAATTCGATGGTGTAACTCATATGGCACTATCTCATATATATATAGAAGTGGGGATGTTTATTAGTTAAAAAAAGAAGAAGAATATTTGGCTACTATTATGGGTCATTGATGCATTTATCTAATATTCTTTGTTACAATTAGGCTAGAAAACTCTGTAATTATTTATCTCGTATTTATTTCAGTCAATAGACTTTACCATTCTAGGTAATGAGTGCATGGAAAAATAGCAGGACTTAAGCAATTTTTATAAAAAGTGTGTATACACTCGTTATAAAAACGAAACTTAAAGGAGCGGTTAACATCCGAGTGCCCTAATCTGACGCAGCAAGTGTATAAACCAGTTCCAAGACGGACTCAAGTTATTATCATTCAAATGCAAATCAGCCATTTTGTGCAGAACTCACTCAGCGCTGATATCACGCTTTTATAAGAACCTAGATGATAAACCGCCACGAAAATATCCTATTTTCTGTGCCAAATGTTTAATATTAACATAATATTTACATAAAAAAAGATGTCTACAATTTTCTTTTCAAAAAGAAAAATGTGTTTGTCAGGTAGTATGAGGACGACATTATGGGTTTTAAAGTAGAGAGGTTGATCTTTCCAGATCTGTGCATTTCAAAAAATAGCATAGATATTTTATTATTTCCTTGATATATGTTTCACGAGTAATTAAGAACTTTAGTGTGTAAAAATTACAAAGAAATATGTGTAAGTATATACATTTATATACAAAAATGTACAAGTTAAATCTATATTAAAGTACTTACACGCTAGTACTATACGTGCTGTGATGGCCTAGCGGTGCGACCGTGTGAATCTCTAGAGACGATCATGGGTTCAAACCCGGGCAGACACCAATGAGTTTTTCTATTAAAACTTATGTGTCTAATTGATAATTGCAATTTATCACACGCTTTTCGGTGAAGGAAAACATCGTGAGGAAACCTGCATATCTCTAGAGAATTCCGGGGATATGTGTAACCTACCAATCCATTGGAGCAGCGTGGTAGGTCTTAGCTCCAATCCTTCTCTCCAAAAATGGAGAGAGGAGGCCTATGCCCAGCAGTGGGATAGTAACAGGCCGTTACTTAGTATTATACAAATCACGTGGAATAGTCCCAAAAAGGCTGGCAGCGTTTCAGCGTTGAATCGCTAAGCTAATTCTATATGCGAAAAAGGAGCCAACCCTATTGTTAAATGAACAGGCCTGTGTATATTAAAATAAGGTTTGGGATATATAAAATCTGTCAACTTGATATATGTGTGATTCTGTACCTAGAGTAGTCGATGTGAACATATGCTATTGAAAAACATACAACATTTTCGTGGAATCAATAATCTAATATACAATTAACAATATAAGAAGCGTATAAAGATTATTAAACACATTTTTATTAAAATTATGTACAGAAAAAGAAAATTTTGAAACAGAATAACACGATACACCTACCTGCTTCAAACAATTTGTCACCAATAATGGACTTTCTAAATTATTTGCATAACAATAAGCTGAGATAGCGAAATAAAAATTAACAAAAGAAAAGGGGTATAAAAGTAACAATGGCGTGGTTGTGTAACATGGAACAAAGGGTGAAAGGGGATATGAATATGAATGAATTACTTGGAGAAATTGGGCCACACTGTGCGAGATATTTGAGATCTTGGATTTTTTATACGATAAGTTGTATACAAGGGAATTTAAATATGACATATGTTAACATCCGCCGTGTGGTATCGGGCTGAGTGGAATAGACCACCCTCATTTCTTACCGAGCTATCGTAAAAGGCGACCAAGGTAAGTTGACCCATCGTGTGGTATCCAGTTGAGTAGAATAGACCACCTTCTTTTTTATCAAGGTGTCGTAAAGTACGATTAAGCTAAGTTATCGTCAGGCAGGCGGCCGGTTGTAAAATACGTTGTCAAATCATGTGACATGTTTATTACATGTTGTGCCGACCCCACTTGGAGTGGGATAAATAATAAATAATATAATTATAAAGAAGGATTAGTTAAATTATAAAGAAAGTGTTACTAACGTATAATTTTATTGTAGTTTTTTTATACTCTATAAGCTGTAGCCCAGCGGTATCACCGTGCGCCTCTTTCGAGAAAGTCTAGGGTTCAAACCCCGGGCAGGCACCAATCAGTTTTCTAGTAAAACTTATGTGTCTAATTGATAATTGCAATTTATCACACGCTTTTCGGTGAAGGAAAACATCGTGAGAAAACCTGCATATCTCTAGAGAATTCTGGGGATATGCGTAACCTACCAATCCGCATTGGAGCAGCGTGGTAGGAGAGAAAAGGCCTATGCCCAGCAGTGGGATAGTAACAGGCCGTTACTTACTTACTACTTTTTTATAATCGTATATTTTAGACAATAAACAGCAATACTTTTTTGAAAATAGAACTAAGGATAATATACAGAAGTAGTCTGTACTGCAATGAACGCTTAAGATGTATTGGAATTTTGGTATAGAAATATTCGCAGGGTTGGAGTGGTCCATGCGGAAGTCGAGGACAGAGCATAATGACTGAATAAAGTTTTCTATAAAATATCTTTAATAACTTGTTATTTATAAATCTAAAGTGAAATTTAATACGAAATAAAAAATTATACATTTAATTAATTCCAATAAATTTGCATTTGTAAAGCTTGCTATTGAACAAAATTATTTCCCCACACGTTTTATGCGCGGGCTACGTAAGGATGTAATTTCGTCGGGATCCAACGAGTTGCTGAACTGTTTCGGGCGGGTATTTATTAAATTGCCGGTCTGGATAACTCGAGGACAGGCTAAGCCCGGCCGTACCTTCTCTAAATTAAGGCCCGGATTATATAGATTGTGCCTATAAAGCGTACGATATTTGCTCTGAATAACAAAACTTGAAATAAAAATGCTTGGCAGAAATAAAATTATAAATACTCATATTTTTTAAACATGAGTATAAGTTGACTGGCTCGTTGGCGCAGTGGGTAGTGACCCTGCCTTCGGCACCGCGGGTTTCGGGTTCAATACCCGCCAAGGGCCAACATTTTCTATAAATGAATTTGTTGGTCTTTGAGCCTGAATGTATATTTGTATTCAAGTATGTATTTAAAAATATATAAGTATATAATCACCACTTGTCTCCCATAGTACAAGTATTAAGTTACTTACTTTGGGGACAGACGACCGTGTGTGTAAGTGTCCCATATATTTATATCTAAAAAGAAAAAGATTTATGTATATAAAAAAACAAATTAAAATTCAATGTTATTTGTTATAGTGGCACCTGCTACTGTACGTGTTTAAGTAACCTCAACAATGTGAAATGGTTGTTTCCTATTCCTATTTCCCTATTCATAAGTTTTAATCCCATTTGTTAAATATAAATTTTCTTAAATCTCTGTAGTGCGTTTTCGTTTTACTACAATACACTCTTGTATAAATTTTCTGTAATCGCGGATTATATCAAAAAGATAATTAATTTTGTATTATTAAAACCTGCATATCTCTGGATACTTTCTGGAATACAAGTAATTTACCATTTCGTGTTAGAAATCGACAAGTCTAAGCTTAAACTCTTCACAGACGCTAGCCCAAATTATGGGATTAAAACAGGCCGTCATTTTTCACTCTACAATTGACCTTTAGACAATTGAAATATAGGGAAGGAGAAGCTAATACTAGTGTATCCTAAACATACCAATATATGAAATCATCACTAAAACATAGATTTTAGTCGATTGAAATAGTAGTCTAAATATAATTTTAACACAAACGATAGTAAACTCTAATTTAAGCGTAGAGAATAGTAAGTCGCTTGTAACGCCTAAAATAGAAAGAGCTTTTGGTTAACGCAAACAAACATCACTGTTTCACAGATATATGACGACGGGTAACAAGCTACTGATTCTGAAACTATTTAAATATATAGTTCCTTTAGTATTATATTTTAGTATTTATATTATAGAGTTATTCTACTAGAGTAGGAGCCATAGGCCTGTAAGCCAGAGATAGAAAGATAAATAATGAGACAGAAGATGAACCTTGTATACTTATCTTTTTCTAATCACATACAAAAAACAGAGATAGATATTTGCAGTCTCGTTTGCTGTCTCTTTATTATAGGGCATATTTTAGTCTAGCTTCCCTATAAAAATTCCCTATTTTAGTATAATAATGTTAATCTTAAAATGAAATGAAATATAAAGACAGGCTGGATCAATTTTAATAAAATTTTCATACAATCTTTAGAATGAACCAGCGGATATTTCTGGCGAAGTTTGGTAGGGTAATTTTTTTAAACAGTTGAGTTCTCTTTTTAGACGAATTTGCCACATCGCCGGACAACTAGTATACTAAAAAGTAGCATGATTTTGACATCTATATTCTATGCTGCCATATTAGATTGCGTCGTCTACAGCAATCGGTTCAATTGCGGATTATTAGACCTAAATTCGAATAAAATATCTGTATGGTTAAAAATACGAGTTTTGATATCACATTGTTTGACGTAATTATTTGATGTCATCAAAATGACATTTAAAGCAAACTAAAGCGTACACTGTGTAATTATTATATAAATTTATGTAATAATGTTAAGCATAATGTTGCAATTAATAAAATCTTAATTACTGATTTCAGAGCACCGCTGAGCTTATATTAAGCCGCCGCTAATTAGGAGTATACTGAATTCAATCCATATTAAAATATGTTGAAAGTCTATATGTGTATCTGTCTGTTAAGCTTACGCGGCTAAACTACTAGAGAAATATCGATGAAACTTAATTCAATTGAATCTTATATACTGGGTTAATACATAGAATAATAAAATGCCCATATTCCCTTTGGGTATATGATATACCTAACAATATAGAACATAATCGAGGGTATATTAAAACTTACGTCAACACGAACAAGGTTGCGGGGAATAATATTCTAATACTCGTATATAGCCCTTTTAGACACAAAACAAAGAACTTTTTATATAAAAATAGAAACACCAAAATCCTAACGATGTGCTGAAGACCTACAGTCATACAAAAAGCTCTTTACCACACACTCTAAGACGTGTTTCGGCCTCACAGGAGTCACCTAAAGAACTATTTGTCACATATCGCACCCTCGACAATGTTTCTGCTCTCACCCATCCACTTTGATGACGTTGTAAAACCCTTTAGGGCTAACAGCATATTATCAGTTAAAAAACCATAAAAATAACTCGATATTTTGTTGGGTAATATCCTTTTACGAAGATCGACCACCTACGCCCGTGAGAATATAAAGTTTAAATAATTTTATGTGCACTTTTGCATCAAAACATGTTCTCTTTAAATAAAAAACAAAAATAATAAAATTCCTCGGACACGACGAGTATTTTAAGTAACGCTGATGCAAAACGTTTTCATTTATACGTGTATAAAAAATATTTAAAAGGTTTTTTATACAAAATAACCAAAGGCCATTATTCTTCTCCCCTTATCCCACTCTTAGTGGGATCGGCACAACATGTTATAAACATGTTGTAACATGATTTGGTTACGTATTTTACGACTGGCCGCCTGCCTAACGTCAACTTACCTTAGTCACCATTTGCGACACCTCGGTAAGAGATGAGGTTCCAATAACCAAATGCGTTTAAACCTGCAAATTCGCATTAGGACAGCTTGGTGGGTCTAAAGTTGTCAAAGAAGTATTTCACCAGCCGTGGATTACTAACTGGCCGCTTTCGAAAGATATAAAAAGAACTCATATACCTACGTTTTTATATAAAAACTGGTGTAAACCGCGACTTTACACGAGTAAATGATGTATATAACTTGATACGAATCAAGTTAACCATCTAAGTAACCTCTATAATGCAATATGTGTTTTACCCTGGTCCTGAAAGAAAACCTTTTTCTCATCCTTTATGCTATCCCAGTGTACCTAATCTTTAATTGTGACAAATTTTAGAAAACTTAATCCAGTGGATTAGCATTAAAAGCGTAACAGACAAATAGACGAACAAAAAGACAAACATTCGCATTTATAATATTTATAATCATCATCTTCCTGCCCTTATCCCACTCCAAGTGGGGTCGGCACAACATGCCATAAACATACTGTCACATGATTTGGATGCGTTTTTACGACCGGCCGCCTGCCTGACGTCAACTTACCTCAGCCGTATTTTACGACACCTCGGTAAAAAATGAAGGTGTTACTATTCTATTCAGCCGGATACCACACGGCGTACTTATAGTATTCATAATATCCATACTAATAAGTATGGACGAACTTTTTTTTTCGCTTTTTTATAGTTTCGTATAAATGCAAGTTACATACACAAATTTGTTGTGCGGATGAATTGAAGCAAATAGAATGTGTTCGGAATTTAAAATTTAAAAAAAACATACATATAGTAAACGATATAATCTATGCATTCTTATAGTTATAAAAGGAAATCTGAATAAATAAACAATGAAAGGGCCGAAAAGAGTTTACGATAAAAATGTCGCCTCTAAGAAACAATCGATGTAATTCAGCAAAATAACGAGACGGAAGATTGTCAGTCATGTTTGCGGAGACTGAATGTGCCGAATCGGTGGACGGCTAAGTGCTCGTAAATCTTACTCCCCGCTGGATGAAAATAAGCGTCATGACGCGATCGCTCCAAACTATCTATAGATATTAACAACGTATAACGATTATGTTCCATGATCCAAATAAATATCTTAGCCGTGTGGTATCCGGCTAAGAAGAATAGTACCACCCTCATTTCTTACCGAGGTGTCGTAAAAGGCGACTAAGGTAAGTCGACCCGCCGTGTGGTATCCGGCTGAGTAGAATAGACCACCCTCATGTCTTACCGAGGCGTCGTAAAAGGCGACTAAGGTAAGTTGACTCACCGTGTGGTATCCGGTTAAGTAGAATAGACCACCCTCTTTCTTATCGAGGTGTCGTAAAAAACTACTGAGATAAGTTGACGTCAGGCAGGCGGCTGGTCGTAAAATACGTAGCCAAATCATGTGACAGCATGTTTATAAAAGGTTGTGCCGACACCACTTAGAGTGGAATAAGGGCAGGAAGATGATGATGATGATGATGATGATGATCCAAATAAATATCTATCATATATTTCTACTATCTGTGCCAGTGGCTTTGCCGTTTACCGCATTCACGCAAGGAAAGCTTTAAATTTTGCCGTTTACGCAATATTTTTATTGCTGATCCTCTCCTATTCATCTTAGAGTAATGTTATCTATAGCCTTTTTCGATAAATGGACTATCTTACACTCAAAAAAAAATTCAAATCGGTCCAGTAGTTCCTGAGATTATCGCGTAATAGTTTGTTTGTTAACAAACTATTCAGCTTTATATATTAGTCTAAATTTGACTTGCAATTTTTAATTTTTTTTTAACCAAAAATATCAAAATTCCTCACTATGTCAATATTTAATCTGCCAATTAATACCTACTGTTTAATCATGCCTTATCAAACATGTGACCCGCAAATCTATTCAAGTGGTTTATCTAATTTCCAATCTTACTACAGAGAGAAGACCTTAACCCTGCATTGAGATAGTTATAGGCTCTCTATCAACGTATTAAATTATTAAATAAAGACTTTTTATTTATGAATAATAATTTATTTATTGTTAATCTGTAACACGCTTTTTTGTTTTAAAAAACGTAATGAATGGTCGGATATCAAGTAAATTAATTGCTGACATTTATTCAAATTGTCTAACAATATATAGCTTTACATTTTTAGAAATAGAATTTATTTTAAGAAGTTATTTGTTATGACTGTTACAAGTAAAAAAAAAATCTAAATCAATCGATGTTATTAGCTTTCAGAAATAAAAATTCCTTATACAATAATGAGACATCAGGCGTTATAACATTGTAAATAAAACCATAATGGAGTAAAAATAAAGTCTAATATCGATTGGGGTTTTGTTAAACGTAAGCGGGCATTCGGTAAGAAACGAGTCCGTACAAAACGGGCACCTTTTATAAATACACGGCAACCATGTTGCTTCGAGCGCCAATCAGAGCATTCCGCTCAAAGGTTAATATGGCGGATAGCTATGGCCATTATCACTCCCTATTATTATATCAGATTAAAGAATTACCGACAGCCGCATTGGTTTTTGGAATCGAGTCAACAATTTTATAATTACCTGCAATGCCAAATGAAAAAGCTTGTAAGAATTAAAAGCTTTTACAAAGAATGAGAGTCGAGTTCAAAACAACATTTTATGTTATTTACATTAGCCTTTTTATCTCATAAAAGTATTTCGAGGCTAGTGGCGGGAAAAATATTAAAAGACAAGCAAACAACACATGTTTTAGGCCTATTATTCAGTATACTATTTTATAAAACAATCATTTAGATTTTCTGTAAGTTATAGGTACCTATAAATAAAATAAATATATTTCCAAATTTACTATTATTCGATTACGATTATTGTTACATTTTTTAATATAAAACTAAAATGAAATACGAATGAACCTAGCTTAAAAAAAGTTAAAAAGCCCTTATAAATTGTACATAATATTTAAATACACAAGCTATCTTTTGGAATTTTGTTGGCTGAAGACTATTTAAAAACTCAATATGCACCCACGTTTCTTCAATTAATAATAGAAGTAGGCGTTGCTATGTAGAATTCATTAGTGCAAAATTACCTAGTTTTATAATTATTTTTCATTAATCTGAGTTTGTAAATACGGATTTTGTAATTGCTTTTGTCAAGTTTCTTTATTTAAATAATTTATAAAATTAGCCTTTACTTTGCGGTGATAAAATTGTTGTGAGAAAGGTAAAAATTGAAAAAAATAAAACTAGGTGAGAAATTATTTTGCTATTAATCGCGGATTATAGCAAAATAACTTCGTTATTACTATTTGCCTTGATTTATGTGTATTAGCCATGAGCGCACGAATGAAGACGAAGACATATTGTCGACCCCTCCTAGAGTAGGACAAGGGGAAAATGATGAAATAATGATGATTAGGTATCATCGCGTGAAATCTTGTATATGCACCAGTGACATGTCATTCCTGTGTTAGTGTTTCCAATTAGTAGTGTTTCCATTAGTATTTCCAAAGTGATAACTAAGTGTTAACCATTTATACGATAAACTTAGTTTTATTGCGGACTAATGTATTCTAATAGTGAGATAACAGGCCAAGTGCAGTTGATATTTATTCCAACGTGCGATACGTAGACTGAAATATAAGAACAGATGTTTGGGGTGAACGACCCTGCACGCCCGTTTCTCGTTGCGCCTGCGCAATGAAATCAAAGGAAAAAGAAATCCTTAATTGGGTATGAATAAAATACTATTGACAGCGCGACAAACATTTAATGGTTTAATAGTTGAAGTGATTAGCTTCAATGTTCTGACCAAGTTAGAAATGTGTTCATATTTAATTTGGTACTTTAAGATTATAAGCGTGAAATATTTTATATTATTCCTCTTATTATATGTAATTTAAGGAAAGTAATCCATCGTTAAAAATTACTGATTACTGATACTTCAAAACCTTAAGAACTGATTTATGCAAATAGCCACTTTTGTCCACAGTTTTTGAGAAACTTTGATAGAGACCTGGAACTCTATCCTAGCTATACTTCTTAAGCGCTATATTCTATACTTTATTCTAAAGCGCTATAACAGTACATAAATAAAAAAATATATATTAAATACGGAACTTAACTATATCGAATATATGCGATACATACGTTCGTCCAACCCTAAGGCAACTAAATACTTGTGTTATGGGTGCCAGGCCATTGGTAAATACCTATATACCTAATTTCTAAATAAAAACTTAAATATAAAAATATACCCAGACTCAAAGAACCAATAATTTTTTTTCAAGAAAAGTTAACCTTTTGGCGGAAAACGAACCCGTGGCCTCTGGAGCTGAAGGCAGGGTCACTGTCACATTCGAACAGGTGGAAACTGTTCAACGTGCGATCCGCCGAAAATGTCATCCAAAAAGCGTCCTATACGTACGATCGTAAACACAAACACACACGGCACATGATAAAAAATACAGACACACAAAACACACATACATAATGACATACATGAGGTCCCATTTTTCTAATGTTATAGTGGCACTCCCGACGGCGTGTTAACTAGTCATAGGCCATAACACGATCTCTCAACTACACGTTACCCTAAGCTGTTATTTTTATTTATAGAAAGCACACAGATTGCATAGGTCAAGAATAGCCTAACCTACATGCATCAATGTGCCATTATTTCCAAACAAACGTTTAATGAGGACATACAAAAATATTTACTTTGTAACTAGTCGGTAGCGTAAATCGCATTCGGTGTTAAAAAATATCTACTTAACTGTTTTCTATTCGTGAATTATAAATTCAGTGATCTGTGACCTTAGAGAAAAGCATGAATTACAAATATGTGATGTGCCCAAAATATTATGTCAAGTGCAATCAAAGACGTGCCATTGGTTCCCTGCATTAGAGGAAAGCTAATATGGCCAGCTTGAAATAAAAACAATCTCTCATAGAACATTGATTCAATAATGTTTGAAAGCTTTCTCATGTAGCTCAATTATTACAAAATTTAACTCTAACTTATCCAGCCTATTAAAAAATATATTATCTTCAAAAATAATATTTTGACTTAGAGTTTTTATTCCAAGTTTGATAAGAGCAAAAAATTACCTTTTTCGCCCGCCGTGAACATCAACGTTAATAGACAGGTTGGAGGGTTGAGGAGTGCCGGAGGTGATTTAGGAAAATTACATTATAAAAGGAAAAAGAAATGAGGGGCTAGGGCGCGGTGTCTCAAAGACATTATTATAGAATGTACCAATATAAATTCAAATATAAAAGCCCGTCTAAGGGATTTATTTGTACATTGGAATGGCCAAAACGAATTTCATTGGATACACCCTTCAATAAAAGTGTATCAGGTGCAAGAAAAATGTAGGCTTAGCGTTTTGGGATTAAAAGAAGTTAAAGCTGCCCCGAAAATTATAAGAAATTTTAAAAATAGAAAAATTTGAAATATTGACATCATAAATTTGAAAGTGTATTTGTGTGTCCGGAAAAGTCACAGTAGAAGCTACTCGTAGCATTGAATTGATTACTTAATTACATTCCGATTTTTATTTACTTTATAATAATTTAATTTATTGTTTAACTTAGAAAACATCTAGGAGGTTTTAGCTAAATTCGCAAATTAAACGTATTATCGGTCCAGAAGTTCAAGCAATCAGTAAATACATGGATAAGTAAAAGATTTTACTACCACCTTTCCTCAAATTGGAAACGCAAACTCGGGTCGAATCTAAGAACTAAGAGTTGGACCGTAAAAACTTTCTTTGTTATCCGATACTATCGGAACGGAACTCTTTCATTTGGTTCAAACGGTAAAATTCTAAGGGAAAATCGAACATTCACTTAATTTAATTTAAAAGTTCATAAACAAAATATAATCATTTAGGAATAACAAGACTATTTATTAGGTTTTATTATATTATTTTAGCCTCATTTCTTTATAGGTTACCATTGATAGTAGTAGTACAACCATAATAGATCATTAAGAAAGAAAACACGCTTATGTAGGGTATGCCTAAGTAGCCTAGGTAGTAGACAACCTTGTCAGTAAAAAGCACTCTCTTATAATCGGTATTTTTGTTATTTCATTTATAATTTACTATATACATTGGAGCTGCAATATCCCAGCGATGAGAGCGTGTGACTCTGTCACGAGTTCAGGGGTTCAAACCCCGGTCAAGGAGAAATGAATTTTTCTGGTAAAACTTATGTATCTTATTGATAATGGCAATTTATCACACGCTTTTCGTTGAAGAAAAACATCGTGAACACAACCTACCAATCCGCATTGGAGCACCGTGGTAGGTCTTAGCTTAATCAGTAATCCTCTTTTTAGCAATCCTGCTCTCCAAAAACGGAGTTAGCCTAAAGGCTATCTGGGTAAACCCAGCAGTAGGATAATAGCAGGCCTTACCGTAAAGAACATCAACAACAACCGTACAGAAGGCAAAAGAGCAAAGGCTGTTATCAAAATCGTAAAAAGTACGATTATTTTTTAAAGTTGATTAAAACTACGATTAATTTAAGATAACAATTTGAATCAATGCTTAATTGGAAGTGATTAAAGCAATACTTAATTAAAAAATTATCTAACATTCATACGCAAGTCTGAATGCCTATTAAAAATAATTTTAAATTATTTAACACGTTCACGTTATGAAATCTATTTTTGTACACATAAATAATCTTAATTTAGTCTATCAAATTGCAATCCTAAATATTCTTTTTCTAAATAAAGTTTTATAAGTACTTTTAAAATGTCAAATATTTGTCTAAAAATTACTAAAAAATAAATATTCTAAGCGTGTTATAGAGAAAAATGTATGTTATTAAGTATTCAAATGTTAAAAAGGGAAATAAAAAACTGACTAATTACTGAATGTAAATTTACTAATTGGGAACAAAGAAAATACTAAAAAATAAATAACATGAAAGTAACTGTATAAAGTTATTGCTCCATCTATCAAAACCACCCTCACCGACATTTTAATATAGGTAGACATTATAATTACAAGGTACCCGGATTCCTCAGCCGCGAGCTACAATTACAAAATATTCCCGAGCGATCCAATTAAAGCGTTTATCCACAAAATTCCAAGACTCGGAAACTTTCCAGAATCCCCTCTTCCAACTGTAATGACTTCGCGAATTCTTTGAATTTTACTTGGTCCTATATAATATAACTATAAAATATTAGAATATACATTTTTTTTCAAAACCTTACTGATATGTTACATCTTAGCTGGTTTTGTTGCTATAAATAGATGATTCCGTAGATGTTCGTCATCATCATCTTCCTACCCTTATCCCACTCTAAGTGGGATCGGCACATGTTACAAACATGCTGTCACATGATTTAGCTACGTATTTTATGACCGGCCGCCTGCCTGACGTCAACTTACCCCAGTGGTATTTTAGGACACCTCGGTAAGAAAGAGGGTGGTCTATTTTACTCAATCGCAAACCACACGTGGGTCAACTTACCTTAGTCGCCTTTTACGACACCTCGGTAAGAAATGAGGGTGGTCTATTTTACTCAATCGGATACCACACGGTGGGTCAACTTACCTTAGTCGCCTTTTACTACAACTCGGTAAGAAATGAGGGTGGTACTATTCTATGCAGCCGGATACCACACGGCGTATTTACATATTACATTTACATTACTTTTATACAGATATTTTTTACAAATTAGGATATAGAAGGAAATAAGTCAATTGATGCATGTAGATATTATCAGTCACCAATGTCTCCTCATCTTATTTTACATTGCGAAATTGCGGATACTTGCGATTTATTACGAATTATACCTTACGTGATATTGCTGACCTTAATCTGTTTTAAGCACGACAAATTTAAAGGTTCGTAAAAATAAGTATTTGTACTCAGATTTATTTTAAGCGTACGTAAATAACGTTTAAATAAAGTAACAATAAAAATATATCAAGTCCGATGTTAACTGCGACGCAATATAGTGCCTATTCTACACTCTTATTTTTTTAATGTTTTCGCTTCTCCTAATCAATTTGATTAATCTAAGAAGCAAAAAAAGGAGAAGCTATGAATAAAATTATTGTTAACATTTCAATTATAGCGACTTTTAAGTGCAATATATTTCATATGAAAGGTCTTGTAAATGCAAATTAACGCATTAAAAATGATTTGCATACCTAATGACTTAATTGTTTATTAAATTACTAAAAAAATTGGTTCCAAACAAATTTAGCTAGAACTTTTATTTACCTAAAGTTGAATAACTTAATCATTGGAAAGATTTTGCGGTGCAAACTTCGTAAAAGAAGTTTATTTTTTCACATTTATCTGCTTCATTGATATTTAAAATCTACCACCTACGCGGTAAAGCAAAACATAGATAAAAAATTGAAATCTACCATGCCGATATTTTACGTTCCATAACTCTTTCTCCAACAAGAAAGGAGACTTTGGTCAGGTGAAAACATTTAAATAGGTTGTGATATTTTTGCTAATTTTGATTTAAAATAGATAGAGTACGACTAAACAACATTAGAGTGAAAATAAAAATAAATACTTCCTTAAGTACAATAGGTACATTAATGGCTAAACAAATGTCTTCACTTAATCCCATAGGCGTCAGTCTCAACACGAACCAACAATATTTAACTAAGAGTAATAATATAAAACAATATGAGTCTAAGAGTTCGCTACATAAAGCGCGCCCCGAGAATAAATGGATTACTTATGTCCTCGGCGCGCCATCTAGCGGGGGGCGCGCGAAACTATTTGAGTTATTGTTATTGCCCGGATCTCCCCGCTTCCGATATGTTTTCACTTACACCCCTCTTGTAAGGAAAGTCATAAAAATCTAAACGTAATATTCTAATAAATTGTTCGTATTCTAAAGTACAAACGACATAAATGCGGTTGGCAAATGATTTTTCGATTAGAAAATTAATGAATGATGATATTATCATCATCATCCTCCTGCCCTTATCCCACTCTAAGTGGGGTCGGCACAACATGTTATAAACATGCTGTCACATGATTTGGCTGCGTTTTTACGACCGGCCGCCAGCCTGACGTCAACTTACCTTAGTCGCCTTTTACGATACCTCGGTAAGAAATGAGGTTGATCTATTCTACTCAGCCGGATACCACACGGCGGGTCGACTTACCTTAGTTGCCTTTTACGTCACCTCGGTAAGAAATGTGGGTGGTCTATTCTACTTAGCCGGATACCACACGGCTATGAAAAATGATATAATATTGAATATAATAATCTAACGTATGTATACTTGTTGAATATATATTTTTCAAAAACTAGCACAAAATAATGTAATGATCTTATTGTAATATAGTTAGGTTAATTTTTTATCTATAATTCCTGATTTTGGTGATACATGCTTTTTTATCCTAGTATCTAGTAGTCCGCGCATAAGAACTTGTGAAATTATCATAAAAGTTATTAGAATTATTGCGATGTAATAACAAAATGGAAGCTATATTGTTGATTAGTTAAGGTACGTTTCTAGCATTTAATATGCATCATCTAGGAAACCGCTTCGTCCATAATTATACTGGTTTCACTCATAAGTAAGGAAAGCTTATTATCGTGAACCGTAAAGATGTTCGTCGGCGGACGTAAATCTCGGCATTTGGAACACCCGCGTTGAATGCTACCGGCTATTGACTAACTTTATCATTATCGGGTTTAGTAACTTATAATCAGTATTAAGTTTGTCAGCAAGTTTTTCCGCGTAAATCCCTACTCTGCAGGAATTTTGTATGTACTGTTATCTAAACTTTCCTGAAGAATTTCCCTATATTTTAGTATAAAACTGTACAAAAATCCGTAAAATAGATTATGAGAACCGATAGAATCGATTACATACAGACAGACAGCTTTGAGGGACTCTGTTTTATAATATGTATATGCAATTAAACTTTACAGAATATGAGTAGTTTATTGGTTTAACAATATGAATTATTTAATGACCGGCCCGTTGGCGCAGTTGGCAGTAACCATGACTTCAGCCCCGCGGGTCGCGGGCTCGATTCCCGCCGATGGCGAAAATTTTTCTTGGTTTGTTCTTCGACCATAAGAGTTTATTTATATTTAAGTATATATTTCAAATAATAATGTAAGTATATATTTACCAATGGTCTGTCACCCATAACACAAGTATTAAGTTACTTATTTTGGGGACGAACGTATAAGTGTCCCATATCCATTCAATTATACTGTATACAATTACTGTGACTAATCGATATCCAATATTGAAACAAATTCCACAAAATAATGATAAGTAAATGTAAATTCAATGGCTATAGCATTGAAAAATTATTTTACGTAATTAATAAAACGTGAAATCTGAATAAGTAAATAAAAGTTTCAGGTCATTAAATAAATTGCCACAATTATCAAATTAAGAAACTGTATTATTTCGCAATCAAACACGATACACACATTTTGCCGTCGTTAACTCTCTGACAAACAAAGGCTTAAGTAATCGCTGAATAATTAATAACTTGTTCACATGCGAATTCACTTAACGATAAATTAAGTCGTCATAAAGCTAATTAAGGTCGGTTTGTGTTAAACTTTTTTAAAACTATGTAAAGGACCTCACATCGAGAAATAAAGATTGAGTAGTAAAAATTTATAATCGTTCGTACCTACATCCATTAAGAAGCAATAAAAACTTAAGGATTTGTTCATTCTTGGTCCGAAATCATTACTCATTTTTATTAACTAATTAAGACTAGCTAGCGTAAGAACGAAGTCTTTGTTAATATAAATAGTTTTAATATACGGAATTAACGTATTCAAACGGAAGTGGCATAGGCGAGATACATACGAAGAACCGATAGCTTAGAATTATACATAGAGAAGGAATAAAAAGAGAGAAGATAAGAGACCTATACTTATCTAATATCTAATCATCTTCTTCCTTCCCTTATCCCACTCTAAGTGGGGTCGGCACAATGTGTTGCAAACATGTTGTCATATGACTTTACTACGTATTTTACGATCGGCCACCTGCCTGACGTCTACTTACCTTTATCATATTTTATGACACTTCGGTAAAAAAGAGGGTGGTCTATTCTACTCAACCGGATACCACACGGTGGGTCAACTTACCTTAGTCGCCTTTTACGACACCTCGGTAAGAAATGAGGGTGGTCTATTCTACTCAGCCGGATACCATACGGCGGGTCGACTTACCTTAGCCGCCTTTTACGACACCTTGATAAGAAATGAGGGTGGCACTATTCTGTTCAGCCGGATACCACACGGCGTTTATCTATGTCTAATCTATAGTAATATATAAAGCTGAAGAGTTTGTTTGGTTGTTTAAACGCGCTAGTCTCAGGAACTACTGGACCGATTTCAAAAATTCTATGAGTGTAAGATAGTCCATTTATCGAGACTATATAGCATCACACTAAGATGAATAGAAGAGGAGCAGCAATAATAAATATTGCGAAGACGGCAAAATTTAAAGCTTTCCTTGCGTGCGCTGAGTAAACGGTGAAATTTATTCAAAAATCTCTTATAATTAACTCGGCGTTACTTTTACGTTCAAAATTTCAGTTTAGGAAAAAATTTGGGACACTGATTTCCATGTAGGCGAATCTGCTGGCATAGCTGGTCATATCTAAGAGGCATATATAGGCAAGAAAGTCAGAAGTCGGAAAATGGACCTAAAGCTTTTGCAGCTCAATAAAGATAAGATATGTTGCTTATACTTTTAGGTGAATATTATAATAATCAATAATAAAAGGTAAGTAAATAAATGCAACTTGTGCCATTGGCAGTCAAATATTATATTAAATAGATTTACCTAGATACTAAAAACCAAAAATCCACAAACAAACTGTACCAAAAATTTCAAGTAGGTATCTACCTACGGGTATAAGAGGCATTTATTTTATAAATACTCCACCTTCACTTATACCACCTTTTTTAAATAAATAAGTTTATGAACTTTATTAAACAGTTCAATTAAATAGCAATAGTAATTAACTTGATCACGCAAAGCTGAGCTTTTAATTTATGCAAATGTATGCGAAACGTGCATATTTTAGTATTCTCTGTAATTGCTTACCCTCATACGAGTATTGAAAAAATAGATATCAGTTTGCCGCTTATATTTTTTATCATATTTAGTATTACTATATTTTCTATTATTGTTTAATTATTATTGCTATAATTTTTATCATATCTCTTATTGCTTATAAATTGCCAGGAAATTTAACTAGTCTATAAATGTCAATTAACAAAAACGAATGGCGTAATTAATTTTTGACAAAATATGATATTAAAGAACTTAACTAAACATTTTATCTTATTGAAAGATCACATAATAGTTAATCTTCAAGTCAAATATATGTGTTTATTTATAATTCAACATATCCACCATATTTGTATTATCACACCATACAAATATGGTGTGATAATATATGGATTATAGCAAAATAATTTTATTATTACTTTTGTATTATCTCCGTCGAATTTTGTATCAAAATAACGTCTAATTTTATAATATACGTAGTTCGCGTCGAAAATATTAGTTACTCAGCCGGATACCGCACGGTGGGTCAACTTATCTTAGTCGCATTTGACGACACCTCGGTAGGAAATGATGGTGGTCTATTCTACTCAGAGATACCAAACGGCTTATAAAATACATAAGCATAATACTAAAATATAATATGCATTACACTAAAAAAATATATAAGTAGAGTAAATAAGTACCTAAAAGTCACAATATTTCAGAAATAAGTAACATTTCCCATTTTTGTTTATTAAATTTTCCATCATTAATAATAATGTCATCGTTACGTAATAATTATGAAAATAAAAAGTTTCCAGTAAGAAAATAATCATAAATAATCGTACCTATTATCACTTTTCCGGTCCTCCATCGCCATCTGGTTTTCAATCTTGTCACAAAGATATTGGCATCACGCCAGCCATCAAAAGCGTGGATTGCCATAATTACTTTTAAATAAAATTTAAACAACACGAATATAACATAGAATATACACTGCACTACTTTCACGTTTAAAATCTTAAACTGCACTGGCTGCGTCTAACGCTTTCTCTTTAACCGGCAAAAAAAACTAATTTGAATCGCCATTTAAAATTGGGTCAGTCGTTCCTAGAAGTTTGGATTTATTACACATTTCCATATTTTGTTGCTGTAGTGGAAAGAATAGATACAATAGCTAAATGTTCATGTTAAAAATATACCATTATTATTTAAATTGTTAGTTATAGTTATTACCTTGACAACGCGAACAAGACAAACTTTGAGAAAGCCGAGGTTCACTTGAACCCACTTAGGTATAACAGTGGCTTCCACTTATATCCCTGTTAGGTCCCCGAAAATATATGCGTCCAAAAAGCGTCCTATATGACCCTGACGATCAAATAACGATCGCAAACACACACACATATAATACACGCTAACAGTGTCTTTGCTTGTCCTAGTTTTCTGACGTCGGTCGACCGTGGCTTCTCTCCTTATTAGCCCTCCACTACACGTCGCCCTAAGCCGTGGTCCGGCCTCACAGAAGGCACCCTTAGGACGACGTTCACCTACGCTAGGAGAGCTTCTGCGCTCTACTCTCCGCATTTCTCGACGTTGCTTCTGCGCTCGGCCGTACCTCCCAGTGACGCTGTAATAGCCGTTAGGGCTAACAGCATATAGTCCATTCGAAAAAAAGACAGTAACTATACTGGCTTCGAGGAATATTATCCTAAGGGTTTCTCCAGAGACTTGTATGGGTGATCAAGGCTTAGTATAAAGTGTAGTGTAGGGCTGGTGGTAAAAACTAGCGACTAAGGTAAGTTGACCCACCGTGCGATATCCGGTTGAGTAGAATACACCACCGTCATCTCTTACCGAGGTGTCGTTACGGCTAAGGTAAGTTGACGCCAGGCAGGAGGCCGGTCGTAAAATACGCAGCCAAATCATGTGACAATATGTTTATAACATGTTGTCCGAACCTACATAGAGTGGGAAAAGGGCAGGAGGATTACTCGACGCTAGTAAAGCTTCTGCGGTTGCCCCTCCTACCAGTATATTACCAGTTAAAAAAAAAGGTTTGGAGGAGAAGACGACGGAAGAAGTTAGTACTGTAATATAATAAAATCGAGCGTTATGACAAATTAAATAAAAAGTTAATATGGTCTTTTGGAATATCATTTTTAATCCTATACAAATTGAAACACTTATAAAACGTTATTATCTGAAGTTGTTTCGATACCCATGCAAATTGATTCTTTCCACAAACTTTATTGGAATGTACCTAATAGTCGAGCACATCAATTACTAAGACATGGCTAAATTAAGTAGGTAGGTATACTAGTGTGATATCGCACAAACTTTTATAATTTGTGCTATATCACACTAAATAAATTTGTGCTAAATCACACTAAGTAAATTTACATTACTTAGTTTATTAATTTCGTAACAAATCTCTGAAAAATTAAAAAGGAGAATAAATTTTTAATCAATTTCGTGATGTAAGACGATATTGACCTTTGTGAATAGAAAGCTTTTTATGTTATGATGATTATGAATATTCAAGTTACTGCCATCTAACGATAATGTCTTAAACTTCGATGCGCTGAAGCGTTAAGTGTGCAAGTGTATCTTTGTTGAAGAGAAACATATATTACTTCAATGCTCAATATATTATTAAATAAAGAATAACGTTTAATTTTTATTTTTGAATGAATTATAAAAATCAGAACATGGTAACTTTTTTGAATATATTTATAGTTGTACGTAAAACGTTGTACCTACTATTTAATACTTTGATATAGGAATGTCATCGAGATTTTAATATCGAATAATAAGTTAAACGATTTAAAAAACTATAGTTTTTAAATGATAACAATAGTCTAAAAAAGAAATGTACAAAAAAAACAGATATCTTTTGCATCTTAAGATATAGGTACTTAAAAATAATTTTAGGAAACAGCGCTACCTTTGGTTTATTTGTAGTACTACGTAGTCTTTCTGTTTAAGCAGATGTCGTCAACCTTTCGTATGTTTTTTGGTCTTCGTATTCACTTTAATATACTGGGCATAAAAAAATCATTGATAAGAACTTTATATAGAAAATCTTTTCCCATACATTATATTTTTTTAACAAATTAATGAAGACTTAAGAATATGCATGATACTGATATATACATGACGATACTGTCATTATACTATAGCAGTAACCGTCGTTGATTATCTGCTTTATTATTTGCTTTGAAATATTTGTATCACTTTTACTCAATCACGCAAATAAAAAAATATAAGTAAGTATCTTATTAGATCATTATTTCAATCTTTGTATTTAGTTTATAAAAACTAAATTTGAACGCTTATATACACCTTCCAACAATAATCCAAGTTTTAGATATCGAATTAGTTATTACAATAGTCATAGCTTTTTAATAATCGCTAACCTATTTCTTTTTTTGTATTGAAATACGATAATGAGTAACCAATGAATTGTCCAGAGTTCAACAAAAAGCCGTTTAATACGAATTAAAATATATTTTAACAATACTATAATGAAATCATTCACAAGGACGATAAGGTAGAGACCTATTCGCACATACCAATTGAATATGCTGAAACTATGGGAACATTTTTTAAACGAATATGAATATTTGAAATACATATAATACTTTTTTCTTATACAACAACATATTACGTTACTTTCCTACAAAAAGGTGGACAAGTGCATTTGTAGTGATACTGGACTATAGACTGTCAGTAACAGTCTATTAGAGTCCCAAAAAAGAATATTTCTGACATGATTAATCGTAATGAAATGAAAATCAAATCAAATCTATCTTCTAGCGATCATCTCTATGGATTCTTGGTCTTTTTTTTATATTTCAATGCTTAGACTAGAAGCACATCTAAAAATTAACTATAATTCATATCATTATATAGTGACTAATACAAATTATTAGCAATTTTAACATTTGTATAATAATGTAATAATTATTGTATTAAGACAATAATTAGTGTATTAGGAAGTATAAATATTAGCAATCAATTGTATTACAATATTATCTCAATATTGTAATCTCAACTTAAGAAGAGATTTAAAAATGGAAGGGGAATTCATTTTGGCATTCATAAATAATTTGTTATTAAAGTAATTGAGAGTTTAGGAATTGTTTTGATATGTTTTGAAAATCTATTCTAAGTATTTTAATAATATGAAATGATCTAAAATAAAATTTAAAAAATCAAATAGTCTGTTTTAAAAAATTGAGACGCTGTGATCATACAACCATAGGTTTAGATCACCTGACATTGTTAGTCCTCCCTTATTTGAGTACGTATTTGACTCACACTAGTACAGTTTGGATGTGTGTCCAAGAATTTCTGGTGCCATACCCGTTCTCGTCGACGCCATGTTTGTTTGCCTACTATCTCTTTCTCTCTAAATGAAAACTATATATGATGAATGAGACAAAGAATATAATGCCATCTCCTTTGTGCATTGATAGTAGATTGGGTTCCTTTTTTGATTTGAGAGGGGAATGATAAATTTAAAACTCTTGCATGGCTGAGTATGCATTTATACATATTTTTGGTTATGGAACTGAATAGATGTTATGTTAAATTACTTTACTTTCATTTAATAATATTTATTTATTTATTACATTTTTAGGAATAGAAATTCTAATGATGTTCACATTAATTTCAATACAAAATTTAAATTAACAAGACTGTAAAAAATATAAAGTTACCAAATTTTAACAGATAAAAAATTGTATTAAAATTAAGAATTACCTCTAAGCGATGATTTGAAGAGTTTTAATCGCGGCTATTTAAACCATTTTGAAGAGATCTGAAACAAAAAAACGGTCTTTAAAACAATTTATTTTCATATATTCCTAACTTAATTTAATTACAGTAGGTAATGGACATTTCTTTTCTGTATCATTTATATTTGAAGAAACAAGAATAAATTATTTAGAACAAGAAGTTCTCAATATCAAAAAAAAAATTAAAAACATATACCTAATATATGTTTATATGGAACGTAAAAATCAAATATATGGACCTAATATATGGAACGTAAAAATCAAATATAATATCAAATCATTGTTACTGGGTCCTAATTCACCGTTCATATTCAATGAAACGATAGAGAACTACAATTACGTTTTTCAAATTACTTAAAATATAAAAACACATGTCGCTATACCTATAGGTATATTTACCTAAGTATTACCTACTTGTCTACTATGATATATCTTACCATATTAAATTATTTTAAGTTATTTGTGTCTGTGCCATATTTTTATTCAAAATATAGTTACAGATAACAAATTTTAATAAGTACCATTAATTTTTAAAACGCTTTATAAAAAGTTCCAACAACCAATTATCTTTGGGTGGGCACTTTTTTAATCTTTTCAACCTAAAGAGGATAGTAGAGATAAAAAAATGTTTGTTCTTACGTTTATTAACTGACTTCTCTTACGTAGGCATGTACCTATCGACATTTTTTAAGAACCACTTATGCTCGTTTCAACAAAACACACTAACTAAAAGAAAGCCCATCGTAATTTCAGGCCAGCTATAAATCTACCGCCATTAATATTTGCTTAACTTACCATAAACTGAGCGGGCGAGCTCCTTGTTCCGACCAAACGTGCACTTAGCAAAGATTATCTCGCTATATGGTTGTAAATAATCTATGTTAGCGCAGAACAGGTTTTATTTATTGGAGTTCTTGCTCTATGGTGCAGCTGCGCTTTTATACTACCTAAGTACTACTAAGGCAACAATACTTCATGTACTTAAATGTTCATGTAATGAAATTTGCGGCTTATATGCAAGCTGGTCGAATAAAGAAACGTAGGCACCGTGTTAAACATGTTTGCCTATTCTAATAATTTAAAGAATCGAACACAAGTTAAACATATGAAAATTGAATCCACCTTATAACCTCATTAATGGAAAGAAAGGGTTGAAAATTTAAAATACAATTATATGAAGAACTCCGTAACACTTTTTAAGATATTACAACGCTTATAAGAAAGAGAGATTTGGTAAAAAAGAGAGAAATAATCTATAGCTTACGTTTATCCTTCATTTTATTTTCAAATTAAATTAAGAATAAAGAATATGATTCACAACAACAAACACAGAGTAAATTAAAAATTTTGTGCATAAAATAATAAGAATTGCTTGAGAAATACATTTCACGTAATAAATAAATGTTATTTTGTGGAATCAGAAATAACTATATTCAACTTTTTTAAATTTAAGTCTGTAATATACAGCTCATTATAAATAGTATCTGTAGTAGGTGACCGAGCCTTGCTCGGTAATTTTTGAAAAATATGTAAAAAATAAATAAAAAAATAATAGGGCGGGTGGGGCTCGATCCCAGGTATTTCAACCTCTCTACACCGCCCGTTCGCCAAATGAACCACCATGACTTTACATTTGACAGCTTAAAATTGTGATTGTATTCAACGTAAATTTCAAATTTTTCAAAATTTTAGCATGTCTTTAAAATAAAACTTATCTAGATTGATTTTTCTCCCCAAAATATATATACATACATGATTAACTTATTTAAATATTAAAAGATAGTTCTTTACTTACTATACATAGGTATATCTCATATATTTGAAAAGTCTTCCCAAATTCGATAACTAAATCGTTACTTGCACTAAATATGCATAGAAAAACGAGTACGTCGCGGTAGGCCTGCAACTTGCCAACAAATTATATTGCTCACAATAAAAAGTAATTTACTAGGCAACATCTCGGAGGTCAAAACGTAGCGAGGGCATACCCGTCCTCCGCATACCCATGATTGATACGCAATAAACTGAATTTATTACGCGACCGCCATAAACGACGCACTGAATGGCTAATCATCTATTAATCGCAATTTAACGCATCAACACTGTCAAATAATACTTGAAAGAACAAGCGATAAAAGTTTATTGCGCGAGCTTGAGCCATTCCTACCGCACAGGCCTTAATTATTTACCCCAATCGGTATAAAATACATTAGAGGTACGTACAGAGAGTGCGCTGTCGAAATGAACTCGTATTTTATGCTGCGGCCATAATCCTCTTAGTAAAATGATGTGGACTTTGAGACTGCCTGGATGAAATTAAATTATTCATTATGAAAAATCTTTCCTTATTATAAAACAAAGTCCTCAAAACCTGACTGTTTGAATGTAATCCATATTCGCAAAATGAATGTACTGAACGGATTTTTGTAAAAAGTTACTTATTATTCTTACTCTACTAAAAGGTAGTAAAAAAAATCTGGAAGATTTAGACTATAGTACTTTATGGTTTTACGCTTGCTGGGAGCTTTAGTCGCGTGTGTTGCGTAAACATACAGAAATATGATAAAGTTATGCACTAGAAAATTATAGATCTATAAAAATACTACAAAAAAAAATTACTATAGTATGTCTCTTATGATAACTTTTTTATGTTTAAGATTTAAATTTGGGAAAATTTTTGTTCCACCCTGATTTCCACGTTGGCACATCTAGTATAAGATATAGCAAGAGAATTTTTAAATACATTATTACACCCAGACAAGAAGAATTAACAAATCGTTAACAAATAAATAAATTGCTTTAGAATTATTTCTAACGGCTCAGTGAAAATCGAACCCACAATTATATCCATTACTATAAAATAAGAGAAAAACATAAAGTAAACAATTAAAGTTTCTATCTACTAATTTATTACCTAAACAATCTTTACGTCACTAATCACAAAACAAGTCTAAATAGTCAACAACCATAACCTACCACAAAATTTTATACAGCGATTATTTCATTGTTTATCAAATTAAATTTACGGCATCTAAGGTTACAAATGCAGTTTGTAATGGCGTTGACCTTTAAATTGCTTGATTACGCATTTTTAATGGCCGCTCGAGATTTTGTAAATATTTTATTGTACAACCGATAACGGCTCGCGCAGCTCATTGTTTGAGTAATATACCTACTGCGGATAATTGAACATTAGTTACTTACATGAATTCTATACGGTTCTTTTCTACATAGGTAATAACGTGTACATAACACGCTGTGGAAATCGGAACAGGTAATGTCGTAATCGTCGATCGCATTGCGAAATATAAATATGTACGCGAATAATATTATTATCGAGTTTCTTGCCGATACATTTTGGTTTAACTTTTAAAACAGAATTTTGAACATGTATAAATTATTATCTTGCCAATAAGATTTGGTAGAAATTATTTTACGATTTGGTGGTAAGGAAAAGAAAACTATCGATATCTGTAGTATTTTTTTTCAATAATATAAATAAATTTTAAATTAAATAACATTTTGATCTATTAAATTATAAAAAAGCAGCAATCAATTTAAGACCGCTGTGTGGTATCCGGCTGAATAATATAGACCACCCTCATTTCTTACTGAGGTGTCGTAGAAAGCGACTAAGATAATTTGACCCGCAGTATTATATTCGGTTGAGTAGAATAGACCACCCTAATTTCTTACTGAGGTGTCGTAAATGGCGACTAAGGTAAGTTGACCCGCCATGTGGTATCTAGCTGAGTAGAATAGACCATAGAATAGACCATATTTATTACCGAAAAGGCGAATAAGTTAAGTTGACGTTAGGCGAGCGACCGGTCGTAAAATACCTATCCAAATCACATCACAACATGTTTAAAACATGTTGTGCTAACCTCACTTAGAGTGAAATAAAGTCAGCAGAATAATGACAGCAATCAATTTAGGACCCAATTTAATAATCCTTTTCTTAAAACTTATATTGTACATTTTAAAAAACTTATAATATTTCAGTTGGTAGTAGCTATTTCATTCATTATTATATGAAGATTGCACCAAATTAGATGGAATATAGGTATTGCATGTTTTTAGAAAACTTACAACATTTCATTTGACTGGCCCGTTGAAGCAGTGGGTAGTGACCCTGCCTTCAGCTCCACGGGTCGCGGGTTCGATTCCCGCCGAGGGCAAACATTTTCTATAAATGAATTTGTTGGTCTTTGAGCCTGGGTGTATATTTGTATTTAAGTATGTATTTAAAAATATATAAGTATATATTCACCAGTTGTCTGTCACCCATAACACAAGTATTAAGTTACTTACTTTGGGGACGGACGACCGTGTGTGTAAGTGTCCCATATATTTGGTAGCTATTTCATTCATAGTTATATAAAGATTGCACCAAATTAGATAGAATATAGGTATTCCATATTTATAGAAACCTTACAACATTTCAGTTGGTTGCTATTTCATTCATAGTTATATAAAGATTGCACCAAATTAGATAGAATATAGGTATTCCATATTTATAGAAACCTTACAACATTTCAGTTGGTAGCTATGTCATTCATAGTTATATGAAGATTACACGAAATTAGATGGAATATAGATATTGCATATTTAGGTATAGAAAACTTACAACATTTCAGTTGGAAGCTATTTCATTCATGGTTATATGAAGATTGCACCAAATTAGATGGAATATAGGTATTGCATATTTATAGAAAACTTACAACGTTTCAGTTGGTAGCTATTTCATTCATAGTTATATGAAGATTGCACCAAATTAGATGGAATATAGAGAGGCATCCGTCCATTCAAAGGCAACCGTATCGATCACCAAAACACCGGTTGTTTAGTGATGTTGTAAATCAAATCATCAATTATCGACAAGCGTTTACACTCGTGACGCCGCTGCGTAAACAATCAGGACGGTAAAACTGCTACCTACATTTTACGACTATTCAATTTGGGGGAAAATCGATTTTATTCGCTCGCTTTCTAATCGATTCATGGATAAAATCGCTCGTAGATTACGATCAGCTTGTATATTCAAATTTTTTTCTTACACAAGGAAGTGGTTGGCGGATACGTATGGTTATCTGCAGAGTTGGATAAACAAAGTATGGTGAAGCAAGTTTGTTTGGCTCATACTGTCTATTCTGGAATAGGAAAATCTATTTTCTACAATTTTACAGATACCAACGACATTACAAACCATTTTTTTTAAATAAAGTAATAAATGTCGTTAATGTTAAGAACAACTACAAGAAAATTGATAATATTAGTAAAGTCCATGCAAATGTTGGAGCCTTGGCTATTCGCTTATTTATTACAGTCAAAAATTGTGAAAATACGACAACAATATGCATCATAGTGTTAACAACAAAATACTCTGAATATATGGCTATGAAATATTTAAGTTGCTTTAAAATAAATAATAAGTTATATAGTACGTAAATTAGACGCAACAATGTTTAATTAATAAACAACTTACGTACGTTCGCATTTAAAACAGTACCAATCATTGATGTCTTCTTACACATTTGTTCCAATAAAATTATATTCGTTCACTCAAGAGTTATTAAGTCACTCTTAATTCACAACCAAGTGCTCAGTAAAACGCTACCAGCAACACTGAGCCGGCGTCGTCCACAATTGTAACACATATTTACATCACTAACAAAACACTAACAAATTGATATGTTTATCTACAAAGGACAATAAATTCATTCAGCTACGGCCCACCCTTTAGAGGGGATCCACCCTTCTGATTTAAAAAATTACAAAATATTACATAAATAATAAAAAGGACCATCTCCCTCGGCGTGGTATTCTTTCCCCAGCTATTTTTGTGTTAAGATAATTTCGGTCGATTCATAGTTCCGGTGAAATGGTCTGTGATCAAAGATTAAAGACCTGTCGCTCAAAATAATGTCCACATATACCAGAAAGTGCTAAAAGAGGTCTTTTAATTTTCTACTTTTACGCTTTGGTGATCGAATCAATCAATCGAATAAACATATTGCGTCAAATTTGTATGTATCACGTTGACACTTACTCTGACAAAACGGTAAATCTACCGTTTTGTCAGAGTAAGTGTCAACGTTAGCTTCCTCAATTTTAACTTTTTTAAATATATATTAAATGACTATATAAAAATATGTACAGTTTTATAAATATATCTTTAATAGTAAAAGGACTGAATAAATATTTCTCATAATGCGCAACGGAACGGGAAAACCCATGCATAATTTATAATTTATTTCCCTTTCATAATGATAGCCCGCACGACATTTTCACACACTCCTACCCTTTCACTAGCTTTTTGTTATAACCGGCGCCAATAAAAATAAAATCAAGTACAAACCGGACTAAAAATAGGGGTATTCTATGTTTTAATTTAGTGATTGTTTGATGGGAAAAGTTTTAATAGTGTCGAGCCATATTAATTATAGTTGTTCACTAATTGGTCGCTAGAGACAGCGAAGGGAAAGCCTTTAAGTAAAATTTCTTACAAAATACATTCACATCTTCATATCACGTCCATATACAATATAATATACTGTCAGAGAAAGCAGGTTTGTAAACCAATAACGATAAATAATTTTATTGATTGTACAGAATTTACTTTATAGAGAAGTGAATGTGTCAACTTTTTCATGTTTATTCGATTCAATATATTAGTTCGTAGACAATATTAATTAATATAACAAGTATTTAACGAAAATGGCTAGTCTTTGTTATGAGTTTGCACATTTCTTGCTAATAAGCTATGGGTTAAACTCTACAAAATTTAGGTTAATTAATTAACAGATTAAACTGCACTTTCCGCAAAGTATAATCTGAGGAAATATTGTTACTACAATTTGTAAATTTTGCTCAATATAACTATGCCTTATGTTTTATAATATATTTATAATTAAATGTACTTACAGGCAGTGATGCAATTTGCAATGAGGAAATAATAAAACGCGAGGTGTACTACTTTTAGCAATTTTCTGAAGAAATACTATTAGTCATCACTGTTATTGCATAAAAAATTGATTTCCTACCAATATTTTTGCTATTTCCCTCTTTAGGAATAGAATGTAACTTAGAATTTAAAATTATTTAAAGATAATTGTGTTAAATATATTACATTTATACTAAACTTTCTTATATTATTATATAGTACATATAATGAATACTTTTTGTTAACTGTAGTAATTTTTTTATTGTTTTACTATTCTTTCATTTCTAGCAGTCTTACCTTAATTAGATTAACAAAGCCAGATTAGGTAGATACCGAATGATATCCACGTAATCAAACTTTCCGACTCACTATACTGACAAGAACCAGAAAGAAACTCAGTAGTTGCTCTTTTTAATATATAATTAGCTTCGTCATAGCCATCCTATGCAAGGTCGAATATAAGCAAAATCCACATTTTTATAATCCTTAATAGTATAGAAGCTTTCTCTATCAGTCTCTTTTTGATAGTTATTTTTAAATGCTGTAGTTTTATTGTAGAATAAAGCGCAAATCAGGAGCCGTAAGTTTATGTCGGTTTCTACTTTGTCTATTAGGTATATTCCTACATATCCAATTTTTTGTATATTGTAATAAATCGTGTATTTTTATGCACAAAGTATATTGCTAAGAATATACTGTGAAGTTAATGTAGGAATACCTTTATCATTAAACTTCACGTAAGGAAGAAAACTAATCTAGACTGGATTTAAGCAAACACTGAATCACGTATCAAGCACGTTAGTGCCGTTTGTATGTTGCTCGATGATTATCTTGAAATAATTTTAAAGATTACTAATTCATTTTTATTACTTAATAAATATGTATACATCAACCAGTTCTCGTATCGTCCAATAACCTTAAAAGTACAGGCTTACATTCAAAGAGGTAGGTGTGCAGTGGATTCAGATTACCCGGCGTCTAAATTTAAACAGCGTTTTTTGTTACCGGTTAGTTCGGAGCACTAATTCTGTTTACGACTCGTCCGCCAGACCAGCCCGTTCCAGATACAGCTCCCACGCCGACAATGTCCCTTCACACGAGTGCTTGCAGTGCCAAGAACCTTTTGTATGAAAGCTTACATTTAACTTGCAACTAGCTACGAACTAGATGAGGTCGTATTATTTTTTGATTTGTTGAATAATTATATATTATATAAATATCTGGGTGACCGAGCCTTGCAATTTCTTACAAATTAAAAAAAAGAAATTTCAAGAAAAAAGAAAAAAATATTCGGGTTCGATTCTAGGTATTTTCATTTCTCGCGACCACCCGTTCCCCGAATAAGCTACGCCGACTTGACAGCTAATGGCAAAAATTCAATTCAATATAAATTTTGGTATATTATAATGCCCAAAAACAGGGATAAAATGGTTTTTTTTTAAATAAAACCTAGCTTGATCGATTTTTCTCCCCCAAAACTCCCTACATGCTGACTTTCAGGAAAATCATTGAAGCCGCGAAGATTAACTCATCTAAATATTAAACATATATTACGCCGGCTGAATAGAATAGTACCACCCTCATTTCTTACCGAGGTGTCGTTAAATACGACTGAGGTGTTGACGTCAGGCAGTCGGCAGGTCGTAAAATACGTAGTCAAATCATGTGACAACATGTTTGTAACATGTTGTGCCGACCCCACTTATAGTGGGATAAGGGCAGGAGGATGATGTTGAATAATTATGTATTGTTTAATTTTTTTTTAAGTTGTCGCTGACTTGCTGGTTTTTCTACGTAAGAGCACATTTCCGAACCAGTTGTAGCTTCAAAATAATTTGTCCATTCGAAAAAGCTTGTAAAAGCTAACCTAAATTAAAAATCTTCTTAAATATTTTTGAGAAATAATTATTCTTACCAAAATAATGTGTGATTATCTGTTAAATATCACAAGAAAAGTTACCTTTTAACGGTAAACCGTTTTTCTGTTAGGTACCGTTATAATTCGAAAACAAAATAAATTGAATAAATAAAATAAAATACTATATTCGCGAATTCCATCTTAAACAACTGGTTTTGTAAAGCTTTTATACCGGGTTACCGGTTTTATCAAATTTTAAGAAAATGCAGGAGCTTAACTTATCTATTACCTCTTTTCACTTAAAAAAAAATTAATCCAATATACTCAACTGTTATATGAGCGTGTGGAAAGGTTCTTAAATCATTTCCATTTACCTCCAACACGGTATATGTTTGGGGTATTATCGAAATAACATTGAACAAAATTTATCGATATTGCTTGCATAAAGAACCTTTAGAAGCATTCTGATTGGTTTAGAGAATACTTACACGAAGTGTGTGAGTGCATAATCTTGTATCCCATAAATGTAAACCTGCTTAATTCGACTCATTTTACGTATCTTTGTAACGAAGTTTAAACATTCTCATATCGTATTATGCAATGTAATTAAAACTTACCGCAACGTCCAACAATTTATAACTACTGGAGTACCTCAGTATAAATAACTACTCGTAAACGTTTATGGCATTTAAAAGGAGTATTCTATAAAATTAAATACACAGGTAATATAAAAATATAGTGACTTTTAAACGGTTATAAACACAAGTCGTAGAATTCGGAAGTAATAATCGCGAAACAGCAGTGAAAGTCAATGAAACTCAAACCATAGAAACGCCTAGATTTAATCACACTGTAAAGCGGGCACGCGCGATCATAAGTTATTCGTTATAAATCCCAACTTTTTATGTACCACTAAACTGTTTTATTGGTTATTAACACGTGTTGAACGACTAAAAGACTAAAACATTTGTAGAAAAGTCCGATCATTAACATATGAGTGTGATGAATTACTATTCAGATATTTCGGTTTATATTACGGTTCACCAGGTAATTATGGCTATATTTTATTTTAATAGTAATTTTGATCGTAGTTTTGTGTAGAATTTATGATCTCTTTACAAAACGTTTCAATTATGAGCAGCTGTTTAGATGATTATCTTTATGAAAGTAATCATTTTATTGCGCACGCTGTTCATTGCACGATATGATCTCGAGTAGATACTACATACAGATAAATAAGCTTGCATGTTTTTGACGAAGCTAAGATCTTAAATTTCTGAAATTACTAAAGATTTTGAGTAAAAATAAAGTTTATTTATTATTATTATTTTATTAACTTAATTAAACGATGATATACAAATATAATCCAAATCATCAAGCAAAACATCATCGCCGTTGTAGCGTCACTGTACCTTATATGTACACAATGTACAATGTACCTTGGGTACTTCTGAGTAAAAATGGTCTCAAAAAGAAAACAAAAAAATCATTGTAAATTACTTTCGTAGTTCAAATAACAAATAAATAATCTCTAGGAAGAGTATTGTTATTATTAATCAAATTTTATTAATTAAGATTAAGAAGGAATAAGATTTATTGTTCACTAAATTAAATAAATAAGGTCAATATAATATTAGTGGTCCTTAACATGGCATCAAATTAACGTTAATAACCAGTATAAATCAATTATTCGCTTCAAACAGTCATCGACTTTTAAATCGTAATAAAATGTACAAACGGCAGTCAATTTATTTATTGCCTTAAAGTTGTAAAATGATATTACACACCATAATGATGTATGTTATTGGTATTTATTTCATCCATTTTACCATCAATGACCACTTCATCGTTTGTTAAGTATAGTTTAATTACAAAATAGGTAATAAAACGGTAATTAAAAGAAAATATTTAATGATTACCAAAATAGTTAAATGATTTATCATGGTGTTTTTATATTTAAATATAATGTAATACAGTATCTTGATTTAAGTATTATCTTTACTTTTATATATAATTTTCAAAAAATTACTTGCAAAAAAATATGCAGACTTTAAAATAAAATGAAAATTGCTTGAAACGGAGAAAGAGCTTAAGGTCGTAATGGTAAGAATTAAGTGAGTGTGAAACCTAAAGGTACATTGTTCTCTCGCAAACAATTTTGGCCTCTACAAATTATCCAAAAATTAAGTGAAAATGTCTGAAGAGGTTTGTAATTAAGCTGAAATTGTTACTGTACGCAATTCCTTAAAGCAAATAGTAAAAGATTCTAGTAAACTCTATATCTTGTATATCTTAAGCTAAATGACTTCTTCATTAAAAGATCAGAATGTTGGTTTCCTCCTAGCAACACCGCTAAACTGATTATTAATGGAAAAAACTTGTATTCTTTCTAGTCACCTGAACATGCAATATTTTAGCGTTTTTTTATTTAACTTCTATTTTTTCAAAGGATAAAATATTTTTTTCCTAATTAATAATATCAGAACCTTGGAATCCTTTTTTTAATGAAATTTTACTTATTTACTATATTTAATAATATTTGAAAACAGACATGAAATCTGCAGTTGCTTCTTTAATTTAGGTCTGTCGTTATATTCGTGATAAAAAACCTGAAAATTTATCATCTAGATATCGATTTCAATATTTATAATAATATTTGGAATATAAGGTAAAATCATAAAATAATTTACTTACAATATTAACTTAGTCTGATAATACTTGAGTAGTACTCTTTGGGTTTCATGTACATTTATATATTCCAAAACAAATAACTTTTATAATTTTGTGTTGAATAGTATCTAGAAACACAGTCATCTCCAAATACATCATGCTTACAAAAGTTGTCAGCTTCGTATATAAGGCAACAATGTTTTGCAATAAACCACATGCATCGGATCGTATAAAGCGCCTGATTTATTTATAGCTCTTACAAATGACAACAATGAAACCATTTTAAAAGTGAAACGAAAAGGATTATTCAAAGGGTCCATCCATTGTCAGTTTGCCCGGTTATGCAAATCACTACGCTGAAACCGAAAGTCTGGCCCCCGACAAAAGTAGAACTTGCGCAACCTTTCCATAAATTATCGATAAGCATTAGGCAAATTGCTACCCTTTGTACAGTGCAAGTCAGTAAAAACGTGAAACAATGCATCGAAATCATAGGTATCTGTGTCCGTTACGATGAAAGGATCGAATTTGCATAATATTAGTCGGTCATAATATTTTGGATTTTGTGGGAAACGAAAGTAATGTTTTTGGAAAGCATTTGCATGTAAATAAGTAGTTTGAGGTTGACTCTGACGTGGCGTAGAAGTCGTCGCGTGATTTTCGCATGCCCCTCGAGCGTTATGGGGAAACGTGAGCACGAAACATCTATACCGCGATGTCATACATATTGTGATAAGTGCGTTACCAGTGTCGTGATTTATATTCAGGTGCGTTCGTGTTACAGGATAGTTAAGGATTTTACGGTCACGATAGTGGGGGTTGAGTGGAATCGACGATTTGTTTATCGGTTATAGCGAGTCGACGACAGCGATGACGCGGTATCAGCCTCGTGTAAAGTAGATATTTTTATGTGTCTCACCTTTAGTGCCCTGTTTATTGCTGTGAGAATGTTGGTACTTAGAAAAACAGGTCCGATTGAATACGTTTTAACCGTACTAGTCATTTTAAAGCAGTATTCACTGCGTGTGTTGTCATTGATCATAAGAGACAAAATAATGTTATCATTCTTTTATCACAATTCTATTATATTACTTTTCTTTCTTCATATAAGTATTAAAAACAATATAGATATATTTTTTAAAGATTATTAAATCGTTATATAACTAGTCAAAACATGTAATATGTTTAAAACATGTTGTACAGCCCACTTAGAGAGGTATAAGGGGTGGGGAATGGTGATGATGATAGATATATTAATTATAAAACGGTAGTGTTTTGCTTAGTTTGAAATTAAAAAGCACTTTATTTAAATCTAATAACGGCCCTTTTTAGTATATATTTGTCTATTGTCATTATAAAAATTATTACTTATATACTATGTTAAACAAATCACTGATATTTACCTATTAATTATTGAAATGTGCATAATATGAAATTAATTGTAAAAATATGATTGAAAGCATAATAAGAAAGCACAAAGGAATTCCAATACTCTGTTCAAGATTTCCAATTGAAACGTTCGCCAAGTTCTATAATAAACCAAATGTGACCGCAATTTGTGATGCGACAACACAAAATGGCGTCGAAACCGCAGACGTCACCGTCACGTTTAAAACATATATCAAAGGGGATGTCGTATAAGAGAGATAAATAGGAACACTCTCTGGCCGGATCACGAGCTGTCCAAGTATGATTACTATGAATCATCATAAATCAATCCCGCAGTTACCCGCAGTACCTCTAATTGTCCTAGATCTCGGGACATAAATCAAATAATTCTGCGGGCACCAGTTTTCATTTTATATAACAACTTTATCGTATACTACTTTGAGAGTTAATGCTGCGATGAAATTTAGAACAGATGAAGGAAAAATTGGTTTATAGAAATATTTAATACTATTATCATATTTTTTTTCAATGAACGTTTCAATGTACCAAATTTTTAATTTATTATCTGTAACCGCCTCCGTAAAAAATTACAAATGTAATAGGCATATCAAGATAACTTTTAAATTCAGTCATTAAAAACCATAATTCAAAACGCGCATTTATCGACTTAAGAACAAAAGAACGCATAAGATATTTAGAACTGTGTTAATCTTATATCTAAAATTATCACACCATCTTCTTGCGCCTTTTTAAATATACGTCTGTTTCTAGCTTACATAAAAACTTGAAGCAGCAGTTTTGCTTATAAAGAACGATTTAATTTAAATGATGTTAGATAAAGCGTATCCAGTATTAATTTATTCAACACCTACATAGTACATCTATTTACAAAGTTCCTTACCGCGTCATAATAGTTCACGATAAACTCAAAACCTATTGCACGGAAATCCATACAGTTTTCACCTATAAACCAAACCAAACCAAATCAAAATAATCTTTATTCAAATAAGCTCTTACAAGCACTTTTGAATCGTCAAGAATCAATATAATTAATGAAGCTACAACTGGTTCGGAATGTTGCTCTTACCCAGAAGAACCAGAAAGAACTCGGTCAATCTTTTAAACAGAGTGATAAACGATGTTTAAGAGGTAAATGTTTCATGTTATTCAAAAGAACGTCGCAATCGAAGTATTCCGTAAATAGATTCAGACGTGAGTCTCAAATCGATTTCAGGACTCTTTTGATATAACCATATTCCCGTCGCGAGTATCGCTATCGCCCATGCAAAGCCGGTGCGAGTCGCTTGTTGAATAGATAATTTTAATGTCATGTACAGACGTCAACGAAGAGGTCATATTCAAAACATCTACTAGCCATAGTAATGATAGAATTATTTAAATGATAGTGACAATGACTGCACTATTTTCAAATCGTTATAATCAAAGCTTATATGAAATGAATAAAAAATATTAAGTATAACAGATACTAAAATATTTACATTATGCAAGATTTAAAAGCTTACTAAAATTCACTAAAATCCTCTGGATAATGTTTACTTCGTTACCGTTTCACAAATTTGTTATTAATTAATGACATAGATTACGATACTGATAAACAACGTGCTTAGGTTTTAGTAATATGTACAAAATTAGTAAGCTTTATTAGAAGTGATCGTTTCTAACCAGTGAGAGAAAAGCTTTTAGAGAGACAAGAGTGGAGAAGGAAATAAAAATATGCATTAATACAAAAATAAATGCGATATTCATTTTTCACTACGTCATCGTTAATATGGAATACGATATTTATTCATGGCGATTCCCGAACTTTATATAAAAGCGTAGTTACCGCTCAAACTCATAAATGACTCACGGTAAAAAATATGAATGCTGTACTTTGGCCATTCCTAACTGATTCAACGTAAGGTAAAAATTAATAGAGATGTAAGTGAAAAGGGTAGATGCTTTCGTTGAAATAATTTGTTACACAGGACTGTAAAATCTCGAAGAGCGAACTTGCTCGGTATTTTATAGAAGATATACCTACCTGGATAGAAAAAAAACTACGTTTATAAAATGCTACCAATAACAATTTTTCTCCAATCCAATAATGGAATTTGAAAAAAAAAGCTATACTAATCGTCTTGTAAGTATTTGGATTCGAACCAGAGTTTATTTTGCCATATTATAATATTGTAACTAACAGCGAAATTGATCTTCGCACTCTAATAATATTGTAGCAATTTTCATTCCCTTAAAACACGGATAAAGCGTCGTTTTTGAAAATGAAATCTAGCTAAAGAAACCTAGGAAGGTCTAGCTAAGAACCTCCACCAGTTGGAGTTAGATTATATAAAAAAGAATTAAACGTTTAAAAACATTAGATTAACGAGTGCCGAGTTGCATGTATACAGTTACTTGACATGACATGTATTTAAATTCGTATGTCGTCGAAATCCTAGAGTTATTATATTATACTAGTACTCTAGTATAATATAATAACTAGTATAGTAAATAGTATAGTATAATATATTGAAATACGCAAGCCAGCCTAAAATGTGACATATTACATTAAAGAGAAAGCAAAGTATGACGTTATCTACTACTAAGTATCTGTCTCTCTTTTTTATATGTGATTAGACAAAGACATTATTTATTTTGATCTTTTAACTTAGAGGATCACTTATGGATTCCCTTCTTTTATATCAATAACTCTATGTCAAAGATATGTATATCAATTAGTCGACGTCCAATACTTGTTTAGAGAGAGAGAAAAATATACAATACATAAATATAAACAATAAAGACGCCAACAACTGATAAATATGCCAAGGGTGTCTAGTTTCTTGTAACAATTTACATATTTGTAATATTATAATATCCAATGTTAAATCAATGGTTGTGTATAATATGGCATATAAGTTTTAACAGAAAACTCAATGGTGCCTGCCTGTCCGGTGTTTCAACCCGTGACCCAGAGAGAGTCTCACTTTCCCACCGTTTGGCTATCACTGTTTATCATATTTAAAATTACATAAAATAAATAATTCTCATATATTGAATAAGTAATCGCCGTGTGGTATCCGGCTGAATAGTACCATCCTCTTTTTTTACCGAGGTGTCGTAAAAGGCGACTAAGGTAAGTGACTCGCCGTGTGGTATCCGGTTAAGTAGAATAGACCACCCTCTTTCTTATCGAGGTATCGTAAAATACGACTAAGATAAGTTGACGTCAGGCAGGCGGCCGGTCGTAAAATACGTAGCCAAATCATGTGACATCATGTTTATAACATTTTGTGCCGACCCCACTTAGGGTGGGATAAGGGCAGGAAGATGATGATGATATTGAATAAGTAAGTACGCGAATTGCAATCGCAAAAGACTCATCAGAAAGTTAATCTATCGTAATTGGATTTCATTGAGCGCGCAATAAATTGCTATTGACTATACTAATAAAGTTTCACAATTAATAGGCCGTCCCATGATACCTACTTCTGGTTAATTATATAATTAGTACCTGGTTGACCGAGCCTTGCTCAGTAATTTTTTACAAAATATAAAAAATAAACTTAAAAAAAAAAAAAGTAATAAGTATTGATTTTAGGTATTTACATTTCTTGAAACTGCCCGTTCTCCGAATAAGCTATAAGTCCGTTCCCTAATAAGCTAAAAATAACATACATATAAGTTTATGGCAAAAAAAAAGTGTATTCAATATAAATTTTTGTATTTTTAATGCCCAAACTAAAAAGGAATAAAACTATTTTTTTACATAAAACCTAGCTAGATCGATTTTTCTCCCCTAAAACCCCCTACTTGCTGAAAGCAAAATCGTTGAAGCCGTTTCCGAGATTCCGAAAAAAATAAATATATATATGTACATACAAGACACACATGATTAACTCATTTAAATATTAAAGATTCTTATCAATGTTTGCGGATACCTTCAAGTTTATAATTTTCGACGATATTGATCAATTGATTTCCAAGAGGAATAAAATTTCACTCCTGAACAAAGTGATAATTTTCAAAACTTACATAAAACCGTCTTACGCGATCGTCACATTTGGCTACGCTTCCAAAGTCAGAATGTTCATTACTCAAAAACCGCGGAAGAGATATACGGCGAATCAGTAATCGTCTGTGGTTTACGTTGAACATCGATCACCAGAGACTTTAAATTCCCTGCTATAGATCATCACTTTAAGCGATTCTCCAAGTCATATTTTGAACACGCAGAAATACAATCGAATATCAGTACTATCAGTAGCTTCCCCCTACATTTTCGTCGACAAATCCAAAATCTATTATAATATACCCTAAAAGAGTCCTAAATTAATATGACGGTTAAATAACAATAACTAAATAAAACAAACATTACACCCGCACACACAACATACCCATAACCACACACACTACCATAAACATACACACCAGTAAAAGTCGTAGTTATGAGGCGGAATGATGGGTTATTGCTGCACTATCGATTACGTGATGCCTAATTACAGTCATACTACATTTAAATGGGAAAACCCTTTACGGGCTGCTATGGCCAGCGGGCGAAACCAGTTAAAGTTATTGCTGTTTGGAGGGCAAAATATATAGGACATAGTCATACCACCTACCCTCACTACGTATTACCCTATACTATTACTCAGCCAAATAGAAATTAACCTTTGGAAAACGTGTCCTGATGCTAGTAACTTCTGCGCTCTACTTTGCATTGGAAGCAGTAATTATGTTATTAATTTATTACTGAATAGACTGCTTTTTACATACTTTTACTTATGCACGCAATCTCATTATCTTCTCTGGTGAAAAAATTAAAAACCTAAACATATAATACAAATTCCACAATAATAAACTTTTTTTTAAATAGCACATCTGAATTTTTCAATTCAAGCGTCTGTACAAACTCGTTAGGAGTAACGAATGATGTTTTTGTACCGTAAATAAGTCTGGCATTTTAAGAACCTCGCCTAGTATTTTACGTGCATTGGCAAATACTTACGTACAATGCGACTATAAACCCTTCAAATTCCCGAACGCAGCAAATGAAGGTTAGCGGCTATCGTAAATTATACTTTATGACTTCCACGAAATAGTTGAATTTTGGTCAAAGCAAAAATTTAACATGAGCCTGCGCCGTCGCTACACCGGCAATGGCGAATTGGCGACTCACGATTTGAAAACAGATTTATGATCGGCTACGATAACGGGCTTGCGATAAAAATTTTGCCATTCCTGAGCACATATGAGGTACCTAACTAGACATCTAGAAGAAAATAAACTTTTATGCAAACGTGTTCACGAAGTTTGTTCCACTATCGCGCTCACGAATTTCAGTCGTGAAAATCGGACAATTTATTGTTCGCAGCGGCTTCTTCAGTCACGATTTCAAGAACGTAATTATTTATGTAAAAATTCAAAAATATACAGTACCTATATATTTTTTATATTTTAGGCTAAAGGCGGTTAGGTAGTAACATAATATGGATTTTAATCATTGTAAGCACTTATTGTAACTCGTCCAAAATAAAAATTCAATTCATAATAAGTTATATGTAAAATAAACATAGAATAAATAATGACTAATAAAACTCTACATTTAAGGAATTTGCAGTAGAATGTCAAAAAATTGTACATTTTATATAATCGTTTAGGAATCTAATAATCTTAGTCCAAAGGAATTTACTTACTCGAATTCTACAAATCTTCTCAACGCTGAAACGTCGTATCATCTGCTAGTTTGACGCTGTACGATTATTAACATATTCCTTTACACAGTAACGTTCGATAACATGTTAAATATATTAAATGTGAAAAGATTTGTGTAAATAAATCTATTCCATTAGTTATCCGAGGAGGTAATAACACTTAAAGGGCTCAATATTAAATCCGCGGCCATGTTTGTCCGGCGTGTGTACGCGCCTACGCCGCGCGAACAGCGCGAAATTACAGGCCGCGCGCGCACCACCGACGTCGTGTATAAAAATAAAATAAACTTAAAACAACGTCATATTGTGCACGTGTGTGTGAGCCGGTATTTATTTATAGGCTAGTAGCTATGTAAATGTAACAAACGACCAGCACCAGAGCTGTATTACTTGTGGTTT
Source organism: Morpho helenor (assembly GCA_029227775.1). Taxonomy (NCBI): domain Eukaryota; kingdom Metazoa; phylum Arthropoda; class Insecta; order Lepidoptera; family Nymphalidae; genus Morpho; species Morpho helenor. The sequence goes on from JARGCU010000020.1 coordinate 7,057,386, forward strand.
GCAAAACGTCTTAATTCGATCAAACAAGTTCGCCTATTGGCATGCTTTAAAGTATTTTGCTGAGTTAACCTTGCAAATATAAATATTAATTAAAAGCAAATTAAACTAGAATTAATAACGGCTCATGTATGTAGATTTAAAAATTGATAACAAAAAACTACGCAGTCTATTTCTAGTTAGAGCTCATAGCCATATTTAACGTTATATATCCAACAATAAGAAAACTACACAACATTTTATCGTTTAAAGTTCCCATAGAGTTATTATACTAGAGTAGGGCAGCCATAGGGAGGCCTGAAAGTAAAAGTGTCGCAATAAATAATGAGAGGGAAGATGAAACTGTTATACTTATCTTTGTCTAACCACACATAAAATAGTGTGACAGATAGATACAGTATCATTTGCTTTCTCTTTATTTCTCTTTATTGTAATACGCCAATATTTCTTAATACGATTACTAAGATACGAACCTTTGTACAATTATCGTTCATCTACACACGAATCTATTACGATGCTTATATCAAACATGAAAATAGGTAAAACTAGCAGTACGATAACAATTGGTATGAATAATTTTATGTCAATAGTGGAAATAATACAAAATAGCCGTGTGGTATCCGGCTGTGTAGAATAGACCACACTCGTTTCTTACTGAGGTGTCGCAAAATATAACTATGGTAAGTTGACGTCAGGCCGATCGTTAAATATGCAGCCAAATCATGTTACAACATATTTATAACATGTTGTGCCGACTCCACATAGAGTGAGATAATGGCAGGAGGATATGCGGCACATTTTAAGCTGGCTCCCCTACTGTAGTGTAATAAATTCCTGCCTAAAAATTAAATTTTCTAACAAGACTTGTTATCAGTGATAAACTTTAGCTTTGAAATCTGGTTGTTATGTACTAGGAAGCGCCTGAAAACGGTCAGTATAGATATATGACCATAAAAGTAAGTTAATTTAGACACAAAAAAAAAGTCTTTTACATAATTCGGGTTAGAATTGGAAGGCGTATAGCACGTATTTTAAACGACTGGTAGACATTAAGATCGCAGGTGTTTGAATATAGACCCCGTAGTAAAACTCAACAGGTCATGAGAATGTGTATTAAATGTTAAATGGAGCTTCTAATCACTAGTTAAGTTTAAAAAAAACATGTATATTGTTTTTGAAAAGTAAATTTAAAAAAAATTAAATTAAATGTTAAATTTTACAATAAATGTTAAAATAAAATTTTACCAAAATTATAATAAAAATTTCTTAAATTAAATTTAATTAATTTAAAACTAGTCTTTGTAGGTAGGTACATAAAGTAAGATATACGATTAAAAGATTATGTTTTTGGTTTATAATTTAAATTCTAAAATTCATTGGACATGAAATATAAAATATATGTATATAATTTAATTGCCTTCTAAATATTGTTTTACTTAACTTTCTTGTATAAACTATAGTAAACTACAAAGTTTAAGCAAACCAATAAAAAAATTAGATGTATATTATAGCTTCAATTTTTTATATAGGTAGTATATAAAAAACATTCTTATTGAAGAAATTGCACCGACAGATTCCTGATTACAATAAACATAAATACCCGAGCCTTGCTCGGTAAAAAAAAATTATGTAGTTGGGGATCGATCCTAGGTATTTACATTTCTAGAGACTACCCGTTCCCCGAATAAGCTACGCTGACTTGATATAGATGTTAGTATTTTTTAATGCCCAAAAACAGGGATTTTTTTTACATAAAACCTAGCTAGATCGATTTTTTTTCCCAAAACCCCTACATGCTGAATTTCAGGAAAATCGTTGCGAGCCGTTTCCGAGATTCCGAAAATATATATATAGGTACATAGAAGATTAACTCATTTATAAATATTAAAGATTACTCAGCATATATTACATACCAACTAAATTAAAGTAAAGCTAGGAGCAGACAGGCAAAGAATTAAGCTAAGAAAGATATTGCGGGCGATATTCGAGAGCGGGCGACCGGTCGTCGACCCTCCGCCCCACGCCTTGACTTTCAGGGCTGCCATTATTATACATTGGCAATTTTCTGGAAAATTTTCTAGCAATTTTTTTTGCTCATTCAACCCCATTTTGTTAAGCGAAAGTTGAAACGTAAGTAACAAAATATATATGATAGTTTATTATTTATATCACAGTTTTTAAAACGGGCAACTTAGTAATCTGAAAAGATTTTACGTCGTGTGATATCTGGCTGAATAGAATAGTACCACCCTCAGTTTTCAGATTACTAATCTGAAAACTTTGTTAAAATTGAAATATTTATTTACTCTAAGACCTATCTGTATTATGCGATACTAAACGGTAAAGATACTTTAAGTCCATAAAATTATTATTCAATAATATGTAGATATTCACTTAGATTAAAAAAACAACAGATTACATAAGATCTAGAGCTTTGTGTAGTATAATTGATATATGTTTATTATAACTGATAATACTTTAAAAAATTATAATATTGCTGTAATGACTTATAGGCATTACAGCAATACTTATTTAAGTAAGCAATACATTACTAATTATAAAGCGTATTGTAACATTGAATTATGTTGGTGACCCTGTAAATATAACACGTTGCGTCCGCTTTTTAATTTTACATCGCAGCTGACAGACGCCTGTATAAACATACCCTTAACCACACAGTAGGTAGGTAATATCTAAAGGTTGGCAGACACCAAAGAAATAATTGGGTGATTATTTCTCGTAATTACATAAACGTCTTAATCACAAATATTATAGCCACATAAAAATCTTTTGGTGACAGCAAATTTGTGTTGGAATTTTTTAATTAATTTTCATATTACAAATTAAATATAGCTTGACGACTACTAACCAAAAATTCGTTGTTAAAATATCGCCCATATAAATGGGCGACATTTTGACAGTAACCCGTACATAGCGATTGCAACAAAAAAAAGATGAATTAATTTACTATATACTTATCATATTGTTCTGTAATATTTGTATAACTTTATCGATATATACGTATCTAATCTAAAAAATAACAAATAAAAATCCATGTATATATATCACTCATGAGCAGAATAAACCACCCTCATTTCTTACCGAGGTGTCGTAAAAGGCGACTAAGGTAAGTTGACCAACCGTGTGGTATCCGGTTGAGTAGAATAGACCAACCTCATTTCTTAGCGAGGTGTCGTAAAAGGCGACTAAGATAAGTTGATGTCAGGCAGGCGGCTGGTCTTAAAATACGAAGCCAAATCATGTGACAACATATTTATAACATGTTATGGCGACCCCTCTTAGAGTAAATAAGGGCAAGAAGATGATGATGTTTTTTAAGTTGCAGCAACTTAAAAAAACATGTGTCTTAATGTTAACTTTAAAAAACATGATTTTTTATCTATGCCACTATTTCAGCCAATGAGCGATATGTAAAAGATTTTCTCTTAATAACAAAAAAATTGAATGTATTTTGTATTATTAAACGCTGTAAAGAAACGCCTAATTTTATGCAATGAATGAAAAGAGCTAACCTATATTATGACTTTTTTTTAAAGAAAACAATACACGACTAAGTTTTTAAGAACATTGACACCATTGATGTTATGTGAAAATTGTTCCCAGCATAAATATTTATGTCTATAAGATCTAAAGAACAGTTAATGTTTTTAAATTTGAACTATTGTGAGTAGTATTTGTAATTTATATATAGAAACTGGATATAATCCCGTCTAATCGAGCTGAGCCGATAAAATAGTAAAGACGGTTTCCATACATAGACTAATAGCTACAGATTTATTTGGAGTCAGGTGAGGCCCGATATAGGATCAAATATTTTCCCTTTCCAAAAAATATTTATACATAGAAACCTTGTAATAAATTATCTCAAACCACCACAGATTCTATCAAATACTATAAATTTTTATAAAAAAAAGTCATTACTGATTTAACAGAAATAATTTGATGACTCAATAAAAACTAATATCTTCATAGACAGGTAGAGATACATTGTTGAAGATTAAAAATTGCGATAAGATAAAAATCTATTGCATTCCTAAAAAGTAAAAGAAAAAAGTTTAATTTCTTTACTGTTTTTGTGACAATACAATATTTTGTATTTACTGATCGTTGGTTAAATAGTGTACATATTCTTTCGTATTTTGTGGATAATTCACATTTAAATAAAAGTGTAATAAAAAGTTATATAGTCTCTAATGCACAAATCTTGCGTTGAAAATATTACCGATAAATAAATATGAACTTATGCATTAAGTTAATATATCTATATAAAATATTTTCTTATCTTTAAAAACTAAATTTTTGTTCTAGTAGTTTTTACTACTTATCTTTCTGAAATAAATTATTAAATATTTTGCAAATCTCGTATAAAATTTTATGTTTTTGGAGCTACTTTCGTATTTTTTAAGCTTATTAAAGTAAGATAAATATTTAAGCATCTCTTATATGAACATTTTTAAAATCCTAAAACTAAATGTAGTTCATATAGGAATTAACCCTGCTATAAATATTCGCTCTTCGAAATTTTCCATGTCCAAATTTTTTTAATTTTGTATTTCTTCTTTATATTCGTTATTTCAGTTAAGTTCTTTTCTAATTTAAAACTTTTTATTTAAAAATTTCTTACCGAGGTGTCGTTGAAGGCGATTAAGGTAAGTCGACCCGCCGTGTGGTATCCGGCTGAGTAGAATAAACCACCCTCATTTTTACCGAGGTGTCGTAAAAGGCGACTAAGGTAAGTTGACGTCCGGTCGTGAAAACGTAGCCAAATCATGTGACAGCATGTTTATAACATGCTGTGCCGACCCCACTCAGAGTGGGATAAGGGCAGGAGGATAATGATGAAAAACATGGGCATCATGATTATAAAGTTAAAAATAGACATTATACTGTTAATGAGACTTATAAAATTTACAATAAACTATTTAACTTCGTATTTCTAATCCTACTTCTAACGTGAACGTTTGGAAACCCTAATTGGAAGCATCCCTTGTTTAATAAAATATACCCATGTACCCGTGTTCCCCTCCAAGAAACATCCCCCGCCTGCGAAACAATAAATATGTCACTGGAAGATATTACAAGACGCTAAGACGGGTTCGTTCTCCGTAAATTATTACTCTGCAACTTTCCCGATGAGTTCTGTTTTGTACTAAATAACTTTTTACTTTTTACGGCTGTGTAGGATTAAGCGCAGTTCCTTCGTGTTTATTTTCGTCAGGAAATTGTTCTTATTGCTATAGCTTACATGTACATATATCTTTACATATTACGTGTTTGTATACAAACGCAATATGTATTAAAGGCATTGTCTACATTAAAGATGATGAAATTATGCAAAAGATTAAACTAAGTTAGAGAAAAGATAAAGATTGGGTATCTGAATGATACCTGTGTTGTTAAATTTCCACAATTTCCACCATTTAAAACTTTACATCAGTAATCTAGGTTCTATTGACAAATAATACTATTTGTCTATGTACCTAATAGGTTTAAATTACTGTAAATTCTTAGTCGCTTTCTATTTCTAGCCAATTTCTAAGCCAAGGTCACCTTATTAATTCGTAGACCGACCACGTTTCTTTTGGCTTTGCGTATCCTATGGATTCTCTACAATTCTTAGGGATACAAACGTAAATACTAGTGGAGCCAATATTTTTTTAGAATACCACTTATAATTCTACTAAAAGGCGCGTACCCGAGTGAGTGAATTTCCCGCATTTTCAGGAATCTTTCATTAATTATTATATTTTACATACTTTTCAAAATTTTAACGAACGAAACGTCCCGACGCTGCTTTATGTGGATCGTCATAGTAACCTTTTTTAAATATCGAAGTACGATATTTTGCCCATATAGCCTTTGCATATAGAATGCCCTTATAAGCTATCTTGAAAAAATTGTTATTTTTACAAAGTTAATCTTTTATAAATTACCTCTTATAACTATTTATTCATCTGTATGTACCATGTATGTCCGAACAAGGCGAACAAGAACCTCTAATCCAATGTCATCTAACTGTTTAATATGATCGAGAACATATTACTTATTTGATCAATTATTATGCATGCATATCAAGATTTTATACACGTAAATTGTTTTGTGTTAAAAATTTTTTTGCTCGAACTACGGAAAATTCATATTTTTCAAATTGTAAAAAGTTTGTATTTCATGATAACATAAAGATAAAAAATTGGGTAGTTAGTCGAACAGTACTTCAATATCTTTACAATGTAAGTAATGATAGCGGCTGACTTCACAAACAGCAGTTATCTGTCAACCGAACATTAAAAGAGAAAGCTCTGTATTTTAGACCGAGGGAAAACACTTAAAAACACATTGTAGCCAGCGCCTTACAAAGCAAACAAAACTCGCAAAAAAATCAGGAAAAAGCGCCGAAGAAAAACAACGTCTATAAAAGAAATAGCAGAGTTGGCGGGAGTGCGGCTGGCTCAGCGAGACGCCATTGGCCGCCCCCCTGCTCCCCCGTGCTCCCTCCCCGTGACTCCGACCCACACGCTCGACCGTAACTCACTCTTCACTTGTTTTTACGGCCGCCATTTTGTGACGTTCGCTTCGTCCGAACCGGTACGGCGCGTTAGGGCGTTTCTCCACTAGACTATCGCTGCGGCAAGGTAACGACCGCCGCACGCAAGAGCGAGATAGCGTTATGAGGTTATCTCCCTCTAACACGTGAGTTTAATATATTTTCTTGTATGAATGCCGGTATCGTCTAGTGGAGAACGATCTTTATTCTACGTGCCACAGCCCTAAGTTTTACCGCGGAATATCCTGGAATTTGGCGTGATCGCGTGAGAATACTTCTTGGAACTGATTTTCGTTATGGGGCCACCTTGAAAAATTTTATTTGCGAATAACGTCATTTTTGTTCATAGTAACAATTATCTCCTTACATTTCATCAACTAAACTAGGTACATAAACAATATTTTTTTTAATTGAATATAATAAATTCGTATACGGCGAATATTAAAATGAATTAGTATCTTAATTTTTAAACATGCATGAAATTATGCATATGCAACTGAAATTATTATAAATTGAATATTCCTTACGCCAATAAAAAAAAATATAATTTTTCAAATCGGTTCTAGTTCCTAAGATGAGCGCGTTCAAACAATCAAAGAACAAACTCTTGAGCTTTATATATTAGAACAGATTTAAGAAAACTAATAATATTTGAACATTTAATAGAAGTAAATTGTGTTAATACCTAATTAGTTTTTTGAACTCTTTTAACGGTTCTAGAGTCCCGAGTAAGTAGGTATGCCATTACGAGGGCGCTTTTACAGCTATCATCAAGAGTCGTCCTAATGACCGTGTATACATAGATGCATGAGGGTTGCTCGTAATGGATGTGCCGACCTATCTTTACGTCTTAATCACCCTCTATAGATCTTTCCTTAAACTCAATTAAAGAAATGGCTAGTTGGAATCAAAATTTACACACGAATTCTAAATTTTCCCATTATAAATTGACCTGACCCTACATAGCTGCTTTATACAAGACTGCGGTTTAAGAATGTAAAATTGAAAATAAATGTTTAAAAGATTGACTGCCGAGTTTAATTCTGGTTCTTCTCGGTAAGAGCAATATTTCGAATCAGTTGTAGCTTCATTAATCATATCGATCCTTGACTAAAAAGTGCTTGAAAGAGCTTATTTGAATAAAGATTATATTGATTTTGATTTGATTTTAACAGAGAATATTTCTGTACCAGACGTAAATATACCTATTGATAAATCGACTTACGTCTTTTAATATGGTCAATCATAATAGTATATAATATAATCTATCATAAAATTGCAATTGGTTAACGGCAATAATAAAAATTCTTTACATTTTTCCTAGCAGAGATCTATTAGATTTTATTGAAAAACTTTCGTATTTGTGACATGTATTATAAAGTATATAGATTACCTTAGTCTAAATTTGGTTCCTTTGTTACAACAACAAATCCAAACCAGTTGAGAATATGTTGATAAGTCGACTTAAGTCCTTTTACTTTTACGTTTTAAATATAGATTTTGGTCGATATTATCAATATATTTTTTCTAATTACTTAGTAGTAATAGATAGTACTTCGATTTATTTATTTATTTCTTTATAACGCCAACAACTTACATACAAGTTTGTCCAACAATCATTATAAACTAAGGTTCGTATGAAAGTCCATTACAGGCATAAACATAAATCACAGACAATTTCTAACTTAATTTAAATTTAAATATATATACATATATAAAATAATTATCCAAAACATAAATAAAAATGCATTAAATATGCTATTAATAGGATACCTAAACTATTAATAGGAGTTCAAGTTAATCATATATATAAATAATCATTTAATTCAAATAAGGAAACAATAAATTTTGTCGTGATGTTTAGAGCATTCTAATGATTCTGTAGTACGGTCAAGTTTATAGTAAAAGTTTATGGTAGAAAAGTGAAAAGGCTGTTAAGATTGTCGCGGCGCTTAACCCTTGAATTTACGTCCGGAGTGAGAAGTTTGTTATATGAAAGTAATATTAAACAAGAAGTCATTCGCTGTATGATAAAACCAAAGAAGCAGCTTATATTTAATTTATACGTCATTAAAGTAGATTATGATACTGTTGCATAATAAGGGTTCTTATAACACGAGTGTGTTTTAAAAAAACGAGCCGCAGCCGAGTGTTATAATACCATGTTATGTACAGTGTCATACACTACTTTTTCTACTCTCATACTATAATATGTAAAACAATATTAATAAAAACCAAACTTTGTTTAAATATTGAAAAGATTTTTTAAATGTCAAATGGTAGCGCCAAGGCGCAAACATCGATCGCGCATACGTGTTGCGTCGCCGCGAACTCGTTCATTGAAACCTTTTTTTTAAGGTAGAGGTTCAACCTCCTTGGTCCAGCTGGAGGTTGTATTCTTTTAGTTGTATCGTTATGAATTAAAAGTTATATTATGATACAGGTGTCCATACAAGGCCTGTATCGTAATAAAACTTTTGAATGTTTTATTTTTGGCCTGTACGTAATGGTTGTCATAAGAATTTTGGTTTCAGTTTTATAATCTTTGTATCATAGTATCACAGTAGATAAAATACATTATTCTAAACGGTATTTAAATATGCCTTTTCCACTTCATTAAGATTACAAAGAGGTACAAATGTATTTATGTTTTGTAACCACAGAGAAAGTTACCTTTACCTGATAGGACCGACATTTTGTTTTGCCTTCACCTAATTATTGCCATAGTAAAAACACAAATATTATTGCATGCTAACAATACGCGTTTTGCATAACAATGTCAAGAGCGCATCACTAATAATAGAAATTTGTAATGACAAGTATGATTTATAACAAAGAACATAAATATACTAATTACGGATGTCTCACAGTCGTATAATTGCGATTTGCTTAAAGATTTTAAATAAGGTAACGTTTAAAGTCAAAGATTCTCTTCCATTTTCAAAATTACGTACAATATTGGAATCTTTTTGCTCTTTTATTAATTCATGTATTCATAGTAATCATATTTATTAAATACTAGCTGTCTGACCAAGCGTTGCTGTGTTTCAGTCTGGTTTCGAATTCCCCGCCAAACAGAACTCAACAGTAAAAAAAAATTCTTCTATCGCCACCATACTTCATCATCCTCTGGGTCATTGTAAAGTTTTACTGAAAATTGTATTAAAATCGGGCCAGCTATTTCGAAGTCTATCAAGGACATGCCGATAAACATTTATTTTTATAAACCAGGTTTTTTTTATTATTTCTTAATTAATAGTTATTAGAAATATCCGTGTGGTATCCGGGTGAGTAGAATAAACCACTCTCATTTCTTACCGAGGAGTCGAAAAAGGCGACTAAGGTAAGTTGACTCGTCGTGTGGATTCCGGTTCAGTAGAATAGACCACACTCATTCTTACCGAGGAGTCGTAAAAGGCGACTAAGGTAAGTTCACGTCTAGCAGGTAGCCGGTCGTAAAATACGTAGCCAAATCATGCGACAACATGTTTGTAACATTTTGTGCCAACCCTACTTAGAGTGGGATAAGGGCAGGAGAATGATGATATTAGAAATATGTTATTGTTTGTACATTCTAAGATATAGTTTTTTCGGAAAACGCAAATTCAATTTTAAATTCGTTCAATAACGGTATTAAATTTTAAAGACTCTAAAGAATATTACGTAATAAAACTTTCAAAAATAGTTTAATACTCCATCAACAATTCCATCATCATGCCATCAAATTAAACTATAAAATCACCTGAAAGATTGATGAATTGTTCAACACTTTCCGAAAATATCAGTTTCAGGGGAGTGAGGGACAAAGCACCATATGCTTCTCATAGAACCATTTTAATATTGCTTCGAAGGCTGTAGTTTTGTAACGATTTTGAGCCTTAAAGTGTGGTCCTTTCGGAAATAGAATTATATAGCTAGAACAGTGACAAGTTGGTCTGGTCCACCTCGAAGGTGACATCCGAACTGTCGATACATTTCACAATTGTCGTAAACTCTTGGAGACGGAAGGGGAGCGCAATAAAATTATCATTTTATGCCATTCGACGACTGAAATGACACGGGAATGCTGTAAAACTGATTTATTGGACACATCCCGGGAGTCACATGCTGAATTTTTGAAGAGATCTTTGTTTTCAGTTGAGAGGAAAAGCAGCTTGCGATATCATGATGTCATTTTTAATTTTTATAATATACTAGCTGACCGGGCAAACGATGTTTTGCCATATAAATTATTTATAGGGCATTTGAATTGGACATAATAAAAAAATAATAAAAATATCGATAGACAATCGTTATCACTTAGGAGTATGAAAAATACATAGTAGCCGATAGTCAGACCTACTTAATTTGCATACAAAATTTCATAAAAATCGGTCAAGCCTTTTCGCAGAAGTATGGTAACATTGTGACGTGAGCATTTTATATTGGTATAAGATAATTATATTGTAGGTGCCCTTTAATAGTTATCTGAATTAGCTTTTCCGTTTCAAATAAATTAGGTTTATATTCATATAACATCATGGTCAACTTACCTTAGTCGCCTTTTACGACACCTCGGTAACAAATGAGGGTGTTCTGTTCTTCTCAGCCGGATACCACACGGCTGCTTTATTTTATTTTATAATAATAATAATTATTATTATATGGGACACTTACACACACGGTCGTCCGTCCCCAAATTAAGTAACTTAATACTTGTGTTATAATAAGTACAGTTTTTAAATTAAGGTGACCTGGGAAGGCTTGTACTCATTTATATAAGAAATAGCACTATTATCCTCTCACAAACAAGATACCTCCATTGGTCATTTGGACAATTTGATTAAGGCTCACCAACGTCTCGTTTTATTGGCCTATATTTTCTGATTAGGCTCAAGCTACGTTGTCATGCCTCTAATAAATGGGGATTGGCCGCGCCTGGATATATAACTATGTCTGTTATATCTATACCTACGTGTGTAAATGTTTTCATGGAAGATGACTTCAGAGTTTATTAATTTTGTATGAATTATTTACAGTATTAATTATATGCTACTTAAAGTTACATAATAATTGTACCTACTTCTAATTACCGATAATTACAAAATGGCTGTAAATTCTGTAGTGTAAACAATATCAAATAACTGAAATGTTAATATAAAATTAATATCTTTAGAAAAAAATACAATTTTTTTTTATGAAACAAATGAAGTTGACACAAAAACGTTCAGAGAAAAACTGCACGTTATTAATTTATATTACTTATTTAGTACTCATGTTTTAACAAAAAAAAATATTAAAATAAGTCTCTGACTTTAATTTGTGAGAGGACATACGTAATGATTTTCTTCCTTTTTTGAGTTTTGTATATGTTATGAATGTAGGCATAAAATTCGCACAGGAAAACGTTGCATTTGTAGGGGACACTTAAAAAATTGCAGAAGTAATTTTATGGCATTGAAATCTCTTTAAGACCTAGAAGTGGACCTATGTCCACTTGTGGACTTCCAAGTATAAGATAAGACTAATATGTCCGATTTACAGCCAAAAGTTACTGATTGCGCTTTATAATTGATTTAGATTGAGAAATTGTAGAAAATATTGAAATATAAATATAATTAAAATATTGAAAATTTTGAATTGAGTTTAGATTGAGAAATTGTAGAATATTTTCTAAATATAAAAATATTTGCGCCGTGTAATTTTACCATGTTTTGCATACTTTTTTTTATGTAGGTAGGTATACGGTGCACTTAGTCATAAATTGTAGTAATTTCAAATAAGAATTTTAAAATATTTTAAATATTTATGTTACTTAATCCAATATATTATGTTGATTTTATTAACAGTAAAAGAGGTTTGATAAATGGTATTACTTAGTGAGAATATAATTGTGAATCAAAAATGCAATAATCTGAGTCATATTAAAAAATAAACATGAGTATAGGATAGTATGTGAAGAATAATTAATGTATAGAAATCGGCTATACTCACGTGTTATTTTATCGGATGAGCCCGACTAGTTTCAAGCCCATACGGGGCTCTTATTGATGAGCTCTTTACGCGGCGTTATCGCGGCGGGAACTGAAATAACACGTGAGTATAGCCGGTTTCTATACATTAATTATGAATACAACTCACGATAGTTTAAAATAGAATATTTACTGATAACAAAAAAAATCGGATTTATTTCTGTATGATGTCATAGTAACAAATAACTATACACATAAATATATAAATAATTGGCATAAAATACCAATAATTTATAAGTGTTTATGTATAAATTATTAAAATGAGGAAATAAAAAAATTTATATAGCCTTTTGCAGATTCAAGTTTGGCATTACAATCGCGGCTATTAATATTCTACTCCGCGCTGACACTTAAATTTAAATGCATAAAAACATAACAAACACAAATAAATTCAAATCTTGATATTTCAATAAAATTGTCACATAAAAATCCTTAAGAACATTAACTCCATTCTGTAGTGTTAACTTCGCGCGAAACATAGCATCGACAAATGAATGAGAAGGCAATTGTCACGACCTCTCAACTTGCGAAAAACATTAAAACAAACAGTGCAGTAAAAATAAATCTAACTGCCTATAAAAGCTGCCATAACTATCACTTAAACGCTATTGTACTTCGCATCTTTTATCTCTTACTGCCGGCGAAACGTAGCGACATTGTATGCAGCTTAAGAGTATGTGAAAAATTGTTATGCAAATCAAATTTTCAAGATGCCATCTAAGGGATATTAAAGCTTAAACAATTTACGAGCCAGTCGGTAGCTGCAGGCGTGAACCAGCGTAGGACTTTGCAATTTTAATAAATTATTCACTACCGGTTTATGCGGTTTCACCTGACCACGTTCTTCCAGCTAAGTATCGATATTTTAACTTTTATATTATTTAAACCTAAATTATTAACATCGTGCAAGCTTTTACATAAAATGAGATACTATATATACACTACAGTATAAAACTAATTACTATCCACAATATAGCAAATAAAGTTCATACATATTTAAGTTTTTCTATTTTATATTTTGTGCATTACTAACCATTTATTTGGAGTCTATGTTACTCTTTTTATAATTATAAAAAAAAAACATGTATCAAATTTAAGAATCAATTGTTTTCGGGATAAATTTCAATTTGCATAACGTAATATTGTAGTTAATTGTAAGTACCTGGTACGGTAATTTTTTTAAAAGATATAAAAAAATGCAAATAGAAAAAACTATAATGATAAAAAGTGCTGGTGATATTTGGGACTTGATCCCGGGTATTTCGACTTCTCTATTCCATACATTCCCCACTAAGCTATTAGAAGTAACAGCTAAAATATAATTTGTATTCTATTCTACATTGAAACATTTTTTCAGTTTGCGAAAAAAGGAATAAAATGACATATTTTTTTTAATAAAACCTAGCTAGATCGATTTCGAAATTCAGAAAACATATGTATATGTACAAAAATATTTTACAAAATTAACTTATTTAAATATAAAAGATTTACATACCATATACGTCACTTTTCGGTGAAGGAAAACATCGTGAGGAAACCTGCATATCTCTAGAGATTTCTGGTGATATGTGTAACCTACCAATCTGCATTGGAGTAGCGTGGTAGATCTTAGCTCCAATCCTTCTCTCGAAAAACTGAGAGCGGAGGCCTATGCCCAGCAGTGGGATAGTAATAGGCCGTTACTTTTAACTTATTTAAATATTATATAAAAGATGTTAATGAAACGTGATGAACGTCGGAGAGCGTCGTCCTAAAGTTTGCCTCATGTGCGATAGGATCACGACTTAGGGCGACGTGTAGTGGATAGAGGCATGACTGTGACTAGTCAACAGAGTATAAGAATGTATATGTATAAGGCGAACACAGTATCAGAAGTTATCAGTAAATATATGCAGTATTCAAAAGCTTTTGCCGGTATATGTCCGTTTTATTATGTTTATCTCGCACGACGACCTTACACAATAATAATAAAGACAGTTTATTAGGCATCTCGACATGACGCGTTATCGACTTCAATTAAATATCATTTTTATTGAGAGCCGCTGGAAACGCCCCGTGGTCACTATTTTTCGTTTTTTACTAATGCATTACGTCCATCGACATACAAATATTTTAACGATTAAGTATTATCCGAATTTTACCAATTTTCATTTAGTTTAGTATGTAAACAATATTTCGATAGTTAATTGAAATTTACTAATACACAAAAATTTTAGGATGAATTTACTTGTCAGAAAATCTCCTTTTAATTATATAATCATGCAATGTAGTGTAGTGCAAATAGAGGTATTTTGATGTCCTTTGTCAAACAGAAGTCCAAAGAATTAAGTAGTTATATATTTTTAGTGGTGCTTGAATTTAGTAGCGTCTCCAATATTTTTCCAATATTAGTAATCCAATATTATTATTAGAATAGCGTATCACGGTTTTGAGTCTAACATTTGTGGACTGCAATGGTTCTTTGAACAATGTGCATCGACTTTAGTTCTTTATTATTTATTAAGCCCGTAGACCCATTAGTGATTTGGAAAGTTATTATTGGCAAAACGCAGATTATATACATTCTTATCAATTATCAACTAGATTACATTGTAAATATTTAATTTGTTATTAATTAAAAATACATTATTGTAATATTTAATTTTGAAAAGAGTGACCGCCTGCATAAAAAATAAGTTATTTATTTACCTGGTACTTTTTATCGGTCCATAGTATAAATTCAGCTTATCCAACCTGAAACAAGCAAAAAATAAGCACATAAATTGTAAGATTAAAAAAAATGTAATATCCTAAATTATTATACAAATTAAAATGTCAACACATACAAAACGATACTTTCTCAAATAAATCAACAACAAAAAAACTGTTGATACCATTATTTATTTACTACGAAAGCATCGTGAACCATAAAACGGGATGTGCGCTAACCCGCGGCCTTCAACAATGAATACAAAAAAAGCACAAAGTCGGATCGAGATCGCTTTTCTCCAATGGTTACTTTATATGCAAATTCCTTGCAATAAAAGAGGGAACCCTTCTAGCTCTATATAGAGCAAGACTTGAATCCGGCTTTTATGTATTTTCGAATCCACGCTATTTTATTGATACCGAATATCGACTCGATTCGTTTGCAGTTTAGAATTTGGAAGTATAAGGATATTGCTATTTGTATATTGATAACTATCTTATTTAATTTCCTTACGTACTAATATACTGAAATTCAAAATATTGTTTCAAGTAAACTTGTAATCAAGTGCTCTTGAATCGTCAACTCTAGTGCTGGTTCGGAAAACTTCGGAAAGCCAGCAAGAAACTTGGCGGAGCTCTTAAAAAACCATTTTTAGAACTCGTTAGGTACATTTTGTCATTGCTATCTCGCATAAGGTCGAAGAAGCTATTATCATTCTTATCACTTGTGAAGATTACTCTTCAACAGTATTG
This sequence comes from Morpho helenor, assembly GCA_029227775.1. Classification (NCBI taxonomy): domain Eukaryota; kingdom Metazoa; phylum Arthropoda; class Insecta; order Lepidoptera; family Nymphalidae; genus Morpho; species Morpho helenor. The sequence goes on from JARGCU010000020.1 coordinate 7,073,400, forward strand.
TAGTATTTCTGTATCAACGTCCTTTTTATATACGTAAAACAAATACGTCATTCTGCATAACAATATACTGATCTGCAATAATGACATCTTATTTGCTCTATTTTGACGACGAAAAAACTATTTAAGCTTACTACTTTTTAGTAAGCTTTAACGTATTAATTACGAGTACAAATTTTATCAAAACTGTCTATAAGTTTTGAATTAATTACGAACGGACATATTGACCGACAAACAGAACTTGCATAATATGCTACATATTTATGATAAGCTTTTGCTCAGGTGTTAGATAAATAAAGTTGACAAACAGTTATTATCACAGTATTTCAGTATATATTTTAAATGATATATGCATATATTTATCAGTTGTCTGTCACCAAATAACACAAGGCTTAAGTAACTTACTTTGGGGACGAACGACCGTGTGTGTAATTGTCCCATATATTTATTTATTTATTATACTCTACCGGCAAATATGATTCTTTTAAGACTCATCTATTTTGAACTAGAAAATTACCTGAGTTAGGTTTTTTAAATATCATAGAAAAAATTGATTTTAAGATGCTTGTAATATAACAGACAAATATTTCGTTTTATGATTGTAGAATATATTCACCGAGTTTTAATAATAATAATTAGAATCAAAGCTTACCGCGTACGATCAACTTTACGACTATGCTTTATAATAAAAATCTCTAATAACATTCCAACATCATGTTTCTCCCAGCTTTAAACGTTTATCATAACGGTATCCTACCTACGTGATAAACGAGAATTATGTAAGTATCCAATTACTCTTCATATCTGTTTTCGTTTATAATTTAGACAGTATTTTTTTTACAAGCGAAGCCATCCGATCCGATTTAAATTACTACACTTAATACTTAAGATTCTCGCCTTATATTTTTTCTTGTAGCTAGAACGGGTACTATAAACTTCATAACAAACTGCCACATGAAGCCATATCTTGTGTATATTATGAGCTTTTTCGTTTAAGCCAGAACATTCAAAACAATGCCAAAGAGACGTATCACGAAAAGTAATTTACTCGATTAAAAACTCTACTGCTTTGACCATGACTTCATAATGGCTTAACAAAATTTTACAGTAGAATGTAAAAAGCAAAGGCGTGAACCGCCCTTTGGATGTTTTACTTAACCGTTAATATTACGAAGGTATAGATATAAAACCGGCCTTATTTGATTAAATAAACATTTTATGTTTAGGAATTCGTTCTCAACGCGACAGAGATTATGTAGATTAAAAAAGTAATGTGGTTAATAAGATGGAAGTAAAGCCGGACATTTGAACTCATTCTTAAAGTTCTTAGGTAGTCAAATAAATAGATACCTACGAGTATATTTAGATACCAAAAATTTGATAATTTTCAATGACATGGTGTTTAGTGAACTTGTTGGCATAGAGTTTTGTAATGAGTTTTAATAGTATTTGATAATTGTTCCCTGATAGACTATATTAAACAAGTATACATCAACTTTGATAATAAGTTTTAAAGCTCCTATAACTCCTAACTAGCTTTAAGCGTATTGCAATGTTCAAATTTTCCCCATGTTAAAGTAAGATAACCTATTAAAACATAAATTTACATGCACGTAAAAAGGTTATTTCCATTTAGAAGATTAATTCAAAAGAAAAATCGCTTTAAATAAATACAGTTATCATGATTGAAACATGCGGAAACTATTTAATTTATTCCCAATTTAATGCACACATTACTACTTACATGCACAAACATTTATCTATGAATTTCATTAATCTGTCAAATTACATATCTTTATCTTTAATATTTAAATGAGTTAATCTTGTGTGTGTGTATATAGGTATATATATATATATATATATATATATATATATATATATATATATATATATATATATATATATATATATATATATATATATATATATATATATATATATATATATATATATATATATATATATTCAGAATCTCGGAAACGGCTCCAACGATTTTCCTGAAATTCACCATATAAGGGAGTTGCGGAGGAGAAAAATCGATGTAGTTAGGTTTTATTTAAAAAAACGTTTTATCTCTGTTTTTGGACATTAAAAACTACTGACATACCAACATTTGTATATAAAACGCTATTTTTGCCATATATTGTCAAGTCAGCGTAGTTTACACCTAGGGTCGAGCCCCACCTAACCAATTATTATTTAGTTCCTTTTTTATTTTTAAAAAATTACCAAGCAAGGCTCGGTCAACCAGGTACTATATTATTAACGCTCTATTTTCATTAGTTTTAATATATTTTTGTTCTTAGTATTACTCAAGATAACGTATAAATAATTGTTATACATCAGCACCGCCCACAGAGAATCGTCCGCTCAGCGCACCAATAAACTTAAGTCAGAAATGGTTCGTTCTCATTACGACAATGTTGCTTCGAACATCTAAATTACCTATTGAGCGGCTGTCCGTCTGAGTTATAGTGGCATAAATTAAGTGTATGAGATCCGCCCTCGAGCTCACCTATGGCACCCCACTTCGGCCTCCCCTAAAGAAACTTCCATTATCTTTACAAATTATTACAACAGAACTTAATCATATCGATCATCATCTTCCTGCCCTTATCCCACTCTAAGTGGGGTCGGCACGACATGTTATAAACATGCTGTCACATGATTTGGCTGCGTTTTTACGACCGGCCGCCTGCCTGACGTCAACTCACCGCAGTCGTATTTTACGACACCTCGGTTAGAAAGAGGGTCTATTGTACTAAATCGGATAGCACACGGTGGGTCAACTTAGCTTAGTCGCCTTTTACGACACCTCGGTAAAAAATGAGGTTGGTCTATTCTACTCAGCCGGATACCACACGGTGGGTCAACTTAACTTAGTCGCCTTTTACGACACCTCGGTAAGAAATGAGGGTGGTACTATTCTATTCAGCCGGATACCACACGTTACAACATAACTAAATCATATCGATATGAATATTTATATATTTCTTATCGATTAAGAATATCGAATCATTTGATTTTATCTTGCAGTTTTAATGTAAATACTAACCGTAATCCTGATAATATCACGCACATTACCAGAAGTGTCAATGTTTATACTTTGTTCATTATTTTACGGCGTAATAAAATTAGTAATGACCGAATTGACAGTGAAAATAATAAACAAAAAGTTTACTTTGAGCTTGCGAAATAAAAAATCAAAGAATAAATTGCATGAGCTTTTATGACCACCTTTCGCCTTTGGACTTAGTTTTTTTTTCAAACTTTGTAATTTCCACAAGCACAAAAATGTCATCTTAAAAATATCCAACAGTGACAAAACTATATACATAAGAATAAAAGAACCAGAGGACGATTAATATTTAATGATGTTAGGTAAATAAAACTCTGAAATTCTTTGAAGAACTTAGTTTTGAAAAAATTCAATCTATTCGCTTGATACATAACAATTCATTTAAACTATCTATAGCATCATTCTCATACATGTTGTATCATGATTTGGCTATGTATTTTACGACCGGCCACCTGCCTGATGTCAACTTACCTTAGTCGTACTTTACAACACCTCGGTAAGAAAGAGGGTGATCTACTCTTCTCAGCGTGATATCACACGGCGGGTCGACTTACCTTAGTTGCCTATTCTACTCAGCTGAATATTACATCGCGGGTTGACTTACTTTTGTCGCTTCTTCGACATCTCGGTAAGAAATAAGGGTGGTCTTTTCTAATCAGCCGGATACCACACGGCATATTTTAATCTATCTATTTATTAACCATATTAAAGTGCCGTTATTGATACTATACTTATTATTTAGGTACAGATATAAATAGTCAATTCACTTGGACCGCCTGAGTTTGGGGTGGCACGTCCGCATCAGACTTAGCAATTCTTTTGTGCACGCTCCGAATTGCCGACATAAAACTCGCAGTCCTCTTCTATTACGTGACATCTTCAGTTTTTTTATTCAATATATAACTAGATATAACAGTTCTTATCAGTTAAAGTGAATCACGTTTTTTCTTATTTCTTTTCGCCAGCCGAAAATCGTAAAATACGTTATTAAAGCTGCCCAAAGAAATTTAAGAGGGAGAGAGAAACTTTTGCAATTAATGTTGTAGAGATATCAGCCAAAGTTTTTTCATCGCCCAGTGGAGGCTGTAATGAATGTCCCAGCAGAGGAACATCGTAAAAATGGCGTACAACTTAATAAATAAGTTGGAATTCGTGAAGATTTATCACGCGACCCATATTGCGTATCGTGACTTGAGCCTAAGGCGTGTTCGCCGCATGCGACAAGGATAAGGTCGCGGTCATAAAAATACATATATATCATAGACGAGAGCCGCCTCCGTTTTTTTAAAGATGCTTCGTATGAAATATTTTGACATTTCTAGGTAGAATGGTACCGCATTGCCACAGCTTTGGCCGGTACGCGGGTGTTCCTGGGAATATGTCAGCAATAAAGATGTCAACTGATTATCTTGATTGGCAATAAGGAGTGAAGGTCTTCATTTGATTTTAAGATTTCATAAATTGTCTACCCTAAATGCATATTTGGTTAATATAACTATACAAGAAAACGTACAGCTAAGTAAAATTAATCCACAAAATTGATACTACAATATAAATATATTAAAAAAAGAATTAAACGTTTTAAGTATTTATTGGAAGCTTTGGTGTGTTTAGTAGAGTTGAATTTTGTTGGTATTTATGCAATTGATTTCTTACTTTCTTGAAACTACTGGAAACATATATGTAATCCAAAAAAGGATGATCTTTATGTGAACCTGATCATTATTACAAAAAATAGATATTAAAACATCGATATAATCTGATTTCCCAATATGTTGTTTGGTTTAAAACTGGATGTAAAATATTAAATATGCCCTTTTTAACATTGAATACTATAAAATATTTTACTTTTATCTCAGCAATTATGTATTTTAAGCAATATTAAAAACATAGAATTTATAATGTATATATGTATGTACCTAATAATAGGTACACCTAAGTAAAATCATATTCCATTCACGTTTGTACACAGGTGATACCAAACGGTGAGACATGGCGGTTCGCGTTTTATTGTTATTCCCACTCTGCAAATTGAATTTGAAACAGTCGGGAAGCTACGATCAATACTAGTCTTTGGTAAACCCCTATTTACAAAGTCTGTTCTATAACTTGCCTTTCTACATTAATTGTATTACCATCATCCCTTCAGTATTCAATTTGATATCAATTTGTACCATAAACGCCGTGTGGTATCCGGCTGAATAGAATAGTGCCACCCTCATTTCTTACCGAGGTGTCGTAAAGGGCGACTAAGGTAAGTTGACCCACCGTATGGTATCCGGTTAAGTAGAATAGACCACCCTCTTTCTTATCGAGGTGTCGTAAAATACGACTAAGGTAAGTTGGTCGTAAAAACGCTGTCAAATCATGTGACAGCATGTTTATAACATGTTGTGCCGACCCCACTTAGAGTGGAATAAGGGCATGAGGATGATGATCATGACAGGTTTGTTTTCCGATTATATTGCGACCTACTAGATTGATCTTAAAAGACGTAGGTGAAAAATATACAAAAAATATAAAATAAAAATTGCGATTATATTATGCTGGAACTCTTTCTGGTTGTTTATATTATAAATTGCATTAAAGTTATTTCATTCTGATGATTACGTAGACTATAGACATTTCTATAGTCGACGTAATGATAAGATTGAATGAACAAGAACAAAGAATGAAAACTCTCAACGTTCTTGCATTTGGTTCATTTTAATTTTGTTTTAGAGCCTGGCTCCGTGGGCTTACTCGGAGGCTATTATCTGAGCCGTTTTATCTCCAATGTAATCTTGTTAAGAGGCCCCTCGCCTCTCGCCCCTCTACCGACGGCCTCCTTCCACGCAATAATGCTGAAATCCCCGGTTTTCGGAGCTTACACTAAGCCACGTATTACGGAATACTGGGCCAAGATACTCTTTACTCATTTATAAGTTGTATTTTAATATTTTATAAACTAGCACATGAACTACCTTTCTCACTAGAACAGTGAGAAAGGTAGTCATCATCATCTTCCTGGCCTTCTCCCACTTAAAGTAGGGTCGGCATGTTGTAAACATGTTGTCACATGATTTGACTACGTATTTTAAGACCGACAGCTTACCTGACATCAACGTACCTTAGTCGCCTTGTACGACACCTTGGTAAGAAAGAGTGTGGTTTATTCTACTCAACCGGATAGGACACGGTGTCGATTTACCAAAGTCGCCTTTTACAACACCTTGGTAGAAATGAGAGTGGTCTATTCTACTAGTCGGATTTAGTTGTATTTTTTAAATTATTAGAATGTTACTCGCATGTAAGGAATATTGTGATTAATTCACAGATTTCAAACATTAAAATAATTACTCTATCTCTTTTTTCTTTGACTACGCCTTTATTAGTGCCAATAGAGCACAAATAAATATATCACCTATTATCTAATATATATTTATATATTTACGCTACTCAAAATATCTTTCAAATTTTTATCTGTAATAATGTTGTCATTGTCATTAGCTAGATTTTATTCTCATGAAATTTATCCAAGACACTTATGGTTTTTCAATTTATTCTACACATTGTTTTTTATTCAATTTATGTCGTTGTTAGATAGGTTACCGAAGCTAGAAAAATGTTGTATATGTGTAACAGATCTAAAAGCAGCCGCAGCTATTATTGCAGTTTTAGCAATTGTGAGTAAAAATCAACTATTATAAACATTAATGTGGTTAGTTTCTTTACTGAAAACTTTCAAAAGCAGAATGACGAAAATTAAGTGTAATATATTTTTTTTGTTATGATACTTTAATCTTTTTTTTAATAATATAAAGTAATTAAATATATTAGATACTAGTTACAAAACCCTTGTAAATTTTACACTACTTTATATTCATCAAACAGTCCTATCGATAATATATACGTTTTAAACTAAAAACAACAATATTTAAAAACCGGCCAAGGCGAACTAAAACATCAGATCAAAATAGAAGTATTATAGAATAAGACCTAAATTCGGAGATCCATAATACAAAAGTAATGGTAATATTATTTTGCTATAATCTACGACAAAATAAAATATCAGCGCTGGAAAGCGATCCTATCGTATCTCAAAGCTTTGGGATAAGACAAGAGAAGATCGATCAAGAAGAGACAAGATCGCTTTCCAGCATAGATATATGTACTTGTACGAGTATGTAATGCTAAATGTAAAATGATAATTATCGATTGTTGAGATTGGAGCGGTAGTGAATGTATATATAGTGCAAGTTCCAGTTGGTTGGGGTGGTGGTTTCTAGTGCTTTCATTTTTACGAATCCTGCATGTACCATATATGAAAATGTATAGCAGGTACACTTTACATTTACCGCTATATCATCATAATTCATCACCATTCTCCTGCCCTTATACCACTTTAAGTGCAGTCGGCAAAACATGTTTAAACATATTGTCAGTTAGATAAAAGCTCGTTATTTTACAACCGGCCTTATTTAGTCGCCTTTTGCGACACCTCGGTAAGAAAGAGGGTGGTCTATTCTACTCAGCCAGATACCATACGGCTATCTACATTAACTTATATTATATTTTCGGCTATCGCGGTTTATCGCGGATTAATAAGATATAATATTCGGCTCGGGTTATAAGGTTATATAAGGTAGAAGTCTGAAAGTTGCGCCCATTATAGAAAAGACGAGAAGTGCAAGATTGTGATGGTATGGACATGTAATGAGGAGGGATGAAAATTATGTGAACAAACGTTTGATTTTGGATGGATGTGTGCCTACAGGGAGGCCTTTATTTATTTAAAAAAAAAAATATATATATATATATATATATAAATGAACCTTCGATGATTACAGGTGACAAGCCCCATGGTGTCCTGGGCGGTCGTGAGACACATGTACGTGGTCAAAGTGTCGTGCGTGGTGACTACAAGTGCAACACGACCGGATGTTGTAGACATTAACATGAATAATGCTGTAAGTTAATACGCCGTGTGGTATCCGGCCGAATAGAATAGTACTACCCTCATTTCTTACCGAGGTGTCGTAAAAGGCGACTAAGGTAAGTCGACCCGCCGTGTGGTATCTGGCTGAGTAGAATAGACCACCCTCATTTCTTACCGAGGTGGATATAATACGTTATTTAATTATGCATGTATTAAGAACTGTTACGACGCTAATCTCACAAAATCGCGACGTCGAAACTGGTAACAAAAATAATTTAAAGTTTTTCGGTATAATAATTTTAAAACTATCTAGATTTAAAACGAGTTTAATGATTGCTTAAATTATATAAATTAGTACAACGGCACAGTATTCCAAGATAAGTAAAGTTTATTCACTTTGGCTCTATCTGATATAAATAATTCAATTTTGGTGGGAAAAACCCCACTAATGTCTATCAGTTTATCACTTAATTAATAGTACCTAGGTGACCGAACCTTGCTTAGTAATTTTTTTTGAAATAAATAAAATTAAATTAAATTAAAAAAAAACCGTTACTCATCGGCTATCGCAACATTACGTTTGACAACTAAAAAAATCCTTTGCTTTCAATTCTACATTTTAATTTTTTTATAATATTATACCGTCCGAACCGTCAACGGCTATCGCATCATTATGATTGACAACTAGAAAAATCCTTTGCTTTCAATTTTACATTTTACAATTTTTTTTAATGCCCTAATACAGGTATAACACAATTTTTTTTTAATAAAACCTAGCTAGATCGATTTTTGATCCCAAAAACCCCTACATGCTGAATATCAGGAAAATCATTGGAGCCGTTTCCGAGATTGAAATAAATAATGTTTATATATATATATAAACAAGATTAACTAATTTCAATATCAAAGTTAACATTTTATTTACAGTTAAGTTTTGGTTTCGGCGTAAGTTCTGGTCTCGGTCCATCGTGCTTGGCTCGCAACACAACAGCTTCGGGAAAAGAAAAAACTAATGCGGGATTTGTACAGTTTGTAAGATACAGTGGTTGGATGGTACTGATAACTGACGGGATTTTCGTAATTAGCAGTGTAAATTTCCTGGTGAAAATGTTTCAGGTAATGTGAAATTATGCTAATGGTTCAAAGTCTTCCTAACATTATCCCACTCTAATCGGCACATTTATAAACATGTCACATGATTCGGCTAGGTATTTTATCACCTGCCCTTCCTGACATCAACTTACCTTAGTCGCCTTTTACGACACCTCGGAATATCGTAGGAACATCATCATCTTCCTGCCCTTATCCTACTCAAAGTGGGATCGGCACAACATCTTATAAACACGCTGTCACATGATTTGGCTGCGTTTTTACGACCGGCCGCCTGCCTGACGTCAACTTACATCAGTCGTATTTTACGATTCGGTAAGAAAGAGGGTGGTCTATTCTACTAAACCCGATACCACACGGTGGCTTAACTTACCTTAGTCGCCTTTTACGACACCTCGGTAAGACATGAGGGTGGTACTATTCTATTCAGCCGGATACCACACGGCGTGTAGATATCGTAGAAACATAGTAACGAAAATTGGAAGGTATATCTCAATGTTTTTTTTAATTATGTAGGTTTCCCCACGATATTGTCCTGCGAAAAGTACGAAATATATTGTACACATCAATTAGGTAACACAAGTTTTAACAAAAGTCATCAGTTTCAGCCCGGAGTCTGTACACGATGCCCATTCGTATAACCGCCTCAATTGGCTGACACGGCTCGCCACGAAATTTAGTAAAAAAAAAATTAATTTTCTCCATAAAATTTTGATACTATTAAAAAAACTAGTCGACTATAGCTTTATCCTCATACAGCTTTTACGTGAATCCTTCCAAAATAGATTAAACTTTCTTTTTAATATTATTAGTGTTAGTGGTATGGAACGATACAAAAGGTTTCACATAAATGTTTCTCATTTCAGGGCCAAGACTCAAAAGCGTCACTTATTTTTATAATCGCAGGTTTAGTGGCCATAATCGTCTCATTCATATACGGAATGTTGTATGTCGCGGCGTGTATATTTGTGGGAGGTGTATTTCCAGTTTTCGAATTCTTTTTCGCCTGTTTGGACCTTATACGTTAGTTGGTGCCTCAATTTTTTTATGTAAACATAATTTAATCAAAACAGTTAAGCCCTGTAGACTAACTATTGCTATAATATATTTTTTGGAACATAATAACGCATTTTATGACATTAACTAAGTTGACTTCTGACATATGTAATAAATTACTTTTCAACATTAAATTTAAAATACCTTTATATTAAAATTAAAATATTAGAATACTAATCATAACCACGATATCATTAGCGCCAATTTTATATTAGTAATACCCACGACTTTGTTAAATTTAGTTTTTGAAAATGCCCTCAATTATGTACTATGTGGTTTTAGTCCGTTTTCGAAGGAAAAAACGGGAGTTGTTATATTATTAATGTTAGCAATATATGAGCTTTAATTGTACTAAATTTCATGGCTATCAGTCATGGCTTCAATAGATTACCCATGAAAGTGTACTTAAGCATTTTAGCAGACTTAAGCATTTTTAATGTTAGTTTGGATTACTTATATTATCAGTGCAGATCTCAGCGATTTGAAAATGTACTTAATAAATTAATTGTTAATAAAGATAATTTAAATTTTCAGTGTGGGTTTCTTGGCTTTATTTTATCCTAGTGATAAACTCATATTACTTGTGTAACCATCTTTCTCCACCAGCTGTAACCACCCGTCAGAGACTTTCAAATTTTATATTTTACGCTTATCGAACAATATATGGATACATAACAAACTTGTTTTGTTTATTTCATAGGTATAGTTATATTTATTTATTACAATCCTTTAAATTTCAGTATGGACCTACTATTTAATGGTGGTGTATTCCTTCAGACGAAAATCCTAGATGTCGTAGAAGATTTGGTATAACTACCAAATGTATCCCCATAAGAAATGAATGTGAAATGCTAATGAAGAATACGTGTTTATTGAAATCTTATAGCAAGCTTATATTTTGTATCAAAAAACTGTTTTCTAGCTGTTATAATATTTTATTATTAAAATGTTATATATGTATGTGCTATTTTTTTCCTTTTCTATGTTTTATGTATAGTATAATCTGAAATATTCCTACTTTTGTAAGAACTTCCATATACTTAAAAAAAAACCAGTCAAATTTAGAAAGACTTTGTAGCGAAAATTTAAATAGCAATACTACATTTCTCTAAATCTTTTAACGACTAATGTTTCTTCTTTATGAATTTGGCTTTCTAAGTGGCTAAATTGCTAGTGCAAGATATAGTCTGCCATATTGTATAGAAAAATTATGAATAAAAGGTTTCGCTGACTCGTAAGATGTACTTATTTGCACTCATTGTTGTGCTTTAGAGCTGCTTTATAATAAATTCAGTAGACACTCAAGATGTTACCGAGGTCTTTCATATGAATGATTAGTATTCCTTGTTGATAGAAGATTTCATTAAAAAAACACATCTGTGACTTCCAAAAAAGCTTTTATTACTTTCTAAACCATAACAGTATCTGTGGACACTATCTCATGACAAAGCGTACGAACATAATGTAACATTTGTATATTGCATCGTAATGTTGAAAATAAAAGATTAATAAAATCATTTTATATGCGTAACTGTTATTTTTGCAATATTTTATAGTACTTTAAATTTATTGTAGTGCGTTAAGTAAAATAATATACAATCATTACAATGGGCTTATTCAAGTCGTTTCCAAAACTGGACAGATTTTGTTGGTGTACGAGAAATTTAAAGTGTGCCTGCTATATAGTTATATTTTTGGGTATGGTGAGTAACTTTATTACAGCTGCCTACAGCATTGAATAATTTATAACTTGTTAAAATAATTTATAATCATTTAAACTCTAATACATCATGCGCAATGTTTAGTAATTCATTATTCTACCACATTTGAGCATACCTTTTTCAGCGCGTAAAAACCACATTATTTATTGTTTTTATAGTCTTTTATGTATTGTAATGTTTGTTATTCAATATTTGTAATCCGATTATTGTTATTTTTTAGTACCTTGCGAAGACGACAATTTGTATCACTTTTTTTATTTATGCATTATCGGTCAATAGCAGGGTCTTGTCGAATAAAATATAGATATATTCTAACCAATGTCCGCTTTATAACTACTTTGTAAGCTCAGCGTCACTAAAAACGTATTAATCTTAGATCTAGAGATATAAACGCTTCTCACGAGATAAGATATTAGTGATTTTTAAAAGGTATTTTATTAAAGAGTATATAATTTGAAGGTTATTTCTATAATAGCCAATATAAAATAAATTAGCGTATACAACCACTTTTTTAAATTATAAATCAAGAGTTCAATACGCCCAATAGCATTCAAGGGACTTCTAGTACTTATAATTAGTACGTTTGAACAACAAGATCAGGGAAAAAATCTCTGGAAAAAAAGTAGAATAACCTGTTACTATACCGCTACTGGAGATAGGCCTCCTCTCTCTATTTTAAGAGAAATTTTTGTGCTAAGACTAACCACGATGCTCCAATGTGGATTGGAAGCTACACGTGTTTCTAGAATTCTCTAGAAGTATATAATCAATTAGATAAGTAAGTTTTAACACAAAAACGCATTAGTGCCTGCCTCGGGTTTGAAATGGTGACCCTCTACAGGAAGTTGCACAGTCTCGCCGCTGGGCTACAATAACTCGAGCTAATGTCTTTTACATATCGGACGCTCTAAGTTATAAAGACTGTGTACTAAGTTACGCGAACAGGCAGGGTGGCGGTGGACGTATCCAATTGCGGAAACCACCACCCTTGACCTGGATGTGTTTGGCCAAATGGGGCGTTTCTAAGCAGTGCGTCGAATAATAATTCAGTAGCAACCCACTTAAAATCGTAAAAAAAAAAACATATCGGACGCTCGCTAGAGTTAGGTCTTCAAGGCGTGCGATGCATCTGGTGCTCCCGATGCATCGATTAGCGAAGGGAGGGGTCACTGTTAGGGAGCTCTCCGGGATACAGAGCTGCTGCTGGCGGGGATAAGGGATTACCAATATTCCCGAGTAATACCATCGAGTATACATATTAATGTACAACGGTACCCTGTCCCCGCCACCAGCAGCTAGGTAGAGCAATGTCAGGTTTTTAGTCGATGCGAGTCCGATATACCCGCCGCTCGTCCCCGTCGGATGGTAACGACCCATAATGCGTTTTCCTGACATAAAAGTGTCTTTTACATATAGTATGTTAATTTATGCTAACATTTTCAGTTCACGAGCATTCATACCGCAGGTTTACTCGGCAAACCAGCTTGTAAGGAACTCTTTGATGTTTCTAGTCCAGTAAAGCTACCTGCTAATATATTTAGATGGATCTTATTTACATCCGAGATAATCCTCTCGGCTAGCTGCTTTGCTTTAATGTTGGGAATATTTTGGGTAAAATTTATTTCTTTATTACAAATATAATGAATATATAATTTGAATAAATATAGTGAATATATAATTTATTTGTTTATTATAAATACTACGTAGTAAAGTATATGAAGTATTTTCGGTACTGCATTACTACGCAGTGCGATGCCCTAAAAATAATAAACTTAAAATAAAATAATATATTTATATTGTAAATTGCATATACCTTTGTAGATATAACCTTTTTTGCAGTCACTTCCTATAACTGCAGATATTTTGATATGCAGTGCGATGTTAACATGTTTTATTTCTATCATCTATGCCATTCTGATGCTTATACAAGAGCAGTATACGAATTGCCGATGGTATTACTCGCAGATATTTCATTTGATCTTATACTTTATTAGTAAGTTAAATTCGAAATATTAATTTTTAGTTTTTATATCAAAATATTCCGCAAAATGTCACCGAAAGTAATTCGATTAACATGAATTATGTCGCTATTCTTGAGTCAGTAACGTGTTTTATTTCTTTGTATATACTTCAATACCTAAAGGTATTTTTGTCCTAAATTATGTGTACCTCATAAGAAAACTTCGTCTTTTTAACGTAGAGTGTGACTCTACGTTAACCTACACGTAGAGTTCGACTCAACGTTAACGTAACGTAGACGTAGGGTACGACTCTACGTTAACGTAACGTAGGTCTATGTGACTAAATCCAGTTTTGGGAATGAGCCGCTAGTTTTATGCGGCGTTAGATTGAGGTAAAATCTGATAATGAGTTGTATGTTGATTTATTAAACAGATGATTTATTCTTATAAGTATAGCAAATGACAAGTTTAAACTATTAAAATATCTACTGCATTTATGAATTAAGCATATGTATATGTCTTTTACTTCTTTTTCAGTGTGGGGTTACTTTGTGATAGTTGTAAACTCATATGAAGAACAAATGTCATGAACTGAATAAATTAAATAATATTTAAACAAAACAATGACATTTTATTTGGAGGCTCCGGAAAAATCAACATTGACAAATAAAACTTTTTTTCTTTAATACAAATTTCCTATTAGGAAGATTTATTAAGAATATTCTAACAAATCTTTGCGATAATGCTGACATAGATTCTCAAACAATAAGTTATAGTTAATTTTACAACATAAAAGTACCTATAATATATATTTTTACTAATACACGACAAATTTATCAAGTGTATCATTTCATGAGCTAATTAGTTACGAATTTATTTATTCTATTCAATAATACTAGAATATATTTCTAATAATATATACAATTAAAACAAGTACGTCATCGGTACGACCGGTAAATAACTAATATGCAATTGATTAATTTTGTTCTAAATATCTTTCAGAATTTACAACATGTAACTTAAACGTAAACTATAAATTTACTCAATTATATATTTTATATATAATTATTTATTTATAATATACTCAAAGTAATACATTAAAGTATGCAGTGTAAGCAACTTATTACTCAGGATTTTAGAAACTTATTACCAGAAGCGAAGAGTTTTTCATCTGGTCTTCTTATTTTGCTCTATGATTTTACTCAAGAATTGTTGAAGAAGTATTGTCAATTTTGACATATGTGTAAAAAATGAAGAGTTACTTAAATATTATAACGATAAATATATTTTAAATTCTTTAGTGTAAAATTTCAATCACTTTCTTATTTTATAATTGTAATGTTGCTGAAATTACGCATTACTACTAAGTGAAATAAGTTAAAGCGACAAAATGTCTATTTATGATTCTTTACCAATTGTTGACCACTGCTGCCTTTGTATTGGCTTAAAATGTGGATCTGCATTAATAGCTATTCTAGGAGTAGTAAGTATTTTTTTAAAAATTTTAATCATCTTTCTGCCCTTATCTCACTCTAAGTTGGCACAACATTTACTAACATGTTGTCACATGATTTGGCTACGTATTTTACGACCGGCCGCCTGCCTGACATCATCTTACCTTAGTCGCTATTTACGACACCTCGATAAGAAATAAGGGTGGTCTATTCTACTCAGCCAGATACCACACGGCGGGTCGACTTACCTTAGTCGCCTTTTACTACACCTCGGTAAGAAATGAGGGCGGTACTATTCTATTCAGCCGGATACCAAACAAAGTTATTTTTTTTAATATACTTTTAAAATTATATTTTATCATTGTAATTATTTATTTGTTTGTATATATATTGTTTTTTTATATCCTGGCTTTTGTTCCTCCCATGTCCCTTTTTGTCTAAATGTAATATGCTAACGCGTGAATAATTTTCCAGAAGATTGTTTCTTTCATAGGGTTGTCGAGATGATATTAGTACTCTATTATGGGACCGCCTTTTACATATTCTATACCTTGTCTATGTTTTTTGTATTTTTTTTTGTACAATACATTTATTCTTCTTTGCATATTAAGTTAAAAGTTGTGATGATTGAACGGTGAAATTGTGTGACACTCATAAAGGATTCGAGGTTGAACTAATGATTTTAAAAATGGTAATGTAATGTTATTGGAACAGTGTGAAAATTATTAAATTTTAATTAATATTCCAGCTCCAGCTTGGTAGTGTTTCATCGCTGTATTTAGTACCTCTTTGTGGACAAAATTCAGGCACGTTACCAACAATAATGGAAATCGCAGGATATGTAGTTACCGCAGTTAATTCACTCCTATGCCTCTGTAGTATTATTTTTCTTATTGGATTGTGCATAGTAAGTATTTCAATTAACTAATACCTATATACTTATATAAATTTTGATTCTATAACTCTGTTAATTTTTAATGTTTTCATTTTCAAACCGCTCACCAGAGTTGAATCTACCTTCCATATGTTTAATTGATATTTATGGTACATATTGAAGGAAACAGGATCTTTTTACCCTATGTGTTACCCTGGTGTATAAGCTTTGATTATGCTAAATTTCACCAATATTGATTCAGCGGATTAGCCGTGAAATACAATAGCGAGAGATACGGCCTCGCGCATTCATAATATTAGTATGAAATATATATTGAAATGAAATTAAGGTAGATCCAAATCAATATTATTAATATATGGAATGGAATGAAAACAACTTTCTTCTTAATTTTATTTGTGTTTACTCTGAGATACTCTGGTCGGCCAAAGTTACTTGGCACATTATAAACGTATCATCATTAGGTATATTAGCAGTAGATTCAATATACAAATCAATTGCATTCCATGTCAAGGATATGCAGGAAATTCTATACTATTCCATTAACATGTTCTAAGTTAAAAATTATACCTTTTCTATTGCAGGACAAATATGTTACTGCAATAATATTACTGCATGCAATGGCGTTGTTCTTATTGATAAATATGGTGTATTTTGTGATGTCCATAGTAGCAATAATTCTTAGTTCTGACTGTCGTGAATATTATTCAGTGCCCGGGTTCGTCATTTTTGTTATACGTAAGTTTATCATAGTTTTGAACCTAGAACATTATTTTGTACATTACTTTGGTACATTAATTTGGAATAAACTTTTACACCACCTTACATTATACTAATACTATTTTCAGTTTGGGTTTACTTCATGATCATCATACGAAGCTACAAGGATGTTATGGGATAAATGATCGAGTCAAATAATAATTAAGTCAATTTACTTGCTCAATTTTATTGTTAGAGTTTTTATATTAAATGTGCTTTGTCGTAATGTAATTTTATTTAAATATACTACCCCTACACAGAGGTTTTAATTAAGTATAAGGAATAGACTTAAACCTTACACAATTGAAGGCTGTATAAATTATAAAAATGTTTAGACTCGACAATTCTACCAGCTGCATGACAGGTGCCTGCCCGGGGTTTGAATCCGTGACTCTAAAACTGCTTGAAAGCTTATTTGAATAATGATTAGGTGTTTTTACTTGATTCGATTTCGTCTCTTAAATTATTTTCAAGTTTATTAGTCAAATTAATATAATATCATAATTATGATTGTACAATAATATATCTGTGATAAGAAACTTATACCACTATAGGTAAGTCAGCACAACATGCTGACACATGATTTGGCTACGTATTTTGGCCGCCTGCCAGACGTCAATTTATCTTAGTCGTATTTTACGACACCTCGGTAAGAAAAAGGGTGTTGTATTCTACTAAAACCGATACCACACGGTGAGTTAACTTACCTTAGTCGCCTTTTACGACACTTCGTTAAGAAATGAGGCTTGTCTATTCTACTCAGCCGGATACCACACGGTGAGTCAACTTACCTTAGGCGCCTTTTATGACAACTCGTGTAAGAAATGAGGATGGTGTGTTCTACTTAGCCGGATACCAGACAGCTAAAGAAAATAAAATATTTTTAATAAAATAAAAGAAAATTCAGGTTTCACGTTCACCGAAACGTCAGATCAAAATTTAGTGCTCTTATTAAACTCGAAACCTTTACATGGGAAATGTTAATTAAGGGATTCCATAGATGTAGTCAAAGAGCCCGCCCTTCATTAAGGCTGGATCCTCGCATCAGCATAAATGTCACTGTTGTAAAGGTTTTAATTATCGCATCGAGGCCCGACCCACCGCCGAGTCGATCTCGTAAAAGGGTTACATCATTTGAATAAAACAAAATTTCGAGCCCCCTAATCTCCTGACTTCCCCTTGCTGCATAATTTATTTCAGAAATTGGAAGATTAGTTTGATGACGCTACAACGTAGGGAATCGATGGTCGACTCGGAATAACTGCTATTGCTTAGGAAAAAAGGAGTTGTTTCAAGTCTTATTTGTACAAAAATGATTTTTGAATGTGTCTTCGTAATAAAACCTTAATTTCGTAGTTAAAGTGAGATTAAGGTTTTATAATGTAATTTACAGTACCCGGTTGACCGGATTTTTTTTCAAAATAAAAAAAGGAACCTAAAATAAAGAAAAAATAATTGGGTAGGTGGGGCTCGATCCTAGGTATTTTCATTTCTCGCGACCACCAATTACCCGAATAAGTTACGCTGACTTGACATTTAAAAACAAAAATAGTGTTTTTTATATTCAATATAAAATTTTAGTATGTTTATAATGCCCAAAAACAGAGAAAAACAATTTTTATTTTAATAAAACCTAGCTAGATCGATTTTTCTCCCCCAAAACCTCCATGCTGAATTTCAGAAAAATCGTTGGAGCCGTTGCCGAGATTACGAATATATTAAATTTTCCTTTTTTGAATTATGTAATGCTAAGTCCATTGCACAGGAAATTCTCCTCCTTCTCCCTTTTTCGGAGAGAAGAATTAATAAATGTGGAAGTAGGTTACATATACCACCAGAACTGTCTAGAGATATGCAGACATATAAATTAGGCACATACGTTCTTAATAGAAAAATTCATATGGCTGGAGTTCAAATTCAAAATATTCTTTATTCAAGTGGACTGTTTTCGGTACTTTTAAATCGACAAATATTTTTAAAGAAGCTACCGCTTGAGGTACCAGGTTGGAAAATGTACCCCTGGAAAGATCCGAAAAATGGTGAAAAATGGACTGAAATTAGTTGTTTGAAATAAAGGTAAACAGTAAAGAACTTAAAAAAACCTTTTTTTAATTTGTTTATTTATGTGTAGGGTGTATGCAATATTCTGGATTTGTAGTAAAGTATACTTTCTACATTTAAGTAATGTATGAAAGTTGAATGGCTTTCCCAAAAATTCTTGAGAGTAAATTTTCCGCTCACGCTACCCATAAATCTATACAAGCCACGAAAAACATCAAAAAGAGATATGTAACAGCGGTATACACTAGAGAGTGTCCCGAATTTTCTAAGAAATATCTACATCACGTCCTCGGCCTCGGCGGGGGCGTAAAAAGAAAAGTATATAAAAGCAAAAAGAAAGTATAAAAGTATAAAGAAAGTCACTTCCCTCAGCGCGTTTCTGCCGGCACCGTTGGCTTTTATTACGACGGGCACGTGACGCGGACCAAGATAGCTTGCAACTC
Organism: Morpho helenor; assembly: GCA_029227775.1. NCBI lineage: Eukaryota > Metazoa > Arthropoda > Insecta > Lepidoptera > Nymphalidae > Morpho > Morpho helenor. Next base: position 7,092,851 of record JARGCU010000020.1, read on the forward strand.
TCATAGGTACCGCATACTAACATTGGAAGCAATTTGGCTTGCTTTGAGAGATTTGGTTTCTGAACTATGATATGTAAGTAAGACATGAGAAAATAATATATTTGAAGCAAAAATATTACTACTACTACTATTCGTAATACTATTCTCGTAAATGATTTATAGAAGCAGGCGTTACTTTGCGGAATTCCGTATTACAGAAGTTACAATAAAATTATTTTGTTGTAATCAGGACTTGTCCTGCATAAATGTGGTATGTGAATGTTGCCTGCTTCATACACTTAGCATTACATAGATTCTCTTAACAAACACGGATTACAGAAAAATAATTTTATTGTAACTTTTGTACTATTCTGGTATTCAGAAAAAATACTTTAATATATGGAGATTTGCTTTCAATATGCACGCCATTGTAGGCTGTCTTTTGGATGATCTATGATACATTTACAAACTAGCTTAAGCCAGCGGCTTTGCCGCGTCGAAATCGGTGTATTTAATTGAAATTATGAACATAAAAGTAGTTACTGTGACTTAACCATAAGAGATAGAGATATGCTGTTGCAGACTTTTTTGTAGTACTTTTATAGATCTACAATTCCTCACTACATTACTTTAGTGTATTTTTCTGGATTAAGGCAGCGCATGTGAATAAAGCTCACCCAACTCACCAGCCTCTTTAACATTTACATAAAACCGTAATGTACTTAACCTAAATCTACCAAAAGAATTACACTATCTTTTACTAAAAACCGTACAAATACCCATTTAATAAATTTTGAGAAATCGATCACATACAAACAGATACAAAATACTATTATTCTACTAGGAAAAACACATATTGGGTTATTGAGATTATTTAAACTCTTTAGTTTCCGCGAACGAAGTCGCCTGTGTCACTAGTATTAAATAATCGTAATATTATGCAAAACAAAATGGAGACAACAAAAATGTTTCCGTCCCTCGGGCAATATTCATAGCACATATAAAAGGGGACGTTGGGAAAGCAATATAATTTAACGTAAACCTTTTAGTTTGAGATTTGTTCTAATATTTCAGAATGTACTTAAATTTTCAACTGATCGCAGGAAATTGATGAAGCAAACTTTAAAAAAATACGTTACTTTACAGACGTTAGTAATTTGTCAAGGAAGGTGTAAGTCTTTAATATTTAAATGAGTTAATCTTGTATGTATTAATATATATTTTCGGAATCTCGGAAACGGCTCCAACGATTTTCCTGAAATTCAGCATGTAGTTGGTTTTTGGGGGGAAAAAACGATCTAGCTAGATTTTATGTAAAAGAAATTAGTTTTATCCCTGTTTTTGGACATTAAAAAATACTAAAATTTATATTGAATATAAAACACTATTTTTGCCATAAACTGTCAAGTCAGTGTAGCAAATTCGATCGATCCCCAACTACCCAATTATTATTTTATTTTTTTAAAGTTTCTTTTATTTTGTAAAAAATTACCAACCAGATACTAATTCTTAATCGCTACGAACGATTAAATGGTAAGTGAGTGATTCTCTTTCATAGCTTAAAAACTCATTTTCCTGGAAGTCACCTAGTTAAATACATCAATATGTATTTAACTAGGTGCGAAAAGGAAAAGAGCGAGCAAGAAACGCGGTGGTTTATCTTATCGAAATAATTCTTATAACCAGTTAAATTTAGTCATTACTATCTTATACGGGGTGGAAGAGCAGATATGTCCACGCATTGTTTCGATCTATATAATCCTCAATAGTTCAGAAACAAGATTTTATCAGCCTCCCTTTAACAGTTTTTTTAACAGATATAATGGAGAATGTAAAATTGTTTGTAGATTTTACCGCACATTCCGTCCATAAGTAACGTAAACGTAATTAGTAATCGGATTTGGAAGTAGGTGTAGAACAAGCATCAATCAATCAGAAACTATTAAAGTAATAAATAAACTAAAATTTATTTAATTATTTGAGCTATGAGCAATAAAATATACCTACGTATAAAAGAACAATATAATTATTCCACTGGTTGTTTTTTGCGGTAGTTCGTATTTATAAAAATAGAATATCTGTGTTCGAAATTTGAATTAAGATAGGTATATGAAGTTTCTGTAAAGAACTTCAATTTATGTCGATGAGTTATTATATTATTCCGATGCAAATAAAGTTGTTTTATTCCTGTGATACATAGCCCGCCGACGGCAAAATACCGACGGCCGAGTCAATATTTTTACTATAAAACAAATAAAAATATTATTTATTAAAGTAAGCTTTTTTTAAAAGCACTTTTAAGTCGTGAAGGATCAATTAGATTTCATGAAGCTACAACTGGTACGGAATGTTGTTATTATCGAGAAGAACCAACATGAAACTCGGCGGTCAATTCGGTCAATTCGGCGGTCTTTTAAACATTTTAAATTTCAATAATTTATAAAATTATGTGTTACTTTGCGGAGATCCATAACACAAAAGTAATAGTAAAATTGTTTTGTTGTAATCCGCTATAAAGTAAATAGAAAATATATATAATGATTCGTAAAAAAGCATTAGGTATATCGAGCGATTTTGTCATGGAGTCTATCTCTTGATAATGCTTCGGTTGCGGGGCGAAACGAAAAAAACTAATTCAAACAGCGACTTCGCCGGCAAAGAAGAGGTTTTAGTTTGATGACCTCAATAGATCGCTTCTTCCACATTACCGACAAGATGAAAAGTCACAGTAATAGCACCAGCCTCCACTGAGTAAAACTCTAAGAAGTGATCTGGCCTCGTCATAAGATGCATTTTGCACCTTTTAAGATGCTTTTGCACACGCCCATGTCAATGCCGCTGTAATAGCCTAAAGTTCTAGCAGCATATATTCAGTTCTAAACAAATTTCACGAAGGATTTAAGGAACTTTAAATAGTCAGTCTCTGTGTCTTAGTTGGTCACTTATTCGTTACTAGAAGTAACCATTGTGTATAAATTAAGATCATTTGTGGATCAAAGAGTTTTAAATCTATTAACATTATAATACATAAAATAAATACGAAATTTTTAATTTTAATAAATACGAAAAAAGAAAATTTAAATAAATACAAAAAAAGAAAATCTAATATATCCTTGCTATGAAAAAGTCAGGAATGTCTAATAAGCGTTAGATAATCATGGCTTAGCTTCATTTTGCAGGTATTGAATGATGTAGGCACTATATATTTTAAAATTGATATGAAGAATATCCAATAAGTATTAAACGAGTCTTTGGGAAAACACTAGTTTCAAAAGTAATTTTCTATTACCTTTAGTTAATATAGAGTTTACAAAACAGAAAATTTACCACATAATAATAATAATAAATAGTATAAATAAATTATGGGGAGCATAAATAAAATATGTATATAATGTCTTAGTCCGCTATGTATCATTAAAACATTTAGAGACCGATTTACGTATAGTCTTAGGAAAAACGGTGATATCAACATTTCCCCGCTCAGGGAAAAAACACCTAATTTTACTAATTATGTTAAAAAAGTAACGTGTACGCGTGTAAAAGTACGCCGTGTGGTATCCGGCTGATTAGAATAGACCACCCTCATTTCTTACCGAGGTGTCGTAAAAGGCGACTAAGGTAAGTCGACCCGCCGTGTGGTATCCGGCTGAGTAGAATAGACCAACCTCATTTCTTACCCAGGTGTCGTAAAATACACACAGAGACGACGACAGAGGTAAGTTGACATCAAGCAGGCGGCCGGTCGTAAAAATGCACCCAAATCATGTGACAGGATGTTTATAGCATGTTGCGCCGACCCCACTTAGAGTGGGATAAGGGCAGGAAGATGTTAAAAAAGTAACGCCATCTGTGCCATTGTAGAGTAAAAAAATTAACTTACTAAAAGCGCATGCGCGAATCAAAAATGGCTGCCGATCAATAGGATTGCCACCCTATTTCCCCCTTTCGTAGAAACTCAGCGAGCAGGCTCCGCAAAGCAAAATATTACATAAGCTAAATTAAATAAGATTCAAATTTGTTTGGCGTTCCAAAATTTTCATTCTATCTAGCAAGTTACAAAAGATAGCTTTCCCTACATAAATCTGCTTACCTATATAAGTTCTATGATAAAACATATTTTAGTGTTTAGGTAGATGCGCAGAAGTAAAATGTAAAGCTGTTGGTTTTAATCTATAAACTAAACTAAATGATGTAGTAAATAATCTATTTAGGTATTAATCTTTACAAATAGAACCTATATAATATTCTTATAGTGCTGGTTAACGTAATATAGCGTAAATAATTCGATATGGAGCAGATGTAATGGAAGTATTTATTCCTAGTGAATACAATAAGATTTATGAATATTATTTGGAAGATAATAATCACTTTTAACTTCTAAAAAATAATTAATATATAAATTAATATATAAAAACAAACGGGTCACATCGCGATAAAATTACCTTTGTATAAGGTTCTAAAAAATAACCATATACAATGCGATACTAAGAAATTTATTTAGCCGAATGTAGAATTATTACTTAATACCCGTGTGGTATCCGAGTGAGTAGGCCACCCTCATTTTTTACCGAGATAACGTAAGAGGTGACTAAGGTAAGTCGACCCGCCGTGTGGTACCCAGCTGAGTAGATTAGACCATCCTCATTCCTTACCGAGACGTCGTAAAAGGCGACTAAGGTAAGTTAACCCACTGTGTGGTATTCGGCTGAGTAAAATAGACCACCCTCTGTCTTACCGAGGTGTCGTAAAATACGACTAAGGTAAGTTGATGTCAGGCAGGCGGCCGGTCGTAATATACGTAGCCAAATCATGGACAACATGTTTATAACATGTTGTGCCGACCCCACTTACAGCGGGTTAAGGACAGGAGAATGATGATGTAGAATTATTACTGAACACTTTAAATGCGTTACCTACTTGCTTTCATAGTTATTTCATACTTAACATTATGATAATCCTTTACTTCCATTTACATCCTTTATTTAAAATAAATATCTTAATATAAATACAACTTTAATTACTATAATTATCTTACTATAATATAGTATTATTATAATTAATATAAATAATGACATACTATAAAAAAAAACCTAAAACGCGTAAAAATGAAGTTCAAGACGAGGCAGCGCCCTGGGGCCTCCGTTCTCCAGAGTGCCCCTCTGAGATTGACCACTCTACCCCGTTTGGAGTAGATAACCGGCTATTAATCGCCATTGGTAGAGCCATGCAAAAGTACCTTTTCCTTTAAAAAGTAGGAAATAAAGTGACCTTTGTTTTCTACATTTTTTAATGCAATGTTTATGCTATTTTTAATGCAATAGCCCAGCGGTGCAACCGTGTGAATCTCCAGAGCTGATCATGGGTTCCAACACGGGCAGACACCAATGAGTTTTTCTGCTAAAAGTTATGTGTCAAATTGATAATTGCAATTTATCACATGCTTCTCGATGAAGGACTACATCGTGAGGAAACCTGAATATCTCTAGAGAATTCTAGGGATATGTGAAACCTACCAATCCGCATTGGAGCAGCGTGGTATGTCTTAGCTCCAATCCTTCTCTCTAAAAACGGAGATAGGAGGCCTATGCCCAGCAGTGGGATAGTAACTGCCTGTTACTTTACTGAGACTAAGACATGCTCCAATGCTGATTGGTAGGTAACATATATCTCTAGAATTCTCTAAAGATATGCAGGCTTTCTAACGACGTTTTCCTTCACCGAAAAGCATGTAATAAATTGCAATTATTAATTAGACACATAAGTTTTAACAGAAAAACTCATTAGGCAGACATCAATCGGAGTTCAAACCTGTGACCCCTCGAAAGACGCACACGCTCTCACCACTTTCTTGGGCTATCACAGCTTGCTTGTAGTATCACCATTAGACAATAATGATGGTGTAAAGATCATGGTGTGGTGACAAGATCATTTTCTTAAGTTTTGTTAAATAGGTTAATAAAAGTAAGTTAGAATTACAAAAATGATTTTTTTTACTACATTTAAATTTCTTTAAAGTGAATAATAAAAAACAATAGGGTAGGTGGGGCTCGATTCCAGACACTTTCATTTTACACGACCACCCGTTCCCCGAATAAGCTACGCTGATTTGATGATTTATGACGAAAATTGTGTTCTATATATTCAATAAATTAAAAGTAAACTTTAGTTTTTTTTTTATGTCCAAAAACGGGGATAAAACGATTTTTTTTAATAAAACCAACCTAGATCGATTTCCCCCCCCCCCCTCCCCCAAAACCCCCTACATGCTGAATTAAAAAAAAGTCGTTGGAGCCGTTTCCGAGATTTCGAATATATATGCATATGTACATACAAGATTAACTCATTTAAATTTGACGAATGATAGAGGAGAATGGAAAAAGAAGACATATTGGGCCGACCCCACTTAGAGTGGGATAAGGGTAGGAGAATGATGATTAACTCATTTAAATATTAAAGATAAGCCGGGGTAACATAGGATAAATAAAGTCCGATTTTTATTATGTGAACAGGTAAAAACTAATATTGCATTCATCAGAAAAATTAAGGCATAATTATTTTAGTACTTTGTACTATGTACTAAATAATTACTAGGTAGTGGTATTTTATAAAAGCCATCTCGAAACTCACAGACGTTATTAAAACGTACATTTTACTATCCTTTAAAAAGTAAATTACTTAAAAACTCAAAAAAAGATCAAGTGTATCGTATTAATTATGTGCCTTTTTAATATTCATAATAGAGTACTGGTTTTTTATTTCAAGTATGCCATCTATTGTATCGACAGAAAATTATTTTCGTGTAGCGCCATCTATCTAAGGGCTTTTGAAATACCTTAAAAATTACTCCGGCGTTTAGGAAAGGCGACATCTCTTAAAATAGCTGCAAACTAACTCACTGTTAGACATACCATTTGGGTACTTTATACGTAAGATATTTTGCTTTATCTAATTTGTCGATATATGTGTAGATGGCATTAACATTTTTAAATTGAATTTCTTGATTTATTATTTATTATCTATGTAATCAATAAATAGTAAAAATATATTAAAGTATTCAATATGTATTTGTAGCACCAAAAACTAAAAAAAAATAAAAGTTTAAAAAAATATGTGCGTAGCAGAAAAAAATGTATATTAAATAGTATGTAATTAATAGGGATTATTAAGTGTCGATTAAAAAATATTCATGTTTTCGTAAACATTCTATATTGAAATAAATAGAAATTGTAAAACATTTTTTTATAGTGAAGATACTGTTATTTACATAATGAATTCGATTTGCGAATGGTAACAAAATTACAAATTAGCAAATCGACCAGTAGCGGACGTTCAATCAAAAATGGAAGCTTTGCCCGTTGTCAGTATTGGTTGGTTTCGGCGCCATTTGCAAAGGGCAGCGCTCAGTGAAGCCACGCCTACGTATCACCGAAACTAAGAGCAAAGACCGCCTCCGTATGGCCATCTTTAAAATTAGGTTTCATATTGGAATGGGAAGGAGTGGATTGGAGTAGACAGCTCGAAAAAGAGATGGATGGATTGCGTGCAGTAATATAAAAGGAGTAGCGTCAGATTTGACGAATGATAGGAGAGAAAGGAAGAGAAATATCCCCGGGATAGTGGCAGAAGAATAATATTGGAATGCGAAGCCCTGAGGGCAATCGAATAACAAGGATGGAATAATAATACCTAAGCAGAATGTTTAAATAACTTTTTGTTATGCGATATTTCGAATGGAGTATAATTAAAAGTTTACATAGTATATTTATATTATTATAGTTATTATTTTGGTTTTTTTTTTTGCTTCATATTAAACATAATTTATACAAATGTAATTTATTATTTCACTGAGTTATCTTAAACAAAACATGAAATTAAGATTGATATGTTAAAAATTAAATTTATTATTTATGTAAAATTATTAAATTATTGTAGTATTAACTTTTCATCCTCATTTATTATCGAGGTGTCGCAAAAGGCGATTAAGGTAAGTTAATGCCAGGCAGGCGGCCGGTCGTAAAAAACCTAGCCGAATCGGGATCAACATGTTTATAACATGTTGTGCCGACCACGACTAGAGTGGGATAAGGGCATGAGGATCATGAGAAGAACAATAATATTAACTTCTATTAGAGAGCCTACCTCATATAATATCTTATAAAACATATGTAGCCTTTATTATTGACGTATTACATATGCTTAATCACTACATATTATAAAACAAAGTCCATATTTCCGTATGTACGCATAAAACTTTAAAACTACGCAACCGATTTTGATGCGGTTTTTTTTAATAGATAGAGTGATTCAAAAGGAAGGTTTGTACGTATAATAACATTCAATACGGAGTAGAGAAATACTGTAATTTTTGTGGTTTCTGTAAATAATTACATTTTTGTCCGCTTACATTGCAAACGCAGGCTAAACCCTACGAGATTTATCAAAATGATGTACTAAGTATTTGTACGCCTTGAAAAGGTCTACAGAAAAGTCCGCGATGGTATATATCTATCTCTTATGGATAACCCACAAAAGAATTTTTTGTCATATACTTTTAGGAAAAATAATGCCTTATGTTCAAAGCAATTTTTATACAATACAACATTAATCCTTATGCAATTAAGTACCTTAAATAAATTGTTGATTTAATATAGGTCAATATGGCCGTTTACAGTATGTAATTTAAGTGAACATTTTCCGAGATATTACAGATTTAAAATGCCGCGAGGACGCCGCGCTTCACCCTATAGCACTTCGAATCTTTTAAGAGTTTGTTTAAAGACATTCTGTAATTAATTGTAAAAATAAAATACATAGGTAAAATGTAAAAGTAAATAAGTAAAAATGTACTATATGAGTTTAGATTTTCCAAAGATAGCAGGAAATCGTCTTGGTATAGGGAGAGGAAATTGTTTTTCTCCAAATTTAACGCTTGCGGGCCACGGGGAGTAATGAATAAATCAAAACTACTGGATCGATTTTAATCATTTTTTTACACTGAGTGCCATGGGATATATATTTTATACCCGTGCGAAGCATGGGCAGGCCGCTAGTTGTTAATAAAATCCTTACAAGTACTGCAACAGGGCGATAGTAATAAAAATTTCAAATTAAAATTCTGAAAATTCTTTATATTGCAAGTAAATTTAAAACTTCTTTTGAGAATATCATAAATTTAAAACAGTGTATAAATTCCAAAAATTCTTTATGTTACACGTAAGTTTAAAACTTCTTTTGGTATTAATATAAATTTAAAAATAGTAAATATCCTCCTGCCCTTATCCCACTCTAAGTGGAGTCGGCACAGCATGTTATAAACATGCTGTCACATGATTTGGCTGCGTTTTTACGACCGGCCGCTTGCCTGACGTCAACTTACTTTAGTCGTATTTGACGACACCTCGGTAAGAAAGAGGGTGGTCTATTCTACTTAACCGCATACCACACGGCGGGTCAACTTATCTTAGTCGCCTTTTACGACACCTCGGTAAGAAATGAGGGTGGTACTATTCTATTCAGCCGGATATCACACGGCGAAATTTAAAAATAGTATAAACATTAGAATAATAGAACCTTCCAGTAATTATTGCAGTAGCTACAAAATTCATTCATAATGTAATCCATTCATTACACTAATACTTGTATAACGAGCCCAAACACGTACTGTAACTTACGTACACTAAACACTAGCTAATAATTTGTGATAGGTCACAGTACCTCCATTTTAGTGTCCATTTGTAACCGTTTACGACAAATAACAACTTTCAGAGTCGTTCCCTCGATTTATTGACTTAAAAGTTCATAACATTTCAAATTATTGGCGCTGAATTGGCCATTACGTGTTGAATGATGTTTATTGTTTAGACGGTAGTACTGCGTTTAGTATTCAACGAACAAGTGAAATATTAATGTACCTTAAGGTAATATGCATAGAAGAAAGCTTTGTTACTACATAGTTCTTTAATATTACGTTCTTATACGATATGTTTTTATTCTATAAATCTCAACCTAATCTTTTATATAAAACTAGTAATATCCCGCGGTTTCACCCACGTACATACCGATCTCGTGGCAGTGCAAAAAGTCTACTAAGTTGGACTATTGATTTATTTTTGTCATCAATAGTTTCCGGAGCGCATGCAATGACTGTTATGAATAATTTTTTACACTTTATTAATTTTTTTTTTAAGGATCCCTATTTTTGCAGCTATCCAATGGTGAAAGGTATGAGAATTGGCTACTATCTATTTCATACCTCGAAATAATCAGGGTTGTTCACCCCTAATATTTTTTAATTTTTTGGAATAGGGAAATAGGAAGTTTCTAGTGTTATAAATTTAATAACACTAGAAATTTCCTAGAAATAATTAATATGGCAAAACATCGTTTTCCCGGTCAGCTAGTAATGGAGCAAAATTAATATATACTACTGTTTTTTTAATCTTTACTAGACGACCATAGACAACGGCAAAGTAAATATGGGATGACTGTTGTTTTAGTGAATCTCGAAGTTTTAGTAGCAATGGTCAGGGTACATACCTAATGCTATGAATGATCCCGCATTGGGAAGCGTAGCATTGTAGATCATCCAGTAGACGGTTAGACTAGGCATATCAAAATATTGACAGAGAGCCTTTTAAATTATATGGTGTATAAGTTCCTTGCAGAGACCTACAAGGCAACCGTCGTTTATTTAGTACAAAAAAACTATATTATCTAATTTATAGAATTAGGCGCTTCTTAACGGAGATCCATAACACAAAAGGTTGAACAAAATATTTTGGACTGCAACCACACCACAATTTGTTGGTTCTTCGAGTTTGCGAGTATATACCTATTCTGTATTTTAAAATTTTATACGTAGGTATATAAATATATATTCTGTACTTGCTTTCAACGGTTAACAGTAAGGACATTAAATATTATTAAAGCTTTTTTAAAAGTTTCTGTTAAAACTTACATTAAAATTAGATTAAATGACATACATATATTTATTAATTAATATATTTTATAAGACGAAATTCGATGTATATCATAGGGATACGAGAGGTCACAAAAAGCTTGTGATACCTGTGTCGCGACTCAGCAGAGTTAGCAACTCATTCGATGGTCTCGGTATTCGCTTCTACAATAAAATTCCCCAATCCATACTAGACTACAGAAAGGTTTAAGTTAAGTATAAGAGATGTACTTAAACGTAAAGCATATAACAAAATTGAAGATAATTTGGATGATAAAAAAGCCTGGATTTGAGAATCCTTTCAATTTCATAAAGGACTGCGGTTTAATAATGTAAAATTGAAAATGTTTAAAGATTGACCGCCGAGTTTCATTCAACATTCCGAACCAGTTTTAGCTTTATTAATCATATTGATCCTTGATTCAAAAGTGTTTTAATTAGCTTATTTGAATAGAGATTATTTTGATTTGATTTGATAATATAAATAAATCGTGGCCAAAATAATGTCGCGTGCCATTGGTTCGCAATCTCTATCTATTATATGTCCCGTTATCTATTATCTTTAAAACTACTTAACTTGCAAATGCTTAGTGTCTTTATTCCTTCCATTCTCCAACGGTAGACAGTGCCGGCTCAGTTAATTTCCCGCTTAGTTAACTTTACTGCCGGCCGCTGATTGGATATTGATTAGATTTCACCGTTTCACTAGTTTAAATGGCGATTCTTTTCTGAAATAACATCGTACAACTCAAATTTACACTCACTACACGATTGTAATTACCAACGTGCGGTTTACGATCGCTCTTGATTACATAAAACATGGCGTTAAATCGGTTTTAAGATGAAAATCCGCAATGCGCAAGTCTAATACCAGCACTCGGTACAAGTATATAGATTAACTAACTTTTACCGCGACTTCGTTCGCGTGAACTGTTGCCGTGTGATAGGTCGATAATAGATATTGAATTTGAACTTTTCAATGTTATCCTATTACTGTTGAATTAACAGTATTTCTAAGGCCTATATGTTATTCCGGTGTATAAGGAATAATTGTGCCAAATTTCATCGATATTGGTTGAGCGGATTCGCCATGAAAAAGTAACAAACATACATCCATACTCAGAAACTTTCGCATTTATAATATTAGTAGGATATTGATAGAGTCAAAGGAGACAAAAGATATACGTTTAAGAATTTTTGAGTGTCAAATATTATATCCTATAGCATATATAGGTGTAGTAAAAAGTAGTCCATTATTTTTGCACGATATTGACGGCTTCATTTAGTTTAGTTAAACTTATCCGATTTAGTTCAAATATGCATCGTTTTGTTCGATAAGTTGTTGCCATTTTTAAGGTAATTTTATTTTGCCATTTTCACAGAAATCTTTTCTGTTATTGGCAAAAAATTGGGACAGTCGATTTTCACAAGCTTCTCTTGAGACGAATTTTTCACTAACAAAAACATGTGCCAGTGGCAAGAACAGCTGGTAATCACTTGGAAATAGGATAAGACTATAAGATGGACGTATAAAAAATTCTCAACCAAGCTCTAGGAACTTCTGGCGAAGCACTATTGAAGCGTGTGGTCTAGCGTTGTCCTGATAAAACATAATGCTTTTCCTATTGGCCAAACCTGGTCGCTTCTGGGCGATTGCTTTCTTCAGATGGTCTAATTATTGACCGTACAGGTCTAAATTAAGAGTTTGGCCTTAGTAGAACAGCTCATAATAGAGCCAATCCCACCAAACACACGGAAGAACTTTTTTGACCATTAATCCTGGCTTTGCCACCGATTGCGCCTGCTCACCGCAGTTCGACCACGACCATTTTTGCTTAACGTTGTCGTAAGTGATCCCCTTTTCATTTCCAGTCAACATCCACTGAAGAAATGGGTTGACTTTGTTTCGATTCAGCAGTGATTCGCAGATGGAATTTAGTTCCATGTGGTTTTTCTACGAAAATTCATGTGGCGCCTATAAATAGAGCGTTTTTTTTTTATATTCAGCCTATCAAAGTGGTTCTAAAAAGTTTTTTGTGCAATCTTCAGCTCCTGAGCAATCGAAAAAGTGCTTGCATGGCGGTCGGACTTGACGATTTTCATTATTTTAATGACATTTTCAACAACTAGTCTTACGGAACGTCGTGCGTCTTTAACATCAAAATTACCAGATCAGAATCGACAAACCCTAAATTACACATGATTAGCTGATACAGTATCAGGACCATAGACATTATTCTAATTTTCAAACGCCTAGCTTGCGTTTTCGCCTTTATCGAAGAATAACTGAAAAAAAGGGAAAATTTCTCTTTTTGGTGCCCATCTTTGGCACGTGCAAACAATATTCAATCAAGCAATCACAAAAATGTCTGTCTGTCTACTTTTAGTACGAAAGCATACGCTTCTAACGCCGTTTAGTTTAAATCGATAGCACTTATGCAAGGCGAGTTATCGATTACTAAAGACATGATCGAAAAATAATGGATTACTTTTTACTAGACCTATTATATAATGCTAAATGTAGAGTGGACTATCCGCTTTCATACCTGATACGTGCAGCATTCGTAAAAACACATACACAAACCTCAACCACCGCCACCACAATACACAAGCACTACACACGTTCACTATCACAAACTCAACAATCCTTTCGCCAGAAACCGAAGCATCATCAGGAGATAGACTCCAAGACAAAATTGCAGAAGTTTGCGACTATAAAACGATTTTGACACAATTTACTTCCTTTTCTACCAATATTTTTTCACAAGAGCATCGCATGTGTCAGTCCTTATTTACATTTTAAAGATCTCTAGCATTCTTCAGTCAATGCCTAAGCGATGAAAAAAATGCTAAAATCTACCTAATTCGTCTTCTAATAAAACGTATTCCAATATAAGAAAAGGAATGAATAAATTTTGTCTGTAGTTCTATTAAATATCATATTAAAGTTATTGATGTATAAGTTAAAATAAGAAGCAGTCCTATTTAAATACCTCTTACAAAATTCGATATAACTAAACTATCTAAATGAAGAAGAAGCAATCATAAAATTAGTCTCAAATGAGGTTAAAGAACTACTTGACTTAAACATTCTTAAAATAATGAGAACTCGTTTTCAAAAGAATAGCTGATAGGCTTAAGTCAGTACCGACTATTCTTTATGCTTCCATATAAATCTACACGTACAAAACTCTATGTAAATCATTTCAATCCATCACAGTTCGCTAAATGAATGACATGAACCGTAAACTTATAATGGGCTACAATACACCCACGTGCACGAGTCTATTCCATAAGTCTATCCTAAATCGCTATTACGAGCGACATAAGATTCAATTTAGACAAATCATCTTGGAAGGCTGTACGGGACACGTTATTACACTTTATGTTGCTTGACATAAAACCAGATAGACACCCAAGTAGTAGATTAGAACCTCTTGCGCAACTATGAAGCTATAAAGCAATTTCAAGCTAGCAAAGGTCAATTTTTAAGCTTCCTCCCTATTTACGATTTGTTGTTATTATCTAACCGTCTCATATTTGAATGCTACGTCATGGTTGTATACTATTTGATTGCAGCTATTAATTCAGCGCTAGACTTTTTTGTTTGTAAGCTTTTAAATTGATGAGCGTAATGTTTTACTGTGCTTTTCACGCTCGTCTTTATTACGCTTCAAACTTCGTGTAGGCAGTCATTTTTTGTGATAAATGAAACGCACGATGAAAAAATTATTCACTCACTCTATTAATTTTGTTTTACGAACATAATTATGCGTATATAAGAAACACCATTATAACAAAAGTAGCCTTAACTCTATATTACCATATGTTTTTATGGATATTAATGATAAGTTTTTATTCTCACTTAATATAAAATGAATATAATAAGACATTTATATAACACCCATGTGTGTATCTAAGGATAAGGTTCTTAATTGATATGCTTAGCTGATTAAATCGTAAATGTTGATCATAATTTTTTTATTCAATTATAAACTCTTCATACAATTACTATAAACTACTAATACTATAAACAACGCTTCTAATTTTCCCCCCATTTCGTACTACGAGTATCATTTTAATTTTGAATTAGTTATTGTGACAGTTCTCGATATTTTTAAAAGAGCAACCGCCGAGTTTCTTGCTGGCTCTTCTCGGTAGGAACAGCTTTCCGAAACAGCAGTAGAGTTGACGATTCAAAAGCACTTGTTTACAAGTTTATTTGATTAAAGAATATTTTGAATTTGAATTTGATGCAAATGTTTCTGTTATATTTCCGAATGAAATGCGAGTTCACCTCAAAAGGGAAACGTTATTCAATTACCTATTTTCAAGCTTTCTCACTTTCTTGAGTTTACATATAAATAAATAAATAAATAAATACGTCTTAGTATCTATACATCACATAGGTTGCTACTAACTCAATCGCAGGTTAAAGTCACCTTAAATTATAGCTTTTTATTTTCCGATCTTGATTAACCATTAACTATTTGTTTCCACGAAGTCAGATTTTCAGGTCAAAATTTCCGTAGCGGTCGGACAACTAAAATGCATTTTTTTATAGTTGTTTACCATATATAATATAAAGCTCGTGTTACGTGGCAATTGTTGCGTTAATACTTAATCTCTTTAGTAATGCAAATTCAATATATTATATCAGGTTTAATAGAAAAAAAATTGTAAAATTGTAGTGTAAGTTTCAACAAAATACATGTCATGCAAAACAGGGCATGATTTGGAATAATAAGAGGAAAAGGCGGATATAAAGTGCAAATATTATTTGATACCTGGTTCTAACGTGACAGAGATAAATCGTTTTCTTGTAATTTAAAGCAATCTTAGAATTGACACATGTATGCAGTAGTAATAAGGGTAATTGCATTGATTTAGCCAAAGTCTAGCTTTCTAGATTCTCAGATAAAGATCGCTTTTTTATGAAAGTTTTTATACAGTCACCCGCTTATGTGGTATTTACAATTATACATTACCTATGTGCTTTCACGAGGGAGAAAAATATTGTTGAGACTAATAGGTATATCCACAGGAAATACATGAAATATGGATATCCAACAGAATTAGATTACTTTAATGGGTTAAGGCTACTCTACAGACAGAGAATGCTTTTATCCAAAATTGAAATAATCATTTGATTTTTAAATTTTGAATTGATATTTTACTTTTACTCGTTCAAAAGATTATTTTTACAAAAAAAAAATGTTTTAATATAAGTTGTTGCGGACTGTTTTTTTTTATAAGTATCATTCAATTCTGTTGGTGAATGCACTGCCTTACTCTTAGGATAAACTCTTAGGATATTTAAAATTAAATAGTTGATACAAAAAAAAAAATTTCAAAAACTATATATGTTTTTACATACTCATTCATTTTTTGATTATTGAGTATCTGAGTAATAAGAATTAAAAAAAAATTAGTGATACCGAGTTACGATTAGATTACTAAGTTGTCGTAAAAGGCGACTAAGGTAAGTTGACTTACCGTGTGGTATCCGGTTTAGTAGAGTAAACCACCCTCTTTCTTACCGAGGTGTCGTAAAATACGACAGAGGTAAGTTGGCGTCAGGCAAGCGGCCGGTCGTAAAATACGAAGCCAAATAATGTGACAACAAGTTTATAACATGTTGTGCTGACCCGACTTAGAGCGAGATAAGGACAGGAGAATGATGAACTAAATCGAGTACTTAAGGGTGTATTTAAAATTATATACGTATATATGTATGTACCATTTGTCTGTCACCCATAACAGAAGTGTTTAGTAACATATTTTGGGGACGGATGACAATGTGTAAGTGCCCAAAAAAAATGTTTATTAAAACAAAACCTTAATAAGAACGTAGATTCTATCGTTGATAAGGTTTTGTTCCTAAAATCTGGCAAAGGTAGGTATAAAACTTCATATTCACTGACAGTCCATACGAAATAATCAAATTATTCTTTATTAATAATTATATTATATTAATAATAAATAAATTATTGATGTCTTTATGTTGTTCTATTAATTTATTATATTATTAGGTACAGCTTCCTTATTAGCCAAGAATTATATTGCACAAGAACCAAATTACAACGTCGGTAATGTTCTATTTTTAAATACTTGTCATTCAAAATAAAATATGTGTAAA
This sequence comes from Morpho helenor, assembly GCA_029227775.1. Taxonomy (NCBI): domain Eukaryota; kingdom Metazoa; phylum Arthropoda; class Insecta; order Lepidoptera; family Nymphalidae; genus Morpho; species Morpho helenor. Next base: position 7,109,926 of record JARGCU010000020.1, read on the forward strand.
AGCCCTTTAGTCACAGAATAAAAAAAATATATATATCTTAAGGTAAAATTCACTAGGTTTCCAAATAAAAATAAAATAAAATTACTACTACACTAGGTTTCCAAATAAAATAAAATGTTGAAGTAGAAATCTACTTCACCATTTTATTAAACAAAATTTAAATATATACATATATTTTTTGATTTCTCTTTTAAGGGATTATATAATTTTACAAGACTCTTTTTATTCTTTTCTTTCTATCAACCTTAATTATTACTTGCTTATCGAACTAATTACAGATTCTACTAAATCAACGTTTTCCAAAGTATTACTTTTAAAAAGGTTAATGAATTAGAGCAAGATTTTTTAAAATATTGTTCTTTATATCTGACTACTGTTATAAATCAGACGATTATACTGCTACTATATTGCAATTATTAATGATAAATTGGTACTTAACCAATAAAATAATACTTATTAAACAAACAAAATTAATTTAATGTTCGCATTAATTTTATTGCTTTACTGTTATCGATATTTTCATGGCAATTAATTATACTAAAAAAAGACTTTACCTAAATTGGAATGTCATACCGTAATTAGAACCTCAGGAAGATAAAATTTAAAAAATATCTGCTATATTTTGACGTAGCTTTGTTACTAAATTACGAGTATCATTCACTATTACCTATATCTAAATAATACTTCACGAAACGGCAAACAATGTTCTTAATGAGCAAACGTTATATCAATAAAAATATGTTAAGTAGTTTTAAGGAGTCGATATTGCGTAAGTAAACAAGAAATCCGTAAAGGTCCGACCTTAAATTCAACGAAAAGTGTCGAATTGTCACAGACTAACAAGAACACGACACCCAAAGGGTTCCCGACGCATTGTTTTCTATCGTTTCACGCGCTTGTTTGCTCCACAAACAGCGCGGCATGCGACTGAGCAATTATCACTTACCTGCGACTCGAGCACAACACTGCACAGATTTATAGTCGATAAACTAGGATCATCACTTTTTAGTATGTTGTAAATTAATTATGGTACACTAGATCGCGGTGCGCGGTGCGGGCGCGGCCGGTCGCGGCGGCGTCGTTCGGCGGTATGCTGAGCGCTCACTGGGCGGGCGGGGCGTCTTGGATTCGCTCGAAGCGCGCGCCGCGAGCACCATCCCTCGTATCTCATTTCTTCAATTTGCCACGCTGTGAGATTTTTCAAGTAGGTATACGGGGACCTCCATTAATTTGTATTATTCATGTTTTGAGTAAATACGTGTGGCAATTTTTTTTTGTATCTTATATGTTACTAGAACATAAAAAGAGATATACCTATATAATAGAAAGAGATATTATAGAACATAAAAAGAGGCTGATACAGAAAGCCTTACTATACTCTTGAAGATTATTTAAAAGATAAGAATGTGTGGATATAGCTCTCTTTGACCCTGTACAAGTACAGTAACGACTTAATGTAAATAGTATTAAGAATTATATTTTTAAAAGAGCAACCGCCGAGTTTCTTGCTGGCTCTTCTCGGTAGGAACAGCTTTCCGAACCAGCAGTAGAGTTGACGATTCAAAAACACTTGTTTACAAGTTTATTTGAATAAAGAATAATTTGAATAAAACCGATGAATATTATTATTAACTAAATCAAATTAGCTACGCTAAATACTGCTTCATGTTGTTCATTCATTGTGAGCACTAGTTAAAAGGTGAAAGATTTATGGCGTTTTGAAGGAAAAACAGAATCCCTTCATACACAGAAAAAACTTAAAAATTAAAGCTTAATTTCAAATTAATTTATGGTTGGGGGAATAAGAAGTTTTCTTTTAACTGATTTTTCAGTGACCAATAAGAATATATTTTGGTATTTTTTGTAATTACTTACAGTTCTACGAAAAAAATCGATTTACATTTATATTTTAATTGGACTTAAAAATATACGAATCCGTAAGTAAAATTAATTCCACAGCACACTCTTATTACAACTTGAATAGAAGCCGCTTTTATCAGTCGCACTAATTAGTGGTGCTCATGTAGGTTCCCGTTACCCCTAATCTATATTCAGAACGAATTAAATCTATTTGATAACACGATATGAGTTAACATTATCTACGTTTTACTGAGTGTAGTGCAGTTGTTAAAGGTTTGTTGTTTATTGACAATTTATTTCAGTTCCCGACGCAGTGCCGCCGTGTAAAGAACTCATGAATAAGGGGGTCGGGGTCATTTAATATAATGAGTTATAGTATTGTCGATTTTTATATATTAACTATGACTATCACTCAAGATAGTTTGATTCAAAAACAATTCTCTTTGACATTTCATCAAATCGGTAAGTTAATAGTGTCTAAGATAAAAATAAACTTACCGAAAATAAATAAGATTGACATTAGTAAGAAAGCCTCAGTGACTAAATAATAAGGTTGCTGCTTTTAATTGGACATTCGTAATCGTAATAAATTAATAATTAAAACTAATTAAGTAATTTAATTTTAATTGAGCTTATTGTTCAATTAAAATTAAATATAAACTACAAATTCCCTGGTCATATGCAACTTGGTGTAAGTGCTATTTTCCTTGACCGTAAAACACGTGGTGAATCTTGAATATCAATTAAGGAAATGTTTCATAAAAAAAAGTTTACTTACAAATTAGTTTTTAACGGTACAGAAAGCTAAGAAGTTTAGAAAACGTATTAAAGTAGCGATAGCTACAGACACGAAAATTAAAAACCAACTCCGAAATCAAATTGGCAAATTTTTTTATGTAGGTAGTATTTAAAAAATATCCCGTTTGATAAATAGAGAAGCTAAATTAAATCGGCAAAAGACTTGTGGGATTTATATCATCCTAAGTAATTTTTTACCTACTCATTGTCATCATTATTAAATGTCGAATACAATCATACGCACTAAATTCTCAAAAAGAATTTGATTGCAATATTAGATATATTGCAGACAGAGTTTATATGCTACATTATAATAATGCCAGACATTATATCTAATCTATATTAGATATACTCTGCGTTATTAAAAGAACGGCTAAGTAGCGGTTTCCTATCAAAGTAACTTAAAATGCAATCACACGACATTAAGCAGATTAAAAGATAATATTAATATCGTTTTCAGAAATTGCGATGCGAATATGCACGTTGTTCCACATTAAAGAGTTTTGATCCAGCGCTTTTCAAAGTTAGTAGATATGTGTATTGACTTTGCCGATAGGTTTTATTCATTTTAACTTACATATCTCGTACTTTTTTTATTTTTAACTCAATATAAACTATAAATTTTCTATTTTTTGCAATTATTACTAGATAAAAAATAAGTAAATATCGTTGTAATAATACCAAGCTGTGGTAGCCCAGCGGTAACACCGTGCGCCTCTTTCGAGGAGGTCTAGGGTTCAAACCCCGGGCAGGCACCAATGAGTTTTCTAGTAAAACTTATGTGTCTAATTGATAATTGCAATTTATCACACGCTTTTCGGTGAAGGAAAACATCGTGAAGAAACCTGCATATCCCTAGAGAATTCTGGGGATATGTGTAACCTATCAATCCGCATTGGAGCAGCGTGGTAGGTCTCAGCTCCAATCCTTCTGTCCGAAAACGGAGAGAAGAGGCCTATGCCCAGCAGTGGGATAGTAACAGGCCGGTACTTACTTACTTACTAATACCTAATGTGACCCTATGAAAAGAATTGGTATGATAAATTTTATTATATGCCGGGGGCATATATTAATAAATAGTTATAGTAACTGAGTGAAAGAGGTGAATGAAAATATTAAATAGGTTTAAAGTTTAGGCCAAAAGAAAACAGTTATATATTTCAAATTTTCAATAAATAAGTGAAATATATTTATATATCTATTTGATAGCTAGCTTATTAACCCCACTTTGTACATCGAATATTTAAGATTAAAAAATTAATCATGTTCTTACAAAATATTTGTAAATTACTCCTTATTGAGATATTTATTTAAAAAATAAGATACGAAGGTACAGATAACAATATAAAATCGAATAAGTGGCTTTTGAAATGGACATTATTTTAGGCATCGTAGTGTTCTAACATAGATTTTAGAACTTATCATTTAAATATAAAATGTGTAGTATATTTCAGAAAATTTATATTAGTTTTAATTGTATATAATTATACATTAAATAGCGTCGTTGGTAGTAGACTTGAATCATTAAAATAGTTTGAGGATCTCTGGTTTAATCCATTGTTTATAACACCAAAAACGTCTGTGAACGCGACGTTTACGTGAATTTAATTGTAACTTTTTGCTATATTGTTTTATGAGTAAGCCATGGTTCACCCAATTATTCAATTACTCGGTATCTATAGTTTTTTAGCACATTTTTATTTGGTAGTAATACAGTGTTGTAAAATACGGACTTAAAATAGACTTTACACATTAACTTTATTGCGATTACATACTTACCTCCCCAACAATAGGTTAATAAGTGCATATTAAAAGAACAGTTAATGATTTTAGCAAACTGATATCGTGAATATTATTTATCTCGGTATATTACACGAAAAATCTTCCAGTACAAACTAATGTTTGCGTGATTTTTAAGTGAAAAATATTAAATATAAAATATTATTTAATATATTATATTATTTAATATAAAATATCGGTTTGTATAAAATATAAAGTTTTCTCTATCAATACTTCATTATTCTATATTTCTTCAATAATTCTACTATGTTCTTGTACTATATTTTTATTAACTATTGTAATGTTAATCTTTGTGTTTCAATAGATATTCTGGTTCCATCACCATTCATTCTTATTTTACTCTCAGTGGAGACGGCAGGAAAAGTTTTTTCTTTCCATTGTCTTGTACATTTGTCAACTCTACCTACTCCTTTTCATATATGCATGTTATACTTCACACAATCGAACAATCTCTTTTTTGGGCCTTCCTCTAGTCACAAATCAATCCACATTCATATTTAACACTCGCTTGGTCACACACCTCCTTATTATATGTCCATACCATCTTAATCTTGCACTCCTCGTTTTTTCTATACTTGTTCAATATCGAAGAATCGGATTTCCAAGTATACCAAAATGTTCTTAATATTCTAAAAGAGCACGAGAAAAACTAAGCCATACTCACATACGCTTGTATATCTAGCTACAAAACTAATGAGAATATTATTTTCTATAATCCGAGATAAAAGAAAATATATGTAATGCTAAATGTAGAGTGTACTATTCGTTCTCATACCTGATACATGCAGGTTTTGCAAAGCTTTGCGATTTTGTCGTCGAGTCTATCTCCTGATGATGCTTTGGTTACGGGTTGAGATTGTGGTGGTGAATGTGTGCAGTGCTTGTGTATTGTTGCGTTATAGGTGTCGGGTAGTGCATTAGTTCTTACAAATTCTGCATTTATCAGGTATGAGAACGACTAGTACACTCCACATTTAGCATTACATATATTTTCTTTTATCGCGGATTATAGCAAAATAATATTCTCATTAGTTTTGAATTATTGACCTCCGCATACTTTACGCCTAATTCCATAAATTATATCTAGCTAACTTCCATTATTTATTACATCATAAGGTACTTTGTTTACAAAATAGTACTGGAATTTACAGTAATAGTATTTTTTGTGATGTTCTAACATACTATCTCAGCTGGCAGTGGATGGGTACACAAGGAATATTGTTTATGTCAATATACAACGTAGTACGCCTGAGAGGTGTAAGATCAGCTGAAATTCTCGGCTGCAATTAGCGGGATTTGCTAATACAAGGCTGTTTCAACTCATCCCAATGCAATTTGATGTTTGGTACGGTCAGTAAATAAGTTTGAAGAAGACATTGCAGATTTGATCTTTAGTTGAAAATTGCATAAAACATATTTGATATGCGTAATGGAAAGCAAACGATTCAACTTAACGCTTCCCAATGTAATGCCTAGTAGTACAAGTCTCTTTACTCTTTTCTTAATTTTTATAAAATAAAAACCAAAGGGCTTTATATGAATGTTATATCTTCCTTATAGTTTTTAACGCGGTTTTTCAACTGGTTAATCAGTCAAACAAGTAATTAAATGAAGAATAAATAGGATAAAAAAGATCGCCGATTGGAAATTAAACGTACTAATATCTAAGGCAGAAATAGCATCCACAAAGAAATAGAACTGCTGCTTATTAAAAATAGAACTACCTTCTGTCCGCGACTTCGTCTGATGGACTTTTGTATCGAAATTATGCTCTCCAGCCTTTTAATTGTATTAGCAAATAACAACGATACTATTAATTTGCTAATAAAATATGCTAAACAGTTAAAGATATATATTTGTTCCATACAAATATTAATTTAGGTAGGTATGTTGACAAAATAAAAGCATATCATCCTCCTACCCTTATCCCACTCTAAGTGGGTTCGGCACAATATTTTACAAACGTCACATGATTTGGCTACGTAGGTATTTTACTACCGACCGCCTGCTGGCATCAACTTACCTTAGTCGTATTTTACGACACCTCGGTAAGAAAGAGGGTGGTCTATTCTACTCAACCGGATACCACACGGTGGGTCAACTTACCTTGGTCTCCTTTTACGACACCTCGGTAAGAAAGAGGGTAGTCTATTCTATTCAACCGGATACCACACGGTGGGTCGCTTTTCCTTAGTCACCTTTTACGACACCTCGGTAAGAAATGAGGGCGATACTATTCTATTCAGCCGGATACTACACAGCTAAAATAAAAATATACTAATCTTGAAATTATTATCTGTCTGTACTAACCGCAGGTCGCTTTGTGTAAGGCACATGGGATTCAGAGTCAATAGACTCAAGTATGCCGCGAAGCGCCCGCAATCCTTGCGTGTTTGTGCAGAACATCTGTTTACTTGCACTCTAACGGGTTTAATTACGAACTTCGTAAATGAAACAAATGGCGTGTCTCGATACAAGGAGCTTTGTGCAAATAATTTTATTTATTTATTTATTTGGATCACTAACATAAGAAACAGTAGTAACAATATTTATAATTTACATTTCACGTGACTTAAATCTAACTGTTCTTAAATTTGCAGATAACCACAGCATGTTATGTGATTAAAAAATTTATTAAAAATTAGCATTAGTTATGTTAATGTTGTTTTTTTATGAACTATTATTATTAACTTGTACTGTATATTTAATTTTATATTTATATTTATTATAGTATTAATTCCCTTTTTAATATTTATTATTTTTATTGAATAAAAGGAAACTGTGTAATCTCGTAACCGGCAAAAACCGGAACACTCTGATAGATCGCCTTCATCACACTCAGTGTCTTTTAAAGAGTTGTGGTGCCGCGAGGCATCCAACTGAGTAGAATAGACCACCCTCATTTCTTACCGAGGTGTCGTAAACGCGACTAAGGTAAATAGACCCGCCGTGTGGCACCCGGCTTAGTAGAATAGAGTATAGACCACCCTTCTTTCTTATAAAGTAAATGGCGTCTAAGGTAAGTTGACCCATCGTGTGGTATACGCTTGAATAGAATAGACCAGCCTCTTTAATACCGAGGTGTCTTAAAATACAACTAAGGTAAGTTGGCGTCAGGCTGGCGGCCAGTCGTAAAATACGAAGCAAAATCATGTGACAACATGTTTATAACAAGGGGTGTAAGGGCTCCACCAACATCTTCGGAGCTCAGCCAACCTCACCTGCTCGTGGTGCACCCTGCTGAACTAACAGACGAGGCTCTGGCGATCTCGGTTTTACCTCTAAATAAAGGTTTCTCAGGTCAGATGGTAGTCGCTGAGTGTAAAAAACCAAACCACCAAAACAACATGGATAGAGCAAGAATAAGGTTAAGCGCTATGGATAGGGCGTCGCCGGAAAACGACGCGCAGGTACATCGCCCTACACCTGCGACAAATATGCAAGGGCTACCGAGTCAAGCGCGGGCACGGCCAAAGACGCGAGCGCAAAAGATCCGCTTTGCAACACTTAACGTTGGAACACAGACAGGACGCTCTAGAGAACTTGCTGAAGTTCTACACAGGGAATTGCGGAGTCCACCATGCGTTCCAACGGACTTCAAAAAAAGGATGCGCTAGATCGTGCAAAGTGGAAGCAGTTTAGCCGGAAAGCGGACCCTGGCATAAGCCGGGATTAAACGCTAGGAAGAAGAAGAAGAACATGTTTATAACATGTTCTGCCGACCCCACTTAGAGCGGAATGAGGGCAGGGTAATGATGTAACAGTGCACATTTTAGGCTGGCTTCCTTACTTTAGTATCAAATAAAATCAAAATAATTTTTATGGTATGGATCGCGGAATTTAATTGTAGAAGCTATAATAACTCTACGCTATTAGGTAAACGCTATTAGGTAGGTTACGGTAAAGACATCAGCGAAAACTTATCGTTATGAACGTCTGTCAAAAAATATATTAAAGGATGATAAAATTGCTGAAATACCTATATCAAAAAATATATTTTTAAACTGAATGGTTGCATAACAGTATAACGGACCGAGGTAAGATATTTTGTAAGAAAATATTTTTTAATGAACGATTTATATCTGCGTCCCAAAGAAAGCAAGTTCACGTATGCAATAAAGCAGTAATGAGTTATATTTCACAACAAACTGGTCCGTTCGATTCCAATTATTTATTGTAATTTATTATTTGTACGGACAGATTACCGGCCTACATCGCAATTGTAATAAAAACTTTATTACGGTAATAGCACATTGTGACATATATATACACACAAAGTACGCTTTACTTTAAAGCATTATGAATCATTATAGAATTATAACCAAATGATCTAGTTCTTAAACTAAAACGCTTTGTAGAATATCTGCAGTCTTAATAATGGATTTTATACAATGAGAAAATGTGTGCATAATATTTTAATTACGTTATCTATGCAATATGAAAGTTTTCTGTCCAACGTGAATGAATCTGCGACAAAATAGACGTATTATTATAATTGTGATTTAATTTTATAGAGTTATTATATATAGAGTAGGTAAGCCATAAAAAGGTCTGTTAGTCCGAGTGTCCACCAAATAATAAGAGGGAGATATCGCAATAAAATCGAGTTACCTTTATATAATATGACTGGTATGTTTATATACGTATGGTGTTTTTTGTACAATGAGAAAATATGTGCATAATATTTTAATTGTGTTACCTATGTTATATGAAAGTTTTCTGTCAAACGGGAATGAATCTGCGACAAAATAGTCGTATTACTATAATTGCGATTTAATTTTATAGAGTAATTATACATCGAGTAGGCGAGATTTAGAAAGGGCTGTTAGTCCGAGTGTTCACCAAATAATAAGAGAGAGACATCGCGATAAAATCAAGTTACCTTTATAACCTTTACCTTTATGATTATTTATTTTTGATAACACTCACATGCTAACTTATCGGGTTGGTGAACACTTTGATCGCCTATAGCATCTATGGATCTAACCTTTTCACTAAAACTTTTAGACCACCCTCATTTCCTCCTGCGGTGTCAAAAAGGGTGACTAAGGTAAGTTGACATTAGGCAGGCTGATCGTAAAATAACTATCCAAGCCATTTAACACTATGTTTAAAACATGTTGTGCCGACATCACTTAGAGTGGGATAAAGGCAGGAGGATGAGTTTATAAGGATGTACCAGGAACATATAAGGCATTAGGCATTTTGTTATTAGGAGTGGCTGAGTCTATCGATTTATTAGTGGTCATTCAACCTTTACGTGGTAATAAGGCGCAGCAAAAAAAAAATTTAAACTTGTTGAAAAAAAAGTTGAAAAACTTGACAGGCGTAGAATAAACCTACAGCTAACGAAGGAAATATTGGCAGCACTTTGTCAGAGGTGTCGTAAAAATATTGACGTGGTTGTATTGCAGAGCCTTCGCGACCTAAGAGTTGATTGCCTCACTTTAGGCCCCTTTACTTATCAAAATGAAGATTAAGTTACAGGTTCGGTTACAGTGCTAAAAGCATTCCTTAAGGTCGATTACTTGCGGTTTTGTTAAAATATTTAAAGGCGAATAGTTGAGTAATATATAAAATGTACAATACCTAAGTAATGTACTTATAATATTTATAGCCTTGAAAAATTGATTGGTTTTTGAGACAGAGACAGGGCCTTCTATAATCTGTAATGTTACGTTGCCGGGAAATTATTTCATATAAAATGAAAAACAATTAACTCGATTAATAAAATATCTACAAACAATCAATGTCTGTCACCCATTACACAAGTGTGTGTAAGTGTCCCATATATTTATTTAAAATGATTATTACTTATCATGGAATTTTATACCCATGTGGTATCCAGCTGAGTAGAATATACCACCCTCTACCTTACCGAGGTGTCGTAAAATACGACTAAGGTAAGTTGACGTCAGGGAGGCGGCCGGTCGTAAAATACGTAGCCAAATCATGTAACATCATGTCTGTAACATTTTGTGCCGATCCCACTTAGAGTGGGATGAGGGCAGGAGGATGATGACTACTTATCATGGAATTTTGGAAAATCTATAATTCTATAAATTATTCAAGTATGAATAAATTTTTTGAACTTAAATAGTATTAATAATATTCACTTTAATTTTACTAGATATACAAAACTAATGGAAGAATTATTTTGCTATAATCCGCGATAAATAATTTTATCGCATATTATAGCAAAATAATATTTTCATTAGTTTTGTATTATGGACCTCCGCAAAGTAACGCCTAATTTTATAAATTATTTACTAGATTTTGCTACAAAAAAATTGGAATCTGAGTTCAATAAAAATACACGTTATATTTAAAGTAGTAGAGGTATATATGTATGTTAATTCCATCAGCCCGACCGAGTAATTTCGGAACGAATTGGATTGTTTTTCTTAGTTCCCAGATTGGATTTATTTCAACTTTTATTGTGTCTCGAATCCCAGCCGTAAACTTTTATATCGAGACCAGAGACCGCGACCTTCTCTATCTTACAATTCTTTTTGTTATTTTAACTTTCTTATGTAAATAGAACTCGCCAACGAAATGCGTAGTTACGCGTCGGCTTGAGTGCGAGTTTTGAATGCCCGTAATAATCTAAGACAGTGTACGGTAATTAGATAGTAATAAAGTTTTATATTACGCCGTGTGGTATCCGGCTGAATAGAATATTACCACCCTCATTTCTTACCGAGGTGTCGTAAAAGGTGACTAAGGTAAGTCGACTCACCGCGTGGTATCCGGTTTAGTAGAATAGACTACCCTCTTTCTTACCGAGGTGTCGTAAAATACGTTTGAGGTAAGTTGACGTCAGGCAGGCGGCAATAAATAATGAAATGTAATAAAAATAACGTAAAAATAAATTCATTTGTTCCATCCGAGAACAATCTATAGTCTTTATCTTGCGTAGCTAATACTAAAAAACAAAATATTCAACTGGTTAGTTAGCAAAATAGTATCAAAATACAATTTCCGAAAGACTTGTAAAGTATGTTCGATGTTTGGTTTAGCGCCCAATTCGACACATACCAGTTATAGTAGAGCCGAACAAACAAACAAAGCGCAAAGCCAAAGGGTTGCACAAAAAAGACCAATTCGGTAGTCATCGTATAAAAACCTCTTTTGCATGCCGTAACGTAAATATTTATCCTAACAATAGTGGAAAGGAAGCGTGACAAACAATCACAATGTGCCCCCAGTTGGCTTTCACTTTCAGTTTTGTCTATTTTTAGGAAACCCTTCCATAAATGCTACTGTTAGCGATACTCATTTGCATAAGACTGTACAAAATAATAAAACACAAGTTTATTTGAACGCGAAAAGTGAAAACGGGGTTCAAGGTGATTACAAGGAGTTATTGGTCAGTTTATGTGGCGGTGTCTCTTGTAAAAGACGTGAACGGTGTCGACTAGACATATTGCGTTACATATTAAATATTCTAACTACATTGCAAGTACAAAATGTGGCACAAATTTTGGCCTTACACAGGTGCTTTAACGTAAGTACATCTTGCTGTTTTTATAAAATTTTCCTATGAAGATCATAACTTAATTGAATATTACGTGAGGAAAGATGCCTTTGACCCTAATAGGCAATATGTATATACTTAGTTTAATTTTGTTTTATAGAAACAGCAAATATAGTGGCTATTTCCTAAATTAATCGAACTTGCTATCTTTTTTCATTGAGACACTTTACTCCACAAGGATTTTTTAAATAAAAAAATGCAAAACGATCTTGGAAAAAGCACTTCAAATCGGGTACGACATTTAGCGCTTTATTTTTTATCATTAATTAATAATCGAAGAGTCCAATTGCAGTCTTGTATACGCTAAAACAGCTGATTTAATATCATTGACCTTATTTTATGATATATCCACAATACTTCACAAATTAGTCAAACGATAACTCGGGATGCATTGTCTGTAGGTAGGTCCAATAAACACTGTCCCGACCAGCGTGCGTGTAGTTTAGGAACTCATTTGGACTGTTTCCCTTATTACTTAAGTTATAAGGTTAAATTTACATGATAGCTACTTCTTTATTTTATCGCACTTTGGTTTCGTAGACTATAGTAACAAAGATCTGTTAATAAACTAAGCAAACATATGATATTGGTTTGTATCGTTACATCATTTTGTGCTGGCTTAGCAAAGTCGTACCAATATTTAGTGTATAAGGGACTTTAGTTTGTATTGATTATTAAATATTTGTATATTGGCCATATTTTTGAGCGGCGGCTTTTATACAACACTTCGCAGTTACGCCAAGGTGTTAGTGTACTGTTAATAATATTTGCTTAGAAGCCAACTTTGTTCTCACTTGGCTTTATGTTTCTGTTGAATGGCGTGTGCGAAGCTTTAGTAAGAACAATAATCTAGTTTCTAATTTTAATTCAAATTTATATTGTATCAAATATCAATTCATGTAAACTATTCCGGTAATTTAAAAACGTCAAATGTTATTAATAAGCTACCACTGATTTGCAAGTTTGCCTCTACCGACAAAAACTGGCAATAATATGCAATATCGGCATTAATTCTCGTAAAAGGCGACTAAGGTAAATTGACCCGCCGTGTGGTATCCGGTTGAGTAGAATAGACCACCCCCTTACTTACCAGGTGTCGTAAAATACGACTAAGGTAAGTTGACGTCAGGCAGGCGGCCGGTGCCAAATACACAGCAAAATCATGTGACATGTTTATAACATGTTGTAACACAAGAAATGTATAAGATATAACATAGAGTGGGATAGGGGCAGAAGGATGCTCCGCCTTAATATAAATAGTATAGTGTTTTCACAGCCAAGATATAAAACTCTTTTTATTAATATATTTCACTGTAATTTTTTTCCATACAAAATTTAAATAGGTATACTAAATCTCACACCCATCCCTGCGCAAGTTTAGAGTTGCATAGTTTGTTCTTCACGTATTTATATAAAGATGTTCTTGATGCAAACGGAAATCGAAGTTAACAAACTTTAGTCCCGCGCTTTACGTTTTAAATTTGCCTTTCAGAACCAGCAACTGGTATCCTCATTAAAATTAACAGTTTTATTGCACAGAACTGGGTCAAAAGCCCAAATAATTTGGGCCATAAAGCGTATTTAAAACCACGTCAGCTGGAAGGCTGTTCGACCAACGGAATAATAGATGCGGTTTGGTTTATAGACGCCTCATATAACTTGGTCGAGCCCACGTTTCGTCTTTTAGTGTAATTTGAAACACAACCGAGTGAAGTCAACGTTTATAAATTCCAATCAAACGTAATAATTAGAAAAATAACTTTTGCGATATTCTTTGAAATTAACAACGGGATCCGCAATCACAAGCGACATAACAGCACTCTGGACTAACGTGTAAGTGTATTGTAAAATACTATACATGTTGTTAATAATTATGACTGTTAATTATTCAATAATTAAATAAAGTACTCAGTAAAATATACCAAAACGCCTGTAGAAGATAAAGTTGATTTCCATTACGATTTCTAAGACAAATTTCTACCGGTAAACAAATAATAATAAGATAATGAATATTACCATCATCATAATTAATTTACATCGAACTTACTTGTGGAATATGAAAAAGATTTTTTATGCATAATGAGGTTTTATCATCAATGAAGAATTTTTATGAGTGCCAAATTATATTGTCTTTCGTTTTGGTGTAGAGATATCTGTCGGATAATTGTGAAATTGGCTACCTTCTGTTTGACAGATATAACACCACACTTTTAGTTAAAGTTGGTAATAATATTATCTTCGTCTCCTTAACCGATAACCGTCCACCGCTGGACTTAGGTGATAGTGTGATACTTCACATGATCTCCACATCACACGATCTTCTGTCACTTGGATCCAGCGACTAACTGCGAACTTTTGGATTTCTTCAGTCTACCATGTTTTCCGGTGCGTTAGTTACCATTCAAGCACCTTAAGACCCTAAAGTCTATTTGTTCACCGTACCATATGCACGGCCAATTGGCAATAAGCTCAGCTATATCTGTAGCTTTCTTCTACGGATCTCCTTATTTCGGATTTGATCACGTAGAAATACTTTAAGCATAGATAGCTCCCTCCATCGCGCGTGAGTGACTTATGAGGTCCACAGTCAGCGACCACGTTATATCGATCTCTCTTTATCATAAAACTTATACCGGGAGCATTGTGCACATCTTACATTGCATAACATTATCTTGCATATCTTAAGCGAATTGATTTTTATAAAGATCCGCCAATGAATTGGACTAGATATAAGCAAGAAAGTTCGTTAAGTTTCTCTAATATTGTAGCGGCATACCATATTCCCGTTATCACATAAAGATTCAGCTAGCTAGCGAGCCCCTTGTTATTTACATGTGAACGCGAGTTTCGCGAGTGTCAGTTTTAACAGAATTTGAAAACAAGCAGCACCGAGTCAATATATTTTATGTGGACCTGTTTGAACGTTACAAGTTAAACAGAAGGCTTGCTTTTATATTTTATTTTTAAACTTCAAAGGTAGCGGCCATTTATTCTTATCTGTACATATAATCTTTAGATAGTTAATATGTTTAACAGTGGAACGAATAAATAAGCGAAGGAAAATTTTGTATAACTTTTTATGTACACTTAGCGTATGGAGGAGTGTAAGATTTAGCATGATTAAAATTCATTCATAAACAGTAAATTTATGTTGACATTATGCTAAGTAAAATATTTATAGTATTATAAATATTGCACAGAATTGCTATATCACTAGTATTCACAGATTAATCTAATTATACCTATTACATGGACCGCTTAAATCAGTTTTTTGCAACCTAATTGCCTTCCTGAAATTCTTATGCCTCCCTAGCTAACATGCATAACTTAGACATAAAACTTACATTTTTTAAATTAAGACAGATAGATTAAAATATATTAAAGCCATAATTTTATATAAATAGCATCTTTGCCGCCATCTTTCTCAAGTCCCTATATAAGCAGGTTGAACTTGTCGTCGCTACGTGTGCCTGTGCACATAGAATATTATTTTACGCAAACTTAAAGTTTCATTGCAGTAAAAAGTGTAAGAAACTAAAGCTGAATGCCCTATGTACTCGATGGTAAGATGGGAAATACTACTTAAGGATGAAATTGAAATTGAGGATCTAACAAATATCTCCTTCCTTAGAGCAGGTGACACTGTCGTAACAGCAGTGAAAACCTTGTACCAACATGGGGAAATGGGTGGAATAGTCCAGAATAGAAGTTGACCACCCGTCCTTGAACGACGACGATTGATCGAACTTAGGCTGGAAACAAATAATAGAGAGCGCAAATTTACAAATAATCAAAATAAAACGACCTAAAAATGTTAAATACGCATGCCATACTGACTAACCTAACAGTAGAAATACCGATTTAAGTTATTTTTTGTTGAAAGCACAATATTTTATCAGGTTTCGGTTCGGATGCTGTATCTTTAATCTGGGTGGGTATTTTTAAGTCGATAAATTTGAATGTCACTCCACATGTGTATAAGCAGATAAGAGCAACCCCGCTCTTCACTCGGCCGCCTAGCAGCATAAGGCATCGTAAAATATTATCCCGGGCGAGACATTTATGGCCGGTTTGAAATAGGTACCGTGGAAACATTTCTAGAATATTATGTATTCCACAGATAAGCTTACTCTGTAATATCCTCGTTTTTTATGGATATATATGTGGTGCTTAGGTTTTATATGAATTTAAATATAAAGAGAACTTTTGTATAAAAAGCGTTAGCTTATTAATGCGGTTTTACTAGAACCATGTTTACTTATACTACTATATTTGGTTACAGCACTGCTACTCAACTTGCGCTCGTTTGATAACATCTTATACTCGTATAATCATTCTCCTGCCCTTGTCCCACTTTAACTGTGGTCGGCACAACATGTTATAAACATGCTGTCACATGATTTAGCTACGTATTTTACGACCGCCTGCCTGACGTCAATTTACCTTTGTCGTCTTTCACGACACCACGGTTAGTTGGAAGGTGGTCTATTGTAATCAGCAGAATACCACATGGTGGGTCAACTTACCTGAGTCGCCTTTTACGAAACCTCGGTAAGAAAAGTGGGTGGTCTATTCCACTTAGCCGGATACCACACGGCTTTTTGTAAATAATTAAACTATAAGTATTAATTTAAAAATAAATTTTTTTTTAAATTAACTAATACTGTTTTCGAATTACGGAGCTAACACACAGTAAACAACAGGTAAATGACTTTTAAATTACCTACAATTACTAAAATAAGAGCCTTTGTATAATTATCGTTTTACACACATATCTATTACGATGCTTATGTCAGCAATGAATACAGGTAAAACTATTTAGTCATCATCTTCCTGCCCTTATCCCACTCCAAGTGGGGTCGGCACAACATGTTATAAACATGCTGTCAAATGATTTGGCAGCGTTTTTACGACCGGCCGCCTGCCTGACGTCAACTTACCTTAGACGTATTTTACGACACCTCAGAAAGAAAGAGGGTGGTCTATTCTACTTAACCGGATACCGCACAGTGGGTCAACTTACCTTAGTCGCCTTTTACGACACCTCGGTAAGAAATGAGGGTGGTACTATTCTATTCAGCCGGATACCACACGGCGTAGTACGAGAACTATTAGTATGAACAATTTTGTTTCAATAGTGAAAATAATACAAAATGTAAACAAAATTTACTTAAATATAAAATATGTACAAAAATATATTAATTTAAAGCAATGAAAAAAGTTGTAGATAAACTGTTAATTTAAAATCAACTAGTAAATAAACATTACATGTAGCCATAAAAAAAATCTATTATCTATTAAATTGATAAACATTCTATAAAGTTTATGATAACGATGATATGAATAAAAAAACTTTGAAAAACCAAAGATTAAAAATAAAATTATCCAATGATAACTTTGCTATTAAAATACCAAACCTTTACACCAACGCGGCGTTTGCGCAGTGACTTGATAATGCCATAAATTTTGTAGCAGTTCTTAATTAATATAATGCTGTGTTAATTAACCCACTGGATGTTAAATAAAACCTACTTATCTTTCGAGAAACAAAGTAAAAATATACTATTTAACAAAAAAACTTAAAGCATGTATTAAATGTTATCTACTCTATAGGTATATAAATCCCATTTCAACACAAATGAGTCATATTTAATAGTGACGGGAACAAAATCGGCTCTTGAATTGTTTTTGCCTATAATCATAATTTTGTCATTTTATGAGAAAATTATGATCATAGGTAAAAAATTAATTTCAATAATTTTATTACATTAATAATAATTAGGTTCAACCACCTTATCTCACAAATAATATATAAATCGTATAATTTCGCGCACTTCGATGAAAATATTAAAAATAGTCAACAAATCCGTACGTAAAAATTATATTAGGGGCTCATGCATATGAGTATATATTTTTTAATCATATCTTTCGAAAGTAAGTTGTAAAATGAACAAATCTTAAGTAATCTTATATACTGTGGGTGTATATAGTACAAGCATTCGCCTTTCGATTGTTCTGTTGTCATCGACAAGTTCTTAGAGACGTATGTAATTATCATCATCTTTTAAAAGTGGGTTACGCAATATTGTAATACGAAATAAATAAATAAATAAATTATGGTTACCATTAAGAGCTAACGTATTATATACCTATCTGAACAAGCAAAACGACAAATTATAAAAATTATGGGTATTTGCAGCATTGCCTTTAGCTACATAGCAACATTGCCCTCCTAGTATAACATCAATATAGATCAAATATTTTAAACACTTATTTGTCGATATTATATTTCGTTAATCTATTATATACCTATTCTGCGTTAGATTTTCTAACATAAATGTTCTTCACATGCACGTTGATAGAGAATAAATATATCTTTTTTTCTTCGATTTCAGTCACATCGTAATAATTCCAATCGCAACCTATTACAAGTCATTTCATTTTAATATATTGCAATAATATCATCATGTCAGCGCGGTTGCATTCATTGGGTCCGCCTGGCTCCCATAAAACGTCACTAATGTCCCGTAATACATCGCTCTATATCTTTATTAACAATATTCTCGCCGTAGATTCTTTCAAGTCATTCACAAAATTTATGTTCAAAGTTACGACGTTCTTATAACTTTCCTTTATACTCCACTATTTTACTGAAAACACTGTTTTCTTTATGCGTTTTAATACACCATATTTTTGTTAAGTGACTCCGCAGCTATATTACAATGTTGCGTATAAAAGAAGTAAAAAAAATATATAATAGGTACATGTAAGTGCGAACGTAATCCTCGCTCCGAAGGCGGCAGATATAAATCAAGCAAGATTTTGCTTTTTGCATCTTTTGAAGGTTTTACTGTGAGTACTGTTTTACTATCGGATTTATTAAAATTCAACGCCCGTTAAAATATGCGTTGTAAATATAAAGAGGGTTACATTGTATGGCTATATCTAAAGACGGCACGTCTAAACCAGTTGCGAGTCATCCGAACCTTTATTTACTACCTACTTATGTATAGTTGGATATATTTTAGGTTACAATATTTTTTGAAGCACAAAAAGGCAAGTTTAATGGATCGAGACGGAGGGCGGGTGCGACAGAGATTTATCTTTTTCAATATGGTGTGGGAATGAACACGAACCGTGCATTCTCATTTAAGCATCTTTAAAAATCTAATGTTCAAGTGGCACATTATTTATGGATATGGGTTATATTTTTTGTTAAAAAAATAAATTATCACTTTTTAGAAACTACATATTTTGTAATTTTGAAACATAATGAATTAGGGGTCACATCGCAAAAATCACTTTTCGTCATAATGCTACAAACATGTCACTTGATTTGGCTACGTATTTCACAATCGGCCGCCTGCCTGACATCAACTTATCTTAGTCGTATTTTACGACACCTCGGTAAGAACGAGGGTAATACTATTCTATTCAGCCGGATACCACACGGCGGTACAAGTATCTTACATATAATATATAAAAATATTGTTTTATTTTATTTTTTCTATCTCAAACACGAGTCCGAGATAAAAGACAGAGCTGGGTTTCCTTACCAGGAATATTCAAGTTACTTTACAAATATTTATTATCCCAAGTGAAGAGCTAAGTAGACAGAATATGTAATTATGCCAGAATATACACCGCATTTCTTGCTGGTTCTTTTCGGTAGGAGCAACCTTCCGAGTCAGTGGCAGATCATTTAGAACATCTTACGATTTAAAACAACTTATTTTATTAGTCTATTTGATTTAAGGAACACAATGTTTCTTACATGAGACAGTAATTACTTACTAACTTACTCTCGTTGCGTGGAAGGATTCGACAATTTGATTTAACGATTCCCTTACATTTGATGCAACCACCGTTTCTTTTTAATTAACTACTCACTTTAAAGTGATGTTATAAAAATGTAAAACAATTACGTCAAAAATCTGGATACGTAGAGAGAAAATTTCTTCTGTCCCACGACCGTTATCGTTCACTCATTGCCACCATAAACTCATTTGGCCACATAACCGGCCAATCGAGCTTTCCAATCATGAAATTAAAATTACGTCCCCTTTATTGCCAGCCGTTACGAGCTGCGAAAAAAGGGGGCATAAAAAAGGGGGTATAAATAACACACCTTCGGAGCACGCAACAGAACCCGAGGGTAGAGGTAGTCGTAAATTATCCACTTATAGCCTCGACCGATCAATACCATTCATTAAGGAAAAATGTATCCTTTAGAGATTTTTCGTGTCGATCGTTCGCGGTTTGTCTTTTTGCCGCATAAATTACGACAATGATAATGTGGTAACGACAATGATAATATAAGGATGATTCCGTTTTTACATTAATATCCCATGCACTTTTATCAAGTTAACTGTAATTTCATTTCAATTTTAATATATGGGTGACCGAGCTTTGCTCGGTAATTTTTTTAGAAGATATAATAAAGATGCAATATGAAAGAAAGGGCAGGTGATATCTGGACTCGTTCCAGGGTATTTTCGCTTTTTAAACCAGCCCGTTCCCAACTCGGCTATCATAGCTTTGCAAGTGACGGCCTAATTAACCTTTGTTTTCTAATAATATTGCAGCAGTTTTACAGTGCCTGAAAACAGGAATAAAACGACATGTTTAAGTTAAACCTAGCTAGATCGATTTATCGCCTTGATAACCCCCTACATACTAAGCTCTATGAAAATCGTTGGTAAGGTCCGATAGTTATATTTAAAAATCTAAATTATGAAAAACCTGTAGCGGTTGATCTATTATAAAGGCATGCATCGTTTTAAGAAATGAATTTTTCCTTAAATGGGTATTGGTCGTTACCAGTGGTACTTCTTTCTTCTTCTTTTATTCATTTATATACATTTTCACGTTATTATTTGCAACCATCTATATTAGGCACCATCTATATTTATAAAAAAACGAAATTTTTAGAAATCCAGTAGATTTACATATTGAGTATTTATTCAAAACTTGTTTACATCAAATACAATTCCACATTATAATATTAGTATAAATACATCTGTATCATTACTAAGGAATTACATTCATTTAAAAATTGATTATGATATAATAATATCTTATATATAATAAGGTAAACAAGGATTTACCATCGTCAACTCCGAAAATCTCTAGCTGCCTATTTTCTACTCATTTGTATTTCATTTTTGATTTAATAGTATAAGTTATACCGCGTATGTGTATAGTGATATTATATAATTGTCTTAATAGTCTACAATGTAGAAGGTTAACACTACAGTCTTTTCATTCTATTCGTAATTGAATACACAAATTTTGTATCATTATATTTCAGAATCGGTTACCAATGAAACTATTTATATTTTTTAAGTAGTGATAATGTTGATCAGCTGTATTGTATAAAGGTAAGTAATTATGTGAAATATATTGACTTAATAGTACAAGCAGTGGATGTGGGGGGTTGAAATAGGCAGGAGGGGTGTTCACCCGCGCCCGGGCCGATCGATGCAGCTCCCTCGTTTAGGAAAGCTTTCTTGAAAAATCTTAACTCACTCTCAGCAATTTACGATTATCGAAGTTACTATAATTTCTGATCTTAAAAGGTCTACTTCAAAAGGGCACTTACAGCACGAGGTCATTGGCACCGCAGGCCGAGGACGCCTTTAAAACCTTCGATTGTACCAATTAAGGCCAGTCGAAAGTGAAACTCACAAACCGGGCGGCAGAACAGAGTTTTTTTTTCCAGTAGATTTACATATTTATTGGGGCACATTTTATGGAGGTAACGGAAAAAAGCCGGGTCGTTTAATGGACAAAAAGGGTGGCTCCATGTATATTTATTCTGTCGCATCCTTTTTACGTGCAAAAGGCCGTGGCTGTTTTTTCGGCACCGGCGCACATTTGGCGACGCACTTTGCATATAAATATTGGATCGTAAATACAGCGTCTCACAAAATCGGGACGCATGTGTAGAGTCGAAAATATTAAAATCACGAAATAGCGATTTATGAAGTCATAATGTGTGCAAATGATATGATATATGTACATACTTATATTACTTCCTATCAATAAAAGTT
This sequence comes from Morpho helenor, assembly GCA_029227775.1. Taxonomy (NCBI): domain Eukaryota; kingdom Metazoa; phylum Arthropoda; class Insecta; order Lepidoptera; family Nymphalidae; genus Morpho; species Morpho helenor. The sequence goes on from JARGCU010000020.1 coordinate 7,131,973, forward strand.
GAATATGTGATTTACACACCTGCTCGGCTTATTAAAATTAAGTATATATTTTGCTTTATGTTTAGTACTGAGTACTTGGAAAAATCCTTTTTAAAAGAATTAAAAAATACAATACAGAAAGAGAAAAAGAGCTGGTGATATCTGGAACTTGATCCCGGGTATTTCGACTTCTCTAGTCTGCACGTTCCCTACTGAGCTATTACAAATGACCATTACAACTTAACAAGTGACAGCAAAATTAAACCATTTCAACCAATATGCATTCTATTTTACATTTACGTAAGCAATTTTCCTTTTCAGTGCCCGAAACAGGGATAGAATGATGTTTTTTTTTTCAAATATATATATAAGATTAACTCATTTAAATATTAAAGATATCACGACTGTCATTTATATCTATTTTTAACCAACTCTGCCTATTATTATAATTTGCCATTTCTTAGGTTGTAGTGGGGATCTACATTATCTCATCTCCAACACCCTTAGACCTCAACGTCAATCGGTACTTCAAATAATCTATAACTTTCTTTACGTATCTTCTAAATGGTGGTTTTGCAAACAAACCAACTATAACGAACCATTGTTACATCTTCTAAACCGATTTATCGTATAATCTGTATAATAAACGTCTGTATAATAAACGCTGTGCTAATAATACAAATATGGATATTTTTTGTAGAAGAGTCAGCCATTTTCGTAGTTTTCCTAAAAAAGGAACTGTCAACGGATTTATCGTGGATATCTTTAATTGTTAAAAAATTATATTATTACTACAAAATCTATACCATTAAGGTATATTTTGATATTATACTAATTTTATTATCGAATGCATAGCTTATGCATATACATAATTCCAATTTTAATATCCACCGGTGCGTCGGAAATGGTATACCCGTGGGGTTGTGGCGAGTTCCTTACGAACCCCTAATAAATTATTACTTACTGTGCCTTCATAAATTACTCACTTACGTTACGATCTACATTACTTCCTACCATCGGATATATCAACAGACAATAAAACAGTTGAACTTTATGTATTTTATTACACATATAAATAAAATTATTTAAATCTGAAAATCTGTTTATTTAGAATCTTGTTCTAATGTCGACGATCCTCGTGCACTGATAATAATGAATTAATTGAGTAAACTAACACGATATATGTTAAGTTTTTGGCTGAACGGGGGGTTTTTCTTTTCGAGATTAAAATTAAAATAATTCGAGATTAATTGTTGAGTTTGTGATTGTTGTCCACTCTACATTTAGCATTATATATATTTTCTATTTTACTTCATCGCGGATTATAGCAAAATAATTTTATTATTACTTTTGTATTTAAGTACACTCACAATAGCAAGGGTCGGCACAACATGTTGTGACATGATTTGGCTACGTATTTTACGACCAGCCGCCTGTCTGATGTCAACTTACCTTAGTTGTATTTTACGAAACCTCAGTAAGAAGTTAAGGGTTAAGTTAAGGGTTGTCTATTCTACTTAGCTAGATACCACAAAGCGGGTCAACTTACCTTAGTCGCCTTTTACGACACCTCGGCAAGAAATGAGGTTGAGGGTTGTCTATTTCTAAATTCACAATGCAAACACTGTACATTGAAATCGTATAGTCTATGCATTTCAATTTTAAGGTGTTCTTGTTATCTACAAACATATGTATCTGCCGTAGACCTTTAGTTCCTTCTATCGATTGTGACAAATGACATGAAAATAAATAGCATAAAACACTTAGATAAATAAAAAATAATAAACAATTAAATTTAATTCTGTAATTACTATTTGATATTTTCTTTGTATTCCTTTTTAAACATAATTTAATTTTTATTATTATTGATGCTGCTTAGTAAGTACTTAATTAAGATACGCCTTTACGAAGTTAACTTCCGATGAGGGATGACTAAAATAAACAAGGGCGTCAGTCTACCGCAAGGACGCTAATTTCAGTACATTATCTGTAACATGTTTTGTTGTATATGTATATTGCTATGGTTGTTGTATATTTTAGTTTAGTTCTATAATCAGTAGGGACAGAAGAACTTGTCGCCAAAATGTAATTTATTTATGTATTTCTTAATTATTAGGACGAAATTTCCATTTAATATTAGAACCTTAACATTCCGTAGTATAACGTATTCAAACAAAGTCACCCGTAAAACAAATGTGTCTGTAGGTGGATACTAAAGTCGTTAAAATTGTTTTGTTTCATCATTTATTAGGAATATCATTTACTCGTAATTTATGATAGCCAAAAAGAAATATAGGTTTTCTTGGTCATAATTTATATCTCACACTAAGGGATATGGCATGCATTTTATTATTTTGCGGCATGGGTGGGCTAAAATGTGCGATATTAATTGATATTATTAATTAAAAGTTTTATTTAAAAATTTAATATCGGGATATGAAGTAGCTAATTTCATTCTCCATCTCCCCTGTAACTAAATTCACATCAATCCATCTATTATTCCGGAAGTAAAGAAGGAAAAATAAATATTTATATAATAAAAAAACACTTCCTTTTAAACTTTTAAAAAACTATTATTAAGAATATTAAAGTATATAGCAGTCTCACTGGGCATTTCAAAGGCTTTCGACAGGGTTTGGCATGACTGTCTTCTTGGCAAGCTGCCCGCTTATGGAATACCTTCCAACTTTTGCATTTGGATAGCAGATTTCCTGAGGGAACGATCGATACGAGTGGTTGTTGATGGTTGCTCGTCAGATCTAATGGTTATTAATGCCGGCGTACCTCAGGGATCGGTTCTCTCTGCAACACTATTTCTGCTGCACATCAATGATTTACTTCAGCCAGGCATTGTAGGTTATGCTGATGACAGCACTGTTGTAGAGAGATACACATCCAATCCTAAAGCGAGTAGTGCTGAAATCAACCAGCAGAGGGAGGACATGGTTGGACGATTAAATTTAACTTTAAAGTCAGTGTCTGATTGGGGCCATGCCAATCTAGTTGAATTTAATCCCAGTAAAACACAGGCGTGTTTATTCACTGCTAAACGGAGTGCTTTCCATCTGACTCCTACTTTCCGAAATATATCCTTGCAATTAACAGACTGTTTAGAGCTTCTTGGCATGCAGCTTACTCCTACTCTGAATTTCGGGCGATCCATTGAGAAAAAAGCAAAAACTGCCGCAAAAAAACTCGGTATCCTAAACAAGGTGAAACAGTACTTCACACCAGAACAAATCTTGACTTTATACAAAGCACAAGTCCGTTCTTGTATGGAGTACTGCAGTCATCTTTGGGATGGATCCGCTAAGTACCAACTAGAGGCACTCGACTCTGTGGATCGACGCGCCAGACGAATTATAGGCGATAGTAGGCTGACCCGAAGAAGGCTCACTTCCCTAGAGCATAGACGTACAGTCGCATCGCTTTCTGTTTTTTACAGGATATATTTCGGAGAGTGTGCCACAGGTCTATTTGATCTGATCCCTTCTTCACCATTTTACGACCGGACGACCAGACGCCGCGATGGGCTGCACCGCTATGCAATAAATATTCCAAAAATTCGCACAAGTCGGTTCAGCTCATCATTCCTCATACGTACAGCCAAGGTATGGAATTCCCTTCCTACATCGATCTTCCCGGATTCCTACGATTTGAATAGCTTCAAAAAAAGAGTGAATAGGCACTTCATTGGCAAGCGCGGTCCACCTTCGGCTGCATCTTTCCGTCAGGCGAGATCGTAGCCAGGCGCTAGCCTTATAATATAAAAAAAAAAAAAAAATCTTAATATAAGAATATTAATCATATTCACTAAGTTCCAAGAATACCTCAAAATCTTATATAAAATAATGTATTATGCATATATACATAAATACAAGTCTATTAGTATTTAAATGAGTAGCTCACATGGTCACATAACGCACAAGAAAATCGCTAGTAGGGCAGTAAACTAGTTCTTTAGTTCTTCATAATACCAGTATGCCTTAAGCCGCTATTCGGCTATATTGTCCGTCGTAAATTTTTATTTTTCTAGTTATTTCATCCACGAGCCTGTCCTATACTTCGTTTATCTATAACGTTTTTAAAACGCTCAAATGCACTTTTACTTAGAGTTCCCATCAATTTATATATTTACGGACGAATTTTAAAGAAATATAAATGCAATTACAATTCATTCATTTTGAACTAAACGTTCTCTACTATTTTTGAGTAAATAGCTTGATGGGAAATCTAAATACTGATAGTATATGAATTAAATCAGTGTTTCCCAAGGTCCACGCCCCACAGGGGGGAGGGCAATTTGATTGTTAAAGGCAATTCTTAAATGAACTCTAATGGACGCTTTGGGTCATTTAAATGCAATGCAATTTAAATTAAATGAACTCTAATGGACGCTTTAGGTCATTTAAATGCAATGCTAGAATTTTGGTGCCGAATTTAACAAAAAAAGCAAATTCTTGTGCCTAAAATCTATCATTTAAGGTTCTTCAGTGAACAATTAATTTTTTTTAAGATGAAAGTACATGTATATTACATAGAGGAGCGAAAGATTTTTAGACATACTAAGGTGGGATATGGCACCTAAAAGTTTGGGAAACACTGAGTTAGTTTATATTAGACTAGCAATCGCCAGTAGCTCCACCCGCGTGGAAAGATTATAACCGTAATATAGTATTTTGATAACCATAAAAATGGATAAAGTGGGTTAACCTTAAAAGTTAGACATGCTATCACGGACTTTTATTTAGAACTTTTAGAGGGGAAAAATTATAGAATTCATGATTTTCGAATAACTATCACCGTTTAATCAGCGCAAGCAAGGAAAGCTTTAAATTATGCCGTTTTCCGACTATTTTTTATTTCTGCTCCTCTCCTATTCATCTTAGCGTGACGTTATATGAATCTAGAATACAAAAGTAGTGATAATAATATTTTGCTGTAATCGCGGATTATAGGAAAATATCATCATTAAATAAATAAAATAAAATAAAATAAAATCAAAATATCTTTCCATTTATTATCCTTATTTATATTTCTTATAAATTGGAGCTCCTACTTCGATATATGACATTACGGATCTCTAGTTTTTGTCCAAACGATATATGGCAGTGATTTGTAAGCTATCTACTGTCATAAAAATGTCTGAGTGATCGTCTGTTCGATTTATTGATGTTATGGCCTATAGATATAAAAATATTACCCTTTTTACTGTTAAGTGCACAATGTAAGAATGTTTAGTTTATTTATGTTATAACAAATGCGTAACGAATGGATAGTTTATTTTATTTAACTTGATAACATTGTATATTATATGTATACTTTGCAGAACTTATATATTTTTCTTACACCTCTCATCTAAATATTTACTGTCTGGAATTGAAATTTAAAAATTATAAATTAACATGAAAAGTTATTTTTAAATTATTTATATTACGTATGAATATTATGAAATCTTTTAAGTAATAAATAATATTAAGTACATGTTTAAGCTTCGCAAACACTTTATTTAATCGATACAAACCAATGAAAAACTAATTATTACATAAACATTTAAATATAGTCTAATTAACAAATACGAAACAAAAATGTTACAAAGGTGTACCTAACAATGAAAATTTTGTGAGGTTAAAAATATAATAAACAATAGACTGTCGCTTACTTACTTTAAGGAACTATAATATACATTTTATAAGGTGGAAAACCTTATAAAATGTATATTATATTTAATAATTTATTATGACTATTGCTTACCAATTTACTTTTATCTTTTTAAATAAAAAAAATTGAACTTTACTAAACTCAGGATATTCCCTTACTGTTCGGGGACGCTAGAAAAATTAAAAATACCTTCATGCTCATTAATCAGCGGATTAGATACTCGTATTATTTACGAGCAAAGCTAAAACGTATGGAATTTAATTTCATTAGGGGACTTTAGTGGCACCATGTTGACACCCGCTGCGCCGGATCGGGCAAGCCAACGCCGCGACCCGACGTAATTCATCCGCTGTCAGGCGTCAACCAATCGCGGGCGGGCTCCGGACGCGATCCAAGTTTAAAATGGTAGAGATAATTCCATTGTATATTATTTTGGACAGGTCGTTATTTTGACTTTTTATCGGTCTCCGCTTTCAATATTTCCTCGGGATCGATGACCGCCTCTTTTGCATCCTTTAAGGACCCATATATTTCATTATTTTTTGGTTTTTTATCGTTGTAACTATATCCAACTAATCGTATATATTAGGCTGCTAATTAAGAAATAGTGAAAATATATCTATTTTTTTGTTTATGTGTAAATACTTAAAGAACGCCAAATATTAACTCTTTGTTCAAAGCATAGCATTTACTCATCTGTTTTATAAATATTTTTGCAAACATTTTTTTATTTTATTTACATATAAATAGCCATGAGTATAGCCGGTTTCTATACATTAAGGTATGTACTTAATTACATAAGACTATTCGTCATATATTTTGAATTAAAGGTCATTGAGGAAACCTCTAAATCCCATGAATTTTCCTTCAAAACAAAATTTTCCTTTGTGGAGCAACCTGAAGATTTAACATTGCCATCATTTTCTCTTAGAAGGTAGGAGGTGATTCTTCAGCTTTGGGGTAGGAAAAAGGAACTCCAATTAACATAAAAGAATTTAAATCCTAGAATAGAAAAGAAGCGATATCTGTGCTCGTTGAAGAGAGTTTCGACCAGAGATCAATAAAAACATATCTTTTGTGTTCACAGTATATTATCAAGTGTATTAAAGGACTTAAAGATTGCCATTCTATATATTTCTCCCGGGCAAAGTCAACTACTAAAAACTTCCATAAAACAACAATTTCAAACGGGCCATTTCGCAGGAAAAACAGCATCCCAAGTGGGGTATATAGGGAGGGCGCAGGAGGGGGAGTGCCCAAAGAAGCCCGGTGCTTTATGCCGCGGAATTACGACTGAGACATTTCAAACAATAACTCTCCCCATAAATACGGACCCGATTTCTTCACGCGTCATAGCCCCGATTTTACTTTACTCTGCCATATTTATTTTCATTTCGTTGACAAAGCACATTTACTTATAATATCAAGTCTTCTCATTGCAGGAGCGTAAAGAACATCGGAATCAAAAGTTTATTTATAAGATTTCAAACAACTTAATTAACTCAAGTGCCAATTAATTTTGCCAGAAACATTTTGTTTTACTGGAAGAGCTTGTAATTGCATCAACGATTGCATGAAATCTGATTAACAATGGATTCTATACATTTTGAATACATACGTCATCCTCCTGCCCTTATCCCACTCTGATTGGGGTGGACACTACATTTTATAAACATGTTGCCACATGATTTGGCTACATATTTCACGACCAGCCTGCCTGATATCAAATTACCTTATTCGTATTTTACAACTCCTCGGGAAGAAAGAGTGTGGTCTATTCTACTCAATCGGATACAACACGGCGGGTCAACTTACCTTAGTCGCCCTTTACGAACCTCAGTAAGAAAGGAGGCTGGTCTATTTTAATCAGCCGAATACCACAAGGTGGGTAGGTACAACTTACCTTAGTCGCCTTTTACGAGCCCTCGGTAAGAAGTAAGGAGTGTCTATCCAACACAGCCGGATAGTACCCCGCTTACTTATTGAATACTTATATTAGAATTTGATGTAGCGTAAATAAAGTTGTAGTAACTCCGTGTGGTATCCGGCGGAATAGAATAGTACCACCCTCATTTCTTACCGAGGTGTCATAAAATATGACTAAGATAAGTTGACGTCAGGCAGGCGGCCGGTCGTAAAATACGTAGCCAAATCATGTGACAACATGTTTAAAACATGTTGTGCCGACCCCACTTAGAGTGGGATAAGGGCAGGAAGATAATGATGTAAGTAAAGTTGTAGTAAAAATTAGTTGTACTTTGTACGTATCTAAAACCTGGGCCGCGTTCGGGTCTCTAATCTAGAAATGTAATAAAAGTCCCCGTAATAAAAGTGCGCATTTTCACGTAGACCGTAAAAATATGATAACGTTCACGTAGCGAGTACATTACTTTGGTAGGTACATGCCGTCGTAGATAACTTTGAAATCAGGTTGAGCGTAATTCACTGACGCTTCGTCCCAGCTTTCCTTGATAAATTTATTTTTTATGCTACTCTATTAATCTATAAACGCCGTGTGGTATCCGGTTGAATAGAATAGTACCACCCTCTTTTCTTACCGAGATGTCGTAAGAGGCGTCTAAGGTAAGTCGACCCGCCGTGTGGTATCCGGCTGAGTAGAAAAGACCACCCTCATGTCTTACCAAGGTGTCGTAAAAGGCGACTAAGGTAAATGACCCACCGTGTGGTATCCGGTTAAATATAATAGACCACCCTCTTTCTTATCGAGGTATCGTAAAATACGACTAAGATAAATTGACGTTAGGCAGGCGGCCGGTCGTAAAATACTTAGCCAAATCATGTGACAGCATGTTTATAACATGTTGTGCCGACCCCACTTAGAGTGGGATAAGGACAGGAAGATGATGACTGTTGTACCCGTTTTTCGCTATAAAAAGCGAGTAAAAACTCAAACATGTTATTTTATATTAATGAATTTGTTTTTATTTACTGATAATTTAATTTATTGGATATCTCTGTATGCATATCAGTAGATATGTGTTTAAATAATGAAACCCTAATGGCGTTTCTTTTCTCATAGACTCTTTTTTTATCTTAGAATATATAAATAACTAAATATATAACGTCATTACACACACGGCTATCCGTCCTAAAGGTAACTTAATACCTGTTTCATGGGCGGCAGACAACTGGTAAATATATATGTACATATATAAAATTAAATACTCCGAGTTACTCAGATTCGAAGAACCGCAAATAGTTTTTAGTAAATCTTGGCCCGCGGCGGGAATCGAATGCACGACCCGCAGAGCTAAAGACAGGCCAACGGGCCAATCATGAAGGAATAAAGTCACTTTGTAACTTATAATAAAATTAAGTAAACAATATTTGCAATAATTTGAACTGCTTATAAACAAAAGTATACTAGTGTTGAAGGTGTTATTTTCCTGACCCCGCAAATAATAGATATTTAAATTAATTTTCTATTTTTTTTTAATTTTGGATATTACTGTGTTTGTCGTACGAACATATTGACAATCATACGAATCTTTTATAATTAAGTTAATTTCATATTCCATTTAGGAATAGGTAGTGTTGAAACGTTTTTATCTAAAAGTATATTTTACTTTCTTAAAGATTTATAATATTTATAATTAGGCTTTGCTGTATAAGAAATAAAAGTTCTTGGAATATAATATAACAATACAAAATTGTTATCAACAATGCTTACTTAATTGGTAATATAAAATTTATTTCATTTCAGATTTGGTTGAGGATATATTATAATCAAAGAAAGACGCAGCTATATTTTTTGAAAATGGGAATTAAAAATGGTTCATTTGATATAATGAAATTGAGTTAACAATCTTACGTTAATTGGAATGCACTATCATGAAAAATCCAGGTAAATAATTCAAAAAATATTTTGGCTAACATTGCCAATATATATGTGGCTTGAATTAGAAAAGGCACTTCAGTTTCAGGCCTAAAGACTTCACATTTGCAAGGCATTATCCCCACTCGGCACTGTATCCCTTACCGCAGGCGCCTAGAACCCCTCCATAAAGGTGGATTAATACAGCCGAAAGCCCAACTTACTTAATAAATATAAAAGCCTTCTCCGCCCGCGCTCGTAAACCTCCCACTGTGTTCCACCAAGATTACTTATATCGCGACCAGCAAAATATAACCCACGTTTTCATTACGGCGGCCAATTTCGATAGGAACACGATGAAAGTTTGAGGTCACGATAAACTGGTTTGCCATTATCAGCTCTATGTAGATTGCGACGCTCGCCTGCCTTGCTTTCTCCCAGATAAGGTTTTACGGCCGCTTGGAAGAAAGGATAATGTCCCTTTTTGACGTAAAGATGAAATTGTACGCGATCTGGTTTGTCGGTACGTTAGATAACAGTTCATTTTATATCTTGCTTGATGTCGGTACTAGTTAATAATTTTATGATTCATAGTTACAAAAATTGCTGAAACGGCATCCTCCTGCCCTTAACCCGCTCTAATACATGTTATAAACAAGGTCTCACATGATTTGGCTTCGTAATTTAAGACCGGCCGTCAACTTACCTTAGTCATATTTTACGGTAAGAATAAGGGTGGTCTATTCTTCTCAACCGGATTCCACACGGTGTTTCAACTTACCTTAGTCGCCTTTTACGATATCTCGGTAAGGAAGGAGGATGTTCTATTCTACTCAGCCGGATACCACACGGCGGTTCAACTTACCGTAGTAGCCTCTTACGACACCTCGGTGAGAAATAAGGGTGGTCTATTCTACTCAGCCGGATATCACACGGCTATGCTGACATAGCAAGTATAATTTTTTATAGTGGAATTATTTAGTTAGTAGTTAGTTATCAATTTTATTATAATCATAATCATAAAATAACAATTTGTGTGATAAAATGTGTCATCCGCTAATGAGAGGATGGTCAAAAAAAGTCCAAACTATTATAAACTGTCGGAACTGAAATTATGGTCCTTAATAACGAAACTAATTCCTTCGACTCATCTCAAGCTAAGCTAGTATTCTAATATGTTACAGTATATTAATGATATTCCTTAATATTTATTTCTGTCCCGTAACATTTAGTAAATTGCTTACAAAAGACTATACCTACTTTTACTTACTATTGGAAATATTCTTTATTGAATGTCTGTAATATAACAGATATAGGTACAATTCACGTGTTCGCTCCAAAGCATGATACACGAAAGAAACAAAGTTGCAATAATTTATGGCGGGTCGGTTTATGGGTACGGGCCGACTCAACATATAGCACCCATCTCGTTTCAGTAAGTATCCTTGGTGAAATAAAGAAGGAATGTTTTCTAGTTATAATTTTGTTATTGTATTTAGAACATTATAACTACAATAACATTTTTCTTCTTGTAGTAAAAACAATTGACTACCATTACCAAACAAACTCATTAACATACAAGTATATACTATTTATATTTAGTGTTATGCTTAGTTAATACTAGTTTTAACCCGCGACTTCGTTCGCGTGATGTGTTGTCGCATAATAAGTTGATAATAGATAGCGCTTTTTAGTGTTATCCTATTCCTGTAGAATTAACGGGATTTTTATAGCATATATGTTATTCCAATGTATTGGAAAATTGACAAAATTATTCCTTAATTTTGTCAAATTTCATCGATAATGGTTTAGCGGATTCGCCGTGAAAGAGTAACACACATCCATACTCACAAACTTTCGCATTTATATATATTTGCAAGTCAGTTATAATGAAATGAAAACATTTGAACTAGCATGTTAGACCTGTCATATTAATTCACACTATTCCTTCACTAATAGAACGCTAAAGTGCAAACGCACATAATTGAGTGACCCGATTAATAATTGTGTCGCTAGACCTTGGAAACACACTGTGGGAACACAAAGCTTTAGTAAAACCCCCACTAGGTGGAAAACAAAAAAAGATCTCAGGGACTCGATAGCTCTTAGCGACAAGATCGTATGGCCTAAGAAATTCCTTGAATACAGCTGTGTCGAAGATGTACCTGAAACAATTGAAAAATAAAAATTACAAGAATGTTTTCCCTCGCCGTAACATAGCTATATAGCTTTCATTTTCTTCATTCATTTATATCTATAAAATACCTAAACTCCAACCATACCTACACCTGCATAGTAGGTAGTAGTACTAGGTCTTACTCTAACTCTAAATTTAGTTACATTTGCCTGGCCTGTTGGCGTAGGTAACAAGCCTACCTTTAGTACGGCAGGTAACAATAATTATGCCCTCAGTTTCGGGGGTGACGTATTCAATTCCCACCGAGAGCGAAACATTTCTTCAAATTTTTTTTTGGTTTTTCGAGTCTGGATGTTTTTAAGTATTTATTTAAAAATATAGGTAGGTATATGTATCCATGTGATATCCGGCTGAGTACAATTCTCACCGAGGTGTCGCAAAAGGCGACTAAGGTTGTCTTCCCGCCCTATGGTATCCAGTTAAGTAAAATTGACAACCCTTTTTCTTGCCGAGGTGTCGTAAAACAGGACTAAATTAAGTTGACGTCAGATAAGCAGCCGGTCGCAAAATACGTAGCCAAATCATGTGACAACATGTTTATAACACGTTGTGCCAACCCCACTTATATTGGGATCAGGGCAGAAGTATGATGGTGGTATTAAGTTTACTCTTACACAAGTATTAAGTTACTTACTTTGTGGATGTATGACCGTGTGTGTAAAGTGTTATTGTGTGTATATTTATGTTTAACGATATAAAATAATAATTATTTAGAACTTGCAAAAAGTTGCCCCATATCTCACATTATAGTAACCATCAAAATACCTGAGTTTGCTGAAAGTTAATGTGCTTATTATGCGCACACAGCACCGGCTTATTTCAATTAATAAAACTCTTTACGCCATTGAAAGCAACTAAGTAGTAGTAGGGAAATCACCATAAAAATAACACTTAATTTTAGTTCGCAATTACGAGGCCGTTAAAGGGCGGCTGCTTCTCGACAGAGCTATTACATTACCTCCACACTTACCATGCTATAAGTACTTACGTATTGTCTACTTAATATACCTTCGCGTATAAACAAACGTTTTGGATCCGTTTGTTTGTTTTATCAAAATATAAATCTATAATGATTTATAGAAGCAGCTGTTACTTTGCAGAATTCCATAGTACATAAATACCAATAGTATTTTTATCCGCGTTTGTTAAAATAATCGTTGTAATGCTAAGTGTCATTATCATCCTCTTGCTCTTACCCCACTCTAAGTGGGGTCGGCAACATGTTACAAACATGTTGTCATATGATTTGGCTACGTATTTTACGACCGGCCGCCTGCCTGACGTCAACTTACCTTAGTCGTATTTTACGACTACTCGGTAAGAAAGAGGGTGGTCTATTTTACTCAACCGAATACCACACGGCGGGTCGACTTACCTTAGTCGCCTTTTATGACACCTCGGTAAGAAATGAGGGTGATACTATTCTATACAGCCGGATACCACACGGCGTATGTAATGCTAAGTGTATCAAGCAGGCAACAGTCATATATCTTTAACATGTAGGACAAGTCACCACACGTATCACAAACCCCCGCCACTAGCAACACTCCACAAACACTACACACACTCATTACCACAATCTCTACTATCGTTTTCGCGATTTTGTCGTGGAGTCTATCTCTTGATGATGCCACAGTTGCGAGGTGAAACGATTGTTGAGTTTGCGATGGTGAACGTGTGTAGTGCTTGTGTATTGTGGTGGCGGTGGTGGAGGTTTGTGCATATGTTTTTATTAATCCTGCATGAATCAACTATCAGGTATAAAAACGGATTGTCCATTTTGACTGGCCCGTTGGAGCGGTGGGTAGTGACCCTGCCTTCAGCTCCACGGGTCGCGGGTTCGATTCCCGCCGAGGGCAAACATTTTCTATAAATGAATTTGTTGGTCTTTGAGCCTGGGTGTATATTTGTATTTAAGTATGTATTTAAAAATATATAAGTATATATTCACCAGTTGTCTGTCTACTATAACACAAGTATTAAGTTACTTACTTTGGGGACGGACGACCGTGTGTGTAAGTGTCCCATATATTTATTTATTTATTTATTCTACATTTAGCATTATATATATTTTCTATTTTACTTCATCGCGGATTATAGCAAAATAATTTTATTATTACTTTTGCATTAAGTATATCTTTCAAATGATTTAGTGTTACAGCAGATAGGTTACTGTTATATCTTACATTTAAAATAGGTATATTTTCTCCTTATACACTATACAGATTATTTCGAAACATTACTATGTATACCTATAATATAAGTAACGAAAGACTATTTCAAAACTGTATAATTATTTAAATATAATAGAGAGGTGTCGTAAAATACGACTAAGGTAAGTTGATGACAGGCCGCCTGCCTATCATCAACTCGTAAAATACGTAGCCAAATCATATGACAATATGTTTATAGCATATTGTGTCTAAAAGAACACAAGAACAAAGTGTCTCACATAGCAAGAAAGACTAAGATAAGTCACTGGACCTATTCTTAGATATAAGTTAATTTATAAGTTTAGGTAATCTTTAAGTTGCTTATTAGCCTCTTGGCTAGATCGCAATATCAATAAAGTACTTCCTTTTGGTTGTTCTTTATAATAGCAAAAAAAAAAAAAATATTGTGTCGACCACTAATAAGTCCCCCTAAAAAGTCGCTTTTAGTTTGTTTTCCATCTCTATGATGCGTTAATTGTCTCTTTCTCTGTGACAAATACGGGATATTTCAATAGTTTTGTATAACGCGCCCGTGCACTTAGCCGACGGCGTCGTAAACCGCTGCAAAACGAAAAAGAACTAACACAATTCCTTTTCTAGCAAAGGCGCTTAGGTTTAAAGTGCTATATATAGGCTGATGTGATGGCCTAGCGGTGCGACCGTGTGAATCTCTAGAGACGATCATGGGTTCAAACCCGGGCAGACACCAATGAGTTTTTCTCTTAAAACTTATGTGTCTAATTGATAATTGCAATTTATCACACGCTTTTCGGTGATGGAAAACATCGTGAGGAAACCTGTATATCTCTAGAGAATCCTAGGGATATGTGTAACATACCAATCCGCATTGGAGCAACGTGGTAGGTCTTAGTTCCAACCCTTCTCTCCAAAAATGGGGAGAGGAGGCCTATGCCCAGCAGTGGGATAGTAACAGACCGTTACTTACTTACTTTTTTTATATAGGCTGAATATATTCATATAGGTATAAGTACAACATAATGTATAAACTACTTACGAAATATTTATGTCCAATAGATATACGATTTAAATATTTCCACCGTGTACTATCCGGCTGAGTAGAATAGACCACCCTCATTTCTTACCGAGGTGTCATAAAAGGCGACAAAAGTAAGTTGATCCACCGTGTGGTATCCGGTTAAGATAAGATTATTAATAAACCACCATCTTTCTTACCGAGGGGTCGAAAAATACGACTAAGGTAAGTTGACGCCACGCAGGCGGCCGGTTTTAAAATACGTAGCCACATCATGTGACATGTTTATAACATGTCGTGCCGACCCACTTAGAGTGGGATAAGAGCAGGAGGATGATACAATTTAAATATTTATTTATTATATTAAAGTTGTTATATTAGTTTTTAGGATATAAGACAGATATGGGAGATATAGAAAGTTATTTAGTTTTTTAATCATGTCTGCCACAACCTCAATCTAACAATGAATTTTCCAAATTATCCTACCATAATATGTTCAACTAAAGATTTGAAACCAGATATATTAAAATTTTTGTCAAAATACTGAATTATACAATACACTTGTATTATATTATTCCTACATGAGACAGTATCAACGGTTTAAATGAGCTTAAAATGTACTAACTAATGTAATAAAGTACAGTACCATCTTAGTACAATTTTATAACTATTCGTTTCATGGTGGCCCGCATAGACCAAAGTTGATAGTATAATTATTTTAGTACTCGTTACCCCCTGCAAACAATGCTCTAATACTTACAAGAGTAATTAACCGCACGTGTCATTTCAATAAACATTAATCCGCCTTATTTAAAATAACAGACTAACGAACACTCTTATATAACAAAGTCATTGAATAGTTTCAAATAGTAAATAATTATATGGGACACTTACACACACGTTCGTCCATCCCCAAAGTAACTTAATTCTTGTGTTATGATAGACAGAGAACTGGTGAATAAATACACATATCATTTTTAAATACTTATTAAATACAAATATACACCCAGTTACATATAAATGATATCATTAAAAATATTTGCTTGTTTTAACTTTTAACAATTAACCTGAAAAAAAGAAAAACGAAAATGTGCTAGTCGGTCAAAGATTGCATTTTGTTTTTATAAATCAATACATAGGATATTTTAACATTATACCTACGTACCATATTGTAAAAAGATAAAATTAATCGATACTAAAACTTGCAAATGACTGACGTCTTAGTTCACACGACCCATTCGATTTTTAGAAATTGCACTAAGTATAGTTTTACGACCGGCCGGCTGCCAGACGTCAACTTACCTTAATCACTTTTTACGACACCTCGGTAAGATATGAGGGTGTTCTATTCTACTAAGCCGGATACCACACGGCAGATTCAAACTGAAAATTACGTTACATTTAAATATTTTGATTTACATTTTAAGAAAGCTATCAGTTTAATTACTGAATTTTACAAAAAGATATCCTTGTCAATAGACTGTATATAGTACTGTGTATAGTAGTACCTAATAGGTATATGAAAATGTCAAATATATATAGCTCAAAAAATTAAATTACCAACGACCCGCTGGAAGCAATAAATTCCGGTATATATTAGTGCGTCATACGCCTAATGCGATCGAATGACGAAAAGTAACGGCCTTGATAACGAGAGCAATAAACCGAGTCGCGGGGAATTTCACTTGAGTGCTTTCTGGTTTTGGGGTGCCAGGATTTGATAAGGAATATGGAATGTGGATTAGACATAACTCAAGTTTCAGTAAATATCTATTGTTAGCGTTCCATGTGAGAACGAGATAAACTTGTGCGGTAGCGATGTGAAAAAACAATCGATTTTTAATAATCGATTTGGTACTTTTTTTATCAAAAATAGATTTTTTAATAATCGATTATATTAGGTATCAATTTTTCTTTTTTTACTCTTTTTCTTGTTTTTTAAGATTAGATATGCATTGTTGGATGAAACCAATTTAGCCAAACTACACATTTTAATCCAATTTCACAAGCAGCGCATCTGATATTATTTCTTCACATCATCTTTCTTCTGCCCTTATCCCAGTCCAAGTGGGGTCGGCACAATATATTATAAACATGTTGACACATGATTTGGCTACGTATTTTACTACCGGCCGCCTGCCTGACCTATCTTTATCGTTTTTTACAAAACCTCGGTAAGAAATGAGGGTGGTCTATTCTACTCAACCGGATACAACACGGCACGTATCATTATTTATACATATTATAAAAAAAGTCACGATCGATGTGATCGATTTTCTCAACATTTTTTCAAATACATTTTTGTACGGTTTTTACTCAAAGATCCTTTATTTATATTTGTCCTTATTTAACCATTCTACCATTATATATAAAAAATATATGGGACACTTGCATACACGGTCGTCCGTCCCCAAAGTAAGTACTTAATACATGTGTTATGGTAGACAGACAGCTGGTGAATATATACTTACATAATGTTTACATAAATACTTAAATACAAATATACACCCAGACTCGAAGACCAACAAATTCAATTACAGAAAATGTTAGCCCTCGGCGGGAATCAAACCCGCGACCCGCGGAGCTGAGAACAGGTTCACTACCCACTGCGCCATCGGGCCAGTGGATTGAAGATAGTATCACGGATTGTAAAATAACAAAATAATACGCGCGAAAAGTTGAAAGACATTAAGTCACCCTCAATCCTAGTAAAGAAATTAGTAACAATAGTACAAAAAGTTATTATTTACATTTCTTATGTAAGATTAATTTTATTCTCACATTAATGGCTACAGGAAGCTAATTAGTGAAACCATATAATCATTAAAATACCTCAACGCTAACAACCTATTTAAGTTCATTATTCATAAAGAATTTTCATGCCATTCGTGTTCAGAAATTTTTGTAAAGCATGAATAATAGAAATGATGAATAAGTTTATAAGTTGAAAGCTTTGTTAAAGAGTATAGGTGTTACATATTATATCAAACTATTAGTATCTTAAGTCTGTGTTAAATGCGGGTGCAACGGCGTGTGTTAGCGGCCAGTGGTAACTATCTTGAAACTATATTCAGTTACAGTAAGATTTGAGGTGATTGATTGTTTAAAGTTTAAAATACAGAATCCAATAAAAAAAAATGAAAAGAGAAATGAATAAATAATATGGCAGGTGGGGGGGCTCGATCCTAGATATTTTCACCTCTCTAGACCGCCCGTTCCTCAAATCAGCTACCATGACTTGACGTTTGATAGCGAAAAATTGTGATTGTATTCAACGTAAATTTCCAAAAAACTTAACTTTCTACTTCCTTATTTAGGTATACCAAAATTTTTTTTAGCTTTTTTCTTATTTATATAAGAATTTAACCCGCTTATTTAATTATTACCTTAGCTTTAATTACTTAATATCAAATTTTAAAAACTCAAAAGGCCTTACATGTTAACTTAGTAAATTCAGATTTTTTTATATTAATGTATTAATTTTCTTTTCAGGATTTGTCTACAAGAAACGATCGCTGCGACGATTGAAGACTTAAAATAATGGTTAATTTCCAATTCAAACAATCGCCTAAGCGACCCTTATCGTTTGCAAAGTTTATACTGTTTTTGTTTTCACTGTCACTCTTTCTAAGAATTGCAGTGTTTATCTCGCTCGTGTATTTTAGAGGGAACGAGATGAAGTATGGCGGATGTTGGGCGAGGGAAGTCAAGGTGGGGACAGGATGTAAGAAGGGAGGGTGCTTGTTCAACTGAAATGAGACGATTTTGAGGGTAAATTTCGGAGGGGAACAATCAATATCCGTCCAACTGTACCAAAAGCTCGCTTGAGGGAGAATAAGGTATAATCAAAATAACAAACACAACGTATAAATAATCTTTGTTTCTGATATGTACTGAAATTAACTGAAATAATAAAACAATAAAAAGAAATGTATAATAGTATTCATCAATACAACGAAATAAAAATATTAAAAATAAAACTTGAATTATTCTTATCCCTTACAAGTATATTTATTTGAAACCCAAATTAAAAAGGCGAAATTGATTTTTTATGACAATGTTATGTCATACATAACCAACAATTTAAAGTAATTATTGTATTATAAAATAATACTAGGTCAAAGTATTAAAATGTATGTCATTTTCTCTTAACTGAATAAGCGAACTTAGTTCATAGTGATATTAAAATAAAATTTCATAATTATTTTATTTAAGAGCAAACGTTTCATGTAGCTAATTTAACTACTTACCTGAAACGTTTGCTCTCATTTCTTGTATTTCCTAAATAGATAGATATAGATATTATCTTACCACAGAATTATAATAGTAAAATTTAAAAATCCCAATACAGAGTATGCGATACAATCATAGAGTTACGCTTAGAGTAGAGGCAGGTCCATAAGAGGGAAGAAACTCGTATGCTTCATCTTTGTCTAATCACACATAAAAAAGAGAGACAGATATATAACCCTCATCCACTTCCTCTTTATTTCTTTTTAGGTATAATATGTCACATTTTAGGCTGACGCTAGCTAGCTGGCTTATGAAACTTGCTAAGAGTTAGCTTTTACGCTAGGTAAAAGAACTCTATGAATACAATAAGGCGGCGTTATCGCTAACTAGCGATCTCTTTTAGGCAACCTTTTCGACTAGAGAGCTTAAATACTTATTTGTTTTCTTTTATAAAATTTGCATTAAAATTAAAACTAAATCCTCCCTGTAGTTACTGTACCAAGTGTATGGTTGGTTTGTTTCGATAAAAGCGTATATAGGCATATAAATTAAACGCCATATATTTTGATAATCAGTGGTGTTTCAACGCGTCGAGAAAACAAAGCATTGTGCCGACGTGGTTATATCTTTACCTTATAAATTCATCTAGGACTTTGGGGCGACCCTCTAAATAAATCACAACAGTTTGGTAAGTAATTTAAGTTTCTGGTATGCTGTTGACTTACCTTGCTCGGCCACACAAAATTGACTGTAATGAAGTAGGGTCAGTTGGCTAGGGGAGAATATACTGAGGGGTCTAAGAAAATAAATATTAAATGAAATCTCCGCTAAACATGTAAATAAAATATAAAATGAGGTGTTTCATTAAAGAATTTCATATTTCAAAAATGAGTAATAATTGGGTAATGATAGTACCTAAATAATATTATGCGTTAAAAAATTTTTCGTGGAGAAAAATTTGTCTTGGACTATCTTCTGATTATGCGCTTACAATGCGAAAATATGTTTAATATTGTCTGAGCGAATATGTGCAGTGCTAGGGTAATGTGATAGTGGAAGCAGTCTCTCTTTACATTCAGCATAACTTAAATATAATCGTGTATTATACAACTATAATTTTGTCATTACTTATATAAATAGATAGTAAATAAGTATGCCTGTTATATTTTTGGAAATTTTGCTTGCTTTCTTTTAACTCCTGAATACAGGCTCTCTTCCTGCTTCGGATGTCAATAATTTTTTCGAACGGACAAAGGGTTCAATGCTATTTTTGTTAAATGAATTTGTACAGCTGGAGAATAATGGGTGCTTTATGCTGGCACAAAAACTTATACAGAGAAAGTTGCAAGCAGAAGATAGTTTAAATTATATATAGAATGTCGCTGAAATTAATTAAAATGTAATATTATTATTTAATACTAAATACAAACGAGTTCAGTCAAAAAAGGATGAAAAACAAGACAAAAAAGCGGAATAATGGATATATTATATGGGAATAGTGCTATTCAGCGTCATCTATCATATTTTTACTGAACTTGTTCGTGAACATCAACACGTAGTTAACGTAACGTCAAATAGTTACTACTAACGCCATCTATGATTAAAGGCGTGTACTTCTTGGTTCTTCTACAAAAAGAAGGTTCTTGGCTTACAAAGCTTAATTAAAATTAATCTACAATGTACCTACATACTGGTGTACATATAGAAATAATTTCGATACTGAATTCCTTTACGTATTACTAATTACAATGGATATAAAACATAAAACTAGCAATACGCGTGATGAAAATTTAAATTTAAAATTATTTAATGAAAGACAAAATAAACGTAACAAAGTGACAACGGATTTGTTCTGCAAGGCAGTCTTTATTTTGAGCCATGGTAATTAAATTGTATTTTTTCCATCTTCATTACCTATATAAAAGTTTTATGTGCCATATCTTACACTCTATATAACTACTCATTTTTGTACCGACATTACAAATGGTAACCTTTAATCAAGAGTCCTTGTTTGTTTTTTGTCCCAGTACCTTTGGTTACCTACGCCATTGCATCGCACGGTCTCACCTTGCGACTTGCTAGGTTATCATAGCTTATAGCTTAGTTATATAATTAACTAGCGGCCTACCCTGCTTCGCACGGGTATAAAATATATGCCTATGTCACTCAGTGAAAAAAATTATTAAAATCGATCCAGTAGTTTATATTTATTCATTACTGCCCGTGGCCCGCACGCGTTAAATTTGTAGAAAAACAATTCCCCTCTCCCTATACCAAGAAGATTTCCTGCTATATCTAACATCAAAGTAATTATTAATTATAAAGAAAAAAAAGTAATTATTTACGACATCACATTAGAAACATTACAGTATTTCTCTACTCCATATTGAATGTTATTATACATTCCTCTTGAATCACTCTATCTATTAAAAAAACCGCATCAAAATCTGTTGCGTAGTTTTAAAGATTTAAGCAGTCATAGGGATATAGGGACAAACAAAGAATGTGACTTTGTTTTATACTATGTAGTGATAATCCCTATAGCATGATTCAGTATTCACGCGCGATGACTTATTATTAGCGTATTTCATGTATAACTTTGGTGTTTCTATACCGATTTCAATGATTCTTTTTTTATACAATGGTTAATACTATTCACTTTTTTATTTAGGGATGACTGAGAGTGTTATAAACGTAGGAGTAGACAAATATAACCAAAAAGCTTCGAACTGCTAAGCTATCGGGAGTTACATGTCTTATTGTGAGTCAACCATAAAAGATAGACATATGCTGTCGTGGGATATTTTTTATATAATTTTAAGGAAAACATTTCCGTCATACATGATTTCTGTGTAGCTTTAACCATCAAGGTTGCACACGCGACGGAAGCTTAAAAAATGGAGTAGCTTCTCCCGTTTTCCCGACATTTCCCTTCACTGCTCTGCTCCTATTGATTGTAGCGTGATGAAATGTATACTATAACCAGCTCAGGAGTATGAAAAAAAATTGTACCAAGTTTCGTTAAAATCCGTCAAGTAGTTTTTGTTTCTATAACGGTTATACAGACAGACAGACAGACAAAATTTTTACTGATTGCATTTTTGGCATCAGTATCGATCCCCAATCACCCCCTGATAGTTATTTTGGAAATATATTCCAGTTACAGAATTGACCTCTCTACAGATTTATTATAAGTATAGAAGATGAGAGATAAAGGAGCAATCTCACTAAGTGGAATGCTTAGGTTTTGTAGACCATCCATATGTGGACAGACGACTTCAAAAGGGACGCAGAGAGCTGCTAGATCCAAGCCTCACGAGATCCTTTGGCGGGGAAATTTCTTTAAGATATTACCTATTTCTAACAGTGGATGTCCATTAGGTAAAGAAAAGAAAAAAAGAATCGTTGAAAGAAGGGCGTTCTAAAATCGGTACAATTTACGTTTTTATAACATTAAATAGACTACAGCTTCGTATATTCAAATTCAAATTCAAAATATTCTTTATTCAAATAAACTTGTAAACAAGTGCTTTTGAATCGTCAACTCTACTGCTGGTTCGGAAAGCTGTTCCTACCGAGAAGAGCCAGCAAGAAACTCGGCGGTTGCTCTTTTAAAAATATAATTCTTAATACTATTTACATTATGTCGTTACTGTCTTGTACAGGTTCAAAGAGAGCTATATCCACACATTCTTATCTTCTAAATAATCTTCAAGAGTATAGTAGGCTTTCTGTATCAGCCTCTTTTTACTGTTTGCGGATGATACATCATTAATTTTTAAAGTAAATAGGCATGACAATAATATTGACGAAGTAAACAGGGGTTTATCGCAAGTAGCTCATTGGTTCAGGCTAAATAACTTGGTACTGAACTCGAATAAAACTAAATGTATTGAATTTGCATTACCTAATGCTGCAAAAACAGCAAATAGACTCTCTTTAAATAATGTACCACTAAAAACAGAAAATTCAACTGTATTTTTGGGAGTATCCTTGGATACAAAACTCCAATGGAGCACACACATAACAACTCTTGCAGGGAAACTGAGTTCAGCGGCCTACGCTGTTCGAAAGATAAGACAATTCACAGACGTCGAAACAGCAAAACTTGTTTATTTTGCCTACTTCCATAGCATTATGTCTTATGGAATATTGTTATGGGGTAAATGCGCGGATAGTGAAAAAATTTTTGTTTTACAAAAAAGAGCTGTACGTGGCATTTATAATTTAAGACCGCGTGATTCCCTGCGAGAGAAGTTTAAGGAAACAGGTATTCTTACATTTGCTTCACAGTATATTTTAAGCAATTTAATTTATGTACATAAAAATATAAAAAATTATAAAACGATAGGTGATGTATACAATAGACAAAGCAGGAACCGACATAAGCTTGCGGTTCCTGCTTTGCGCCTTGCAAAAGTGCGTAACTCGTTTGTGGGTTTTGGTATAAGATTCTATAATAAAATTCCGCAATCAATTTCAGCACTGCCATTACAGCAGTTTAAAAACACTGTTAAAAAGAGGCTGATACAGAAAGCCTACTATACTCTTGAGGATTATTTGGAAGATAAGAATGTGTGGATATAGCTCTCTTTGAACCTGTACAAGACAGTAACGACTTAATGTAAATAATATTAAGAATTATATTTTTTTTAAAAAGAGCAACCGCCGAGTTTCTTGCTGGCTCTTCTCGGTAGGAACAGCTTTCCGAACCAGCAGTAGAGTTGACGATTCAAAAGCACTTGTTTACAAGTTTATTTGAATAAAGAATATTTTGAATTTGAATTTGAATTTAACAGTGTTTTTAAACTGCTGCAATGGCAAAGCTGAAATTGATTGCGGAACTTTATTATAGAATCTTATACCAAAACCCACAAACGAATTACGTACTTTTACAAAGCAGGAGCCGCAAGCTTATGTCGGTTCCTGCTTTGTCTATTGTATACATTGTATAAAATTGAATTTTCTAGTTGCCGCAAGATATTTCCTGAAACTAAAATGTAACCTACCTACTTGCTAAGTACAACTCTGTTCATAGGTTTAGGTCCTAAAAGGCAATAATAAATAAATTCTTTGTTGTTAAACTCATACCTAAATTTTATAAAATATAACTTAAACTATAAATTCCATACTAAACACGCTTGTATCGTGGAATTCGTTCTATTATGTTACCACTTAATAGTTTTTATGTGGCGTTGCGGGTATGTTGAACACCTAAACATAGGATAAAATAGGCCAGACAAGGCAAGTTATTCGTCTTTTTTTTATCTTTCTTAATTAATTAACTAATACATATAAACACAAACTAATAAAAAGACAAAAATATCTTTAAATTTATAATGTTAGTAAGGATTTATATAAATTTGTGCTTACATTGGAACCCGAGCGATTTCTTGAATTTATGCTGAGCAAAAACTAATGGGTAACAACTGACCAAATAAGACTAATTATGAGAATTATAGTTAATTTATATACCTACAACATGCAAGTTATAGTACAGTACAGTTAGTTACAGTTTTAGTTATGGTGATCTTCGTACCGGGTATTTCTACTTCTTTAGTCCGCCCGTTCTCCACTGAACTATTACAACTTTACAAATGACAGCTTAAATGGTATTTTTTAAATTAAATATAATAAGATCAATTTTTCCCCCTACATGCTGAATTTCATGAAAAATAAATATCATATATACATATTTAAGAAAAAGTCATTGACATATTTAAGAAATGTTCTGAGCTGTTTATATTTCATATATCAAGCATTCATCTTTGCATCACGCAAAATAATACTGCGTTCCTAAACGTTATGTACTTATAACAAAATAGGTACATAAAATACATCACCGTAAACGTGTCAGACGTGCATTTTATAGTCGCCATAAATACATTCTACTGTGATTATCGAACGCATTGTTGTTAAATGCGTCCATTGATAATTTTGAATGGATAACCCAAAATAGGTAAACACGAACACTGCCAGGGGTGGACTCTAAAACAAGTTTAAACATTAATAATATCTATAAACGAAAATGTTGAACACTTACATTATTAACCTATTGAGATATTATATTATAAATTTAAAAAAATAAAATGTAGTAAAAAGACTATATATAGTGTATAGTTTCTAAATTTTAAATTTTTAAGACAAGACAGTCGTTCAGACTACTAATACTCGTAGCTAAAACAAGACAAACGAAGTGCTATCTAGTTATTCCATCGATCAGTCTCAATGGTCAAAATTGTTAATCTTTGCCTCTAAAAACCAGCAAAAATGGCGGCCTATAGTCTGTATTTGTTTCCAATAACAGACAGTTGACATGAAAATTTCACATGTATCAAAATGTTTAGTTAATACCGTCACATAAAAAAAGGAAAAAATAAATAAGAGGAAGAATTCTGCAGAAATTTGACGTTGCGAATTAAAACACCACAGCTTAACGTGAGGTGTTCCTCAACGTTAGATTTCAATGGCGACCATTATAATGACGATATGATATAGTCATAATTTATACACAAAATATTTGTGTTATCTTTTACAAAAGCTTTGCGATTGTTTCGTGGAGTCTATGTCCTAATGATGCTTCGATTACGGAACGACAGGTATGTTGAGAGTGTGATAATGAATGGGTGTAGTGCTAGTGTGGTGATGGTTGTTTATGATGCATGTGGTTCGAAATCGTAATACGTGGTTACGAATCCTGTTAGCATAAGCTATAAACATAGAGAAGGTACACTCATAGTAAAAAATATTATCATCATCTTCCTGCCCTTATCCCACTCTAAGCGGGGTCGGCACATGTTATAAACACGTTGTCACATGAATTGGCTACGTATTTTGCGACCGGCCGCCTGCCTGACATCAACTTACCTTAGTCGTATTTTACGACACCTCGGTAAGAAAGAGGGTGGTTTATTCTACTTAACCGGATACCACACAGTGGGTCAACTTATCTTAGTCGCCTTTTACGACACCTCGGTAAGAAATGAGGGTTGTCTATCCTACTCAGCCGGATACCACACGGCGGGTCGACTTACCTTAGTCGCCTTTTACGACACCTCGGTAAGAAAAGAGGGTGGTACTATTCTATTCAGTCGGATACCACATGGCGTAGTAAAAAAAATATATATCATTACTCTTATTTGAACTTAAAATATGTTATAAATAAGGTAATATAATAGAATACAACCCTGTCTCCAAAAGTCATGGTTGAAGGATTTAGGGCACAGGGTGTAACATTTGATTTTATTGAAGTTTACAAAGGGTTAAAGCCCGCCCGGCTACATTCATAAAAGAATTAGGTCAGTTAAGGCTTAGACACGGTGTTGAAGCGTGATTGTGCTAGTAAATTGCATACAAAACACGATGAAAATTAGTGCATTTATGAAACTACTTTGCAGTACATTTTTCTTTACGAGGTATGTTCGTACTTATATCCATTTTAATTGAATACCAGGAAGTAGCATAAAATAGTAGATTTAAGCTTTCGCGATTCATACTAATCATTATATAAACATACAAACTGATAGTTCGTGACCATGGTGGATGCAACTCTGCTGAAACGTCGAACCTTATACAAAAATAATTCAATTTTAACGTATGTTTATATGATAATTAGCATTAAACACAATTTGATAGATATAATTTGAACGGTAATGGAATTGTAAAATATTCAATTTTTATTTTAAACAATTATTTAACTATCTAAGAAATACGAGCCTTGGTCTTTAAACGTAGTTCTTAAACATAGGTTACAAATAGAACTTTTTACAAAATGTGCTCACTACTCATTAAATACTTTAAAAAAAGGTGTGTATAGTGTATAAAAAAGTAAACTGCCTGTTACTATTCTACTAATGGGCATAGGTCTCCTCTCTCCGTTTTTGGAGAGAAGGATTGGAGCTAAGACCTACCTCGCTGCTCCAATGCGGATTAGTAGGTTACACATACCTATAATTCCCCTAGAATTTTCTGGAGATATGCAAGTTTCCTTATGATGTTTTCGTCCACCGAAAATTTTTGTAGTAAGTGTGTAATAATTTTTAAAAAGTAATTAATACAATATTACAATTTTTTATTACGTAGGTATTTAAATTCAAAGGTACATTCTTGTCAAAAGCAGAATATACATATTTGAAAAAAAACTTACCTATATAAAACTAGTTTCGTCTTACTTCAGCCATATTAAACTTTCAATTTTAGGCAATATGGTACGCTCCATGTTTAAGAATATCCACCAATAGAAATTTGTTGCATCTATCAAACTGTCACCCGACCGAAAAAGCGACAGCGGCCATTTTGAATATCCGCGTAAAAGCACGTGTATGGCCCCTCGTTACAAAAGAAAGCTTGTGGCTGGCGAATCAGGGAGATTCTTTAACTTCGGCCATTACTATGGAGGCGGGAACAAACGTCAGCTTTTTGATCGATACAGGGTAAAACTTTCACCTTGATCCGTTGATGTTAATTTTCTCAACTTATTAAAATGGAGGTGTTTTTCAGCATTTAATTTTTAATATTTATAGATTGAAAAGAGATAAATTTACAAATGACTAGAACTTTGCATAACCAATAAATAATAGCTATATTTTGAAATACTTAATTAATATATTTTTAATATGTATTAATAGGTAGCCATTCGATTGGTTTGTTGTAGATAAAGAATACAGTCAATATTTAAATTTATAAAAAAAAACTCCTACCTATTCCATAATTCTCCTCTCTCCTGCTCACCTCCTCTGTATTTATTAATGATATAAGTATCCTTTTTTTAGAAGGGTAATAGAAATTAAGTTTTAGTATGTTATATTTTCAAATTTAACTTAATTCTATTGGTTATTATTTTTACGTTCTATAGCTTAATCTACACAGAAGATTTTTTTTTGAGATTTCACTTTTACAAAAAAGCAGCACCAAATAAAAATTAGGTACCACTTAAACGTTATAACGATTAATTGCGTTGCATGGAAGAGCAAATGCTATCGCGACATAATTAAATTTTAATGAGATATCTTCATCATCACTACATATTATAAAACAAAGTCCCTATATCCTTATGTACGCATAAAACTTTAAAACTACGCAAGAGATTTTGATGCGGTTTTTTTTAATAGATAGAGTGATTCCAGAGGAAGGTTTGTACGTATAATAACATTCAATACGGAGTAGAGAAATACTGTAATTTTTGAGGTTTCTGTAAATAATTACATTTTTTTCCGCTTACATTGCAAACGCAGGCTAAATCCTACGAGATTTATCAAAATAATGTACTAAGTATTTGTACATCTTGAAAAGGTCTACAGAAAAGTCCGCGATGGTATATGTCTATCTCTTATGGATAACCCACTATAGCATTTTTTGTCATTTACTTTTTACGAAAAATAATGCCATATTTTTGAAGCAATTTTTATACAATACAGCATTAATCCTTATCCAATTAAGTACCTTAAATAAATAGTTGATTTAATATAGATCAATATGGCCGTTTACAGTATGTAATTTAAGTGAACATTTTCGGAGATATTACAGATTTAAAATGCCGTGAGGACTCCGCGCTTCGCCCTATAACACTTCGACTTTAGCAGCTATGTCCCTCTTTCAAGAGTTTGTTTAAAGACATTCTGTAATTAATTGTAAAAATTAAATACTTCATAGGGAAAATGTAAAAGTAAATAAGTAAAAATGTACTATATGAATTTAGATATTCCAAAGATAGCAGGAAATCTTCTTGGTATAGGAAAAGGAAATTGTTTTTCTCCAAATTTAACGCGTGCGGGCCACGGGCAGTAATGAATAAATCAAAACTACTCGATCGATTTTAATCATTTTTTTTACACTGACTGACATGGGATATATATTTTATACCCGTGCGAAGCAGGGCCAGGCCGCTAGTAGATTATATAACGATTTGCATAATACAAAAATATAAAATAATTCGCCTATATTCTGCGACTAGCGAAAAAAAGTTCTAACGCGGATTATAGTTCATTACGAAGGATATACCTAATTCATAAGCAATTCATTATTTTTATACCTTTTTAATTTCTTTCAAATACACCTACCTATATCTCTATCTACTATTTCTTATTATTGACAGTGTTGCAAATTAATAATGATAGTATATAAAACTTTTAAATGTACACTAACTCCCCAAGTAATTTTTTTTTTTTTATAAATTTATAAAGACAGAAAATAAATGTTTTCTTATCTATAAATTAGCAAGCTGTAACTAATATTCGTAGATAAAATCAACTAAAAAATTAAACATTGACTTCTAGTTTTACAGCTGTTTTACAGCAATCATACGAAAGCTGTATTTAATACTAGCGGCCTACCCTGCTTCGCACGGGTATAAAATATATAGCCTATGTCACCCAGTGAAAAAATGATTAAAATCGATCCAGTAGTTTTAATTTAGGTATTCATTACTGCCCGTGGCCCGCACGCGTTAAATTTGAAGAAAAACAATTCCCCTCTCCCTATACCAAGAAGATTTCCTGCTATATCTAATATCTAAATTCATATACTACATATTTACATTTTACATTTTTCCCTATATATTTTATGTTTAAAATCAATTACAGAATGTCTTTATATACAACATTCATAGCTTTGTTATCATTAGACAATACAAAAATGTTTTCTTTAGAGGTTACTCTTAAAAGAGCGACATTTAGTTGCGCGTCCGATCGCTGCTAAATTCGAAGTGCTATAGGGCGGAGCGCGGCCTCCTCGCGGGATTTTAAGTCAGTAATATCTTCGAAAATGTTCATTTAAATTACATGCTGTAAACGGTCATATTGATCTATATTAAATCAACAATGTATTTAAGGTATTTAATTGGATAAGGATTAATGGCTATATTGTATTAAAATTGCTTCGAAAATAAGGCATTATTTTTCGTAAAAAGTTAATGATAAAAAATGCTGTTGTGGGTTATCCATAAGAGATAGACATATACCATCGAGGACTTTTCTGTAGACCTTTTCAATGTGTACAAATACTTAGTACATCATTTTGATAAATCTCGTAGGGTTTTAGGTAGCCTGTGTTTGCAATGTAAGCGGAAAAAAAGTAATTATTTAAGACATCACATTAGAAACCTCAAAAATTACAGTATTTCTCTACTCCATATTGAATGTTATTATACATATAAACCTTCCCCTTGAATCACTCTATCTATTAAAAAAACCGCATCAAAGTCTGTTGCGTAGTTTTAAAGATTTAAGCATAAATAGGGATATAAGGGACAAACAAAGAATGTGACTTTATTTTATACTATGTAGTGATAATCCTTATAGCATGATTCAGTATTCACGCGCGATGGCTTATTATTAGCGTATTTCATGTATAACTTTGGTGTTGCTATACCGATTTCAATGATTCTTTTTTTATACAATGATTAATACTATTCACTTTTTTATTTAGGGATGACTGAGAGTGATATAAATGTAGGAGTAGACAAATATAACCAGAAAGCTTCGAACTGCTAAGCTATCGGGAGTTACACGTGTTATTGTGAGTCAACAATAAAAGATAGACATATGCTGTCGTGGGATAGTTTTTATATAATTTTAAGGAGAACATTTCCGTCATACATGATTTCTGTGTAGCTTTAACCATCAAGGTTGCACACGCGACGGAAGCTTAAAAAATGGAGTAACTTCTCCCGTTTTCCCAACATTTCCCTTCACTGCTCTGCTCCTATTGATTGCAGCGTGATGAAAAGTATACTATAACCAGCCCAGGAGTATGAAAAAAATTGTACCGAGTTTCGTTGAAATCCGTCGAGTACTTTTTGTTTCTATAACGGTTATACAGACAGACAGACAGACAGACAGACAGACAGACAGACAGACAGACAGACAAAATTTTTAATGGTTGCATTTTTGGCATCAGTATCGATCCCTAATCACCCCCTGATAGTTATTTTGGAAATATATTCCAGTTACAGAAATGACTTTTCTACAGATTTATTATAAGTATAGATAAGCTTAAATCAGTTGGTAGTCCTATATAATGACCATTATCATTTTAATAAATTAATAATTTTATTATTAAGAGTTTTGTTATTATTGCTAGTAAATGTTTTAAATTTCATTGTTGAATGGAATGTGTCGAGGATTCACATTGAAAGGATTAAGTACTAATACTATTTTTTTTTCTTTCTTTCTTTTTTTTCTTTCCGCCGTGTGGTACCCGGCTGAGTAGAATAGACCACCCTCATTTCTTACCAAGGTGTCGTAAAAGGCGACTAAGGTAGGTTGACCCACCGTGTGGTATCCGGTTAAATAGAATAGACCACCCTCCTTCTTACTGAGGTGTCGAAAAATACGACTGAGGTAACTTGACGTCAGGCGGGCGCCCGGTCGTAAAAACGCAGCCAAATCATGTCAGCATGTTTATAACATGTTGTGCCGACTCCACTTAGAGTGGGATGAGGGCAGGAAGATGAATGATTTTTAATAATAATAATTTATTATTAAAAGTTTTGTTATTATTGCTAGTAAATGTTTTAAATTTCATTGTAGAGTGGAATGTGTCGAAGATTCCCATTGAAAGGATTTGATGGTTAAAACCCACAAACGCTTTACGTAATTTGGAAGGCGCAAAGCATGTACCGCAAGCTTATGTCGGTATCTACTTTATCTAGTATATATACATAGCCCATTTTTTATAACCCTGTATATTTTTATGTTCAAAAATATATTGTGAAGCTAAGCTATTCCTATAAGTAGCTATAAGGAAATAACTCCTTATAACGCCGTGTGGTATCCGGCTGAATAGAATAGTAGGGGAACAGAGGGTAATGGGAGCCAGAGGGTAATGGGAGCGGTTCGACTAGAGACAAAAGTATAGTTCGCATTCACTCGGTTGCCACTCGGGCATTTTCGGCACGCTGCGATCGTGTTTCCCTGTGGCCCTAAACTGGCCAGTGCCACGCGTTGTGTGACCACGTGCACGTGTCGATTTTCTGGTGTGCGCTTATAAAAAATACGAAATTTCATCGGCCAGGTATGTGTTAAGTTATACGTTTATTACATTCAAACCTGTTTTATTTTATAGCTAATGTCATCAATTTTGATTATGTGTGCGTATAAATTTGTTACAAGCTAGATTCAGTATATCATTTTATTTAATTTCAAGATGGTGGTAGTTGGGTAATTAGAGCTTATTAGGCTCTGATTACCCTTTGTAGCTCCAATTGCCCCATATGTTTTTTAATATTTCTTTTTTCAGATGCCAAAATGCCAAGAAAAAGGGAACGCACCACTACGAAAGCATCTTGGACCGTTGAAACCTTAGAAAATGCTATCAAAAAACTTCGGCGTGGCGATACATCAGTGTTCAAAGTATCAAAAGAGACTGGAATACCCTACAGCACCTTGAAAAAGAGATTCAGATTAGCTAAATCCAATGATACTAGTTACAAATGTGCTCCAAAATTAGGAAG
Organism: Morpho helenor; assembly: GCA_029227775.1. Lineage (NCBI taxonomy): Eukaryota > Metazoa > Arthropoda > Insecta > Lepidoptera > Nymphalidae > Morpho > Morpho helenor. The sequence continues at coordinate 7,164,535 of JARGCU010000020.1, forward strand.
GCCCTCTGTGTTCACTAAGGAACAAGAAGCCATTCTAGCTGACCATCTACGTAAAATGGCAAATAAATTTTACGGACTGACGAGGGCTCAGTTTTGTAAGGTTTGTTACGCCATGGCTGAAAAATTTGGTGTCGCAGATCGATTTAATGAAGCCAAGAAGTCTGCGGGGAGAGACTTCCTAATTGGGTTTTTCCAACGACATCCTGATCTTAGTATTAGAAAGCCAGAAGCGACAAGCATCAATAGGATACTTGGATTCAATAAAGCTGAAGTGGATAGATTCTTTGAAAATCTGGAAAATGTCATGACAAAATTTCACTTTCTGCCGTCACATATTTACAATATGGATGAGACTGGTGTAACGACAGTCCAGGAAACAGAAAAAATTATAGCGCCTAAGGGACAAAAACGTGTAGGGACAGTCACATCATGGGAAAGAGGTAAAAACGTCACGGCTATCTGTGCTATGAGTGCTTCAGGGACCTTCATTCCACCTCTTTTTATTTTCCCTCGACAGCGTCACTCACCGCAGTTAGAAAAAGATGGTCCACCAGGAGCTGCTTACACATGTTCGCATAATGGTTGGACAAATGAAAGCATATACATAAAATGGCTGCGACATTTTATTGAGTACTCAAAACCCACTGCTGAACAACCTGTTCTACTTATTATGGACAACCACAACAGCCATTGTACTTTGGAAGCTTGGGAAGTGGCAAAAGCTAACCATGTTGTAATGCTTTCTATTCCACCACATTCATCACATCGATTACAGCCTCTAGATGTTGGCCGTTGAAGAGAGCCTACAACAAGGAATGCGACATGTTTATAAAATCCAGAAATATGGTAAAAATTACACCCTACGATATTGCAGGATTGTTCAACAAAGCTTATGCCCGAATAGCAAGCTTAGACAAAGGGATCTCTGGCTTCAAAGCCACAGGAATTTTTCCCATGAATCCTGCTGTATTTTCAGAAGACGATTTTGTTGCTGTGGATGAAGATCTGGGCAAAATTAATAAGCAATCAAATTTAGCTACTGTTGCTCAGTCTCAGAGACCCGTTTCTCAACGGCTAGCTACTGGCAACTCTGACCCTCTTCCGTCTACATCTCGTGGTATTATAAATTTTGAACAAGAGCAGTTGCCTGATATTGACTATGCTGTAAGTCCTTCTATATTAAGTGAGCTACAAGTGGCAGCAAATAGTACATCCAGCTTGTCGCCAAACACAAACGCTACTACTAAAATTCCGTTTACGATGAATGATAAAACAATCTCAGATCCAACTACTGCCAATCCTTCCATGACCTCGTCCAAAACAAACGACGTTCAAGAACAGTCACTCTATACAGACCCAACTGTATCAAATGATTTTGTGAAAGTGCTATCAGATGTGAGTCCACTACCTAACATATCTAACAAAAATAAGACTTCGCGAGAAAAACAACATTCAGTAATTTTATCTAGCACGCCAATGAAAACAGTATTTGAGGAGAAGGAGAAGAAACGTTTAGAGAAAAAATGTAAAACTAAAATCATTGCAAAGGAGAAGGGAAAAACCAGCAATAAGGAAAGAAAATGTACCGCAGGAAAAGGAAAAAAACGAAAGAAAGCTACCAACAAAAAAGAAAAAGTAAAAAGAGCAAAAAAGAAACTTTTTGAGGTTGAAACTGACACATCTGAAGAAGAAGACGTTGAGAATCTTTGCGATGATGAGTCAGAATATTCAGAAGAAGAGACATTATGTGCTGTTTGCTGTGACACAGGAAAAAATAATGAAATATGGTACCGCTGCAGAGGTTGCGGTAAATGGGCACATAAAGAATGTTCTGGTATTGACAGCCCGATTGATTATATTTGCGTTTTTTGCTTGGATCCTTAAAGTTCATTATACGGTTACTTTTATATTGAAATTTATATTAATAAGCGAGATTTCAGACTGGCATAGAAATTTTGAGGCTGATTTAATAATTAAGTAGCTCCCATTACACATATGGGAATTTATAGGCTCTCATTTCCCGCAAAGTCGGGTAATGAGAGCGTTTCTGTTTTTTTCTTTAAAGTTTATCTATGGCCAAATGCCTGATGATGTAAGGTTAACGCTGTGATTAAATGATAGTCAAATGAGTAAGGATTTCATTTCTAATAAAAAGTTCCTAAAGTATCCATACATTTGTCGTTTATTAAAATTTTTCCTTAGTAGGCTCCAATTCCCCCCCTCTCCCCTACCACCCTCTTTTCTTACCGAGGTGTCGTAAAAGGCGACTAAGGTAAGTCGACCCGCCGTGTGGTATCCGGCTGAGTAGAATAGACCACCCTCATTTCTTACCGAGGTGTCGTAAAAGGCGACTAAGGTAAGTTGACTCACCGTGTGGTATCCGGTTAAGTAGAATAGACCACCCTCTTTCTTACCGAGGTGTCGTAAAATATGACAGAGGTAAGTTGGCGTCAGGCAGGCGGCCGGTCGTAAAAACGCAGCCAAATCATGTGACAGCATGTTTATAATATGTTGTGCCGAGGATGATGGCAGGAAGATGATGAAGGAAATAACTCCTTATAATTCTCCTTCAGGGAATCACACAGGTTAAAATTTATAGCTCTTTTACGAAGATCAAAGATTACTCCAATACAAAGATTTCACATATCCGTGCATTTACCCCATAACAGTATAAGATTTAGACGGATACAGTATTAAACCTTACCAACGAAAATGCCATAGTAACCTTCAGAATTTCATGCTTAACATAATAATCTTATTAAAATTAATCTAAGGAAGTATCCTAAAATAAAAACTAAGCGAGATAATCAATCAATAACGGGCCAAAGTCGCCCTCTCGTGTAAAATTGTAACGAGTCGGGTAGTGTTAATTAAAAAAATATATCCTGTAAAGAAAATAAAGTCTTCTGTGGCACCAGGGTTTCAAATCTTGTACATATCTATCTATCTATACTTATTATAAAAGAAAGTCCCCACAAACTGTCTGTCTGTATGATCGATTTTCTCAAAATCTACTGTACGGTTTTACCTAACAGATAGTCCAATACTTCCGAAAGGTTTAGGTTAATAGTACATTACATTAGAAAAAAGCCTACTATACTGTTGGGGATTATTCAGACGATAAGAATACGTGGATATAGCTACTATCCAACCCTATACATGATAGTAATGACTTAATATAACTAGTTATAATATTATGTTGAAAAAAGCAACCGCCCAGAGTCTTGCTGGCTCTTCTCGGTAGGAACAGCTTTCCGAATCAGCAGTAGAGTTGACGATTCAAAAGCACTTGTTTACAAGTTTATTTTAATAAAAAAAATTGAATTTTGAATTTTTTGAATTACGGTTTTATGTAAAGTATGATGAAGAGATCGCGCGGTTGTAAAAAAAGACCACTGCTGGGAGCTTTTGTCGCACTAAGATACACTCAAGTCATGTACTAGATAATTTAATTTACTATTATATGTACAAAAAATACAACGAAAAAGTCCGCGATATCATGTCTCATCTCTTATGGTTAACTCACAATAACTATTTTTAGGTACAAAATTTCAATTAAAAATATTACGTTATTTTTGAAACTTCGCAGTGTGGTATCCGGCTGAATAGAATAGTATCACCTCATACCGAGGTGTAGTAAAAGACGACTAAGTTAAGTTGATGTCAGGCAGGCGGCCGTAAAATATGTGGCCAAAACATGTGACAACATGTTTATAACATGTTGTACCGACCCCACTTAAAGTGAGATAAAGGCAGGAAGATGAAAGAATAAAACGTTATTTTTGAGACTGTTGGAATAAAATAAAGTAAATCTCTTTAATTTATTATTGCGGGTAAATTTTTGATACATACTGATTTCCACGCGGGTAAAGCCGGAGGTACAGATAGTGATATATATACAGGTTTATAGAGCACATAAATAATTGACGTAGACGGTAGCGGACAGGACACGTCCGTAATAAAAATAAAAAAGCTATATACGACCACTGTGATAAAAAGTGTACGGTCATAAAATGGGGTTAGGCATTTTCCTTATCCAATTTCCGAGATAGAAAAAGAACCCATCAGGGTTGTTTATTTCATAATGTGCTTAAAATGTAAGGATTGCTTACACTTTTGTGGAGCGAAACATTGCTTAGCGGCGTGACTTCTATGTGCTTAGTGCGAGTTTTTGTAACCTACTCGACACGTTAGGGAAAAGCTAAATTATATGACGGAACAGTGGTCGCTAGATATCGATGTTGCAGCGTCATATAAATTGGAATTACGCTAACTCGATAGAGTAGGTTAAAAAAACTCGCACTAAGCACACTGGAGGTTACAAAAGTGTGTAAGTCGTTTGTGTGTTTTGGTATAAGATTCTATAACAAAATTCCATAATAAAATTAAAGCTTTGCTATTACAGCAGTTTAAAATAACTATTAAAAAGGTGCTGACACAGAAATACTGTTAAGGATTATAATAGATGTTAAGAATGCGTGGATATAGCTTCTCTTTGTCCTTATGTGAGATAGCAATGATAAAATGTAACTATTTATAAGTATAATTTTTTTTTAAAGAGCAACCGCCGATTTTCTGGCTTCACGGTAGAAACAGCTTTCTAAACCAGCGATAAAGTTGAGGAGTCACAACCACTTGTTTACAAGTTTACTTGAATAAAGAATATTTTGAATTTGAAGGTTAATGAGCTGTTTCAGATTTCCGAGAGAAGGAAAAGGACAAGAATTGAAGAAGAAAGAGAATACGGGTAATATAGAATAAAAGAAAAAGTTTATATAGGGGAAAGGAGGGCAACATGGAAGACTTAACTTCATGATGTATAAAAAAATATAACAACGAAATATACAACTTTAATTTTGTTCAGTCTTGAAAGTGATACTATACAGTTAACAAATTCAGCAATTAAATTTTTTTAATAATAAGTAGATTTTTTCTAATGAGTCATTAAAAAATAACTTTAAAAATTCCATCTTGCCCTTACCCTGAGGGCATGATGGAAAGCTTGTTCGGGCAAGATGGAATGTTCAGGAAAAAATTACATTTAACAGTTTATACGCATAATACTCTTTGTTGCATCTTCTGTATCGGTAGATAATTCATGTGCCCAACTAGTAGGGCACACATATTTCACATTGCACCCAGTCTTCTGAGGGTGGTTCCACATAAAGTTCTTCACATAATATACAGAAAACATAATTTTGTAAAGAATGTTGTTAGTTTTGTACAATATTCTATTCTTTTCTTTTTTTTTCCTCTTTTCCTTAGCCTTTTCTTTATTTTCACAAGTCCCTATTCAAATCCCTAAGTCACCATTATCTTTAATGGTCCGATTAACTATTAGGTAACATTGGTTTCGCTTTCATCTCATATTTCATTTCAATAGTTTTTTTGGATGAAGATTTGTATATTTATTTATTTATTTTTAGTTGACTTTAATTTTGGTGACAAAAGAATTTTAATTTGAGGAATAACGTACGAAGTAGATGGTTGATCCCGCCGATGAACAACACTGGAACAAGTTTAAAACATACTTTTTTCAGTCGTTTCTTTCTATTTATCATGAATATTAATTGGGTCTTCTTGTTTCTGCTTTTCATCATCGACGCTGGTTAATTCGTTAGTTTTGTTTAACAGAATCATTGATAGCACCACATGGATTTTCAATTACTAGATCATTATCATTTTTTAAAGCTAAGTTTTCAGTAGTAACGTTAAGATCTTTATTTTTCTCTCCTTCATCTGTCACTAACTGTTATTCGCCATCTAAAAACAATAAGAAGCTACAATATTAGTAACAAAAATTCCAATCAGAAAATCCAATAAGGTGCGCGGGCAATTTGGAAACTCTTCCATCTTGCCCTAAAGTGCAGTTTTCCATCTTGCCCATATGCCCCTTTCCAGTAATAATATTAATACTTAAAAAATGCTTTATTATTTCTCTTTTTTCAAAATCAATTCACACAATATATTCCTAAGAGATCCTTTATATAAATGCATACTAGTAATATTACTCACCTAGTTTAAACAATCCTATCACAGAAATCGAACAAATTCGTAATATTTTACTGTGAAAACAAGAAGCACGATATAAGTCCGTTATGTGGCACGGGCCGAATGAGCTTCCGTTCGTAAATGTAAGATGGTCCTCTGCATCCGTATATGTGTGGTTTGGAGCGCTACGTTGCGCGGTTAGGTTTTGGTAGATAGTTTCCATCTTGCCTACTACTTCTATCTTGCCCGCCCTTACCCTAAATTTAACTATTTAATCTATTAATTAATTTTGGTAAAATAAATAGATGAAAAGATAGCATCTCTTATAGATAATTACTCAAGATAAATGTTTTCTAGTATGTAACTTAAATACCGAAAGGGAAAGAGATTTGCGGATTGATACTGGTAAATCAAATAGTTTATTATTCTTATGACCTTCTTTACTCAGCTTGGAGCATGGAAGCGATGTCTATATAAAAAAAAACCACCAGATTATATGAATGATTTTTTGTTGAGGCTATGACTCAAAATCTATTCCTATGCTTTTCTATAGCTGAGTTTTTTATAACGTAAATTTTTTTAGGGTAGGTAAGGGTACGTTTTATTATTTATGTGTATAGGAAAGATATCGTTTATAACTTTAACAGACAAATAAAACGTATAAAACCTTCCTTATAAGTAATCCAAAATAAAATAATGTTAACAATATCGCATCTTAAAAATATACTTTGTCACAATAATACCACATTGCACTGATTTATGGTATCGTAAATCTCAAATTAGTGGGTAACGTAGTATCTTTTATGGCAGATCGCGTAAACCAGAACAAATCAGTCTACCAAACTTATATTTCCCATTTCGATTTCGGACCCCTGGCCAATGACCCTCGTACTTTATACGAATCTCTTATGTATAAGAGGGGACAATAATGGGATATAAGTCGTAAATTTTACGATTTTCGACTTATATTATATTTTATTTTATCTAACAGAAAAACGTGGGCAACGTCATATAAGGACTGCGCAAATTCTTTCTATAGAAAACTACTATAGTATTTCCAACCATTTATTTAACTTTTGACATACTCTTATACACGCCTGTATAGTTCCGTAATTATTGCATTAAAACCTATAGGAAATAAATGCAATGCATTATGGGAACATTGTTTTATTGATGATATTATCTATGACTTACGAGAATGTACCTAATAGATAAATATTAAACACTTTTTAGTGTTTTAAGTACTTAAAGCGAGAAATGTAAGTTCATATTTATACTAATATCTACAATATAATCATTTAAATGCTTGTTTTTAATTTCTATAAAACAATACAAAACGTTGAATAATTCTATCATGATACTCAATCTATCATGATACATCGACTAAAACTTGTATGTAAATAAAAACGATCGTTTTTAAGATTCGGATCAGACATGCAATTTGATCATTGGACTTTAGCTATCAAAAGTTAAACGGAAATTCAAATTCAAATTGTAAAAGTGTTTCTTCGTCGTCATTTACAAACGAAAAGTGACGCTGATATGATTTCTGGTATGGAAATAATTGAAGGACTAAAGACAGGATTATTTTTACATGATTTATACAAGCAGGCGTTACTTTGCGGAATTCCGTAGGAGGTACAGAAGTTACAATAGAAGTATTTTGTAAACAAACTCGGATTATAGCAAAATAATTCTATAGTAACTTCTGTTTCTTGTTACATTGCCCCAACTATTAATCTAAACTTAAACGTATGTGGCAAATCCGTTGAAAACCGAATTAGGTATAGGTATATTGTATACGTGCGGTTCATTTGCGCAAAGTCTTCAAAATCCGTTTAAGGTAACGGTTATTATACCTAAATTTATTTTCTATTTTGTGAGAGTACGTGCCTTAAAAAAGTATATATATCTAAGTAGGTATAATATAAGGTTATATTTTGTAACACGTCATAAAAGCACGTACCAGACTTAGGTATAGAAGACGTGTCAAATTCAAATAAAATATTTAATTGGTAATTGAATTACATTATTTTTATCTGTCATCGATTAACCTATTATTTGACAAAAACTAAGCCATTCTAGGTACTTGTAACACGTCCGATCTATTTCTGTATTTATCAATTATTTTTCTAAGTACCTAATTCGGTCAGTATTCGTTCTCCATATTTTGTTTAGTTTTGCATATTTAGATTCTTTTGAGTTGCATTTTTTTGGCCATGAAATCTGTGGTGTAATCGGAATCATGTAATTTTAGAAAGTATAGTTAACCACGGCTATATACTAGACTCACGACTCTGCATATTGAATGAGATTTTGGCTCCAAATGAGCGCACCGGATATGTACTCTCGACCTGATCATTTTGTCTGCTGTTAGTAAAGTTTAATATGACATTTATCAAAACATAACTCTAAATAAACGTAAAAAAGAAGTCATTAATGAATTAGGTTTGCAACACCGTCCGGTTTTATTCTATACTAGCCGTTCCAACAGTTTCGCCCGCATGGAAATCAGTGTATCACAATTTTTTTCCCGAATCGAAATTTCTAACATAAAAGTAGTTATCGTGAGTTAATTATAAGAGATTCCCAATATTTTTATTGCTGCTCTTCTCCTATTCATCTTAGCGTGATATAGGTATAGTCTACTCCTAGATAGATGGACTATCTTACACTCAACGAATTTTTTAGTTCGGTCCAGTAGTTTCTGAGATTAGCGCGTTCAAACAGTCAAGAGCTTTATATATTAGTATAATATATAGAAAAGGCTCCGTCTGCCGAAGTAAATCTAATATCGAATAGCGTTTTCAATATGACTTACTGACTCAGATTAATGAGCCAGCGATTGGATTACTATAGTATTTCAAACTACATTGGATTACTATAGGTGCTATTCCAAATTACATTAAATTACTATACTATTCCAAAATACTTTGGATTACTATAGGTACTATTCCAAATTACATTGGATTACAATACTATTCCAAATTACATTGGATTACTATACTATTCCAAATTACATTGGGTTACAATACTATTCCAAATTCCATTGGATTACTATACTATTCCAAATTACATTGGATTACTATGCTATTCCAAAATTTTGTATGTTGGATTAAGTGAGAAAGAGCTTTTATTCTATATCCATATATCCCATACGGTACGTAATCAATTTTATGGACCGTATAGCATTAAAGGAAAGCATTATGCAAGACATGCAATTTTCTTCCCGATCTTTATTCAGTTTTTATTGCCGTCTACTTGAGTAATGAAAAACTATTAAAGTAGTCGTGTGGGGATAAAGCGACGGTCGTTGGAACCTTCCAATTTTATTATGCCTCGACGAATGGCACACCGCATTTTTATAGCCCTAACAATTTCGCAAGACGTGGTGAGGGAGCGTTTGTACCTACATACACATTTACATTCTTCTAACTCGATAATACAAACGGAATAATCGAATAATATATCTTATTTAAAGTATTTAGAGCACAAATTAATATTTTAAATTATTAACAAGAATTTTTGCGAAAACCCAACTAAAATAAGGTGAGTTATGAGCGTTTATTAGGTATACATATATATGTCCAAACCTTCTATCGTAATATTGAACGATAATGATTACAAATATTAAAATATATGTAACTAGCGGCCTGCTCCGGCTTCGCACGGGTATAAAATGCATAGTCTATGTCACTAAGTAAAAAAATTATTAAAATCTATCCAGTTGTTTGATTTATTCATTACTAGCGGCCTGCCCCTGCTTCGCACGGGCTATATAAGATATATAGTTTGTCACTCAGTGAAAAAAATGATTAAAATCGATCCAGTAGTTTTGATTTATTCATTACTGCCCGTGGCCCGCACGCGTTAAATTTGGAGAAAAACGAATTACCCTCTCTCTATACCAAGAAGATTTCCTGCTATATCTAATATCTAAATTCATATGATACATATTTATTTTTACATTTTTCTCTATGTATTTTATTTTTACAATTAATTACAGAATGTCTTTAAACAAACTCTTTTTCAAGAGTCGCTCTTTCGAGCGACATAGCTGCTAAAGTCGAAGTGTTATACGGCGAAGCGCGGCGTCCTCACGGCATTTTAAATCTGTAATATCTCCGAAAATGTTCACTTAAATTGCATGCTGTAAACGGCCATATTGATCTATATTAAATCAACAATTTATTTAAGGTACTTAATTGGATAAGGATTAATGCTGTATTGTATAAAAATTGCTTCAAAAATAAGGCATTATTTTTCATAAAAAGTAAATGACAAAAAATGCTATTGTGGGTTATCCATAAGAGATAGACATATACCATCGCGGACTTTTCTGTAGACCTTTTCAAGGTGTACAAATACTTAGTACATCATTTTGATAAATCTCATAGGGTTTAACCTGCGTTTGCAATATAAGCGGAAAAAAATGTAATTATTTATAGAAACCTCAAAAATTACAGTATTTCACTATTCCGTATTGAATGTTATTAAACGTACAAACGTTCCTCTAGAATCACTCTATCTATTAAAAAAACCGCATCAAAATCTGTTGCGTAGTTTTAAAGTTTTATGCATACATAGGGATATATGGACAAAGAATGCGACTTTGTTTTATAATATGTAGTGATACTGCCCGTGGCCTGCTCGCGTTAAATTTGGAGTAAAACAATTCCTCTTTCCCTATACCGTGAAGATTTCCTGCTATCTTTGGAATATTTAAATTCATATACCTACTACATTTTTACTTATTTACTTTTTCCCTATATACATAGGGATTTCATCATGTGAAACACAAACGCGTCCGATCGCTTCTAAATTCGAAGTGCTACCTATAGCACTTCGAAGCGAAGCGCGGTCTCTTCGCGGAATTTTAAATCTGTGATATCTTCGAAAATGTTCATTTAAATTACATGCTGTAAACGGCCATATAGATCTATATTAAATCAACAATGTATTTAAGGTACTTAATTGGATTAGGACCAATCCTGTATTGTATAAAATTGCTTCGAAAATAAGGCATTATTTTCCGTAAAAAGAACATGACAAAAAATGTTATTGTGGGTTATCTATAAGAGATAGACATATACCATCGCGGAGTTTTCTGTAGATCTTTTCAAGGTGTACAAATACTTAATACATTATTTTGATAAATCTCGTAGGGTTCAGCCTGCGTTTGCAATGTAAGCGGAAAAAAATGTACCTAATTATTTACGACATCACATTAGAAACTTAAAAAATTAAAGTATTTCTCTGTTCCGTATCGAATGTTATTATACATATAAACCTGCCTCTTGAATCACTCTACCTATAAAAAAAACCGTATCAAAATCTGTAGCGTAGTTTTAAAGATTTAAGAATTAATTAAAGATTTTAGGCTTGATCCTGGGATCGTGTGACACAAAATCTCTAGAAGAGTTTATGTCCAATAAAAGACAAAAGTAATAATAAAATTATTTTGCGATAATCCGCGATTAAATTAAATTCATTGCGGATTATAGCAAAATAATTTTATTATTACTTTTGTATTATGGATCTCCGCAAAGTAACGCCTAATTCTATAAATTATCCAACAAAAGAAAGAAAGTAAGAAAGATCCATCGGTTAAGAAAAAATGAAAAAATGCTGATTGCAGATTATATTTTAGATTATTATTGTAATAAGGGTTATTTTAGGCTGACTCCTATAATCTAGTAGAACTCTATGGCCATATTATAATAAGTAAACGTCTCCATTTCCTGTCTCTCTTCCATACGTGATAAGACAAAAACAAAGTATACGAGCTTCATCTTCCCTCGCATTATTTATTGTCACTATCTTTAAAAGGCTTGCCTATGCCTCCCCTACCGCATATGTAGTTGAGACGCATTTATGTATGAATAATTATAACTAATAATCAAATCAAGTTCATAACTGGAAAGTGGAAACGTCACTGACATTTAAAATAAGACAATTGGGTAAATGTAGCCATATATAATTTTAATATCCCTCATTTATAAACATTCACTATTGTTAAGACTAATACTAAGTAATATTAAAAAAGGTATTACCCTAGCAAAAGAAGTGTTGAACTATTTTTAATAAAAGCTATTTATAAAGCGGGAACCGTTCTGATATATCCAATGTGTTGGAAAGAAACATATTGGATAAATTGTAAATTCCGAAGAGGTGGCATGGATGTAACTTGGCAATCTTTTTTTATGTAACGTCAAATACAAAGATAATGTGTAAACAACTCACAAGATTCAGTTTTTTTACATCGAAATTAATTAGTTCAGTTTCTGAGAAATGTCTATCAAACTCTCAGTAAAAAAATCAACATACTCAAAAAACAACATATAGTTAACCTACATCATTCTTATAATATTAAATGAATTCGTAAACGAGTTCACACGAAAAATTTGCAAATGATCATGTTATTCGGATGATTAGGTACGTACTTTAATCAAAGTTGATGATTACTTTTGTTATCTTCATTGAAATTAAGTAATAGTAGTAGTAGTAATACTACTTGTGATATCCAAATGGTAAGACTATGTGGCTCTTCCCAAGGGATGTAAATTTCAATTCAATGAGTATTGCTAGACAAATAAACTCGTAGAAAAAAGAAAATAAAAACTTTTATTTTTTCCTAAAATGCGGGAATCAATACATTTCTAGAAACACTGTAATCACAAATGTGTTTTAGACAAATAAATTGGAATAGAACAGTAGTATGACCAAATGTCATTTTGAGCCATGTCAATCTGCAGTCGTCTATGGTTTCAAGAAAGCTCCTATTGGTTGTTATTTGCTTCCTTGTTTTGCTATGCCAATATGGCGCTGATGGTGTTATGAGATGACAACATCGCAGTTTGTGATTGTGTCCTATTTGTCATTATTAATGTTTGAGTCAACATTAATTATCTACCTCACCAGTTCAAAGAGAATCAGTAATTGTAATGTAAGTTGTTATAAAGTAAGACGTGACTTATCGGCGAATTGTTATCATACAAATCCGTTCGCCTGCGTCCGTGAAGAAAGTACATAGCTCCTGTAAAAATGGCGGGTGTGTTATCTTTATGGGCTGTGTTTTCATTACTATTGGAGAAAGTCGAATAAGTGATATTAAAGTGTGAATACGAGTTTGAGTTGAAACTAATTTGGAATACGTGTGTAAAGGCGCCATGTGCTACTTGCTTCTTTGACATTTCAAGAATTTGTTATAGTCAAACGGCGCAGGTGTCATCGAATTTGATGAAATTATCAGTATGTCGCGCTGGGGCAGAGGCCGAAGCGGCAGCGTTGCTGTGCCGCTGGACAGTGCTCTATTTAGAGAGAATAGTAATTGCCCTTCTGCAGCTCGATCGGCGGGAACGGTGGGCAAGTGGGGTATTACGAGCTTTACATCGATTAGAAGCGCTCCGTACGGTAAATATTCTTTAGACATTCTTGTTTGGCCTTGAAGTTAGTACATAAACATGATTTTGTATACAAATATATTTAAATGTTAAGGTACCTAAGAGAAAGTTATTTTAATACTTTGACCTCTGCATCTATCCTATATTTCGTATAACATTATTGCTTTTTTATATTTGTTTGTTTTGTATTTTAGTTTTGTGTATTTATTATTTATTTTCTATCCTATTCCAGCATATCAAACAACTGTACATAATAAAAAACCTATTCAAGACCAGAATAGTCCACTGACAGTACCAACAGTGGAAACTGAGCAACCACCACCAAAACCGAAAAAGTTTTTTAAATCTCGGAATGCAGAATTATACCCGCCCGTACCACAGATTACATATGCTCCACCAGTGCCTGCTGCTCCACTTTCACCAGAACATCCTGGCTCTACAAAGGAAAAGAAAACATCTAAGAAGAGTAGATACAATAGAGATTCCTCTTCTCCAGAATTACCAAGACGTAACTCTGAAAAGTCTAAAAGTAAAAGAAATTTTGCAACTAAGGCATCAAAGAAAGAGGATACATCTAGTGATAATACACAACCTCCTAATAAGAGATATTTGGTACGTAATCGAGATAAAGTTATAAATTATGCTGAGGATGGAAGCAACAGCCCAATTCCAGATTTTATATCATATGAATCTTCACCACCTAAAGTGCCTTCGCCTAAAGCAAGTCCTTTGGTTACCAGTCCTTCTCCTGTAAAAATAGAGGTAATGAGTCCATCAACAAGTAAAGAAACAAATGAGGAGCGTAAACCACCTCCTATAGTACTGAGGATTTCTAAAGGGACATCTAGAATAGTTAGTACAGATTCAAATGAAGGGTTTACATCCCCAAGTTCAGATAGACACTCTTCAATGGACACACATTCAGATATGGGTTCTGATCATAAGAAAAGTCCTACAGTAGAAACTATCTGTTCCCCTAAACATGAAGGGCTTAAAATTACTATAAAATGTGCAGGACTCAGTCAAGAGATAAAAAAAGAAAAGAAAAAGGACAAAAAAGAACATAAATCACATAAGCGACATCACAAACATACAGAAGAAGAATCAGTTAAAAAAATCACTTCACCTCTACCAGGTTCAGATACCTATGATTTATACAAAACTCTAACATCTCCTACACATGAAAGAGAAAAAGAATTCAAGAGGAATAAACAAGTAGATCATGTGGAGACCCGTTCAGCCAAACTGGAATCTGAAAAACAGTCCAAAGAGCCTCAACCTGAGCCAAAACCACCTGAAATGACAGGTGGGAGATCAAGAAGGAATAGGCCAAATATAAATTATAGTGAAAATGATGATGATTTAGACACTTTAGCATCTCGAATATCAAGTAAACAGCCAATAAGAACTGTTAATGATTTAAAAAGAGAAACTAGAAAGGGAAAAAGAAAATATGAAGTCATCATTGATAACACTGCTAATGTCATGTCACCTGAAATTCAGCAAGAGGTTGACAATGAGGCTGAATCTCAATTAGACAAGAATGAACTTATTGATATTTTGTCTGGGAATAGCAATAATGGTAAGGTTGTTGGCATAACACATAAAAAATCACATAAAAAGCAAAAGCATAAAGAAAAACATAGTAAGCATTCAAGTACTAGTTCTTCAATAAGTGCTGAAGAATCATTAGCTAGCTTAAAAGAGCGGCTTAACGAAAATGCAGAACTTAATGACATAGATGCTGAGCAAAATGAAGAAAAATCTATAGAACAAGGTGATTCAAATATTGAAGAAGCTTTACAAGAAATGCATACTGATGATGCAACATCACATATTGAAGCAAATGAGGCTCAGATTCAAACACAGTCATCTGATTCTGCTTATAATAGTTGCCCACATGAATTATCAGAGGAAGAATCACAGAAAGGTCACCACAATGATGTATTTAAATCACCTCATCAAATGGACTCGGAAGAACATATAGAAGATAAACCAAGTGTTAAGTTAGTGATTACAAAGAAAAAGGGTTCTATATTTAAAAGTAAATCATTAGTCAATGATAATCCTTCACCTCTACCTGCTAGAAAAAGACGCCACCTCTATAGACATGAATGGGCAAATGATGTAAGTACATAAACATTTCAAAACTAACATATTTATTAATAAATATTTGATTTATTATTAATGTTGATCCATTATCCATGGATATAGTTTGTTAAAATATATATTACTTATTCCACTTATTGTCATCATGTTCTTCATAAGACAAGTGGATTAACTTTTTCTCAGTTTGGTTTGGTAGTAACATTCTTTCTTTGAACTATGTTAAGTTTGTATAACATATCTTTGGGCAATTCTGAATTGTAATTTTTTTTCATTACTTATTATAATTCTGAATATCATACATTGTCATCATTAGCTGTGTGGTATCCAGCTGAGTAGAATATACCACCATCATTGCTCACTGAGGTGTCAAAAGAGGCGACTAACGTAAGTCGACCTGTCGTGTGGTATCCGGCTGAAAAGAATAGACCTCATACTTTACCGTGATGTTAAAAGTGACTAAGGTAAGTTGACCCACCATGTGTTATCCTGTTAAGTAGAATAGACCACCCTCTTTCTTACCGAGGTGTCACAAAATACGACTAAGGTAAGTTGACGTCAGGCAGGCGGCTCGTAAAATACGAAACTAAATAATGTGACAACATGTTTATAACATGTGCCGACCCCACTTACAACAATATAAGGGCAGGAGAATAAATATCATACAGTGAACCATAATTCTAGAAGATTTACAATTTATAGATTATTATTGTTTATAGAAAGGAAATGAAACTCCCAGACCAGAGCTACCAGGAACACCAGAAGTAAACAACGCAGTGACCGAATTGCCTGAGGAATTGACAAGAGTCACAAGATATAGAAGTAAACCTATAATTGATGTTCCAATTTTGGATGAACCAGTCAAGCCATATACAAGTGTTAGATGTGCAAAAGAAGCTAAGGAGGTATAATAGAGAAATACATAAAACAACTGTCCTATAATTGTAAATTATAATTTTTTTGAATTGTATCATTGGTTGAATTGTTAAGATGTCTTTAAGTATTTTTCACTGTTAAAAAGAGGCTAATCCAGAAAGCCTACTATACTGTTGAAGATTACTTAGAAGATAAGAATGTCCACACATTCTTATCTTCTAAGTAATCTTCAGCAGTAGCTTGCTTAGACCCTGTACAAGACAGTAATGATTAAATATAACTAGTCATAAGAATTACATTTTTAAAAGGGCAACTGTGGAGTTTCTTGCTGGCTCTTCTTGGTAGGAACAGCTTTCCGAACCAGCAGTAGAGTTGACGATTCAAAAGCATTTGTTTACAAGTATATTTGAATAAAGAATATTTTGTAAAAAAAAACGAAATCTATATCCAAAGAATATATTATATATTCTTTGGATATAGATTTCGTTTTTTTATATATAGATATTCTTTGGTTGGGGCGAAATGATTCTTTTAACTTTTCAGTTACATGGTAATGGTAATGATGTTATATATTATCATTAATTAATTGCCCAATTCAGAAATATGTACAACTGATCTTATGATAAGCAGATATTTATTTTATCAAGTTGTAGATGATATTTCTGATTTGTATTATTGTATTGATTAATTTTTGCAGTACTATACAGTTGTGAGAAATGTTAAAAAAGCACATCAGATACAAGAAATCGGAGAATTCCAAGAATTTAATGATGATGTGGAATATCTCTTAGATGCTTTGCAGGTATGTAACATTAAAAACTTATGGTGTGTTGATGCGGGTGGTAGTGGTGGTTTTATATTGGTTTCTAATTAGAACACCATATGTGACTTATACTAATAAGATTCATATATTGCTTATAAAATTACTAGATATTAAATTATGTACTCTTCTCATTCAAAAATTATAATGATGTTTATTAATTATCATTTTAAGTATTATCACATACATATATATGTAAATTTCTTCACTCACTATATGTAAATTTTAAATATGCCAAATTTAAAACTCCTCTGTGCAGCAAATTAATTTACTTCTATTACTGTTATTAGTCACTAAACTTGTATGTGTAGTACAACTATAATAAGTATATATAACCTATAGATAATGTCACAATGGAATTTATATTCAAAGCGTCTTTGAGAGATACCATCGAACATATAATGGAGAGGCAAAAAATATATGAATATATTGTACAGTTAAAATTATAGTGAGACAAACATCAATAAAATATGTTGCTAGATTTAACAACAAATCGTTTAACACCACTTTAATACTTTCGTAGATTATTTATATTGAATACTTTAGAGCACTGTTTTCCAATATTTTTTTTGCAATGCTCAACCTTAGCCTTTCTTATGAATGTAACAAACATAACTTTGAATATAAAAAAAAATCATTCACTTAAGAAATCTAAATGATATGTTACATTATAATTACACATAATAATTATTTACGATAATTATTAAAGAATTTGAATTATTCGGTAAATTTGCCGCGAAATCTAATATTGCATTTAAATGGTCCACAACGAAAAGATTCAATTTTTCCCCTTAACAATGAAATTGCCTCCATTTGTGGGGCATAGGCCACACTTTATGAAACACTGCTTTAGAGAAAAACATCAAGGGTATGTTATTCAGATAATATTAACATATTATGCTTTATGAATATATATCACCCCATCCGAAGAATAAAGTTATATTCCATGTATAAATATAGAACATGTAACTTTATTCTTTAAGGCGATTTGTTAATATAATTTTGTTGTGTTGGATTTGAAGTGTGAGATAAGCCTTTGATTATTTTTATTTTCTTTCTTATATAGGACAATAACCCAATGTCGACGCGGTGTCTGTCCGCTATAACGTTGGCAAGTAAATGCACGGCGCCGGCGTTTCGAATGCACTTACGGGCGCATGGCACGGTTCAGAAGTTTTTTAGCGCCTTACACGATGCTACTAATGATCAGGTAATAAACGTTTTTATTTTATTTTATTTTTATTTGGGAAACAAACAGTACAAATTGAACATAAATATAGTAAATTATTGCTAATTCACATACCAAAATTAGTTTCCACTTATTACTAATACACAGTAAAAAAGTATATACAGAGATAAATAATTATTAGTTAAGTTATAATCTAGTTACTTTATTTTATTTATTTTTCTTTATTAGGTTTATCCGCAGTTAATATAATCTTACTTTTTTATAATAATACATACTAAATTATTGCTAATTATTATGTATAAAAATATTCGACTTTATTTAACTTAAAATTCTCTATCTACTACAAAGTTATGATTAGTCTGTTAGCACAGTTGTCGTCAATTCCAGGAGTCCCCGGTTCGATTACCGCCGAGAGCCAACATTTTTTTAAAACAATTTGATAGTACTTCGAGTCTGGGTGTATATATGCATTTGAGTATTTATTTAAAATTATGTTTGTATATATTTATCAGTTGTTTGTTACCTATACGACAAATATTTACCTACTTTGAGGACGGCAGAACGTGTGTAGTTGTCATATATTTATTTATTTAATTAATAGAATCAGGCATTACTGCGGAGATCCATAATGAGAAAGTAATAATAATATTATTTATAACTATTTCTTAGTTCTTTCAGTCTGGGTGTATATGTATATTTAAATATTTATTTAAAATTATGTATGTATGTAATGGTTGTCTATTACATATGACAAAAGTATTTATTTACTTCGCGGGCGGATATTAAAAAAATGCTGTCATAATGTTGGAACCAAAAGTCATATTGATCTCCAACTTCGATAAATACGAAAATAACACGTACCTTTTTTAATGCAAAAATACTTGTGTATTGTGTTGAAAGATATACACAGGCTTACAAAGAAATATTAACATAATATTTTGCATAGTGATATCTTATCATTATTATTGTTAGTTCATCTTCATATTTTATAACAACAATGCAATATTGCAATACATTTTATAATTTTCTTGGCAACACTTTTTGCTCTGAATATTACATATTTATCATTTTGTACTTATATATATTACAACTAACAATATTCAATTATAAGACAAAAATATCTCATATTGTCTCTTTTAATTTAAATAAAATCAGAATAAAAACTTTATACTTTGTATATTAAACGTATTCTCTTTCTTCTTTAATTCTTGTCCTTTTCTTTCTGTTACTTTAAGGTTGACTGGAAGAGATCCCTTTTAGGAATAACTCCGCCTTTATACATGTGCTTTTCTTACTTTTTCTTTTTCTTTTCTAATT
The DNA here is from genome assembly GCA_029227775.1 of Morpho helenor. Classification (NCBI taxonomy): domain Eukaryota; kingdom Metazoa; phylum Arthropoda; class Insecta; order Lepidoptera; family Nymphalidae; genus Morpho; species Morpho helenor. The sequence goes on from JARGCU010000020.1 coordinate 7,184,237, forward strand.
ATATGTATAAAAAGAAATAAATTTTTTTTTTTTTAATAACCAGTTGTCTGTATTCCATAAAATAAGTATTATTTATTTTGGGAACGAACGACCGTCTGTATATCTATCCCATATTTTTATTTAATAAAATGAGTTTAATAAAATTCTCCGAATATTGGAATCGGTTTCAACGATTTTCATGAAATTTAGCATGTAGACGATGGGGGTTTAACGATCGAGCTTGGTTTTACTAAAAAAATGTTTTATCCTTGTTTTCGGGCATTGGCAAAAAACGGCCGTTATTTTATGGGAAAGCAAAGGATAATTACGCTGCTAATTGCAAAGTCATGATAGCTCAATTGGGTAACGGGCGGTCTCGAATTAAAAATACTAGGATCGATCCCAGATAGATTTTTTTTTAAATATTTTTAATTACTTTTACTTATTATACAAAAATAACATGGCTCGGTCACCCTGTTACTTTATATTTAATAGGAAAATAATTAAACTAATTTTTTTTATTTTTCGATGTTCATTTCAGAGTTTAGGTTTATGCACAGCAACAGTGATGTTTGTATTGTCTCAAGATCGTCTAAATATGGATCTCGATCGAGAATCGTTGGAGCTAATGCTAAATCTACTTGAGTCTGACGTATCACACAAGTGAGTTAGTTATATGTTTATACATTGTAAGCTTTTATTCTATTAATTTTTGGTGCGATAAGAAAATAAATTTAACCAAAACCAATTGAACATTTTTATAGAGAAAAATACACTATAAAACTTAATCAATCAATGCTAATATTATAAATGTGAAAGTCTGTCTGTTACGCTTTCACGGCTAATGTGCTGTAAATAAATGAAAATTTGCACAATTAACGCTTATACACCGGGATAAGATATACGATATAAAAGTTTATATTTTTCGAGAATAGGGAAAAAAGAGATTGCATTTTTAAGGGTGCTTTAACGCTTTTAATATTTTTAAAAAAATTGCATTGTGCAAAATAAATTAATAAAATAAAATCTTCATTATCTTTATCTATCTATCAGACATTTCTTTATCTTTTATATATACATACATAGAATATAAGTGTGGTATAGTCCAGGGCTTCTTAAACTTTTTTATATAGCGACCCCCTTCAAGCTTAGGAAATTTTAACGGACCCCCTCCTCCATATAAATATTTTTCAAAAAATAGTTATAATAAAACTACAATAGTATTTTGTACAATTTTTATTTGTATTTATATTTGTACGTAGTGTGTATACTAATTTTAAAATTTTAATTACTAATTTTGTAGTTGTATCAATAATGATTGAAAAGTATCAGATCTTTGCGACGCCCAGTAGTCTCCCTGGTATAGTCTATTGTGGCATTTATATTATCAACATAAGATAACTAAAAAAGAAATAAAAACATTTAAACATTGTTTCTGGTAGATTTAAAGTGTTAATGACAATTTTATGTAATCTCGTTATTATATATCATTAATGCTTGTATATTTTAAATATAACGTAAATTAGGTCTTTGACAAGTTAATAATTTGTCTATTTTGCTTACTCGACTGATAAGAAATATTCTATATCATTCGTTTCTCCACAACTGAATTTTCCCTCGAAAAATATATTTTGGTTCTTGCAACGTTGCATCGTCAATGATCACGGAATCACGAATCTAATTAAAGTGAAAAATGATTAAATCATCATCATGCTCCTGCCCTTATCCCACTCTAAGTGGGGTCGGCACAACATTTATAAACATGTTGTCACATGATTTGGCTACGTATTTTACAACCGACTGCCTGACCGACTTTTGCGATACCCCGGCAAGTAAGAGGGTGGTCTATTCTACTCAACCGGATACTACACGGTGGGTCAACTTACCTTAGTCGCCTTTTACGACGCCTCGGTAAGTAAGAGGGTGGTCTATTCTACTCAACCGGATACCACAGGGTGGGTCGACTTGCCTTAATCGCCTTTTACGAATTATGAATGATTAAATATAGAATGATACTTTCTTATATTACTTCAATAATTAATAAGTCAGGTAGTAAACTTTAACGGATTGTTTTCAATATAGAAACGCCCTCGACGACTGTGGGTTAACTTCTGCTCAACTTGCAAAAACACAAGAAAGAGTTAGGGAGCTCTGTGCGGAAATCAAGAGTCAAGGGAAAGCTAACCACCTGGATTTGGAAAACATCACAGTGAGAATGAATACATTTTATACATAATTTATAGAATTAGGCGTTACTTTACGGAGGTCCATAACACAAAACTAATGAGACTATTATTTTGCTATAATCCGCGATAAAAATTTATCGCGGCTTATAGCAAAATAATATTCATCATCTTCCTACCCTTATCCCACTCTAAGCGGGGTCGCCACAACATTATAAACATGCTGTCACATAATTTGGCTGCGTTTTTACGACCGGCCGTCTGCCTGACGTCAGCTTGCCTCAGTCGTATCACACCTCGATAAGAAAGAGGGTGGTCTATTATACTAAACCGGATACCACACGGTGGGTCAACTTACCTTAGTCGCCTTTTACGACACCTTGGTAAGAAATGAGGTTGGTCTATTCTACTCAGCCGGATACCACACGGCGGGTCGACTTACCTCAGTCGCCTTTTACGACACCTCGGTGAGAAATGAGGGTGGTACTATTCTATTCAGCCGGATACCACACGGCGTTCAGACTCTACTTTGTTGTGCAGTATTTTATATAGCAACACTTGATCCCGTTCTATCCTTCTCCTATATGGAAGAGGAAGAAGGATTACTGAAAGAGGATTCAATAGTAATGAGAATATTATTTTGCTATAATCCGCGATAGAAGAAAATATGTGTAATGCTAAATGTAGAGTGTACTATTCGTTCTCATACCTGATACATGCAGAATTTGTTAGAACTCATGCACTACCCGACACCGATGGCACAACAATACACAAGCACTGCAAAAATTCACCACCACAATCTCAACAATTGTTTCGCCCCGTAACCGAAGCATCGTCAGGAGATAGACTCTATGACAAAATCGTAAAGCTTTACGATTTACTACATTTAGCATTACACATATTTTCTTTTATCGCGGATTATAGCAAAATATTATTCTCATTACTTTTGTATTATGGACCTCCACAAAGTAACGCCTAATTCTATAAATTATTTGAAGGAGGATAGTTATAATAGTTATAATATAATATTATCACGTAATTGCAAGTAATAGTGGTATATTTATCCGTAAAGGTGGGCCATTTAGCAATGGAAACGTTACTATCATTAACGTCGAAACGTGCAGGCGAGTGGTTCAAAGAAGAGCTCCGGAAGCTAGGGGGAGTTGATCACATTGTTCGAACCATACAAGACTGTGCTGCGAGGTTGGAGTCTCCGGCCAGCACTTGGAGTAACGCTGAGATGGATGTGTTGAGAAAAGCGGACAGGTGTATGCGGGTGCTGGAGAATGTGAGTGGTATAACATTCTATAATATAATTCCACAATCAATTTTAGCTTTGCCATTACAGCAGTTTAAAAACACTATTGACTGGCCCTGGCCCGACTGATGACTGGCCCGTTGGGTAGTGACCCTGCCTTTCGCTCCACGGGTCGCGGTCGGTCCCATATATTTATTTATTTATATAAATAAGTAAGTAGCGGCCTGTTACTATCCCACTGCTGGGCATAGGCCTCTTCTCTCCGTTATTGGAGAGAAGGATTGGAGCTAAGACCTACCACGCTGCTCCAATGCGGATTGGTAGGTTACACATATCTCCAGAATTCTCTAGAGATATGCAGGTTTCCTCACGATGTTTTCCTTCACCGAAAAGCGAGTGATAAATTGCAATTATCAATTAGACACATAAGTTTTAATAGAAAAACTCATTGGTGTCTGCCCGGGTTTGAACCCATGATCGTCTCTAGAGATTCACACGGTCGCACCGCTAGGCCATCACAGTTTTTTATATATATAAATAAACACCTTTATTATTATTTCAGGTGACGCAACAAAACGAAGCGAACCAGCAACACCTAATCACGGGTTCGCTGGGCGCAGCGCGGACGCTTGTGGCGTTGTTCAGGCGATGCGTGGGAGAAGCGAAAACCGAACTGCAGTTCCGGCCCGCGCTTCTCGACGCCGCATTGCCAGCAGTCAAAGTGCTAGTCAATTTGTCCCACTCGTTTGGTATTGCTTGTAAGTGAGATATAGTGACTACTTTAAACTGCACATTGAATGAACGTAAGAAATCACTACATATTATAAAACAAAGTCCCTATATCCCTATGTACGCATAAAACTTTAAAACTACGCAACAGAATTGCAAACGCACATTTTGATGCGGTTTTTTTTTAATAGATAGAGTGATTCCAGAGGAAGGTTTGTACGTATAATAACATTCAATACGGAGTAGAGAAATACTGTAATTTTTGAGGTTTCTGTAAATAATTAATTTTTTTTCCGCTTACATTGCAAACGCAGGCTAAACCCTACGAGATTTATCAAAATAATGTACTAAATATTTGTACATCTTGAAAAGGTCTACAGAAAAGTCCACGATGGTATATGTCTATCTCTTATGGATAACCCACTATAGCATTTTTTGTCATTTACTTTTTACGGAAAATAATGCCATATTTTTGAAGCAATTTTTATACAATACAGCATTAATCCTTATCCAATTAAGTACCTTAAATAAATTGTTGATTTAATATAGATCAATATGGCCGTTTACAGCATGTAATTTAAGTGAACATTTTCGGAGCTATTACAGATTTAAAATGCCGTGCGGACGCCGCGCTTCGCCCTATAACACTTCGACTTTAGCAGCTATGTCCCTCTTTCAAGAGTTTGTTTAAAGACATTCTGTAATTAATTGTAAAAATAAAATACATACGGAAAATGTAAAAGTAAATAAGTAAAATATATATTTTATACCCGTGCGAAGCAGGGGCAGGCCGCTAGTCTATTATAAAAAAATTTCAAATTCAAAATATACATTATTCAAATAAACGCAGTGCGGATTGGTAGGTTACACATATCTCCAAAATTCTGTACAGAAATGCAGGATCCTCAACATGTTTTCCTTCACCGAAAAGCGTGTGATGTATTGCAATTATCAATTAGACACAAGTTTTTAATAGAAAAACTCATTTGTGTCTGCCCGGGTTTGAACCTCCTCGAAAGAGTCCCACGGTGTTACCGCTGGGCTGCCACAGCTTGCCTGATAAAAAAATTAATATTAATTTAATATAATTTTATATTTTTCAGCATCAGCAGTTGGTGCAGAAGTAGTGGGAGAGCAACCTTCAGTAATGGAAATCTGTTTAGTAATGTTAAATAATCACGGGAACTTCATACCTGATAATAGAAATTTCGACTTCTGCGTTTGTGTATGTATAAAATATTTATTGCCTATTATATAAAGGCGTAATTATATGTACTTTATTAAGTTATCATCTATCATCATTCAAATCATTCTATGTTCTATTTCAAATTAAAACTTCAATAAGAATTTCATGATCATAAAATATCTTTACTAGAATTTTTAATATAAAAATAAGAAACAAAACTATTTAGTTTATTGGGAAAATATTATGTTTTAAATGTTATCTAATGTGTATATGAAGTCATTATATAGGTGTAGGCAAGAACATTTCAAAGGATTAAATCTGTGCATTTCAAAGGATTAAATTAATGACTTAACAAGTCCAAAACACTTACTTTTCAGGGCAGCCATAAGTATATGTTTAAAATATTTAATACATATTCTCAAGTTTGTATATGTGATATAAATGACTTATCAAATTCACTGATATATTCACCATATAAATTAGACAATCCTAATTAATGCTTTTTATGATTACATTTTTAAATGGACGTAAGTCGACTTATCAACATATTCACGCTTGTTTAGAACATTTACCCAATAAAAAAATAAATATAATACAAAGAATTTTATATAGGAGAATATTGTTCTATGTATCAATACAATTATGTATGATAAGGTCAATAAATCCCTAATTCTAGTAACCTAACCACACAAACATCTTCCTTCTGAAACTCCGTTTATTTTTAAAACAGCACATGATGGGTCTCTGAAAATATATTTAATTATTATTTATATTCTAGGTGTTGATGCTGTTAATTAACTTAGTACAAAACAATGACATCAACACTCAAAGGCTTTTGAGTGTGCGGATTCGAGTGGACAACGAACATGATATCATATCAAGGAGTGTGTCAGCGCTGGACCTTATTGTGGATTTGTTTTACAAACGGGAAGAACTAGCTAGGTAAGGGACTGTCTAATTGCGATGTCTATTGTAATATTTAAATCAAAATAATATATTATGTTACATACATTACACGGTAGCAAAATCTTATATTTTCCCTTCATTTATTTTTTTCTCTTCTTTAGGCGTCGTTAAAAAATATAAGTTAATAAGTAAGTAAATCTTTTTCTTCTAAAAAACACTACATCACTTTTTATGATTTAATATAGTGAAATTATACCTGTTATGTGTTGGTTAGAATCAAACCTAGCTTTATCCAAAATAATTAAAATTGCATAAAATGTTGTTTTATCTGTTTAATTCTTGGAGCTTCGATAAAATTCGGAAAAAAAAATTTAACACAGATTTAATCACTGTGAATTTAAGCAATATCAATCTTTACGTTTTCGTGCAAACTGTAATACAAATATTTAAAATTAGCTGAATTTGATTGTACATACAGTTTTTTATTGCTAGGAAAAACCCTTAGACATAAAAAAATAATTAGATAGATAGTTAGATGAAATTGATGTTATATTTCTCGTAGGAGAGCTGAAGAAAACACAGATGCCTTATTAGATGGTGAGAAGGACGAGGAAGCGCAGAACGATAAGAAAAAGCAACAAGATGATATTGATGAAACTGTAGCGAAACGTAAGTAAAAACAAACACACATAGAATTGTTTATAATTTAAGGCTGCTTGACTGCAGACTTTCGACTTCTGAATAAGCCTGTCGTTGTTGTTTTTTTTATTATTTTTATATTAATTTGTGCAATAAAGGGATTACAAACAAACAAACTCAGACAATACGTATTTAATTGAAATCTAGCACTCATATTTTACTGAAATATAAGGCTGCTCTGCCATATCCCTTAATAAATTAATAGATGTAATAAGTAAAGGTCTCTAATTTTATACATTAAAATACTAGCTGCGTCGCGCAATAAATCTAGCGGCGAAAAGTTTAATTAATATAGATATGTAGAGTATACTATTACACTACTACTACTACTACTAATACACTAAACTCAAGACGATTTTTTAATTTTCTAATGTACTGCTAAACTAACAATTTTTTTATTAGAACCTGACAATAGTTAACACGAAAAAGAAAAAAAAAAACGAAGATTTTCTATTCCAATTTCCGATAACAATCAGCCGGATACCACACGGCTATCTAAGCTCCTACTGTTCTCTAAAAAAATAAAAGGAAAGGAGGCCTCTGCCCAGCTGTGGGATAGTAATATGTTTATGTCCACAGTGCTTGCACGGGCTGGGGCTCACATGGAGCACACGATGGTAGGTGCGTACATCGCACTACTAGTGGGCAACATGGCCGTAGTGTCGCCCGCGCACGCGGCCACCGTGCGGGCTAGGGTGCCCACGTATTCATCTATGTTGCCCACGCTCAAGAAATACTTCACCTTCCTCTCGCTCACAGCCAGTGTAAGTATCTGTACTCATCATCTTCCTGTCCTTATCCCACTCTAAGTGGGGTCGGCACAACATGTTATAAACATTCAGTCACATGATTTGGCTGCGTGTTTACGACCGGCCTGACATCAACTTACCACAATCGTATTTTACGAGACCTCGGTAAGAAAGAGGGTGGTCTATTCAAGTAAGTATCTATACTAATGTTATAAAAAGGAATAATTTGTTTGTATGTTTGTAATGTTTTCACACAAAAACTGCCGATGGACCGATTTCAAATTTTCTTTCACCATTGGAAAGTTGCATCTTTACTGAGCAACATAGGCTATATTACATTTTCGAAAAATAGGGATCTGTTATAAAAATGTAATAAGGTGTATAAAAATAAAAAAATACGCGGGTGAAACCGCGGGATATTACTAGTTATTGATAATTTGCCTCCTATTCAAAGTTGCTGTAATGGCAAGGCTAAAACTCAAATTTAAACATTATTTTAGAATCTTATACAAAAAACTACAAACGATTTACGTAATTTTGTAAGCCGCAAAGCAGGAGCCGCTAGCTTATGTCGGTTCCTACTTTGTCTAAAATGTACTGTGAAGCAAATGTAAGAATACCTATTTCATTAAACTTCTCTCGCAGGGAATGACGCGGACTTAAATTGTAAATGGCTCTTTTTTATAAAACAAAATTTTTTTCATTATCCGCGCTATAGAATAACATGTTAAGCCAACCCCATTAAGGGCTAAGGGCAGGAGTAAGGGTAATCTTCTGTTCCAGGGCGAATCCGCAATCGTAGCACATGTGAAATCCACGCAAAGGATAATACAGTTTATGGAGACCAGCGACAAGGAGAGCTCCCAACCAGAGCAGTCCCAGCCCGCCGCACCATACACCGCCGCCTACCCCAGCTACTACCAGACCTCGCCATCAGACGTGCCACAAGACATGTCCTTGAGCAACCTCAACTATTCCATGAATTACAGTATGAACAGTACCTCAAGTTCCGACCGGATGTCCTCGTCTATGGAAATCGATGGATACCACTGAAATAGACTCACCTTTTTAGTTTGTTAAAACTCTCAAAGGATGTTCATTTATTATTTACGGTCCAGCCACGCGTTGCTGTAGCTCAGACCGCTTTCGAATTTCTCATGAAAAAAAGTGTCGTTGACAGTTTGAAAAATGCTCGTCGCCAGACTTTACAAGATTATCCGCTGGGTTAATCTAAAGATTTTCAATTTCATTAAAATCGGTCCTGCCGTTTCGGAGTCTATAAGAAACATACATACTTTCTCTTTTATGTATATAGAAGATATTCCACTACTTAGTAAAACAAGAATTTGTTACATTTCTACTGCTGAGCACAAACAAATTTAATTGGTAAAAATGATATAAAGTTTACACCCCTTTTCTTTCTTTAAAACGCTTTAGCCAGTACTTAAGCTTTTATTAAACGGATAAAAGGAGTTACTTGACCAACCTTAAACACTAAGAAGAAAAGCATTTTTTTTTTCAAGACGAAATGAAATGGTGATAGAATTATATTACTATATTAATAGTAAAGAATATTCCTTATTTGTATCCAAACCGCACGCTTAGTATTAAAGTGACCTAATTCAAAAAATCTAGTGTTTTCTTGCTCTTACAAATTATGGATTACTGTAACGCTTACGACTTTTGTAGGCGCTACGCTTTATTGTGATTTGTCGCAAAACAACTTTTTTGAATTCGGTCACTTTAATACTAAGCGTGCGAAAAAGGTACCGCAATAAGAATGATACATAACGGTAACCGCTATGTACCAATTTATTGTTGTTTTTAAAATTTAATTAATGGAATTTAATTAATTCTATTGAATGGAGTCTACCAATAATCTGGATCATATCATATTCAAACTGTATGCTAGTGATATATTTATTTAAATTATTAAAATTAACTGAAATGGAGGGGTATAAACTTAGTGTTAGGGCAGCTTAAGATCAAGTGGAAGTTATTTAAATTATTTAATACAAGAGGTTGATGGGGCTCAAAATATATTAGTAAATGGGCAACCTGCGTCTATAATGTCAGACTTTAGCCAGTTATATCATTGAACATAAAGTTGTTTCCAATTCTTTACTGAGCATATAATTTTAATAAGTAATTTTAAATAGATTTTTTAAATTATTCATGTTTTATCAAATGACATTTGCCATATTATTTGAACATGTTCGTAACATGGAATATGTTTGTGTTATCAATTCAAAGTACTATATAAAGGCAAAGAAAATTTCTTGCTTTTTTATCTCTCCTTTTTATTCATGATTATGGTCACAATGATTTTTAAATTTTAAGGAGTCATAGATAATAATGAAATGTTATATAATTATGATAATTTGGTGTGAGATTTTTCTTATTTAAATAATCGTTTCGAACGATGAAAATTCTTTGTTGGATATAGAGTTTTTTTCATGTAATTCCACTAATAGGGCGTCTTTGTATGTAAGATAGCTATACCAACACCAAAACTGTTATTTTACTATAATTCGCTATAAACGCGATTTATCGCGGATTATAACAAAATAATATTCTCATTAGTTTTGTATTATGGACCTCCGCAAAGTAACACCTAATTCTATAAATTATTCCATCACCTTAAAACCCGTTAACCATAAAATGGAGGGAGGAGAGACAATGAGTTTTGAACACCAATTAGATATAGTTATTTCTACATCTCTCCATTCAGCTTAGGTGGAAATGAATCAAGCGGAGAGGATATATGTCTCATTTTTGTATTAAATTTTGTGTCGCAAGCAAGCGGAGCGACAAGGGGCGTTTTTCAAGCAAATTTTGTAAAGACATGAATTCTTGCTTTCGTATACAACACTTAACTATTGAGAGTTCACCCAGATCATATCTCCGCTACTCTCAGTTTACATCTCCTCTTCGCAACGCATCTATTCGCTGTGGTGAAAAAAACCTGAGAGCTTTGCAGCAAAGCTCATCTCTTCTCTGCTCACTTTGCATCGGATCTTCAAAATCTTGCGCAAGTCCGATATAGTCCTCCAAAGCGCGTCGCTTTAAGCCGAGGTCCGGCTTCACAAGAGGCACCCTTAAGGTGACGTTCCCAGTATGTTGCGAGCCTCACTCCACCTTTTACACGTGGCGATGCTTCTACGCTCGCCTATCACAGTGATGCTGTAAAAGCTTTCAAGCCTGACAGCATTATTTAGTATCCGAAAAAAAACAAATCACGTACTCCTTCTATTTTCACCACTTTATTATAATCTTATTATTATTTGTGAAAATATATAGCAATCTATATATTATAGATATACCGCATAGGCAAGGTGCCTTAAATAATTCAAATAGACCCTAATTATACGAAAAAATTTGAGTAACCACTTGGATGCGATTGAAAAATCTCGCACCACTTTTGCAACCTCTGAAATTCTTACGTCGGCTGTACCATATAAAATGTTCTAAAATGTACACAAACTTGATCTAGGCGATAAATCAATGGAATTAAGTTTCAAATTATTTTTGTACACTTGTGTGTACTAATTTGAAACGACTGACGTAAAATACATTGAATAGGAAATAATAATAAATATAATATGATACTTGACTATTGAGTAGTTGAGTCACAACACTCTGGTTTAATCTAGTTCACTTTTGTTTACATTTTATATCAGTCTATGGTAATTTTTAAATGTAGACCAAATGTGTGTGATTCAATTTGGCAAGTCTGATTGAAGATTGCATATTGATTTGAGAAAATTGTAAATAGCGATTCTGTGCGAGAATCAACTTAGTAATAGAAGTATGCCATTTGTACAATAAACCCATTACTGTTCCCATAGGTGAATGCGTCTGCTCTCGGTTAGTACCGTTTTTCTGTAATAATACTTCCTTCTTTTAAAGTAAATTGTAAATATAGATCGCGAAATTTAGGTAGTTAGGTGCATTAATCATGGATATGGGTTATGAAATCTTAATTAAATTGAGATATTCCGAGTTTAAGCCACTGACCTGGCAATATTAAAGTGCAAATAGTCGATTAAGTGTATAATAGATATGTATTCTTTTATGTGAATATTGTCTGCACTTTTTGTATTATATATAGACTTTTGAAGAGGGTTACAAATTTATCGAGTATCGTTCCGATGAGGCACAATTCTTTATTGTAAATAAATTATTAGATAGTGTTAATAGATTGGTCACTGTTGACTAATATATGATAGACGAGGTTATTTGTATGCGATTTTGAGATTTTAAAGATCGTTGCTTGTTCGAAGGGACTCGATCAAACCGTTCGTGCATAATGTACAAACACTAACTGTGTTAATTCGCAATTGAAAGATGGTTTATTGCTTACATTACATTAATAAATAGGACAATCTATCATGTTGGAATTTTAATCTATAGTTAAATACCTTAAGCGTTCCAGAACGTCTTATGCTCCCATAATTTGCCTTAGTTATTTAATGTCTAATTAATGTGTTAATTCACGTATAATCCACGAGATCACTGTCAATTATTCGATGAAAGATATCTGAAATTACAAAGCTATATAATAAAACGATTTACATTCTACTCCTTAAATCCAAAGCCATTATAGGAGATATTGCATCACAGTCATTGATCATTTTACTGTAGGTTGCATCATACAACAAGAGCTGTAAAGATCACCTGCGCTTGTTTCAAATACCCCTAGGGTTTCTATGTATTTGTTCAAAGTTCATATCTACCTTACCTTAATTAAACACGTCAAGATTTGAGATTTTATATAGAAGACTGTCTCACAACAAAAAAAAAACCCTAAGAAACAAATGATAATATAAAGATATTTTTTTTTAATGTCATGTTAATAGTGAGTGTGAAGGCGGCATAATTTTTTATTTAATATAGACAACAATCAATAATATAGAAATTTCCTTTTACCCTTCCAAATACATATTAAAATGTCAGTCAAATAAGGCCATATCGTATTCCAGCTTACCCAATTCTCCTTTTTATAATGTTAGATTTACATATAGAGCTAAAGGATATTACAAGTTAAAAGAGCAATAAATATTGAAGTAAGATGACTTTTGGAATTTTTGTAAGGTAAAATGTAATTTTTTACTGTAATCACTAGAATATTTAAAACGATAGGCAAGTACTTAGATATACGGCTGTCTTTACGCGCAGACACATCATCCTGTGGTGTGGTGCTTTTTATGGTGTGAAAAATACCATGGATTGCGAGGTACTGGTCTCATTATAATTTTCGCCATTTTATATTACTTAATATCAAATCGTAAGTACGATTCATAGAAAAATTTCGGCTACGATTTCAGGTTATATCGCGATCTAAAAAAAAATTATTTTATTTTATATTTTATGGCTTGAAATAATAAATTACAAAGTAATAATGATTTTAACTCACCACGATAAAGTGACAAGCAAATACACTAAAGCATTTTTATAACGCGGATGACATGACTAAATAAAAATTATTTACTAGTTGACTGTAATTTATTCTTTCAAAATATACCTGTCTTGACTAAAGGCGATGTAACTAGAAAAATTAATATCACAGGATTACTTCAAGATATGACTTAGGATTTTAGAATTATACGTGAATCGATATGGCGTTCACGATTTTATTTTCGGTATCTTTTGATACACAGGAACAAATTGGCCACGTAAATAAGTAGTCTAAATAACGTAGCTATTGACAGTAGTGTGAAAATTGTTTATATTTTCTATGACGCTAGATAAACGATAGTTGATGAATTTAAAATATATAGGAAATCAAGTTTACTTCATCGAAACATTTTCTGGGTTGTCTTTTTAATTATACCTCAATTTACGTTATTTCTATAACCAACCGTGTCTTTTGAATGATATTTCAACCATAAATGACATCTTTCTAGGCATTCTACTTAATATCTGATCTTTAAACCGTAAAATATCCTGTCTTGAACGCGTTGTAATTATAAAGCTAATTTTTTTGTTTCTATGGCTGTAACATACTCCACATTATGCAATGAGTTGATGTATATAAAAAAATGTTTTTGTGTACATTGAATTTATTTAACTATCTATACTATAAGTAGATATTCTAAATTTTTTGACAATACAATAAAACTTGTTATGGGAATGTTAGCAGCATGTAATATTTCACAAGGAATATCCAGCCTTAGAAGAGAAAAGTAAAGATTAATTTATTACTGTTACTTTGTATTACCTTATGTAAATTAACAATAAAAGTCATATTGGTAAACAATATATTAGATTCTCTTATTATAGTATCCGATCAAAATTATTAATTTGGCTATTTGTTTAGAATCCAAAATTATGTTTTAAAATTAATTACAAGAAATTAATCAAATTAAAAACAATTCTAATTGCTTACCATCCACTCTTCTATTAACCCTTCTGTTTAAGAGCTTGATATAATAAATGCAACTACCGTTTTTTGAAGAATTTGCAACATGAACATGTAGCCACAAAAACAAAACAGAAATGAAAAAGAACATTTTTCTTCAATATGGGAAATTCGTATAAATACCTAATGACCACAAAAGTATTGTTTTGAGTTTCAGTTACTTTTATCTTTTGGCTGATTTCAAATTTTTCTTTATAAATTACTAAAGTTACGATGACGGTTAAAAAGGGATATTTTACGGTTTATTTACTTCAAAATTTCTATTGAAATGTTTAATTTTTTTGATTTCCTATGTTAAATGAAACGACATTTTTGACAGCTTTACTTAATTTTTAAGAATTTATTTAGACATAGTTTCTACCTTAGAGTGGATTCCCGAACCAATATAATTATGTGGATAATTTTATATTAAACTTACGATTATGTTAATAGACTGGGTTGTTTTGTGTTTTTTGTACAGTTATAATGATTATTATCTAAATTATATTTACGTAATTTATTGTAGGTACGATCTAAGCTTAGGTCCATGCATTTCGTTATCAAATTTTTCACTTTATATCACACTTGTGTTTAATACGTTTATTATTCGTTGTTTTAGATAACCAGGAGAGTTTGAAATCTTTGAGAAATTATTTGTAATAGTGATGTGTAAAATTATGTTATAAAGTATTACGAGTAATTATATTAAAAGGAGAACGATTTACATATTGTATCTCTTTACTGTCCTCTACCCCACGACTGATTAATAATAAACATATTTTATCTATATTAACATTTATATTTTGTGATAATATGAAATACCATAATATTGTGGCAATAACTTATAATGTATCTTTCATACACCACGTTCTAAAGTAATAGTTGTAATAAATATTTAAAAGGCGGAAGCTTCTACATTGTTTTTCTCACAGCAACTTAATCGAACAGTAACAGAGAAATAATTTTTGATGGCATAATAGAAGAGATGAGAAGTAGATATTTTAGTTGTTAGGTCGTTTCGCTGAACAATAGATTTAAAATCTGTTCGTCTCTATATAAAACTAAAAAATATATTATTGCCACAAAAATGTAGGCCCATTTTCTACAAACAATTAACAATTACATGCTACAGTTTATATAATTAGTTAAAAATACCTCATAATTTGTTTAGAATTTCACTAACCGTATTATAAATTTATCATATTCGATCAACGGCGTCTACACGAGCAATAGCAGGTGCTCGGATATTTTGCCAATCACCGCTTTCCGTTATCCTTTTGTTAACTGTTAAAAGCTGTTCGAAATTAGCTTTTGCAAGCTTGTGCTTGTTTTGTACTTTTTGGACAAGTTCCTCGTCATAAACGCTCTCAGGCCTGTCTAACTTCAAGTGTGCCTTCATTTCTTGAACAGTCACTAAAAAACAGTTCCACGGAGACCAGTCTTCATTAATATGCCATCTGCACAATCTAAGCTCCGTCATATCTCTACATTCGCTAATAGCTGAGTGAGAATGCCAGAGTTTTTCTATTATGAAAAATATGTCTTTTTCTTGAAGAACAAATGCTAAAGAACCCCAGCATTTTCTTCGCCTTTCGTCGCGTTGGACTGCTCTTAAAATAAATTTATATGGTGTCATATCTATCCAACATCTTTCAGCTACATCTTTCCAAGAACAGGAAGTGCACACTAAGAATCCGCTCATTTTAGCATTAAGTGGAAAGTCAGTGTTGAGTTTCACTTGATGACACATCTCACAAAAATAAAGCCTACTGTCTTCCATCTTTCGATAATCTCTAATGTCCTTGCACTTTGTTACTCCAGAGTTCAATTCAGAAGTTTGAATTAACTGATAAACACAAGCGGCGATTCGTCTTCTTAAAAATTCAAGCTGATAATCATTACACCTTCTGACAAGAAGATCACATTCTCTATCTAATAAAGTTATAATTTCTTCAGCTAAAGGGTGACGAAATTCTTGTACAGCAATTTTCATATTTACTAAGAGTTCTATTCTTTCTTTGACTTCTATATCATCTCGAATGAATGAGCTGTACAACTCTTTTAGTTTTCTAGCCTTTTGTATCTCTATGGTGTCCATTGTAATTAACTTACCATCACGGCCATACCAAGCGATAGGTTTAGAGATTTCTTCTAAAAACTTCTTTTCCTTTGTTTTTCTGCTATCTTCTCGAACTTTAACGCGATAGGCCTCAATACAACGAAGAAGTTCAACCTCTTTATCAAGTAAAAGTGTGAACTCTGCAATCTTGGGACCTTTAGAGTGCAGTTGAGATATTCTTAAAATTTCGGCATGTTTCCAACGATCTACCTAAAACAATTACAAAAAAATATATAAGATTATAAACAATTTAAAAACACGATTCAGAAATGCATCTTAACTCTTGACTTTGACTTGATGTTGCTAAAAACCATTAAAGCTAAATATAATAAGGTCACATCATTCTAAAATATAAATTACTATTTTTTACCATGGAGTATAGTTGATCAAAATCTTCACGGGTTTTCGGAAATGTTTTAGTGATGAGGTCTTTCCGTAATCTCCTCTCCATGGCCTCACGTTCTAACTTCTCCTCTTCCTTCATTCTAGCAATTCTCTCCCTATAAATATTTATTTACATTGTTATTGCAGTATTGTCAGCTTTATCTTTTTTATTACCACTTTGCAATCCATCATCCTCCTGCCCTTATCCCACTCTAAGTGGGGTCGGCACAACATGTCATTAACATGTTGTCACATGATTTGGCCTCGATAAGAAAGAGGGTGGTCTATTCTACTTAACCGGATACCACACGGTGAGTCAACTTACCTTAGTCGCCTTTTACGACACCTCGGTAAGACATGAGGGTGGTCTATTCTACTCAGCCGGATACCACACGGCGGGTCGACCTACCTTAGTCGCCTTTTACGACACCTCGGTAAGAAAAGAGGGTGGTACTATTCTATTCAGCCGGATACCACACGGCGTACCACTTTGCAATCCATTTGTAGGAATATAGTAGTTCTTAAATTTAATGGCTGAACGTATTTAATATTTAGTAATTCGTTTAAGCATCCCAAGGAAACTTAGATTAAGTACAAACTGAACTACGTCTATGCTCTGTATATATGGTTCGATATATTATATATGGATTGGCATACTTACAAACATTCTTTCAGCCACCTTTTGACTTTTTGTCTAAACTGATGGCGTCTGTACGCTCTTTGAATAATGGACGCGTAATGATTATGATTAAGTCTTGCTATCATTTCTTCGTATGTCTCATATGCTTTCGGTACAATTATTCTGTCCGATACATTTGGAATATAGGCGTGAACACAATTCATTTGTGTAGCCCTACTATAGTTTGTGTCCTGCAAATAATTATATTTTGTCAGTATACATAGGTATTAATTTTATTCGATTAGTATTCGGTCCTAAATTGACGTTGTTACTTACAAATATTTTCTCCCGCATTTCAGCCGTTTGAGTATCTCGACAAGTTTTATTCTCTGGTAGAACCTTTTTCGGCTTTTGTGGAGTTTGCGAGTAAGCATGGTGGTACACTGTTCCTAAAGAAGAAAATACATATTTGTTAGCATATATAAAAAAAAATAACTACCATAATATCCTCTCGTAAGATTGAAGGACTTTGTAATATAACTGCGAAAGTCTCGTCTATTGTTGAGACGAAGAATATTCAATATCATACGCATGGTAAAGGGCATCACATCAGAACGTTCATTCTATTAAGCACATAGTTTAGAATATATTATATTAACTGCAGTGGTTTGAAGGGGAACTTTAGGATAACGCACAATAATCAAACATAACAGCTTTCACGTTAAAAACTATTCACGTAGGCGATTTACAAAATATTCCAATAGTTACATTTTAGTCTAAATGTTTATTTAGTTTGAAAATGTCTAGCGTAATATTTTGTATATTGAAATCATTTTATAAATTAATATTTTGCATTATGATTTTTGAACTTATCTTTGGAATAGCACCGATTACCATTTCACTAACCTGTATGTACATTCTTATATCCGCCCAAATATGGTTTCTTAATTGGCTTCGAAAATATTTCAACATTAATATGTTTCGATGTACTACCAAACGGAACAACAACAGTCAAAACATCGTTCATTGGCATTTCCTTGTACAATTTTTCCAAATTCAACTTTTCGCTATTTTTTGTTAGAAGTTCTACCTCAACAATACCATACTTATCGTAATCAAGGTCTAATAATGCCATGCGATCTTTTAAAGGACGCTCTTCTCTTAGAAGTACTAAATTATCTGGATCCACTTGAAAAACGCCTGCTAAATTCTTCTTTACTTCATGTACCTTTATAATAGAATGGTATGATCTAGTAAAGACTTCATTTTGAGATCTTACTTTAAATTTAATTGCAATAAACGGCATTGTTTTCTTCTTAGGCATCATAGTGTGTATAAGTTCATGCACATAAGATTCTTTTGGAATGGACGACAAGGAAAACTTGGCAGAATCCTTTGTAAATACGTCAACTGTAACATTTCCAAAATCACATTTTAGGTCAGAAAGTAGACACGTTTCTTTTAATACGTTTCTGTTTTTTGTCAACAAAAGATTGTTGTTTGAAACCGAGAGAAGTTTGGCTAGTTTGCGTTTAACCTGCTTAATTGGGGTATTAGATGGGAAGACTTTGTTGAACACATCGTTAGGGTGTAGAGGTGATTTGAAATTAACGAGAATATGGCTGACTGGGCACTTGTATTGTTCAAGTTCTCTAGCACATGGCGCAGTTTGTAGACGAGATTTCACATCATCGTCAATTGTCGAAGTGATACGCTTGTAGGGCGGAGCCGTAAGAAGTTTTTCACGGCCCAGTTCACATTGGCACGCAACTGCTCCTTTTATACAATCTGGCTTTGGAGCGATACCTATTGTGTTTTTTGTATCCATTATAGTTATTTTTTATTTATAAATATTTCACTAAATAAACAGATTTAAAAGACTACACTGTGTAAAGTAAAAAACAGAAAATGTATAAAGTACGAATAAATAATAAGTTTGTTTCTCTGCGAGACGGTTACTAGGGATATCCTATAGTATAGTGTATTATCTGTGACTAGGGAAATGATAAATATAGATTACATACTTTATTTATTGGTTACGTAGTTTTTAAAATTATGTTGTCTATATAAAAAAGGATTTTTATTTGTATGTACATATAAATTATCGGCCTATCCAAAGAATAAAGTTACATGTTCCAGCATAGAACATATAACTTAATATTCTTCGGATGGCGCGTTATATTTGCGTTCCTGAACTATTCATCCGAGTGTAAACCAGCCGAATGGAAACATTATTCCTCTAATGTTGAAATGATGATATAATCTGATGATGTTGTTTATGATCGCCATACCTCAACAGGTATGTGTATTTATTTTGATATTTTTAGCTTTTATAACGTCAAAATTTTTTTAAATATATTTAATTTATTCTCACGTGATCGATGGATCCTTTTAATATGGGGCTATCGACTAAAGAAACAAAGTTTACTACTCGAAAAGTAGTGGTTTAGTAGGTAAAATCTTTTAAATTACTTAACCTTAACCTAACAAACAGTACGATAATAGATAATAAATACACTATATAGATGATGTGCGTCAAAAAAGTAAAGGTATGTTTAGAAAGGGAAAATAATTTTAAATATACGAAGAGTACATACTCCGACTAGGTTGAGATTTCGGATTATGAAAAAACTATTTACAAAGGAAGTTAATTATTTTATACATGAATCGTGTCTACAGAAAAAAGTTTTTCAATTGCAATTTGTATATATTTTTATACCACCTCTGATCATAAAGGAAAGAACACAAACCGCTCGAGGCATGGTACGTATAAAATTATAACAAACAGCGAAGAAACAGTACTCCATAAAGAATGTATTAACCGTAAACTCCTTTGAGTTTCAGTGGCACGTTCAGTGATTCTACCGCTGTACCAGTATTTATAAAGAAGTTTTATTAATGAACATGCGAGTGCATGATTACGACTTCACCTATATAGTGGACTAGTTGAACCCACGACTTTGTTCGTGCCAACTGGAGCGTTTAAATACCACTAAAAATGCTATATGTGTTTCGGCCTTTACAAAAAACGGAAATATCTTGCCCTATACGTTAGTTATAAGCTTTAATTGTGCCAAATTTGATCAATATTGTTCCAGCGGATTTTCCGTAAAATCGTAACAAAAATAAAGACCTATTTTCGCACTTAGGTATTATAGTATGGATGAAGAATTCTCCTGAGAATGTATTAAGCATGCATATTTTCTCTTGAGAAGCTCATATGGCTCAATATTAAATTGACTTAAGTCAATTTAATTTTCATATTGTATGTATGGTTAACTAACAAAAGGATATATCATTTGGTTACTTTAGACCTAGACGACATAGCAGCATTAAAGGCTATACTGACTGCTGCTGACTGCTCGGCTTTTTAAAATAGACAATATATAATAGCAATAAGCTTTAAATTAACAAGCACTCACTATTCGATTAAGACAGATATCTATAAGGTATGATATGTATGAGAGAAATGCAAAGCTTAACTATTTTTGATTATTTTTATGATAAGCTTTGGGTCAGTGACGAAGTGAGCTTTGTACGAAACGAACGAATAGTGAAGAACCTACTAGAAAGTCTAATGCTTAATGTATTGAAATTAGGTAATAACAGCCGTGTGGTATCCGTCTGAGTAGAATAGACCAACCTCATTTTTTACCGAGATGTCGTAAAAGGCGACTAAGGTAAGCTGACACGCCGCGTGGTATCCGGTTTAGTAGAATAGCAAAATCATGTGACACCATGTTTATGGCATGTTGTGCCGACCCCACTTAGAGTGGGACAAGGGCAAGATGATGATGATGATGAATAACCAGAACAAAATCATGTTTGAGTATCATATGTGTTAAGATAATATCTAACTACATTTATATTTAGAATACTTTGGTTGCTAGAAGGTACCTGCTTAGGAAGCTGATAGTTAATAAAAATTGAGAAAACAATAAAATTACAGCGCAATAAAATAGTGAATGTGCGGAGCATAGTCTGGCGTCATATTAAATTCTTCCGAAAACATAAAAATGATTTTCGATCGTAAAACTATAATTTACAGACGTAAAATGTGCTGACATAATACGTTACGTGCACCGAGAAACTGAGCTATCAAATTCGGTAAAGGTTTCCCGTAATGTAAACTCATGGTTGTGTGATATTTTTAAGGCAATTAATTAGGTAAAGAGGAAATTTGTCAATCTCGCTATTAAATAGTAGGTATATATACTCTAGTGCCCCGGAAATTTATAGATATTTTTTGAAAAAAAATATCAAAAGCGTTTTAAGCTAATTTAAAATCTTTGTAAAAAAAATTGATTTTGTCGTGTTGTTTATCTCCTGATAATACTTCGGTACGGGGCGAAACGATTGTTACACTTGTACAAAGGTGTTGTTGATTGTTGGTAGTAAATAATTATTTACGAATCCTGCATGTATCAGGTATGAGAACGGAGAGTCCATTTAGCATGACATACTTTTTTGTATCGTGGTTATAGCAAAATAATATTTTCATTAACTTTGGAAAACCGCAAAGAACCGCCTTATTCTATAAATTATTTAAAATATTATTTATTTCCTTGTTTTCAATCTTAAATTGAACTGTACTCATCATTCTCTTGATCTTAACTTACTCTAAGTGGGATGGCAACACATGTTATAAGCATGTTGTCACATGTTTGGCTAGGTATTTTACGACCGGCCGCCTGCCTGACGCCAACTTGTCGGATACCACACGGTAGGTCAACTTACCTTAGTCGCCTTTTACGACGCCTCGATAAGAAATGAGGGTAGTCTATTCTACTAAGCCGGATCCACACGGCGGGTCGACTTACCTCAGTCGCCTTTTACGACACCTCGGTAAGAAATAAGAGTGATTGTAATGTACGTGTTACTAAGAACGTACAGTATTCTAAGTTTCGTTATCAACGACTAAGATCTTCGTAACTAATATTAATGATAGATTTCTGTCTAAAATTTTCAACGAATCGAAATAGATGTGCTCTTTAATTACCAAACTCTTAGTAATATATCCTGGTAGACTAAAGTGCAAATTGTTATTTATCTACACTAGATTTTATATATATAAACTCATTGATTCGATATCTTTAATTAATCTTGTAAATATATATATATTTATATAATAGCTCATATGGGTAACGAGCGGTCTCAATTTCTGTACACCAAGATCGATTCCAGATAAAATATATATTTTTTTAATTTTTTTATTGCATTTATACATAGGTATATATATTTAAAAATTACTGAGCAGGACTCAGTCATCTCGGTAATGTAAATTGATAAGGCAAAGAATATCAAAACTTTCACTAAAAAGTAATATCTTTGACCTTTTCCATTGTTTTGTCGTATCATAATAAATAAGGCGAAAGACATAAGGGCAAAGGGAGATTCGTTTAAGCTTGAAATCAATTTTCCTAAATGGTTTAGTTAAGGTTAATTCAATTAAAATGTGCTTGGATGCAAATCCTGTTAGGTATTTATAGCAACCTCGTTTTTACTTGGCAACGTCGTTGATTGAAAATCTAAAGACAGGAAATATTTTATACATTTAGTTCAATTTGATTTCAGTTTTATGAATAGAAGCTTTTTCACACTTTTTAAGATTTTTAGATCATCAACGACCTGCTCTTGGTATTTTACCAGGATTTGGTATATTTCCCAAAATCTACTGAACGGATTTTTGTACGGTTTCACTTAAAGGTAGTGCTATTCTTTCGGAAGGTTTAGGTTAACAGTACATGAAGGTTTTATGTCAATGTTTGTGAAGAGGTCGCGCAGTTGTAAAAAAAGCCTTGTAAACCAACAGAGATACATTAAAGTAATCTACTAAAGAACTGTAAAGCTACAAAAATACTACAAAATGTCCGTGACAGTATATCTTTACCTGTAATGGTACTTTTATGTTTAAAATTTCAATTAAATACACTGATTTCCACGCAGGCGTAGCCGCAATCACAGCTAGTCTTAAATAAAAATGTTTAAGAACTTAAGTACCTACATATGCATTTTTATCGATCGATTTATTTTTGAGAAAAATATTTCTTATTATTCAATCAAGAACGCTGTGTGGTATCCGGTAGAATATGATAGTACCACCCTCATTTCTTACCGAGGTGTCGTAAGAGGCGACTAAGGTAAGTCGACCCGCCGTGTAGTATCAGGCTGAGTAGAATAGACCACCCTCATTTCTTACCGAGATGTCGTAAAACACGACTAAGGTAAGTTGACATCAGGCAAGCGGCCGGTCGTAGCCAAATCATGTGACAACATGTTTGTAACACGTTGTGCCGACCCCACTTAGAGTAGGATAAGGGCAGGAGGATGATGATTATTCAATCAAGAATAACTTATTCGAATTTGATGTTTTTGGAAAAGAACGTATGACGCAAAGGAGTATATAGATTTTTTATATATTATTGTTTAATTTATTTAAATTGCGACTATATCTCGCTTGATATAAGATTTTTTCATTCATATGTCGCACAAAAGTAATTTTCTAAACAAAATAAAAACCTTAAAAAATAGTCACAATGAAACGTCGGTCGCGCTACAAATTAGCTGCCAATTGCATCGAACATACCATTATAAGTTGAGCCATTGTTTTTAACTACTATTTTCAGCTTCTCTTAAAGTTGAATTGCTTCTGTTGTGACAGTCTAAACATGAACTTTTCATGCATATGTTCATACAAATTGTATGAACGGCGAAAGTTTGCGAGTATGGATGTATGTTTGTTACTCTTTCACGGCGAATCCGCTGAACCAATATCGATTAAATTTGGCACAATTATTCCTTATACACCTAGATAACATACAGGCTATAGAAATCCTGTTAGTTCCACAGATATAAGATGACATTGAAAAGCTCTATTATCAACCTATCACGCGACAACAGTCCACGCGAACGAAGTTGCGGGTAAAAGCTAGTGTTTAATAAAGTAATTTAAAACATTGGCGAACTCTTTGGCGTTAGTGCTTCCAACTGCGTGGGTCGCGGGTTCGATTACCGCCATCGGCCAACATTTTCTTAATTCAAGTTACTCGGTTACTCAAGTATTAAAGAATTTATTTAAAATTATATATTTTTACCGTTTGTCTGCCACCCATAATACAATTATTTACTTTGGAGACCGTCGACCGTGTGTAATTGTCCCATATATTTATTTATTTAATTTGTTTGTAAATATTTAATAATTCTATTTATTTTGTATTATCTTTTTGTCTCTGGGGAATTGTCATTTTTTTTTTTTTCACCGATATGTGGGTAGCAATGAAAACGCCACTCGCCGATCGGTTCGTCTGTCGCCGTGCGAGTGTCTACGTGAGCGCGGATCCTTGGCTAATGGCCGCTCGATCGCTATACATTATTCGCATGAAATCTATTGTAAAAACATAAACAATTCGTCTGCAATATTAAGTGCAGTGCCTAACATTAAAGTGTCGTGTCGAGTTTCGGACTCGTAAAAGTGTTACTGTTCGTACGAGTAACATTTCCCCTGGCGTCACAAGAAACGGCCGGCCGCCGACGCATTTCGAGGACTTCGAACCTTCCAGTGCATGGTGGCAGTACAAAGGCATCGAAAGGTGGGTGGTGCTAAGTTGTTACTACGTATCGGTAATACGCATTGCCCAGAGAGATAGAAAATAGTTAACGCCCTGAACCCCCCTATACAGTCCACTTAAATTACCAAACAGCGACCAGAGATCAGGTTCCTTTTAATTAGGGAACATTTCCCTTCATAATTAATAGAATTATTTCATAGTCTCGACGATGCTTCTACGCCCGTCCCTCCCGTAGACGCTGTAAATGCCGTTAGTTTGAAAGATAGAAAAAAAAATAATACAACTAGGCGTTAATAATAATATTATTTTGCTATAAACCGCAATAAACCTTGATTTTTTCGCGGGTTATAGCAATAATAAAAAAAAATATTATTATTAATTTGTATTTATACATTTATTATCCTTTTATGTCTTTAATATCCGTTCTCACCATTAATAAAAATATA
This sequence comes from Morpho helenor, assembly GCA_029227775.1. NCBI lineage: Eukaryota > Metazoa > Arthropoda > Insecta > Lepidoptera > Nymphalidae > Morpho > Morpho helenor. Next base: position 7,209,462 of record JARGCU010000020.1, read on the forward strand.
GGTAACAGTCATAGCAGTACTAAAGTTGACGCGGTATTATGGCTTTTGAACGATATGGATGTGCGTTGTGTAAACACGTATTTTAATCAAGCCTGTTGCTTCGCTTCCGTTAACTGCGGCCACTGCGAGCTTAGCAAAGAAAACTTTGCATGTGTTTTATTACGACGGATGCGGATTAGCCGCAGGGCTTAATTTCGAAGTCGACCCTCGTTTGCCTTATTTGTTGGACTATGTTTAATGATAAACAACTAAAATATGTCAACCATATTTAGCGTTACTTATGAGACCGTTATTTTTTAAACTTATTTAGTTTCCTCATAAGTGCGATATACCCGATAATAGATAAATTAATATACATCGCACAAAATAGTACAAAACTCGTGAGTGTCAAAAGACCCTTAAGTTTGAAAAGTAAACTTTTTTAAAAGTTAGCGTGATGGCATCAAAATAATGATTACAATGTATCTAACTCAGTTAAGCCTAATTTTAAATTCGGTCACTTTAATACTAAACGTGTGATACATACGTGAAATAATTACACACAAGATCCTCCGTCGCAAAAGTAAATTAATACTTGTGTTATGGGTGACAGACAACTTTTAAATATCTACATAAATACTTTTAAGTACATACTTAAGTAAATAAAGCACCCGGAACCGAAGAAACATCAAATTGTATTTAAAAAATTTTGGCCCTTGGCGGGAACCGAACTCGCGACCCGCAGAGCTGAAGGCAGGGTCACTGCCACCTACACCAACGAGCCAGTCAATATATTGAAATATATCTCACGGTATTCCGAAATTATAAATCAACTTTGCACTAATAGCTCAGCGAGCCGTAAGAGGCTTCCCGTTAAATGTTTTTGTGCACCGACTCTCTTGTTTCGTTAGAAAGTTCTTCTTTCCACCGAGCTTTTTGGACCTGACTTTCTTTGTTTTAAGCTTATAAAGTTATTTAGCTAAGTTGTTTGGTAATACTTGCAAAGATTTCTTTCAAAATTGTTAAAGAGTATTTGTTATTTTTAAACTTTCAGTGTAGAACTTTTTATAACTGATTTCATGATTCAATCTTACCTTTATTATAGAAATATCAGCAGCAGGGTCATCTCGCTTACTCCCCGGGGGGGGGGGGTAGGTAGGGTACGGTCCTCGATGCGTACCTCCTTGTCCAGGCTTGTACTCGCAGGCATTCTGCCTGGTCTGTGTTCCGGCCGTGAGCCCAGGTAACCTAGGTAACTTAAGAGCTGTCTGGTTCAGTGGAGAGGTCTGGGAATGGTAGCTCCGAGAGCTCGTAGTCATCGTTAGGAATTGTCAGGTCCAGTGGTGGTGTCAAGTTCGATGGTAGTGTCTCGTCCGGTGGTTTTTCCCTCTCGCCCGTCGCGTCGTCGCCTTCGTCAATAGCATCGGGCCGCGGAGACGATGACTGCAGGAGCTTGCGAGGCAGGGAACGTCCCTCGGGTGGTCGCGCATGGAGTGGCGCGATGCCGTGGAGGCGAACGTGCGCGCTGTTGTCCGCTCGCGCGAACAGTCGGCACGCAAGGCGACGAACGAACTCCCCTCGGCGTTTTGGTGTCTATGCACGACGTCGTTCCGCACATACCTCAGGGGATGGAAATATTTCGACCTTTCGCCAAATTTCCATCTTGTATGACAAGAGGACTAAACTTTATGCGAACGTTCTAAATTCGTTCGTTTACACTAACGTTATAATTGTTTCAATTATATAGTGGTATTCAACACACTATACTATCCGTAGAACTTATAAGTGTAGGTTGACCTAATAACAGCTGAAGGTATCAGGTGAATTTGTTCACACAATGTGGATAATGTCACACCAGTCTTATTTGTCTAGGAAATCCTAGAAATTCAAGTACCAAAAGGTACTTGGATTTGTCCGTTTAATATAAAAATTTAAAGCCCAACAGAAGGACAGACAAAAAGACTTTCGCTTTTATAATTTTTATTTAGGATAATCTTCAGAAAATATGGTATATGAAATATGAAAATATATATAAATAATGGTATGCGGCATATGAAAATAAAGTACGAAATGCATATAATTAATTTTAGTGTTTCAGACACTATTATACCACCAGATAACCTATACCACCGATTACTACCGATTACACCAGATAACCGATACCACAGATTTACCTATTTGTTTTCCCTGTTAATAAACTTTATTGTTGCTACTCTTCATATTGGTCAATTTTGGTGTAATAGATTAGCCGCGAAACCGTAACAGGCAGACAGACCTTTATAATTATAATGTAACTTGTATAATAACGACTGACCACATATTCTAGCGCTACACATGGACATGATGTCCCATAATGCTAAGGGACATCATGTCCATGTGTAGCGCGTATGAACTTGTTATTTGTTTTTCACTGCAGATAACAAGTTATTTGTAATAGAATTATATTAAAAAAATATTTATTTTTTATAATTAACTCTACTTACCGTCTGGTCCTGAAGGGCTCACTATAAAACTATAATCTTCGGAAAAGAAGTAGAACGCTGTATAAAAAAGTAATTAACCATTCCTTTGAGCATTAGACCGCTAAACGAAGCCTACAATTACTATGTTAATTAATAAATAAAAAAAACAATTTTGATATTATAAATATATTTTAGCATGCCTTTTTCAGAAACGTAATATATAGTGCATCTATTTTCATAATCTTATAAAAATTTGATACACTGTGAAGAATATCGTATTTCTTATATACATACTTTAAAATAAATTAAATTATTTAGTACTCTTTACATGATAAAACTTTATTATCAACTTTGTTATCTTAAAACGTTTTGAATAGTGGTCTCGAAAGTACCCTGATATTATGATAAACTCATTTTGGCAACTCATGCTCAAAACTCCGGCTAGTCCGCAATCAAATATCAATTTACATTTTAGATTGTGTCAATAATAACATCTACATATACAGAGACGGTATTAAAAACGCATATTTGCAAGGTTTATCGTTTGAACGGGTTAAAAGCTTGCGGCGATACATCTCGTTTTTTCATAGCTAATAACGTAAAACTGTTATCAACGTTCACGCTTTTAGAATTTAGGATTTTTGTTGAAAATAATACATTAAAGATTGACATGAAAATTAATTGATTATTTTTCGTTCTACTTATATTTACTAGCTTTAGAGTTTAGAGAGATTTTACGACGATTAGAGAGGTAAATCGAGTTTTTTTTTTAAATTTTCTTATGTTCTGTAAGCTTACAACTTTTTCTTTCATAAGAACCTTGTCCAGATAAAAATTAAACATAAAAGAAAAAAGGAATGAGCGGAATGCGATGGCCAAGGGAACTAGAGGTTCATTTTTTTACAATATGTAGAATAATAAAAAAATATTAGGTATAGAAAATACGAGAAGTGCAAGATTAAGATATGTAGAACATGTAATCAGGAGGGATGAAAATCATGTTACCATATGAGGGTTAAATATGAATGTGGATAGATATGTGGTGTAGCTTGAAAAAGAAATGGTTGGGTTGTGTAACCGCCAGAGTTTACAAATGACTGGAAAGAATGAATGGAAGCAAAAAACATGAATGACTTAGAGTGGGATAAGGGTAAGAAAATGATGAATAAAAATATTATAACATCGATATTTTTCCGTTAAACTTATTTAATAAATAAGAAGTAATTTTCATAAACGTCAGCTCATTTATTCTTTATCAACAACTTGTCGCATATTAACGGCGACAATTTTTTTTTATATTATTGACCCAATCATTTGGAGGAGGTTATATTTGGAACATGGTTTTAACAATATAATTTAAAATATGATGGAATTATTTGAGATGGTCAGGTAATAATAAAAAAACAGGGGAATATATTTTTAGAGGCAATAACAATATGAATCGTTGGTAAACAAGTCATATATACAAATGTTATAGATATAAATAGACCCATTGCATATAGTAAATTGACCTATTGATTAAAAAAACTTGAACTTTATATAGCTAAAATGTATTTTGCCTTATAAACGTGTGGTTGTTGTCTTACAAATTAAATTTTGCACTAACAACTTCAACAAAATTAACTTTGTACTATAATAGAATGAATAAATTCTCTCCAGACATCCATCTCTGCTGCTATCACTCGTGCTTTGGCGCTTCGCGTCTCTAAATTTCCTTTTTTTTATTTAGCTTCATTCATAAACGAAATATCAAAAATAATTTACTAACTTAAGTTACCATAATGATCACATTTAACGAACCAAAACATAATTTTTTTCAATTTCAGTATAATTTATTTATAAATGCAATCAATCTATACTAATATTATAAATGCGAAATTTCGTCTGTCTGTTACGCTTTCACAGCTTATCCGCTGGACCTATGTTCACAAAATTTGGCATAATTAATTGCATTTGTATTTTTGAGGGTACAGAAACCCTTGAGTTGGCGCAACCGATGTCCCTGATACGACCGGTCGACTGGTACTGATTGAATAAATATTTATACAATGTTTAGTTACAGCTAAGTTATACTCAACAAGTTTTCACATTTATAAGTGCAATTTTACCCAGCTAATCGAAAATGGGGAAAAATATTAATCATACAAGTGCCAGTAACATAAATAACTTTTCAACGCTAACATACTCGTAATAGACTTTCGATAAACGTAACCAAGGCTCGCTGTCGATGGCTGGAATAGGATTGTCATTTTATAATTAGCCCTCCGAGAGATGATTGCTCGGCTTTCACAATATAAATCAGAATTTTATTAATGCCTAGTTGAGCCTGCGAACTTGAATGAGCATGCTACGGATCTTTTAATATTCCATAATCGAATCTATCTTTCTTTTTTAATATTTATCCTTGTTAGTAACCGGCTGAGACTAGCCAGTAACAAACTCGACGCTTGCTCTTTTTAAAATACAATTTTATAACTAGTTACGTTTAGTCATTACTATCAGCAAGTCATGACAAACGGATCTGCAACGTGGTCGATGACTATGGGCCTCATAAGAAAGCTCAGAGTCACATCTCATCAGTATCGAAGTACGTGATACAATCAAAAATGAAGAGATAAATGGTGAAAATAAAGGTGAAAATAGTTCGTAAGATGGCCGATATAAACCAGTTTATTCGGTTTCAAGCAGAACGATAAATACCTTGAACTCCACATATTAAAATATGTATGCGATAAACAAGATATGAAAATTTTTTCAAAGTGATGTGATCTGATCGCTTTGATGGCCAGAGATTGCTGTTTCAAATGATAGTTGGTTCAATTTTCATATCTTTGCCAAACACGTTATTTAACGGTCCCTTTTTGGGTAGTTGCCGATATACCCAACATAATGGCAGCAGATCTTTAACAATAACTAACATAAACCACATCCTGTAAGTAAAAAACAATCAAGATTGTTTTTTCAGAATGTTGTCGTGCGGTATCCGGCTGAGTAGAATAGACCACCCTCATTCATACCGAGATATCGTAAAATACGACTAAGGTAAGCTGACATCAGGTAGGCGACCGTTCGTAAAATACGTAGCCAAATCATGTGACAATATGTTTATAACATTTTGTGCAGACCCCACTTATAGTATTTGTACACATTGAAAAGGTCTACAGAAAAGTCCGCGATGGTATATGTCTATCTCTTATGGATAACCCACTATAGCATTTTTTGTCATTTACTTTTTACGAAAAATAATGCCTTATTTTTGAAGCAATTTTTATACAATACAGCATTAATCCTTATCCAATTAAGTACCTTAAATAAATAGTTGATTTAATATAGATCAATATGGCCGTTTACAGCATGTAATTTAAGTGAACATTTTCGGAGATATTACAGATTTAAAATGCCGTGAGGACGCCGCGCTTCGCCCTATAACACTTCGACTTTAGCAGCGATGTCGTTCTTTCAAGAGTTTGTTTAAAGACATTCTGTAATTAATTGTAAAAATAAAATACATAGGGAAAATGTAAAAGTAAATAAGTAAAAATGTACTATATGAATTTAGATATTCCAAAGATAGCAGGAAATCTTCTTGGTATAGGGAAAGGAAATTGTTTTTCTCCAAATTTGACGCTTGCGGGCCACGGGCAGTAATGAATAAATCAAAAGTACTGGATCGATTTTAATCATTTTTTTACACTGACTGACATGGGATATATATTTTATACCCGTGCGAAGCAGGGGCAGGCCGCTAGTAATTAAATAAAACGAGTATATTTGAAGAAAATATTATACAACAAATAATGTTTATAAATTGCAAGTTCCAAATTTAAATTCGAATACACAAACCATAGCTACGGAACAGACCATAAATCTAAACTCGAAGATATAAATTAGTATTTTGTGAGAGCAACGCATAAATTATTCGTACCGAAAACAACAGAAAAAAGAGGACATCCTTGCAGCACGCTCCAAGTGAATCTCAGAAATGATAAAGTTGCTTGAGAAATTGCCGACATACGAAATTGTACAAAACTTTGCAATAGCTTTTGAAATAAGTAACTAGCGTGTTAATATTTTGCTCTTTGTGATTCCGCTCTGCGAGGCTGTATGTGACGGGCGTCGAACTCCTTTTATAACTTAATTCCTGTCTCAGGAACAATCTGGAAACTTTAGAGTGCGAACTCACTCGCGTTACCTGTGACGAATAAAAAATGTTTCACTTGATATCCGTATTTTGAATATTAACAAATATCACTTATTCAAGGAATTATTAATATTCTAAATATTTAAAAACGACGCCATTCCGATACCCGATGACATATTCACTATCTATTCAACATATTTTAAGGGAAATTTTCATTTAATAATCGTTACGCACACTTTTACTTTTCTGTGTTTAAGAATAAGAAGTTTCGAATCTTTCGAGTTTACATCTTTACGAAAGTGTGATACATTTCCCACTGCTAGCCTGTTACATTAGATACAGCAACTGCAACTTAGACCTACCCAATGAAGATTAGCGGATTATAGGCATTTCCCGGCAATTATATAGGGAAGTGCACTTTCCTTACAAATTTCCATAAATCCATTCTAATATGTATATTAATGCGAAATTCTGACTTTCTGTATGTTACGCTTTCATGGCTAATCCGCTAGACCAATATTGATGAAATTTGGTAAAATTAAAGTTTATTCACCAGGGAGCATACAGGATATAAAATATTTCCTCTCGTGAATGGGGAAAAATTGTTGTTTAATAAAGTTGGGATCATAATCATCTCGTTAGTCTCTCAATAGGTAATACTTTTGTTATAAATTGATACGAAGCACGTCACGTTTACCGGTTTTAAATGCCATTTATTCGAATCATCGCCTCTTCAAATCTCTCTGAGGCAACGCTTGGCGAAGCTTATTATCAATGAGTGTACGTATTTGTATAGTGTCATTAACAACTTTTATCATGCACTACAAAGTCATATTGGAGCTATTAAGAAAACATATTTAACTGAAAGTAAATGAAGAGATTTATTATTTACGCTTTATATTTATTGCTACAATCAATCCAACCAGGGTGGACGTTTGTATTGGAGCATAGACACAAATGATTTCAAAATCAATGAATTAATTGTAAAATAATATTGTTAATAAAATTTATCTTTGTATTAAGATAGGTGTACAAGGGTAAAAACAGCAGCTTTTGTCTCAAGTTTAGAGTACAATGAAATTGAGATTCCTAATTTGGTTTGCCGTTCTGAATAAGCTAGTCTGTAACCTGTACAGTCTTTCGAGATCTTATTAAGTCGCTAGAAACAGGATATCAGTATATCGTCGAAGAGATAAGAGCAAACGATTTTCACAATCTCTGTGATCAGGCGTTTGTTTAGAGAATACATGTATTTTATACGTGTACTTATGACCGATCTCTATTTAATAGAAGTTAGCAGAATAAGTACTAGAAAATTACAGTTTAATTAAAATTGAATTAGAGCTGTATGTCTACTAAGAACAAAATATTGTGAACGTATATAATGACAAAATGGTAATATTAAGATAGATAAAAACTTTATTGTATACAAAATCTCACAATATAACAGATTTGATTCTTCCAGACGACTCCTACAGGGAGATGTTGTGGAGAAAATATGGGCAGAAGCAACATGATATTTTAAATTAGGCTTATTTATAGAAACTGTATTGCTACCACACGCCCACGAAAATTTTAATATTTCGGCGTTAAAGGTAACTTCAATAATAATATTATTCTTTCTCTTGTTAATTTTATCTTTGAATTTATCTCGTTCTTTAATATGTCGAGAGGGCATACGAGCACTTAACTGCAGTTTATGAAAACATTTTAGTGGAAAAATGGGTGTTTAAACAGGACATTATATTTGATACAATTTCGCATAAAGAGACCACGATCAAAGGATTGCTTTCAAAGTGGTTTACCTGGCAAGCATATTTAAGTTTTATGAAGTGAGGAAATGGAAAATAAATTGGATTTGTATGAGTATCTTGAAGCTACATGAGGCAATATTTACTTTGTTTTCCGCAAGGATTAGTGGCAGTGTTATTACTCAAGCCCGACCTTCTAATAAATAAGTTCACGTACTTACTGAAATGGCAAAAATCTATTAAGATTTCTATTCAAATATAATTCTAAATATTGCATATATTTCTTTTCTATATGTTTAGCGTATATTTTAAACTACAAGTCTCAAAGATGTTCCCGCGTAAATCAACCGACCCCGCTTGAATTCTAATATAATGTACTCGTACTATTAATTTAAACTTTTCTTAAGAATTGCACTATCATTAAGTAGTAACCGTATAAAAATCCGTTTAGTAGATTTAGACAAAATCGATCGAAAACAGCTTTTCGGGACTTTCTTTTATAATATGTGTAGATATCAAATTAAATATATGGGACAATATGCACTCGGTCATCCACTCCATAGTAAGTTATTTACTTACTTAATACTTGTGTTATGGGTGCAAGAAACCTTGTAAATAAATATAATTTCATCATATTTATTTAATTATAAATATATTTTTAAATACAGCTACAATCCAATAACATCTAATCGTATTTTTAAAAATGTTGGTACTTGGCGGAAATCGAGCCCGTGACCCTTAAAGCAAACTAGTGACCGAGTACTTGGAAATGGAAAACGCTACTGCCTTTCTATATTCCTACAAAACTAGTGCTTACAAATACAACTTAAGTACGAAAGTATTTCGCTTAATGAATCACATCATCATATAAGGCATAACTTAACGATGAATGTCACAAAACAAATTTTGAATTTTTTCTTGAATATTTTTATTAATATGTGATTGGTGATATAATATTTCAAAGTAAATCGATAATGATACATTATAGTAGCATTATTGTTCTAAATAATTTATTTATTTATTTACTTTTAATAGGACATCTTAGTTTTGTGCATCGTAATATCAGAAATATTTACAACATTATGTTTATGTAACCATTTTAGATCCCTTAATAAATCCTATTAAAAGAATGGACATTATAGGGTGATGTACTGAATAAGCACTCATCAACCTGTTAATAATGAAATCAATGTATAATACAACGCTCCATTAAAAGCTGTTAAAGTAACTGGTGCGTAATGTGGGATTGATATCATTAGATAAAGGAAATATTGAAATTAATAGTTTATTTGCAATTCACATATAGATAGAAGTACTTATGGCAAATAAAGATGTTTGTTGATTTCATCTTTTATTGATTACTATAACTGGAATTTAAAATAATGTACTTTATTTGAACCTTATTCAAACACATTTTCACAAACTTTTTGAAACCTCATTTTAATACACCTGGTTCCAATTCCAAACTGGTTCAATTAAACAAATAGAGTTTTATAAAAGAATTCATAATTATTATAATATAATAATGCAATTCCAGAAAGCTGTCTTAAATTCCGTGTCTGACCTCTTTTTCAAAATCAAACCAACATGTTAAACCTGTTAAAGTGTAATAAATCAAACAAATGTATAATTTGAACAAATCAACAAATAAATAATTTGTTTAATTTTTAAAAAATTGCTATTAATTATAGTGTTCTTAAATATTTTAGAATTTTAACACCTACACTACGTTTACTTAAAATGAAGCACATAATGGAACTAGAAATAGACGAATAAACCTCTTAAAGTATTTGCACGTAGGTGGGGTATGTATTTAACAAGCAGACAGTTTCTGATACAAAGAGGGGAAACACATTAACATAGCAAATTCACCCAACGCGTTTCGATGAGAAGTTTCAAACATTTTCAACGAAAGTTTTCTATATTTGAAACGCTATTGAAAGCTTCTCATAGAGATTAACACGTGCTGTGTTAATACGAATACGTACAACATAGACTGAGAGATAGTCTAAAATATTTTATATGTAAGCCAAATTAGGAAAAACAAAGGTTCAGAATATTCCATATAAATCAAAGAGTGCCTAAAAATATAAAATTATTTTTAACAGAATTGCTATTTCATTATTATAAGACAGTTTTTTTAATTTTAATGTATAATTATGAAATTATGGTTTTGTTGTCTAAATTATATCAAACTCTTTAAAAACGACGTCACCACGTTACACTATACACAAGTAATAGTTATAGATTCATTAATATTAGATTAGGGGAGCCACATGCAGGCAAGCAAACGACACAGTAAATAATGAGAAGGAATATGAAACTCGTATACTTCACCTTTGTCTAATAACATAAACAAGAGAGACGGATAGATCACCCTCATTTCATTTTTCTTTATTGTAATATTTACATTTTGGGCTAGCTTTCCTACTCTAAGTATAATAACTCTATGGTACTAGGTAGTACAATATATACTAGTATAAGATGACGTGTTTTAATACAGTAAACTAAAATTATGTTTATCATAATCTATAAAAATCCTTGAACACTATTCAATAATGGAGGCACAATCTCAAATCTGTAGTGTTACATTGACCTAGAATCTGTTATTAAGACTAGGAAAATATGTGCTGTTTTGAGAGAGCTTTTAGCTTTGCAAAATATTAATCAAACTAATTGTACTTAATAATAACATTATTGTAATCGCTTGTTTAATACGGATTCTTTTAAAAAAATTGGTAGCTTAACAGCCAGATTTATTTTTATTGTATTTTTAATCCATAAAATCTTACAGGTGGCTCTCTGGCTATAAGGATTATTCGCGCGTCGAGTGCGAAGTTATGAGTTGTCTTATTATGTCGGTGAAAAATTCCGTAGCTGGTACGTCCCGGTGAACGAATATGCTGTGAAAAAGTAAATGCCATTTTTTGAACAGAAACATGAGTTTTATCCTCTTGAACTTTGATGTCCCGCAGAAAACTGAATTAATTAGAAATTTCTATTTTTGTTATTTTTTTTAAAGATAAACTTTGATTTATTATTATAATTCAAATATGTTACAGTGCTTAATATAATAAGTACACAATTGAGGAAATTTTAACAATAAAGTTGACGAGAACGAAGGTCTAGTACCTACTACGAAGGTACTGGTAAACTAGTCCTATTCTATCCTACTAATATTATAAATTCGAAAGTTTGTGAGTATGGATGTATTATTGTTACTCTTTGACGGCGAATCCGCTAAACCAATCATTTCTGTCCTTACACACATTGTCACATGATTTGGGTACGTATTTTACGACCTGCCTGCCTGACATCAACTTACCTTACTCGTATTTTACGACACCTCGGTAAGAAAGGGGGTGGTCTATTCTACTCAGACGGATACCACACGGCGAAATCCGCTGAACCAATATCGATGAAATTTATTTTTTCTACAAAACACAAATATTCCTTATACACCGGGGTGTATAACATATATCCCGATAACATATAGCTATTGAAATTCTGACATTCCACAGGAATAGGATGACATTAAAAAGTGCCATCGATTATTAACCTATCACGCGACAGCAGTCCACGCAAACAAAGTTGCGGGTAAAAGCTAGTACTCTATAAACGTGCAAAGTTTGCAGATATAAGTAAATTAAATCTGGGAAATATAAATTGTGAAATTATATATCTCACTAGACGTGAAGTTACAATCCATAACTCATAAGCATCTGTGTAATTGTTTTGTCTAATCCATTATTTGTAGGAGTTAAGGAATACTTTCATCGCTCTGTTCTTAAGACAAAACTTATAAAAATATTCGTTTAAGAACTGTGAAGAAATTCATACATGTTATTTTTATATGCGTGAATGTAAAAATATCTGTTAGAATAAGAAGTATAAACGTGTCGCGAAAAGTAATAAAAATTAGCATATTTTACGAACTTTTAATTTACGTATAGCCATAGTTAATCCTCTTTTATAAGCTGACCAAATGTCCGCGATGACACATGTTTATATTATATCTTTTAAGGATTTTTAGGTATCAATTTATATCAACCTAAATACGTTAGCAATATCGTGTTAATATGTTGATACATACATATTGTATAAGGATCTTAGAAGCTACCGCGAAATTGAAACTAACGGGCGCGAAAATATTATAAAAGGGGAAGTCCAAAACAGACTAAACTTCAGCAAAGCGTGGATGGGTCTGTTCATAAATAACACATAGAAAGGATTCTAATGTATTTCGTTTTTAGCAAATTACACTTAAAACGTTTGGAATTCAAAGAACAAAATTAACTTTCACCTGTATGATAATTATTTCCCTTTATTAAATAATTTACAAACATAATTGTATATGTCATGAAATATTACGTTTATAATTTTAACGTTCATGTATGTTCTAAAACCTGTTTTGTGTGTTTTTAACATGTATCAGTGAACCTGTGATTCGAATCGAATCGAAACCTTGACAAATTAGCATGGGCCGATAAATTTATTATGTAAGTCATTAACTACGTTGATTTCCATAGATCTATATAACTGATGAAAATATGTGTGTGTACAAAAGAACAAGTGGAAATAATAAAATTAAAAATATTAAGGAAAAAAATATTAAAAATTCAATTAATTTAAAAACGATAGAAGTTTCTGTATTAAAAAACTCATATACATACCCAATTGACAAATTTAACAAATAATATTAACATTAATACATAATCTTTCATTAGTGCCTCTTTGCAACTTTAATGATTTTGCAATATTGTTTAAACAATTAATTGACAGATAGCGATTTCAAACAAACATTTGTTCCAAACATGATAGTAAAGCTATCCGTCCTAACAGCTAACTAGATGTTTTAGCACAGGTTGGACTTGATTTGATCGTGTTTGCTAGGTGTTCACTAGTTAGACGGGTTGAATTGTGGGTAGCTTCTTTGTGTTCCATATACGAAACTTGCTAACTAGCTGTCGGTAACTGCCACTTAAAATATAGTTAGTGTCTATTGCTGTGCGACCCAATTAACGTTCTATCGAAAAATGTCAAATCCTTGCTTAAATATTTTTAATTTTACAACATGAGAGTTGAATAACAATTTTATCATAAGAAGGACCATATAAATTTTGGAATATTGTGTACCAACATAGGGAACTGGCGTACAAGCACCCGTTCTACTTTTGGTACAATATTAGGCAGTTGTTCTTTGTATACTTGATCATTCCGTATTATGTTAGTTTCTTGCGGTGAAGATGATTTTAGAAATGTACTTTGTGGATTCTGTTGTTGATAAAACGTTGGAATTCTCCGTACAACATATGGAGCCCGAAAAACATGATATTTAGGTAAAGTTAATATAGTGTCAGAAACAGGTATACTGGCTACATTCTCGCGTTTGGGTACGGTCTTATATTTGGATTCAGGCGTTTCTAATTTAACTTGTTCCTTCCTTCTTACTCTGTTCATGTCTTTTATTTTATCAAGAAAACTTTCAAGGTATTCGTTTAAAATTGTTACATTATTTACTCTGTCACTTGTGACTCTAGTATGGTCATTAAATTGCTGCACTGAGTTTTTCTTATTGTTAACTCCAATAGTTTGGTCAATTTTGTTTTTCAGATCATTAATTTCTGCTGCTGCTTTACGACGTGAAGGTATAGATGTATCTTCAACAGTTTCATCTTGAATTGGTTTTTGTTCAATCGGATAAATACCAGTATCAAGTGCGCTATCAGATTCTTTATCGTCTAAAAAATTAAAGTCTTTGAAATTGTTAGTTACAACTGGAGTTGTGTGGTCATTTTCAAATACATTTGATGGTAAACCATCTGTTGCTTGTACATTTTCTGCTAGCGTGGAAGAGTCTATTTTGCTGTTTCTTGCATCTTCGATATGTAGAACTAGTTTTTCTAATATTTCGGTAATATCTTTAGGCATTGGTTCCAGATCAACATTTACAGACGCGTTGATAAAAGTCAAAACAAAGATACCTGTAATGTAAAAACGAGGTTCGTTACGTCTTATATGCCTACATGTAATAACTATTTTAGCAAACAATGAATTTCCTAATGGCCAGTTTTTGAGAACTTTACCGTGGGTAGGTACATATAAGAAAGGCATTTACAATGCAACGTTTGAAACATATTCGCGTCAATATACAAGAGTTCGGATGTTATAAACATGTTGTCACATGATTTGGCTACGTATTCTACGACTGGCCGTCTGCCTAACGTCAACTTAACTACTACAAATGAATACATAGAATACGTCAACTTTAAAATACAATATTTGGAATTGAAATCATATACATATTAGTTACACAAAATAGTTTTTTTAAACATATCCTAAATAGTGGTACCAATGGAGCCGTAAAACTTTACCAAAAGTTTTATAATATAGATACAATTACGTTAAATGTTTATTTTACTTTGTAAAGTCTATAATAAATTATACACAATGGATGATCATTATCAGGCGCTTGTACATCATCGATAAATATCAATCATTTGTATTTAATTTAAAAAACTTACATAAAGGTAACACCATTATACAAAAGTTCCAACTAACACTTTCTGCCAAGTAAGCCTGTATATCTACCGTTGCAACTATACACCTTAATTTATGTCTTATTAGATTTCGAAGCTTATCGATAATTTAATTACGAAATCGTAAATTGCCTTAATCACGTCTTCATCAATTATGCCGTGAATTCCTGTGTGTCTAATTAACGATTTTAATAAATTAAATGATTTCATATGGAGCGTGAATATCACTTATCCAAATAGGTTTTTAAACTTACTAAGTCAAGTAAAATAAAAACACTACTTATCTGAAAGAAAAGACACTTTTCCAAATATTATACTAACTATTATTAATATAATATCTATTTAACATCTGTTGGTTTGGCAGTTTTGTATAATTCATCAGTTGTATCACTTGCCTATTTTTAAGATGAGAAGGGCGGGAAATCTTATTTGACTCATTCACGCCTTATATAACACGGGTGTTATCTAAGGCGTGAATTGGTCAATTCATTTTTTTTTTGGTACAATAAGTAGTACGGAAATAAAAATAAAGTTATACTTACAACTATAATATCGAATTTAAGGATACTCAGTGTAGTAAGTAATTTATAAGAAAGATGAAGTTCAACTCCGACTCCCTAAACTGAGTATGGGTCACATTCATCCAACCGCGTTTTAAGGTAATTTCAAATTTAATTCAAAATTAATTGTTTAATGTTTTGCTTAATTACTTGGTCAAATTTTTTATACTAACAACGATGATCATAATTTTTAAAAATTTATGAAAAATTAAATTTTTACGCGTAACATGACACCAATTAGAGCCACTAGAACATCGAAACGGGTAAAATTTGGTACGTCCATACTTTTAATGTTAAACCATATTTTTATTTATCCAAAGAGAGCTCGACCTACATTGAAGGTAAATTATAAATGAATGTTAAAATTTGAAGACGCCATTAAAAATGAACCAACGTTACGTTTGGCGATACAATCAATCGCGTCAGTAATCTAGAACAATCCGTACATTTACATCGTATTTTACATTTTATATCATTTTAATTTAATAACATTAACATAACTTTACTCAGTTATAAAGGTACAGAAAGAATTATTTTTAAATACACCGACAAAACTTTTAATTTACGCTTAAGAATTTTTACAAGTGATTGTAGAATTAAAAAAGCAATCTTAGTTATCAATGTTGTGGTCGGCGACAGCATCCAAGCGGCATCAAGTAAACAACTGGGTCCGTCCTGCATTTCAATCGGCTCTATTTGTATTTTATTGGAGACGACTCGCCTCGAAGCCAAGCGCCACGGACCAAAGCTTTATGTTTTATTGAGTTCTTTTTATGAGGCTTACCCAATAATGGACTTCGATATTAACAGGAACGGAACTGTTTAATTAGCTCTTTCATTAACTTATATAGGTCAATTTTTTACTTCTGTATGACAATTTCTTTGAACGCGTTCTTTTATGTAATAAATAGCGCTCTTAAAAGCACAAATTTTCGAACGGTATTGAAAACATCACTGAAAATTTAAAAAAAGCTATTTCGACATTATTTAATATCGTTATCAAATACAATATCAGATGCTATGTCGGTTGGAAATGGTTAGGATAAACGTATGTACGAGTATGCGATGGCCGAAGAAACTGTGAGGAAGGTTCTTTGCGTAAGTGGGACGACAAATACTTGTCTAAAACCGTCATCTTCCACCTTGTTTGGGACGTACGAGGGCCGAATAAGAGTATTAGTTGCTTTAACTGGAGAATAGCTGTCGGGTACCTTGAGCTAGCCGATATATTATGCGTTCACAAAGCGTTGGTTGGGAAGGGGTCGGGTAGTTTACAGACCCCACTACGAGTAGCTGCGTTGTGGTAACGCATTAGCGTTCAGTATTACTGTGCCTTATCAAGATCCAGCATGTTTAAGCCGATGTAAATCCTAAATAACTGCATTATTGTCCACACAGATTGCTGTAAACATGAAGAATATCCTCATAAAAAGTTGCAAAGCTCAAAGGTTGTTTTTAATTAATGTTTTTTTTCTGTGGAAATATTGTATTAACACTAGGTAATAGTCAAGTGTTACCAAGTGTTTCGCAGAATATTAGGACCGTTTATGTTGTCACAGGGCTATGTGTCCACACGCGGCTGCTGGAATAATTGAGGTGTACATTTTCACTTTGTTCCGTTTCCATTCGATTAAAATCGTTGTATCTCACCTGTATACAACCTATTCGGAGTTTACTAAACGATTTGAACAGTTCGACGGTTTATGCAGCCGAGCGCACTTTTTTGCGTTGGCTTATGTGAAATGAATCGTTTCTCCGGTATTTTTTTATTATTAGTCGCTAGAGAATATGAATAATACGAACCATCTAGAAATACGACAATGCAGGTCTTACATGCAAGATTTAAACGTAATATTAAACAAATTCCAGACCGCCCTGTGGTATCCGGCTGAGTAGGATAGACCACCCTCATTTCTTACCGAGGTGTCGTAAAAGGCGACTAAGGTAAGTGACTCACCGTGTGGTATCCGGTTAAGTAGAATAGACCACCCTCTTTCTTATCGAGGTGTCATAAAATACGACTAAGATAAGTTGACGTCAGGCAGGCGGCCGGTTGTAAAATACGTAGCCAAATCATGTGACAACATGTTTATAACATATTGTGCCGAACCTACTTAGAGTGGGATAAGGGCAGGAAGATGATGATTAAACAAATTCCAGCAAATTTACTATCTTACAGAACTGATTTATTTCAGTGAGGTGATAAGAAATTTGACAGTCAAATATAGTAGTGGCAGTTAAAATCATTTTAAACGTGAGTTTATAACTGTTAGTTACAGCGTAGTTTGAATTATATTGGCTACTGGGTCTCGCAAGTCATCTGAGTACATTTTATGAGCCTCTAATAAAATTTTTATCGTGTAACAGTAAAGAAGCAATCAGTCTGTTGGATATTGGCCTGCAGGATCCGTAAACACGCGAATTTTATGTTTGCAATAACCGCTTTTCATAGATTTTACGAAAAATTTCCGATCGACCGCTACATATACTATTCATATATCAAATCTATCTAATAACTACGTTTTATGGTTGCGGTGCAGTTGGTAAAGATATACATACTAGGTACTGTTACACTTGGGACCACTCTAAGTGGGGTCGAAGCAACATGTTTTAAACATGTTGTTGCATGTTTTGGCTAGTATTTTACGACCGCTTAACTGCCTGATATCAACTTACCTTATTCGCTTCTTACGACACTTCGGTAAGAAATGAGGGTGATCTATTCTACTCAGCTGGATATCACACGGTCGGTCAACTTACCTTAGTCTCCCTTTACGTCACCTCGGTAAGAAATGAGGGTGGTCTATTCTACTCAGCCGGATACACCAATACACCGGTAACATTTAAAAAATCCAATTTTCTTTCAAGAATAAAGAAAAAATATATTGCTTAACGATGTCCCAAATCTGCACACTTAATATCCTGCGATCAAATTCGGAGGTACATTATTGAGGTTATTTAAACAAAAATTGACGTGATTGAGGGAATGGCTTGTGTACTAATAATTATTAATATGCTTTAAAATCATTGATTAAAATCAATGGTACAATTATAAAATTTCAATAAACAAACAAACTTTTTTATTTCAATATTTATATTTTACTTGGGTGATTATATAATTTGGTGTTATTATGAAGTACAATAAATAATATTATGAACCTACTGGAGACCTTCAACGTTATGAAAACCATGAACAGTTATGCATTCGGAGTGGTCGCGAGATCCCGTAAACAGCGATACCGGCACGCGCGGCCTTCGGTCCATTTGACGAGGATTTCCTGATCTGTACTAATATGTTTGGTAGCCTCGTTTATGTCTGTAAATAGACAGTATTTGTCTTTAACTCTAGACACAAATATTCATACTTTTTTAAATGAAAGCATATTACTGCTTACTACTTTTATGGACAAACGAATAGATTGATTTCATTCTCCTATGATGTCCGTATAAACGACGTCGCGGAAAGACTCGTATTATATTTAGCTGGTCTTAATTTACTTGTACAGCAGAGTGAATTAATACAAGTTAAGTAAAACAGTTAATTTTTTAAAACTTGTTTTATAAGTAAGTTGCTGCCTGTTACTATCCCACTGCTGAGAAAAGGCCTCTTCTCTCTATTTTTGGAGACAAGGATTGGAGCTAAGACCTACCACGCTGCTCCAATGCAGATTGGTAAGTTACACATATCTCCAGAATTCTCTAGAGATGTGCAGGTTTCCTCACGATGTTTTTCTTCACCGAAAAGCGTGTGGTATATTGCGATTATCAATTAGACACATAAGTTTTAACAGAAAAACACATTGGTGTCTGCCCGGGTTTAAACCCGTGACCTCCTCGAACGAGTCGCATGGTGTTACCGCTGGCTGTTGTTTATTTTATACTATAACTTGTTTTATACAAAATAATAAATATTATGTAGAAAAATTGTGAAGCTGTAATTTAAAATTGTCACCAATCTAAAGTTTAAGAAGAAAAAATTTTGGATTACATTCTAGGTTATGCATTTCATTGATGTTTCTCATCATCCTCCGGCCCTTATCCCACTCTAAGTGGGGTCGACACAACATAATAATAACATGTTGTGACATGATTGGCTACGTATTTTGCAACCGGCCGCCTGCCTGACGTCAACTTACCTTAGTCGTATTTTACGACACCTCGGAAGAAAGAGGGTGGTCTATTCTACTCAACCGAATACTACACGGTGGGTCAACTTACCTTAGTCGCCCTACCATACCTTGGTAAGAAATGAGGGTGGTCTGTTCTACTCAGGCGGATACCACGCGGTGGGTCAACTTACCTTATGTTGTCGCCATTGACTTCCCTTTGTATTTTATAGCAACACAGTCATGAAACAAGAGTATCGCGCCCTTTTTGATTAAAATGGTACCAACACTGTGACGTGTTGTTTCCGGTTGAGTCTTCCTATTGATAAAACGTTTTCAGTGACATTCAGTCTTTGTTCATCATTCAAGAGAAGTGCATCTCGGAACGGGAATTGTGGTATTCCTATTATATCGTGTTATTGTATATAGTGTGCGTTAACACTTAGTCGCCTTTTACGACACCTCGGTAAGAAATTAGGGTTGTATTCTACTCAGCCGGATACCACACGGTTCATTTCAGTGATGCTTTTCTAATTGTAAAATAGTAAAAAAAAAATATAGAAGCATTGACTCTGATAATTGTCAAAAATTAAAATCAGCCATAGTTATAGTACCTCACTAAAATAAAACAAATTAAAGACATCTTTGTATTGAATTTGCGCCTCTGTATTATCGGATAGCAATATTCTTAAGTTTACCACAAACCACGAGCGTTTAACCGATTATGCAATCGTCATAGGAACGAGATCCTGAAAATGGTGAGAGCGGCACGCACGACACGCACTCAGTGTGACCAGGATTATCTGGCGATTACTAATATGGTCTTGCAAACGGATATGTTAAATATTTAACACATTGTTTGCGGGTACATTTTCCAGTGAAGCGGGAGTTTGGCGCGTAAATATAGTGACCCACATTATTTTTTGTACCCACAACCAAACATGTACATTCACCCGTACCAGTACGTGACACGCGCTCAAGTACCATTCGTCAGAAAACGTACTAGTACGCGTCTGGCGCTCAAGTATTATTGTCAAACTACGTACTAGTATGTGTCCCGCATACAATGTGTTAATTTTTATCATAATAATAATATAAATATTTTGAAGGCTACTAAAAATTATAAATTGAACACATATATAGTGCCACATTTTTGTAGCACAGTGTAAATAATGATATAATAAATAATAATAAATATATGGGACACTTAAACACACGGTCGTCCGTCCCCAAAGTAAGTAACTTATTACCTGTGTTATGGTAGACAGACAACTGCTGAATATATAATTTATAGAATTAGGCGTTACTTTGCGGAGATCCATAATAAAAAAGTAATAACAAAATTATTTTGCTATAATCCGCGATTTATCGCTATTTTCTTATTACTTTTGCTGAATATATACTTACAAATACAAATATTCAATACACCCAGGCTCAAAGACCAACATTCATTTATAGAATATTTGGCCTTTGGCGGGAATTGAACCCGCGATCCGCGGAGCTGAAGGCAGGATCACAACCCACTGCGCCAACGGGCCAGACAATATAAGTTATAAGATATAAAGTACCTATAAGATTTAAAAAAATGACTTGACGTAAGGGAAATTTTTAGAAACCAAATATATCACAGACTGTCGTGTAAAAAAGTGATCTCATGACATTATCCAGGCAACCATGACAGTCACAACACAACCCTAGCACCTTTAGATCCTTTCATCGATTCTTCAAGTTATTTCCATCACTCACCTTCATTTCAACATTGCGACCCGTAGGGCCATATCTGTCACATATTTTTCAAAAAAATATCCGTATGAGAAAATGTTTTAAGTCTTGATATTCGTATTTTTTTGACGAGTAAACGTTTCTCGTGGCTTTCTATTCAGTTATCTCTGTCTCAAAGTGATGGTTTGACGTTACAAATTCTAATTGGATCAATTTAAAATGGTTTGATACGATTTTGAAGTGAAATTATATCATAAATAAAAACCGTTTCCGTAAAAACAATTGCAAAATATAAAATTTTTGTATGGATTTCAAGTGTTTCAAGTATTTCAATGTGTCACTCTGATAAGGTCACGAGTTTCTAACAAAGTGAGAAAAAATATGGACATTCGACGCGAGAATAGCATTCGGTCAAAACAGAGCTAATTTAACTTTGCACGTGTTCTAAAAACAGGAAAACAGTAGCCCAACTTATAATAGTATATTCGATGCAATTGGCAGTTAATTTGTAGCAAGACCGGCCGCCCGCGTTGTGGCGATTTTTTACTTTTTTTTTAATTACTCCCGGATAATGCGCATTTAGTATTTTGAAAGATGAATAAAAGATCAGGTGAAAATTAAAATTAACAATGGAAGTATAGTGTTGGTGACTAAAAGTTCGCATGTATTTTTGGTTTTTTGCAATGATAGTGAAAAAGTTTTCAATATTGCAAGCTCCTTGATGTCTACTACACGTTAACTACAACAACTAGTTTAATAAATTTATCAGATTTTAAGTGACTATTTTAAAAAATTCTGTTTTTTTTTTTAAATTTACTGATTATTGAATCAGTAATAAATACTGCAATAATAATTTCTTTCCTTTTTTTGAACAGTTACATTTTATTACAAAAACAGAATGATAATGATAAAATTATCTTGCTATAATCCGCAGTTAATTAAATAAAATAATAAAAAAATGTCTGTTACTATTCGTTTACATACCTCATAAAAAGACGATAAGTAAAGTCCGTATTACTTACCCTCTCTGTACTTATAACCCAACCATCTGCCCTTTATAACCCAATCATCAGGATATAGGTTGACGATAAAATCACAAAGCATTGAACAAAAGCCCAAGTATGGCGTTACTTGGGCTTTTGTTCCAATTTTTTAATTTTTTTAAACCTTTAAATTTTTCGTTAAAATGTCAGAATTTTTTTATGGCTTAAACTGTGCAGAATTTCTCATGGAATTTTATGAAGTTCCATATTATTAATGAAATAAAAGACATGAATTTAATGTAATAAAAAATAATATTAAGCGTTAAACCTATTTAATGTGTTTTTAATACGATGCTCACATGAGAGCTTTAACAGCGTAAATTATGTGAGGGGACGTCATAAAGATAGCATATTAAGAGAGCTCGTAGAGGGAAGGAAGGTGTACGTTTATTATATTTCCGCGCGAATTTCACAAACTCTTACCTAATCCTTCACCACGTCTGTCCGCTTTGCAATAAAACTGTCTAGTAATATCATAATATTCATGTGTGTTAACTCTAGGTATTATTGCTCTAAAGTTAGAAAATGATATCAACTCCAATCATAAATTATACGAGGTATTCAAAAATGAATCTATTATTATGCAGAGAAATACCCGTAAATGTAGTTATGTAACCTAGCTGAGAAGCATGAACTAGTGATTCTAAAATAAATAAATAAATAAATATAGAATAATTAAACACACGGTCGTTCGTCCCGAATGTAAGTGACCTAATACTTGTGTTATGGGTGACTTACAACGGGTAAATATACAAAAAATAAAATTCCAATCTCCAAAACATCGCTTATACAAAACCTTGGCCCTCGGCGGGAATCAAACCCGCCGCCAGCAGAGCTGAAGGCAGGGTCACTGCCTCTACGCCAACGCGTCAGTCAAATAATTACCAAAATTGAATCAAAAGAGTTACCTAAATTTACTTTAGGTTTCAAAAACTATAGAATGTACTGATGTATAGATACATCTAAAATATATAATCCTCCTATGTGTGTTTGAATATTAATCTGAGCCAACTAATAATCCGCACTACGTACCAAAGCTACGAAATGAATTCTGATGCATTTAATTTTCATGTCGAAAACGTCGGATAAAATGATGAACTAACTGATCCGCTAATTCAATAAAGATTGTGGGCACTGCTCTGATAGATTGGTCATGCTGTTTTTACGATCAACATTAATTTCGTAAATAATTAATAAAGCATATTTTGAGCGACGAATGCTGGACACAGATGGAAATGCACTCGGCAAATTGACTGAAAACCGCAATCGGGAAAAGGCTAAATATCTACTAATGATGGTTCGATTGAAGCTTTTAAGTTTATTGAAATAAATAAAAACTGCGACACAGTTCAAATGAATCGCTTTTATGAAATACCTAACAAATTTATGTAAATAATAATATCGTGAGTCTTTAATGTTATTAAAATAAGTCTTTACGTAAAATTGTCGTATTGCAACGTATAAATAGGATTACATATAAATATTTTCTCTGATATTTTTCACATGATAATATGAAATTCATAGGAAAAAAGTCAAAGGAGACCTACTGATCCTAAATATCTTTTTACATAAGTCGTAAGAATATAGATTTAAAAATGATTATATTTTTTCTTAAGTAACGAAATTCAATATGAAAACTTGTATTTTGATTTCAATTAGTATTGATATTAAGATTGCCATTGTATATTGTGTGCCTAAGAAATGCACTCCTGGTAATGACCTGTTAAGTGTCCTTCTAAAACGTTTAATTAGAAGGAAAATTTTTATTAAAGAAACCGGTGCGGAACAGCCTGGCCTTGAGAAATCTTTAAGACTTTTTGTTCCAGCACTATGATCTACCAGGCAAGATTCCTCGGTAAAGGCTACCGTAAATTAATATCTTATTTTCTAAATGAACGATCGTTTAAAGTAGTCATTAATGTCTAATCTTTTGATCCAAAGACCGGAACTGACAATTCCGGTGCTCCTCAATGATTAGTTCTCTCTACTATAAATCTATGTACATATAACAAATGCGCAGCGGATGTTTAGGAGTCCAATTTTTGCTTCAAAATTTTTCTAATTATTCACATTACTAGAAATATGTTGAAAATCATTTGTAAACAATAAACAAAGAAAAAAGGAAAGCAAAGCTTGGTTCACAGGTTTGTGATAATATAATCGTCTGAAACCTGTTGTTATGAAACTTGTTTCAGTTCGCTGAGCTAGCAGTGAAATTCACGTGATATTTTGTGTAGACAAACGGATTTATTAAACTATAGTCTAATATTTATAATACTTATTATATTCGTACTCAGAGATTTTTTATTTAGCGGTACTAAGAAATATTCTTTCTTTTATTGCAAAAAAAATGTAAGGATAACATAAATATACAAACTTAATGTAATTTTTTAATACACAAAAAAGTATATCATAAAAAAGCCTGCTGCAACAAACTAAAAGATACAATTTTCAGAAAGTATATTCAGGCTTCAAAATTAAGTCCAGCGGCAGTTTCATATCCATTGTAATAAAGTACAAGCAAGGATTTTTTTCATTTGGCCTCAGCAAATAAAAATGCTACATTTTTACATTACGCCAGTAGTCAGTTTTTATAATTCTAATGAGAAAATGATTATGGGCCTCAAAGTCGCTCAGAAATAGAAAACATCTATAAAAAAACTTCTGTCAGAATTTAACAAGTTGCTGCATGAATTTGTGATGGGCAAGATACATAGTTACAGTTAGACAACGCACTAACATAAATAGTATTTGTAAACTTGATACAAGATGGACAAAGCTTCTTTTATAAGATTAGATCAAGTGGATTTAGAGATGCTAGCGTAAAACTGCCTTGTTCTATTTACAATAGTGAATCTCAATTGGTCAAAAGAGACGCTTTTTCTCTTTATTCATTAAGTAAAAACAATGACTAATGACGGATTAAACATCCGAATTCCTATAACAAAAGGAATTGCCTAGTAGTAGGGAGATAACTTTTGTCACACTGCTCGGAAAAAAGTGAACAGCATAGAAAAACTTGTGATCACTCGAAATAAAACGGAAATGTGATCGACGGGAGGAGACCATGTGGGCGTAGTACAAGACGTTGGACGTGCCAGGTCAAAGAGGTTCTCAACTCCCCCCTCTATTATGCTCTTCACACGACAGAGAATATGATCATTTGTCGAAACACCATTAACATTGCGCTATCATCTCCAGCCACGATTTTTATCAACGAAAAAACGACGCAAGCAGAAGAGTATGGGAAGTTAGTATTTATCATTTTAATCTAAAGCTATTTATCTCAATGCAACAAAAAGAAACCACGATTATATATCTGTATATACGTGTTTCAAGGTTTTCACTTAATTATAGATTTCATACGTTGTCCCGAACTAATTTGCATCCCGCTGCGACTAATCAACCTTCATTAAATGCCATTGGCGCTTCAGTTTCACGTTACAATTACCACTGTTTGATGCAAATACATCATATTCTACTTATATCGCAATCAAACAAGTTGTGAACAAATCAATGGGCACTGCATATGATTAACGAAACAAAAGTTGATTTTATTGAGATGCATAAAAAGTTAAGAAATATGTATACGTGACGAATTATATATAGATATCCGAAAAATGCTAACCTTTATAATATATAACCTTTATAATGCTAACCTTTATAATCATAATGATCAAGATTCAAATAATTAATAGAATTAGGCGTTACTTTACGGAGGTCCATAATACAAAGTAATGAGAATATTATTTTGCTATAATTATATCGCTATATCTATAATTTTATCGCGGATTATAGCAAAATAATATTCTTACTTTTGGATCAAGATTCAAGTTAGCTTATCTAATAATCACCATCCAATATTTAAACCAAACCAGTATTTCAATTTTAATAGGGATTAAATTGGAAATCCTTTAAATAAAGCATATTGCTCATGAGCTACACTAGTAGCACAACTCAAAAACCACGTCTTTTGTAAGAATAAGTCTAAATGTTAAAATACACATTATTTTCAGTAGCAAAATCGACACAACTTGTAAATTAGCATAAGGCCGTTCGTTTAAGATAACTAAAGAATTTTTATGAATTTTCCTTAGCAATGAAAACTTTAAACCCATTTATCTCAAAATATACTTTTTTTGAGTTGTGCCACTATTGCAGCCCATGAGCGATATAAAAAAAATTAAAGTTTAATTTTACTCATATACATACCGAAGGTATCTTAAAGGAAAACATGGACATACCTAACATATGTTGCTATGCATGGCTGACACCCTTCTGATTGAAAAGAGCACAGCGAGAACGTTTAAACTTAATTCTTACAAAGACAACATTAAAAAACAAGAAAACAAATATTATTATAAGAAAATAAAGCAATATTAACGTTAATACAGAAAATCGATTACGTTCACCTTGAAATATATAAAATAACTAAAAATGAAACGATATTATAACATACTAGTCAATAATTTGACTCCAGAACATTAGCTATCTGTGAAGTGAGAACCTTTTTCTGTTTGTTGGTTTGTTGTCTCAATACAAGTTTAGTTTTAGCAAAAAATTGGCAGTTTTGGTAAAGTCATAATTGTTAATTATCAGGTTTGATGATATTTATTAGTATTTTGACAAAAAAAGAAAACAATAAAAATAACAAACAAAAGTTTTCCGTTCTAAGATTCTATACTCCGAGTTTATATCAAGTGCCTCGTTTAAAGTGTTGTAAAGCAAACTTAACCTGTGTTCTTGAGTTAAACACGCCACGCCGCGTAAACCCTCTTTAAAGTCTATACTTAAATGAAAGCATCTTCACCGCTTGTACCTTTGTGAAATATTATAATACGGTAAGTCTCATAAATTCAGTTTACCTTTAAGTTTATTTATAAGGGATTAGCGAATTAAAACGCTTCACTTTTAACATGATCCTAAACGAAAAATTAAATATGTATGCACAATTTTTAAATTAAATTAAAAATTTTAAAATTAAACCGATCTTTAAAAAAAAAATCATATTTTAAATCTTCTTCTTTATAAATACACTAAAATATATACCCCATGTCAGTCAGTATTCATTACTGCCCGTGGCCCGCAAGCGTTAAATTTGGAGAAAAACAATTTCCTTTCCCTATAACAAGAAGATTTTCTGCTATCTTTGAAATATCTAAATTCATATAGTACATATTTGCTAATTTATTTTTACATTTTTCCCTATGTATTAATTACAGAATGTCTTTATATACAACATTCACAGCTTTCTTGTCATTAAACAAACTCTTGAAAGAACGACATATAGCTGTTAAATATAAAACATAGTCCCCAAAAGCTGTCTGTCTGTATGTGATCGATTTTCTTAAAATCTACTGTACCGATTATTGTACGGTTGTTACTAAAAGGTAGTAAAATTCTTCCGAATGGTTTTGGTTAATAGTGAATTATCGTTTTATGTACCTACATTGTGTTGAGAGGTCGCACAGTTGTAAAAATACTCGGTTGCTGAAAGCTTTAGTCGCGTGCGCCGCGTAAAACAAAAGAAAGATACATTCAAATAATGTATTAGAGAATGGTAGACCTATAAAAATACTACAAAAAATTCCGCAACAGCATGTCTCTATCTCTTATGGTTAAGTCACAAAATCCTTTTTAACATTCGAAGTTTCAATAAAATAATTTTTTTACGCGGACAAAGCCGCATGCACAGCTAGGATCGAAATAAAAATTAAATTCTTCGTACGATTTTCATTGCACCTAGGTCTGGTCTGTAATACAATATCTAGTAGAAATCCGCTGATTATATAAAATTGCATGGCATTGTAATTTTATATAATCAAATAATATATAATAATATATGATAATATATGCCAAATTTTAACTTAATAAGATCAGGTCACCATCGACATCTTATTGAGCTAAAATTTGAAGTCGAATTCGATTTTCGAATCGGAAAGTCAAGAACTGGAATAGCTCAAGAAGTATTAAGAAATATTGTCTTGGTATCTTTGTCCCTTCAAACAGTGGGTGACTGTGGACATTACTATCTTAAAGGATTCTACGACAACAATCTATTGCCTCATAGTTTCAATCGATTTTAATGAAGGTCATTTGTACCCTTAATGGTTCTACTGTGGGTAGAGATGTTGTTCAGTGCGAGGTAGCCACTTAATAACATCAAACTTTTCCTAAAATTATTTCAGTAAATTTTTCGAAAAATTCGTTTAAAGTTATAAACAGTTGTTATATAGAATAGTGTACGTGGTGAGTAGAACTACACAGGTTACGCTTATTTTACAACACTCTGAAAAGGCACTTACTCTGGGTATCGTACGTCTTCAAAAGAATGCAAGCTTTATGTTTGCAGTATCCTGAACTATTTCCACGAAAATAATTAAAAGTTTTTACGGTTCGTTTTATATTTGAAAAGATTCCAACTAAGTTCTTCATAGTATTTTCTTCGTGTTTATAACTCAATATCACAATACCAAAATGTGGTATAAAAATTACATACTGGCTTCTTCAAGCATTAAGTAGGTATGCGTAAACTTTAAACAACGGAAGTTCTGCGACACATCAATCAAAGCTGTGAACAGGTCGTCAAGTTGAGAATAGTTGAGAAAATAATGTGGTCAGGCATGAGATATAGACTTCTGCAACTCATTATTAAAGTAAAACTTACCGGAAATAGAACAGACTTTTTTGTATGGGCTAGTAGTGCTATAAAATATATTGAGCATATATTTATACCGACATTATTGCGTAAATATTCAAAATTGTGCGTATACAAAGCAATATTAAATTTGTTAACCATACAAGTTAAAATAACAGAAACTCTTACATTAATCTATACTAATATAGAAAGCTAAAGAGTTTGTTTGTTTGATTGATTGCTTGAACGCGCTAATCTCAGGAACTACGGGACCGATTTAAAACATACTTTGAGTGTAAGATAGTCCATTTATTGAGGAAGGCTACAACAGGCTATATAAAATTACGGTAAGATGAATAAGAGAGGAGCAGCAATAAAAATTTTGTGAAAACGGCAAAATCTAAAGCTTTCCTTGCTTGCGCTAATTAAACGGTGAAACTTATTAAAAAATCATGCATTACAAAATTATTCCCCTCTAAAATTTCTTAACAAAAGTATTACAGCATTTGTATAGCTTTTAAGGTTAACCCATTTTAACCATTCTTTTGGTTATCAAAATACTATATTATGGTTTTGATCTTTCCACGCTGGCGATTGCTAGAATATTACGTAAAAGTACTTAACAAACATTGATTCACTAACATGGGATTTAGTTATTAAAGATTATACAATCATCACTCTCCTACCCTTATCCCACTCTAAGTGGGGTCGGTACAACATGTAACATGTCATATGATTTGGCTACGTATTTTACGACCGGCCGCCTGCCTGACGTACCTTAGCCGTACCTTACTTTAGTCGTATTTTACGACACTTCGGTAAAAAACAGGGTGGTCTATTCTAATCAGCCGGATACCATACGATGGAAATGCTATTCTTATACAATATTTAACATCTTTTCTTAAAACAAGGGAAAGTTAAAACTTTAATCCAATTTGATTACGGTAAGTAAATTTATTAAGTCCCTCTCGATTGCATGTACCGATAATATGAAAGCAATCTAACATGAAAACATTTCCAATCCAGTGGTACATAATAGCTTCACGATAAATAAAAAGTGGCTCTGCTGTCGATATCTGCAATAGGATTTTTATTCTGCAATTAGCCCTACGAGACACGACTGCGAAACTCCCGGGACGACACGGCTGTTTTTTTTTTTGCTTGTCATTTTTCTCGCGTAATAAGTCGTGAGAAAATATTTAAAACAAATTCAATACACAGCAACGAATAATAAAAATTAAGTTAAAATTAAATTAATGATATAATGCCGTGTGGTATCCGGCTAAGCAGAATAAACCACCCTCATTTCTTACCGAGGTGTCGTAACAGGCAACTAAGGTAAGCCGACCCGCCGTGTGGTATCCCGCTGAATAGACTAGATCACACCCATTCTTACGGAAGTGTCGTAAAATAAGACGAAATTAAGTTGATGTCAGGCAACCGGCACATGTGGTAGTCCAGCGGTAGCACCGTGCGACTCTTTCGAGGTCACGGGTTCAAACCCGGGCAGATACCAATGAGTTTTTCTGTTAAAACTTATGTGTCTAATTGATAACTGCAATTTATCACACGCTTTTCGGTGAAGGAAAACATCGTGAGGAAACCTGCATATCTCTAGAGAATTCTTGAGATATGTGGAACCTACCAATCCGCATTGGAGCAGCGTGGTAGGTCTTAGCTCCAAACATTCTCTCCAAAAAACGGAGTGAAGAGGCCTATTCTCAGCAGTGGGATAGTAACAGGTCGCTACTTACAGGCAACCGGCCGGTCGTATATGTAGCTAAATCATGTGACATGTTTATAGCGTATTATAAGACTAAGGAAAATCTTTATTTTATAAATCGGTAAAACTTAATTATATCACAAGGTGATTATGAAATGTATGGTATATGTAGATATCATGATCGTCGATTTTACATGAAAACATTTTCCAACTCAATGATGCGTAATAACCTTGCAATAATAAAAAAAGCTCCGCCGTCGACAGCTTCAATAGGATTTTCATTTCCCAATTAGGTCTACGCGAAGCTAGGCAACTTCTGGGAATAAACCATGGAATGGAATTTATTTTTACGTAACTTGGCAAACTGTGTATAGTTTGTGATAGTAATGTAACCATTACTAATAACTTATATAAACTGAAGTCGTGTTGTATCCGGCTGAGTAGAATAGACCAGGCTCTTATCTTGCCGAGGTTTCGTATGAGGCGACTAAGGTAAGTTGACGTCGTAAAATACGTAGCCAAATCATGTGACAACATGTTTATAACATGTTGTGCCGAACCCACAGAGTGGGATAAAGGCAGGAGAATGATGATAATAACTTAAACTGAAACCAAAATAGTTGATAAAAAATCATTTGAGTTTCCTTATGAAATCCTCAATAATTACAGTCAGTTTTTATTGCTCCCAGTCTTATTAGTAATATTAACTTTAAAAGAAAATATTTGATTATTGAATTATTAAATTATTAATTTATTAAATTATTACCAATCGGGCAGTCATTTATATTTTAGAATTATCCATAAATGAATTAATCAACGTCAAATCAAATTCATTACTGATACCTAATAAGTTGTACAAACATTATTCGCTAATTACACAAAATTATGTCCTGAATGTTTAATCAAATAAAATTGTAATCATTAATAACAATTTTTTGTGTGTGAAAAGTGAAAAACTTTTAAAATAAAGAAGAAAATTGCTTGTCTTTAAAAACTAACTAATTGTCGTAGTAAAAGCGTGTAGTACTTGTGAAGTTGGTGAAATTTTTTGTGATACGTGTCGTTCATCCTGCATGTATAAGATATGAGAACGAATTGTGCTTCCTACACTTAACATTTAAGAAGAGCATTAAATAGAATGAGAATGGAATTGAAATAACGCTGATCTATAAATTATAACATTAATTTACATTAAACCTTAATGAATCTGCCCCTATCACGCTTCGATACAAGATCAAAATATTTTTTAGTAAAATTCTTGATGGTGATCTTGTTAGCAAAAACATTTTATATGAAACTTTAAAAAATATATCAAACGTACATTAATGAGGTAGTGTGATATATTATGGGTTCAATTTTTTGTATTATTTGTTTAATGACTTTGGTAATAGATCTTGTGGATACCTTCATTAATTAGTAACCTGAAATATCAGTAACGAACGATATTTTAATGAGTTAAATTAAATAAAAAAATCACTTTTATAATTATTTTCAAGGCCTATTAATTTATTATTATAGCGGCTCATATCTATATATTATATTATCTAATTAAGATATTCAATTAATTAATTTTTTCATCGTAAATCATGTAAATATCTATAGTGTTTTAAAAATAAATAATACAGTATTAAAATATAATTGAAATAAAAATGACATTTAGGTGACATTGGCGTTTAAAAAATAAATTAATAAGAATACTACGGTAAAAACATCAACCTTTTGTATCATCCCGATACTTTACTCAGTAAAATTTACTACATACTTAATTTTAAAGTAAAACATACATTGTTTTCAAATTTTCTGTATTCATCGAGCGTCTGGTCAGTAATAATTTCAACAATACCTACGTAAGCGGATTAAAATCTTCGTATAAGTACTGAAATGATACAAATGTATCTTAAAAATACTTGGTAATGTTTTATTGTATTATTATTTGTATCTTACAAATACTTAATGTCTACTTTCGGTTCAGAAACTCATTTTTATTCATAAATGGCGAATAAGCTTCATCTGATTGAGTAGAATAGACCACCCTTCTTTCTTAGCGAGGTGTCGTAAAAGGCGACTAAGGTAAGTTGACTCGCTGTGTGTAATCCGGCTGAGTAGAATACACCACCTTCTTTCTTAACGAGGCTTTGCAGAGAGCGACTAAGGTAAATTGACGTCAGGCAGGCGGCCGGTCGTAAAATACCTTAGGCCCCATCATGTGACATGTTTATAACATGTTGTGCTCACGCCATTTAGAGTGGTATGATGTCAGGAGAATGATGAGTATCTTTTAATAGAATGAGCTTGAGTTCAGAATAATTGAAATGTAATATAATGGTTGCTGAACATTGATTCGAGACGACTGTCCGAAGTTTTACTCGTTTATTTAATTGTAAATATTAATACCGTTATTCTTCCGTTACCTTGTACAAGAACAATTTACGCCTAGCTCATAAACTAAGTTTCGTTATAATTTGTAGTGTAGTTCTTTAGAGGATCATCGTTGTTTTAGGGTAATATATTTATCCGTTTTACGATTATTTTCTCACCATGTCTTCCAAAGTACTGCGTAAGTTAGTAAAATCTCTGCCAAAGGTGTATTATTATTATTTAAGAAATAAAAAAATCATGAGCGATTAATAAAAAAAATACATTTTGTGCTTTAAATAATATTCATAACTTAAGTTGCCTGAATATTTCATTTTATTATAACTTCCATGTTCTATAACAAAAGAAAGCTTGAGGCAGTCGTTTGTAGACGCGTGCGATAATCCCTTTGCCTTTGAACTTTAAATGTTACTTCAGAATTACCTACAGTAGTGCCTAGTTTATTTTATTACTAATAAAATGACGTAAATATAATTTTCATTAAATATTCTAAATACGCTTTTCTCAATTTTTTTTGGAATATCAAACGTAATGATTCATAATTTATTTCGCGATATCAGTAGCGACAAAACCCAATTTCCTTAAAAATTAACTTATGTCAATTAAATTTCATAAGCGAGGGAGTCATCTCACGAGCAACTCTGTAAGCGACTGCGTGTAAACATTTCCTACTAATTGGAGGAGCGATGTTTCAGTTACGTAAACATGTTTACTTAAACATTAGCAACTAATGATGTAAACAATTGAATTACATTTTTCATTGTATAAATGTCATCTTTTCTAATTATACAGTTTTTGTACAATTTAAAAAGTACGAGCTATTACTACATATATTTTCAATCATCGATTTCTTGCACTTATCCCAATCTAAGTGGAGTCAGCACAACATATTTTAAACATGTCATTAGATGATCTAGAGTTATTTTACGACCGGCCGTCTGCCTGACGTCAACCTGTCTTTTAGACTCAGACTGATACCATACGGCGGTACTACATATATTTTCAATATCTTAAGTTTTTATGACTCTTAAAGTGACTTATGAACGATATGTTCCAAAACTTTATACAAACTTTCTCTAACTTCAGACTTTATATAATTAAACTTAAACTGACTGCAAAAAGAATAAAAGTTGATGTTTTAGTTCTCTTACGTTGTATTAGTATATTTACTTAGTAGTAGATTTTCTTTATGTCCGATATAAAAAAATATGAAAGTGTGTCACATTTTGAGACTGAACGTAGCATCCTTCGTTAACTTAAGTACTGGGACGCACTGGTTGAAACTGATTCAAATAATGAGGGAGGTGTAGTGATGGTAAATTAATGGCAACAACTTTTCAGTATAATATAAATGTATCTTCACTACATATTATAAAACAAAGTCGCATTCTCCGTATGTACGCATAAAACTTTAAAACTACGCAACAGATTTTGATGCGGTTTTTTTTAATAGATAGAGAGATTCCAGAGGAAGGTTTGTACGTATAATAACATTCAATACGGAGTAGAGAAATACTGTAATTTTTGAGGTTTCTGTAAATAATTACATTTTTTTTCGCTTACATTGCAAACGCAGGCTAAACCCTACGAGATTTATCAAAATAATGTACTAAGTATTTGTACACCTTGAAAAGGTCTACAGAAAAGTCCGCGATGGTATATGTCTATCTCTTATGGATAACCCACAATAGCATTTTTTGTCATTTACTTTTTACGAAAAATAATGCCTTATTTTTGAAGCAATTTTTATACAATACAGCATTAATCCTTATCCAATTAAGTACCTTAAATAAATTGTTGATTTAATATAGATCAATATGGCCGTTTACAGCATGTAATTTGAGTGAACATTTTCGGAGATATTACAGATTTAAAATGCCGTGAGGACGCCGCACTTCGCGCCTATAACACTTCGCCTTTAGCAGCTAAGTCGCTCTTTAAGAGTTTGTTTAAAGACATTCTGTAATTAATTGTAAAAATAAAATACATCAAGAAAATGTAAAAGTAAATAAGTAAAAATGTATTATATCAATTTAGATATTCCAAAGATAGCAGGAAATCTTCTTGGTATAGGGAAAGGAAATTGTTTTTCTCCAAATTTAACGCTTGCGGGCCACGGGCAGTAATGAATAAATCAAAACTACTAGATCAATTTAAATCATTTTTTTTACACTGACTGGCATGGGATTATATTTTATACCCGTGCGAAGCAGGGGCAGGTTGCTAGTTTAGTATAATATATTTACATTTGATAAAGTTAAAGAATATTTATTTGATAAAGTTATTCAAGAAAATTTAACTATACTATATTTTTACTAATATACTTATGATAATCAAAAAATCACCTGTACTTAGCCTACCCCTCTATTCTCACCTGTTATCGCTAGGACGATCGAGTGCGATTAGTCATTCTTTCCCACTCAGACCGTTTCTTCACAAAAATCAAATCAAATCATAATATCTTTATTCAAATAAGCTCGTTCAAGCACTTTTGAACCGTCAAGGATCATTATGATTAATGAAGCTACAACTGATTCGGAATGTTGCTCTTACCGAGAAGAACCAGAAAGAAACTCGGCGGGCAATCTTTTAAACATTTTCAATTTTATATGATTAAACCGCAGTCTTGTATGAAGCTGAAAGGATTTTCAAATCCATGCTATTTTATCATCCAAATAATCTTCAATTTTGTAATATGCTTTACGTATAAGCATATCTCTCATACCTAATTTAAACCTTTTTGTAGACTGATCTAGTATTGATTGCGGAATTTTATTGTAAAAGCGAATACCGTGACCATCGAATGAGTTGCTAACTCTGCTGAGTCGCGACAAAGGTCGATACGAGAGGTCACAAGCTTTTTGTGACCTCTCGTATGTCTATGATATCTATAACTATCTTATGTTACGTTTACTAAGAATCAATATTTTTTGCAACAACGCACCTGTACAATTATAAGCAAACCAACGACGATGTTGCGGTGTACAGAAAAACTTGTTTTAAGTTTATCATTTAAGATTTTATGTAATAAATAAATAAAAAACTACTGTTTTAATTCGTCTAATTTTATGTAATTTTAAATCGTATATCCTATATTGAACCTACCCAGATACTGTGGTGCATCGAGCATGTTCGATTAGCCGGAGATGCCCGATTTCTTTGACGCGCATATCTTCATTTTGAGAAAGATAGCGCGGTTCCAAAATTAAAATCCTTGAAGTGATTGGATTTGTGCAGTCCCATGATGAGGCATTGGATCTCCACCCATCAAGGTTGATAGGAAATGATGACAGCAGTCCTTCCGAGTGCTATGAGAATTTTGCTATTAAAATTTATCTGTCTAATTGATAAAAACATTATTTAATAATATTTGAAAAAGTGAATTCCGATTATTAAATAAACATACGGGTCACATCGCGTTATAATAGATTACCTTAGTATAAGGTTCTACGTTTCGGCAGAGTTGCATCCACCGTGGTCACGAACTGACTGGAGCGCCGCGGCGTCTTCGTTCCCGAGTACTACAGTCATTATTTTGTTCATCTACCCGCACTTGAACCGCACAATCCATATAAAGTCTGTTGCACACCACACTGATATTATCCGCACGCGATATAGCTTGCAACGATTTCTTTCGCGAGTTATATTTATTGATCACGGGATCCCAAGTCGTTGACAATCTGAAGCCCTCTTCTCTGTTGAATGTGCGATGCTTTTTAATCTCAACAGCTTCACGCGCCACTCTTGCATAATAGTGGGCATCAGTTGACAGGACTTTAGGATCATGAAGCTCAATCCAGTGATTGCTCCCCGAATTAAGCAGATGCTTAATTCGGGATCCCGTGATCAATAAATATAACTCGCGAAAGAAATCGTTGCAAGCTATATCGCGTGCGGATAATATCAGTGTGGTGTGCAACAGACTTTATATGGATTGTGCGGTTCAAGTGCGGGTAGATGAACAAAATAATGACTGTAGTACTCGGGAACGAAGACGCCGCGGCGCTCCAGTCAGTTCGTGACCACGGTGGATGCAACTCTGCCGAAACGTAGAACCTTATACTAAGGTAATCTATTATAACGCGATGTGACCCGTATGTTTATTTAATAATCAGTATGAATCGCGAAAGTTTAAAATCTACTAAAGTGAATTCCATATAAGGATCGCAATTTCTCAGTTCAGATTTCACCGAATATATTTTCCGACTCTTTATATTTTTTGTTAAGTTCAGTCAGTAGTTTCAGTAGTTTCAATACAATTTTTTTTAATAAAAATTAAATAATCGAATTTTAGCTGTGGTTCAGACCGCAGTTATAGTATATCACTGTATACGAGGCTTATTTAAGTTGACGCGAGTAACTCATCTCTTCCTCTTAAACACATACATTTTACATAATTTATAGAATTAGACGTTACCACATGGTGGGTCAACTTATCTTAGTCGCCTTTTACGACACCTCGGTAAGAAATGAAGGTGGTCTATTCTAATCTCATTCGGATACCACACGGTGGGTCGACTTACCTTAGAAGCCTTTTGCGACACCTCGCTAAGACAGTTCGCTCAGCCGAATACCACACGGATTTTCGCGGAGATCCATAATACAAAAGTAATAAAATTTTGCGGGATTAATCTAGTAAGCTAACTTTTGGCGGATTATAGTAAAATAATTTCATTATTACTTTTGTACATACATTTACATAAATAAATATAGATCTTAATATCTTAAAAAAAGCATGTTAGAACACGACGTCAAGTTATGTAAAATTCATTTACTACACTGAATGAAATAAGAATTCTGATAACAACATTTTAATTTTATTAAAAGCTGCAAAACCTTTTTCTCATAAAATTTTGTAAATGTAGTTGCTAACTCAGTTTATATGAAAGGTGAGTTTGAACGGGACGTGCTACAAACGCAATCAATGTTTTCCAGTTTTCTATAGGAATTTCATCCATTTCTCTGTGTCGAGTTTTTTTATATTCAGCCCTAGAGGTAGCACACACTCGAATATAACGGGAAATCTAAATTTTGAAGGCAAAATGAAATTGAATCTTCGGAAAAAAAATGTATTGAACCCAATGCACTCATAGTGAGAGAATATTTACATATGTTGGTAAAAATCCGGCTGAATAGAATAGACCACCCTCATTTCTTATAGAGATGTCGTAAAAGGCGACTAAGGTAAGTTGACCCGCCGTATGGTACACGGCTGAATGGAATAGCCACCCTCATTTCTTATCGAGATGTGTTAAAAGGCGATTAAGGTAAATTGACCCGCCGTATGGTATCCGGCTGAGTAGAATAGGCCTCTCTCTTAAGTTGAGGTCAGGCAGGCTAGCGGTCGTAAAATACCAAGCCGAATCATGTAACAGCATATTTATAACATGTGCCGACCCCACTTAGAGTGGGATAGGGGCAGGAGAAAAATGATTCTTTGATAAAAAAAATAGAATAAATAGAATATAGGTAGGAAAAAGGAATAGGATCTCGAGGAACCTTTTTTTTAAAAGAAGATTTATTTTGACAACATCCTCAACCCTATACTTTACCTAGGTAAGGGCGCCAAGTAAACGGTGAAAGATATACAAAAATCATTACAAAATTGTTCCTCTCTAAAAGCTTTAAATAAAAGTCTGCGACAGCATATATCTAGCTTATAAGGTTAATCCACTTTAGCCATTTTTGGTTATTATAATATACTATATTAAAGTTTTCGTTTCTACACCTGGGTGGAGCCGCTTGCGATTGCTATTGACTAATAATGGTAAAAATTCACTGTGTATGCTCGATTTAATGCTGTCTTTTTATAGAAACACTATGACTCTTTAACTTTTTTTTAAATTCTTCTGGTACAAGTTTGGTGTTAATTTGCTATTTTCCCAGCAAAGTTCATCTGCAACGAATATTGTCCTATTTTAGAAATATGCGAGAACTATATCCTTACACACAAAAAATAATCAAGACATTTCATTCCATCTGTGTAAATTATGTCCTAACAGTATACTGGATAGTATTCTTTTTATTCAAGAGCACATTATATTAGAATAAAGAGATATAATAACAAATTTCAAAATAGAAATCTCAATATTGCCTGTGTCATTCACAATGTTTTTTATTCCCTAAATAACTGTGGTCCCCGGTAAAACGAAATAGCTTTGCGGAAGTAAAATGTGGTTTTCCATACCATATTGTTCGCTCTTTTGCATATATAAGTTCCTGCAAATACAATGAGCTTGATAAAATTAAGATAGTCAACATGGAAATTATGTGCTCTAATTTCCAAATTAAAATGTTTACAATATATTTTTTATATAGGGGTCTCTTGTATGTCTCTTATAGACTCAAAAACTGCTGAATTGATTGTAATGAAATTTTTAGAAAATCTTTAAATGACCCAGCGCATGATCCTGTAAAGTTTGGTGGCGACGGGAACATTTTTTAACTGTTGGGTTCTGTTTCGAGGGGAATTCGAAACCAGACTGAGCCAAAGGTCAGCTATATAGTATAGCTACCTATATATTGAGTGTCAACATGTTCAAGAAATTAAGAGATGTCATTTATTTAGTATCCGTTTAGTATCCGTTAAGTAATCCGTAAAGTATCCGTAAAGTAATAAATAGTTAACTTTTTAACCCTTTATATAAAACGGAGGTTAAGTAAGCGATTAAAACATTTCGTAGATATAAAGAATTCGCGATATATACTTATTATCATATAAACATCGCCATGTTTATACAATGATGAGTTATTTTATATTAAAATATTAAAAACTATTTGCTTAAAATGATTATATATACTTAGTTAATAACTAAACATAAGGTGCTGAAATGGCGTCTTCACACCGGAGAACGCAGCGCCGGTAGATCCCCTACGAAATGTGCTGCCAACCTCAAAAATGTCGCGGGCAGCCGCTATATTCAAGCGGCACAAAATCGTGTGGAGATCCCTTAAAGAGACGTACGACCAGTAGTGGACATCCATCGGTTGAATAAGAAAAATAATTTAACTTTACCCTTCGAAATGCGCACTTCAAATTTGCAACAACAAAACTATAGTCGTTAGTTATCGGCGTCCAATCGAGAGACCATAGAGATGTATTGAATAATGAAATAAGTAATTAATCTGGAAAAAATTGCATAATTGCATAGATCAGAAAATTAAGATTTGCCGTTTAGTAAATTTATTTTCGTACTTAGTAGGTTAAATTATATTTCACATCGCTGGTTTTCTTATTTACGACGTACTTCGTTTCCATAAACTGAACCGACGGCGCGTAAACAGTCGATATCCAAAGGGAATAAACTTACTCACATGAACAGCTTGTTCGATGATGTGTGCTGTTCTAATAGCTCCTTTTTAATCAAGATAATTTAAGAGTAATTACTTCTTAAAAACAAATTCAAATTAAAAATATTCTTTATTCAAACAAACTTGTAAATAAGTGCTTTTGAATCGTCAACTCTACTGCTGGTTTGGAAAGCTGTTCCTGCCGAGAAGAGCCAGCAAGTAACTCGGCGGTTACTCTTTAAAAATTATAATACTTAATACTATTTACATTTAGTCGTTACTGTCTTGTACAGGTTCAAAGAGAGCTATATCCACACATTCTTATCTTTTAAGTAATCTTCAAGAGTATAGTAAGCTTTCTGTATCAGCTTCTTTATAACACTTTTTTTAAACTGCTGTAATGGCAAAGCTGCAATTGATTGCGGAAATTTATTATAGAATCTTATACCCAAACCCAGAAACGACTTACGTACTTTTGAAAGGCGCAAACATATACAATTAACATAATATAGTTTAGGTCAATCAAAAGTTCGTAGGTTGTATTTACATGGTTTCTGAAGTTTCTTTTAATAAAGTTATGTACTCATCAACCTACATGTCTTCTTCTTCTTCTTTTTGGTTAATGGCACTTATACTGCTGTTTGATGTTAGCAGTAATTCCGCCAATGTCAGCGTAGTGGAAAAAACAACATGAATGAGTTAAATTTTTTTTTGATGGCAACTTTTTTGAGAGATGGTTCGGTGAAATTATTAACCTGCATGACAAACACAAATATATGTTAGTTATATCCCTCGTTAGTATGTTAGTAAATCTAAAACAGCAAACTAAGTTTGAATAAATGTTAGTTTAACTAACATTTATTCAAACAACAATAAATAAAAAGATAAAAACAATCCATAGACTAACATATTTGGTAACACAAGCAAAAGCGACATATAATTTCCCCAAGTCACACAGACTATCCGACGAAACTAAAAAAAAAATAATAAATATTGTACAATATTATAAATATGACACGACTAAGATACTTATAATTTAATATTATATTTTTTTATATATTTACACAACAGGTTGATGATGGGAGGCTCAAAATTGGTCAGAAGAGATTGGAAGTTTATTGGACGAGGGATTTTAATTGGCAAAATATCATAAAGAGATGTTGGGTATTTACTACAATTGAAAAATATGTGGTCTGTCGTACCTTCGTCTAGGCCACATTCACAAATTGAATGATCTCGTACTCTTAGTTTTGCCAAATGAACAGGTGTGCAAACATGCCCTAAACCTACATGTCACGATAGTTTTTTTGTTTCATGAAAGATGTCAACCGCACTGGGTGATTTATTTAATCTGTCGCTGACACTTCTCTAAAGGGGAACTTTTGTCCAGCACTGTAAAATCGACTGTTTTCAATATACGCATATATTTGCTTCGGACAATAATAGATAGGATAAGTAAATTTAGAATCGCTAATAATGGGATTAATTTATATTATAAATATATGGGACACATATACACACGGTCGTGTATCCCCAAAGTAACTTAATATTTCTATTAAGGGTGACAGACAACTGGTAAACATATATAATTTTAAATAAATGCTTAAATCTATATCCAAGCTCTAAGAGCCAACAATTTTGTTAAAGAAAATACGGGAATCGAACCCGTGACCCGCGGAGCCGCAGGCACGTTCACTACCTACTGCGCCTACGGGTCAGTCAATATTATATAAATTATATAAGCGATACATAATTTAGTTTTTCTCCGAAACGGTCAATTAATTTAATGAAATAATAGTGTCTATGATGTTGCATTTTTATATTAGTTGTTTCATTTTTTTCTAGTCCGTAACCTGATACTAAACACATACACACACACATAAATTTACAACAATAAATAAAACAACGTAACTCGTGTATTTTCACATGTTTTGTTTTATCAATTTTATTATAAAGCCGTAATGGATTGTGCCACGCGGAGCGGTTGTGCGGGCGCCGTTTAGTTGTTTTTCTTCTTCCTTTCAGTATGTCAGAAGGAAGAATTTATGGCCTGAGGATTTGGCAAGTTTGGTACCACTAAGCATTTGAAAGCAAAGATTTAAGACATCTTTCTTTAAAGTTAATTATTTTACAATCATGGCAACAATACACTGATTAAATCGCGTTTAAATAAAACTTCAACTAGTGTTCAAACTATAATCATTTTTATTATTTAAAAAGAAAAGTAACCTTCTTGCTACGTTTAAATGAGTATAATTGTATTTATAACACTAAAACATATTGCAATTTTCTATTATGCCGCTAACAGTCTTATTTCGTTAAAAAATACGTATAAGACATACACATACTTCTTCCACCATTGTAATATTAGTAATATTACAATGGTGAAAGAGTTTAGTTTAGTATTAGAATGGTGGAAGAATATAAGTAATAAAGATGAACTAACACACACACGCACTCAAAAACACAAGCACACACACACACATACACAAACACACACACATACACATACACACACATTCTCTTTCACACTCTTACACGCAAATTTTTACCACATGCATGTATTAGTCTTTTCCACGTACCACATACAACACACAGCATAAGCTGTTATTTCGCTCTGTTTATTTTAGTTAAAGTTAATGTTTTAATTGTAGCACATATCGAGGAGTGGAGGCCTGGTGACCTGTAATACGGGTTTTTTACCTACCATAGGCACCAGCAATCCACAAAAAAAAATATTAGTAATTTTTTGATAACCTGCTATTTTATATTTTTTTATTCTTAACATCAAATACACTTGGTTCAATAATAGTTATTCCAAAACAACGAGGTAGTAGCCAATACATGAATTATACGCGTCCCAGTTGTTTTTAACGATCAAGAATTGTCATATCTATTCAGGCTGGTCATCTACGCTACGAAAACAATAACGTCTAGGCTAAAAAAATTACAAAATAAGTCCAAAATTATTGTCCACACAGACGTAAACTGTATCCCGGAGTAACTTTGATTATACCACCCGACTGTTGCTGATTGAAGCCGCGATATTATCTCCTATTAAAATGGGAAACATTTTCTAAATTTTTCATTTTCAGTTTCAATTTTTGAAGCTGCAAACATAACTACACTTGAGTGGCTTCAAGTATAATGCCAGGCTACGAACAAAACTTGTATAGAGAATGTGTACACATTTTCCTTCCTACGTGTCGGATTTTCCCCAAATTCCCATCATTCATAATAACTACGCTCGGTAGTATTTTTAATTTATATTGACGGACTATTTTGTATATTTTAGATAGGCTCGTCGGGGTAGCATGTTAACGAGGACGTCGAACCAGGATATTTTCTGCGCAGAAAAATATTTACTCAGTATCCTTAAAAGCAAAATAATATAAATAGAAGATATACGGTATCGATGCTAGGACGATTTTACTTGAACTAGATCTGTGGCATTTGTCGAATGTAAAGTAACTGGTAA
Organism: Morpho helenor; assembly: GCA_029227775.1. Taxonomy (NCBI): domain Eukaryota; kingdom Metazoa; phylum Arthropoda; class Insecta; order Lepidoptera; family Nymphalidae; genus Morpho; species Morpho helenor. The sequence goes on from JARGCU010000020.1 coordinate 7,253,269, forward strand.
ATTTATAGAATTAGGAGTTACTTTGCGGAGATCCATAATACAAAAGTAATAATAAAATTATTTTTTATTATTACTATATTATAGCAAATTAATTATAAAGGATTATAGCAAAATTATTTTATTATTACTTTTGTAACTGGTAAATTATAATATAACCACATTCGGATTTGAATAGTATGCATCTAATATTTCGTTAATTTGACCGTTTCAAAGTTCTATTATTTAGTAATTTAAGATGCTGATGAATCTATTCTTACAATAATGTTACAGACAGCTTTTAAGTAAGCTAATTAGTATCTTTTTATAATAAACCATTGCTCAATATTTTCATATAAGTATACAAATATATTGCTCATTTTAGTTGAAGGAGTGAATTTTCTGTTCTGTTTTACCCAAACTTTTACGTTTTCTATGATTCGTATAGCGTAATATAAATCACACTGCTACAACGTAAATCTAACTAAAATATGATGTTTTGATGCAAAATAGAAACGATAATAAATATTATGTCTGCTTACTGCGTTATTTTCAGTGTATCTAAATACATATCTAAGCTTTAATTGCTTTATAAATGACCGTTTCTCGTCAACATCGATATGAAATTGAATCGAGCGCGTCCGTAGTAACACCCTCATATTTTGCTAATGCATCATGGTTGTCGCTGCAGATATTTTTGTAATTAGTTATGTTAGTGGCATCCGGCTGAGTAGAAAAGACCACCCTCATTTCTTACCGAGGTGTCGTAAAAAGCAACTAAGGTAAGTTGACGTCAGGCAGGCGGTCGTTCTTACGCTTAAATCGTATTGTGCCCCACTTAAAGTGGGATAAGGGCAGGAGAAAATGAGAGAATGGATTCTCAACCAACTAAAGTACTAGTCGAAATTTCTGCTTACTAGTCTTCAGATATTTCAACTTATTAACCTCTAGGATGAATGTAGAAATATCTAAAAAATAAAGACAAAATTAAATATTTTTTATAGGTAGATGGTATTTAGCAGACTGTTTACAAATTTACATTTGGAGTGTCACCCCAAATGCAATTTGTAAGTGTATTCATATTCTTACTCCTTACATATAAACTGTATGAGAGATGACTACGTGCTTAAATATATTGTTGGATTAATTTAAAATATTTGTATATAACGTTATAAAATAAATAAACCTCGTAAACGCAACACTGAACGTGCTAGCCCTTAGTTGCAAATAGCGAACAGTTATGAGTTAGCTGAAATCTATTCATTTGTGTAGGACCCAGACAAAGCAGCTTAAAGATAACTGGATACTAAATTGCCTATAGCAAAACAGTAAACAACGCCGATCAATATCAATTACTATTAATATATATTACCTGTTAATTAATTAACATAACCCAATCTTATTTATGTTTGTCCAAATATATTCTTTGTAATATATATTTGATTTAAAAAGTTCAAATAAATAGTTTGGTGTGGAATAAATTTTGGACGATTTGAAGATTCTAAGTTGTCCAATAGGTCGAAGAAAAAATTGTAATCTTTTCAAATAACTTACAATATTTAAAATAATTACATAATTATGAGTCATCTTTTAAAGTAAGTAAAATAGTAAATTTTGTATTATGGACCTCCGCAAAGTAACGTCTAATTCTATTAATAAGATACTTTTCAAATAAACTCTATGCTTTAAAATTAAAAGCTGTCTTGATTTTTGATTGATTGATTTGAGTTCAAATTAATAAAAACTATGTAAAACTCCAGCAATTAAAAGTTAAACTTTTTATTCATCTAATATTGGATTACATGTGGTCAAAGCAATTCAACCCTTTGAATGTTGTAGTTTCTTTACACACGATCATTAAATTTTGAAAATTTATTTATCAAATCTATCGGCCTACGATGAGAAGTTTGTCGTCTGTAGCTCAACACAAATCAATATCAATTTACGCTGTGTCGGACACGCTAAGAAATTTACGAGTATTTCACAGATACACCTTGTTTAAAACAATATCACACGAACGATGCTTTTGCAAAGAGTGCAAAGTGCATAGAATAGCAGAATATGATAATTTAAGAATTAGTATGAAGCTCAAATGTCGCAAACAAAAAATATATAGAATAGATAATATTAATAAGGCACATTACATTTTTATATTTATGTCCCTTTCATAAACTTAAGAAATAAATGCCGATTTAAATTTAAGCTCACAGATTTGTTTCAACCAAGAGGTTTCGTTAAAAATTTAAATGGAAATTTATTTTATCTAATTTTAGATATATGTAATTTAAAATATAGTTGATATTTATTTACTATTTATCTTAAAAAATTGATACTATAACACTACAAAGGCTTTTACGATAGAAAAGTTACAATTTTAATAGATGATCGTTTCGATATCATCTTTTTCACGTGTCCTTAAAACTGATGATAGTCTGGTTATTCTATAATAGACAAAGGATTAGAGTGGGTAAAAGGACATTTCTACCTTTTACAGTTATAAGATAGTAAGAAATAAAATGGCACATTTTTTCCATAAGTGTTTTTGCAAACTACATGCGGCCCACGTCTGCAATATAATATTTTAGTCCATATGGACTCTTTATTATGATAAATCGTAATCAAAATAAAATTTCGCTGCCTCCATTCAATCTTTTTTCATCCGTAAATTAAACCTATCGCATTTTATTACGGTTCTTTACAATGTGAAACATGTTTTAATTTTTTAACATGGAGATTAAAAGCTTTTAGGACTAAAGCGTTTAATAAATGAAAATAGGTCATATTTACGCTTTGGGGGAGAAAACTTGACTCTTGACTGAAGTGATTTTGCGTGCCGATTATGCGGTTTTATGTATATAGTGGTAATATAAATGAAATCCATAATAAAATATAATTTGAACGATGAAATCTTAACAATATAATAAAAAATAAAAATTAATAATAATATTGTTATTATTATTTTTATTCCCGCCGTGTGGTATCCAGTTGAGTAGAATAGACCACCCTCAATTCTTATAGAGTTGTCGTAAAAGGCGACTAAGGTAAGTTGACGTCAGGCAGGCGGCCGGTCGTAAAATAACTATGTTGTGTTGTGGCAACCCCAGTTAGAGTGGCATAGGAGCAGGAACATGACGATGTTGTTATTTTTATTTATTTTGTCACGCAACATTGCCGCAACTTAAAATGGTTGATTGATTGCTCTTATACTTATATTTGATAAAATAATTTTCGATGTCAAGATGGTCGTAAATATCTAAAATCTATTCCCTGATTCATTTCATGCTAGAATTACTTGTGGTCCATTCCTAATGCATTTCTGAAGTAAAATAGCTTCCTATCTCTTTTGAGCGAGAAGGTTTGCAGTTTAAACTTACCACGGTGCTCCGAAGGGTATTGATAGATTGATTCATTAACATTAGAAAAATACATTATTTCTTAAGTTTATAAACAACTTATAGGACCTGTCCGGGATTTCAAATGACGAAACCTTGGTAATTGTCATACCGTATATTTGACGTTGATAACTTGAAAAAAATGTAGGTGCGAATTATTTGATACAGTAACCTAAATATTTGACATATTGAAAAATCCTCAAATGCAAATAATAGATGAACGTTGCCAACATATTACTTGAACTGTACGAAGAGAAAATTTTAGACTAAATATGATTTTATACCAACAAAAATGTTGAATCCAAAAATATCAATCAGGCTCAGGGCGTTTGGTATACACGGTATATTAATTTAATTTCGCACAATTCGTAACAATCAGCGTAAAACAATTTACAGGACAGTGTAGAGTAATCATCGAAATAGGATTGTCACTTTCCAATTATTGGTGCGTTGGGGGAAGTTCGATTGTAGGTATTGGGGCGATTGCTCTTGTTGAAAATGAAATTTGGAATAATAAGTTCATTTTGTGTTTCTATAAAGGTAGAAATCTTTAAATTAACTCATTTCTGTATCATCCTCCTGCCCTTATCCCACTCTAAGTGGGGTCGGCACAACATGTCATAAACATGCTGTCACATGATTTGACTGCGTTTTTACGGCCGGCCGCCTGCCTGACGTCAACTTACCCTAGTCGTATTTTACGTCACCTCGGTAAGAAAGAGGGTGGTCTATTTTACTATATCGGATACCACACGGTGGGTCAACTTACCTTAGTTGCCTTATACGACTCCTCGGTAAGAAAAGAGGTTGGTCAATTCTACTCAGCTGGATACCACACGGCGGGTCGACTTACCTTAGTCGCCTTTTACGACACCTCGGTAAGAAAAGAGGTTGGTCAATTCTACTCAGCCGGATACCACATGGCGGGTCGACTTACCTTAGTCGCCTTTTACGACACTTCAGTAAGAAATTACTTCGGTACTATTCTATTCAGCCGGATACCACACGGCGTAAATTAACTTATTTCTTAAAGGAAATATTGAACAGTTTGCCTTCTTTCGTCATTTTCCTACCCTTATTCCACGCTAAATGGATCGGCAAATGTTTTAACCATATTTGATATGATTTGGTTAGGTAATTTACGACTGTCCACCTGCCTAACTTGGAATAGACCACCCTCATTTCTTACCGAGGTGTCGTCGTATGGTATCCAGCTGAATAGAATAGACCATCCTCATTTCTTAAAGAGGTGTTGTAAAATGCGATTAAGGTGAATTGAACCCAGGCAGGCGGCTGTGCGTAAAATTAGCCAACTAACGTAACAACGTGTTTAGAACATGTTGTGCCGAATCCACTTAGAATGGGATAAGAGCAGGATAATGATGAGAAATGATGTTTATGTTATAGATATCTTTAATGAAATAAATAAAATATCGTTTGCTTACGATTGTTGATACTCAGTATTTGTTAATAATAATTATGAGTACATGTAATTTTCAAAAATTATTTAGTTATAGTACAGCAACTAATTTTTACCCAAGTTATTAAAAAAGGTAAAAAGGAATTCCAAATGACACTAATATTTGTCCTCGTTGTAAATCAGCTTGTTTGTTTTGTTAATTTTGTTTTCATACGTTGTTAAATCTAGTATCTGTCTGCAAATTCATTTGCGTAGGTTATTAATATTTTATGCTTAAATTAATGAACATGATATAAACTAATTCAACACTTTTTGTGATTATATTATGAAATCAAACAGTGAGGGCGATTTAACAAAAACTACAAGGGTTCGCAGTTTATTAATTTAAATAGCATGAAATACACAAAATATTTAATTACTTATATATAGTTAGAATAAAGCTTTTGTTCATAAAATTTCTAGTTAATGTTAAATCAGAAAGTGCTTTAATAATATTTATTTGTCAGATACTCTATTTTGTAAGCTGTGATGGCCTAGCGGTGCGACCGTGTGAATCTCTAGAGACGATCATGGGTTCAAACCCGGGCAGACACCAATGAGTTTTTCTATTAAAACTTATGTGTCTAATTGATAATTACAATTTATCACACGCTTTTCGGTGAAGGAAAACATCGTGAGGAAACCTGCATATCTCTAGAGAATCCTAGGGATATGTGTAACCTACCAATCCGCATTGGAGCAGCGTGGTAGGTCTTAGCTCCAACCCTTCTCTCCAAAAATGGAGAGAGGAGGCCTATGCCCAGCAGTGGGATAGTAACAGGCCGTTACTTACTTACTTTTTTACTTACTCTATTTTAACTGTAATGTATGTTGTTTGTTTTAATTGTTATCTTTGTGTTGTGTTTCTAAGCAAGAGAAGCTTAGTGTGAAATTGGCCTATGGATAACTTAAGAATAATCTGGGTGACCGAGCCTTGCTCGATAATTTTTTACTTAATGAAAAAAAGAAACTTCAAAAGAAAAAGGAAAAAATAATAGGGTGGTTAAGGCTCGATCCTAGGTATTTTCATTTCTCGCGACCATCATTCGCGAATAAGCTGCGCCGACTTGACGTTTAACGGCAAAAAAAGTGTTTTATATATTCAATAAATTAGTAAATTTTAGTATTTTTTAAGCCTAAAAACAGGAATAGAACAATTTTTTTTAAATAAAACCTAGCTAGAACAATTTTTCTCCCCCAAAACCTCCTGCATGCTGAATTTCGGAAAAATCGTTTGAGCCGTTTCCGAGATTCCGAAAATATACATACAAGAGAAACTCATTTAAATATTAAAGATTTTTAGTAAGACATAGTGCTGAAACTTGAATTCTTGAAACTTTTCTAGAAAATGTTTAGCCTGCTAATGGAAAATAACTCATTTATATTTTGATAAATACCGCACAGACAAAACCGATACTATTATATAAAACCAGGACGTTGTTTACGCAACGTTGCTGCGACGGGACCTGAGCTTTGACAAGGGAGTGGGGTCAGACGCGTATTATGTCCTTAGATGAAACTTGATAGCGATGTTTTGATACTAATAACCTTAATAAAACGAAATTATACATTATACTATCCAAGTATAACATTATATATATCCTCCTGCCTTTATCCCACTCTAAGTGGGGTCGGCACAACATGTTATAAACATGCTATAACATGATTTGGCTGCGTTTTTACGACCAGCCGCCTGCCTGACGTCAACTTACCTTAGTCGTATTTTACGACACCTCGGTAAGAAGGAGGGTGGTCTATTCTACTAAACCGGATACCACACGGTGGGTCAACTTACCTTAGTCACCTTTTACGACATCTCGGTAAGAAATGAGGGTGGTCTAATCTACTCAGCCGCATACCACACTGCGGGTTGACTTACCTTAGTCGCCTTTTTCGACATCTCGGTAAGAAATGAGGGTGGTCTATTCTACTAAACCGAATACCACACGGTAGTTAAAACGACCTGTGTGCTCCACCACGCTGCCGATGGCAAGGACAGGGTATCATTGTACATTTGCCCCCATCCCGCCGACAGCTCTGATCCCAGAGAATAAACACCTCCAGGTAGGGGCCCCTCGAAAGAGAAACCCCCCTCCGCTAACCGGTGCATCGGGAGCACCAGATGCACCGACCGCCTCGGGGACCTGTAAGCCAGGTGTCCGATGTACCCCGTTCGGAACACCCGAAGGTCCCCAGTTAGGGCGGCAGACGATGGGCTTGGGCGAGTCACTAACACCTGGACTCACCAGCAGCAGATTGGATCCAGAACAACAGTTCGTGGAACCGCTCCGCCGCCTCCCTCCGCCCCCCTCCGCAGAGCTAAGGGAGGTCATCGCTGCCCACGATCGCTCCCTGCCCACCGTGTTTGCTATGTCACGGTCGACAGGGAGAGATCGCGCCCCAAGTAGGGGCCCCAACGCCTTGGTGGGCGTTTCCGCCCCCACCGGGTAATTTTTTATAGAGGTTTTCTTCCTCGCAACCCGAAGGTCCCCGTTCCCATTGCTGGGCTTCCGGGTTTCGCCGACGGTGGCCGTAACCATGTCCAGCCAGACTTAGAGTAAGCCCAACTGGACCCGTCGCTCATTAGGGACTTCACCCCAACCCCCCCGAAGTCCCCGGCCCGTCCAGATTGCCCTCTGCTAATCAGAGGGACAACTGGATTGGCCACCCCTCAGTGGTCCGTTCGCCAAGACTAAGCTTGCCCAGGGTGCGCCACGAGGAGGCCGACCACTTCGGCACCCCATACCACACGGTGTGTCAACTTACTTTAGTCGCCTTTTACGACATCTCGGTAAGAAATGATGGTGGTCTATTCTACTCAGCCGGATACCACACGGTGGGTCAACTTACCTTAGTCGCCTTTTACGACATCTCGGTAAGAAATGAGGGTGGTCGGATTTACTACTTAGCCGGATACCATACGGCTACTATCCAAGTATAACGAAAGTAATAAAATATTATTTTGCTATAAAAAAATCCGAACAATATTTTATCACCTCGGTTAATTGCCTCTTCAGGTGACAAGAGGGCTGGGTCCATTTTCGCACAAAGAATTAGCTTAGTGTTTCAACGCGGAAACGCTGCCAACATTTTTAGGGACCATTCCGCGTGAGCATAATTTATATAGTCCTAGTGTGTAAGTAATTTAAGGTACATATAAATTAATTACTATTAAAAAAAATTCTATAAAAGAAAATATTATATATAACTATCCGTTTTTATATCCGTTAATCCGTTATTTATATATAACTATCCGTTCTCATACTAGATACATGCAGGATTAGTAAAAACTCTTGCACTACAACACATCTATACACAAGCACAGTACACACAAAGAATCTCATAGAGTCAATAGTCCCAAAAAGAGTCTATATCCTGACTATGCATAGGTTACAGGGCAAAACGATTGTTGAGATCGTGATAGTGAATGTGTGCAGTGTGCAGCGGCATAATTCCCGTTGTATGTTTGTGTGTGTATGTGTCCGTGGGCATTTGTGTTGGCGTGGATGTGAGTATGTCACTGAAAATATACAGAAAGTTATGAAAAAATTGAAAATAACTAGAACTTAAATCAAAATACTTGAATATTCAATTTTAAAATTAAAATAAAGCCAATATTTTACACTAATTGCATTACTTTCCCAATTTACAATATACGCAATTTTGTCAATGCGTTCCGACAATCACGATAAGCTCTCTGTCTGTCATCACAAGCTTTTAATGGTAATCATTTAGACTGTAGGTAATAAATCCATCTGGTGTCGGAAGTGTGAATAAAATCAATGATCAACTGATGTTCTATGATACGTACAAATTATGTATATATGTTCATATAGGTTTTTATGTATGACAGGTTAAATAACAATGCATTCTTCTTTGATGGCAGATGCCAAATCATTCTTCTTCGAATTCTTTATTCGAGTTAACTTGGTAACATGTGTTTTGGAATCGTTAACTCTACTACGGGTTTGAAAAGCTGCTCCTACCGAGAAAAGCTAGTAAGAAACTCGGCGGTTGCATTTTAGGAAAGATAATTCTTATACCGTGTGGTATCCGGCTGAATAGAATAGTACCACCCTCATTTCTTACCGAGGTGTCGTAAAAGGTGACTAAGGTAAATCGACCCACCGTGTGATATCCGGCTAAGTAGAATTGACCAACCTCATTCCTTACCGAGATGTCGTAAAAGGCGACTAAGGTAAATTGACCCACCGTGTAGTATCCGGTTTAGTAAAATAGACCACCCTCTTTCTTACCGAGGTGTCGTAAAATACGACTAAGGTAAGTTGACGTCAGGCAGGCGACCGGTCGTAAAAACGCAGCTAAATCATGTGACAGCATGTTTATAACACGTTGTGCCGACCCCACTTAGAGTGGGATAAGGGCAGGAGGATGATGAATTCTTATACCTATTTACATTTAGCATCTTGTGCACGGTTGAAGAGAAGCTATATACACACTTTCTAACCATCTTCCCTTCTGTATCAGCCTTGTTTTGATTTTTTTTTTAATCGCTTAGAAAAAAATCCGAATACTTTTATGACTACTGCTGCAGCAATATTGAGGACGCTTAGTATAATTTTAACTTATAAACCAGGCCAGCATATACGATAAGAAAATTCCCCTTTTTCTTTATGTAAAATAACACACACACACACACACACACACACACACGGTATATAATTAAAGTTATTTTAATACTAAAGTTCACGTGAACGAAGTCACAGGTACAGATAGTGTTATATAAGTATGGAAAGTAAGAAGATTCTGAAGTGATATTTGTTTTCTGCTACAGTTTAAGTATTAAAAAACATTAACGCTCTAACCGTCACAAAGTTTGCAAGTAAAGTTACATCCTATTGGTTTCTGCACTCCGGCTATAATACCTTTTTATTCAGAATAGTTCAAACAATAAAATGTATGAACTTATTCTTGTGGTGTCTCTCTCAATAATAGGAATACCGTACAATACCGAATATCATTGTCGTATGCAATGTGTGTTGGACGGTTATATTAAAAATGAAGAAAATTATAACTTGCTGTTAAAATTATTTAAAGAAGCCGCCATTGATATTTTAGTACTGAGTAAAGATCTTGGAATAAATATTAAAATAGTACTCCGTCTCCTCATAAAATATACGTTATCCGTGCAGCCAATTATGTATTATAAATATTAAGCAGGTTCATAATTTTTTTTATGCAGTAGGCATTTAGCCTATGCTGTAATTTGCCAACCCTTGTTAACAGTTGCTTTTATTTATAAATATCTAGCTGTCCGGCTACGCGTTGCTGTAGGTCAATCTGATCTCAACTCCTTCGAAACAGAAATCAAGAAGAATTAGTAAATCAAACGCACTGGAGGTAGGCTGCACGACAAAATAGCAAAGCAACGCATCAAGTTAGTTTAGTTATGTACTGGTTGGGGTAAGTCAGGGTTGGTTGTTGGTTAACTAATTGTATATCGGACGCCTGGCTTACAGGTCCCCGAGGCGGTGTATCTGGTGCTCCCGATGCATCGGTTAGCGGAGGGGGACTTCCTTTTTGAGAGGTCCCTACCCGGAGGATGTATCTCTGGGATCAGAGCAGCTGCTGGCGGGGATGGAGATAATGTTACCGTTGTACACATTATCCCCATCCCCGACAGCAGTCCCCGCCACCAGCAGCGTGGTGGAGCACACAGGTCGTTTTAATCGGTGCGAGGCCGACATAACCGTCGCCTGTCCCCGTCGGGCGGCGGTACCCATAAAGGGGCTTTCCTGTGAAAACAAATGGGTTAACTCATTGACATGAATTAGTATTATTGGAAATGGTAAACGGATTGTTGAGTTTGTGGAAGTAAATGTGTGCAGTGTTAGTGTATTATAGTCGAGGTGGTGAAATGGATCGTACATTTTACATTAAGAAAATATGTCACTAACCATTTATATTTTCTTTTATCGCGGTGTATAGAAAAAAATTATGTTGATCATATTATTTTTCTATACTCCTTATGTAACGCCTATTTCTATAGAGTAATAATATACTTATAAATATTCAATATAAATTACAACTTATTGCGCATTTGCATTTTTAAATACAGTGCAAATTATTATTGTAAAAACTAAACAGGTCAATTTAAAAATGCTTTTAAAAAAGCTTTTGACAAAATTTCTGAAGATAATCCTGGCAGCAAAATCAGGTCATGCTTATTGCGACTGCACCAGTATATAAAATTTCATGATCCTACTGTGAAGCGTTGAGGAGTTCTCTCGTCTGGAGCCAATCCTGGCAACAGCATCATGTCATGCTTATCATAAACATACACTGTGATCGGGACTGAACCAACATATAAAATTTCAGCTCAATCGGACCCCGGAAAGTGCGTCGAATATAACTTGCAAGATTCCATCTTCACATACATACATTGCAAATTGAATAAAAGCTTTTAAAAACGACAAAAATATTTATAAATATATGTAGTAAGAGGATTTTATATGATATTTTTTTAATCTATTTACATTATTCAAACGAATATGTATAGTAAAATACATTTTAAAACATCATTATTTATAAGATTCGGTCTTTCCACAAATAGCTACCAATTTTAATGACTAAGAACTGATAATTTACACACTAAGCGTTATGTTAATTTTCATATAACGTAACGTACTGTGAATAATAGAATGAGAAATCTCTTTATACCTATAGAGTTAGTAAAATGGCAAGAAAAATTACAAAGAGTACTTGGGGTCGAGGCACGTGGAGAGCGACGGCGGTCGCCAGGACGACGAGTGGAGGCGAGGCGGCGCCGATCTTTTATAAACAATACAACAGAATCTCTGTTCATATTTTATTCCATCTTCTGAGGAGCTACACTAATAATCACCGAGCGTTTCATTTTTAATAATCAGTGGAAATTTAAATTAATTCATTCAAAAACAAATATCATGGCAGTGTTTAAACAGTATAAAAGACCTAAAAGAAATAAATGTTAGTGCGTCATAACAACACTGTTATTTGTGAGAATCAAATGCAATCTTGATACTTTAAGTGCTGTAAGTTTTCAAGAACACTAGGGCGGGAAAGTGAGGCACGAGGCAAATGGGCGGGCGCTGCAGTCTCGCTTGCACAGATTGCACCACCCCTTGGGAAGTGCAATGCAATTGCAGTCCGCGTTGTCGAGCCGTCGCATCAGCTCGCCCGCTACGTTGCTCCGTTTGTCCTAGTTAGCTTACGCGATCTGTAACAGGTTACCAGGATACTAGTGACATTGAGGAGGTAAGTTGCTTTTACATTATTATCTTCCGTGCACTCGCACTTGTGCCGGTTCCATATATGCCTCTTTTTCGAAGCCCAACGCCGTTTTCCCTTTTACTGTTGGAATGTGGAAAAGCGGGTTTCGGTGTCCCAACTCTCTCTTTCAATTTGTAACCACTTTAGAATAATTGAAAGACCTTCAGTGGTAATGATACTTGGTTGAAACTGCGATGAAACATATAAATTACGAAGCACCGGGTTTTTGGCCGATTGGCCGATTGGCCGATTCTAGCTTAAGCTCAAATTAAACTTAATTCTTTAAAATGAAATTACGTAGAATTTGCTAGTCGTCTATAATATATCGTATTATCATTTAAAGGTCACCAAATGAATATATAATATACTCGTAAGCAGTCGTTTGTAATTTATGTAAAAGATTTATATCAGAAAAATAAATCCACTTACAAATGTTCAATCAATAATAAGAAAACCATTTGCAAATCGATTAAAACGAAATAAGTCACTTTTAAAAACGCAAAACGCGTAAAGTAATTTGTTTTTCAAATTCACATGTTTGTTGAATTAAATTACAGAAGTTTATTATAAACAATGTAAAACTATGCAAGGTTTTCAAAGATTCGATCCAATAAATTTGTCCAACTATAAAAGGTCCAATATGCTTTATTTACTTCATGCCGTCGGAGTCCCGAGTCAATGCCAAATAGTACCAGGAAAATAGAAACCAAGAGGAAGCTTCGTTACAAGTAGGGTGATAGGGACGCAATCCGCACCTCATCGCCCACCGCTCACCGTCGGAACCCCACGCGCCCGGCAGCCTACGCACTCACCCTCCTGAAACCAAGGCCTAGTCTCTACGAAAAATCAGTTTTTCTCTTGCCCATCGATAGTTTAAAATTAAATGTCATTCCAGCTGCGGTTAACATTTAATTCGAGCAACGCGTAATGACATTACTTAGCAATTTAATTCATTATACTTTGATTCGATTGTTCGGAGCACTCAGGTGATAATGACAAGGCACTTAATGAAATTGATATCCATTGATTTTCATGTTGACAATTTTGGTTTACGGAATTTTGACTTCACAGTTTAATACATATATTTCATTGGTTTTACATTTATTGATTTTTACTCACTTCGACATTGCATCAAAACGCATATAACAAATATTTGAACTGTATCCCTTTAAAATACAATTATAATAAAGCGATTTTACAAATATTGCAATATAGTTAACTTTATAAATGTTTTAACTGTTATTTTTCAACTTTAATTATTATTACCTCAATTCATTTAGAAAAATTTATTGTAATTTACTAAATATTCAACTCGTTCCGCGATTATTAACTAAAACTACAATTTGATGACTAAAAAAGTGAAGTAAAGGGAAGATAATTTAATTTAGCTTTAAGATTAATGTTTCAAGCACCAAATAAAAATAATAATTAATATATAATTCAACAAAAGGCAATTATTAAGTAAAGCTGAATCTTGAAGGATTAACGTATTTAGTTATCATACACATTTCACATGAACTAACAATTTACTGGATGTCACTTGAAGTCACGGTTGAAAATGTTTAAAAGCATATGATATGAAATAAATTATATTGACTATAGATAATTTATTTGTAGCATTTACTTTAAAATACACATATCTAAAAGAATGGTACGACAAGGGCAAACACTGAAAAACAAAATGTTCGAAAACGACATCAAATAATTTCGAAAGCTTTTATCTCTATGAAATATTTACTACAGTGAAAGACAATCTTTTGATTAGGGATCAATATCGATGGCTGAAACAATAACTGCCTTGGATTTAGAAACGAGATAAAGGGCTACTTAATGTTGTCAATATCCTAAGCAAGATTAATATTTTATTTTGTTATGCTTACCTGCCCCACCCAAGGCATCACATCCTCAGCACCAAATCTTGAGAACTTAATATAATAATATGAAAGGCAAATAATATCATGTAACAGCCGTGTGGTATCCAGCTTGGTAGAATAGACCGTTACATTTCTTACCAAGGTGTCGTAAAAGACACTTAAGGTAAGTTGACCCGCGGTGTGGTATCTGGCTGTGTAGAATAGACCACATTTATTTCTTACTGAGGTGAAAGGCGATTAAGGTAAGTTGACGTCAGGCTGGCGGCCGGTCGTAAATAACGTAGCGTACCTAGCCAATTCGTGTAACAACATGTTTAAAACATGTTGTGCCGATCTAACTTGCAGTGGGATAAGAGCAGGAGAATAATGAGGCAAATAATATAATTTAAATAAATAAATAATATAGGCACTTCATATTAAGGCCAATTTATATATGTTTTTACATACACTCTAGGTAGGTAGATCTACTATCGAAAACAATGTAAAATCACTATATCATATTACAAATATACTATTTATTCAATCAATTCAACAATAAAGAGATCCCTAGAAGAGTCGGAGTTATCGAGATAGTTCAGCAAGTTCCGAGCTGAAGTGGCTATGAGAGAGCACTAAGCTAGACAAACCTGCGGATTTTGAAATCCCTGCATGTGCTTATAGACATTTTACAGCAATAATCATGTACACTACTGCAAATACCGCTTAATACAAACAATATGATAATTTGAATTTAGAATTTCCAGAAACAAAATAGGATGTGCTTCACTTCTTTACCTTATACTTTTTTACACAATAACTTATACTTTTTTAAACGTTTCTAACGTATAAGTTATTCTAATTGTTGTATTAAAAACAATGAATAAATTCTGGAAGTCTAGAATGCTCTCTTTCAGGCTTTGTAGAATTTTAAGTTTAAAACTTTTTACCGTGTTACTAATATTTCATTTTTATTTTATATTAATGTTTTAGATGATATTTGATTTAGATGATATTTTTTTTCGAATCTTTTTTGCCCGCGTTAAAAGTGCGAACACGTGGTATTTTATAACAAACTTACAACTATAAAACCTTACCAATAAATGCCATTGACAACTTCCATATATGTAAGCTACGACACGACAATCCAACGACACGCGCAATCACATGATTGTATCATCCTTTTTATCCATGAAAACGCAAAATTCATTCAAAATTGACGTTGAAATACGTTAGGCATTTCTGGCAAAACAACAAATATTTTAATTAATAAGTGGCGTTGTAAGTCAAACGCGCAAACCAGAAATTATACCACTTCTCCGTCAGAGTTAGGAACGCAGTCACATTCAAAACGTTAAAGTATTCACAGCGTGTATTTTTATACTACGTACGGAACAGTGAACTTGCAAATGCATTAGTCCTATTTAAACAGCGCAAACTTCTGAATTACATCACTCGTTTTAAAGTGCAGAAAAGCGATAATAGTTAAAAAAGTTTAATATTTAACCTGGTGATATTTTATATAAAAATGGTAATAATTTATTCTTGTACCATTTTTGTAACATCTACCGAATATTATACATTCGTATAACAATATATATTTATACATCGTTTCTTCCCACGAGTCAAATATACTTCACGATATAAAATAAATCATTAATTTAAATTTTATATTAATTTACATTGGCATTACCGTCGACAAGCTCTTTTCAATCATAAAATGGAGTATGTTAAAACTGAAGCTGCCAATAATTTTAAGGTATATAGCAGTAGTATTAGTATGATCTCAAATTTCTATGTCGCAGACTAATTCTGTCTCAGTAGATTATATTTAATGCCTTTGCGGTTACAAGAGTGTAAAGTTTGCTCATTAATAGGTTGATTCAGTCACAAGCTAGTTCGATTGGATTCTGGTCAAAAAATCAAATAATAGAATTACTTTTATATTTCAAATATATATTTTTAATACACAATGTGACTTAGTAGCTATAAATTCCATATCTCCATCAAAAGGAAAAAGAGATTATTGTTTAATTGACACATGTAGAAAATTTATAGTATAATAAAATAATAATATATAAAACAATATTTAATAAAATAAAGTAAAATTATTGTCCTTTGGTTACATTATTTAAGTATAATGTATTGTACTATTAAAAAATCAACTAAAAATCTCTTTTGAAATTATTCGAATATCATAATCATTTGACATTTGTTTTTTAATATACGAATTTGATCCTGCCATAAGCAAACAACATTGATGTACTCACTCATAAATACAAATAATGTGTTTACCTTTATTAGTTATTTCATAGAAATCACGGTTTAATTTGTTGACTGTTAGTATAACACGACAATATAGAGCTCGGATAACATGAATATTGTAATGGTTTATTAATAATAAATAATTTGAAAAAGTTAATAGAGTTCACCGATGGCGAAAATTTTTTCCTCATTTAAGTCTGGGCTTCACAAAACGGGCAGCCCTATTAGCGAAGCTCTTATATTCATTCGTTCTCTAATTCTTTTACTACTTTTACTTGTTAAAAATCTGAATGTACTATTGACGCAAAATGAAATTTAGTGCATTTGATTTTATTTCATTTGTCTGTTAATAATAGAACATTTTAAGACATGTCCAAAATATAAATAACAAGTTATTTAAATAATAATTTATATTTATTTATTTTATCTATATAAAAAAATAAATAAAAATTGTTACAGATATTTAATTTTAATTAGAATGTCTTTAAAGTAGTGCGTGTCAATTTCTGAAATACAGACGATTATACCTATACAAAGTACCTATAGGCTCATACAAAACAAAAACTATTTATTATTATTTGATAATTATTAAAATAGAGTTCCGAAGAGTACCAAACTCCAACCAAGTACCTGATGATTTGCCGGTTATTATAAATTTTACGAAGATAAATAAAAATAATATAAATTGACTGGCTCGTTGGCGCAGTTGGTAGTGACCCTGCCTTCAGCTCCGCGGGTCGTTGATTCGATTCCCACCGAGGGTCAACTTTTTCTAACAAAAATTTGTTAGTTCTTCAAGCCTGGTTGTATATATGTATTTAAGTATGTATTTAAAATTATATAAGTATATGTCATCCATAACACAAGTATTAAGTTAATTAATTTGGGGACGGACGACCATGTATGTAAGAGTCCCATATATTTATTTATTTTATTTAAATTAAGAAACATATCACTGTATCGAGTATAATACAAAATATAATTAGAAAGTCAACATTTTTTAATAAAAATTAACAAAGATTAAAAAGAAACTTAATCCAAGATATAACTAGATCATTAAATTTGATATAGGCGACGCGATTAGAGTTTCAAATAATCAGTACAAGTTTGAATTTTATAATTTGTAAATTGCGTAGCTTTTACCACATTGTCATTTCTCTTTGCAATGTCTAAACCGCAGTAAATTTATTAAGTTTGAGTCTGTTTTATTTGTCAATGAGACTACAATTTGAGTATTTTTTTTTTTTTTATGTCAGGAAAACCCATTATGGGTCATCACCGCCCGACGGGGACGAGCGGCGGGTATGTCGGACTCGCACCGACTAAAAACCTGACAGTGCTCCACGCTGCTGGTGGCGGGGACAGGGTACCTATGTAAACATTGCCCCCCATCCCCGGCAGCAGCAACTCTAAACCCCAGAGTGCGCCACCTCTGGGTCGGGGCCTCTCTAATAGTGGCCCCTTTCTCCGCTAATCGATGCATCGGGAGCACCAGATGCATCGACCGCCTCGGGGACCTAACTCCAGCGAGCGTCCGATAAAACAATTTGAGTATAAGCTTAGTGATGATAATCAGGAATTATATTTTTACTTCATGCCGCCTATTGTACTGATACTTTTTTTGTTAATTTCATGTACTGTTATGGTGTGCAATAACGTGTATTCTATTCTACATGCATATCGCGAGTTAATAAAAGAATAGGCATCTTGCGTTTATTTAATATTACAATATGACCATAACAATATAATAAATCACAATACGAAGAAAGTACAAATACTACAGTGCCCATTACAAGCTTTTCCGAGATCTGCATTTAAGATTGTTTTGCGAGTTGTGTAAACGAGTTAAACGGTCCCCCGCTATCCCAAATCGAAGTTATTTCCAAGACGCTTACTGGTCGCACTTAATGTGACAAGGACCCGCTTGTCGATTGAATATTTCAAGCGGGTTTAAACTTCATTTAATGCAGACAAATTATTTCATTCATTTAAATTGAGTTTATGTTTATTAAAACCAAAAATATTAGTATGTTAACGTTCAATGGTCCCAAGTTGGCTACGTTTCCGCGTTGAATTGTATAGTTTAGTATGGTAATCCGCGTTGAATATGATTACTAATCAAATTGTGTGTGCTACAAAAGAGTCAACACTTATGTCGTCTGAAGAGAAAACTGGTGATAAAAAGGAAACGTCTTTCAATCTGACTAAGGTCTTAACTGCAAGGTAAAAGTATGAAACTTCCAATGACGGCAGATTCGGTTATATCAGCTACTGCTCTAACTCATGACACCGTAGATTGAAATTAGCATTCGCGTCCCACAGTAGGACAATTCTGTGTTCTTAAGAACCATCATCAATCCACCTGAGATAATTTCATCAATCCGATATGATAGCTATGAATTAGCAGAAATGCCAATCTAAACAACTGATGTATCGTTTTGTTAAATTTTTATCGCAGCCCTATTTTTATAAACTGCTGAATTTAAGTAAGTTAGCCCAAAGTAAGCCTGTCTTTATTATTATAATTTATAAATAAAATTTATGTTTAATTTCTTTTAGATTAATTTTCTTTTTATTTCTTTAATACAATATTGTTAGAATTGTATTGAAATACTTAGCGCAAAGACCGCAATCAGGCAAAGGTACGAAATGAAATTAAAATTTGCTTAATTATTCCTTTTCTATGTCCTATTACTGTTACTATTACACAGCAAAACATTATTAAACGCGATTAAAAGAGAAATGTAAATAAAAGTACTTCAGCCTTTTATTTCTCTACAGCAAATTAAAAATAATGGTTCTCAAAGGAAAAAGTCCACAACAGAAATAATATTTCTATTCTTATAATAGCTGGACATTTACTTAGGAATTATTAGGTGGTAAAATATAAAAGCTGCTCTGTCCATACAAACTGCGCTCAAATATTGTTAGTTAGGAAGTTCCCTACAATAGAAAATATATATACTCTTAGGGTGGAACGTAGTCTAGTAATCGGCTTTATTTGCCTTTCACCCGAGGAGTGCCACAAACCATCTGTTATGGACTTTTTACACAAAATGTTTGTTCGGTGCTAAAATAAGGAATATAAAATTTAATTATATTGTACAAATATAAACATTTTATATATTAATTTATTATTATTAATGTGTTTTAATTTGATTCTAATGAAATACTCAGAAATCCTAATGCCATAAATAAATTGCAAATCTCATACATAAATTGCAATTAGAGATATTTATTTTTTAAATCATAATATTTGATCCTATCAATATACTCGTATCAAGGATATTCTAGGTTAATTGATACCGGTGATCGTTCTATAAGTTTCAAAACTTTGATTTAACCAAAGGTTCAAGTTACGCTAAAGTTATTTTTTTTAAATTCTTTATATATGGTACATTGGCCAGTCAGTATAAGAAATTAAAAATATTTTCGGTATAAGGGAGAGGAGAGTAAATTTATCTATCGTGTTCAGACCACGCAAAGCATAACTGGATACCAGGAAAACATGAAAGTATGAGGGTGGGCGGCCATGAACTTAGCGCCGGATATACATAGGGTTGTAGATACGTAGTTACATTGGACGGCAACGCTGCAGTTTACACGGTTGGGTAGTGTGCGTAGATAGATGTATGGATGCATACGTACTTGTTAGCAGTCAAGCTTTGAGGGTTTACGTAATTTGTTGGTGAATTGAATTAAAGTTCTCGTGTTTTAATCTCAGTTTGTACTGCAAAAGTACTCTATAGGTACTCTAAAATAAGATAGCAAACTCTTGCTAGATAAATTCACCATCCAGTTATTTGCTACCACTATCAAAAATACTGCACACTTGGACTGATTGGGGCATGGGAAATTATATAGTATAGGATAAGTGGAATAAGAAAACTGTAGAATTTAATTTATTTTATTGAAACAAAGATATATAATAAATTAAATCTATAATTTCAAATGAAAATGTCACGAGAGGCGGTAGACACTTCATTACAGCAATAAATATGTGCGAAGTGTTCGTTATAAACATTATGCGGTTCTGGTAATGTAAACGAGTTGACATATCTCTCGTCGCTGCTTAAGTTTTTTGCCAGATTTTTCAACTAATGCGATTTGTAATTAAATTTAATGGATACATTTTTATTTACACCATATAAATTTTGTAGAGAAATATGTTTTAAATTATAAGTTGATATTCACTTTGTAATGTACATGTTCAAAAGTCTAAAATGTTTAAGGCAAAAAAAGCAAGTATTTTGTGTGAATACCCCACTTCTACCCGTAAGGAAACCTCCGATGGGTCTATAATCTGTGCTAAAATCCTCATCAACACGAGTGTTCAAATAATGGAAAGAAAAATAATTTAATTCAAGTAAACTTTACATTCACCACTACAACTAGAAAACAATTACAAAATACTAAATTGTGATAGCGATAATTACATCTAATAAAAATTGAAAACGGCGTCTAAGATGTTAAAGATATTTAATACATTGTGATAAAACCATTAAGGTAATAAAAATAGTTATGGCAAATTCTAGACTAATTAAAAAAGTGATTATCTAGTTAAAGTAATATTATACAACTCCCAGAAATGAAGCATTCTTAGCTCCTTTGACATTTTCATTTCCGAAGAAACGGGAAACCATCCAATCACATCAATTGAATTTATCCTATGCTGTCTAAATAGATCTGGACTAGTTACTCAACTACCTATAGAAATACCCCATAATGAACGGCCTTCAATAAGGATTTAAAAATAAAATGTGATTGCCGGGCAATAAATCTACTACCCTACTTTACTGATCGAATTCGATTGAGAGCAAAGAACAAATTATAAGAGTCTAGATATTACAGTAAACTTTCATAACTACTAATTGCAATTGGGAAGATTATAGTAACACAAAATACTAACATATAGGTAGCCACGGATCTGCCTAAGCAATATAATAAAACAACACATATATTTAACATTAATAGTCCAGAACGATAGCCGGAAGATCTCTCCAACAACATCAGATACTAACTTGTTGATTAACCAGGATGTAGAATTCTTAGATAATAAATATATTAATAAATATATTGGGCAATCACACACACGGCTGTCCGTCCCTAAAGTATGTAACTTAATAGTTGTGTTATAGGTGACAGACTTTTATATTATTTTAAAATACATATGTATATACACATGTATATACACCCAGAGTCTGAGAACCAACACATTGTATAAAAATAATGTTGGTCCTCGCTGGAATCGAACCCGCGACCCGCGGAGCTGAAGGCAGGGTACTGCCAACTGCGCCAACGCGCCTGACTAACACATACACAATGGAAAGGGCCAGATACATATATACAGAATAATAACAAGGCAACTCACATAATTAAACACTCCCTTAAGCACGGAATCAACATCTGTAACACACTACAAAAAGAATGGTACGCAAATCATTAATTAACCCCGATACTCATTAGTTACAATACGATACTCGACAACGCACGGAACTTCAAACTGTAGTAATACTATAGCAAGACAAACTAAAATGGCTAAAAAAATGGAAATAAATCTGTACTGTATGTGAGTTGAGATGTGTGATTATTACTTTTAATATTTATATAAAAATATAAACATATATAATACATACATCAATATCCATACATTGTCTCAAGCGCACCACGTCAGTAGCATCAGAGCCGTAGGCTAATTTGGACGTGTAGTGACAAATTGTTAGTGCGTGTTTGAATCTGTGTTAAATTGCTACAATACAACTAAATCATACATCACACAATGTTTATAAAACAATAAAGTAGACAATTCAAAATTATATATAAATACTACGTTTAAAATTTTGTGATTAAGCTGTACTTTATTTATTTACATAATAATGTAGGTATGTAATTAAAACTTATTCGAAAAACAAAGCAGTTAATTCCCTGTTGAACTATGTAATGTGAGCTTGTATTGGTATTTCCAATACTGATATCTGAATAATAGCGCGAAGAGTAAAACATTGATTTTATCTCCAATATGAATAACGGTGGATTCATTTGTGAACAATTCTTTTTTATCTGGTACTCAATGATCATTAAAACTTCTGAATGGATGAATGTAAGTTGTAAAACAATGGAAACCAATTTTAGCCCTGCTTTTGGGCTAATAACGATTCTGTTGATACCCAATAAATTAAATTCCGTTCGTAGCAAATGGCATGCCGTGGTAAGGAGTTTGCCCAGCAAAGTATATAGAAATTTTAGATTTTTTTACAGAATTAATAATTTATTAATAAATCTATGGTATAGTAATATGTATATTTATTATTTACTTAACAAGTGGTATAAAGTTTTTCATACAACGTTTTGTCCACTGTTTAAGCTCGTACTTTGCACGCAAAACCAAAAAGATTTGTGAATAATTAATCTAAGAGTATATAACAAATATATAAAAGAGAAAGTATGTATCAGATCATCTTCCTGCCCTTATCCCACTCTAAGTGTGGTCGGCACAACATGTTATAAACATGCTGTCACATGATTTGGCTGCGTTTTTACGACCGGTCGTCTGCCTGACGTCAACTTACCTCTGTCGTATTTTACGACACCTCGGTAAGAAAGAGGGTGGTCTATTCTACTAAACCGGGTACCACACGGTCGGTCAACTTACCTTAGTCGTCTTCTACGACACCTCGGTAATAAATGAGGTTGGTCTATTCTACTGAGCCGGATACCACACGGCGGGTTGACTTACCTTAGTCGCCTTTTACGACACCTCGGTAAGAAAAGAGGGTGGTACTATTTTATTCAGCCGGATACCACACGGCGTAAAAGAGAAAGTATGTATGTATGATTTTAATGAAATTATCAGAAAATCTTTAATTGTCATAGCAGTTAGTCCTGTAAAGTTTGGTGGTTAAACTATCTTGAGTGCTATTCATAACTAATGTATAGGAACCGGCTATACTCACATCTTATTTTATCAAATGAGCCCGACCAGTTTCAAGCTCCAGCCAAGAGAACTCCTCAACGGTTAACGTAAAATAGGGACATGGAATTTTGTTAAAAGCTTTTTTAACTTGACTTGTTAGCACTATATAAATAATAAATATAATAATAAATATATGGGACACTTACACACACGGTCGTCCGTCCCCAAAGTAAGTAACTTAATACTTGTGTTATGGTTGACAGACAACTGGTGAAAATATACTTATATTTTTTTTAAATACATGCTTAAATACAAATATACACCCAGGCTCAAAGACCAACAAATTCATTTATAGAAAATGTTGGCCCTCGGCGGGAATCGAACCCGCGACCCGCGGAGCTGAAGGCAGGGTCACTACCCACTGCTCCAACGGGCCAGTCAAACAATGAAGTACTGGTTAAATATATCTTTTTGGAAAATATAGTTATACATTCTCTACGATCGGGTCGATTTTATAGGCGAACGGAACCTCTAACGTAAACCAATTATATACAAAATTGTTAACTAAGTTATACTCAACATGGCAATACTTGTTTACCGTGGTATCAAATTAGAAGCTCAAAGTTCTAAAGTAGTGGATAGCATTAGACAAACTGTGACCATCGATTGTTAGTATTTTCACGCATACTTACCACCGAATCGGAAAACTTTCTCGGAAACTACCATACATGCTTGGTTGGCTTAGCTATAAGTTATAAGTGAATTTATGTCAACTATGCAACAGTCACCGAGCATATTAGGCTATGTGCATTATATTAATAACTCGTTAAAAGATGTTTAATTTTATTGTCCATAAAACAAAAATATACAAATTTCCTTTTAACTTAAGGCAGCAATTTAATATTGCTTTTTTAACATCTAATTTTATAACTAAATTTATGAAATGGCCTAGACATTATGCTGACCATAATGTCTAGGCCATTTAAGACTGATGTTACGATATTTAAATTTTAATATAATTTTAATAAATTATGAAATTTATTGGTTTTTAATTGATTCAATAGACATTGAATTAATTTTATATTCTGATGTGTGATAGTAAAAATTTAAAATGAAAATGACTATCCCTACCGTCAAAAGAGCTCTAGACCGAAGTTTATCACTTTGATCTTAGATGCAAGATTCAATAAAGCCCTCAGCGTTACAAGTTTATGAAGTGGAGACACGATGGGAAAATGGGAAAAACTGGGATTTTCCTCCCGTCAAGAAACTCTTTGTAAGCTCTTTGTAACATCTCATCGGACGTAGTACAATGTTGAGATGAAAAGATCTTATTTAATATCGTATTTATCGTATCGTATATATGTCGTAATTATTTTAGTTACTTAATTTGAATTATATTAATAATTTTAGTTATATTAATAATTGATCATGGTTACGAACAAATTTAATGAAACTGAAATAGATCTTACACAGAAATGTAATACTTAAATACCTAACTCGAAAGTTTGTTTGAATTACTTAACCAAATATATGTTGAACGATTTGAACAGACAAGTTTTGCAGACTTCAATGTAGACAGCGTTAAATCAAATGTACTCATTCGAAGTATGCTGATTGTGTGTCTGTGCGTGTGAATAGTTATATGCTACTTTGTGTGTTTTATGTATTTAATATTATAGCAATAATATAATAATAATAATAATTTTGAAGCTTCCCTTACTTATCATTCTTGTATCATTCATCACTTCTGGCGCTACTCCTTTTATAAGCGTATTTATTTATTTATTTATTCCAATACATAATATCTATTACAATTTATTTCTTAGTATCCTTAAGCCTTGACGACTTGGATGGTTGGCAACCATCTCATTTTCGGCCATCTACACATATCCACCCACATTCATAGATAATACGCGTATAAACACATAATTTTCATTCTTTCTCATTAAACGTCCATAATAATAATCTTGCACTTTTCTTTTAATATTCTCCAATTTTAATTTTCTCCATATACACGTAGATAAGCTTACCTTAGTAGTTATTTGATATAAAAGTATACAATCCAAGCGAGTTCAGTCACCAATCGTAGCACCAGTATACTCGTAGACTATATGGCACTGTAGTGCTTGCTAAAAAAAATTCATGCCAAATGACACGCATAACTTTAAGTTGCAACAACGCAAAATCTTATTTTTGTCACAACCAGATTATATCCTTTAACAATGTACGCATTACAAACGTAAAAAGTTAATTACTTTATTGTAGATTATGATACTGTTGCATAATAAGGGTTCTTATAACATGAGTGTGTTTGTGTTTATAGTATCATACGAGTGTTATAAGACCAAGTTATGTAAAGTGTCATACACTACTTTATCTACTCTCATACTATAATACGTAAAACAATATTAATAAAAACCAAACTTTGTTTAAATATTGAAAAGATTTTTAATGTCAAATGTTAGCGCCAAGGCGCAAACATCAACAATGCGTGTGGCGTCGCCGCGGACTCCTTCATTGAAACTTTTTTTTAAGGTAGAGGTTCAACCTCCTTGGTCCAACTAGTGCTTGTATGGGTGTATCTTTTTGATTAAAAAGTTATTTTATGATACAGGTGTCCAAACAAGACCTGTATCGTAATAAAACTTTTTAATTTTTTTATTTTTGGCCTTTACGTAATGTTTGTCATAAGAATTTTGGTTTCAGTTTTATAATCTTTGTATTATAGTATCAGAGTAGATAAAAATTATTATGATACTTTATTTTGAGTAATAAAGCAAGCAACTACGTTAACGAGTATTCCAATGCACTTGTCAATGCTTTCAATACGTGCCTCCGTAATACAACACCAATCAATACCGACGTGACGATATCAATCTCTGCAATCAATTGATGTACATGATTTGTCACATGTCAGGTAAACTTACCTCAAATAAATAGTTGGTATTTGACGTAAGGGATGTAATTAACTAGATTTTCCTAAGTATACAGATATACTATATAGCCTATAGGTACAGATATGTATGACATTATGTTGATGTCCGACTATACTACATATACAGATATGTATTAAATTATGTTGGTAACCTGGTGAGTAGAATAGACCACCCTTATTTCTTACCGCGACGTCGTAAAAGGCAAGTTGACCCGTCGTCTCGTATCCGCTTAGTAGAATATTCCACCTTCATTTCTTACTGAAGTATCGTAAAAAGCGACTAAGGTAATTTGACCAGCCGTGTGGTATCCACTAAGTAGAATAGACAACCCTCATTACTTACCGAGGTGTCGTAAAAGGCGACTAAGGTAAGTTGACCAGCCGTGTGGTATCCGCTAAGTAGAATATATCACCCTCATTTCTTATCGAGACGTAAGTTGTCGTCAGGCAGATGGACGGTCGTAAAATAACTAGCGAAAACATGTAACAATACGTGTAATAATTTTGTATGTGTTGATGTGCAAACGCGTATGTACATATTATACAAAAAATGAAATATTTTGAAATAACTACTCAAACCTTCTGTTTTCTTCGAATCATATTCAATTTCATTGTATTGCCGTAAGTATCTTATACTCTGGATGAGAGATCTTGAAACTTTTCCTAAAGTACCTACACATCAAACAAATATAAAGAACACATCGACAATAATACTGACAAACATTTTATTCTTCTTTCAAAGGAACTGATTCTGGTTTTTAATCCTGATTGAGGTATTTTGATATTTATAGCAAAACTATACATTGAAATACTGAGAATTTACACATATTTAGGTTCATATGTAAAAGTCAGTGTTATAATAAAAATTAAACCGAAGATTTTATTATACAATGAAAAAACGTCCGCCAATCATTAAAAATTTCTCATATAAATTTACATTAAGAATAATATTGTATCATTACAATAATATTCTTTACGTAGTATTTTCTTTAATTACGTAATTATTTACGTAATTAAAGAAATAAAAAATTTATTATATTAGTAAAATGTTCATTGAAATTAAAATGTACATAATCAATTTTAATTATTCATCGATAAGAATATAATATACATATATGTATATTAACGAATAAATATAAATTTATCTTCGAGGAATCAATACCTCCAAGCTATGTTGATAAACATTTGATGAAGAAAAACAGCCCGGAGCATCTTTTTCCCTAATGTTCTATGAATTAATTAAAGTCAATTAGCGCTGTAATTAGCCATGATAAAATAAAATGGAAAAGTTCTTTTTAACAGAGAAAACATCGACATTCTACGATTTGTAATTCTGATTAGGTTGAATGTGAAAAAATAGTAAAATAAGTAAAGAAGTAAGATTAAAAAATAATTAAATAAACTCAATAACTTAACTTACCTAAGCCATACAATTTTAAACAGCCATCAAAGAAGACATTACTTTAAACCATCAGTCAAGTAATTTTTTACTTGACTGATGGTTTTTTACTTGACCGCCACAACATGGCCGGTTTGACAAATAACACTGCTTGACGAAATGCTCTTCTCCCCTTTTCGAGAAAACTGATAGATCTTACATACATTTTAATATAAAACTCACAGATGCTTACCTGGTATTCAACCTTGCAAGCTCTAAACAGGATAAAACCCCTTATGGGTACCGCCGCCCGACGGGGACAGACGATGGTTATGTCGGACTCGCATCGACTAAAACAACCTGTATACTCCACCACACTGCTAGTGGCGAGGACAGGGTACCTGTAAAACATTGCCCCCATCCCCGCCAGCAGCAACTCTGTACACTAGAGTGCGCCACCTCTGGGTCGGGGCCTCTCTAATAGTGGCCCCTCCCTCCGCTGGACGATGCATCGGCAGCATCAGATGCATCAACCACCTCAGGGACCTTATAAGGTGGGCGTCCGATACTAAAATTATTTGACACTATAAGTAAGTATCAGCTTATTATTATCCCACTGCTGAGAATAGGCCTCTTCTCTCCGTTTTTGAAGAGAAGGATTGGAGCTAAAACCTACCACGCTGCTCCGATGCGGAATGGTATGTTACAGAATTCTCTAGAGATATACAGGTTTCCTCACGATGTTTTCCTTCACCGATAAATTTCAATTATCAATTAGACACATAAGTTTTAACAGAAAAACTCATTGGTGTCTGACCGGGTTTGAACCCGTGACCTCCTCGAAAGAGTCGCACGGTGTTACTGCTGGGCTACCACAGCTTACTTTGCGCTATATTAAACAACAATAATTATATACCGCTTCAAAAAAACGAATATTAATTTAGTTAATTTCATTGAATTGATTATTAAATAAAGATGCAAACAATAAAAAGAAAAAAGAGACGAGAAATAATGTTGTCACTCAAATTAAAAGCAAATTTCAATGGAAACGGAACAAACAATATTACCATTCGGAAAAGAATTGAAAATACAGTTACATCACTAATAAACAATGGAAGCCATCAATCTGCAAAACAATGTGGAAATGAAAAACTGATGCATGTGAACTATGATCTAATGTCTCATTTCCTTACATGTTTATAACTATGATGCCTCGTTACGAATTAAAAATATCCACGTACCTTTACGGTTGCAATTATACCAAACAATTGTCGATGTTCCTTTTGTCAAAATAAATTTGCAAAAGTTTATGGACGCGGAACTTGGTTCAAGCGCATCAGGTCTATTCATATAGACGTAAAAAGCAGCTAGTTAGCGGAGTTTACACAAACACTGGGGGCTTGTTAACTATAACTTGTTAATTTTGTTTCGCATGTTATTTGTCACAATTTCAAAATTTGACAAGTATATCTCTGCAGTGAAATGTTTGTATGTGCCACAAGGTAGAAGTTTAATATACAACCATTTGAATTTTAGGGGCTTGTTCATAGAATTAGTCATTACTTTGTGTCGTATACAAATCTCCATCATGACCAACACAATACAAAGCACGACACACTTTTGCTTATCAAAAACTCAGCCGTTTCGCTTCGAAGGGAAATCGGAAAGATCGCTTTGCAAATTTTGCTTGTGTATCATGATGGTAGAGGTTTATAGTACATGCGTTTATACGAAGAGATCGTACCGAAATCCTATTTATTTTAGGGCCTATTTTTATATTCACTTCTGTTATGTAAGAGTACAGATGCAATGAACCAAACGCTGCAAGCCGAAATTGATAAATGTTTCGAAGGCTACATTTCTGCGATATTTCTATTAGGCTCCGCACGTGCCGTCTTTATACTCTTTGCCTTCAACTTTAGCTACCTATTCCTAAGGACGGAAATACTGGGAAATTTAAACACTAGCATAAACTCGAATGGCATGCTTCAATACCCCAGAATCCCAGTTACAGAATAAACTAAAATAGCTGTTTAGAGCTTTTAATAGTATCTTGCGATAATATTTTAATTGAATAAGTTGTGTGTTTTATAAGATGTAGCAACAAAATTGCGTTTTATAAACTTCAACACTGAAAATAAAATTAGACTTATTTAAGGAGTCCGATGTAAAATTAAAACTTAGGGCATCTACCTGTGAGTGTATTTCCCTTCGCTTCATGGTGAAGGAATTTTCCGTCTATGTTATTTTAAGCCCACCTACGCACCTCTAGTAATGACTGGAATATATTTGATTATTAAGGTCGTACATAAACAGGTTCATGTTTCTAAATTGTATATTCATTTCTTGATTAATAAAAGAGGTACCTATAGAGCTCAATACTATAAACGATGTATATAGAAATTCCTCCTTTTTTATCATTTTGAATATATTATGTCATTAGTAAGCGGTGAACGGTAGAATATATTTAAACAAATTGGGTCATATATAACCGATTTAAAACTCAAGTCTTAGTAAAAGTTTTATCAAACCATACCAATATTAAATGTAAATTAATGAAGTTTTGTTTAAACAATCCTAGTCCATTTACCGAGCTAACACTATAAGGAAGGACGCGGACAAAGTCGCGGGTATTCCTAGCTATTTATTACTCAAACAAGCTATTTTCAAGAAGCATCTTTGAAATAAATGAGTATTTCTATTAGAAAATCAAGTACAGCTAGCATTAGCTTGTATTTTATTACACAATACCTTATTCTGTATTATGATTTTACTTTTATACAAATGGACGGAAACTATCCGAGTACTTTTGATTAACTGTAGCGTTTGCAAATGTAAATATGAATATTATTATTGCTTTTATCATTGCATGTCTTTCAATTAATAAAGTCTGTTTCGTAGAATTCAATTCTTTGACGTTGAGCGTAAATACGCAATAATCATATCCATAATTAGTTATTAAATTGAACGTACCTACAAAGCAATTTCCTTTGTTACTTCGCTTATCTAAATGTATTGCGAAATATACTAAAATCACTTTTCAAAATGCGTTAAAAAATATTCTGAAATAAATTCTTTACAAATACCGTCGTGTCGTGAGAACGAGGTCAATGCGGCCCTATTTTTATTAAATAGCTAAAGACTGTTTTCTTGTCAACAAGCCACTGTAAACAGGAAAACTAGGGAAGCTGAAAACGGTGCAGAAATTTTCAAATCCAATTACTAATTAAGCCTCACGTTTCGTTCCGTCAGCTTACATTGCTTAATAAAACCGGAAACGCAGCTAGAAGTCGCTAACTGAGCTCTAGCTAAAGAAGTCAAGACCTTCACTCAGGTGTTTTCATTTTATTCGAAAATCTCGGTGAACTCAACACGAGTATAAATTTACTAAAAGGTAGCACTAACAAGAAAATATTTCTTTAAATTCAATAAAAGCCATTTTTAAAACGTAGATAATATTATACGGAAAACTTGAAATGTATAATTCACATTGGTTTATTGTTAATACAGGATGTAATTATAAGATTTTATAGAAGGTATCGACCTGTTTCATCTTTTCCGGCTAAATGCATTTTCCAGTCTAGCACGTTTGTAATTGTGCGCAATACGCATGGAACACCCACATCTGCAATATTGTGTCTGTGTGAGTGTTCCACGTGTAAGCCAGTTCAACTCTCACACTTCCTGCTTGCCTAGTACCGCTCTCTCGGCGCTGTAAGCGATCTTGTATCCGTAAACTTTCGGTATAATTTGTTTTCACAGTAACTATGCCCTAGTTTAAAGCAATGTAACTTATGTAAAGACGAGTGACATACATATGTCACTTATTTTAACGCTGTCATTGAATCAAATAACACGTTTTCGGAAAAATAATTATAGAATTCCTTGAACATAATTTATAGCCCATACTCTCTTAATATTATTTATGCATTTGTTAAAAACAAAACATCGCCTCTCACTCTTTTTTGATGTAGCTTAAAGATTTGTTTATGTAAACATATGTTTAACTGTATTAGAAATCACATTACGTAACTCTCCGTATATGAAGTTTTAAACATTTCCAATATCACGTTCCACATTCCGAACGAATATAAGCTAGCTTTATAGAGAGAACTTTGTAGTGTGCGTGAATGTAAGCGAGATTCAACCAGGCTTCTTCAGAAATGACCATGAACCGACGGTTCCAATTAACAAAGTTATACAAATATATATTCTAAGGTAGTGTGCCATGATTTTGATTATAGCGTTTTTAATATAAGCGTTACAGTTATACAGACTTCCCCATTTTTTTATAAGCACGAGTAAATACATGGATAATGGGTTACTTCATAGTAGAAAGATTACCAGTATATTAGACTAATTATAACTTTAATCATTTTCTTTTTTTTTTAGAGCAGTCTGCATAAAGTTCTTGTCCGTTTCATATAATATCTCGTATTAAAGAAAGAGGAGATTTAAGAATAATAGACATTTAAGTTTATTACGGGGAAATTAATAATAAATATTAAGTTAGTGTTTTATATTTCCGTAGGTATGATGACATATTATGTTAAATTTTTTTCTAGTGCTCTATTTCGTACCTCTACGAAAACGGAAAAGAAGCGTAGAGAAACGAAAAGGATCTATTGACAATATAAGGCATCTTGCCTTTTAATTAACGCTGTCGTACACCCTCTACGAAAGTTTAGCTATATTGCTACAACAGTCTACGCCCTATATGTTGCATTAATACACGCTCTACGAACATTATATTACATTACTACGACTCTCTACGCGCTTTATTTTGCATCGACGCACTCACTCTATATGTGCATAGCTTATGTTGTTCGCTACGATTATCGACGCGTTTTATGTTATATTGCTAATTCCGATGAATTTTGTATTAGCTTATTTGTATGGTTTTGCAACAACAGTATAGTACAGTAAAGAAGCAACAAGTAACTATAGTTCCAACTAAGAGTTGGAGCTTAAATACCATTTTGCTCTAATAGAATGAAAGAATATTGAAGTTTACTCATAAGGTTTTACTTACCATAAAAAGTGGTTTTGAATTTAGGTCTACTTCAGAGATCTACATATATAGCGATAACTCCTAGAAGCATCTACTTTTATGCCCCAAGATAAAGCGACATTTGAATTTAAAATGCTTTTCCACACGATATATAGAAGAAGCCACTTACTACCGTCTCATTTACATATGTTATTTTATTATACCTTTACATAATGTATTAACATTTACATAAATTACAATGTATATACAATCATTACAACCATCTACTTGCCTTGTTTAAGACCCTGTTTCAGTACAAATGAAAGTTAAACGTATCGCAATATTATATTATTTATTTATTCGATTTAACGATATTGATTAATTGTGTGCTTTATGTATATCTAGCAAATATAGATAAAATAGAAAATATAAATCCAATTTCATAGTCGCAACGTTATTAAATTATTCCCTAGTTTCCTAGGCATATTCCCTAGAAGGCGCAGTATTAAGGCATGCGACGTTACAAAATCTTGACCTGACTTTTTCGTCGTAAAGTCGTACGTTGAACAACAGAACCCCTGAAAAAATAATTTGTAACTGTCTGTAAATATTAAATTATACCTTGCCATTTAGTGACGAACCGCACAAATAATATAATAATAATAAAACATGTTGAGTGTCACATCTTTTACGAGTAAAATAAGGTACAAAAGTATTACTAAAATTACTTTGCTATAATCCGCGATAAAGTAAATACAAAATATATATAATGCTAAATGTAGTGGGTTTTCGATCGTTATCGTATGCGATACATACAGGATTGTAAAACCACACGCACAAACCTCCACCACCGCCACCACAATACACAAGCACTACGCTCGTTCACTATCACAAACTCAATAATCGTTTCGCCCCAAAACCGAAACATCATCAGGAGACTCCACGACAAATCCCAAAGCTTTACCGCGAACTATAGTAAAATAATTTTATTATTTTTGTTTTATGGATATCCGCACAGTAAAGCCTAATTCTATCAAGTATTTTTTTTAATGTCATACAGTAATAAGAGTTTCTATAGAGTTTCTTATTCAACTAATAGACGTCCACTACTGAATATCGATTTCTTTATGGGATTTTCACACCACATACAGTCATGCCCATTTTATCCAGGAGCTTTATTCAACCTATTTGTCGCCGTTTTAGCACTTAGTGAGAGGCCTACATGCCTACATCCTACGCTATGACAGGTACAAGCTGACCTCTTTAATACCTTATTTCCTTAAAACCTATCAGTTGCATAAAACCCTACCCTACCAACTTGATTACGAAATTATTTTTTTTTATTCTGATTTTAAGATCTTAGTCAGTTATGTCTATGTTGCTCTGGTAGGTATCCTTAACCTACACTTATACTACTTATATTAATTGCGCTTACCTAAATTGTGACTAGTTAATCTATAAAGATATTTAGCTACGTGAGAAGTCGGAGTCGCCAAGCTAATGTTACATGACCCTAGTGTTCTATCTGTCTTAATCTTGGACTAATCTTGGAATGTGTTTG
Organism: Morpho helenor; assembly: GCA_029227775.1. NCBI lineage: Eukaryota > Metazoa > Arthropoda > Insecta > Lepidoptera > Nymphalidae > Morpho > Morpho helenor. The sequence goes on from JARGCU010000020.1 coordinate 7,287,263, forward strand.
AAACGTACCTTACGTTTCGAACACATTCCACTAAAATATGATGTACATCTTCCATTATACCACAATCTGGACAATTGGGTGATAAGACCTTTTTCATTAAGTGCGCAAACTCATTCAATGGAATGTGTCCGGAACACAAACGGAAGGCAGTAAAAGAATCTTGATGACTCAATCTACTATCAATCAATGACGCACCATAGGGTTGTAGTTGAATAGTTTTGTACCAAATACCCTTTTCTTTAGACCTAATTACGAAATTTATAATGAAAAAAAAATTTGAAGTCAACCAAATTTTGTAGGAAATATTTTTAAAATATGTGTATTGCGCCAGATGTAATTTTTCAGCCAGAAGATAATACGATTAAACATACAGTGCCTTGTACTTTGTATAGTACTAAAGCATAAATTAACATTCGATAAAATTGTCTTTTACTTTATTGATTTTTTATTCTCAAAATAATTAAAGTATTTAAAATTCTGAAGTAACTAAAGTGTGCACTCTTCGACTGATTTCTTGTAACCTTGCCAAAGTACCCTACTATACAATGCTCAGAGTGAATAAAACATTATATTGTATAAGTAAAGAGTCATTCTAAACTTTAAATATAACAGCCGTGTAAGTGAATACTTTAGTGTTGTAATAAACATTGCTAATTATAAACTTTATACAACGACACACCGTGACACAGTTATATAGGACTTATATCTACTATCAATTATAATATCTGTCTTACATAAAATCAAAATTAATATTACGTTACCACGCTAAACATTCAAGCCCTTTATTAAAAATCAAATTGATATAGACACCTTTTTTTGAATCTGTTGTTTGCACATGCAAAATAATGAACGATAAATAATATAAATGGTTTGTAATAAAATTGATTGAATGAGTACGAACTGTAATGAAATCATTGTGCTCATGACCGAACATAAAAGTTTAATATTCTATTTCATATTTGATTTAAAAATATTACTTTGTATTGTATAGTTCTCATGATTATATTTAATTTATTTTATTATAAATATGTTATTTTGTATAATTTATTATATTTTAATTTTATTATATTTAACGAATTTTAATACAATTCTAAGAACCCACTATTAGGCTAAATATTTATTTATAATTGGTAAAACGGACTACCATGGACTAATGGCGCTATAGTTCGATAAATTGATTATGAATCTCAGAAATTTTGCGAAAATACATTCAAAAATACATTTAATTATTCATGTAGTTTATCATTTCTTTTGGAAAGAAGGTCAAGATTCTATAATTCAGATATAATAAACATTATATCTGAATTATAGAATCTTGACATTTGCGTGAAATTTCAATGACTAACTGTTATTTATCCATGTAACAAAATAATGTAAACCTTTTTACTGTGATTGGAGTAAGCTACTATAGTTTTTATTGACAAATCGCTTAACTTACATTACTTGACATGCTCCGTTACTGCTCCAGTCTGCCATAAGTAAATCGTAGTCGAACCAACATAGGAGAAACGCGCCTTTCGGAAAGTTTAATGGAATTTCTAATGTGATTCATCAGCATTAGACCATAGTACGTGACCTGTTTCTTTGGTAAACCTTCAGTTCTCTTCATAGAAACTTCAGATTAACACTTTGTATGTTGGTTGTAATTTAGAAAAAACTCTTCATGTATATTTTGTAATACTAGTCGTGTGGCATCCGTCTGAGTAGAATAGACTACCCTCATTTCTTACCGAGATGTCGTAAGAGGCGACTAAGGAAAGTCGACCAAACTTGTGGTATCCGGCTGAGTACAATAGACCATCCTCATTCCTTACCGAATTTTCGTAAAAGGCGTCTAAGCTAAGAAGCCTAGACGCCTTTCGAAAATTCGGATACCGGTTGAGTAGAATAGACGACCCTCTTTCTTACCGCGGTGTAGTAAAATACGTCTAAGGTAAGTTGACGTTAGGCAGACGGCCGGTTGTAAAATACGAAGCCGAATCACGACAGCACGTTGTGCTGACCCTACTTAGAGTGGGATAATGATTTGATTTGATTGAGACACATGTTTTGTCTAAGTTTTTTCCGATCGGCCGCCTGCCTGACATCAACTTACCTTAGTCATAATTTACAACACCTCGGTAAGAAAGAGGGTCGACTATTCTACTCAACCGGATGCCAAACTGTGAATCAACTTTCCTTAGTCGCCTTTTACGACACCTCAGTAAGAAATGAGGGTAGTTTTTTCTACTCAGCCGGATACCACACAGCATGAATCAAATATAAATAATTCATAGTTCAATATTTTTTTCCTAAGTCTATCTTTAATTGAAGCTAATGTAGTTGTATATTGGTCGTCGTGTGACAGGCCGTATTCATAATTGTGACTATTGTTTCACCGCTCCGGGCATTCGGTCAATTTGTTCCATTGTTACAAAATATATATCCTCATTGTAAATTTGAAAACGTGAGGCCTTCATTAAATTGATTGCTATCGAGATTTTCATGTTTTTTATATTTTCACATGAAACTACAAATGTAGATTTTTCTGTTCACGTTAATTTTATGATGCAATACAAAAAGTTGGAATGAAATCTAATAACTATAGAATTTGAAAACCTATTTTTATAAGAAAGATCCAAAATGTTCACGCTCCCAAATGTAAAGGCACCACAAAATTTGGTGTTAAGAGGGTAATGAGGTTAACTCGAAATTGTTATTTTCGATACCTTCTTTTATGTGTGTAAGTTATAGATGGTAAATGTTCAGAAATAAAATTGCAAAAAATTTATATACTGACTTATACTCGTCATGGACAGAATGACAGTAAAATTTCAATATAATAATTTCCAATGTAATGTGGTGTATCATAAAAGAAAAGCCTCAGAAAAATAAAGAGTTAACAAGAATGATAACATCAATTTCTTCCTGCCCTTATCCCACTTTAAGTGGGGTCGGCTCGACATGTTATAAACATGCTGTCACATGATTTAGCTGCATTTTTACGACCGGCTGCCTGCCTGATGTCAACTTACCTCTGTCGTATTTTACGACACCTCGGTAAGAAAGAGGGTGGTCTATTCCACTAAACCAGATACCACACGGTGGGTCAACTTACCTTTGTCGCCTTTTACGACACCTCAGTAAGAAATGAGGTTGGTCTATTCTACTCAGCCGGATACCACACGGCGGTTCGACTTACCTTAGTCGCCTTTTACGACACCTCGGTAAGAAAAGAGGGTGGTACTATTCTATTCAGCCGGATACCACACGGCGTAGTTAACAAGAACGATATCGAAATCTTGAATAATAGTTTTGTGTCCATCTCTGAGGTCAAATCAAATGTCATTATTCGCCATCTTGCTTTCTGATCTGGAGCTTTTATTGGTCTTTTTGATGCAATACGCTCCGTAGCCTGTTACTGTGTGTGCAGGATCTATTTATAGGTGACCTAATTATACCTTCTTCCCTGATATCAGGTTTGTGTATTCTATATGGCGGAGTATTTTGTCTGAGTAGTGTATATGTCCGCTACCCACTAAAAATTACATTTCCTTACCATCATCATTTTCATCCCCTTTTTCCCGCTCTAACAGGGGTCGCCACAAGATGATGCCGCTTCCATTCTGTCCTATCATTCGCCAACTCTGGCAAGTAATATTCATTTTATCGCATATCATAATTCACACAATTCAACTATCCGGGCTACCTCTAATCACGTATTCATCTAAATTCAAATTTAGCACTTCATTTAGTTTAGTTTTCATTTCTCCTCAATACCATCTTAAGCTTGCACTGTCGTCTTTTCTATAAAGGGCGAAACTTTCATACTTCTCCTGTGTACTTTCCTCTTACATATTTTCGTTAACATTGAAAAATATATTATATCTCTATTATCTCAGTTTGAAATGTCAAATATTAACAACTATAATACTTCATGAGTCATTTTACCTTTAATTATTAAATCAGGTATAAACTAAAAAAATCGAAATATTTAAAATGAGATAAAACCTATGTTTATTTTTAATTACAAACATGTAGGTATACTTATAAAATAGAGGTTATGAGTAAAGAATAATTTACTGCGTTACATAACTTCTTTACACTGCCGGTACGAAGTCCTGCAATTAATTAAAACGTATACAAAACTATAAGTGACCCAGTTTCTAGAGTTTGCATTTATTTTTTTCTTGCCTTATGTGTGCGTATAATTAGAATCATATTAAAATAGAACTAGGTACCAAGAGACAATATGTGACAAAAACTGTATTATTCATAAAATGTTATACGATTTCATAAATTATTTTGAAAACAGCCTCTTAATATAGCAGGACATTTATTATATTGAACGTTTAGTAATATTTTATGATTTTTTTCGACTTGTAATCTGAAAGATTGTATAAAGTGCACTATCTCTGAAAGCGTTGGAACGCTATTATGAAGTTTTTATTTACAGAGATCTCTTTGTCACAAAGCCTGAAATTTTACCTCGAATGAAATTCAAGGCTTTTCAAGTAAGTTCATGAACTGACTGAAATGTATCTGATCAACTTAGTGAATAGGATTACATTGACTATGTTATGCAAATGACATTTATCCATAAAACTTTGCCATTTCCTTTTTTTATTGGTATAAATAGTAATTGTAACTACACATATTACTATCCCACTCTCTGTTACTATCCCACTGCTGAGCATAGGCCGTTTTAAGAGAGAAGGGTTGGAGCTAAGACCTATGATGGTCTAATACTGATTGTTAGTTTAACACATCGCCAAGATTCTCTAAAGATATGTAGGTTTCCTCACGATGTTTTCCTTCACCGAAAAGCGTGTGATAAATTGCAATTAGACATATAAGTTTTAGTACAAAACCTCATCGGTACTTGCCCGGGGTTTGAACTTGTAACCCCTCGATAGAGACACACGGTGTCACCGCTGAGTTTTCACAGCTTATTTATGAAATGATTTTTATTAATTAGCCGTAATATTTTTTTTTAATTTTCAACGTAATAATATTGCTAAGTCAATTTCTTCATATATATAAGACAATACAAGAAGTAACAGATGAGAAATAGCAGGACTATTTCTTGATTTATATCTTAACTTGTGAGATGTTAATAATATTAGCTCTCCTCTCTCTGTCCTTTAACCCATGGGCGTCCACTTTTAAACATAGGTATCCTCCACGGGATCTCCACGCAACACGATCTTTTTGAAGTCAACAGTCCAGTAGTAATAAAATATACATGCGAAAGTGCGATTACTTGGTTATGGTTCGAATTGAACACCCGAACGATACACCTGTGATATCCGGGTGAGTGGAATAGACCACCCTCATTTCTTACCGAGGTGTCGTAAAAGGCTACTAAGGTAAGTTGACCCACCGTGTTGTATCCGGTTAACTGGAATAGACCACCCTCTTTCTTACCGAGGTGTCGTAAAATACGATTAATGTAAGTTGACATCAGGCAGGCGGCCAGTCGTAAAATACTTAACCAAATCATGTGACAACATGTTTATAACATGATGTGCCGACCCCACTTGAAGTGAGATAAGGGCAGGAAGATGATGAGAACACCTGACGATATGATTTTATTTAGTATTTAGTATTACAATGGACAGTAAAAGTGCTGGAGGGTGATATAGGCTATTTTTACCTCAATACATTCCACGCAGAGGACGCCGCCAGCAAACACTAGTAATATTCCAACGACTCCCTTTTCCATTAAATATTCAAGCGTTATAACCAAACAATATGATTGCGAGTATTCTCTTCGTAATCAATGTCACAAAGTCCTAAACAAATTTTTAATTGGGAGTAATATAATTGTATTCAGGTTGTTGTATGACAAACAAGTTTTGTGATTGTGCTATTGTTTCAACGCTTCAGGTATTCGGACAATTATTCTCTTTCACATATATTTTTTCCTGTGACATCCAAAAGAAGCGTAATATATATTTTTATAATTCATATAACTTTGAAAGTCCTTACAGTCCTTACACTTTTTATAAATATGTACCTGCAGTAATCTAAGATCCTATATGAAAGTTATAAGATTTATAAATTACCAATTTTCAACGAATATCGGTTTTGTTACTACACGCCGTGTGGTATCCGGCTGAATAGAATAGTACCGCCATCATTTCTTACCGAGGTGTCGTAAAAGGCGATTTAGGTAACTCGACCCGCCGTATGGTATCCGGCTGAGTATACCACCACTATAGACCACTCTCATTTCTTACCGAGGTGTCTTAAAAGGCGATTAAGGTAAGTCGACTCGCCGATATCCAGTTAAGTAGAATAGACCACACTATGTTATGTTATATTTACAAGTTAGGCTTTCAAACAAAACTGATTACTTTTAACACCCTAATAGAAGAATTAGGATATTAATATAGGTTACAAATAAGTAAGAAGTTACAATAGAATTACTTTGCTATAATCCTCGTTTGTTAAGAGAATCTATGTAATGCTAAGTGTATGAAGCAGGCAGCATTCACATACCTCATACATGCAGGACAAGCCACCACGCATATCACAAAACGCCGCCACCACCAACACACCACACAAGCACTACACACACTCACTATCGCAAACTCTACGATTGTTTCGCCCCGAAAACGAAGCTAAGAATAGGCTTCAAGACAAAATCGTTATGCCCAAATAAGACCCAAATATAATGTAAATAAAACCCGAACGTATAACCGATTAGTCGAAACAAATCTATAAACTTCTCTTAAGAAACTTTTTTCGAAGAAAAATTAGTATTATTTTAAATCTATAGCTCAAAATAAAGTATATGGATTTGTAAAATTATATGTTTCTTCAAAATTATTACGTCATATATATTGACATCATTCTATCTATTGTAAGAAACTTGTACCATAGAAATTGCTTACAAGTGCGTTCTGAAATTACCAAACTACAGAACATGTAGCAATAAATGAAGTATTGTTAGCTTCCTCTATTCATTACGGTTATTTCGAACGATTTAAAACGATGTTCTAGATTACTCCCGCCTTAAGGTAATGACGATTTTCTGGTGATGTCTTGCCTTTGCCTTTTCTTTATTTTCTCAGTTCTTAGTTTAGATATTTTATCATCACATACAAATTTATATATTTTACTAATGTTATGATAACTTGGTGAATTTTAAATTTATCATTTTAGATACAAAATCCACTATATCATTGAAAGTGTATCCGTCTGTTAATCGTTCAGGGCTAGTCTGCTGATGAAATATTTATCAAATTTGGTACAATAAAAGCTCACATACCGCGCTAAGATAAAAATTCCTAACTTTTTCTCAGGCATAAGAATCACAAAAGTATATAAGTATATTTTTATTTTTGTGAGTGTATTTTTACACATAAGTTGTTTTGAAAGAATCACTATTTTTCTATAACTGAAAACAAAAGCTCTACGCTCGAACTTCTTACATATTACGCAGATTTAAATATATCTATTTCCAATAGTTTTTGAAGCATAATAAAAATTTACACTACAAAAAGGTTCGTGAGAATGGAAAGTAATTATTTTAATGTAAAAGGTAGGTATGATAATGTAAAGCTGCTATGCTAGTAAATGAATCTTACATAAAAATGGCTTCGTTGTGTTGTAAAATTACATAACCGTTTTGTAATTTAGCTGTTCTGTTGGCCCGAATCCATGCTAGTTTGGCTGAGATTTAACTATTAATGTCATATTTACATAAGGATAAAGACAAGTAATATCTAAATTGTACAAAAGTATTGATAATATTATTTCGATATAATCTGCGATTTGCAGAAATGTATTATTATTACTTTGTATTAATTTAATTATTTTTATTTATGTACAAAGGTCAAGTTATTTCTTTGAAAGAGATCTCTGCAAGCTACAACCCTTCTCTGCAAAAGGAGAGAAATAAGACCTATGCCCAGAAGGCATGAAAATAGGCGATTATTAAACGAGCTAATTAGTTAAACAAACTAAGCAAGACATGTACTGAGTTTTAGAGGATTCTTTAAAATTATTTCATTTCTTCAGATATGATGCCTGAATAAATAATAATAGTATATTAAGACAAAAAAATACCGCCACAAATGTTTCTACATCGTTTATACTTAGTTCAATATACTTTTAAAGTAATGCGAGATAATCACAGAGGAGACTAATGGAACCCGTGCTTATAAAGTCCTCCGCACAATACACTATTGTATTATAGATGTTACGGTCAGAGCACACATTATCAATTAGCTAGAGCTGGGACCGACAATGATTTCCATGCTAATAGAACGAAAATTGCGTTATTCAGGTATGCGAATATTGATATCACGTATGTCCCCTTACCGTGACGCATTTCGCCAATACCTTGTATCCTGTGACATGCAAATCTTGGTTATGGTATTAAATCGAGTAAAGAGAAGTATGAACGAGCTAATCAATCCGGGCAAATTGATGTAAATTTAAAGATGTGTTGTGTAGCGCAATTGGCACGTGCCTGCAGGTTGCCGTGGTCCATACGACCGGCTAATTCTATTGAAAACACCTTTGTCGCGGCTTTGATCGCCCGTAACGAGCGAGCTTGTTATAAGCTTATAGCGAGCTTATAATTGTATTAAAATATTTTAAGCTATGAACGATAGAATATTGAAAATTTATTTGTTATTTAATTATACGTATTGAAAAATTTTATTTCACTTTTTATGTTAGTTGTTTAGTTACTTTTTATGTAGCCACGACTACAATTGTATGGAATTTAGTTCTTTGATTTTTTGTTTTATGGGTGTTTGTTTTATGTGTAAAATAATTACCAAAAGTTAATAAGTTATTATTTAATTAATTTAATTTTATTTAATAATAATATTGTTACCTGATTTATAGAAAGGCGAAACTTTGGGGAATTTCATAGTACAGGTTACAATATTAATTAATTATTTCGCTATAATCCACATTTGTTAAGAAAATCTATGTAATGAAAATCTAAGTATATGAAGAAGGCAACATTCACATACCTTATACATGCAGGGCATGTCACCTCACGTACCACAAAACGCGTAACCAAACTATTATACTGCTGTAATTGTGTAATTATTACTGTTTTGTTATTGCCACTTGACAATTATTCAATTTATATCATATTCAACTGATATTAGTCAACGTTTGTTTGAAATTTTATTTACGCCGTGAGGTATCCGGCTGAATAGAATACCAGCTTCATTTCTTACCGTGGTGTCGCAAAAGGAGACTAAGGTAAGTTGACGTCAGGCAAGCGGCCGTTCGTAAAATACGGAGCCAAATCATATGACAACATGTTTATAACATGTGCCTCACGTAGAGTGAGATAAGTGCAGGAGGATGACGTTCGTTAAAAATTTTATTACATTTAAACTTAGATCTAATTATTCATTTAAATGATTATAATCGATAAACACATATATAGATGTTAAATACAAATCGATTCAGTAAAATCAGTCTAATTTTAGCAACCAATGAAGCGTAGTTTAGGATGCAATATAGTTTTTTTACATGACTGCACCCGCTGTTTAATTACAGCATGTTGTAAGGAAAAAAGAATGACTATCGATTAATAAGTGCGCGAGTTTTGGCTGCTGTCCAAATTGAACCTAAAATTGTAGTGCCCGTCAAATACTAATTTTGGTGGATATAAATACGGAGATTGTATTTCATTGTCAGATATATTATACTGCGTCCACCATATTATCAGTCTTTTGACAGCTCACGCTCATTAAGTTTTGTATTGCTTACGTACAAATATCATACAAATAATATTTGTACTTTATGGATGGGTACCGCCCACTTAGTGATGTCACACATAATGGTTTCTACGATTATGCCACAGATTAAAAATAATCGGTAGAAATCGATGTTACGAGTATTAAAAGACATTTAATAACATTATATAAAGTTTTACTTTCTTCTTAGTTAATACATGAATACAAATAAAACAATCAGGATATTTTAATTTATTTTATTAGCACGAGTCGTCGGAATGATAATCAACACTAGACTCCTCCGATGAGGAGTCTTCGGTAGCAGTTATTATTAGCTCTTGTGTAGATAATATATTATCAAACGCAATATCACGTTCCCAATCAGAGAATATTACCCTTTTAGTTCTTTCCACCACACTTGCCCAGTTCTCGGCCGTTACGTGGGTGCAAGCATTTTTTAGCAATTGCAACATTTTATTCGCTGTGAATGGGGGGCTTGTATTGCATCTCGCAGCATGCCCTTTTACTTGTGCCCATATAAGTTCTATTGCGTTGTACTGGCAGTGGTATGGAGGAATCCGAAGAACAGTATGGCCATATTCTGCTGCCATTTCATTGATTACATAGCGTTTTGCTCTCTTTTTGGTTTTTAATATTTTTATTAATTCAACTTTTAACATTGAGTCGTCCACATTTTCTCCATTGTCCCGAAGCCAATTAATTATTTCATGCTTTTTATTAGCCTGTGTTGGCATTTTGTCAATTTGACGGGAGTGGTAGGGCGCATTATCAATAAAAATTATTGATGGTTCTTCCAATGAAATGAGCATTTTTTTGAACCACTCTTCATACACATTTGCATTCATCTCTTCGTGGTAGTCATTTGATTTCTTCGATTTAAATGCCAACAGTGCGTCTTGTACAAATCCTTTTGCTGTACCTGCATGGCAAATGATTAGGCGCTCACCTTTTCCCATTGGTACTGAGGAAGTGGAATCAGCAGTATCATCAGTCCAGAAACGAGATAGTGTGTGGTTAGCGTTGAGCCATGTTTCATCCGTGAAAACAATATTTGCCCAATCTTGTATTTTCTTTGCCTCTCTTAAAAAATCACAACGTGCTATAGCTATATCTGTGCGTTCCATTAATAATTTTCTTTTATTTAACTTTTTATATGAAAAGCCAATTGTGTTCAAAACTTTGACCAAAGAAGATTTTTCACCATGAAATAGACCACTTCTTTTCAAAGAAACAATAAGTTTTCTCAAAGTTGGAATTTCTTTTCTCAAGTAGTAATCTAGTTTACGTAGGTTATCATTAATCGAATTACTTAGGTACGTAATTCGATTAATGATAGTAGGTACTATAATCGGAATGGTATCGCATACGAGAATCTTTAGGACATCACTATCGTCAATCTGTCAAAAGATGGTTAATATAATGGACAGTGTATATTGAAGCTGTTCTTCCTCCTGCCCCTATCTCTCCTCTAAGTGGGGTCGGCACAACATGTTATAACCATGCTGTCACATAATTTGGCTGCGTTTTTACGACCGGCCGCCTGCCTGACGTCAACTTACCTCAGTCATATTTTACGACACCTTGGTAAGAAAGAGGGTGGTCTATTCTACTAAACCGCAAACCACACGGTAGGTCAACTTACCTTAGTCGCCTTTTACGACACTTCGGTAAGAAATGAGGTTGGTCTATTCTACTCAGCCGGATACCACACGGCAGGTCGACTTACCTTAGTCGCCTTTTACGCCACCTCGGTAAGAAATGAGGATGGTACTATTCTATTCAGCCGGATACCACACGGCGTATATTATTGAAGCTGTTAAATCTTCTTTTTATAGCCGCGTGCAATAGACCACTAAATAACTAAATAAAAGCATTGTGGCTGTCATATATGTGTCGTTGAGTTGTTGCGAAAGAGAAAATGAATTGACTTTGGAAAATTTCTTTTTAGTTATTAATAAGAATAAAGGAGAAATATCGTTGTTTTTATAACAATTTTATTTAATAAAACCGATTTATTTAATAAAAGTTTACAAAGCATCGTGACACTAATGTCGCGGCGCTGACCCATCGACAGCTTCTTAGTCTTCCTTCTTCTTGGTCTTCCAGCTCTTCTGCAAAACAGAAATGAACTCATGACTGCCTTAGTTACGTTAATTACAGTACATCACAGTTAAACTCTTTATCCGTAATATCCAGAACGAAAAAAATTTAAAGGTCATTTGAAGGGAGTTATGGAATACTATCCTAAGACCACAGTTAAAGACAGGTTTATGCACCCAAGATTGTCTTACACTGATCATACGAAAGAGGTTGTCTTTATGATACTAATAAATATTGAAATAAAACAAGGAACTGCATTTTATCAATACCAATCGTTACAATAACTATTGATATATTGTACATATGTTTTGTTTTCACTCTCCAATTCTAAATGGATTTATCCCTCGAACATCTTTCCATGTGGTAATTTATTTACCCATATTAATAACCCCCCATATCCATTATAATAACCCCTTCAATTTAAAGTTATATTATATTATTACGGAAAATATTAACTTTAAGGTGTTTTACATTTTATCGATAATTTAATATATCCCTGCAGCGTTATCGGATAATGTAATAGACATTGAAATATCCTACGTCAGATCCGATTACATGAATCCTAATTAAAAGATTTCATTGAATATTCATCAACGTAAATTTAATATATAAAACCCATTTGCTTTTCTTATAAAAAGTTTTATTACATATTACAAATACCTCTAAAAATACGACTTTAACAACGGGCTTCAAATATTGTCACCAAAATAAAATCTCAATATTTAGAAAAGATTATCTTTCTAGGTTATAGTAAAGTAAGGGCCTGTTACTATCCCACTGCTGGGTATAGGTCTCCGCTCCCCAAAACGGATTTGTAGGTTACATATATTCCTATAATTCGTTAGAGATACCCAGGTTTCCTCACGATGTTTTTCTTCACCGAAAAGCGTGTGATAAATTGCAATTGTCAATTGTCAACACATAAGTTTTTAACCGGAAAAGTCATTCGTGCCTACCCTAGGTTCGAACCCGTGACCCCCTAGGTAATAATCTTAAATTTATTTCTTTCCTTTATTAGATTAACAATTGATTATTCTTAATAAAAAAATAGAACATGGTTACAATATGCCGGACTAATTTAGTTACAGTAAGTATATTTATAATTTGCTCAAATCATATTTTGATTGTTTCAGATCGCTGGCGGAATAGCCTACGGATCACGTTGGTGTTAATAATAATAATAATCAATGGTTGGTGAAATATATTAAATATTTATCAAGTTCTCGTCAATTTAAAAGTACTCATTAATAAAAAGTTTTAAAGCACATAAAGTTGTCCCTTAAATAAAAGTCCTTAAGTACACACACACATACGAACAATACTTACAGAAACAAACACACCTATATATTCTTTGATCTTACATATTAATACACTGATATCTTTCACATTATTCTTCGACAAACCATCGTGACAAAACACTTGCTGTTACCCATTCACACCACGCAGATATGAATTACATTATAAACTAATTTATGATACTTGAATCAGTGCTTGGAACATTCGCAGGATAATTAGCTGACATACCATAATTAATAAGCACCCAGTCAACATAAATCGACGTTGATTGTTGGTGAACGTTGAAGAGGGACGGATGAATTTAACAACAAAGGGTAAGTGGAGTTAATCACGCATATGTTTTAGACTGCGAATTCTTGACATAAATATCTGAAATTAGTTCAATAACTGCATTATATTTTAATTTGTATAAGAACTGACAGTTTTTTACTGACTTGAAATGACTTTGACTGATTGTTAATAACCAAACTTCGTTATACATACTGACAAGTAATAACAAATAAGTAACAAAAAATTGTCTATGTACCAGTTGTCTGGGATCTGAGATGATGGGCAAGCAAAACTTAACCAGAGTATATTTTGATTTCACAATTTTAAAAAAGCATTAAAAATGAGGAAAAATTTAGAAAATGGAATCAAATATACGGAATATATGTAGTCTTGAATACTTATGGTTTTTTTTATTAAATATAGTCCTAAAGATAGTTAGATTAGTAATGACTCAACTACAATTTAACTATTTTCTCTAACTAAGACAAATTGTAACACTGTCTTAACACATGGGTGTTTATTAATCGTACAAGTCAAGCTTTACAGTGAGACTCCATGTGATATAACTATCTAGCCGCATAATAACCGTATGAGTGGAGTTTCACAGCAAGACTGGCGTCGCTATGTCAAGCTTAGCCATTTCTGGCAAACATTTCCAGCCTTTCTATCGATCACGTGATTATCGCGTTGTCAGTACATCCGGTATTAAAAACTAAAAAAACGATATGTGACTACTTCCATCTCCAACAACATTACAAACAATATTTAACACAAGTAAACTTTAAACTTTTCTATATTAAAAAATAATATAAATAAAAGTTAATCCTCATATCTTAAACTTTTAAATGTTCAGGGTTATTATATAATATTCATTGTTTATTTTATATTAAAACACAAACCAGGAGCAACTTTTAAGCAGTCTTTTAACTTTAAAGAACTTTATAAAAATCTTCCTTAAAGATTGTTCAGATTTAACTTTTTTCTATGCGAGTACTTAGTTGTTATTACAAAGCTTATGAGCTTCTTATGATGAATTTATAAGATAATAGTAATGGTTACGCAAGTTAAAATAGATAACATAATAATTATATGTTAGTGTTGCTTAAACTCCTAACTTTGAGAGACGACATATATAGATGTATTAAATGATAATCTAAAATAAAAGTGTTTGTTATTTCTAGCACGGTGACTATATTTTTATGATATACCTAGCTGACCCAACAGTCGTTGCCCTGTCTTAACTATATAAGTAAAAGAATGATTAAATTTTCTAATATTCCGCAATCTCACAATACAATATACAATAAAAATAACATGCAATAATAGTATATTCTTTTATTTAAAAAAAAGAGACTGACATTGGACATATCCTTTGGATATGACATTAATTTGTCTTTTAATACTGACACAAAAATTTCTTACACGTCGGTTCGTAAGGTATACTATACATCTACTACTTACAATGAACCACATCTTAAACAACATTATTGCTCCTGAAAGATATTACATTTTGCTCTGCAATAAAAAATCGACTAACAAGTACAAACATTCATTTAAAAGCTTCAATGAAGAGAAATGCGCTTCTGGTCAAATATACACAACCCAACTCTAGAAGCAATCAATGACCCTTTAAAATCAATATAATACGATATAGCCTGTAAATATCTTAAAATGTAAACAAAATGTCCCTAGAACCCTATTTGCCTAATAAAACATATCCTTCATGACTGAATTGGTTTGATGGCATATTTGTATAGACTACATTGGATAATTGGTGTATTAATATTTTTTATAATAGACAAAAACTTTTTTTCTATTGTACTAAATCACAACTATACGATAATTTAATTATTTTTTTTAAATAGTTGTTATTCAAATCATTTGCACTAAAAAAACTGTAAAAGTTTTGACTGTTCTGTCTTCAGATATCCAATTTTAAACATTTGCATTCATAATAATAATAAAAATACAAGTTGATAAAGGTGTATTGATAAATACTCTGTTTCAAAAAACCTAATAAAACGTTATCGTAAAAAAACCTGCGAATTGAAGAAAGTTTAACTAAGAGATGTATCTCAATTTACCAAGCAATTACTTTTCAGTTATTTGTATTCATTTTTCTACATATTGCCATTAATTGTGTAGAAAAGTGATTATAAATAAGAAAGTTATAAATGCAATTTAGTTGCAATGTGTCATTAATATATCAACACTGACAACTTGGTGTTACATATTAATTTATACCGATTTATATAATGGTAATTTATGTATAATATAAATCGTACATTTCTAGTAGCTAGAACAATGTTTATATAAAATTTTATAGATATTTTAGTTACTCCTTCCAAAATCAATTCGCTGTTTTAAATTGATAATTTCATTTAATTTTTTTGTTATATAATTAGACTAAATTGAAAGTTTTAACTATTTAAAGCTTAAATATAGATAAACTAGCAAACAATAACAAGGTAAATTTATTTTCATTAGCAATTAGTTGCAAACGTATCTCACACTTAGTATTAAAGTTATCTAATCCAAAAATTGTTTGTGGTAAATTGCAATAAAGCGTAGCATAGCACCTACAAAACTCGTGTGTTAAAGAAAGCCATCACTTAGAAGAGTAAGAAAAACACTAGTTTTTTTTAAATAGTATGTAGCGTGATGTATAGAGCATAGATGGCATTGTAATAAGTATTAAAATTTATCTAACGCGATTAATTTTTTAATTACGTCACTTTAATACAATTTTGTATCGCAATAAAGTTTATAATATCTTTTGTCTGCGCCGATCAAATGATACGACTGTGTATCAATGACAAGTGTGCCAGGATTTACAACGTTTGTGTTGGACGAGCGAGCTGCCACTCGGACGTACTGCATGGATTACGAGAGCTTATGCCAACTTTGCAGTACATTATGCTCCTTGGTAGAATATGATAGTAGAATAATATTTTCCCCAACACAATATGCAGTGAACTAAAGCGTTCAGTAACAGGAAGATATAAGTATAAATACTTATAGCATAAGCATCGAAATAGAAAATATGGACATAAATAGAAAAATGTGTTAAAGCAAAATCCTGTTTTCCTTAGTGCATATGATGATTTTGAGTTGACGCATATCTTTGGAGAACATGTGTTAATGTTAGAATGTGGGATGTGTATTACATACCATAAATGTCGTTGGAGCAGCGCAGTAGGTCTAAGATCAAATCATTCTTTCCATACGAAAGCTGAGGCTTTTACCCAGCAGTTAGATATAAGGCAGTTGTCCCACCAACAACGAGAAAACGACTTAACTATTACAATGAAACTTTGTCATTTATAAAGCTAAAATATCAGTTTAAGTACTGGATCTAGTGATCGGTCTGGCGCTTATGTGTTAAAGAACTTTGTTTATTTAAACTGTTCAATTTCTTTTTGTCGAATTTTATTTTTTTTGTGTTCTCTTTCTTAGAAATCAAAAGATCTATTGCAATTATTATTGTATTTCTATGTAGCACCTCCATAACTTGCCGAATAGCGACTTATATAAAATTAAATCAGTCCTAATTAAAACTCTCATAACCATTATTAGCGATGTGTAAACAAATTTAGTGCATTGAACACTACATTCGTATTACTGCTGGCTACTCATTTGTTTTGAATAATAGTCAAGTGCTGCAATATTTGGAAAATGTTCAGACGGTTAAAGGATCCACTTGCATAATGTCTTCCCATATTCTATGAATTACAATTTTCTTAATGTCCACTACTGAAAATGCAGCATTTACATAGAATAATTCCGGTACTTTTAAATAAACTTCATAAAATTAATTCTAATAACTTTTTATTAAAACTAAGAAAATGTTTATCAATTTTTATTCATTTCTCCGGTCTTAAACCTTTAGCAATTTCAGACAGTCCCATATTTTTTTTCAAATGTTACACGGTAATTTCAATAACCCAATATGCATCACTAGTTTTGTAAATAAAAATGTATCTACGCTGCATTTTTTAAAAAGGTTGATTACAACGTCAAATCCACACAGCTTTTGTGAGAGGACTTCCGACATTTTTAGCTTGATTGCAAACATAAAGTTTGAAATTTGTTTTCGACTTAGTTTGAGTGTCAAGTACATATGAAATATAAAAAGGTCTTAATTATTATTTTAAAGTCATAAATCATAGGTACCTGAAACAAAAGTGGATAAAAAAATATGTACAACTTCGAGAATCGCTTTAAAAGATAAGCTATTAAAGGAGAGATTGATTTCGTTTTTCTAATAGAGAAATCACGCTATCAGACCGCCTATGATGATATGAGGTTGACAATATAAAGATGACATTCTTAGCGGTGTCATTAGAGAAAAGGCCTAGGATGCATTCACTCCCTAATCCTGTCATGTCAATGTCACTCGTATAACTGCAAAGAAACATGTTTTATTCATAGTTTATGAAGAGACTGCAAATGACAAAATATGAAATGAAACTCAAAATTTAATAGCAATTTCAAATTTGTTACTTCACAAGTAGGTTAATAGGACATCGTCGTTGTGAAAGCCCTTTTAGTCACAGGCAGCCCTTAAGGTTAAACTGTTTATTACTTTCTGTTTGTACTAGGCGAGCATACCATCTTAAGTGGTAAGCGTTCGTGTAAAACAGCTTTTACTCGCGCACTTTCCAATTAAAATTTAATCCAAACAGTCTTTAAAACAGTTTCTTCTTGTAAAGTATAAAGTTTTTTTAATTAATTCGTCTGCGTCCATTCAATTTTTGTGTGTTAACTTTTTAAATTAGTATTCTTCTTTTTCATGCAATTATATGAATCTTTTTCTAGGCTCACTCGTTTAAATTGCTCTATATTGTATAAAATGTTTAATTTGAATTTAATTGCATTTAATTTTTGTATACTGTGTATAATTTCTTTCTTATTCTATGTCATGAAGTATCAACTTTTAATTTAAAGTTCATTTGAATGATAGCATGGTATCAATTTAAATGGCGGACATTAATTAAGTGGTGAAATATCTAGAAGGACATTGAATATATTCCTCAGTATAATTTTTGTCATTTCTTTATTTGTCTGACTCATTAATATTTACGTCGACACATAAACGACAAACTATTTACTGTTCGACAACGACAGGACAGGTATTTATAAAATACCTTAAATAATTTGTTTTTCTGCATTCCTTCTGTATATGAATTAGAGGTAAGCCGCGTTTTACACTCCTTAAACAAATAGCGCCATTTGCTAAAAAGTTTAAGCTTCATGTATATATGGATAATTACTGAATAGAGAGAAAATAATTACTTTATAATATTAACTAGCGGCCTGCCCATGCTTCGCACGGGTATAAAATATATATTCCATGTCACTCAGTGTAAAAAAATGATTAAAATCGATCCAGTAGTTTTGATTTATTCATTACTGCCCGTGGCCCGCAAGCGTTAAATTTGGAGAAAAACAATTTCCTCTCCCTATACCAAGACTATTTCCTGCTATCTTTGGAATATCTAAACTCATATAGTACATTTTTACTTATTTACTTTTACATTTTACCTATGTATTTTATTTTTACAATTAATTACAGAATGTCTTTAAACAAACTCTTAAAAGATTCGAAGTGCTATAGGTCGAAGCGCGGTCTCCTCGCGGGATTTTAAATCTGTAATATCTCCGAAAATGTTCACTTAAATTACATGCTGTAAACGGCAATATTGATCTATATTAAATCAACAATTTATTTAAGGTACTCAATTGGATAAGGATTAATGCTGTATTGTATAAAAATTGCTTTGAACATAAGGCATCATTTTTCGTAAAAAGTAAATGAAAAAAACTGCTATTGTGGGTTATCCATAAGAGATAGACATATACCATCGCGGACTTTTCTGTAGACCTTTTCAAGGCGTACAGATACTTAGTACATCATTTTGATAAATCTCGTAGGGTTTAGCCTGCGTTTGCAATGTAAGCGGACAAAAATGTAATTATTTACAGAAACCTCAAAAATTACAGTATTTCTCTACTCCGTATTGAATTTTATTACACGTACAAACCTTCCTCTGGAATCACTCTATCTATTAAAAAAAACCGCATCAAAATCGGTTGCGTAGTTTTAAAGTTTTATGCGTACATACGGAAATATGGACTTTGTTTTATAATATGTAGTGATAAACTATTTAAAATTATTAACTTATTTTTAGTGGATTTAATATGAACAAATATAAAATTGATGATTTGATAAGAAGAGGGAAAGTTATTTTGTGGATAGATTGATATATTATGCAACATATTGACGTGGTGTATAACCGAAATTTAAGAACTCGATTAAAGCTGGTTAAAAAAGATATATGCATAAAAAGCTTCCCTTCTGTTACTAATTTAAAAAATAACATCGATATACAACTTTCTTATAGAATTACGATTTACTAGATATATGCGATATTCTCATGATTTAATGCTTTATAGCTCAAATGGAATAACCACTTCTTCTTCAATTAATACCATAGTAAAAAATATGTTCTTATATGAACACACGTGTTGCTCTTAACATTAACAAGGCGTCGTAAAAATACTTTTTTTATGCCCTTAGTCATGAAAAATAGGTGCTTATAATAACATAAATAAATGTATTTTTATTTAAACACAACATTAATACACATATAAAAGTAAACACAGACATAAGTTCTATCCGATAGATAATCTAGAATATACACATAAATAAGACACATAAATCTATAAAAATAGATTTTTTTAAAGAACAACAAAATAGTGCTATTAATCTAACGGTTAAGTGAAATATCATCATTCGCCTGCCCTTATCCCACTCTACCACCACCGTATACCACACGGCTTCTAATACTTAAGAAACACATTTTTTGTTTTGTTTAAATAAAAGTCTTATATAAATTGTCCTTAAACGTTATAGAAGCCTTAATTTTTACAGGTTTAAGAATCAAATCACTAAATTAACCTTGCACGAATCATATGACCGTGACTTATAATGACTACTTATCTGTGAATCAATATTTTGTTGTATGTTTTATTATTGTAGCAGTAGAAACTAGAAAGTCAACAATTAATATATTTTTTCTCTATTTCAGGTCGCTTGCGTTATCTACGACCAGCACAGCGAATTTCTTTCACACAACCATAAACAGATTCTATCAATACACAGACAAATATTTTTCTATTGCACCATCTCACTTATTACGTATATACAGAGTTCTTTTCATTTTTTAGAAATTCATCATGACGACTCATTCCACTCAATTGAGTTGATTGTTTTTCATAAATCTACATGTAACGCATATTAATAAATAATAAATAAATATATGGGACACTTACACACACGGTCGTCCGTCCCCAAAGTAAGTAACTTAATACTTGTGTTATGGGTGACAGACAACTGGTGAATATATACATATATAATTGTTAAATACATACTTAAATACAAACCCAGGCTCAAGGACCAACAAATTCATTTATAGAAAATGTTGACCCTCGGCGGGAATCGAACCCGCGACCCACGGAGCTGAAGGCAGGGTCACTACCCACTGCTCCAACGAGCCAGTATTAACAGTCAATATAATAATTACTCCGTATAATTGTTTAAGCAGGCCATAAAGCAAGATAATTGATTAACAATTATTTATATGCACCAACCATACTGCCAAATTTATACACTAAAGGGATATCCATTACGACCATCATAACAACTCATAACAAACATAATTTGCCCCATCGGAAGAATAAATTACATGTTCTATGTATATGTATATAATACATAGAACATCATCCTTCTGCCCTTATCCCACTCTAAGTGGGATCGACCAAACATGTTATGTTGTCACATGATTTGGCTACGTATTTTGACGACCGGCCGTCTGCCTGACGTTAACTTAGTCGTATTTTTACGACACCTGGGTAAGAAAGAGGGTGGTCTATTCTACTCAACCGGATACCACACGGCGAGTCAACTTACTTTAATCGCCTTTTACGACATCTCGGTAAGAAAGGAAGGTGATCTATTCTACTCAGCCGGATACCACACGGCGGATATCATACATAGAATATGTAACTTTATTCTTCGTATGGGGCGATATTACAATATATCTCTCCCACACAATTTTACTACTTTACACGAATACATCTATTATTATTTAAAATTCACCTTTTTCTTTTTTCAGGTTTTTTTCCAGTTATCTGCGACCTGCTAAGCGAATTTCTACATATAATTAACAAAAACATAATTAACTATGACATAATAAAAGATCTTATTTTAAATAGAGTAAAACTTTAGTAAAAAATATTTTGGTAAATAAATAAGTAAATAAACGGTAGATACCATTTTAAAAGTTTTTCAGCACATCAATGCTTTTCTTAATGAGGATAAACACTAAAGTTTAATAATCTATGAAACTTTTCGTTGCAAGAAGAGTCATTCATCCTAAATATTCATTATCAATCAATAGTTGGTCAGCAATTACTTTTATGTTCATCAAAATTTTTGTGCTAAACTCTCTCTTCTGAATCGTTCCCTCATTGCTGAGGATCGTGACCCTTTTTCAAATTATCAACTGCCCTTTTCCAGATGTTGCGATCGGCAGCTCTGTGTAGTGCGGTACTGATGGGTATATCCAGTTGTGCCGATATTTGGTCTGACCATCGTTTCGGACTCCGACCTCTAGGTCTCTTACCCTCTACTTTCCCTGTAACCATCAGTCGTTCTAAATTGTCGCTAGACCTACGAGCAATGTGGCCAAAGTATCGCAGGATCTTTTGCAAACAGACACTAGACAGTCGCTGTGTTTTCTCCAATTTTAGTTCTTTTAGAACGGAAACATTAGTGCGCCGGGCTGTCCAGGGGATTCTTAATAACCGACGCCAACACCACATCTCGAAGGCATCTACCCTTTTCCTATCGGCTTCTTTTAGTGTCCATGTCTCCGCCCCATAGAGAAAAATGGAGAAGACAAGAGTTCGGACCACGTGTACTTTTGTCCGATTTGAAATGTTCCTGTCTTTCCATATGTTGTTGAGTTGGGTCATCGCTGATTTACCCATACCAATTCGTCTTCGAATCTCTATTTCACTATTGCCTTTATTTGTGATTACTGCACCGAGGTATTGAAAGTGGTCTACAGTTTCATAGTCTTGAAGCAAATTGGTACGTTGGGCAGATGCGAGCCGGTCGACTACCATAAGTTTGGTTTTTTTCTTGTTTATAGTGAGACCCATGCTCAAGCTGACTGTTTCTAGTCTCTTTATCAGTTCATACATTTCCGTTTCAGACGATGTTAAAAGAGTTGTATCGTCTGCATAACGAAGGTTGGATATCGTTTGTCCTCCGATTTTGATGCCACCATTCCACCCCTCGAGCGTGCGACGCATTATATATTCGCCATAGATGTTAAATAGCAGAGGGGAAATCACACAACCTTGTCGGACACCTTTGTGGAACTTGAATTTATTTGATGTAACCCCGTCTATCGTAACTGAACCACATCCCGAATCATACAGTCCGCGGACTAATCCTATTAGATGGGAAGGTACGCCAAATTCAGCTAAGACTTCCCATAGTTTCGACCATTTGACACAGTCAAAAGCCTTTTGGTAGTCCACAAAGCATATGAAAGCTGGGATCGTATGTTCGTAGCATTTTTCTACTATAATACGGAGGTTTAGAATTTGCTCCCTTGTTCCTTTACCCTTAACAAATCCTGCTTGTTCCCTTGCTATTTGCCAGTTTAGAAATGATCTCAGTCTTAAGTTCATAATATGCAGAAGGATTTTACTACTGTGAGAAATTAAGGCTATCGTTCTATAATTGTTGCAGTTCCGAACTGATCCTTTCTTATGGAGTGGCAACACTGAAGACTCTGTCCATTCAGCTGGCCATAGACCAGTCTTCCATATTGCGTTACAGATGTTATGTAAGCAGGTTATTCCATTAGGGCCTAAGGCTTTTAAAGCTTCTGCCGTGATGTGATCAGGACCTGGAGCTTTATTTCTTTTTACAATAGTAATCGCATGTTCTATTTCTGATCGAAGTATGCAAGGTTCCATTGCGGCCTCAAAGGTGCAGGAGGAGCGCGAAGAGAGAGCATTTTCTTCTTTGTACAAGTTCTCACAATATTCTCTCCATCGTTCCGTGATTTTGAGTATGTCATGGATCGGTTTACCCTCTTCATCGTCAATTACCCAGTTGCAAGGCTTAGATTTTCGGGTGATTTTTCGGATTTTACTGAAGAGATCAGCAGTTTGATATTTATCTGCATGTCGTTCAATCTCTATACAGATGTTCTCGAGATTTGTATTTTTGTCTCGTCTACACAATCTTTGGATTTTTCTAGAAAGTTGTGAGTACTCTAAATTAAAATCGTTACTTTTCACACCGGTTTTCAGCTCTTTTCTTGCTTTGATGTGGGCCCATGTCTCATCCGACATCCAATCTTTCCTGTGATCAGACCTTTTAGTCAGTGTACTTACAGCTTCCCCAATAGTGGTTTTGAATTTTTGCCATTGATCTTCTGGACTTTCTTCTAGACTATTACTGGCGAGCTTTGGTTCTGAAATCTTTCGAAAATGATTGTATTCTGATGAAGTTAATTGGACAGCACGTTTCCTTCTTTTGCAAAAAGATCTTAGTCGTATTCGCAGATCTGCTACTAAGAGTTGGTGATCAGAGCCACAGTCTGCCCCCGGGTAAGTTCTGGTGTTCGTTATAGCTGATTTCCAGCGATGGGCTATAGTGATGTAGTCGATTTGATTACGATAACGATCACCTGGTGATATCCATGTGTATAGTCTGCGCTTGTGGTGCTTAAAACAGGTATTAGTTATCGATAAGTTCTGAGTGATGCAGAAATCGATGAACCGCTCACCTCTTTCATTACGAACCCCAAGTCCGTGTCTGCCTATTATGTGACGTATATGATCGTCCTGCTCGGTGTTTCCTACTTTGGCATTCCAATCTCCTTGAACGATTAAGAGTTCACGCTTGGGAATGTCATCCAAAGCTGACTGTAGATTACCATAAAAGTCATCGATATCGTCTTGCGACGCTTGTGCAGTAGGCGCATAGACTTGCACTACGTTCAGTGGTACGGGTGTGCAGCTTATCCTGATGGTCATAATTCTATCACTGATTGTATTGTAGCCCGTGACGAATTCTGAAAATTTTTGAGGTATTATTATGCCGACTCCATTAATGCTTTCAGAATTATGGCCCGAGAAAAAGAACGTGTTGTTATTTGCAGTCCTGAAATGGCCCGCGCCTTTCATGTGGGTTTCACAGACGCCTAAGATTGCTAGGTTATGTTCGCGCATTTCCTTTTCTACGACTGGTAGTTTCTCTGGTTTCAGAAGTCCTCTTACATTCCAGGTACCAATTTTGTGTTTTGATCTTAAAGATGATGATTTTCCCTTGTCCTCAGTAACATTTGCTATTTTAGGAGCCTGATGACGCACTCCTGAGTAGCCTTCGGTCGCACATTTCGCACTTAACGACCCGGATATCGCTAAGCGCCGGGGGTCAGCCGGATCGTCCGACTTACACGAATTTCTACAGTTGACTTTTTCCATAGGGTTCTCTTGGGACATAATCGTAGTGGGTTCCCATTACCTTCTACGTCGGCTTTTTCCGGGGTTATTTAGTTCCCGTGGCTTGCGTGGCCATTTTCAAGGGGTTACTTGACCGCCGCCCCACACTCGGCGTTGCGTACTTTTACGGCTGCTCCAGATCTTACAAGTGTACGCTCTCCACCAACCCTCCTTCTTTCACAACCGGGCTTGGGACCGGCTACGGCGAAGTTAAACTCTAACAACAGAATAAAAATATAATAGATATAGAGAATGGCGAACATTACATTAAAATTCAAGCTAATTGTATGATACCTAATAATAGTAATTATGGTAACGAAAGAGAATATTTCAAACGAAGGATTTGGCTGTCTACCTCTACCCTCGTTATTTCTTGGCATTGACTCAAAAATTAACGTTATTTCCTCAGTACTTAAAACTATATTTACCTTTTTACATCACATTCAACGAAAATTAGCTAACATATTAGATTAGAAATAAAATATCATTCTTACAGATATTTATTTTGTCATAATTTTAAATCTAACAAAAAACCAGATTTACCTAGAAAGTCTGAAAATGACCAGAAAAAGAAATATCATAGTTTCTTTGACCTTCATCTTTATTCTGAGACCATCCCCTGCGTTTTGTGCTTGCGTTGCTTCTGCGAATATGTATATTTTCCGAAAATGTGGTAAGTAAATTATAATTTTTCATCTTTTTTATTTTACAGGGTTAATTAAATAAGCATATATATATATATATATATATATATATATATATATATATATATATATATATATATATAGTTTTGGGTGCATATTTCTGCCACTACATTAGTGTTTTGTCTAATACACCTTACGATAAATTGGTAGTTCCTACTTCATCATTCTTCATCAAGGGCAAGAGACAGTATGTTTTAAACAGCAGCAGCGTGGCGGAGCACTGTCAGGTTTTTAGTCGGTGAGAGTCCGACATACCCGCCGCTCGTCCCCGTCGGGCGGCGACGACCCATAATGGGTTTTCCTGACATAAAAAAGTATGTTTAAAACATGTTGTCTCATATTTTTGGCTAATTATTTTACGACCGCTACGACCAAATATTTTGGCTAGTTATTTTACGACTGCTACGACTACGCGACGAAAGTCGCTATCCTTACAAGGATAGATTTACAAGTCCCCCACGAAGATTTACAAATCGTAGAAGATCGCAAGACTTGGAGATCAATTATCATTGAAAAAGTGATCCGTGGAAAAAGGTCACGACCCTCAGCACTGAGGAAAACGACGCAAGGAGGAGGATTTCACGACCGGCGGCCTGCCTAACGTCAACTTGCCTTAGTCGCCTTTTAGAACACGTCGATAACAAATGAGGGTGGTCTATTCTACTCAGCCAGATACCACACGGCAAGGTAGTCCCTATTTCGATATCACAAAATTTGTACACGAGCATTTACAATTCCCTTGTAACTTGTTAATTCAACAATTTTAATTTATCTAAAATATTTTTTTTACCTTTAGCCTCAATTCCACGTGCATTGAGGTTTTGATGAACACAAGTCAGTGTTATTTCCCGTCCCGCATAATTTACATAGAGATAGATCAGTGTCCCGCGGGCCGTGCACCCGTTGAATTTCTATTGTTTAGATTGGAAAACTAAGTGCACCAGCAGTCGACTTTCCCGCTCATGTCATTATTAGATTGCAGGTGTCACAAGAAAGCTACATTGAATGCAGATTGTGTCAGATATATTTTGACACAATTAGTAAATCGTTGTTTCTTTGTTTTTCTTCTTGCGTTTCCGATTAAGTTTTGAAACAATATGCGGGGCCACCCCTTGTTATAATGGTTGTTCTTTTGTATGAACGCTGTTCTGGTAGTAGCTTAGCAGTAGCTCAGAAAATGGATCAGCATACAGAATCATATCTTTGTCACAAAAAATGAGCGTTACAGCATTTTTATTTTTCCATTTTCGTGAACTAAGTTTCCTAAAGGCCGTTTCATTGAAAGTCTTTTCTAAGTTATCGTTTCGAGACAATAAATAAATAACCTGTTCACGCAGTACAAAGAATGTTTATGCAGAGATAATTGTATCGTAGGTGAAAAGGTCAGCCCAATTGCCCAGTTGGCAATATTTTTTATTCTCTAACATTCGTAATAAGGCGTATTACCGCGTCAACCCGCCAAAATAACGGAACTATATTGATAATTTAACGATATAAAATAAAGTTCGATAATTTTGATATTTATCACAACGAAAAATCAAACAAATTTTTATTTTTAACATTTTGCACTATTCGCCATCAGTGTCATCGTCTTGATTTTACCTTGCATAGAATTTATTTAAAAAAAAACAAATAAAGTTGTATACAGATTATCAATACTAATATATAAAGCTGAAGAGTTTGTTTGTTTGATTGATTGTTTGAACGCGCTAATCTCAGGAACTACTGGACCGATTTGAAAAATTATTTAAATGTAAGAGAGTCCTTTTATCGAGGAAGACTATAGGCTATTTAACATAACGCTAAGATGAAAAGGAGAGGAGCAGCAATAAAGAATATTACGAAAACTACAAAATTTAAAGCTTTCCTTGCGTGGGCTAAGTAAACGGTGAAAGTTATTCAAAAACCATGCATTACAATATTGTTCCCCTCTAAAAGTTCTACATAAAACTCCGCGATAGCATATGTCTAGCTTTTTAGTTTAACCCACTTCAACAATTTTTATAGTTATCAAATACTATATTATGATATTAATATTTCCACACAGGCGGAGCCGCTGGCGACTGCTAGTTAATGGTAAAATATGTTATTAAGATGCGTAGATAGTGTTAATCTATTACAAAACCGCAACTCAAATTCGACACTCGCGGAACCAGATTAAGCTCAAAGGGGATTTAATTATTAATTTAAATCACTTTCGCCATTACGTGGACAATAGAAATGTGGATGGGGTTGAGAACGAATCGATTTCCTAATAGCGTTGTGTGGCCACCCGCCCCGTGGAGATTGACTCATTTGCACTGCATTACATTACTGAGTGACACGAAGAGCCACTCTCATCACCCGTAATGAACACATTGCATATGTTCCTGCCTTATAAATGGCTAAATCTGATAGATGTATGAATATAAATAAACAACTTTAGATTTATAACCTATTATTTCAAAAATACACCAATATATATAATGAATAGTTTTTATTTATTATTTCCAAAATTATAACAAACAACCATAAACAAATACGGACATTCTAATGTTAATCATATCGCTCAACGGCTGCAATAGTGGCACAACTCAAAAAATCATGTTATCATTAATATGTCATTAAATCATTTAAATCATCAATTAAATCATCATGTCATTAAATAGGTTTAAAATTTTCATTGCTAAGGAAAAGGCATAAAAAATGCTTTAATTTGCTTAAACGAACAGCTTATTGTGTTATAAGTTCTGCTGGTATTGCTGCTGATAAGAATGTGTATTTTAACATTTACACCAATTCCTAGTCTAAAACACGTGTTTTTGAGTTGTGCTCATTGGCTGGGACACTGTCCAATATAATTTTATATTGGACTTACTCGCAACATTCAGTGTTAACGAATATTATGAGTAAGTCAAATATTAAAAACATCGGCTTTTGCATTACTGAATTCAAATTTTAAAATTATATTGTAACAAATCCGGGTTGATCTTTTACCAATTCAATAATTTATAACTACACAATTTTGCATTCTTGAGTGCGACGTTAGAGACAATAATTACAGTGATTATTCTATATATGGAAATAGAAACATTTGTATTGATTTAGATATTTTAAAAGCTGGGGAATCACCATATGCTCGTATATAGAGAGGTGAACCAATTCCTTCTTCAAAAACCAAAAAAAAAGATAAGACTTATTATTAAGACCCGTCACGGTGTTAACCCTATTAAAACTAAAATTTATAAGGATAAATCAATATAGCCACATGCAACGAGAACATTCATGAAGATGTCACGAATTTTAAGATCAGCAATGTGCTTAGTGCTTATTCTTTTAACCTACTCGATCACGTTAGCGTAAAGATAAATTATTTGCGCTGGGACAGTGATCACTAGATGTCGCTGTTGCATCGTCTTACAAATTGGCGTTACGTTAACGCGATCGACTAGGTTAAAAAAACTCGCACTAAACAGTAAGCTCACAGACCTGTGTCTTTTTAGGTGTTTTGAATATATTTTAGGCGGTAGTAAATAACACAAAGTTGTAAGTTCCACTCAGCTTTAATCGTTCCTTTAGTATAGAGTATGCCATAGAGCTTATTATACTAGAGTAAGGGAGCCATAGGCAGGCCTGTGAGTGTCACAATAATTAATAAGAGGGAAGATAAATCTCATATTCGCCGTTTACAGGTGAATATATCAATATACCATACCAATTTAAAATTATGTCAACAAAACGTAAAAGCCAAAAAACGTTAGTTGTTATCACTGCATTTACAACTGACCTGACCCTATATTGCTTATTATCTCCAACTTATCTTTTTTAAGTTACTGCTACTAACTAAACTAACACTACAATGTAATAATCTATAATTTTAAGGGAGGGCACTGGTTCCTGAAATACAGTTAAATCTAGTTTAGGGATCAGGGTTAATAAATTATGTAAACACTTGATATAAATAAAGATTATTATTATTAATATCTAAAACAAGAATAATTTTTATTTCGTATGATTTTTTCTATAGAAAAGTAAATGTTGATAAAGAGGCATCCCTACATTGGATATACGTTGTCTATCTGATGCAGCTTCATAAATTGATTCACGTGTACATATCCACTTTGAAATCGATCCGCCAATTGCCCGTAGGCGAATTCTGATGTCAAGTAAGATATATCAGATCTGCGGATAGTAACGGCAGATTTCTCTATAATTTCTGTATTAGGAACACAACGATACATTATATTTGTCCTTTTCTACCAATATTACTTTGGTTTTTTCAAAATAAATTTGACACTATAGTTATCACTGCATTGTATTATTACATTGCATCAATTCAAGATCAGAGATAATTGACTTTATTATAAGGATTATCTCTTATTACGACATCGTTAATTAAATAAAAAGGTATATTTCAAAGTACGCCAGGTTGCCCACAATACTTTGATTGTTTTGATTTGATTTAGGCAAAACAAATACATATATAAA
This sequence comes from Morpho helenor, assembly GCA_029227775.1. Lineage (NCBI taxonomy): Eukaryota > Metazoa > Arthropoda > Insecta > Lepidoptera > Nymphalidae > Morpho > Morpho helenor. Next base: position 7,317,408 of record JARGCU010000020.1, read on the forward strand.
AAAGACGTTGTTTCTATATTTCTATTTATTTCCTTCCTATATGTGACTATTCAAAGGCGCGACTTAAACTCCGTACGGTGAAAAAACCCTATAGCGAACCAGAGGCATAAGGAATATGTGAACAGCAAAATAGGCGACACCTACTTTACAAGTTACAATATCATATCCAAGTAATATGAAGACCGAATTTATAATATAAAAGTACAACCTACACTCCTATTATACTCATTGTAACTTAATATTAATATTCAAAATCAGGATGATTAAGGAGACGAAAGCCAAGAGAACGTGAATAATTGCGCAAGAATTAAATTTGACTGAGGTGAGAAATGGCTGGCCTAAATAATTTTAGGCCTGGACAATATATTTTAGAGAGTTTAACAAAAATTCGTAATGTAATCCAAGTAGGTGAATAGTCAACTGAATGATCCTGAATTTCCTTTAGGATTTCCACACTATAGGTACGATCTTTTGCCACTCGTCTGTCACCCAAGTACCTAAGTGATATACTATCACTTTTTTACGATACAGGCTCGGTTCACCCCATACTTCAGATCCAAAATCCTCAGTTCTCTGAAGTTCCTGAGCTATTCCGAGCGTAGCTTTTTCTATTGCGACCCTGATAGTTTAAGATCTATAAGTAATGATTAGTTACCCGCATTGTTTAAACGATTTGATTTAAATTGATTAAAATTCACCCTGTGATTTTATTAATTTTTTGTGCAAGAACTGTGCAGACATCGTTCATTATAAAATAAAATATAAATAAATAAATAAATATTAAATATATGGGACACTTACACACACGGTCGTCCGTCCCCAAAGTAAGTATAAAGTAATACTTGTGTTATGGGTGACACACACCTGGTGAATATATACTTATTAAATACATACTTAAATACAAATATACACACCCAGGCTCGAAGACCAACTAATTCATATATACAAAAATGTAGGCCCTCGGCGGGAATCGAACCCGCGACCCGCGAAACCGAAGGCAGGGTCACTACCCACTGCGCCAATGAGCCAGTCTTATAAGTATGTAAGGTAACAAAGTGTATGCTGACCTAAACATTTTTTCCAAAACACGACGTGTCATACCTACGTAAACATTAATAAGTTACTCAGTTGAAAAATCCATGTAAGCCTATCATAAAATATTTAAGAACAAACTATATATGTACAACAATACTGTAATAAAATCTATCATCTATTTTTAACTTTTAGGTAATTTAACCGAACAAAATATCTTTATTTTACATGACAATGATTTCAATAAATTATTTTTGTTCTATCCTTAAACATGGCATAAAAAGTCTAAATATCTAAAAATAGATTCCATTAGGTTCCATTATCTTGGTGCTACCGTGTAAAAAAGTCTTCCAGCCTGTAAGTAATCAGTGATGCTTAAAATGGATCTTTTACCTATTACCTGACAACTACTAAAATGTTTTTTTAGGGACCAAAAAAGCTCACTCTCATTACATTGTCAAGTTCAATAACCTACTCCTGATTATGAGATCGACAGTCTTCTTATACCTAAACTCAGACCCGTCGGATCTGTGAAATTTGAAATTACACTATTGAAAAAAACTAAAAAATAATTAAACAGTTCAATTTAATATGTAAATCGAACGTAGCGCCATAAATATAAATGCTTTTATTTAAAGCTAGTACCTATATACATATGTCGTAGGTACGTTGTATTTTATCTATATACCACGGCCTTTAAAAATCTCTGATTATTTTTTGTTATGATTGTTTAGTTATTTTATTTATAATCTTATAAAAATTAATTTTTCTAACATCTAAAGTTATCATGTGCTAGCTTTTACCTTTTTCAAGAGTTGCCGTCTTGTTGTAAAAACTGTACATAATTTTGTTCAGTAGATTTAGAAAAAATTGATCACGTATGTACAAATAGTTTTTGGGGACTTTGTTTTATAATATGTTTAGATTGCTAATGTGGGTGATAAAACGTCTGTGAGAGTCTAATACGTTTCTGAGATAATTAAAATATACCTATGCTGGTTACATATTTATTTAGTTCCCTATAAAACAATATAATCAATATATATTTATAATAAATAATATATATTTATAATATATATTTATAATAAATATCAAAGTACCCAAGTAACTACCTATTTAAAAACTTTAATAGTCAATTAATACAAGTTGTATCAGGTCACTGTCCTATGACGAAACTAAACTATTTCGCATTGCAAAGTTGCAGCGCCATCTATGAACAGTCTTGAAAATGTCTGTACAACTGATAAAGTAACTGTATTCATATAGATGGCGACATTAGAAAAATACGAGGATGTGCGAATTTGTGATAAGAAAAATGTCAAGGCCAATGTTAATAAACCTTAAGATTTATGGACTTAAATTAAGAATTTAAAGTGTTATTACGCTAAAAATCTTGAACAAGTAAAAATATTAATTCAACAGCATTTACTTTTCACACAATTTATGTTTAAAAGCAATGTTTTTTCCGTGTCATAACCTCATTTCAGTATACATAAAAATCAACGAATTGTAATATTTAAGGATTAAGTGCCAAAGTAAAGTATAGTTTTATTCATTATTGGGTTTTCTTCGCCGAATTATCTTAAAATATTGGCTTAACTAATAACAACTACTATTTTATTTAACGTATTTACATGAAAAACAACATTGCAAAATTTGAATTTAGCGCGTCATTTAGAAACGTATGAAGTTCGCGTTGCGAATACTGGCCGATTATGATGTGAAAGATATTCCGAAGGCCGTGAGGTGCCGTGAGTGAACACGGAAATCGAGATGTGTGTGTGGTCAAAAAGACAGTGCAAGGTAGGGGTCGGGTGGCGTTTGTGATGGCAAAATTTTTGCAAATGGTGAGTTAGGAAATATTGACTTTGTGTGCGTTACAATTGTTTTGGTTCTGTGATGGTGAATTATTTGTGCGTTAAAGAAAAAAATATTGTTGATTGATAATTTTGAGATTCTCAGATACGGGATCGGCAAATGGCGCTACGAATAGCCAAAGTTGACACAACTACGCGTTTAGAAATCCCGTTCGTCCTTCGATCCCTAATTTCCAGGCACGCGGGTTGATTATTGACAACATCAATAATGGTGCATTATCAAATTCCTGAAAGCACGCGTTTGAAATTAGCAACTGGCACATCCAGCTTGGCGATTATAACGGTGTCAGCATGTTGCGATTTTTTTGGCCAGCGGTACTACTTTTCTAAACTCGTTTTATAGACAACTAGAGGTTTTCGTATCCCGTAGGGTCGGTGGCCCCGCCGTCTGCTTTCTGGAGTTAAATTACATAATGTATGGGTCTAGTTTGGAGCATGCAACAAGTAGATATGTGTCGGCGCTCGGTCTAACTGTCAATGAGGAGTACAGTAAGCTTATGCCCGCGGCCCCTGTTAATTCGAGCCGCTGATGTCACTTATCTCTCCGCTCTACTATCTAGGCCCTATGGCCGCCAATTTTTTGCACTTAATGACTGTAATGTATATTTGATAACCAGCGCACGTGTATAATTACTTATGCCTCGTCCCAGACGCCGAGCATGTAAGCAAGTATCATTTGTAATTCATTTTCAGTAACAGTTTTTAAGTGAAATTGCAATATTGCGAATTTTTGCAAGTGATAATTTATAAAAAGAATTGCTAATGGTTGTTTGGGCTAATATTTTGTAACTGTTTTCAGCACGGTCACTGACACTAGCACCAACAATGGACCAGCAATTTTGTTTGCGCTGGAACAACCATCCAAACAACCTGACAGATGTGCTTGCAAGCCTTTTACAAAGAGAAGCACTCTGTGATGTCACACTTGCATGTGATGGGGAGACGGTCAAGGTATATATCTAAAACTATTAAATTTTATGATTATATATCCTCTACTATTTCAAATAAAAATAAATAAAAAGCCACATTTTTATAAATTTAATATCAAAGCAAAACATTAATATAAACTAATTATCACAGATAGCTATATTATATATTTTAGTTTCCTAATTGCCTAGTTGATTATAGTATTTGCTAAATTATTGTATTGTAGTTTAATTAAGCTCATATTATTATTGAGGTGGTCACAAATCTTATCATTACCATGTTGTATGAGGTTTATGTAAATCAAAAAACAGTTGTCATGTCAATGCAAATGTTTATTATTATGTCATAACAACATGCATACAATAGTAAACAATCATGAGTTATGCTTTAGTATCACATAATTATTCATACTGAAACTTTTGTTTGTTTGTTTTTATAAAGATGATTATAAATATGTAAACTGAAACTGTCCATTAATAGAATGACAAACTTTTTTAGCCACAGTTTACTACAGTAATTACTATAACTATTTAATATGTAGTAATTGTTATAAATATATAAATATAGTTTTTAAATTATTTTTAGGATCATTATCTGAAATGTCACGAAGTTCTTTATATGTTTATTACTATTTATTTTCTAAGTCCATATTGAAAGGAATTGATTAAAAAAAAATCATACATTTATAAATTACTGTTTTTTTAATATCTATGTCAAACAATTCTATTTGATGAGCCAAGGTAGTCTACTTTGTAGATTTAAATATTTGCTAATTTTAGAAGGTTATACCTAAATAATAATCTACATAAAAACATTTTAGATTTATAATTAAGTTTTTGTTATAGTAGGACTTTGATATTATATGTCATAAGACATAATAGTACAATCAACATTTTAAATATTTTCAATATAATAAATTTGTTTGTCTTTTAATGAAATTTTAAAATACTTTAATTTTTCTAATAATCCCTTATCTATAACCCATATAAATTGACAATGTCTATTTATTAGATAATAAAAATATGTATTATTTCATTAAATATTTTGTCATCCTGTTTAATCCTTAAAATCAAAACAGTAGTATCGGTAGTATAGTAAGTTCTTAGTCATTAATGATCAAATTTTAAATTTGATATTCCTGAAAATAAATATTTATTCACACAAAATAAATTTGTCTTGTTGAATTATAGAAATTTTGCATATTTTGAGTTATTAACAGAGAAACCCAGTGAAAAATCTCATCATCTATTTAATTTATATTGAGAACAAAGTTTCACTAAAACATTTAAAAATAAGTTATATGCTTTTTAAATTTATTTTATTTTGTACATATTTTTCTATTGCAGTTAATTTTGTTTATATTACCCTATTTCTTATGTATTTATTTATTTATTTTCTTTGTTTCTTTTTGTTGGAATTTGTGTCTGAATAAATTTCTTTCTTTCTTTCTTTTAGAAAAAATTGTTCATTAATAATTTATTAGCAATTAAATGTTTAACAACAATTAAACATATTGTTATCATTAGTAAAATTGTTCATCAAACTATACTAAAGTTTCTAAACCTAAAAAAAATCTATGAAAGTTTATGCTAATAAAATGCAATTTACTTTGTAGGTCGACTGTGAATAGTTTAGGTAGGAGTCTGCAGAGGAGCTGCAAGTTTTTAACTTTCTAAATTTTATGACACCTGTTTGGCAGGTTTTAGGGTTTAGAAAACAAAATTTAATGTGAATGAACTCATATTCAGTCTATTGATATCTACGATAAATCACTTGATATTAAGTTATTGTTTTATTATTTGCTAGATCTTTAGTACTAAGAGCAACACACTATACAGTGAGACAGTGATTACGACAAGAACACTTAAAAATATTAAAATTGAATTGGTGTAAACCTAGACCATAAAGATAACTACAGCCAAACTTATTAAAATAAGAATGGTTGTACAAAAATGGTACTTAGCGTATCCATATAATGATCTTAACAGAAAAGACCTTCAAATGGCTATGAATTTCTTTTGTTTTATATGTATTGGTGTTTCTTTTTGTTTTATTATACTAATGTTTTTGTTTTAGGCACACCAGACAATACTCTCAGCATGTTCCCCATACTTTGAAAGTATATTCTTACAAAATTCCCATCCACATCCTATAATATTCCTAAAAGATGTGCGGTTATCAGAGATGAAATCCCTTTTGGATTTCATGTATAAGGTAAGACATTATATAATTGTTAATATTGATATATCTATATTTCAGAATATTGAATAATAGATATTTGTCCTTTTAGGGTGAGGTGAATGTTGGCCAAAACATGTTACCGATGTTCCTAAAGACTGCAGAAAGTTTACAAGTTAGAGGTTTGACAGAAAATAACACATTGAATCCTAAGGTAAGAAGTGTTTTGGTTTATTTTTTAACTTTTCAATTATATGTTACACTATATGTGATCTAACTATAAGTTTTATAATTCATTACCCTTTATGGTGTTGACAATAGCTGGTAAAGGGATCCTTAACGAATGTGTATCACATAGTATGTGTATCATAGTGGATGCTGCAAGTGGAAGCTACAGACATTTTCATAGTTTCTTTCTATGTATCGCCAATAAATATATGTGCAAGAAATAACTACTTAGCAAAAAGCGGCAACTTGGCAGATAAGCATAGTAACACTTCTTAGTAGTTTCCAAATAGTTCTCTTCAGAAACATATAGGATATTTATAATTTACAGCTAGCTATTTACTTCTAATTAATCATTATCCTCCTGCCCTTATCCCACTCTAAGTGGGGTCGGCACAACATGTTATAAATATGCTGTCATATGATTTGGCTGTATTTTTACGACCGGCCGCCTTACGAACGTACCTCTGTCGTATTTTACGACACCTCGGTAAGAAAGAGGGTGGTCTATTCTACTAAACCGGATACCACAAGGCGGGTCGTCTTACCTTAGTCGCCTTTTACGACACCTCGGTAAGAAATGAGGGTGGTACTATTCTATTCAGCCCAATACCACACGGCGTCTATTTATTTCTAATTAATATTGTACATTTTGCTTATTAATATGTTTATTTATATTTTGAAATGATCTATTTTATTCGTATTATGAGACTAACGGGTTTAATATGCTTAGATCAGATAGTTTGGTTAATCGGATAAATTGGTGCTATAAAAAATTATTGAAATTCAAAAGTACTAGTTTATACTCATTTTGGAATATTTTATAACAGATGCCTGACGCCTTTTTAATAGATGGGTCTACAATCAATCTGTATAAATTATTAGCATATCACTTATGGGCTAATAACTCGTTAAATACCTTGAATATGCTCTCAAAGACGACTGTTTGTTGGGATTGTTTCTTTACGCTTGTTCACAAAGGGCGGAGGCGAAAGATATTACAATGATTTCGATTATATAAACTCACTTATACTAAATGAAATAGTTTCTTAACGTTTTATCGTTGCTATCTTGTTCCGTAGATTATACATGTCCTAATTTTGTGCCTTGTTACGAAAATAGCTCCTGAAATCGCGTGTTGAAAAAAGTGAACTTAACATTCTTGCGTAGGCATAGATAGTTCGCACTGCAAACTATTGCAGAATTGCAATAAAAAATCCGGATATCAAAGACAACAAAATATTTTTATCGTGCGTTTGTAATTTGGGCCCATAGAAGCAGTTTCTTGTTCTATTTTCCAAACTTACCAACCCGTTACCCAACAGTATAACTAATCGGCACAATAATCCACTGCGATGTACCGTGTCTTGCTAAGTATAATATATTCCGACAATAGTATTGAATTTTAAATTAGATACATTTTAATTTTAAATAAACCCTGAAATTAATTATTCTAGTAAACTATTGCGATCTAGGGTCACGGCTCATTTTAGCAAAGGAGCTATAAAACTTTTACAATAACCAATATAGACTTGCGATGGCTAGTATATAAGAAATTATAATAGGCATTTAATGTCTAAATTCAGAACTATTAGTGTACAGTCGTGCGAAAAAGTGAAAAATCTGTACTATGTATTTTTTTGTATAAAGATACATGAAATTGTTCCAAATAAACTTCTGAAAATATTATTCGGTTGAACTTTTCTAGTTAAAACCGAGTTTAGGCAACTGTCAAGTAATCTAAAACCGACCAAATCACCAGGAAGGAGATATAAAAATTGATCTGACTAGGTTAAAAACATTAACTGTATACCAAAAAAATTTTGTCATTATGTAGACAACCATCACATGCACATTTAACGATACGCAAAACTGTTCATTTGCCTCTTTAAATACTCTAACGGTTAGAATTCAAAATATAAATGTCAGATATCTAATTATTGTGGCATTAAAATTTGAAATATATTATGAAATTATAGAAAGTTCATTTAGCCGCATAACGAATAATTTTTAGAATTAGACGTTATTTTGCTAAGTTCTATAATACGTGAATTATGAATTATTTTGCTGTTTACGTATAATTATTTATAATAGATTATATCGTATCGTGACTTAATTATTATTTTTCCAAATGATTTCAAATATTGACTAGCTGTGCCCGCGTCTTCGTCCGCATGGAATCCAATATTTGCACCATCTTTTAGTAAACACCGTACAAAAATCCGTTCTGTAGATTTTGAGAAAATCAATCACATACAGATAGCCTTTGGGGATTTTGTTTTATAATATGTATGTATTTAAAAAATAATGGCTGTGATTGTACGATCAAACGTGAGCATGCCAGACAGACAAGTCTGGCACATTGCGTAGAAAACAGTAGGTATGGTGCGGCCGGCCTTGAAGATTTGGTGAGCGCGCAATGACCCTTTATATACGAAATTATTGGCAAAAGATGCTATTAGTATTTAATGATAACCGATGTGTTTTATGTGCGATATAAAGGTACCAATGAGGACAAGACTACGAAACATTAAAAATAACTTATAATAATAGTTTATTTATCATCATCATCTTTCTGACCTTATCCCACTCTCAGTGGGGTCGGCACAACATGTTATAAACATGTCACATGATTCGGCTACGTATTTTACGACCGGCCGTCTGCCTGACATCAACTTACCTTTGTCGTATTTTACGACACCTCGGTAAGAAAGAGGATGGTCTATTCTACTAAAACGGATACCACACGGTGGGTCGACTTACCTTAGTCGCCTTTTACGACACCTCGGTAAGAAATGAGGGTGGTCTATTCTACTCAACCGGATACCACACGACGGGTCTACTTACCTTAGTCGCCTTTTACGACACCTCGGTAAGAAATGAGGGTGGTACTATTCAATTCAGCCGTATACCACTCAGCGTAATAATAGTTTATTTAATAATAGCTGACGAACATATTTCAAATATTTGTTATTATCATTGCGATTTCAAGCAATATGTATCCTACTCTTCCTACTAATATTATAAATGCGAAAGTTTGTGAGTATGGATGTATGTTTGTTACTCTTCCGCAGCGAAACTGCTGAACCAATATCGGTGATATTTTGGCACAATTATTCCTTATACAACGGAGTAACACATAGGCTCTAGAAATCCTGTTAATTCTATAGGAATAGGATGACATTGAAAAGCGCTAGCTATTATCAAGCGACAACATTCCACGCGAATGAAGTTGCGGGTAAAAGCTGGTGTTACATTTTTTCTTCTTTACTCATATATTCTCACACTTTTTACTATTCCGAAAGTTTTAAGAAACTTTAGTTAATAGATAGTAGTAAGAAACATTAATTATTTTGATTTAATGTCACAATTTGTTATAACTATTGTAAATTTGAATATAACTTAATTTTTACCCAAGAAAATAGCTTAGATGGCTTTGGACATAATTTCACAATTTATAGAGTAATTCATTGAATCGTAGGAAGTGCATAAGAAAACTTTTACGAAAAAAAATTCTAATGAGATTAAATAAGTTTACTTTTGTATATTTTTGATCCAAATAATATTTATTATAAAAAGACGAAGTAACTGACGTGTTAATTAAAATGTGAATTTAGATATTAGGTATATTACATTTGTATAGTTAAGAACAAATAGGAACGGAAGCTTGTGTAATATTTTCCTTACTCTGAAAAAAATTAATGTATTTTTTTGCCATTGTTGATGATATCTAAGAAAAAAAAATCAAAAAGCTAACAAGTTTCTACAGCTACCAGCTATATTTTAATTTGTAGCAAAACCAAACCTATTTTAATATAAAATAAAAGTTTGAAATCAATCTGGTATCTATATCTAGTATTTTATCTTGAAAAAAATGTACTCATGAGACTGTATAGCATTCGTTGGAATTCAAGGTATTTGTCTTTATTCTGGTAAAAACTGTCTTTCAACCTAACTGTGAAGTCTTAACCATCAACGCAATGTTTGTCTCAATAATGTATTTTCAACATACATAACAGTTATAAAATCATAAGCCTTTAGTGTATTTAACAGCCTAATTTGGTTCCTAAGAACATTACGAAACTTAATTTAATCGTTAAAACTAAGTTTATTTGATTTACCGCTTTATTAAATTTCATTGCACATAGTTGCGCAAAATAAAAGGTCCGAAATGCGTTTGTATATTTCAAAAGTAATCTTTCTAAAAAACTAATAATATTACAAATCGTGTTAATCCTAATAACTCTACATTAATATAAAAGCTCGTAGTAACAATTTATCTCAATGAAATCTGTAAATTGAAGCTCATTAAATTTTTTACGTAACGTAACGAAACAAACATTTATATTAACGATTCATATTTCAAATAAGGTCCGCGTACGCAAAACCTCACGTGCATCTTTACTACGGACTCGTTTACGCAAACCGGTTTCCCGTGAGCAACTGTCACAATTCTCGGTAAACTATAATCGCTAAATTTTTGCACTTTCGTATTTGAAATATTTTAATTAGTTAATTTTCTCGAGCGTTGTATAAATAAACTTTTTCAAACCAAGGTTATTAAATTATTAATAGTCTGTAATAAGCTTTCAAACAGTACACTTAAAAGTCTATCGTATTCTTTTTCTAAAGATTGTTAAAGTTTTTATTTATATCTGCGATGAACGGTACCTGTTTAACGCTGAAGGTTTTTGCACAACGCCAGAAGCGGTGTGCGTAAAAAAACGTTAAGGATGAGAGAATATTAGAAAGAGCTATCGTTTAATTACCAGGCCTCTCGAACGTTGAATTTAACCTGTACATAGTAACAGCAATCTTATTACTTTGATTTTTCTTTCTTTATGATTTGTCTGTATTGTTTTAATAATATTTAGATGCCGTGTGGTATCCGGCTGAATAGAATAGTACCACCCTCATTTCTTAACGACGTGTCGAAAAAAGCGACTAAGGTAAGTCGACCCGCCGTGTGGTATCCATCTATCCATCCAACAGCCTATCGCAGTCCACGCGTGGTATCCGGCTGAGTAGAATAGACCAACCATATTTGTTACCAAGGTGTCGTAAAAGGCGACTAAGGTAACTTGACGTCAGGCAGGCGGCCGGTCGTAAAAACGCAGCCAAATCATGTGACAGCATGTTTATAACATGTTGTGCCGACCCCACTTAGAGTGGGATAAGGGCAGATAGATGATGATGTTTTAATAATATTTACATTTAGAGAAGATTAACATGTTTGACCGCTTTAATGAAACAAAATATTCGGACCGATCTGTTAGCATCTATGTCTAGATAGCGTGTTTAGCCTCACTTTTTGCGATTCAAAACTGTGCTACAGTATAGATGTTTACGGTAAACATCAATGTAGTGCGACGATATACGTTATTAAGTTAGATACGTCCATGCCAATCGTTGAGAGGTGCTTACTATGTTTGCTAACCCAAGAAGAAATGCGTACATCCCAATGATATCACACCAGTTGTATATTTCTGAAAAACTTAAGGAACCACTCTTAGGCCTCGAGTATGAAAATGGAAATGAGTAAACAGACATAATTGATACCGAAAACTCAACATTTTCTTGTCCTTATCCCACTCTAAGCGGGGTTTGGCACAACATATTATATACATATTGTCATATTTGGCTATGTATTTTATTTTTTATGTATATGCCATTAGACAATTATACAATACAAGATCAAGTGTTCCATCTTACTAATATGAATTTGAAACACACTAACATAATTTATACGGACACCATACAGAAAGCAGCTTAGATTGGTTTGTTAAGATGCGTTTTAAGTTTAGCATTTTTAATAGTGACTATTTTAATACTTGCAAACGAAGAATTACTGCTTAAAACATTAACTTTTATTTAGAACCACATGAATTTGTCAAATGAATTAATTTTATTTCATATATATTTTACAATATACATATATTGTATACATATATCGTCACCATTTATCATTTATTTACAACCTTGCATTTTTTATATATAAAATAACTATATCGTAGAATAACGCCCTATTATATCCTCCTACATTGCAAATATAGATATCCTCTGGATTGAGGGATCTTAAAGTTGTTTATATCCTAGAATTTCGTGAGGTATGCTTTCGCACGATGTTTTCCTTAACCAACCGTGTTATTGCAATCAAGTCAGTGACTACTTCGGTGGGTTAAGCCCACTAAAAGTTTCGCGGCTACCAAAAGAAGGTTCGTGTCACATCTCAGTATGTAAGCACTGGCCATCACGTCTTCATGCATTATTATTTTAATCGCCAACATATTACGTACATGCCATCATATTAGTAAAAACATGTTTACTTAGACTTAATTTGTTGAACAGCTGTTCAGCTTTAGCTATGTCGTATAATTCCGGTACAGCTAATTACGCTACGAATTTTATTATCTCAGTCTTTTAATGTCGTTTTCGTGTCTTCCTTACATTCGTCAAACTTATTCATTCTATGGTTAATAATTGACTTATTATTTGTTCCTTTGTTGGCAGTCCGAGGGGCGGCAGACGCCGTCTGTAAGTGCAGAAAACTTATCGTCTCGTGGTGAGTTCGCGACGCCACCCGCGGCGCACGCGCCGACCCCACTTACGCCGCTACCGCAGCCGCCCACCGCGCCGCACGCGCCTCTACACGCCGTGGCCGAACCCAAGCGACGTAAACCTAACTCGGACATCGACATATCCTACCGTCATTACGAGGTATGGACCCTTCGGACATTACATTTGCACTAATATCAAAAGACAGTTTTTAATCATTGGAGGGAGACCATTAGGTCGTCTAAACTGTTATCTGCCGTTTGAATTGTGCACATCCCTATAGCAATTTATATCTATCGTCGTAGAGATCTGGCAACACAGCCACGTCCGGTGCAGTTTTGCTGTTCCAAAATCATAGGAACCGCACTTACATCGGTAGTTTTTTTGAGACTCAATGAAATGCCAATTTTCTGTTAAATTTTCAATTTGTAGACCTAAGATATCATAAACTGTAAACTTCATTGTTCCAAGGTTTTGCCACACTCCCAAAATGTTGTACGAATATACGAAATAGTTAAATATCGGATAAAATTCTGCTTGTCGTAGATATAATGTATATGTATCAGGGAAATATATGGAAGAAACAAAATTAAGAAAAACTGTCCAGAACATGATTGGTTCCTCTTATGTGAGAATATTAATTACGTAGGTTGATGGTATGGACACAATGTTACCAACAGATCATCTAACTGATTAATCAAAACGAGATTGACCTCTATACAGAAACTTAGCCAATTTTATTCCTAAGTATTTAGCTTTAACCACTAACCAACTAAAAAATCATAATTTTTATTTAACTTACGCTTCCGTCGCATAATTTAGTATTGCAAGTGTTATCGTTAGGTCAAGAGGTAACGCCAAAAGTGTAAACAAAAAGTAGTTAACTGCAAAAACAGATTACTAGTATAAAATAAAATCTATTCAAACAAGAAATAAGTTTATACTGTTAAATAACAACACATTACTTCGTAAATAGTCCTAAGGATCATACAAATAATAACAAATGTATGATATAAAACGAGCCTTATCACATAATGTATATTTCAGGCTTCAACAATAAATTGGTGTGTAAGTACAAACCAACACGTTAGTCTAATTTCTTAAAGGTGGCTAGGAAATAATGTTTTCAGCTATAATGCAGCATTTAATGTTGTCCAAGCTTAAGTTTATAAATGCACTAGATTCTACCCGCGCAACTTCGTTCGCGTGGACTGTAGTCTTGAAATTAGGAGTAGCTTCTGTCACCATCCAAACCTTCAAATATCTCCATCACAAAAATCAGATTGATCCAGGAAGAATCAGAGGGATTTATCGTTTTATCAAGAACATAATTTGATAATTTTAGTAAATAGCCCGTAATTACATGAAATATATATTAAAATAGCGCAGTAAAAGGAGTACAAAAACTTCATATACATAATGCATTATACCAGGGTACCATAAAAAGCTGCGTGGGAAAAGGTGGATCAACAGGATCGGGTTCAGAGCCATCAACACCGCCGCCAGCGCACGCAGGACGCGTGACACGCTCGCCCGCTCACACGCCGCTCGTTAAGCAGGAGCCCGACTCGCCCTACCCAGCACCGCACACTCCGCATGCGCCGCACTCGCAGCACCACGCGCCCTACGAACAGCCGCACTTACCGGTCAGTTTCTTGGTTGTCTACGGATTATACCTAAAAACGTTGATCTCTGAAACAGATAGGTTTCGTCTTATTCTTCTTCAGCGGGCCTTCTTTCTTAGATTTTGGAGAACATTGTGCGTGATAGTGAAAGGAAGATACGTGTTTATTCTAATCGTCATCTCATCTGATGGAAGCTTTCTATGCTAAATAATTTAAATCTACGCCTGCCTTTTTAAAGGTGTCGCTGTTCAACACCTGGAGCAGAATTGTCTTTGAATATCCTAGGATTCCAATGTCCAATGTGCATTCAAACTGTGTTATTAAAGCTAAGCTAAGCAAAGGTCTTTCCATCTTTCATTTTATACTTATATCTGAGGTTCATAGGTAGCAGAGTCTAGTCTCGAAAGGCTAAAACCAATCAGGTACTGTGATATTTTGATGAAATGTTCTCAACTTGTCTCAGTAACTATGTTTACTCAAAACATTCCTACTACTATATTCGAGGGTTTCTAAAAGAAATCTGTTAATAGGGGTCACAAAACGGGTTTAATCAAAATCTAAAAAACTAACATTAAAATTTAAAAACTTGATTTTAAGTTGGACAAAGCCAAACTATTTTATGTTTTTAAATTTTTATAATCCAGTATCATTAAATTTGGTGACACCAAATTTGTGTGAATTATTATTTCAGTTAAGTTTCAACTTAACAAGTATATAATTCCTAATTGTAATAACGGTTCTTCACAATCTATTTTACGATAACGATTTTTAAGATTTTGGTAACAGATCTTATTTAAGGTGAAGTGGTCTTAGCTTGTAAAAAAGACACTTTGCGATTTTTAAAAGATTTAATTTATTTGTCTATTATAAAGTTATTGTACTATACATTATATAAATACATACAAATGTTCAATTTATATGTAAATAGACAGTAGTGATTCTTAAAACCTAATTTAGTCACAAAAAAAAACTATAAAACAGGTTTCCTAATAACACTCCGGTTTTGTATGCTGCACAGTTCGTTTAGGCATAATTTTAGCATAACCATAATTTGATAAAAAGAAATAACATTGTTAATGTTTATTTCACCTAAAACTAATATAAAATAAAAAAAATTGTGTCAAGTTTCAAGTATAAAGTTGTCATAGGTCAGTGGATAATGGGCCTAGGGATAATACCCCGGATCGAGCCCCACCTGCCCAATTATTTTCATTCATTTCATATTTTTTTATATCTTTAATAAAATTTACCGAGCAAGGCTCGGTCCCCCAGTTACTATCCTAATTAAGCAAGTTAATTTGGTTTTAATCGGCTTTAAAATACCAAGGTGTCACTTACGTTGATACTTATTAATTGATAGCAAAAAATGTGTTACTTTTCAGGGATTGGGCGTGAACGAAATGGCCTCAATGCTATCCCAGCCAACTTTAAGCAACGAGTGCAACGAGGGTGAATCCATCATGCACGCCCATCCTGACCAAACCGACACCATAGATGGTGAGTTTTGTGTGCAGTTCTTTGACAATCACCATTAAAACAATACCTACAGAATAGTTTATATAGAAATATTTGTCTATGAATTATTTTTTACCAAAGTATTTTCGTTTTCTACTTACTTCTATTCATTCTGCAACGTTTTCAGCTTTACATTTAGTTACTTTAGGTAAAATACTTTGACTTACATATGATATATTGTAGCAAAATTATTGAATTTTGTGGTGATTGTCAATGTCTGATAAATACTTTTGTAAAATCGCTGAATTTAAAATTGAGGCCAGCCCGTTATTCTGTCGAGTTGATTTGGTTATTATACAGTCGTTTTACGGTACAGCTAAATATCGTCGCCATATAACTGTATACAGTATTTATTTATAATCAAAACGATCAATATTAACGTAATGGGCTTGTCTGAATGTCTAACAATATCATTTGCTCTAATATTTAATTAAATTATAAATATTCAAGAATGCTAAAAATGTAATAGAAGTAATCAATTTCGAGATATTTTTAATAATTAGCATTTTTAGATATTTATAAAAGCATATAGTCATCAAGCATGAGCATATACTATAGCATGAAGTCGCTTCTCATTTCATTCTTATTTGCACTAATTATACATTAAACGCTTTTTACTTTCTTTTCTTTGACGCTGTAATGATAATGTGGGATCAATGAAGAAATCGGTGTGAATTGATTTCTCAAACAGATTTGGCGCCCCCGGTGGGACGTAGGTCATGCGACTTAATGTATTTATAAAACTTATTCCTGGATCTAGTAAACCTAATAATTTTTGAGAATTAAGCATGTAAGTTTTGGGTGTTAGGGCAAGGAAAAAATGCAAAACTGAGTGTGCTAGTGATTTGTAGTTAGATAGACACTGAACAGAATTTGTTTGCATCAAACGTAGCATGCTGATTTGTCAATATGAGAATGAAGAGGTTGCGTACATTGCAGGTGACAAATATGCCGACGAAAATGATAATCCCCAAGAAACTTTCGGCCACAATATAGCCAACATTGAAAACATAGTAAAATCATTCAAAATTGCGTTAAATCACAAACCCTATGCTCCACCTATGTCGTGTAATGTTTGCGGTAAAAATGTAACAAACATAAAAAAGCATATGAAATCTCATAATCCGGAGCAGCATAAATGCCCTCTATGCCCAATAATATTGACTAGAGCCGACAATTTAAAACGGCATCTTAGAATGAAACACTGTTCAATTCTAGGCCAAAATAATTTTTCCAATATTCAGACAAAGTGTTAGGGGCGATCCGTTAATGTATCCAACACAATGGAGCACAATTGAGTTAGGCCAAAAAAATTTAAGTAATGCGCTCGTCTTCTAATTCTGAGAACATAATTTATAAAATTAGGACTTTAGGAATTTATGATTTGTCTGAAGATGTTTAAGACGAATGCGTTGCTTATTGTTCTATAATTATATTAATTTTGTTTAGGATTTTGTTAGATAATCTAAAGATCTGATCTTTACAGTTGTATCTAGTATCACTTTGAGATAAATTCTTATGTAATTTATTTTATATACATAGGGAGTTCATTTTAAATGCTAATCTTTTTCATAACAAGGACAAAAGAAACTGTATGCCAATAAATAATTTTATTAATTTAGACCGATAATCCCTTTTAATTCTATTTAGTTTTTGATTCAACATTTTAAGTTAAAAACTATACAGATTCTTTTGCATAATTGAACTTACTTTAAAAACTTATTAAAATATAGTTTACTAACAAAGTGCGCTTATTCAGTGATTCTAATCGTTACCTACGTACTAATAAGTTTGTAATTAGAATTAAGGTGTGGTGTGTTAATTTTACTTAAATGGGTTTTTAAACACATTTACTTTCTTAAAAATGAAATTTCAAATATTTATCTAATTCAGATATAGTTTTCTCACATAAGGGTAAATTGTATTCACATGTGCTTATTATATTTAGAGAATAATTTAAATTTAATCACACTCCTTTCTGTTGTTAATTATAAACACAAGATTAATTATTTATATAATTAAAAAAAGAAATTGCAAGTTATATTTCCTTTAATAATAATTATCAAGAAAAGGAAGCTGAATTAAAAAAAATTAGAACATTATATACTTACATTATAAAAGAACAATATTACCCTACCGTTCTTACTTTAAATATCGCTTAAGCTGATAAAAATATTGTAAAATCAATATTCTCTAAACATGTGATAAAACTTAAAAATAATTTGTGTGAGAAAAGTATTGTAGGATTTATTGATATTTATTACTAATGTTTTTTGTGTACATCTGAGTTAATAACAACTGTAAGAAGACCGGATATCATTTTTATGATTCCTAAAGTGATATGTCTATCTTCTTTGTTTTAAATATATGTGAGGGGTGTACAATTTAGTAATTGAATGAGATCCGGTCTACAGCGTTCACTAACTTATTATGATCTCTTTTTGTTCCTTGTAGATATTGTAAGGAAACAATACTAATATATGAGGTGTATCCAAGACTGATCTTTTGCTTATTGTATTTTAGGAATCTTTAAGATAACTTATTTTCATTACTTCAATTATGATATAATTTTTAATTGTAAGTCTATCGTTACTGTGTGTTCGTTGCAAATATACTCCTTTATTTTGACCTCTTTCTTTTCATTTCATCCTAATCCATGCTTTATTTATTATAGCAGACCTATATCTCAAATTTCTGAATTATGTAAAGAGCCTTGGTGGCAGTACAACATAACTTTTCATGCAAATATATTAACACAAACAAATAACAAACACCATTTCTTCAATCATTGATTCATTTCTGCATGAATCTCTTATAAAACTATCATTATTCCAAAGTTGGTTTTTAAATTTTGGTTTAATTAATTTCTAAGTAAATTAATCTTTAATAAATGCTTTTAATAGTGCTAGGAGGAGCAAATAGCATAGCATTAACAAATTAATATGAAAGCTTTTTAATAGTGCTAATATGTTACCAAAACTTACTTATCTTCATTCAGTAGAAATTGGGTTGTTTTATCACCTACTAATTAAACCATAACTTCCTATCTTTTAAAGGATTCACATTTAATTTAAAGTATAGATTTACCATTTCACAATCCAAATTCTATTGTATATTTGTGACGTCTCTTCTATTATTTTATAAAATGAAATCGTCTGACTTAAATAGCTATATTTATTAAACTCTAAAGGGTCAAGTACAAAAATGGTCTGATCATAAATTACTGAAAATTTATTTTATACTCATGCAATTTGAAAAAGTTAAGAGCACACTTAACTATCGAGTGAAGGCCATTTTTATACACACACCTGAAGACGATGCCACGAGGTGCAAAGTCGGGGGATTTGGTTGGGATCGCGTGCGGAGCAGTGAGAGCTGACCGCTCGGTGGTTGCAGGCTCGAAAGGCTGGCACATGCGGCTGACGTTCGAGCGGGTGGCAGGCGCTCTCAACCTGCACCGCTGCAAGCTGTGCGGCAAGGTGGTGACGCACATCCGTAACCACTACCACGTGCATTTCCCGGGCCGGTTCGAGTGCCCGCTGTGCCGCGCCACGTACACGCGCTCCGACAACCTGCGCACGCACTGCAAGTTCAAGCACCCCGCGTACAATCCCGACACACGCAAGTTCGAGTCGGCTGCGGCCGCGCCGCCACACGCCCCGCACGCTCCTCTCTTCGCCAATCACCTGGACGCGAGCTTCGACTGATTGTCCATGTACTGGCTCGGCCTCGACGCTCTGTGAGCGCGCGCCCGCGCCAGCGCCGTCCGCGTCCCGACGCGCGCGTGCAACGCCTCTGAACATTTTCCTATTTAGGATTAAGCTGAAGTGCTATTACTTAAGCGGGCCTTAAATTGAGTTCACTCTCGTTTTAGTATTGTCTCGGTTGTGCATTTGACTTGCCCCAGTGTGACCTTGTATATGATTCCGTGTAGGAATTTATAAAGTGACGATTCTGTGACGGAATATACCTTTAGTCGATGTTACTAAGATGATGACTCAAAGCGTATGTGTAAGTAGGTAAGCAAATTTTTTCTATACCAATCGCTATACGGGAACGGGCAAAAGCAATAATATGATGTTAATTTTATTACCATATTATTTTTTTATATTATATCGATAGAATTCTTAAGCTATTTAAATATACATTGTCGAGTAGCGGTGCGACCGTGAAGTGATGCTGGCTATTGCGGCCCTGGACGGGCTCACACGTCTTGTTATATTTATTCATTAGATAGGAAATTATGAGTTTCCTGTAGCTAATTATATTTATGTTATATTATCCTATGGATGGTGCGGAACGACAACAGAAGGATCGAGAACTGGCAAGAGATTGTGATCTGTCGTAGGTCAACGACATATAAATATTGACTGAATCTCAGTGTAGATGCATTTGTAAATCTATGAGGCCTTTGCGAGCTGGATAATTATTAAGGATTTGTGATGTATTAACGGATAGCGCCTAAGGAAACATACGAAAAGATTTTTATACTAGACTAGTTGATCTATTTACGGAGATTGTTTTTTATACTTAGATATATTCTATTGTCTGATTTAATATAATTTTTATATTTATATAAGTATGTAATATAATTTATTAGTGTTGTTTGTTTTTATTGATTCATGATATATATATAGTAACATTAATTTCGTTTAACGAGTCGAATAGGCGACTAGTAATACTTGCGATGTTAACATGTTTTATTATTTTATCGTTGGTAGTTTAGTTGTGTTAAGTCGCTCGGTGCTGGAGGTCAAAGACCTCTCAATTACTTTAGGGTAGAGAGGAACGATTCGAGGTTGCGCATTTAGTAACTAATATTGGCATTCTACAATTGGGACTAACCTAGTGTTTACGTATGTATTTTTCAATTTAAGATTTAAGATTGTTACATTTTTAGCTAAACACTTTAGAGTGGTACGGTAACTGAAATGTGATAAAATGGTATGGTGCTAGAACCAAGAGTGTTAACACGCTACGATTCGACTCCTATTGTAATATTAATGTTTTAACGATTAGTTTGTTTGCAATAATGTAAGGGATCTAGCATCCGGCTGAGGTCGCATCTGTCAGGGCTCTGGTCAACGGGTATAGCTCTAGCGTTCACCGTGACGCGTTAGATACAATACACACTTAGAGATTACAGTATCACTCGAGATTTTACCTTAATTTTTAAATTCGGACCTCTTCACACTTACTAATGTATCTAGATTGTTAAGTCGCAGATTGTATAAACCAGATCTAATTCTACCAAATACATTGAATGTCTTTTAACGGTGCGAATCGACCGCATCCAAATAGTTGAACCGTGATCGTTTCACATATTTTCTAAGTTGTGGCATTAGTGCTGTTTAGTAGCTGTGAACGTGCAAATCACTTGTGCAATTTTTTAAAAATAGTCATAACTCGTACCTAGATTATACAATTTTGTCTATTGAATATAGGGGCCCACTTGATATAAGCACTAAGCTCCTTCGTTCCTTTATCAATAAAGTTATATTTAACTACCAAACGTTTCTTCCACAAAGATTTATATTTAATTTTAAGAAAGTTAAAGATTTTTATATCTACCGTTGCAATTAATGTGGGCACTTATTATTTGATAGCATTTCATACTCAGTGCAATATTACTAGTTATTTAATAACGTAACCAAACTAAAGGATATTTTAAAGTAATTAATGTTTTCGGAAGAGAGTAACTACCAGTATGTATTTACATAAGTGAACTCCTACTTTGTACTTTGTAGCAACGCAGTTTGGGTTACGGCGGTGTACAGGTTTTATAGCTGGTAATATTAAGATAGCTTGTTTACCTCTGCCAATCGTCATAGTTATGTACTGTTTATTAATTTATTATCGCGCAAGTTAAAGTATGTTGTTGGAATAGATCATAGCTATCCGATATTGCGGGCTCACGGCCTCGCGGGGCGTTTAAAGAGTCGCTTCACCTAATCTTGAATGCATTTTGTATATTACTATCACTCGAGACCAATTTTTAAATAATGAATTTGCTATAGCAAATCGATTAGTAACATAGAATATTATTTTAGATATTTAGGTTAGGATACTACGATAGTGTCTGGCCAGAATATTTTGGAGTATCACATCGTTTGGCTCAGAAAATATCTCCCTTTGATCTCTTTTCAGCTTTCAGGAAGTCTGCAACTTAATATTGTATGGTGACCACGCAAGTGAACTTAATGAAAGCTAACTTTATGCCATATGGAATTTACACATAAGGTTAACGAATTACTAAATTTAGTCTTATGAAATGAGGTCTTGTGGACCTAGTCACTTATTTGGCCAATCTAATTGAATATTCCAATTTATTGTATATTATTAAAATTTTACCTTTACGTCACGTATCGTGATGTATATAGTTTGGAATCAATGGAGTGCAGGATGAGCTCTATGGTTATTTTCAGGATAGCAATGGTCTAGTTATGTTTTATTTTGTTTCTTCTTTGTAACATTAGCAAATTTGTTATAGTGTCGTGTATCACAATAGTTTTATACTAATAGGGCGGGGGTGTCAAATCGTGTACCTTAACAGCTGTATATCAGTCTTGTTATATTTTTACATGAGATTTTATAATCGATTTGTTGTTTATGAGTATTTAAATGTCTTGGTTTGATGCCTCCATTAAAAGTTTAATTTAAATAATTTTGTTTTATGCAAGCAGTTGATGCAATTTTTATTTCACATTGTTTGATGTTATGTAATGCAATTTTAACATGTTGCAAACTCCTGCATTTATCTGTTGTATTTATTACTAATTTTTACATTAAATTGTGGTATGTTACAATCCGTGTAGTTTCAGTTTGCGTTTTACACGCTCCACCCCATTGCAAATTATATGTACCGTCTGAATACGGATGCACGGCCTCATTCGCCTAAACACTCGCCGTCAATGTGTGCGTCCCCGGCAATGCTTCTAGTTGACAACCGCATCATCGTTCGAGATAGTGTTATTTGGAGTGCATGAAAGTTACTGGCGTAGTGCAACTGAAAGTATTGTTGACAAAACACCGGGCCGTTTTACTTTAAGTTTAGAATATACATCGCCAATATGCTATGTGGCACTATGTGTTCATAAATATCAAAGTCCTCAGAATTATTTTCCAACACGAATTTTCAAAAAACATTAATTTACCTAAACACAAATTGCCAATCATAGGAATAATCCGATAATCGATTTTTTTTAAATATCACGAAAACAATATCATTCCAAATTTTTTAGTTAAATCTGCTTAACATCATATTTTTGGGAAACCGCTTACCGCTACATGAATTGAAAGATGAGAGATTGATGAGTGATTTTATATATTCAAGTTAATAAATTGTCGAGGACTGAGTTATTTTTAGATCTTAGTCAATTAAAATCTTGTTTAGTATATAATTTTTCCCAACCCACTATCCGAAGGTAACGATGGCACATTAACGGATTATTCCTTTGGCGGTATATATGATAAATGCTGAAATGGTCGTGTTGTAAAATATTGGACAAGGTCTGGTGTTGAAGTTTCGGGCTCGGCATGACGCGTGGCGCGGTTTTGCAGAGCGTGCGCAGGCCGCGCCGCAGTACTCGTACCACAGCATGTTTGTGGCGGCGGCCGAGAGCGCGGCGCTGTGGCGCTGCAAGTCCTGCGGCAAAGAGGTGTCCAACCGCTGGCACCACTTCCACTCGCACACGGCGCAGCGCTCGCTGTGCCCCTACTGCCCCGCCACCTATAGCCGTATCGACACGCTGCGCTCCCACCTGCGCCTCAAGCACGCTGCGCTGCTGCTCAAGCATTAAGCGCTCGGACAGCCACGCGAACGCCCCCCGACCCCGACCGACCGCACGTGGCGCGCGTTCCATTAATCGTTTATTTAAGTAGTTTTGTCATTATATTGACGCGATTTACAATTATCTTCGTGTACGTAGATAATAATTTATCGCACGTTTTCGTGCCCTATTTATTATTGTATAGTTATGTATGGTTAATGTTGTCACTAACAGGGTAAAATTATCGTGAACCGGGAGTTTTTGGATTACGTGAAAGTAACTTGCGCCGACTAACGGTGTTTTAATATTGCTGACGCTCTTTGATCTTAAACGTTGATATTATCTCATAAACTCAGTATTAATCGTCTGTGAATAGGATAGGTCTCCAAATTGTTCATAAACTTTCAACAGTAGATAACGACTTTTTACATACCACCTTTTTTCGATTTTAAAATATTGCCAAATGTTCTTAAGAAATAACATAAGCTTGAATAAAAAAAAATTGTGTATAAAAGATGAGTAATTCTTTTTTATATTTGACATTAATTATTTGTATTCATACCTTTTTTTGCTTAATACCTTATATGTATTTAGGATATATTGAGGGAAACGTAACGTGAAAGACTGAAACGGCAACAGCTTGTGATTGGAAATGAGATAAAGGCGAGATCTGTAAATAATAATTGTAAAAATCAAAATTAGCTAAAAGTTATAGAATAAACTTGGCTCTAAATTTCGTGTTCAAAATTTAATGAGAATCAACACCTAGTGACGTATTAAGCCGTTATATCAATACCTAAGTATATTATTTTATTCCCAAATTATATTTTTGTAAAAATATTATCAGCGAAATTGGCATTATATTAAATGTCTAGGTACTAGCTTATAAAGGTCCAATGTCGTTCGAATAGGTATGTATAGCCAAAATGTTATGTATAAACTATCGTGCTTAGTATTACACTATAAATGTAACATTTATTTATGGGATGTAAATATTATCAATTTTAGAATCTCTCAATTTATGATATTCAATTATAATATTGTATAGGTTAGGTACCTAATTACTTCTTAAATAAGTGATAAATTACCTATTTGTTTACCTTTAATGGTGTATAAAACATGTATTTAATTACATTCTTTGCAAGATAAAAATATACTTGTTCTTTCAACGTTATTCGGATACAGGCTTGGTACCTATACGTTTATGAATGTTAGTAAATGTAGAAAGAATCACATAATTGCATCAATGTTGTAAATAATTTGATTAAATGTAAGAAATGATATAGAGTTTTATTCAAATTCAAAAAGTCACTGAGGAAGAAATGGTTTTACATTTTTTTTTTTAATTTATTTGACACATAAACCATGACAATAAAGCACATAAATAAAATAAGTATAAAAATATAAATAAAAGTTAAATCATTGCACACATGTTGAGTATCATATTATAATATGCTTGCAACACCTACAGCTTGTGTGGCTAGCAACATACATTTTATCATGTCTAATGGATCTTATAAATTACACATAAATAAAGCATTCACTCTTGGTAACTTAACATCGAGATAAGTACACGTAGGTACCTGAGTTTCATACCAATGTTTTAAAACATTTTATTTCTTAAGAATATACGTTGTAACTATACGTAACTTTACTTTGAACGATGTAAGTCCTACTCAAACTTCAGGAACTTTTACTTCTTGGATTCAGCTGTTCTCTGCGACGTTTTTAAGGTCGTCTGTCCACCTACTTGGGCTCTACCATTTCGATGACCTTCTGGATCATCACTGGAACAACTAGGGACTCCATGATTTAATTATTTGCACTACGTACGCCGACCATTTACGAATTTTATTTCTGATTTAATGTGATTCGGTAGACACCACGCAGATCGATCCTTCACCCGCTGAGAGATTCTGAGCTCTCGTCAAAGTTAACAGTCAGCTATGAAGTTCCTCATTCATATGTTATCACTGGCAATCAATCTTCTTTTCGAAGACTTTGGTAAGTACAAAACTAAGATAACTCAAAGAAATATTAGTTAACAATATAAATTTTAAGTATTCGATGTGTTCAGGCAATATTTTCCACCGAGGGTAATCGGGGCGTGCTGCACCTGAGGTGTAGGTAGGTGACAAATTAATGTCACACAAAAAAAAAGATCGGTCGGCCGCGCAACACGGTGCACGGGCCTCTCAGTGAATTGCAATAAATATCGGTGTTCGGTGGATTATCGTATTAATATATACGAAATAAAAAGGATAATTCGGTGCCTGTGTGTAAAAACTATATTACGGAAAATTTTTATTTGTGATTTCACGAATATAGGTGGATTAAGTTTTTTGTGGTTATACTTCGGCTGGAGCGGCGTGGACGCCATAACTAAAGAAGAAGCCTCTAAGTCAAAGGTCAGTACTCCTTGATTATTCGGGGTGGAGAAATTGCCGGTTGTCTGCCTATCCTACCTATGCTCACCAACTGCAGCTATCGAAGGCACGCAGTAAGCGCGAACACGATGAATGTTAATATTAAATCTATCTATGGGTCTTGTATCCAGACACCAACGGTTAAAATCAACGTTGGTTTATTATGACGTTAAAATTCTGAGAAAACTTAAGGTTACTTATTCTCCTCAAAATGTTTAGCTCTTCCTAAGTATCTGCACCAAAAGAATCTTCTGAACATACTATCAGTGAAGCAAAAAAAAAACAATTTGTTTTTGTTGGAAAACTAAGAAATTATAAAAAGTAAATGGTGGCAAGGCTGTTTGCTATTGTGTTATGTAATAATAATCATAATTTAACATAATTACGAGAACATATTGGTACTAAGTAAAAGACATTGGTTTTTAAATACACAACAAGTAAGACGACAAGGCACAGTTTATAAAAATAAAAGAGAAAAAAAATATATATTAACCATGAATTAAACCATGGCAAAATATGGCAAATTTAATTCTCTAGGCTAAAGTTTAAAATACAACCTATTTACAAATTTTCAACACCATCATATAGTATATAGTGGTAGATACTAACTTTTCATAATCATTCACAACCCCAGACTATGAACATTAATTATCACACATAAATAATTAGATTATGTACAAGCTATACGACTGTAATGGAATTACAAACTGTATCACAGTATACGAGTATGTATTTGCTCAAACTTATGAAGTAACCTTTTTTTATTACCATACAAAGCAAAAATACCTAACTAATCTCAACAGATGATTTGTAAAATGTACAATGTCCTAAATAAAATTATTACACATCCTCTAATCTCTGTACATTTCCGCTGCTACCGGGTGTTTCAATTACCACATCTGCTTGATTAACAGAAGCTTCTTTACTTTTAACAGAGTCAGTTTTTTCTTCAGAACTATCTATTTCAGTAGTATCGGAGTTAGAATCGTCCATTTTATCTGCTGCTACCTTTTTATTTTTGTTCTTTTTAAATTGTTCCTCCATTTCTTTGAATTTTAAACTCAAGTACCTGGATAAAATAAGATAAATTAAAAAACTGTTTTATCATAACTTTGGTGTTACAAAATGTGTTTTTAACTTACTTATCAACTAATGGGCCACTGTAATCTTCAGGAAACTTTGGCGAATGAGGCAGAATATACTTATACAGGCTCTCATTTAGTACGTATAGTTGAGTAGTTGAAGCACATCGAACGTTGAACCACCAATCGCAAGTCAAAGCCGCTTGGGAGAATATCGTACCATTGGGACACAAGAAAGAAGCTTGACCGCCATTCAGGTCACAATAATGCCAAACCTTAAAAGTAAGATTGATATATGTAATCTTCACTATTCTTTTGTATATTAATGATCTTATCAGAGAAAGTCTTCTTTATCTTAGAATAAGTCTAATAATAGTAATGAGTGCACATACTTGACATCTAGTTTCAGTATCAGCAAAGAATCCTTTGTATCGTTGTGTTTTACAGTCGAAACTCGTTGAAGGAATAACTGTTAAGATTGGATAATCAATATCAGGTTGACCGGGGGTACCACCTTCATTATCCGATGTGACAGGAAGAGGAAACCGCTGGGTACTACCACCACCCGATTGATAATCTGCAAGTTTAAGAAAATAAATGTCTTTTTTTAAATTAGAAAAACAAAATGTAGGTAATACGTTTGTTATATACGTGTATCTCTACCATTCAGAGTATTCGTGACAAAACTTCATCCATGTATGATCAGCAACGTATGAATATCTTGTCAATTGGTGATGAGGCTCATTATTTATCTAGACTAGAAATATACTCTTGGCTTACCTTTTGTGTATTGTTATTTACCGAAAATAATATATTTACCATCTAAGTGTTGTGACGGTGTTTTTATATGGGCAAGATAAGTTTCTTCGTGGAAATCAAGATCCTGTGGCTTTGGAGTTGTTGTTAATATATGGGATGGTGTCGTTTCTACCAATACCTCTTGAGGTTCAAAAGGTTTAGGCGTACTAAGGAATTCTGTCTTCAATTCATTTTGTTGGGATTGTGCATTTAATGAATTCAATACTTGTATTAATGTTTTTATTGATGCACCAATATTTGCTCTTGTAATTGGTCTCGGTATTGACTTATTGATTTGTAACGAATTTAATAAATTAGCTAAAGATACTGAATCAGATTGCTCGTTTTCTGCTACTTCATAACCGTGTTGCTCGATGGCATGTTCATGTTCCTTATTATTTTGATCAGAAGAAAATTTTACTTCAATTATATCTTGATTAGATATGTCTTGTTTTTTTTCATTAATTATATCTGAGTAAGAATCCGTTTTCAAAGTTGATGAATATAGAGGTGATTCAGTCGTTAACACATTCGAGTTCATAATTGGCCTAAAACCATTTTCCATTACTGGTTGAACTAGTACTGGAACAGGAACAGGAACAGGTCGTCTTTCATAATAAATTTCCGAGATTGTAGTAGGTTTCCTTGTTTTAATTTGTTGACTATATGGATTGCCATATATTGTTAAATGTTGTGGGCGCTGAGAAGGTAAATGTTTAACATACAGAGGTTCTTTCGGTTGTAGAGGGGCATATGTTTTTTTCGTTGTAATAAAATTTTCAACTTTTACAGGAGGCGTTTGCTCATAGGGTACAAGTTTATAATTTGGAACTTCGACCTGGTCTGGTGAATAATATTGAACATTAGATGTCTGCATGTTTTCATAAACGTTTAAATATGGTTTTCTAGAACTTGTTAGTGGTATACTCGGAGTTTTAATTTGCGTTGGAACATATCTTTCGTATACAATATCCCGACTATCTGAAAAACCCTGTGCAATATGCTCTGGCAACAAAGCGTGATATTGTGCATTAGATTTTGGCGCATTTTGGTAAACAGCAGGTAACTCTTTATAGTATATCTTTGTAGGATTTGCCGACGCGATATTAAATTGAGTTAATCTGTTTCCTTGATACCTAGGAATATTTTTATGTCTTGGCACAGTGTATATTACTCGGGGTTTGCGATCGATGGGTGTTATAGTTCCCGCTTCGACAATTTCAGCCTTTTCGACTTCGACATTGGTATTTTGAGCTTCTGTTGTAGGAGTAACCAAATCGTTGGCGTAGTAAAACGTCATGTAAGGAATTAGTCTTCTATACCTTTCTTTAATTGCTAATGTTATCGAATTATCTTTAATACTTTTTATACTTTCAATTCTATTATAACTAAATGTCTCTGATTGTACAGAATCTGAGGAAATTTTTCGTTGTACATCAATTGTCATGCCACCTACCATTTTCGTATCTGGACTGTTACCGTTTGGTGATATCGTGATTGTTGTGACGATCGTTGGAATAACTGAAACAAAGAAATAGTTAGTGCCATTATTTTTTGTCAAGTAAAACTGACAACAAAGCAAAGAACACAACACACAATGATTCTAAGAAAAAATAAAAAAATCATGAAAACAATATGGTTGGCATTTGTAAGTACTTATATCTTTGCCCTTTTGTAAATTGGTAAGTGGTG
Source organism: Morpho helenor (assembly GCA_029227775.1). Lineage (NCBI taxonomy): Eukaryota > Metazoa > Arthropoda > Insecta > Lepidoptera > Nymphalidae > Morpho > Morpho helenor. Next base: position 7,347,109 of record JARGCU010000020.1, read on the forward strand.
CATATGAAATGGGATGCCAAGTAGCGTTTGCTATTCTATATTTTATCAACATAATCAGTATGTGAAAAACACTATTTTATACACATCTTTCTTTTGTTAAAATAAAAAAATAATAAATTTTTCAAAAAAGGAGCGTCCCGGGAAGTTGTGAGGATTGAAGATTTTAAAGAGTGTGATGGTACTACCCACGTCGTTAAAAGCAGATTTGAAGGTAATACTTTTCCTCGAAATCTCAAGAGATATGCAGATATTCTAACATCTCTAGAGATATTATGGTAATGTTCTAAATAAATAAATCCGTCCGTCCGTAAATAAAAAAGTACCTACCACAGTAAAAAAGAACGTGATAAATTCTTAATATTCATTCATCATCATCATCCGCCCTTATTTCAATCTAAGTGGGGTCATCAGATGTTGTTAGATGATTTGGTCATTCTTTTACGAACGCCTGCGTGATGTCCACTTACTTTAGTCGTCTTTTACGACACCTCGGCAAAAAATAAAGGTGGTCTATTCTCTCAGCCGGATATAACACGGCGGGTCAACTTACCTTAGTCGCCTTAAGACGGCTAGGTTAGAAATGAGGGTGGTCTCTCTCCTTAATTGGGAAGAAGGGTTGGAGCTTAGACCCACAACGCTGCTCCAAAGCGGATTGGTAGGGTACACATATAGGAATTCTCGAGATATGCAGGTTTTCCTTACGATGTTTTCCTTCACCGAAAAGTGTGTTATATAATATCAACTAGCGGCCTGCCCCTGCTTCGCACGGGTATAAAATATATATCCCATGTCAGTCAGTGCAAAAAAAATGATTAAAATCGATCCAGTTGTTTTGATTTATTTATTACTGCCCGTGGCCGTAGCGTTAAATTTGGTGAAAAACAATTTCCTTTCCCTATACCAAGAAGATTTCCTGCTATCTTTGGAATATCTAAATTCATATAGTACATTATTACTTATTTACTTTTATATTTTACCTTTGTATTTTTACAATTAATTACAAAATGTCTTTAAACAAACTCTTGAAAGAGCGACATCGCTGCTAAAGTCGAAGTGTTATAGGGCGAAGCGCGGCCTCCTCACGGCATTTTAAATCTGTAATATCTCCGAAAATGTTCACTTAAATTACATGCTGTAAACGGCTATATTGATCTATATTAAATCAACAATTTATTTAAGGTACTCAATTGGATAAGGATTAATGCTGTATTGTATAAGAATCGCTTCAAAAATAAGGCATTATTTTTCGTAAAAAGTGAACGACAAAAAATGCTTTAGTGGGTTATCCATAAAAATGAGACATATACCATCGCGGACTTTTCTGTAGACCTTTTCAAGATGTACCAATACTTAGTACATTATTTTGATAAATCTCGTAGGGTTTACAGTTTAATTATTTACAGAAACCTCAAAAATTACAGTATTTCTCTACTCCGTATTGAATGTTATTATACGTACAAACCTTCCTCCGGAATCACTCTATCTATTAAAAAAAAGCGCATCAAAATCTGTTGCATAATTTTAAAGTTTTATGCATACATAGGGAAATATGGACTTTGTTTTATAATATGTAGTGATTGTTATTTTCCTCGCTAGAGAGCTCCGATCATAAATGCGTCCGATCGCTGCTAAATTCAAATGGTTAAAGGGCGAACCACGTTTTTTTTTCGAATTTGACTAATGCTGTTAGCCCTACTGGCTTTGACAGCGTCACCGATAAGACGGGCGAGCGCGGAAGCATCGCCGAGAGGCGAACCGCGACCTCCGACGCGCTATTTATAGGCTCGCGGCGCGGCCCCTGCATTTTAAATCTGTAATATCTTCGAAACTGTTTATTTAAATGACATGCTGTAAAGGGTCATATTGATCATTATTAAATAAACAATATATTTAAGGTTCTTAATTGGATAAGGATTAATGCTGTATTGTATAAAAATTGCTTTGAACATAAGGCATCATTTTTCGTAAAAAGTAAATGACAAAAACTGCTATTGTGGGTTATCCATAAGAGATATACATATACTATCGCGGACTTTTCTGTAGACCTTTTCATGGTGTACAAATACTTAGTACATCATTTTGATAAATCTCGTAGGGTTTAGCCTGCGTTTGCAATGCAAGCGGAAAAAAATGTAATTATTTACGACATCACATTAGAAACCTCAAAAATTACAGTATTTCTCTAATCCATATTGAATGTTATTAGACATGTAAACCTTCCTCTAAAATCACTCTATCTATTAAAAAAAAACCGCATCAAAATCTGTTGCATAGTTTTAAAGATTGAAGCATACATAGGGATATAGGGACAGACAGAGAATGCGACTTTGTTTAATACTATGTAGTGATATTATTTATTTTTACAATTGATTAGACAAAGTCTTTACATACAACATTCATAGCTTTCTTATCATTAGACAATATAAACTTGAAAGAAGGACAAATAGTTGCGCCTCCGGTTGCTGCTAAATTCGAAGTGCTTATAGGTCTAAGCGCGGCCTCCTCGCGGGATTTTAAATCTGCAATATCTCCGAAAATGTTCACTTAAATTACATGCTGTAAACGGCAATATTGATCTATATTAAATCAACAATTTATTTAAGGTACTCAATTGGATAAGGATTAATGCTGTATTGTATAAAAATTGCTTTGAACATAAGGCATCATTTTTCGTAAAAAGTAAATAAAAAAAACTGCTATTGTGGGTTATCCATAAGAGATAGATATATACCATCGCGGACTTTTCCGTAGACGTTTTTAAGATGTACAAATACTTAGTACATCATTTTGATAAATCTCGTAGGGTTTAGCCTGCGTTTGCACTGTAAGCGGAAAAAAATGTAATTATTTACAGAAATTTCAATAATTACATTATTTCTCTACTTCGTATTGAATGTTATTATACGTACAAACCTTCCTCTGGAATCACTCTATCTATGAAAAAAAACCGCATCAAAATCGGTTGCGTAGTTTTAAAGTTTTATGCGTACAGACGGAAATATGGACTTTGTTTTATAATATGTAGTGATTAGGCACCTAAGTTTAGATTAAAAACTTATTGGCGCCTAGGGTTTGACCTCAAGACCCCTTTCAAGAGAAGCACACGGTCTCGCTAGTTTGGTCGTATCATAGCTTTAATAGGTAAATAAATCATAAGATATTTAAATTAAATTACAGTCACTTCCATTCAGCCTGGGAAACAGCAGTAGGTCATGGGTTCGTGACTGATCTAGTGATCTGATCACCTTTGATTGTCATAATACCAATTCTTCAGCCACGATACTCGTATATTATGATCTTCAAGGACGTCTGTATCATTTGAAAAATATTTTTTAGTTAAAAAAACGGTAAATAAGCAGTAACATAAGGGTCCGTTTTAATCCGTTAATATATAAAGCTGAAGTGTTTGTTTGAACGCGCTAAACTCAGGAACTACTGGACCGATTTGAAAAATTCTTTTGAGTGTCAGATAGTCTATTAATCGAGGAAGGCTATATAGTTTACATAACATTACGTTAAGATGAAAAGCCTCTTCTATTAGCAGCAGCAATAAAAAATATTACGAAAACGGCAAAATTTAAAGCTTTCCTTGCGTGCGTCAAGTGAACGATAAAGTTATTGAAAAACCATATATTACAAAATTGTTCCCCCTTTACAAATTCTAAATAAAAGTCCGCCACAGTATATGTCTAACTTTTCAGGTTAACCCACTTTAACCGTTTTTGTCATATACATGTTTATTTATTGATAAAGTATAAGAATGGTCAAAGTAACTTACAGGCCCTATATATATCTCGCAACTGGCCTATGACAGCTTTAAAGCTTTAGATAGAATAAGAACCTTAACTGGGATAATCTTAGCAATAGGTCACGGCTTTAAACATCAACTAGGTACAAATGAAATTACTAATACTAAGTGTGCTTAAAGGGGACTTAAAAAATATACCTGTATTCTTTTCAGCCTGATTAAACCCTAGTAGTTTTTACTCAACAGATACTTTATTGCTGTTCTAGCTACAGTTAACATTCAAGAATATTAAGATATGCATTTATAAAATCTTTACTAGGCATTTCTTTCAATAGTCGTATACAAAGTAGTATCTGCAAATTTTAATTGCATTTTTGAATTTAAACTATCGTGAGTGGAATTCATAATTAATGTATAGAAACCGGCTATACTCACGTGTTATTTTATCGGATGAGCCCGACTAGTTTCAAGCCCATACGGGGCTGGAACTCTAGTCGGGAACTAGTTCCCGCCGCGATAACGCCGCGTAAAGAGCTCATGAATAAGAGCCCCGTATGGGCTTGAAACTAGTCGGGCTCATCCGATAAAATAACACGTGAGTATAGCCGGTTTCTATACTTTAATTGCATTCTACCATTTTTTAAACATTAGTGCGTATAATTATAGGAACTATTGTTGCACTAATTATATATTTGATTTTTCTATATATTGAAAGGCATTAATATTGTAGCTTTAGAAATCCGGGCTACAAATAACTTCTCCTGGGAAGTATAACGAAAAATATCTATATTTTTCGTATTCGTGTAAGCATTTTATACGAATATTTTCCAATAATGTATTCAATTAATTTATTTTCATATGACATTGAAAATACCCCGCAACTTGACAGATTTTGTTTATATGAAAGAAAAACAAGGCGTGATATAAAATAATGATATACTTCGTTCGACTGACTGACTTATTTTTATAATAAAATAACATTCATTAGACCTTGGTAATAAGACTAATGAACAATTGCTTTCAATTCCGCCATTCACACAACGGACCTCAGATCGGATGTCAGGGGTTGAGATAAAAAAAAAACAACTATTCATGATAGAGATTGTTCATGACAAGTGATTGATCAACTCATTAGGTAGGTATTTCATTTTTAGTAAGCATAGAATGACAATATTTTACTATGATTATAATAATATTATAAATAGCTTATCTTAAGTCTGAGGACTGTCCTAAGACATTTAATTATTCGAAAATAATCTAAAGAGAGTAGCAAAATAAATAAATATATGGGACAATTACACGGTCGTCCATCCCCAAGGCAAGTAATTAATAACTTCGGTAAATGTATTCTCTCTTGTATGTATGTAGACTCGAGGAACTATCAATTTTTTTTTAGAAAATGTTGGCCCTCGGCGGTATCGAATCCGAGACCTGCGCTGCTAGAGGCGGGATTACTACCACCTGCGCCAACAGACCAGTGGGCAATAAGCAATGGAGCAAAGTGACGTTTGTATAAAGATATTTGATAGCCCGTGAAATAGGCTTCATTATAGCGGCACTAAAGTCACAACAGCCGCCACAAACTTCTATATCAATAAATCGTCAATAAATTTTAAATCTTTTTGAATGGAGTATTTACCTTGAAGTTGAATTCGTCCAGAAACGTATAAATAAAAAAAACTCATCCCACGATAAAATGTATTTCTTTAAATTCTATTCTCCAATGCTTCAAAATTAAGCGGAAATATATCCTGTGAATGTCGATTCCTTGTGCACATTGAAATACCATTCGACTTAATTTCATATAAAAGTAGGATATTGCGTGTACATGTGGATATCGCAAGACAAGAATAAATGATAAAAACGTGTTACGTTACTAAAACTACATTTATGTTTTTGTTCATTACATTTTAATGTGGAAAATAATTATTGTACTCCAAGGTCTTAAAATTACAATCTGTTCAAAATTATCTTTTACAATTTCCGTTCTGGGAAAAAAAACTCCTTCGGTCCTTTGGATTAAGGAACTGAAGCTTACATCTAGCTATCTCCAATAGGAGTTGACAGGTATATAATATATCTGTCAATTTCCTGTTTGAAATCCCGACTAGGTAGTTAGGTATCACTTGCTCTAACCGTTCAGTCATCATTCAGATTTCATGTTAACACAATAAAGTCTGTTGTTCAGATACGTTTTTCCGGTTGATGCTTTGTACGTAGACACGCTCATCTGTTTTGTATAAAGCACTACTGAAGTATGTAAACATATACATCGCCACTTAAGCATGACGCCGACGCCGAAAACGTTTCTTTGTTTCTCAACATCTAAAGTGATTTAAGTATAACTTCTGCATATATTCTTATAGACTTTAATGCAATAAAAGATATATCCTTTACGTTCTAACCCAAATTTTAATCTGAATCACGTCTACTACTATGCAAGTATAACATATGAACAGTTATATTTTGCGATAACTATATACCATATTACAAGTATATAAGTAACAGCTATATAATTATCATTAATCGAGATCCGTTCAAGAACTATAAGCACGTGAATATTGACTTTTGGATACGATATGCCTTGAACACGGATCTTAGGAAGCCAGTATTCAAGGTTTTGTTTTTGAACTAACGGAACTAACTAATGGCTTGCCACTAATAATTAAACGTTACGTTTTATCATAATCTTAACTTCACTTGATCAAAGATTTTTTTTCAATTCGCATATAATTTTCTTTTTGATTTATTATTTTGCAATATTTTTAGTCATATTGCGGAGTATGCAAATATCCCAGAAATTGTTACATCTTTCTTTATTTAATATTTAAATGAGTTATTCTTGTATTAAATATATCTTTTACGAATTTTGGAAACGGCTTCACGGTACTTACTTTTTAAGAGAGTTATAGTTTTTAATATAATTATGTCAAGTCGATAACGTTATAATAAGATGACAAATTTACTAAAATGCTAGGAATTTATCCAAAGAAGGCTGTCAGAGAAAACAATGGTACTACTAACTGTTAATTATTTATGCTTTTATACAACATACATTTTGTGTCCAAACTTAGCCGACTATAATTAGTTCAATTCCAGTATTATGTATTATAATATTTTAATAAAAATTTAAACCTCGAACCGTTTCAAACGCAGTGTATATTGCATGAGATACTCGGTGCATCGGACCTACGATTGGTCACGGCTTCGCACTCACGCAATTTAGAAATGTGCCTACTTACGTATGTAGGTAAGTAAAGATCTCCTTTAAGATTTTAAAGTGAATTTCCTATCTTTTACCAATTTTTTTTCAAAAAGGTTACTAGCAATTGGGTTAGAATTACTAGTAAATTTGTTAATCCCTCCAACTAAGCCATATGCTTGTGGAGGGGTTAACAAGTGGATGGCTGTGGTGCTAGGTTCACTTCGGTAGTATAATGGCCGGGATTTGAACCCACTACCTCTTGATAGCCAGTCCGTAACCCTAACCATTCCGTTACTGCCGCTTATTTTCTAATTTTGTACCAACGATTTTCATGAAATTCAGTAAGTGAGGGGTTTCAAGGGCGAAAAATCAATCTAGCTAAATTTTATTTTATAAAATAAATCATTTTATACCTGTTTTGAAAGATCGAAAAAAGGCTAAATTATAAATAGGTATATAATAATATGCAAAGGTTAATTTTGGCGACATTTGAAAAGTTGTTGTAGCCCAGATATCACCAGCCCTTTCATTTTTTTTGTTACATTTTATTATATATTTAAAAAGAATACCGAGCAAGGGTTGGTCACCTAGGTAAGAGATAGTAACAAGCTATAACGTTTTGTAAAAAACATCTTTCCTCATTAGAGACGTCCTGGCAACAAGAATCAAAAAGACCTCGGATAGTTCTTCAACTTGCAATCGCTAAATATTTGTGAGAGCCCAAAAGTAAAAGGAGTAGCCCCAAAGTCTGATGACATTACAGATAACAGATGTTATTCATTTTTCTATTTATAAGAGTATCCCCTGAATTTCTTTGCTGCGTCTCGGTAGGAGCAAACGTCCGAATCAGTGGTAGCTTCTTTAATCAAATTTAAAAATAAAAATTTAAAAGTACTTGAAACAGTCTAATTTTTTCAAGTAGAATAAACTAGCTATTCTCACCTAGTTTATTCAAGTTTAATAAACTAGCTACTGTTTAGAAATGAGAATGTTTTTTTTCAATATACTTTATTTTGTATATAAATATAATGCAGATTTTTACATAATATGAAAAAAACAAGTCAATGTAGCAGTGGTTTGATTGCAAGTCCTTGTTGAGCATAGACAGTTTATTCCTTTCATTAAGACTAATTGCAGCTCTCCGGTGAACGCGTATCCTGCTTCAATAAGTTTTTCTAACTACAAAAAATTAACCTAACAGTACAGTTTATATACAAAAAAAAAACTACCTCATTTTAGATGATAAATTCTTGACATAGTACACTATATTCGACCCTAGTATAAAATTAAAAATCCCACAAATACTTGATTTTTTTCATAGAATGTAATCGATTTTATATGAATAACGTATAAATAACGTAAAATTATATTTCTATTATATTTTATATATCGCATAAACATAATTAAACATCACGCAGAAGTGTTACCAATTTATACCACCCATAGATACAAATACTCGTAAGTATTTTTTTATAAATATATAAATTAAAATTAGCAAACACTACCTATGTGTATTTCTTCTTCTTTCGGTATAGATATATCCTTTAATGTATGAATACATTATACCAGTCATTTAACCCGTTGCTTACGAGGTATTGTGTCCAAGATTCGCCAAAATGTGTTAGAAAGTCAGTTATTACGGTGAAAGTGACACAACCATGGCATGGAGTGACGCTAAATGTCTTTACGTAACACATCGTATTTACTGATTAGGTGACACTTATCTGTTAATAATAAAACGGTCATAAGATTTGTCTTACTGGATGACTCTATGGATCAGAATGTTGGGTTGGAATGATTGGGTTAAGATGGATGTATAGTGTGTTCTGTGGTTGTGCCGACCCCACTTTGATTGGGATAAGGACAGGAGAATAATGTGAAACTTATCTATTCATAACCTTATAGCATAGAATCTATACTCGAGCGCATTTATCTACACCTCCAACTGCATACTTATGAACTTGTATGATAACTATATAAAGTGTCAACATAAATCACTCGTAATTCTATCCTTGCCAACTAGAACAAATACACTGTACTAGAATGTAATGTTGTATCCCAAAGTAGTAGAACGCACCGGAAACGCAATGTTTTATGTTTTAATATTTGTGTACCTAATCAGGTGAACACGATTTAAACCGGATGTAGTGAGCTGCTTGATTAAATCAGCACAAGGCCTGATGACAAAAAATCACTAAACGTAATCTATGTGCAGCATTAGACATCGATCAGTTAAGCTTTGGAAGATAGAAGAAGAAAAATAACTTTATAACACAAATAAAAATACAAAGAATGAACATAAAGATATATATAAGACTACAGATATCTCTTTAATTTTTGGAGAATTTATAAATAAGCACTAACATTCGTACCAGTGACGGTTGCCAATTAAGTTTTACCAAACAGATATTGTCTTGTATATTGATGACGTTGCTTCAGTGAATGCATCAAGTTTCTCACAGAGCAATAATGTATTCATTTCATCAGAGAATAATGTAATTTGCATATTTAAAGGTATCGAATTTTGAAGCAATCGAAATGTCGAAAACAAAATGTTCACCAGGCATATCCTATCCTATCCTAGTAATATTATAAATACAAAAGTTTGAGTGTATGGACTTCCATACACACAAACTTTTGAAATTTTTGTTACTCTTTCACGGAAACAACTATTGGAAGGATTTGGATGAAACTTTACAATAATTTCGTATAATAAAGGAGAATAGAATAGAATTTTCCGGTTATACATTGGAATAACATTAGGCTACAATTTGTAATGATGTTATGTAATTTTGGTCGTAATATAACGATACATGTCAATTAGGTAAGTCGTAAAATAATCTGTGCTTTTTTGCTGGCAGATCAAATTTCACGCGAGCGAAGTCGCGGGCAAAAGCTACTAAATTAATTAATAAATATAACAGAACACAAAATTGTTTCGAGAACCAAAGTTTTAGTTGAGTTTGACGTTTAAGCGTCAAGGTGATATAGAAAATTTAATAAATATTTAAAATATATAATATCTAATAGCCAATTACCCCTAAAGGAAGTAATGTAGTTGTAAGTGGTTACCATACCGCCGCTGGTAAACATTTCTGTTTTTTGGACGATCGTAGCCCACTACGCTCTTATTCCGATTATTATACACATATCCAAGGAACTGTGGCACATGCAGGTTTCATCATGATATTTTTCTTCGATGTGAAGAGTATGATAGATCGTAAATATTAATCAGCAACCGAGATACCTGTTTTGTATAATAACCTATTATGTTTTGACATCAGATACCAGCCCCCGGTGAACCTGCGACTTTTCACGGTTCTTATGGTAAGATTCACGGTTCTTGCATTCTCTGACCGACTACATCACGTCATTTTTCCTATTTAATTCTTCTTTTGCTATTTCATTAACTGCGTCCTCTAATTTTAAAATATGTCTTTTAATTTTACCTAAAATATCTATTTACCACTTTTATAAGTATAAATTTACACAAGAATTTTTAACATATTATTTCTACTGTAAGAGTTCTGTTTTTAGTCTTCATTATACCATTCATATTTATGGGCATAATGTTAAATTGTGTCTCACATGATCACAAAAAAGTCATGTTTCCATATATAAAGCACTTAATAGTAAGCATTCAATTTTGAACCAAATTAAAGACCTTGGAATTATCTATGGTCTAGCTTATAGCATCTGTTGCGAGATTAGTATTCATGTTGCTTGCGAAGTCGACTACCTCATAGCCTTTCTCTATAATTTACATTTGTTTATAGCGAAATGGTCTACGTTTCTATTCCAGAATCCCGTCTTCTACTCCTTATGCATACAAAATTTGATTGCATCCGTAATCTTATCTCAATTTCAATGGTAATTGTAGCTTATATCGAATTTATGCGTTGTGTGTCGCTCTATTGAAACAAATACATACTAAATAGCTGCAGAGTAACATCACTGTATATGTAATTAACGGTTTGATTTAATAATAACTATAAAGAAAACATCACAATCTTAAAGTATCCCCGAGATAGCATTTTCGTATCACAACGTAATTTTCTATTCCCCACATTATATTGTTGAGTATGGCATAGATTTGGCACAAGTTAAAAAAATTGCAGTTTTATATTTGATCTAAATTTACCCGCAACTTCATTCGCGTGGACTGTTGTAGCGAGATGGGTTGATAATAGATGGCGCTTTTCAATGCCATCCTATTCCTGTATAATTAAAAGGATTTCTATATAAATTACCTTGATGTATAAGGAATAATTGCGCCAAATTTCATAGATTTTGGTTCAGCGGATACGGAGTGAAAAAGTAACAAACATACATCCATGGTCACAAACTTACGCAATTAAAATATTAGTAGGATAGTCGCAATGCATTATCTTATTTCAATCACCGGTTAGATTTTGAACTTGTTGGAGACAGTTATTTGGTGTCAGGCTTCAGTCGCGGCTTATTACCGTATCGGCAAAGCCACAATGCCTAATGACTAAGCGGTTATATAGGTACTTAAATATGGTTTCTAAACTACAATCTATTATTAAAAGTCCACTATTAACTTGTTTTGAAATAAATTTGGAAGTAAACCATCATTTCAGTGTTTATCTGCTACATAATGATCCAATAGTATGGTAATGGCTTGCAACATTTTTTAATTAATAGTGAACCTCTCTAATTATAGCATAGGCTGCTATTTCTTCACTGTTCCATCAATTGTCCCGTTAAAATTGCGAAACCCTATTCTGTAAAACCGCTAACGTATCTCTGAATATATCTCCGAATAGTTAAAAACAAAGGAATGCTATAGGCATATATACTAGAAGTAGGTTGAAACAGATATTTTCTTAATAACAAATCATGATCGCAATTTAAAAGAGCACGATGCGTGGAGATTATAGAGCAAAATGCGTAACGCTTCACGCCCAGCGTATATTAATTAGATTTAGATAAGCTGTCAAACCAATAATTACGTAGAATTCAAATATCATGCCATATGACATCATGTTTTACCACATTAAATCTAAGTTCAGTTTAGATAAGGTATAGGTATTGTTTTGATTTACTATCCCTTAAATCTGCTTGCTGATAATACTGTATTGTTCTACATTAATGCTATCGTAAACCTTATCACTTTTATTTTGAAGTAAAAGATCACCCATTTAATTTATGATTTTTAATAATTCTAACGTATATTAAATATTTATAGAAAAAAAGAAGATATGCAATATAGGCGTGAATTCAATAGATAGATACTCCAAGTGACCGGAGTCAAGCAGCGGATGTGGTTTTTAGTAGATTAGACCATCCTCATGTCAGGTGTCATAAAAGCCGACTAAGGTAAGTTGACCCACCGTGTGGTATCCGGTTGAGTAAAATAGACCACCCCCTTTCTTATCAAGGTGTCGTAAAATACGACTAAGGCAAGTCAGGCAGGCGGTAGGTCGAAAAATACCTACGAAGCCAAATCATGTGACCACATATTTATAACATGCTGTATCGACCCCACATAGAGCGGGATAAAAGCAGAAGAATGGTGATGATGAAATTACTCGTTTCAAAAGATTTCTTTTTTTAGGATGTACTCGTATAGGTAAAACTGACTGATTAAATTCGAATTTAGTTGGTCGAAAACCCATAAGTCGGTTTAGTCAAATGCACTTTCCACTTTTTTTATGTGCCGTTGTAATTCATGTTGAATGTTATTCAAATTCAAAATATTCTTTATTCAATAGGACTGTTAACAGTACTTTTGAATGGTCAAATTTTATAAAGAAGCTACCACTGATTCGGAAGTGTGCTCCTACCGAGAATAACCAACAAGAAACACGGCGGATAATTTTATCAACAAAAAAATAATTACAATTTGATGGTTACAAGTTAATCGTTGTTATGTAGATAGGAATGTATAAGGGCGTCAGGAGAGCGGGGAATTGGCGACTGTCATCGCGTACTCGCCGGCCGTTGTCGCAACAAGCAACTGGGTCAGCGACTGTCACCACGGCTGTCCCCTGCCGCATACTATGTTTATCTGATCCACGTTTTTATTTAAGCAATCAATGCTTATTAGTATTCAGGAAAGTAGTGAGAGTAAGTCAAATAATAAATTTCCGTTATTTTATTCCTTACCTACTTCTATATTAAAAAAATATATTTTTAGACCATTTCATAGAAGTGAAGTAGAGTTAACAACTCTACAGTAATAAAATGTCATTGAAAAGCGTCATCTATTATCAACCTATCACGCGACATCTGTCTACGCAAACGAAGTTGCGGGAAAATTATATATTGAGGTCTCATGGTCATATCATACTATATAGATAAAAAGTCATTTCCGATAAGAGACGTCCTAACAATAGTAAAATGAACATAGCCAGTAAACGTTTCAGAACGAAAATAGCAACGAAGATATCGAACATAAGAACAAGAGTACCTATTATTTAAAAAAAATACGACTGCAGATGATGCGAGGAAAAGACAAAATAATTAAACGAAAAAAATATTTTTTGTACATTTGATTTCCATAGAGTTATTATACTAGAGTAGGGGAGCCATAGACTAAGTGTAAGTAAGTAAGACTATCACAAAAAATTATGAAAGGGAAGATGAAACTCGTATACTTATCTTTATCTACCTCGTCTCTGTCAAACATAAAAAAATTACACAGATAGATACAGTCAACATTTGCTTTCTCTTTATTATAATAGAGCACATTTCAGGTTGGTTTCCCTGCTCTAGTATAATAATTCTACGTTGATTTCACAACAAAGTGTTATAATTGTCAATTTATCTGTAATTAAATATAATATATTAGAATATTTTCCTGTCAAACTCTACTTTCTATATTACGTCTAATAGCATTCTACGGCAGCTCTAAAATAGTTCGATTTTTAACCTACCAATTTCATCGTATCTAAGATGTCTGGTAGGTATTAGTAATAAGTAGCTTTCTTTCAACGACGAAACGGAAACATGAATTAGTGATCGACTTTCACTTTCGCTCACAAATGTTTTAATTCCAAAGCTTTTATTTTATACAATTCCTATTATAGTTCGTATTTTAGCATTTAGAATTTCATCACTTCTTTCTATTCTTCTTATTTTAAACTTCTTCTTAATTTCAATATTTTTGTTTACACAGACTTCTGACCATATAAGCAGAATTAGTGCGCCTTGTGGAATCTTTTTCGTATATAAGACTACATATATATATCAAGCACCTAACGTTTCTATTAATTAGTTATCGCCGTTTCCACATCTCTCCGCTTAGCTTAAATGATGATATCTGATTGGTTTTGAAAACGCATCTCCTCTTATCTCCACTTTAGTGGAAACCGGGCCTTATACTAACATTTTTCGTTCATTTTATTTTATCCTAGTTATATTAAGAATTAGTTTTCACTTTTTATTTCGATGATACTTTTTAGCATAAAGCGTGTTTTTTTAGTTTTTTTACATATTTATTTTCCTATATATTTATTTTCCACTTTTAGTTGCTATTTTTTTTTAAAAAATCTGAACGTGAAAATAGTGCAGATTTTTTCAATATAAATATTAAAAAACGAAGGACAGAGTTATCAAATTATTGTATAGTCTTCCATTCTTGATAAATATACAAAGTTACAACGAAATCTGCCCATTCTAAGTCTGTCAACATTGAAAAGAGTCGGTTACTTACAAACAAACATTCTTATATATAAGTTAAAATAATGTAAAGCTTGTAATAATTGATACATCTAAGGATGATGTGACACTGACGACATTCACGTTATAAGTTTTGCAACAAACCTCGCCATGCAGACACCTTAACCTACTAAACTACATTTGTATCTTTACCCTAGCTGCCTACATATAATAATTTGTATTGATATAATTCTTACAATGTTAACTCAATTATATGCTCATGTCTTCACCACCTGTAATTGACGATACATTTATCTAAAAACCTGTTTTTATTAATAATGTGTTTATTTAATGTGAATGATGTATTTGTCGTTGATAATCTTCGAAAAATAAATAAATAAATAATCTTAACAGTTGTTAATCAAATCAATACCTTTTATTAACAACATCAAATTAAATTAGAATTCTAAAATTATATTTCGAATATATTTTTTATAATATTTACATAGAGCAACGGCGCTCTATTTAGATCCTTTAACGAGATCGAGTAATCTTTGATTTAACTTAGTACTTTTTAATTTTTTTTGAAGTTAGTAAGAGTTTTATTAATTCACTTGATCGCATTAGCGTAGCGTCAATTTATATGGTGCTAGAACAACGGTCACTAGATGTCGCTGTTGCAGCGACATACAAATAGGTTATACGCTAACGCGATCGGGTAGGTTAAAAAAGCTGGCACTGAGTACACAGAACAATTTACATAAAGTTTTTCTGGTTGCTATTTATGTCTATTAAAATATTTTGTGTAAATTCAGTTTACTTAATATACTTATATATTATAATAGAATGTGTATCTATGTCATAATTCGTTCAACGAAGTAGACTGGCCTTGATTTTTTTAGATTTAACTGAATTCTTAATTATGTAATGTATCTATTAATAAAAACACAACAAAAGATTACAGTTATGTTGCGCAAATATATTTAATAATGCATATTCTATATTAAGGCATATAAATGTTTCAAATATTTTAATGACTGTGAAGATAATATTGTGTTCTAGGAAACATTACAGCTGACATTGCAATGCATACCTTAGTAATTGTGGGAACGAAAACGAAGGTGCCGTATACTACAAAAGGTTTTGTTTTCGATGGTTATCACGTATAAACAAGGTATAATTATTAACAAACAACGATTTATACTTGTTTTAAATCATCGTCCTCCTGCCTTTATCCCACTTAAAATGAAGTCCGCACAACATGTTATAATCAGGTTGTAACATGATTTGGCTAGGTATTTTCCGACCGGCTGCATACCTGACGTCTTCTTACCATAGTCGCTTTTTACGACACCTCGATAACGACGGTGGTCCTATTGTACTCAGCCGGATACTACACGGCTGGTCAACTTACCTTAGTCGCCTTTTACGACAACTCGGTAAGAAATGAGGGTGGTCTTTTCTTTTCTACCGGATACCACACGGCGGTAAAACTTAGAAACTAGATTTTTTAAATACTTGTTTTAATAAATATATATAAAAACAGATTACTTTCTCTTGAAATTAGTTCTTTAAACGCGCTTATATTTAAATACGATTTCGAAATGTTATGTAACGCAATAATTATTTAATTTACTTCGACAAGCCAAAATACTTGAGGGCGATAAATAAATCACGTAATACTGAATAGTCAAATCGATCTATCAATTAATTTCAGTCTATAAGAATAATAAGAAGTATGTAAAAAATATTGTTCTATATAAATAAAAATAATTACCCTAAATTTAGATATTTACAGCCCTATATCATGAAAGTAGTTGTTTCAATATACACTAAGTTATACAATTTTTTAGAAAAATTTACTTATAATCATCTTTGTATTATCAACTATTTCACAAACTTTTAAGATTCCTTTGAAAAATGACTCATATTTCTTTCGGTTTGCAGAGATAGTAAACTATACTGGACTTTCATGTTAAACTGGTCAAACAAGTAAGCCGTAACAGCTGTTTCTTAACGGTTAGATGTAGATAATTATTTAACTTCTTTTAACTGTGTACATACTACTATTACATATCCATATGTAAAGGTTATTAAAAATATACATACTACTAGACCATGTTTTAGTACTTTGGCATATATTGCAACATAAGTGCTGTTAAGACACTTGTCTTATATGTCGAAATACACTTGTATTTCGGCATTAGTACAGCTGTAATAACCATTAAATAAATAAATAAATATATGGGACACTTACACACACGGTTGTCCGTCCCCAAAGTAAGTAACTTAATACTCGTGTTATGGTAGACAGACAACTGGTGAATATATACTTAGTGTATAATTTTAAATCCATACTTAAATACAAATAAACACCCAGACTCGAAGACCAACCAATTGGTGTATAGAAAATGTTGACCCTAATCGGTTGACCTAAAAGTTGGCGGTAATCGAACCCGCGACCCGCGGAGATGAAGGCAGGGTCACTACCCACTACGCCAACGGGCCAGTCGCCAGTAATTAAGCCAGTAGACTTTATTTTATTTATACATATCACTTTGATTTTTTAAATTGCTAATCTACAACATTATCGTAACATAACAATTCAAATAATTTATAACTCACATATCAAAATCAGTGCATCCGGTACCGGTAACCGACTCTTCTAAAAATGCAATAAAGTTAAATATTATGAATGGCACACTTCGTATTAAAGTGACCGAATTAAAAATAAGGCTAAATTCAGTTAGGTACATTCTAAATTCAATCTAATATGCTCCATCACGCTACAAACTATTAAAAAAGAGCTAGTTTTTCTTACTTTTCCTAGTTATGTGTCTCTTTAACACACGAGTTTTGTAGGCACTACGCAAAGCTTTATTGCAATTCGCCACAAAACATTTTTTTTTAATTTGCAATGTTTTTTAAGCGTGCAAAATGTACACACGTACATACAAAAAATATTAGGGGCCATCGTGTAAAAATAAAATAAATCACATAATATTATACTTGTATGTTATAAAATAGTCGAGGTCACACCATATTAAGCACATTTCATCTTGTTAGCTGCATATAAATAAGAGCGTAATCGTAAAAACTTGGTTTACGGCTGTTACTGCTTTTAAAATAGTTATTCCACTATAGGATAGTGTTGTGTATATTAATATTGTAAAGATAATAAATACAGTAATGTGAAAAAACAAACATTAAGAATATAGATACGAAATGATAACAAAGAATAGAATTCAGAGTTGGTTATATAATGGTTATATTGAAATGACCCTCTAAACAAATCCAAGGTCTCGTACACGTAACTTAACTACTAATAGTATGAACTTTACGATTTGATCAATAAAAGATATGAGATAAATAAAAAATGGTCACAGGAAAAGTAGAGGTCCGAAACGATGGTCAGACTAAATAATCCGACCAACTGGGTAAACCCGTCAATATTGCATTACACCGAGCTGCCGATCGTAACACTGGGAGACGAGCGATTGACAAAGGCTCACGATCCTCAACCTTGAGGGAGGGGAATCGGAAGAGAGAAATGGAAATTAAAGTAAAATGGCATTCTATCTCTCTCTATCTCTGCTGTTAGTCTCTATGTCTTCTATGTGTTCTATTCTCCCACTAACAGCAGTAGTGGGAGAAAAGATCAGCGTCTACGCTGTGCTTTCCAGTTTGGAGTATGTATACTGTTACACCTTTAGGAAAATTGGCATTATTATTAAGTATTGATTTTAAAAAGTCTCATATTTTAAGTAAACATTGAAAATATAGGATAAACAAATAAATTGCTAAATATTGTGTCATCAAAAGTATATCTTTACTTACTCCAAAGCTTTCGCTTTGAGTGTTCGTTTTGAGGTAGTCTTTCCCGCGTCTTATCATTTCATCATATTTGCAGTTTATAAAAAAATGATTTTTTATAATTTAGTATTGACAAATATGATACAATCGATGTTTCTTTAATTGTTTTTAATAAAGTACATATCGACTTATAATTTCTTCAATTAACATGTCACTTCACTTGACATACATATGAATGATAAATTATTTATAGAACCAAAGTTTAAATTAAAACCGGGCACTAGTTCATGTTCCAACGCAATTCCATATCTATAATTAAGTCAATTAAAATATTATATTT
This sequence comes from Morpho helenor, assembly GCA_029227775.1. Taxonomy (NCBI): domain Eukaryota; kingdom Metazoa; phylum Arthropoda; class Insecta; order Lepidoptera; family Nymphalidae; genus Morpho; species Morpho helenor. The sequence goes on from JARGCU010000020.1 coordinate 7,365,841, forward strand.
TTAAGTTAAATCAACTTTTATCGGATATTTTAGTATATAATTTAGTCGAAGGGCCTACGAAAACTTTTACTTTAAACATTAAGTTTTAGTTACGTGTTTTTTATACATAAAATAATAAAAATGGAACCTACTAATCGTATATACAATTTTCATATAAACCACTTTAAAAGTACTAATATGAATATAGTACAATAATATTTTACTATATTCAGCGATTAGACCAAATTTTTCATGCTAAAAGTAGAGTGTACAGAGTGGTACGTGATATTGAAAACCAATATTTAGAATTAAAACAGGAATTCTCAAGAGATATTCAGATTTTTCATGAAGGTTTACTTTTAATTTAAGGCGAATAATAAATGTAAAACATCAAGTAAGCACATAAGTTCTTATTGAAAGCTCACAAATAAGTGACCCAGGTTTACAGGGTCGACCCTGGTAAGGTTCAATCACTCTCTCAACACTCTGTTAACTGCCAGGGTTCTTTGTGTACTACCTAACAATTGGCAATTAAAAACAATACACTATTAATTTTTTGTTTAAGCCAGAATAAGATTACGTTAGAGAAAATTGTTTACTGAAACGTGGAAGTTATTACAAGTATGCAAATAGTGATTTGCTTAAAGCGTATTGTAATTATTATAAACGTCTGAAATAATAAGTTATTTAACTATTAGTCTTTTTCCATACATCCAGGTATTATACTATATTCTGCTAAGTAAATATACAACTGCCGCATGATAAGAATCGGTTGTCAGGAAATAACTCTTATTTACGTGTATGTATTAACAACCCGCTATTAAACGAAGGGCTACGTTAATACCTTTCATAAGAAACCACTAACCTTAATGGTTTGGTTAAAATTTGTAGATGAATGAATGAAAATAATATAGAGTCGCATAGTTATTAATTTTCGCAATTTTATTTGGTGTTTTTGTATTACATAGAAAAGTTTTTGACAAGAGTTAAAAACACAACCTTATATTGTTATACTTAGATCTTTATAATGATATTCAATATAGTTAAATAAAATTTAATGTTAGAATATGGAGTTGCAAAGTTATGGAAGTTTCCCTTTAAAACACGTACGACCTTTGTAATAATGTAGTTAAACCGAATTTCCTGATTGTAATGTAACTAGTTAAGCCTTTAATTTCACTCGGTGTAAAACAGGCTCCTTGGGGTCGACAGGGTCATCGAGATGCGCCAGACGTTTGGTGAAAGTGCGATACAAAAGCTATATAATTATTTACATTTCTAAGAAATAGCATTTGTCCTTAGTTGCTTAAGTTAGTAAGTTATTTTTACTAAGTTTATGCATATTAAGTCATTCAGAACTGGCTAACTGAATTATAAAGCGAACTATTTTAGATAAATATTTTTATGAAACTATTATTACATTATTATATTATTTAGATTATGAGCGCTTAACTACAAAAATAATAAAATAAAAATTTGACCTTTCTATTAAAATAATACTTGTAAATGTAGCTCAAAGTTTAATTAAATCTAGATGTGATGATTCTTGTTTTGAAGTGCTAAATTTAAATTTCCTTTTAGGCATAAGATTCCGGCAAGACATGGATATATTCCGGCAAGCAATGGACATGTTCCGAGATATTGATAAAAACGGGGCCATTTTGTGCGATAATTGTAGATCGAGGATACAAATATGGGCTCATAATTATATCGTATCTACCCCTGACCGGTTCTCAGTAACGCGCCTTAACAGATCCGTTGTAGCATGAATCATTCTACAAATAATTATTGCTCCGATAATTGCCAAAAATAAATCTCAATATTATATATGCCAATATAATTCCGCTTCTCTGTTATATTTGAACGCCCAAACTGATATAATTTTACAGGTCACTCAAGATAATTATTCTGAATTATCAAAGTTGTAGGTATAAATTATAAACTGTAAAACAGACTTCATTTTGTTCATATACAAAAGATATTGGATGTTACCATTTAATAAATCTTAAGCTAAAGCAATTAGTATTTAAAAAAATGCTTAATAATAAGCATTTTTTTATAGATTTTATAGATATATTTATTAGATATAGTTTCCACTTCATAATTTTTTCACTTTTAACTTTGGACTGAATCAACTTGTGACAGTCGCACAAAAAACTTAACATGAGAGCTAAAATAGATAATTACTCGCACTTGCTGCGGCCCGTGGCGAATATGTAGTAAAATGCATAATAAGAATGAGGAGGATAGAGTCACAAATTCAAACTATACAGTGGAGCTCTATTGAAATATACTAATCAGTTTTGTTTTAAATTAACTGCAAACCATGATCGAAATATTTTAACAATCATCCAATGACGAACACAGACTTAGAAACCGTATACCTAAGTTATAATAAATTATAATTTGGATACGTTCTAAAATAATCGTAAAAATTCGATGACTACAAATACTTACTGTATTAGCCTTTGTAGCCTGAAGTGCTTAATATTATTAATTTGATTTATAAATTTTAGTTTGGAATTTTAAATACTACCCAATTAAAAAACTAGGATGCATGAAAATTACAATTAATACTTAGATTATATAGTCTTTCATTCGAAACCGCATACACAAAAATAACATCCGCCTGATTTTTATACTTACACAAAGCTCATATAATATATCAATATGTAACTTAAGAAACATCTCCATTAAGAAATAGTATGCCGTTCGTTTCGGATATCAATTGCAAAATAAAAATGGATTACGATAGCATATAATATGCTATCGTAATCCTTTTACTTACTAAATAACTATAAGGTATCTGCAATTTAAATTGTTATTTTTAATCTAACTGGTTTATAGATACTACTAGCTTTTACCCGGAACTTCGTTTGGGTGATCTGTTGTCACGTGATATGTTAATGGCGCCTTTCAATGTCATCCTATTCCTGTACAATTAAAAGGCTTTCCATATGTTACCCCGGTTTATAAGGAATAACCGTGCCAAATTTCATGGATATTGATTCAGAGGATTCGCCGTGAAAGAGTAACAAACATACATCTATACTCACTAAGTTTAGCATTTATAATATTAATAGAATATGATTTAATGAAATATAATATATCTAAAAACATCGGGCACATCTCATCATTGAGCGTAATCATAAAATAATTTTATTATTAAATAACTATTTGAAATCTTTTTCATCTTTTATTTGAGAATGTATTCGAATGATATAATAATAGTAGCTCTCCAGTAATTTTAATTCTAATAGGAGACAACATTTGTTAGTTCAAACAGTAAATACTCTTATATAGTAAAACACGTAACTCAATATATTCATGGCCGCTAATGATACATCTTCCTGGCTTCAAATTTATCAAAATTATTTGCCAATGGACCAAACCTGCTTAACATCAGTATTAACATAACTTTCGTAACATAATCAAAGGTAATAAATTATAAACATATAAATTAAGTAACGTAATTATTAGCCAGCCCCAACGTAATCTCTTCGGTAACTAATAATGTGAGGCCTAAGATTTAATTCGCACTGCAGTTATGGACATAGTATTATGAAATAATTCTATTACATTTGTGAATTATGCCAGTTAATAGTGTGTTAATAGTATAAACAAGTCAAGTTAAAAATGCTTTTAAAAAGCTTTTAACATAATTTCATGTCCCTACTGGTAACCGTTGAACAGTTTCCTCGTCTTGAGCCAATCCTGGTAGCTGCATCAGGTCATGCTTATCATAAACAAGCATTATCATTGAGGCTAGACCAATATATAAAATTTCAGCTCAAGCGGACCTCGCGTAGTGGGTCAAATTAACTTGCAAGATTCCACCTTCACGTACATATATTGCAAGTTGAATTAAAGCTTTTAAAAGTGGGTAAAAGAGCTCAAAATATTTCAAAGCTTATACGAGCTTAAAAAAACACAACTCTATATACACTACCTGCACTAAATTTTTTTAAAAAAATTTCAATCCGATTCTTTATATTATATGATAGCTATACAAAATAGCTATATATTACAATTATTTTCTTGTATTTTTTGGTTTTTAAACGATTCCCTAGTTTAAAAAAAAATCATTGTATTCTTATGTACTCCATTGAACAACATGTTTAAATTAAAAAAATAAACTCTTAAGGTAAACTTGATAAAACATGAAAGTTACGTACAAATAAGTTTTCAAGAAGAGTATTTATAATTAGATATAAATTTTTTTGGTATACACTTTCAAAAAGATATTTTTATTGAGGCCCCAAGATGTGTAAATTTGTATGAAGATAAATCGGAAGAGAAACTAAAGACAAAGTAGCGAAACCGTTACCAATAAATATAACTGTAGCAGGAAGTTCGCGTAGAGTTTTAGTTTTATATACGTCCTTTGAATCGGAGTAGATCGTTTGGGTAATAATTTACTTTGTTTCTTTTATAATTTTAATCGTAGACATTGGCATTGAGACTGTTCTAACCGAGTCACGCCTTTTTATTTTGCTGTAAGGTCACGGAGGGAAAAGTATACTTTAAGATTTAAAAAATAAAACAAAAACTGCTACATTGACGTCACGAGATTTTATCCAATAATCATAAATTGAAATAATTTCGATTTTTAGTTAGCCCCAAAATCTTGAAAGTTTATTTTACACAAAATTGTGATAAAAATTGATTTGTCTTATTACTATAAGTGAAATGTACACAAATGTTTACTTATTATTTAAAAAATAAGGTACATCAATCCCCAACCTTATACATAGTAAATAGATATACTATTTACTTCATCCGGTAAATTGTAAATAACGACATTGGAGTAAATAAACATAAAACCATCCTTACCACAAAATATTAGTATCCAAATTTCCATGGCACCAATTTATAACCAACATTCAATGCCTCTAAAGTGTGCAATAACTTAATTCAGTATTTGTATATTTACGCAAATATCGATTTTATAATCGCAACCGAAAGCCGTCGAACTCGCGTGCGGGTGGCGCGCTTCGCGTAAGAAATGACTTTAAATGTCTCAACTCTTTAACGCTACACGCAACGGCAGCCCTGCACGGATTTGCAGCCTTTACACTTTTCACGTGTACAAAACGTTGAGTCACTTATAACTTAACTTTATTATAAATGTTTTGTGTTCATTAATTAATAGTCTGAACGATTATAAAATAAATGACGTGTAGTGTACTTTATTATTAAATAAGTCGTTGTTTAGTATTCAATGCCAATTTTTTTATTAAATATTATATTAAAAAAAGATACTGTCACATTACTATTTCAGTTGAAAATTTATTTATTCACAGAGTATAATATAATTATATAACTCTTAGAATTAATTGAATTTTCTTTTTTTATTTATTGAGCTAATTATCTCAATTTATACAATTAGGCGTTACTATGCGGAGATCCATAATACAAAAGTCATTATAATATTTTTTTCTGTAATCGCGGATTATACTTATAATTATTACTTTTTATTTATCTTAGACGTTGATTAGTAATTTACTTTGACAGATTACTTTCCGCCACGTAAAATGATACACCTGAAATCTGTCCTGATATTAAATCAGCATTATAAGTGTTGATTGATATTTGATTTAATATAGGTACATTTCGAGTATATTGCAAACAAATAATTGTACATTTACAAAATACAACTCTGCCATTTCCATACATGTATACAATAAAAACTTTACGAGTACCTATTATATTTCGCTCCCACGATTAATTTAGTTTTAGAGGACAATACTAGACGCAGCCGTTAGTAAATAGTGAATTGGCATTGTTAGATGCTGCAAATAATACAAGTAATAATAAAAGTTTAAAACCTGTAATAGTTGGTATCTCTGATCGCATCGAGATATGGAAGAGCAAGGAGTTGCATGGTAGATTCTACAAGGCTTTAATAGGGCAAGACATAAACCAGATTGCCTCTGTATCCTGGCTACAATTCGGGGATCTCTTTGGGGAAACTGAAGGTTTTGTCTGTGCAATTATGGACGAAGTTATCAAGACGAAGAACTACCGGAAATACATTATGAAAGATGGCACTGTAGACGTATGTCGTGCGTGTCATCGTCCTGGGGAGTCCCTCAGACATATAATTTCCGGTTGTTCTCATCTTACTAACGGTGAATATTTGCACAGACATAACCAAGTAGCCAGGATAATACATCAACAAATTGCTCTTCAATATTCACTGGTGGATGAAGAGGTACCTTACTACAGGTATGACCCTGCGTCAGTTCTTGAAAATAGTCGTGCTATGCTCTACTGGGATCGGTCTATTATCACTGATAGGTTTATTGCTGCCAATAAACCTGATATAGTGTTAGTAGACCGGTTAGCGCGCCGTGCAATTATTGTTGATGTCACCATTCCGCATGACGATAATCTCATAAAAGCCGAAAAAGAAAAATTAACTAAATATTTAGACCTTTCTTATGAGATAACCGCCATGTGGAATGTTGACTCAACAATAATTGTTCCTATTGTTGTGTCGGTTAACGGTCTGATTGCGAAGAGCCTCGACCAACATCTTCAGAGGCTTTCGCTTAACAGTTGGATCAAGTGTCGGATACAGAAGGCAGTATTGCTTGAACGGCGCGCATTGTGAGGAAGTTCCTCTCTCTGGACCCCTAAGCACCGGCAACTCGGGATATTTCCCCGTTCCCGGCGCACATCAATATTTTATATTTTTAAATGTTTTTTATTATATTTTTTTTTTTTTTATTAGAAATATTTAAAAATGTAAAAAGTTAGGTTTAAGAAAAATAAAGTTTATATAGTGAATTTTTATGAAGATATATCTTAGTTATCAATAAAACAACTGTCTAGAATTAACTTAAAATAATTGGCAAACAATTACTTCCAGATTAATTAACTGATTAAGATATTACCGAAATAATTCTCATACGTTTAAGAAGATTTTAAGACATTTACACATTTTCATTAAACAGCCTCCTGTTTAATTAAAATAATTACATCTACCAGTGAAGTTCAACACGTAAATTTATAGATAATTTTAGATATAAGTTTTTAGTATATACTATCTTTATCAGAGGTTTCCAGTTCTTTTTCTCAATCTTTCAAATTTTAACTGTTTTTAGGTAGACCTTCTGCAGCTACATTTCTATCATATCCTAAAAAAGCAAAAACAAAATTAGAAATTAGACCTAACTATGAACAGACAGCTGCGACGTTTTGCAAAACTATACACGCTGCCATTGTATATGGAATATGCAAGTTTTTACATGTAACAGTCGCTGAACTTCTTAAAATATTATCAGCCTACATTGATAGGTCTTCTTCACTATCGAAATAACGGAAATATATTTTAGGGCACCGCCGCCTACGGGTTGTGAAAAATTTCATTTTTTCACGGCAACGTAGACCGTAGTTGAGTCTTCTTGGAACGCCTAGAGTCCTAGACCACTTTGGAAACTAAGGATTATAACGAATCATTCTGGCCCGCGTGCTTACGGTCGCCGACGCCGACTTCCCGCGCGTCGTAATGGACACACCCTCTCGGGGTGAAGGGGGTGAACAATAATTTACCCCGAACCGACCGGCACTGAGACAGTCCGCTGCCACCGCCAGGGCGGTTTTACTACAGGCGCCAACACATGTTATCTCGCATCCCTCTTGCACATGTACGTATTTATGAATGAATCGTATGAAAATAGTCTCAGCTGCATCTCGCTCCACTCCTACATACATATTTTTACGCACTCATTCTCATTTTGACTGTCTATCATATAACAAGACAACAAGTTGATTTTATTAATGAATGGGCGGTGTATTAAATTTTTAAATTTCCCGTTGTAAAGTTCTAGTACTTTAATTTTTACTAAAATGTATAATTTTGTTTTAATTTAGTTAGCAAAATTCTTGAAACAAATATCACTAGAAGCAAATTAAATGTATCAAGTCTTATTTCACCAGTAGCTGTTGAGATATTTCTTAAAATGAGAAATATAACAACGAAGAAACGTGCAGTTATAAAACAATAAGAAGAGGATTTACTTAATCATTATATAAATGTAAGTGTTGAGTTTTAATGAATTTTGTGCATCTCAATAATAGTAAGAGCTTTCTTAAAATTTACATTCTCACATCTAAATATAATAACCTAACCTTGCATGGATAGCCTAAAACCTTTAACATGCAGTATAATTTTTATTTCCTATTTGACTTAGTTATCGTTATATAAAAATTATGATATGTACATTAATTTCGATTGATGAATTAGCTATATTCATTATTATATTAAGGATATGTCTTGCGATTTTATATAGCTTCTAGTGTCTTGTAGTGCAATAAATGATTAATAATGGAACATTAAAGTGAAAGTTTTTTAGAAGTTGTTCTAATTGATCATAAGTGTGTATCTATCTTAGTTATGAATAATTTGGACATAACTTAAATGGTCTACTTAATATTTTTTTTTAGAAGTACTTTTTAATTGAAGTTGTATACTTCATTGTATTATATTAGAACTTTAAAAATGATTGTCAAGTTTTTTATAATGAGACTCGGATGAAAAGGGAGTAAATAGCAAAAGAGAGCAAGTTTATTCTGTATAAAGCAATATAGGGTATATTGCTTTATATAACACTATTGTTGATTTTTAATTAAAAAGCAAAAGCAAAATTTAAATTTACGATTGATTAAACGATTGATTTATTAATTGCAGATTCAAGAATCCTCAGATCCAAGATTAAGAGTAATTTTTTATTTTAATATGATTGTCACATGATGTTATTTATAGTTATGATTTGAGATATCTTTACATTTACAGTGCTAATAAAAGATATAATAGTATGTGTAATGAATGAAAGAATAACAGCAATATTAAAAGACTGTTCTATAAAACTGAAAGTAAATATTTATGTAATTTATAAATCACTTAAAATGTGCAACTGTTTATATCTAACAGAAATTAAATAACAAACAATATTTCTCCTTCATACCTATGCAATAATAAAAAGCAATTTTTCTAAAAGTGAACCCATTTACTCTTTCTTAACAAATCAATGCATAATGACACAGACAACATTTTTTTTATATTATAGAACAACTATTCATATAGATTCAAATACAACCTTGTTCATAAGAGGTTCTATTTGAATAGTAACAATTTTTAATTTTTTTAATTTTTTAAAATTATTTTCAGAGATGGAATAGCACTAGACTAAGTGCAACTAAAGGAAGGTAACAAATATTCAAGTGAAGTCTGAATTTATGAAGCTAAGTTAGATTCCCGTAATTTCAGCCACAGATGTAAGCGTGCACTCAAACATCAGTAGCCAAAAGCGACTGGGAAAAGAATTAAGGTTTTACATGTATTGCAGGTGCCAAATACCGGCTCTTTGCCAACCGCAACACATTACCATTACAAAAAAAAATGTAAAAATTAATGGATTGAATGAAATTAATGGATTAATTTTACAGGAGGGCAGTCCGACAGCTGGCCTCGTGACTCCACGAGCTACGCTGGTCTGGCCTCGCTGCTGCCAATGGAGACGTGCCGCCGCCCCTCACCCCAGGCCGGCCCGTCCGGCTATGCCGCAGCTGCTGTCGCTCCGCCGTCGCCTCGAGCGCTCGAACAGCGCCAGGCCGAACAGTAGCGTCAACCACCAGGACCTCTGTAATTTGAGAAAATGCATTTGAGGTAACTAATACTCAAGTGAAGTCTGAATTTATGAAGCTAAGTTAGATTCCCGTAATTTCAGCCACAGATGTAAGCGTGCACTCAAACATCAGTAGCCAAAAGCGACTGGGAAAAGAATTAAGGTTTTACATGTATTGCAGGTGCCAAATACCGGCTCTTTGCCAACCGCAACACATTACCATTACAAAAAAAAATGTAAAAATTAATGGATTGAATGAAATTAATGGATTAATTTTACAGGAGGGCAGTCCGACAGCTGGCTTCGGTACTCCACGAGCTACGCTGGTCTGGCCTCGCTGCTGCCAATGGAGACGTGCCGCCGCCCCTCACCCCAGGCCGGCCCGTCCGGCTATGCCGCAGCTGCTGTCGCTCCGCCGTCGCCTCGAGCGCTCGAACAGCGCCAGGCCGAACAGTAGCGTCAACCACCAGGACCTCTGTAATTTGAGAAAATGCATTTGAGGTAACTAATACTCAAGTGAAGTCTGAATTTATGAAGCTAAGTTAGATTCCCGTAATTTCAGCCACAGATGTAAGCGTGCACTCAAACATCAGTAGCCAAAAGCGACTGGGAAAAGAATTAAGGTTTTACATGTATTGCAGGTGCCAAATACCGGCTCTTTGCCAACCGCAACACATAACCATTACAAAAAAAAATGTAAAAATTAATGGATTGAATAAAATTAATGGATTAATTTTACAGGAGGGCAGTCCGACAGCTGGCCTCGTGACTCCACGAGCTACGCTGGTCTGGCCTCGCTGCTGCCAATGGAGACGTGCCGCCGCCCCTCACCCCAGGCCGGCCCGTCCGGCTATGCCGCAGCTGCTGTCGCTCCGCCGTCGCCTCAAGCGCTCGAACAGCGCCAGGCCGAACAGTAGCGTCAACCACCAGGACCTCTGTAATTTGAGAAAATGCATTTCAGGTAACTAATACTCAAGTGAAGTCTGAATTTATGAAGCTAAGTTAGATTCCCGTAATTTCAGCCACAGATGTAAGCGTGCACTCAAACATCAGTAGCCAAAAGCGACTGGGAAAAGAATTAAGGTTTTACATGTATTGCAGGTGCCAAATACCGGCTCTTTGCCAACCGCAACACATTACCATTACAAAAAAAAATGTAAAAATTAATGGATTGAATGAAATTAATGGATTAATTTTACAGGAGGGCAGTCCGACAGCTGGCTTCGTGACTCCACGAGCTACGCTGGTCTGGCCTCGCTGCTGCCAATGGAGACGTGCCGCCGCCCCTCACCCCAGGCCGGCCCGTCCGGCTATGCCGCAGCTGCTGTCGCTCCGCCGTCGCCTCGAGCGCTCGAACAGCGCCAGGCCGAACAGTGGCGTCAACCACCAGGACCTCTGTAATTTGAGAAAATGCATTTGAGGTAACTAATACTCAAGTGAAGTCTGAATTTATGAAGCTAAGTTAGATTCCCGTAATTTCAGCCACAGATGTAAGCGTGCACTCAAACATCAGTAGCCAAAAGCGACTGGGAAAAGAATTAAGGTTTTACATGTATTGCAGGTGCCAAATACCGGCTCTTTGCCAACCGCAACACATTACCATTACAAAAAAAAAATGTAAAAATTAATGGATTGAATGAAATTAATGGATTAATTTTACAGGAGGGCAGTCCGACAGCTGGCCTCGTGACTCCACGAGCTACGCTGGTCTGGCCTCGCTGCTGCCAATGGAGACGTGCCGCCGCCCCTCACCCCAGGCCGGCCCGTCCGGCTATGCCGCAGCTGCTGTCGCTCCGCCGTCGCCTCGAGCGCTCGAACAGCGCCAGGCCGAACAGTAGCGTCAACCACCAGGACCTCTGTAATTTGAGAAAATGCATTTGAGGTAACTAATACTCAAGTGAAGTCTGAATTTATGAAGCTAAGTTAGATTCCCGTAATTTCAGCCACAGATGTAAGCGTGCACTCAAACATCAGTAGCCAAAAGCGACTGGGAAAAGAATTAAGGTTTTACATGTATTGCAGGTGCCAAATACCGGCTCTTTGCCAACCGCAACACATTACCATTACAAAAAAAAAATGTAAAAATTAATGGATTGAATGAAATTAATGGATTAATTTTACAGGAGGGCAGTCCGACAGCTGGCCTCGTGGCTCCACGAGCTACGCTGGTCTGGCCTCGCTGCTGCCAATGGAGACGTGCCGCCGCCCCTCACCCCAGGCCGGCCCGTCCGGCTATGCCGCAGCTGCTGTCGCTCCGCCGTCGCCTCGAGCGCTCGAACAGCGCCAGGCCGAACAGTAGCGTCAACCACCAGGACCTCTGTAATTTGAGAAAATGCATTTGAGGTAACTAATACTCAAGTGAAGTCTGAATTTATGAAGCTAAGTTAGATTCCCGTAATTTCAGCCACAGATGTAAGCGTGCACTCAAACATCAGTAGCCAAAAGCGACTGGGAAAAGAATTAAGGTTTTACATGTATTGCAGGTGCCAAATACCGGCTCTTTGCCAACCGCAACACATTACCATTACAAAAAAAAATGTAAAAATTAATGGATTGAATGAAATTAATGGATTAATTTTACAGGAGGGCAGTCCGACAGCTGGCTTCGGTACTCCACGAGCTACGCTGGTCTGGCCTCGCTGCTGCCAATGGAGACGTGCCGCCGCCCCTCACCCCAGGCCGGCCCGTCCGGCTATGCCGCAGCTGCTGTCGCTCCGCCGTCGCCTCGAGCGCTCGAACAGCGCCAGGCCGAACAGTAGCGTCAACCACCAGGACCTCTGTAATTTGAGAAAATGCATTTGAGGTAACTAATACTCAAGTGAAGTCTGAATTTATGAAGCTAAGTTAGATTCCCGTAATTTCAGCCACAGATGTAAGCGTGCACTCAAACATCAGTAGCCAAAAGCGACTGGGAAAAGAATTAAGGTTTTACATGTATTGCAGGTGCCAAATACCGGCTCTTTGCCAACCGCAACACATAACCATTACAAAAAAAAATGTAAAAATTAATGGATTGAATAAAATTAATGGATTAATTTTACAGGAGGGCAGTCCGACAGCTGGCCTCGTGACTCCACGAGCTACGCTGGTCTGGCCTCGCTGCTGCCAATGGAGACGTGCCGCCGCCCCTCACCCCAGGCCGGCCCGTCCGGCTATGCCGCAGCTGCTGTCGCTCCGCCGTCGCCTCAAGCGCTCGAACAGCGCCAGGCCGAACAGTAGCGTCAACCACCAGGACCTCTGTAATTTGAGAAAATGCATTTCAGGTAACTAATACTCAAGTGAAGTCTGAATTTATGAAGCTAAGTTAGATTCCCGTAATTTCAGCCACAGATGTAAGCGTGCACTCAAACATCAGTAGCCAAAAGCGACTGGGAAAAGAATTAAGGTTTTACATGTATTGCAGGTGCCAAATACCGGCTCTTTGCCAACCGCAACACATTACCATTACAAAAAAAAATGTAAAAATTAATGGATTGAATGAAATTAATGGATTAATTTTACAGGAGGGCAGTCCGACAGCTGGCTTCGTGACTCCACGAGCTACGCTGGTCTGGCCTCGCTGCTGCCAATGGAGACGTGCCGCCGCCCCTCACCCCAGGCCGGCACGTCCGGCTATGCCGCAGCTGCTGTCGCTCCGCCGTCGCCTCGAGCGCTCGAACAGCGCCAGGCCGAACAGTAGCGTCAACCACCAGGACCTATGTAATTTGAGAAAATGCATTTGAGGTAACTAATACTCAAGTGAAGTCTGAATTTATGAAGCTAAGTTAGATTCCCGTAATTTCAGCCACAGATGTAAGCGTGCACTCAAACATCAGTAGCCAAAAGCGACTGGGAAAAGAATTAAGGTTTTACATGTATTGCAGGTGCCAAATACCGGCTCTTTGCCAACCGCAACACATAACCATTACAAAAAAAAATGTAAAAATTAATGGATTGAATAAAATTAATGGATTAATTTTACAGGAAGGCAGTCCGACAGCTGGCCTCGTGACTCCACGAGCTACGCTGGTCTGGCCTCGCTGCTGCCAATGGAGACGTGCCGCCGCCCCTCACCCCAGGCCGGCCCGTCCGGCTATGCCGCAGCTGCTGTCGCTCCGCCGTCGCCTCGAGCACTCGAACAGCGCCAGGCCGAACAGTAGCGTCAACCACCAGGACCTCTGTAATTTGAGAAAATGCATTTGAGGTAACTAATACTCAAGTGAAGTCTGAATTTATGAAGCTAAGTTAGATTCCCGTAATTTCAGCCACAGATGTAAGCGTGCACTCAAACATCAGTAGCCAAAAGCGACTGGGAAAAGAATTAAGGTTTTACATGTATTGCAGGTGCCAAATACCGGCTCTTTGCCAACCGCAACACATTACCATTACAAAAAAAAAATGTAAAAATTAATGGATTGAATAAAATTAATGGATTAATTTTACAGGAGGGCAGTCCGACAGCTGGCCTCGTGACTCCACGAGCTACGCTGGTCTGGCCTCGCTGCTGCCAATGGAGACGTGCCGCCGCCCCTCACCCCAGGCCGGCCCGTCCGGCTATGCCGCAGCTGCTGTCGCTCCGCCGTCGCCTCGAGCGCTCGAACAGCGCCAGGCCGAACAGTAGCGTCAACCACCAGGACCTCTGTAATTTGAGAAAATGCATTTGAGGTAACTAATACTCAAGTGAAGTCTGAATTTATGAAGCTAAGTTAGATTCCCGTAATTTCAGCCACAGATGTAAGCGTGCACTCAAACATCAGTAGCCAAAAGCGACTGGGAAAAGAATTAAGGTTTTACATGTATTGCAGGTGCCAAATACCGGCTCTTTGCCAACCGCAACACATAACCATTACAAAAAAAAATGTAAAAATTAATGGATTGAATGAAATTAATGGATTAATTTTACAGGAGGGCAGTCCGACAGCTGGCCTCGTGACTCCACGAGCTACGCTGGTCTGGCCTCGCTGCTGCCAATGCAGACTTGCCGCCGCCCCTCACCCCAGGCCGGCCCGTCCGGCTATGCCGCAGCTGCTGTCGCTCCGCCGTCGCCTCGAGCGCTCGAACAGCGCCAGGCCGAACAGTAGCGTCAACCACCAGGACCTCTGTAATTTGAGAAAATGCATTTGAGGTAACTAATACTCAAGTGAAATCTGAATTTATGAAGCTAAGTTAGATTCCCGTAATTTCAGCCACAGATGTAAGCGTGCACTCCAACATCAGTAGCCAAAAGCGACTGGGAAAAGAATTAAGGTTTTACATGTATTGCAGGTGCCAAATACCGGCTCTTTGCCAACCGCAACACATTACCATTACAAAAAAAAAATGTAAATATTAATGGATTGAATGAAATTAATGGATTAATTTTACAGGAGGGCAGTCCGACAGCTGGCCTCGTGACTCCACGAGCTACGCTGGTCTGGCCTCGCTGCTGCCAATGGAGACGTGCCGCCGCCCCTCACCCCAGGCCGGCTCGTCCGGCTATGCCGCAGCTGCTGTCGCTCCGCCGTCGCCTCGAGCGCTCGAACAGCGCCAGGCCGAACAGTAGCGTCAACCACCAGGACCTCTGTAATTTGAGAAAATGCATTTGAGGTAACTAATACTCAAGTGAAGTCTGAATTTATGAAGCTAAGTTAGATTCCCGTAATTTCAGCCACAGATGTAAGCGTGCACTCAAACATCAGTAGCCAAAAGCGACTGGGAAAAGAATTAAGGTTTTACATGTATTGCAGGTGCCAAATACCGGCTCTTTGCCAACCGCAACACATAACCATTACAAAAAAAAATGTAAAAATTAATGGATTGAATAAAATTAATGGATTAATTTTACAGGAGGGCAGTCCGACAGCTGGCCTCGTGACTCCACGAGCTACGCTGGTCTGGCCTCGCTGCTGCCAATGGAGACGTGCCGCCGCCCCTCACCCCAGGCCGGCCCGTCTGGCTATGCCGCAGCTGCTGTCGCTCCGCCGTCGCCTCGAGCGCTCGAACAGCGCCAGGCCGAACAGTAGCGTCAACCACCAGGACCTCTGTAATTTGAGAAAATGCATTTGAGGTAACTAATACTCAAGTGAAGTCTGAATTTATGAAGCTAAGTTAGATTCCCGTAATTTCAGCCACAGATGTAAGCGTGCACTCAAACATCAGTAACCAAAAGCGACTGGGAAAAGAATTAAGGTTTTACATGTATTGCAGGTGCCAAATACCGGCTCTTTGCCAACCGCAACACATTACCATTACAAAAAAAAAATGTAAAAATTAATGGATTGAATGAAATTAATGGATTAATTTTACAGGAGGGCAGTCCGACAGCTGGCCTCGTGACTCCACGAGCTACGCTGGTCTGGCCTCGCTGCTGCCAATGGAGACGTGCCGCCGCCCCTCACCCCAGGCCGGCTCGTCCGGCTATGCCGCAGCTGCTGTCGCTCCGCCGTCGCCTCGAGCGCTCGAACAGCGCCAGGCCGAACAGTAGCGTCAACCACCAGGACCTCTGTAATTTGAGAAAATGCATTTGAGGTAACTAATACTCAAGTGAAGTCTGAATTTATGAATTTAAGTTAGATTCCCGTAATTTCAGCCACAGATGTAAGCGTGCACTCAAACATCAGTAGCCAAAAGCGACTGGGAAAAGAATTAAGGTTTTACATGTATTGCAGGTGCCAAATACCGGCTCTTTGCCAACCGCAACATATAACCATTACAAAAAAAAATGTAAAAATTAATGGATTGAATAAAATTAATGGAGTAATTTTACAGAAGGGCAGTCCGACAGCTGGCCTCGTGACTCCACGAGCTACGCTGGTCTGGCCTCGCTGCTGCCAATGGAGACGTGCCGCCGCCCCTCACCCCAGGCCGGCCCGTCCGGCTATGCCGCAGCTGCTGTCGCTCCGCCGTCGCCTTGAGCGCTCGAACAGCGCCAGGCCGAACAGTACCGTCAACCACCAGGACCTCTGTAATTTGAGAAAATGCATTTGAGGTAACTAATACTCAAGTGAAGTCTGAATTTATGAAGCTAAGTTAGATTCCCGTAATTTCAGCCACAGATGTAAGCGTGCACTCAAACATCAGTAGCCAAAAGCGACTGGGAAAAGAATTAAGGTTTTACATGTATTGCAGGTGCCAAATACCGGCTCTTTGCCAACCGCAACACATTACCATTACAAAAAAAAATGTAAAAATTAATGGATTGAATAAAATTAATGGATTAATTTTACAGGAAGGCAGTCCGACAGCTGGCCTCGTGACTCCACGAGCTACGCTGGTCTGGCCTCGCTGCTGCCAATGGAGACGTGCCGCCGCCCCTCACCCCAGGCCGGCCCGTCCGGCTATGCCGCAGCTGCTGTCGCTCCGCCGTCGCCTCGAGCGCTCGAACAGCGCCAGGCCGAACAGTAGCGTCAACCACCAGGACCTCTGTAATTTGAGAAAATGCATTTGAGGTAACTAATACTCAAGTGAAATCTGAATTTATGAAGCTAAGTTAGATTCCCGTAATTTCAGCCACAGATGTAAGCGTGCACTCCAACATCAGTAGCCAAAAGCGACTGGGAAAAGAATTAAGGTTTTACATGTATTGCAGGTGCCAAATACCGGCTCTTTGCCAACCGCAACACATTACCATTACAAAAAAAAAATGTAAAAATTAATGGATTGAATGAAATTAATGGATTAATTTTACAGGAGGGCAGTCCGACAGCTGGCCTCGTGACTCCACGAGCTACGCTGGTCTGGCCTCGCTGCTGCCAATGGAGACGTGCCGCCGCCCCTCACCCCAGGCCGGCTCGTCCGGCTATGCCGCAGCTGCTGTCGCTCCGCCGTCGCCTCGAGCGCTCGAACAGCGCCAGGCCGAACAGTAGCGTCAACCACCAGGACCTCTGTAATTTGAGAAAATGCATTTGAGGTAACTAATACTCAAGTGAAGTCTGAATTTATGAAGCTAAGTTAGATTCCCGTAATTTCAGCCACAGATGTAAGCGTGCACTCAAACATCAGTAGCCAAAAGCGACTGGGAAAAGAATTAAGGTTTTACATGTATTGCAGGTGCCAAATACCGGCTCTTTGCCAACCGCAACACATAACCATTACAAAAAAAAATGTAAAAATTAATGGATTGAATAAAATTAATGGATTAATTTTACAGGAGGGCAGTCCGACAGCTGGCCTCGTGACTCCACGAGCTACGCTGGTCTGGCCTCGCTGCTGCCAATGGAGACGTGCCGCCGCCCCTCACCCCAGGCCGGCCCGTCCGGCTATGCCGCAGCTGCTGTCGCTCCGCCGTCGCCTCGAGCGCTCGAACAGCGCCAGGCCGAACAGTAGCGTCAACCACCAGGACCTCTGTAATTTGAGAAAATGCATTTGAGGTAACTAATACTCAAGTGAAGTCTGAATTTATGAAGCTAAGTTAGATTCCCGTAATTTCAGCCACAGATGTAAGCGTGCACTCAAACATCAGTAACCAAAAGCGACTGGGAAAAGAATTAAGGTTTTACATGTATTGCAGGTGCCAAATACCGGCTCTTTGCCAACCGCAACACATTACCATTACAAAAAAAAAATGTAAAAATTAATGGATTGAATGAAATTAATGGATTAATTTTACAGGAGGGCAGTCCGACAGCTGGCCTCGTGACTCCACGAGCTACGCTGGTCTGGCCTCGCTGCTGCCAATGGAGACGTGCCGCCGCCCCTCACCCCAGGCCGGCTCGTCCGGCTATGCCGCAGCTGCTGTCGCTCCGCCGTCGCCTCGAGCGCTCGAACAGCGCCAGGCCGAACAGTAGCGTCAACCACCAGGACCTCTGTAATTTGAGAAAATGCATTTGAGGTAACTAATACTCAAGTGAAGTCTTAATTTATGAAGCTAAGTTAGATTCCCGTAATTTCAGCCACAGATGTAAGCGTGCACTCAAACATCAGTAGCCAAAAGCGACTGGGAAAAGAATTAAGGTTTTACATGTATTGCAGGTGCCAAATACCGGCTCTTTGCCAACCGCAACACATTACCATTACAAAAAAAAATGTAAAAATTAATGGATTGAATGAAATTAATGGATTAATTTTACAGGAGGGCAGTCCGACAGCTGGCCTCGTGACTCCACGAGCTACGCTGGTCTGGCCTCGCTGCTGCCAATGGAGACGTGCCGCCGCCCCTCACCCCAGGCCGGCCCGTCCGGCTATGCCGCAGCTGCTGTCGCTCCGCCGTCGCCTCGAGCGCTCGAACAGCGCCAGGCCGAACAGTAGCGTCAACCACCAGGACCTCTGTAATTTGAGAAAATGCATTTGAGGTAACTAATACTCAAGTGAAGTCTGAATTTATGAAGCTAAGTTAGATTCCCGTAATTTCAGCCACAGATGTAAGCGTGCACTCAAACATCAGTAGCCAAAAGCGACTGGGAAAAGAATTAAGGTTTTACATGTATTGCAGGTGCCAAATACCGGCTCTTTGCCAACCGCAACACATTACCATTACAAAAAAAAAATGTAAAAATTAGTGGATTGAATGAAATTAATGGATTAATTTTACAGGAGGGCAGTCCGACAGCTGGCCTCGTGACTCCACGAGCTACGCTGGTCTGGCCTCGCTGCTGCCAATGGAGACGTGCCGCCGCCCCTTACCCCAGGCCGGCCCGTCCGGCTATGCCGCAGCTGCTGTCGCTCCGCCGTCGCCTCGAGCGCTCGAACAGCGCCAGGCCGAACAGTAGCGTCAACCACCAGGACCTCTGTAATTAGAGAAAATGCATTTGAGGTAACTAATACTCAAGTGAAGTCTGAATTTATGAAGCTAAGTTAGATTCCCGTAATTTTAGCCACAGATGTAAGCGTGCACTCAAACATCAGTAGCCAAAAGCGACTGGGAAAAGAATTAAGGTTTTACATGTATTGCAGGTGCCAAATACCGGCTCTTTGCCAACCGCAACACATAACCATTACAAAAAAAATTGTAAAAATTAATGACGTACGAATTACCAAAACTGCGCAATTTCAGAAATCAGTACGACACCTTTATAATGGCTAGCCCGTTAATAAAACGTCTTACAAAGTAGCGCGCTTTTGAAGCTAATGTATATTTACTATACTATAATCTATATTTACCTAAGCTATGATTAAAACAGAGTAATTATGCAAAAGTAATAATAAAATTATTTTGCTATAATCGGCGATGAAGTAAAATAGAAAATGTATATAATGCTAAATGTAGAGTGGACAATTGGTTATCATACCTGATACATGCAGGATTCGTAAAAAACACATGCACAAACCTCCACCACCGCCACCACCATACACAAGCACTATATACATTCACTATCACAAACTCAACAACTCAAATGTTTGAATTTCAACAAACATTCTCGGATAAAATGTGAGTAGTTATCCAAAACTTAATAACAAATAAACTATACTTTTGCACTATTTAATACGAAGAAAATTGAAACGTACTGACTCACCTGAAACGTTCGTTATACGTAATATATAACTAATCACTTTTTACTTACGCAAAAATTTATAAACCAACAAATGATTTTTAATTAAAATTAAACAATTCCATAAACTTCTTGTTAACGCACACTATATACAAGAACAAGGACTGAATGTCACTGATTTTTTTTTTTTCGGACACTAACTAAGGCTGTTAGCCGTGAAGGCTTTGACAGCCTTAGTTAGTGTCCGAAAAAAAAAAAAAATCAGTGACATTCAGTCCTTGTTCGTCATTCAAGAGAAGTGCATCTCGGAACGGGAATTGTGGTATTCCTATTATATCGTGTTATTGTATATAGTGTGCGTTAACAAGAAGTTTATGGAATTGTCTAATTTTAATTAAAAATCATTTGTTGGTTTATATATTTTTGCGTAAGTAAAAAGTGATTACAGTTATATATTACGTATAACGAACGTTTCAGGTGAGTCAGTACGTTTCAATTTTCTTCGTATTAAATAGTGCAAAAGTATAGTTTATTTGTTATTAAGTTTTGGATAACTACTCACCTTAATAACAAATAAACTATACTTTTGCACTATTTAATACGAAGAAAATTGAAACGTACTGACTCACCTGAAACGTTCGTTATACGTAATATATAACTGTAATCACTTTTTACTTACGCAAAAATATATAAACCAACAAATGATTTTTAATTAAAATTAGACAATTCCATAAACTTCTTGTTAACGCACACTATATACAATAACACGATATAATAGGAATACCACAATTCCCGTTCCGAGATGCACTTCGCTTGAATGACGAACAAGGACTGAATGTCACTGAAACGTTTTATCGGTATATATAGTAAGACTCCACCGGAAACAATAACGGCACAGTGTTGCCCCTCTTTAATCAAAAAGGGCGCGATTAGGGTTGCCACCTTTTTTTTGAAGAAAAATACTATTTTTCTTTTTAAATCAAAAAAATATAGTACTTTTAGGAAATTCAGGAAAAAAATAGGACACATCTATTTTCAATCATTATTTATTTTTCCATGATTATTTTTTATTACTTTTCGCTGGATAATGACACGGAGTTAGAGCTACTAACTAACTAAGCCCCGTAAATACATGAATGAGTTTCGTTCCTACATTCCCTATGCAGGGCTGCGGGTGCG
The DNA here is from genome assembly GCA_029227775.1 of Morpho helenor. Classification (NCBI taxonomy): domain Eukaryota; kingdom Metazoa; phylum Arthropoda; class Insecta; order Lepidoptera; family Nymphalidae; genus Morpho; species Morpho helenor. The sequence goes on from JARGCU010000020.1 coordinate 7,387,016, forward strand.
TTCCATTCACAGTTAATTAAGAAAAGCACGACAATTGCAATTAGCGATAAAAATATAGTATTTTTCGTGCTATATTCTTTTTCTATAATATATAGTACAATTTAAGCTAGTGTTTTTCAATTTATATATACATTTTGTTGGTAATTAGAAACGCAACCTTATATGTTGTGAGTTCATAGTATTTTTTTTGTCTGTAACATTTTATATTGGCTACATTTTTATAACCTATTTCTCTTCTTGTCATCTTTGTAAAACGCCATACTCGAATTAAAATTTATCCGCATTCTAAACAGTTTGTTTTACTATAAATCAAGCAAATATCAACATGGTAGCAGAGCGTGGTTGATTAAAGTACAAACGCAGTTAGAACAAATAAAAAATCCGACCGGCGTATTGAGATTCCTGCTTAACAGAAAAATTGCGGGCGTGGTTAGTCAAAAAGGTTCTTGTACAAAATGGCCACCCCAAGCCACAATCCATTTCACATTGATAGACTTGTCGGAAGAGACAATTACACAACTTGGAAATTCGCCGTGGAAGCGTATTTTAAGTTGGAAGAATTGTGGGATTGCATTGACGGAACTAATCTCGATAGAAAAAAGGAAACTAAGGCACATTCAAAACTCATATTATTATTGGATCCGACAAACTACGTACATGTGCAGAATGCAACTACATGTAAAGAAGTCTGGGAGAGTCTACAACATGCGTTTGATGACAGCGGGTTGTACAGGAAAGTAGCCTTATTGAGAGATCTTATTACAACTACACTGGATAGTTCACGAGATGTAGACGACTATGTGACTAAGATTATGTCGACCGCGCACAAGCTTAGGAATATTCACTTCAACATCGATGATGAATGGCTTGGGACATTAATGTTAGCTGGCTTACCGGAAACCTTTAAGCCAATGATCATGGGCCTGGAGAGCTCAGGGATGAAGATCAGTGCCGACTCAATTAAAACAAAACTTCTACAGGAAGTTCAGCGTTCAGAGAGTACAGCATTCTTCACAAGAAAACCCACCATTCAAGTGAATCAGAGTACACCTAAGGCTCACAGAGGGCCCCAATGTTTCAATTGTAACAAGCATGGACATATGGCTAAGAACTGTCGTGCTCCGAAGAAGAAAAATATAATGAAACCAGAAGATAATAAAAGTTTTATTGCAGCTTTTTCAGCATCTTCGCAGACAATAAATCAGGACCTGTGGTATGTGGACTCCGGCGCCTCCATGCACATGACCAATAGAAGTGATTGGATGTATGATGTAGCAAGCCCACCGATACCTGCCATAACAGTTGCCAGTAGTACACCGTTACCTGTGGAAAGTATGGGAAAGGTTAATCACTACATATTATAAAACAAAGTCCATATTTCCTTATGTACGCATAAAACTTTAAAACTACGCAACCGATTTTGATGCGGTTTTTTTTAATAGATAGAGTGATTCAAAAGGAAGGTTTGTACGTATAATAACATTCAATACGAAGTAGAGAAATACTGTAATTTTTGAGGTTTCTGTAAATAATTACATTTTTTTCCGCTTACATTGCAAACGCAGGCTAAACCCTACGAGATTTATCAAAATGATGTACTAAGTATTTGTACACCATGAAAAGGTCTACAGAAAAGTCCGCGATGGTATATGTCTATCTCTTATGGATAACCCACAATAGCATTTTTTTTCATTTACTTTTTACGAAAAATGATGCCTTATGTTCAAAGCAATTTTTATACAATACAGCATTAATCCTTATCCAATTGAGTACCTTAAATAAATTGTTGATTTAATATAGATCAATATTGCCGTTTACAGCATGTAATTTAAGTGAACATTTTCGGAGATATTACAGATTTAAAATCCCGCGAGGAGGCCGCGCTTCACCCTATAGCACTTCGAATCCAGCAGCTATATCGTTCTTTCCAGAGTTTGTTTAATGACAAGGAAGCTGTGAATGTTGTATATAAAGACATTCTGTAATTAATTGTAAAAATTAAATACATAGGGAAAATGTAAAAGTAAATAAGTAAAAATGTACTATATGAATTTAGATATTCCAAAGATAGCAGGAAATCTTCTTGGTATAGGGAAAGGAAATTGTTTTTCTCCAAATTTAACGCTTGCGGGCCACGGGCAGTAATGAATAAATCAAAACTACTGGATCGGTTTTAATTATTTTTTTACACTGAATGCCATGGGATATATATTTTATACCCGTGCGAAGCAGGAGCAGGCCGCTAGTTTATTAATAAATGGAAGTAAACAAAATAAAATTCAGGTAAGAGAAGTTTTATACATACCTAAACTTGCTGCGAACCTCTTATCTGTGAGTGCTATTGTGAAAAATGGCTGCAAAGTAAATTTTAGAGATAAAGGTTGTGATATTTATGACCAGAATAACAAGCTCCTGTGCTCAGCTACACTATTAAACAATCTGTATCAGTTAAATACCCAGAGAGAAGTTTTTTCAAACTTAACATGTTCAAATGATTTAAATGATATTGTTTTATGGCATAGACGCATGGGACATCTGAACTTTTCTGATGTTAACAAATTGCCGGAGTATGCAGAGGGAGTCAATCCATTTCCAGTTCAGAATAAGAATGTGATCACATGCACTACCTGCCTGGAAGGTAAGCAGAGCCGAATACCATTCAATAATATTGGATCAAGAGCGTCACAGCCACTACAGCTTATCCACACCGACTTATGTGGACCGATGGAACAAGTATCACTGGGAGGTATGAAATATTTCATTACTTTTATCGATGATTTTACCAAGAGAGTTCACGTTTATCTTTTGAAAGACAAATTGAGTATTCTAGAAATATTTAAAGATTATAAATCCAAAGTAGAGAATGAACTAGGTAAAACTATTAAAATTGTTCGGTCAGACAATGGCAAGGAATACTGTAATAAAGAATTTGAACGTTTTCTAAGTAGACATGGAATTGAACATCAAACGAGCACTCCATATTCACCTCAGCAGAACGGGCTCGCTGAAAGAATGAACAGGACACTTGTAGAAAGAGCTAAATGTATGTTGTTTGATGCTCAATTGTCAAAGCAATTCTGGGGTGAGGCCTTAGCAACAGCAGCTTATATAATTAATAGATCTCCTACTAAATCTATTGATGGAAAAACTCCTATTGAGATGTGGACGGGTAAGAAACCTAACTTATCTAATATAAGAATTTTTGGCTCTGAAGTTATGGTACAGGTACCTAAAGAAAAACGCCAAAAATGGGATACAAAATCTAGAAAATTAGTGTTTGTTGGATATTGTGAATCTAGCAAGGGATATCGGTTACTTGATCTAAACACAAATAAAATCATCAAGAGTAGAGATGTAATGTTTTTAGAAAATGTACAAAAATTTGACAATAATGTGTACTTATCTTGCTTATCTAGCGATCCTGTAATACAGTCTTCTGAAGAATCCTGTAAAAAAGAGTTAGAAATTGACTCTGAGCAGCCTTCAAGTGATTATCTGTCAAGTGACAATGATGTTTCAACCTACATACCAGACGTATCAATTGATCTGTCGACACCAGCACGTAATATTAACTTACGTCCACGCAAAGGTGTACAGTATGCAGAGAGGGATGAACATGATGTGAGTTATTTTTGTCCTATAATCAATTTAAGCGACCCTCAGACTGTAGATGAGGCTCTTTCATCTTCACATGCTGAACAATGGAAGAAGGCTATGCAGGAGGAATATGATTCTTTAATACATAACAAAACTTGGTCACTGGTAGAGTTGCCATCCAACAAAAGGGCTTTACCCTGTAAATGGGTGTATAAGAGTAAAACCAATGAAAAGGGAGACATTGTTCGCTTTAAGGCTAGATTAGTAATTAAGGGTTGTGCTCAGAAGAAAGAAACGATTACTATGAGGTTTATGCTCCAGTGGTAAGGTATACCTCAGTTCGATTCTTGCTTGCACTAGCTTCTAAGTATGACCTAGATATAATTCAGATGGATGCTGTAAGTGCATTTCTTCAGGGTGACATAGACACTGAAATATACATGTCACAACCAGAATGTTATAATAAAAATTCTAAAGTATGTCTTCTGCATAAATCTATTTATGGACTCAAGCAAGCTAGCCGTCAATGGAATTTAAAACTGAATAGTATTTTAATCAAAATTGGTTTGGAAAGATCAAGAATTGATCCATGTATTTATTATTTAGTGAATGAATCAATAATGTTATTTATTGCAGTATGGGTAGATGACTTCTTGACTTTTACAAATAATCAGAAAATAGCAGCCGATGTCAAAGAAAAATTAAAGGCGGAATTCTGTATGAAAGATATGGGTGAGGCACATCAATGTATAGGCATTAATATTATTAGAAACCGTAAAGCAGGTGTGATTATGATAGACCAAGAGAAGTATATTAACTTAGTGTTGGAACGCTTTGGCATGTCTGAATGTAAACCAGTACGCACTCCAATAGAGGTAAATACTAAATTTGATAAAGTACCTGAGGATGAAGCCAGTAATTTCCCATACAGAGAAGCGGTGGGCTGTCTTTTATATCTGTCACAGGTCACAAGACCTGATATTACCTATGCAGTGAATAAGTTGAGTCAGTTCTGTAATGGGGCAGGAATTCAGCATTGGCTTGGAGTAAAACGAGTCATGAGATATCTCCAAGGAACTAAGAGCCTAAAGATATGTTATGTCAAGGATGATGCTAAAGATATAACAGGGTACTGTGATGCAGACTGGGCAAGTGACCCACATGACCGGAAATCCTGTACCGGTTACACTTTTATTTTTCAGAATGGTTGTATATCCTGGAATTCCTGTAAACAGCAGACTGTGGCACTCTCCACAGCAGAGGCCGAATATATGGCGATGGCATCAGCTACACCAGGAGGCCCTGTGGCTTCAACAACTGCAAGCTGAACTCGGTCAAGGCTTGGATAGTGCATTAAATATTTATAGTGACAATCAGAGTGCAATAGGACTGGCATCAACAGACTGTTATAAACCTAAAACTAAACATATAGATATTAGATTACATTTTATCCGAGAGAATATTCTTAATTCTAAAATAAGATTCTTATTTGTAAATGGTTGTAACATGGTTGCTGACAATTTAACAAAAGGTGTAACATTTGAAAAACATATGTATTGTTTAAATAAAATGGGTTTGCGTTCTGGAGGGAGTGTTGGTAATTAGGAACGCAACCTTATATGTTGTGAGTTCATAGTATTTTTTTTGTCTGTAACATTTTATATTGGCTACATTTTTATAACCTATTTCTCTTCTTGTCATCTTTGTAAAACGCCATACTCGAATTAAAATTTATCCGCATTCTAAACAGTTTGTTTTACTATAAATCAAGCAAATATCAACACATTTATTAAAGCAGGGACCTCGAAGCATATAGCATTATAGTATATCCTTAGTGTTTTTATTGAACTGTAATAATATTGGGAAGTTTTATTTTTTAATTTTAAAATATAAGTAAAAATAAAACTAAAATACTAAAAATAAAACTTTTCCTTCTATAGTAATATTTATTGTGTATGCTTTATTGAAGTGTTGTATATCATATGTCATACCCAATATCAGTTATATTCTATGTTTTAGGTGGTTATTTCTGAATAGTTTTTATTCTTTCTGCAACAGACAATATGGATTACAGACATACTTTAATTATTTAACAAAAAGTTATTTGTTCAAGATACTTTAACATACTATCCCATTTAGTTATGCACATTTCAACTAGATTTTTTGTCTGAGTAACTGTGTCTGGTCAAGGCACTGCTACTGTTGTTGCAATGAATTCATTAATATCTGATACAATGGCTGATATTCTTCAAGTGAGTTAAAATGTTTCAAATATAAATCATTTTTGTTTGTAAACACAAAAATTGGCATGTGTATGTTTACAGTAACGGCCTGTTATCCACCCCAGCAGTGGGAACCATAAGCTTCCTCTATCCGTTTTTTGGAGAGAAGTATTGTAGCAAAGACCTACCATCGCGTTGCTCCAATGCGGATTGGTAGGTTACGCATATCCCTAGAATTCGCTAGAAGTATGCGGATTTCCTTACCATATTTTCCTTCACCGAAAAGCGTGTCATAAATTGCAATTGTCAATTAGACATGTGCCTGCGCGGGGTATAAACCCATGATCGTCTTTACAGAGTCGAACGGCCTCACCGCTGAGCTATCCATAACTTGTTCCATATTTATTAAAATGTATTTGCAATAATTTTCAGATGAACCTGGTCATAGCCAAAGAGAGTACTCATTGGGATGACGTCTAAGGGCTATATGCTGTTGATGCTTTATGGGATGAAGCATATGATTAGGTCAATTGATTTGACTAGATGAAGGCAAGTAAAAATTTGATGTAAAGTATGTCAGTCTGTCCATTTCACTTTCTATTAAAACTGAAGCTTATATGTCTAATGGGCTAACTGCCTAATCCGTTTGAGATATAACAAAAAATGTTTGGTACAATTTTTCCTCTATTATAGTGATGCAAAAAAGTGTGTGATATAAGAATAGCTTAAAAGACATATTAGTGATGATCATTGGAACTTTGTCACATACAATACAGTATTTGGAAAGCATAATATTTTTAGCCTGGTACTGCTAACAGTACTAAATCAAAGATATTTAACATAACACAAAGATTGTCACAGATACCCCTTATATTTTATTATTAAAAAAACAAAATTTATAATTATAGTCTCTATTCTATACTTAAAATATAACTGTAGACAAAGTTATAGACACGAAAAAAATATTTTCCAGACACTATTTAAGACCAGTAGAAGCTAAAAATATATTTTTAAAATTTAAAATCTCTGTTATTTGTCAATGCATCATTCTCCTACCCTTATCCCACTCTAAATGGGGTAGGCACAACATGTTTTAAACATGTTATCACATGATTTGGTATCTTACGACCGGTCGCCTGCCCGACGTCAACTTACCTTAATCGGTTTTCGCGACACCTCGGTAAGAAATGAGGGTGGTCTATTCTACTCAGGGGATATCAATGCCAAGATTGTCTGTAAGACTACCTTTGCAAACTAATGTTCTATCTATACATTATTAAAGAATAACTTATTTATTACAGGTTAAATATGCTGCGAACTCTTCCGCCGGGAAGTGTCCACGAGCCCGATGATGCAGATGAACATATATGAAGAGCTTCAGTCGAATCATAATTATTTAGCCTCATTTATTGACATTAGTAATAACATTTTCACAGCGCGAATGCTTTTATTCACTAACAATTTATTTTGCCGCCTGAACCATTCGGAATTTTGGAATAAGGCTGTAAAAGTCCGCTTCAATGCTAGAGGACTCAAGAGAAGGTTGTGTCTTCAAAATAGTATTCATATTAGTATAATTGACAAACATTATGAAGTTTGAAACTTCTTAACTAGGACCCAATGGATTTTTTCTCAAATCCGTGGATAAGGGGGCTCTAGCACACTAGAACGGATCATAATTTGGTTTCATTGTTTAAAACATGATTGGTTAATATTATTGTTTGATAGTTATAGTACCTTGTATTCCATCAGAAATATTTTCCAGACCCAAGCCATATCATATTACCGGTTCAGTATATTGATATATCGGTCATGTGCAGCAATAGCGGTACAACTCAAAAACTTATATTTTGAGATGAATGGGTTTAAAATTTTCATTACTCAGGAAAATGAATAACAATTGCTTAGTTGCTAGTTTAATTGTTAGTTTGCTTAAACGACGGGCTTATAATGAAATATGAGTTCTGCCTGTATTGCTGCTAAAAATTGTGTATTTTAACATTAACACCTATTATTCCTATTCAAAACACGTGTTTTTACTTGTGTAGCAAAACTAAAAACCTGAGCAATCCTGGGAGTAATATATTTTCAAAACAGGATTATTTAAATTGTGAAATTTTTATAATTACGCTATTGTCTAATAAAACTGAAAGATTTGATCTAGTTAAAATTATATTATCCATCACAAAAACTTATATCTTTGGAATGGCATTATATGGCATGTAAAGTGTTAATTAGTCAAAAATGTATATAACTTAAAAAACTATAATTCCTGGTTAACTTGCATTAATCATAAATATGATTTGTTAAAAGTTTTTTGCATAATCGTAATCATAATGCGAGTTAGACAACGGTGTATCAATTAAGGAGAATTCACAGTACTGCAGATACTTGGAAAACGATAATGGAAATGGAAAATGTTATCGCAAGTAAAGTTATAGAACTATGATACATGAGGCAAAAGTAACTAACTAATATTACTATTATTAACATTTAAAAATTGATTCAAAATTTTTATTATTTTACTATATATACTCCATAAGTATAGAAACATAACAAGATGTAAACAAACAAATCCATGTGATTCAGGAGTGACAAATATGTCATAACAATAATATTATTAACAAATGAAAAAATTGTAATTCAACTGCAGTTGTCAAAAGAATATCTCTAATATTTATAAATGTAATTTTCATAAATTGATTGGTATTTTCTAAAATTAAATATTTATACCTTTAGTATAGCAAAACAGCAATATATAATTTAATAAAATTCAGCAGATACAAATTAGCCAAGTAAACTACCTAAAATGGTAATTGGATTAACCAACGCAACATAATATCAATATTCTACGAGCTTCACTCTGTGATGTAGTAATTTAGTGTATTTAATATTATCCATCGTTTTCTTTAAAAATTTTATAATTCTTATTTATTGTTTCAAAGTTTGTAAAAATTATTGATAGCAATCACGCCATAATAAAGTGGTGCGAATACTATCAATAATTTTAAATTCTTTAAAAGAATTAAAAATTATATTAAATGTTAGTATAATGTGTTGTAATAAAAAAGGTACTTTATAGTAGGCAGATAATGCCTACTATAAACTACCTGTTTTGACATGTTTACATTTAGTTAAATACTTAACCCATGGAGTATAGTTCCTCATGATGTTTTCTTTCATCGAAAAGCTTGGTATCAATTGGCACATTAATTATGGCAAAATTTCACAATTTAATTCATATTTTATATGTATAAATCCGAAGTGTTAACTGGTTTGATGGAAAATATTATACTTAGAGATAAAAACCACTAATATTCTATAAAAATACTACCAATATATCTAAAAAAGACTAATATTTATAATTTACCATCAAGTATACTCCTTTTAAGTCATTGATATACAATTCACAAATACGCACAAAAAGTGTCCGCGGCAAAACTCAACACATTTCATCAAATGTGTTGACTTTTAAGTTAGTACTGTTTTGCTCGTCTATGAAGAAACATCCCAAACTGTGCAGCAAAAAAGTGTAAATTATACACAAAACGTACAAAAAAAGGATGGAATATCGTATTTTAATTAAGTAAATTTTTTTCAATATCAATTTTTACAAATATTTGTCTCTTTAAAGGAGTTTTTTAATTAATTTCAGCATTTAAATAAAAAATAACAGGACGGCTTTGGAAGTGTTCCATACGCGCCTATCTCTTTTTCTCATGCACCTAACGCTGTAGAGTAGAAAGAGTACAAGCATTGTTTCTGGTTTTATCTACGGTTACGCTCTTCAAATTCACCTAGAACAGAGTCGATACGTTGCGACAATGGAGCGCTTAATTTTCATTTTATTATTAGTTTTGTACTGGGTGTAATTTATATTATAATATATTAATAATGAAAATATTTTTAAAGTTAATTTTTCTTCCAGATTATTAACAAATATGGCGTCAATATAAACGATTAGTTTCTGGTTAATCAAATAATGTAATTGGTAAAAGTACGAACTTTATAATTAAAAAATAAGCTTACTATCGAAGAAAATTAATTTGTAGAAAGAAATAAAACCTTATGTATATTTTTTTGTTTTAGGACCATAAGATAGAAAAAAATGAGAAAACTCCTACCTCTTCTTTTAATATAGGATCTATTTTAGACACACCCAAAAAATACTGTATTGAAAAGAAGGCTAAACTTATGTGAAAAAATGATTCAGAAAAGTCAAACAGATCAATAGACAATGCAGAAAGAGAATAAAAGGCTTAGGTATTTAAAAAAACATAGAAAAAAGGAATGTTGATTCTTCAAAGGAACGGAATTGATATGTCTTATTTACCGAATTATCCGACAATATAGAAGTTACAGAAACGTTAATCTTTATCTTACAAATATAAAAAGAAAAAATGATCATTAGCTAAATATCCACACGGCGTATAGAAATTTGTGCTCACATTTTATGTTTATTATCCTTTGGTATACAAATACGTGAGACGTCTTTACTTAAGATTTCATCACATTACATGCAAAAAAGAGACTGATAAAACTTACTGTCTTTCTCATTTCTGTTTAAGACTGTTATATAATAAATTCGCATTATTCCAGAGTAATTATATGGCAGTAATAAATAATTTATATTTTTTTATAAACATCATTTCCTTGTACTAATTTTTATGGTGAACATAAATTATCAAACCAGTCAAGTTAATTATAAACTTGTAAAAAATGGTTTATTTAAGTTTTCTTTAGTTCCTACATATCCACGTCCCAACTCCACTGCTTTCTATGTTCCGGCTTGAAAACTGATCTACGTGTAAATAATTCGAGATTTGCTTTTGATAATAAGTGTGTGTATATACAAATGACTTTCAATTTTATATCCAAAGAGTTACGTCTTAATTTGTGTGACTAGTTTTATTTTAATAATATAACGATGTTTATAGGTACGTATAGTAAAGTTCGGACATTTTTTGGGCGAAGTTTCTTCGTGATTGTGCATCTATGGTTTGTATATCAATGTTTTAAGTATAATGTTTTTTCCTAAATACTAAAACGGTAAAAACGAAAGCATCTATTGTTTCAAATACTAATCTTGTAAATTTGTTTTCGAGTGAATACTTATAATTAATTATATTTAATAATAATATTTAATAATAATATATAATAATTTAAATTACAATTCCTATATTTTCAAGATACATCATCGCCGATTCTGTTTCCTATTTAAAAATAGTAATCATTTTTGAAGTTGCACTTTTAGCGTGTTTAGGAAAAAACTTTTTTTTTTAAGAAGCATGCACATAGAAATGTAAAACGGCTGTTGAATATAAATTTTTTTATTACAGTAAAAGTCTATTAAAGAATTTCCTTAAATATTTTGTTTTATTAAAATCTAAAAATCATTATTAATATGTTACAGGAAAACCGGTTATCCAAATAATCGGTAAGAGTAAAATGTGAATCGATAAAACTTTGACATCACTAGTTACGGTTTTAGCGCACCAAGTACATCACTAATTTTACTACGATTTTACGTCATACATTATATATATTACTACTCCATATGTGAGAAAGAGTCAGAGCTGAGACTAAATCCGTTTTTATGAATGAAACGGGTGAGAGGCAGATAGTTTTTTATGAATGAGAATGTAAGTAGCTATAGTGCTACTCTGCACCCCCCATACCACCGAAAATAGGCTCGCGCCAATGTATGAATCTCAACCATCTATTTTATAGTTAATAATCTATGGCCACCGCCACTCGACGTCGTACCAAAGGATCTAAATGGGTAAACGTTAAATATAAGATAGTTTTTTCTATACTAGAATTCATCTGCATGGACCACACTATCCCAAAATAGTACCATAAATCACATATCTATTCCTTGTGACCTTCGGCAGAGAACGACAAAGGACACGCATTTATAAATAAATTAATTTTAATTTTTCAATTTGTCAATATATTGTACAGCAGCAATTCTGAACGCACGTGTAATTGCTCTTACCTGTTAAGAAAATAAAATAAGCATAGTTAAGAGAACTTATTTCACTTTCCTTTCACATATATATTTTATTAAAATTGCCGCTGTTTTATTTTCAAAAGATACACATTTGTTATCTTTTAAATTTTGTTCACTGGCTAAAAGCTTTTGTCTATATATATTTTTTTTCATCGTGGTTACATTACCTTATCGGTTGTATTACATCGGAAGAAAGATTACGTTCTTTACTATAATAAGTAGGTTGCGAATGTAATGGAAAAATTGCAAACCAATCTGTGTAAATGAATTCTTGAATGATTTCAAATTCTTGTAAAATTATATTTCACCATAGTTAAGGCATATTTTTAAGTTTTAAATTAACCCTCACAGCAGGCACCCTTATGGCATACGGTGACTTTCCTCATCGCTTGTAGAACTTCTGCGCTCTTATTTCCGTATTTCACAACCTCGACGACGCCTCTGCGCTCATTCGTTCCGTTCGGTGACGGGATTAAATAATAGATCATTATAAATTTAAAAAATTATCTGATTTAATAAAAGAAAAATACGCTGTGTGGTATCCGGCTGAATAGAATAGACCACCCTCTTTTTAACGAGGTGTCGTAATAGGCGACTAAGGTAAGTTGAAAATTAGGTAAGTATAAATTAAAAGACGACTCCAAAAGCTCGTATCGATTTTATATGACGAAAATAGCATGTCACAGAACAACTAACAAATAGAAAAGCAACCTTAACAGTATGTAACATGTTATTTTAATATTAACAAACATTTTGAAAAATGTTGTATTAAAATATAACTAACTATATTTACAAAAACATTAATATGACATGATTCCTTATTGAAAATGCATATGCAAAGGTTTACAGATTTGTTAAAAATTGCAAAGAATTTAAAACATTTAAATATGTAAATACATTTTTTTGAATCTTTTATAACTTTGCATAAAATAAAGTTTTCTCACTCTTTCCTCCTTAACTCGTGTGCTCACTGCTTAGCATTGTGATAGCCCCGCTCCCTTCTATAGTGGATAAGCTTGCGCTTCTTTACTATTTAATGTATTATTATAATTATATTTTAATACCATATATTTCAATAATCATGGCGAAGTACAACTAATATTGCTAAATTTACGTTACTATAACAATTTGCATGACAAATTACCAAACAATATACCAGAATATACTTCATCTCAATTTAGCATAAGAGAGCATACACTCTATGATTCTACGTATAGATTTCCAAAACTTCACGTCAATATATATAATAAGGCTAAAACAATATATACATATCGCCCAATCTGAAGAATAAAGTCACATTTATCTTTATTCTTCGGAAGGGGCGATATACTCGTTGCCATCTTGTTATTGATATATATCACTACATATTATAAAACAAAGTCGCATTCTTTGTCCATATTTCCCTATGTATGCATACAACTTTAAAACTACGCAACAGATTTTGATGATGTACTATATGAATTTAGATATTCCAAAGATAGCAGGAAATCTTCTTGATATAGGGAAAGGAAATTGTTTTTCTCCAAATTTAACGCTTACGGGCCACGGGCAGTAATGAATAAATCAAAACTACTGGATCGATTTTAATCATTTTTTTACACTGACTGACATGGGATATATATTTTATATCCATGCGAAGCAGGGGCAGGCCGCTAGTGTATTGATATAATCCCGTTACTATAAGAAAGAGGACTGACTTCCACTGAGTTCATATGGCCCCCACGTATCAGTATATAACCAACTTTCTTCAGGAGTTAAAACCATATTATGGGTCATCTCCAGTTACTCATCAGTTTGGTAACGGCAAATATGTTGATCCATACAAAAACAACTAGTGAGAGCTGATTTTTTGTCACCAGAAATCCGAGACTGATAAGGCTAAACCATCTTTGTGTAATTCTAACTGATACTATTATGTTCCAGTAAACTTCCTATATTATTGTGCATATTCCTTTTTTTTGTAGATTTTAGTAAAAACTTGTTTATTTCCAGTTCAAACGTTCGTTGGAATCAATTAATTTGGTAACTAAACAGAAAAACCAAAGTAGCCAGAATGCAATAATTGTGCCATTGCAGTTCTGTATTTGTTTATATTAAAGACATTCCAGTAAACTATAATTGTGCATATTCCTTTTTTTGTAGATTTTAGTTAAATTTGCTTATTTCGGTGACATCCAGTTGGTATTTATCAATTTGATAAATAAACAGAAAAACAAAGTATCGAAAATACAATAATTGTGCTTTCTTATTGTATTTGTTTATATTAGAGAATCGTTATACTGATACGTCTGATATTATCAACTTGACAGGCCGAATATACATTTTACGAATTATAAATAGGTGTATTCGGTCAATTGAACAAATTCGATATTTCTAACACAATAAAAGTGTAAAATGATTTTCGTTTCAAAATCGGTAAAAATTGAAAAAGCGTTTGCATTAAATAAAATTTTGCATTTATCTTAAACCAAATCCTAAAAACAAATAAGATAATATGATAAAGAAGTGCTTTCCACATATCAGCACGATTACAAAAATATTTCGTCAATTAATTTCTTATCTATGACTCTATGTGGTTTGGGTTTATTCTGCTTCTTCCTTCTTCGATATAATCTCGCATTGAGAGGGTATAATGCTGGTGATAGGGAACACCGAACGTTGAACCACCAGTCGCAGGACGCCACGCCCTGAGAGAACACTGTTCCATTGGGGCATAGAAATGAAGCTTGTCGACCGTCAATATCGCAATAGTGCCACGCTGAAAAGATAATAAACAAAATTTTACCTCGACAAAATCAAAAAAAATTGGAGATTTCTATCTTTTTAAAAACTTCAGAAAAATCTAATATTTATATCCTGTAGCGTTAATCATCATCGTACTGCTCTTATTCCCTTCTCTTAGTGGGATCAGCATAACGTAAAAATTTTGGTATAGAGATTTTTATGTAATTTAGAAAAACCTAATATTTGTATGATATACCGTTAATTATCATTCTCCTGCCCTTATCCCACCCTAAGTGGCGTCGGCACAACACGTTATAAACATGTTGTCACCTGATTTAGCTAGGTATTTTACTACTACTACACCTGCCTGAGGTCAACCTACCTCAGTCGTTTTTAACGACACCTCGGTAAGAAGGAGGGTGGTCATTTCTACCCAACCGTATAATACACGGCAGTTCAAGATACCTTAGTCGCCTTTACGACACCTCGGTAAGAAATAAGGGTGGTCTATTCTACTCAGCCGGATACCACACGGCGGATCCTATAGCTTTAATATATAGGTATACATATTATAAAACAAAGTCCCAAAAATCCTTCTGTATGTATGTGTTCGATTTTCTCAAAATGTACTAAATGGATTTTTATATGGTTTATACTAAAAGATGCTAATCTAAAGGAATGTTTAAGGTAATAAATAGTATATTATAGTTTCATGTAAATTGACCGAAATATAATGCGACTAAACGTTGTTACATACTAATTTTCACACGGGCGAAGCTGTGGCCACAGCTAGTATATTATAAGTTAAATACTCACAATAAATGAGTATCTGAAGATTCTGTTTTATTATTAATAATTCAGTAATCTTAAATCCTTAATATTATTATTTCTTTTTGGAGCATTTTAGCTAGATTATTAAACATTTTGTCACGTGGTCACGAACAACGTTCGTGACCGCGGTGGATGCAACTCTGCCGAAACGTAGAACCTTATACTAAGGTAATCGATTATAACGCGATGTGACCCGTATGTTTATTTAATAATCAGTATGAATCGCGAAAGTTTAAAATCTACCATTTTAGCTAGCTTTTGATTATGCATGCATTTTGACTGGCATTAACCAAGTGCTTCTTTTGTATTAGTCACGATAGTCCCCCTCACGTCAGCATTCACTAAATTAAGTCAATGTTTAAATAATAGGTTTCAAAATTCGTAGGTATAGAGTGTATTGTCGCACTTATTTTCTATAGTGCAAGCTGGCATACGACATGGCCGCAACATCCGACTTGACTTTCTGAGAACTTATCTGCAATATCGCTAACTCCGAGGCTACCACGGATGTGCTGATTTCCTATATGGCCATTCGCAGTTATTCAACACATCCATCATAAAATCTCATTACATATTAAATTTATATTTATGTTTTTAATACCGAAAATAATTTATTTGTTTCGCCGTATGGTATCCGGCTGAATAGAATATACCACCCTCCTTTCTTACCTAGAGGTCGTAAAAGGCTACTAAGTTAAGTCGGTCGTCTTACCTTAGTAGCCGCCGTGTGGTATCCGAATAGCGGTAGAATAGATCACCCTCATTTTTTACCGAGATGTCGTAAAAAGCGACAGCATTATAAGTTGACCCACCGTGTGGTATCCGGTTGAGTAGAATAGACTGACCTCTTTCTTACCGAGGTGTCGTAAAATACGACTAAGGTAAGTTGACGACAGGCAGTGCGGTCGGTCGTAAAATGCGTAGCATAATCATGTGACAATATAAATAATAAATATATGGGACACTTACACACAAGGTCGCCCGTCCCCAAAGTAACTTAATATTTGTGTTATGGGTGACAGACAACTGGTGAATATATACATATATAATTTTTAAATACATACTTAAACACAAATATACACCCAGGTTCGAAGAGCCAACAAATTCTTTTTATAGAAAATGTTGGCCCTCGGCGGAAATTGAACCTGCGACCCGCGACTTTAAAGGCAGGATTACTACCCCCTGCGCCAACGGGCCAGTCTAAGTGGGGTCGGCGCAACATGTTATAAACATGTGTGGGAGTGGGATAAGGGCAGGAGGATGATGAAAATAATCTCTTTGTAGATTACATATTTATGTTTGAAAACATACATACGTACATAAAAGTTTGTTAACACGTTAAGAACTGTTAGAATTTATTATATAAGCATCTTTCTAAATATCATCATCAGTTACGGAGCTATGACGAATTATTTAACTCTATTACGAAATTATAATAGTTTTTGGAATGCAATAAAATAAACTGCACACAACAAAAAATGTTAAACTATCTGTGTTTTTAACTTAAAACCTGTCTTTTAATATTACCAGTATTCAACTTAACATTTCCTTGTTTTTATGGTTTTTATATTTTAGCTTTTAATATAATGAATATTAATAAATATAACGGACTTTAAATTATGATAATAATCAGATTATATTCAAATAATCTGTAAAATATTAGATCATTTTTTAAATGTCAATTGATCGCATTAAAATGTTCAAATATATCTAATGACAAGTCATATATTATTTCAAATTAATGTTGAAATGTCATATTTTTGAAATGACAAATAGCTGTTACTTTTAAATTAATTTATTCAAGTATTTATGACTATAACTATTGTAAAGCCAATAGTGCCTTAAAATTTATTAATCTTGTATAAAATCTGAAATTATATAAATGATATATTATGGGCCCGTAAGATACAAATATACTGATGAGTAAATCTTAGATAGTTGTTTTTCTGCAAGTTACAAAATGTTATCATTAAAAATCAATTACTTTGCTAGTCAATTCAAATATCTGCGAATATGAAGAGCTAGGAAAGGAATATCAAAGAAAACGACTGAAGATCATTATTGATAGAACACTCTTAAAAATAATTTTAGCAAAAATCATCCCAAAAATTTACGATGAGCATGCTAACGTCTACATTGTACTAAAGTAATGAAAACAATTATTTTGCTATAATCCGACAAAAAAAAAAATATAACATATATTTAATGCTAAGTGGAGTGTACTATCCGTTCTCATAATTGATATCCGCAGAATTCTTAAAAACTTATACTCTATCAGCCATCAACAACGATGAACAAGCACTGCACACATTCACAACCACAATCTCAACAAACGTTCTGCCCCCGAAATAAGTAATTAGTAACATTGTTTGTATGACGAGAAATTTGCAACCTCATTCATGTTTAAGATTATTAATTAGGTAATTAAAATCACACGTGAAGAGCAAAGTTACACATGATATAGACAAATTAAAATTGTAATTTTTAATGAAATCTTTTAAAAGGATCTCACGCTTGGTCTAACATTTAATGACGGATGCGCGCTTCCGCAATTCTCCTGAATACTTATTTTAACTACATCTTAAGGTCATTCATTCTACAACCTAACCGTCTAGAATTAGAGGTATAAAGCAAAAATACAGAGCAAAAACTTTGTTGAACCATGAATCACGACATACACATACCAATTAACCTATACAAAGGTTATGTATAATAACCTCACAATATTTTTTGTTATTTGTTAGTCCTCTTAGTACATGTTAGCTATGTATTATGTGCTTGATAGTTATTATCTGCGATATCCTAACGTTGATGAACGGTAGTGTGAGCTCATTGTATGTATTTTAGTCAGTGGCCTAGCTTACGGAGGCTAGAAAGGGCAGTGCCCCAAAGCCCTCAAACTCCGGGGGACCCATCTGAGATTGAAACCCCCGCCCCCTCCTGGAGTACGTCGAAGCCGGAGCACGAAGAATACAGGAACGAAAATTTAAATTTTTTTACTTGAAGCCACTAATTTCTTTTTTGCCCTAAGGCCTTTGATAACCTAACTACTCCACTGATCTTGCTATAAATGTATTGTGTGCATTACATTCATTATTAAGTATTCATTCGACCTATGTTAATTAACGTGAATAAATTACAAGATTTATGTTAATTACATAATTAATTTTAGATGTTTCATAGTCTTTAAATATACTAATGTTTTATATATCGATTATATCTTTTTATTTGTGTTCGCAAGGTGGCCCAAACTCCAGAAACTTGCCAATCTCCTTTTACTATAAATTAACATTAATTAACTACAGCAATTTATTGTGTAAAAAATAGATTGGAAATATATAATTGTATAGGTTTAATAGGTCAAGGTTTGTTGGTCATTTAGTTTTGATGATTTGGTCTACATCAATTTCTCATCGAAACTACAATGCCAGCTGTTAGTATTAATCATTAATAAAATGAGTACCTTTTATCAATACTTACTACGTTTATATACATACTTGTATTGATGTTCTTAGATATTGTTTTATTCGAATTGATAATTTAAACTCATTATTATTGTCGAAATACGACTATCAACAGATTTTTATTCAATCAACAGGTCATTGCGGCCTACTTCATTGGAACTTTCTAGTAAGCTAGTTAAGGTATAATATTAATATAAATAGACACCAAATTTTTAAATTGTTATTTGTGTTTTGTATAATAAAAATGCTATGTACGACTGGAAGGTTACAAATGTTCTACAATAAGCAACCTTTTCTGTTCATTACACTTTGTGAACATAAATGTATGTAATGTATTAACATCAACAAAAATAATAAAAACGTTTTCGATAAAGACCATTAATTTACTAAAAACTACTCCACACTGTGAAGTTCATAATAAATAAAACTCAATTTTTATTTAAAATTATTACGAACATAATTGTCATTGTATTATTGTGATATTTGTTTCGGTATGGATTAATTTGTTCGTTACTAAATTAAAAATCTTACAGTCCTTTCCACCATGTGTTATTTATGAAAAATGTAAACTAAAAAATGTAATGTATTTTGAATCTACATAAGATTCTAAGAAGTAAAGTTCTCAGAAAAAAGTAGTACACACCTTGGCAACGAGTATCCATATCCGCGAAAAAGCCTGGGTAGGGCTGCTCGTCACAATAGAAGTTAGTATATGGAACAGCTCCTAGTATTGGATAATCTGTGCCCGGTTTACCTGTAACATAAAATGTTGATATCTTTAGTTAATATCCTTCAATATATCGATGTTCGATGATGATGATTATCGACGATGGCCAGGTCCACGTTAACCACAATAGGCGCTCGGGTGCAATCAGTTGTCTGGCACCCCAAATGGGCTAAGAGAGGGATACCTCATTACTTAAATTAAGTTTAGGTAATACAGGAGTAAAATAAAAAATAATTAGGTTTTGAATATTTTTACACTTGTTTATATTTAAAAATAGAAGCAAAAAAATACAGCGATTAAAAAATATAAAAATCAGATATGCAATTACAACAACGTAGAGGCGCCTCAACGAAGTCACCGACGAGTACTACAATATTTGACGATCATGGGGTGCGTTGCATCCCCCGCGCCAAGGGCCAAGACGGGCCTAACAATGACCAAAATCAGGTATGAGAGACCGAAATTTGGAATAATTTGTCTATTTATCTCCCATGAGATAAATAGACTTCTTAGGAGCCTTTACCGATGTGTTGTAAAAGGTACTAAGGTAAGTTGACCCACCGTCTGATATCCGGCTAAGTAAACTAGACCACCCTCTTTCTTATTGAGGTGTATTAAAAGGCGACTAAGATAAGTTGAGGTCAGGCAGGCGGCCGATCGTAAAATAACTAGCCGAATCATGTCACAACATGTTATTCTGACCCCATTTAGAGTGGGAAAAGGGCAGGAGAATGATGATGAGATCTTAGGAGCTTTGAAGGCAGTACGCCGTCTGTCATTACTAAAACCGAAAACTAAAATTTTATAATCGCAAGCCTTATAAGGAACTAATTCTATTACTATGACACTGATACAACCGTAATAGGCAGCGAAGGTCAAATGCCATAGGATTATTGTTTTTTTAATAAAAAGCAGGCCCCTGTTAAGTACCGGAAATGTAGTATCAAAAAGATGAGTAATAATAATTCTATAATTACGATTCTTATAATATTATCTACCGTTCTGAATTTTTCGTTTCATGTTAATTCTTTTTTTAATAGGTATTAAAAAAATTGTAGATAGCAGACGAAAATAATAATTAGTGTTTATCTAAGTATTTTTATTCCACACGATATCTATATTTTCCCAAATACGTACAATATACATACTATATAAGTATTATTTATTTTAGTAACGGAAATGATGCAGTTTTTTTTATTGTTGGTTTATATGAACAAATTATACCTTTAGAATATATTCTAATTTGTTCGACCTTTTATCAATCTTTCATTATATAAAACTTTCGAAAAATTGTCTTGATATTTTATAAAATCCTTTATATGCGTTAAAAATTATTAAAAAGTTTCACATTGATAACAGTATGACGCGTTGAAGTCTTTTTTATAGAATTATATCTTTACATCCCCATACTCTACGATAGACCAAAAACACACATCTATTCATAGCTAAAAAAATGTCACTGTAATGTAAGGTACGTAATTACAAAAGTATACGTCAAAGAGTATACTATATATGGAGGAAGTGGTCTGTTACTGTCGTTGCACAATGGCCCTTTTTTTCTTCTAAATTAAGGATAGGAGCTTAGTGCACGCTGTTCTATTGTTACAATGTAACATATTTCCAATGTTAGCTTACAAGCTATTTCATATCGAAAATTTTAATTACATATCAATTTTATTCCCGTTTGGAATCCGGCTGGGTAGAATAAACCGCAATCATTTCTTACCAAAGTGTCGTGAAAGACGATTAAGATGACATGAACGTCCACCGCTGACCTAACGGATAAATTAAGCCGAAACTATTCCGAATTAGAGTTGACTTCAGACAGGTGACCTGTCTAAATTCTTAGGCAAATCTTATTACAAGGCTTTACTAATACATGCCCACACGACTTAGAGTTGAGATAAGGGAAGGAGAATGATGATTTTTTATTCGTCAAACACAATTATATAAAACTGTTTAAATTAATATGTTATTAAAAAAAACCGCCGAGTCAAGAAACATCGATTTCAATTGGCCATCTCTCAAGACACGATCTTTAGCGCATAATAGCTCGCTAGTTATCTTGACGATAACGAAAGTGGCGCAAAACCACTTTCACCGGCCGTTTGATTACTATTGGTTTTCGATTCAACATTTATCCAATTTCGTATGCAAGGACTACGCTACCGAGATAAACCGTAGGCTATAACGTAACGTATGCATACAAGCCCTTCAACGACCTAATACAAATAATAATATCGATCAGTATGACTTGTTTTGGATTTGAAAGCACAAATTAACATATATTCGCATTTATTATAAAACTAGAATGAATTTTCGTACCAAAAATGTTTCATACGCCTTAATTTTCTTAATATCCGAATTAAAAAGTCTAAATCAATGAATAAAAATAACCTAATATTTATTTACAATATACACTGAGAAAGGTAGTAATTATAATACTAATTTTAACTCAGAAACACCTGTTTAACGATATATAATCGAGAAATTGTGGTTAGAGAAACTGTTGTAAGACTGCTTGCTTGAAGCAATTCTATCGCCTTTGACCCTTACCAACTACTAGCGATCGATTGTGCCAATGAAATTAAAGTTCTTGTATAATGCAAGTACAGCTTAGAACTTAGAATAAAATTGTTCAATCTCATTTATTTAATTTATTAAATATATAAAAAGTTTAGTCAGAGAACGTGGTCCTAAGGTCGAGTAGACCATGACCCTTTACTAGATTATCCCACAACGAAAGGTGTTTCTGCTGTTAAATACAAAATATAAATGTATAATTATTGACTTTTTGTACTTAGGTTTAACAAAAGGATATTTTCAAATTAAAATTATTTAAGTAAAATGGAAATACAAAATTCTCTGATATCACAAAACCTAAAGTTCCGTAATGTTATCTTAATCCACAGATAAACTTGTACTCATCATATAAGAATATCTGATTAACCGGAACTTTCTATATTTTCCTGAGTCCTTAGAAGCCAGTACTGATACTAGTTTTGTACTCTATAAAAATGATATAGGTACATATATAGACTAACATTACAATACCTACCACGTGTACATACGTACAGTCATGAACAGTCACATGTCATATTATGAATCGACCTCCTCCGACGTTATAAAAGAGTGATGATTTGAAGATGTCAGTTCGCAACAAAGTCACGCTACAACATTTGTATAGACCGATAATATCCTATGTAAGCGTTACATTTGCACATGTTTCAAAATTCACATATCTTACGTTCCAAGGAACCAGAACGGATAAATTCATGATTCATGGTTGCCCATGATTTATGGCATTAGTCGCTTGAAGTTGAGGCAAACTAATTACTTTACTGAGGAAACCAAAATTCGTTAACTTGATCGAAGTTATGGTGAAAATGATATTAATATAACTCATCCAAATATTACAAAAATAAAATAATCATACCTACTGTCAGATTTTATCGTCAGAAGCAATAGCATTTAATATAAAGTAACCAATAGCATTTAATTTAAAGTAACTTGAGTTCTAAATTTGGAAAAGCTAATTTACATAAGATAATTCATAATAGTTAAATAACGTGTAACGCACCAAAAAATTCGTGGCAATGGCGGTATCTATTATACACGCCATTATGACCACATATTAGCTCAGCAAACGACCTACATATCAAGGCATCGAATAGTCGCTCGAGTCTCGACAGGAGATGAGCCGAACCGCTTTTTTACCTATTCCCCCTTTAAACTACAAGTCACACTAGTTTGCTTGTATATTTTGAATCTCATTAAAAATTGGTGTTACAAACGTTAAGATTGTAACTAGTTTAACGCAAGTAAATATAACTAATCAACTAGTTGCTGTGGAAAAGTTAGTTTTAACATACCTGTGACAAGCGCAATGTCTTACGTATTACTTACTAGCCGACCGGGAAAACGTTGTTTTGCCATATAAATTACTAGCGGCTCTGCCCGCATGGAAATAATAAAACCGTAATATAGTATTTTGATAACCATAAAAATGTTTAAAGAGGATTGACCTTAATACTAGACATATTCTGTCGCGGACTTTTATTTAGAACTTTTAGAGGGCAGCTACTTTGTAATAAATGATTTTTATAACGTTCACCGTTTACTTAGCGCACGCAAGGAAATGTTTAAATTTTACCGGTTTTGTAATATTTTTTATTGCTGCTCCTCTCTTATTCATCTTAGCGTGATGCTATACTCGTAAAGCCTTCCTTGATAAATGTTCACATACACTAAAAACATTTTTAGTTTTAGTAACTTTTTAGTTTAGTAGTTCTTGAGATTAGCGCGTTCAAACAATCAAACAAACGAACTCTTCAGCTTTATATATTAGTATAGATAACTACATATAGAGTTATCATACTAGATTAGTGAAGCCAGCCCAAAATGTGTCCTATGGCATTATTATTAACACAGATCGCGTCAAAACGAAAATAGTTAGAGTATCATGTTTTCTTTAATTGGAGGCCCGAGGATTGTTATTAGAGGCCCGCCTATGGCTCCTCTACTCCAGTATATACACACATATTCCTGTGTATGTATATGTATATATGTTATTACATATATACCTAGCTACGCCATTGCCTTTGTGACATAAAAATTGGTTAACAATTAAACATGTCGTTCAATCCAATACTCTTAGAGCTCCCAACACAATAAATAAAAAATATTTGACATATCATATATAAAAAAAAATTACATACATAATAATACAAGACATGTTCCCACGCAAGTAAAAAATTTCACGAATACATGCATACACGAAATCGATTTACCGCAAGACGGTACTATTTTCGTAATGATATGATTTGCAATCTCTTTCGCCTTTCTTGAAGTGAGTCTTCTATATGCTTGCAATTGATGTAAATTCGTTATTTTGTAATCTTTTTAAAATATTTTTTTTCATCATACTAACTAAAATTAACTCATAACTATACATTGTAATATAACAATATTACACATCATTTCTTGAAGTATATATGTAGGTACTTGATTTATGAAGTAATTCATTGTTTGAAGTATATTCATAAGTGTATAAATAAATATAATATGCTTTAAAGTATCTTATATTATATATAATGAAAATGACCCGACAAAAAGTAAGGTGAACGAGTACTGACAAAACAAGGTCAGATACGCCACGTTTATGTAATAATTTGAGATGAGGCACCAAATGCGGTGACATGATAATTTACAACTTTTATTAACATTGACATTGTAAGTAATTTTCTTTTAATACAGTTTCATCTCCCTATAGAATTAGACAAATAAATATATATGGGCAATAACACACACGGTCTTCTACACCTATTACTTGTGTTATGGCTGACAGACAATTGGTAAATTTACATATTTAATTTTAAATAAATACATCCAAACTTTCGAACCAACAATTTGTTATAGAAATGTTTGCCCTTGACGCCGTAATCGAACCCGGCACCCCCGGAGCTAAAAAGCACTACCGCCTTGTAACAGTCTCATCCCTACATTCGAGGTTTAAAAATAAATAATTATTAAAATTTCAATATTTTAGAAAAATCTATAAGTATAAAAATAAATGTTTGTTTGTCACGCAGTAATGTTTTTTCGCATCTATAATTGATGCTCTATTCATAAAACATCAAATTCAGAAAAGTATAATTTTCGTCATATTGACCGAATGTCACGTTATCCGCCGTACTACAGTATAGAGAGAGCGGGCGGAGCGCAGAGCGCAGAAGTGATCTGTTAGGTCGCTTATGAAATGTTGTTATAATGATATTATAGATGTGTACTGGGGCGATACATGATATTAGTTGAGTTTTAACTCGAATATTTTTAATAATAATTAATAATAAATACACATCTAGGCCCGCTCTCGTATAATGGTTCAAGATGCAAGATCGTGCCGATCTTTGGAAAGGCTGTGAATGTGACTTGACCATTAAGAGTGTAGCGATGGTTACATCGCTTAGCTCACCTCGAACGATTAAAGTGTCAGAATGATACTTGGTAAAGGCAACTTTGCTGAGTAGTGGTTGGCACTCTACCGAACATGCTCTGGCGGGTACTGGTGGGAGACTTGAGGTTTAGGCCGGCAGTGATTTCGGTCATTGCTGTGTGCCTGGCCCAAAAGGCTACACTAGGCTGCATCTTATTAGGGCTGGGTCTAGGCCCGTAGTTAACTTCGGTTGCTGCGGCGTGCCTTTATTCGGCTTTGGTTTGACGCAACCAGAGTTACTTTGGGCGTGTGCCTTTGTGATACGGGTTTAGTTAGGCCGGTGGTGATTTCGGTCGTTGCCGTGTGCCTTGCTCGACCTTTGGACGCATAGGCCGCTTGAAGTAGTGCCGGTACAGTGGTGGCTGAAATGTTATTGTTTGACGAACGGACATCTAAACGTTGTTTGTAGTCTCTCAATAGTGACGGTACCACAGCTGAATGTTGCTGGGCGTTGCGGAAGTTAACTTTATGTTGCTGAAGTGATACGCCGCGGCAGTGATGGATCGCTATGGACTCTGTTCATAGTAACGGATGGGTGTGGTGTTTCGTCCTTTTCAGGACGTCCCCTTAGCTTAGTTAATGATACCACGAATGACCATTATAGCATGGCATTATTGCATAAGAGCCGCTGGTCGGGTCTTTGTTAATAAGACTGCGGACTAGCTTTAGACAGTGTGGCCTGCATTTCCCTTATCTTCACATATACATATACATCTTACGTGGCTTGCCGCGTTAAACATAAATTACCTTTTGTTGTATGAGGTGGCGTGTTGAGCTTGGCGCATACCGTAAGCGAGTGCACTATGTGTGACTCCATTATATGGTATTGGGTGAATAGGGGGTGATTGGCATTCATGTAATGCTCTGCATACACATCTTCCACTTCGGTGGACACACACTATCCACTTCGGTGGACACACACTATCCACTTCGGTGGACACACGCCTATATGGTGTATATATTATAACTAATCAAGTTGCTTTGCAACATGTTTGCCATCTCGATGGGTTTCCACTTTGTGGACTTTATACGTATTATACGTATTATACTGTATGTGGTTTTTACCATAGAACGCACCGTTACGACGTGTGCAGGCGACATGCGCCTTACAGAATATAAGAATTGGTAATTTATTATCAAAGTTTACCAGGCCTTGTGCCTTTGGCTAATGCCATATTTTATAGCTCCGGCTATTTATTATATGGGCTTCGGTCCTCCATTATACACCCAGGCACTCATGCCTAATACGTCAACTGTGGTTTTGTTGACTCCCGACAATAATGGGTTTATCCCATAATCATACGCCGCAGGCGCACTATAAACAGGTACCCCTTGGGGGGGGGCTCATATCCTATGGACGGAGCTCACCGTTGGTAGCGGGTGCGGAGCTACTGACTATCACTCTCTTTTTATATTTTTCCAAATCGGAAGAATATAATAGATAGGAGAGAGATACCACTTTGATTAAACTTCTCTACGGAGTTGTTTAAGGGTTAGGTATTTAGATCGAGTGAGTGATCTTTCTGTTGGCTATAACATATCCTATAAAGTAATAACTTAAGACATTCGCGAGACATTCAAACTATCTGAATGTCTCGCATTTTTTTATCAAATTTTATAGTAACCCGTTCATGTATTGACCATATAAGAATCTGTTCGTGTAACGAATATATATCTGTTGGACATATAAAGTCTGTTCATGTAGAGTACATGTAAAATCTGTTCTTGTATTAGATAAATATAAAAACTGTTCGTGAATCGTACACTTATATTCAATAATTTATATTAATTTATGCCTGCTTTACGCCTCTAAACTGATGATAAACAACTATTTATATTATAACAAATGATATTTGATAATGAACCTCTCTGTTGAGCAAAGCGATACAAACTACGAATGTAGGGCCTGATGGCTCGTTCTATATTAAAGAATATGATATATTGAAATATTATTATAAAACTATAATGTGATTATTATCACATTATTTTATTCTATTTAAGGTTTATTTGACTCCTTTAGATTGACAGACACATAGCCTCTGATGCTCTAAAAGAATTTGAGTTATTACAAAACACAACGTAGTACGGGTCCTAGCCACTTAGACGAATCACGAGCCAATATATATTAAGAGTGCTAGCGCCTTCGGCGCGTTTTTATGTATTACGCCGTTGGAGTGCGAGCGCTCTAGCGGTGGCATAATATATTAAATAATATTTTATAGACGAGTAAAGTGGAGTTAGTTACAATTTGGTGCCGTGACCAGGATGGTCAATACGGCTTGTGTAAAGTTATTAAGTAGGCGAAAGCCTACAATTTGTTGTCCGTGAAATGGAGAGAGATTTACGAGGCTTATGTGTCCATTACAAGTAATAAATCCTTGAGGTCTGGGGGTTGTGGAGTCCGGGGGTTGACCATTTTTAATCATACCGATGCATGAGGTATGGATAAATATTAATCAATTAGGGAACAAAACAAATAAAGTAAAACTCAAAATGGCTGCACTAGTAGGCAGTCATCAGTAGTCTGGGAGTTGTAGATAGTTCGAATTGATAAAATTGTAGAAATATAAAAGAAATCGAATGGTCTTAAAAGCGGGGGATTGAGGTATAAACAGATTAAATGCAAAATTCACATTTGAACTAATTGTCGAAAAGATTAATAAAATAAATATATGGAGTTTGGCAAATCAGAGATTCTAAATAACATTAAATTCAATATTCAATTTCAAAATTAAGCATATGCTGTAAGTGTTTCCTATTGTAAATTCTA
Organism: Morpho helenor; assembly: GCA_029227775.1. Lineage (NCBI taxonomy): Eukaryota > Metazoa > Arthropoda > Insecta > Lepidoptera > Nymphalidae > Morpho > Morpho helenor. Next base: position 7,415,359 of record JARGCU010000020.1, read on the forward strand.
TTCCGATAGGACTTCATAGAATTTAGGGGGTTGAATGTAACAGTCTCATCCCTACATTCGAGGTTTAAAAATAAATAATTATTAAAATTTCAATATTTTAGAAAAATCTATAAGTATAAAAATAAATGTTTGTTTGTCACGCAGTAATGTTTTTTCGCATCTATAATTGATGCTCTATTCATAAAACATCAAATTCAGAAAAGTATAATTTTCGTCATATTGACCGAATGTCACGTTATCCGCCGTACTACAGTATAGAGAGAGCGGGCGGAGCGCAGAGCGCAGAAGTGATCTGTTAGGTCGCTTATGAAATGTTGTTATAATGATATTATAGATGTGTACTGGGGCGATACATGATATTAGTTGAGTTTTAACTCGAATATTTTTAATAATAATTAATAATAAATACACATCTAGGCCCGCTCTCGTATAATGGTTCAAGATGCAAGATCGTGCCGATCTTTGGAAAGGCTGTGAATGTGACTTGACCATTAAGAGTGTAGCGATGGTTACATCGCTTAGCTCACCTCGAACGATTAAAGTGTCAGAATGATACTTGGTAAAGGCAACTTTGCTGAGTAGTGGTTGGCACTCTACCGAACATGCTCTGGCGGGTACTGGTGGGAGACTTGAGGTTTAGGCCGGCAGTGATTTCGGTCATTGCTGTGTGCCTGGCCCAAAAGGCTACACTAGGCTGCATCTTATTAGGGCTGGGTCTAGGCCCGTAGTTAACTTCGGTTGCTGCGGCGTGCCTTTATTCGGCTTTGGTTTGACGCAACCAGAGTTACTTTGGGCGTGTGCCTTTGTGATACGGGTTTAGTTAGGCCGGTGGTGATTTCGGTCGTTGCCGTGTGCCTTGCTCGACCTTTGGACGCATAGGCCGCTTGAAGTAGTGCCGGTACAGTGGTGGCTGAAATGTTATTGTTTGACGAACGGACATCTAAACGTTGTTTGTAGTCTCTCAATAGTGACGGTACCACAGCTGAATGTTGCTGGGCGTTGCGGAAGTTAACTTTATGTTGCTGAAGTGATACGCCGCGGCAGTGATGGATCGCTATGGACTCTGTTCATAGTAACGGATGGGTGTGGTGTTTCGTCCTTTTCAGGACGTCCCCTTAGCTTAGTTAATGATACCACGAATGACCATTATAGCATGGCATTATTGCATAAGAGCCGCTGGTCGGGTCTTTGTTAATAAGACTGCGGACTAGCTTTAGACAGTGTGGCCTGCATTTCCCTTATCTTCACATATACATATACATCTTACGTGGCTTGCCGCGTTAAACATAAATTACCTTTTGTTGTATGAGGTGGCGTGTTGAGCTTGGCGCATACCGTAAGCGAGTGCACTATGTGTGACTCCATTATATGGTATTGGGTGAATAGGGGGTGATTGGCATTCATGTAATGCTCTGCATACACATCTTCCACTTCGGTGGACACACACTATCCACTTCGGTGGACACACACTATCCACTTCGGTGGACACACGCCTATATGGTGTATATATTATAACTAATCAAGTTGCTTTGCAACATGTTTGCCATCTCGATGGGTTTCCACTTTGTGGACTTTATACGTATTATACGTATTATACCGTATGTGGTTTTTACCATAGAACGCACCGTTACGACGTGTGCAGGCGACATGCGCCTTACAGAATATAAGAATTGGTAATTTATTATCAAAGTTTACCAGGCCTTGTGCCTTTGGCTAATGCCATATTTTATAGCTCCGGCTATTTATTATATGGGCTTCGGTCCTCCATTATACACCCAGGCACTCATGCCTAATACGTCAACTGTGGTTTTGTTGACTCCCGACAATAATGGGTTTATCCCATAATCATACGCCGCAGGCGCACTATAAACAGGTACCCCTTGGGGGGGGGGCTCATATCCTATGGACGGAGCTCACCGTTGGTAGCGGGTGCGGAGCTACTGACTATCACTCTCTTTTTATATTTTTCCAAATCGGAAGAATATAATAGATAGGAGAGAGATACCACTTTGATTAAACTTCTCTACGGAGTTGTTTAAGGGTTAGGTATTTAGATCGAGTGAGTGATCTTTCTGTTGGCTATAACATATCCTATAAAGTAATAACTTAAGACATTCGCGAGACATTCAAACTATCTGAATGTCTCGCATTTTTTTATCAAATTTTATAGTAACCCGTTCATGTATTGACCATATAAGAATCTGTTCGTGTAACGAATATATATCTGTTGGACATATAAAGTCTGTTCATGTAGAGTACATGTAAAATCTGTTCTTGTATTAGATAAATATAAAAACTGTTCGTGAATCGTACACTTATATTCAATAATTTATATTAATTTATGCCTGCTTTACGCCTCTAAACTGATGATAAACAACTATTTATATTATAACAAATGATATTTGATAATGAACCTCTCTGTTGAGCAAAGCGATACAAACTACGAATGTAGGGCCTGATGGCTCGTTCTATATTAAAGAATATGATATATTGAAATATTATTATAAAACTATAATGTGATTATTATCACATTATTTTATTCTATTTAAGGTTTATTTGACTCCTTTAGATTGACAGACACATAGCCTCTGATGCTCTAAAAGAATTTGAGTTATTACAAAACACAACGTAGTACGGGTCCTAGCCACTTAGACGAATCACGAGCCAATATATATTAAGAGTGCTAGCGCCTTCGGCGCGTTTTTATGTATTACGCCGTTGGAGTGCGAGCGCTCTAGCGGTGGCATAATATATTAAATAATATTTTATAGACGAGTAAAGTGGAGTTAGTTACAGCCTGCGCCAACGAGCCAGAAAAATTGCCAGTTCTAGATATAACTGCTACGTCAATAAAACAAAAATTAACGATTCTATGATCTATAATCAACTCATATAACCTACTATATTCAAATTTATGTTATTATTTTTTTAGTTATTTCTTGTTCAATCTCAAGATAACGAAGTTATAATTTTAAATAATAATCAGTAACATTATTCGAATTATATTTAAAACAAGCATCTAAGCGATGATGTAGTTAACGGGTAAATTTATTTCATTTAATGTATACCAACAGGCATATTAATTTGACTGTTTATTTACTTCAACTAACCTCTAAACTTAAGGCCGGATCTTCAATTGACTTTATGTTTAAGACTTCCTTTATTTTTATTCTTTGTTTTACTCATTTAACTAAGTTTCAGAAGTGCTCCCCAAGGTGTGAATGATTACATTGTAAATTGTCTAAATAATTCTCTGTTTATAGATGAGCATTTATAAGCTACTTTATTGAAGACTGTATGCTATAGCGAAATGATTTAATACATTGCCTGTACCTACATTACGCAAATTGCCTTTTTACTTTTGAAAACCACCATCAATTGTAATTTGTGTATTATTATACACAAATTACAATTGATAATGTATATTTACAATTCAATAAAATTGTTATACTTTTCCCTCCGTTTAGTCTGTTTTAAACGGAATACTATAAAAAAATATGTGTACTTGAACGCTATATTTAGGTCGATATAATTTAATGAGTAGTAAAACTTCAGTATAGGTGTGAGAAATAACTAAATAAAATTACAAAGGAGTGTGAATCCAAGGTGAAGAAAAAAATTATGCATCGCAAGACAGTTTATTACACTACTGCAAGATATCCAGACGAGCACAAAATGATCACAAAAAAGTACTGGATTTAAGATCATAAAATTGTCTAGCTCAGAATTCAAAAGTAGAATCTTTTGATTAGGCATCTCTTTTGTCATAAACAAATAATATAAAATACACAATGAGTTTTATACAACGAATATTCACAATAAATCATTGATAATTTGCTACCAAAAAAACGATGAAGAGGCCAATTTAACTCGTGAGAACTTCTGTAAAAATATCGGCAATTTGACAAACCAATAATGATATCCATTGCCATGCGAAAGAGGGCTTTACACGTTCGAGTATGTTGACTTTTCTCCATTGTGAAATCACTTACAATGTTTCGCAAAAATACCGAATTTTACAAAAAATACTTGATGTTTAAGCAAAGTATTTGATCAAAAGCATGAATACACTTTTATTACTATATTTCAATATTATTTTGATAAGTGTGGATGGAGGCAGGCGGGTCTATAAGAAAAACCAATTTCGTATACTTTGATGAGTAAATCATCAAGTTTGAGTCTAATAATAGCAACAGCAGGTATGGAACATCTTCAATGTTAAAAACAAGCTTAACTGGTTTGCAATCGAATGGAATCTTTACAAAATTTGTGTTGCTTTATTCGTGGTATATTTATATATCTATTGAGTTTCATCAAAGTGTGTTTTAAACTTCACTTAAACAGAGCTTGTTTTTTTTAATTTAAACTCATAAACTATCTAGATAAAAACCTACAATAGAATTATTTTGCTGTAATCCGCGTTTGTTAATAGAATCTATATAATGCTAAGTGTATTCATTCACATACCTTATACATGCAGGACAAGTCACCACGCATTCCACAAAACGCCGCGACCAACAACACTCCACACAAGCACTACACACACTGACTACCACAATCTCTACTATCGCTTTGCCCAGAAACCGAAGCATCATCAGGATAGGCTCCACGACAAACTATCTAGATAACACCTTACTTCACTTTTAAGACTTGGTTTTATATCATCCATAGTATGATTTTTGTAATACTTATGTAAATTATAATAAACGTGAAGCAGTTTGTCATTTTCACCTATATACATGATTAAAGAATACATAATATAAAGTTAAGGATTTAAGAGTGATGTAATAATTCCAAAAATAATAAAGTTTATTTTTTAAACTATATTTTTTATTTCACGTTAAGAATCTTTCAAATTAACATTTATATTTTTTTAAATAGGCGAAAGCTGTGATGGCCTAGCGGTGCGACCGTGTGAATCTCTAGAGATGATCATGGGTTCAAACCCGGGCAGACACCAATGAGTTTTTCTATTAAAACTTATGTGTCTAATTGATAATTGCAATTTATCACACGCTTTTCGGTGAAGGAAAACATCGTGAGGAAACCTGCATATCTCCAGAGAATCCTAGGGATATATGTGTAACCTACCAATCCGCATTGGAGCAGCGTGGTAGGTCGTAGCTCTAACCCTTCTCTCCAAAAATGGAGAGAGGAGGCCTATGCCCAGCAGTGGGATAGTAACAGGCCGTTACTTTAAATAGGCGTATTCCTTGTATTATTTTTTAAAGCTAAAATATGCTAATTTTTTCTCAATTTATAATATGTAGTGAGTTGCAACGTGGCACAAACTTAGTTAAAATGCATTTAAAATAAAATAATACAACTCAAACTTGTATTTGGATGTCGATATTGTTTCGAAATATCTTACGAACTGGTTTTGATTTAAGAAAACCCATAATTGTACTTATCACCAGTAACTAGGTAATGATGGATTGAATGGAACAAACTAGTGCCAACTAGGCATGGACAGAATCACCAATCACTTAATGATCATGATATGAAAAACTTTTCATATAGCATCATCTGCTAATTAGTTTTAGAGTAACTGCTATACTGCTATACAAAATTATGGGTAGGTATTCTATGAAAAAGTAAAATAATAAATTAATACTGAGACTAACTTCTGATATTGAGCAAAATTATTGTTAATACAAACAAATGTAATTCTTATATCTCATATAATACGGTCGATAATTCGGGAAGATTTAAATTTATTTACGGAGAAGAAAGCACTTTTACGTTATTCCAACTGAAACTATATCCTAGAAATATCGACCGTATCGAATATTATTTAAAAAATACATTTGTTTGTAATAGCCATCGCTTTATCAAGTAATAATATTATAGCGAATAGCTGAATAATATAATAGCGGATAGCGTTTTTGCTAATCAATATTACTGGGAAAAATTATTATTGATTAGCAAAAACGCTATCAGCTATTATATTATTTACGTTAATGGACTAAATGATTGCTTATACGAGCAAATGTAGTCTTTATGTCCTATACACTGCATACGACATAAAGAATACATTTGTTTGTATTCCAATAGCATTAGCAGTAGCAGGTATAATCACGTGATAGCAATCATACCCAAGCCTAGTGCCAACTGAGGATAATCACTTTCTACGATAATTGCTATTGATGATTTGCATTGCATTGCAAAAGAAGAGATATAAATCCCGCCTAAGTATTGTTATTGCTTTAAGAAAAGAGCACTCAGTGAGGCTTGGTTAATCGAAATAAAAATGAGCTATGAAAGAAATTGTTTCGAATTGTGACATGCGGGCAAAATAGATTGTTTACTAGAAAGGCAAATCAAAACACCTAAATTACATCTGTTTCAAGTCCAACATAAATTACATTAGATCACTAGATAGATGAGAATAGGATTATCTAAACCATTATTAAACTTGTTAGGTGTAATGTTGCAACTCAGTTATAAATGCTATGTCGCAACCCTGCATGGCCAAACGTATGTCGCTACAGAATATTTAAGGTCGACAATGAATTCAACTTCGACGGTGTGGGGTAAATTAAACATTATGATTTAAAAATACTATATGTAATTTTATTTTTATAATAGCTTTTACCCGTAACATCGTTTGCGTGAACTGTTTTCACGTGATAGGTTGATAAAAGATGGCGCTTGTCAATGTCATCCTATTCCTGTAGAATTAACAGGATTTCTAAATCATATACGTTATCCCGGTGTAAAAGCAACAATTACGCCGAATTTCGTAGATAATGATTCAGCGGATTCGCCGTAAAAGAGTAACAAACATACTCACAAACTTTGGCATTTATAATATTAAGTAAGATAGTAGGATTTAATCGCACAATAAGTTATTCGTTACATTATTCCGTGTGGTACCCAGCTGGGATGTATAGACCACACACATTTTTTACGGAAGTGTCGTAAAACGTGACCAAGGTATGTTGATACGCCGTGTGGCATCCGGTTAAGTAGAATAGACCATCCTCATTTCTTATTGAGGTAAAAGGCGAATAAAGTAAGTTGACGTCAGGCACGCGGCCAGTCATAAAATACGTAGCTAAATTGTCTGACAACATGTTCAAAACGTGTTTTGCCGACCCAACTTAGAATGGGATAAGGGCTAGAGAATGATGATGGTGGACATCCATTGGTTGAAGGAAAAATATATAAATTCATATCTTAGTTTCTATAGGTATTTCAAAAGATGTTCGGCCGGATATTTCAAAGTATTATGTACAGCGTACAAATGCAAGTTATCCGCAATTGCATTATATAATATGTATCTCCGTGACATCAATGGACATATATGCTTTTACAGCTCTTACGCCTATGTATATGAGGGATTAGATTTAGATTCCATTATTTCTGTATGTATTTCAAATTGTTTATTTGTTCATATAAAACAACAGATGCCTTACACAAAGTATACTTTTATATATACTATTTATATAATAAAAAAAAGTAATGCAATATATTAATAACTCGTTAAAGATGTTTAATTTTTTTGTCCATTAAACAAATATATACAAATTTCCTTATAACTTAAGGTAGCAATTTAATATTGCTTTTTTTAACGTCGAATTTTATAACTACATTTTTTATAGAATAGGCGTTACTTTGCGGAGGTCCATAATACAAAACTAATATGAATATTATTTTGCTATAATCCGCGATAAAAGGAAATATATGTAATGCTAAATGTAGAGTGTACTATTCGTTCTCATACCTGATACATGCAGAATTTGTAAGAACTCATGCACTACCCGACACCAATGGCACAACAATATACAAGCACTGCATACATTCACCACTACAATCTCAATGATGACTGGCCCGTTGGGGCAGTGGGTAGTGACCCTGCCTTCAGCTCCGCGGGTCGCGGGTTTGATTCCCGCCGAGGGCCAACATTTTCTATAAATGAATCTATTGGTCTTTGAGCCTGGGTGTATATTTGTATTTAAGTATGTATTTAAAAAAATATATAAGTATATATTCACCAGTTGTCTGTCTACCATAACACAAGTATTAAGTTACTTACTTTGGGGACGGACGATCGAGTGTGTAAGTGTCCCATATTTTTATTTATTTATAACAATTGTTTCGCCCCGTAACCGAAGCATCGTCAGGAGATAGACTCCACGTCAAAAGCGATTTTGCTTTATATGGACCTCCGCAAAGTAACGCCTAATTCTATAAAGTATACTTTTATCTTGGTACTGACAAAGCAAACGAAATCATGCCTAGAAGCCGATTTAACTGTATATTTAAATAATATCAAAACATTGCAATCAACCGCTAAATTTTTGATAATACTTTGCGGTAAGGCAAGTAATTTAATTTGCGGTCACTTGTTATATTTTTATTAATTTTAATAAACTAGTTCTCATCAATTAGTCGTATTTTAATGACTTCACGTTTTTTTTGAACATGTACAGCGTACACTTCTCATTGGTATATTGGTCAGCCTGTGAATCTACTAATATTATAAAAGCATAAGTCTGTATGAATAGACCAACCTCATTTCTTACCGAGGTGTCGTAAAAGGCGACTAAGATAAGATGACCCACCGTGTGGTATCCGGTTTAGTAGAATAGACCACCCTCTTTCTTACCGAGGTGTCGTAAAATACGACTGAGGTAAGTTGACGTCAGGCAGGCGGCCGATCGTAAAAACGCAACCAAATCATGTGACAGCATGTTTATAACATGTTGTGCCGACCCCACTTAAAGTGGGATAAGGACAGGAAGATGAAAAGTCTGTCTGTTTGTTACATTTTCATGGCTAATCAGCTGGATCAATATTGATAAAATTTGGCACAATTAAAACTTATTTACAGATGTACCACACCATTTAGGATAAATGAAACAGTTTTCTTTCGGGAAAAAGGAATAAAAACATTACTGAGGGTACTTAAACGCTTGAGGTGGCTTGAACGACGTCGCAGGCACTAATGTAAATATTCATCTCAATATTTATAATGTGTAAAAACTAGTATTTTTACTTTTGTTAATGTTATTCTTCGAATACTAAATATTGGGTGCGGCTTAGAATCATATATATTAAGGTCATCTTGAATTATCATTAAAAAGTAACTCTACATGTGAAAAAAAATAATTTTCGCAGAATATATATTTTCAAGGTTATATACTAAACACAATATTATAACTTTTATACCATTATGATACTAAATATAAAGTCCTAAATTTATTTATCATTCTCCTGCCCTTATCATATTCTAAGCGGAGTTGGCACATGTTTAAACATGTTGTTAGATGATTTGGCTAAGTATTTTACGACCGCCCGCTTGCCTGAATTACCTTAATCACCTTTTACGATACCTCAGTAAGAAATGTAGGTGATCTATTCTACTCATCCGGATACCACACGGTGGAGAGTCACACATTATACTTCAAAAATTCTCGATTATTTTCGGACATGTAAAAACGGATATGGTATCCAAACATTCTGTTATGTTCATAACATATTCGGCCGTGTGTCCGACGCGCACAATTACGAAACATGAAGTAAAACACCTTTCATTCAACACAAACATTATTGTTCACGTTATGCCAAGCGTAATTATTATCCGAGAATTAACCGCAGTCTGTAGTCTCCATTGTTTTCTTGCCAAAAGTTACATGAGCGAAGGAAATAATTATGAGTGTCACGATATATGTCAATACATAATATTTATATTATGACCATAGAGTTATACTTGAATAGGGAGCCCAGCCTAAAATTTGACATCTATATCAATATAAAAAGCTGGAGAGTTTGTTTGTTTGATTGATTGTTTGAACGCGCTAATCTCAGGAACTACTCTTTGAACTACTCTCGAAAGAGGAGCAGCAATAAAAAATATTGCAAAAACGGCAAAATTTAAAGCTTTCCTTGCGTGCGCTGCGTAAACAGTGAAAGTTATACAAAAATCATGTACAACAAAATTGTTATCCTCTAAAAGTTCTAAAAAAAGGCCGCGACGGAATATGTCTAGCTTTTAAGCTTTAACCATTTTTATGGTTACAAAATACTATATTAAGGTTTTAATCTTTACACGCGTAATCTTTTCTCGTTGACTTTAAAGACTTTGTTAAAATACCCTCCATTGTAAACTAGCTGTATTTTTCCTTGTTCCCAAAGGAAAAATAGTAATTTTATTATCCTACATTATGTACATCGATGTATTAATTTTAACTGTGCCAAATTTCATCAATATCTTTCCAACGGATTAGCCGTTAAAGCTTAACAGATAAACACACAGACTTTTGCATTTAAAATATTAGTATTGATTTCTAATATACGGCAGTCTAAAATTTATTTCTTATATAATATTTGTTTTAATTGAAATTTTTTTACTTGTTATATAATTTTAAATTTCGTGTGATGTGTTAGATGTAATGTTAGATGTAATTTTATAGACACGAAAACAATTATTTGTTACGATAACGACTAGTCAGTTTCCAATGTTAGATTTTTGACTCTTATTGATATTGTACAAATCGCAAGCTGGTTATCGTGGGAATATAATAAATAGTAATTTATAATAGTGGGCGTTACTTTGCGGAATTCCATAATACTAAAATAATGATTTTTTATAACGTAAAAAATAACTTCTAACAACAACTCTAGTCACATATACATCCAAATACATATTTAAAACTCTTTTAGTCACATGATTTTCATCCTTCCTCATTATATGACCAAACCAATTTAATTTCAAGTGAACAGTAAAGTAATAAAAGAAAGTATAAAGATAAAGAACTGTAACGTCAACATGTACATTTCGCATATTTGCAAAAGACCAATTTAAATCTTTATGCCTTCCTGAAATTTATTATTTCAATTCAAATAAGCTTTTTCAAGCACCTTTGAATCCTCAAGGACCAATATGTTTAGTATAGCTTCCACTGGTTCGGTATATTGCTCTTACCGTGAAGCACCAGCAAGAAACCCGGCGGTCAATATCTTAAACATTTTTAGTTAATATTATTGGCTGCAGTGCTAAGCTGTAAGATTTTCAAGTCCAAGCATTATTATCATTTGTATATTCTTCAGTTGTATAATATGTTGTGTAGTCACTCTCTAAAACAGTAAGCTCTGTGTAAGCAAGTTTAGTATATTTTCAGGAATTTTATTATAGAACCAAATACCACGAATGATTTGCTATTTAATAGCATTATTGTGAAATATTATAAGTAAATATTGGCATTTCTACAACACGCACGTCCCTCGTTAAGCTGCACTAAAGGAGACATGAATGCCTTCGCGCCGACCTCAAGCTCATTGAGAATGTCAGGGCGATTTGCTCAAAAGAACATTATCTAAGCTACGTGTGTCATAGTGATTACTGCTTAGACCTTAAATGTTTAATATTATTTATTTCTTTAATTAAACTTTTACTTAATTTATGTATAATATTAGTTGTATCCGGCACTTCATTATCAGCTATTTTAGAAATACCCTCATGACAGACAGAGCGACTTTAGCATTTATAATATTAGTATAGATACTGTGTAATAATATTATAAGCTCGTACGTTTGTTGCTAAACCACGCAAAAACGCCAGATCGGACTTGGATTGGACACACACATAGTTTATAATCTGGATTAACTACAATATATGATATCTTGGTACTTAATACTTTAATATTGAGCCATCTCTGCTAATTTCTTTTTTAAATATTAAAAAATCTCTTAGGATCGTGGTGACTATAAGCATCCCAAGCAATGTCAGTAGTAATAAAGGCAAATTCTAAGTAAGCCTTTTCATAACTCACGACATGTTCCATGGTCTCGAATCAATAAGAATCAATACGGATCCATCGCTACCACGGGGTATCACTTCAATATCGTAGCACATATATGTCAGTATTAGGATGCCATAAATCGTCGGATCGGACGTAAAGGTTAAATCTGAGGATTCGACAGAAGATGAACGTTTTCATTGTCTACCTTGGACATATGACAACTTTCAACTCAAATTTACAGTAATAAATCCTTAGATATTCAAAAGACCTAAAGTTTTGGAACTCAAGATATGGCTAGCACTCATTTTCTCTTTCTACAAACCTTCCATATCTCAAAAAAACACAAAAATTCTTGTTCCTACAGTTCAATATTAAATATAGTATGTTATATATATTATAAGTTTACGGTTAAAAGCGGGTTTACTTTATTTTGCATCTTCAAAATAATATTGCTCAACTTCTCAATGAACAAAAATGTTGTATCTACAAAACTTTCAAACAGTTTGAGAAATATTGAACGAGCCAATAAAATTCTTACACTTGCTGTATTACCTATCATTAAAACTTCGAATATAAAACTCAGACGACCTATTTACTCTTCGCAAACATATTGTACACATTGCGAATAAACTACTGGTTAGTGATTTCCTAATCGCATTCTACAGTACGGCACGCAAGCGCCCGAAGGTACTGACAGTTACGACCGATGCATTTTCAACGGGCTCATTTAAAAACAGTGTTAATGTTGCAATGAACTTGAAATTCTTTTGTAACCCACTCATTAAGACCTTTTTATAAACGTGACGTTGCAATTCAGTTCATGTAGTGTAAATAGTGTATTAATTTAGACAACCATTAATTCAAATTGTAACACCTATTTATTTATATTGCGTTAGTCTCAGACGTCAAATATTATATGAAGATATAATAGTATTCTAAAACTATTAGAATACTTACTGTTTATTAATAGACTATCTCTGAATATTTGCCCATTAATATTTTATATAAAACAGTACTGGTAATTAGAGGAGCATATTAAAATATAATTTACCATAATTTCTGTATTATTTTGGATACAATATATAGCAAAACTGCGACCGTACCATGCTAAAAGGAGAGGTTTTTATTGCAATAAATATGTAATCTTAATTTTTTTATTTTAGTTGTGTTGCGTAACATTAAAATGAAAAAATATATATTACAAATGAGAAAGTGTGTATGTCTTTTTCCTTGTCTCTCTGTCTGTGATTTTCACGGCTTATTGACAAAATTTGGCTTATAATAATTTACACTTACATACCGGGCGAACATATAGCATAAATGAATTCCCGTTTCTTACAGAATTGAGGTTATTTTAACACTTAAGTCGATGCGAACTAAGTCGTGTCACGACTTTTAATTATGTAAACGATTAGCAAATATCAAATAAATCAGCGATGCATTCTCACATAGAACAATAAAATCATAGTTTGTAATATTAGTTTGTCAAAAAAAACATCATAAATATTCCTTGATCTATTTTTAATATAGGATTGCACAATAAGATATGTATAATGGTGTTTCCAAAACACAACAATCATCATGTTCATAATGGGCGATTGTTAGCACAATTAAGAATTAAGTTCAAGCTTCCAAGCCTCGATATAGCAAGGCTGTGCGCTTAACATATAGAGGTGAACCTAAATACAACCGTGTGTTATGTAGAATAAGGTACTGCTTATTTAATATACTTTTTAGCTCCCATCACGGAAAAAGTACTGCAGAATTCCAATGTTTATTCCGTAGACAAATAGGGGATATCTTTAATTTTTGTAAAGTTATCAAAGTTTAAAAAAAGACCTGCTTTTATAAGCACTACACGTTTATTTATGAGCGTTTTCTATCCACGGAGAAGTTGGCAAATGTGGAAACGCAAATAAACTTAGTCGTACAAGGTTTGACTTTTTCAGTTTATATATAGGTATATAGGCTTTTTCAGTTATTAAATGTTTCTAATATCATGTATCTACCTTTTTATCCTTTATAATAACGCTATGTTATTATATCATCATTCCAGAGAACTTAAAAAAATATCTAATCGCTGTAAGTCTTCAGTCCACTTATATTTCATTGCACCTTCTTTTTGATCTGATATGTGTTAAGTGTGGTTAAGTACGTTAAGTTATTTTCGACAACTTTGTTTGTAACATGCGTTTCATATATACTATACACAATTGTTCATAGATACTACATTTAGGATTTATTTAACATTTAAGAATTAAATTTAATGCGACAAGTTTAAGAACGTTATTCTTTTTAATCGCTGTTAAGTTAATTGACCACGGAAGTCATATATGTAATTATTTTTTATTAAAAGCCATTTTATGAAATGATTGTTCAACATAATCCTAAAAATGTTATGAGTCATGCGGGATATATATATCTATGTATATGTATCATTAACATTTTAATATATTACGAGACAAAAATTAAGTATGAATAACTTAATTTTGAGTAAATGCCAAAGGAAATATATAAAATATAAATTATAAATATAAGCAGAAGTAATATTCTTAATCATAAAATATAATTACATATATGATGTTATCGTACGTTTATAGTTATAAGTGCAATTGTATTAGTAAAAGTATGATGTCCATAAAATCTCAATCAAGCTTATAAGATAATAGAATCGAATTAAATTTTATAGAACCTTCGTTTTTATGGGATCAACGATGACGCAAGAGTAACTTCAACACGGATGAACGTTAATGTTCTTAAATGATTAAATCATCGAAGATGAGTAATCCGGCATTAGTCTGTCTTAGTTATAGGTATTAAGTTTATTTCTTTGTTTCAAATTCAGTAAGTGGTTTCATGTATATATTACAAGTTTCGACTTCGTTTGGTTCAGCTTAAATGATAAAATAAACAGAGCTTTTATCAATTATACACAGACCTTTTTTCCTTTTCCCGAAGAAAAGGAAACACCGTGTGTGCGTCTCGTTGGACCATTAAAGATCGGTAAAGGTAACATATCAGAATATTAAACCTTAATTAATAGAAGGATTAAAATATATAAACGAGATGGGTCACTAACGCTAGTACTATATTTAATTTTGAGGATCTTAAATATTTGTTATTGCGAACTCTATTTCGGACCAACCTACTCGTATTATCTTAAACATTGAGAACAGAGAATATAGAAGCGATGTCGCAAAACTGACAACAGTTTCATTATGAAGTGTTAAAAAAATTCTTCCTATACAAAATTAGTTTTAAATTTTAAAGATTACAAATTTTAGACTATTAGGTAATGCAAAATTATGGTGACTTTATGTTAATAAGGTTCTTGTAGCTGCTGACTAAAATCCAAACTTTAATTATCGCCAATTGATATAATTATTTCTTAGTAATAATATAGTTTATAAAAAAGTAAAGTAATAGCCTGTTACTATCACACTGCTGTTGGGCATAGGCCACTTCTCTTCGTTTTTGAGAGAAGGGTTGGAGCTAAGACCTACCACGCTGCTTAAATGCGGATTGGTAGCTTACACATATCATTATAATTCTTTAGACAACAGGTTTACACATGATGTTTTCTTTCACTAAAAACGTTTGATAAATCTAAATTATCAATTAGACACTTAAGTCATTACGCTGGGCTGAGCTATCACAACTTTAAAATGCTCATTAAAGGTTGTAAAATAGTTATCTATACTAATATTATAAAGAGGAAAATTTTGTATGTATGTTTGTAATATTTTAACACAAAACTACTGGACCGATTTCAAAAATTCTTTCACCATTGGAAAGCTGCATCTTTACTAAACAACATGGGCTTTATTATGATACATTAAAAAAATAGGGATACGTAATAAAAATGTAAGGTGTAAAAATTAGTCATAAAATTCTTTCATCGCATGCGCTGCTGAAATTTTTATATATTGATGATATATTTAACAAAAATAAATCTATAGTCCGACGTAGTAGACTTTTCAGTGCGATGAGATAGGTATGTACGCGGGTGAAACCGCGGGATATTACTAGTAAAATATATTCTTACCGGGAATCGCCATGCCAAGTTCGAGGTACTCCTTAACAGATGGGTTGATGAAAGCAATAGGTGCAGCCGCTGTGTTTGGCTCGGGATCCGGTGCATCTAGTGCCTGCGCCGGCTCACGAACCGCTGCACTATCAGCACGCAAACGCTTCACTCGCGTAGTGTCCTGAGAGCCCCCTAATAATATAAAACATTTAATAGTAACATTAATATGAACTTAAAACTACAATAGTCGAGTGCATGTAAAAAATTAATTGAAACGAATGAAATTAAAAAATTAAAGTTTATAAGTTTCTTGGCACGTTGAGCGCGTCCACGGTTCCTGGGGACCGGCGCTGATCTTTACCCGTGACCGGCTATTGTCCCTAGGGAACGGCGTTACTCCTTGCATGGGACCAAAATTAAAGTATAAAGGTAATGTAACCTGTATTAATGTAGTCAAATATACTTTTAGTGAGGTTTAATAAAGCATTCTAAACAAAAGTTTAAAGTGCCTTACGCAGTGCGCAAAATCATACCAATATACTGAGAGCGACCACTTTCTGCCGTCCGAGAGAAAAGATCAGAAATATCGGCGCCGCGCTTAATGAATTAATACGCTCATAATAAAGCTCAGAGTCAATCAGCAGGTCATGGAGTATCTCTACGTGATCAAAACAGAAATAAAGATCCCTAGAAGTACCGAAATTACCAATATCGCTCAACGTGTCGCGTAGCTGAAGTTGCGACGGATGGGGCACATACTACGAAGAACCGATGGGGCATTTAGGTTTTGAAATGGCGACCCTGCACCGCAAAACACAGCGTGGGTACACCCCCTATAAGGTGGACTTACGACCCTTAAAAAAGGTTACAGGGAGCCGTTAGATCCAGGCGGCATAAGATCGTGTGGTGCGAAGATCCAGTAAAAAATACCTATATCAAGCTGATCGGTCTTGAAAGAAGAACAAACAAATAAATCGTATTTTTAGTATAAGTATTTTTATAAATTTAAGTATATACTTATGAACTTAATTATTTTTCATCAAAAATTTCATAAATATGGCTAGACATACACACTACAATAAAATACACTAATGTAAACATTAGTGTCTCAAAGTTTGTTTGTGGCTATATAGATATATTAATAACATAATGGACGCATACGCATAATCATACAGTTTTCACGTAACCGTTTAATTGTATGCGTAAATTATGTCATCATAAACAGCAAAACATATATTTTTTTCGTTACATAAGTAACCTATGTTTCAATGTAGAAACAATTAACTCAAATAAAAATTGGTGCGAATCAATATTTCGTACAATTCATTAATAACAAGGTCCCACGCCGCCTCGTGTAACGGTCTGTTTGTAGTAAAAAGAGAACTACTGAACAGATTTTCATTCGGCTTTTTCCAATTGATAGGGTGATTCATAAGGCAGGTTAGGTTTTGTCAGTTGTTAAGGTTTTGAACTAAATAAATGAATTTCATTTTTTAGTTGGTTTTGGATAAAATTTGACCTTTTTTTTGAAAAAGTCGATACTCTGCCCTCACAAAGATACTAGAAGACATTATGCCCTGAGTGATACCCGACATTGTTTAATCTATCTACGAGTATACGTATTATAAAACCAAGTCCCTAAAAGCTGTCTGTCTGTATATAATTTGATTTCTGAAAATGTACTAAACGGATTTTTGTACGATTTTTACTAAAAAATAGTACAATTCTTCCGGAAGGTTTAGATTAGTAATACAATACGATTTTATGTAAATTGTGTTGAGGTTGCGCGGTTGTAAATAAACTCATCTGCTGGGAGTTTTATTCGCGTACGTCGCGTAAACCAGCAGATTTACACTAAACTAATGTACTAGAGAATTGTGGATCTACAAAAATTCTACAAAAAAGTACGCGATAGCATGTGTCTATTTCATATAGTTAAGTTACAATAACTATTTATTGTTAAAAACTTCAATTCGGGAAATTTTTTATGATTTTTGAACGCATTGATTTCTATGACAAAGCCGATGGCACAACTAGTTATCGCATACGTTAGCTTGCAGTTTCAAATGACGCCTAAGATATAATTTTGATTTTTATTTTAAGATATTTGTCTTAGGAGGCGTTGACTTTGTTTTATACTAAATATTACCGTATCAATAATATGGCATAACGTCATTTTCTGCTGTAAATCTTAAATTCAGACAAATATTATACGATACACATAAAAAATTAAAATGAAAAAAAACGAAAATATAAAACATTAAGTATACACACATAAAGTGGTTTATTAAGTCTGAGATAAGCAATTAATTCATGCAAATGCACATTAAGTAATGTTGAATAAGTAAAAGTAAAGTTTATTGAGTTAATTTTTAAATCAATTTTTTAAAAAAAAGGACTTTAGGACTTACTTTATACATTCTATAATATCAAAGACAGGTAAGTATTATGTAAGTGATTTTGAATCAGGGATTTATTTACACATTTTGTATATATCTCATAAATATATTTTATTAATTAAATATAAATATATTTAAATCATTTCTATTTCAGGTCATGATTTCAAATAAACAATCGAAACAGCAATTATATTAAAAAAACGTGATATAATACAAAAGTAAAAACAAAATTATTTTGTTATAATCTGCGAAAATATTTTATCGCGGATTTTTGCAAAATAGTTTTATTATAACTTATGAAATAAGTAATAAATATATATACTTTTTAAATCTTACCTATAGCTGAAAGTATTGAAACAAAAATCACAGCCAGATTTGGAAAAAATAATCTAGTCATCGTAATTTTTTTATGTTACAGTTCACAAAACATTCTGACACTATGACCGGATTTAGCGATATCAATTTATTTGCATCAGCGAAATAATCGCAATAAATAACCCGGCTTTTTGGCGGCAAACAATCATAAAATAAATAGAATCAAGCAACTCGCACTTAACTAAGTTACGTAAAATCGCAATGCTCGCGTGTTCATTCAGAGACAGCCCAGCACGCAATGTTCACTCAAGATTCATCGCACACATCGAACATACTAGCCTAAAGCTTCTTAATACAATAAACCTGACCTCTAAATGGTACTGATGAGCTGATAAGTTTACTACATTATACAGAATTTTAATTTCTGATAATATATCCCTCTCGTCCATTAGTTTATTTTAAGAAGCTGTGATTTTTGTACGTATACATTTTAACGTCTTCATTAATTTTAATAAACACATTAAAATATATATATATTTGTAGTTTTATTTGTATTAATAAAGAACATAACATAATTGTTGTTGTTAAAATTTCTGTTCACATTTCTTCAGACCTGAAGTAAATCTGCAAAATATGTTTCACCCGTTTAACTTCGCCTCCAATCAACGAACGTTTCAAAAGGAAAAAAGAAAATATTTACGCATGCTATATGCATTGTAAGTTAGAAAGCTGCGATAGCTTTTGTCCTTAATATATCCTGCTCATATTAGGGATGTAATATATAATCGATTTTTATATTATCGATTATTTTATCACAATAATAGACATTTAATAATTGATTATTAAAATCGTTACTAGGTAATTACCCTCTTTTCATTTTTATCACTCACTTTTCCTTGTCTTTTAAGATACAATATGCGTTTTCGGATGAAACCAATGTAGCCAAACAACACATTTTAATCGAAATTCGCAAAAGAGCACGTCTGTTATTTTTCATATTCGTATTTGTGATTTGCAACTTGTAGGATAAAATGAATGTGTTTTATTATTTGTTTGAGGACTCTATGGTTGCTTGTTTCTATGCGACTACGACATAGTATTCTAATAGGTATATGATGGAATAATGTAGTGTTCTAGTATCATAACACGATAGTGTTATTATACTAGAACAGTTTAAGTTAGATGAATGCTACATTCATCTACCTTAAACGGAAGTTTATTATTATCAATAAAAAAATTTGGATCTTTAAGATTAGGCGAAATAAATTATTTCTTTAGTAATATTTTAAACTTTTTGATAACTTAATAAAATTGGATAACTTAATAAAAATACCAATTAAAATCGACAAGTAACAAACAATACATAGGTAACGAAAATAATGAAGGCACAGACTTTAATCAACAATGGACAACAAATGTCCCATTAAATATTAATCATTATGCTATTTTCTGATAAGTGCCTAAACCATGAACCATAGATTATTAACTATAAAATAGATGGTTGAGATTCATACATTGGCGCGAGCCTATTTTCGGTGGTATGGGGGGTGCAGAGTAGCACTATAGCTACTTACATTCTCATTCATAAAAAACTATCTGCCTCTCACCCGTTTCATTCATAAAAACGGATTTAGTCTCAGCTCTGACTCTTTCTCACATATGGAGTAGTAATATATATAACGTATGACGTAAAATCGTAGTAAAATTAGTGATGTACTTGGTGCGCTAAAACCGTAACTAGTGATGTCAAAGTTTTATCGATTCGCATTTTACTCTTACCGATTATTTGGATAACCGGTTTTCCTGTAACATATTAATAATGATTTTTAGATTTTAATAAAACAAAATATTTAAGGAAATTCTTTAATAGACTTTTACTGTAATAAAAAAATTTATATTCAACAGCCGTTTTACATTTCTATGTGCATGCTTCTTAAAAAAAAAAGTTTTTTCCTAAACACGCTAAAAGTGCAACTTCAAAAATGATTACTATTTTTAAATAGGAAACAGAATCGGCGATGATGTATCTTGAAAATATAGGAATTGTAATTTAAATTATTATATATTATTATTAAATATAATTAATTATAAGTATTCACTCGAAAACAAATTTACAAGATTAGTATTTGAAACAATAGATGCTATCGTTTTTACCGTTTTAGTATTTAGGAAAAAACATTATACTTAAAAGGAGTATACTTGATGGTAAATTATAAATATTAGTCTTTTTTAGATATATTGGTAGTAGTTTTATAGAATATTAGTGGTTTTTATCTCTAAGTATAATATTTTCCATCAAACCAGTTAACACTTCGGATTTATACATATAAAGTAAGAATTAAATTGTGAAATTTTGCCATAATTAATGTGCCAATTGATACCAAGCTTTTCGATGAAAGAAAACATCATGAGGAACTATACTCCATGGGTTAAGTATTTAACTAAATGTAAACATGTCAAAACAGGTAGTTTATAGTAGGCATTATCTGCCTACTATAAAGTACCTTTTTTATTACAACACATTATACTAACATTTAATATAATTTTTAATTCTTTTAAAGAATTTAAAATTATTGATAGTATTCGCACCACTTTATTATGGCGTGATTGCTATCAATAATTTTTACAAACTTTGAAACAATAAATAAGAATTATAAAATTTTTAAAGAAAACGATGGATAATATTAAATACACTAAATTACTACACATTTAAGTATCACAGAGTGAAGCTCGTAGAATATTGATATTATGTTGCGTTGGTTAATCTAATTACCATTTTAGGTAGTTTACTTGGCTAATTTGTATCTGCTGAATTTTATTAAATGATGTATTGCTGTTTTGCTATACTAAAGGTATAAATATTTAATTTTAGAAAATACCAATCAATTTATGAAAATTACATTTATAAATATTAGAGATATTCTTTTGACAACTGCAGTTGAATCCCAATTTTTTCATTTGTTAATAATATTATTTTTATGACATATTTGTCACTCCTGAATCACATGGTTTTGTTTGTTTACATCTTGTTATGTTTCTATACTTATGGAGTATATATAGTAAAATAATAAAAATTTTGAATCAATTTTTAAATGTTAATAATAGTAATATTAGTTAGTTACTTTTGCCTCATGTATCATAGTTCTATAACTTTACTTGCGATAAAATTTTCCATTTCCATTATCGTTTTCCAAGTATCTGCAGTACTGTGAATTCTCCTTAATTGATACACCGTTGTCTAACTCGCATTATGATTACGATTATGCAAAAAACTTTTAACAAATCATATTTATGATTAATGCAAGTTAACCAGGAATTATAGTTTTTTAAGTTATATACATTTTTGACTAATTAACACTTTACATGCCATATAATGCCATTCCAAAGATATAAGTTTTTGTGATGGATAATATAATTTTAACTAGATCAAATCTTTCAGTTTTATTAGACAATAGCGTAATTATAAAAATTTCACAATTTAAATAATCCTGTTTTGAAAATATATTACTCCCAGGATTGCTCAGGTTTTTAGTTTTGCTACACAAGTAAAAACACGTGTTTTGAATAGGAATAAATGGTGTTAATGTTAAAATACAAATACACAATTTTTAGCAGCAATACAGGCAGAACTCATATTTCATTATAAGCCCGTCGTTTAAGCAAACTAACAATTAAACTAGCAACTAAGCAATTGTTATTCATTTTCCTGAGTAATGAAAATTTTAAACCCATTCATCTCAAAATATAAGTTTTTGAGTTGTACCGCTATTGCTGCACATGACCGATATATCAATATACTGAACCGGTAATATGATATGGCTTGGGTCTGGAAAATATTTCTGATGGAATACAAGGTACTATAACTATCAAACAATAATATTAACCAATCATGTTTTAAACAATGAAACCAAATTATGATCCGTTCTAGTGTGCTAGAGCCCCCTTATCCACGGATTTGAGAAAAAATCCATTGGGTCCTAGTTAAGAAGTTTCAAACTTCATAATGTTTGTCAATTATACTAATATGAATACTATTTTGAAGACACAACCTTCTCTTGAGTCCTCTAGCATTGAAGCGGACTTTTACAGCCTTATTCCAAAATTCCGAATGGTTCAGGCGGCAAAATAAATTGTTAGTGAATAAAAGCATTCGCGCTGTGAAAATGTTATTACTAATGTCAATAAATGAGGCTAAATAATTATGATTCGACTGAAGCTCTTCATATATGTTCATCTGCATCATCGGGCTCGTGGACACTTCCCGGCGGAAGAGTTCGCAGCATATTTAACCTGTAATAAATAAGTTATTCTTTAATAATGTATAGATAGAACATTAGTTTGCAAAGGTAGTCTTACAGACAATCTTGGCATTGATATCCCCTGAGTAGAATAGACCACCCTCATTTCTTACCGAGGTGTCGCGAAAACCGATTAAGGTAAGTTGACGTCGGGCAGGCGACCGGTCGTAAGATACCAAATCATGTGATAACATGTTTAAAACATGTTGTGCCTACCCCATTTAGAGTGGGATAAGGGTAGGAGAATGATGCATTGACAAATAACAGAGATTTTAAATTTTAAAAATATATTTTTAGCTTCTACTGGTCTTAAATAGTGTCTGGAAAATATTTTTTTCGTGTCTATAACTTTGTCTACAGTTATATTTTAAGTATAGAATAGAGACTATAATTATAAATTTTGTTTTTTTAATAATAAAATATAAGGGGTATCTGTGACAATCTTTGTGTTATGTTAAATATCTTTGATTTTGTACTGTTAGCAGTACCAGGCTAAAAATATTATGCTTTCCAAATACTGTATTGTATGTGACAAAGTTCCAATGATCATCACTAATATGTCTTTTAAGCTATTCTTATATCACACACTTTTTTGCATCACTATAATAGAGGAAAAATTGTACCAAACATTTTTTGTTATATCTCAAACGGATTAGGCAGTTAGCCCATTAGACATATAAGCTTCAGTTTTAATAGAAAGTGAAATGGACAGACTGACATACTTTACATCAAATATTTACTTGCCTTCATCTAGTCAAATCAATTGACCTAATCATGTGCTTCATCCCATAAAGCATCAACAGCATATAGCCCTTAGACGTCATCCCAATGAGTACTCTCTTTGGCTATGACCAGGTTCATCTGAAAATTATTGCAAATACATTTTAATAAATATGGAACAAGCTATGGATAGCTCAGCGGTGAGGCCGTTCGACTCTGTAAAGACGATCATGGGTTTATACCCCGCGCAGGCACATGTCTAATTGACAATTGCAATTTATGACACGCTTTTCGGTGAAGGAAAATATGGTAAGGAAATCCGCATACTTCTAGCGAATTCTAGGGATATGCGTAACCTACCAATCCGCATTGGAGCAACGCGATGGTAGGTCTTTGCTACAATACTTCTCTCCAAAAAACGGATAGAGGCAAGCTTATGGTTCCCACTGCTGGGGTGGATAACAGGCCGTTACTTTAAACATACACATGCCAATTTTTGTGTTTACAAACAAAAATGATTTATATTTGAAACATTTTAACTCGCTTGAAGAATATCAGCCATTGTATCAGATATTAATGAATTCATTGCAACAACAGTAGCAGTGCCTTGACCAGACACAGTTACTCAGACAAAAAATCTAGTTGAAATGTGCATAACTAAATGGGATAGTATGTTAAAGTATCTTGAACAAATAACTTTCTGTTAAATAATTAAAGTATGTCTGTAATCCATATTGTCTGTCGCAGAAAGAATAAAAACTATTCAGAAATAACCACCTAAAACATAGAATATAACTGATATTGGGTATGACATATGATATACAACACTTCAATAAAGCATACACAATAAATATTACTATAGAAGGAAAAGTTTTATTTTTATTATTTTAGTTTTATTTTTACTTATATTTTAAAATTAAAAAATAAAACTTCCCAATATTATTACAGTTCAATAAAAACACTAAGGATATACTATAATGCTATATGCTTCGAGGTCCCTGCTTTAATAAATGTATATATAAATTGAAAAACACTAGCTTAAATTGTACTATATATTATAGAAAAAGAATATAGCACGAAAAATACTATATTTTTATCGCTAATTGCAATTGTCGTGCTTTTTTTAATTAACTGTGAATGGAACGCACCCGCAGCCCTGCATAGGGAATGTAGGAACGAAACTCATTCATGTATTTACGGGGCTTAGTTAGTTAGTAGCTCTAACTCCGTGTCATTATCCAGCGAAAAGTAATAAAAAATAATCATGGAAAAATAAATAATGATTGAAAATAGATGTGTCCTATTTTTTTTCCTGAATTTCCTAAAAGTACTATATTTTTTTGATTTAAAAAGAAAAATAGTATTTTTCTTCAAAAAAAAGGTGGCAACCCTAATCGCGCCCTTTTTGATTAAAGAGGGGCAACACTGTGCCGTTATTGTTTCCGGTGGAGTCTTACTATATATACCGATAAAACGTTTCAGTGACATTCAGTCCTTGTTCGTCATTCAAGAGAAGTGCATCTCGGAACGGGAATTGTGGTATTCCTATTATATCGTGTTAATGTATATAGTGTGCGTTAACAAGAAGTTTATGGAATTGTCTAATTTTAATTAAAAATCATTTGTTGGTTTATATATTTTTGCGTAAGTAAAAAGTGATTACAGTTATATATTACGTATAACGAACGTTTCAGGTGAGTCAGTACGTTTCAATTTTCTTCGTATTAAATAGTGCAAAAGTATAGTTTATTTGTTATAAAGTTTTGGATAACTACTCACATTTTATCCGAGAATGTTTGTTGAAATTCAAACATTTGAGTTGTTGAGTTTGTGATAGTGAATGTATATAGTGCTTGTGTATGGTGGTGGCGGTGGTGGAGGTTTGTGCATGTGTTTTTTACGAATCCTGCATGTATCAGGTATGATAACCAATTGTCCACTCTACATTAAGCATTATATACATTTTCTATTTTACTTCATCGCCGATTATAGCAAAATAATTTTATTATTACTTTTGCATAATTACTGTTTTAATCATAGCTTAGGTAAATATAGATTATAGTATAGTAAATATACATTAGCTTCAAAAGCGCGCTACTTTGTAAGACGTTTTATTAACGGGCTAGCCATTATAAAGGTGTCGTACTGATTTCTGAAATTGCGCAGTTTTGGTAATTCGTACGTCATTAATTTTTACAATTTTTTTTGTAATGGTTATGTGTTGCGGTTGGCAAAGAGCCGGTATTTGGCACCTGCAATACATGTAAAACCTTAATTCTTTTCCCAGTCGCTTTTGGCTACTGATGTTTGAGTGCACGCTTACATCTGTGGCTAAAATTACGGGAATCTAACTTAGCTTCATAAATTCAGACTTCACTTGAGTATTAGTTACCTCAAATGCATTTTCTCTAATTACAGAGGTCCTGGTGGTTGACGCTACTGTTCGGCCTGGCGCTGTTCGAGCGCTCGAGGTGACGGCGGAGCGACAGCAGCTGCGGCATAGCCGGACGGGCCGGCCTGGGGTTAGGGGCGGCGGCACGTCTCCATTGGCAGCAGCGAGGCCAGACCAGCGTAGCTCGTGGAGTCACGAGGCCAGCTGTCGGACTGCCCTCCTGTAAAATTAATCCATTAATTTCATTCAATCCATTAATTTTTACATTTTTTTTTTGTAATGGTAATGTGTTGCGGTTGGCAAAGAGCCGGTATTTGGCACCTGCAATACATGTAAAACCTTAATTCTTTTCCCAGTCGCTTTTGGCTACTGATGTTTGAGTGCACGCTTACATCTGTGGCTAAAATTACGGGAATCTAACTTAGCTTCATAAATTCAGACTTCACTTGAGTATTAGTTACCTCAAATGCATTTTCTCTAATTACAGAGGTCCTGGTGGTTGACGCTACTGTTCGGCCTGGCGCTGTTCGAGCGCTCGAGGCGACGGCGGAGCGACAGCAGCTGCGGCATAGCCGGACGGGCCGGCCTGGGGTGAGGGGCGGCGGCACGTCTCCATTGGCAGCAGCGAGGCCAGACCAGCGTAGCTCGTGGAGTCACGAGGCCAGCTGTCGGACTGCCCTCCTGTAAAATTACTCCATTAATTTTATTCAATCCATTAATTTTTACTTTTTTTTTTGTAATGGTAATGTGTTGCGGTTGGCAAAGAGCCGGTATTTGGCACCTGCAATACATGTAAAACCTTAATTCTTTTCCCAGTCACTTTTGGCTACTGATGTTTGAGTGCACGCTTACATCTGTGGCTGAAATTACGGGAATCTAACTTAGCTTCATAAATTCAGACTTCACTTGAGCATTAGTTACCTCAAATGCATTTTCTCAAATTACAGAGGTCCTGGTGGTTGACGCTACTGTTCGGCCTGGCGCTGTTCGAGCGCTCGAGGCGACGGCGGAGCGACAGCAGCTGCGGCATAGCCGGACGAGCCGGCCTGGGGTGAGGGGCGGCGGCACGTCTCCATTGGCAGCAGCGAGGCCAGACCAGCGTAGCTCGTGGAGTCACGAGGCCAGCTGTCGGACTGCCCTCCTGTAAAATTACTCCATTAATTTTATTCAATCCATTAATTTTTACTTTTTTTTTTGTAATGGTAATGTGTTGCGGTTGGCAAAGAGCCGGTATTTGGCACCTGCAATACATGTAAAACCTTAATTCTTTTCCCAGTCGCTTTTGGCTACTGATGTTTGAGTGCACGCTTACATCTGTGGCTGAAATTACGGGAATCTAACTTAGCTTCATAAATTCAGACTTCACTTGAGCATTAGTTACCTCAAATGCATTTTCTCAAATTACAGAGGTCCTGGTGGTTGACGCTACTGTTCGGCCTGGCGCTGTTCGAGCGCTCGAGGCGACGGCGGAGCGACAGCAGCTGCGGCATAGCCGGACGAGCCGGCCTGGGGTGAGGGGCGGCGGCACGTCTCCATTGGCAGCAGCGAGGCCAGACCAGCGTAGCTCGTGGAGTCACGAGGCCAGCTGTCGGACTGCCCTCCTGTAAAATTACTCCATTAATTTTATTCAATCCATTAATTTTTACTTTTTTTTTTGTAATGGTAATGTGTTGCGGTTGGCAAAGAGCCGGTATTTGGCACCTGCAATACATGTAAAACCTTAATTCTTTTCCCAGTCGCTTTTGGCTACTGATGTTAGAGTGCACACTTACATCTGTGGCTGAAATTACGGGAATCTAACTTAGCTTCATAAATTCAGACTTCACTTGAACATTAGTTACCTCAAATGCATTTTCTCAAATTACAGAGGTCCTGGTGGTTGACGCTACTGTTCGGCCTGGCGCTGTTCGAGCGCTCGAGGCGACGGCGGAGCGACAGCAGCTGCGGCATAGCCGGACGAGCCGGCCTGGGGTGAGGGGCGGCGGCACGTCTCCATTGGCAGCAGCGAGGCCAGACCAGCGTAGCTCGTGGAGTCACGAGGCCAGCTGTCGGACTGCCCTCCTGTAAAATTAATCCATTAATTTCATTCAATCCATTAATTTTTACTTTTTTTTTTTGTAATGGTAATGTGTTGCGGTTGGCAAAGAGCCGGTATTTGGCACCTGCAATACATGTAAAACCTTAATTCTTTTCCCAGTCGCTTTTGGCTACTGATGTTAGAGTGCACGCTTACATCTGTGGCTGAAATTACGGGAATCTAACTTAGCTTCATAAATTCAGACTTCACTTGAGTATTAGTTACCTTCCTTTAGTTGCACTTAGTCTAGTGCTATTCCATCTCTGAAAATAATTTTAAAAAATTAAAAAAATTAAAAATTGTTACTATTCAAATAGAACCTCTTATGAACAAGGTTGTATTTGAATCTTTATGAATAGTTGTTCTATAATATAAAAAAAATGTTGTCTGTGTCATTATGCATTGATTTGTTAAGAAAGAGTAAATGGGTTCACTTTTAGAAAAATTGCTTTTTATTATTGCATAAGTATGAAGGAGAAATATTGTTTGTTATTTAATTTCTGTTAGATATAAACAGTTGCACATTTTAAGTGATTTATAAATTACATAAATATTTACTTTCAGTTTTATAGAACAGTCTTTTAATATTGCTGTTATTCTTTCATTCCTTACACATACTATTATATCTTTTATTAGCACTGTAAATGTAAAGATATCTCAAATCATAACTATAAATAACATCATGTGACAATCATATTAAAATAAAAAATTACTCTTAATCTTAGATCTGAGGATTCTTGAATCTGCAATTAATCAATCAATCGTTTAATCAATCGTAAATTTAAATTTTGCTTTTGCTTTTTAATTAAAAATCAACAATAGTGTTATATAGCAATATACCCTATATTGCTTTATACAGAATAAACTTGCTCTCTTTTGCTATTTACTCCCTTTTCATCCGAGTCTCATTATAAAAAACTTGACAATCATTTTTAAAGTTCTAATATAATACAATGAAGTATACAACTTCAATTAAAAAGTACTTCTAAAAAAAAATATTAAGTAGACCATTTAAGTTATGTCCAAATTATTCATAACTAAGATACACACTTATGATCAATTAGAACAACTTCTAAAAAACTTTCACTTTAATGTTCCATTATTAATCATTTATTGCACTACAAGACACTAGAAGCTATATAAAATCGCAAGACATATCCTTAATATAATAATGAATATAGCTAATTCATCAATCGAAATTAATGTACATATCATAATTTTTATATAACGATAACTAAGTTAAATAGGAAATAAAAATTATACTGCATGTTAAAGGTTTTAGGCTATCCATGCAAGGTTAGGTTATTATATTTAGATGTGAGAATGTAAATTTTAAGAAAGCTCTTACTATTATTGAGATGCACAAAATTCATTAAAACTCAACACTTACATTTATATAATGATTAAGTAAATCCTCTTCTTATTGTTTTATAACTGCACGTTTCTTCGTTGTTATATTTCTCATTTTAAGAAATATCTCAACAGCTACTGGTGAAATAAGACTTGATACATTTAATTTGCTTCTAGTGATATTTGTTTCAAGAATTTTGCTAACTAAATTAAAACAAAATTATACATTTTAGTAAAAATTAAAGTACTAGAACTTTACAACGGGAAATTTAAAAATTTAATACACCGCCCATTCATTAATAAAATCAACTTGTTGTCTTGTTATATGATAGACAGTCAAAATGAGAATGAGTGCGTAAAAATATGTATGTAGGAGTGGAGCGAGATGCAGCTGAGACTATTTTCATACGATTCATTCATAAATACGTACATGTGCAAGAGGGATGCGAGATAACATGTGTTGGCGCCTGTAGTAAAACCGCCCTGCCATGGACGTATAATGTATTGTTTATCCAAGGCCTAAACTTTAAGTTAAATCATAGATAAATTATCCACCTTAGTCATAGGGATGTTGGAGGAACTTGGAGTGGAAAGAATCGATGAATAAATAATCGATTTTACTCATCAAAATTTTTTTTTTTGTAAGCAATCGTAATCAATTTTACTGACATAAAAATAATTTTTTCGTAATCGTAATCGATTGTTTACAAAAAAATCAAAAAATAATCTCTAATAATAATTCGTATCAAAGTAATAATTATAATAGTACACATTTTTCCATTTGTAAAGTTACCTTTTTTATACTAATAATTAATTTAAAAAACGAGAGTAAAAAAGGAAAAAGGCCATATACCCGATAAAAAAATAGGTTTTAAAAATCGATTATTACAAACCGATTAAAATAATAAAATAATCTTTTAATATAACATCGATTATCTTTAGACATTCCTAGTTAGGTAGGGTATATCTTGTCTATGGTCGAACGTTTTTGACCAGTACTGCCAACTTAGTAGATTTTCCACTAAAACTGGTGGTTTAAAAATTATACTTCCTATTTAGTGGCGAAATATTGCTAGTGGCTAGTGCAGTGTTTTTTCCAACCTTTTTTAGTCCATGCCCCGCGTCAAAAATTATTTTGCCCCCCCTAAGTATCACACATAAATTTTAATATTAAAAATTGAATTGTCCACTCAAGAAACATAAATCGTAAAGGTGATAAAGGTTTTAGAAAGAAGAAATTGCTTTTTTATGTCAAATTTGGCACCGAAGTCTAACATTGCACTTAAATGGCGAAATGCTTAAGGTAGAGAGAAACTCGAGTGTCGGGTTGCCCACCTTAACCATCAAATTTCCCCCCTGTGGGTCGTGGGCCCCACGTTGGGAAACACTGGGCTAGTGGATGTTTTTGGTGGTTTAATAAAATATTTTAATAGTTAAAAGTTAGATTCACTTCCATTTTCAGATAATAAAGGAAACCAATAATTTGTATACTTATTTTCTTTCATAAAACAGAAATTGTTTTAGTGGAAAATTTTATGTTTTTTTAAATTAAAATTTTACTTCTGTTTATTAGTGGTTTTCTGGTGGTTTTAAAAGTTCAATCTAGTGGGAAGTTAATTTAACTGTTGGTAACACTGTTTTTGACTTGACTATCTTGACTATTGTAAAACAATTGAAGGCCGTAACCGAACTTAAGGTTTCAAGATACAATAAGTAATTTTAATGAAAAAACAGTATGGATACAAATATAAAAAAATGCTGCCCAAATTGCAGTCAGTTATTCAATTTGAAATGTAAGTGTAATTTACCTTCATTCTTCTGTATTTACATTCTTACACATGTATAGAAGTGTGATGAACCGGGTTGATATTGAATAAACCTTATTCTGTCGTAAAGATACGAATTATAAAAATAACTTGGTTCTACATTTACATTAACGTGTGTTTTGCGAGAATTTGCCCGACATTTCTTGATATATACAATGTTAGCTGTTTCAAATTATCGTATGTTTTCATCATATAGGCACGCCGCACATGGCTTTTTAGACTTTACACTGTTTCTGTTCTCAAAGCTTATATCGATATTAATATTTTTAAGTTTCTATTCATTACTCCTTACTATATTATTTGAGATTTCAACTTTATTCAAGTTTGCAGTTTCTTGGGCTTTAAACACTGTAAATTAAATTTTAATTTCAATTATTTCATTCCGTCCTCAAATTTTCGCTCATCTTCTAATCTTTAGCTGATTGATATTTAAAAAAAAAAACAAACAATGAGATTGAAAATAAATGTATTAATAATTACAATATATTTTATACATACATATAGTTAGGATAGTTTAGTTTAGTAAATAGTTTACATAGTATATATTATATAGTATTAAGTGATATTAGTACATAAAAATATAAAGAATTATAAAACTATAGGTGATGTGTATAAGAGGCAAAGTAGGAACCGACATAAGCTTGCAGCTCCTGCTTTGCGCCTTGCAAAAGTACGTAAATCGTTTGTGGGTCTGGGTATAAGATTCTATAATAAAATTCCACAATCAATTTTAGCTTTGCCATTACATCAGTTTAAAAACACTGTCAAAAAGAGGCTGATCCAGAAAGCCTACTATACTGTTGAGGATTACTTGGAAGATAAGAATGTGTGGATATAGCTTGCTTAGACCCTGTACAAGACAGTAATGACTAAATGTAACTAGTCATAAGAATTATATTTTTAAAAGAGCAACCGCCAAGTTTCTTGCTGGCTCTTCTCGGTAGGAACGGCTTTCCCAACCAGCAGTAGAGTTGACGATTCAAAAGCACTTGTTTACAAGTTTATTTGAATAAAGAATATTTTGATTTTGAATATGATTATAGGATATTGTTGTTATTGTACACTATAAATAAATAGTAATTTTATAAGTTTTTTTGTAAATTGATAGAAATGTGACCATAACTGTTACTTAAGTTTCTATTGGTTCTATATAATACATTTATTTTATTTCGTTGGGATATTCCAAAAATACCTTTCAGAATTAGATAATGAAATTGATTACAGTTCTTAGGCAGGTAAACTAGTTCATATTGTTGATATATGTAAATCCTTAAAGATAGAGTACATAGGCCATGAACCCAGGAAGATAGAAGAAACCAGATATATAAGTAAAAATTTTTATTTATTTCTTTTTATTTATTTAGAAAAGAGAAAGAAAAATTAAAAAAGCACATGTATAAAGGTGGACTTATATCCTTAAAAGGGATCTCTTCCAGTCAACCTTTTACAATAAATAACATTTATTTTTATCTTGTATAAAATATATAAGTATTCAAATAATGAAATATGGTAGATTAATATATTATTGTTTACGTTTCAGCCACAAGTTTGAAGTCTGTTGCAAATATACCATTGTTTCTTGCATGTGGTCATTCCACCTGTGAAAACTGTATAAGGAACATAATAAAGTTTGCAGAACCCATTGAGTGCAAAATCTGTTATCAAGATATGCAAATAAGCTCATCTGATATAGCATTGGTCTTGCTTAACAAAACCTTACTATACAAAATGTTTCCAATCAATGTGTATATGATTGGAGAGCTTACTTTGCAAGATATTGAGGTAACTGTGACAGAGGCTTGCTCGGTAATGTTTTAAATTATGTAAAAAAATTAAAATTAAAAAAAAAATTGTAAAGAGAAAAATAATTGGGCAGGTGGGGCTCGATCCTAGGTATTTTCACCTCTCTAGATCGCCCGTTCCCCAAATGAACTTCCTTTACTTTACTTTATCTACTTTACTTTATTGAACCCGAAAACAGGGATAAAATAAAATAAAACTTATCTGGATCGATTTTTCTCCCCCAAAACCCCCTACATGCTGAATTTCAGGAAAATCGTTGGAGCTGTTTTCGAGATTCCAAATATATATATATTCATACAAGATTAACTCATTTCAATATTAAACATTCTTAACATGTATTAATAACACTGCAGCTACAGACTTAAATGCAAAATAAAACTATTTCATTTAAAAGTAAAAGAACTACTAAGTACTTTCCAAGTACAAGAAGTAGTATTAGAAAAGAAACCAACCTTAACCTAAATTGACATCTATTTTTATTTCATTGTGATCTAAAAATCAAACAAACCAATAAAATCTAAACTAGAATAATGGTTTTTTTATTTTGAAAGAAGCTGCTTCTTGTGACATATAGTGTCACAAGAAGCAGCTTCTTAAAATAAAGTAAGTAAATCAAATTTTTTTGTATTTGGTATATACAGATTCAAATATGTAGCTGCGGTAACTTTAATACTTAGGTACCTAATAAACTTTTCATGATTATTTTGAGTATATAATTTATTTTATCATAGTTGTGATACTTCTAAAAATTATTTTGATTATTTTTACTATTTCTATTTTTGAATACATTCATATTTTTTTATTCACAGAAAACTACTGCTAAAACAAATAAAGCAGATAATGAGTATTATATAGATATAACGTCTCTCATTAAAAACCCTGAAACTACATGTGGTATGTTATTGATTTTGTTTTTCTTTGGTTATAATTCATATATTAACAGTTAGTAAGATACACATAGCTTTTAAATGACGAGTGTCAAAAACATTATCATGTTGTCTATTGTCTTAATCCTTAAATTTTATTAATCAAGTCCACAATGATTTTTGTCTGCATTTCTCTTTACTGACTCTAAAGTCACTGAAGAAATTTTCAAACAATTTCCACCAAAAAGCAATGTAAATCATGCTGAAGAGTTTAGTTTATAATTTTAGTTCATAATTTGTTTAAAAGGTTTGCATGGAGATTATGAAATTTGTTTTTCATTTTTATTCCTATTTTGTCATTATTAAACATTAAAATTATTACATACATAATTATGGTATTATACATACAAATAAAATTAAAAATCAAGTTATATAAATTGATGCCAGTGTTGCTATTTTATTACGAATAGTTTTGTTAATAAAGTAAACAAGTTAGAAAGTTTGAAATCAATTTTGCATTATAATTTATTAACAGGTGAGTGCCTCGAGTGTCACGGACCA
The DNA here is from genome assembly GCA_029227775.1 of Morpho helenor. NCBI lineage: Eukaryota > Metazoa > Arthropoda > Insecta > Lepidoptera > Nymphalidae > Morpho > Morpho helenor. Next base: position 7,449,740 of record JARGCU010000020.1, read on the forward strand.
ACTTCAAAAATGTGCCAACAGTGTGGTATTATACTTTGTAATAACTGCTTCAATAAAACACACAAAAATTTCATAATTTTTAAAAACCATGTACTCCAGAACATAGGTAAGTTAGATTTTTTTTTTCATAACTTGCTTGAATCTTATGTAATCTGATAGTAGAGGTTAGTTCAAATAACATTAACCTGAAAAAGATAAAACTCTATATATATTCTTAATTTTATACAGCATTGCAATAGAATGCTAAATTACTTTACTGAATATGAATGGCTTTGCTGATAGGGTAAAAATTAATAGTTAATATGTTTGTATCTCAAATGAATATTGAGAAGATTTTATCAACTTTCAAGAGACAGAAAACTTTTTGTTTTTATTTCATATCATTCAATGATTTGAATTACATGACTATTTAGACACTAATACATATCACTCAAATTGTTAAAAATGCTTCAATGTTAATTGGAACGACAATCATACTCATAATCAGGATTATCAATAATGCTAATTTTTATTACAAGCAAATACTTAATTGATTCTGTTTTACTCAAGAAAAAACTATAATACTATATAATACATAAGTTTATATTTAAATATATACACACATTTTACAATTACACACATGATCATCTATCCCCAAAGTAAGTATCTAAATACTCAGTTTATGGGTGATAGACAACTGGTAAATTACATATATAATTTTAAATATAAACTTAGATATATGAATACACCCAGACTTGAAGAACCAACAAATTGTTTATAGAAAATGTTGGCCCTCGACGGAAATAGAACCTGCGACAGCGGACCTTAAGGTAGGGTCACTGCCAACAGGTCAATTGGTTAGTCAGACCACTTAGTTAATATTATTAAGAATTTAATAATTTTTAACATTTTAGAGTTGAGTCAACCCAAAAATTCCTGTAAGATCCACAAAGATAAACCGCTAGATTATTATTGTAAAGATTGCAAAAAATCTATATGTATGGACTGTTTGATGGTAGGCGGTGAAAAGTCATGTAAGAACCATGAAGTGACCTCGATGCAAGATGTGGTATGTAATTATTAATTTTTTGTCTAATGATAAAGTTATCTTAGTATCATTCCCGTTAGCATAACGCTAATTTGTATGAGGCTGCAACAGCGACATCTAGTGACCGCTGTTTTAGCGCCATGCAAACCGGCATTACGCTAACGCGATCGATAAAGTTAAAAAAACTCACTAAGCCCGTAGGTGTTACCAGTGTGGAAATTTTCAATCAATTTATATAAAACTTTGCTCAAGAATTGCACTATCTTAGAAAAAACTGTATAAAAATCAGTAGATTTGGAGAAAATTGATTACATACAGGCAGACAGCATTTGGGGACTTTGTTTTATAATATGTATATGTTACTAATTTTGATCTTTTTGTGCTATTACATGAATTGGCATTTGTTTTAGCTGTTCGAAGTTATTATAGCACCATTAGGTCATTTATTTACTAAGTTTCAATGCAAGCAGATAGGGTTAACTAACATTACAACAAGAGATTCTGATTCCGGAATAAGCCTGCCATTATGATGGTTTTTTTTAAATTATTATTTTTATATTAATTAATGCAATAAAGAGATTACAAACAAACAATTATACTGACATGCAAAACCTCCTTCCAGCATACAAAATCGCTTATGTTATCTGTGATAATTTATTGGTATACTTTGAGGAATATTAAGTCTTATTGTAATATTGATAATGGCGTTAAATTAAATCACTCTACTCTTTTCATAGAGTTATTATTCTTAGAGTAAGGAAGCCAGCCTAAAATGTTCCATATTACAACTAAGAGATAGCAAATGACATGTATATATATCTCTCTTCTTTATATGTGATTAGACAAAGATGAAGTAGGCAAGTTTTATCTTTCCTCTCATTATTTATTATGGCACTCTCACTTAAAGGCCTGACAATGGCTCTCCTACTCTTAGTATAACAACTGTATTGCGTTATGTTTATTCGAAAAATAAAATTATAAGAATCAATACTAACTTGACACTCAGCACATTTATTTCCTTGCTCTGTGCATATAAAAACTTTTAAAACAGATTTTAGAACAGATTTTGGCTGCTCAGTCAGAAGCCAAAAATCTGGAAAGCTTTTCTTTGAAAACTATGTATTTTCTTATAATATTAACTTTATAAATATATATCCCAATTAAAAATTAAAGTGTTTATTGTTTTGTAGAATGAAAACTTTTTAACTGATATTGCTGAATTGACTCCAAAAGTGGATGAAACATTAAGAAGACTTACTAAAACTGCTGTTGTAAGTAGTATCATATTGTCGTATTGAAACTGTAAAAATCTATATTCATTCATATAAAAAAATTCAAGTAAAATATTGTTTCTATAATGTGTAAGATTTTACTGAATTTCAGGAAAATCGTTGGAGCCGTTTCCGAGATTCAGAAAATATATATACATACAATATTAAGTCATTTAAATATTAAAGTTATGCATTATAATTATTTTATTTGTATTATAACTATTTTATTTTTTTTATTATTTATTTTATTATGCATAACTATTTTTCAGGATATAGGAAATTCGCTTACTAAAATTAATGATGAACTTACGACTTGTGAATATACTGTGCTCCTCAATAATATTGATCAACATTTCTCTCAACTTAACGCTATTATACAAAAGGGAAAAGGCGAAATCACCGAAAAAGTTCTAAAATTAAAAACAGATGAAAAGCAGTCCTTACAAGAGGCTAAAACCTATATCGCTGAAGCCATCAAAAAAGCCAAAAGCACTTTAAATATTTTGGATAAAAATATATTAAAAGAGGTATGTATATCTATTATTATTAATTATTATTATACGAATATATAAATTTAAGTGTTTTAGTACATCTAGATATTATTAGTAAATACTCAGCACTGCAATAGCTTCAACAAAAGTACGGGAATTAGATTGTTTTGTGAAATATTTTGTTACACCCGCAAATATTTTCAACACTAATTAAAAAACAAGTGAATACAAGAGATGAGTTGAGTATCATTTAAAACTCTGTCCTCTCCAATTTACCTACCTACCTTTGTCCAAAGTACTTGAACATACAAAAGTCATAATATTGTTGCGTAAGTCGTGGACTTGGATAAAAATACCTGGTGACTCGTCAAAAACATTATTTAGGTTTTCAGTACGAAATAAACTACTTACAATCACTATGCAGTTCGCTGTTCAATAACAAGATAGATGTCACTAATAGGTTTTATTTATTCGCTTCTAAGTTCGTTCTCGATCGCTATTCGCAACCAAATCCCTGAAGCGCGCGATTCTACCGCTTATATAGTAAACGAACTATTCGAGAAGGTTCTACTACTCGATTACTCGCGAGTCTTTAGTACAGTGGTGGGGAAAACAACTCGTTTCGTAAACAATTTGAATATTTCAGTCGATCAGCGTCAAGCGGCTTTCAACTCTATGACATACTCATTACGAAGTCTTTTTGCATTTTCGTAACAATATATTGACATTTGCTTTAGTCCGCGTTACTAGGAATATTTATGTAATAAAACATATAATAGAAGAATTATTAGTTCATTCAATTAATTAATTAAAAAAACTCCATTTTTAATTATACTTTTGTTTTATTAAGTATGCTTTTCAATTATTTTTTTATTCATTATACTTAAAAGCAGACTTACAAATGTAATTATTTATATAATAATTTTTACTTGCAGATGAATATGGCAGCTTTACTTGAAGATGTCAAACAAATTATTGATGCTCCTTGGTATTTAAGTCGAGATGAGCCAGAAGATCCATTAAAGTATGAAATCATTATTCTTATCATCCTTTATATAAATCTTACAGGATATTCTAATTATATACACATGTTTTTTTTTTTTTTTTTAATTTATTTAACGTTTTTTTAAAATACATAAATACAATAAACTTAAATATAGCATTAAAAAAAAACCACTAAGGTTTGTCGCTAACGCTACAATCAATTCATCTGTTGCTTAAATTACTACAAATTATGTTATATATATCTAGATAAAAATTTAAATTTAATAATAAAGAAATAAACATTACAAATATAAGATCCGTTTACATTTATGCTCTAGGAACTAAGTAGGTATAAATTCTATATTACTTTTAAGTTTTCTATAAAATAAGATTTCAATTTAAATTTAATATTTTTCTGTGTTATGGTATTTCTCAAATCGGAGGGTAAATTATTAATAAGGCGCGGCACGAGGAACTGCAAGGTTCTTTCACCGTACTTATTGTTCGCTCTAATCGTGCGCCGCAGGTTTTGAGTCATCGCTCGTGTACAAACAGGATGTTTTATTTTTATGTTATATGTTGGATTAAAAAACTCTTCTTTGAGTATGTTATATTTAACTTAAAAATCACTTAAAAATACATTTATTAACAAAGCTTATTATATTGAAACTATATAAATTATAATAAAGCTTCGATTTAAGTTGCAGCTAGCTAATAAGATTGTACTGCTTTTTTTATGATTTGATGTATAATTATCATTGATTTTCCTGCCCTTATCCCATTCTATGTGGGGTGGACACAGAATGTTCTTTCCTGTCATTCGTCACCTCTGGCGCAACTTTTTTTATATGCATGTCACACACAATCCATCCATCTTTGATTGATTGACTGGCCCATTGGCGCAGTGCCTTCAGTTCCGCGAGTCGCGGGTTCGATTCCCGCCGAGGGCCAACATTTTCTATAAATGAATTTGTTGGTCTTTGAGTCTGGGTGGATATTTGTATTTAAGTATGTATTTCAAAATTATATAAGTATATATTCACAAGTTGTCTGTCATCCATAACACAAGTATTACGAGTAAGTTACTTACTTTGGGGATGGACGACCGTGTGTGTAAGTGTCCCATATATTTATTTATTTATCTCTTTTTCGGCTTCTCTCTTGTAATATATCCATCCACATTCATATTTAACATTCGTTTAATCGCATCAATTTCATCGCTCATTACATGTTCGTACCATTTTAATCTTGCACTTCTCGTCTTTTCTATAATGGGCGTAATTATATGTTATTTAAATAATTCTTTTTAAAAGAGCTAACACCCATGTTTCTTGCAGGTTGTTCTCAGTAAGAATCCCCATTATAGAAACAGTGCTACATTATGACGCAACATGATAGTTATTATTGAGTGCTACATTACCTATATTACTAACTTGACGATTCAAAGTGTTTGTAAAAGACAATTTCATTAATGTTATTTGAGTTTATAATCTTGTATCTATTTCTATTGGCAGGGTGACAGTGAAAGAAGATCTGTTGTCATTATTGAATGACTATGTTAAATTAGATGGGAATGCAAACCCCGAATATAAATTATTGTCTTCTAATGAATTAATTGAAATGAATAAGGATATTCCTGCAGCGCCAACATCAATTGTGTATCCTCCTGCAATAACCAAAGGTAAAATAACATTTGGACGTCCACTAACGCGCATTCTAACCATTTACAGCCTTACTTATAAAAATCCTTTAATCACTGACTAAACAATTACTTAACTAACAAATGCTTAAGTGGTTAAACATTTGTTTAACTTTCTTTACTTATAAACGTTACTTAGGACTCAATTAGTTAATCAACGTTTAAAATATTTAAGAACTGCAACACTGAACAAAAGAACGAATGAAATTGTGATCTTATTTATTTTTAGTCTGTAGCGGCAAAGATTATTGCGAATACATAATCGATTAATTTTGTTATTGGTTTATGTCGATGCCCAAAACCAAGTTTCAAGTTTCCTTTAATTAATAAAGCTTGTTTTGTAACATATAAAAATGGTTTTACCCGCGACTTCGTTCGCGTGGACTGTTGTAGTGTAATAGGTCGATAATAGATGGCGCTTTATTTCCGTAGCCTGTATATTATTCCAGTGGAAAGGAATAATTGTGCCAAATTTCATTGTATAACAAACATACGTACATACCATACTCACAAACATTCGCATTTATAATATTAATAGGATATATCGAGATTCGTGTAACGGACAGAGCGATACCAAAATCAGCTGTTACGCCGACGCCATCTTAAACAATCCTTAAACAACGTCCTAGTGGTGTTTATTTTGACAACTATTTAAACAGCGATTTAAACAGTATTTAAAGTTAAGTATCGTTTATAAGTAAAAAAGTTTCTTAACTAACCGGTAACTAATTGCTTAAATTTAATTAACGTTTATAAGTAAGGCTGTTACTCTCTTACTGACTTAACACAGCAATACCAAACGCATAGACACACATACACAGAGTTGAATAAATATGATCATATAAACTAACTTACATATAATACTTACTTTATAATATAAATTTTATTAAATATTTAAATATTCTTTAACATTAACATAATTTAATTTAGTTATCATTTGGAACACTGTTTATTGTTAAATTTTAAGGAGGAGGTCGTTCACATCTGCAGCGCAGTTTATGCTTTTGCAGAGTCTTCGTTGCATTATTATAGTTCCGAATAACATTTCATTTCATTCTGTTCAACTAGGCTTCAATTGTACGACTTAAATCGTGCTAAAGTAATCGCCTTTTCCTATCCTACTGCTGAGCATAAGCCTCCTCACTCCGTTTTTGGAGAGAAGGATTGGAGCTACATATGTGTAGGTTACACATATCCCTAGATTTTTCTAGAGATATGCAGGATTTCTCGCAATGTTTTTCTTCACCGAAAAGCGTGTGACATATTGCAATTATCACTTAGAAACATATGATTTATTAGAAAAATTAATTGGAACCTGCCCGGTGTTTGAACTCGTGATCCTTTCGAAAGAATTGCACAGTGTCACCGCTGGGCTATCACAGCTTTATATCGTTAACTCAAAAGTTAACTTAAAATAAATAAAGTTTCAGAACATTAAATAAATTAAATAAAAAACGCTTTCGTAGCAAAATGTGAAAAATAACTAAGAAAACATTTCATTTTTTTAAACTACGTTAAAGACGATTATTAATTATGATTCTTAATTATTTTTTTTATAAGTTGTTTTATTGTCACCGGTTCCCGATAAGCAAAGTTTGGGTTAAGTGGGTTAAAAATTGAGAATATAATATAAATAAGTAAAATAATATATAAATAAATAAATAGTAAGGCTAATATATTATAAAAATAAGTATGTAATAACAAACTTTCAGATGTGCGGCAATTAAATAAATCAAAGCCTAAAGAGGAAAGTGTAAAACCTCAGACATTTATCAAGAACATACCGAAATACCGCAGCAACAAGAGTGGTTCATGTTCTTCACTAAACTCCAACAACAGTGATTCTTCACACAAAAGCTATTTGTCTTGTAAGAGTAAATTTTGATTACTTTTGAAAAGCTTCCTTTAGTAATAAAAACATCGTACAGTTTTTGTTTTCTTTGATACTATAATATATCAATCTTCTTCTTCTAAAATCTTTGTTTTTTAACTTGTCTTTAATTTGTATATATATTTACTTCTATATTTCATCCGTCCATTCTTATAATGGCTAAGTTAGCTATTTTTGTTCAGTTAAATAATGTGTCATTTTGTCTTATAATATTTCTATTTTTCATTAAAATTGAATTGTTGTAATTTTTCATGGAAGCATTTAAGTTTTTGAGTATTTGCTTAGTATAGATACTTATTGTAACATTTACTTATATTTCATAATTATGGACTATTTTATCAATTTAATTGATTTGACCATTAAATTGATGAAATAGTCATCCTCCTGCCCTTATCCCACTCTAAGACCTCCTCCTGCCCTTATCCCACTCTAAGTGGGGTCGGCACAACATGTTATAAACATGCTGTCACATGACTTGGCTGCGTTTTTACGACCGGCCGCTTGCCTAACGTCAACTTACCTTAGTCGTATTTTACGAAACCTCGGTAAGAAAGAGGATGGTCTATTTTACTCAAACGAATACCACACGGCGGGTCGACTTACCTTAGTCGCCTTTTACGACACCTCCACCAGTATATACCCACTACCATCTACATAAATTTTTATATAAAAATATAGAAACATAGTAATACATACATTACAATCACCCTCATTTCTTACCTTGAGGGTGATCAATTCTACTCAGCCGGATACCACACGGCTATAAATTGATGAACTAGTTGATGGAAAAATTTATATTCTTTCTCTTAGGCCCCGCGGTTAATGCGGTCTCAACATCTTGGATTTATTTTCTTAAAAAAAAATAATATTAAACGAATAAATACATTACATGTTAGTTTTAAACATATTTAGGTTAGATTAAAAAAACATTTGACTGGCCCGTTGGCGCAGTGGGTAGTGACCCTGCTCAGCTCCGCGGGTCGCGGGTTCTATATCCGCGGGTCGAGGGCCAACATTTTCTATAAATGAATTTTTTGGTCTTCGAGTCTGGGCATATATTTGCATTTAAGCATGTATTAAAAAAAATATATAAGTATATATTCACCAGTTGTCTGTCTATATAAATAATAGACCACCCTCTTTCTTACCGAGGTGTCGTAAAATACGACTGAGGTAAGTTGACGTCAGGCTGTCGGTCGGTCGTAAAAACGCGGCCAAATCATATGAAAGCCTGTTTAAAACATGTTGTACCGACCCCACTTAAAGTGGGATAAGGGCAGGAAGATGATATTCACCAGTTGTCTGTCTCCCATAACACAAGTATTAAGTTACTTACTTTGGGGACGGATGACCGTGAGTGTAAGTGTCCCATATATTTATTTTATTTATTTCAACAGATGAGCAGCACGGACCTCTAGTGGAACCAGTGCCTCCATTTCCTGAGAGTCATCACCCTAAACAACTGCTAGAAGGTACATAATAAATAATGTTTTGTTGCCCATATCTTTTGTACATTTAATAAATACAGGCAGGAATTATCATGTCGCCATTTTTTTATCACTAATTGTATTCCGAATTTTGCAATAGTTTGGGCAACTTTTTCCATATTAATGAAAATTGCGTTATTAAACAAAATATGCGAGAATTAATAAAATATATCACTACATATTATAAAACAAAGTCCATATTTCCGTATGTACGCATAAAACTTTAAAACTACGCAACCGATTTTGATGCGGTTTTTTTTAATAGATAGAGTGATTCACAAGGAAGGTTTGTACGTATAATAACATTCAATACGAAGTAGAGAAATACTGTAATTTTTGAGGTTTCTGTAAATAATTACATTTTTTTCCGCTTACATTGCAAACGCAAGCTAAACCCTACGAGATTTATCAAAATGATGTACTAAGTATTTGTACACCTTAAAAAGGTCTACAGAAAAGTCCGCGATGGTATATGTCTATCTCTTATGGATAACCCACAATAGCAGTTTTTTTCATTTACTTTTTACGAAAAATGTTGCCTTATGTTCAAAGCAATTTTTATACAATACAGCATTAATCCCTATCCAATTGAGTACCTTAAATAAATTGTTGATTTAATATAGATCAATATGGCCGTTTACAGCATGTAATTTAAGTGAACATTTTCGGAGATATTACAGATTTAAAATCCCGTGAGGAGGCCGCGCTTAGACCTATAAGCACTTCGAATTTAGCAGCGACCGGAAGCGCAACTAAATGTCCTTCTTTCAAGTTTATATTGTCTAATGATAAAAAAGCTATGAATGTTGTATGTAAAGACATTGTCTAATCAATTGTAAAAATAAATAATATCACTACATAGTATAAAACAAAGTCGCATTCTCTGTCTGTCCCTATGTCCGTATATCCCTATGTATGCTTCAATCTTTAAAACTACATAACAGATTTTGATGCGGTTTTTTTTAATAGATAGAGTGATTCTAGAGGAAGGTTTGTACGTATAATACAATTCAATACATAGTAGAGAAATACTGTAATTTTTGAGGTTTCTGTAAATAATTACATTTTTTTCCGCTTACATTGCAAACGCAGGCTTAACCCTACGAGATTTATCAAAATGATGTACCAAGTATTTGTACACCTTGAAAAGGCCTACAGAAAAGTCCGAGATGGTATATGTCTATCTCTTATGAATAACCCACAATAGCGTTTTTTGTCATTTACTTTTTACGAAAAATAATGCCTTATTTTTGAAGCAATTTTTATACACTACAGCATTAATCCTTATCCAATTAAGTACCTTAAATAAATTGTTGATTTAATATAGATCAATATCGCCGTTTACATTATTACACATTCTGTAATTAATTGTAAAAATTAAATACATAGGGAAAATGTAAAAGTAAATAAGTACTATATGAAAAAATGTACTATATGAATTTAGATATTCCAAAGATAGCAGGAAATCTTCTTGGTATAGGGAAAGGAAATTGTTTTTCTCCAAATTTAACGCTTGCGGGCCACGGGCAGTAATGAATAAATCAAAACTACTGGATCGGTTTTAATCATTTTTTTACACTGAATGACATGGGATATATATTTTATACCCGTGCGAAGCAGGGGCAGGCCGCTAGTTATACATAAATCTCAAACGCTACTTTGTTCTTGCTTAATTAATTTTAACACCAAAGTTTTTTAATGAATCTTGGCTTTAAATAAACAAAGTGACAGTCTTATTTTAAAGTCCCACTGCTTGGCATAGGCCTCTTCTCTGCTTAGGGAGAGCATTTTCTGGAAAAGATATATCTTTTCCAGAAAATGCAGGTTTCCTCACGATGTTTTCTTCACCGAAAAGGGCGTGAGAAATTTCAAATATCGACTAGACATATATATAAGCTTTATCAGGAAAACTCTGGTGCCCGGTATTTGAACCTAATTCCAAATTAGGTCTAATTGAGTTGTTGAGTTGAGTTGAGAGAATGTACAAGTGCGCGGAGGTACGGCGAGTACGGGGTCTAAGGTACGTGCGGGCGGTCAGCTCTTGTACATATATCACGCTTCAAACGGTTCGCCTATACATACATCGCAATCCTTATTTCAATGTCATTTATGACAACACGGTATGAACTAATAATAAAAAACTAGTTTTCTTGGTCTTCCAAGTTATAGGCCTTTTTAAGACTCTTATTGCAATTTGCTTCAAACAACTTTTTGAATTAGGTCTCTTTAATACTTAGCGTGCGATATTTAAAGTATGTTAATTCACAGGTTCTCAAGAACTGATATACATTTCTCATATCATCGACCCGCATAATTTGTACGTGCAGCGCGCTTGCCAGCAAGACAAGGTGGAGGAGTTACTGCGCGAGTTCCGCAACGCCGTCTCATTACCCAAGCCTTCCATCAACCATGTCCATGAGGGTATGTATTTTATAGTGTTAAGTAACATTTGTTAAAAAATTGTTTAAATTGTTAAATAAATGAAAAAAAAAAAAAATCTATACATAATTATCATTAGTACCTGGTTGATCTAGTTTTGCTCGGTAATTTTAAAAAAAATCATTGGGTAATTGTAAAAAAATCATTGGGTAGGTGGGGCTCGATCCTAAGTATTTTTATGTCTCGAGGCCGCCCGTTCCCCAAATAAGCTACGCTGACTTGACAATTAACGGCGAAAATAGTGTAGTAAAATTTAGTATTTTTTTAATGTCCAAAAACAGGGATAAAATGTTTTTTTTTCTCACCCCCAAAACCTCCTACATGCTGAATTTCAGAAAATCGTTGGAGCCGTTTCCAAGATTCCGAAAATATATATGTACATACGTACATAGAAGATTAACTCATTTAAATATTAAAGATAATACAATGCGAAAGTCTGTTTGTCTGTTCGCTCCGCTGTATCCGCAGCACTAATATTAATTTGGGAAAAATTTGGGAAAAAGCTTACAGACGAGTTAACATAAAGAATTAAAAAATTCACGTTTTTCTTTCTGGAACAGAAATGGCATTTTCGAGGGTACTTAATCGCTTTAGTTTTATAAATACCAAAGGCAGTCTGTAGGTTTTGCTTTCAAGGTTCGTTAGCTAAATTAATAAAATTGCACAGAATTACAGATGTATTTAACTCAAGGTAGCATAACAGGATTTAAAAAATTCCCGTGTTTCTTTCGGAAGCAGAAATAAATGCATTATTTAGGGTACTTACGCCATCGAAGTTGTGTATACCACCACTTAATTAATATGTATAATTGAATACGTTATTTACTATTTAAGTTGAAATTTTATTTTGTAATAAAGATTTTTTAAATAAACAAAACTATAACTTCCGTGAATTGGATTTGAAAAAAATCATAATCAGTAGAATAATGTTCATATTCTGTTTATTATCCCATAATGCCTTGTCATCAGTTAATATTCCTTAACATTGACATTGATAGGAATATGCTTCTTATTTGAGTAAGCTTTACATAATATTAGGTATTTGATAAATGTTTTTTTTTCGTTTAGGTAAAATATATTTGGTCTACAACAAAGCTGATAACTTATGGCAGAGATGTCGTGTCGTGAGCATCGATAGGAAAGACATCAATAAACCACTGTTCTATGTTTTCTGTTTTGACTTCGGAAGCACCGAAGTGGTCCATATTGATAAGTAAGTACTTTCTTGTCAATCAAAATAATCTTTATTGAAAAAACCTCGAGCACTTTTAAATTATCAAGGATGATTAATGAAGCTACCACTGATTCGGAATATTTACCGAGAAGAACCAGCAAGAAACTCTGCGGTCAATCTTTTAAACATTTATGATTCTCCTGCCCTTATCCCACTTAAAGTGAAATTGGTACAACATGTTTTTCGCTTCCATTTTCTCCTGTCATTAGACAACTCTAGCAGTAATCCTTTTATATGCATGTCATACTTCACATAATTCAACTATCTTTTTTCGGTCGCCCTCTAGTAACATATCCATCCACATTCATATTTAACACTCGTTTGGTCACATGATTTTTATTACATATCGACACCATATTAATCTTGCACTTCTCGTCTTTTCTATAATGGGAGCAACTTTCAGACTTTGCCTTATACACGCGTTTCTAATTTTATGCAGTCTTTACACAACACAACCACACATCCACTTTAACATTCTCATCTCATTTGCAAGCACTCTTCTTTCATCCATCTTTTTCATTGCGGAACATCTTTTAAACATTACTAATTTACATAATAAGGCTACAGTCCTGTATAAAGCTGGAAGGATTTTCAATTCTAAGCATTTATATCATTTATAAATAGTCTTCATATTTTTTTTCATTTATATATCTAAATATGTTCTAATAGTATTTTTGTGCTTTTATTTTATATCTTCTTTTCGTTAACTCGTTCCCACGTTAAGTTAGGATCGACTCTCCTAATTATGTCGCGCCAAAATTATCTTTCATAGTTTGTCGGATCGGTTAAATTATTTAATTTTAATGTTTTGGCCTTCCTCTGCCGCTCTTGCTCTCCAATAGACTCAATGCCCTTTTTGTAACATGATACTCCTCTCGACGCATCACGTGTCTGTACTTAAACATCAATGGCGTAAAGTACAAACCGCAGCACTCAAACTCGGGACATCCATGCCTAGAGTATTGTTTAAAACATAAACATACTACTAATATTATAAATGCGAAAGTTTGTTAGTATGGATATATGTTACTCTTTCACGGCGAATCCGCTCAACCAATATCGATAAAATTAAAATTATTATAACTTGGCACTATTAAAGACACGGGAGTAACATATAGGCTATAGAAATTCTGTTCATTCTGCAGGAATAGGATGACATTGAAAAGCGCCATCTATTATTAACATACCATGTGACAACAGTCTACGCAAACGAGGTTGCGGGTAAAAACTAGTTTTGCATATAGCAAAAAAATTATATCATCACTTTTGTAGAATAAAATATCACTACGTAACACTATCTATAAATTATATATTTTTACATGTCTTATTAAGCAGATTTATTAATTATTATTAATTCAATTAATGATTACTTATACTGCGTCCATCATATTATCAGTCTTTTGACAGCTCACGCTCATTAAGTTTTGTATTGCTTACGTACAAATATCATACAAATAATATTTGTACTTTATGGATGGGTACCGCCCACTTAGTGATGTCACACATAATGGTTTCTACGATTATGCCACAGATTAAAAATAATCGGTAGAAATCGATGTTACGAGTATTAAAAGACATTTAATAACATTATATAAAGTTTTACTTTCTTCTTAGTTAATACATGAATACAAAAAAAACAATCAGGATATTTTAATTTATTTTATTAGCACCAGTCGTCGGAATGATAATCAACACTAGACTCCTCCGATGAGGAGTCTTCAGTAGCAGTTATTATTAGCTCTTGTGTAGATAATATATTATCAAACGCAATATCACGTTCCCAATCAGAGAATATTACTCTTTTAGTTCTTTCCACCACACTTGCCCAGTTCTCGGCCGTTACGTGGGTGCAAGCATTTTTTAGCAATTGCAACATTTTATTCGCTGTGAATGGGGGGCTTGTATTGCATCTCGCAGCATGCCCTTTTACTTGTGCCCATATAAGTTCTATTGCGTTGTACTGGCAGTGGTATGGAGGAATCCGAAGAACAGTATGGCCATATTCTGCTGCCATTTCATTGATTACATAGCGTTTTGCTCTCTTTTTGGTTTTTAATATTTTTATTAATTCAACTTTTAACATTGAGTCGTCCACATTTTCTCCATTGTCCCGAAGCCAATTAATTATTTCATGCTTTTTATTAGCCTGTGTTGGCATTTTGTCAATTTGACGGGAGTGGTAGGGCGCATTATCAATAAAAATTATTGATGGTTCTTCCAATGAAATGAGCATTTTTTTGAACCACTCTTCATACACATTTGCATTCATCTCTTCGTGGTAGTCATTTGATTTCTTCGATTTAAATGCCAACAGTGCGTCTTGTACAAATCCTTTTGCTGTACCTGCATGGCAAATGATTAGGCGCCTTTTCCGACCGACGCGACCTTTTCCCATTGGTACTGAGGAAGTGGAATCAGCAGTATCATCAGTCCAGAAACGAGATAGTGTGTGGTTAGCGTTGAGCCATGTTTCATCCGTGAAAACAATATTTGCCCAATCTTGTATTTTCTTTGCCTCTCTTAAAAAATCACAACGTGCTAGCTATATCTGTGCGTTCCATTAATAATTTTCTTTTATTTAACTTTTTATATGAAAAGCCAATTGTGTTCAAAACTTTGACCAAAGAAGATTTTTCACCATGAAATAGACCACTTCTTTTCAAAGAAACAATAAGTTTTCTCAAAGTTGGAATTTCTTTTCTCAAGTAGTAATCTAGTTTACGTAGGTTATCATTAATCGAATTACTTAGGTACGTAATTCGATTAATGATAGTAGGTACTATAATCGGAATGGTATCGCATACGAGAATCTTTAGGACATCACTATCGTCAATCTGTCAAAAGATGGTTAATATAATGGACAGTGTATATAGTATTGTACTCATATTATAAGATAGGTATTAAATAAACAATTTGTTTTACCAATTGCAGATTACGTCTATTGCCGCCAGCGCGTATACAATCGCCCCCGCCGTTCGCTATCAATTGTGCTATATCTAACTGCGAACCAATCAATGGTACATGGACCAACGACGACTCTATCCTGGTTCAAAACATTATTGACAAGTAAGATTTTTTAACAATAATAATTATAAATAGCTGTGCTTGCGGTTTCACCCGCGTGGAGTTAATATTTTATTGGTAGCGTAAAATTTTAACCTATGATATAGTTATATCTTATTTTAAAGTATCTATTTCATTCATTTGGTGTAATGGATAATTTTGATCTATATTACATGGCGAACCTAACGTATGCATCTATTTAAATAAGGATTGATACTGAACACAAGAAAACAGTCTTGTAAATAACGTAATATATTTATTGAAAATTTTGACCATAAAAGTAGTTATTCTGAATGAACCATAGGAGATAGAGGCATGTTATCACTGGCTTTTATTTAGTATTTATGCAGATCTACAAATGTCAAGTACATTACTTTAGTGTATCTCTGCGGGTTTACGCGACGCGCGTGAAGAAAGCTGCCAGCAGGTGTTCTTTGAAAACCATACGACCCCTAACCTAACATTTACATAAAACCGTACTATTAACCTAAATCTTCAGGAAGAATTGTTCGATTTTTTAGTCAAAACCTTTCATAAATACGTTCAGTAGATTTTGAGAAAATCAATCTCATACAATCACAGATGTTCACAATCTTTAATATTTAAATGAGTTAATCTTGTGTGTGCGTGTGTGTTTAAAAATCTCGTTTTATCCCTATCTTTGGACACTAAAAAAAACTGCTAAAATAAGAATAAAAACCAGATGATATTTGAGTTATCAAACGCAAAGCTGTGACTGCCTAATGGTAACGGGCGGAGCAAAAAAGTTCTAAATCTGATTCCAATATGTTGTAGAGTGTACTATACGTTCTCATACCTGATATATGCAGAATTTGTACAATTTGTAAAAGTGAGTTCTTACAAATTCTGAATGTATCAGGTATAAGACATATATTTTCTTTTATCGCGGATTATAGCAAAATAATATTCTAATTACTTTTCTATTGACCATTTTATATAAAATGTTCTTGCAGCAAGCGTGCTGTTATTTACATCAAGAAAATTCGCTCTACTGCCAACGGGACAGTCAGTCTGGAATGCGACATAACAACTTATGAAGACAGAGTGAGCCTTGCACACGCTCTCGCTTTCCACGGGCGCGCGCGTATTCTGAACAAATTATCGGTATGCGATTTTACATTTTTTTTGGTTTTTTTGTTTATTTTTATATTGTATTTTCCCCATTTATTTTTTTTATTTATTTATTTAATACATTTGCTTGGAACGTGGTTATGAGGTTGACAAATTTAAAAAACAAAAGTGTTCTCATGTTCCGCCAATACTCTGGCATGCAAAGCTTATGCAAAATAGTACAATTATTAAAAATATTACAAGATAGCGAAAATAATTATTTTTACATAAAAATTCATATTATGAACTGGTATAAATATTGATATTTGTCCAAAAAATTAATAAAACATTTAAAATTAAAAAACAAAATTATTAAAATTTACAAAAGCTATAAAATTTAAATAAATTACAATAGGTAATTTTAAAAAAGTCAAAATAAATGTTATTCATGTGATATTAAAAAGCTGTATTATCTGGTTGAGATTTATTATGTATCTTAATATTACAATTATAGGTGCGTGCGCCATTAGAGGTAGTAGACAAGAGAGAGGGATGCCGCCAATGACCATAGACTATATATTATATTTTAGTTTACGAAATTCAAAAAACAAAAACAAAATTAAAAAAGCAAAATGTAAAATCATTTTGTTATTCGTTTAATATTTGTTAGTCATTTAATATTGGCTAAATTCATGAAATAAATCAATGACTATTATATGCTTTAAAACTTATTATAATAAATTTTTATATATGTTATATTTCTAGTATCCGAAATTGATGGCAATCAACGACAAACCAAAACTGTTTATAAGTAGCAACGAATATAAACGGAATCGAGTCGAGGAAGTGTACATTACACATATTGTGAATCCGGACAATTTCTTTGTTAGAAAGGTATAAGTTTTTAATGTATAATTTGTTACAAAAAAAAATAATTCTTTTAATCACTTAATCATAATGATATTATCCCTTTAGCGTCACTGTCAAAATGTCTACGAGTCACTGTGTGATGATCTGGACCAAGAATACAGTGTTGACGTAAATACTGGAAGTGTTTATTTGCCACAAAAAGGTAAGACATTTTAACAACTTTTTATAAAGTAACGCAATATACCGCTAAAATGAAACGGATGTGACATGAGTACATTGTTGCTCCCTATCGCTAAGGCAGGGTATTTTTTTTTTTTTATACAGGAAAAAACCCCTTATGGGTACCGCCGCCCGACGGGGACAGGCGGCGGTTATGTCGGACTCGCACCGACTAAATCCACCACGCTGCCGATGGCAAGGACAGGGTATCATTGTACATATTGCCCCCATCCCGCCGACAGCTCTGATCCCAGAGAACAAACACCTCCAGGTAGGGGCCCCTCGAAAGAGAAGCCCCCCTCCGCTAACCGGTGCATCGGGAGCACCAGATGCACCGACCGCCTCGAGGACCTGTAAGCCAGGCGTCCGATGTACCCCGTTCGGAACACCCGAAGGTCCCCAGTTAGGGCGGCAGACGATGGGCTTGGGCGAGTCACTAACACCTGGACTCACCAGCAGCAGATTGGATCCAGAACAACAGTTCGTGGAACCGCTCCGCCGCCTCCCTCCGCCCCCCTCCGCAGAGCTAAGGGAGGCCATCGCTGCCCACGATCGCTCCCTGCCCACCGTGTTTGCTATGTCACGGTCGACAGGGAGAGATCGCGCCCCAAGTAGGGGCCCCAACGCCTTGGTGGGCGTTTCCGCCCCCACCGGGTAATTTTTTATAGAGGTTTTCTTCCTCGCAACCCGAAGGTCCCCGTTCCCATCGCTGGGCTTCCGGGTTTCGCCGACGGTGGCCGTAACCATGTCCAGCCAGACTTAGAGTAAGCCCAACTGGACCCGTCGCTCATTAGGGACTTCACCCAACCCCCCCGAAGTCCCCGGCCCGTCCAGATTGCCCTCTGCTAATCAGAGGGACAACTGGATTGGCCACCCCTCAGTGGTCCGTTCGCCAAGACTAAGCTTGCCCAGGGTGCGCCACGAGGAGGCCGACCACTTTGGCACCCCAAGGCAGGGTATGCTTTAATATAAGCCAGATATTTCTGGTTTCTACAAGTCTTTACTCTATTTTATTTTTATTGTCCTTACACATTCGTATTACTGATGTCCTAAAGAATTGGAATAGCAAAAATGGGTTTAAATCCTATCTCGTACAAGTCAAAATTCTGAGAAGGCAAAGTGTAGGATGAAATAGCTGAAAAACCCATTCCAGTGTTTTAATAAAAGCACCCGTTCTTTATTCAGAGTCGCAGCATTTGAAGTTTAAGTTTCCTTAATGATCTCCACACTTCGCATGAAGACAAAGTTGACGAGGAAGTTGAGTTAGTGAAGAAAGACGTTCTTGTTCTAAGAAGCACTCTTACAACAAGAACGTCATTTTAAATTTTAAAAATAATGTATTAAAATACGTTAAATCAATGAAAAATCCATTACACACACACTCTTTTCTTTACGGGAAAATCTGTGGTCAGATTGAGAAGATATTATTTGTCTGTAGCCTTACTGGATGTTAAACATATGCCATTTTTGTACTTTTAAGAGAATTAAACCGAAATGTCTTATGACTTGATTCTAAGCCGTTTATTACACTAATTTAGAAAGAACACTAAAAGTTTTAATAAATATCTGGTCATTGTATTACCACCGGCCACCGGGCGATAGCTGCTAATTTTTTTTTATTTACTAGCAATTTGTTAAGTTACAAATTACTAGTAAACTTGTTAATCCATCCAGCTAAGCTAAATGCTTGTGTTAGAAGTGGGTTCACGTTGGTAGTGTAATGGCCGGGATTCGAACCCGCGACCTCTTTATCGCAAGTCCGTTATCCTAACAATTCCGCTACCGCCGCTATTAATTATAAAAATGTTTTAAATTAGTATAGATAGATAATTTCTGAGATATGACATTGGCGCTGCTTCTCTTCTAATTTAGTAGAAATGCTTTAATTGAGTATAAAAAGCTTTTCTACTTAAAGATTAAGCGGTTGTAAATGATGTCTCTCTAGAATTATCTCTAGAATTATCTAGATCAGGGCTTCTTAAACTTTTTTATATAGCGACCCCCTTCAAGTTTAGGAAATTTTAAACGACCCCCTCCTCCATATAATGAAATATATATTAACTATAATCCCACTATTTTACAATGTAAATAACAGTATGATTTTTATTTGTATTTATATTTGTACGTAGTGTGTATACTAATTTTAAAATTTTATTTATAATTGTTGTAAATTAACCAATCATAAATTTAATAAAATCTATTTAATTAAATTTAATGAAAAGGGGTTATGAAGGAACTTAGGAGGAGAAATATCAATAAATCTTTGTTAGAAAAGCTATTTAAAGGACAGCTGCAGCCATGTAGTTGTATCAATAATGATTGAAAAGTATCAGATCTTTGCGACGCCCCTTTCAGTAGTCTCGCGACCCACAGTTTAAGAAGCCCTGATCTAGATATATGCAGGATTTCCCGCGATGTATAATTAATTTTTGTTATTAAGCAAATGGGTTTTGTCGCCAGGGTTGTTCTGTGTGGCGAACGTAGAGAAGTGCGAGCTGGGTGCCGAGGTACCGGGTCCGTGGGCGCGCGCTGTAGTCCGCGAGCTGCCAGGTCGCGGTCGCGTGCAACTGCAACTGCCCGACACCGGCGCACAAGTACTTGTACACTGGACCGCGCTACGACGCATACATGCGAAGTTCACCACTCTCAGTGCGCTTGTGAGTCATAGCTAGATAAAAAAAAGTAAAGGTGTTTGAATACCAAAAGGCAACCATTACTGGATATAAATCTCTTCAAGGAATCTCCACACCACACGATCTTGTGCCGCTTGAATCCTTGTTTTGAGGTCGTCAGTCCGATTCGCATGGGTCTGATCCGATTTTGACGTTTACGCTAAGGGATCGCTATTACCACAGAACCCTGATGCCCATCCGTTCTCCATACTATGTGCTGTTCTCTACACACAAAATTATCATATGACATATAAATAGCTTTTCTTCCATTTATATACTTTAAACTTAGATGTAAAATTTAGCACAGTTAATGTTTGTAGAATTATAAAAAAACATATTTTTAGCGGATTTCTAGTCATTGAACAAGCAAGCCTGCTTGATTTAGCAAAATTGTCAAAACTCTCTCAATTTGCGGCTGATAATATTATTAAGTTAGTTAAATTTATTTTAAATGTTTCATGTAGGCTACAGAATGTCATCTGGCTGGAGTTACACCGCTGAATAAAAAATGGAGTCCAAGGGCTGTGGCTTTACTCGAAAAATTTAAAGACCGTACCTTAGAGCTACACGTCGAGGATAGTAGAAATCGTGGATCAGTGGGCGTCACGCTTTATGATAAATCGGACGAAGAAAATGTTTGCATTAATATGGAAATGATCAAGCATAAATTTGCTGTTACCTTTGGGTAAGCGATCAAGAAAATTAAATTCCTCTTCGTTATATCTTTTTGTTCATAATATTAGAAAAATAAATTTTATTACAGACTTTACATGTTCAACAAAAATACTGAAATGGATGATTTAGTTGTAACTAATAAATCGCCATTAGACAACTCAGAAACTAAACCCAAACCTAAAAATAAAAATGCTATTACTATATTGAAAAAAACACCGCACCCCCAGATTTCTAAAGAGGATGATTTAGAAGCAAAGGACAAAGGACCTTTGAGATTGGAGGCTAAAATTTTGAATTACCAATCACCGTCTCTCATTTACGTCTCTTTGGTACATCAGCAAAAAGTCTTCAACGAAATGTTTGAAAAACTTCAAAAATATTACTCCAAAAAGAAAATATCAGGCAAGGAAGATTGGAAAGTCGGAGATCGATGTTGCACTATATGCAACCAATCGCAAACATGGCGTCGTGCCGCCATACTAGAAATTGAAGATGGGAGTGCTAAAGTATTTTACTCTGACTTTGCCTGTGTTGAAAAGGTTCCGACCTCTGATTTGAGAGAATTGGTAGAAGAATTTGCTTCGATAGGTGATGCGGCAATCATGTGCCATTTATGTGGGGTGATTCCCGCTGTGGGAGAAGAATGGCCTTCGTTGACAAAGGAATATTTAAAGGAACTTCTAGATGCATACAAAAGAGTTTTCATTACGAAACTTGGCAAATTCAAAGGTAAAAGTATGCCTGTAGAACTATGGGTATATCACACTATACAAGGCGGTGCGCTCGAACCTAACACTTCTGAATGGCGCTGTCTTAATAACAAGATCGTCGAACAAGGATTAGGAATTCCGGATAAGAGTGAGGTGAGATTAAATTTATATAAAAGTAACCAAAAGTAGACAGATAGTTAATTAATTTTTAATTTCATTTCAGGCGTGTGGCGGTGAAGCTGCCCCTACAAATACAGGAGATGATATGTTATCTTTTCTTAATATAACAGGATCAGTCCGCGATTGGCTACAAATTGAGCCGATGCCTTTGAAACCACTTAAAATTAAACCAATCTCTGAAAATAATAGTAAAGCCTCTACTCCGGTAGATGTCGATGATGAAAAAGAAGATTCGCAAAATGCAAACACAGTATTTATTTCAGACTGGTTACCTCCAGAACCTTTACCCAGTAATGAATTCATTGCCATGCCTACGTAAGATTTCAGGAATATAGATTATTTTCTTTAAATAACATTTTATCTTATGATGTAAATTATTATCGTTACAGATACATTGATAATGATGGCGTAATATATCTTCATGATGTGTCACAACAGGATACGCTTGATTTAATTCGTAAAGCGCTAGATGTGCGCTTTATAAATCCAGATCCTAAGGCTAAATTCGTGAAATGGACTGTCGGAGAGCCATGCGTGGCTCTTTTCTTTTTAGACAATAGATTTTATAGAGGACGGGTCTTAGAAGTCAACAATGAAACGTCAAGCTGTCTAATACATTACATTGACTATGGAAATGAAGAAACATGTACTTTCGAAAATTTACGGAAGAGTATTGCTTTGTACCAAATCCCAACACAGGCTCAAAAATGTATTCTAAATCGTATTCGTCCAACTGGAAATAACTGGAACAGACAGACACTAGATTATATTCATAAATCTATCGTAGAGAAACAGTGTTATGTGAAAGTAAGCGGTGAGCCTATTGGAGACCTCATACCAATCGAACTCAAATACGATAAACTTTGGATCAATGATCACCTCGTAGATTTTGAAATGGCGACATACACTGATGGCACTAAAGCAGTTGTTTGTAAATTTGCCCCATCTGCTAATGACGATCAAACAATAGAAGAGCCAATAGGAACTGATTCTGGGCCTGATTATTTAGTCGAATATGATGACCATATCGACAAATCAGCAGAAACACGATATTTAGATTTAGATGGCAAAGACTGGAATGAGATCATACAACAGGATGAGTGTGAACCCATAATAGGTAATTTTTTAACTTTTCCAACTTGCACAAAAACTGAATTCTTGTGTACAATAACATTAATTAATGAAATAAATAAATTTGAATTAAGTATCGTTCATGACGACGTCACTGCTACTATGTATGAAGAAATGTATACGCAATTACGATCTGACGTTAACGTTCCCCTCAATGGTATATATGAAAACAAAGCATGTGTTGCCTTGTTTCCCGAAGACGAGCAATGGTACAGAGCCACAATTTTACAATATAGTGAAGCCAAAGGTCTAATTAAAGTGAAATATATCGACTACGGTAATATAGATGTAATATCTCTAGCCGACACAAGAGAAATTAGAGAAGAATTTGTGATGCTGCCACCTGCAACGGTAACGGCTACCTTACACGGCATTGAGGTTAATCCTGCTATCGACGAAAAAACTGTAGTGGAAAAATATACTGAAACATTTTTAGATAAAGATCCATTCCACGTAAAGGTTATTAAGCCTGATGTTATAGCTACGGTTGAGCTCAAAGATGGCGACGAAAATTTAATTTACGAAAACCTTATTCGAGAAAATATCTTTATCAAAAATGATTAGAACATTTTGTCTTTTGTTTTCGATTTCCCACCTTTAGGTAAAAGTTTTAATCATTAAATATTATGTTCGATAAATAAAAAAAACAGTTCCTTTTTTGTATTTAATTGTGTCTAGAAGCGGTTCATTAATTTTTGTTTCTTTTTTTTATATATGTCAAATAAACGTGTTTTAAACAAAACGTTTTTTATTTTATTTATATTTAATTCTACTTTTCTTTAATGGTTAATGATGTTGTTACATGTCAGGAACCGGGATCCGAATGAGTCTCAGTCGAACACGTTTAAGCGACCGTATGAATAAAAAATGAAAATGAATTAATCTTCCCATATACAATTGCATGCTTTCTGAATTCCCCCTTAATATTCGTCTATACTTGTTTTTAAATCTCTTCGTTTTACGCTTTGCTTCCAGTTTAAAATTGATTTAAGAAAATTATAAAAATCTTATGATCATTATTATAGTAATCGAAGACATTTGAATCCAGACCGTAACTTTCACAAGATTTCTCTTATGAATTTGGACCTAGTATCAATGCAAAGTGTAAAAGCGAAAACGGGCCAGCTGTGCTATTCTCTAAAAGCAAATCTTCCGCAAAATCTTCACACGCGCAGGCAGCTTGTTGCCAGACAATGCAATAAGATTTTCTTTACTGGTCTCTATTACTATTTTTGGCAGAAGTTGTGATGATGACTTTTGTAGAATTTGTATTCACATTGTTTAAGCAACAATAGTTGATGTAACGAATGTATTTCTTGTCCGTATCGATAGAGTACGAGGTATGCTACCTCGTGTAGGTGGTAATATAAGCTAAA
The DNA here is from genome assembly GCA_029227775.1 of Morpho helenor. Taxonomy (NCBI): domain Eukaryota; kingdom Metazoa; phylum Arthropoda; class Insecta; order Lepidoptera; family Nymphalidae; genus Morpho; species Morpho helenor. The sequence continues at coordinate 7,474,230 of JARGCU010000020.1, forward strand.
CCAATATACATCATTAAAAACTAGGATAAAATAAAAATTAGCAATACGGTGAATAAATATTTATTTCAACTATTCATCTGATAATGAATGAATAATCAATAATTATTCAAGTATCACATGTGTGTAGGTACTTGTTTTGGACAAATAGCTACCAAACGTAGAGGAGCTCCTGTTCCTAACGCAATTTTCATCGGCAATACCAAAGCTGTACAACCAAAATCTGAAAAAATGACAGCCATTAATATCGCAACAAAGCACAATTTTTCAGCGCACTATACAAACGTACTTAGACTAGGACTATTCCTCTCACTACAAGAAGAACTTTTATTCAAATGTCACAAAATATTGTTTTTAGTATTCAAAACATGGCGTGACCTCGTAATGTACAATATTCGTGATGATTATTTTAGATGTGTAGCGACTTGTATTAAATACTAAGTATAGTATTTACTGTAGTAAGGACTGTACATATAGAACTCCATCTTCGATTTTTTATCAATCTCCTCTTTAAGGTATGTATGTACTCAGGCATTTTATACTTACTTGGCACAGGTTTATCTAATTTAACGTTTTCTATATTATATAGGCCTGCTTGAGAAGTAAATTTATGAACAGGATAGTCTGTAGTCGAACCAGGATCAACAGATGCCGTATCAACGCCAATACCTACGACGTTTTTAAATGATGACGTAATCCATTCCCCTACTTCTCCACTTAGGCCTGTAAAATTAAATGCATAATTTAAAGTACATTACAACTTGTACTGAGGAACTAAACAATTTAAACTTATTTAACATTATTTAAACTGACATGAGCCTTCTTGCCGTTAAAGTGGAGTCTAATATACAAGACGCTAATATCTGCCTGCAACGTCGTCTGCCAATTAGAGAAGACAAGGTCCAATTATGTGACATAGTTTTATCAGGCCAGTCGTAAAATAATTATAGTAGGATATCGGAAAATAACACTGACCCATATTGAACTAAGAAAATATTTTGAAATCGCTTTAGCAAATTCCAATATTAAAAATTTTACTTTTATACATTGTAATTGATAACGTAGTCTAACATAGTAGAAATTGATCGTGCCATGTACAGCGTTTTAAACAGGATAGTTAAACTCGAAGAGAAGGATTGGCTTCGCATGTAGAATAGCACTTTCGAGTAAATTATCTTTTTTATTTAATTGATTAGCCTATACATCAATTTTAGACTATTTTGTTCGCGATAAAGCACACCGAGAAAAAAAATTGCCACGTAGTTGTGCACGAACAAACCGCATTACTATAGCTATGACTTGACTTGTTAAGAGTACAAAAGCGTATTATGTTTTGTTTAGTACTTGTGGCAAGTCGCTATTAGATGTTCAGCCTGCAAATAATAAGTAACAAAACTTCGACCTAGTGCTTAACATTAACGTATTTTACGTTTGATTTCTACTCAAAATCAAATAAACCGGCTACACTCTAGGGATGTAAAAAAATAATCTATTTTTAACAATCGTTTTTTTTTCATTCATTTCATTAAAATCTTGTTTTTTAAGATAATGTATGCACTTTTGGATTAAACCAATGTAGCCAAACTACATATTTTAATCGAATTAGGTTCGACTAGTTTCGAGCCCATCCAGGGCCCTTGTACTTGAGCTCTTTATACGGCATTACGGCGGTGTTTATACATTAACTATGAATACCACTTACGATAGTTTCAATTAAAAAAATATAATGTCAGCTATTAATTTACCTGGAAAATTTAATGTATTATTTTTTGCTTGTCCCAAATATTTTTTTTTATCCAGAAAGAATTTGCTCCATCCAAACTTAAATACGATGATGCATGGTTTACCCATATTGTCGTTTAACATGTAGTCCAAATGATGCTTTTGTAGTACAAAGTTCGGATCATCATTTACCTTTGAACTTACATCTGCTATAATAACTAAAACATGAAATATTTTACAATAAGCAAATAAAATTAAAGAACAAATTATAAACTTACAAATCAATAATGTTTTCTGTAGCAAAAATATTACATATATACAATTAAATATTATAATAAAGATATATTATATTAATAAAGATATAGATGCATCTGAGGAGCTGCTTGACAAATTAGATCGTCTTCAGAACTTGTGTATCCGTTTTGTATATGGGCTGCGCAAGTTCGATCATGTCTCAGATTATCGTCGGCAATTAAAGTGGCTCCCTATTCGTTTTCGCCGGAATGTACATATGTTAACCACTCTTTATAAAATATTAAATGGTTTTTCCCCCAAATATTTGCGAGAACGGTTTGTCCCTGCTCCTCCTAGTACAAGACCAAGTCGATCCTGCAAGTCAAAGAAATCACTGGCCATTCCCCCTTTTAACACAATTTTTTATAGAAAATCCTTTACAATCGCTGCTGCTCGTTTGTGGAACTCACTTCCCGATACTATAACAAAAAATACAACTTCCGTAAACTCGCTTAAAAAGAAACTGAAAAAGCACTATTTATCACTTATAAATTAATGATTAATATATATATATATATAATTTTATGTTGCTTATATATTTATTGTATGTATTATTTATATATCTTAATATGTAAAATTCTATTATTATATTCATTTACCACATTTGTACCTATACCACAATCAAATATGTTTTCCCAACACTCTTAGGGCTGCTGGAAGAGATCGCTTATAGCGATAAGCTTTCCTTTGTACACATTTTTTTTTCTTTAAATAATGTATCTGTTAACTTGTGGTACATAAATAAAAAAATAAATAAAAATAAAATAATAACTAGGTTTTATAATAAAACTAGTGGCCCGCACCGGCTTCGCACGTGTATAAAATATATAGTCTATGTCACTTAGTGAAAAAAAATGATTAAAATCTATCCAGAAGTTTTGTTTCATTCATTACTGCCGTGGCCCGAACGCGTTAAATTTGGAGTGAAACAATTCCCCTTACCCCGCTATCTTTGGAATATCTAAGCTCATATACTACATTTTTACTTATTTACTTTTACATTTTCCCTATGTATTTTATTTTTACAATTAATTACAGAATGTCTTTATGCAATACATTCACTGCTTTCTTATCATTACACAATACGTACATGTTTTCTTTAGAGGTTACTCTCGAAAGAGAGATAAAATAAATGCGTTCGAACGGGATAAAAAGTATCCTATGTCCGTCTCCTGGTTCTAAGCAAACTCTCCACCAATTTTCAGACGAATTGGTTTATCCGTTCTTGAGTTATAAATAGTGTAACTAAGACCAACTTTCTTTTATATATATAGATGTGCCAATGTCATGTCATTTTCGAAAACCTGAACAGGCGTTGAGCCTTATACAAAGAAATAATTTAATTGATAGTATATTTTGCCTAAATTTTACTTAATATTAACTACCTCCCCAGTTAATTTGTTCTTTCTATCAGCCTTTGATCATTATCCTGCTGCTCTTATCCCACTCTAAGTGAGGTCGGCACAATATGTTATAAACATATTGTCATATGATGTAGCTTCGTATTTTACGACCGGCCGCCTGCCTGACCTCAACTTATCTTACATCTCGATAAGACAGAGGGTGGTCTATTTTACTCCACCGGATACCACACGGTGGGTCAACTTACCTTAGTCGCCTTTTACGATACCTCGGTAAGAAAAAGGGTAGTCTATTCCAGGGCTTCTTAAACTTTTTTATATAGCGACCCCCTTCAAGCTTAGGAAATTTTAAACGACCCCTTCCTCCATATAAATATTTTTCAAAAAACTGTTATAATAAAACTACAATAGTATTTTGTATGATTTTTATTTCTATTTATATTTGTACGTAGTGTGTAAACTAATTTTAAAATCTTATTTATAATTGTTGTAAACTTAATCATAAATTTAATAAAATCTATTTAATTAAATTTAATGAAAAGGGGTAATGAAGGAACTTAGGAGGAGAAATATCAATAAATCTTTGTTAGAAAAGTTCTTTAAAGGACAGCTGCAGCCATGTAGTTGTATCAATAATGATTGAAAAGTATCAGATCTTTGCGACGCCCCTTTCAGTAGTCTCGCGACCCGCCTGGGGGTCACGACCCACAGTTTAAGAAGCCCTGGTCTATTCTACTCAACCGGATACCACACGGTGGGTTAACTTACCTTAGCCGCCTTTTACGACACCTCGATAAGAAAGAGGGTGGTCTATTGTACTCAACCGGATACCACATGGCGGTTCTTTCAGCCTTTGATCTCGGCAATAAATAAATTATTGGTTTTTTTGATACTCAAATCAGATCTCAAAACAAACTTTAAAGAGAACCATTTTTTAAATAAATGTTGCTTGATATTGACAAAAGAGTAATATACAATAATATTGTTCATGATGCAATATCTTCGTAGGTATTTATTAAATTCAGAGATTAAATAACAATATTTTACCATACAATACCGTGTTTATCTATCAACATTATAATGTTATGATATATTTATTAGTAATGATAAAGCTGTGTTTGAACTTTAACCTTAGAAAATTAAAAACAGTAATAATAGCTGTTCTGTATTTTATGAAACATAATATTTACTTGGAATGTTATCTAATAATGTATACAATAAATGTATACAATAGACAAAGCAGGAACCGACATAAGCTTGCGGCTCCTGCTTTGCGCCTTGCAAAAGTACGTAATTCGTTTGTGGGTTTTGGTATAAGATTCTATAATAAAATTCCGCAATCAATTTCAGCAATTAAACTGATGTAATGGCAAACCATTACATCAGTTTAAAAACACTGTTAAAAAGAGGCTGATACAGAAAGCCTACTATACTCATGAAGATTATTTGGAAGATAAGAATGTGTGGATATAGCTCTCTTTGAACCTGTACAAGACAGTAACGACTTAATGTAAATAGTATTAAGAATTATATTTTTAAAAGAGCAACCGCCGAGTTTCTTGCTGGCTCTTCTCGGTAGGAACAGCTTTCCGAACCAGCAGTAGAGTTGACGATTCAAAAGCACTTGTTTACAAGTTTATTTGAATAAAGAATATTTTGAATTTGAATACTTACGAGACACTATAAGCTTTTCTAAAGGTATCTCTCCAACACGTTTGCCGTTAACTTGAAAATGGTACGGTGCGTCGATATGTGTACCTCCATGTTCGCCTGCCGCAAAATTATTAGCTGCATACCTTTTAAATATTTTATATGCATGTTAAAATTAAACTTTAATTTATATCATCAATATATGTCCTCCTGCCCTTATCCCACTATAAGTGTGGTCGGCACAACATGTTATAAACATGCTGCAACATGATTTGGCTGTGTTTTTAAGACCGGCCGCCTGCCTGACGTCAACTTACCTTAGTCGTATTTTACGACACTTCGGTAAGAAGGAGGGTGGTCTATTCTACTAAACCGGATACCACACGGTGGGTCAACCTACCTTAGTCGCCTTTTACGAGACCTCGGTAAGAAATGAGGATGGCCTATTCTACTCAGCCGGATACCACACAGCGGGTCGACTTACCTGAGCCGCCTTTTACGACACCTCGGTAAAAAATGAGGGTGGTACTATTCTACTAAGCCGGATACCACACGGTTATTTAATTTATATCATCACATTTTTCACAATTAATATTTGCGACACGTACACACATGGTCATCCGTATCAAAGTAACTAATACTTGTGTTACGGGTGACAGACAACTAGTTAATATATACATATATAATTTGAAATAAATACTTATATATACACCCAAATTCGAAGAACCAACAAATTGTTTATAGAAAATATTGGACTTCGGCGGGCATCGAACACGGGACCCGCGGGGCTTAAGGCACTATTTCTACCTTCTACGCCAACGGCCAAGAATTACCAGTTTGATATCACCGTCTGAGTTATTGCATATATTTCGAATTTAATAATTTATGCTCCAGTAAACCGTTTTTACGAATCGTTGAGTAAATTCCATTCACTTTCAGTATTTTGAAACATCTTCAGTCAGTCACACGGAACTATTGGATAATTATCACGAAATATTTTGACCCATAGTTTGAGTTGGAGTTTAGATTTGCATAACAATACCTGCTATTATCTCTTAGCCTCTTCGAATCAATCTCTTCATCAGCCTCCTTAATTTGCCTTATCTTTTCCCTACCTCAAACGTTTAGTCACGTTAACTACGTATAAAAACAGATAGATAGATATAAAAACAGGAATACCTATTTACTTTGCTTACTTCCATATTATTGTCGATCATGGAATACTGTTATAGGTTAAACGGAAACGTAACGGAACGTAAACGGAACGGAAATATAAAACATATTTTAGTATTTCAATAACATATAAATAGGCGTCCTAAGCTTTGCAATTCAATTGCAGAATAACGTAATCTGAAGTCTCAGGATTACTTCAATGAAATTTACTATTCAATAAATTTCATATTACCCTCTTAATGACCTAATTTCGGTAGAGGCATCCTCTCTTCTTTGGAGATAAGGTTAACACCCACCATTATGCTCCGAAGCAAGTAGGCATGTTACACAAATCGCAGCTTATTATACAATTAAGAATCGCATCAATGATAAATATGAGCGAATTTTACTTTAGTCTAGCTTTTTACTATATATGACCTTTCAATTGTAAATAAGTTAATAAGTAATATTGTCTGACCAGTAATAGAACACAAATTAATTTCATTAAATACGTAAGTTGCTTACCAAGAACCATCGCTGCGAAAGGCTTCATTCTTCGATGTGTAGATAAAATTTTGCATGTCAGGCCAATATATTGTATCTTTATCAAAAGGGTATGTTAAATCAATAAATTCATATTCCCCGTTATATAAAATATCATTTAAATTCGGTGAACTAAAACTAAAACAAAATAAAAAACAGTTAATAATGAAAACAAAACTGGTAATGTAGAGAGCCATATCGACTTTGAAGCGTCCAGACGCTGGAATCGTCACAGCTCATATAAGAATAATGAGTGTGTTATTATTTAATAATCTCTTAACCTCGATATTATGATATGAACAAAGCACTGTAAAAGCCAATTTTTTTTCTATGTATTACACATAATTGAAACAGGCATAAGTCTAAGACATCATCATCATTATCCTCCTGACCTTATCCCACTGTAGGTGGAGTCGGCACAACATGTTATAAACATGTTGTCACATGATGTGGCTACGTTTTTGCGACCGACGGCCTGCCTGACCTCAACTTACCTTAGTCGTATTTGACGACACCTCGGTAAGAGAGGGTTCTAGTCTACTCAACCGGATACCATACGGTAAAGGCATAAATCTAATCTAATATAACATAATAAAAAAAAATAATCATCGTCGTTTTGTACTTCCTATTTTTATATATTATACAAAAGCCTTATAAAAACAGTCATTCAATCTTTTGCTATTTTGGTAGTTCAACTCCAAAGAGAGCTTTTACAGCATTTATAAAATAGAAGAATCAATTTTCGTTAAAAAAAAAGCAATATCATCATAAACGTCATGGCTGCGGGCCTCTTTCGAGACGCGCTCTCCCAGAACTTCAACCCCGGCGATGTTTCTGCGCTCGCCCATCTTCCCGGTGACGCAGGCAAAGCCTTAATGGCTAACAGTCTTATTTAGTGTCCGAGAAAAAAAAAGCCTGCCTCGTCCACTTTAACCGGATTTTCAGTAGGATACAAAGAGTTAAGACTGGCTCCCCTAATTTTTTTTTTAATGCTTCTATACTAGAGTAGCAGGACCATATGCGTGTGCGAGTGGATAGACCCACAAATAATAAGAAAGCACCATAATTATCTTTATCTAATCATAAAAACGAGACAGATAAAAGATAGATAGATGACTGCTTCCTCTTTTTTTTACGTTGGACACATTTTATTCTGGCTCTCTTTCTTGTTAATAACTTTATGACATAGACAAAGTTAACTCTCACTGATAATGTTTAATCATTTTTCTTTGAGAAAACCATCTGATGTCTGTTACGTTTCTATGGTTTCAATCATAGACTTTCGAAAAGCTTATCTTTCTCTATGGTTTTGATGTTTATTTATTATTAATCTATTAAATCTGTTGTTTATGGTTATTTATTTATTCTTGTTGTTTTCATTTAAAAACGTGCAATAGAAAATTAATTAACTTTAATAAAATCAATGAAAAGAACCCGAAACGATGCCGTCAAAGCTGCAGTTGCTTCCTACTTAGAGCGGAGAAATTATCCAGTTAGTATAAGTTTACCGAAATGGGAACAAAACATAAAATAATTATATTACAATATTTATATCCATATTTTTTTTAGGATAGTGACTTTTTTAATAATAACAGTTCTACAAGTCGAAGTGCTGAAGAAATGGCTGTAGCAACCATCGTTCAATATGAGTCTAGTCGGGCTAATTCCATATTATTTTCATGTATCAATAATGATCCAGGGCAATATGATATTCAATACACAAGGTTGTAATAATTTTATTTCTTTACTTAATTTTCGTAGCAAATAATTGAATTTTGTTAAAGTACTGATTCGCATCGTTTGCATTGTTATGTAAATTTTAGCGTAATTATCCCATGTTAAGATAATAAAGTCCAAAATATTTTATTTTGAAATGTTCTATACTAACATATAAATTTAAAATACATTTATCATTGAGTACTATTTTCAGACTGGTCAGTTTTATAAAAGAAATTAAAATAGAGAAAGTAAAAAATGAATTATTGGGTTTATTGACTCCTTTACTTTGTCATATGTATCTTGAAATGTTGAGAGGAGGACATGGTGGAGCAGCTCAAATGTTTCTAAAAAGACATTCTGCAACATTACCTCAAAAAGATTTATCCTACCACCAACCTATTGATGGTAATCTACCATCAGCTTTATATAGACCCAATAGCCTGGAACAATTATTTAATTCTCTACAAAATGGGACGATAGATAATGAGACCCCAGAAAAGGACTATATGAATCAACTATTAGATGATATTGGTTCTGTGTATACTTTGCAAGAAGTTGAATCCAGACCATCTGTTGCAGCATTCAGGTGAGAAATAAAAGATTAAAAGTAAAAAAGTAAAGTAGCAGCCTGTTACTATCCCACTGTTGAGAATAGGCCTGTCCTCTCTGTTTTTGGAGAGAAGGATTGGAGCTAAGACCTACCATGTTGCTCCAATAAGGATTGGTAGGTTACACATATCTCCAGAATTCTCTAGAGATATACAGGTTTCCTCAAGATGTTTTCCTTCACTAAAAAGTGTATGATAAATTGCAATTATCAATTAGACACATAAGTTGTAACAGAAAAACTTATTGGTGTCTGCCCGGGTTTGATCCCTAGACCTCCTCGAAAGAGTCGCACGGTGTAACCGCTGAGCTACCACAGCTTCAATTGCACAATAAAAGATTACTTGGTGAAAAGTATCAAAAATCTGTAAAGTAACAAAAATATGTACTGTGAATGAATTCATTTAAGGATCACCAACATTATATAAGTATTTACTTTTGACATATTTGTACAAATCTATGTGGTAATTGTTTCTCTACAATTTATGAATTTGCCTAATATTTTTATACTTTCAAAAAGTGTAATGATTTTTATTATTAAAATCTAATCTTTCAGTCAATTTTTAAGATTTTCGAAAAATTTCCTTATGATTCAACAATTTTGATTTAAAATTTCCATGTTGCTTAATGTTTCAAGAGTATATTACTTTCAGATCTTGTAAATATGACATCTACTTATCTCAAGATGCACTAAACATGCTGAAAGCATATTTGGCTAAATATGGTCATGTGCTTTTGATACAAGTTTTACAGACATGGTTCCATATTGATATAAATAATGATAGTAAGAAAAATTCGGTAAGTAACTTAAGTAAAGGGTAGTAATAAAAACTTTGACAAACTGTGAAATTGATTCTTTGCCTACAGATTATTAAAATAGTAGTTAGTTAAACTACCTTAAATATTGAAAAATACGTGAACATAAACATATATGTGTTGTTAATTCCTCTTATTGTTTTTCTTTCTTGCCCTCAAAGACTTTAAATTTTTATTTCTTATTAAGTATTTTTAAAACCAGTGTTAAAAATTATTATCTTTCTGTGTCCTAATACTGCGATGATATATATTAAATAGTCTTGTTTTTATGTATATATGTAACATACATGTATGTGTCTATTTATTTATCTATTTATTAGTTTTGTATATAATATGTATTAAAATATTATCATATGTGTAATTTGTTTATGTATTAGTTTGTACTTATTAGTATTTAAGTTTATTATTATACACCGCCTACCTGCTCTGTGCTTTACAGTTTTCCTAATCCAAAGGTTATCTGGAAGAAATCGTTTATAAGCGATAAGGCCGCCTTTTGTGCATTACAAAATTTTTATTTTTGTTTAGCTTTAATCAAATGTTTGTATTTATAAAATGTGGTGTACAATAAAGTATAAATAAATAAATAAGTCACATGGTCATGTTATATAAATTATATTATAATAAGTTCTTTTCTTATTAAAATTTAAAATATTATTACAGGAAGATGATGAAGAGCAAACAGAAGATGATTTACATATCACACCCGCCAATAGCGATGAAAAATTAAATGATAAAAATGGTATGTACTTTTAAATTTTTTATTAAAAACATTCAGGGTACTTTAAGTCTACTCTAGTAAAATTGGGAATATTTATTTGAAACCTCAGAACAAAATGTGATTCCTTAAATTAAAACTTTTGCAACATAATAATTGTAAAATATATTTCATTATAATCTTTAATGTTAGATTATCAGACATGCAGACTGTATCAACCAAAATAAATTGGTTTAGAAAGTATCACAGAATCATAGAAATACATCATGGGTTTCAATTAAAGCAAAGCACGAAAAAAGTTCTGCAAATTGCACTCTGTAACAACTGGTAAGAATAAACCAAGTGATATCTGGCTACGTACAATAGAATTCCCCTTATTTCTTACCGAGGTGTCGTAAATGGTGACTGAGGTAAGTTGACCCACCATGTGGTATCCGGCTGAGCAGAATAGACCACCCTCTTTATTACTGAGGTAACAAAAAAGCCGACTAAGGTAAGTTGACGTCAGGCAGGTGGCCGGTCGTAAAATACTTAGCCAAATCATGTAAAATGTTTGTACATGTTGTGTCGACCTCACTTAAAAGTGGGTTAAGGGCAGAAGAATGAATGTTGAGAGCCCAAAGAGTAATTCGATATTTGATGTTATAACTCACTAACAGCTTAATCACACATAACCACATTTAATATTGTATCTAACATATTGTATATAACATATATATTTGTATACTTTGCTTATAGATATTTTTTCAAAGTGCAATGGTCATGCAGAATATCAATCTGTGGACAAAGAACTAAGGGAACTGCAAGACGCTATTAAAGGTGTTAAGGAATCAATAGCACCTCTTAAATTGTTTAAAATAGCAACACCTGATAGTCAGTAAGTAATTGCAATCTACAAATAGGGTACAATCAATAATAAAATAAATAAATAAATGTATGGGACACTTACACACACGGTCGTCCATCCCCAAAGTAAGTAACTTAATACTTGTGGTATGGTAGACGGACAACTGGTGAATATAGACTTATATATTTTTAAATACATACTTAAATACACCCAGGCTCAAAGACCAACAAATTCATTTATAGAACATGTTGGCCCTCGGCGGGAATTGAACCCGCGTCACGCGGAGTTGAAGGTAGGGTCACTACCCACTACGCCAACGGGCCAGTTAATATAATGTAGTAATCATGTTAAATTGTTATAATATAAACTAGCTAACCGTGTCAGCTTTACATGGACGGCAGCAAAAGAAACGGCGTGAACTTTGTCGCATTAACCTAATCTAAAGTGTGAGAACCGCGCTAAAATTATTTTGACGCGCTTTACTTTTCATTTTACTTGATTTTGTCATTTAAATTATATGGTGTATACCAGTGTTTCCCAACGTGGGGCCCACGACCCACAGGGGGGCAATTTGATGGTTAAGAGGGGGCAACTCGACACGAGTTTAAGCCTTTCGCCCTGGGCTATTTAAGTGCAATGGTAGATTTCGATGCCAAATTTAGCAAAAAAAAAGCAATTTCTTCTGTCTAAAACCTATTATTTAATAATATTTATTTAATAATATTTATATAATATTATTTCTTAAGTGAACAATTCAATTTTTAATATTAAAATTTATGTATGTTACTTAGGGGGGCAAAATAATTTTAAACGTGGGGCATGGGCCAAAAAAGTTGGGAAACACTGGTGTATACGATCATAATATTAAGTATAAAAGAGGTATGTATTTTAATTGGTATCGATCTTGTAATTATATGTTATTATCTGCTAACATTAAACTATGATGAAACGGAGCAAATACTAACTATCTACATAATATGATAAATTTAAATATAATAAACATTAAAATCAACGATGCATACGCACACACACACACACACACACAAGCACTTACACGCAACATACATTCACACAAACAAACACACATGCACGAACATTAATATAAGTGTATAGAATATATTTAAAATATAAAAATGAAAACAATGTAATTTAATGTTAAGTTTAATTGCTCATTTGTTATGTTTATTGATGAATTACTTGTCTTGGTGGATGAGCGGGGCACCCAGCAATACGGTTTACCACCTAGTGTAGGGGCCCTTGCTATTAGTGTATAATGAAATTTTTTATCAATAAATTATTTTCATTTTCATATGTAATTTCAGTGTTGTTACAAATTCAAAAGTTTTATGGACATCTCTCATTTTCAATAATATAATTAAACACGAAATGAACTGAAGTATCATTACACATAGCATTATTGAGGGTACTTACAATACACGTTTTTTACACAAACACATAGAATCATTGAGGGTACTTAAACGTTTAAGTTGGCGCGAATTAAGTCGTAGCGATAGTAATAAATAAAATTTTATTGCTAGTTTATTAATATATATTTTATCTTTCAGGCTAGTTTGTGCAAAAACAGATCTGTACTGTAATGTGTTATGTGGAGGATTTGACAACTCTGAAATAAGACTGTGGGATATAGGTCAGAGCAACGTAAAAAGAAAAGTGAACAGAAATATTTCAGATATAGAACTTGCCTGCTGCATACCACCAGAACCAGAAACACCTTTAGAGAATTTATTGTATGTATACAAAACTATAGTACAAATTTAAAATATGTTTTTATGTTTATCAATATGTTAGACCAGTGTTTCCCAATCATTTTTTGCAATGCCCCACCTTAGTCTTTCTAAAATATTTAAACCCCATCTAATCTTTAATATTTCAATGAGTTAATCTTGTATATATATATTTTCTGAATTTTCAATCGGCTCCAACGATTTTCATGAAATTTAACATGGTTTAATAAAAAAAATGTTGTTTTATCCCTGTTTTCGGGCACAAAAAACTGCTACAATTCATGAGAAAGCAAAGGCTAATTGTGCTGTCAATTTCAAAGACCGATAGCTTAATTGGGTAAAGGACGGTCCCAAATTTAGAATACCAGGATTCAAGATAACAATTTTTTTATTGCATTTTTTTATATATTACAAAAATACCCAGGTACTTTTAACATTTATAACTTTTAATATTAAAAGACTGTATTGTTGACTTAAGAAAATTAAATGATAGGTATTAGGAAGAAGAAAATGCTTTTTTCGTTAAATCTAGCATTTTATTTAATTGGTCCGGAGCGAGAGGAACACACATGTGTCGACTTCAATTTCGAATTACGCTTCCTTAACAATCAAATTGTCCGCCTGTGGGGTCTGGACCCCACATTGGGAAACACTATTAAACCTTTTGCAACTCTTGTAGTATTGTCAACTTATCATTCTCTTGTCCTGATCCCACTCTTAAGTAGAGTCAGCACAGCATGTTTTTCGCTTTCATTCTCTCTTATCATATCTCAACTCTTGCGCTTCTTCTTTTATGTTAATGCGATACTTCAACAATCTCTTTTTTTAATCACATTTCAATGCACATTCATATTAAACACTTGTTGGGCACATTATTTTCATCCTTCATTGTATGTCCATACAATCTTAATCTTTTCTATAATGGGCGCGACTTCCGGACTTATATTCTCAATTATTTATGCAGACTTATTATTTATTAGAAACTATTTTTTAAGTTTATCTAAAATCTTATAGTTATTGTGTCAATAATTGTCCTTGTATTGTACTTTTGTACTTTTACACTATTGTACTTTTGTTTTTACCAAAATTTTAAATAAATGAAATAAATAACTCACATAGACTGGTTTTACCTAAAGTAAACACTTTCTTTATGTTATCTAACAGATAACAATATTTTAATAAGTTTGCGCGTCCTGTTAACTATATTAATATTAGTTGTCAATAATAAAACTTAATATTTTTAATTGCTTAACATGTTCAGTTCTCTATACTTAAAGATATGGAGGGATTTTGTGGTGGCAAGAAATCCATTTTTTTCTGGTGTATGATTAATTGTAAGTTATTTATGTTTATAGTCAGGTTGGATCAGGCTTAGCCATGAGGGGCCACTCTGGTCCAGTACAAGCTGTCAGTATTCTATCACGGGAGGAATTGGTATTATCGGCCTCACACGACAGCACTATGAGGGCTTGGAGGCTCTCTGACTTTTCTTGCGCCTCTATATACAGGTTGACTATTTTATTATCCCCTATAACATCTTATTGTAAAAATTTGCTTATACTAAATAATTCTAAATCTTCAAACACGCACAATTGAATTATGTAAAGTTTAGGAGAAAACTACGTTGCATTTCATAGATAAATTAAAATATATTTTTTGATAATTTTAGAGGTCACAACTACCCAATTTGGTGTATGGATGTTTCAAAGAATGGATTGTTTATAGTCACAGGATCTCATGACAGAACAGCAAAGTTGTGGTCGTTGGATAGGACGTTTCCGGTGCGAGTGTTTGTAGGACATACCTCCGATGTTATTGTAAGTATTGTATATATAAAGTGGGTACCTTGAAATTAGTCTCAAATTCGTCGTATTTTCACACATTCTAATTTACAGTAAACTATTAGATTT
Source organism: Morpho helenor (assembly GCA_029227775.1). NCBI lineage: Eukaryota > Metazoa > Arthropoda > Insecta > Lepidoptera > Nymphalidae > Morpho > Morpho helenor. The sequence goes on from JARGCU010000020.1 coordinate 7,489,310, forward strand.
TATTTTGAGGTCACCTCTTAAAATATACACCATACGGATTGAACCGTGCAACCATAAAATATGGAAGTGCATTCTACTTTTAGCATTACATAGATTTTCTCTAATCGCGCATTATAGCAAAATATTATAATTATTACTTTTGTATTACTGTAAGGCACGAAAAATATGTTTCATCATTACGGCATCCTCAACAAGATATACGCTATCAACACAGCACGTGTTATTTTAACAAATGACCTAGGTATCAAGGTATCTGATAGTCGCTCGAGTCTCGGCAGGTAACTGACTCTCTGATAACCTAAATCGCTTATATACCTAAAAGTGACACCAGTTTGTTTTTACCCTTACTTAAAAATTGTAATTTAATGGACTAAAGCTAAATGCCGTGTGGTATCCGGCTGAATAGAATGGTACCACCATCATTTCTTACCGAGGTGTCGTAAAAGGCGACTAAGGTAAGTCGACCCGCCGTGTGGTATACCGCTGAATAGAATAGACCAACCTCATTTCTTACCGAGGTGTCGTAAAAGGCGACTAAGGTAAGTTAACCTACCGTGTGGTATCCGGTTTAGTAGAATAGACCACCCTCTTTCTTGCCGAGATGTCGTAAAATACGGCAGAGGTAAGTTTGATGTTAGGCAGGGGGCCGGTCGTGAAATACGTAGCAAAATCATATGACAACATGTTTATAACATGTTTTGCCGACCCCACTTAGAGTGGGATAAGGGCAGGAGGATGATGAATGAACTAAAGCTAAATAACGTCTAATTCTTAGATAAAAGAATGAATGCAGGATGGATGAAGTGGCGGCAGGGCTCAGGCACAATATGTGACCCTCGATTGCCTGTTAAAGTTAAGGGAAAAATTTATAAAGCGGTCATAAGACCTGTCGTATTGTATGGATCAGAATGTTGGGCAATGAAAAAGACGGATGAAAGAAGAGTATATGCAAATGAGATGAGAATGTTAAGGTGGATGTGTGGTGTGACAAAACTGGATAAAATACGAAACGAGTATATAAGGGGAAGTCTGAAAGTTGCGCCCATTATAGAAAAGACGAGAAGTGCAAGATTGAGATGGTATGGACATGTAATGAGGAGGGATGAAAATCATGTGACCAAACGTGTGTTAAATTTGAATGTGGATGGATATGTGCCTAGAGGCCTAAAAAGAGATGGTTGGATTGTGTGAAGTATGATATGGATATAAAAGGAGTGACGCCAGAGTTGACGAAAGATAGAACAGAATGGAAGAGAAAAACATGTTGTGCCGACCCCACTTAGAGTGGGATAAGGACAGGAAGATATATCTAACAATTATTTAATGTAGTGTGTGAGATTTCACCCGAACGAGGCATATATGGCAACGGGTGGGGCGGATCGCAGCGTACGGCTGTGGAGCGTGTGCGACGCACGGCTGGTGCGCGTGCTGTGCGGACACCGCGCGCCCGTACGCACGCTCGCCTTCTCACCGCAAGGGACACATTTAACCAGCGCTGGTGATTTTTTGTCCTAGTTTATTCCCAGAGTTTTTCTTACCCAAAGTCTTAGGAGACTTTAGAGGAACATACATGTATATAACATATGTGTATATGTGGATATAAGCGGTAGCCCAGCGGTAACACCGTGCGCCTCTTTCGAGGAGGTCTAGGTTCAAACCAATGAGTTTTCTAGCAAAACTTATGTGTCTAATTGATAATTGCAATATATCACACGCTTTTCGGTGAAGGAAAACATCGTGAGGAAACCTGCATATCTCTAGAGAATTCTGGGGATATGTGTAACCTACCAATCCGCATTGGAGCCGCGTGATAGGTCTTAGCTCCAATCCTTCTCTCCAAAAAAAACGGAGGGAAGAGGCCTATGCCCAGCAGTAAGATAGTCACAGGCCGTTACTTACTTATATGTGGATATGTATATATATGTATTTATATTTACGCTGTCAATACGTGTCTATTTATGTGCTTAAGGAGTTTACTTTAATGAATTGTTACACTTAACTTATATACTAAGCATGTAACAATTTATATTATTACTGTAAGCAATTTGTTAGTAAACCTAAATAAATAAACATAGTTTAGGAACTATGTTCCGGTGAACATAGTTCATCCCATCACCGTAACTAATCATATTACTTTTTATAATAGTAGTAGTTGATCAATTCAAATGTGGTAAATTTTTACATTCTAAATATATTTTATTAGAGTATTGGAATTTAATCAAATAATACTTGTTCTTTTTAAGTTTTAACAATAATAAATACTCTACCGTTAAATATATAACAGTGGTTCACAACTTAATATCACGGGTTACTAAATATGTACATATATTTGTAGGTCTTGTTCAGTGTAATTTTTTTTTGTTAGGAATTCCAATATTGTGTAGGTATACATCAATATTTCTAGCAAAATATATTATACAGTTTCGACGTTAGGAATCTTTTATATACACGGTTTAAAAATTAAATATCTGTGTTACAGTCGCGGATATTTGATTGCATATAATATAAAAACAGCTTATCTTTAGTATATGAGTTAAACCAGTAGATGAAAAAAAAATTATAATCTATTTTAATTTACCTTAATATTACCTTAATTTAATTTTTTACTTTCCTCAGGGGATGATAAAAAGATAAAAATATGGGATTTGACAGCATGTACTTGCGTTCATGAGTACAGAGGGCATCACGGAAAGGTAACGGCTCTGGACTGGTCCTCTGTTGGTAAACCTAGTTTGTCTAACAGGATTTCATTAGATCCAAACGATGTTACTACTGACAACGCGATATTATGCTCTGCTGGCATGGATGGCGTCGTGAAAGTTGTATGGGATAGTTACGTAAAAAATAAGTAAGTAAAAATATTTTTAGGAGACGCGATACCAAGTATTTCCATTAAACGCGTTAAAGATAAACTAACGGAAATATAATGGAATAAATTCTACTTGGATTAACGCAGTGTTTCCCAAACTTTTTTTGTACCATGTCCCAAATTAAAAAAATAATTGCCGCCTATGTAAAATAAATTAATTTTATATTAAGAAATTGAATAGTTCACTTAAGAAACTAAAATGATAGGTTTTAGAAGGAATACTTCGCTTCATCTTTAATTTGGCATCGAAATCTAACAGCGTTTAATTGGCCCATAGCAAAAGAGTTAAGCTCGTATCGAGTCCATTTTCGAATTGGAGGAAAAGAGTTAAACTCGTGTAGAGTCCATTTTGAATTGCCCCCACCCCTCTCAACAATCAAATTGCCCCCTGTGAGGCGTGGGTCCCACTTTGGGAAACACTGATTTAACGAGTATCTTATCTACTATATAAAAATAAGTCGGGTTTTCCTTCCTGACGATATAACTCCAGAACGCACGAACCGATTTCCACGGTTTTGCATTCGTTGGAAAGGTCTCGGGCTCCGTGAGGTTTATAGCAACGAAAATCTAGGAAAAATTTCAATAGAAAAGCGGGAAAATAGGGAAAATCATTTTTTAAATACAGCGCCATATCAAAACTACTGGATCAATTTTAATCATTTTTTTTACACTGACTGACATGGGATACATATTTTATACCCGTGCGAAGCAGGGGCAGGCCGCTAGTATTGTTATATAAAATAACCGACAAGTAAGTTCAAATTCTGAAACCATAAAAACGGTAAATGGTTATGTATAATATATTATTACATTGAAACTCGTAACTATTACTATTCGCTCCTAATCTTTTTTTTTTATATTTGTTGCAGGCATGTATCAAGCCAAGATACTTCAACTTCAACATTCAACACAAAATGTTCATATTTAGTGGATGTGCAAGTACACCCAGACTGGTTGGTTGCGATAGGAGCAAAACAATAAAAAATAAAATAATTCATAGTAATCAGTTTTTAAATTACACCCAATGTTACCTCTTTCCATTGTTTTGTGAGGATCTAAAGTAACACATAGTTCTATAAATTATTTGAAGTGTTGCAACTTTTTTTGATAGTATTAATCATTTCCTTTTGTTGTTGTCAATACAATTTAAAAAAAAAATTGGTTTTGTTGTATTCTGCCTTTAAATTAAATAAGTACCAATAACTAACATATCTAGTTAGATACCATACTTCAAAGATACAATTTTAGTGAAACTAGAACGGAAAACTTGAATGAAAAAATTAATGTGTCATAACATTGAAATTAAAATTAAATGTGAAAGTAAGGGGAAAAAAATGTTATAATATAAGCAAATAAGACTGCTACTAAAAGAAAATATTTATTTTACATAGCTGAACCAACAATCTTTAAAATCAATCTAGTCCATGATTTAAAAACAATGTATCATTAAATAACATTCATTTTCTTTGAAAAAAGTTATTGAGGGTTTGTTGTTTCCCCTTCTGAGGAGGAGATATTTTCTTTTTTGCTTTTGTTGGACTATTTTTTTTAGTTTTAGGAGATGTTTTACTTTGAACTTCTTTTGTTGATTTAGATTCTATTTCAGTTTTCATATCTTCATTTTCAGAACAACTTTCATAAATTTCCTCTTTTTTTGTTAACATATATCCGTTTTCATCAGTATATGTTTTGTCAATGACCTTCCTTCTTTTTTTAGGATTAATAAATCCTGATGTCACTTTTATATTATTATTTGTTAAAGGAGTTGGAGGAATTTCATCATCTGATTCATGATTGGTTTCCAAATTATCAAGAAATGGATCTTTTTCTTCATCGCTTTCACTGTCTGATACTTGTATAACTCTTTTTCGTTTCTTATCTACCTTTAAGGATTTTTTTATGTTATTTTGAACTTTATGTTTTGCCTCTACAACAGTTTTTTTAGTACGTTTCAATTCCTTATCTGACTGAATTTCTTTTTTAGTTGTATCAAGAACTATTGCATTATCCTTATAAATTAAATTTTCAGAAATACTATCACATTTGGGCACATTTACTTTTTCTTCTTCAATCTGAGTAGACTTTTCAGTTTTATAATCTACTTTATTCTCTATAGAATTATTACATACTTTTTTATTTTGTACGCCGTTATGCTTATTAAAGAAAGATGCAATGCCTTTTTGAGTTTTGTGGCCATTTACCTTTAGATTACTCTGCGAATTCACCGAAGACTCCTTTCTTGAAATTTCATCCTTAATGTTTTCTGTTTTTATTTCAATTTTCCTTACGGATTTGATATCTTTATCAAGTATTTCTTCTACAGAGGCATCTTTAGTTTCCTGTTTAAAAACTTTACTGGCCACCACTGCTGGTTTACTTTGTACTAATGCTTCCTGACTGTTAGTCTTCAAATTCCCTATTTCATCAATTGTGCGCTTATCACATTCATAACTCTTTATTGAACCTATGCACAGACTGAAATCTTCAAATTTGTTTAGTATCAAGAATGCAGCTGTATCCACACCTGGGGAACCCTTGCATACACTATAAACATGATCAAAAAATATAGTTTTCAATGTTTTCCGTAATTGATCCAGTTCGTTTTCAGTGCATATTCTTACGAGGGCAGAATTATCGCTATGCATGCCTGATATTATATAGTTAATGTTAAGTTGTACATTTGGGTGGTCTTCACGAATTTTTTTGATAACACCGCATAACAATTTTTTGCCATTGTTCACATGCATACAAAGGTCTTTGCTAATAGTAATGTATGTGACTAATTTTTCCTCGTCTAAAATCATTTCTTTTACTATGTTTAAGTTTGTTATAAGTAAATCAGTTTCCATGATTTCTAAATTATAGACTCAGCGCTAAAGATTAATAACGAATATTCCAAAACAAATATCCTAGCATAGACAAATAAAGAGAAAAAAAAGATGAACTATAATAATATTTAATTGTGCCACAGACTATAGAACAGTAACTTAAATAATAAAGACAGACAAGATTTAATAGAAAACTATGGTAAACATACTCTTACAAATAAACCCAGTATAAAATGTTATACTGAGAAAAAGCAAGACGTCAACAAATAAATTCGGAATAAGTTATACCTAGCATAATAAGCAACGGCGGAATATCTTTTCATATTAGCACTATTCCTACCTTAGTTAAGGTGTCCTCAGTCCTCACCACAATATTCCCTTAGTTTTGTTTATAGGTATATAAATAGACACTATGTACATTGTACACTGTAGTCTTTGTCTAATGTCTAATTGTCTATGCTTTTCACTATGGTCGATGTATGATGTCACAATTATTGATAGCAAATTAATTCAGTTTATTGAATTTTTGGTTAATGTATGTAGTTTTCCAAATATATTTAGTGAATCAATCATTACGGTACTTGTAAATTTCAATAATATATTAAAATTCAGGTAAGAAGTATATTGGCATACGGCGAATCTATTTTAGTTATATTTGTTATGACATCATTTAGCAAATTACATCTTAAAATATATTAAAAATTTAAATGGTTTGTTTTTATTCCCAACAGAAGAAAGCCAAAGAAGTTAATAATAGTATTTTAATTTAATCGTGAAACATGCCTGGGTAAGAATTTAAATGGTGGGAGTGGTCCTAAATGTACCATTCCTATCTTCGTTATTAGATCACAAAATTAACGGTCATACCATTTCTTATGAAAAACGTCTAATACAATCATCTAGTGCTATCATGTAAAAACATTTAATGCTATTAGTCATATTTATTAATAACATCGTATTACATGAGCTTCTATAACCCGTTCAGAGCCAATTACTGACACATATGCATCAGAAGAGGCAGATGATAACTATTTGCAACATAAATCTTTGCAACATTGCGTAAATTTGCGATCGTTGTAGTGAAAGCCTACAGCTGTGTTATTCTCTAAAAGCAAAGTACTCGTCGTCGAGCTCGTCGTCGAGCTAACTTTGCTATCGCCCGTCAACCTAACCACGCCGAAATCGGTATTCTCTAACGACATATCGCTCTAGTCGAAGTCAAGGTTGCGAGAGCTCGTCGCTGTTTTTGAAATGTGTTTATCATAGACAATTCGAACTAGTGATTGCATTCCCGTTGACACAAATTTTACCGATAATATATTATTTTAATATTTTTGTGTTTAAAAACGCATTTTGAAGCGTTAATATTATTATATTCACGAATATTACTAAAAATAGAACTCGAAATAGCTCCAAATTTTTCAACATCATTATAACATTACTTAGGCTGAATAGACATTTCCTTTGCCTAATTAAAAGTTAAAAAAAAAAATGTCAAGTGGTTCGCGTCATATAAATCAGGGGGGTGAAACTCTCTAAGAAGCACTCTTTAGGTCGCCGAGAGCGTCATCTCACAGAAAGTATTGGACAACAAAAATTAGTTTTATATCATTATTCACTAGATGTCGCAAATGATACACTGTAATATATATATGTCATAAATTTTCAAATTTTTCTGCCAAAAACGCATCACTGCTTATTTAAAGGTTTATATTGGAAATTACGCCGTCCAAAAATTATTTTATGTGTTATTTTGGATGTGAAAACGTTGGTAAGTAACTACTATAATGTTTTTGAAACCATTTAATACCTTTTCCTAAAAATAGAAATTTTTACTGCAGAAATTTAATTTTTAACCCTTTTAGTGTCGAGCGATAAGGAAATGCATACTCGAGAATAACCAGCCGAATTTTTTAAATTTTATTTATGTACATTCTTATGCAATTAAAACCAAACGAGAAATAATATTTACACGATTCAAAAAGTAATATACTAAGAATAAAAATGGAACAAGTTTGCTCCTCCTTAACCCATTCTAAGCAGGGTTTTAAACAATTTGTTGCATGTTAGTTATTTTACGAGCACCCGCCTGCCTGACGTCAACTTACCTTAGTCGCCGTGTGGATTTTTGAAAACCTGTTTATATTTGTTTGTATTTTTTTTATTTCTGACTGTACGCAATTTTTATGAGAGCGCAGTGAGAAGCAACTTATGGGCTTTCGGCACAAAAGGGTTAAAGCAGCCATTTCGCTGAAATGTACTAAATAAAATTATTATAAGTGCCACAATACCTTTAACTTTGTTTTTTAGAAAAAAATATGTGGTTATTTGTAATAAATATTATATTTTAACACTTTCGGTTACATTATTTTGGTATACATTTTAAATATTTGGTCTGATTTAGACTATAGCTACAAAAATTCAAATGTGTGATTTCAGGTTTACAGCAAATGAAGATTATGATTATGAAAACTAATTACAGAGTGTAGTACGTATGCAAAGTTAGTGTTTTCAACACATAAACGTGTAAACTGATGAACATTTATTATTTGTATACGCTTGATATTTTTTTTAATGTTTTAAAAGTATTTTTCAAGTGTTTCCTGAATTGACATACTATTTAAAAAGATGTAAAAAATAAAAATTATGAAATATTACATAGCTTTAATCTTTTATTCATTACCCTTATTTAGAATAATAGTTTGGTGCTACTCTTTGATTTGAACTGGAATTTGGAGATGCCAAGTCCGTTCAAATTGAAGTGGTATAGCGCCAAACTATTTTTTTGTAAATTCTTTTTTTATATAAGGGTCACTATATGAATGCAGTACAGCGCCATCTAGTGGATTATTATGATAACGTTATAGCGACATCTCTGCCAGATCAGCGAATACAGTTCCTTTCATTACTTCAATAAAATGACAGAGTTGCTCATCTATATCCTATATAGTGTATTATCTATGATATAAATTATATACAATTTTGTTTATCTTGAATCTTTAAAGTTTTGAATGGGTTGGCAGTGTTATTTATTTTGGATTTATAACTAAATTCTTTAGTTTTTCGTACTTTATTACACATCGTAAATAAGTATATTAAATGTGCAACGAAGATTATAGTCCTCGTTTGAGTTTATTGTATATTTCTTAACATACTTTTATATAAGAAAAAACTATTTGAAAAACTACTTTAATTGAAGAAATATCTTGGCTTGCTGTTGAGCATGCCTGAACAAACCATGCCAGAGACCGCACAAGACAAAATTTATGATAAGAAAACACACTTGATTATTGTTGATTGTTTTTAATTGGTATACTGTTTTTATAGCTTTGTTTAAAATAAAGACTTTTCATTAGTTATGTAGAATTACTGTTATAATAAGTTAAATTAGGTTCCTAATATGTCTTCGGTGCATTATTATTTTTTAAATTTTGTATTATATTTTTACAATAAATACATATAACAATTTTTTTTTTTTATCTTACTGTTTCATGCAGATATATGAATGTTTACTGGGTTCATAAATGATCACACACTTTATATAATAGCATATACTTTCTGTTGAAAGTTGATTTCTGGTAAATGACTGATACTTAATTTTTGCCTTCAACAATATAAGTTTAATTTAACATTTTGTGATCTATTCTAAAAATTGAAACTAAAATTTAATATATGTTGGTTAAATTTTTTGCAGTTTACAGTTTGATATTTTGATGATATATTGAAAGATAAAGTGGTATAATTTACTTTTCAATACCTATATTAGTATTTTTGTACATTTGAAAGATTTAAAAAAATTAAGTATATGATCTCTTTTTAATCAATGTAGCTTAACATCATATGAACATTGACTATGCTATAATAGTACGGAGTAAAACATTCCAAATAACAACAAGTAAATATTACAATAATGTTGGTGGACTCTATAATGATGGTTTTAAGTTAACAAATGAATAAACTGTTTAAATAAATAAAGTACTAATCTTTTTATTGTCTAATTTAAAATTTACAAATTACTATACAAAATATTAAAACAAACAAAATTAGCACTAAAGTATTTATAGTCACCTTATTTAAAAATAGCTAATATGGCTATAGGTAGTTTATTTACAGATAAAGCATTATTTTTAAGGCAGTATAAAGGTTCCCATTACAAAAAAATAAAATAAAAAATTTAAGAAAGTATATAAATGAACAACAGATAGCTAGTACAACATAAGAGAGAGAAACCACAATTTTTTTTATTGTACTTCAAATAATTCTGCTTAATAAAGAATGGTGCACAAAAATAAATCATTATATTATATATTATAACTATGCAGCGCACACCAATTCTTACTAATTCTTGCTTGCCTTCTTGTCAAAATCATTTTGAGTATTATCCCCATGGGCAGACAGAGCTTGGACTAATCTGGTGTTCTCACATTCACACATTCACATGTGGGGCAGGTAGCCTAGCATGGTTGCATAAATTTTGCAGTACACAACATGCTATCACTATTTTTAATGCCATATGTAGATCATAGTGGACAACTCTGTGGATTAACAGGCACCTAAATCTTCCTTTTAGCAAGCCAATTGTTCTCTCCATACAATTGTGTGCAGAACAATGCAAATCATCATATAATTCCTCCAGTTGTTCATTAGGATCATTGAATGGTGTCATCATGAATGGCCTTTGACAATATTCCGAGTCACCTAAAAATATATTTAGATTAAAAGTGGCACCTAATCAACATAAAGTATTTGTGATATATTTAGCAAGTACAAGAACATTTCTGGCATGATAATTTTTCAGCAATAGTATCTCTCTTCATGATGCTGAGGTCTTATCATGGAAAGAAGAGTTCCATCAGCACATCGAATTCCACCTGATATCTTGAATTTTTTATAAAATCTAAAATACATGAATACAAAATGAACATCTATTTATACTCCTTTTATGTTAAAAAAAATTATACCTTTCATTAAGAACCTGCCTTTCATCAGAATTTTGAGGAAACCTTATATATTTTCTTACGATTTCTGGTCTATTTAGAGCTTCAAGAAAAGAGTGAATTGCTCTAGACACAGATATTTGGGAAATATATGTGTCCATATTTTTTCCTATAATTTTTAGGTTACTTCTAATATCCAAAAATGTTAGTGCGTATAATCTGATAAAATATAACATGCAACATTATTATTGCATTGTTTTTACATTTGTATTCGTATTTTTTATTGGCCATTAAATAAGCAAACCTTTATTCTATTCGATAAACCACTAGAACGACGTTGCTTTGAAAGATGAGGTTTTAATTCATTTTGTAATTGTTTAATGAGATCTTCCGACAGTCACATATAGACATAGACAGAATATTTATGCTTTAAGTATGTTATATGTTATAAGTACTCAGAATATCTTCAAATTGCATGTATGTCTTATTTGGTGCGCCTGTCGGTGTTTTGCTAAATCGTCTTGTTTCTTAGGTCCTTCCAATACGAGTAAGGTGCACACTAACTTTGCAGTCATTTTTATAATTTGTAATACACAATAACACTATAACACAACTGAATTAAACTTAAAAAACTAATTTTTCGCCCTACTAATATTGACTCTCGCCCTAGAAAATGTAGCTTTTGCATGTGACATTAAGTGGCGAGGTTGTGAGCGAGGTCTTGGCCACCTCGTCGCTGTTTTTTTGTTAGCGAATACCAAATTGTATGAAGAAATGTCAAATGGTGTCGAGCGTCGCGGCTTTGATTAGTTCAAATAGGCGCCGTACTCGCCCTAGAGCGCTAGTGTAGTTTAGTATGAGTTAGTGAATACCAAATCATTAATTCGTCGCTGTTCCAGCCGTGAAAGCAAGTTTATGTCCTTAGCGAATAACACTCCTGAATACAACAACATATTTTAAAATTATATATGTATTATAATTCAAATTTAAGTTAAATATGAATGTGGATGGATGTATGGCTAGGGGAGGCAGAAAAAAAGATAGATGGATTGTGTGAATGATATAGGAGTGGCACCAGAGTTGACGAATGATAGAGGAGAATGGAAAAAGAAGACATTGGGCGGACCCCACTTAGAGTGGGATAAGGATGATAGGGGTGAAGGGTAAGGGTAATGATGATATGTAATATAATTCAAAATAATTCTTAAAAAAATATTTTGCCCTACTATTTAAAACAATGTATTAGCGTCAGGTGGTGTCTTGTTCAATCATCACAGTGCTAAATCGCAACATGTTTTCTTTAACAATTGTGACATACATTTTTATTGGGATATGAAGATGTTGTAGTCAGGGACTGTATGATTTCAGTTTTAACTAAAACTGTTTGTACATGTAGAATTGCCAGATTTGACACCTAAAAGGGATTTAAATGTTAAAGGGATTCAACAAATTAAGACTGCAACTATAAAATTCATACAAGATTATAAACAATATACTCAATTTTACTTTATAAACTATTAATAAACTATTTTGTAATTATTTATATTCTCAAATTTAATTTCAACTTGACTTCATTAATGACATCAACATTCTGTAATTATAAGTTACAGTTATTCTTTTAATTAAGTGCTTCAGCTATAGTTTTCCTTAATCATTAATATTTTCCTTAATAATTATCCTATTCTAAGTCATATCAGCATAAAACTTCAATGAATTTTATTGTTTGGAATGTGTTATGTTTCATTATTACATACTTTAATTTTTTCAATTTATTCTAGCATTGGGACAATGTCTTTGGATAATATGTTCTGTACCCGCTGTGGGGATGGTTTTGAGACAAATGAGAAAATTGTAAACTCAAATGGTGAACTTTGGCATACAGGCTGTTTTGTGTAAGTTAAATATTCAAATAGATAATAAATAAATAAATGATTAGAAAACATTAACTGTGGAGATCTTAAGAGATCCTTGTATTAAAATAACATTGTAGTAAAATAATTACATAGATTCCTTTAAAATATAAAAATATTTAGTAGAAATTTTTTAAGTATATTATTATATAATCACTTTTAACTCACGTTGAAAATTATTTTAGATGCGCCCAATGTTTCCGGGTTTTTCCTGATGGGGTATTTTACGAATTTGAAGGACGAAAATATTGCGAACGCGACTTTCAAGTCTTATTCGCTCCTTGCTGCGGAAAATGTCGTAAGTAATATAAGATATATTTAACACACTATACTGACTAATATTTGAATTTAATAAATGAATATTTAAAATCTTAGTTTTGCTTCTAAGACAAATAATTTCTGGTTAAAAATTCTAAATTGCCCATATTGTATATGTTGATTCTATAAAAATTTACACACATGTTTGTCCATCCCCAAATTATGTAACTTAATGCTTGTGTTATGGAAGACTGACAATTGGTAAATATATTAATATATAATTTAAAATACACCCAGACTCGAAGAAACAACAAATTCTTTTTAGAAAATGTCGAATTTCCTCAACAAGAATTAAACATGCAACAATATCAATTTTTCGACTTCTTTGTAAGATACATGCAATTTTATTTGTTTTTTAAGTGGATTTAGCAAAACAAAAGAATTTTAATAATAAATATTATTATTATGACTGCTTATTATTATTTATTATGTTACTATTATTTCTCAGGAGAGTTTGTAATTGGCCGTGTTATAAAGGCAATGAACTCGAATTGGCATCCCGGTTGCTTTCGCTGTGAGGAGTGCAATATTGAATTGGCGGATGCTGGCTTCATCAAGCACGCAGGTCGTGCTCTCTGTCATGCATGTAATGCTCGTATAAAAGCTGATGGATTGCAAAATTATATATGCCATAAATGCCAGTAAGTACTACACCTTTATTTAAATGACATTGTCAGTGAAAGAATTCAAAAAAGTTGTTTTGTGACTAATTAGAATAAAGCATAAACTCTTGTCAAAGAGACCCCTAACTTGGAAGAGCAACAAAACAGCATTGTAACAATAGTCTAAGTGGAATAGACCCAAACCTTATTTCTTACCGAGGTGTCGTAAAAGGTGACTAATGTAAGTCCACCTGCTGTGTGATATCTGTTTGAGTAGAATAGACCACCCTCTTTCTGACCGAGGTGTCGTAAAATATGACTAAGGTAAGGTAAGACGTCAGGTAGGCGGCTGGTGGTAAAGTACTAGCTAAATCATGTGATAACATATTTATAACATGTACCGACCCCTCTTAGAGTGGGATAAGGGCAAGAGGATGATGAATCAATCTATCTCAATTAAGATTTAGAATTCGATCAGTTGAAGTGGCGCTAGCGGAATGGTTAGGGTAAGGGACTTGCGATCGAGAGGTCATGGGTTCGAATCCCGGCCATTATACTACCGACGTTAACCCACTCCTAACACAAGCATTTTAGCTTAGCTGGAGGGTGGGAAAATATTCTCATTAGTTTTTTTTTTGTAGCTTTAGAGGGGTTAATAAGTTTACTAGTAATTAGTAACCCAGATTTCTAGTAACCTTTTAAAAAAGAAAAAAGATCAGTTTAATACTTAAGCGTGCAATATATTCTAATAGCAGTCTGTATTCAATGTATCTATCTAATTTCGGGTACGCCTGTCGGTGCAGGACGGGTGGTCAGCTCCTATTCCGGACTATTGCACCCATTGCCCGATGTTGCGACAAGGGTTTTACTGCCGTCCCGAAAGTGTCAGCTCTAATCTTCCCGTAGCTTTTACGAACCTAATAATATCCCTGAAGGAGATATTTGTCAGATCCTCAACTTCAATTTGATCCTTACCTAGTATCTCCCATCTTACCAGCGAGTACATAGGGCACTCAGCCATAAGGTGAATACTCGTTTGTTCCTCTCCACAGTGGGCACGCAGCATCTTCTGTTATTCTCATTCTTGATAGGTGTCTGTTTAACAGGCAGTACCCAGTTGTAATGCCTTTTACAATCGCTACATTTTCCCTGCCCTGAGACATCAGCTGTTTAGACTTTCTTGTGTCAAACGATTTGAGAAACAACTTTGCTTGTCTGAGCATGATGTTTTTACATCTTTTGTTAGATTCTGTTTCTATTCTTTTTTCTATCACACACTTTATTATATTATGTGCAATTGGGAGGAAGGGTTCTGGTCCTACGAATGTTTGACTAGCTGCTTTTCTTGCCAATTCGTCAGCTTTTTCGTTCCCTGCATGGCCACAATGTCCCGGAACCCGGAATCGTTACTTCCCCCTTCTCAGCTAATTCGTTTAGTTCACGCTTACATTCCTTTACGATAGCTGAGGTTGTTCCTGTTACAATTGCTACATTTTCCCTGCTCTGAGACATTAGTATTCATAGTAAGTCTTGTTATCAGTGGTGTAATCGACGGTGAGCCTCTTCGCTATCGTGGCGACGTGTACCACGGATACCACTTCGCGTGCGCCACTTGTGGGGTTGAACTCGACCACACCGCCAGGGAGGTGAAGAACCGGCCGGGCTACGCAGCCAACGATGTTGTATGTATTTATTATACAAGTTTGACTGATTGACTGGCCCCTTGGTGCAGTGGGTAGTGATCCTGCCTTCAGCGCCGCGGTCGCGGGTTCGATCCCGCCAAGGGACAACATTTTCTATAAAAGAATTTGTTGGCTCTTCGAGCCTGGGTGTATATTTGTATTTAAGTATGTATTTAAAAAATATATATGTATGTATATATTCACCAGTTGTCTGTCTACCATAAGACAAGTATTATCTTACTTCGGCGACGGACAAGTGTCCCATATATTTATTTAATGGTTTTTACAGTGTACTAACTCCAAAATACACTTTTCTTAACAGCACTTATATTGCAATATATGCCAAAAAACTGAAACATGGTCCAGTAGTAGGTAAATTATTAATAACCTTAAATATGGATATGTAATAGTAGTATGTATACAGTTAAAAGTTGTCTCTCACCCATAACACAAGTATAAAAATTACTACTTTTAAAATTACTTACTTTGGGGACAGGGGGCCGTGTGTGTAAGTGTCCTATATATTTAAGTAAAAAGTAATGATCTTTTACCATCCCACATCTGGGCGTAGGTGGTCTCCTTTTGAAGAGACGGATTGGTATTTAGACTCACCATGTTGCTCTAATTTAGATTAATATTCACAGATATGGATAGGAATGCTCCTGAGATATGCATGTTGTGAAAAGCGTGTGATAAATTGCAGATTTCAAGTAGGTACATAACTTTTTAACAGAAAATCTCATTGATGTCTGGTGGTGTACAGAAAATTCAAAGGCTTTTTAGAATTGAAATTGTCTATTATTGAAATATATTATACCAAAAACATTTTTAGATGTAAGGTCCTCCAGGTAAAGTTTGGAGTATTGTTTGGTTTGTTGTTTACTTAAAGCTAGGTTTGTTAATCTTATTTGTTACTGATTACTTTTTGTAACTAAATTTTAGAACAACCTCTTCTGCCTTCGTTGTCATGACAAAATGGGTATCCCCATTTGTGGTGCTTGTCGCCGCCCTATCGAGGAGAGGATCGTCACTGCTCTCGGCAAACATTGGCATGTTGAGGTATACGCATCATTTAAATTTATATTTCATTGCATTATATAATTATTATCTTTATACAATAAAATAATATAAATACTAGCTGTGCCGGCAGCTGTGCCCACAAGGAAATCAGTGTCAAATATTTTATTCTGAATTAAAATTTTGAACAAAATTAGTTATTGTGAGTTGATCAAAAATATATTTGAATAGCTTTCACTTTTAGTTAGCCTATGCTAGGATAGCTTTAAATTATGCCGTTTTCGTAATATTTTTTATTACTGCTCCTCTCCTAGTCATCTTAGCGTGATGTTATATATAGCCTTCCTCGAGAAATGAACTATCTTACACTCTAAAGACTTATTTAAATCGGTCCATTAGTTCCTGAGATTAGCGCGTTCAAACAAACAAACTCTTCAGGTTTATATTAATATATAAAGCTGAAGAGTTTGTTTGTTTGTTTGTTTGAATCTATACTAATGTATAGATTAGTATTAATATAGAGTATAGATAGTAGTCAAATTATGAAAGTTGTGATTTTATTATAATTACGTTACAGTTAACCGATAATCAAATATAATCATATAAATAGAATTAGTAGGAGTATGTAAAAGTAAATTCTAAGGCATAAGCTTAAATGTTTCAGCACAATTACTCACACAAAAGTAATACAAAATATTTATAATTTTTCGCACTAAACACTCGAGTGAATTTGTTGAGAGTAATAATTTTTTGGCAAATACACTATTTCTTTTTAGAACCATTATAATCATCCACCTGTCTTTATCCCACTCTAAGTGGGATCAGCATAACATGTCACATAATTTGGCTACGTATTTTATAACCGCCGCTTGCTGGCCGCTTGCCTGACGTCAACTTACCTTAGTCGTGTTTTACGACTCGGTAAAAAAGGGGTGGTCTATTCTACTCAACCGGATATCACACTGGTGGGTTAACTCACCTTAGTCGCCTTTTTGACACCTCGGTACGAAAGAAGGTGGTCTATTCTATTCAACCGAATACCACACGGTGGGTCATCTCACTTTAGTGTCTTTTATGACAATGAGGAAGGTCTAGAACTATTATAAATAGGCTCTTAAATAGATTGTTTATAATAGAATGTTCCATTATAGCACTTCGTATGCGCCAAATGTGAGAAACCGTTCCACGGCCACCGCCACTATGAGAAGAAAGGTTTGGCGTACTGCGAACAGCATTACCACCAGCTGTTCGGCAACCTGTGCTATGTCTGCAACCAGGTCATTGCTGGGGATGGTGAGTATATTGATACTTATTGAAACTACATTAACCATAAGAACACTGATCAAAGCTTTAAAATGTGTTCTACTCCAATCACAGTATTCACGGCACTGAACAAGGCTTGGTGCGTGCACCACTTCGCGTGCGCGGTGTGCGACACGGCACTGAGCACGCGTAGCAAGTTCTACGAGTACGACGAGAGGCCCGCTTGCCGCCGCTGCTACGAGCGGCTACCGGCCGAGCTACGGCGACGGCTACGACGCGCGCACCACTACACCGTGCGTCGGTGAACGAACGCACGCGCTAGATCAAGTACCGGGGGTTTTTTAATCGATGCTCTAATCCTTCTCCTACAACCAATGGACGTCTACTGCTGGATATCTCTCTCTCTCTCTCTCTCTCATCAACCAATAGCCGTCCACTGTTGGACATAGGTCTCTTCCATGGACTTCCACACTACACGATCTTGTGCCGCCTGGATCCAGGCTGCTCCCGCGACCTTTTTGAGGTCGTCTGTCCATCTGTCGGGGGGTCTGCCTACACTGCGTTTTCCGGTGCGGTACTCTAGCACCTTGAGACCCCATCGGTTCTTCGAACTATGTGCCCCGCCCATTGCCACTTCAGCTTCGCGACCCGTTGAGCTATGTCCGTTACTTGGTTCTACACATTTCTGATTTGATCACGTAGAGATACTCCGAGCATAGCTCACTGCTGGATATAGTCTCGCAGAATCTCCACACCAAACAATCTTGTGCCGCTTGATTTGGTGGCTCCTCGTGACATTATTGTCGTCAGTCCGCTTTGTAATTAGTCTACCGACTAGTGAACGTTAATATTCGATACTTCTGATTTATGATAGTTACGAAAAATCTATCGATATTATCGATGTTTAATGTACACTGCTACCGACACTACGTTTTCCGTTGCGGGGTCGCCACTTAACACCTTAGACCGTAACGCCCTCGAATCTCCGCATATTCTCCATCCATCACTACTTCAGCTTCGCTACGTCGGTGACTTTAATTCTTTTACGGATATCCTAAATTCTTGATTTGATAACGTAGAAATACTCCAAGCATAGCTTGCTCCATCACTCGCTGTGTGACAAAGCTTTCTTATAAGACCCATAGTCAGCAATCACGTTTTAGATCCGTATGTTGTTGTGTGTATTACTGTGATGCGCCAATCCAATGTTATTATTAATAATTCTGATAAAGTTCCCTTTTATACCCTTGACGGCTCGTTGACAGCAAAAACAATTCACTTAAACACAAACTGTTGTTTATATAGCTATCAAATATTATATTTAGCACATATACTTTCATTTGCGTGCTCTAGACAGCGAAGAAAGCATGCTCGTGAGCACGATCTCTTGGTCTCTCAACTTTGTAATAACATTGTACTAGCAAAAGTACTAATTCCTTTATCGACTAAAATATTAAACTTGTAATAAAAGGAGAACTAACAAATTGACAAATAATTATAGAATAAGTTACTGGACAAAATGATCCAATATAACAACAATGGTTAGGCTTACCCAGTACCCTTAATGATGTAAGTAAATGCAAAAAAAGTCTTTCAACAATTTGATGAAATTGCTTTTTTATCCTTTTCCATCACTCATTATCCCAAATAAATTATCCAACTCCTCAAAATTGAGGTTCTTGATCGACTCGACATTATAAGTTATGAGTCATTTTCATATTTATTAACTTTAGATTAGTTAAATTGCGTACTAATAAGTAATAAGATAAATTTTAAAAATAATTTATATATTTTTTATTTTGAATGTAAGCTAGAAATTTACAGAAATTTTTTATAGTATAAATTCAGATTATATAATAGTAAACTTTGTGCCATACATTTACACTGTATTCTAATAAAATATTGCACATTTTAAACAATATAAAATTGTACAATGTAAAATTTCTGCAAGTTGGGACATCTTATTTAACCAAATAACTGTGATTGACGAGTATACTCATCGCGGAGAAGTGAAAAAAAATTGTGTTTTGATAAGTATACGCTTATGAGTCAGTGGCTATTAGCTATTGAAATTGCATTTTAAAGGAAGAAATACGAAAAGAGAGAAAAAAAAAAAAGAAGAGCGAGAAATTCTCAAATTTCAAGTCGTTTAAAATATTTCGAGGCTATGCTGGAATAAAACAAACAACAGAAAATATAAACAGTTTGATATGATGTTATGCGTCCTTGTAAGCACAAGCTGAAAGTCGTTGGGTATCATGTTCTGGATTATATAATCAGGACATGGTAAAAAACAACCCTACGCCCATTTCTACAAACTACAGATCAGTGCGCTACTAATCTTCGAAATGTTAAGTTCCATTTTGTATAATACCGTTTCTCTGAATATCTCTCGACAGCAAGAATTTAAATTCTAACTTTTCTATTATTGTTACACATATTAATAACAAAATCCTCAATTTTATAAAATAAACCCATCTTTTTCATCCAATAACTTAAGTGCAACTTATTCTGTAACGAATATACTCGTCATGGCTCCATTCTGGCGACACAAAATTGTGCGCATTTTTAAATTCGAGCGCCACAGTTAACTGGTTAATGACTATTTGCTTACACATTTTACTTTTAAGTAACTTTTTATAATTTTATAGTATGATTACGAATAGAATATTTTTATATTAACTAAACATAGTAAGTAAATACTGCAACACCACAGGAATTTGAAAGAATAATATCCATACTTGGATCAAGAATATATAAATATATTTACTGTTATTACTATTTAAATCCAAATCGTCTTTTAAATCGACATACAAGTTCTCCGTGTATTTTGCATGGGCTAAAGATCTGAAAAGTTGTTGTGAAACATAATATGATGATTATATTTATATTATAATGTGCCTTTTAATGTAATAATGTAAGTAAAATAAACCTCAATGCTAATAGTGCCTAATATACTATAAGGAATTACGTTAACGATGTTTTATTAATAAAAAAAAGAAATAATGTTTAATTTAATTAACGGTGCTTAATTTTTGATTATTAAAGTTATTAACAAAATATGATAATTTTTATTTACTTCCCTATTTATCATTTTCTTTAAACTTTCATACTGTTATAATCTTTTGATATTGAAGGTATACTCACACTTCTAAATTTCGTATTCCAGCTACTTTCCTTATTTGAAAAAAAAAAATTATAAAGCAAGTTTGGTAAGTATGTAAGGATGATATCTGTTATTGAAATACGGCCAACCGATTACATTATAAGTTTTAAGATGAATTTCTTAAAGCGCCAAAGAAGGACGAAGTTGCGAAGTACATAATATATTGGATCTCAGAATTCTAGGCCTATTCACGAACGACAGCTATATTGACCACATACCGTCAATCTGAATTAAGGCTCACCAATAAAGCGGTAAATAGTTTCTGATATTAGATCCGCCAATGAAGAAATGAAGTCAGTTCCAATAAATGTGGAGCTATGCACTTATTCGTCAATCGACTCTGGCCTCACATAGATATCTTTACGATATATTTATAGTCTGGACTAACTAAAGTATGTGTCTAAGTGTCCCATATATTTATTTATTTATGTACAGTCTACAATAGATGACGTTATTAAAACTAAGCAAAAAAACGAAGGTTTCAGTCAATCCATGAATGTGTTATTATTTATATTATAGTGTATTATCTATGGCTATTATAGAAAACTTGCATAAGTCCAACAATGTTCTGAGCGACCATCTCGTCCACGCATGTATTCAACTCATCGCTTACACACCAAAGACTACAGAAACGTTCACTTCATCCACTGGTCCATGATTTAAGCGGAAGATCGACTTCCATCTCTTTAATTTATCACGGAGCAAGTCACGTGGTTTCATATTATAAATCGCACGTACAGCTCGTTTTTTCAGAACGAATATTTTTTGGATATCAGCTGCCTTTGATTAACCTACCAAAAATATAGGCGTCCTATATTTGTATTCATGTAAAGACGCTTAACATGTCTTCATTGTAAAAATAAAATACATATACTAAAGGATAACAAAAAAAAACCATAGAGATAACGAATTTATTACTTCAAACATAATTTACGTACCATTATATTATTTTACACTTATAACATAATAAGTTACGTTTACATTAAAAATTAAAAATACCTCGTCAGAATACAGACTGTTATGGAACAAAATTTCTAAGGAATTACCCGCTAAACGGAATCACATATTGGAAATAACAATTAACACTACGAAGCAGCGAAGATTTGCCTTCGCTTGTGAAATATTTAATTATCTTTCTTCATACGGGTGCTGGTCATACGGTAGATGATGGAATCTCTTCCAGGATCCATATCCATAATGGCGTAGACGATAGCCACCAGTGTGAATGTAAATACTACGCCGAACCACAGTATGATGTTAAAAATAGCAGCGTAATCGGCTGTGTAGTTATCAGTCTGGAATATAAGGTTTTTTATTTATTTATATGAAGTTGAATTAGTATCATTACAATAACTACATTTATAACAATACAACTGTTCTTACAATAATTAAGTATGTATGATATTGACTATGTGATGTACTGATGACTGACATCTTCCAATGATCAGCTTACGATTATAGATGACGTTAAATTAAACAACAAATAAGCTACGATATTTTAGCCTCCTACGATTGTAAAATAAATACAAAGCTACTTGGTTGCTTTACTAGGACAATAAGATCAATAACAAATGCTATTTAGTGTCCAAAAAACCTACTAAGATGATTCTAATGTCGATATTTATGTTATGTAAAGCATAGCCATGTTTTTATTAGTAATGAGAATATGTAGTTTTTGTCTTTATAAAAAATTTGATTAAATAATCGACATTTCTTCAACTAGCTTTAAGTTTAAGCTTTACTTTCTTTAATTAGCTTTAAGTTTTACTTTATGTTCGAAATAAAACTGAATTAAATAACCACAGTAGTTGTTGATGGACTTGGAGATCCAGTTGATTTGTTTGATTGTCGCAGCAAATTCTACAACAAACAGTTGTTTATTCTAAACATTTTTTTTTATATTGACAGTTAACAATTGTCTTAACTTGTTTGAGTTTGGAATTCTTTATGAATGTCTTACTGAAGACTCTACCTTCCATCCATTTGACCATCCTACCTACACCTTACCTCTATAGGCGTCTCTGCTGCTTTCTCTTCGGGAGCGGCTCGAACACGTCTTGTGTGCGCCACGTCGGTGGTCACCACTGCCACGAGCACAGATCCATCGTATGCCTTCACAAACGCGTTGCTCAGCTCTTGCAGAGCGTCGGCTACAGTACACAGATAACTTAGTAATAAAGATAATATAAAACAATCAAATTAAGTTCTTTATTCATAGAGAAATAAGAATTCACATAAGTATATAACTATTGCAATAACTAAACATTTTCAAAAAAACTTGGACACAACTTTTTGCAGAAACACAACTAGTAAGTTCTTTGGATATTGTTCTAAGTTTTTACTGAATATTATGCAGACTATTCAAACAGTCTGCACAATTATATTTATTAAAATTGTCTACTTTATATCTTCAATTAATTAACAATAGATGAGGGCATTTTTAGGAAATAACTTATTACTTGTTTATTACAGGTTGAAGTAGATCTGTGCTAGAGAAGCAATTAATTTCACTATCACATACACTCTTGATCTTCTTGCCCTTATCCCACTCTAAGTGGTGTGCACAACATGTTATAAACATGTTGACACATGATTTGGCTACGTATCTTACGACCGGCCGCCAGTCTGACATCAACCTACTGTAGTGGTATTCTATGACACTTCGGTAAGATAGAAGATGGTCTATTTTACTCAAGATATGACATTGTGGGTCAAGTTACATAAGTCGCCTTTTATGACACCTCGGTAAGATATGAGGGTTTTCTATTCTACTCAGCCAGATACCACAAGGCAGGTCGACTTGCCGTGGTCGAGGGTGGTACTATTCTATTTAGTGAATACCAACATACTCTTGATTATACTACTAAAACTAAGTGTAGTCTGGTACATAAAACTAGGCCTTATAGTTCCCTTTTTACAAAGACATTAATATGTATATATTATGAAGTATAAAACATACCTAGGAGCTTTTTAGCCTCTTTGGTCTTCATAGAGTTAGGGCCATGGTAGTCTGACAGGGCATGAAGATAGCTGAATCTAATATTATAGTAATCAACAATGTTGTCTGCTGACACTGCTCCTGACTTAATCTATAAAATGAATATACTTTAAACTGACATCATAAATTATTATTTAAATTCATCTCTTATATTTATTTATTTTAACAACTTAAGTATCTTTATATATTCCTGCTACCCCTTTAAGATGAATAGGGATCTAGGGATAATTCCCAAGCCAATTAAAGAATACCAATATCTGAAATCAACATTTTACAGACATGTCACTATGTTGTACACTCCTGGTCTTCTACAAATATCCACATTTGTAACTGAATCAATTAAAGTACTCTGAACATAACTTATACCTTCAAGTACTTTGATATAATATATTTAATAAATTTAAAATCTATCTTCCACACGCTTTTGAGCTTGATGTAAGATGATAGGTGTGAATTAGAATCGGCCAAGGTCATTTGAATTACATGTTTTATGTACTTTTGTATTGTATTATTTGATAAAATGACTGTTACAAGGTTTTCAAAATTAAATGAATTTATTATATATGCAAAAAGTTAAAGTTATCATATATGGATTTGCTTACCTTAGCTGTTAATAAATTTAAAACTTCAAGTTCATAAAGGAATTTGTAATCCGTATCATCATAATATGTCAGGTACTGATAGGTTTTTTTTGTCAGTGTGGTGGGAACAATATTTCCAAATATATTTGAAACTGATGCTAGCTGCAATATATTTTATAATATAATTTTGAGTTTGTTTTTGCAAACATATAAATATTTTAAATAAACATTGAACCTATGTTATATTTCCTAGTTTCTAGCAAATAAGTCCAATATAACTGATTACAAATTAAAATTTCAAAAGCAGCTTGCTTTAATAAAGATAAAAATTTTTGATAGTAAAATTCTATTTAAAAATTAAATTCACTGAAGTCATAGTAAAATTCTACACTACCAAGTTTATATATATAATTTGGATTTAAAATTGGAAATTAACTTACATCATTTGGATCAGAAAGTCTGATGTTAATTAATTTATTGCCTCCATTTGTGAACCGCTGCTTTATCCTGTGCTTCACAGCATCATAGGTGTCTGGTTCATATTCATCAACCACCAAAGGATAAGTTTTTCTCTTCGGAACAGCCTTGAAAATTACAATTAGTAATAGTATGTTAATATTCAGCATGTTATATAAATGTTAATAAATAATGGCATCTAATTAATATATATCTCATTTATTGTTTATAACTATGTACACCTATAATCGAATTCATTATGAATATCCTATTCATTTTGGTATTCATTCATCATCTTTCATTTAAGATTACTTACATTAGTTCCCAGTGAAGATACTCCATCAATGTAAACTTCTACCACAGCCTCTGGAGTGTTAAAAGGATCGGATATTGTAAGACCATTCCAATTCGCATTCTGTAAAGTAAACCCATTCAATGTTAATGAAGTCAGGACATACAGAGAAGTTTTTTTTAAATATATTTCAATAATAGAAAACATCAGTATAATTTTCTTACCTCTTCCACGGATAAACCGAGGGAAGCTGAAAATATTTCTTTGAGTAGACTTTCCAGCGTTTTACTTGAGCCAGAAAACTTCAAGGATTGAGGACTGTGCAAAATACTGAATTCACCCGCGCCGTAAGTGCCTATAACAGTAATCGATTGTAATAAATGTAAATTTTCGCAATATACAAAGAGGTCGTTAAATACTTACCAATTACAGAAATTACAAAAATAGTCCAAAAAAGCGCCCGTGTTACACCCATTTTGCCTGAAAATAAGTGGCTGACTGTTAGTCTATGCTTACTGTCATATGATTAAAGTCTTGCCAGATAAAAGTATTTCCCTGTAATGAAACCATAAACATCTAGATTTATTGCAATTAGTACATAAGTAGGTATATCGTATAAATATTTTTTTTAAGCTGTCAATATGCATACGGATAGAATTAACGGAATTTATTATTG
The DNA here is from genome assembly GCA_029227775.1 of Morpho helenor. Classification (NCBI taxonomy): domain Eukaryota; kingdom Metazoa; phylum Arthropoda; class Insecta; order Lepidoptera; family Nymphalidae; genus Morpho; species Morpho helenor. The sequence goes on from JARGCU010000020.1 coordinate 7,514,905, forward strand.
TTAATGACTGATCAGATGGGAGAATTAAGGATCGTCTTTAACGAGCAGAAATGCGAAGAGTAGAAAGTAACGAGTGTCGATGCAAAGAGAACAACCTAGTCCTGTGAAAGTGTCTGAAACTGTTAGTAAATAGCATAAAAGTTTTTAAAGTAATACTTACTTCAATAGATTCTTGGACTTACATACATTTCTTTAAAATTATGTTATATAAAGTCCTTAATGGTTGAATAAACTATTAATTTAGTAGTCTATAGTGGTAATAATATGTCACTTGGTGTGGAAAAAAAAATAATATGAGCAAACAGTAATTAATGTAATCTATAAATTTAAAGTAATAAAATTAAAAAAAAAAATTTAACGTTTAGGAATCGATTATAATTACAGAATAATCGATTATTTTTTACATCCCTAGTAAGTAATCTGTAATCTATTAATTCTATATTATTATCATCATAGATTACTAACTAAAATAATTATCATATATTAATCTATAATCATATGTTATTGATGGTTCATTTGTGTACATTTTAATAATTATGTTTCTGCCTTGATGCATTCCAGTCATTTACAAACCTTTTTACCTGCCTACAAATAATTCCTCTTAACTATTATTTAGTGCGCTATATATGTTTATTATATTCTTATTCTCGCGCTAAATTTAAAATAAATTATCTCATAAAATGTCACACAGAACATCAAGTTTCCAACTAAATGACTTATTTCCTAGAGAAATTGATATCGAAGTATGTTTGAAGACTTTAAAAATATTTCAAAAATTGGAAGGAGATGTGAACTGTGTTGTGTGGGATGCCTCTCTGGTTCTTGCTAAATACTTAGAAACAATGTGTCAGTCAAAACCAGATTTTCTAAGTGGTGTTAGAGTATTAGAATTAGGGTCTGGACTGGGAGTTGTTGGTCTTACTGCTGCTACATTGGGGTTAGCAGTTTTTATTTTGATTTACTTCTGTGATTTCAATATATTTGTTTAGTGTCCAGCTTTAGAAGAAATATTTTCTCAATATGTGATAAAGTTACACCTGAAAAATTAGTCATTAGCATAAATGCTCTAATTAAGGCTTGTAACCAAGATAGTTTCTTATTCGTTTTTTTTACTATTTTTTGTATTTTTTAGGGCCCAAGTAACTCTGACAGATTTACCAGAAGCTCTTCCATTACTTCGTTTAAATATTACTGAAAACAAATCCAAGATAGCCAGTATGGGTGGATATGCAATAGCAGAGTCATTAATATGGGGTGACAAAAATTCTGAAATTCATAAGCAAGAATTTGACATGATTGTTTTAGCTGACTGTGTTTATTATGAAGATGTAATTAATTACTTACTTAATTACCTATATACTTTATTTTTATAAAAAAATCTATATTTTAGAAGGAAGTACTATATTCTTTAATACTGTATTATTACATATTACTTGATTGGTCTCAGTATATTCTCATTCAGATTTTGTATTAGTATAAGCAACAAATTTTATGCTAAAGTTGGAATAATATGAAATTATTAAAGAGCCTTTTTATTATAATAATATACCAGAAACTTTACTAATTTCTTAAGATTAAATCGGAGCCGGAAGAATTTTAAACTATGGTAATCTACAATATGAAATTTCCAATTTCTGAAAATTTCCCAAGATCTAAAGTTATCTAAAGTGATTTGAGACATTAATTATGTTACTTTTATCACTATATTTTGTTTGTTTCTATGTATAATGTGTCATATTTTTTTCAGGCTATTGATCATCTGATAGAAACTTTACAATGTTTAAACAATACAATAAAGAAAAAACCTACCATATATTTGACACAAGAACTAAGGGATTCGGATATACAAAAAAGGTTGTGGAATGATTTCTATGAAAAATTAGCGGAGTTTTTTTATGTAGAAAAGATTCCTGAAGAACAGCAACATGTCAACTATAGGAGCTCTGACATTTTATTATTAAAAATAATGAAAAAATGATATTTGTACAGTTATGACTTTTGGTAATAGTTTAAAGAGCTCAGTAAAGGGATGCATTTAAGTTGTAAAATTGTCCAATTATATTAATTGGCAATTATAATAAGGGACATCCCATTGTGAATAACTATAGCATACAAAATAATCATATATATGATAGAAGTCATTGTATCATACATTGTGAAGAATCATTAATGTGTTATTATATAATAGTTGTTTATTATTAATTAAATGACAGTTTTACATATTATGTTATCAGGTGTAGGTTAAGCAGGTACCTATAGCAATAGTAATATTTATAAATTGTACAGAAAACTAGGTTATTGAATAAATATATTAATACAATTAATAGTCTTATATTTTATAGGTTTAAATTTTGTAATGTAATATTTTTTTATTTCTACTATTTCCAATCAATGGAGATATGTCGATGAATGTTTTGATTAATTTTTTTAAATCAATGGCCTGGCAGTTGGAACATATCCATTGATATTCTTTTTCATGTTATAGTGTATAATGTGTATAATCTATGGCCTGGAATATTTCAATGATTTATTGAATACACGGGTGGTAATCCGCCTTAGAAGTAGTACAAGACACCAATCAGAGAAGTGAGAACAGAAAAATAGAAGAAACTAGAGGTGTTATGAATATATTCGTAATAGGTATATGGAATATAATACAGCCCACCTAATACCGTATTATAATACGCAATGTAAAAGTAACCTGTTACCAGATAATAGCCAAATAATAGCTGTCCAAGATAATAGGGTCGATATCGGTCGCCGTGTGCGTGGCGATCGCCGGAGCGCTCCCTATTCCGCATAATAGGTACTGTTCCGTAACAAGCTAATACGGTAATACCCGTATTAAGAACTTCAGTAATAGCGAGTCGCCAACTGTGAGCGAGAAATCGGGATTTGATTTGCTAAATACATGTCAGGCTTTGTTTCAATGCGCCTTGGGATGGTTACTAAGTAAGTAAGCAATGTACGCGCGTACACTACGATAATCTATTGTACTAAACTAATATTGAATAGGTATATGGAATATAATACAGTCCACGTAATACCGTATCATAAGACGCGGTTTTAAGGTTCCTTTTACCATAAAACAATCAAATAATAGCTAGCTCCAAGATAATAGGGTCGATATCGGTCGCCGTGTAGGTGGCGATCGCCGGAGAGCTGCCTATTCCGCATAATAGGGACTGTTCCGTAACAGGCTAGTATTAGACTGTTACTTAATAATAGGGTCTGTTCCGTAACAGGCTAATACGGTAATACCCGTATTGAGAACTTCAGTAGTAGCGAGTCGCCAACTGTGAGCGAGAAATCGGGATTTGATTTGCTAAATACATGTCAGGCTTTGTTTAAATGCGCCTTGGGATGGTTACTAAGTAAGTAAGCAATGTACGAGTGTGCACTGCGATAATCTATTTTACTAAACTAATATTGAATATTGTAATGTAATAATATATAATATTGTAATAAGAAATTATATTTTGTTACACACGCACGTCGGGTTTCATGTTAACGCGCATTTGTACTAATAAAATTTATAGTATAAAATAATAAATATAAAATATAATCACTAGTAAAACAGTAGTGGAGAAGCAGTAGATTTTTGCTTCTGCACTAGCACCGTACTATTTGGTTACAATTTTGTTGCATTTAATATTTAATATGGTTAACTATAGCTGTCGGAAATCAAACCCGCTAATAATTAAAATGCACTTCGTGCGCGCCGCTGCGCCAGCTAGGTCGCTAAAAATCATCTCGGAGAGTCGGGAACAAAAAAAACGATATGTATATTTAATGCTACAAGTCGGGTTATGTATGAATGCTGCATAGATTGGTTAAAAATAAAACTAACAATGAAAACAAAAAATAGACTAAACCCTTAAAAACGCTAACTTTGTTTTTTTTAATCGGCATGTGTACAAGTTGCCTTTGTTTACTTGTTATTGTTTCCTTTTGTAAGGATAGTTTTAAAAAATTAAACCAGTTTAACATTTGTTTGCATAATGCAAATCCTTGCATCGCGTAAACAATAGTTTTAATATTATTAGAAATATAAAGGATTTTAATTGTAAATAAATAAAATTTGGTATAAAGATATCTCGCAGATAGAAACAATTGATGTTTTTAAATGTAGATATGTAATATAAGACAAGTTAACAATATTTTTAAATGATAAATCATTCATATAACCACAAAAATAAAAAATAAAAACATTTAAATGAACAGAAAAATATAAAACTATGATTACTTATCAATTATAGTACATAAGGTGTACAATAATTGTTAACTAATTATTAGTAACTTTTTAAATACGCCAACATAACCTTTAACAATCCTAAGTCAGTTAAAAGTATGAAGAAAAATTTAATCGCCGTCTCACTAAAATAATATGTCAGGTCACGGAATAGGCTATTACTATAATAGCCTATTACCAAATAATAGGGTATGATACCATAATATGAGAAAGCTATTATATCACATAATAGTATTATTCAAATATCATCCTAATATAACACCTCTAATAGAAACTGACATTTTCTCTGCTCCCTTCACCCCGCTCCTCCCCTTTCCAGACTTTGTCCATTTTGTTAACGTTCTATTGTCACTTGTCAGTGTTATTTGTGACAATTGTCACTACTTCTGTCAATCTGTGCATATTTACCTGATTAAAAAAAAAACAACAATTTCTAACTTGCCTAGCCAATCAGAGAAGGCTACCTGTGTCGAGGGACGGACTATGGTTAGATGCAGGGCGGTTTTACTACAGGCGCCAACACATGTTATCTCGCATCCCTCTTGCACATGTACGTATTTATGAATGAATCGTATGAAAATAGTCTCAGCTGTATCTCGCTCCACTCCTACATACATATTTTTACGCACTCATTCTCATTTTGACTGTCTATCATATAACAAGACAACAAGTTGATTTTATTAATGAATGGGCGGTGAATTAAATTTTTAAATTTCCCGTTGTAAAGTTCTAGTACTTTAATTTTTACTAAAATGTATAATTTTGTTTTAATTTAGTTAGCAAAATTCTTGAAACAAATATCACTAGAAGCAAATTAAATGTATCAAGTCTTATTTCACCAGTAGCTGTTGAGATATTTCTTAAAATGAGAAATATAACAACGAAGAAACGTGCAGTTATAAAACAATAAGAAGAGGATTTACTTAATCATTATATAAATGTAAGTGTTGAGTTTTAATGAATTTTGTGCATCTGAATAATAGTAAGAGCTTTCTTAAAATTTACATTCTCACATCTAAATATAATAACCTAACCTTGCATGGATAGCCTAAAACCTTTAACATGCAGTATAATTTTTATTTCATATTTGACTCATATTTGATTCATAGTGTCTTGTAGTGCAATAAATGATTAATAATGGAACATTAAAGTTAAAGTTTTTTAGAAGTTGTTCTAATTGATCTATCTTAGTTATGAATAATTTGGACATAACTTAAATGGTCTACTTAATATTTTTTTTAAGAAGTATTTTCAATTGAAATTGTATACTTCATTGTATTATATTAGAACTTTAAAAATGATTGTCAAGTTTTTTATAATGAGACTCGGATGAAAAGGGAGTAAATAGCAAAAGAGAGCAAGTTTATTCTGTATAAAGCAATATAGGGTATATTGCTTTATATAACACTATTGTTGATTTTTAATTAAAAAGCAAAAGCAAAATTTAAATTTACGATTGATTAAACGATTGATTGATTAATTGCAGATTCAAGAATCCTCAGATCCAAGATTAAGAGTAATTTTTTATTTTAATATGATTGTCACATGATGTTATTTATAGTTATGATTTGAGATATCTTTACATTTACAGTGCTAATAAAAGATATAATAGTATGTGTAATGAATGAAAGAATAACAGCAATATTAAAAGACTGTTCTATAAAACTGAAAGTAAATATTTATGTAATTTATAAATCACTTAAAATGTGCAACTGTTTATATCTAACAGAAATTAAATAACAAACAATATTTCTCCTTCATACTTATGCAATAATAAAAAGCAATTTTTCTAAAAGTGAACCCATTTACTCTTTCTTAACAAATCAATGCATAATGACACAGACAAATTTTTTTTATATTATAGAACAACTATTCATATAGATTCAAATACAACCTTGTTCATAAGAGGTTCTATTTGAATAGTAACAATTTTTAATTTTTTTAATTTTTTAAAATTATTTTCAGAGATGGAATAGCACTAGACTAAGTGCAACTAAAGGAAGGTAACTAATACTCAAGTGAAGTCTGAATTTATGAAGCTAAGTTAGATTCCCGTAATTTCAGCCACAGATGTAAGCGTGCACTCAAACATCAGTAGCCAAAAGCGACTGGGAAAAGAATTAAGGTTTTACATGTATTGCAGGTGCCAAATACCGGCTCTTTGCCAACCGCAACACATTACCATTACAAGAAAAAAAATGTAAAAATTAATGGATTGAATGAAATTAATGGATTAATTTTACAGGAGGGCAGTCCGACAGCTGGCCTCGTGACTCCACGAGCTACGCTGGTCTGGCCTCGCTGCTGCCAATGGAGACGTGCCGCCGCCCCTCACCCCAGGCCGGCCCGTCCGGCTATGCCGCAGCTGCTGTCGCTCCGCCGTCGCCTCGAGCGCTCGAACAGCGCCAGGCCGAACAGTAGCGTCAACCACCAGGACCTCTGTAATTTGAGAAAATACATTTGAGGTAACTAATACTCAAGTGAAGTCTGAATTTATGAAGCTAAGTTAGATTCCCGTAATTTCAGCCACAGATGTAAGCGTGCACTCAAACATCAGTAGCCAAAAGCGACTGGGAAAAGAATTAAGGTTTTACATGTATTGCAGGTGCCAAATACCGGCTCTTTGCCATCCGCAACACATTACCATTACAAAAAAAAAATGTAAAAATTAATGGATTGAAAGAAATTAATGGATTAATTTTACAGGAGGGCAGTCCGACAGCTGGCCTCGTGACTCCACGAGCTACGCTGGTCTGGCCTCGCTGCTGCCAATGGAGACGTGCCGCCGCCCCTCACCCCAGGCCGGCCCGTCCGGCTATGCCGCAGCTGCTGTCGCTCCGCCGTCGCCTCGAGCGATCGAACAGCGCCAGGCCGAACAGTAGCGTCAACCACCAGGACCTCTGTAATTTGAGAAAATGCATTTGAGGTAACTAATACTCAAGTGAAGTCTGAATTTATGAAGCTAAGTTAGATTCCCGTAATTTCAGCCACAGATGTAAGCGTGCACTCAAACATCAGTAGCCAAAAGCAACTGGGAAAAGAATTAAGGTTTTACATGTATTGCAGGTGCCAAATACCGGCTCTTTGCTAACCGCAACACATAACCATTACAAAAAAAAATGTAAAAACTAATGGATTGAATGAAATTAATGGATTAATTTTACAGGAGGGCAGTCCGACAGCTGGGCTCGTGACTCCACGAGCTACGCTGGTCTGGCCTCGCTGCCGCCAATGGAGACGTGCCGCCGCCCCTCACCCCAGGCCGGCCTGTCCGGCTATGCCGCAGCTGCTGTCGCTCCGCCGTCGCCTCGAGCGCTCGAACAGCGCCAGGCCGAACAGTAGCGTCAACCACCAGGACCTCTGTAATTTGAGATAATGCATTTGAGGTAACTAATACTCAAGTGAAGTCTGAATTTATGAAGCTAAGTTAGATTCCCGTAATTTCAGCCACAGATGTAAGCGTGCACTCAAACATCAGTAGCCAAAAGCGACTGGGAAAAGAATTAAGGTTTTACATGTGTTGCAGGTGCCAAATACCGGCTTTTTGCCAACCGCAACACATTACCATTACAAAAAAAAAATGTAAAAATTAATGGATTGAATGAAATTAATGGATTAATTTTACAGGAGGGCAGTCCGACAGCTGGCCTCGTGACTCCACGAGCTACGCTGGTCTGGCCTCGCTGCTGCCAATGGAGACGTGCCGCCGCCCCTCACCCCAGGCCGGCCCGTCCGGCTATGCCGCAGCTGCTGTCGCTCCGCCGTCGCCTCGAGCGCTCGAACAGCGCCAGGCCGAACAGTAGCGTCAACCACCAGGACCTCTGTAATTTGAGAAAATGCATTTGAGGTAACTAATACTCAAGTGAAGTCTGAATTTATGAAGCTAAGTTAGATTCCCGTAATTTCAGCCACAGATGTAAGCGTGCACTCAAACATCAGTAGCCAAAAGCGACTGGGAAAAGAATTAAGGTTTTACATGTGTTGCAGGTGCCAAATACCGGCTCTTTGCCAACCGCAACACATTACCATTACAAAAAAAAATGTAAAAATTAATGGATTGAATGAAATTAATGGATTAATTTTACAGGAGGGCAGTCCGACAGCTGGCCTCGTGACTCCACGAGCTACGCTGGTCTGGCCTCGCTGCTGCCAATGGAGACGTGCCGCCGCCCCTCACCCCAGGCCGGCCCGTCCGGCTATGCCGCAGCTGCTGTCGCTCCGCCGTCGCCTCGAGCGCTCGAACAGCGCCAGGCCGAACAGTAGCGTCAACCACCAGGACCTCTGTAATTTGAGAAAATGCATTTGAGGTAACTAATACTCAAGTGAAGTCTGAATTTATGAAGCTAAGTTAGATTCCCGTAATTTCAGCCACAGATGTAAGCGTGCACTCAAACATCAGTAGCCAAAAGCGACTGGGAAAAGAATTAAGGTTTTACATGTGTTGCAGGTGCCAAATACCGGCTCTTTGCCAACCGCAACACATTACCATTACAAAAAAAAAATGTAAAAATTAATGGATTGAATGAAATTAATGGATTAATTTTACAGGAGGGCAGTCCGACAGCTGGCCTCGTGACTCCACGAGCTACGCTGGTCTGGCCTCGCTGCTGCCAATGGAGACGTGCCGCCGCCCCTCACCCCAGGCCGGCCCGTCCGGCTATGCCGCAGCTGCTGTCGCTCCGCCGTCGCCTCGAGCGCTCGAACAGCGCCAGGCCGAACAGTAGCGTCAACCACCAGGACCTCTGTAATTTGAGAAAATGCATTTGAGGTAACTAATACTCAAGTGAAGTCTGAATTTATGAAGCTAAGTTAGATTCCCGTAATTTCAGCCACAGATGTAAGCGTGCACTCAAACATCAGTAGCCAAAAGCGACTGGGAAAAGAATTAAGGTTTCACATGTGTTGCAGGTGCCAAATACCGGCTCTTTGCCAACCGCAACACATTACCATTACAAAAAAAAAATGTAAAAATTAATGGATTGAATGAAATTAATGGATTAATTTTACAGGAGGGCAGTCCGACAGCTGGCCTCGTGACTCCACGAGCTACGCTGGTCTGGCCTCGCTGCTGCCAATGGAGACGTGCCGCCGCCCCTCACCCCAGGCCGGCCCGTCCGGCTATGCCGCAGCTGCTGTCGCTCCGCCGTCGCCTCGAGCGCTCGAACAGCGCCAGGCCGAACAGTAGCGTCAACCACCAGGACCTCTGTAATTTGAGAAAATGCATTTGAGGTAACTAATACTCAAGTGAAGTCTGAATTTATGAAGCTAAGTTAGATTCCCGTAATTTCAGCCACAGATGTAAGCGTGCACTCAAACATCAGTAGCCAAAAGCGACTGGGAAAAGAATTAAGGTTTTACATGTATTGCAGGTGCCAAATACCGGCTCTTTGCCAACCGCAACACATTACCATTACAAACAAAAAATGTAAAAATTAATGGATTGAATGAAATTAATGGATTAATTTTACAGGAGGGCAGTCCGACAGCTGGCCTCGTGACTCCACGAGCTACGCTGGTCTGGCCTCGCTGCTGCCAATGGAGACGTGCCGCCGCCCCTCACCCCAGGCCGGCCCGTCCGGCTATGCCGCAGCTGCTGTCGCTCCGCCGTCGCCTCGAGCGATCGAACAGCGCCAGGCCGAACAGTAGCGTCAACCACCAGGACCTCTGTAATTTGAGAAAATGCATTTGAGGTAACTAATACTCAAGTGAAGTCTGAATTTATGAAGCTAAGTTAGATTCCCGTAATTTCAGCCACAGATGTAAGCGTGCACTCAAACATCAGTAGCCAAAAGCAACTGGGAAAAGAATTAAGGTTTTACATGTATTGCAGGTGCCAAATACCGGCTCTTTGCTAACCGCAACACATAACCATTACAAAAAAAAATGTAAAAACTAATGGATTGAATGAAATTAATGGATTAATTTTACAGGAGGGCAGTCCGACAGCTGGGCTCGTGACTCCACGAGCTACGCTGGTCTGGCCTCGCTGCCGCCAATGGAGACGTGCCGCCGCCCCTCACCCCAGGCCGGCCTGTCCGGCTATGCCGCAGCTGCTGTCGCTCCGCCGTCGCCTCGAGCGCTCGAACAGCGCCAGGCCGAACAGTAGCGTCAACCACCAGGACCTCTGTAATTTGAGATAATGCATTTGAGGTAACTAATACTCAAGTGAAGTCTGAATTTATGAAGCTAAGTTAGATTCCCGTAATTTCAGCCACAGATGTAAGCGTGCACTCAAACATCAGTAGCCAAAAGCGACTGGGAAAAGAATTAAGGTTTTACATGTGTTGCAGGTGCCAAATACCGGCTTTTTGCCAACCGCAACACATTACCATTACAAAAAAAAAATGTAAAAATTAATGGATTGAATGAAATTAATGGATTAATTTTACAGGAGGGCAGTCCGACAGCTGGCCTCGTGACTCCACGAGCTACGCTGGTCTGGCCTCGCTGCTGCCAATGGAGACGTGCCGCCGCCCCTCACCCCAGGCCGGCCCGTCCGGCTATGCCGCAGCTGCTGTCGCTCCGCCGTCGCCTCGAGCGCTCGAACAGCGCCAGGCCGAACAGTAGCGTCAACCACCAGGACCTCTGTAATTTGAGAAAATGCATTTGAGGTAACTAATACTCAAGTGAAGTCTGAATTTATGAAGCTAAGTTAGATTCCCGTAATTTCAGCCACAGATGTAAGCGTGCACTCAAACATCAGTAGCCAAAAGCGACTGGGAAAAGAATTAAGGTTTTACATGTGTTGCAGGTGCCAAATACCGGCTCTTTGCCAACCGCAACACATTACCATTACAAAAAAAAATGTAAAAATTAATGGATTGAATGAAATTAATGGATTAATTTTACAGGAGGGCAGTCCGACAGCTGGCCTCGTGACTCCACGAGCTACGCTGGTCTGGCCTCGCTGCTGCCAATGGAGACGTGCCGCCGCCCCTCACCCCAGGCCGGCCCGTCCGGCTATGCCGCAGCTGCTGTCGCTCCGCCGTCGCCTCGAGCGCTCGAACAGCGCCAGGCCGAACAGTAGCGTCAACCACCAGGACCTCTGTAATTTGAGAAAATGCATTTGAGGTAACTAATACTCAAGTGAAGTCTGAATTTATGAAGCTAAGTTAGATTCCCGTAATTTCAGCCACAGATGTAAGCGTGCACTCAAACATCAGTAGCCAAAAGCGACTGGGAAAAGAATTAAGGTTTTACATGTGTTGCAGGTGCCAAATACCGGCTCTTTGCCAACCGCAACACATTACCATTACAAAAAAAAAATGTAAAAATTAATGGATTGAATGAAATTAATGGATTAATTTTACAGGAGGGCAGTCCGACAGCTGGCCTCGTGACTCCACGAGCTACGCTGGTCTGGCCTCGCTGCTGCCAATGGAGACGTGCCGCCGCCCCTCACCCCAGGCCGGCCCGTCCGGCTATGCCGCAGCTGCTGTCGCTCCGCCGTCGCCTCGAGCGCTCGAACAGCGCCAGGCCGAACAGTAGCGTCAACCACCAGGACCTCTGTAATTTGAGAAAATGCATTTGAGGTAACTAATACTCAAGTGAAGTCTGAATTTATGAAGCTAAGTTAGATTCCCGTAATTTCAGCCACAGATGTAAGCGTGCACTCAAACATCAGTAGCCAAAAGCGACTGGGAAAAGAATTAAGGTTTCACATGTGTTGCAGGTGCCAAATACCGGCTCTTTGCCAACCGCAACACATTACCATTACAAAAAAAAAATGTAAAAATTAATGGATTGAATGAAATTAATGGATTAATTTTACAGGAGGGCAGTCCGACAGCTGGCCTCGTGACTCCACGAGCTACGCTGGTCTGGCCTCGCTGCTGCCAATGGAGACGTGCCGCCGCCCCTCACCCCAGGCCGGCCCGTCCGGCTATGCCGCAGCTGCTGTCGCTCCGCCGTCGCCTCGAGCGCTCGAACAGCGCCAGGCCGAACAGTAGCGTCAACCACCAGGACCTCTGTAATTTGAGAAAATGCATTTGAGGTAACTAATACTCAAGTGAAGTCTGAATTTATGAAGCTAAGTTAGATTCCCGTAATTTCAGCCACAGATGTAAGCGTGCACTCAAACATCAGTAGCCAAAAGCGACTGGGAAAAGAATTAAGGTTTTACATGTGTTGCAGGTGCCAAATACCGGCTCTTTGCCAACCGCAACACATTACCATTACAAAAAAAAATGTAAAAATTAATGGATTGAATGAAATTAATGGATTAATTTTACAGGAGGGCAGTCCGACAGCTGGCCTCGTGACTCCACGAGCTACGCTGGTCTGGCCTCGCTGCTGCCAATGGAGACGTGCCGCCGCCCCTCACCCCAGGCCGGCCCGTCCGGCTATGCCGCAGCTGCTGTCGCTCCGCCGTCGCCTCGAGCGCTCGAACAGCGCCAGGCCGAACAGTAGCGTCAACCACCAGGACCTCTGTAATTTGAGAAAATGCATTTGAGGTAACTAATACTCAAGTGAAGTCTGAATTTATGAAGCTAAGTTAGATTCCCGTAATTTCAGCCACAGATGTAAGCGTGCACTCAAACATCAGTAGCCAAAAGCGACTGGGAAAAGAATTAAGGTTTTACATGTATTGCAGGTGCCAAATACCGGCTCTTTGCCAACCACAACACATTACCATTACAAACAAAAAATGTAAAAATTAATGGATTGAATGAAATTAATGGATTAATTTTACAGGAGGGCAGTCCGACAGCTGGCTTCGTGACTCCACGAGCTATGCTGGTCTGGCCTCGCTGCTGCCAATGGAGACGTGCCGCCGCCCCTCACCCCAGGCCGGCCCGTCCGGCTATGCCGCAGCTGCTGTCGCTCCGCCGTCGCCTCGAGCGCTCGAACAGCGCCAGGCCGAACAGTAGCGTCAACCACCAGGACCTCTGTAATTTGAGAAAATGCATTTGAGGTAACTAATACTCAAGTGAAGTCTGAATTTATGAAGCTAAGTTAGATTCCCGTAATTTCAGCCACAGATGTAAGCGTGCACTCAAACATCAGTAGCCAAAAGCGACTGGGAAAAGAATTAAGGTTTTACATGTATTGCAGGTGCCAAATACCGGCTCTTTGCCAACCGCAACACATTACCATTACAAAAAAAAAATGTAAAAATTAATGGATTGAATGAAATTAATGGATTAATTTTACAGGAGGGCAGTCCGACAGCTGGCCTCGTGACTCCACGAGCTACGCTGGTCTGGCCTCGCTGCTGCCAATGGAGACGTGCCGCCGCCCCTCACCCCAGGCCGGCCCGTCCGGCTATGCCGCAGCTGCTGTCGCTCCGCCGTCGCCTCGAGCGCTCGAACAGCGCCAGGCCGAACAGTAGCGTCAACCACCAGGACCTCTGTAATTTGAGAAAATGCATTTGAGGTAACTAATACTCAAGTGAAGTCTGAATTTATGAAGCTAAGTTAGATTCCCGTAATTTCAGCCACAGATGTAAGCGTGCACTCAAACATCAGTAGCCAAAAGCGACTGGGAAAAGAATTAAGGTTTCACATGTGTTGCAGGTGCCAAATACCGGCTCTTTGCCAACCGCAACACATTACCATTACAAGAAAAAAAATGTAAAAATTAATGGATTGAATGAAATTAATGGATTAATTTTACAGGAGGGCAGTCCGACAGCTGGCCTCGTGACTCCACGAGCTACGCTGGTCTGGCCTCGCTGCTGCCAATGGAGACGTGCCGCCGCCCCTCACCCCAGGCCGGCCCGTCCGGCTATGCCGCAGCTGCTGTCGCTCCGCCGTCGCCTCGAGCGCTCGAACAGCGCCAGGCCGAACAGTAGCGTCAACCACCAGGACCTCTGTAATTTGAGAAAATGCATTTGAGGTAACTAATACTCAAGTGAAGTCTGAATTTATGAAGCTAAGTTAGATTCCCGTAATTTCAGCCACAGATGTAAGCGTGCACTCAAACATCAGTAGCCAAAAGCGACTGGGAAAAGAATTAAGGTTTTACATGTGTTGCAGGTGCCAAATACCGGCTCTTTGCCAACCGCAACACATTACCATTACAAAAAAAAAATGTAAAAATTAATGGATTGAATGAAATTAATGGATTAATTTTACAGGAGGGCAGTCCGACAGCTGGCCTCGTGACTCCACGAGCTACGCTGGTCTGGCCTCGCTGCTGCCAATGGAGACGTGCCGCCGCCCCTCACCCCAGGCCGGCCCGTCCGGCTATGCCGCAGCTGCTGTCGCTCCGCCGTCGCCTCGAGCGCTCGAACAGCGCCAGGCCGAACAGTAGCGTCAACCACCAGGACCTCTGTAATTTGAGAAAATGCATTTGAGGTAACTAATACTCAAGTGAAGTCTGAATTTATGAAGCTAAGTTAGATTCCCGTAATTTCAGCCACAGATGTAAGCGTGCACTCAAACATCAGTAGCCAAAAGCGACTGGGAAAAGAATTAAGGTTTTACATGTATTGCAGGTGCCAAATACCGGCTCTTTGCCAACCGCAACACATTACCATTACAAAAAAAAATGTAAAAATTAATGACGTACGAATTACCAAAACTGCGCAATTTCAGAAATCAGTACGACACCTTTATAATGGCTAGCCCGTTAATAAAACGTCTTACAAAGTAGCGCGCTTTTGAAGCTAATGTTCGACGATACAGAAAACAAACATTACCAACAAAACGCCTACACAGTATGGGAAGAAAGAACACTGCAGTGTCCACCTCAACCATACTGTTAAATGAGAAGAAAAAGCCCTGCAGCTTTTACAGGAAGGCAGTCAGACGCTGCTAGTCATTAAATATTAAAGATTACAATGTCTATATTTACCTAAGCTATGATTTAAACAGAGTAATTATGCAAAAGTAATAATAAAATTATTTTGCTATAATCGGCGATGAAGTAAAATAGAAAATGTATATAATGCTAAATGTAGAGTGGACAATTGGTTATCATACCTGATACATGCAGGATTCGTAAAAAACACATGCACAAACCTCCACCACCGCCACCACCATACACAAGCACTATATACATTCACTATCACAAACTCAACAACTCAAATGTTTGAATTTCAACAAACATTCTCGGATAAAATGTGAGTAGTTATCCAAAACTTAATAACAAATAAACTATACTTTTGCACTATTTAATACGAAGAAAATTGAAACGTACTGACTCACCTGAAACGTTCGTTATACGTAATATATAACTGTAATCACTTTTTACTTACGCAAAAATATATAAACCAACAAATGATTTTTAATTAAAATTAGACAATTCCATAAACTTCTTGTTAACGCACACTATATACAATAACACGATATAATAGGAATACCACAATTCCCGTTCCGAGATGCACTTCTCTTGAATGACGAACAAGGACTGAATGTCACTGTAACGTTTTATCGGTATATATAGTAAGACTCCACCGGAAACAATAACGGCACAGTGTTGCCCCTATTTAATCAAAAAGGGCGCGATTAGGGTTGCCACCTTTTTTTTGAAGAAAAATACTATTTTTCTTTTAAAATCAAAAAAATATAGTACTTTTAGGAAATTCAGGAAAAAAAATAGTAAAAAAAATAGTAAAAAAGTATAATGTTTTTTCCTAAATACTAAAACGGTAAAAACGAAAGCATCTATTGTTTCAAATACTAATCTTGTAAATTTGTTTTCGAGTGAATACTTATAATTAATTATATTTAATAATAATATATAATAATTTAAATTACAATTCCTATATTTTCAAGATACATGATCGCCGATTCTGTTTCCTATTTAAAAATAGTAATCATTTTTGAAGTTGCACTTTTAGCGTGTTTAGGAAAAAACTTTTTTTTTAAGAAGCATGCACATAGAAATGTAAAACGGCTGTTGAATATAAATTTTTTTATTACAGTAAAAGTCTATTAAAGAATTTCCTTAAATATTTTGTTTTATTAAAATCTAAAAATCATTATTAATATGTTACAGGAAAACCGGTTATCCAAATAATCGGTAAGAGTAAAATGCGAATCGATAAAACTTTGACATCACTAGTTACGGTTTTAGCGCACCAAGTACATCACTAATTTTACTACGATTTTACGTCATACGTTATATATATTACTACTCCATATGTGAGAAAGAGTCAGAGCTGAGACTAAATCCGTTTTTATGAATGAAACGGGAGAGAGGCAGATAGTTTTTTATGAATGAGAATGTAAGTAGCTATAGTGCTACTCTGCACCCCCCCATACCACCGAAAATAGGCTCGCGCCAATGTATGAATCTCAACCATCTATTTTATAGTTAATAATCTATGGTTAGATGACCGTCTGTATTACAAAGTAGTACATATGTGATTGAATATCAATATTTGTATCATGGACTACTAGCGGAAGGATTTATTGTTTCGCCAATTTCAAATAGGATTACCATCGTCTGTGGTAAAAACATAGATTACCAACTAATATAATGAAAAATGGAAATCATATACAATTACAGACGTAATTTAAGCATGTCTCATAGACTAATAACAGAAATAGTCTGGTAGTCTATGGGCCTATGAAGTATTTTAGTTATAATCTATGTTTGTAATCTATGATATGAAGGACGAAGGATTTCTATTGTCTATGTCTAAAATTGTGCTCATAGATAATAGTTAATACACTATATAGGATAGTGCTCTTAAATTATTATTTTTTACATTGATAGGGTTTGTGATAATGTCGAATATTGGCGAAGTAGTAACTTCAGTAGGAAATTCTTGGATTATATGCCGGTCTAAGTCATACGTGGGACGCATTTAGTATTTTAACACAGCCACTGGAGAGGCAGCGTGGAACCTGAGTGAAATTGAGGTGAAGCAGTATACAAATAAATATACAAATTGAATATTTTATATTATTCATATTTTTAATGAATTGTTTTATAAAGCAATTTTTTGTCTTAAAACTTATTTTAGGTGGAGAAAGCTAAAAAACGTACACAATCTTTACAATGTCAGCCTGGCTTTACAATGGATAATTGCCCTGAGCCACTAGAAACACCTGCTGAGCTGGAGAAACAGCCTATGTACAAATATAGTAGCAGTCAGCAATTAAGAGTAACACCTAAGGTGTATAATAAACAAATTATAAATAACCAATTCTCTAAACCTCCTGATCTGTATTCTAGCGCTGTAATCCAATGCAGTCCAATGAATTCATCACCTTTTAATATTCCTATTGCGTCAGCGTTAAATACCAGTATATGGACTGTAGCCCCTCCACAAATAGCCTTTTTAAATCTCCAGTCCTTGTAACTTTTTTTTATACTATATTGGCTACTGTTTCAGAATCTGAAGGACAAACATGTTTGATTCATTATATTTATATTGATATATTTTTATGTTTAAGTGTTTCTAGTTATATAATAAACAATTTTATGTCTTTATTTCTCCATTAAAAACTACATATTCTACTTTAAAATAATTTCTATGTCAAAAATTTTAAGCTTTATTTTACTGATTTAGCTTTGTATTACTCTAGTGTTATATTTATCTCATTTAAGGTCCAATACCCCTTTATGATCAGTACAATGATGCAAAGATTACTAGTTTTAACATAAACAAAGATGATGGATGCTTTGAGGTAAGTAAATGATTTTATTAAAATATACTTTAACTAGCTGGTCAGACATAAGACTGTAACTTGTAGACAGTGGACAAATAATATTAAAGCAAAATAATATATTTTCTTCTTTTGGCACACTTAGTTGCATATTGGCAACCATTGTGA
Source organism: Morpho helenor (assembly GCA_029227775.1). NCBI lineage: Eukaryota > Metazoa > Arthropoda > Insecta > Lepidoptera > Nymphalidae > Morpho > Morpho helenor. Next base: position 7,532,887 of record JARGCU010000020.1, read on the forward strand.
GTGACAGTGAAAGGAAAATTAGTTATATAAATAATAATGAAGATAATAAGAATAAGACATACTAATTTCTTTTCAATTTGGCAGACCCTAACCATAAATAACAGAGTATATACCTTTGTATGTGCCAAAGGCATGACACTGTTTGTAATTAATTTTATTGTCTTTTTAACTATTATATAGATTATATGGTGCTTAGCTGTGTAGTATCCGGCTGAGAAGAATAGACCACCCTCATTTCTTACAGAGGTGTCGTAAAAGGCGACTAAGATAAGTCGACCCGCCGTGTCGTATCCAGCTGAGTAGAATAGATCAACCTCATTTCTTACCGAGGTGTCGTAAAAGGCGACTAAGGTAAGTTAACCAACGGTTTGGTATCCGGTTTAGTAGAATAGGCCACACTCTTTCTTACCGAGGTGTCGTAAAATATGACTAAAGTAAGTTGACGTCAGGCAGGCGGCCGGTCGTAAAAACGCAGCCAAATCATGTGACAGCATGTTTATAATATGTTGTGCTGACCCCACTTAGAGTGGGATAAGGGCAGGAGGATGTATGTATAAATTATATAGTACCAAATTACATACTCCTCTATCTGAGTAATTACCTAATCTGCTGGACCAATAGCAATAAAATTTGGCACAATTGAAGCTTATATACATAGCTCGTACAGAGTAACAGGATATCATATAGGATAAAATATCATTTTCTCTTATGGGCATAGGGAAAAAAGGTGTATTGCATTATTGAAGGTACTTAAACTCTTAAGTTGATGTAAAAAATGTTACAGGTACCACTAGTCTACATACATATATGTCATATTTTATTGCAGGAACATTCCCAATCACAGGATCATACACAAGAAATAGAAATAAATTCCTTGAGAAACTTCTTGCAAGTGAAAAATCATACTGTGTTATACATTGTTACTGATTGTAATGTGTTGTTAAACAGTGTTTGCTTTTTAAATAATTTGCTCAGAGGTAAGTTAAATTTATTTTATGTGAAGTGTGGGTTTTATCTCCTATATTTTTTCCCATAAAGAGTGGGGGAGAGACCAGCATTTGGATGCTAACACCCCCCCTCTGGTTTGTTTTACTATAAAACATTAAATTTTGAATTATAAGCATGACCTTTATACAATGTTTTATCAGTCAGTAATTGTGTTATTGTTTTTATTATATTATGTATTTTTATTTATTTATTTATTTAGTAAGACATGCCAACAGTATTATTAACATACATATTTGTTTTTTACATGTAATTCATACAGTCTTAATCTATTTAAAATACTATTACAGGCATATAAAACATTCAAAAAAAATAATAAAAATAAAAATAAACATTGGTTTGGTACAAAGTAAAAGTAAAAAGAGTAAAATTTTAAAATATTTGGGAACTAACACTGAAAAGAATAAAATAATAAAAAAATATAATAATAATAAACAAAGAACTACAGAAAATTTTAAAAGTGTTAAAACAAAATTGAATAAACTTTATTCTTATAACTATAAAAGGAATCGTGGAAAATATCAACATCACTGGAGTTTATTTCATTGAAGGCCATCATTAACTTGTTTAATGGTGAATACTTACCCAAATTTGTTCTAGAGACTCGGCAAGCAAAACATTTCTTTATTGGATATCTGGGTATCTTGTGAGGAACAGATATGTTTATTATTATTGTATATATTATGTATTGGGCGATTAAGAATTATTCTTTTTAGAAAGTATGCACTGTAGAAGACAATTTTATCAAAACTACATCTATTACATAATTCCTTTGTCTATAAATTCATTGAACTGTAAAGTATGAATTCTAAAATCTTACTATATTTCTTTATATTATTATATTTCTATATTTCTTATAACTTTTTTTATTATTATATTTATTATATTATTTTATTATTATATTATTATATTTATATTATTATATTTCTTATAACTTTTTTTTATAACCTGCTTCGCACGGGTATAAAATATATATCCCATGTCAGTCAGTGTAAAAAAAATGATTAAAATCGATCCAGTTGTTTTGATTTATTTATTACTGCCCGTGGCCGTAGCGTTAAATTTGGTGAAAAACAATTTCCTTTCCCTATACCAAGAAGATTTCCTGCTATCTTTGGAATATCTAAATTCATATAGTACATTATTACTTATTTACTTTTATATTTTACCTTTGTATTTTATTTTTACAATTAATTACAGAATGTCTTTAAACAAACTCTTGAAAGAGCGACATCGCTGCTAAAGTCGAAGTGTTATAGGGCGAAGCGCGGCCTCCTCACGGCATTTTAAATCTGTAATATCTCCGAAAATGTTCACTTAAATTACATGCTGCAAAACGGCTATATTGATCTATATTAAATCAACAATTTATTTAAGGTACTCAATTGGATAAGGATTAATGCTGTATTGTATAAGAATCGCTTCAAAAATAAGGCATTATTTTTCGTAAAAAGTGAACGACAAAAAATGCTTTAGTGGGTTATCCATAAAAATTAGACATATACCATCGCGGACTTTTCTGTAGACCTTTTCAAGATGTACCAATACTTAGTACATTATTTTGATAAATCTCGTAGGGTTTACAGTTTAATTATTTACAGAAACCTCAAAAATTACAGTATTTCTCTACTCCGTATTGAATGTTATTATACGTACAAACCTTCCTCTGGAATCACTCTATCTATTAAAAAAAACCGCATCAAAATCTGTTGCATAATTTTAAAGTTTTATGCATACATAGGGAAATATGGACTTTGTTTTATAATATGTAGTGATTGTTATTTTCCTCGCTAGAGAGCTCCGATCATAAATGCGTCCGATCGCTGCTAAATTCAGATGGTTAAAGGGCGAACCACGTTTTTTCACGGCACAACATGTTACAAACATGTTGTCATATGATTTGGCTACGTATTTTACGACCGGCCGCCTGCCTGACGTCAACATACCTTAGTCGTATTTTACGACTCCTCGGTAAGAAAGAGGGTGGTCTATTTTACTCAACCTGATACCACACGGTGTGTCAACTTACCTTAGTCGCCTTTTACGACACCTGTTGGTCGACGGGTTGGTCGACGGGTTGGTCGACGGGTTGGTCGACTGGTTGGCCGACGGGTTGGCCGCCGGGTTGGCCGACGGGTTGGTCGACGGGTTGGCCAACGGGTTGGTCGACGGGTTGCTCGACGGGTTGGTCGACGGGTTGCTCGACGGGTTGGTCGACGGGTTGCTCGACGGGTTGGTCGACGGGTTGGTCGACGGGTTGGCCGACGGGTTGGCCGCCGGGTTGGCCGACGGGTTGCTCGACGGGTTGCTCGACGGGTTGCTCGACGGGTTGGTCGACGGGTTGGTCGACGGGTTGCTCGACGGGTTGGTCGACGGGTTGCTCGACGGGTTGGTCGACGGGTTGCTCGACGGGTTGGTCGACGGGTTGCTCGACGGGTTGGTCGACGGGTTGGTCGACGGGTAAAAAGTAAATGATAAAAACTGCTATTTTGGGTTATCCATAAGAGATATACATATACTATCGCGGACTTTTCTGTAGACCTTTTCATGGTGTACAAATACTTAGTACATCATTTTGATAAATCTCGTAGGGTTTAGCCTGCGTTTGCAATGCAAGCGGAAAAAAATGTAATTATTTACGACATCACATTAGAAACCTCAAAAATTACAGTATTTCTCTAATCCATATTGAATGTTATTAGACATGTAAACCTTCCTCTAAAATCACTCTATCTATTAAAAAAAAAACCGCATCAAAATCTGTTGCATAGTTTTAAAGATTGAAGCATACATAGGGATATACGGACATAGGGACAGACAGAGAATGCGACTTTGTTTAATACTATGTAGTGATATTATTTATTTTTACAATTGATTAGACAAAGTCTTTACATACAACATTCATAGCTTTCTTATCATTAGACAATATAAACTTGAAAGAAGGACAAATAGTTGCGCCTCCGGTTGCTGCTAAATTCGAAGTGCTTATAGGTCTAAGCGCGGCCTCCTCGCGGGATTTTAAATCTGCAATATCTCCGAAAATGTTCACTTAAATTACATGCTGTAAACGGCAATATTGATCTATATTAAATCAACAATTTATTTAAGGTACTCAATTGGATAAGGATTAATGCTGTATTGTATAAAAATTGCTTTGAACATAAGGCATCATTTTTCGTAAAAAGTAAATAAAAAAAACTGCTATTGTGGGTTATCCATAAGAAATAGATATATACCATCGCGGACTTTTCCGTAGACCTTTTTAAGGTGTACAAATACTTAGTACATCATTTTGATAAATCTCGTAGGGTTTAGCCTGCGTTTGCACTGTAAGCGGAAAAAAATGTAATTATTTACAGAAACCTCAATAATTACATTATTTCTCTACTTCGTATTGAATGTTATTATACGTACAAACCTTCCTCTGGAATCACTCTATCTATGAAAAAAAACCGCATCAAAATCGGTTGCGTAGTTTTAAAGTTTTATGCGTACATACGGAAATATGGACTTTGTTTTATAATATTTAACATAACACAAAGATTGTCACAGATACCCCTTATATTTTATTATTAAAAAAACAAAATTTATAATTATAGTCTCTATTCTATACTTAAAATATAACTGTAGACAAAGTTATAGACACGAAAAAAATATTTTCCAGACACTATTTAAGACCAGTAGAAGCTAAAAATATATTTTTAAAATTTAAAATCTCTGTTATTTGTCAATGCATAATTCTCCTACCCTTATCCCACTCTAAATGGGTTAGGCACAACATGTTTTAAACATGTTATCACATGTTTCCTCTATTATAGTGATGCAAAAAAGTGTGTGATATAAGAATAGCTTAAAAGACATATTAGTGATGATCATTGGAACTTTGTCACATACAATACAGTATTTGGAAAGCATAATATTTTTAGCCTGGTACTGCTAACAGTACAAAATCAAAGATATTTAACATAACACAAAGATTGTCACAGATACCCCTTATATTTTATTATTAAAAAAACAAAATTTATAATTATAGTCTCTATTCTATACTTAAAATATAACTGTAGACAAAGTTATAGACACGAAAAAAATATTTTCCAGACACTATTTAAGACCAGCAGAAGCTAAAAATATATTTTTAAAATTTAAAATCTCTGTTATTTGTCAATGCATAATTCTCCTACCCTTATCCCACTCTAAATGGGTTAGGCACAACATGTTTTAAACATGTTATCACATGATTTGGTATCTTACGACCGGTCGCCTGCCCGACGTCAACTTACCTTAATCGGTTTTCGCGACACCTCGGTAAGAAATGAGGGTGGTCTATTCTACTCAGGGGATATCAATGCCAAGATTGTCTGTAAGACTACCTTTGCAAACTAATGTTCTATCTATACATTATTAAAGAATAACTTATTTATTACAGGTTAAATATGCTGCGAACTCTTCCGCCGGGAAGTGTCCACGAGCCCGATGATGCAGATGAACATATATGAAGAGCTTCAGTCGAATCATAATTATTTAGCCTCATTTATTGACATTAGTAATAACATTTTCACAGCGCGAATGCTTTTATTCACTAACAATTTATTTTGCCGCCTGAACCATTCGGAATTTTGGAATAAGGCTGTAAAAGTCCGCTTCAATGCTAGAGGACTCAAGAGAAGGTTGTGTCTTCAAAATAGTATTCATATTAGTATAATTGACAAACATTATGAAGTTTGAAACTTCTTAACTAGGACCCAATGGATTTTTTCTCAAATCCGTGGATAAGGGGGCTCTAGCACACTAGAACGGATCATAATTTGGTTTCATTGTTTAAAACATGATTGGTTAATATTATTGTTTGATAGTTATAGTACCTTGTATTCCATCAGAAATATTTTCCAGACCCAAGCCATATCATATTACCGGTTCAGTATATTGATATATCGGTCATGTGCAGCAATAGCGGTACAACTCAAAAACTTATATTTTGAGATGAATGGGTTTAAAATTTTCATTACTCAGGAAAATGAATAACAATTGCTTAGTTGCTAGTTTAATTGTTAGTTTGCTTAAACGACGGGCTTATAATGAAATATGAGTTCTGCCTGTATTGCTGCTAAAAATTGTGTATTTTAACATTAACACCATTTATTCCTATTCAAAACACGTGTTTTTACTTGTGTAGCAAAACTAAAAACCTGAGCAATCCTGGGAGTAATATATTTTCAAAACAGGATTATTTAAATTGTGAAATTTTTATAATTACGCTATTGTCTAATAAAACTGAAAGATTTGATCTAGTTAAAATTATATTATCCATCACAAAAACTTATATCTTTGGAATGGCATTATATGGCATGTAAAGTGTTAATTAGTCAAAAATGTATATAACTTAAAAAACTATAATTCCTGGTTAACTTGCATTAATCATAAATATGATTTGTTAAAAGTTTTTTGCATAATCGTAATCATAATGCGAGTTAGACAACGGTGTATCAATTAAGGAGAATTCACAGTACTGCAGATACTTGGAAAACGATAATGGAAATGGAAAATTTTATCGCAAGTAAAGTTATAGAACTATGATACATGAGGCAAAAGTAACTAACTAATATTACTATTATTAACATTTAAAAATTGATTCAAAATTTTTATTATTTTACTATATATACTCCATAAGTATAGAAACATAACAAGATGTAAACAAACAAAACCATGTGATTCAGGAGTGACAAATATGTCATAACAATAATATTATTAACAAATGAAAAAATTGGGATTCAACTGCAGTTGTCAAAAGAATATCTCTAATATTTATAACTGTAATTTTCATAAATTGATTGGTATTTTCTAAAATTAAATATTTATACCTTTAGTATAGCAAAACAGCAATATATAATTTAATAAAATTCAGCAGATACAAATTAGCCAAGTAAACTACCTAAAATGGTAATTGGATTAACCAACGCAACATAATATCAATATTCTACGAGCTTCACTCTGTGATACTTAATGTGTAGTAATTTAGTGTATTTAATATTATCCATCGTTTTCTTTAAAAAATTTATAATTCTTATTTATTGTTTCAAAGTTTGTAAAAATTATTGATAGCAATCACGCCATAATAAAGTGGTGCGAATACTATCAATAATTTTAAATTCTTTAAAAGAATTAAGAATTATATTAAATGTTAGTATAATGTGTTGTAATAAAAAAGGTACTTTATAGTAGGCAGATAATGCCTACTATAAACTACCTGTTTTGACATGTTTACATTTAGTTAAATACTTAACCCATGGAGTATAGTTCCTCATGATGTTTTCTTTCATCGAAAAGCTTGGTATCAATTGGCACATTAATTATGGCAAAATTTCACAATTTAATTCTTACTTTATATGTATAAATCCGAAGTGTTAACTGGTTTGATGGAAAATATTATACTTAGAGATAAAAACCACTAATATTCTATAAAACTACTACCAAAATATCTAAAAAAGACTAATATTTATAATTTACCATCAAGTATACTCCTTTTAAGTATAATGTTTTTTCCTAAATACTAAAACGGTAAAAACGAAAGCATCTATTGTTTCAAATACTAATCTTGTAAATTTGTTTTCGAGTGAATACTTATAATTAATTATATTTAATAATAATATATAATAATTTAAATTACAATTCCTATATTTTCAAGATACATGATCGCCGATTCTGTTTCCTATTTAAAAATAGTAATCATTTTTGAAGTTGCACTTTTAGCGTGTTTAGGAAAAAACTTTTTTTTTTAAGAAGCATGCACATAGAAATGTAAAACGGCTGTTGAATATAAATTTTTTTATTACAGTAAAAGTCTATTAAAGAATTTCCTTAAATATTTTGTTTTATTAAAATCTAAAAATCATTATTAATATATTATAGGAAAACCGGTTATCCAAATAATCGGTAAGAGTAAAATGCGAATCGATAAAACTTTGACATCACTAGTTACGGTTTTAGCGCACCAAGTACATCACTAATTTTACTACGATTTTACGTCATACGTTATATATATTACTACTCCATATGTGAGAAAGAGTCAGAGCTGAGACTAAATCCGTTTTTATGAATGAAACGGGTGAGAGGCAGATAGTTTTTTATGAATGAGAATGTAAGTAGCTATAGTGCTACTCTGCACCCCCCCCCATACCACCGAAAATAGGCTCGCGCCAATGTATGAATCTCAACCTTCTATTTTATAGTTAATAATCTATGGTTAGATGACCGTCTGTATTACAAAGTAGTACATATGTGATTGAATATCAATATTTGTATCATGGACTACTAGCGGAAGGATTTATTGTTTCGCCAATTTCAAATAGGATTACCATCGTCTGTGGTAAAAACATAGATTACCAACTAATATAATGAAAAATGGAAATCATATACAATTACAGACGTAATTTAAGCATGTCTCATAGACTAATAACAGAAATAGTCTGGTAGTCTATGGGCCTATGAAGTATTTTAGTTATAATCTATGTTTGTAATCTATGATATGAAGGACGAAGGATTTCTATTGTCTATGTCTAAAATTGTGCTCATAGATAATAGTTAATACACTATATAGGATAGTGCTCTTAAATTATTATTTTTTACATTGATAGGGTTTGTGATAATGTCGAATATTGGCGAAGTAGTAACTTCAGTAGGAAATTCTTGGATTATATGCCGGTCTAAGTCATACGTGGGACGCATTTATTATTTTAACACAGCCACTGGAGAGGCAGCGTGGAACCTGAGTGAAATTGAGGTGAAGCAGTATACAAATAAATATACAAATTGAATATTTTATATTATTCATATTTTTAATGAATTGTTTTATAAAGCAATTTTTTGTCTTAAAACTTATTTTAGGTGGAGAAAGCTAAAAAACGTACACAATCTTTACAATGTCAGCCTGGCTTTACAATGGATAATTGCCCTGAGCCACTAGAAACACCTGCTGAGCTGGAGAAACAGCCTATGTACAAATATAGTAGCAGTCAGCAATTAAGAGTAACACCTAAGGTGTACAATAAACAAATTATAAATAACCAATTCTCTAAACCTCCTGATCTGTATTCTAGCGCTGTAATCCAATGCAGTCCAATGGATTCATCACCTTTTAATATTCCTATTGCGTCAGCGTTAAATACCAGTATATGGACTGTAGCCCCTCCACAAATATTTGTAACACCATCTGTAAGCCAATCTCAGCCTTATAATACCTATGATTTAGAATGTGTGCCTGTCACCAATACATCTTTGACTCTAACAAACCGCTTTAAAAAGATTGCTGAAGTACACCACAGATATCCAGCATTAACACACGATAGTTTAAAAAATGATAAATGTGAGCAAAAATTAAAAATTGATGTTGGTCCCAACAAAAATGATTTACGCTTATTTTTATCTTTAAAAAGGGCTGAAAATATACTTAAAAATACTGAAACTCATCAAATTGATTGTAAAGGTAATAAGATATTTTTTTAATTCTTTATTCTAAATATATTTTATTCTATGTGGAAGTCAGCCTAAGATAGTAGCCTTTTTAAATCTCCAGTCCTTGTAACTTTTTTTTATACTATATTGGCTACTGTTTCAGAATCTGAAGGACAAACATGTTTGATTCATTATATTTATATTGATATATTTTTATGTTTAAGTGTTTCTAGTTATATAATAAACAATTTTATGTCTTTATTTCTCCATTAAAAACTACATATTCTACTTTAAAATAATTTCTATGTCAAAAATTTTAACCTTTATTTTACTGATTTAGCTTTGTATTACTCTAGTTTTATATTTATCTCATTTAAGGTCCAATACCCCTTTATGATCAGTACAATGATACAAAGATTACTAGTTTTAACATAAATGAAGATGATGGATGCTTTGAGGTAAGTAAATACTTTTATTAAAATATACTTTAACTAGCTGGTCAGACATAAGACTGTAACTTGTAGACAGTGGACAAATAATATTAAAGCAAAATAATATATTTTCTTCTTTTGGCACACTTAGTTGCATATTGGCAACCATTGTGAGTGACAGTGAAAGGAAAATTAGTTATATAAATAATAATGAAGATAATAAGAATAAGACATACTAATTTCTTTTCAATTTGGCAGACCCTAACCATAAATATACCTTTATACCATAAATATAACCAGAGTATATACCTTTGTATGTGCCAAAGGCATGACACTGTTTGTAATTAATTTTATTGTCTTTTTAACTATTATATAAATTATATGGTGCTTAGCTGTGTAGTATCCGGCTGAGAAGAATAGACCACCCTCATTTCTTACAGAGGTGTCGTAAAAGGCGACTAAGGTAAGTCGGTACCCGCCGTGTCGTATCCAGCTGAGTAGAATAGACCAACCTCATTTCTTACCGAGGTGTCGTAAAAGGCGACTAAGGTAAGTTAACCAACGGTTTGGTATCCGGTTTAGTAGAATAGGCCACACTCTTTCTTACCGAGGTGTCGTAAAATATGACTAAAGTAAGTTGACGTCAGGCAGGCGGCCGGTCGTAAAAACGCAGCCAAATCATGTGACAGCATGTTTATAATATGTTGTGCTGACCCCACTTAGAGTGGAATAAGGGCAGGAGGATGTATGTATAAATTATATAGTACCAAATTACATACTCCTCTATCTGAGTAATTACCTAATCTGCTGGACCAATAGCAATGAAATTTGGCACAATTGAAGCTTATATACATAGCTCATACAGAGTAACAGGATATCATATAGGATAAAATATCATTTTCTCTTATGGGCATAGGGAAAAAAGGTGTATTGCATTATTGAAGGTACTTAAACTCTTAAGTTGATGTAAAAAATGTTACAGGTACCACTAGTCTACATACATATATGTCATATTTTATTGCAGGAACATTCCCAATCACAGGATCATACACAAGAAATAGAAATAAATTCCTTGAGAAACTTCTTGCAAGTGAAAAATCATACTGTGTTATACATTGTTACTGATTGTAATGTGTTGTTAAACAGTGTTTGCTTTTTAAATAATTTGCTCAGAGGTAAGTTAAATTTATTTTATGTGAAGTGTGGGTTTTATCTCCTATATTTTTTCCCATAAAGAGTGGGGGAGAGACCAGCATTTGGATGCTAACACCCCCCCTCTGGTTTGTTTTACTATAAAACATATATATTTTGAATTATAAGCATGACCTTTATACAATGTTTTATCAGTCAGTAATTGTGTTATTGTTTTTATTATATTATGTATTTTTATTTATTTATTTATTTAGTAAGACATGCCAACAGTATTATTAACATACATATTTGTTTTTTACATGTAATTCATACAGTCTTAATCTATTTAAAATACTATTACAGGCATATAAAACATTCAAAAAAAATAATAAAAATAAAAATAAACATTGGTTTGGTACAAAGTAAAAGTAAAAAGAGTAAAATTTTAAAATATTTGGGAACTAACACTGAAAAGAATAAAATAATAAAAAAATATAATAATAATAAACAAAGAACTACAGAAAATTTTAAAAGTGTTAAAACAAAATTGAATAAACTTTATTCTTATAACTATAAAAGGAATCGTGGAAAATATCAACATCACTGGAGTTTATTTCATTGAAGGCCATCATTAACTTGTTTAATGGTGAATACTTACCCAAATTTGTTCTAGAGACTCGGCAAGCAAAACATTTCTTTATTGGATATCTGGGTATCTTGTGAGGAACAGATATGTTTATTATTATTGTATATATTATGTATTGGGCGATTAAGAATTATTCTTTTTAGAAAGTATGCACTGTAGAAGACAATTTTATCAAAACTACATCTATTACATAATTCCTTTGTCTATAAATTCATTGAACTGTAAAGTATGAATTCTAAAATCTTACTATATTCCATTCCAGATAACCAATCTCGTCTGGTAGTTCCACGGACTGTAATGAACAAAATTCAGGACGCTACCAACTCTCGTCTTCGAACCTATGCCCATAGAGCTGCTTATTTTGTATTGCAACAGGTTGATGAAAATCTTGCAATTATTGGTGAGAATTCTTATAAGACAAACTTTACTATTACAGATAATTTGCAGTAAAAAATTGTGGGTGTCATATTATTGACATAATTTATTATTTAGTGCAATTTTACGTTTGATAATACGATTTTTTTGTATTAGTAAATTTTCGAAATATTTGTTTAATATTTAATTGTAGAAATACAGTGTTCTTAAGTGACTTATTAAAGCTTCAATTTATAATAATTTCAAAAGGCGTTGACATTCAATGCACCTGATGGATAGATTGCATATGGTATATTTTAATAATTACTCATAAAGAAACTCTGATATTTGCCAATCCAACGTTTAATATTTGGAAAACTCTACATTTAATTAGTGAACTGAAATTTTAGAACAATTCAGTAGCTCTAAATTTTAAAGTTCAAATGATGCTTAAAACAGTATTTACAGTAATAATTAACTTTTGATTAACATCATACGTTTTGTGGAAATTGACTGAGAATTTTGACTTACTATTGCTACATCCTAATGCTAATGTATACTTTACGTTGTCAACAGATGAAACTACAGAAGTAAGTGAGCGCAATAATGATGATATAAAGAATTGCTGCATTAAATTAATAAATCTTGGCAAATGCGTCGTAAGTATATTTATGAATTGCGTTATAATAACTCCTTGAGTAAAATTTAATTCATTTTTAATGCTAGGATATATCTTTAACGATGACTGTTAATGTGTGTTGTGTTTGGTTCTAGTTCATTATCCTACTTAATTGCACATACCTCCGTTTGAACGAAATATCACTTTAGGCCTTACCCAACCCGTTCAATCGATCGCCATCTACTTATATATATGACTGTTTTCGAAGACTTATAACGTAAAACATTACAAATTTTGTAAATATTTTGCGTATTTCTTTTGTATTCTTCTAATGTGTTCTAATTTGTTAAGGTCTTTTATGAATCTATGACTAAGTTAGATGAGTAAACTTATTTAGTACTCTCAATGTGAGTAAAATGCTTGTTATCAAAGAAATCATGCGTAATGTGTCAAAGAATTTATTTGTATGGCATGTACTGAACCAAATTTCTGGAATCATACTCAGACTAATATTTGAATTGTTTTTTTTCTATTTAGGTTCTGCTGACTGACGACATAGAGTTACACAATAGCGAGAACGCATCAAATGTTGCCGTCTTGTCAGTAAAAGAGATAAAACGATTAGTAGGCACATATAAGTCAGATAAAATTTCAAGTCAGAAAACAGATGTAGTTCCTCTAGCGCAAAATCGGAGTATAAAAATTACCATTAGCAATGATGTCAATATAGATGATGATAATGAGCAGGTAGTGTCAACGTCTACAGAAAAATGCCTTGATCCTGAAACATCGGCAGATGAAAAAAGCGTAGGACAGGTTTTGGACGGTAATTATGAAGTTAAAAAGAAAGTCCATGATGTAGGAATTCAAACTGAATCTTTTGATGTTGATACACCGATAAATACGAGCAATAACAATAACTCAGTTAATGCAACAAATTTTAAAGATAGCAATAATGTATCTGATAGACCATGTGGGATACAATTAAAACGACATTTGTCTCATGATACATTAAAAATGAAAAATACTGGAAGAAAGAAACTTGTATGGCGAAGACGTAATACAAAATCTAGTCTTACGTTGGAAGACGATAGTGCAAAAGCTAAAAACGATGTTGTTTCTGAATGCACCACAACTGATCTTAGGAAAAGTGTAATGGCTTCTCCAGCCTGTGGAAATTTAACGTTAGGAATATCATCACTGTCTACTGAATCTTTGTATAAACAGGACCTTAATAATTACGACGGGGACAGCGAGACAAGTAGCTTCATTAATAAAGCGGTGAAACCTCATGGAAATATTATTATAGAAGAAACATCTTCACTTACTTCAGGAATGTCCTGTAACCTGAGCGTTGCTGAGAGTGTAAGTATATTAAAGGGAGTTCAGTTAAACGAACAAAAAATGCAAGACGATAAAAACGTTATGTTTGAAGTAACTGATTCAAAAATGGAAGAATATTTAAGAATGAAATCTGATGAGTGGGTATCGCGTTTTGTTCAAATTATGGAAGAGGCTCTCACTCAAGTTCTGCATCAGGACCCGCCATTCGTCCTTGATAGTATGCCACCTCCATGGACAATACATGAAGCGGCTGAATGTGTGAGACAGAAGTTCCACGCCGATTCTGACATAGTTGATGCAGCGACGAAATTACTGAATATTTCTTTTGAAAATGGCGGCTTTCGAGGTATATCTTTCCTTTACACGAATTTGGTCGTCAAAATTCTCATCCCCATCCAAAATGGAGTAGAGAAAGCACATTCCCTTCTCATTTTATGGATAGTAGACCAATGCAATTTATTTTACGACCTATTTTCTATTCATTAAAGCGCTACTGTTTAAGGCTGTGTCAAACTGGGCCAAGCATCGACTTTAAAATTTTGCTCCTTACAACATGCTGTTACCACAAATTCTTCGCTTGCCCCTTGGTAGTTCTTTCCTGAAGTAACCTAAAGAAATATCCTTTTACTTCCACTGCTACGGTGACAATCTTTGACTGAATTCTCCACAACACCTAGACCCAACCCTGCAAATGAGATCAGCCTACAATTGTAGTATTTAGTATATTGTAAATTTTAATGTTTCCTAAATTTTTGTTTCAGGAAAAATCAAATCGAATATCACTCCTTGTAAATATATGGAATTGTATAGTTACGGAGTGTATTTAGTTGACGCTTTGCAGGTTTGTATTATAAATTGTAATGCATTGAATACGACGTTCAGAACGTTATTTTATTTGTTCGTTTTCTGATATCTTTACAATAGGGTCTGTTGAGTAATAATGAAGATCTTCAAACTGCATCTGAATCTCTTTCGAAGCTATTAAGCGACATTCAAGATCCTCATTTGGACCCAAGCAATCAAGATTCCTTTGTTGATAGTGTAACACATGAAAACGAAGTTAATATCGATGGTAATGGTAAGATCAAAAAAATTTTGCGTTACTGATTGGTTTTTATTTCATAAAAAGTGATCGTGAAGTGATAATTTGTAATCATGTTACAGATACTAGCAATATCGTTGATGACAGCGAAAGTAATTGTAAAGAAATGCAAAACATGATGTTAAGTGATGAAAAAAGAAAAACGGTACCAAAATCGCCCACAAAATACAATTTAAGATCCGTAAGAAAAAAATTGTTACAGGTATTTGCCTAAGTATACAGTTAATCTTAAAAACTAAAACATTTACCTAATTAGCTTAATTTTTAGGAGGATAACGAAATTTGTAATAAGGATGTTCATAATACGGACAGAGAATGTTCTTTTTTTTCAAATTTAGACTTGAGGAAAAATATTTGTGCAAATGTTGCAAACACAACTACAGATAGCACTAAATCCGAAGATGGCTTCGAAACTAATGATGAAGAAAAACCCGATTTAAGAAATATCGGTGGTGATACTAACGCGTCTGGGGAAACCACGTCAAGAGCTGACAACGATGTAACCAAACCTATTGGCGAGCCGAAAATTATAAGAAATTTTGTTAAATGTGCTGAATATGAAGAAAAGGTTAAAAATAAATTAAGTCGATATGACTATGATTTCTATGAAGATCCACATATTGATTATGAATCTTATGATGAGGAATATTCGGAGAACTCGTACTACGTTAATGATACTTCAAGTCAGGCTTGCATTGAAAATACTGTCCTATTTAAAAACCTGGACAAGGTATTAGAGAATGATGATATCACTTTTAGACTTGTTATTGGAAAGTTAGAAGCTGTTATAAAAGAGGCATATTCATCAATTGAAGAATTTTGGTGAGTATATATTACTTTTATTATTAATACTTTATTTTCATTACTACGAGTTATATATTCATAGACATATTTAGAAGAATGGTTATAGTGGACAAGATACAGAGGAGAGACAAATATTGAATAACTAGTCTTTATTGAACTTTTGATGAATATAGTAAAATAAAATTTACATTCCTGGTTAAAACAAGAGAAAATTATAGTAACAGAAATATATTATAATTTATAGCGGAATATTTTTAGCGGTATAAATCTTAATGCAATAGTTGCATGGAAAAAAATGAATCATAATACTACGATACATAACTAGATTAGTGTATAATATAATCATAAAATATCATGGTAAATACATTATTAACATATTTCTAGGAATCTGCAGGAATCTTTTAGCGCAAGTAATTATTTTGGCATAGAGTGTTTTTTACTATAAAAAAATTGATTTGGGTTACTAGTACATAAGTTAGATCTATAGCGGAGTGTTATAAAAATTATTAAATAAATAATTATTTCAAACTATAATGTTATAATAATACTTGTTTATATTTATGACATAATATCCGTATCAGGCGTGAATAACTTAACAAGTACGAAACGTAAACTTTTCAGGGTAGCCATAAATAGGTTTACGTTTAGTATAAGTTAAGAGAGTTATTTAAATATTCACAAGTTTGTACGTGCGTCATAAAGACTTATCTACTTCACTAAAATATTCAATATATAAATTAAGGAATCCTAATGCCTTTTATGACTATTATAAATATATAAAAAGACGTAACTCGTGTTATCAACGTGTTCACAGCTGGTGCGGATTTATGGTTATATTTGTGCTATGATACAAAAGAACTAGATACATACATATATTTTTAAATATATGCTGTCTGGGTTAATTAACAGTTGATAATTTATGAAATATGATTTTTAGCATAAAATGTTACCGGACTTTACAGTCTCCAGATATCAACAAAGTCGATAAAAGTGAAATTCAAGAACGCGGAACAGAGATTTATACCTATATTAGTAACATATGTAATGAGTTAAACAGGTATGTTCCTATTGTTAAATATTTAAGGTTATCATAAAATGAATATTATAGTTAATTCATTATTTTTTAGTATATCGTCTAGAGAAAAGACTTCCCAAAACATATTTACACTTTTAAATAGAAAGGAATTCGAAGATGTCAAAGTTACAGAAGAGGATATTAACGATTATAGGTAAGTTCTTAGTAAATGACATGAAAAATTAAAATGAAATGTTACACTATACTCATAGAGAATGGTATTACTAATTGGACAACAATTTAATCCCATTCATTATTCAAGTAAACTTGTAATCAAGTGCCTTTGAATCGTCAACTTTACTGCTGATTCGGAAATTTGCTCATATCAACAAAAGCCAGCAAGAAACTCGACCTCAAAATATAATTCTTATAACTAGTACACTTTGTTATTACTGTCTTGTAGAAAGGAGCTATTCTTATTATTTATATATTCCTCAATACTATAGTAGGCTTACCGCATTTGCCTTTCTTTAATAGTTTTTTCAACTGCTGTATTGGCATATCTAAAATTGATTGCGGAATTTTATTATGTTGTACCAAAACCCTCAGACGACTACTTCCTTTTGTAAGGCGCAAAGGAGAAGCCGCAAGTTATGATAGTTAGACACATTTGTACACAACTGCACTGCTTCAGGGATAAAAATGTTTAAAATACTCCTCCTCCTGGCGTCGTAAACCTCAATGCTGAGGGTCGTGACCTTTATGTAACACTTAGGACTATTTTTCGCCACTTGGTTCTGTCCTCTGCGGCGTGGATGGCGTCACTGATGCTGGAGTCGAGTGTTGAGCGAATTCGGTCGGTCCAACCCATGGAGCTCCGTCTTCTGGGCCTCTTTCCTTCCACTTTTCAATGTTGCCGCCACTCTTTCTCGCAACGTGCCCGAAGAACACCAAAATCCTGCGGAGACATATGGTGGAAAGTCTGGTCTTGATTTGGAGTTCCTTAATTATCGATGCATTGGTCCGATGTTCCGTCCAAGGAATGCTCAATATCATTCTCCAGCACCCCTTTTCTAACGCATCTATGCAGTTTAAAATACTAGTAATGTTTAATTAAAATAGACGTAATTGCAACATTGTAATGGTTGTTTGACCGACTTTTTTGAGTCTATTTTCTTGCGCAATATTTATGAACTGCCCTTTAACTTGTACTTTTGTTCGTTACAAAGATCTTAGAAACTTTGTGTAGAAAACTTATCGTATATGATGAAATCAGCAGTCTTTGTAGCGATCCTAATATCCAATTTATACCTGCATTTTATTTCCAGAAATTTTATCGTCAATTGTTTGGAGCAAGGAAATATTTTAAAGGAGGCAATCGCATTGATTTTAGAGGCTAGCAAGAATTAGACAAAAGGAATCTATAGTTTATCTTTAACAATTCTTATGCTTTTTATTCAAAATATTTCGAAAGGAACAATAGAAATAAAACTTATCAGTTTGTTCTTGTTTCAATATAATATGGCGTCACTTATTATCATCTACAACAGATAGATACCGGCTTAAATCGATTAGTTTTTTATACATAAGTCATATCCGAAAAGTATTCGTATTGTAAAATGAACGTAGACCTATCACGCATTCTTGAATACTGTGATGGAAATCGCGAAGAATACCTTTTTTAAGACCTCATAAAAACATTGGAACGTGATATATTATGATAGGAAAAGAATTTATAGCACTGGTTTTCTTTTTTTTTTTGTCAATTTTTATTTATTTTTATGAGAATTTATTAAAAAAATGAAATTACGTTAAGGCTCTAGTGTTAGCTCTTTTTGTTTCATGTAATGTTGTAATGCAGCTAGGTGTTGCTGTGTGTAAGATTAAGAAGATGTATCATAATAATGTCGAGTTGTATGCATTTAATAATAACATAAAGTTAAATAAAAAACTGTTTCTAATTATGGAGGTGTTTTCTTTTAAGAAAAATATGTTACGCTTGGCTCTTTAATGCAATTGGATGTAAGCAACATTTTCTCATATTACTGGAATTGTTGAGGGATGTGGAGTTTTTATTTGGTCATATTTTGTCCATGTTTCCCATCACCAAAAAGTTCATGATGAATTGCAAATTAAGTTAATTAGTTTATAAAATCTACCGGAGTAGTGAGATACCCCAAGGTAAGAATGGGTATAGTGAGTTATCTATGAAAGATAAATATGGTTGCAATAAATAATTGAGAAATCTGCGAAAATCAAATTGCATTACGCAAGTAAAAGCAGGACATTTCAATACTCAAGACAGAAAGCTCAGTCGTTTTGACAATCCCACTATATCGCAAGAGATGGCGACATTGTTGCGATGAATAATAACTTCGACAATTTAAATTATAACGTTTTTATTAAATATTTTCAGTGCGTAGTTAGTTATACATTATTTTAATACAAAAACATTGAACATTCATAACATAAAAATATAAACATAATTAACACTTTATTTAAATAATAACAACAATAATCATCAATGGCTTATTTCTCGAATACTAGTTTTATCCAAAACCTCTTCCGTCCATCATAGCTTGGGCACAATATCTCGGGAATTGAATGACTGTCAACAAAAAGTCCGTGAGCCCCTGGAACATATAGGCTTAAATTAGAAAAGCATTATTTTCGTATATATTTTTTACTAGGTAAAGGAAATTGTTCTTAGTCGTTATATATATTTTTAATCAATAAAATATTTATAGATACGATGAAGATAAATTTCGGAGCAGTGTTGGTATCGTTAAGTTTAAATAATAATTATTCTTAACTTTAGTTTCCGCGTCCCAGAAATATTGTATTGTTCCGTGCTGTGATAGCCCAGCGGTAACACCGTGAAACCTGCATATCGCTACAGAATTCTGGAGGTATGTGTTACCTACCATCCGCATAGCAGCGGTCTGGTCAGGTCTTAGCTCCAATCTTCTCCCCAAAAACGGAGAGAAAAGGCTTATTCCCAGCAGTGGGAGAGTAATAAGCCACTACTTTATTTTTATTGTTTCCGCATTGACGCAGACGGTGAGTCTAAGCTCCAATCCTTCCGTTCTAGGGAGAGCCTATGCGTAGAAGTGGGAAATTAATAGGCTGCTACCGACTTTACTTTTATTTAATATAAGTAATATCATAAACGAATTGATGTTTATTACAACTATATATGTAGCTAGATTAGGTAGCCTAACGGTGACACCGTGTGCCTCTCTCCTGTAGATCATGGGTTCATCAAGCCCTAGGCAGGTATCATTGTATTTATCGGTTAAAACTTATGTGTCTAATTGATATTTGCAATTTTATATGTCGCTTTTCTGTGAAGGAAAACATTGCGATGAAATGTGCATATCTCTGGAGGATTCTTGGAATGTATATAATCTACCGATCCAAATTAGAGCAGCTTGGTGAGTCCAAAGTCCAGCCCCTATATCTATAGCGTATGTAGCAGTGGAATAGTAATTTGATTTGATTTGAGTCATTTCAGTCAGGAAAACCTATTGTGGGTCGAGCTGCGGGTATGTTGGACTCCCAACTTCTAAAAACCTGACAGTACTCCATCACGCTGATGGTGTTGGGGACAGGGTACAGTTGTGCACATTGCCTCCTTCCCTGACAACAGCGGCTCTGTACCACAGAAGACGCCACTTCCGTGTCGGGGCCTCGCTAGTTAGTGGCCCCTCCCTCCGCTGATCTTGAGCAACAGATGCAACGACCGCTTCAGATACCTAATTTCGAGCGTCTGATAAACCCCGTTCGGATCATCCGAAGGTAAGAAAGATCTCTCACCTTACTGGTTCGTCTTATACGTGTTTTGAAGCTTCAATCTTCGTAAACGTGCAGTTAGGTATCTCCACTATACGAGCAGCCTTATCATGTTAACAATATTAACCTTGATGTTTATTTTTGGGTGTAATTTTATAATTCCGGTCGATATTGGTATCGCAAGTGCTATTATTAAATAAAAATATATTCACCGTTTTTTTTAATTATCAATATGCTGTTATCAATATGCTGTTGCTAATTTGGTCAAACAGATTATTAATAAGTATGTCTATTAATAATTATATAAGTAATTTTTAGAATCAGGCGTTACTTTGCGGAGGTCCATAATACAAAAGTAATGAAATTTTTTTATCGCGGATTATAGCAAAATAATATTCTCATTACTTTTGAAGTATATAAGGATGTAAATTAGACACACTGAGGTCCAATGAAAAAAACGATGTTGGAATGTAAATGTAGGTATTTAGTCTAAAGTCTCTTAAATCTCTTATCTAAAAATTATTGAAAAGTCATTTGATTAAGGGCTTAAGTGATATCAGATTGATATTAAATGAATAACTGTCATTAAATTTTAATTTTAAGTAGAGTATATTACTCAAATATTTGAGCTTGTTCAGATATTTAAAAAAAAATTGTTTCGTTTTCATTTCGTTACCTTCTACCGGGCAGGCACTAATGAGTATTTTTTTTTAAATTTATGTGTCTAATTGATAATTGCAATTTATCACACACTTTTAGGTAAATGAAAATATCGTGAAAAAAAATCTCCAGAGAATTCCGGGGATACGTGTAACCTACCAATCCGCATTAGAGTAGCATGCTGGGTCTAAGCTCCAACCCTTCACTTCAAAAACAGGGAGAAGTGATCTATGGCGTAGGTGAATAAGTGGCCATTACTTTACTGTGTTAATTATATATAATTAAGCCTAAACGAATACACTTACCGATAAAGCTTCTATGCAAACTGTAAATGGAAGAACTATGATGTATATTCCAGCACAAATTCCCGCAATCCAAAACGATATAAATATTAAGATGATCAGCCATAGTATTGAATAAATTACGTTCCCCATTATCTGGAATAATAAAAGTTTTATTTTAGCATTAATTAGTGTATAAACCTTTTATCTACTTGCGCACTATCAATTTAAGTTTTACTAAAATTTGAATGAGTATTTGAGAGTTGTAAAGTTTTACTAATCATTCTAAACTTATATAGCACAAACTAATCAGTAAACCCTAAATCTGGTGCGATATAAACTTGTCGTAATAGCTGTTCTTATTTGTGGATGATACTGTTCTTAACATGACATTAATTTGACATAAGTCAAGTGAATTTCTACGATAATGAATCAGCTTGTAGCCATTCACTATCTTTAAATGAAATTTTTACACAGGTCTAAGAATTGATTTTGAGTATAGATACTCGTATATATACAAAGATAGCGTTCAAATCTTTTCTATATCTACTAATAGTTGCCCGAATTTGTAATAATATGTGTGATCAAATTATTCTTTCGTAGTAATTAAAGCAAATTGAAGTCTCCAAATTGGTGCAATATAGGTACTTATGCATAGCCAAATATTTAATAGGAATCGATCAATTGAAGTAAAGCAAGGATTGCAATATAATTTTTACAAACAGCCTACCGCAACCTGAAACTATTGACATGAATACATAGAAGAAGAAAAAGTTATGATACTAATCGTGACTTCAGAATAACTTTAATTGCTTCTCTTTAACTCTCTGAATTTCAAATATTCACTCTATGATTTTGAACTTTCATCTAACTGGTAATTTCATACATTTTAAAAACTTAACAGAGTGAGTTCGAATTTCAAGTAGCTGCTATATATATTGTATTGGATTTAATTTTTTTGTCCTGTTTATTGCGTCGCAGTAAACTTAATTATTACAAACATGCTAAAGCTACCGTTTGATCAATTTATTTTAACTACTCTACGCTTTGGGACCTTTATAGTAGGACAAGGCTACAGTAATGCGTCAGATCCTATGGAATTGATTACATCATTGCTGATAACTATGTTAACAACATGTCCGTTATATCTTTGTACATGCTAAGAGTATATTGTATATTTACGCACTCATTAGAAAATCTATTCAATGTTAGTAATTTATTCTCTTTCTTTTCGTAAAAACGCAGTATGGATTACAACACTGATCCATTAATAATAGCTTTTAAATCTATTACGGATGGTTCTTTTTTCCAGAGAGTTAGGATATCCAGTACAAGCTTCTTACCATACATCTTAAACTGCCTATAATTGTTTCATAGAAAATAATACTTAGGTTGATTGACCTTTCTTGGCATCTCTTAATCCAGTCTTAACCTTCAGTGTAAAAAGGTCACCTAACGTATTTACAGGTGGTTTACCTTTCGAAATTTCTTATTACCTACGCTTATTTAGATCTACGATTAAAAAAAATCATGTGTTGCATGTTTCGTTTGGTTATGGTGTCAATCAACTTTCAATTTAATTAATTGTTTTAGAAACCCTTCAAAGCGATCATTATTGTGGACTTCAGAATTATTTCAGAATAAATATTATATTATGTTACACGCGTATGTTACACCTGCGTTTATCTATGCAACAATATTTCGCTGTTAAAAAAAAACTTTTATGAAGTTGGTATATGTAACTAGTATTCTTAACATGCCTGTTTATAAGCTTTTCAGCTGGCTAGCAATATGTCGTATTGCTATATAACGCTTTCAAATAATATAGTTTTTCCTTTCGTGAACGATGTTAATAGAAAATACATGCGCTATGAGTATTTGCTAATTATTTCATTATTGTCTGTTTTTTGGACAATTAATCCAACGGAGAGCTTTTTGAAAATGAAAACTAACTGCTTGTTTAAATTTAATCCAAAAATCTTTAAATGCATGCGTAAGATGTAGGTAACTAAAATGTCAACTAATGCGTGTCCGTTCTCTTTTATACAACACTCTTTTGCCAGCCTTCTTTCTTATAGATATATAATAAAGATAGATGTAGCATTAAGGTCCAGAGATAATGGTTGGAATCAGCTTAAACGTATAGTTTCCGCCGACAGTAATCACTGCATTATATGTACTTGGGTAGATGTGGATTTTAAAAAGTTACGAACACAGACAACAATAAAAATCGTATTCATGAAAAAAGTTTAGATCAATATCGAGATGTATTTACTCTACAAATAGTTACACTTTTATTTTTTAAATGTACCGATGTTACACTTTAACTATTGCGATTCTTGTCAAACCAGAATCATGATTAATCATGATAAAGAACGCGTTAGACAACTTTATATACTCATTAAATATTAAGTTATGAAACCGCAATCACCAACAATCCATTTCCCTATTCATATTATTAGCTTGTGAGTGGGTGTACTTGTGTTGTTTTAATTTCCCAATGGATTACCTACCATATTTATATAAAGTTTACGCACATATTTTTAAACTAAAATAACCTACTGTACTGATATATTTTTAATCTTAATAAAACTCAATAGACCCAGAGCAAACAAAAAAATTGTTCATATATTAGGTGACTATAGTTAAGCATTTTTCTTTCAACAAAATCTTTGCAATGCGAAATACACCTAGAATATACTACGAGTATATTGTTAGTCGTTATTTAAATCAGAGTCTATTTCAGTACAGAAATCTTCAATCTGTAGCTGTAACTTTATCCCCTTAAGTATCTTCCAAAGTAAATATCAGTAAAAAATTCTAAAAACAACTTATATAAGAAGTTTCTACCTTGTTCGAAGATACATATGACATAAATATAGGCATACATTTTCTATTTTCATTAATTATAATTGAAAAAGACATTGTATACCAAGGTCAGCGTATATTATACAAGTTTATATTCAAGGAATGTGTTGATGCTCCTCAATAAGGCGCCAACGCATTTCAAATTCAAACCGGTATCCGTAGCATCGTAACTATCGTAGGCTGTAACCTACTTGTGTAAAGTCGGCGTAAACGTTGTTTCTACTATCCGAATAGAAATGCATTATATAACTATGTATTAGAAACAGAAAATAGATAAGTTTTCTACTTTTCTTATTATATTTTTGTTTGTAGCCTTCTTACATGGCTTATTGACTGGCTCGTTGGCGCAGTGGGTAGTGATCCTGCCTTCAGCTCCGCGGGTCGCGGGTTCGATTCCTGCCGAGGGCCAACATTTTCTATAAATGAATTTGTACGCCTTTGAGCCTGGGTGTATATTTGTATTTAAGTATGTATTTAAAAAATATATAAGCAATATATTCACCAGTTGTCTGTCTACCATAACACAAGTATTAAATTATTTACTTTGGGGACGGACGCCGTGTGTAAGTGTCCCATATATGTATTTACAAAAAAAAAAAACTATTTCACAAGTAAAACCACACCCAAAACAAGTTATTGTTTTCGAACGAGTACAAAAATATTTTCGAGTTACTAAATATTTTCTTTGGTATGTTATTTCGGATATTATCATTATCATCAAATCAGACAGTCAAGTATTTGTGATAAAATAAATCTCTCATTTTAGATTACATTTGGGTTAATAGGTAGGTACTAAAGTATGCTGCAGGTAGTTAGTAGTAGTAGTCCTATTATGCAGTCGTCATTTTTAATCCCAAAAACAAAACCGAATTACACCAATGCTACCCATAGATATTTGATGATAGCAAGTATAAAGACTAAGCTAACGGTCTATGACAAAGTATTTAACGTAAACTATTGTTTATTACGGAAAAGTGAATTTTTAAACTTACATTAGTAATTTTAATTCTTTTAAAGTAAATAAGATGTTACTATGACGACAAATATTATAAAAAATCTATAAGGTCAGTAAATTGTAAAAAGCAAAATAATAGTTATATTGCCAGTAAAATATTCAACGAGAACATTCGCATTAATTTATCATAGCTATATCAAACTATAAAATTACTCACGACATAATCTCATTAAAATTGTTTCGACGACATCATATAGTAATGGTATTTGGGAAAATTCTATAACATTTATAGCAAATTTTGTAGATAATACTTCGTAGTAATCTTAATTATACGACTATGATGTCACGTGATAGATAGATATGAACATATTTAAAAATAGGCGCGTAAACAAGGTCTTACCGGATTCCGTAAACAAGTGTACTATTATAATTAATCACGACACTAGCACGTTCAGCTAACACGGTCATGAGACTACTCACTTCTGCGTGCACGAAGTAACTTACGTATTTTCACGTCGACAAACTACTTCACCTCAAATGACGTAGGGCTTGAGTCGCTGCTGATAAAGCGATTCGGAAATTTGTATACTTCAATGAAGTCTTATCTACAAGGAATTTTACTAATTCGTTTCTATGTCGAATTTGTTTGTTAATGGAATGCGATTCAATTTTATAACTGTTATTATTTCCAACAGTATTTAGTGATTTTAGAAGCAATTCTTGATTGGGTTCATGTTATGCACTAGGCAAAGAGAGTTAAAAAATAAAAGAAAACTTTATTCAATGTAACACTTCAAGGTCTATAGTACAAATAAGCCATCCTCATCATCCATCCATTCTGTTGTTCAGGTGCCGACAATATTTTACTAATCATTAAATTAAATTCTAGAAACATTTTTTATTATTGTTTAGTCCTATTTAGGTCATCATAAGTCACCAAAAAAGTTTATTCCCTCAGTATGTAGTCAGGCAGGATCATCGTAGACATCGGAGATATTAATTTCAGTGATACTTGTAAATTCGGAGTTGCCACGAAAAAAATGAATGACCAACGTTGCCAACTTAGTGGACTTGCCACTAAAACTGGTGATTTTTAACTTCCCATTTGTGTGGAATTCACATTATTTCTCTAAATCTGTGTTCAATAATATTAGTTTTTTAATTTTATCTTTTCAATGGCTATTGATACTTATTAAGTTATGTTTATAATGCATGTTTATAAATGTTCAAATAGAAACATCTGTTTCTATTAAAACTCTTATAAATTTGCATGTTAATTTTAAATTTATACAATCAAACAATATGGTTTATATAAATTAGTCTTAAGAAAATATCTTTAAACGTATTTAATAAATATATATTTCATTTACCGTGAACATTATTAAATTGAGGCAATATATATTTAATAATTTCTTATTTTTTCAATTTCTTAGCTCCAACCCTTCTCTCCAAAAACGGAGAGAAGAGGCCTATTCTCAGCAGTAGGAGAGTAACAGGCCGCTACTTACTTACTATATATATATATATATTTATTTTTATGTAACAATAATCTATATATATATATATATATATATATTTATATAATTTATCAAATATAAATAGATCTTCTGTTTGTAGTGGTTTTCTGGTGGTTTTAAGTTAAATCTGGTGGGAAGCTAATTTAACTGTTGGCAACACTGATTATGACAAAATGACAAACATTATTTATCCACAAAAATCGTAGTTTTCTCTATAAATGATTCTTTTATTTATAAAATTAGAAGTAAACAAACAAAAAATAAGAATATTATAATAACATTATAATAACTTTTATATCATGGCCGATTATTTCCATGAAATGGGCTGGAGGGAATTGGATGACGGTGAACAACCAAATCATCTACTTCATATGGCAAGATTTTTAATAGACTTCGGTTTATATGAAGACAATTTCTCAGGAGAATGGCCAAGGTATTTACAGGTTCCATTTCATTAACCACCTAACATCAGAAGTATTACTTAATTCCGATACTAATATAAAATTTTTATGATGAAAAAATAAAATAATTACTTCAAGGAATGATGACCTTTTATGCAATTTCATTATTTCGTAATTCGTAATGTATGTATTTTGTGTACATAAATGTTAAATTTAAAGCACTGTACTTTTATATAGTTTATTAATATACATAATAAATACATAATAATACATATAAATGTCATATCTAAAACTAAAGATGTAACATCTTGATTATATCTATGTTATGGATTTACATAAAATGAATTCTAGATTACCACCAGCAGCATCAAAAGAAGCAGTCAAAAATCTACAGGAAATTGTAATTCAAACTGAAGACAAGAATTGTCCTATATGCTTAAAAAAATTTGGTATTAATGCAAAAGCGAAGAAAATGCCTTGTCATCATGTATTTCATGAAAAATGTATCTTAACATGGCTCAATCAGGTAAAGTATTTTTCTTATTTGTTATAATCCACCTCCCATCAAAGTTATTGTTAGATGGTATAATATAGTTACCTAAATTTTTTAAGTTAGAAACTTCTTATAATAAATTTAATAAAATCATTGCATTGTTATTTAAAATATTAGATTTAAATGTCTCTATAAGCTGATTTAATATACTCATTTATATATTTACTGCATTTTAACAAGTTTACATATTTTTTTCAGACTAATTCATGTCCTTTTTGCCGCTATGAATTGCCTACAGATGATGAAGGGTATGAGGCTTTTAAAAAGGAAAAATTAAGAGCAGAGCAAAGAAAAGAAGATATTGAAACTCTTCATAATTCTATGTTTAGTTGATTTTATATTCAAAATTAATAAATAAATTTTTATTTTTAGAAATAGTAAATTTTATATACATTAAAAAGAATTTTTATATTAATAACAACAAGCCAATATTTACACATCATAAATGTGTACTACATTCCAGGAAATTTTAGTATTCACATGTGTATAAATATAAGGTGAATATAGAACAATAAAAGGGTTGGATTGGTTTCGAAATGGTTGCCTTATTTAAGTGTGAAAAAATATTTTTCATACTAAATTTGCTACATTTTTGTTTAATAAATGATATTTTTATTATTTAGTGGTGGAATTTTGTACTCAATTTGTACATTGTTTTATTTAAAATAAAGTTAAATTTTTTAAATGTGAAAATTGATTTATTTTAAAATGATATTTTTAAATTATAAAATTACTTTTGTCTTTTATATACATGGGTTAATGTTACTGATCTTATTAAAATTTATTCTTCAGCCTATAGATATTATTGAGTTAATTAATAACTTAAAAACTTACTAAAATAAAAAATAAAAATTTCTAAACTTAATTAATTTTGATTTATTTCAAAAATAGCCAATGTTATAGCCACATACTATTTTTAATTTTCCACTTTTATATTAGATTATATGTTTCTACTTTTGGAATCATTAATTTGGTAACTACTAGCACTTTTTCTCAATTTGACTCATATGAAGCAGGCTTTCTGTTTTTACTATCTGATATTACCTTAGCAATAAGTAGTATGGAATACAACAACGTATACCTCAGGTTACAATCTACCAACATCTGAGACAAACTGTCTTAGATGTCTTTTAAGGTACTGAGTGGTACTTAATTAAAGATTAACTGTTTAAAAAATAATACAATGGAGACCTCCAAAAATAAGTCAAGCTTTCAGTTTCTACTGAAAGAACAAAACTAACAATTGCTTGCTGTCACAACTAGTATATGCAATCCTTTTAAATTCGTATTTCCTAATTATTTATTAATTAGAGTGTGAAGTAACTTATAAACTTTTCAGAAATATATATTAGAAAAAAAAAACAAACTATCATGACTTTTGCTAACAAAAATGTCACATTTAGAAATTAAAACATTGGTAAATTGCTAGTCATCAAAATTTATTTGTTATATTAATAAAAAGGTACAAAAAAAAATACGAAAAATGAGCAACAAAAAACGGTAAGTCATCTGAAAAATAAATGTTCTAATTTAAAAAAATGTAAATGCAAAATGCCCGTAATTCTTTTCAGAATTTGCAAATGCCCTCCAAAGTTACAAAAAGTGTGCAGACATGCGAAGATTACTGAATGCAAGGATGTTGCTGAAATTATTGAAGCTCTCACATACCAGGCCGAAAGTATGGTTTGACACATTATATAGTCTTTTTCAACATTAAATATTCAAATTCTGCTTTACATCAATAAATTCTAGATCGACTTTTTTATTGCTATATAAAATTCAGATAAATAAGCTAAGCTTTAGTTTTATTAATAGTTCGGAAGAGTTTTCTATATATATAGTTAATTAAAATTTGACAGCCAACTCGATGAAGACCATCGGTGGAATTTTTATTATTTCTATGTATTATTTTAACATTAGAGTATTGTATATAAATGTAAAGGTGTATGTTTCTTCGTAATTATTACACAAACCGACCAAGTACAGCAAAATATTGTTTTGTATTCTTAGAATGTCCACTAAAAAGTATTAAATATTTTGTGATTTTTTCACAGGGTCCAAAAAAGCATTTCAAGTAAAACCGCCGAATTTTAAAACCAAGCCATACAAGCCTCCTCATTATAAGGATACTTGTATTCCAATGGTTCCATCTATGCATACAAGGTAATATTTTAGTCTTCATCGCTTTTCTATACCTTTTTGATGTCTGCTATGTCGACGTAAATATGCCTTTACATTATGACTTTCCCGCGACATCGTTTGCGTCAAGTTAGCCTATTCTTTCTACTAATCCTACTAATATTATAAATGCGAAAGTTTCTGAGTATGGATGTATGTTTGTTACTCTTTCACGGCGAATCCGCCGAACCACTATCGGTGAAATTTGGCACAATTACTCCTTATACACCTAAATAACATATAGGCTATAGAAATCCTGTTAAATCTACAGGAATAGGATGTCACTAAAAAGTCCCATCTATTATCAACCTAGCACGCCACAACACTTCACGCGAACGAAGTCGCAGGTAAAAGCTAGATATATAAATACGAAAGTTTGTGATTATGGATGTATGTTTTTGTTGTCACTTTCACGGCAAATCCACTGAACCAGTATCGATGAAATGGCACAAGTATTCTTTAAATACACCGGGGGTAACATACAGGCTATAGAAATCCTGTTAATTCTACAGGAATATGATTATATTAAAAGTGCCATCTATTATCAACCTATCACGCGACAACAGTCCACGCAAACGAAGTTACGAGTAAAAGCTAGTAGTGAAATAAATATATAATATAGTAAAAATATATTATATAGTTAGTAATGCCAAGTGTTTCAGAATATTTGATAAGAGTTACATATATATTTAAAAAATATGTTATTTTAAGAAGTATTTCATAGTCTATTAACTTGTATTTAATTTTTTTTGGCACTTAATTGACATGATTACAAATATAAAATAAAAAGTGTCTCTATTTATTTAGATATTGAAATTACAACTTTTGTTTCAGGTTAAAATATATTGGTCACTGTTCGTTAGAACCACACAAAACTGATACTCATGAAAAGTAAGTAATAATTTATAGAATTAGGCTATTATTAGAATTACTTTGCGGAGGTCCATAATAAGATAAAATTTATCGCGGATTATATCAAAATAATATTCTCTTGTATAAGTATTTTGTATAAGTATGTAACATTTTTTCGGCGTCCCACTTAAGTTACGTGAAAGTGTCTAATTGATTTTTAATTTAATACTTTATTTTAGACAAGCATATTCAAGATTCGATTTTGAATCTACTTCTGAAGAAGACGCTGGCGGTATTCTAAAAAAAAAGAGAAAAAAGGATAAATATAAAAAGAAAGTTCGTTACTTCGATCTTTTGGCCGGCGATGTCGTTTTGCCTACTCCAGTTCCAATTATAAAACATTCCGCGTCCGACAAGTCTATCTTTAACGTGAGTAATCTAACAAAAATCGTTATGTTACATGTGATTCCATCAGTAAGAGCGGTAACAAAATCTATGGTGAACAATGTGTTCGTGAGATCAAGCTCCAAATATTTTTTAACCGTTTTTTTTTAAATTAATGACATATACTATGTATTCGCCGTGTGTTATCCGGCTGAATAGAATAGTACCACCCTCATTTCTTACCAAGGTGTCGTAAAAGGCAACCAAGGTAAGTCGACCCGCCGTGTGGTATCCGGCTGAGTAGAATAGACCAACCTCATTTCTTACCGAGGTGTCGTAAAAGGCGACTAAGGTAAGTTGACCCACCGTGTGGTATCCGGTTGAGTAAAATAGACCACCCTCTTCCTTACCGAGGAGTCGTAAAATACGACTAAGGTAAGTTGACGTCAGGCAGGCGGCCGGTCGTAAAATACGTAGCTAAATATACGTATGTAAATCATAGGACAACATGTTTGTAACATGTTGTGCCGACCCCACTTAGAGTGGGATAAGGGTAGGAGGATGATGACATATACTATGTACATCTTAGATGACATAGTAAAATATGCTGGAAGTAAGTGGATGTATGTTGCAGATGTAAGAGAGGTTTGGAAAAAATGGAGAAGGCCTATACTCAATAGAGGTCCTTAAAAATAATAGAAAGATAAAAAAAATTGACATTTAAATTTTTTAAGAGTAGACATTATTTTGACATACGTTTTGACAAAAACTTACATAAAATTATAACTATTAATAAAATTAAAAATAAGTATTAAAAAAAGAAGCTATACCACGATAAATAAAGGTTTAAAAAAAATATATCTCTAGAAAATTCTGGGTATATGTTTGGGTTTATGTGATCCAATTGAAGCGTCGTGATAGACCTCCAATTGCGGCCCTTGCCCAGCTGTGGAATAGTTGGGAGGCGTTTACTTTATTTTTTTTACGCAAAACCTAATCAAATTTAACTGCAATAAATTTCTTCAGTAGTCTTTGTTTTTATGGTGAACGTGACAGACAGACGCGGCAGAAAACTTTGTTTTACAATATTTAGGTGTAGGTATACTCATATTCGGTATATCGTAAGTTTGATTTTTATTATATGTATATAATTAAGATTACATTATTTTATTTTGACTGGCGTTGACGCAGTGGGTAGTGACCCTGCCTTCGGCTCCGCGGGTCGCGGGTTCAATTCCCGCCGAGGGCCAACATTTTCTATATTTGAATTTTTTGGTCTTTGAGCCTGGATGTATAGTTGTATTTAGGTATGTATTTAAAAAATATATAAGTATATATTCATCAGTTGTCTGTCTACCATAACACAAGTATTAAGTTACTTTGGAGACGGATGACCGTATGTGTAAGTATATATTATATTTATATTATTTTATATATTTATATTATTTTAATTATAGCATATATTTTAGTGCTACAATAACCTTATTTCCATTAAATTTGATCATGCCCTATAAGGTGCCGAGCCCGAAGACTAGTGGAGAAGTTATTGCAGCACAAAAAGCTGCCGCAAAGCCTGGGGATTACAAGCCGCCTTTACCACCCAAGTCAGGATATGAGTAAGAAAAGTTTTGGCTTGCGTTAAAGGGTCATTAGTATTTAGTTTCAAGGTAGATCAACATAGCATTTTACAACATATAAATTGTTTAGTTAAAAAAATATTTCCTGCTTTATTGATAAAAGATTTATAGGTAAAAATCTTTTAATTTTCAGTTTATACAAAGCGCATAGCGGGATAATAGTGAATAAGGAGAAAAGTTATGCACCTGAGGTCGTCCATATGCCTGGTCCAAGGAAAATTTTGGGGTAGGTACCTGGTTACAAATATATAATTGGACCAATTTTTTTGCGCCTCTGGTCATCATAAAATGAATCGAAAATATGATTTGTTGATGAAAAAAAAATATCAAGATGCTCAGTTCAGATTTGTTACCTGTACCACATTTATAATAATTTTCATAAAGAGATTGACGATAATCCAGATCTTTCTAAAACCCTAACTGTAATATTTTGTTTTGTTATACGCCCTTACTTGAGTGTCCTCGGATCTCGATTGATGTCCCATTGTATTTCGTCAATAAAGTTTAAAATGTAGATCTGTTTAGTGTAGTATTATATAAAACAAAATGTACAAAAAATATATTAGAATTAATAGTCTTTTAGTTTTCCTAACTGTATATATTTTTATGTTTTAGCGATAAAAAGACAAAGAAAAAGCCTTGCTATAAACACGGGTGAGTTTCTAATTTATAAGTATTATATTTTACAAATATAAAATACATATATAAAAATTAATTTGGTTATATATATTTATTTATG
Source organism: Morpho helenor (assembly GCA_029227775.1). Classification (NCBI taxonomy): domain Eukaryota; kingdom Metazoa; phylum Arthropoda; class Insecta; order Lepidoptera; family Nymphalidae; genus Morpho; species Morpho helenor. The sequence goes on from JARGCU010000020.1 coordinate 7,566,603, forward strand.
TACCTACTAGTTTTTCTTGGATGCAGAGAATATTAAATTATGGTTTAAGGTGCTCAAAATAAAAAATCACAACGGTAAAAGAAATGAATACTCTATATTTTTAATTAATAATCGTATGTAAACAATATTTCTCAATATGCCATCAGCCTGTCATTTTAAAGTTTTGTACTACACTTAAAATATTCTTTATATATCAATCAATCTATTTTTAATGACCGTAAATTATTATTTTCAGAATTTGTCACAGGAAATCTTGTCATAAGAAGAAATCTTGGTAAGAATTCTATAAGAATTATAAAGTCTTTGCGTTACATTTTTAATTGTTACTAATTTAATTTTCTTTTTTCATTCATTTCATTTTTCTTTGTTCATTAAGTAAACACGCTGCTTTGAGAAAAACGCGAATGGAAACAAAAGCGAAAAGGTAAAAAAAAAGAAAATTTATGCACAAATAATTTTACATTATATCTTTTGCATTGTTGGAATGAATGTTCCGATCAAGTCTTATGTGAATGCTGTTAGTACGGGGGGTATATTTGCAAAATTTACTCATATCCATACTTCAACACTAATATTATAAATATCAAATGCTTATTTACATGCTTGTTCCTTTTTTGGTGTATAGACACATAATGGAGTGACAATTTATTACTTACAATTAATATTGAAAAGCTTACAATTCTTATTAAAGGGTTATACGAGCGAGCATAAGTGATATGAATTTAGAAATCGATGATATGGACATTTTAGAAATAGATACAATTTTCAGGTTTCATTCAGAAGTACCATATACCACACTGGGAGTGACAGACGGTAAGCCAAGAGCGCGTGGTACGCAGAAACATTTAAAGGATGACGACTCGGTCTGTGGTCTAGACGAAATTCCAAAACCAGAACATGTAAGTTTAGATTATATTATATTATATAGCAGATCTTATTGTACGGTTTCAGATTGTACTACACTGTTTTATATAATATTAGATAAGCTTTTGAATCTATATATCTTCGTTAATTTTGTTTTTGTTTTGGAATGAATATCATTTAATTAATGCTGCATACACTTTAAAAAAAAAAACTCTCTGTAAATAATTCTCACAAATACTAGTGAAAAATAAAAGAAGAAGATTATTTTGTGTTTTCCCTTTCACATGATCAAAATGAAAAATATTTCCAATATTTTAAAATTGATGAGATGAAATACTGTTTTAAACTTCTTCTTGTAATGCTATCTAATCTTGCATTCAAATAGCGTTATGATATGTATCCAATTGAACCTCTATAATATATTGATCAATAATATGTGGATATATATATAGGTGAGTATAAAATTTGCAATCGTATAATAGGGTTTTATGTTTATGTTATATTTATCAGGTGCAAATACCAGCAAATCTTAAACGTGGAACACTGCAGACTCATTCATTAACCGTAATACCTTGTACAAAGGAACGAAAACCAGAAATACATTATGGTATTCTTACTGGCTCATTTAACATGTACGACGGCAAATTCAGTAAGTAGCTGCAATATTTTTGTTTCTTTTTAACTAATTATAAAACCTTCAAAGTACTTAAATTTTTATTTTTTTTATTTATAACTAAGTAATCGTTGCTTTTATAGGCCCTAGGTCCAAAGGAAGACAGGCTCTTACAATGAGCGTTATGGCGTATTGTTTAGCATTTCATTACCATCCAAAACAATGGACAATGAAGCTAGTGGATAATTTAATAGACGCTGGTGATCAATGGTGAGACTTTTTATCTAGTTAAGAAAATTTATAACTTTTCACTAATTGATGTAAATTTACTCTCTTAATTAGGTATATTCAATGTTTAGAAAAAGTACACGATCATTCAGCAGTGCAAGGGATGTGCGAAGTTTTACCGTTTGGTAAAAAACAAACTTTAGTATTAAACGGAAAAAGAATGCAAGTATTGCTTGGAGAGCCAGATGTTGTTGGATATTCAATGTCTTTGGATCCCACGGTTTATAACCTGTGCAGAGGTCTCAAAGCCTTTTTTAAGAATAATCGTGCTGGTATTTTATTGACAAGGTATTTTTGCAAGTTTTTCTTTATGTTTTCTGCCTACATTGCTTTTTATCGTAATCTTTAAAAAATGTTAAACTTTCAGAGTTTTGAAAGTTGTGATATGGAAGGACAGAATATGTTATTATATTTTCGACCCCGCTGGTAGAGATTCTAGAGCTTATTCTAATTTTTCAAATGGATGTGCGGCTCTCGTTAATGTGAAGGACTTAGAATCAGTAGCTGAAGTTTTATTAGCTCGGAGTGTTTTAGAGGATCAAAAATTTGTTTTGGCGCCTGTGAAAGTGCTCAAAATGGTAGATGAAAAATGTGATGAAGACTTCGACTCAGACAAAGAACTGACACAAGCAGAAAAAGCTATGATGGGTTATAGAATTCTTACAGAAAATTGTGCTATCGTTAATGCCAACATGCATTTGGGCGATAGATGTTTCGAAGATGCAAAGTATCGTCAAGCCTTGCCTATTGCTATAGTTGCAATGGCATATGCTAAAATATCGCCACCTAATACTTGGTTTTCAAAGACATTAGATAAAGTCCTACGTTTAGGGAATAAACTGTATATGGATTGTTTGCATCCGAAAGTAATGATAGATATGACGATTGACAATATACCTAACGAAATTATAGTAGGCCCATATGCTTGTGAAATTATTATTTATAGAGAAAGAGTTAAAGGACAGTTGTTTACTACGAAGGAGTGTTTACTGAATATTCGTACTGGTCTCGAAGAATTCTTTAGTCATGAATACAATAGTGGTATTTTAGAATTTAATAATTACGTACTAGCAGTTTGGAGGCAGAAAGATATGTTTTATCTTTTTGATCCCTACCCTCGAACTAATGATGGTTTAAGATCACTTAAAGTGGGTAAAGCTTGTTGCTTGATGCTTCTTAATCCGAATACAATGGCGGCTGTATTTACAAAGAATTGGGAATATTTACCAGCAACTACACAATTTTATATTCATGCTTTCAAAGTGCTAAAGCTAAAGCGGCGGGAACCAAAGGTAACTGTTCATTTATTTACATAATGGTGAAAAAGTATGTTTAAATACAATGGACTGATGAAATTTATGGGTAGGCATGCAAATAAGAGTAGGAAGGTAGGTATTATAAATATGAAGATTAAAAGATACTGTCGACGAATACTTTCGCTGCCACACATTTTGGATATCCTTCGTTTACAAATAATTAAGAAATGTAAATATCTACAAACTTTTGTATTTTATATTCATTCGTACTTTTAGGCTCAAATAGTATGTACCCTTAGCGACGAGCAATTGCCAGGCATAAAAAAACTTAAGCGAAAAATTCTTCCAATGTCAAAAGCCCAAGGTGATGGTAAAGAATTATTTCACGACGTGTTTCCCTTGGAAGACATTGAGGCGACGCCTATTGGGGTAAGAATAAATATAAGTAAATTTTATTTTAATATATTGGATGTCTCGTTTCTAAACTGTTTTTTGTATTTAATAATTAAAATCTTATAATTTATTTTAGCCACAAGTGGATGAAGAGCTTATGGGAGATATCATTTCGTTGGTAGATAGTATACAAGAAGATTACTTGCCTCCTATTCCTTTGAGATATAAGAACGTGCCTCCCGAGCCACTAGAAGCAAAAGTCGGTTGGTTGACATGATCATAATAATAGTTTCTGTCATTTATAAAACAAAAAAAATATGATGACTTTATTTAAATTACAGTTTACTTTTTTCGAACACAGAGAATACAGTTTATGTTTTCTTTCATTTAAGTGGTATACTTATGTTTATTAAAATAAAGAAGGAGCTATTAATTGTTTCTTTGCATTCTAAATCGATTGCGATATGCTTAACATTATATTATTCTTCTTTCTTTCATAGCAAATTACAGTAACTTCCAATACGGAGGAATACTCATATTTTGCTTGTCCATATTCAAACATATACTCCGTTATATCTGAATCAAGATAAGAATTTGAAAGGCCATCGCACACAGGAACACTTGAAGTAAATAAGGCACTAAGTACCTAAAAATTAAAATTCGAACTAATTATGCAATTTGGTTCTAAAATTGGTTTTAGAACCAAATTGCATACTTAGTTCTAAAAATGGTTTTAAAACCAAATTGCATACTTAGTTCGAATTTTAATTTTTAGGTACTTAGTGCCTTATTTACTTCAAGTGTTCACATCATAATTTCATAAAAGCAGTATATGCAAAGTTATCACTAAATTTTTCTCCTACACTCCGCTAATGATAAATCACTTAAAATTCTTTTCCTCTCTATTTATAGTGTTTTATTTTCAGTTTATCACTGAATGAAATTTTTTTATCACATTGTTTATTTTTAAACATTGTTTATCCTTATTCAGTTAACTTGGACTCTCCTACGGTTTCTGTAACACAAGTGGTTCCACCTTGGCCGAAACCACGCGACAAGACCAACGAACTTCCTGAGCCTGATCCCGATCCCGAGCCCACTCCTCCTCCGACACCACCGCCAATGCTCGTATGCCATCCATACTATTATAAATGCAAAAGTCCGTCTGTCTGTTACAAATCCACTGAACCAATTGATGAACGAATTGATTGATGAAGTTTGGCACAACTAAATCTTATACACTGGGCTAACATATAGACATATAGGATAAAAATATTCGACAAAAGTAATAATAAAATTATTATGCTATAAAAATACGCTATCAAAAATATTTCAGATTAAATATTACATTAAATTAAATTTTAAATTAAATAATAAGATTAAATATTAAATATTATATTTTGTTATGCAATTTATACAGCTACTGTATGCACATGTTCATATAGTTGTATGAAAATAACTAATATATATAAGTACTTATAGAAAAAAATTTAAAATTATATTTTACCAAAAAATCGGGCAAAGTTGTAGTGTTTTACGGTGTATATATATATTGCTAAATGTAGAATGGAAAATCCGTTTTCATACCTGAATTTCATACCACTTTTGTATTATGGACCTCCGCAAAGTAACGCCTAATTCTATAAATTATTAAAAAAAATCGAGTTTTTCCATTATCGAGAGAGTGCACACTTATGTTGGTAACGTAAACAGTGGCTTTATTTATTTACTAGCGGCCTGCCCTTGCTTCGCACGGGTATAAAATATATATCCCATGTCAGTCAGTGTAAAAAAAATGATTAAAATCGATCCAGTAGTTTTGATTTATTCATTACTGCCCGTGGCCCGCAAGCGTTAAATTTGGAGAAAAACAATTTCCTCTCCCTATACCAAGACGATTTCCTGCTATCTTTGGAATATCTAAACTCATATAGTACATTTTTACTTATTTACTTTTACATTTTACCCATGTATTTTATTTTTACAATAAATTACAGAATGTCTTTAAACAAACTCTAAAAGATTCGAAGTGCTATAGGGTGAAGCGCGGCCTCCTCGCGGGATTTTAAATCTGTAATATAAATGTTCACTTAAATTACATGCTGTAAACGGCAATATTGATCTATATTAAATCAACAATTTATTTAAGGTACTCAATTGGATAAGGATTAATGCTGTATTGTATAAAAATTGCTTTGAACATAAGGCATCATTTTTCGTAAAAAGTAAATGAAAAAAACTGCTATTGTGGGTTATCCATAAGAGATAGATATATACCATCGCGGACTTTTCTGTAGACCTTTTTAAGGTGTACAAATACTTAGTACATCATTTTGATAAATCTCGTAGGGTTTCGCCTGCGTTTGCAATGTAAGCGGAAAAAAATGTAATTATTTACAGAAACCTCAAAAATTACAGTATTTCGCTACTTCGTATTGAATGTTATTATACGTACAAACCTTCCTTTTGAATCACTCTATCTATTAAAAAAAACCGCATCAAAATCGGTTGCGTAGTTTTAAAGTTTTATGCGTACATACGGAAATATGGACTTTGTTTTATAATATGTAGTGATGGTACAGACGGTATAGTAGGGAGTTTAACTTACAAAGCTGGCCTTAGGCAAGGTCGTATTCTTAACATGTGTTCAAACCAGCTTAATTTAGCCGTGTAAAAGTCTAGTGGTTTTTGAATTATTGCGACTTTAAGAAATTTTACTTAGGACTCTATGAATGACATAATGATATCTGAGGATATTTTCAAAAATCCTAAAGTCGATTTTACCGATGATAGATTTCAGTTAGATTCCGATTTCAGATCAAAGGTTTTGTAGTTTTTATTTTATCACTACATAGTATAAAACAAAGTCGCTTTCTGTGTCTGACCCTAAGTCCCTATATCCCTAAGTATGCTTAAATCTTTAAAACTACGCAACAGATTATGATGCGGTTTTTTAATAGATAGAGTGATTGAAGAGGAAGGTTTATATGTATTATAACTTTCAATATGGAGTAGAGAAATACTGTAATTTTTCAGGTTTCTAACGCGATGTCGTAAATAATTTCATTTTTTTTCCGCTTACATTGCAATCGCAGGCTGAAGATTTATCAAAATAATTTGTACACCTTGATATGTTCTACAGAAAACTCCACGATGGTATATGTTATGGATTTATCTTAAAATAACTGTTGCCATATAATAATACTTTATTTTTGTAATTGTAGTATGTCTAAATACACAACATTTTTGTTAATGGATATATATTTTTTAATTTCAGCCGCCCGAAGGTGGGGAAGAGGAGGTAATTATAAAATAAATAAAATTTTGATATGTGCAACAATCACTTTTCTACATTGTAAATCTTACTTTGCAAAGGTGGAAGAAGAAGAAGACGAGGAATCAGCGAAGAGGAAAAAGGAAGAAGAAGAAAGAAAAAAGGCGGAAGAAGAGGAAGCTCGTAGAAAAGCTGAAGAGCTACCGCCGCCATTACCTCCACCACCACCATCACCTCAGCCGGAACCTGAAGTCCCGGTAAAATCTCAATTAGTTACATTTATCGTTTAATATTACCTACTCACTTAAAAATCTATGTATAAGTGGCACAATACTGTATAATACAGTTTTTTTGAACACAAATCTTCTGCTTGGATTTGTAAAGGTATAGGTAAAATTTGCAACTTTAACTGAATATACTAATGTATATTTAAGCATAATTGGCGTAAACCTATGAGATGAACCAAAATAATTTATTTACTAACACATATCGCGGGTTCGATTCCCGCCAAGGGCCTACATTTCTATAAATGAATTTGTTAGTCTTTGAGCCTGGGTGTATATTTGTATTTAAGTATATATTAAAAAAATATATAAGTACTATATATTCACCAGTTGTCTGTCTACCATAACATAAGTATTAATTTACTTACTTTGGGGACGGACGACCGTGTGTGCAAGTGTCCCTAATAATAAAAAAAAACATATATTACAAGATTAAATATTAATCATTTTCTTACCAGTTGGCACAGCCTATACAAATAGTTGAGGATGAAGTACAAACTATGCAGCCGGTCAACGTGGACCGTCGGATTCTCCTAACAGAAGATGCACGATATCGTTTTAAATTACGGCAGCTCCGTAAGAAAATGACACCCCCATTAATAGAAGCCGGGGCGGAATTAACAGCAGAAGAGGAATTAGCAAAGCCCAACAATTTCAAGAATTTGCCTGACAACAGCCAAATCATAAGAGGAACAGCTGCTATCGCTGAAGGAGATGCTATTGATGTATTGCCTTTTGCAGCTATCATGGCGATAGTTACGTCTTATAAATACACTGTAAATACATGGACGGTTGGATTAGTTAATTTCGTCGTGGACACCGCTAAAAAATTGTATCAGAATAAGAAAGAAAAGTTTCAGCTCGCCCCCGTTCATATCATACCAAAAATTGCTATTGGACATCAGGTGAATTAGCCGTTAATTTGTTAAAACATAGATATGTTAGTAAATTATTTTATTTAAAAAATAATACTTAATTTAAAGTATCTTCAATTAAAGTGATTAATGAACACGATTATTTTGTCCTTCAACAATTTTCTATTACTTACCTAGATTAGATTAGAGAATTGTAATTTTCTTGACCAAACTATTATATTTCCAGGCATATAACGCTAATATAGACGTAGTAGGAGAAGGTGCAACTTGGCAACTCGAAGATGTTTTGACACGAAAATTTTTAACCAAATATGACAGGGGAATGATCACAACGACTACGTACAGCTGTGCGTTTTTCAAAAGAAACAACCTGTTTTACTTATACGATGCAAGTTCTTGTAATGCTATGGGCTTGAGAGAAATGGACAAAACCAAAGGAAAGGCGTGTTTGTTGCGATTTACCTCATTACATGACCTAGTAGCAAGGTAATTCAAATAATTTTTATAATTGTTGAAATATTATTATTCTCTATAGATAGGTTCTACAAGATGCCAATTAATATTATGTTGTATGGAATCTTTTATTGTATTAAACAGAAACACTACAACATATTTCCAGATTTATTTTATGAAACGATGATTGAAAAATGTTTGGAAAATGATTGAAACGTACGCCACACTCTCTGCATTCTCATTGTAGTATATTTATGTTAAATTGAATTACTATAAAGATATCGAAAATTGCCTAAGTAGGACCAATTTAGCTGTACAAAATGTACTTTATCGAAAACATTCAAGTTTCCTACATTTATTTTTATATATACATGTACTTGAACAGAAAACTGTTCAATTTATAAGAGTGCTTTTAAAAAAAATGTTCTATATTCTGTTTAAAATTATTAAATTTACGTTTCAATGTCATATTTATTTATTTCCAGAGTTTTGTATAATAAAGACGGAAAAACAGAAGACCAACAATTTATACTAAGCAGAATAATAGTCAGAAGACTTTTGACGGAACCTAGATTAAAATTGCCAGAGGATTACGATTATACCACTGGAGAACCAAAATCAAAAAAATCTAAATTTTCATTCGCTGAATCTTCTAAAGGATCCTCTGATAAGAAGAAAACTCCAAGTGAAAGCACAGAACCTAAAAGTGAATTAGTGGTTGGATACCAACAAATCGGTGGGATTTACAGAATAGAGGGAACGACCGCACTTAAAGATAGAAAAACATCCTCTGATGTGAAATCCTGCCATTTTGTCAGTTTGATTGCTATGCTGATGGCAACTATGCACCCTATAAGGACATGGGATCACGTCATGGTGGATACCTGTATAGAAAAAGGATTAGAAATACATGAAAAAGCGACAAACTTAAGCGTTTGTGAAAAAAGGGTTATAAAAAATGTGATATTGGATGGAAAATTTGTAAACGTTAATATTAAAAAAATTATAGTGGTGAACGAAAATCCGGAGAAAACATTAGAACAGTACATGAGAGCGGTGTTACAGAGACTTAGATATGTGATCATTAGATTCCCCTCGTGCAGCATGGTTATTTGCCAGGCAGACGGGTACTTCCATCTTTTCGATCCCTACCCACCACCTTCGGAGAATCCAGATCCAGAACTAGCGCAAGCTCAAGAGAAAAAGAAACCTAAAGACTCTGCAACTACGGTACCAGCTATCGAAAAGAAGTTTGGCCCTCTAGCTGGATGGACTCTGTATCGTTCGATAGATGCTTTAATACATAGAATAAAAAAAGTCGTATCGTCACCGAATTCTCCAGAGTTTTATACTTTTGAATTGACCTCCATTAAGGCGGCACCGCGTCATTCAGCGTTGAATTACAGACTTAGTCCACTCTTCAAACCGGACGAAAATCCTAATATGCCATATCTAAGAAGAAGAAGAATTCGGCCCGTTGTGGACGAGAAAATGTATTGGTTAAATATCGAAACCATACCATGGTCACGAATGAATTGCGTTAATGATTTGGGACTAGATCGAAATATTCCCAAGACGATGTGGAAAGATTGGGATATTGAATTTCCCGGAGATCTTTACTCATTATGGGGATCGATACATCCCCTGGACCATAAATTCGAGGAAGCTCATCGCGGCAAACAGTACTTAGCTACAAACGTTGTGGCTCTAGTTATGATCAAAGCTTGTAATTTAAGCGCCTGGACGGGCAGCCTCGTGGATGGAATCGTCGAAGTAGGTGATAAATATCATCAGAAATGTCATGCAAAATTTGGAAAAAATCACGAAATCGCTCTCGAAGATTTGGAAACAAAGTTTGATGAAATGTATCCTTATTCATTTTCGGTGAAATTTGATAAAGTTATTTTTGGTTTTGTGTATAACATATATCCTGATAGATTTAACTTGAGCAAGGCGTTAGTTTATTTTTTTGAAAAGAACAACCTGGGTTTATTAATAAGCCCGGCAAAAAATTTGGCATTCGGTAAAGTAGGAACTTCGTATTTCATGTTCGACTGCCAAAGTTATGGGTCGCCGGTGTTTAGCCCTAGTCAAGGAGCTGCATATATCTTGAAATGTGAAAGCTTAAACAGATTAATTTATTGTATGGCGGTAACGTTAAATATAAGAAGACACGGACAGCAGTTCCACCTATTTAGTGTGACTTTGACACTTAATGAAAAGACGAAATAGTCTTCTATTGTAGAAGGTATTGGATTACCTTAAATTTATTTGTCAATGATAATTTATGTTTGTAATAATTATCATAATGTTAAAATATTTTGACACAATAAATAATTTTGAACATTTTTATATTATTTTTTACTAATTTTCATTGTGATTGGCTAGGTATTGAGTAGCATTTCAATACAGTATTAAATTCATATCGATACTTAAAATATATAAGCAATTTATTATGTCAACAAGATCATCATCCTCCTGCCCTTATCCCACTCTAAGTGGGGTAGGCACAACATGTTATAAACATGCTGTCACATGATTTGACTGCGTTTTTACGACCGGCCGCCTGCCTGACGGCAACTTACCTTGGTAGTATTTTACGACACCTCGGTAAGACATAGGGTTGTCTATTCTACTAAACCAGATACTACACGGTGGGTCAACTTACCTTAGTAGCCTTTTACAACACCTCGGTAAGAAATGAGGTTGGTCAATTTTACTCAGCCGGATACTATATGACGGGTTGACTTACTTTAGTCGCCTTTTACGACACCTCGGTAAGAAATGAAGGTGGTCTATTCTACTCAGCTGGATATACTACACGGCTATATATGCCAACAAGATATCAACTTTAAAAAAATTGCACATGTATTCCTTCCTTATGTATGTATTAATTCCTTTTTTAAATATGATATATGTATATTTAAAAATAGAATAAAAGTATTTCCCGATGATTTTTTAATAAGATTACATTGAGGTAAGCCCACAAATACTTTTCCATCTCATAGTACGTAATGATGTAGCTTACAACTCAAAAACAATGCACGGGAATTGAAATATTAACTACACATTTAAATTTTAGATAAGTAATAATTTAAATACATTTATTGTCATTACCTATAAACATTTTTAACAAATGAAAAATTATTTATATTTAGTCTTGTAATTATTCCTTATTAATATGCAATGACTACAGTGTATGTTTAGAAAATATGTTTTCTGCTTTATTTTACTTACATGCTAATTTACAAAAAAAATAAATTTATTTTTGCATTAAATTTTTGAAGATCATTATCAAACCTGTATTGAAAATTTAAACACATTCTACTTTATGATTAATGACCATCACTTTTGATAAATTAAAATTAATTTAAAAAAATTAACCTGAAATTAAATAAAACCACTTTGTAACCTATAATTCTTAAGCTGATATGATCTAATGTACTGCCCAAGGTTAGACAGCCAATTTAAATGAATGTAATATATAATTTATCAGATAAATAAGAAGCACATGTTTTTGCAATGATTTTATTATAACTGTAAAAACCTTAATATACATAATGTACTGAATTTATTATAAGCATTATTACTACAGGGAATATCATTCCAGATCAGGTATGTTTTCATCATCCGAATCACTCTCCAGATCGTCGAACGATGGTTTTTCGCCTCTGTCGCCGGCGCCACCTCCCATCGACCGGAGCATTTCCTCAATATCATAAGCGTTGCCACCACCGTCTTCATCTTCGTCGTCTTCATCTTTCCATTTGTTAAAATCTATTTTAAGATAATGAGGTTTCTTTTTATCACTAGTTAGAGACGGCCAGTACGGTGCGTCTTTCTTTTCTTTAGCGAGAACCATTTCTATACAACGACCCTTATTTACGAAGGCACTTTTTTTAGGAACGACGGCATCGTATAACTGTATTGTCACTTCATGAAGTTTTTTGTCTTGCGCGTTTATTCCTTTGAAATAGACGGAGTCTTTTTCTATTTTAATTGTCGGGTCTTTAGATTCAATGCTAAATGTGAGTAATACTTCTTCTTTTCGTTGCGCCCATAATACGGCAGGTGGTACCGGAGTTTCGCCCGACATTTTTTTAACACGCTAATAGAACAACGAACGTTCACAACGTGAAAAAATTGATCAAACAAGAGGAATTAGGAATCACAGATCAATTAGCGGTGATTGAAATTCTATGCACCATTCGGTTAGCCGACTCGCCGATTAATTTCATTTATGGAAAACTATGTTACCATATTAAAAAAAATGTTTTCTACCATTACAATTATTATTTTGTCTGTAATTGCGTCATCTTAATTCACTTTTTTTTAATATTTTAACTTAGTTTCATATTTGTATCTATTCAAATACATCAAAATAACAAATTATATTTAAATTTAAAAACCTTTTGCTAGAACATTCCATTATTTTCTACTATACAGTAAACAGTACCTTTTAAACTGCTATACAGCAGCAACACAAACATATAACGACAGATAAATAAAAAGTTAAATTTGGAACAATGGGAAAAATTAACTATAGACTAGACTCTAGTCTAGACTAATTCTTTATCCCGTGTTTAAAGAATTTAAACTACAAATAAAGATATTATTTTAGTTAGTAATCGTCTATGATTCAAACTATATACCTATCTAAATAAATCGTTTGGAGCGGTCAGCGGACAATATAACATCGGTATTTTAAGCACGACGTTGATTATGGTCTAGTTGTGATAGCAAGATAGAATAGCAAAGATTTTTGTGTTGCAATAAATCAAAGCCAGAAACTGTACGGGAGACCAATATTTTGGAAATTCTAAAATATAATAAAGACTAACTCAATAGCGGTATCTGTTATTAATAATACCATTGGCTAGTGATCGTTAGTCTAAGAGTAAGAGTTATTTTATACCTGAGGCATTAGTTAACCCAAATAAAAGTAAAAAAAAATATATATCTTGTATCATAACTATATCACGTATCTATTATTATACCTATATAATTATTAATTTGGATTATTTTATGCTTAAAGCATACGATGGTAAGAGTGGCACAGTTTAATGCTTTTACAATGCCACCCGTCCTAATAGTTGTTCTTATTTTGTATAATCTTAGAATTAATTTAAACCTTTTACCGCATAGTGGCCTAATTTTCGTGAGAATTTGAATTGTATCTTTAGGTTCCAACTTCGTTGTTTATAATGTTCCACTTTCTGTTTATTTCATTTGCGAAAGTACTGTTGAAAAATTTCGTATATTTGTAAAATATTTTATTTCCAGATCTCTCTCAATTATGCAAAAGCGCCGAATAAATAAAATTAGTAATGTAGCTTTCGGAGGGCTCTGTGACTCCGAATTAAAAAACTATAATAAATACTTATAAAATATATTCCATATACGCGACTTTAATAATGGCAACTCATTCGAAAAAATACAGGGGAATTCCGAATAAGTCTGGAACAGATTTTTAATTTGTCTTGCCGCTTTGTAATTTATCTTTACTTTATTATTGCATAACATATTTTTTTAAGAGTTATTACTGTTTAAACGTAATTTTATATTTGAATTGGATTTAAATATAGCTAAAATTCGTTTCGAGCGTTCCAAAATAGGTCTGACTAGCTTTGCATTATCTTTGTATTGTGGCACCGCGTACAATTAATGTTATGCCAATTGCAACTTGTTTTTTTTACATATATTTTGTACTAATTGCTTATCATAGCAATTAAAAGACTTTAGATTAGTTCTAAGTAGGGATCTAGCCCTAGTTTTTTTTATACCAGAGCCTTTTTCCTAGCTACGCAACTGGTTAACATTGGTTGTAAGAAGCGAACGTTTCAACTATACTGATCTTAAAAACTTATTCACTTTTAGAATTAAACTACCTAAGTACTAACTAGATTTTTCTACTAAAATGCGTTATTAATAAAACTACAATTGTGTGCACTTAAAAGGTGATTTTATTGAAATGTCTAACAACTATGGACGAAACAAACTTTTAATAATTTAATTCAATGAATTAGAAAGTACAGTATACACGCTACGTTATATTATAATAGGAGGATAACAACTTTTCTGTCTATTTTTGAATTGTTTAGGAGCATTGTTTTCCATAATGGTAAATAGTAACATTACGTTTAGTGGAATATTGGAATGTGCAAGTTTTTCATATTGAAAGATTTTATTAGCAAAGAGAATTTAATGAGTATCAGCTTATAATTACCATTTAATTTCCTAAAATTAAATAAATGTGTACCTAGTATAATAATTATAAAATTATTTCTTTATTCATTATAATAAATATTCAAAGACACTAGAGAGTTTATTACAATTGTATCTTTTTATTACAGTTAACTATCATAAAAAGATACAATATTTTTTTATGATACTTATGTAATCAAAATAGGAAGTAAGTTGTTTCTTTAAAGTAAAAATTATTAATAACATAACAGTAATCATACACATTAACTATAATTATTTTGTATAACAAACTAATAACATCACAGTTGAAATTGGCATGTAAATAGTACATAAGTACAAAAAAATAATTAAGCAACACTAAAATGATAATTTGTCTTAACGTATTTAAAATAAATGATTAAAATAAATGTGAATATGTAATGTTATTCACAATAAATAATAAATCAATATATGTAATAATAAATTAACTTTTTTAAATTAATGATAAATCATATCACAAATATTATAAATGACTCCTGCACAATTTCATACTTACATAATTCGTAAAACTATTTTGAAGAAAATCGTTAGTGAAGAAATTGTAATCCTAAAATGGACAAACTATCCTATTCATTTATAAGTATTGCATTAAAATTGCTCGTAAATTCTTTATGTCCATCAAAATTCTCATAGAATTTATGTGAATTTTGAAGTTAATTTGACCATTAGATTGACCACTAGAGTTTTGCAGACATTAGGTCAATTTTACATCCTGGCTTCAATTATTATACGACACCAATATATAATTATATAATACCAACTAGCGATGCTACGTTTTAACGTGAATTAATTAAGAAACCATTTATTGATGCACTTACAAAAGTAATGAGAATATTATTTTCCATGACACGATCACGACACGACACGAGTTTACGATTTTGTCGTGGTGAATGTGTGCAGTGCTTGTGTATTGTTGTGTTATCGGTGTCGGGCAGTGCATGAGTTCTTACAAATTCTGCATGAATCAGGTATGAGAACGAATAGTACACTCTACATTTAGCATTACATATATTTTCTTTTATCGCGAATTATAGAAAAATAATATTCTCATTACTTTTGTATTATGGACCTCCACAAAGTAACGCCTAATTCTATAAATTAGATGCACTTACAACTTATATACTATTTGAAATACAAGATTTAAAACGGGAAGGACATTAAATATCACTACAAGTCTTAAAAATATGTAACATTAATAATAATAGATTCTAAAAACTATGAAACTATAATTAAACAGAAAAAGAAATAAATTTTCTGTTTCCGCAATGAATGCTATATAAACACAATAATCAAATAATTTTTATTTGAAAAGTGTAAATGTCAAATTGACACAAAAAGCTTTGTTACCCTTAATTCTGAGCTAAAACGAAAGATCAAGTATTAATTGTGAAAAAAACATTATGCACATTTAAAAAATCGTCATTAAATTAATTTTCTATTATACAAGCTGTCTAGAACTTGCAAGTCGGAAAGATGTAAGATTTTTCTTAAAAAGTGATGTACTTATTTCATTTTCTTAAAAAGTGATGTACTTACTTATTTCATATTATGTATTCATTAAGTGGTTTAACAATGAAAAAAAAATCGTTTCTAGGGAATTTCTGTGATATGTCTAACCTGAGGATTTTTAATTAGAAGTGAGGCAGCTTTCATTCTATAAAGATTTTAATAGATTATAATAAAAAATACAAAATTTGTTACTTGTCAAGCTTTAATTAGAGGCCAAGAAGTTTATTAGAGAAAATAATAGATTCTATAATATTCAAATTTGGCTTGGATTTGGATTTCAAAGAGAAACACGGACGGTAGATTTAAATTACTTCTGGTTGAAAAATAACAGTTTCCTCAACCAATTTATCGTTGGGTTGCCAGCAACTTTGAGAGCACGTGAATATTAGGACAGAGAGGAAATGGAGATGCGATAGCTCGATATTACCAGGATGTAAACGCAATGTCTCCGCAAAACCAGGCATCAATTGCAATTCACAGATAAGTCTTGCACCGCATCTCATGCAGGTAGTTGGCCTGTATGAAGAGTCCGTTGTATTTTCAGATGTTGGCAACGGTGCTCCTAAAAGTGGTGGCTCCTCCCTCGAGTATCTATTGGACAAATTTAATATAAATTAAACAAATATTAAATAACATAAGCAGAAACACTCTTTTCAGGACTTATTATTTCATAAAAAGCATTAAAATAACTTTATAATTTAATTCATCCTCCTGCCCTTATCCCACTCTAATTGGGGTCGTCACAACATGTTATAAACATGCTGTCACATGATTTGGCTGCATTTTTACGACCGGCCGCCTTCCTGACGTCAAATTACCTTAGTCGTATTTTACAACACCTCGATAAGAAAGAGGGTGGTCTATTTTACTCAACCGGATACCACACGGTGGGTCAACTTACCTTAGTCGCCTTTTACGACGCCTCGGTAAGAAATGAGGTTAGTCTATTCTACTCAGCCGGATACCACACGGCGGATCGACTTACCTTAGTCGCCTTTTACGACACCTCGGTAAGAAATGAGGGTGGTATTCTATTCAGCCGGATACCACACGGCGTAACTTTATAATTTAATTAATAAGTTGATTTTGGTTGTACATTTTTTTAATAAAATTTTGGTATATATGGAACTTTTTCGATATATTTAGTCATAATAATAATAGTCATTTATTTCCACTATGTATGTATACAAAGTATTATTTAAGTTATAAGTTATGTATATACTTGTTCGTTATGCGAGAAAACAATACAAAACGTAAAGTTGAACTATATCGCAAAGGATCTTCGCTTTGTTAAATGAAACTCGTCTCGGTTTGTGATGACTATTGTCTATGGTAGCAAACTCAAGAACATTAGTTTGGTGAAAAATTATCCTTAAATAACACCTCACTTAGAGTGACCTTTTTTGCTTTGGTTTGCCTTCTTATATTATACCCCTAATGGATAGCATTTACAAAATATTCATAGCAAAATTTAGAAATTCCAACAAATAAATTAAAATACATAAAAATTAGTGCTATTAAAGCTCAAACTTAGTTAAGTTCAATCTAACTAACTGAGACCTAAGACCTAAAGTATAAATAAAATAAATAAATATATGGGAGACTTACACACACGGTTGCTCGTCCCCAAAGTAACTTACTACTTGTGTTATGGTAGACAGATAACTGGTGAATATATACTTATATAATTTTTAAATACAAATATACACCCAAGCTCGAAGAGCCAACAAACTCTTGTATAAAAAATGTTGACCCTCGGCGGGAATCGAACCCGCGACCCGCGGCGCTGAACGCAGGATCATTACCCACTGCGCCAACGGGCCAGTCAAATAAAATGTAATCGTACCGTAGTATTTGTCCAGGGTTTTGGTGTAGGCGAGTGAGGAAGGCGTGAAAGAGTTTGTCCCCATGAAGAGGTGCAGCTTCTTCGTACGCCTCATCCTCGCATCCGGATCCGGCCGATGCTGTCACTCTATCCGCTACACTCCCTACTTCTATTTCTAAAACATTTCTTTTAAGTCAATACACGGGCTATCGAACAGGAACTGAGATATACATAAAATGTTTTTTTAGTAAGCACAAAGCACCAAATTTTTTCTACAAGAAAAATTATTTATTAAACAAAAATTATTATTTATTAAATTTAATACATATTTTAGATACATAGTGATTAATTTATTTTAACATTGATTATTTTTAAATATTAGTTTGTTTTTCATATGATTCTTAATATGAAACGAAAAGGCCCACTCACCCCAGAAATAACTAATTATCGCAAGACACACTTAAGGAGTAATATTTTTATTTTGTCTGTATTGAAACATAACCTATTTACCATCAATGAAATTGTTTTAATAAATAAACATAATGTATAAAATATCATTCTCATCCCCTGTCCTTATCCCACTCTAAGAGGGTCGGCACATGTTGTCACATGATTTGATATGATATTTTACGACCGGGCGCCTGCCTGACGTCAAGTTACCTTAGTCGTTTTACGACACCTCGTTAAGCGATAAGGGTGGTCTATTCTACTCAGCCTGATACATGCAGTAGAATGTATAAAATATAACATTAAATTAATTTATTAATTAATATTAATAGTATTAAGAATTATATTTTTAAAAGAGCAACCACCGGATGTCTTGCTGGCTCTTCTCGGTAGGAACAGTTTTCCGAACTAGCAGTAGAGTTGACGATTCAAAAGCACTTGTTTACAAGTTTATTTGAATAAAGAATATTTTGAATTTGAATTTGAACAAATTAAAGTAATAGAGAAAGATCTTACCATTATCCCTCTTATATTTATTGAGCAATTCATTCACTTTGTCATTGTCATTGAATGCTTTGTTCCATTCCTCCTCAACATAAATATATTTAGGAATTAATTGGACTGACCCAGACAGAAGCAAAGTCCGTATATCTTGAGGCAATTCTGTCATCTGTGATGAGTAAATGATTAATTTCTTAGTATTTGACAATATTGTATTGTATTTCAAGTATATTATTTACAATATTGTATTTCATATTATTATAATAATCCCTTATAAGTGGTGGTAATAGTATATATCTCGACCTTAGACGCATAAGGTCTGATGTGTGTTTTGATGACAAGAGAGCGAAAACAAAATTTGTAAACTAATTGGGATAGTATTATCGTTTTTTATGGACAATTGTAAATGAAATATTGCTAATATTTTAGTGAAAGCTTATATGTTTCGATTCCTAACACTATTAATCTAAAATTTACCTAATTAGATTAAAAAACTCATTTTTTTTAGAAACCGAAGACATTATTCTCCTTTGGTCTTATGTCGACATTCGACCTTATGCGTCTGATGTCGAGATATTAAGTCCTGATTTTAGGCCCACCTTTGATTAATTTTCGTGCACGATAATTTTAATTTTTAGATATTTCAGATTCAGATTAGTGTCAAGATATCTACGCCGTGTGAATGAAATAGTATCATCCTCATTTCTTACCGAGGTGTCGTATAAGGCGACTAAGGTAAGTTGACCCACCATGTGGTATCCGGTTAAGTAGAATAGACCTCCCTTTTTCTTACCGAAGTGTCGTAAAAGGCGACTAAGGTAAGTTGATGTCAGGCAGGCGGCCGGTCATAAAATACGTAGTCAAATCATGTGACAACATGTCTATAATATGTTGTGCCCCGACGCCACTTAGAGTGGGATAAGGGCAGGAGGATGATGATTAGTGTCAAGTAATCTTAAAGTATTAATATAAATTTAGAAATTTTAATATGAAATATTAATTTACTTCATTAAACAGCAACTTCATATTGTTCATAGGCGCAGTAGGTGTTTCTGCTATGACTAGATCAGACTCATCACTCCCCTCCAATTCAGCCACTGGTACAGGAGCTCCAATTGCCCCCACTGCCCCTGTGGTATGCCAATAGCTAAGTTAGTAATTAACAAACAAATATCCAAAATTGGAGAAAACTGTATAAACTTTAAGATTAAATTTTTTATTGTTTATTGATAATTATATTCATTCTTTAATCACGCCGTGTGGTATCCGACGAAATAGAATAGTACCACCCTCATTTGTTACGGGGGTGTCGTAAAAGACGACTAAGGTAAGTCGACCCGTGTATGGTATCCGGCTGAGTAGAATAGACCACCCTCATTTCTTACCGAGACGTCGTAAAAGGCGACTAAGATAAGTTGACCTCCCGTGTGGTATCCGGTTAAGTAGAATAAACCGCCCTCATTTCAAACCGAGGTGTCGTAAAAGGCGACTAAGGTAAGTTGACTCACCGTGTGGTATCCGGTTAAGACACCACCACCACCCTCTTTCTTACCAAAGTGTCGTAAAATACGACAGAGGTAAGTTGACGTCAGGCAAGCGGCCGGTCGTAAAAACGCAGCCAAATCATGTGACAAACTGTTTATGATATGTTGTGCCGACCCTACTTAGAGTGGGATAAGGGCAGGAAGATGATGATTCATTTTTTAATCCTATGCAAAGAATTTAAATGTGATAGCCCAGCTGTAGAACAGTGTAACTTTGACGAGCGGGTCACCAATGATTTTACTGTTAAAACATATGAGTAAATTAGCACACTTTTCAGTTAATGAAAAAATTGTGAGCAAAACTTGCATATCTCTAGGTTTTTTTTCCTATTTTCAGTGGGTCACTATGAATTTTTTTTTTACACACTGGTTAGAAACACCCCACTTGGCCAATCTCATCCAGGTCAAGGGTGGTGGTTTCAACGATTGGTTATATCTACCGCCACCCTCCCTCTTCAATGATAAAGGCAGTACACAGTTTGCATATCTCTAAATAATTATCTCTATGTATTAATAGATCTAAGCTCCAATCCTTCACTCTAAAAATGCATTACAGCTTTTTTGATAAAATGCTGTTACTTAAAAACAATTACAAACCTTGCACTGGTGATGTATTTGCATTATGTACATCCACTTGCATATTTCCTAATGCTTGCTCAACTGTTTCCAAGTCATATGAGTTGCTTTCATCTTCCTCATCTGAATTCCTAAAATTTACACCAGAATTTAGAATAAGTTTTTTGACTGGCCCGTTGGAGCAGTGGGTAGTGACCCTGCCTTCAGCTCCGCGGGTCGCTGGTTCGATTCCCGCCGAGGGCCAACATTTTCTATAAATGAATTTGTTGGTCTTCGAGCCTGGGTGTATATTTGTATTTAAGTATGTATTTAAAAAATATATATGTATATATTCACCAGTTGTCTGTCCATAACACAAGTATTAAGTTACTTACTTTGGGGACGGACGACCGTGTGTGTAAGTGTCCCATATATTTATTTATTTAGTTTACTACTAAACCGATTTAAGGTGAATAAATTTATTGAAGTCTCCCACAAAGACATATGTGACCTTATTTCATATTGAAATATCTTTAGGTTATAACTGAACCTTTGAAAAACATGTTATCTTAATGAAACTTTATCTATAACATTATAGGTATTCTTACATTTGCTTCACAGTATATTTTAAGTAATTTAATTTTTGTATATAAAAATAAATAAATAGGTGATGTATATAATAGACAAAGTAGGAACTGACATAAGCTTGCGGCCCCTGCTTTTCACCTTGAAAAAGTATGTAAGTCATTTATGGGTTTGGGTGTAAGATTCTATAATAAAATTCCGCAATCAATTTTAGCTTTGCCATTACAGCAGTTTAAAAACATTATTAAAGAGAGGCTGCTACAGAAAGCCTACTATACTGTTGAGGATTATTTAGACAATAAGAATGTGTGGATATGATATTGTTTTACCCTGTACAAGATATAAACGATTAAATGTAACTAGTATAAAGAATTGTATTTTTAAAAGAGAAACCGCTGAGTTTTTTGCTGGCTCTTCTCAGTAGGAACAGCTTTCCGAACTAGCAATAGAGTTGACGATTCACAAGCACTTGTTTACAAGTTTATTTGAATAAAGAATATTTTGAATTGAATTTGAATTAATTTAACCATAACTAATTCCACTAATTGTTCCTTGCAGCACTAAATATGCACAATAGAACATACTTTATATAGATCTTTCTTTATTTTATGCACTTATGCTTACCTCACACCATTAAAAGGGTTGTTATCAAGATTGATAACATTTCCATTAGTTGAATCACCATTGTCATTTTCATCCCAGTCATCAGAGCCAGTGCACCAGCTAAGATTGGTTTCCATTTTTGGCATAAGTACAACTGGATTTGTTTTATTGATATCATCTTGTATTTGACTTCTAAGACATATCCAACTAAATGAGAATGTTTAATATTATTTAAAGAATATGACATTTTCCTTACAAAAAAAGAGATACATACAAAAAGTAATATAAAAAAAATACTATTATTATAAAACACTATATATTTGTTTATAAATTTGTTTTTAATTTCTTTCCCTATATATCCTCCAAATCGTGGACTACTTTTGGCATATAATATTTATTTTAAAATTATATTCCACCATAAATCTACAAAGGTAATTTAATGTAGTCTTTGTTCTGAATTAACTCTTGCTGTATATCACTACATTCCCATCCAATAATAAATTTTACAAAAGTAAAATTAATAAGTATTAAATCTTTCTTTACCAGAAATAAAAAAAGCCATTTTTTTATTAATTTACAGTAAAGATCTCATTCATCATGTTCTTCTGGTGATATGTGTAAGCTACCAATCTGGATTGGAGTAGCGCGGTCTTAGCTCCAACTCTTCTCTCCAAATACAGGGAGTAGAGGCCTGTGCCCAGCAGTGGGATAGTAACAGGCCGTTACTTTACTACTTTTTTATACAGTAATTTTAAAAAATCTAGACAGTCATTTCAATATATTTTTTCTAACTATATAAAAAAAGTACCTTTCCGATTGAGTCCAACATTGTGGATTAATACAGGCAAAGATGTATAGAGTGCGATGGTACGAAGAACCTTCTAGAGGTGCATAACATTGTAGTACTAATAACCTGTGCAAATTGCACAAAGTGCATTTTGTTGAAAACTGTAGGTCTTTTAACGGGGGCCAGTTCTGGAAATAAAATAAATCTATTATTATCACTAAAATTAATCCAATATAACGCATACTATTTTAGAACTGTAATAACTATTAATAATGGAAATTTAATAACAAATATTGAAATGTAAATAAATCTTACAGGTAATCCGCCGATTTTATTGATCGTATAATTAAGTTGAATTTGATTCTGTTCAAGAATTATCTCGTCTTCGTATCCTAGATAAATTTTACCAAGACACTTTGCCATTTTTATAAATAAAAATTCATATTTTAGTTCAAAATTGAATGTTCAATATATCGACCACAGAGAAAAATAAGAATAAGATCGACTTCAAGAAGATCAAGGGATGTGAGAAAATAATCGATTTTTATATTAATCGTATATTTTGTGAAATAATCAATTTCTAATAATCGATTCTTTACATGAAAAACCGATTTTTAAAATATCGTTTATTTTAATTATCATCTATTAATTATTTTCTCTTTTTTAAGATAAGATATGCATTCTTGGTTAAAACCAATATAGCCAAACCATATATTTCGATCAAATTTTATAAAAAAAACCAGCGCATCTGTTATTATTTATTGGTGAAATTTGATTAAAAATGTGTAAATTTGGCTACATTGGTTTTATCAAACAATGCATATTTATTTTATTTATTTATTTATTTATTCTTTATTACACACAAAGAAGAATTACATTTACATAGCACATGAACACACAGTAGCGTGCAAAGGCGGTCTTATCGCTTGGAGCGATCTCTCCCAGACAACCTTTGATGTAAGGATCATGGTTAAATTACGGGTGCGCAACAGTTAATTACTACAAAGAACAACACTTCATAATAAATATAAATTTATCTTGACGTCTATATTTTAAATACTAAAATTAAATATATATTTAATATTTAATCTTAAAAAACAAGAAAAAGAAGATAATTGAAATAATCGATTTAAAAAAATAGATTTTCGTTAAAACAAATAATCTATAATTAAAATTCGATTATATTTTATCATTCCTGGTACTGATATCATAATTATTATACTGGTGTAGGAACACAGCCTAAAATGTGTCTATCGGAAAGAAAGAGAAAGCAAACAAGATTTTTATCCCTTTTTTAAATGCGAATTTTATATACAGAAAAGATAAGTATATGAGTTTCATTTTCCTTTCTTATAATTTAATGCGACACTCTCACTTACAGGCCTGTCTATGACTCCTCTGCTCTAGTATTATAACTTTATGGATCATCGAGAATTAAATGGCAGTATCCATCCCTATCATCATCCTCCTGCCCGGCACAACATGTTACAAACATGTTGTCACATGATTTGGCTATGTATTTTACGACCATCCGCCTGCCTGACGTCAACTTACCTTAGTCGTATTTTACGACTCCTCGGTAAGAAAGAGGGTGGTCTATTTTACTCAACCGGATACCACACGGTGGGTCAACTTACTTTAGTCGCCTATTACGACACCTCGGTAAGAAACGAGGTACTATTCTATTCAGCCGGATACCATACGGCATAGCAGTATCCATCCCTAATCGACTCATATTTCTCTAGTGTTCCAAGACCACCATAAAAATGATATTTAACTAGCTATCAGATTTTAAAAATACTGACTGTAATTAGAAATACTGCGATTATTAAAAACGAAATTTTTCTTCTATTCAAATTAAATTTACAACATAACTTTCTTAAAACTGACTTGTTATTTTTTTTGTCAACTGTACTGTTTGTTCGTAAATAGTTACTGCAAAGCGTTAGAGCCACCAAGAAAAAAATAAATTCATGCATTTTTAGTATTTGTATCGCCATAGACTCTCCCGCTATACTTAGAGCTCGTTTATGTTTAGTCTCAATTCATCGCAAGTAAAAAACTCAACCTTTTTTTTAAACTTTTAATATAAATGAAACTTCTAAACAAAGACTGCAGTGTATTGTCTATACATTACATAATAGGTGCAGCTTAAGAAGTTTCTATAAAATTCTTAAGCTGCACCTATTCGCGGAATACGCAAGCCTTTTCAAAAACGTGATCTTCTTTTTGGCAAAAATAATCCCTTATTACGCGAAGGGTACTTAATATTAGCTAACTAAGTTACGAAGGCTATTAATTAATAATGGATATCTGTGGATTTGAATCTTGGTTAACTATAAGGTTTATAAGAAAGCTTATAGTCACTATGTCAGTTAAGAGTTGGGACTCTACTCGACAGTGTTTCTATGTGATCAAATAAAAAAAAAACGAAATTCGTAGAAAAACCAAAGTTAGGTACCGACAGAGCTGAATGTATTGCAAATATGAAATGGGTATGGGCGTTAACGATTGGATGTTGGGTTCTTAATGACTAGCTCGTTGGCGCTGGTGGCCTTAACCTTGCCTTCAGACCTAAATTTTGTAAAAACATGTTGTTGGTACTTCGAGAGTTTGGGTGTATTTATGATTTAATTTAACATGTATATATTTAGCAGTTGTTACTCAACAATTAAGTTACTACGGGAATACACCGTATGAGTAATTGTCTCATATATATTTTTATAAATATTATTAATGTATTGGAGTGGTGAAAACATCGTGGTATATCATCCACTCGCTGGACATTGGACATACAAACTTACTAAAACAAGTTGTGCAGGTCACAAAAACTATGTTCTTAAGGTTACCCAATATTTATTGATTAGGAAAATATTAATTAATATTTAACATACTATCTGTCATCTAAAAAGGACTTATTTTATGTCCGATATGTTGTGAAACTGTTGTCCCACGATAATTCTAAAGGAGGCTTTGTTTCGAAAGGAGCCTTTTAAAGTTATCATGATATAATCAAAAGATTGCATCAATAAGTACAAACGGTATAATATTGAATCTGCAACCAAATTTTTTATGATGCTTTGGAGCAAATAAACATTAATTTCTTTACTCGCAAATAGTCGTCGATATCCTACTAATATTAAAAATGCGGAAGTTTGTGAGTATGGATGCATGTTTGTTACTCTTTCACGGCGATTCCGCTGCACTAATATCGATGAAATTTGGCACAAATATTCCTTATATACCGGAATAACATATAGACTTTAGAAATCCTGTTAATTCTACAAGAAAAGGATGACATTGAAAAGCGCCATCTATTATCGACCGATCACACGACAACAGTCCACGCGAACGAAGTCGCGGGAAAAGTTAGGTAGTATTTTATATAGGTATATGAAAGAAAATGTATATACTCTACACAGTAACTACTGCATTTGACAAATAATTGTTATAGAAATTATAACTCCGCTTTGTTAGAAAGTTTCAATATGTAAATCTATAGGAATTTGATTTTTCTGTGACCGTGACTTGTTAAAGAATCATAAAAAGTTTATAATATGTATAATATTTTCTGCAATTACTATATTTCAATTATCCTTACACATTTAAGATTAATAAGTTTTTATTAAAATTACTTTGTTAAGAAATATTTTAAAACATATATTTGGTGAATTCCGTTCTTCTTCAGTAACTACGAGGCAGGCAAAAAGTATTTGTTATCGTTAATTAAGACACGATCAACTTTAATTGTATGGTTAGATCCTCGAATAGATTACTTGGAAAACGATCTTTTCTGATTTGCTCCTGCTCTTTATATTGATTAACTTGTAACAGAAAATTCTAAATTTATATTTCTAAGCAAAATTTTCAATTATATTAAAGTATAGTAGGAGGATGGGATAGTAAAAAAGTATATTATTAGCGCAGTTTTAGACATTCCTAGGGTTAATAGAAGCCTTAATAATTAATTATTAATACACTCAATAATACAATATATGTTTTTTTCTATTTCCGAAAGAGAAATGGGATTTTTATCCAATATAATACCCCGATGTATAAGCCTTAATTGTGTCAAATATTTGTCTAAGGGAATAGCCGTGAAAATGTAACAGACAGTTCGCATATATAATATAATATTAGTGTGTATTGTATGTTATTATTATGCATTAATATAATATAATATTAGTATGTATTGTATGTTATTATAATATACCTACTACTTGATTTTGAGAATTTGTACACAATGTAAGTAGGCGGTAAAATTAGTTTTCAGCTTATACTAATATATGTTTTTATTACCCGTTTTAGTAATATTTGGCCATTTTCTTACTTAGGGAGCGGTCATTGCCCAAGGATTTACACATTCATTTTGGTCGCGTGGGAGACCTCGAGCTTTAGTAGCAGATACCTTATAAGTCTTATAACTTTGCGTTCAGATATCAATTGGACATTTGTGCGAAAGCAATTGTTGTTATAAAACTATTTTATATATAGCGACAAAATGAAATACTTTGAACATTGCGCCTCCGTGTTTATTATAGTATGTTTAAAGTTTATTGTGTAATTGTTATATGAAATTAAATTGCGGTAATGAAATTTATTATTATTTCTAGGTAATTAATTTAGTCATACAATTAGAAGCAGTGACTGTGAATCCATTAGCTCCAATGTGCCCTACAAATAAAGTGGCACCAAGAAGAAAGCGTTTTGATAAAAGTAATTCAAGAACTCTTGGAGTATTTTATAATTTGTTGCGACCAGATTCACCTAGTAGCTTACAAGAAAAACCGCAGTTAGATGATCTGAACGACTGCGGCGAAATAGAGGATTATGATGAAAACGATATAAGTGCAGGTATGTATATAATTCAAATAATATAACTTTTTCAGGAACAGTAATTCAACGGGCCGTTTTCAGTACATTTTGGTATTGTTTAAGGTCTAAGTGCCTACGGTCTAACAAGGGTATTAAGTTGGTTCCATAAGACAGAAAATGATAAAATAAAATTTAATAATTAATTACAATTAATAAAAATATTTTGTTATAATAATTAATTTAAAAAATCTAGCAATATTATATTGGTGTATAAAAAGTTTATTCGAATTGACTATACAACAATAACTCCTCCTTGAAGATAAATACAAAAAAAAGATTGACTATCTGATAATATTGATCTATATTGAGCGAAACCGAAGCGTAGGAGACTAAATATAAAAAAAACTGAATATAACAAAATAACACCATTATAATTTTTAACAAAATCGAGTGTGTTCCTTTATTATTTAAACACAGTGGAAGATGCATTTAAAAAAAATTGTCAATATTAAATACTTACGTAAATTTAGCGACGCCTCAAGAATTGGACCCGCGTTTTAGGTAACGAGCGTGTACGATAAATCCAGCGTGTTTGAAAATTGTATATATAAGAATAAGTTATTTTAAAATCATTTCAATATATCAATTAACATATCCCAATTTGGAATGGTAAAATTAGTGTTTTTTAAATTTGAATATTTAGTTAGAAGTCGGGTGGAATAAAGGGGTTTACCTATAACAATTTTAATAGAACAAAAAGATAACTTGTTAACCAATGTATCAGTTATTTTCAGTCACATTCTTAATGTGATATGATCTGATCTATTATGTCCAAGGATCCAAATGTTTTTGGATATAGGATCGTTCGTTTTCTGACGATATGTATGTCAGAAGTATTTAACGACTAGGTTAGTGTCAGTAATGACGATTTTGTATTTCTCATTGTAAAGAGATCATTATGGTTATTTTTGCTGGGTTGATATACATCTACTGTACATCTAATGGTTTGTTTCATTTAATCTGTATGAAAAAATAACGGCTAAGCGCCACAATTAATTTTCTTGCTAGTGCTTCTCAGTGAATGAGTGCACTCTTGAATACGAAATTTATTATAACCCCATAGTTTGACGTTCTCCCACTTCAGGTAATCTGAGTTTTCTTTTACCTTGGGATTATTTTCTTTTATAAGTAACTGATACGTTAGATGAGAACAGTTACTATTTATTCTATAAAACTTTTATTTTTTTCGTTTGTAATAAAAATGCTCGTGATTCTGCGCTAGTGCTTATTGAAATTTTAATACGTATTTTAAAAAAGCATTGCCCCCGTGTGGTATCCGGCTGAGTAGAATATACCACCCTAATTTCTTATCAAGCTGTCGTAAAAGGCCATTAAGATAAGGCGACGTCAGACAGGCCAAATCATGTAGCACCATGTTTATAACATGATGCACCCCAATAAGAGTGGGATAAGGGTAGGAGAATGATTAGTAAGATTTGCCATTACCTGTGCCCAGTATCACATATTACAAATTTTCTACAGAAATAATAACTTTATTTGCTAATATGAAGTATTTAACCTATTGTCTGGTATTACGCATAATTAAAATGCATTTTTTTCCAATGTCTGTACATATACCTATGTTGTGTAAAGTGTTTTGCGCATTTATATGCGGAAGTGACACTGAAACGGTATGGAAGTGAAGTAGTAATTGTCTACACTTTTATCCGAGCAATGTACGACTAAAGAATTTAATTTTAAACCTACTGGAGAATTAAATAAAGTTTATAGTTAACTTAGCATAGTTGTGTAATAAAAATAATATATTTTTTGTTTAATTAGTCACGCCACAGTCGACAAGGCGACAAGGACAGAAATATTTTGCTGGAGGTCCATATAACTTGTTAAATCTCCACAATTTCAATAACAAACCAACTCGTCCACCACCTGCAGGATATTTTGGAACCAATAGTTACACACCACCAAAACCACAAGAACCAACAGGTATTTTTACTCGAAATTTATACTTTATTTCAGATAATAGATCATTAGTTTACTTAAATATTTACTATTGGTATAGCGCAGAACTGAACTTTCAAGGTGCTACAATCCAGTTTTATCAATATACATCTAGATATAATCACGAAAGCACAGCTGTAAGTTAAGATATCGTTGTAACTAAGTCTTTTCGTAATTTACATTATTAAGGTCAAATATTTTAAACTTCAAGTAGCTATTTTTAGATAGCGCTTACTAATAGATGTAATTACTTTCAGATTATTTAAAACCTGTTCATGAGGGTGGACAAGATCCACAAATGATTTATCGTCCGGGACTAGTCGGAGCTCCAATTGGTCACGTCGTAGGACTTCCTCAAAAGCACGGCTCGAGACCGCCATCAGACTTAACACCTGTCAATAGAAAAAATAAACTCGCAAGTTACGTCCACGGTCATCCGTCTAAAGCATCACATATCAACTCCAATACAAACAAACATCATAGGACAAGAAAATTTAGTGGCGATGCTAGTATTATAGGTTCATTTGTTGATTTGTTTTTCTAATATTTATGAGTTAAGTTGTATGAAATTTATTAATTACATAATTTGAAAAGAGAGAGACATTTTGTTTCCTTTGTGTCGTCATTAGATGCCGCAACCTTGATAGTTAGAAGTTATGCCATTGTATTGTCACATTTAATATCTTTAAATTGCTACAATTTTTGTGTTATACGCCTCACGGAGGATTGAATGCAATACATGCATTATACATGCTTCAAAGAGTACTGAAATAGAGACAAATATAATTAGTTGCTGGGATGTCCACCTACGTTCATACATGTCCTCTGCTGAAGAGCACGTGACAAGCGTAATTTTCATCAAATTCTGGACTTTTGGATCATTTATTCTAATTTACTCCTTTAATTAAAGAGTGTGATGATATCATCGTATGGCGCTATTGTATTATGTTGTTAAACCATTTGGAGCAACTATAAAGCACGCATGTGAATTTTGTTTCGTTATTGTGTTAGTGTCTAGTGTTGTGACAAATCATCAAAATGCGTTTAAGTTTTATTGAAGTGTTTTTTTTATTTTGCGTCTTTAAATCATATAAATGTGAAGGTAAGTTATGTACTTTATTTGTTTGTGAGTTCTTAGTAGCTTTGAATCTCATGGTACGTCATCAACTGGTACGTTAGTTATTTCTGAATACATATTAAAAACCATTAATATTAAGACATTTTGTTATATTATCTATCATTCAATTAATAAATCGTAAAGATTGTAGATGAATTACCTAGAACCCATAAGTCGTTGCTTGTGTTTAGAACTTATCCGATAAAAAGTATTTATGTTTATAAAAACTAAACCTAACATTTTAAAGTTTGAATCAGATTAAAAAAATTATTCAAGATTTATATTTTAGAACAAAATCCGTATTTGGAAGCTCTAAAAAAGAAATCGTGGGAAAGCGTGCAAAACTATATAGAAGTTCGCCCTGGTGCATTCTTATTTTACTGGTTATATTACGCTGATGGAGTGTCCTATCGTTCAGAGCAAAAACCACTAATCATATGGGTGCAGGGTGGACCGGGTTTCGCTGCAAGTGGAATAGCTAACTTTGCTGAAATCGGCCCACTTACTATGAACATGCAACCTCGAAATCATACGTGGGTGTGTAAGTTTGATGATACAAAGATTTTTTAATATGTAAATGTGTAACTTCTTACGCGTCAGGTTTAATTAAATACCCTCAATATATGTTTTTTGCCATTTTTATATGTTGGTGCGGTATGTAACCTTCAATCGTACCAAATTCCATTAATATTGTTTCAGCAGAATAGCCGTGAACTCGTAACAGACAGAAAGAGACTAACTAGCATTAAAATATTAGTATGAATGAATATGAATACTTCTTATAGAATACTTTAATGTATTTCTATTTCTACAATATGTAAACATGTTTAACGTTCATGTAATATTGGAGACCCGGACATTTCTGAAATCATATTATTGAGTCTCATATAAATAAACATATAAAAAAATCAGATATCAAGAATTTCGAATAATGGCATCGTTTCAATGGCATCGTTGCCATGGATGGATATAGGTATCGTTCTAACCGGTAAAAGTCCACTTCTAAACATATAAGATATATGGTTTAAGGTATGCCCTTGTTAAATGCTGTGCCGTTTGAATCTAGCGGCCTCTCTAGAGGTCTCTACTAATTAGAGCTAAGATAACATTGGATCTTTCGGCGCGAAGTCATTTCTTGAATCTTCAAGTTCCACAAGAGAGTACATTTGATTACGATTGTCATTTCTTATTTAATTACATATTTCGTCAATTCTTTATTAGAATTGGCAGTTCTTTTCTCGGTTTGAAGGATAAGCTCTATATTGAGAGTTATATTGAAATGCATTCCTAAAAGTGTTCCGAAAAGTTAGTTTGTGTGCGTGAGTGAAAACTAATTTATTTACAACAATGTAATTTTGAATATTAGTATTGTCTAAGATATGTATGTGATTTCTTGAAAAAAATTTGAAGAACTTTTGTAGTGCAATTGAAGCTTATATTCAAAGCCAACATATACTATATGTTCAATAAAAATATCCCGATTCCTCTTAATAAAGAATAAACACAATGTACATAAGAGATTATTTTAACCTTAAAGTTGACTCTAACAAAGTCCCGGGAACAGCTTACGTAGTATAAACACATAATTTCAGGTTCATGGTAGAAATTTACTACTAATTGATCATCCAGTAGGTGTTGGCTTCAGTTACGCACTGAATAAAACGCTGCTGGTGAAAACAGATAAAGAGGCAGGTAAGTGTCATTACTAACTATGAAATTAGTATGATTAAATACTAAGCAAAATAAAGGTATTTTTCAACACTTTTATTTAACTTGCCCTATATGTATGTTTGTATATGAAGGTGGAATCTTACAAGTTGAATTTAATCCACTTCTCGGTGTCCAATTCAGCTGAAATTTTACCTACTGGTCCAGTTTTGATGACAATGCATGACCATGATAGGGTCGACTAACCTTAGTTGCCTTTTACGGCATCTCGGTAAGGAATTAGGGTGTTCAATTCTACTCAGCCGGATACAACAATGGCAATATTTTTTTAAATTTCTTTACAATTTTTTAACTCATAAACCTTCCTCTGGTGATCGAGTGTTGCGTATTGGAGTGCATGGCATTCGCTCAGTGGCGTATCGTAAAAGTTAAAGATTCGATTTTGGTGGATTCTGCAGATCTAATCTTCCGTGGAGCTCTCTTTTTAATTGTTTTGATTGTCCGAGTCGGCTTCGTGAAATTGCAAGAAAATTGGTAAAAAAAAAACATAATATTTTGTTGAAAACATATTTATCATTTCATATTTCTGTCAATCGCCAGGTCCAACAGCGCACACGCATAATTATCATGCACATATATTAATTTACATTATTATAATACATTGTTT
This sequence comes from Morpho helenor, assembly GCA_029227775.1. Lineage (NCBI taxonomy): Eukaryota > Metazoa > Arthropoda > Insecta > Lepidoptera > Nymphalidae > Morpho > Morpho helenor. The sequence goes on from JARGCU010000020.1 coordinate 7,599,788, forward strand.
GCATACAGAATGTTTTGGCCTGTTGAATAAGCCCTCAAGGCAGTAGGTATTACTTTTGTATTGTTGTGGCGTAATTACTGTATGTGCCTAAGTAGGACCCTAGACAATAAGCGTGAGATTTTTTAACTTTGTAGATATTGAGTTAAAATTATTCAATTATACTAAATAATTTATAGAATTAGGCGTTACTTTGCGGAGATCCATAATACAAAAGTAATAATAAAATTATTTTGCTATAATCCGCGAAGAAGTAAAATAGAAAATATATATAATGCTAAATGTAAGTGGACAATCGGTTATCATACCTGATACATGCAGGATTCGTAAAAACACATGCACAAACCTCCACCACCGCCACCACAATACACAAGCACTATATACGTTCACTATCACAAACTCAACAATCGTTTCGCCCCGCAACCGAAGCATCATCAGGAGATAGACTCCACGACCAAAATCGCAAAGCTTCTATTTTACTTCATCGCGGATTATAGCAAAATAATTTTATTATTACTTTTGTATTATGGATCTCCGCAAAGTAACGCCTAATTCTATAAATGAACATGATTCATGTTAAACAACTAAGGCAGTGGCATAGGTGCCTTTTACTAATTTATTAACATTTCCTAATTTTCACCCCGGTTCACGCCTTGACATACACTAGTTGAGAGTTGGTTTCAATTATACTAATTATGCTCACCGTTTTGCCCATGAGGAAATTAGGGGATCAAAAAAATCCATTGAGTATATTTTGAGAAAATCGATCACATACAGAGAGCCATCTTATGGGGACTTTGTTTTATAGTATCACTACATATTATAAAACAAAGTCGCATTCTTTGTTTGTCCATATATCCCTATGTATGCATAAAACTTTAAAACTCCGCAACAGATTTTGATGTGGTTTTTTTAATAGATAGAGTGATTCCAGAGGAAGGTTTGTACGCATAATAACATTCAATACGTAGTAGAAAAATACTATGAGAATAATCCCATGAGGAAATTAGGGGATCAAAAAAATCCATTGAGTATATTTTGAGAAAATCGATCACATACAGAGAGCCATCTTATGGGGACTTTGTTTTATAGTATCACTACATATTATAAAACAAAGTCGCATTCTTTGTTTGTCCATATATCCCTATGTATGCATAAAACTTTAAAACTCCGCAACAGATTTTGATGTGGTTTTTTTAATAGATAGAGTGGTTCCAGAGGAAGGTTTGTACGCATAATAACATTCAATACGTAGTAGAAAAATACTGTAATTTTTGAGGTTTCTGTAAATAATTACATTGTTTTCCGCTTACATTGCAAACGCAGGCTAAACCCTACGAGATTTATGAAAATGATGTACTAAGTATTTGTACACCTTGAAAAGGTCTACAGAAAAGTCCGCGATGGTATATGTCTATCTCTTATCGATAACCCACTATAGCATTTTATGTCATTTACTTTTTTCGAAAAATAATGCCATATTTTTGAAGCAATTTTTATACAATACAGCATTAATCCTTATCCAATTAAGTACCTTAAATATATAGTTGATTTAATATAGATCAATATGGCCGTTTACAGCATGTAATTTAAGTGAACATTTACGGAGATATTACAGATTTAAAATGTCGTGAGTCGACCCTATAACACTTCGACTTTAGCAGCTGTCGCTCTTTCAAGAGTTTGTTTAAAGACATTCTGTAATTAATTGTAAAAATAAAATACATAGGGAAAATGTAAAAGTAAATAAGTAAAAATGTTTTATATGAATTTAGATATTCCAAAGATAGCAGGAAATCTTCTTGGTATAGGGAGATGAAATTGTTTTTCTCCAAATTTAACGCTTGCGGGCCACGGGCAGTAATGAATAAATCAAAACTACTGGATCGATTTTATACTGCGTCCATCATATTATCAGTCTTTTGACAGCTCACGCTCATTAAGTTTTGTATTGCTTACGTACAAATATCATACAAATAATATTTGTACTTTATGGATGGGTACCGCCCACTTAGTGATGTCACACATAATGGGTTACTACGATTATGCCACAGATTAAAAATAATCGGTAGAAATCGATGTTACGAGTATTAAAAGACATTTAATAACATTATATAAAGTTTTACTTTCTTCTTAGTTAATACATGAATACAAATAAAACAATCAGGATATTTTAATTTATTTTATTAGCACGAGTCGTCGGAATGATAATCAACACTAGACTCCTCCGATGAGGAGTCTTCAGTAGCAGTTATTATTAGCTCTTGTGTAGATAATATATTATCAAACGCAATATCACGTTCCCAATCAGAGAATATTACTCTTTTAGTTCTTTCCACCACACTTGCCCAGTTCTCGGCCGTTACGTGGGTGCAAGCATTTTTTAGCAATTGCAACATTTTATTCGCTGTGAATGGGGGGCTTGTATTGCATCTCGCAGCATGCCCTTTTACTTGTGCCCATATAAGTTCTATTGCGTTGTACTGGCAGTGGTATGGAGGAATCCGAAGAACATTATGGCCATATTCTGCTGCCATTTCATTGATTACATAGCGTTTTGCTCTCTTTTTGGTTTTTAATATTTTTATTAATTCAACTTTTAACATTGAGTCGTCCACATTTTCTCCATTGTCCCGAAGCCAATTAATTATTTCATGCTTTTTATTAGCCTGTGTTGGCATTTTGCCAATTTGACGGGAGTGGTAGGGCGCATTATCAATAAAAATTATTGATGGTTCTTCCAATGAAATGAGCATTTTTTTGAACCACTCTTCATACACATTTGCATTCATCTCTTCGTGGTAGTCATTTGATTTCTTCGATTTAAATGCCAACAGTGCGTCTTGTACAAATCCTTTTGCTGTACCTGCATGGCAAATGATTAGGCGCTCACCTTTTCCCATTGGTACTGAGGAAGTGGAATCAGCAGTATCATCAGTCCAGAAACGAGATAGTGTGTGGTTAGCGTTGAGCCATGTTTCATCCGTGAAAACAATATTTGCCCAATCTTGTATTTTCTTTGCCTCTCTTAAAAAATCACAACGTGCTATAGCTATATCTGTGCGTTCCATTAATAATTTTCTTTTATTTAACTTTTTATATGAAAAGCCAATTGTGTTCAAAACTTTGACCAAAGAAGATTTTTCACCATGAAATAGACCACTTCTTTTCAAAGAAACAATAAGTTTTCTCAAAGTTGGAATTTCTTTTCTCAAGTAGTAATCTAGTTTACGTAGGTTATCATTAATCGAATTACTTAGGTACGTAATTCGATTAATGATAGTAGGTACTATAATCGGAATGGTATCGCATACGAGAATCTTTAGGACATCACTATCGTCAATCTGTCAAAAGATGGTTAATATAATGGACAGTGTATAATGTATAATAAATGTATTCAAAAGTTGTAATATTTCTAATGCTTAATAATAAAATGTTAATACACAACATATTTATTCTCAGCAAGAGATCTCTTAGCTGCCATAAAAGGGTTCTATAAAGACCATAAAGAGTACCGTAAGACGCCAGCATATATTTTTGGTCAAAGCTATGGAGGCAAGCTTTGCCCAAGATTGGGTTATTACTTGCATAAGGTAAGATTATTTAATAAATATATACCCATTTATATCGATTGACACGACAAGGTAGATTCTGCTTTTACGAAATAACTTATTTTTAATATTGACACTGATATATTGTTTATTTTCTGAAGTATTTTAGTACTACTTACTTTTTTTATTTTTCTCTTGCAATCCATATACAGTATAAATTTATATCACATATGTTGAATAACATTTAAGTTATACATTTTTTAGATCTTTTATCTGTGTATTGGGGTCGCGTGTAAAGTGCTTTTTTAAGGAATTCTCCCAAAATATGCAGGTTTCCTCACGATGGCTTTCGTAAATCAAAAAGTGCTTCTACTTGCATGGGATTTGAACAGGCAACAACGTATAAGGATCACGTACTCTCACTATTTGGAGTGTAATCACAGATTCGGCTTAAGAAACTCATGTTAACAAGTAAAATTACATTCATGTATCGGTAATTTTATGTTTAAATTGCGTTATCTTTGAAGCATTTAATGTTCAATTGCAGAAAGGAAATATAGACCGTTTATGTAACGTTAATCAGTTAATTTCGTGCAACAGTAATTCGGAAGAAGGAGGTAGAAGAGATTGTTTATTTAAAAACGCACAGAAAAGTTCGTGGTCAGAACGCGCACTATTAAATTTTGCGGAATCGAACTGTTTACTAGTTTTTATTGTCTAATTTATACGTTGTACAAATTGCATTAGAAACAATTGTTGTCTTAAATCAGAAATACTGGAGAGTGTCCACCGTGAAACTGTTGTAGTATGATGCGTTTAATAAGTAATAAAATAGCTACTTACAATTTCCCCAACATTTCTAAGGTTCACTTTTTAATTTACCTACTATATTACAATATCACATTGTATTTTTGAACTAACAGTTTTTCATTCAATCAAAGCCAAATACATTTTACGTTACAGCAGTAGTTAAACACATTAAATGTAGGTAATGAAAATTGTTTTGTATTTTTAGGCAATTCAAAACAAGCGTCTCAAAATGAATTTCAAGGGTATCGGGATTGGAAGTGGATGGGTGAATCCGAAGTTAAGTTTGTTGGTACAACCAGAATATCTTTATAACATGGTACGATTTTAGTTAGTTTAATTTACGATTGTTATGAAATATATATTGTCACTTTAATAGATAGTAACTATATACAATAAAATAAACAAATATTTGGATTTTTACCCAAACACTAAATATATTGCTAAAAATAAAATTATTTCATGCAAATAGATACAAATGGATACAAATGGATTATAATGAAATTGAAAATATTCTTATAACCCTTTTTAAAACACTCTAAAATACACACAATCATACACAACACTCACTCATACCATACATGCACACACACACACGGCTGTAATATAAGTTTTAATTTTTGTTTTATATTTTTTATTTTTCTTTTCGTTTTTACTTTTGATGAATAACATTTAAATGTTGTTCTTATTAGTTTTATACAAATTCCTTTTTTTCCTTATTAATTGTAATTTTTTGTCATCGTAATGTATATTTTTTTTTTTACTCCTGTACATATATAAGTTGAACTAAGTTAAGGTGGGCACTGGTCCCCAAAATACAGTTTTAAATAGCTTGGGAGCCAGGGACACAATAATTGTACATGTGCATTGTTGTAAAATAAATAAATAAATAAAATAAAAAGTAACTCCGTACTGGCGTAACAGCATCTTAGATCAGACTGGCGTTCTAGAGGATACCAAATGTTTCGAGGATTCCCGACTGCTAGATCTTGATGCGAGGCGCCAGCAGCGTAAAACTCGGCTGAGAATTGCCTACCTGCAATTATATCTACAGCAATACTGGTCAACTCTACTGCCTCATCTGTGACCTTACATTGAAACATAAGTTTGGTTTTGTCAGCCATATCAGAGCTCATGTGAGAAAGGATTAGGGTCGTCGTTGTCGGGATATATGTATGTATGTATAAAGCGTCGAGTAATCCAAACTAGCTGCAGACCACCGCAAAAAGATCTCTTGATGAGATTAGGTATCGATCCTCTATCCTGCAATGGAAGTCCTTTGGCAAGAAGAAGAAGTAGACGAGTTAATCTGCATATTTACCTGTGCCGGATATTTTTTTTATGGCTGTTGGGTTTGGGTACCAAGATCTAAGTGCTTTTAATTTTACTGATATAGAAACTTAAGAACCAAAATAGTCTAGTTTATCTAACATTCATAGTATATTTCCTACGGAATGGTTTAATATTATTTTGAGGACTAGAAATAAAAATCATTTGTTTTTTAAATTCATTAAATATAAGTGTATTTTATATTCAGATTAATTCATTATTACAAAAACAAAACAAAAACGATTTCAAGTTTCTTTTTATTTTAGGGTATGATCGACATTCTTACGTATACAAAGGCAAGAAGGATAGTAAAAAATATTACTAACTTTATAGAAAAAAAGGAATATGTACCCGCAGAAAGACTAGATAATGTTTTGTTTCAATTACTAAATGTCGAGGCAGCGATGCATATCAATTTTAATAATATCAATCAACCTAACAATAATCGAGCTCTCGTAGATCTATCTGTCAAAATAAATAAATATGTGAAGCCGACGCTCCGAGTGCCTCAAAATATTATATGGACTTTCATATCAGAGGAGGCATTTCAAAGTTTAAACGAAAGTTTTTTGGTGCCATCGAATAAGTTCTGTGAGTGTTATTTCCAACAATAGAATTATCTACTTGTAATGTAGAAAGTTTACGTAAGCGAAGCGACGCAAATAAGCAAATTTTTCGGACTTTTATGTTTATTCCTTCGTAGCGACTTAATATAACTTAATATTTAGAAATAAGATGTTTGCTTTGATGGATTTTTTTGATTGAAGGATTTTTCTTGATCGTTACGATCGATCGAAGGCTGGATTCAAACAATAGGAGATCTAGCGTGATTGTAAATCTTCTAAAGGGACCTAATTTGTCGTTGTACATTTGTCGATTAAACAATGAAGAATAAAATAATGTTTATCCTAATTCTAGGTTATTGTAAGAATTGCTATACACAATGTATCTAACATAAAATATTATAAACTGTCTCCGACAGGCACAGTAAATATTTGTATGGTATGTGGCGTTAATGCAACTGAAAGTAATAGAATATTACATCTAACATACGCGTAAAGTATTAAGTTTCTTAAACTACGTATTCTGTTATTAAAAGCTTTTAATAAACTTGCCGTGTATGTATGTGAAGGTGGAATATTGCAAGTTAAAAGACCCACTTTCCGGTGTCCGATTGAGGTGAAACTTTACATACTGCTCCAGTCCCGATGACAATGCATGTTTCTGATAACCATGACCTGATTGCTGCCAGGATTGGCTCCAGAAGTGGGAACTCCTCAATGGTTAACAGCAGGGATATGAAATTTTGTTAAAAGCTTTTATATTTTGACTTATTTTTTTTAGTAGAGACACTCCTCAACCACACACAACTCAAAATTGCGGTCTTCAACGGTAATTTGGATGTGGTTACTCCTCTAGCTGGTGAGTATAATATATATATTAAAAATATACGCTGAGTGAATACCAGATTTAAACTTTTTAGGTGTTTTAGTTCAGGTATTGTACCTATCTATTAACACACTACGACAAAATTATTATTATTAATAGGACAAAAGTATCTTATTGGTATTGGTTCCAATCACCAGAAAAGGGATTGACCATAACACCATCATTTTAGTCAATCAGAAAACATTTGCAAAAACCAGCAATCAAACTCAATGTCTTCTATTTATTGGTTATTGCAATGACTGATACTGAAACATCTACCTACGACACGGATAGAAATTAGCGAATCAATATATTTTAATATGTTCCCTTTTTCTATAGTGTTAATTTATGTCAGTTACTACTCGTATATCAATTAATAAAAAAAGATGGAACAGAGGAAAACTACTTAATTAACTATTAATTAATTAAGTAGTTATGCATACTCGTGGTTAATAGTTAACTTTAATGTCTATAAAAAATGTTACAATACTTTTTACAAATATACTTTATGTGTAATAAAATAATGGTTTCATAATTAGAAAGAACTAATGTTACGTTTCTTATAAAAATTAGGCCTTCACAATAAGTATTAAAAATATAATGAATTAAAGCATTTTGAAATGCTTAAGAAATATTTTTATTTTAAGAATTATTATGTAAAATTATTATGTTACAATTTAATTGAAGAAGTATTTTTGTATAAAAAAGAATATTTTCAATCATATAGGTAGAGCACATCAAATCCTTACAAGGACATACATTGCTTATCGTTTGTTGACCAAATATACTTTTTAGGTGCTTCTAATTGGGTTCACGATCTCAAGTGGAATGGAGCACAAGAATTTATGAATGCAACAATTGCTCCAATAAGGACAAGTAAGAATGGGTTTTTCAAGGCAGCTAGGCAATTAAGCTTTTGGTCAGTGCATGGATCTGGTCATTGGGTATGTTCTATTTTATATATCCCATATTTTTATGATAGAGATCTTTAGTTCCCAAAGTGATGCAGGTAGACCCCAGCGGTCAGGCATGGTGGGGTCTACGTTGGACTTAAAAAGGAGATTCACAATTCGTAATTAAATTTTTTAATGAGTTTTGGGAATATGATCGAAATGAGTCCACAAGAACCAGCCTCATTTTAAAGGTGGTATTTGAGAAAAAAGTCTGGTAACCTCTGATATAGATAAAAGAAGTGCCTTTTACTATCCCACAGTTGTGTGAAGGGCTCCTCTCTTCTCTACAGATTGGTAGGTTACATATAACTCGAGAAATCCTTAGAAGTGTGCAGGAATTGCATCTTAATATTTTTTTTATTACCGAAAAGTACACGATAAAGTTTAGATATCAATTGAGTACATAACGTTTTATAGAAATTACATAGATGGGTTTGAGCCCGCGACTTATGATGTGTTCTTCCTTATAGCAATTCAATGTATTAGAAGCTCCCAATCCCATAGATTTTGCCGTTAAACGCAGATTAATTAAAAAAAAAAATTATGTACAAAATTAAACTATTTCATAATTTAAACATTTATTTAAGGGAATACGATTGACAGCATTATCCAAAAGACAAACATCGTATGGGGAGACGATTTTAAACTATCGTATAATTTGTTACAGGTCCCAGAAGATAATCCGGATGCGATGGAGTTCATTTTACAATACGTCATAAAAGATTAAGTGTTAAAAGTATTGAGATTTTTATTGTTACATTAATATTTAAGAAGTAATTTAAAACCTATTATTTTTTCTTTTGCAATAAATGCTGCGTTTAAAACAGTTTAAATATTAATTACGTAATGGTCGGAATTAATTTATTCGACCAAAAACATAAAACAAAAAAAAATCTGAAAAAAACCTTCTGAAACATTTTTAAAATTATTGTTTACAGTTATCATAATGCCGACATTGACCAATAAAGTTATTTTCATTGACGTGAGACTTTTGTTTTTCATTTTAGCTCTAACTGAATCTTGATAATTGGTTTATCTTTTGACTATATATAATAATAAATATGTTTATTTTAGGTATGGATGATTTGATTTTTTTACTCTTGCTGGCTTACAGCTTATTGTACTCCGCCTCCTTGTGTAGTGATAGGACAGAGAGCTACGATTGAGATGATCTGATCTGCCATTCTTATTCTGATTATTCTATTATTAAATGACGGCTTTAAAAGTAGTTAGTTCTCAAGTACAAAGAATTACGAAGAAGAGTAGCTTCTTCGTAATTCTTTGGTTGGGGTACTGCAACGTGCGTTTATCGGACGCTCGCTGGAGTTAGGTCCCCGAGGCGGTCGATGCATCTGGTGTTTCCGATGCATCGTCCAGCGTAGGGAGGGGCCACTTTTACAGAGGCCCCGACTCAGAGGTGGCGCACTCTGGGGTTCAGAGTTGCTGCTGGCGGGGATGGGGGAATGTACAACGGTACCTTGTCCCCGCCACCAGCAGCGTGGTGAAGCATTGTCAGGTTTTTAGTCGTTGCGAGTCCGACATACCCGCCGCTCGTCCCCGTCGGGCGGTGGCGACCCATAATGGGTTTTCCTGACATAAAAAAAGGGTGCTGCGATGTACATAATCAGTAATACTTATGCAACAATTATACAAATAAGTTTTAAACGAAAAAACAAAGTAGTCGGTTTTGAGTCTGTTAATATGTGTTAAGGATAACGCTATCTAATCATTAACTCAACTTCAAATTAAGCATTACATAATTTGGAGTTAGATAGAGTTTTGTTTCCATTTTTGTCTTTATAAATCTGATTGAAGTAAATTCTGTTTTTTCATTAAACAATTGTTGTTAAATAAAATCGTGGAGGATTGATTTATTATAACTTAAATATTTAAAATGATCAGGGAACATGCTAACGAACAGCGAGCGACAAGCTAATTGTTATGAAATACCAGACGCAATTTAGTTAATTTATTTTAATTTACTCTTATAATTAACGCGTGTGTTGATAACACTAAATGGTGTTTTTTGGTATATGTGGCTTAACAATTTGGACAAAACAAATTCTATATTCTATTTTTTTTATAATATAATTATATTTTCAGTTATCTACTGTCCATATCTAATACACAGTTTGAGCAGATTGTTTATAATGTTTTAGTTTAGATGTTCATATTCGTTCGAAAACTCGACATTAACAGTCATAACAGTCAACTTAGAAAAAGCAGAGCTTGGCATTCTTGCAAATTATTGTACAATTAATCTATATATATAATAAAACAAAGACGGGTTTGTCACAACACTTATAACTCGAGATCTGCGGAACCAATTTTCATGGTTTTTTTTATTCGTTGAATTTGTCTCCGCCCCGAATAGCAGACTACATCTTAAAAACAATGACATTTTTACTGTTAGTTCGCCGGGTTAGCTAGATAAAGAGGATGTTTATGCTTACTTTTTGGAATTTATGCTGCATTAAAGTAAAAGATAATGATGAATAACTTGTGTTTTTTGCGTTGATAATCCAATATTTCACGAATATTTTGTATAAGCAGTTAAAAGACGTATGTACCAAATACAGCTTTTATATCTATTACTACCAAAAATGAGGCATACATTTAGAAGTAATTCCATAATATCTCGATTCGATTCATGGAGCTAAACATAGCATGTTTCCTGAAATACATTTTATTATTACTTTTGTATTATGGATCTCCGCAAAATAACGCCTAATTCTATAAATTAATTTAATGATTCATTGAATGTATCAGAATATGAACATATCAATACAGCAGGTTTTGGAATACGACTTAAAAGATACAATGGTTCTTTAAATTTCATATAAATATTATAAAATGTTTTTCCATAAACTGATTAGGTATAGGAATAACTTGTATGGTAATAGGGAAACAATAATTTTGAATACTTTTTCCATATAAAATATCGTGGTTAATTACTTTGAAAGATTAAAAAAATCTCAAGCCTAAGAAAAATGATTAACGAGGCGATTTATGATTATAATATATGAGAATGTTAGTAATTGTAATTCCCACACATAGTGATATAGATTTAGAAACTATTTAAGTATTGCCATTAGAGTTCCTTTTACAGAGCGTTATTACTTTGTTAGGTATGATTGTCATGTTTTAATTGAGGAAGTAAAGGGAGAACCCGGACGTATAACCCTTATATATTAAAAAAAAAATTATTTAAAAGGTATTATTAAAAAACCGCCGTGTGGTATCCGGCTGAGTAGAATAGAACACCCTCATTTCTTACCGAGGTGTCGTAATAGGCGACTAAGGTAACTTGACCCACCATGTGGTATCCGGCTGAGTAGAATAGACGACCCTCATTTCTTACCGAGGTGTCGTAAAAGGCCACTATGGTAAATTGACGCCAGGCAGGCGGCCGGTCGTAAAATACGTAGCCATATCATGTGACAACATGTTTATAACATGCTGTGATGACCCCACTTAGAGTGGGGCAGGAAAGTGATGATGATGATTAGGAAAGGTTATTAAATGATAGAACAATGTAATATTTAAATTGTATAATGTCTAAGTTAATAATGGCTATACAAATGAAAATGTATTTACAATAAAAACAATTTTCAGAGCTTTGTTCGAAGCACCGGAATCATTACATTTACATATGTATTTTTTGAAAATAATACGCACAATACACAAAGTTCATTATAGATTGTCATCCATTCAAAATAAAATAAGAGAAAGTCAATGTAAAATTATATAATGTATGGGTTTATTTGCATTTCAGGATAAATACTACGAAATAAAGGTCGAAAATCAGAATAAATATTACATTGAGTAATTATTATAATTATCTTTAATTAACGTATTAAAAACACTGTATTCTTTACTCCAGAGATGAGAAACACGCGTCTCGCGGGCGATTTGCGGCCCGTTAAAAAATTTATACGGCCCCCCAAGAATTTCTAATATCGATTATTTTATCTTCTTTTTACCATCAATATGTTGTCATAAATTACCATAAAATGGTACTAAACAGAAATCTTTAGTTTTTTTTTCTATTGTTTATTATAAACAAAGTTTTGTACATTATTAATAAGCGTTTCTTCATATACGGCCCGCCTATGAAAATTTCAAATTTAAATTGGCCCGTTGATTAAAAGGTTGCTCACCCCTGCTTTAAACTATTGATGGTTTTTCTTTCTCAAAATTAGAATCTAGATAAAATGTATAGATAAATTTTTAATATCTTTTTGTTTTGTATGTAGTGAAATTCTTAGAACTGCGTTAATGAATAGCACTAGAATTAAACATCAGCATTACAAAGATAAATATATAGAAAAACCAAGTAGCAGTCGTTCCGTAAGTTGCTATGTATGTTTTCTCCAAAATTTTGCATACAGATTATAAAATTCATTTTATATATGTCAATAAAATAGTCAACATAATTCAGTCTTCATATATATTTAGTTATTACGTTAGTCTGACTTCTGAAAAACATCCGTCACATACACGAACGGGTTTCGTATTTCCTGTTAGAGCAACTGTTTTTTCACTGCACGCGCCACAAAATATATTACCGCATCGTCTGCAATGATGCTAGAAATAAAAAAAGATGATTTATTTTCCTTTAAGATGCCTTCTGTAAGTAAGTAAGTAGCGGCCTGTTACGCTCCCACTGCTGGGAATAGGCCTCTTCTCTCCGTTTTTGGAGAGAAGGTTTTGAGCTAAGACCAACAACGCTGCTACAATGCGGATTGGTAGGTTACACATATCTCCAGAATTCTCTAGGGATATGTAGGTTTCCTCACGATGTTTTCTTTCACCGAAAAGCGTGTGATAAATTGCAATTATCAATTAGACACATAGTTAAGTTTTAATAGAAAACTCATTGGTGTCGGCCCGGGTTCGAACCCGTGACCTCCTCGAAACAGTCACACGGTGTTACCGCTGGGCTACCACAGCTTATGCCTTCTGTAGTTTCGACAAAAAAAATATCTAGTCCTAATAATTTCAGTTATTTTTATACGTGTATGCTAGCCGTGCTGTATCCGGCTGACTAGAATAGATCACTCTTTCTACCGAGGTGTCGTAAAAGGCGACTGAGCTAAGTTGATTCACCGTGGGGTATCCGGCTTAGTGAATAGACCGCTCTCTTTCTTACCGAAGTGTCGCAAGAGGCGATTAAGGTAAGTTGACGTCAGGCAGGCGGCCTGTCGTAAAATGCGTAGCCAAATCATACGACATGTTTATAAAATATTGTGTTAGAGAGGGATATAGGCAGGAGAATGGATGGTTATACATGTATGCGATCTATGTAAAGAAAAATGAACTACTTAATGTATTGCTTAACAAGAAACTGGATAACGGCTACATCGTTTCATTATTTTTATAATTGATAAAACCCGAAGGAGGTTCTAATACAGAAAGTTCTAATACAGATAATCTGGGAAAATTGCAAGATATCTATTACAAACGTCACTTTAATTTTACATAAAAACTGGCCGTTATTGAAAACTCATTTTTAGTTTTCTCGGGCGTTATGACGTTCACCGGAGCAGCTAGTCTATAAATAAAATCTATTTTCAATATTTCATTAGGTTCGTCAAACTTTAAATTTATATTTTTTATTGATAACTAAGATAGTAAAGTTACTGCCCAGAGCTGTGTACATACCTCCCTTCGAAGAGGAATTAGGCCTAGAATATCTAGGTTTCTTAATTGTTTTCTATATCCGTAAGGGGTGTGATTTATTGTAAATATCAAGGTCATATCAGGTTCATAGGTCCGGGGTTAGAATCCGCCAATAAATGGGCAAAACCCTAAAAAGGTCACGAGCTCTCACCGGTAAAACGTTACGGCTTAATCCTGGCAATGTTTCTCGCTAATTTTCAATGTATATATTTTATTAACATGATCGTACATTCGTATAAATTTATGACCATACGTAAATTAGAATTTATCACATAGGTGGAAGATAAAAAAGAATGAACATATAAATATGTTAAAATGCCGCAGTAACAGGTCTATAAGTCAAACAACCTTTCTCCTTGCAATAGTAAACTCCTTAGCACAAGCGGCACATGACACAGCATCTTTGTCACTTGTCCAGTTGGGTGTATCATCGGTAGTAGATCTGGCTTCCTTCTCTAACAATTCAGCAAGTTGCAATTTATTCTCCGATAACGTTGCTCCGACTTCTTCTAGAGTTTTCTGTGCCTCACTGTACTGCATTTTAAGAAGATGCTGTTCTTCTTGGAGTGCTATGTATTTCTATAACATACAAAAATATAGATATTTTCCTTAACACATAAACTTTTACTTTGGAATTTATTTATAAATGTCGTATTTTTAAAATACAAATGTTTTTAAGTAAAAACATTTTGTTAATTAGATGTAATCAGCTGCAATTTGTAGTTAATAAAAATAAAAGAAAAAGTGGCTTCATAAAAAATATTACACGAATACTACCTACGTATATAATTAATTTATTCTACTTTATCAGCTTAATAAAACAATTTTACTGTCTAATTAAGCGTTAATACGGTACCAATATCGATTCTGTAAACTAATAAATTTGAAATGTCTCACGATTAAAAATTAAATGCTTAAGTCGTACCAAATATCACCGGATTCGTTGTAAAGCATAACAAACAACAAACAGAATTTTGCACTTATAAAATTAGTATGGATAAGACTAGAGCTTGTGTTACAAAAAGGACATTTCATTATTATTCATTTTGAGTACTATAGTATGGAATTTTGATGCGTAAATTTAGTGTTATACACAAATATATTAAAATATTAAATAAATGTATTAAGAAGTAAATAAAAAATAGAAACAGTAAACAGACTTCACATATATCAAAACGACAGTATATCCTACTTATATTAAGTTTGTGAGTATGTTTGTTACTTTCACGAAGAACCCAGTGAACAAATATCGATGAAATTTGGCACAATTATTACTTAAACACCGGGGTTACATATAGAAATCCTCTTAATTTGTTAAGAATAGGATGATATTGAAGCGCCCTCTATTATCAACGTATCACGCGACAACAGTCTCCATAAACGAAAATGCTAGTAACAGCTAGTAATAAATATGTCAAATACGAGTGACTCAACCACAAAATCGAGTATAAAATCTATAGGTATCTAATGTTAGGGCGGGAAAGACCATATTTACCTGTCCTATAGATTTAAGTGATTCGACTTCTTGTGTAAGAATTGATATTCTATCCCGATCCCGCATCATTGATTCCTGTAATTAATTGCCTATTTTAATATACTTGAAGCTTAAATGTTCGAGGTGTTAAGTCATTATTACTGAAATAGTTGGAATAACGTTAAAATAAGTGTCGGTAACTTGGAGAATAAAGAGAAGAAAAAAATCTTTTAACAAAATTTCATGTCCCTACCGTTAAGGAATTTTCTCTCCGAAGCTAATCCTGGCAGCAGCATCAGGTGATGCTTATCATAACCATGGATCGTCAGCGGGGCTGGACCAATATGTACAATTTCATCTCAATCGGACAGCGATAAGTGGGTCAAAATTAACTAGCAAGATTCCGCCTTCACATACATACATTGCAAGTTGAATAAAAGCTTTTAATAAAAAATAATAATTGTTTGTTTTTTTTTTTCATTCTGTTTTTGCTTTTTTTCATCACCTATACCAAACTAGGTCGTAATGGTAATAATTGGTATTAAAATTATTTTTGAAATTTCAAGTTTTTCTACCTTTTCTTTTTGTTCATATTTTCTATTTCCATAAATTATATATACCTATAAATAGAAATAAGATAACGAAATGTTTGTACGCGCATATCTTCCAAACGATTCTTTCTTTTCCAACGATTTTTTTATGTGTTCGTTATTGTCAGAAGGTTTGTATGAAAAAAAAATTATACCAAATATTAAGAATCTCAGTAAAGAGTGTGCAAATGAGATAGAAGACTGTGGAGACGTCTTCCATATATTGAAAAAACTAGAGTAAAAAGACCGAGCGACACGTTCAGTTCTATCTTTAAAAAAAACATGTTTGACAATATGGATAGATAGATTAAGGCGGTACGAAGTGAATGAGAAACAAGAAGATATCGTATGGTTTTTGATAGCTAACCTGTAAAGATATCCTCCATTCACGTTCTATTCTAAGATCTCCTTCCGCAGCTAACGCCCGAGTTTCAGCGGCTGCTGCTTTCTGCCCTAAAGATCTTGAATTTTCTTCTAGATTCTTCCGAGCGTTTTTATCTTCCTGGAATCTGTGCTTCTGTTATAACTTAAATTTTGATATAATGAAACGAAATTTTGAATCTATTATATATTTGTAATTCGATTACTTATTACTCATATTAGTCATATGATAGGAAATGTTGCAATTGTAAGAGGTATATCTGCAATTGGGGATTGCCAGTGAAACAGACACCTGACGGCCAATAATGAGAATAAAAGAAGATGCCCAGAGGTTAGAGATAGACGAGATTTCACACCTGCTTAGTTGTCCCTATACTCGCTAGTAATATGGGAGACATATTATGTAGGTAAGGATGAAATTGAAGTAAGACTTAATAAATATTCTATTCAGGAATATTATCAGGTTTGTTAAAGCTACTGGTAAGTTAAAGCAGGTTATATTATTGGGACAGCGGTAAATCCCATGTCCCAATATGGGGAAATGGGTGGAATAATCCGTAACAGGAGCTGTGCCGTCCTGACAGCACAGCTCCTTACTTAGAACGACTCCGAACTTAGATAAGATAAGATTCATAATACTTAGGAGATACATCTAAAGCATGATATAAGTTTCACAGAACTGTCAGCGCTTAAAAGTATGGGTTTTAACCAATACACTCAAATATTTATGATTGTGTTCTAAATAATAGATGGCCTACATTTTAACTTTTATAAAAGACCATTTTTTGTTTGTAAAATTTGTATTCAAATCAAAAAGCAAATCTATCTTACAGAATAATCAAAAGTGACCACTCTTAAACGATGAATGAATATATTGATATAATCAGATCTGGAATTGTTACGTTTTATTTATTATTAGACATGATAATAATTTTATTATGATTATGAAACTGAACATTATCACCTTAACGATCAGTAATGTAAGTACAATATAACAATAATAAATTGTTTATTTGAATGGTTGCATTGTTTAGTTCCGGATTTTATAGTGAGATAGATATAACGAAATGTAAAATAGCAAATATAATAATGTATAATGTAATATTTTATAAAAGGCGTTTACCACCAGACTTTCAACATCCTTTTAACAGAGAATCCATAGTCATTTTGAACATATATACCGCTAAAAGCTACATAACGATCTTGTTGTATTGGGTAAGAATAAAATATTATAAAGCTGATAGCTCCTTTAAACCTTTGGGCGATATTTAAAATACCACTTCAGTTAGATAAAACCTTATGACAAACCTTATGACTTATAAAAGAATAACAAAGAGTTAATAAACGTCACTAAAATATTTATAGCACCGACTGTATCAAATAATTTTCTTCCTATTCTTTATCTTGTTATACATTTTTAGCTAGCCGTTCGCCTTTAAGTAGGAGAATTTAAACGGGTACAGACTAATATTATTTGGAAACGTTTTTAATGTTTGCTTCGCCTAAGAAATTGTATTAGAATCTAATCAGAGAAAAGAAAATAAAAAACAGACAAACAGACATCTCTTTTTCTCCCTTAACCCCGCTCAATTTGGTCCGTCGTCCATTTTTGTCAAACTTTTAATGCGTGTCATTTGTGACAATTTTCATTTGATATTTACAATTTTCATTTTCCATTTAAATAATAAAGTTAATATATTTCTGGAGATGTATTCTATTTCTTAAAAGTTACAACAATTCTAATGTTCATACGTTCTTTTGTGTAACTCTTCAAAACAGGTCATTAATCATTATGATTTAGTTGAAATTAAATGATAGTAAATATGAGTTTTTGGGTCTTTATAAATAATTTTAACAAATGCAACATTTTTTATATTCCCAGTAGGTATGTAATATGTACATATAATATATTCTACATACAAAATTGACTGAGCTAGCCTTGATGGCTTAGGCTCTAAAAAGTACGATAGGCACCATGAAAGCACTTAATGAGTAAAAATTCAATATAATTCAATTCAATATAATAAAAATATCAATATAATTGTACTCGATACTTTAAAGTATCGATTATTTTTCCGCGTCCCTAATTGCGAGCGAAATCGCGGATACTATTTATTCTGTTTTGAAATAATGATTTCAGAGGTTTGCAACAAAAATATAAATTACAGTTATTATTTATATTAGCCAAGTATATCGCCTAAGAATAATGTAAGGTACAGAAATAATATTTAAGAAATGTTAGCAACAATAATCATGCAAACATAAATCGGAGAGATAATGGCAAACCTGCACAAGGAACAAAAATGTAAGAAGCACAACTGTGGTATTTGTAAATGAAATACGGAATGCGACTGAATATCATTTATTACAAAGAAGGCTTTACATAACTAGAGCTTTAATTACAAAACTATAAAAGAAACCGAATTCAAATACATTTGATTCTAATATATCTAAATGCTAATACATTATTGCGCATAATAATTTTTTAAGTCATAATTTCAATTATTGATCATTATAATTACAAAAAAAAAAAATGAGATCAGTTATATTATATTTTAAAGAGTACAATTAACAATCCTATATTGAATCTCGTAAAGATAAAAGGTAATACTTGAATATCACTGAAAAAACATACAAAATATCTAGTAATAATTTGGTATCATTCTCTTTATTATTTCTGAATACATCAGTAATTAATAAAGCTAGAGGTACTAAAGAAATATTTTGAAATATCGATAGAAACATTTCAACACTCTAGTACAGTTAAAGCTATTATAAGAATTACATGAAATTTTCTTGAATAAAGAAAATCATATTGTTTAGCCTTAATATAAAATAAATAGATCTAATAAAAACTTAACAATATCTAATAAATATTATATCTAGTAATTTTGTAGAACTTTTACCACAGCAACGATAAGCTATAGCAATAATAGCGCCTTGCCTCTCACGTGGTATTTTAATGTAAGAAAAAATATTTTATCAAAATATCACTGATTTATTGTGTGGGTTTGCCAATATCAAACAATTTAATACATTGTTTTTTTTTTTTTAATTTAGCAAGCAGTGCAAATGCTCACACCTAAGTGCGCTTTCGTTAAATTGATATGTCAAGCAATACATGTCATGGAGTAATAGGGTATTTGACTAACTTTAAAAGAAAAAATCAGATATATCTTTATCTTGTATTAAATTAGTTTTAAATTAAATATCTACATTTTAGGAAGAGGTCGCAAATAAGAAAAAATATATAACAACAAATATGTAACACAAGTTTAATCGTCAGTATGATGAATAATGGCAAAGATTTGTACCGTTAAACCGAAAAGATTAATGACCAAAAATGTAGCCTATTTTATTTTTACAACTTCTTCCTATATTTTAACTCTGAATACGTACTTTAAAGATTTTAACATTTTAAATTTTAATAGGTTGTAACAGTAAACTTAAGTAATTTGACGCGGATTGATTGACCGTTTAACTTCTCTATATTGCACAATAAGACGTCAACTACCCTATTAAATGTAATTTAGGCACTGATCGGCGAGCGATTCGAGACATATCTTAAAAAAATATGCATAACCTACTTCTCATCAAGCTGATGTATCGTGCTGCCCATTGACTCAGTCTTTGCTTCCAATTTGGCTATTAGCTCTGTTTTATGTTTCAAGGAACTTTCACATTCCTAAAACAAAGCCAGTATTTAGCTGAGTTAAAACATTAAAATTCTATTCTGTTATTGAAAATAGGACTCTCGTTAGTAGTTAAGCATAATACGCAAACAACTACGCATTTTGTTAATCTAAATATTAGTATGTAAGGTTAGTAAGATGGAAATTAGTAAAAATATATTATTTTAACTAATTTAGTGTTGTCATCGTATAATCTATATAAAGATATTAAGTTTTTATTATCATGTAAATCTAATGTTTACTACGAGAAACATCACCGTATTGGCTTTTATTTTCTGAAGAGTGAAATTAAATTTTCTACTTTGTTATAGACTTATCGTTACTGCTTGATTTACGGAACGGTGGTATTTCCTGTAAATTTAGTCTTTTATTCGGTGGACCCTCATCCTTCGACTTTGTACCCTTTTGCTGGCTACTTTGTGCTCTAAGCATTTCTAACTTCTGTCCTAAGTTATCGTTAGTTGGTGATTTTAAAGCTTTAACTAAATCATGGTCCGGTCCTAGAAAGTGGTTATATTTTTCAAGGTTGTGGAGTATTTTGCCAATTTGCTCAGCCTTTCCTTGGAGTCTGGAGACCATTTCACCTTTCTGCGTGAGTTCCATTTCGCATTCCTTCCGTTTGATAAAGGCGGCATTGATGAATAACCAATGTTAGTAATAAATTTTAGTGAATTAGCTAATAGAATTGAATAGAAGCACATGTTACTTATGCATAAATACATGCAAGTAATAAAACTACTAAAGTACTTTACGTACTTTTAGGTAACTTTATACACTTTTCCCTGCAATTTTATTCCTGGCATTATCGAAAAGCATTATTTACAGCAAACCTATTACTTAATCTATGAGTGCTTGGATGATCATCGGAAGATGAGAACGTAAAAATAAAGCATCTAATACTCCGCTACATTATTATACATTGTTATTGATATCATAGAACAAATAAGTTAAATAAAACCTGTAATTGATCACTGATGAAGGTGAACAAAATGCATGGGCAGATAATAATAGCTTACCACCCACACAAGGTACAATGTAAAGAACCTTCGCGGGCCAATGACTTCTAAGAGCTGATTAATTTTGACAAAAAGTTAATATAGATATTTAGTGTAGTTATTGAGACGAATTTATAGAATCGGTGTGAATTTTTAAAAAAAAGTGGTTAAAACCAAGGTGAAATGTAGAGCTAACGGAGAATTGCATTGTCAGTAAAAAAACAACTTAAGTAGAGAACTAATTGGGTGCAAGATATTTTATACTTTCAAACTCTTTTGGGCATTTCATCCTACCATGTCTCGGAGAGCACTCTATCCTAAATCGAAAAAGGTTTCTTGAAAATAAAATCTGACATCTAGCCACTGCGTCCTCTACACAGTCTATTGAATTTAATACTGGATTTCTCTATATCAAGCGAGAAAATGGGATCCTCTTTTATTTTTACCTTTAAAATACTTTTAATTTCTCGTAACGGTATAAGTTCAATGTCAAATAAAAAAAAATAGCTCTTTGGTCGTTGTCATTGTCCAAACATAATTCACTAGGTAAAGGTCATAAGTAGCAAATAATAGAGATTGCGTAATTTGTATACAGCGAACCGTGAAAAGCCTTTGAAAATGTGAATTAATGAGAGATATCTTTAACTGCGGAAAGGTGTGAAAATATTCTGCGATGAGGATTAACGTCTATTTATTTTATATCAAACTGATATAAAACATTATGTTAAATGCTTTGAAACTAAAATAATAATATTAATCTGGGTACATAGGTAAGCTATGTTGGAATAAATTATAAAATACAACATTTGCCAAAATTTTTTTAGCATTAACTAACATTTAGATTTCTGAAGAAAACCGTACTAATGTTTCATAGCGAAAATCTGTCTGTCTACGCTGTTACGACTAATACGCTGGAGTAATAATGATTCAATTTGGTATATATGGGTTGTAAAATTTCCATTTCTTATTTCGGAATCAGGAAAAATCACGAGGTACATATGAGTTCAGTGTTCCCAACATGGGATACACTCCCCAAATTGGGGACAATTCGAAAATGAACTCGAAACGAGTTTAGCCATATAAAAGCAATGCTAGAAAACTTTTCTTCATAAAACCTATCATTTAAGTTTCTTAAGTTAACAATTTATTTTTATATTAAAAGGTAAGAGCATGTATTATGGTGTTGTCTCAAAAGAATTGTACAAAGGCTATTAAGTTATATCAAGTTGACGTAATAAACGTAGTCGTTACAGCCGATATAATATAATTAATGTTTATTTAAAGTTAATGTTTATATGTTTTAATGATCTTATCTCTTTTTAAATACATCAAATTTATCTGGATGTACAGAATATCCAAAATCTTAACTATTATAATGATTTTTCTCAATACATAGTGCTTTTTCAGTGTAGGCGGAGTAAAACTTTTTAGCAGCTAACTATTTGTACTGTGAGATTTTTTAAGCCAAAGGGTACAAAATCATACTAAACATGCTTACTATATTAATGACTTACCTGCAATTTTTTGTACATTTCCAGGTTAATCAATTTAATGTCATCTAACTGTCGTCGCAAAGAAATAATCGTGTCCTGCTTGTCATGTATATCTTTTTCCAGAAGCTTCATGGCAACTTCCATCTCAGCTTTTAACGACATCTGGAAACATTAAAAGAAATTATTATTTTTAAATAAAAAATATCTGTCAGATAAAAGAATACATTATGAATACAGAGATTTTTGATTTACGTCCAATATTTATAACGTACTAATTATATAATTATGTAACGAACTAATTATATAAATATTTATATAATTAGTTCGTTATATTTGAAAACATTTATTATGTACTATTTTTAATTTCAACATTTCAATGTTATTCAAGTCAGATAAATATGTTGGAATATTAGGAAATATAATTCTCTCCTAATTGCTTTTATATATTAATGATCAGATATTTGTTTATGGTTATTTAGTTATTTTTTTATAATGTACAAAATATTTCCAGTTGGTACTTTCAGCTTCCATTGACTACAGTATATTTATAAATACTAAAAGAATGTGAAAAATATTTATATTTTTTATTAAATTTAAAAATCATAGTAATAAAATTTAGTATAGTCAAATTAACCTATATAACGGTTGACTTGAGTACAAAACAGAAGGTTGGCCGCGAAATAATATTTTCAAGGTGCATTTATTAAAACCCATTCATTTGACTGGCCCGTTGGCGCAGTGGGTAGTGATCCTGCCTTCAGCTCCGCGGGTCGCGGGTTCGATTCCCGCCGAGGGCCAACATTTTCTATAAAAAAAAATGAATTTGTTGGTCTTTGAGCCTGGGTGTTTCTTTGTATTTAAGTATGTATTTAGAAAATATATAAGTATATATTCACCAGTTGTCTGTCTCCCATAACACAAGTATTAAGTTACTTACTTTGGGGACGGACGACCGTGTGTGTAAGCCTTCCATATATTTATTTATTTATTATTTAAATCAACTGATCGCTTTTTTAGGGTGTCACATATCGAGTTTATACATATTGTCAATTCTTTTCAAAGCCGAATCTATGTTTACATACGTAAATAGTATTATGTACATAGGAAATGACAGAACAGAACGGTTAATGGAATTGCATACGATTAATGGAATTAAAATACGTAATTATTTATAATTTGTATGTAATATGTAATTAACATACCAATTACATTACAGATAAACATTACGTTTATTAGTAAACTTTTACCTAATAAGTTGTTGGATTGAATAGACGCTTAACTACGTATCATTAAAGATATAAGATTAATAGTACCTGCAAATCTAACTCCTTTTGCAATTCCAAATTTTTCTTCCTTTCTTCCTCTAAGGTTTTACTCAGTTCAGTTTCTTTCTCAACTTTATATTTGTCGGAAGTGTTACTTTTCACGCTTCTTTTTTCCTGTAAATATTTTTTTTATGTTTATGACAAGTTACATTACTTAATTATCAAATATAAAACGAAAAAACTAAGGTAAGACGACCCGTCGTTTGGTAGTCGGCTGTGTAAAATATAACACCCTCTTTCTTACCGAGGTGTCGTAAAAGGCGAATATGGTAAGTTGATGTCAGGTAGGCAGCTGTTCGTAAAATACCTAGCCAAATCACGTGACAACATATTTATAACATGTTGTGCCGACACACTTAGAGTGGTATAAGGGCAGGAAAATGATGATGATAAAAACAAGGAAAACATTGTACGGAAATCTGCATATCTCATAAGAATTTCTAAGATATAGTACACTACCAATCCGCATTAGTCCGGCGTTGTGGCTTAAGATACAATCGTTCTCTCCGAATCCAAGAAAAGGGATAGTAACAGGTTGCTATTATAGTTTCTTAGTGCCACCCGAACAGCAAACAAAATAATCCAGTACTGTAGCTTAATCGTACAATTATTTTATTTTTAGACGGTTTATGGTATTATCAGCAATTTTGAGCACAGTGGCATTGCTTTATCAAAATACAAGATCGATATTAATTTGTAAATTAGATAATTGTTAACATGAATTATGGAAAATAATCTTGTAAATACAGGCTTTGTCATAACAAGATCTGATAAAATAAAAATATGTATGTCAATATGTGTATTGATTATATTACAAGAGCTGTGATCGATAGGTGGGCACTAAATCTAATTAAAAACAGAGAGATTCTAAGAACAAGCTGGTAGAATTCTTGTAACCAATGATACCTAACGAGTTGTAAACCTATAGTTGCTAAGGTCTTCGATAATATCTCAACGTATTCAAATGACACCTCACATCACAGGGCTGATAAACACACCCAAAAAGGGCACAAGGAATCGCTGGATTCATACTAAACCAATTTGAAACTCTCTTAAAGATAATCTATGTAGTAAGACAGTAAAGGATAGATAATAAGAGAAACTGACCAAGCACAAATCTGATTTTAATATTTTATATAAACATATTAATGCAAAGTGACTACATCTTCATGATATATAACAAAAGGCTATGACCGCCATGTTTAGTTCATTACACGAAATATGTTAGTGACGTCAAAACTACCTTAGACTGAAATTCTCTATGAAAAACATGGTTGTTTGTTTTCTTTGCGGACTTGGATATGCTCTCCATTATGCATTATTTAATTTAATCTGCCATTAATGCAATTTTACTGATAACAGTGTATATGAAGAGCTGAAGTGAGACCTAATTAAGGGCTAAGACAAATAAATTCTTCTTTTAATGTATAATATTTAAAAATATTTCACATACATTTTCATAATTTAAAATACGGTGAGCATCCAAATTACTTAATCGATCATCATAATTCATTTTACATTTTGTACTTATGTCAATAATAAAACCTGTATATTGTTTAAGGCGTTCATTTACAAATGGTATGGTATAAGTATTAATTATAAAATGATGATAGGCAGATTATGATAATCGAATTCACTGTAATGTTAATACTAAGGCTATAATTGTTTTTGATGAGATCATCACAACATCATCGGCATGTTATTATTTTTAGTGATTCAAGTGTATATGATAATCTTAAGGAAAACGGTTCATACTTTTGACAAATAGATAATGTCATTTACACAGATACAACATAAGATACTCCTAGATAATATGTTTTATTAATGAAAATCATATAAATATACACTGAACGATTCAACAGTATCAACATAAAAATAACAAGCGTTATTTTTGTTATTTGTTAATATCAACTTATACAATAAGGTATCAACGATAAAAATAACGAGCGTTAACCCACCACGCTGCTTCATTGTAGATTGGCAGAGTACAATTTTTTCGGGATATACTGGTTTCCTCATGACGTTTTTATCGACATTTTATGAATGATTTTATGTGTGTAAGTGTCCCATATATTTATTTATTTATTTCATTGTGTAACGATTTCAATTCATAAATCATAAAATATGTGGGAACATAAAATTTATATGTACATCATGTTTTATACTTGTAATGTATTTATACATAAATGTACATACATATATTTGTAAATATATATGTATATTGGTTTATACAATAACAGAAACTAAAACACTTTTTTTAATAGTTT
Source organism: Morpho helenor (assembly GCA_029227775.1). Taxonomy (NCBI): domain Eukaryota; kingdom Metazoa; phylum Arthropoda; class Insecta; order Lepidoptera; family Nymphalidae; genus Morpho; species Morpho helenor. The sequence goes on from JARGCU010000020.1 coordinate 7,625,752, forward strand.
TTGTTTTAGAGATAATTTTCAAATTGAATTTATCGTCTTGAGACTACAGTCGTGTTGGGTTCCGTATTTTATTTTTTATAGTAGCAATGAGGATTTGTGTAATCTATATTGTCGGATTTCCGATAAACCTGTTTTCATACATCGTAAGTCCTAAAGATATCGAAGCCCGGATTTCGTGATAAGATATACATACCTCGTCGTCAGCTTGCGTTTCCATCACTTTCATCCTGCTATCTTTGGTTATGTCCTGACCTAAACAGAAAAAGAAACACGCGTGTTCAGACGGTATATAAATAAACGCGGACATCCGAAATCGGACCGCGTATCAAAATAACTCACAGTTTTTCGTCCAATTTATTTTTTTCCTAGGTCTCTTTGTCGTTGTATTGCCCATCGCGAATCGCATAACGGCGCTTTTTTTTATGGAGGTGACAATAAAGTGACGTGCGACGACCGCGGCATACTAATGCCTACTAAGCGATACAAAACTCAAAAGGTCGTGACTCATTGTATTGTAAGGTGTCTTATCTAATGCTGTCACAATTGCGTGAAGTGTTTTTCACACACTTTTCTACGTGCTTGGGGATTATCGTGATAAGCGGTTCGCGGATAGTTCGTCGACTCCAACAAACTTAGTTTGTGCATTGTTTACACTGAACATTTTTAATGTACGTTTTGTTAATCCATTGCTTTCATTTCATACTCCATTATAGTATATTTAAAATTAGATTCTCTTCAAGTTTATCTTCTCGGTTGCAATTGTAGTAGGTATATAGTACACCCCAACAATGAGGAATCTGGCGACTAATTAAAAGGAGCACCAGCGTTATCGATGCGATAAAGCGATCACCAACCCGCTTGGTTATTTTTGATTATTGGAAACATCTTTACAGATTACAATAATGCATGGGAGAGACCTTTTAATAACTTAAATCGATCAATGACAACGATAGTACTATATTTTTTTTATTGTCATTTTTTATATAACATGAATGTGTTTCAATGATGTATATATTTAAGTCAATGCGTAAGTTAAATAATATTCTATCGTAATAAAAGGACATAATTTAAATTCAATGGTAGTAAGAATCTATTAAAATAAATGCATAATTACAAGTTTATAAGAGATCGATTTTTTATTTTTTTACTTTATAAGAGAAACGATTAATACATTTAATGAAATAGAGTAAATAATTAACTAAAAAATAAAAAACTAAGCTCTTTTTAATCGTAATGTCCAAACCAGATAAGTTGACGATTTACTTTTTTTAATACTTCCTAAATGAAAAACTTACTTAATTTTGTTTTTTGACAAACGCGGATTATAGCAAAATAATTCTATCATTAATTTTGTTCTATGGAAGTTCTCAAAGTACTGACGGCTACATCTAGCACGAAATTGTTGTTTTCGGAATTTAATAACAGATACAAAACATGAAACAAATACTTGAAATCATGTGACAATATGTTTATAAAATGTTGTGTCGATCCCACTTAGAGTGGGATAAGGGCAGGGGGATGATGACAAGACATGAAATATTTGTTTGAGCGGTATTATTCGACTCACCTAAAGCGTATTTTAATTGATTGTTCTCTTCAACCAGCTGAATCATGGTATTTTTGGCAATCGCTAAATCCTCTTTCATCAAAGCGTTCGTTGTTGTTAAACCCTCGACTTTAGATTGAAGATTTGTAACTGTGGCACTAAAATAAAATTGCTCCAACTGTACAAGCATGTAATTTCAATATCTGCCATTAAATACGGCCTTCGTGCCTAACCTTGACCAGTTCGTTTGTAGTAACTAACACAATGTTCATTTATGCTTATCTGCCAGCAACCTATTTCAATGTAATTTTGAAAATGAGCATATACGCCTGTATGTTTTAGGATACAGTCAATCGTAATAATTTTAGACAGCAAATATAGATATGATTAAATTAATATTTAGTTTACGCCAGAAGGATTGTTAAATATAAACCTTCAACAAGACGTCCGCCTTCTCGCGCTTTTGGAGAAAATTAAATTAGTTGAACAACAAATTGAAGAACAACCGTTCATCAGCAAGTACCTTCTCCTACTAACTGATTGACGAATACAATAGTTTATTATTAGGTGTTTTTCTTCCACCGCGTGGATTGAGTAGAATAGACCACCCTCTTTCTTACCGAAGTGCCGTAAAAGGTGACTAAGGTAAGTTGACCCACCGTGTGGTATCCGGTTGAGTAGAATAGACCACCTTCTGTTTCACCGAGGTGTAGTAATATACGACTAAGGTAAGTTGACGTCAGACAGGCGGCCGGTCGTAAAATACGTAGCCATATCATATGCCAACATGATTTTAACATGTTGTGCCGACCACTTGCCCTTGGGATGATGATTATTAGGTGTTTCTCTTACATATTTTAAATGTGCTTGAGTAGATAAATAATTGTGGGCGCGTCATTTTAGCTTAGACGAGCTCTACACGATGATAGTGCTGGCTGTAGACGATTTTTTCTATGTCAGGAAAACCCATTATGGGTCGTCACCGCCCGACGGAGACGAGCGGCATGTATGTCGGTCTCTCACTGACTAAAAACCTGACAGTGCTCCACCCCGCTGCTGGTGGCGGGGACAGGATGCCGTTGGACACATTGCCCCTATCCCCGCCAGCAGCAACTCTGAACCCCTCGTGCGCCACCTCTGGGTCGGGGCCTCTTTAACAGTGGCCCCTCCCTATGCTGGACGATGCACGGGAGTACCAGATGCATCGACCGCTCGGAGACCTTAAAAGGGTGGGCGTCCGATAAACCCCGTTAGGAACGCCCAGAAGGTCCCAGTTATGATTATAGGCGATATCATGATCGTGTCGTGATGATGATGTCGATATATATCCCCTGCCCTTATCCCACTCTAAGTGGGGTCGGCACAACATGTTATAAACATGCTGTAACATGATTTGGCTGCGTTTTTACGACCGGCCGCCTGCCTGACGTCAACTTACCTTAGTCGTATTTTACGACACCTCGGTAAGGAGGGTGGTCTATTCTACTCAGCTGGATACCACACGGCGTGCATCGCCCGCCTAGGAGACCTTAAAAGGGTGAGCGTCCGATAAACCCCGTTTGGAACGCCCAGTAGGTCCCGGTTATGATTGTAGACGATAACATGATCATCGTCGATAATGAAGTGCAGGCGTAAAGTGTGAGTGAAACACCTTTCAAATAATGCTCAAACAAAAACATCGCATTGTTAGACCCGTGTGAAAGCGAAACAATGCGTACTCACTTAAGATGCCTGTTTAGTTCCTCGATATAATTCTTTTGGTCCAACATTGTATTTATGTGACGTTGCTTTGGTTCGTTGTTTCCATTGTTCCCGTTGCCGGCCAAATCGTTAGAGGAATTGCTACCACGAAGATATAGCGAGAAATCTATCACTCCTTGCTGACTGTCTAAATCTTCTTCCTTAAAAATTTTGGAATAGGGAACCGTAAAGCCAAAGTTGGAAAATTTCATTTCATTTCTATATATAATATTTTTATTGTTATGAAAATCACAAATAATCATTAATTAATATTGTTAATGCAAATGTTAGCGATTTTTATGACATAAGCTAGTTTTTATTTTACTTTGGAAGTTTGGACTGAAGCCCGAGTAGATAAGTTTGCAGGCGTAGCTAGAGTATTTGCATATATATTGTATTGATGTAATTCGCATTACAATTAAATTAATTACCAGCAACGAAATAGACAATTTTCATTAAGTAAAATAATTTTATAGAATCCATAGTACTATAACAAAAGCGAAAGTCTGTCCGCTTGTTTGCTTTCACGGGTAATCAGCTAGACCACTATTGATAAAATTTGGCATAATTAAAACCCCATTAAACAAATAGGATAAATAAAAATCTTGTTTTTCTTTTTGGAAGAGGCGGAAACATTGCAATATTGAGGATAGATAAATACTTAAATTGACGCGAAGTCACGGTTACAACTGGTATTATATAAAACGTCATGTTTTTACTTCGATAGTGTTATTTTGTATTAGTATTCGTTATAATTTTCTTTAAATAATTCTAATTTAAGTACAATGCCTTCACTATGCACCAATATTGCTTAATACTTACCTTAACACATAAATTGCAATCCACAACATTGAGGCCAACAAGCAATCCTGTTATGATTACAGCTTCCTCATTTAGCATTAATGCGTGCGGCTCAAAATATTCTTCAAGCGTTTCTTCACGATGCTCTAATAAAATTCTGAGATAATCCGCGAGTCGCTTTTGCATAAGTGCTAAACGTAACCAGGCTCTAGCACGTCCCATAGCAGTCCTAAAATATATCTTTATAAACAACTGTCCAGCTCTTACTTTTGATTTATATATATTTTATAATAGTTGCACATAGCTGCGTATTTTTATAAAAAGCTTAAACGGTAATCGCCTGAACTACAATTTACGCGACTTATGCTCTTTCTATATATCACACGCTAAAATACATTTGATATAAGAGACAATTTGACTTTTTTAATAATGTTCAAACGCTTATGATATAATATAACTTCATTACGAACGGAAACTTTAATCTTCGCGTTATTCGATATACTCACTTGACAGTTGGCAAGTCTCTGATGCTAGCTGTAATATCGGCCGCTTCCGGTGAATATTTCTCCACCATTTGTAGAATATCCCACAGTTCTTTTTTTGGTCCAAGCAGACCCTAAAATTAACGTAAACGATTTAGAAACAGAAGGTAGCTTAATTAGTTCATGGAATCGGACACTATATTTCGAATGACACGCATTTAGACAACTTTTTTCTTAAATAAAGAGTGCTTTAGGATATAGTGCAGAATTAGGAACTTAATTATCTATTTATAATGGTAAGCTGATAAATGTTCGTATACATAAATTACAAACAGTCTCATCTTGTCAAGTACTGTAATATCCTAGCTGATGTTTTAACTAAAATTACCTTTTTAGGCTTGAGTCCATGACGCATGACATGCTCGAGAACAATGAAGAAGTGATGTAACGGCAAGTGATCGCTGTCGAGCATCCGGCCATACCGCAGCGATTGCTCAATCAACTCCTTCACAATCAGTTTTGAGATATTCACGAGATTGCTGCGCTCTATTACTACTGGGTCTCGAGCTACAACAGTGATTCATTACTCGTCAACAGTATTTATAGACTCCACTATTTGGGAACACCCAAAAATACTGAATAGGACTTTTCATATTATTACTACTGGGTCTCGAGCTACAACAGTGATTCATTACTCGTCAACAGTATTTATAGACTCCACTATTTGGGAACACCCAAAAATACTGAATAGGACTTTTCATATAACTCAAAAATGGTACAATCAAGAAGTAGGCTACAGTAAAGATAATGAAGAGAATATATAATCTGTAGTGATGTAAAACCGATTTCATAAACTGAACTTAGAATGTTTGAAATTATGTTCTTCTCCGGTAGCGATAGCAGCATATACGACGAACGAACATGATATACGATGCATATCCTAAGTAATAAAATTATTTACCCATTAACGAATGCATAGGATCGTCCGGAGATGTAATTGCACCGTTATCAGATTGGGCAGTGTAGGAGTTTTGCATTTCCAAATCATGCAGTTCTTTCAAACAGAGCCACTCTCCATCAACTGACACGCGAAAGTTACACAAGTAAATAGTATCTTGCGCCCCGGCCATGTCTGCATCGGGGTTTTCCTCCCCTTGTATTCCAGATGTTAAGCCTAATTCAGGCAAGGGATCTACCCTATGGACCGCAGTTAAAGAACGCATAATAAAGCAGCAAAATAACAATGAAGCGAAACAACACACACGGTACAGTGAATTCTGATCACTCTTGTGTATACATCGTAAACTAGATGTCTTAACGAATTATCACTTTGATATGAATTTTTACGGCAGTTTTTTTAACGCAGGTTAACCGCAAAAGTTAGGATTCTTTTTTATTTTGATCACAAGAAAGCACCTCGAAGGACAATGTCACGCAAATGGGTATTCCAGTGACTTCAGAATGTGTTATTGATTTTGCAACTATTCTCATGTTGGGGAGAAAAATCAATACTTCGACACGGTGCTGCCATCTCACGTAACAGGCAGGAAGTTCTTGACATTAGTATTTCAGTGTGGTTATACTAAGAAATAATGAATAGGAATTATTTTTTAATCTGCAACATTTTCTCTGCTTACCCAAATTTTTTCTATATACTGATTTGTAAAGACCCATTGAGATCATATAACTACTGAGGTTATATGGTATTTTTTTATAAATCACGAGGATTATACAAATAAAGTAAATCTAAAGTAATTTTGTTTCATTCTTTTGTAAAATGACATTACAAAAAACATGATGTAGATTTATGAAACAACAAGTAATACCTGCTTGCTTCAATTGCAAGCTTCATTAAATATTGAAATATTAAAATATTTTTAATTATGTAATGTGTTTTTATACTATTCACATTGGTGTTAAAATGGGAATTTTTATATGCTATGTTAGCTGAGTATATAAGCCTCCAATCATATTAAATTTTATAATGGACAGATAGACTTTTGAATTTATTATATTAGTATGAGTTTGCAGCATTAAAAATATTAGACTTCACTCTAAATTTTTAATGCTGTAAAATTAGTAGCATTGATTAACAATAATTTTAAAAATATATTTTTTTAATTTTTTGGTTTATTAACTGGATTAATTTTTTATTTAAAAAATTATAGTTTCTAAAAAATAAACAAAATCGATTTGTAATATATGTTTGTAACACATATGTTTAACTTCTTTTTATAAATTATTTCACTTTTAAAAATTTAGAATCTGTAAATTCAGTTATATACTTTAGATGAGAGGTAGAGCAATTAGTTACATCAATGTTTTTATTTTACCATCAGTTGTATTATTCAAATGTGAAGCTTATTTCTGAAAGAGTAGAGGGTAATATCTGAGTGCACAGAAGTAATAGTAAAATTATTTTGCTTTAATCTCTGATAAGTCGCAGATTATAGCAAAATATATATTTTTTTACTTTTTTATTATGGATCTCCACAAAGTACTGCATAATTCATCAGGGAAGTGGACAGTGCTGTACAGCTACCATTACTCAAGTAATATTTAGTAACTAAGTAATATTTAGTAACTATTACTTGAGGATCTACCATTCCTGGTGTAATTTATTTCTGGCAGGAGGCCACTTCGGACTTAGTTATATACCAACATACTAGGTAACAGTAAAACTGAATGTAGTATTTCAGCACAATTTCAACTAACTCACATTGTTAAGTTTCATGTAAAGTAATAGCCTTTTATATCCCACTATTAGGCATAGGTCTCCTCTCTCTGTTTTTTAAGGGAAGGGTAGGAGCTAAAACACACTATGTTGCTGCAATGTGAATTTTACAGGTTTACCCATATCCCCGGAATTCTATGGAGATATGTTGGTTTCCTTAAGATGCTGTGTGGTATCTGGCTAAATAGAATTGTACTACTCTTTATATTTCTAACCAAGGTGCCGTAAAATACAACTAAGGTAAGTTGATGTCACGCAGGCGGCCAGTCGTTAAATTATGTAGTCAAATCATGTGACAACATGTTTATAACATCTTGGCAGGAAGATGATGTTGGCTTCCTTAGGATGTTTTCCTTGTTGTTTGATAAATTGTAAATATTCATTGTACACAAGTTTTATCAGAAAAAATCATTGGTGCCAGCCCAATGCTGGAACCGTCAAGAGAGGTGCGGGGTCTCATTGCTGGGCTATAATAGCTTTTTAAATAATATGTATGTTTCTTTAATTCTGATAATAATTATTATAAATTTTAATGTAGGATGTATTGTGTAAAGAAAATATTAATATAAATCTAAAAATTAGTATAATGTTATTAAATAGGGCTTTTTTTTTCAGAAAAACTAAACATTTATTTGACATTCAATACTCGATTGAAATATTTAACACTGTTTGTTAAAACATGATAGGTAGTTACTTCTGAATTAAATTAACTTAAGACAATTTAACTTTGTTAACAGTTCTCACTTTGTTACAATAATTAAACATGTTAATATACATCTGTAAAGAACGATGTTTGTTATCGGCTTAACGTCACCTTTACAGGTCAACTAAACTAAACAAAAAATGTATTTAATTACATTTTTGTATTGTTTATTTTGAACAACAATTTTAATCACACAAAGCATAAAATATTTTAATGTATGTAGGTATTTTTTATGTTGTTTTACTTACACTTTGTACTGTAAAAATATGATTTTTCCGGTCGAGACAATAATAGTTCGGGCCATTTGTCTTCCCTGTTTGATGATACAGATGGTGATCTTTCAAGAAATGACGACTTAACGGAGGTTGTAGATGTAGCTGGGGATATTTCAGTCTTTTTATCTTTTGAAGAGGCCATATTATTATCTATAAATGATTCCAAACATTATCCAAAAAACTTATTTATAAATTGACGTGTCACATAAACTGTCTTAAAAGTTACTGAAACATTATATGTTATTAGTCTTCGACTGTTATCATAATTGCCAGATTTAAAACAACAAGATTCTAGACCGTGGATAAAATTAACTAAAAAATAAGGACTAAGTAACCTTAGACCGGATTTAGAAATAATTTATATATATTATAATATTTGAATTAAAGTTCTTAAATAAACTCCTTATCAAGGAAAATTTCAAAAGATACCAGAGTTTCGATATTTGAATTGTTATAATATTTGATTCGAACTTAAATTATCGGAAGCTATCATTGGCAGCACTTAAAAAGATATTTATTTAATTTTCATGTTATGCATTGCATAATATGCAATACAGTATACACGCCCCATAAATCACATCGGCACAGCACACGTCCTTATCAAGGCAAAATAATGGTCCCTCGAGCTCGCTGACAACTTAACCGCTTTTTATACCTCCGCCGCTACCGCTTCTCTCTTAAATATAAGCCACTTCAGTTTTATTTTATTTTGTAGCCTTATTTAAAATTGTTGTATACTCATGTAACAACAACTTGTGTAACTTTGACTATTTCCGTTTAGCATATATTCCGTTCCGTTTTGTATATAACATGTAAATTTTATGAGTTTATAATCACCGAAAATACGGTGTTATTTGGATGGTAATATCTAGGCTATTCAATTCAAATTAAAGATATCTAAATGAAATGTGGTAATATTATTATCCTACGCTGTTAAAATTACTTTGTTTAAAAAAACATATACTAGCCTTTTTTGGAATACATAGTAATTATTTTATACTAAAAAACCACTCTCCGATAGCTACGGGATGTGATGTTTTTTAATGACGTTTAATTTATCAAAGTTAATTAATAAAATATTTCAAACGGTTGTATCGGAAATTGCTTAGTCCAAAACCTAAAAAAACGATAGAATAAAAACCAAACAATTATGAACTTCCAATGCCGACCAATACTGGAGCCTATTAAAGTATTTATAATTAATCCTCTTGCACCGGCTTCTCAACTAATCATAATGAAAATAATGTCTGGTGTAGTGTTTGGAAATGATCAATTAATTGATTTGAATTTAATAGAGTACTCGAACGAGATGAAGTCTGCAAATGCTTTCAGGTTGGAAATAGAATCGTGTGCCTTTTCATGCACTAATTCCATCAAAGTATCCTCTGATTTGCCAAGGTAATATAATTGGTTAGAAGCCTTTGCAGTTTCAGTGTATTTAAGTGGATATTTCTGAATGCAGATGTACTATTTTTCATTTATAATTTTGAAGTGATACAGTATTGAATATTTGAGATTGGATTTGATATGTCGCACATTTGAAATATAGTTTAAGCGAATGAAAAGTGTCATTGTGGCTTAAGGTAGAGCGTAGTAAAAGATTATTATCTGTATGACAAGTATATAAATTCTAGATTTTTAGATACTACCTTATAAGACATTGTATTCTCTTCATTGAACCTAATATTATTGAGTATAAAAGACTGTATTATTTTATATTCAATAATAGACAGAATTTCTAAATTATGACTAACCTGCGAATTTACACTAGAACGGCATATAAGAGCTTACAAAATGAAACTAGCCTTAGCCTCGGTGTGATATTGAACAACAAGTTTTTTAAAATCCTTTTTGCAGTGTTAATGATGGAGATGTATTTTGTTTTCTGACAAATTTTTCAAACCCAAACCGTCTTGATTATACTCAGGAAGAATATAAAGAACAATTCGATGCATTTTATTTAATCCTCAAATTAGCAAGTAGTTTCACATGGAGCAAAGATAATCTAAAGGAATCAGAAACAACAAGGAATGTTCATTTTGATAAAAAAGAAACGAAGTTTACGAATATTGATCGCGATGAGAAAAGAAAGAAGATTTTTATGGCGGATGGTTTGTTGGCTTTAGACATACTTAAGTCAATGTCCGAAGATATGCCACATGATATATTCTTTTGTCCAACTCCAATAACAGAGATTTCCAGAACAGTTTTGGCAGATCATTTAAATGTACGTTAAAATAAGTAAAGCTTATTTCTAAAATTTTAAAGTGTCCCATATATTTATTATTATTATTATATTTACGGAATTTTATAGGGAATTGTAATTAATTATCGTCAGAATATCACTTATTAATTGGCTGGATTTTTTCCATTTACAAGTGCACGATAATTACATTTTGCCCCGTTAGCTTTTTTATATAGATTTATTCTTCGAAATTTCGTTTTCAGTTTTTAAGAATACTGCAAGTTTAACTGGGTCCCGATAGTTGATATAACCATGAGAGCAGTAATTCTTATATACTCAGATTTGAGAATCTTTCTTAGAACTGATGTCTACCATCTTAACTAAAATTTATTTACTATATCGTGGTTTTAGGTTCAACGCAAAGTCATAAATGATGTTTTTGTCTGGGCTGCAAATGATGAAGTATTTCATGTTGAAGTTCAAAAACCTTTGATTGTTCTTGACCTCATTGAAGCTGAGTCTCACTATCGGTCATCCCAATGTGTAGATGTAGTTGGAAAAGAAATATTAGAATCTCGTAATTTAGACACGACCCAATTCAGTGCGTCGTGGATGAAAAAAGAATTTATGGAAAAGGTAAGTTCTAGTCTTATTACCTTAATAACTGTTCCATGGAATTTAAAATTAGTATTAATTATTTAGCAAGAAAATGTAATATTATATCAATTCATAACTAAAAGTTAAAATGTATTAATAGTTAGGCCCTATTATTGCGAAATTGTGAAATAAAAAGGAACAAAAAGGACACGATTTTTTACTCGGTTATTTTGTACATGTCACATACTCAAAATACCTAAGTATAATAAGTGTTGGTTTTTTTATGTTGTGTTCATAAGTTATTTCACAATTATGAAATATAAAAATTACTTTTGTAAAATTTGTGGACACAAACTACCAATTTTATTAATGTAGATGTATGGCACAGAAAGTGGACCTTGAAACTTTCGTACTTATTGATACAACGATTTATTTTTATATGTATTGCTCATACGTTGACTGTACAAATTTTTTTTCAAAGATATCAAAAGTCATCATCAAGAAAAAATCCCTGACGTGAGGGCCCCTTGCCCATAACATTTACTAACAAGCGCAAGCGTTTTGATATAAGAAAACCTATCTTTATTCAGTGGCGTAGCTAGGGAACTCCCTAGCTACGCCACTGAATAAAGAATAAAGGCGCTGGGGCAAAAAGAAAACTAGAGCCCTATTTAAACTATTTAAAATTATTTGTTTCGCATTCTTCGTATTCCGGATTCGACGTTCTCCAACGAGAATTAAGTTCAAGAGCGTGGAGCCCCCAGAGTGTGGAGGCCTCGGGGCACCTGTCTAGCCCTCCGGTAGTAACACCACTGTCTTTTTTAGACGAGCAATATTTTGTTATTAATTAAACTGTTACAATGCATTTAATCAAGCTAATTTAATCTGTATAAATAAACGCGAAAAGGTGGCGTCATCTGCGTCGAAGAATCCGTATGGATGTATTTACAGAGCGGCTGAATTTACCAAAACTTTGAGAGATATTTGGATAGCGCGCACTGGGAATGATGGCACAAAAGTTTATAGGAACATTGGTGTCATTAGTGATGGTTCCCTAGGAACTATTAAAGGTAAAGTGTGGTTAGAAATTAAACCTTTTAAGATGGTAGATTTATCGACATCACATACTTATTAACGCGGTAATACTTGTAATTTTCGACTTGGATTACTAATACATACAGGTTGTCCTTACGTTTTACCAATAATCATGGAAAAAGGTGCTTGGACAATAAATGAGAATTTTGTGGAAAACACACATCTAAAACAAGAGATTAAGCGAATTAACGATGCAGTTAAAAAGCACCACCGACAGGTAAAAAAATATTATGTTGAGGTGTATTTATTCACGTAGACAAATTTGTTTCTAAAAACTTCAATATCTAATAATCTGTTATTTTAATATTCTTATTTAATATTCAGTGAAGATGTAATGACAGTTGCCATAATAACGTATATACTCGTATTCAAAATATATATGTTATCAGAATTTGTATTGAGGTCTCTAATTAATTATTCTGTTGCAAACTCAACAGTCAACAGTATTAGTTTAAGTTGATAAGTTAGTGCTTATTAGTAAAATTATATACTTTTTCAATAGGTAAAATTTATTTCATTTATTTCTTTTACTTTTTCAGCTGATTACGTTTTGTAAAAATTTTCTACGAGAAAACATCAATACCCAATCATCCAAAGACGAAAATGATAGTAGTACTACCTATTGAATATAACTTCTGAATTTTATTAATTTTATTTGTATAAGTATTTAATGATATTAACTACTTACATGATAATTATGTTATATGGCTTTTATTTAGCCACATCACAAGTGGCTTAAACTTTTGTGATATAAACAGTATCGCACTATGCGCTTTTGTAGCTACCTTCTTATTTTCGGTATAACCAAGCTTTGGAAATATTTTCAATGCGAATTATGTAACGAGGTAATTCTGAATTTGGAAATGCAATTGTTTTGGAAATTATTATAAGCTTATATCTTGTTAATACTGTCACTCACAATGTACAGTTTAATGTCATAATAGTTATAGAAAAGATTAAAATTGAGTACTGAATTCAGTCAAACTAATCACTCACTAATCACTAGACTGCAATTCACCAAGGCACTAATATTTCAAATGCTATGGCTAGTAGTCTGTAATGCCCTCATGTTTGGTCTCATTCAATATAAGAGTCCAGGGTTATCCTTATATTATGTTTAATTGCATGGGTAATCCTATAATAAGCTCAGTTTGCTGGCTCAGTTTCATTAGTCGTAAAGTCGGATGGGCCTGCAACAACGCTGGACTACCAATGCACTATAAAGAGTCGATTAAAGGCGATTACTATATTTAACGTAAAGCTTTTGTAACCTTTTTTTTATAATATAATTTTAAAATTAGTTATTTTGTGCAATTATCTGAAATTAAAGCCAAGATAAAGTTACATACGAAATGTTATAAGTGAATACTATAAAATAGTAATGCTTTAAGTTTTAGCAATAATCAAAAATCCTTATTTATATCAATCTAACAGTCCGGCCGTCTAGCTCAGTCTGGTTTCGAATTCCCTTTTAAACAGAACTCAACAGGTAAAAAGTTCATTAAAAAAAGCTTTTAGTAAAATCTCATGTTCCTACTGTTAACTGTTGAGGCGTTCCCTCCTCTGGAGCTAATCTTGGCAGCAGCATCAGGTCATGCTTATGATAAACAAACATTGTCATCTGGACTGGATCAGTATGTAAAATTTCAGCTCAATCGTACACCGGGAAGTGGGTCAAATTTAACTTGCGAGACTCCACCTTCACATACGAGTACATATGATGCAAGTTAGTAAAAGGTTAAAAAAAAATTATCCGATCGCCATCAAACTTTACTTATTTTATCATTCGCTGGGTCATTCTAAAGATTGTCACAAAATTTAATTATAATCGCTCTGCAGATTCGGAAACTATAAAGGATATACAGACAAACATTCACTTTTAAATATTAAATAATCTATACCTACGACAACCCGTAATTGTGTGCGTAATTTTTCAGTTTTAATAGACTGGTTCAAATTGTGATTTTGAGGATCCGTCTAAAGAGACGTTTATTATGTCCCCAGATTTGGAGACAAAAGATCTAACACAATTATATATGTAACATTACAGGTTATAATTTTGCGACAAACGGTAATACGATAAATCTGCTGATTCTGCAATTAATCAAAATTAGTGTCTTCCTCGTCTTATCCCTCGGTGATATATTAATTAGGTTAAAGCAGCGCAACAGAACGTCTCACCGGCACATTGTAACGTAATATTACCTGGTAATGAAACTTCCCAGGGGAATACGGTCTACCTTCGCAGTCGAGAAACATTCAAATCAGCCTCGGCCTTACGTTATGTAAACACTATATGTTTACAAAATATCTTCATTACCTCCTTTAAAATATTCACTATAAATAAGGCAAAGTTATGGTTGCTAAATTTTTTTTAATAGTTTCATGATTTTCCACTTTTAATGCTTCTTAAATTTAAATATAGTTTACATTAAAATGCAAGCATTAAGAGTTTTAAGGTATATATTATTAATTTTTTAATATTTATTATTGTTTTACATTTAATAAAGTTTTTAGGAGTGATTTTGGTAATTTTATTGATAAAGTCTATTCGTTAGATAACTTCTAAACTAAGATTTAACATTTAGTACAGAAATAGGATAAAGACACAAACTTCAAAGCAAAAAGGGACGTGAAACGGTATTTTAATATGAAAATATGCCGGCGCGGCTTTCCCAGTCTCATTGACATGATGTCTGTGAAATAAAGTTTAGAGATCGTTTACACGAACTTCACCTTATAGGATAGCTTTATTAAATAAGCAAATCACATGGATTTATTGATTGTGTTTAAATTAAACAAAACATACATTCAGTGTAATTATATATTTTTCGAATGTTGTTTGATTAATAATATGTTAATATCCTTGAATCGATCAAAAAGTTAAATCTCATGTAAGTGTCTGTGTTGTTTGTGATGGAGTAATCTGTTCACTCTTCGTGAATTCAAATCTCGCGCGCTTGGTCTGACCAATAACAACGCTTTGGCCCCGAACCGAGTTAAGTTGTCGCTGGAAGCGGCTACGCATCAATTCGCGCTCGAAGTCTACTCTCGTGTATGTGAACTGCAAGAAAAATCCGAGAAAAGGGACGTTTATTTGTTTTCTATTATCATATTCGTTTTAAGACGTTGTGGTATAGTCGTTATGTGTGTGGATAATAGTGGCTTCATCAAAGATCAGAGGTATCAGCATAGGGCGGTGCCGCCACGTGCCGTCTTCATCGAAAAAACACCCATATTCCTCCACCGGAGGCTGCCAGGCACTCGGTCTGGATTGCCACGTTACTGCGGTAAGTGTAATTATTGTTGTCCAGGCCAAAACAATTAGGGGACTAACTTTCATCGGCGGAACAGTTCATTTTCGAGTGTTCCGAACCAGCGTGACGTTACTGGCCCCCCCACGGCAGGGCCTTTTCGCCACATTTTCAATAAAGGTTAATCCTTTCACATAAAGTTGCGTATTTATGTGGTGCTCAAATAAGTTATAATTTAAACTGGGTGTGAATATTAGTTATGGTTACTCGAGGTTACTTTAAATGTCTCGAAATTAGGTTTCATTGACATGACATGCTAAAGTGGGGATTATAAGATTGCTACATATTGCAGATACCACTGACAACAATTGAATTACATAGATTATCTATTAGTTACTTCATTGGATGATTAACATCAAGTAGGAAGGGTGTATAGTAGAACAAGAGAGACCGTATAAAATCATGGCTTTATTATTGATATTAGTATACCACATTCAATTTTCTCAAAAAAATATTGCATTTTAGGTTTTTAGTAAATGTTGTGTTTTAAAAATATTGCATTTTAGGTTTTTAGTAAATGTACTAATTATATATTTAGAAAAAAAAGGAAAAATCTTTTTCACAGTTTATGGAGTCACCATAAAGTAAATATTTGTATTAACACAAAGGATTGTGTACGAAAAATTGAAACATATAAAGTTTTTGCTAAGACCTTGCGGTCAGTGGTTGTTGGAAATTAGCAACAAAATTATTCATGCAAGGATATGATATCTTATGGAAATCAATGTTGTACAAGATATCTGTTTCCTAACAAACTTCGGGCGCACATTATGTTTTCGACAGATGTACGACACACATTGGTTGCATTTACGACGTCCCGAAGACATTACAAAAGCCATTGCCTTATCTAATGTTCTCCTTAAATTTATTTAACTTTCGACACCCTCGCGTCTAAATAATCACTTGATAAGATGTCAAAAAGTAACTAATTTCAAAAGAAATTTATTCCTAGTTATCTTGTTGTAACAATAAAAAATATAGGTATGTATTATAATAATAGAACCTAATAAAAAAGAAAATTATACAAATAAACAGAAGAGTTGTGAACATTTTGGGTATTGATTACTATTAATTTCAATATAAAATAATTGCTAAATCTGTCAAGCCGTAATAATGATTTTTTATATTTACGACAACTTAATAATTAATTTATAAGCATTTTATAAAATACCAATTAGTAGGTAAATATAACGTTTTACAAGATGAGCTGCCAAAAAACCAAAATATAAAATTAAAATTAATTCCGAAAGTACTAGTCTATTAACTGAAAGAAATAGTTTCAAACTAAAAGAGTAGATGAATAGCAATCGAAAGAATAAAATCTAGTTAAAACTCGGGCGGAACTATATTAACTAGCCCCGAAGCTGAGCAATCTGCATTAGCCTAGACGCACTTCTTTTCAGCGATTAAATGAAATTTTACACCTGGTTGCCTTTAAGAACTCAGCGGATAAAGACCTGGAATATTTAAATTGAATGCTTTTAATCCGGCAGGCTATCTTACCGTTTCTCTCTTAGTTGTTAGAACTGTGATTGGATTAATATCGAATATTCTTATTGGAATCAGTAAAATGTTTAAGTTTGGAGAATTTTCATAGCTTTATTTAAATTTTCAGAACAAAATTGAATAACCTAGTGAACTATTATTTTTTGTGTAAAATTCCAATCTGATAAGAGGTGAACGCCATATTATAAGCTGTAAGAGAAACTTTATTTCAAATTTTAGAGCGGTATTCGAATTATGGCTTATACGTTAAATGACATGAAATGTTTATTTTTTTAGGTTAATACTTAGAAATTATATCTTTCTACTTTCCTGACTCTTACATTCAATATGTATTTAAAGCAATAACGTTGATTTTAAATTTTTAATATGGTGCTAGAAATTGAGTCGTATTTGCCCGTACGTATAAATTTTAGCTATCGGTTGAGAAATCGGTTTCATTAGTTTTGTTAATATCAAAAAAACAATAACACAACGGTGTAAAATAATTAATTCAATAAACAACTACAGGCTACTTATGCTATAATTTAACGATTACTGACGTTTATCTGAACGTTAAAATCTGAATGAAATCACTAATAATTAAATGTTTGGGATGATAAGCGTTGGGGAAATGTGGTTTCAATTTTTCATTGCTCTCTACGAAATTTCGTTGCTTTAAAAGCTTAATGATGGTAATGAAATTTCACACGTGAGCCTATTGTGATATTTACATAATTTTAATATGAATCAGGACATAATTGATTACTATTATTCATTAAGGCTATAGCTATATTGATTTGAGATTAAAGTAACGTTTTGTTACTATCACACTGATGGACATAGACATCCTATCTCTGTTTTTGGAGAGATGGATTGGAGCTAAGACTCACCACGTTGCACCATTGAGGTTTAGTAGGTTACAAATATCTACTGAATTATCAAGAGATATGCAAGTTTCCTCACGAAATTTCCTTCACCGAAAAGCGTGTGATAAATTCCAATTATCAATTACACATAAGTATTAATAGAAAAATTAATTGGTGCCTGCCTCGAAAGAGTCGCACGGTCTTACTGCTGGACTATTATGGCTTAATTTTAAATTAAAAATACATATTTACAATATTCAAAGTTCGTAATTTCACATATCATACAATAATTTTTTTTTTGTTACAATTTTTTTTTATTTGCTGTTGACCATTTATAACTCATAATACTTGTGATTCAAATAAATAGAATTGATTTATATGCAAACCATATGCCAGAAGCTTAAAATGTAAGAAAACGGGTATTATTAGCATAACTTTGCAAATTTGATTTGTTTATTTGGTTTATTTATTTATATTATCACAATAAGGAATGTAAGTGATAATTTAAAAATACTTTGGAGCACAAACGATATTTCCCCGGGGCGACGTTAATGTTCCGGTGGCGGCGTTCGTCCATTCGACCGAATCTCTTGAAATTAAGACCGGAAAAAAGTCAATAAATCCAAGCCAGCCGGAGTAGATAAAGAATACCTCTGAAGCGACAGAAGGTTGCATTACATGATCTTAAGACGGATACAGTTTTAGAAACTTTGATTAAAATATTTATCTTTTCTACTTTGAAAGTATCTCCTATGTTATTATACCCTATTATGAATTTACCTGAAAAGTTAAAGTAGATCTCTCTTATAAAATCTCCTTGCACACCTATAGGTTAAAGGTAGTCAAGGTTATGGAAGGGATGACGTATACTTGCATGATGAATATAACATCCATAACATTCTAATCTTATGGTATCCGGCTGTGTAGAATATACCTCCCTCATTTCTTACGGAGGTGTCGTGAAAGGCGACTAAGGTAAGTTGACCTATCGTGTGGTATGCAGTTGAGTAAAATAGATCATCCTCTTTCTTATCGAGGTATCGTTAAATACGACTAAGGTAAGTTGACGTCAGGTGGGCGGCCAATCGTAAAATACGTAGCCAAATCATATGACATAATGTTTATAACAAGTTGTGTCGACCCCATTTAGGGTGGGATAAGGGCAGGAACATGATGACTTAAATTATTACTTCATTTAGTTTTAAGAATTATTTCTTCGGTTTCTCAAGTTGTTTATAATTAACATAGTCACCAGATTGATAAGGTTGATATTTGAATACTACTCTTGTGACTAAATGGCACACGACTGTGAACTTAATTTTTAACTAATTGCCAAACTGTAAAGTTTATTGCTTTGCGCGTCCACAAACAAACCATTTCGCTAGTAATGGAAATTACACACCCTGAGGTCGGAAATCAAATTGACTGAAGAGGCTAAACAAACGATGTGGCCAGAAAGCCGAGACCGTTCTCCGTCGTATATTAATCGGTTGGCAAATGTTCCTTTATTTGTTTTTCTCTTACTGCGTTAGCGCGTTACCCAATGGGTCAATTTGACAATTGGATGTAGATAATCGATTAGCGTCTACTTAAATTGGTCTTATTCATTTAGAATATAATAATTTATATAATAACTAACCGTGGTTGCAGCTTCGCCCGCGTGGAAATCAGTGTATTTAATGTATTGAACAGTGTAATAAAATTTCGAAAACGTAAAAGTAGATCTTGAGAGTTAACCATAAGAGATAGAGACATGCTGTCTCAGATTTTATCGTAGTATTTTTATAGATCTACAATTCTTTACTACATTGCTTTATTGTTTCTCTGTTGGTTTACGAGGCATACGCGACAGAAGCTCTTAGCAGGCGAATTTTTTCACAACTGCGCGACCTCTTCAACAAAATTTACATTAAACCCTTATGTACTATTAACCTAAACCTTCCGGAAGAATCGCAATACATAAAACAGACATATACAGTTTATTAAATAACCAAATATCTCAATATACTTTCAGCTGATACTATTTTTTGGCAGAGCACTTAGTTTTATACACATACACCGTTTTTGACAAAAAAGGTTATTCACAACAATAAACGTTACCAAGTACGAAAAAGGCAAACATTCTGACCTCTAAGCGACAAAGGTGTGTTGCAAAAGGCCCACGGAATCGTCAAACTGTCTGCTTCATTTTGATGGAAGCAATTTTGTTCTTTTGTGCGGTAGTATTGGCCTTCAGTAGGCGGATTCCGGCGTCTCAATTCTCTCCATAGGAAACTCTTCAGCACACGCAAAATTCACGTGTCGATTTCACGATTGAATGTGTGTACGTAGTACGTGTACTTTTTTTATATTATTTTTTTAAATTTATTTTTAGGGGAAACCAACAATTATTAAAATACTTAAATATCTAAAGTATGTTGTAAACTGAAATCAATTTAGTTTCCACTGAAAAGACTTACATCTATATTCAATGAGAAAAAAAATTAGTAATGATTAAAATTAAAAAAACAAACTAAATCTTAAATTAAATTAAAATTAAAAATAAAGTACAAAATAAATATCGGCTATTGATCAGTATAATTAAAATTAACAAATTGTAATTTTTTCTTGAAAGTAAAGTTCATTATTTTTATAAACTTAAAGTATCTACACACTTTTAGTTTATAAATTTTAATTTATTATGTCAGATAAAATATACCTACCTAATTCATTTCGAAAGCTATGAAGAAATGTCTATCTTCTTTATATTTATAATCTGAATTTCGGAAAAGGCTGCATGCACCCTTTTCATGAAATTCAGTATGTACGGGGTTTTGGGTGCGATAAATCGATCTAGCTACGTTTATTTTCATAAGATGTCATTTAATGTTTTCAATTAAAAAACGACTACAATATTAATTAATATTACAAAGGTTAATTACGATGTTACTTTGAGGAAATGAAATTTCCCGGACCAAGTCCCAGATCTCACCAGTCCTTTTATTGTTTCATATTTTTTTATATGCATTTTTTACACCTTAAAAAAATTTGATATGAAATGATATTAATTAATATATGGTGCATTTTTATTTTTGTAAACATAAGAAGGTGTCCCGCGGTCGTTATTTTATGATTTTGTTGTTTGTACTGCACTTTCTAAAAGTGTCTACCTTCGGACATTATTACCTTCGGATATTAAGTTAATTTGTCATGGAATTAACTAAACAGTGGTACTCGCAATGTTAATATTGTATGCACCTACAGCAATAGGTGTAGCTCAAAGATTGATAGATTACACTAGAAATCTGCAGTGATAGCAAAGAAAATTTTGCTAAATTGACAAAGACGGCATTGTCGTTGCTAAATAGCAATTTAAAAAAAAATAACCAGATAGACTGCGGTTCAGTAATGTAAAATTGATGTTTAAAAGATTGCCCACCGAGTTTCTTGTTGCTTCTTTTCGGTAAGAGCAACATTCATAACCAGTTGTAGCTTCATCTATACTTATAATAAATCTGTAGAGAGGTCAATTCTGTAACTGGAATATATTTCCAAAATAACTATCAGGGGGTGATTAGGGATCGATACTGATGCCAAAAATGCAATCAGTAAAAATTTTGTCTGTCTGTCTGTCTGTCTGTCTGTCTGTCTGTCTGTCTGTCTGTATAACCGTTATAGAAACAAAAACTACTCGACGGATTTTAACGAAACTTGGTACAATTTTTTTTCATACTCCTGGGCTGGTTATAGTATACTTTTCATCACGCTACAATCAATAGGAGCAGAGCAGTGAAGGGAAATGTCGGGAAAACGGGAGAAGTTACTCCATTTTTTAAGCTTTCGTCGCGTGTGCAACCTTGATGGTTAAAGCTACACAGAAATCATGTATGGCGGAAATGTTCTCCTTAAAATTATATAAAAAATATCCCACGACAGCATATGTCTATCTTTTATAGTTGACTCACAATACACGTGTAACTCCCGATAGCTTAGCAGTTCGAAGCTTTCTGGTTATATTTGTCTACTCCTACGTTTATATCACTCTCAGACATCCCTAAATAAAAAAGTGAATAGTATTAACCATTGTATAAAAAAAGAATAATTGAAATCGGTATAGAAACACCAAAGTTATATATGAAATACGCTAATAATAAGCCATCGCGCGTGAATATTGAATCATGCTATAGGGATTATCACTACATAGTATAAAATAAAGTCACATTCTTTGTTTGTCTCTATATCCCTATGACTGCTTTAATCTTTAAAACTACGCAACAGATTTTGATGCGGTTTTTTTAATAGATAGAGTGATTCAAGAGGAATGTATAATAATATTCAATATGGAGTAGAGAAATACTGTAATTTTTGAGGTTTCTTATGTGATGTCGTAAATAATTACTTTTTTTTCGCTTACATTGCAAACGCAGGCTAAACCCTACGAGATTTATCAAAATGATGTACTAAGTATTGGTACACATTGAAAAAGTCTACAGAAAAGTCCGCGATGGTATATGTCTATCTCTTATGGATAACCCACAATAGCATTTTTTGTCATTTACTTTTATACGAAAAATAATGCCTTATTTTCGAAGCAATTTTTATACAATATAGCCATTAATCCTTATCCAATTAAGTACCTTAAATACATTGTTGATTTAATATAGATCAATATGACCGTTTACAGCATGTAATTTAAATGAACATTTTCGAAGATATCACTGATTTAAAATCCCGCGAGGAGGCCGCGCTTCGCCCTATAGCACTTCGAATTTAGCAGCGGTCGGACGCGCAACTAAATGTCGCTCTTTTAAGAGTAACCTCTAAAGAAAACATTTTTGTAGTGTCTAATGATAACAAAGCTGTGAATGTTGTATATAAAGACATTCTGTAATTAATTTTAAACATAAAATATATAGGGAAAAATGTAAAATGTAAATATGTAGTATATGAATTTAGATATTAGATATAGCAGGAAATCTTCTTGGTATAGGGAGAGGGCAATTGTTTTTCTTCAAATTTAACGCGTGCGGGCCACGGGCAGTAATGAATACCTAAATTAAAACTACTGGATCGATTTTAATCATTTTTTTCACTGGGTGACATAGGCTATATATTTTATACCCGTGCGAAGCAGGGTAGGCCGCTAGTTAATCATATTGATCCTTGACGAATCAAAAGTTTTTTGAATAAAGGTTATTTTGATTTGACAGAATGGGAAAAATTAGATTTTTTTATATTTGAAAGATTATTTTTTATTTTATAAATATAATTAATAGAAGATAAAATGTATAACATGAAATTTTTAAAAACCCTTGTTATATGAAACGTCATAATATACGACAAAACGAACGAATATTAAAACTTGAGACGTTATTAAAAGTTTCTTCACTAATACGTTAAAGATTCAACAACTATGAACGTGGATTAACTTCCCGCTGTATTTACAGTGCGCCCGCTTGACGTTGTATATTTTAGCATTTATTTCGGCTCCATTTGTTATAATTTATTATTTTTTAAAGCTTAATATATGAAAAAAATACTGTTTAAACGCAGTTAAAGTGAAAATATAAGACAACGCATTTACGCAATATATATTTTCCTCAATTTCGATTTATTTGCAATAGAATTCTTTTTAGAATTATATTATTTATTTTCTCGTATATCATAACACTAACAATTTTAAAGTGTCTTGTAGTTTACTTTGTTTTACGACGGGCCCCCTGTCTGGCATCAACTTACCTTTGTTGTATTTTAAGACACTTCGGCAAGAAAGAGGGTGGTCTTTTTTACTCAACCGGATACCACACTGTGCGTAAACTTACTTTAGTCGCCTTTTAGGATGCCTCGGTAAGAAATGAGGGTAGTCTATTCTTCTCAGACGGATACTTCACGGCGTGTTGACTTACCTTAATCGCCTAAGTTAACTTAAAAATTGTTTTTTTCGGACTAAACTTAGCGCTGGACCTGCAACCTTTTAGTTACGATAGAAGAAAACAAAGATTTTTTAAATATTAAAGATTATTATAAGTTTGTAGAGACAACAATCGGGTTTGGTCACTTAGCTTAAGAATGCATGGAGAGAAATCTCTGAATAAAGCAAACCTTCGAAATTTGTCACGTTACTTTCAGTATTACATACTTGTACGCTACAAGGAAGCCTTGTTTCTTTCAATCAAGGTTAATCCTTGCCTGTTCATAATCATTTTATTTTATTTATGAGTTAAGTAAATTCAACTCAACGGATTTCAAAAATTCTTTCACCATTGGAAAGCTGTGTCTTTACTGAGCAAAATAGGCTATATTACTTTTTCAAAAAATAGGAATCCGTTATAAATATGTAATAAGGTGTAAAAAAATAAAAATTACGGGTGAAACCGCGGTATATTACTAGTAATCTTATAATTTTATTAATGAAAATTTGTGTTAGGTTGCTTAAATTGTTATAACAGTCACATAGGTTTGTAGATATGATTTACAGTGGCCACTCGACTGAAACATGAAGACTGACCGATTTTCTTCCTAAAACTCATACTTATATATATATATTTATTTAATTCGCAGTATTTGACGTGATGAGGATATATATTAAATTCCTGTTTAAACCTTGCGAACTTTAGTTTGTTGCAGTTGACGTGGCTCGCGCAAAGTGCGGTTAACCGGCTGTCCAACCTGTTTCAGGCACACCGATAGCAAAGCACATATAAACTTGCACGCTAATTTTACCCATCGTCTGGTATTCTATTAACTGATTGCTGATACAGCGTTAATTAAACCGAAATAGATTTTAACGATTAGTGGAATTCAGCAAACTAGTCTGTGAATTGTGAATATTTTTCTAGACCTATTAAGTCTTGCCTCAATGTCGATTTATCCGATTAAACTTAGAATTGCAGGCCAAAAATTGAATGCTATTTATTTCTAGTAAGCATTTGAATAAAAAATCTCAATAAAGAATCCATATCAATATCGAAATTAACAAAATTTGGATATTGTTCTGTAATTTTTAGTCGTTAATTTGAATTTGAGGTACTGAAATTGACACAGTGCCTGCCCAAATAAGGCTCCTTAATTAAAGCCGATGATAACTTACGATAACAATATATGAAAGGTTGAAGTACATTGCAAGAATATATTCGCGAGCAAGAATATGTAACGCAGATTCACGAGCGCTTGCCGCTTTCCCCTTTTTATCCAGATTGTTACTTTATCAGAGATCAAATGTATATCAGTTTGTCCGGTTAAAATAGGCATAGGGACAAGGGCCGTCTTACGTCTATGGTTTCTTAGGAGAGCTCACAAACACCTCTAGGTAGCTTTACATGCTTTTGACAGGTGCTTTGTTGATGCATGTAGTTTGCGAGTGGTGGATTTGTTACCTTTTTTATTCACTAAGTTATGTTAGAAGATATAGAAGAAAATATAGCATTGAAAATAACAATAAACATCACTACCACATCGCTGTTTCTTTAGTCTTTTTAATATAATTAACATCATGCATCGAATCGTGCATATTGTAATACAAAAGTGTTTTCACAAACAAATTTAAACTATCAAAGGACCGTAATAAATCGAGCCATTGAAACAATGTTCGTTAATCACCTGATGTAGCGTAAACCCAGAGGTACAATGAATTGCTTTTAAAAGCACCAGTGTGATTTTGTTGCTTGATAGATTCTTGATATTTAATCTTTTTATGCTTTGTTCTAGTCGATATAGCAAATGATTTAGATTAGTTTGATAGTTATAATAACCATTGGTATAATCTAAATAATCTGAAGAGTTAATATAGAACTTAAATGTAAACTTGATAGAATTGGTCGTAGTCAGATTAATAACCCTCTTAATTACTTTAATTTTAATCTTAAGTGTCAAATAAAATAAGTTGGTCATCAGTTAAAAATAATGTTATATTGCACATATGTACGAAATTCAAAACGAATTTTCGTCTTTAACAATCTTTGTTATATGCAGGCAGGAAAGGGAATTCTTAGGGAAAGTAAAACCATAAATTTTACCGTTTCGGTTACGTTATTCAACCAAATCTATCAACACATAGGAACCTTATGTGTACAGGCAAAACTTGAAGACCTGCTCATATCTGGCTTGGTGAAGTCTAAATATATATCCTCTCTTTAATGCCACGCTAAAGTTATTTCTAATTTCTGTTGCTTTAATTATTATTAAGTATTTTTAAAATCAAAATATTGCATAATGTAGAACTTAAGAAACGTTACTAATGTGTTTAAACGAAACAACATTGCAAGTGGGACTAGTGGGAAAGTATTAGATTATAAAAAGATAGCACGATATTTTACTACCTCTATTACTATATTTTAATTTACTACAATAGATGACCCGTAAATTCGATAATCACAAACTTTTTTGTATACTTCAGTGTGAGAGAACTTCGATCTCCGAAAGATAATAATTTTAAAAAGTGCGTTTTCCATTATTTCTTTATATAACATCTGCTAAAATTTATGAACTATGTATTGAATTAAAAAAAGATTTAAGTGCGTCGGATTACATTGTTAAGAAAGCTTATTTTTTTCATATATTATGTAAACTATCACATTGCTATTATTGGATTATGAAGTTATGATAAATAGAATAAAACCAAAAGGTTAAGGGGCAGAAGATCGATAAGGCTTTCTGAGCTTTTCCAGTATCAGAATCTCATTAGTCCGTATGTGAAAACTTGAATTAGTTGACGAACTTTTAGTAGCAGGCCGGTGCTTGACAGCGTGTAGGTAATTTTTTAATATTAAGTTTAAATTAATACAGAATGATATTACATGCCTGAGTATTAAGTTATATAATTTAAGAATATTTGTAGTAATAAAAAAGAAGATATTAAAAAAATCAATATACAACTTTATAAAATCCCATATCTCCAGTGCGGTCAGGTATCATGTGTCAGAAGATTTTTGGAATAATTAAAAAATTTGAGTCCCGAGTCTCCAGTCTCCGATTATTTATTTCTCTTTTTTTTATAACTCGTCTTTTGTGGGAAAAAACATACGTATCTAAGTATGTCTTTAAAAAAAACATCAATGCTCGGTCTCTTTTTGTCATCAACCAATATACGTCCACTGTTGGACATAGGTCTCTTCCAAGGACTACCGAGTTATACGATCTTGTGCCGCCTAGATCCAGCGGCTCCCCGCGACCTATTTAATGTCGTCTGTCCATCAGTTCTATGAATTATGTGCCCCACCAATTATCATTTAAGCTTCAGAAAACTTGGTCATCCAGATATTACTTATTAATGGCATTTTTATCTTTATTTTTAATTCAGTAATTTCAATGTTAGTACTATTCAATAATTTTGAACTAAGTATGTATTTACGATATGGCTACAGCGTAACCAGATATGGAAATATCCAGAAGAAATATACGAAGGATAAAGGAAAAAAAAACTTGTTTATACAAACACTTATTGTCTCGATGAAACTCGTTTGAGAACGAACACAATTCCCATTTTACCTTAATAACACGGGAGAAATTGCACGATTAGTCCGGAAGAGGATACACCTATATTATATCGGTGCTAGCGTACGCATTGCAATCATTTGTAATTCCACTCAGTTCAGCTCAGATGAATTTACTTAATTTTTTAATAAATTGTCCACATCATACCTTGTAATTAAAATATAAACTATAATAATTCATATGAGGTAAGTTAACATTTTTAATAACAAACACAAAAAACTAAATATTAACTACTCATTTTTACTGAAAAATAATAATTTGTTGGAAACATTTTGAATTACTATTATATAAGAGTATTACGACTATACCGCAATAAGGTTAGAATGACAGTTTATGTAATACACATTTTGCTTCGGTTTTTTAATAGGATTTATGAGTTATTGTGGCCGAAGGTGATGTGAAGATGATAATTACACACTAATCATTACTCTTGAATTATGACTTATATAGAGATTATAGAACTGACTGAGTCCAGATGGAACGTTGGACATTAGCTGCTAACTAATGAGTTTACTTTGATTTGCCTAAAGAAGACAATACTTAACATGAACATGGCAACTAATGCAATTTTAATTTTAGGACGTATACACATTATAAATACTTGTACAATAAAATAAACTGTAACACGTCTAACGAGTCTCATGTGTTTTTATACTTTGTACCCTTAAAAATTATAAAAGACCCTAAAGAAAATAAAAATTAATAAAACTGCGAAATTTACAATTCAAATCAATCTCTGACTCGAATTATTACACAATGTAGCGTATACTTTTTATTTCCACGGGTAGGAGAAATAGAAGGAGATGTAGTTTATTGATAGATGGATCTGTAAGATCTTGGGGCGTGGATAAGTTAAATAAATTTAATGTGAACGTTAGATAAAAAGAATGGCTTCTGTAATGTCTTCGGGGTGCCGTAAATACAACCATTCTAAGCCATAGATATCTGTCGAAGACATAATAGGAGGTCAATGTTTTTTGTCCCTTCGCGTTAGGCTAAACAATAATGTATCCTATATATATACATATATGCTAGTGTATGCCTCTAAATGCGGTCAGAAAAAAAGTTTGTTAAAAATTAATCTTCAATAGGTAAGGAAGAACTAGAAAATCCAGGTAGGTGTGTGTAGTGTATAATCGAAATCACTAAAATAATTGAAACAATTCAGGATACGAAGTGTATAATTTAATATTATTGTTAGCGCACTTTTTCAATAGTAACACGATATAGTAGAAATACCACAATTCCCGTTTAGAGATCCCACTTTTGATTTTAGCGCACTCTTTCAGCAAACAAATCTTCGGATTGCCACAATCGTTGTAGTAGCTCATCCATCTCGAGTTGGCTATGCATCGAGAGAATATCAATATTCTCTTTGCTTGAGAAATCAACCCTTCCTGAAAGTAGCCAACCGAGTAACGAATTCTGTGCAATGATTGTACCAAGTCTTTGCTCTTTATTCAAGAGAAGTGTATCTCGCAGCAGGAATAGCGGTATTCTATTATATGGTGTTATTGTATAGTGTGTGCGTTAGCATTATGTATAAGAGTATGCTAGCTAAAGCCTTGTTCAAACCAAAATCTGTAGCACTATGATAAATCGCAGGCGTCTGTCGGAGATCGTTAATGATCATTATAGGATGAATTCAATTCACTGAGAGTGCACATACTGATGAGTGCAATGGGCTGTGGAAATCGACGATAAAGCTATAAAACAATGTCGAGTACGCGGCGGATAAATCAGATGGATTTGTACACCCGTGGTGACGGTCAGGCTTCGGCAATTCACAATGCATTTCATGTCTGTGTTTAATTATTTTTGGGTTCCAAATTGTATTTAAAGAGTGAGTGTTGTAGTTTTACGAGTGGGAATTTAATATTTAAAATATTTACACATACACATATTATTACAATTTTGTAATAATAATGTATATGGTGAATATATATATATTTCCCGGGGGAGCCTGACCCCTAGGGAGCGCGTCCCCAGGTGGCGGATCGGGGAATTCTCGCCGGCAGTTCGAAAGGAGTGCCGGAGGGTAGGAGGGAAATTAAATACCTCCCGCGGACCAACAGGTACACCTTCGTCGGGCCGCTCGGACATATTTCGACCCCGGGCCGGCGCAGGTCAACGGCATCAGGCAGGATGTCGTGTAGAGGATGGCAGCGGAAGAGCGAAAGCCAACGGTGGCATCCTAAGCCCTTGTCAGCAAGAGGGGTTACTGTCTTGGCGTCAGGCGGCAGCCGGCCGTAAAACTTTATAGCCAAACCAAACTTCTCCTAACTATGAAAGTACAAAATAAGGAAGGATCTAATACTAGGGCGTTCCCCACAAGCGACGACAAACGCGATAAGGATGCAGCAAAGGTTAGGGCGTACCCCCGAAGCGACGGCTTGAAGAAATGTGGAACCGACGTCCCAAAAGTTCGCATAGCCAGCTGGAACGTCGGCTCCATGACAGGACGCGGCTTTGAGCTAAGCGACGTGATGCTTAGACGACGAATCAGCATTTGCTGCATACAAGAGACGAAGTGGAAGGGGTCCAAGGCACGCAACATTGGAAACGGCTACAAGTTCATATATACAGGAAAACATTCGAATCAAAACGGGGTGGGGATCGTGGTGGACGAAAATTTTCAAGATCGCATAGTTGACGTAAAGAGAGTAAGCGACCGAATAATCCTAATTAAATTTGCACTTAACAATCAACTATGTATGAATGTAATATCAGCTTATGCACCCCAGACAGGCCGTTCTCAGAGCGAAAAACAAGCATTCTGGGATGATCTATTTGAAGTCTTGCAGTCTATACCCAGCAACGAGTCGAAGTATATTGGAGCAGATTTTAACGGGCACGTAGGTCGAACTACAACATTATACGGAGAGATCCATGGGAACTATGGCTATGGCAGTTTAAATCCCGAAGGCAATGAAATATTAAACTTCGCGGCGACATTTAATATGGCAATCATTAACACCTTTTTCTCAAAACGTGACGAACATCTGATAACGTACAAGAGTGGGGGCAAGTGCACACAGGTAGACTATATCCTAGCTGATAGATATCTTCTTAAAACTTGTAAGAACTGCAAAGTAATACCTGGCGAACCACTAACATCCCAACACCGATTGATCGTAGCCGACTTTAAGATGCCTAAGGCCGCTAAGACTAAGAAAGCTAGGTTTACCAAGATTCGATGGCACAATTTAGATCAAGATGAGGGTATCAAACTATGCTCCGAACTCTGTAATTACATAGAAAGCGACGTGTCAGCTAAGGACGCTAATGTTACGTGGAACGACTTTCATCGTTTTGCCATCCAGAAGGCCACTGCTTACCTCGGCGTTTCAAACGGGACCATACGAAAATGTAAAGACCCTACATTTTGGAATTCGAATGTTCAAGAGACGACCAGCAGAAAAAAACAGTTGTTTAAAATCTGGCAAAAATCACGATCCGACGAAGATCGGAATGCATACCAAGAAGCGAAGAAAAATGCAAAGCGTATAGTAGCACAGACCAGAGCCTCAAATAGAGAGAAGTTCTATGCTAGACTGGAAAACACCACCAATGTTAAACAGCTGTTTAAAGTCGCCAAACAAAAACATCGAGATTCCCAAGATACGATAGCAGTCAAGTACATTAAGGATTCCCAAGGGACGCTTTTGACATCAGATGGTGATATAAATAAAAGGTGGAAAGAATATTACTCAGATTTGCTCAACAAGACCTATCCTTGTGAACCAGTAGTTACACTGCCGTCAGTGGAAGGACCATTTCTCGGCATTACTACTGATGAAGTGTTACTAGCGGTTCACAACATAGCTAGTAATAAAGCCACTGGCCCAGACAATCTGCCGGGGGAAATTTGGAAGAAGCTGGGCAGCACGGGAATCCACTTTCTCACCAACCTTTTTAATAAAATAACTTTTGAAGGTATCCCACTCTCGTGGAGAAAAAGCTACCTTGTACCATTTTTTAAAAACAAAGGAGACGCTAGGCTCTGTGGAAATTATCGGGCAATTAAACTTTTATCGCATACTTTTAAAATCTGGGAAAGAGTGATCAACGAAAGACTACGAAAGGTAACAAGTGTGTCAGAGAATCAGTGCGGGTTTGTGGCAGGCAAATCAACCACCGACGCAATTCATACCATCCGTATCCTTATGGAATCTTATAGAGACAATAGAAAAGACCTGCATATGGTGTTCATTGACCTGGAGAAGGCCTTTGACCGCATACCCAGAGCACTGATCTGGCAAGCTTTACGATCACAGAATGTCCCTGAATGTTATATTCAAGTAATAGTCGACATGTACAGCTGTGTCACAACTAGTGTACGATGCCCTGCTGGAATAGGCGACGAGTTCCCAGTAGAAGTAGGCGTTCACCAGGGATCAGCTCTGAGTCCCCTATTGTTTAATCTTGTGATGGACTACCTGACATCCGAAGTCCAGCAACCTGTACCCTGGAACATACTGTACGCTGATGACATTGTGCTGATCGACTCTGATCCAGAGGCCCTCCAAACAACTTTAGAAACCTGGCGTGTGGCACTGGAAACAGCAGGACTAAAAATCAGCAGAGAGAAAACACAACACATGCACTGCAAGTTCGCGAATTCCAGCGGTCGCCACACTATCTTCCTCCAATCTTTTGCCCTTAAGACTGTCCCAAGTTTTAAATACCTAGGCAGCGTGCTATCCAACGATGGTAACATCGATGTTGATATAGAACACCGCAGAAACGTAGGTTGGCAAAAATGGAGAGAGCTCAGCGGGGTCCTTTGCGATGCGAAAATGCCTATACGCACTAAGGGAAAGGTCTACAAAACAGCCGTAAGACCCGCAATAACGTACGGTTCGGAATGCTGGCCCCTCAAACAGAAACAGGCCGACAAATTACACGTCACAGAAATGAGAATGCTGAGATGGTCTGCGGGCGTCACACTTCTAGACAAGGTCCCCAATCATTACATAAGGGGAACTTTTAAAGTGAGACCCATCGTGGAAAAGCTTCGAGAATCACGACTGCGATGGTACGGCCACGTCATGAGGAGACCAGTTGACCATATGACCAGACAAATTCTGGAACTCGAAGCCGCACCAAAAAGACGTGGGAGACCCCGTACAACATGGATAAAGACCATAATTGACGACCTTAAAAGGGAAAACATAGATCCTCAGACGATCCAGAACCGCCAGCTCTGGAGAAATTTAGTTAGGAGAGCCGACCCCAATTAAAAATGGGAAGAAGGCCAGAACATGATGATGAATGTATATGGTGAATGTTGACGTAACGCCGTGTGGTTTTCCGCTGAGTAGAATAGAACACTGAAAGGCAGGCGGTCGGTCGTGAAATACTTTGCCAACTACGTTACAAGTTTATAACATGTTGTGCCGACCCCACCTATAGTGGGATACGGATGGGAGAATTCGGCCGGCAGACCGGCCGCCTGCCTGACGTCAACTTACCTAAGTAGTATTTTACGACACCCGGGTAAGAAAGAAGGTGGTCTATTCTATTTAACCGGATACCACACGGTGGGTCAACTGACCTAAGTCACTTCTTACGACACCTCGGTAAGAAATGAGGGTATTTTATAATATTCAACTAGATACCACACGGCTTATTTAGAAAATCTTTTTTTTTATATTTTGATCGACATTGTTTCATATTCATATACATAGATCGTAAATTTTTTAATGTCAAATAGAACTACCTAGACCCATGTTGTTAACATGGGTTTTTCCCGATTAGTGTCGTACCCATGATGACTCTTATCTTTTTTTGTTCTCCATTAGAAGTTTTTCAAATATAAACGTGTTAGGTACACATACGTGTATACAAATACACATAAGTGTATCTGGTGTTATAAAAAAACAAATTAAATGTTATAAATACCAAATTGTTCCACTTTCAAATATATGTCATTCTGACTCTGAATATCACATTAGAAATAGTCCGTGATTGCCACTAACAACCACTCACAATAGGCGGTGATGAACCAACAATTGATTTGATTCTGTCGTTCGCCCGGCATCACTAGTTAACCGCCTCCATTATTTATGGCAATCTTCGTCAACGTCATTGCGCCGTTCGAGCGCGGTTATTCAATGACACCATATTGTGTTTCGAACACATGACGTAACGTGAAATTAACTTGATCAAGATTAAGTCTAACCTCAGACTGGCTGATTAATTATTCTACTATCGTCTTCCGAATATTTTTGTAAATTCCGTTTTACATCTTCATCTTACGCATGTAAATTAGTCAATCTTCTCTTAAAATAAGTTGTTAACTATTAAAAATAGAATTGTAGTAGTATAGTTTACGTGCATTTGATTGTGTGGGACGAACATAATATAATAAGATACTAACAAACACAGAACACACTTGATGTGTAAACACACATCACAATCTACAGATCTATGGGCGTATTGAAGGTACATATTTCATCGCCAGAACTGTAAAGGTATTGTTATACAGTGGACTGTATTCAAGATAAAATTTGAAGCGACTTCGAATATATCTTAGCTTTTTTGAGCTATCACTCCTCCTAACAATGAAGACTTAGTGAGAGGTCAATATCTTTTTGACTTCTCACACTACAAAGATGACAGTCTTTGGAGCACGAGAAATCTGCCTTTAAAAACATTCGCAAATTTATTGATTATTGAACTTATGCAAGTTTTCTAATCAAGTGTTGCAATTCTAAAATGACCTAATAATATTCTTGCTAAAATCGGATAAATACGCACTATCGTGTCGTGCAAGTACTGTGAATTCAACAAATTAATTCGAGTCAAACTAGCGTTAAATAACATTCAATTATATAGAAAGTCAGATGTGTATACGTTTGGATATGAGGCATGGCAATTCATCTCTTCGCTTTGGGTCCAGCTTATCGAACGCCCCACTCAGTACACTGCCACATTGGTTAACTGAAATTGATTTATGACATTGCTTCTATTGACATTGCATGGTTATGTTTACTCAGCTTATCATGTATAAATAAATTGTAATTATGCACTGTTTGATTTTTTTTCAGTTGAACGATGAATAATTCGTGTTATTCGATGTTATAAATTCCCTCATAATTTTGGAACATGATGATGAAGTTATCATTTTGACAATGATGAACGTCATCAATATTTATTTCTAATGAATTTGTATGTAATTACCGATGTCATAATTTGATTTGAAAACATCCGCTATTATATCAGATGCTGAATTCAGTTAAGGAGGTATGTTAATAAGCTATATGATGATACCGTGCCACTCTATCGATAGGGTCACAAGTTCAAATACACCAATGAGCTTTTCTCTTAAGGACTTAAATGTCCAATTGATAATTGCAATTTATTACACGATTTTCGGTAAAGGAAAAAATTAGGAAACCTGCATATCTCTAGAGACCTCGGGAATATGAGTAACCTATCAATTAGCAGCAGTGTGGTGGTTTTAGCTCCAACCCGTCTCTCCAGAAACGGAAAGACCATGGATGGAGAGACGGCCTATGCCCAGCAGATATTTTAATGTAACACTTTCCACTAAAAAATGCTTGAGCACGATACATAAAAGCTAGGATAATAAATGCTTTTGTAAGAGAAAAAATACGTACTGAAACTGTTAGAGAAATGAAACTATAATTTTGAACAGACAGTCACAGCTGATCAACATATTGATATGGTGCAGTAATATGAACTAAAAAAGATAAATAAAAATACCTTAGGATTAGGATTATGACTGAGGAATCTACCTCTAAACGACCTCACACCCTGCAACTGCAGCCTTGAAAGTTAAGAACTAAAGGACGGTTTTTCCTTACAGTTAATTCTAAGAACTTTCAAGTTAAGCCTTGAACTGATTGCCTCTGATGCTGCAAATGTCATGATGAATGAATGTATGATATTTATTGTACATTTATATTTATGATATTTTCACGTCGAATCATCTCGATAATATTCAAGTCGCGTAAGGAATAAACCCGATAACTAGCATAACTTCATTGTTATAAAGAGAGCACGTGGCGGATAAAGGTGCGCCGCAAACTTTTGTAACGATAAAACTTGTTTGTTACTTTGGAGCCTTGTATTAAAAGGTTTATGCGTAGATTACGAGAGTCGTGTTATGGTCGAGAAATAAAACCAAATTGGATGTATGAAAATAATATTTTTAATTTTATGGATCTTTTTCTAAGTACGTAAGTACTAATACGAAAAATTCAATGACGTTGGACTTCTGAGACCCAAGACTCTGAAATCATGCATTAGAGCTTCACACCTTCAGAATGGGAGCCACCGGATCTAAGCCGCACATTGTATGGTTTTAAAATCCATTGAAAAGAGGTGTGTTCAGCAACAGCATTGGCCAATAAGTTAATAATGAGTTTCAATAAGTATACATTTTTGCTTTTTGTGATACACTTGTGATATATATATACGCCGTGATGACCTGACGTAGAGAGTGCGTGATCAAATCCAAAGCAAATCTGTAAAAGGTTATGTTTTTTATATAAAGACGTATATCTAATCAAAAATTTTAATTCATCATGCGAATTGATGTGAAGGAAACATTTGGAAGAAACGAATAGATGTTCACAAAATTTCTGTCATATGTATAACCCGCTATCCTTATTGGAACAGGCAGTATGGTGGGTGTGTGCTCCAAGAAGCTTCACTCTCAAATCTATATAGAGCTTTGATGAAATTATTTATTTCCTTTGTGTTGAGTGCATTATGCAATCAAGAGTAGCAAATTTGTAGTAGGCGATTTCCGTGCTCAATTGAACCGAAAGAGGAAGAGAATTTTTGTTTTATTACTATAAAAGAATTCAATAAAAAGTAAAGTATACGAAAAAATAAAAATAAATTAACAACTTGCATAAATAAATATTTAACATTATTTAAAATAAATTGTGAATAGAACATGGCTCTATTTCGCAAAAGAAAAAAAAATTAACGCATTTACCCCATTTCAAATTTCAAAAATCGAACTATTAATTTCTTTTACATGAGGCAATTTCTTAATTTATTAATTAGATTAAAACTGCCAAACTTTATCATTATAATATACAACATATATAAAATGTAAAAAAATGTCGACTAAAATCCAAAGATATAGCAGATACGTGAACGTACCTCATAATACACCCTTAAATTATCCCTCAGATACCGTCTTCGGTCATTCGTTGTCTTTTTTGGATATATTAAATGTTTTTCTCCCTTCATTCTCCGAGATTTGGTTAAATAAATTAATCCCTTTAGTAGACGCTCCAGGGAAATATAGCTGCCAGTGATTCTTTGATATTTGGCAATTCCCATTTGTTTTTTCTGACAGTATCTAAAAACAGAAAGTTTATATTGAATGTATGTCAACAATCTTGTTATGTCACTTGTAAAGTTTTGAAACAACGGGAAGGTAATCATTTTAAACTAACAACGAATAAAATATAGGACTAATTAATACTTGAAAGTTGAAGTTTGATCAAGAATGGTCTAAGCTTGCGAATTAGTTCGCGGGTATTTTAAATATTATTATAAAACTTTTAGATATACAGCGTATGTGAATATGAAAGGGGCTAGAACCGTAAAGAGTTAAAGAGTTATAAGAGTAAAATATACGAATTAAAATAACACTCTTATTTACTCGTATTTTATGTTTGACTCTATTTGTTAGGGGTTAGCCATTACGTTAAACACAACTAGAAGGAAAAAATGCTTAGGATGTCTTGCATAATGTGTGCCTTTATAAAAACTGAGGTAAATATGGACTCGGCGAGTATTGTTAATGTTCAGTTAATGTTTAATTGATTGTGAGAAAAAATAGTAGGCGAGTTACAAATAATGTGATATATATAATGGAAGGCGATCTATAGATTTGAAAGATATTTTGAAATAATATATGGCATATAACATGGCATTTTACGTAACCAATTCATGTCCTAAATTGTCAGCAATTTCCTTCTTCGGACATCAACGAATGCCGCAGGCAATAAAGTTTCTATTTCAATTCAGTTTTCGATATCCCATTGTAAAATATTTCTTTTTAATGCCAATCTCTATATATCTTAATTTTAGCACGCAATAAGTGATCAGTCTACCACAACGTTGAGAATATTTAAGTAGCAACGAAATAGTTTTCTAGGTCAATTTTTGGTAAATTACAGAACGACCTTTTCTAAATTGATAAAAGTTTTTGACCACACCTAATTACTATTCTCCTGGCATATAAATGATCCGCAGCCTTGTATATTAGAATGATAAATTGTTTATTATTCCGATAGTACTGTCGCGATATTTAATAAATGTTAAAGGATATGTACAGCATCTTCTTTTTAAGTAAGAGTATTCTAAAAGACAAAGAGTCGTACTAGAATTGTCACTGCTTAACCTAATTTTATTAATATCGAAGATATAATGGATTCGTACAGAAACACAAAACTTGAGCTTGACATTTTTATTTGCTAATATTATAATTAATTTTAGTGCTGAAATCGTCGTTTTAAAGAAGAGTCCTTTTATTGTCATATAAAGAACTAGCCAGGCTGAAGATAAAGGATAAAAAATAAAAGAAATATTACTTATTTAAGCGTTTATTTAAAATATTGCTCAGGCGAAAACGATACAAAGACCGCAAAGAACATTAGGCAACGTTATTTGACTTAAACAAATAAGTTCAACTCTCATACCATCTGGACCTTACCTTAATTTGGACGGCATAACGACCCACAGGTTAACATTATCCTTCAGCTCGTTTATTATATAAGTGTATAAGTAATCCTATAATGGCCTCAGTTCAGAGGCTCCGTTTTCATTGGTCGTAAAGTCCGATGGCTACAACAACGCCGGACGGCTATTTCGCTGTAAAGCGTCGGCTAATAGGGATTACTACACTTAGCGCGAGATTTACTTTATGTTTTTGATAGTTAAAATTTTATTTCAATGTATTTTTATTATTGTGGATTAAATTATATCAGATTTCATTTTAGCTTTTGAATTTCATGGACAGTCATAGTTATTGCACTTTTTTCATATTACCCGATTCTATTCTACTACGAACATTTCTTAGACATCACCGTTTGCCATATCAATGACTCTCAAACAAATGAGATTTGACAGGTTGAATATCCTTAAATTCCTTCGTCGAGTGTCCAGTTCACGGTGGAACTATGCTAGAAATATGAATAGTCTAGTTTTTATTTAAAAAGGTATAGTACTTCTACGTACCAAGTTATCATCAAGAGATAGATCCCATGACAAAACGAGAAAGATGATTTGCGATTTTGTCATGTCAGCAAAAAGGCAAACGATCGTTAAGATTGTTTTAGTGTATGTGTGCGTTGTTTATGTAGTGTGGTGGTAGTGGCGGTGCTCAATAATTGGGCATTTTACTAATGCTGCATATATTAAGTATTTCGATATAAACGGACAGTGAATTTTTCATTTAGCATTATAAAGATGGGTATTCTATCATCAAAGTCTATGGCAAAAAAATCCTAACCTACATTCGTTTGTCGGTATGAAATTCAACAAAGTAATACTAAAATATTTAAATTACAAACATAACAGTATAAATTTAATTGGCCACTTTGTTTTATGCTATAAATATGACAAAATAAGTTGCAATTATTATCATTATTCACCTTTTTAGCTGCAAAAACTGTTGAAATATGTGTCTGAGCTAATAAGGATTACTCCGTTTAATCTGAGGATTATTTGTATTCATTTTTCGCCATTAGGAGTTTTGTTTCACTTACCTCGTTATAATATATTTGTGCATAGTTGGATTTTGGAAGGGATTAAAATACAGAACAACATGAACTAAACCTTAAAGCGCGTAATTGTCGTAATCCTCCTTATAGTTTAATGGCTTAGAATGCAATATTTTGTTCTTATTGTCTGTTTTTTGGTTTATTTGTTAATTTACTTAGATTAAAATTTAATTAAACTATAAAATAATTAAATGTCTTTTAAATGTGTAATTTTAGCTTCTTAAACTTTGCTAACACTAACTATAAGTGATTTAGTCAAGTTTAAATCAATTATTCAATATTATCACGAGTTGGTCGTAATACATCGAGGAGAGTGGGTTCAGATATTGTAGGATTTTAGTTCTTCTTTACCTTTTTATTACTGCAACGCGATACCTCATGAAGTAAGAAGTGTATCTATACCAGATATTTCACAAATCCACACTCATGCTTTGCTTCCCAACTTTGCGTATATACTAGAAGGAAAAATATAATATATAAGTTATTATCAACGCTTGTGTTTGCTACTCGCTGGTCAACTTTGTAGTCTTAATAAATAATAGAAGATTTAGAGAGTTTTATCTTATTCGTCGTCATCGAGTCCGTCATAAAATAACAAAACAAACAGATTCGTATCAAAATATATTATGATTGTCTTTTTACATGTGATAGAGTTATTACTGTGTCACTGTATTACAGAGGTAGTCTACACGCTTAAGTGTATCGTCCATTAAAATTTTGTATAAAATACAAGAGTTAGCACTTCTCTTTGTGTCACATAACTTTACCTTTTCATATTTCGCGTTATATTTTAAGTCGGCGCAAATCATAACTGAAGTGTAAATATAAATTTCTTTAGCTATTATCTTTAAATGTGATATTAGTCGTTGGTTTCTAGAATATCAACATAGCAATAGTTATTGCCATCGAATCGCATGGTATACTGGAGCCAAATATTTTGCCGGATGTAAATATCGGGAAAGGAAATTAATATAGATTCATATAAGATGATATCAATATAAGACGCGATCGCAATGTATATAGTGATAAGTTTATATTAGGTATGACTAAAGTAAAATATCAATAGTTTCTTCAAATTTTAAAACGTTGGTTATCAATTACTAAATACATGCTAATCACAATACAACATAAATTGCACGAGAATTCTTGAAGAATCTTTGACTCCAACAATCAAAGTAAATATGGCCTCTAATATAAAGTTAAATACGATAAATCGTTATTGAATCGGTTGCATTCTGAAACCTTTATTTTATTCTTAAACTGTCTTGGGTTGACATTTTGTATGGAAGTTTATCCAATACAACAAATCAAATTATACGTTATTAATAAACTTCCTATTCCTAAGTTGTGGGTTTTAAGTAGAAATCTTTTTTCTAAAGTTGTCTGTATTAGCCGCTATTCGATTACCTGAGGCCCAGTGTTAGTTCAATTCGTTGGACAGGCGGCAGGCGCGCTAACGCGGCAAGGGAAAAGCAAATAAAAGCGCATTTACTAGGCGATTAATATTCAACGGACTACGGCCTCGGCTCCCAGGCCACATCGTTTGTTTAACCTCTTCAGTCAATTTGATTTGCTACCTCAGGGTATGTAATTTCCATTAGAGGCCAGATGCTTTGTTTGCTGACGTTTAGAGATTAAAGCGCGGAGGCCGATTAGTCAAGAAAATTATAGAACAATTGTGAATTCAACGTGAAAATCTGTTCAATTTTCATAATGAAACCGTTTAATTGTTTAATATTATCTCAGGTCAGGATATTTTAAAATATAATTTGACAAATGAAAGCTATGGTGAACTGGGAATTTAACGGAAAAAGGGAAGAACGTGTGCAGTGCTTATGTAGTGTGACGGTGATAGTATGTAACGCGTTTGACAAATCTTCCATGTTTAAGATTTGAAAACGGATAGTATACTCTACATTAAGGATTATATACATTATTTCTGATAGCGAATTGTGGTAAATTGTATTTTTTCTATCATGGACCTCCACAAAGTAAAGCGTAAGCCTTAGAAATTATTTATCTAAGTGAAAGAAATTAAAAAACTTTTAAATATAATAATTCAAATAAACTGCAAAATTTAATGTTATAGTGTTTGTTATATACGGTCTCTTATTTTACGCACTTTAGTTCTTCAATGTACGGTTCGTTTTGACTCATAGCATTCCCACTATATATATTTTACTCGAGTAAAAGTAATCTCAAAGTTCGTTGTCAACTCTGGCAAGTTTATTATTGCTATTACACCATTTAATATTCTATAGATAAGAGGATGTAATGGTTTATAAAATATAATACATAACGTACGTAACTTTATTTACAAAAATAGTGCAGACTATTAAAGGCGAGTGCCATTTATTTTCCCAACTTTTGAGGAATTTAAATCAAGCCTACCTCATTAGCCCGTAAGGGAAACTTGGATTAGTTGACCAACTCTTAGTACTGAATAAATCTATGTTTACGATCCTGCGAAAAGTTTATCCTCTGCAATTTGGGTACTTTTTAAATTTTTAGTTGACAGTATCGTTTTTAATGTTGTTTACTTACATATTGCACGTAGTACATAGAATATCTGATACTTCAGACTGAGACTCTAGAAACAAAATTTTTATTCATCCTCGTGCTCTTATCCCACTCTAAGTGGTCAGCACAATATGTTATTAACATGTTGTCACATGATTCGGCTAGGTATTTTACCATCGGTCTGCCTGACATCAATTTACTTTACTCGCCTTTTAACACTTAAATAAGAAAGCAGGTGGTCTATTCTACTAAGTCGGATACCACACGGCAGGTCAACTTACCTTAGTCGCCTTTACCTCAGTAAAAAAAGAGAGTGGTCTATTTTACTCAGCCGGATACCACATGGTGGCAGAAACAAAATTTCTATTATTTAAAGTTAATTTTGAGTTTGAGAATGAGTGAAAAATATTTTTATGTTAGTGAATCAGATATTGATGACGACAAACATAATTTAGGTGCAATCGAGTAAAATTCAAGGTTTCTTTTTTGAATAAACTGCTTATCAATTTTTCTTCACATAATTAGCTGAATTGCTGAGAATTGCTTATCATCTTTTGAGTCAACTTCCATTGTAAAATCGTCTTTAGACCTAATAAGTTTGACAGACTATTAAAAAATTTCATAAGTAGCCGCTTCAATAGACTTAAGTTTAAAAGTACATGTTTTATTCACTGAAGTATAAACAATATAATTTGCTTGTATAGACAAAAAAGCTACCGATTTTAAAAGCAGTATACTATATAAGTAATATTAGTATTAATAGCAAATAATTAAGTATTCTAATATTAAAGGATAAAAGTTACCGTATGTGTAGGTCGAACAATTTATTTAAAATTTTCAATGCCTCCTAAAGATACTCAAATTGAGAACGCAACGGTCTGCGAACGTTCCCATTTACCTTTAATAACATGGGAGAAATTGCTCGATTAGTGCAGAAGGGGATATATTCGAGTTCGCGATTGCGATACGTAATCCACATTCGCTTACGTGGTTTTAGTTTATTTTAATTCCCAGCAAACATATTTCCTTTATTTCAGTATTATGACTGAGGTACATTCTTTGGAGCCATAAAATTTATAGAATTAAGGTTAAAAAAATATCATGTCGCATTTAAAGCAGATTAAATGTTACAAATCTTTATTTAACAAGTTCTGCAGGCAACCGGGCGTGAAATTTTAGTTAATCGCTGGAAATAAGTGCGTCTTCGCTAATGCAGATTGGCTAGCTCGCCCGAGGCGCCAGTTAATTTATGACTCAACAAAATTGTATTCTTTCTTTAACTGTTCATTCCTTCATTTTTTCGACGTTAATGGACTGGAATTACTGAATTAGATATTTACTTTAAAATAATTTTATACTTCCTTTGTTCTATTATACTCAGTTTTCTCGTTTTTTTTACACCAACTAAAAAAATTTGAATATTGTTGTAAGATGATGTGTCAACTTACAAGTAATTGTGTACTGATATATCTTGTTTGACTGAGGAGTACTTTTTATTAGAAATCCGTTTCTAATATTTGTTTGTAAATATTTTATAGTATAATTGCGCCTAACTTTTTATAAACATTTAAAAATTTACCTCGATAAGTATTTCAAATTTTAATTTGTTTTATTACTGTCGACGTAATTTTTAAGATATATGGTGATTATCATTTACCTAATTGATTTTTATTAGAAATTTACCACCAGGTGTTCTATTTCAAACATACGGCTTTGGTCGTACCAAAAGACTTGTATAAATATTTATAGCTCTATTAAGTTAGATTATGGCCGACTCTGTAGAATATAAACGAGCGTTGCTAAGCGTTTTTATTAGTTAGGTTTACAGTCTTTTATAACATAAATAGTGCCGGCGGTTTTAACCCTCTAATCCACACTACATTATGAATGCGAACCTGCGTTTGTTAGTTTGTCTTATATGTCCGAACAGAAAAGC
The DNA here is from genome assembly GCA_029227775.1 of Morpho helenor. NCBI lineage: Eukaryota > Metazoa > Arthropoda > Insecta > Lepidoptera > Nymphalidae > Morpho > Morpho helenor. The sequence continues at coordinate 7,669,279 of JARGCU010000020.1, forward strand.
AGAGATTTAAAAAAAAATACTTATTATCCCAAAAGTTATTGATAGACACTTTCATTACTTAGATTATCACTTAGATTTTAAATCGAATATAGACAAAATTAACTAATATTATATGTGTACCTTAATAACGAAGTTTTACAGGTAATAAAAGTAGGTGCACTCTATAGACTGGCTTTAATTTGAGAATTTTATCGCTCTATGAAATTTAATGTATGTTAAAATTGTCTCCAATTTTACCCAAATGAAACTAATATTCAAACGAAACGAATTTTTGGGCGGGTTGGCAATTTATTGTTCTTTGCAGATTTATTCGATGCGACCAAATTGAAATGGAAAGCGTGAACAGGTGCAATAAATCGAATAGGCTAATCCGTGCATGTGCTGAAAGCTGTATACATTAAATATTTAAAAGTTACGTCAATATCTTATTGAATGTTTAATCTTTTATATTAATGGATGTACAAAGTATTTAATCCATCTTAATGTATATTGTTATTTGTACTTAAAATGTTTTTACTTTTCTGTTAAAGTAGTCTTTGTTACAATTATTTCATAGTAGGTATTATTCAGATTAAAGTTACACCGTGTGGTATCCGGCTGAATAGAATAGTACCATCCTCTTTTCTTACCTAGGTGTCGTAAAAGGCGGCTGAGGTAAGACGACCCGCCGTGTAGTATCCGGCTGAGTAGAATAGACCAACCTCATTTTTTACCGAGGTGTCGTAATCCCACTCTAAGTGGGGTCGGCACAACATGTTATAAATATGCTGTCATATGATTTGGCTACGTTTTTACGACCGGCCGCCTGCCTGACGTCAACTCACCTCTGTCGTATTTTTCGACACCTCGGTAAGAAAGAGGGTGGTCTATTCTACTAAACCGGATACCACACGGTGGGTCAACTTACCTTAGTAGCCTTTTACGACAGCTCGGTAAGAAATGAGGTTGGTCTATTCTACTTAGCCGGATACCGCACGGCGGTACTAGTAAGTATTAGTATGAAGAATCAAATATCAAGTGAAATATGTGCAATATTACTCAGTCCCAATAACTAGCTAGTAAGACGTGTGGACATTAATAGTAATGGACAATATTAAATTACTCACTTTGGCACTCGAGAGTGTTTGGGGGGGGGTTCAAGTTTAAATGATGAGGGTATGAGGTGTTGCGATTCGTCCTCCAATGTTGGTCGGCTTATCGAACACGAAACACTCGACAACGTTGGCATATACCAACTGAAGATGATTTACGTCATTCCCATGATATATTTATAGGATGTATCAACGATGAATGACTTTATACATAGTGATCAATGATTTTAATATTTTCGCTCAAAAGTTTAGAGGATTAAATCAAATGAAAATGAATGCATGTAGGATGATTTTGTGTTAAAACTATTGTGTTCTTATTAACGAAATTAACTAGAAACCGTCTAAACCGGTAGATATCTACAGTACATAGATTTTACTATGCATATTGGGTTAAGATATCTATCAATAAATTTGCAAAAATCAATATTTTTCGGAATTGAATTGCTCAGGTGACCACATAAAAACTTAACTTCTCTAGTACCAAATTACCGCAGCAATATTACACACTGTAAATGAATTAAGATTGTTATTATTCGTGTCAAAAAAATTTTTGTCTTTGTGATTATGGTTAAAAACTTTTTGTTTTGTTCTTTGCAAAATTAAAATAAGTTTATAAATTCAAAAACTTATTCGTAGGTTGGATATCTTTGCCAGATTTGCTCGTAGCTAACGTGAAAGTTAGTTATAACAAAGTTTGATTGTATGGAGTATAAACCTCCGCGCACCATTGTTCGAGTGCCAGTTACTGAGTTATTTCAAACCAAATGAAAAGATAACGAAGTATGATTTCACCCTCAACGCATAAAGTTATTTTGCATAACTCCATTTTCTGTTATGACCTTAGAGCGTTCAGAACGAATCAGTACGTAAATAAAAACTGAAAGCTTAATTGTTGCCATTAGCGGGAGTTACGGTGCGCGCTTTTGGAGGACATCAAAATGGATTTTGTGTGCGCGGAGTGTGTAACAAAGATTACCACATTCGCTGTTAACGACCCGGAGAAGAGGATCACATCAGACAGATCATTCGGTGGTAAAATGGAATTAAAATGATTGTCCTGGCTTACAGGTTATTTTTTTGTCAGAAACTCCATAATGTGTAGTCGCCGCTCTACGGGGACAAGCGGCTGATATTTCGGACTAAAAACCTGATAGCGCTCCAAGGCGAGAGTGGTGGCGAGAATAGTGTAACGTTGTGTACATAGCTTCTATCGTCGCCAGCAGCAACTCTGTACCCAATGGAGGGCGCCACCTTCGGGAAGAATATAACAAAAAACATTTAGTAATGTGTCCGTATGTCCAATTTTAGCACATACTTGATATCAACTGAAATAGGACTAGACACGTGAATTATAATCTAAGGAGCAGGAGCAGGATTTTACTAAGCTGTAGTTTCAATAACCTCAATGTTTTACTAAATTAATTAGTTTAATTTTTATTGAATAGTTGAGGAATGCAATCTAAAAAGCCATTCACTTCTGTAGCCGCATTTCCTAGAATTGGCTCAGATCCTGTTGACAACTTTATCGAGCGGTTTTCGATAAATTGCGGCGAGGGAAAACTAAATAAATCCGGGAAGGACTTTAGATAAGGTAATGGCTTCCGTAATGTCTAGCGACTGCCGTCGCCATAATGCAATCGGAAACCAACCGAAACGTGCACTACACACTGCTGAAATGTATCGAACTTCAATGGGGGTTTATGTTAACCTTCGTTAGATAAAATAGATTTCGTGGACATTACTATCCGATGTAGCTTAATGTTTAAATTTTATTAGCACTTTTTTGCTATGCTAGGATTTGGGCATGAGTGGTCTCGTCAAGTATGTATACGATGCTTCCGTTTAGTAATGTTAAAAAGGAAATTTTTATTTCTTACAAATTAACTTACATATCCCCAAGATTTTATTCATGCTTAACCTGTGATATAGGAATCAAGTAGTATTGATTATAATCGATTAAAATATGTCAATTCAAGTTATACAATAAATTTAAATATTTACGCTTTTATGAACTTGTTAAGATGCCATCGACTTTCTGCCTGGAACATAATGATGACATGAAATGGACAAATCTTTAAAATGCCACGTATAGTTCGAATGATTAAAATTAAGTTGTGAAATAGGCTTGCAACGCAAGTATAAACTATATTATTCCTTAATGGTAAAACGTGAAAAACAATTGGCGAAATTGATAACACTTAAGATACGTCGGTAAAAATATGAGAGTAGTGAATATAAATGTGTATACATTTGTATTAATTGCCTTGCGGAAATGGTAGCATTATTGTAAATTATTCGTATGACGTTGGGAATGTACGTCCAAATTGTTTCTTAACTGTACTTTCTTAACTTTTATTAGTTGGTTACTGTAACCCATGATCTTTATCAGGTTCCAAATAAATGTTTGAGAGAGAGAAAGTTATTTTAATATTTATTATATTTTTAGTTTGAGGCTTTGGCTGCGTAAATTTTGGTAATAAGATAAGAAATATATCATGTCACTGTCCAGTTTCAGTTATGTTCATACCAAAAATCACAGTCCCTTACCTTTTGGACGCGAAAAAACAAAGAAAAAATTAGCAAAATTTTTTATATTTTTTTTGCACGAATTTACGATGTTTTTGCTATTAACTAGAATGTTTGCGTTAAGTACAATGTTATACTGCTTGGCTTAGGTACTTGTAGAGTGCAATTTGCAGCAATCGTCTCCCTTGCTTGAACTAAATCTTGCTATTTTTCTCTTGTCTGCTGAACAAACGACCTATAAATCTAAAAAGTTTCAGAACCTCTTTATCCAACAACGCAAATGTATCTCAGTGTAAAAATATATCATTCGCTTCATAGATTTAAATAATTTATCGCATCAATTCCTTCTTATGTATTATGATGATTAAAAATTAGGAAATAATATTTTAAGTTATAATTTAATAATACTGGAAAAATAAACAATTAGTAGAAACGAAATTTAAAAATTGTTAAATAAGATTGTAACAAAAAAAATTAACATCTTTAATGTATTGTTATATTAAATTTTTATATTTAATATACATATGTATATAGAATCTGAATTTCGGAAATGGCTCTAACGATTTTCACTAAACTTAATATGTACCGGGTTTTGGGGGGAAAAATGTTGTTTTATCCATGTTTTCAGTTACTGAAAAACTGCTACAATATTATTTGAAAATATAGGCTAATGAAAATGCCAAATGTAAAGTTGTAATAACTCGACGGGGTAATCGGGCGGTGCGAAAAATTATAATACTCCAGTTCGAGTTCCGTTATCTTTTTTTTCTACCAATATCTTTTTTTCTTTTTTTGCATATTGCATCTTTTTTATATCTTCAATATTATTATTATTATTAAAGCTCGGTCACCCAGATACTAGTTTTTATACTTTGAAAATTTCATAATGTCTAAGGTTTTATAAATTTGACGTTTTGTATTTAAAAAAAGAGACACGATCTCTTTTGTAACTAAACATGACCATTTAAAAGATAAAAAAGGGATATCACAACCTCCTCATTTACACGTACTGCATTTCAAATGCAAAAAGGGATGGTATCAAAGGGACCTTCGTCAAGATCAAGCTAGAAGATATATGAGCTGTGTGACTGCAAATATACTTCATATTTGCGGTCAGACGGCAGATCGATGTAACTATGTTGAAAAATGTCCTGCAAGTGCGTTACTTCGACTAAAAATGCATAGAATTCTGTGAAATCTAAAAAAATAAACACAAAATTAAAAAAAGAAAGTAAAGATTTTATTTTCCGATAAACTTAATTTTTTAATTGATGATCTGACATTTCATATCCTTAATCATCAACATATTTTAAACACGTTGTTATGTGATTTAGCTAGTTCTTACGAACGGCCGCCTGCCTGATGTTAACTTACGTTAGTCGCCTTTTACGACACCTCGATAAGAAATGAGGATGGTCTATTCTATTTTGCTGGATACAACACGGCAGACATTTTTTATCCTCAATAAGACTTCTTATTAAGAACTTAATTAGTATTGTCAAGGATAGTTACAATACCTATTAAAGAACACCAGAAGTAAATTATTACGCCTCAGGAGAGTTAAATAGCAATTACGTTACACTGCAACAACGTTCAGCGACACGCAGAGCGGTTGATAGTTGAACACTTACCTAAGTAAATTAAATTGACTGTACCAGTAACAACAGATTGTGCTGAAAATATTTTTCTTGGAATTGCCGTCCTAATAGGAGATCAGACGTTTTTCCTTACCCAGGAGAGGGTGATTCCATACAATGTTACAACAATTACAGCACAGACTGAAGCGTCACAGAAATATCATCCTCGTTCCTTCGAATCTTGAATCAAAGAGATATTATTTTTTTTTAAGACCATCAACAACAAATATATCGTTCACATGAAATAAACACATTATTAATATAAACAGGTTTTTTGATAAATGTATCGTCAATTACTAAATAAACAAATTATTAATATATATAGGTTTTAGTTCGTTAATTACAGATGGTGACGACATGAGCATTACAGTTGACAAAATATAAATTATACTAGAGAAAGGGAGCCAGTCTAAAATGTGTAAATTTATAATAAGGAGAAAGCAAATGACGACTTGTCTTTCTTTTTTGTCTGGTATTAGACAGATATATAGAGATTTAGAGATATTAGACAGAGAGCGAGAGACAGAGTTGTCATCTTAACTTTCATTATTTGTTGCGAGACTTTCTCTTAAGGGCCTACCAATGAAACCCTTAACTCTAGTATAATAACTCTTCGGCTAGAATACGTAATCATTCGCACTGATAAAATATAATGCTGTCATGATAGATTTTAAGAATTTATAGCATATGACACTGATATTTACTGATAAAGCATGTGCACATTTTGTTACCTTTCTGTGACCTAGTTTGTGTAGGTAGGTATTTCAGACTCGCTTTGCAATTTCTATTATAAAGCTCGTATTTGGAAATGGCACGAGGAAAATTCCCGCAGGACATAAAACAAATACTTCAAAATACAAATTTGCTTGGACGTTAGAGAAATTTTTTGCATATTGGTAGAAAAACATTTTGTTGAAAATGTTTGGAAGAATTAAATTTGTAAATTTTAGTCTATTGATGACAGAATATTTTTGGCGTATGGACATGTATCATAAGGTAACATGTATCTCATAATTATCTCTGTCTTCCCGAAAATCAATTCCTGGATTTGAACTTGCCTTTTTATATTATTCGATTTTGATTTTGAAGGAAACTAGATGAACCAAAAAATCTTAATTAAATTCCAAAAGCACGGGTAAGTGCAGATCAGCACGCAACCAACCCACAGACAAAAACACACATACGCACAGAGAGATAGAAAAAGAGAGAGAAACACACATACACACCACCGCACGCAGGATTTTAAATCGCCACTCACAAGTATTATTTGTAAAAAGCTATTGAGATTAAATATAATTATTGCTTAAGTTACTTTTTATATAGTTAAAAGAATTTTTATGCTTACCAGGGGTTCTCAATCTTTATTTTGTAGAGATTTTGACGAAGATAAAATAAATATTTTATATTTCTCAAATTAGTCTTTTTAATAAAGGTACTTACTGCAAGCTATATTTACCATAAAATCGCAGAGCTATAATGAACTTTTGTACTCGATTCAGTAACGGCACAAAATTACAGAAATAACGATCATCAGACCCTTGTTAGCAAATAAAATGGTTTCAACAATATTGGAGTATTGAATTGAAAATTATTCTGGCGGTTATCCAAAATAAGCGACGCGAACGTAAATTGTTTTGTTTATGCTATTTCAGCGAGAACAAATGATGTATCATAATAAATATTAATGTATAATATTAATTTAAAATATAATTTTTTAACGCGACTTGTCAGATTGAAGCTATAGGTTGTTACTATCGCATTGCTAAGCAGGCAATCTTCTCTCTTTGGAAAGGGAATAGGAAAGACCTAAAGACGATAGCGTGATGAGGGACACATCGCTCTGCCTTTTTAAGGGTCGCTAGGTAACATATAACCCAAGAATTTTGCAAGCATGACGTCATAAATTGTGTGGTTTGATAACTATACTATAACTATTACACAACCAAGTATTAAAATAATGTTGGTTGATGTATCTGCAAACAAAACATATGCGCGAAAATCCGAGGGAAGCATGCGAAAGAATCGGTTTGAATAAATAAGAATATTGATACGTTTCTCGAACTCTCAATTTGTTTAAGAATTTTATTCATATCGGATATAGGGAACCAGTGCAGATATTGGTGTACGAACATATGTTGAAACGCGTAAACTATACATATCATTTTGTAATTTTATATTCTACTAGCAATCGCCAGCGGCTCCGCCCGCGTGGAAAGATTAAAACTGTAATATAGTCTTTTGATAACCATAAAAATGTTTAAAGTAAGTTAACCTTAAAAGCTAGACATATACTGTCGCAGACTTTTATTTAGAACTTTTATTGGGGAACAGTTTTGTAATGCACGATTTTTGAATAACAATTACCGTTTACTCAGCGCACGTAAGGAAACTTTAATTTTTGCCGTATTCGTACTATTTTTTATTGCTGCTCCTCTCCTATTCATCTTAGCGTGATATTATATAGCCTACAGCCTTCCTCAATAAATTGACTATTTTAAACTGAAAGAGTTTTTCGAATCGGTTCAGTATTTCCTCAAAGTAGCGCGTTCAAACGATCAAACAAACAAACTTTTCAGCTTTATATATTAGTATAAATACATAACTGCCTATTATGTATGGCCTTTTTGGTACCTGAAACTTTTCGTCATTCTTCCCTTATATACTATTATATCCTTACCTGCCTTACCTTATATCCTTAATCGCTTCACTATTAGCCTGCCAATCCTTATTAAAGCTACATGGTGGTCCTTAGTTAAGATCTGAGGAATTCGACATAAAAGTTAGTTTATACGAGGAGAGAGGGCGCTTTCTTCTTATTTACTTATGGCATAACTCGCCAAATATCCAGTCTAAGTTTCAGATGAAATCGGGTAATTGAGAGCGAGTTCAGATTAACTTGTCATTTTCGTTGCATAACTTCAAATTCAAATAATTCTTTATTCAAATTGCCTTTTACGAGCATTTTTGAATCTTCAAATTACAATAAAGTACTGGTTCGGAAAAGTGCTTTTACCGAAAAGAAACACTAGAAACTGGGCGGACGCTCTTTGAAAAAAGAAATTAAAATAATTTATTTGTAATTGATCACAAATCAAAAATTATAATATAATCTAGTGCGTAGCTGGTCGGAATTTAAATCCAAGCTTTCTTATCATTATGTTAGCATGTGAGAAATACACGCTCGAATTCTAATGAAGCCTTATCAGATAGGAAGAGAAGTAGACTTCTCCTCCTATTAAAGGATATCTGCTGTATGACATTGGTGCCTTCAAGAAATTTCCACTCCATAATTCTTGAGCTGCTTGGATCTAGCTGCTCCCATCATAACACGTGGTCACTCAATACCACTTAAATACTTCAATAAATAATAAATTTATTAAATGTTATGTTATATGTTATGCGTACTTGTTATATTGTTTTAATTTAGGTTCCTACTTATACATAGTTTATACTCCACTTTGCATAACGCTATATGTATATGAATAAAAACAGTACCTGATTTACAATTTAGAAGCCCATAAAAAATATAACCTTTTACACCTGAGAGCTTTTTCTATGAATAAATAAAAATTGTAATTTGTGAGCGAAATTACAATGATAAAAAATTACGAAGATATAAAGAGAAAGGAAATATAAAGTTAATGATAACATTGTTTCCTTATAATCCGTAACTATACTGTACAAGATAGTAAGAACTTAATATAACTAGTTATAAGTATTATTTCGAAAAGAGCAACCGCCGAGATTCTTGCTGGCTCTTCTCGGTAGGAACAACTTTAGAATTGACGATTCAAAAGTACTTGTTTACAAGTTTATTTGAATGAAAGATGATATGGAATTTTGAATATAAAAAATAAAAGTTCGTTTTATCTTTTTGTCTCTGGGCAATTGACATTTTTTTATTCACCGATATGTGGGTAGCAATGAAAACGCCACTTGCCGATCGGTTCGTCTGTCGCCGTGCGAGTGTCTACGTGAGCGCGGAACCTTCGTTAATGGCCGCTCGATCGCTATAAATAATTCGCATCAAATTCATTATAAAACATTAAATAATTCGTCTAGGACTTGCAATAATAAGTGCAGTGCCTAACATTGAAGTGTTGTGTCGAGTGGTAGTGGCAGTACAAAGGCGATGAATGGTGGGTGGTGCTAAGTGGTTACTTCTTATCGGTGAGAATTGAGCATTGCCTAGAAAGATAAAAAATACTTAAAGCCCTGAACCGCCCTATGCAGTCCACTCTAACCAATAACCAGCGACCTAAGGTCCACGACCAGGTTCCTTTTAATTAAGGAACATTTCCTTACAATAAGTATCCGAGGAATTGTTTGTCAACGGTACTTAGACGGAATCATTCTGTATAACAAGCAATAGACAGCGGTGACCCGGCAGTCGGCACAATATCATAACAAGCCAACTTGATTTCAGTTGTGCATACAAAACCTGGCTGTTATTAATTTGACGTCAGCAGGTTTATGCAGGGCATTTATGTTGTGATTTGGGTAGCGTGGTTAATTTGAATTTGGAAACTACTAGTTTTATGTAGCGTCTGATTTTGTGTAATTGGTTACTGTGGAAATGAATACAAATGAAGTGCCTAGGAAAATGAGTTTATTTTAAAATACATATTATGTGTTACAGTCCTATGGAAACAGGGATGAGTAAAAGATTTTATTTTGGAATAAAAAATATAACCTTTTATAATATACTTGCTTCGGCTAGCGAATCGTCTGTACATGTATATTGTATTAAGGTTAAAATACCAATTGTCACTCAGCCCTTCCCCTATCTTCACATCAAAATTGCTCTATTAAGTCGTAAAAAATGATAATTGGACGAACAAACACCTTTATCATATTAATGTAGATCTAAACTTGAAAGCCACTTAAATAGGACTGAAAAGGCACTAATGTCCTGGTTTTTCTGCATTAAGATGTATTTAAATCCTTAAACTTTTAATTAACTGAATTTACATTTATAAATATAGTTTTTAGATTTCGTCAAGATATTTTTTTCGGTAAACGGACATATTTCTGTCGTTCCAATTTGCGTAAATATAAATTCGGTTTCATTAATCTATATAGCTTTATAAGTAGTTATCTTTTCAAGAATAAATTACGTTTTACTAATTACAATTTCACTATTTGAAAGTAGGGAGAATTAACTCGAGTTTACTTCATCGATATATACTTTAGTAGTAGTACTAATGGCCTATTAGTATCTGACTAATAGGCCATTTTAAAAATCGGAAAACAGATTTTTGCTATCTGTTTCTGATTTTTGGGAGAATGATTGGAGCCTAAACCCTCCAGTTCAACGATATCTCGAAATAAAATGTTATATAGGTCTAATGACATGGGTAAAAAGTTTATGCCGATTTTGTCAAGAATTGTTTTTTATAGAAAAGTGCTTGATAATTAAAACGTGCATAGCAAATATGCACACCATATTTTATAGGAAATTTATAGGTGCATATAGAACACTGCCGTCGCACAGTTCTACTATCACAGTTTTTAAAAGTAATATTATTATAGCGTATTCAAAATATCCAGTAAAATCATCATCCTGCTGCCTTTATCACAGTTGTCACATGATTTGTTGTTTGTTGTACATGTTTTACGATCGGCCGCCTGCCTGATATCAACTTACCTTAATCATATTTTACGTCACCTCAGTTAGAAAGAGGGTGGTCTATTCTACTTAACCGGATACCACACGGTGGGTCAACTTATTTTAGTCACGACACCTCGGTAAGAAATGAGGGTGGTACAGTTCTATTCAGCCGGATACCATACGACGTAATCTTTTTGAAATCACATTACAGCGTTTTGAAAAAACGATACATATCGCGAAAAACGTTCGTGTTGAAAACTTTCAATTGTATCGAAACACAACAGCTTTAAACTGTCGACAACACAGATTGTTTTCTACTCAGCAACACAAATACGTACTGAGCCCGTTGCATTGCAATTTGCACATTGTGCAGTCACAAAATGAATCGACGTTCACTGTTTGAACAACAAACCATAAATGTGACAACGAACGTTACAGCAACCAATTGGTTCATAGTAACACAAATTGTTTTAAAGCTTTACTTCAACGCTGACAAATTTTGTGTTCCTAAAACCCTTTATGCATGTATATTTTACTGAAAATTTCGATGCCGTGTTGTATCCGGTTGGGTAGAATAGACCACTCTCATTTCTTAACGAGGTGTTGTAAAATTCAACTAAGCTAAGATGACATCAGGCAGGCGGCCGGTAAAATACGTAGGCAAATCATATGACAACATGTTGCGCCAAACCCACTTAGAGTGGTATAAGGGCAGGAAGATTATGATGATTTCAAAACTTTAGGTTAATTTTTATCTAAGAATTCAACGACAATAAGAAATTGTAAAAGTAACTGCGTTACGTATTCAACTTGAAGATATGAGTAGTTGTGTAATGATTTGTAAAACATATTCATTTAAATACTAAGCTTGCGTATTAAAATTGTTACAAATATATCAAAACTTTCAAATATAAAGCTGATATTCTAATATTCTCCTATTTACTTGAATTAACATTTAGATAAAGGTTTGAAATTTAGATTTAGGTATTACATGGTGTAGAATTATATACAATTTAAATTGTACCGTACTTATTTGCGCAAAAATTATTAATTTAAAAAATTATAAATACACCTAATTACTTGTTATTCCTTGATTTTTATTGAATCTATTATTTTTTCTGACAAATTTCAGTATTGTTTATAGAAAAGTTTAAAACATAAAGTTAAAATATACTAATCGTAAGAAGATTGAATTATTCGTAAAATATCGCCATGTATTGTATATAAAGTCAATAAAAATATTTGTGTATGCCAAAATAAATAAAGACTCTGTCGTTTAAAATCTTTTCGCCAGCACTTTACCTACATTTGTTAGAGATTTTTATCAGAAAAGTAATTTCATGTCCATCAAATTAATGACGAAACCGACACCGGAATTTTACGACTTCCCAACGTCAAGTTATTAAAATAATCACTCCCTTTACACGTTTTAAATAATCATTATAGTATATTTTATTTAGTTGTTCATTTGTGTGTTGCAGCATTATTTTAATAAGACTTTAGTAAATCGTATTGTCAGATTATGTAACGTAATGGATACCTAATGTTTCATAATTTAAAGTATTTATTAAATTGCAATGGTAAGATTTGAAAACAGTTTTCTATATTATAATTCTGATGATTATGTATTATTTTGCAAATCTATCTATTAATGTGCATATATATTAATAGATAGATAAATAGATTAGAATATGATAAAAATGATACGCCGTGTGGTATCCGACTGAATAGAATAGTAACCCAATTCACCGGTTAGCGGAGGGGGGCTTCGCTTTCGAGGGGCCCCTACCCTGAGAAGGTGTTTGTTCTCTGGGATCAGAGCTGTCGGCGGGGATGGGGGCAATATGTATAATGATACCCTGTACTTGCCATCGGCAGCATGGTGGAGTACACAGGTCGTTTTAGTTGCGAGTCCGACAACCGCCGCCTGTCCCCGTCGGGCGGCGGTACCCATAAGGGGTTTTTTCCTGTATAAAAAAAAAGTACGACCCGCCGTGTGGTATCCGGCTGAGTAGAATAGACCAACCTCATTTCTTACCGAGGTGTCGTAAAAGGCGACTAAGGAAAGTTGACCCACCGTGTGGTATCCGGTTTAGTAAAATAGACCACCCTCTTTCTTACCGAGGTGTCGTAAAATACGACTAAGGTAAGTTGACGTCAGGCAGGCGACCCGTCGAAAAACCGCAGCCAAATCATGTGACAGCATGTATATAACATGTAGTGCCGACCCCACTTAGAGTGGGATAAGGGCAGGAGGATTATTTTATGATAAAAATGATATTAATCAAATTCTTAGGCAATTTATGACACGAGGGTACTCTAATTGCTCGCAAATGACAGGACCCCTGGAAGGTGGCCTCGAGAAGGACCATTAATACTTGTTACGTAGAAACATAAAAGGAATCATTCCCGTCTTTTAGATGAATTGTGTATTCACCTTAAGTAACATTTAGTAGTATCTCAACTCTACGTACTTAGTTCATGGTAGTTTTGGCTTAAATAATGCTTGTTTCATGATCGTAATATTTGATATCAAGTGAATTTCTTTTAAAAATGAAATAAAATTTGACACCCTACATGCGTTGCTATTTGTTTAGGCCAATAGGATTCACATTTTTATAAATCTAAATACATAAAACTACCACCACTCACTATGATTGACATATCGGAATCAATTTTCAAACCGCTAAACGAATGTTCGTGATAGAGCCAACAGCATTAATGTCAGTTCATTGTGTTAGTTATCTGTTTTAAAAATAGAACTATAGCCTAGTTGCCTCAACCTTAGGATTGTTATCCAAAAAGTTGCAGGTTCGAACTCTGACGTCATGTACATAAAAATGCGCTAGCCACTATTCAGAAACATACTGTAAAAAGCGTTACGTCAATAGTCAAAACTTCGAAATAATTCCGTAACTCTGATTTTTCCACGGTTATGTCTACAAACCCTCGTTTTAATAAAAGCGGATCACTGCTTCCTCCACGAATATTGTCGCAGATATTTCAATATTGGTGGGATTACCAGCCTATTTAAACATTACTTTCAATGCCTCGCCCGTCATATTCGAATACAATTTCAAAGCAACCTCAGAAAACATTTATTGAATGTTTTAATATTGCGAGTTTCATATCAAATAATATTATATATGACAAAAAATATACTACATATTATCTATTTATCGTATAGTTAATATGTTTAGTAATATCATGAGGACTCATGCCTAAAATACATTTTTTTTTTTTAATTAAAACCAAAATGCGCTAGATTAAAAATTTTATACAAATATTTTCAATCGAATACTAAAAAGTAAAAACTATATTAACCTTCATTATATGCATATATTTTAAAGAATAAAAAGGAATGCTGTAGCAATTCTGAACTATAGATAAATTTTCATTCAAGTATATTTAAGTGAAATATTCGCAAAATATAAAACTTTACACAATTATCTTAAAGCGTAAAAATACGAATATGTTATGGCTGTCTTAATTTATATACAAAACTGTCGAAACTGTTAATATTTCGTTTCAAATATAAATCGACTGGATTGAAATTGTCACACAACGGCTAAATATGACAAAACAAAGACAAAGGACTTTATTTGTCTTTGACAGAAAGCTTCTATGTCACAGATAAACTTACTGAATGACTGCAAGCAATACCTACACAGCTATTTAATACAGACGAGAAGAGTTGAACTATTAGCAGTTATTATTTTCTTATAAACTAGAGCAAGATTGAATAGATTTCCGTTTTAATTTCAATCTTAAGACGCAGCTGGAAAGAAAAAATCATAGTGCCATTTTCTTACATTTTATGTATAAGTGCATTACTTTAAACTTTCGTATTGTTTTGTATCCTCTCCTATCCTACTAATATTATAAATAGCAAAGTTTGTGTGTGTGGGTGTATGTTACCAATATCGATGAAATTTGGCACAATTATTCCTTATACACCGGAACAACATATAGGCTGAAAATCTATTAATTCTACAGGAACAGGATGGCATTGAAAAGCGCATCTATTATTAACCGATGTAGATATTTGCAGGGTTGGAGAATGAAAGAAGCTACTGGTTAATTCCAAGACCACTCAAACGGGTCTGCGGGTAAATGCTAGTCACTTATAAATAAGACTTGTAGAGTATGATAACAATATTACTACCATAAATATAATTATTGAAGAGGAAAGGAATTATAATATTAAAATTTCTTCTTCATTATCAGCTTTATAGTGTATTCATATGAACTTATTTGACACGAGAATTAGTGACATTCTTGGATGTCCTTATTATTGTTGAATTTCAACTCACTTTCTTGAAGATAATATGTAAAACCTTATATCTTTGGATAGATGTATTTAGAATTTAACCGCTTTAGTTCTTTACTACAAATAGGCAGATTATGTTTTACATTAAAATAAATTCTTTGACTATATTGCACGTGTCTTCATGACAGCTTTCAAGTTTCATACACGATAAGTTTGTATTGCAAATATCAAGGAAGTCTTTGAGTGTGATAGCTTGCGGTTTTACTTATTGTATCTTTATTGTTACACTTGGTGTAAAGGATAGCGCAAAATACATCAGATTAAATTACGAAAGATACACATAACCACGTGTATAAATTCTACCTAAACTAGTACAATACGAAAATAAAAGCTAGCATTATGATGTAAAAGTGACCCTAATCACTCAGGGATTTTTCTCTAACCCTTTTAAAGATATAGACACCTGTCGTGGATACGAATATAATCTGTGCTTTTGGATTTTTGTTATCTAAGAAATTCTATCCTCCAAAATATACTCTATACTACATTACTTATTTGATATTTGAGCACATACAAATGAAAATAGAGACGAGAAAGACTAGACTCAAAAATATATTTTTATAAAAATATTATTATTTTTATAAAAAATAAAATTATAAAAATATATACTGGCCCGTTGGCGCAGTGGGTAGTGACCCTGCCTTCGGCTCCACGGGTCGCGGGTTCGATTCCCGCTGAAGGCCAACATTTTCTTTAAATGAATTTGTTGGTCTTTGAATTTGAAATACTCGTAAATGTTCCTTGTTTATTTCAGCATTTATAAGAACAATAATATTTCCATTTACACATATATTCCGTGTCTTATCTCAGCTGTTTAATTATAATTTGCTACAATTCGGAGGAATGTTGCAGAAATTTGATGCCAATTAAAATTTTCCATTTGCTTCGCTTTAACGTCGCGCTGTCGTCTACATACTGTGAAGTTGTTTGACATCAAGGGATAATTATTTTAAATGTTGTTAATGTTTGTAGTATTACATTCATTTATATACACGTGCATTGTTGTATATTTGTGAACATGAGGGTTTCTTCCTTTTGATGATGTTTCCTCCTTAGAATTACATTTGTTTTTATCATGACTTATGATAAAAACAAATACCGACCTTAATCCGTTAAAAAATCGGAATAAAAAAGGAGTTATTTAGTTAATTGCAAACACACTTTGGTTAATAATATTTATTAATATAGAGCATAAGGTAAGCACCATTGTCACACAAAAATGTTTTTATGTAGAAAAAAATAGCGTTTATCCACAATGCGATGCTCCATTGTGCACTGGCTGCTTGATACTATACTCGTAAACTACTTCAATTCAATCCAATCTTTCGTTGAAGTGAACAACAAGAAAAGCTTTTACTTTTTGAGTTAGACTACTTTTATATTTCATATACTTTATTTATTTCTTTGTTCAATATGTACGTAAGTACATATTGTTAAAGAGAACAGTTAGACTAAAGAGAAGTACATGTTGTTATATGAGAAAGAAATAAAAGTACGGGTACAAAGTAGACTTATCCCTAAAAGGGATCTCTTCCAGTCAACCTTTGAATAACAAAAGGAAAAGGGTAAGAATTGAAAAACGGGTAATATAGAAAGGAAGAAAAAAAATACCGAAAAACTATGAGCCTAGATAAATTTAATTTATAAAATATTTTTTGTTAAATAAGCAGATGAATAAATATGCTACTAATATGTGATGACTTGAGACAAAAGATATGCGAAGATAAGCTATATGAAAGAAAGAGATATGCGAATTTATACTGGTACTTTGCTACAATCTAGTTTAAATTTCATATCATTATTAACTTTGTTGCAGCATTCGGAAATCGATGTAAACAGCAGCGTAGTTTAAATTGTACTAACCCTGCAAGAGATCATATTTAGTGATAAGGTTGTCTTTTAGAAATATAAAAATTGAGTATCTAATTTTATTTCTTTTTATATCTACTTTACTTGTTATTATTTTTTTTAAGATAGTCAACGCCTCAGTCAAGCGGTCATCTTAAAAATTGCGGCGAAGAAAATTAAATAAATCCGAGGTGGACCTTAGGTAATGAGAAAGGTCAATATTAGATCAACAATTTATAGAATTCGGCGTTACTTTGCGGAGGTCATTGCTTTAGTATTAGATCAACCTTGAGCAGGCAGTCTCAAACAAACCGAAACGTGCACTATATTTTGGCACTTATTCACGATAAATATATTTATCATGAATTTTACTCTATTACTGTGATCAAGACTTCTATATCTTTTATATATATTTACCTTTGCAATTATATTGTCATAACCAGTATTCAACCTAGGTACATCTGTTGTTCTAATATGTGTTTTGATTTTGGGATAATTATTTTATTGCTCGCTACACAGTCTTGCTTTGAACTCATTTTTTTATGACTAGAAAAACGATGCTTGGGTAGTGTTGATTTGTATGCAACGTTAGTGTATGACCACTCGACGACCACAGGTTAGTATCACCCGTGAGGTCAGGTCAGGTTAGTATTACCAGGTGCGTATACCATCAGTTAGTAAATTGATTTCATTATCTTTACACTCAGCTACAGCTAGGGTAAAAAATAGCTATATCTTATTTGTTTTGTTTGTTGTATTTGTGAAACCCTGAAGTGTGCAGGCGGCTGGTCGTAAAATACGAAGCAAAATCATGTGACAACATGTTTATAACACGCATGTTGTCCCACTTAGAGCGGGATAAGGGCAGGAGAATGATAAGTCTGTTTTAAGAAATATTATTATTATGTCAACTATATGTGATTATAATATTTAGAAACTATGTATGTTTTAAATACGAAAATTCCTATATCAGTATAGATAATACAATGTCTGTTATTCTCGACTTTGACTAGAAAACCCGTCTGTCCATTACAGCCGCTCATATCTTCACACTTGATCTAAACACTGTCTGGGGGTTCCCTTTGATGTGTTTCTCTTTTTGCATTTGAAACGCAGTGTGTGAATCGTGACACCTGAAAGTGGGTTCACTATTATATTCCTTTTGTTCAAAACTGAAGCCTCCGTTACCTTTAATTCACTCTGTTATCATTTACCTGTATTTAATGATACATAATATTCTTCGCGTAAGTGAATATTTTTTTCTCTACGAACTTACACTGTTTTTTTTACATATGATCAATAGATGCAAAAAATGCCGTGTGGTATCCGGCTGACTAGAATAGACCATCTTCATTCCTTACCGAGATAAAGGACTAAGGTAAGTTGACGTCAGGTAGGCGGCCGGTCTAAAATAACTAGTAATATTACGTAACAATGTGTTTATAACATGTTGTGCCGATCCCACTTAGAGTGGGATAAAGTAAGGAGAATTATTATCAGTAGATACAGATAAATAAAAAGCATATATTTGATGTCAAATATTGTTTTTCACAATCGACCAATATCGATAAAACAAATGGTATATAAAATTTTAAAAATAACGACGACGTTAACACATCAAGAGCGCCCTTAGGTTTGAGAGCCTTCGTATCCAATGTAAGTGTCGATTTGTTGCCCTTTCAAATAACAGGTTTTAAATAATAGGTATTTCAACAGGCTTTTACATCGTACTTACATAATTATAGTGTTTTTACGAGTTAAAAATAACTAACCTTTTTTATAATTAATGTACTGGAAATGGTTTAATACCCTCATTTTCTATCGATTTTTTGTCGTAAAAGGCGCCTAAGATTAGTTGACCCACCGTGTGGCATCCGGTTGAGTAGAATAGACCACCCACTTTCCTACCGAATGTGTCGTAAGCTACGACTAAAGTAAGTTGCCGTTAGTAAAGTATATAGCCAAATCATGTGACGACATGCTTATAACATGTTGTGCCGATCGCAGTTAATGTGGGATAAGGGCAGGAGGATGATGCACTGGAAATGGTTTGGTGTATGTGCAATAAGGTTATGTTGGTACCCTATTAAATGTAACCATTCTCCTGCTCTAACATAACATGTTAAACAAGTTGTCACATGATTTGGCTAGGTATTTAATCACATCAACTTATATTAATCGGCTTTCACGACACCTCGGTAAAAAAGTGTGGTCTAATCTGCTCAGCTGGATACCACATGGCGGGTCAACCTTCGTCACCTTTTACGACATATCGGTAAGAAATGAGTGTGGTCTATTCTACTCAGAATTAAATTTAATGTAAATACTGATAAAAAAGCCGCGGCTCTCGCTATCACAGATAACAAGATTGGATAGTCTTTTAAAAGTATTTCTAGGCCACTTACTTTGTTTTGTTTTGTTAGAATCTTGTTACTTGTTGTATCATCCAATTTGAGATCACATACTTATTCTAGTGATCAGGCTTAATGATACCACTTTATCCGTTATGTTACGCCCATGGTGGACAGGGAGAGATCGTGGGCAGCGATACCTTCTGCGAGGACGTAATCTCGCGGAAGGAGGCGGCGGGGCGGATCCGGGAAGTCGAGTCCTTGGATTCGATCCGCCCGTCGTATGCCGCCCTAACGGGGACCCTTGGGTGTTCCGAACGGGGTTTATCGGACGCCCTCCTGACAAGGTCCCCGAGGCGGTTGATGCATCTGGTGCTCCCGATGCATCGATTAGCGGAGAGAGGGGCCACTGTTTAGGGAGGCCCCGACCCGGAGGTGGCGCTCTCCGGGGTACAGAGCTGCTGCTGGCGGGGATGGGGGCAATTTCTTCATAGGTACCCTGTCCCCGCCACCAGCAGCGTGGTGGAGCACTGTCAGGTTTTTAGTCGGTGCGAGTCCGACATACCCGCCGCTCGTTCCCGTCGGGCGGTGATGACCCATAATGGGTTTTCCTGACATATAAAATCCGTTATGTTACGTAACTAAGATAATTCAAAATTCGAAGAATATTTGTACATTTTTTTTAATTTCATGCTTAGCATGATAATAAACGCCATATATCCAGTCTAAATTCAGCAGTTCTACGCTACTTTTTTAAGGTATAACAAGATCATGTGGTGTGTAAAATCTTTGAAGAAACCTATGTTCAACAGAGGACGTCTTTTGGTTAAAGAGAGACAGTGAGAGAGAAAGAGACGCATACAATTTAATACATTAAACGTATAATTTGAATAATATGTTCTAAATGTATTACAACACGGTTTTTTAGCATTAGTTGCCATTGAAGAGACCGTATCAAGTGTGGCCATGTCAAAGATTTCAAGCATCCATCCCAAATTTACGTCTATTATTTCAAGTTTATGGGTCCATTTTATACGATCTTGTATTACAAGCCACAAGCTCTGAAAACTTTGTTATCAATATCTAGGGCGTAATGTATCAAATCGATAATGTGGTTATGTAATAAACTTTGCTTAACTTAGTTGGAGGTTCAAAGTATATGTATTGTGTAATACATACTATAAGCCTTGCAAATAGGAAAGATATTATATTGTTAGGTCATTTAAATTCATCGGCGAATAAATAACTTCAATACTCATTTTTATCATGTGCCGTGTGGTATCTGTCTGAGTAGAATAGACCACCCTAATTTCTTACCGATGTGTCGTAAAAGGCGACTAAGGTAACTTGACCCACCGTATGGTATCCGGCTGAGTTAAATAGACCACCCTCATATCTTACCGAGATGTCGTAAAAGGCGAATATAATAAGTTCATGTCAGGCAGACAGCTGGTCATAACATAACTAGCCAAAACATGCAACAACATTTTAAAAACATTTTGTGCTAACCCCACTTAGAGTGGGACGGGGCAAAAGAATGATCATGACTCATTCTTATCATATTTTATCGTGTTACATACATGCAAATGTTAATTAATTTGCTGTTGTTATTTATGAAGTTAATAAGCTTGCGTTATTAATAATACTTTTGTAGATAAATATTCGACTTTGGAATATTGGCAGCCAAAATCTAACCGCCCTTATGAATCGTTTTGACCAACTGTGGTATGATTTAATAACTTAATATCCGGAATATATTCTGCTTCAATTTCGACATAAATCTACTTTAAACTATCGGTTATCGGTGCGAATATTAAAAGATAATTCTTTTTTTTTACATAAATATACGTTCAAGAGCATTATTAAAGTAACATGAATTTGGTAAATATTTTTGATTTGATGGCTTTTGATTGATCAAATATAGGACTTTTTAACTCCTCTATTTTGAATGTGCAAGTGTTAAGTACAGGTTAAAATCATTTTTAAAATAATATTGAAAATGATAGGCAGTGAAAATATAGTGAATATTTAATTAAAAGATTTAAATAATCCTTTAGTAGAACCGAAAAGAAATTAAGTGCAAATTGTATTTTTTGCTTTCAAAGTAGTTATGTTTGAGAGTGACACAATTGTTGCAAAAAGAAGAATCATAAAATTTGATTACATGTATATAACCAAATCGTAATTATCCTGGAAGTGAAAAATTAGTTGCTAGTATAAATAATGAATATATTTATAATAAACATATAATTCATAACTTTGTATAAAATAATTAAATGTGGTCAGGATATAAATTACTGTTCTTCAGTCTTGTGCATTCTATATTGAAAGAGTATAACTTACTATTTTGACCAATATTGCTCATAAATCATGTATGTGTATCAAAAACCCCGTATTATTTTCATAATAATTTTAAATTTTGAAAATACAATATATTTAAATACAAGTTGATGCATTTCTAAGGAGAATTCAATAGCTTACCATACTTCACTACGTTTCAAACTTTCAGTATTCTCGTCACGGTTCAGTAATTTCGTCGCTTAAATGATATAAACAAGACAACAAAGTATCTCGAAATACGTACATTTTGGGTTGTCGCCAAAAGAATTTTCAGATTCGAAATAAATACTGCGTTTTAAACTGTTTCTATTCGCTAACAAGGAAGTGATCGTTATCACTGTTACGTCATACAGTTTACGCTACACAAAGCTTTTCCAATTTCTAACTATAAAATAGCAACCGTATTAATAAATAGTTCTGCATCGGCAACTTTGCCCGGATAGAAATCGGCGTGTCACAAATCACGTAACTCCCTTTAAATTTTTAAACATAAAAGTAAAAGTTATTGTGAATTAATCATGAGACATGCTATACCGTACTTAACTAGTATTTTTGATAATCTAGAATTCTCTACTACAATAGTAAGTATATATAGATTGTTGGTTTACGCGGCGCATGTCATTAAACCTCTCAGCAGTTATTTTTAGTGAAAACCGTTCAAAAATCCATTTAGCACATTATGATAAAATCAATCACATACAGAAAGCTTTTGGGGAGTAAGATTTATAATAAATATAAAGGTATTATAATAATAATTCACTTCATTGTTTTAGTATTCTAGACTAAGTGATTTGATGTGTATACCTTTTATAAAAAAAGCGCAGTGAAAATTTGTTGCAGTCAGTGCAGTTTATCCGGCAAAAATGCAGATATGTTAGCGGGATGAAGGCATATGGCGTCCGCGGAAACTCGGATAAAACTTGTTTTTAAGTTTGTCGCGGCTTTAAAGTTGTTCGCAAGACTTACCTTTAAGCTGACTTATCAAAAGTTATAGAATGACGCCGCGTCGTTAATATGAATTTTATAGATCCTTGCGGTTAACTTTATATTAGGATTTTAATAAGTCCAACTATTTTTATTTCATTTATATTTTAATTTAGTGCGTACACAATACCTTTTACATTAACTGAAATTTTAAAGATATGGATGTCCTGTCAAGAATGTGTTGAGATGAGACATATTTTGTATTGGAACAAGATGAACATCTATGCTCGAACCTTTGTCCAATCGTAATATATACCAGCCGCCTGCCTGCCGTCAACTTACCTTATTCGCTTTTGCGACACCTCGGTAAGAAATGAGGGTGGTTGTATAGTTTTTTAAATTATAATTAATAAAATACGAAATTATATATAAAAATATAACGGAAAAGTTACAGGGTTTTTTTTATAAATATACATGAAGCGTAATTTCAAAATTAAGTAAGATTTCGACAACCTCTGAGATTCGGTAAGTAGTCATTTTGATAAATTGTCAACACAATTAAAAAGTAAGATCATAAATAACGTCAAGTTCACACTTTCTTGTATTGCATTTGCATTTCACGATACAGCGTTTAAACTTACCTTAAAAGCATTAAATTCACTAATATTATAAGTGCGAAAATTTGTGAGTATGGATGTATGTTTGTTACCTTTTACGGTAAATCCGTTGAACTAATATCAATGAAATTTGGCACAATTATTTCTTTTACACCGGGGTAACATATAGGCTAAGAAATCCTGTGAATTCCACATGAATAGAATGACGTTGAAAAGCGTCAACTATTATCAACGCGACAACGGTCTACGCAAACGAAGTTGCGGGTAAAAGTTAGTCTTACATACATTTGAAATAAGCTGTTGTATTAACTCTATCACTGGATATGAAACGCATTGGATTGTATTCAAATAGTTACAGTGGATATTTACGCGTTGTGTATTCACAAAATGTTTCAGCGGACAGTGAACAAACCGCGTCCAATAGACCATAAATGTGAAAATGTTAACGCTTCCAACTGCGTCGTTGCTGCACAAACTGTCCCCAGTAGTATTTGACCAGTTACTGATAAATTTAATAGAGCTAAACGTTATGTAAGTAACGGCCTGTTACTATCCCACTGCTGGGCATAGGCCTCTTCTCTCCGTTATTGGAGAGAAGGATTGGAGCTAAGACCTACCACGCTGCTCCAATGCGGATTGGTAGGTTACACATATCTCCAGAATTCTCTAGAGATATGCAGGTTTCCTCACGATGTTTTCCTTCACCGAAAAGCGTGTGATAAATTGCAATTATCAATTAGACACATAAGTTTTAATAGAAAAACTCATTGGTGTCTGCCCGGGTTTGAACCCATGATCGTCTCTAGAGATTCACACGGTCGCACCGCTAGGCCATCACAGCTTATGTAGCTATAGATAAGTAGTAAGGTATAGATAGGTAGTATAGGTAATAAGGAGCGAAGCTAAAGTGGCCAAGAGAGCCCACTAAATATAAAGTTCACTAAAAGAACTAATGTTCTAGAACAGTGTTTCCCGACCTTTTTTGGTCCAAGCCCCACGTTAAAAATTATATAGCCCCCCTAAGTAACATACATAAATTTTGATATTAAAAATTGAATTGTCCACTTAAAGAACATAAATAAAAGGTTTTAGAAAGAACAATTGCTTTTTTTAAAATTTGGCACCGAAATCTAGCATTACACTTAAATGGCCCAGAGCGAAAGGCTTAAAATCGTGTCGAGTTAAAGCCCCCCCTCCCCCTTGAACATCAAATAACCCCTGTGGGTTGTGGGCCCCATGTTGGGAAACACTGTTCTAGAAAGTGTTAGTAGACTGTGAACCTAGGTATGCAAATGTTAAAAAAATATAAAAAGAGCCGCTGCTTTTAAACGGCATCGGAAAATAGGAACCGGGGTTAAGGGCACAAAGTGTTGGTCTTTGTCGTGAAGCCTATGTTGTGAAGATACTTTAGCTATGGGGTGGAGAGATTGTCGTACTGAATGTGTGTATTGTTTATTTGTTTGTCCTAATCCTGCGTGTATAAGTATGTGAACTCTTTTTGTTTTCTACACTTTAGCATTGCATAGATTTACTCAACAAGGATTATAGCAAAGTAATTCTGTGATTACTTCTTTACTATGGAATTCCGTAAAGTAACATATACGTCTATAAATTACATGAAAAATAAATGTGATTTAATAGACAACTTGCTTGAAAAAATGATCAATTAGTAGTAGTAGTAGTAGTAGTACTACTACTACTACTACTAATTGATCATTTTTTTGTTTAATGATGATCAATTATCGACTTGAAAATTTTACATTCTGCGTTGTGATATATTAACTGTATGGCTTACTGAACTGAATTCATAATATAAATAAACTTTTATCATTTATATATTTATATTCGGCTAGCTTACTGAAGTAAATTCATAATATAACTTTATCATTTATTTATTTATATTACTAGGTAACCACGTTTTTACTGAGCGCAAAAGTTTCACTTATAAAACATTAATCTCAAAAGAATGAAGAAACAGAGATTTTCCCTTAATCTATGGATGACTTTAAAAACAGGTTCTTGAAAAGCTCTTAGCAACTTTAAAAAAGGCAAAAAATTGGAGCAAAACAAAAGGAAATAGCCGGGGCGGTCCCTAGGGTGCCGTTTTTAGCCCTAGGATAGTACTTTAATCAAACGTTTACCATTTAAGGAAATTAAAAGAACAAGGCACGGCTTTTCCTTTTAAGAGTGTTCATGGATTAAAACTTTTAAATGGTATCTGCATACGGAATAGTTGTACGTACAATATAGTTTAACTAATAATATCAAAACATCATCATTTTCCTGCTTTTATCCCACTCTAAGTGAGGTCGGCACGACATGTTATAAACATGTAGTCGTATTTTACGATGCCTCGATAATAAATACGATGGTCTATTCTACTCAACCAGATACCACACGGTGGGTCAACTTACCTTATTCGCCTTTTAGGACACGTCGGTATGAAATAAGGTTGGTCTATTCTGCTTAACCGGATACCACATGGTGGGTCGATTTACCTTAGTCGCGTTTTACAACACCTCGGTAAGAAATTAGGGTGATCTATTCTATCAGCCAGATACCAGACGGCGTAACTAATAATATTAACCATTATGAAAATATACAAAAATTTGCAATTAAGCAAAAATAAAAATATTCACTAATAAGGTAGAGTTTTAAAATACAAGAAGCATGACATTTTTATGTGGCACAACTTATACGTTACTAAAATGCTAAACTGAAATTAAAAAAAAACAAGCATAATGTACCGTGGAATCGTTCTACGGACATAACCTACTAAATAAGTAGAAATCTCCAATGATTAACAACAATTTACAACAACAAGAAAATTGAAAAATCAACTTGGTTTTTGTCAATAACTAGATACATACTTAAATTATTATACCTATATTTCGTACTGCAGATGTTATATGTGAGTGTAGCTAGTAAAAAATAAGTCTGAAGACGGTACAAATTATGCGCGCGTAAATATTAAAATCTAAGCCGCTATCATTAGAGAGATTACGAGACGCGCTGATGGATATCATCAAAGTCGATCATAGTACTATTGAAAGTACGCAAAAAGTGCTCGTTAACGATCCCAAAAGGGGACCTTTAGCGGTACAGTTCAAAACGACAACATCAAACACATCCACACTGCCCACTGGGCGAGTTATAATTGGACCTTATATCTCTAGTCTTAAGAGTCATTGAGTGTATTGAATGACCCAGAATAAACCATATATAATATTTAATTGAACGTTTATTTAACTTATGCCGTGTGGTATCCGGTTGAGAAGAATAAACTACCCTTTTTCTTCCCGCACTGTCGTACATCATCCTCATATCATTATCCCACTCTAAGTGGGGTCAGCACAACATGTTATAAATATGTTGTTACATGATTTGGCTATTTCTCGAACGATCGGACTCCGGCCTGACGTCAACTTAAGTAAGTAGCGGCCTGTTACTATCCCACTGCTGAGAATAGGTCTATTTATCCATTTTTAGAGAGAGATCTGCTCCAGTGCGGATTGGTAGGTTACACATATCTCCAGAATTTTCTAGAGATATGCAGGTTTCCTCACGATGTTTTCCTTCACAGAAAAGCGTGTGATAAATTGCAATTATCAATTAGACACAAGTTTTTAACAGAAAAACTCATTGGTGTCTGCCCGGGTTTGAACCCATGACCTCCTTGAAAGAGTCGCACGGTCTTACCGCTGGGCTACCACAACTCAACAGCAGACGTCACCTTAGTCGTGTTTTACGATACCCCAGTAAGAAAGCGGGTGGTCTATTCTACTCAGCCAGATACCACACGGCTTTTGAGATGCTATATATATTTGATAAATTAAATACATTTTTGCAATTGTTACTGTGTGTATTCCAGTCGAAATAAGAGAATAATTTTGTTTTGAAAATTGTGTTTTCTATTCAAGTCAGTCAGAGTTTCTTTGATAGTCATTACATTTTTAACTTTTTAATTAACGATCGTTTCTACGTGAATTGGCTTGTTCATGTTAACGAAGCCAGCACACCGAAACTGTTGACCTTATTCTCGCTCGACTGAAGAGTCGCCTACATTGTTTACAAATTACCAATATAAATGTTATTTGAATAATAAAATAGATATTTACCTCGGCGATTAAAATGTTTTGCTACTCTCCAATTAATTAATCGTTTAACGGTTTATTATTATAAATGTCTACGACAAGGGTTATTAACGACTGATACTGCGAGTGTAATTTTTCTTATTTTTGTTGTGATGCAAATTATACTATATAGTTTAAATTCAAGTATGCTTCCTATATCACTTCCATTTGAAGTTTCATTTTTCTTTAAGAGCACATATTTAATATGTTTTAGAAGTTATTTGCTTTTTTGAGTAGCTTTCTTCAGGATATGTCCACTTGTAGATCATCATTATTTTCTTGCCCTTATCCCACTCTAAGTAGGGTCAGCACAAGATGTTATAAACATGTTGTCACATGATTTGACTACGCCTTTTACAACACCTCAGTAGGTATGAGGCGAGGGCGGTCTATTCTACTCAACTGGATACCTTACCTTAGTCGGCTTTTACAACATCTCGATAAGAAATGAGGGTGATCTATTCTACTCAACCGGATACCACACAGCTTATGTCCACTTATAAATCATAGGATGAATAGCAATTTATATATCAGTATTTAAATAAATAATATTTAAATATGTAATAACATTAAATTTCTATATAATTTAAATAATAATTAAACAAATATTTTAGCAGACAAATATTTTAACAAATATATAGATTGGAGCGCGTTCGCTCTTAACTCTTTAAAAGGGTTGCTAGCCCTAATCGTTAAGTTTCAGTAAGTATTGAAATTTGTATTGGACTTTCGATGAACCGATACATGTTGACGGTCCAATGAAATGGAATCGGAATGGAATATATTTGTGGGTGGAAATCCAATATCGGTTGAAATGAACAAATGAGATTCCTTTACTTATTTGATTTTTCTTTTATAATGATATCACTCCTCTACTATATACTCTACCTTATCTTCTTATTTTGATTACTTTAACCGTGAATCGTTCTTACATTAGCCTAACTCATTATTGTGTTAGTGATATAATCTATCAGTACTCTACTCTACATCGAAGCTTCTATGTAGGATAGATTTTGTCTTGAAGTACTCAATTTTATACAACAAATATTTCTCTACAAAATGAGGAAAAAAAACAACTAAAACATTATGTACTTTTATTTAACAATTTTATAAAAAAATGCAATTGTATAAAGAAACCATTTTTTAGAATAAAGTGGCATTATTGTAGTTCATCATCTGCTTATTCTAAGATACGCATAGATTAATAGATATTTAAGAATATTTGAAAACGATATAGAAAGGTTTTCGTATCTTCTTTCGTCTTTTAATTTTATTCTACTGCCTATATGGCAATAGACTAAAATTAAATGTACTGAAATATTTTTTTAGGTTTCTGGTCTTTTTCTATTTTTTAGATTCTGGTTCTGTTGCTATAAACAAATATATCTCACGTTTAGTATTAAAGTGACCTATTGCAAAATTAGGCTTTATTAAGTTATATACATTGTAATCCTTATTTCAATGCTTTTAAACTTATTCACCCATAACTTGGTTTGCCAGAGCCAACTTATGGGTCTCTTAAACACTCACGAGTTTTGTAGGCGCTACGTAGGCTTTATTGCAATTTGCCACAAAACAACTTTTTTGAATGCCACTTATAAATACACACTCACTTATAAATACAGTATCAATAACATACTTTTTTTTAATATATTATGTTTGTTGCTATTCTGGTTTTCTTATTACTTTCCTACTGATTATCTCTCAGAGTTTACGTAGCGGTAATATATACAGTATGAGTTTTGTGTTTTACGTTACGAGTATCTTTCTCATCTACGAAGTTCCGAACATTTGTGAGATTTCCACCACAAGTTACGGTAAGAGTTGAGCAATATATGTTTGCGGAAATAATATGTTAGAAATACGGCTTCGCTGCATGTGAAACAAAGTGAATATAAATATCTACAAACATAGATATTTATTCACGTACGAACTTTTAGATACGTGAAAGAAAGTTTATTCTCCGTTTTGATCTCAAGCTTTGCAGTTATTTCAATTATCTTATCCCGATTTGAAGTATCCTATAGTTGAGAAACGATAACTCTAAATTGTTTTTTACCATTTCCTCTTGCTCCATTTTTATCAGGAAAAAATCTCTTATGGGTCCCGCCACCTGACGGGGTCGAGCGGCGGGTATGTTGGATTCGCACAGACTAAAATAACCTGAGTGCTATCACCACGCTGTTCATGCCAGGGGTAGCGTTGTACTCATTGCCACCAGCAGCGACTCTGAACCCCAGAGGGCGTCACCTCTATGTCGGTGCCTTTCTAAAAGTGACCCGTTCCTCCGCTGATCGATGCATCGGTAGCACCAGATGCATTGACCCTCTCAGTGACCTTTTCAGATGGGCGGCCGATAAACCATGTTCGAAACGCCCGAAGTTTCCGGTTAGGGAGGCATAGGACATCCAAAAAATTTTATACTCTGCTTATAAAATTTCTTATGATTATGACGAAAAGTATAACATTTTCATACCACTTTCTTCAACTATCAGGCACACACAAGTACTAATCAGATATACTCGACTATATTGGAATGTAGTAAATTAACTCATAGTTAAAAAAGTTAAACTTCATACATCGATGGGATAGCTTTACTCTGCTCGAGAAAAACACTTTCAAGCCGAGTGAAAATGGGAGTGGCCTTGTGGTGGGGAATTTCCAGTATACAGTAGACTTGCCTTCTTAAGACTAACTTGGGGATCCCTCTCTCCTCACTACTTATGCATTTTAGCAGATATAGGATAAATCTATAATGACTTTTATTTACCAGTCCTTGGAGCTTCATTACTATATCCTACTACATAGACTTTAGACTTTAAGTTATTATCAATATTAATTATACGTTTCCTTTACTGTATCATAGCTTCTTTAGAAATTGAAAATGTACACAGGCACAACTGCGAAAAACGTATTAAACTGTATTTATTTAAGATAATGTTACGGCTAGTAGGATAAGGGTTAAATTGTAGTTACCGCGCGAAATAAATATGTGTTCCTTAGTGTTAATAAATTAAGTTAAGTTTGTAACACCCTTCCCTTCCTAATCCTATACCACTCCTAATTAGGGGATTTGGCGATTTGGAGGAGAGAGGGTCGCGCGGACGGGGGTGGTGGTGGACGTATCCATTAGCGAAAGCCACCAACCCTACCTGGGCGGCGCCTGCTCCTCTACGTCTCCCTAGAACCTAATACCATTCGGTCTGATGAGCAGATGCTGCGCGGCCTTGCAGGGGGTGGACGTATCCAATAGCGGAAGCCTCCAACCCGGTCAGCGCAGCATCTTCTCATTGACCTTTTCCTTTCATTATTTTTCTCAACATATATCCATTCCTCCTAGGCGACAGGATGATGCAGTGTTGGAGGAATTCTGCGCGGGCAAGGAGGTGGTATACGTATCCAATAGCGGAAGCCATCAGCCTTGCTTGCGCAGACCTCCGCTGTACTGCTCCCACACTGTTTCCTCTCCTCTTCACTACCCTACCCCTTCCTATATTTAGTATGCACAACAGTGTATATAATCCATCA
Source organism: Morpho helenor (assembly GCA_029227775.1). Classification (NCBI taxonomy): domain Eukaryota; kingdom Metazoa; phylum Arthropoda; class Insecta; order Lepidoptera; family Nymphalidae; genus Morpho; species Morpho helenor. Next base: position 7,700,215 of record JARGCU010000020.1, read on the forward strand.
CAGGCGGGGTGGTGGTGAACGCATACAATAGCGTAGCCACTACCCCTTCCTAAGCTGAGTTTGGCCACAGTGTTGGCGTTTCTCTGCAGTGCTCATCCAAAATAGCCGTGAAGCACTTAAAATTGGAAAAAAAAAAAAAAAAACTTCATACATCAATTATTATTTCAGCAAAATACAAGGTAATTGTTAAGAAATTTTAAAGTACTTGTAAAAAGGGAATATCAAATATTTTTAATTGACATTATAGTTCTTTGTACGGCAATCTATCAGTCTAATCTATATATTCTGTACAAAGAAATTATATTAAAATAGTTTTGGTCAAGTTCCACAAAACTCGATATTTCAAACACTATGTAAATCTTTTTCATGTGTAGTCGACATAAAAATGAATAACTTTGAGATTTCCAGACTTTTCAAGTTTTGCGTTAATGGCTTCGTAGGTTCACATATCATATGTGAATATCAAAAATTCGTGACACACGTTCGCCTTTATAGCTTTTGTAAGAGCGCTTGCATAAAATTTCACGATCTAACTTAGTGTTATATTTCGTGCATTGACACATAATATGAGTTCAATTCTGTAAATCTAAATTTAATGACACCTTTTTTATAAAATCAGTTATCCTATTGGGATGTTTTTGCTTTTAAATAATAATATAATATAATTCATAATCTTGTATTTTTGAACAGAGTCAACTTAGGAACCAAGATGCCAATAAATGATGAGAACTTTTGTTTTCAAAAAGGCAATAAATATTTAACAATTTTACGCTTTCGAATTAGGCATATACATATAATTTCATACAAAGCAAAAAGATTGATGATCCATCGAGATTTCAAAAGGGATATCGTAAATATAATCTTTCACAAAATCTTATCAATAACGTAGTATTGTATTAGGACGACTACAAACCTATTCTCTAAAAGTCATATTCCATATTTTTGCTATCCTTAGTTATATAATAAGTCCTTTGTATAAGCATTATGGTGATTCACAATCCAAGGTAATTAAAAAGAGTATTGATATAAAATACTTTGGAATATAAAAATCGTAAACCTAGCAAGGGAAATCATATTTAAAACTTAATATATGTTTGGCTACCAAAGTTTGTTTGTAAGTTTTGTAGGTTAAACGTATTTTTTTTATAAATATAATTTTTGTATTAAATTTACGTGAAATAGGATTATTATATAATAATAACAATAATGTCTTATTGGGTTTACATAGTCACAATCACGTACAGAACTGCAATATAAGTTGTAAAATTTATTGACAATACTTACTGTACAGTTTTATAAGGGTTATAAAAATTTATCGTTGTACTAATCTTAAAGTAAAAACACGGTGATTTGAGAAATATTTTGAGTCTTATTTCTCATGGGCGGGGCTTTGACTTCCTACAATCCATTTGGGCGAACAACCTGGCATCGTGTCAGAGTGATTGATGTAGGTACGTGTAAGGTAGAGTTTATCTGAGCCTTTGACGCCTATACAAATAACTCACGATATTTATGATACTAATAAGTCAACTGATGTATACACGATATTATTTTATTATATATAACCTCACAACATCATGTCACAAAATGAATTAAATACTATTTTAAGGTTACAAGAAAAGTAATTTTAACTGACCTGTTGGCGCAGTGGGTAGTGACCCTGCCTTCAGCTGGTTCAGCAGTTATATTTTTTTGCCGTGTTTTCTAACTTCTCCTAAACGGGTGGCATTCTTTATGTCCGAATAAAGCACCGGATTATGGTGCTTTTGGTATAAAATAGGTAAGTTTTTATTTAGTAAAGAAAACAGCAAGAAAAGAGAAAAAATTTAAGAAGAAATACTGGGTAAAATAAAAGACGTGCGCTCGGTGCGTGGCGTAGAAAGGAAGGGGCATTTTATTCAGTGTTGCCAATATTGTAGTAATTCGTTAGGAACATTTTTATGTCTCTCTAACATTTACGCACTCAGGGACAGTTGATATTATGGGAAAGAGATTAATTATCATAATTAATAATCGATTTAAATGTTAAATAATACTTCGACATTTTATATATTAAGTAATAAACTGTTTATCAGTATATTAAAACAGTAAAAGTAATAACAATACATATTTAAAAATTTGCTATGAGAATCATATAGATATGACGTCGTTTTTAAAGTTACTTAACTTATTTATATGTATCAAATATATTTTCGTATTAATCAACTTGGAAAGTCAAACTACAAATAAATAACAAAAGTAGGAGATGAACTTAAATCCCTGATAAGAGGCCATGTTAAGGGTTCTTATAACAAATATATTCAAGTGTTGCGCTCAAAGTTGTATCTTGTACACACTTGAAGAGTCCTTTTGATCGTACAATTTATAAACTTGATCTCGATCCACACTAAGTTCTCAAATTAAGTCTTTAAACTATAACCGAAATGTAATGGATAGAAATGTAATGGATAGAAATTCATGTTGTGGTAATCTAATAAAGTTTGATAACTTTGCGCAGCGTGTTCAATACGAATGCACTATTTCTCATGTATTAACATTAGTATGTTTTTGGCTTTAGATTAATTCGAGGTTTCGATTATTTTTTCGATTATTTATTTCGAGGAATCGAATTATATGTTAATATTATGTTATTAAATTATACAGACAATTTATAATTTTGAGGGCCATGAAATAGAAAAAGGGGATTTAAGCCATATTTAATTTAATCACAAATAATAAAATCTATATATCTAGTATAATATAAAAATATTCTATAAATATATATATTATATAATATATAAATATATATTATATATAATATAATATATAATATATATTTATATATGATTTTAAAAATGCAAACTCTGCGCATAATTTCGTGTATAGCGGTTTCGTATTAGTTAACTATAAAATGCAAATGCAAGATTCAGTGGTTACAGACTACTAATTTTTAATACTTAAAACTATTGACTTAATTAATTAATATAAGAAGTTAACAAGTAAGTGAAATAGTAAGTATGTTATTTTCCGGTTTTTTTGAAATGAAATAATTTTAGGAGTATTTAATCTGGCTGGCTATATCCGCAGGTCGTATTACACTCGTCTGTAAAATACATACATGTATACAGCGTTCATTAATAATTATTTTCGCTTTGAATATCACTACGTATAGAATTCTTCTTCTTTTGAATGGCTATTATAAGTTTTAGGTCCATATTAATGTTTGACCTGAAAAATAATAATCGAAAGTGGTACTTATAAAATAACAAGGAAAGTAGAGAGTTACTATTCCACTGCTAGGCAAGGGAATATATTTCAGGAATTTTCGTAAAGGTTTCCTTATTTTATATATTTTTTTATCTTAAAACGAATTATGAGTATCAATCAAGCACCATAAGTTTTAATAGAAAACGCCAAAAAAGCTATACTTAAAAAATAATAGGAAGTCAAGTGATATATTGTATAAACGTCCATATGTGATCTAGCTTGAGTGAGATTATACTTTGGTAACAATACTGGTTATTGAGTTAAAATTAAATTTCGGATTTGTGCACTGAATGGAGAATTTTAATTGGCATTACATTCCTACTGTTGTTCTCTTTAACGTATAGAAATTAAACAGTGGAGATAAGGCACGTTCTTAAGTTCACATTTCGGTTAATTAAATTGCTCAAGTAATATGACAAGTGTCTAAGGGCTAATATTATAATTATGACCGATGCATGAATTTCTTTGGACGCTTAGTTGTGTTTGTGTATACCGTAACGTGCTAACCCCTATAAAGCCCAGTTGGAGTAGGTCCCCGAGGCGGTCGATCGGTGCTCTTAATGGATCGATTAATGGAGGGAGGGCACAGTTTAGAGAGGCTCCAACACTGAAATGGCGCTCTGGCGATGAGTGTACTGCTGCTAACAAAGATTGAAGGACTGTGCACAAAATTACCTGTGCCCCACCAATAGCGTGGTGGAACATTTTCAAGTTTTTAGTTAGTGCGTGCCCATCATAGCTACCGCCCGTCGCTTCGAATGACAAATCCTATAAGGGATGTTTCTGATATAAAAAGGATTTTCACCCCCTAGAAGAGGACTATAGGAATCTTGAAAGCCGAACGGTCGATCACTTCGTTGGGCAAGCATCTGTGAACTTTCCATAACCTTTTATGCTGCATTGATATTTAAAATTTATCATTGGCTTTTCAGTAAAGGAAAATATCGTGAAGAACTCTCTCACTCTGAACTCCAGAGTGATTACTTGGATATGTTTAGCCTGGCTATCCGTATTTGAACAGCATAGTAGGATTACCCAATCTTTCACTCCAAAGAATTTTTTCTCCAGCTATTAGATTGAAACAGATCTTTATTTAAGTACATATGTAAAAGTGGCTTTTTTAAATGCAAGGATGCAAGAAAATCCTCATAACTTAATATATGTCATGTAAATTAACATTTTATCTAAAATAAAAATTGTGCAAAATACTTAAACTTTACTCATGTTGTCCACAAGCAACGTACGTTATTTTAGTTAAGCCCAGTACATGGATTGCTAAGCTGCAGTCGTGTCAGCTGTGTACTACAACATGGAAGCAAAATAAGTCCGGCATGTGCCAGTTTTCTTTATGTTTTAAACTGGTAATAAATGAAATATGTGGTATAGGTATATTACTGCCCAGCGGTAATACCGTTTGACACTTTCGAGGAGGTCGCGGGTCCAAACCAATGAGTTTTTCTGTTAAAATTTATGTGTTTAATTGATAATTTCAATTTATCACGCTTTTCCGTGCAGGAAAACATCGTGAGGAAACCTGCATATCTCTAGAGAACTCTGGAGATAAGTGTAACCTACCAATCCGCATTGGAGCAGCGTGGTAGGTTTTAGCTCCAACTTCTCTCCAAAAACGGAGAGAAGGGGTCTATTCTCAGCAGTGGGATAGTACCAGACCTCTACTTTACTTACTTTTTTAAAATGATCCAAATAGCGTTTGTATTTTTTTTTTCTCGTTCCTAACCGTAAATTATTTTCTTATAGCCAAAATATTAGAAGAGGAGAAACCTTTTCTAATATTTTTGCACGTTAGATTTAATTTTGCGATAACCTTTAAAATATTCGTTTAAATTAAATGGTATAAAGGATCATAAAGTTAGGCATTAAACGCGTAAAATAAAAAAGGTATTTAAGTTGATAAAGATTGATACTGATTGATGTGTATCATCAATATCTACCGTCTTAGGTTAGCCTTAGAATAGGTTTTCCAATTAGCGCATAGTAAGTGACTATTTTTATTAAGTTGTCTGTTGTTGTAGTCTAGTAAGTTTTTTGTGCCCGAAAAAAAGATACGTCTAAGATATCAAGGCTAATTCTAAGTGCCGCCAATCGTTGGATTTGTTGTAAAAATGTTCACAGCATTGAAGAAATTTCGGGAAATCCTTTTAAGGAAAGATTGTAAAAAATCGAGGTCAAAACAAAAGGAAATAGTCGGGGCGGTCTCTCGGGAACTGTTTTTAGCTGTGGGACGATGCTTAAATCAAATGTTCACCATTTAAGGGAATTATAAGAACAGGGTTGGTTTTTTTATAATAAATGTAACAAAAATATCAAGTTCTTCCTTTCACTTTTTTTAACTATCAAATATGTTGAAAGAATAAATAACGTTGACTACTAGTCATAGTTTACGGACAAGCAGGGCCATACTATAAGGACACACGGGGCCCATGCCCAGAGCCTTCGACATGATGGATAAAAGTCGATATGTTCATTTACTCGTAAAAATGGAGCTTTCAATTTTAAAGAAGTTTACAAAAGCTAAAGAATAACCATCAGCGTTTCTAAATAGCTATGTTGATAGTTTACTTAATATAATTTTAAATTATAGTAAACAATAAATATTAGATATAAATGAAAAATTTAATTGTTGTAAAAAAATACCTACCCACGTAAAGTTGGCACAAAAAGAGGCCAAACAAACATTCAATTTTGTAAACGTATAATATTATAATACGCGCTACTGCTGACAGCCTGATGGGTTTTCACAGTCATATGTCGCCCTAAACCGTGGTTCGGCCTCACACCACCATTACATTAAATTAGTAAAATTTCTGCGCTTTACTTCCGCATTCCACAACCTCACGAATGCTTCTGAACTCTTCTTCTTCTACTAAGCGATGGCTCGATGGCCCGAAGACCTGGTGTCCACTCACAGACTCATTTTCCTCCACATTGTCCGGTGTTGAACATCTAATTTTCGTAAGTATAGGTTCTCATGTCTGCATTAATGAGCTTAATCCAGCACAACCAATGCGTCTACACTCACCCATGTCAAAATGTCTGATAAATATTATTTGTAATTGTAGTGTATACATATAGAACCTGAAAAAAATCACTTATTTTTTAAAGGATATTAATTCTGACAGAGTCGGTCGATTGCAATCACTTGGAAGTCTATTTTATGGCCTGTACCGGATGCGCCATAAAGCGCGGCGTAAAATCAGTTAGCGCGCGATGTCGAAATACATAAAAATAAATAACACTTATGTTAGATTTAGGTGGTGTTATAAATACAGATTTATTCATTGTTAATTGTTAGTGGACCCATTTATTTCAATTGTAACTATGTACTGGATATATCTTATTTTAAATCTCCTAATATTTCAGTTTTTACTATTAAGGTAGTCTTAACTCACAATTTCATTAATTATATTATTGTTTTTTTTTTTATAAATAATATTGTATTTATTTATAAAAGAAATTATTTAAGTTAAATAATATCATTTCAATAATTAATAATAATGGGTTATTCAGATAATATCATAAACATCAAAAATTTACGGTATGTGTGTTTGTTTCGGTTTAACGTTCCAACGGCTTAACGATTTGTGCTAAATTTTAAAACAAAGATTTATAGGAAAAGTTTGTGGTCTATTATGATTGTATATTAACTTGGTTATTTTAATATAACAGTAACATTCAATAAAGAAATTTTAAATGGCAAGACTTTATCAGTAATATTTGAAGAGAGATTTTATTTATGTGTATATGGGCAATTATAAATTTAGCGTGTGTAATATTGACATTAGTTAGCTACTAAACAGATAAATTAATATTATCCTCCGAAACGTAATTATTTGATTAAACATATTACATCTATTTGGTAACTATTCGCGAAAATTAGTATGGTTTATCATAATCTGTACTAGCAAACATTAACAGTATGTTTACCGAGCCCAGATAGGATTTACAATGAGTTTGCATTGTATGTGAACAATGGATCATAATCAAGCAGTAACCGACTAAGTTGGGTCGTGAAAATTTATGGAAGTGCCTTCACGAAAGTTGTAAAGACGATCGTGTTTATAAATTTTTGATATTCATATGTTGTAAAGGATACGACGCTTGAATACATCGTAAATGTCAGACTGAAAAATAAGGATTTATTTTGCATGTTCAGGAAGGAAGATTCACGAATTAGTGTATTTAAGTCTACTGTATGTATTTTTGACCATACATAGCCGAGTAAAATAGACGACCCTAATTTCTTACCGAGATGTCGTAAGAGGCGACTAAGGTAAGTCAACCCGCCGTGTGGTATCCGGCTGAGTATTATAGACCACCCACATTCTTTACCGAGGTGTCGAAAAAAAAACGACTAGCGTAAGTTGACGTCAGGCAGGCGGCCGGCCGTAAAATAAGTAGCCACATCATGTGACAACATGTTGTGCCGACCCCACTTAAAGTGGGCATAAGGGCAGGAGGATGATGTTTATTTTTGACCATACTAACAATAATATCATGTGGTTATTTAAATTTTAAAAGTAACATTCCGTATTCAGTGTTTCAGCTTTTACATCTAAAATTATTCAAAATTCAGAATTTTCTAACCCTTCATCATTCTCCTGCCCTTATCCCACTCTAAGTGGGGTCGTCACAACATATTATAAACATGTCACATGGTTCGACATTTTTTACGATCGGCCGACTGCCTGACGTCAACTTACCTTAGTCGCCTTTTACGACACTTAGATAATAACTGAGGGAGATCTAGTCTACTCAGCCGGATACCACACGGCGGATTTATTTCTAACTCCTTATTAAATTATAAATTTAAGTTTATATATGTGACTTTAAAATCATTAAATGTTAGAATCCGTACATCAAAAGCATGTTCCGTCCATAGAAAAAAATGCTGAAAAATTGTTCCGAGACGAATTTTTCAAAAGATCCAATTAACTCCGGATACTCGAAAGGGTTCGTGAGAATAGAAGGAGTAGTGACTAACAATTTTCGTTGATGTTAAAAACGTTCGAATTTTAGAAAGGCCAAGGAATAAATTATGGCAAACCTCAGTTTTTTCATTCTTGTTTTTTGTTAGACTTTGCTGGTTTGAAAATATACAAAATTGAGAACAAGTTATTTTGAAATGGCTATATGTAGATATGTTAAAAATTTTAGACCAGCTTTTAAATATATTCAATTATTGTACAAAATTCAATATATTACAGTATTAATGAGGTTTAACTATTATTGTCGTTTGAAATATTATGTATAACTTAATTTCTTTTTTCACGTAACTAAATTAAACCATATGTCTTTCTAAAAAAGAATTCAATTATGAAAATATTAAAACTAAGTAAAGTAATTTAAGCAATATAAATTATCGTAGCTATCTGTTTAAAGAATTGTAAAAATCTCAAAGAAAATTAAATTAAACGAAAATATTATTGTCTGCGAACGATTTCATATGAAAATGATAATATATCTGCATCCATAAAGTGTTTTGTATGACCCTGACGATCAAATAACGATTGCAAACAGACATAATATCAACACGCACACAGCGTCTAAGCCGGCGTAGACGAGATCCCAATTTTCTGATGTCGGTAGGCCAAAGCTTCTTGCCTCATTTCTGGCGGAGTCAAGACTTATGACAGTCATATTGCTAGACCTATACTACACGTCGCCCTAAGTCATGGTTTGGCCTCACAGTACCTAGCCACCCTTAGGACGAAGTTCCCCGTGGACGTAGATGTAGAGCTTCTGCGCTCTACTCTCTGTATTTCGCAACCTCATAGATGCTTCTGCGCTCACCCATCCCACCCAGTGACGCTATAAAAGCCATTAGGCTTAACAGCATATAGTCAGTTCTAAAAAAATGAAAAATCATCGTTCTATTGGAAAAACTATTCACAATAGAAACTTGTATGAGGTGACGTCGTGTGAAGCGTAACTAATTAGTGGTTTTATTATTAGACATATGGCTTAGTTACGAGTGAAGTTATGAACATGAAATAAGTACGCCAGGAGCTTAAGGGCGTCGTAACAATGAAAATGTCACTTTATGAAATGGGCTCGTAGTTGATTAATGAAGTTAGAGTGGATTGTTGGGTCTTTTTACCCCGTTCATTTATTTTCGTATCCCATGTCAGAGAGAAACAATATAAAATATCCCGGAACGTTACATTAGAATGTATATTCCTACAAGATATTAATTTATGTTATATTTAAATTTTTCTTTGAAAAGAGCCATTTTTTAATTATAGAAAATTATTTATTTTCTTTTTTAATATTTTAGAGCTTTTTAATATTGAAAAAAGGATTGTATGGGGCTTTGTAAATGGTTGAAATATATTTTGGAAAATGAAAATGGGACAAATTATTCAGGGATACCCATTAAAAGAGTTTGGGTGAGCAGCAACAACAAATGCTGGATAGTGGTAAGTGATGCCTTTAATGGTAGTTCCTTTTGTTTAGAGCTTTTTGAGACCTAACAAACCGTAGGATTTTTTTGTGAAAAACTACAAATCATGACGGACGAGGGCGTTGTCAAACGATTGAAACTTGTCAATTATTCGAGTCCATTTGAATCGAGCAAACCGAATTATTTTAAAAATACTGAAGTTCTGACTTGAAATTAACTAACATCAACTTTTTCGTAATTCAGTAACAGTTATGGTGACGGTAAAACCTATTTAAGAAAACCATGACATTTGTTATTTTTGTGACCGACCTTGATAATTAATCCGTCGACAAGGGTTGCCTTTATTTATTTTAATATTTTCTGAAGGATTCTTGACAAATTCGTGTATCCCAAATTGACATTTAAATGAATATTCTGTTCTGACTGGTCCGTTGGAGCGCAGGTTCAATGCCACCCGAGAGCCTACATTTTCTAAATATGATATATTGTGGATTCTGGGTGTATATGTACATGTATTTAAGTCATCAGCCTCCTGCCCTTATCCCACTCTAACTGGGGTCAGCACAACATGTATAAATATGTTGTCACATGATTTGGTTACGTATTTTATGACCAGTCGCCTGCCTGACGTCAACTCACCTTAGTCGTATTTTACAACACCTTGCTAAGAAATGATGGTAGTCTATTCTAATTAGCCGGATACCACACAGCGAGTGAAGTTTAGTATGTTTTTTAAAAATATGTATGTATATCTTTAGCAATTGTATCTAAAACATATGTTAGGTACTTACTTTGGGGACGGATGATCGTGTGTGTAATTTTCCCATATATTTATTTTATCTCGGTACATCCAATGGGGACGGATGACCGTGTGTGTAATTTTCCCATATATTTATTTTATCTTGGTACATCCAATTGTGAATCTATCCTTCTGTTATTGCGACACGTCTAATAAGGGCATGAAAGTTTATTTACAAAGGCCGTAACTCTCGCTAATATTGAAATGTCTGCGACAATACAGCTGGTACGCAATGATCCAAGTTTATTAAAGCACCAGTTTGTATGGAAAATGCGAGAAAACAAGAAATTACGCGACTCTTTTGTGCTTGATCTCGCAACTAGAACAATAACAAGGATATTCAAGACTTTTAATTTATATACAGACGTAAAGATTTGTTTAGAACACGTTAATATAACAAATCTTCTTTACTATTCTATTTTTGATAATAAATGTATCAAGGAAACTTGAAAAGTTACACATTTGGGAACTACATACTGGGAAATAGGTTTTTCAGAAAGATCAGCTTAACTATAAATAGGAAAGTCCTAGCATGTTTCTAGGGTTTTAATCTAAGAAGTCAGTGAAATTTGTGGATATATCAACGAAAATTTCATACAATCATTTATAAGCCCAGGGCTTTCTTCACAATCCGCTATTTTACGTTTGTGCTGCTAACTTTTATCAGATACAGAAGGAAGAAAGAACACACCATTATACTCTCATAAAAAGGTTAAAGTTTTCTGTTTTTGGAGTACTATAAAAGTTAATTGATACAAATTAACTATTAACTATTAAGAAATTAAAGAAATGGATGCAAACTTTTCTTTGGAAAATCTTTTAGAACATGCACATTCTACTCCGTCATCCCTAATGAAGCACACGATAAGTGTATTTTCAGCTAGTGTTCACTCAGTGTTCATTAAATAATATTAAGTAAATACATTCCTTTCACCTAAAGTTAATTTATATTCCAAAAGATAATACAAAAAAATAGAATAATTAGCAATGTGGATTTTTGTTTACTATTAATTAAAACATTTCAATAGTTTCTTTTTTTAAAACGATATTTGTAGACTCATATTAAAGCCTTGGATAGAGTCAGATACGAGAATGTTTGTGATTATTAATTAACATTCAAAGTGCCTTTCCTTATTTAACTGTTATAGAATTGGTTTTATTAATGTTAAACACTTTTAGTGCAATAAAGCAAGCATTAAACGAGCCATAACCGAAGTAGTAAATAAGTACCTAGACTTAAGAGGGTACTAAATGTTAGGTTGAATACATAATTTTTCCAGAAAGACAGGAGGGATTCCTTTTATGTTTCCACGTAACAAGTATTAATGGAACTTTCCGGAACCAGCTTCTGAGAATTCTGCCAATTATTAGAAATTAGTGCGCTTTTTTAATCGTATTTTAAGAATTTATAATACATAGAATTGTGTAAAATTTAAAATATAAATTTTAAATTCAACTCGCGTTTTTGCTATACGTAAATCACTTAAATTAAACCATACTGACAGACTAGATAGATTTATTTTTCATTGAGAAGAGGTTTTAAAACCGAATGTATTGTTCTATTTTAGGTTGTTAGATTGCGTAAATACTCAAAATTGTTTTTAAATATATTTGTTCACATAGTTTTTTAAGGAGATAATTTCATAGAAAACTCAATAGGACACATTCAATTAAACTGTTAATCGATCGATATTATTTTTTTACTTAAAGAGTCTTAGGCCAATGAGTTTGATAACATGTTATTACTAAGCTTCATTCTTCATTTCGGGGCCTTATTATTTTTATATCTTTTCTTTATAGGAGTTTATCGGCTATAAAAAACGAAATGTCTCTTGCTTGATTGAACCCTCGCGAGGCGCGTATTTTATTTCCTTATACCTAAGCAATATACTGTGACACATTTTCATTATTTCATTCAGATGCCATTGTTACGACATCAAAATTTGATGTAAATAATATTTAAACATTTCCTTTTTGTCAGGTATTTGTGATATTAATAAAAGATATGCAACGTCGTTCTTCGCTTACCTACAAATAGCCCACGATAAGACCGTGCGAGTTTTATGAGGGGGTAACTGGTCCAATGGACGGACGGAGTAATGAGGTATTTTCTTAAAAACTTATGTGTCTAATTGATATTTGCAATTTATTACACACTTTAAGGTAAAGGAAAAAATCGTGAGGAACCTGCGAACCTGAGGAAGTCTGTTGAGAATTCTGTTGATATGTGAAACACATTGGAAAATGTAGTGGATCTCAGATCCAACCCAAAACGGAGAGAGGAGGCCTATGCCTAGCAAGTGGATAGTAACAGGCAATTCCTAACTCGCACATTTTCTTTCTTCTTTCTACATCAGAAGTGGGATAGAATTGGGATAGAATAGTCGTACTCTATATACCTATAACTCGTCAGTGTCATGACAAAACATTAGAAAAACACTATTCATAATAGAAACTCATATGAGAATACATTGTCTGGGGCGAAGTAATTAGTGGTTTTATTATCAGCGTTGCAGGCCTTAATTGCGAGTCAGGTTATGAACATAAAATAAGTAAATGGCATATTTAACAATGAAAATGTCACTTTGAAATACTAGCCGTGAAATACCCTGATATAATAGAAGGTTTAAAAGTTGAAAGCCAATATTCCGTATAAAATAAAGGTGTGGCAGACCAAACAAGGGCCAACATATTAAAGTAATTTATTAGTCCATGTCGTGTTTTCTGTTTTTAACACATATCATATTGTTTTGCGTAGACATTTAACGCATTCTGGAAATCCAATTGTCTTTGTTACTATAAAAATGCATTGAAAACATGGACTACAAATTAAGGTTAAAAATATTCCTTAATCAATCAGGTCATAAATTTATATCGTCAAACATTGTTATAGAAGCTAGCACTGATCCGAAAGGTTGATCCTACTGATAAGAACCAGCAAGAAACTCTGTGGATAGTCTTTTAATCAAAATAATAACAAAATTGTCACAAATTGGCTCTAGCTTAGTTGCAAGAACAAACGTAGGATACAAAAGGCAGTGTTGCTTGAGACGGCGAGTATTGCGATGAGGTTCCTCACTTTGTATTCCTAACCGGGAGCTTGGGTCCTTTCGTGGTTCCCCGTGGATCCTGATTTTGTTATATTGTAAATGTTTTTTTAATATTTAAAAATGTTTTGAGAATCTGTGAATAAATAAATGAGTGTAAAATTGTCAAAGATATATTATTTCTGTGAAGTGTTCAGCTAAGTACAATTTAAATGTAAGGTTATTTTATCAGTTCGATATAGTTTAATATTTCTAATGTATTATATTATAAATAAATGTATTTGTTATTATGTGCATAGTAAACACCAATGCAACATTTAGAGGTACAATGTATGCATATGTTTTGATCCAGAAACGCTTAAGATTTAAGCTAAGATCACTAGAAACCCTATTTCATTTAGATCTTATTTCACCCAAAAATGGTTACAATAAAATTAACTAAATTTGTAATGATAGTAACATTTAAGGTAGAGCCGTTGTCGAAAGCAACTCAGATTTCGATTAACTTAAATTCATTCAGTATATAAAAATTTAAATAATTCAGATTCAACCTAAAGTTATGTTACGACCCGGTAGTTAGTCAGTTTCACACATAGATAACTACAAAGTGAGTAGGACTGTAATAATACAATTATTCGATAACCTTTCTACCCCGTTCCCGTTCCGTTCCATAAGTTCCCCGTTGTTGACAATAAACTCTAACCATACATAAAATTCAAACAAAGATAAATCATAAAATGGATTATTGATTGGTTTAAAGTTTCAATGGAATGTAGCTTCAATTACGTTAAATAAAACTCCAACCAAGTCTTTCGTTACACAGTTATGTAATAATCACCTAGATACCCTATGTCAATCACTCTGACATGAGTTTAGGTTGTTTTCGATAAGGCTTTGTCTTTAAGAGATAAATCTCAAATTTTCTCTGCGCTATTGCGGTGTATACATTTGCTAAAGTGATAAGGCGCGAACAATGTTTGTAAGAGATGATCTGTATAAAAACATTTTTTGGATAAGGAATGTATGTGGGAGTGGAAAAAGGGATTGAAAAGTCACTCCCGTCAGTTTTCGGATGTTTTTATTTTATTTTTAACGAAATTGAATCGTTTGTCGTGATTTTTGGTATAGAGATAGTTCAAGGTTGGGAGATTAATTAAACCTATAATTAATCTAGGAACTAAAGTCCAAAGACGCGAGTATAAGTTACTAAAATATATACATTAATTCTATGTATTAATTTGAATATCTTTTTATTTTATTATAAAGATGAAACTGCAAAAATTATCGGTTTTTATCTTTTTCAATTTATCCAAAATCAAGTTGATACCATCTTGTTTGTAAGACAGTAATTGCGTTGGGCCCCAAAGTTCTTAGCACGTATTAGGAAAATCCTACTCATTAACTAAAGCAGCCGAGGCGTGTTCGAAATGACTTTTGAATCTGTATTACTGAGGTGTTTTTTTATTTGGTAAGGGAATAGCAAAGATTAATTTTTAAAGATATTTATAACTATCATTCATTTTTTGCTTATGTAACTAATCTTTATAACGGTTTATTGCAAAGGAAATTTTCATTTTTTATTTGGTAAGGGAATAGCACAAATTAATTTTTAAATATATTTATAACTATCATTTTATTTGCTTTTGTAACTAATCTTTATACAAGGGGTTTATTGCAATGGAAATTTTCATTGAAACCTTAACTAAATTTTCATCGACTAAAATGATGATGATTGTATTGTTTATAAATTATGTTATGTATCGACTAAAGTAAGTAAGTAAAGTACAGTACAGTAATCGGCAGTCTTAGTAATTTATATAGAACAAAAAAAGTGCTATTCATGACTTTATTCTTATACCATTTATAATGGGATAAATCTACTGAGAATTTCTCATATGTTTACTAATTTATCATTCAATATATTCGGAGACATATTGCCACTTTTGACGCCTATAATGAAAGTTCCCTACTAAAGTACGAAATCAGTAAAAACATGTTTGAAGAATTTTTGATATTTATATGTTGCGTGAACGATATAGCGCTTAGAGGCGTCGTAAATGTAAATCTCAAAGAACAGGCTTATTCTGGCACGAATATGTTTTATCTATGAGGTCATATTTATCTTTGGTATTACGAGTATTTTACTATTTATAAGGTCGTGTGCGTAACATAAAACATATCGTGATAGCAAAAGCATAAACTTTGGTTCGATAACAGCGCAATATTTCAACAAATATTACATTTATAAAGGGCTATACACAAAATCAAATCAAGCACTAATTCAAGCAAGTGCTAAGAACAATCTTATCGCAATGGTATATACTTATATTTTATGCAATACAATGCTTTATGAATTGTAAAAGGTAAGTATCTGCCTTCAAATTTTATGTACTTTTCAGCAAAATCTGAATTAAAACGGATAATCAGACAGACAAAGAGATACAGATGGTAGTGACTACTTTTACCATTACTTTGGTTTTAAGATATTAAAAAAACATACTTCTAAAAATTGGTAAAACAGGTAATTATAATTTAGTCTAAAGATCAGTTTAACTTGAGTCAATTTAAACTTTCACTTAACATGTTTCAAAGCATGTTCAAGACCCAATTTAAAGTTTTATAAAATTTGTTCTAAGCTCTATATTTTATAATATCTTTATCGGTAAATATAACTTTACTTTTAAGGGGATATTACGTCCTCAATAATTTCGATACTTAAGCGCTTAATAATTAATATCTGGGTGACCGAGCTTCGCTCGGTAATTTTTTGTAAAAAAAAACCAAAAAAAAAGAAAAAACAATTATTTCGTTGGGGATCGATCCTTGGCATTCACATTTCTCGAGGCTGTCCGTTAACCGAATAAGCTACGTCGACTTGACAGCTAATAGCGAAAATTCAATTCAATATAAATGTTAGTGTTTTTTAATGCCCAAAAACAGGGATAAAACAATATTTTTTTAACATAAAACCTAGCTAGATCAATTTTTCTCCCCGAAACTTCCTACATGCTGAATTTCAGGAAAATCGTTGGAGCCGTTTTCGAGATTCAGAATATATATATATATATATATACAAGATTAACTCATTTAAATATAAAGATTTATCCCTGTTTCCGTAAAATAGATGGATTTTAGTTTCCTGTATAACTTTAATTGTAAATATTTAGTTTATTTTAAATACTTTTATTCAATGTATGTATGTGGAGATGGAATCTTGCAAATCAAGACTTTGATTCACTTATTGGTGTACCACTAAGCTGAAATTTTAGATACTGGTCCAGTCCTGATGACAATGCATTTCCTGATACTCCTATAATCTTGCTACTACCAGGATTGGCACCAGACAAGGGAACGGTTAACAGTATGGACACGAAATTTGGTTAAAAGTTTTGTTAAAAGCCTTTTCAACTAGACTTGTTCTAAACTATTATTAGTAGTGACCTAGTATATAATAGTAGTTGTATATCCTTGAGATATACATGTCTCATTTCACAGAATTTATCATCCTTTATAAATGTCTTTTGTATTAATTTTGGTTATAGGTACAGAGAGAATAAAGGAAGGTTGTGAAGGCATTGATTATTTAATCATGACGGTCTGAGATAGAGTAGAAACAATAAAGACACCGGATATGATAGCAATATGATAGACAGCTTATGAAACGCCGTCCACGATAAATAATTACGGACGAGGCTATTCATAACCATTAACTTTTCATGAATTTCTAAAATATAATTTTAAATCATCATAGACATATATACGGGAATGAGTTGTAAAAAGAAAGGGTTATAAATCAATAGAATCTGCTATCAAAGATATTTCAACAAATGTTATAGCAATATATAGGTAAGTATAGGACATAAAAATTTAGATGATTTATATTAACTTATACCTGTCAGTTATCTCTGTGAAATAATGTTAATAAATAGTGTTAATATCATCATCATCATCTTCCTGCCCTTATCTCACTCTAAGTGGGGTCGGCACAACATGTTATAAACATGCTGTCATATGATTTGGCTGCGTTTTAACGACCGGCCGCCTGGCTATCATCAACTTACCTCAGTCGTATTTTACGACACCTCGGTAAGAAAGAGGGTGGTCTATTCTACTAAACCGGATACCACACGGTGGGTCAACTTACCTTAGTCGCCTTTTACGACACCTCGGTAAGAAATGAGGTTGGTCTATTCTACTCAGCCGGATACCACACGGCGGGTCGACTTACCTTAGTCGCCTTTTACGACACCTCGGTAAGAAATGAGGGTGGTACTATTCTATTCAGCCGGATACCACACGGCGTAAACAGTGTTAATATAATGATATTAATATTAAGACATCAATGAAATAGAGCGAATTTTTTAAAATGATTATTTGTTTGGAAAAATGTTTATTTGTTTTAGTAAACAATTCATAGTAATAAAAACAAAGAAGCATTTCTGAAATGTAATGTATCTGTAATGTATATTTCTTTTCTGCCACTGGATACAAAGAAGTTGTACTACAATAATATATTATTCCTATTTGTTTTGAACACATTTTTATCCAAATATAACGAGTGGATGCGTTGAAATTGATATATAAATATGCTGCTAATCCAACCAATATTGAAATATCTGCGACAATATTCAAGCGGGAGGCGGTGATCCGGTTTTATTAAAACACCGGTTTGTATGCGAAGCGGCAGAAAAAATGGAGGTACGCCACTATTACGTTCGCGTTGTCGTCTCACCGTATTAGGGGCATAACAATAAGCACTTTTCAGCCGTGAAATTACACAGTAGACTAGACTAACGTTTATTTTTTGTATATAGAAAGAAGCATTTTTAACAATATTTTTTTAGGCATTTACTCATGGAATCGCTTACACAGTAAATATAAAAGACTAGCTTTTTACCCGTGATTTTGTTCGCGTGGAGCGTTGTCGTGTGATAGGTTTTTTATCCTGTAGAATTAACAAGACTTTTAAAGCCTATATTTTATTTTGGTGTATAACGAATAATTATGCCAAATGACATCGATATTGGTTCAGCTGATTCGCCGTGAAAGAGTAACAAACATACTCACAAACTTTCGCATTTAGTATAATATGTACGAATGTACGAATAAAATTGCAGAATTACCTAATCTTTATCCTGAATTGTTACAAATTTAACTATCTGTTTCTGACATATGTGAAAAACCCAACTGCCAGATTAATTTATAATTAAGTTGTAAAAATGAAAGTTACTGCTTAGTTGACGTCACACTCAATTTTTAAATTTTAATACGACTATGTAAAAGGGATGTAGAATTACATATACAGATATTACACTGAAAAATTTAGGTAGTATATATTATATTATATTCAAAAAACTTACTAAAGTATATTTGTTTAATAACCGTGATATGTTACAAAATTTGTACTTCTGAGTCACAGCCTCTACATTATTTGTTTAAATTCAATATGGCAAGCCATATTGAATTCATTCATTCATTATATTCACAATAATCCACTTGTGTAATGTCTTAGCAAAAAAACGAACAAAAAAATATCCCAAAAATGTATGTTTTTATAAACATTCTTGATAATCCAATTTTTTTTTGCATTAAAAATCGTCATATAAACATAATCAATTATTCATCGTAATTCACCTAAAAATTTTTTGTTTTGTGGTCGTTTAAATTTTTAGTACCTATGTGAATTTTTTTGGAAGGTATAAAAGATGAAACTTGAAAAAGAAGAAAAAATTGGACAGGTGGGGATCGGTCCGGGGAATTTACACTCCTCTAGACTGCACGATTACCCCAACGTGCTCTTACAACTGTGCAATTAACCTTTGTTTCCAAATAATATTATAGCAGTATTCCAGTGGCTGAAAACAGGGATATTACAATCTTTCTTTTAAATGAAACTAGATCAATTTACCGCTTCCGTAATCCCCTACATACTAAGTTTCATGAAATTCGTTGGAGCAGTATCCGAAATTAATATTAAATATATTAAAGATTTGGAATTATGTGATACCATATTAAGGTAAAATTTCCGAATAGATATTTCATTTTCGTACGTAATTTAAGATGCGGAGAATTTCGTTTTATCCGTCAGCTTTGAGTGAAATCTAAGTTGACAAAAAGGTAAGTGAAAAATAAAACCTAGCAGCTGGTTCCAAGTTTACATCTAATCTCTGCTTTATAGGATAAAAATGAACAAAATCCAAGTAAAAGTGAAAAAAATCTAAGTATGTGTTCTAAAGTAATTAACTATTACGATTAATTTACCGTCACATATATTAATATAAAGTTTTACTCATGAATATTACTTAATTGTATTCATTCGCTTTAATATAAAAATATTACAATTAAACTATTAAGTACTTTATTTACACTTTACAACATAGAATAATAGATAGCCGTGCGGTATCCGACTGAGTATTATTTTAAGAAATCATATATTAGAAATCAAATCGATTTCAATTAAATGTTAAAAATTAGTTTTAAAATTTGTTGTTGAACTCAACATGTTACAAACTTTTGAATTTCTTTTAAACTGTAGTTGCTTATTAATAATTATAATTGTCCTAGTTTTGGCTTTTAATTTATTTTATGTTGCTCAAGTAAAAAATATTTGATGGAACCATAAATGTATATTCCTAAACATAATATTATTGATGTTTGCATAATAGAATTTCATTACAGAAAATATTGTTTCAACCTTTACTTACATGACAATAAAATAAAAGTGGTAAAAATAAAATGTAATGTAAGTAAAGATAAAGTCATCCTCTCCTATCCTATTTCCTACTAATATTATAAATGCGAAAGCTTGCGAATATGGATGTATGTATATTTAGTTTTGTTTGTAATGTATGTCTTTCACGGCGAATCCGCTGAATCAATATAGATGAAATTCGGCACAATTATTCCTTGTATACCAGAATAACATGTAGGCTATAGAAATTCTGTAAATTCTACAGGAATATGATGACAATGAAAAGCGCCATCTATTGTCGACCTATCACGCGATAATAGTCCATGCGAACGAAGACGCGCATAAAAGCGAGTCTATAACTGAGTTACTTGGTCTAACACATCATCACCAGACTGTAGGTATTCTTGAAACATGTGCAGATTTTATCACAACGTTTCTAAAGCGCATTGTCAATGCATTTATTATTAATAATTCAATCAAGTAACATAATTAAAAAACACGGTCTAATCCTTAAATGATCAAGACTAATTCTTTTTTGTATATTATTTTATACTTAAGTGGTTCATTTGAATTGTTAAAATCTCTCTTGTCTTGTATCATCAACAAAGTTATTAATAGGAAGAAATGTCATTGAATAATAAATTATAGAATCAGAATAACAATTTCAAATTATATGACAAGGTAAATCCATTAGCTCGCACGCGGAGCGTTACCACGGCTTAACACTAAGTTTTCTACTTCCTTCTAGAGTGAAAACAAAGGAAAACAAGCCGGCCCTGTGAAGGAAAATGTAGCGGTCTAACCGCGTGATTGTCATCAGGGGTTTGCGGGTTCAGACTTCGGACAGGTACCTATGAGTTTTCTACAAAAATAATGCCTTAGTAGAGTTGCTAGGATATAGTAATATATTCATACTAATATTATAAATGCAAAAGTCTATCTGTCTGTCTCTTACTCCTTCACGGCTTATCTTTTGGACCAATATTGATGAAATTTGGCACAATTAAAGCCTATCACTGAAGTGGTATAGAAAAAGATTAGTTAAATTTTTAAAAAAAATTATTCCTTTTAAACTGACGTTTACTTTTAAACTGACACTTATTAGAAGCTAGTTATTCTCATATTAATATGTTTAAGGTAATCTGTAACGATTCCATTACAGATTGACTATGATATTCATCTTTATTCCACTTTTTTAACCTATTATAATATGTAGAATGAAATATTCAAAATTATATTGATGATTGGTAAATTACTTTTACTTAAATATACGAATAAATATAACGTATATAGTGAACACCAATCTTATCTGTTATTCATTAGATTGTGCTGCTTGCAAATTAACTTGGCCATGTTCCAAAACTTAATGTTTTCGATCGGAACTTCGTTTCGTAGGGGATAAACATCGACGATACAACAGTCGACAATGCACTTTAAGATCACATTGTTTAGATACTGTATTATTTGTAATTTTAACATATTATAAACATAAATAATAAACAAACGGATAAATAGAAATGATGATCGGCACAATATGTTTTGAGGAAGATGAAAACATTTTTGTCGACCCCACTTAGATTAAGGCTAGCAGAATGATGATTAAACAACATACTCCAGTGTGTCATAGAGTTAGGTATCATTAGCTCTCTTAATATATCTATCTAATATAAAGTAAGACAAATCGCCCAAATGAGTTTAACTTATAATAGCGGTCAGCTTAGTTTTGCGTGTTAACTTGTGCGTTGTTTTTTGCATACGTGTTGAAATAGCCGGCTTAGCGTTTAATAGATAAAACGCTACGATTTTGATTATTCTATGAACATAAATCGCGGTATTGTTGTTTCGTTAAATCATATAAAATCGATAGCTATTCCTTTTATATTTAAAATGGATTTATTTAAACTAGAGTACGATATTGTGCCTTCTATTTTATCTTGAACTGGAAGATTGTGAAGGTCCTGTCACTTTACATTCCTAAAATCAACTCATTGTCCTGACGCAGTATTTTAGAAATCCTACCGGACTAGAGGCGTACGTATACACTGTTTTAGTAAAAAAGGTTTCTTTTTTTAAATATTACATTCTATACATAATAAAAATATACTAATTATGATAAGACGAGAGAATAAAAAAAGTATTGTATCTCAAAGTACTGACCAGAGTCTGATCATAGACCCGGATGCTGAGGTCGTAGTAAAGCTTAAAAAAACTTTTTTTAACAATTTCTTGCGAATATTTTTTGTATAAGAAAACGTCTAAATGTAAATTTTCAATATTATTTTTTTGTGAGAAATAATTTCGGGAATTCGATTTAGTCATTTTAAAATACAATGGAAAAAGTGATTACTTTAATGGTGGGAAGCCATAAAGTGTTTGGTGTCGGCTGCGTCATTAATGTGATGGACATAAAATTACTTTTCTGATAGAAATTTCTATCAAATGTAGGTAAAGTGCCAGAGAGACTTAAAAAGGTTGTTCATTTTTTGCAGTTTTTCTCTTTCAATGCTTTAATTTAAGAGTTATTACTGACTAAAATATTACTGAATTCCGTAAAACTGTAATATTTGGAACAACAAGTTAAACGTGAAATATCATATACCTATTTTAGATAATATATAAGCAGTATTAGATTTGGTCGATATTCGCCCCGGGTAAGTACGACGTGGGGGTCTCAGGTTTAAACCCCGGGCAGGCATTAATGACTTTCTCTGTTAAAACCTAAAAGAATTAATGAATATTCTTTATTGTACAATAATAACACTACTACTGCTTCTAAAACAATTAAAAATTTACTTATGAGTATAAATAATATTTGCAATTTATCATACGCACTTAAGTGAAGGAGAACATTGTTAGAAACAAATGCAAATCTCTAGAGTATTCTGGGTATATGTGTACTCTATTAATCCGCATTGTATCCGCGTGTTAGGTCTCAGCTCGTTGTCTCCAAAAATGGAGAGAAGAGGCCTATACCCAGCAGGTTCGCAGGGAGTGAGTTTTCTAAACGTACGTAGCATATATTTACCTATTGATCATGCGCTTAACGGTAAAAACGTTATGATAATACTTAAGTAGTTATAAAATTACTTGGTAAGTCGTAAGCCTCCAATCCGTAGTGGAACAAAAACAGGTCTTCAATTTACTTTCTACATTTATTACAAATTATATTCTCAGATTAATATCTAATTTTGATTGCGAATTGTTCGTAAATGTGTCAATTTTATTTAGTTCTTATTATCTTTTTGTCTCTGGGCAATTGTCATTTTTTTATTCACCGATATGTGGGTAGCAATGCAAAAACGCCAGTCGCCAATCGGTTCGTCTGTCGCCGTGCGAGTCCCTACGTAAGCGCGGGACCTTCGCTAATGGCCGTTCGATCGCTATACATAATTCGCATCAAATTCATTATAGAAGATTAAATAATTCGTCTGGGACTTGCAATATCAAGTGCAGTGCTTATCTTTAAAGTGTCGTGTCGAGTTTAGGACTTGTAATAGTAATTACTGTTAGTTCGAGTAACATTCCCCTGGCGTCACAAGAAACGGCCGGCCGGCGCATATTGAGGACTTCGAACCTTCCAGTGCATGGTGGCAGTACAAAGGCATTGAAAGGTGGGTGGTGTTAAATTGTTACTTATTATCGGTGATAATTATACATTGCCCAGAAAGATAGAAAATAGTCGAAGCCCTGAACCCCCTATACAGCCTACTTAAATTACCCACCAGCGAACTATTGTCCAGGGACCAGGTTTCTTTTAATTAGGGAACATTTCCCTACATGAATATTTAAAGAAGCTCTCATAATATTATTGAAAAATATATTTCAATCATCGGACCTTACTAGATGTTGACAAAGCAATCATCATAACATTAACGCTGACCGCATAGCACTGATAAATCCTTATAAACAAAATTGTAAATGTCAACGATATCGTTTTTTATGATTGGACCGTTCAAAGAAAGATGAAATTCAAATTGAACGAATTCGGGAGACCCTTTTATAACACTAGATATAGCGAATGTATGTGTGATCCCAAATAAGAAGTTAAAAGCTTTTTAACGGACGGCCTCCTTGGCAATGATTTCGACGGGACCTTATTGTTACTCGTGTTTTATTCTCCCTCTCGACGCCTTATTATTTAAAACCTTTTTTAGAATACAATATCATCGAAGATGAGAACGTTATGGTCCCTATTCGATTAAACTCTTGTAATTTGTGTGAATTGAGATTGTTCAAAATAAGTAGAGGTAAATATTTTTTAAACTTAATCCGTTATTTATACTTATTATAAAACAAAGTCCTCAAAAGCTATTTGTCTGTGTGTCGAATTTCTCAAAATCTACTAAACCGATTTTAGTACGGTTTTTGTTAATAGATAGCGCAATTTTTACGGAAGCTTTAGATTAATAGTGGATTCTCCGGAACGGCTAAACCGATTTTGATTGGATCTTCACTGGAAGATAGAGGAGGTTGTGGACCAACCTATACATCATTTTTATCCTAGAACTACCGCAGAGTTGTGATTTAGTTTGGAATATCTGTGACACACTGATTTTCCACGGTAGCCAAATCATGTGACAACATATTTATTACTCTTAGAGTGGGATAAGGGCAGGAGGATGATTATGAAATGTATATATATTTTTCTTAACAATATACAATAGTGTGATAAACCTTAATACTTTTAAGAAATTACGTGTTTGTTTTCAAGCATTCAAGAAGTATAAATACATGAAACGATACAATGTTTTTAATTTATAATCAACGTATTTCAAAGTAATATCTGGGTTAGACTATTCGTAATATGAAAAGTTTACAGATGGCGTGATAAGTGGGCGTGATAAATTGATGGCTCATTTTGTAATAAGACGTGCGGTATGGGTTTATGGCTAATATGGAGCAAGCTCACGGCCACAAACTTAGTTGCATTTTGCATAAAATCGATAGTTGTGTAGGGCGCTTGTAATAATAAAAGCTTCTTGTGGGGGTCGTTTCAAATGGCTATTTAATTTTATATCAAGTTAGTTTCTAAAATGCTTTCTAAAAGTTACGTAAAAGGCGATTAAGTTAAGTCGGCCCGCTGTGTGGTATCCGGTTGAGTAGAATAGATCGGCCTCTTTCTTACCGAGGTGTTGTAATACGACTGAGGTAAGTTAACGTCAGGCAGGCGACCGGTCGTAAAATACGTAGTCAAATCATGTGACAACATGTTTATAACATGTTGTGCCGACCCCACTTGGAGTGGTATAAGGGCTGGAGGAAGATGTTGACTTAGTTTCTTATGGACGATCACTTCTCTCTTAATTAACAGATTATTTGATAATTTTCCAGTTTTTAGAGAGGTTGATATCTGAATATATATTCAAAGTGTTACGTAACACTTTGGATATAATATACCACTCCGACCTGCAAAGTTTTTGTAGTTTAGATGCGAATGAACAGAAAACTCATGTCCATGAGGTTAAAGGAACCAAAATAAAATTAATTGAAATTTAAAATAATTGAAGAAATATTAAGTTACGGGATCATACAAAAGTTACACTAAAATATTTACTTAACTTTTAGTATGGAAATAATACGTAAGATTAAGATAAGATACAAATGTAGAAATAGAATCTGCCTTACAAATATTAGTGAATCATATGTATTTAGAACTCATTTGTAATCTGTATAAAATAGGAAGTACGAGTACATTTTTTTGTAGTGTATTATTATTTGACGTATTTGACGTAATTGATCATCAGTCCGTTTCTGAAGCTATGTAAATATCATTCGAATATAACTGTTCTAAATTTAAAAACAAGCCGAGTTATATTGAAGTCGTCAGTTATCCCGCCTTAGTATAAGTGCTTCAAGACTTCACCGCAGTCAACCGAGCGTCCAAATATCCCCGCCTATTATTTTATGTAAAACAGTTTCCACTAGGAATAAATGTGTAATAATTTTGGAAACAATAGAGTGCTGTAACTCGACAACTCATATTTTCTGAAGCTGCAGCAAGTTCATCGAGATACGACTGGGTAAAAATGAAAGTTGTAAAGTCTTAGTTGCTATTATTATAAGTAGGTCGCCGGAATAGTGTTTGCATTTTGTAATAAAACGCCCCGAGGATATTCACAGCGTTTCCTTGAATCGGTTCAGACGAAGACACCATTTAAAAAAATAGGTGCTTTTTATTCTTTCATTTTATATATAACTGAGGATATATTTTTTTAACTATTTATAAAAATAGACAAAAGTAAGGATCTTTTAAAATTTTAGATAGACGTGTATTAAAGGGATGTAGGAAGAATTAAAAACGGTGTTTATCAAATCTTATTTATTTAATATTTTAAAAGAAACATCTAAACGATAACTATTTTTACGCAGTTAACAAGTGCCTTTAGTTTCAATAAGTATCTACAAAGATCTAGAATTTATTTTATAATACTATATACATATATAACTATGAAACATATTTTGGTACCACCTACCGGCATAGAATTATAATAAAAATCGATGTTACATTGTCAATTTCACTACAGCAGATATTGTTTCATATAATATAATATTTTTTTAATAATAGAGTATTTGAATCTACTTGAATCTCCAGTACCAAAAACATACTTTCCATGAGGCTTCTATTAAATGTTGTGATATCAATGAACTGATACAATAATTTTTTTACCTGTTAATATTATACGACGCAATTTGATCATTATATTAGTTTTATAATTAGAATATAAGCCATACTTTTATACCCTTTTTTTAAATATGAACATACCATCAACATCAACACACACTAATTTGTTTTCTTAATTTCATAAGTAAAAAAAAAAAATTTTAACCTAAGTAGGTGGCATCTTAAAACGAGCCCATTAGTAGTTCCCTGGTTAAAAATTCTCGTAATTAAAATTATATCATACACAAAAATAAGGGGAATATGATCTTGTTCACAATTAAATGTGTCAAATTTTTTCATTCGTATAATGTTCAATATATATATTCTAATTTCAGCTACGAAATTCGAAAAAGTAAGTGAAAATATTGTGAACAATTTCGACAGATTTCAGCTATGTCGTTATTTTGTTATTGGTGATATTTCTTTTTTTTTATATTGTTCAAGGTTTATAGACATTGACTTAGTATATGATAGAATTTTCTGTTATCAGTAAAGTAATGTTAAGGTTTTTATTTGGTTTTATAATAATAAAATATTTGTTGAATTACATTAATTGTATAACTTTACTTTACATCTTCCAGAATATGGACATATTTGTTTTATATATTTTGGAAAATACAGAAGTCGCATAAACGTAATTTATTGAATAGTACACTGTACCATGTACATACAATATTGAAAAGAATAATAATTTGCATTTTATGTAATAAGTTGCTATATCCTTGTTTGTTTATAATATATTAATTAATATAAAAATCAACATAATGTGCAATGGTGGGCTTATTCCGGAATCGGAATGTCTTCCAAATTAATAAAAGAAGTAAATATTAATTTATTACAATTATTTAAATTAAAATCAAACTTAATTAATAATAGCAGTAATTGAATTTATTATGAAATATTATATATACGATATATTTATAATAATAATATGAAATATTTATATTATGAAATGATAAATAATATTATAATATATATAATTAATATGATATATATAATAATTTAATAAATACAATAAAATATATTTATAATAAAGTGTAAATATCAATAATTATCCTTTTGGTTATTTGTTATGATAAAAATAAGTGCAAATCCTAATTCAAATATATAATAAAGACAATATTTAGTGACTTACAAATTAATTTGCAACTCATTTTATATACGCAGCTCCTTTTATTACACAGATGTAAAATTGTTGCATTCCTTTTAAAAAAATAACGGTTAAAGAAATTGTACTACAAAATAGGGATACACTTCTGTAATAAATACTAAATGATTTCTCCTGAATACATTATAATTTCTTAAATTTATATCTTATTTATACTAGTGTCGATAAAAACTAAAATATTACCTTCAGCACTTTATATCTGGTATGATCGCGATATTTGTTAGCTAGAAATATAGGAAACGAACAGTAAAATAAATAACTAATCATAGAATATGGAAGATATATTTGTCTTGTGGATGGATACCTATTTATTTACTGGGTGTATTTGAAGGATACGTCTTGCGATATTGAAACTGTCATTGAAATAGCTTTGCTGGCGTAAAATTAGAAACAAATAATACATATATGTGAAATGGAAATTGAGTTATTAGTGTTTATTAAAATATAATTTATAGTTAAAAGACTTAGTTCTTTCTAAAAACACGAATTGCGATTTCGAGACTAGCTAAAGTATATTATTGTTGTTTGTAACCACAAATTCATAGTAAATAAATGCTTACTGAACTGAATACTGAAGAAGAAGGGAAAATAAATTTGAAACTTTATTAATAAATGACATTTTCCTAAAAGTTCATAAATTCCCAATAATGTTAAGAAGAGAACATGCATTTGAGATACATACGACTTTAATACCTATAAATAAACTTTATTTATTTTAACTCTTCTTTCAAAGACAGTCATACGAGTAGGTGCTAAATAAAAAGCGGCAATTATAAATAAATTTCGAAATGTAAATCAATAATTTATTAACTCTACACTACAAGTATATTGTGGTTGCAATACATATATATATATATATATATATATATCGTATTTTAAGTTATTAAAAATTATAAATTAAATAAATAAACTTAAAATCAAAATTGTGTATAGATATGATATTAAAAAATAATTAAATTATCATTTCAATAAGTTTTTTAAATAAACTACAGCTAAAATATTTATGTACATTTGATGAAATTAGGAACAAAAATTTAACATTAATAATTAAGATATGGCACAAATATCGTAAGATCTATCAGTCTTTCATAAAGATAAGAATCAACTAATTTCTATTGGTAATAGAATCTAACAATCATAACATAGTTTTTTTACATCTTAGGAAACTACACACATATTTACATAGCACTATGACAAGGCAAAGATATTTTGTTTCTTTGCAATATTAGATTCTATAGAAAGAGCTATAAGGATAAGAACAAATAGGGTTTAATTTGGCACTAGTTAATTTAGAGGTAGCCAATAACACAAAAATTTAGAATGTGTACAATATAAATAAAGACGTTTTTTTCTCAACTAATTATTCACGCTAAGTTCACTTCGGTCAGACATAAGTTCTGAAATTCATTGATTCTAAGTTGCGGACTTGTTCTTCTTAAGACTCGGAGTTTTAAAACTTTTTTTAAATGTTTGATTTCGAGACCTTTGTCCAACTAATGGCAAGAGGAGTTAACTGTTACATAATTTATATAAGAAATTTTCTTAGTAAACACTCACTTCCTTTATTATTTATTTTGGCTGCTGATAAAATGTTCTTCTGAGATTATCATCAAGTGAGTCATTTGTTGGTAAATTTCAACTTTTTATGTATAAATGGTAGTCAGCCACCGTTCGGTGTCCGGCTGAGTACAATAGACCACTTTTATTTCTTACCGAGGTGTCGTAAAAGGTGACTAAAGTAAGTTGACACGCCGTGTCGTATCCGGCTGGATAGAATAGACCACCCTCATTTCTAATCGAAGTATCGGAAAAGGCAAAGGGACTAAAGTAAGTATACGTTAGGCAGGCGGCTAGTCGTAAACTAACTAGCCAAATCAATTAACAATATGTTTAAACATGTTGTGCCAACCCCACTTGGAGCGGGATAAGGGCAGGAGAATGATGATGATAAATATCACAGCACAGCTGTAAGTTGAAGAAAAATGGCCTCAAAGAAGTTTGTAAGCACATATTACAAAATTTTCGAATATAGTCATTTTAAACCAAAGATCTTTGGGTTTATAAAACTTCTGTATGACAAGAACGCGCGTTTCTATAAGTATACAAGGTTTCCCTTTGTCAGTTATTTGCAGTCATATAGCCGAATAGTATGTAAAATTGTTTTCTTTCTTAATATTTTTAGACTTATAAGGATATAAGTGGCCGATAAAATATTTTAATAGATTTCTTTTAGTTCCTAGTGCCAAAGTAAACCACATTTAAAGCTCAAATTTAACTTCTAAGCTACATAATACCACATTTAGCTTCGTTGAAAACGTTTTTAGTTATAATAACTTAGGAAACATCAGTATCCAGTGAATCTAGATACACTATACGCAGACGAGCAAGTCAGGTTTCCTTAGTGAAATTCTCGCTTGCAATTTGGGTACAAGACAAGTTTAACACTGGTTGTTAATGTTCTTCTATATGTTGGGTCCAACTCTAGAAAATAATACTTAATTGCAATGAATATATGTAATTTTACTTCATATTTCTTTGTATAGTAATATATTATAAATGCGACAGTGTTTGTCACGATTTCACAGTTAAGTTTGCTGGATTGATGAAATTTGGTACAATTAATGCTTATATATTGGGGTAACAAAATACCAGTTAAAAAAAACACAAGGCATTATTGAGAGTACTTGAACGTTTAAGTTAGTGCGAAAGCAGTTACGCGTACTACTAGATATAAATAATTTTAATAAATAAACTAGATTACCTTGTAGAGAAGAACCTAAAATTGATCGATGTTAGTTGTTTATCGTTAGAGATTAACATATTACAGTTTCATGTATTGATAGTCCATGAAGATGAAGAGCCCATCATGTAGAATGTGGAAGAAAACATTTATGTAACAGAAACTCTTGTATTTTGAACTCTTATACATAGCATAGCACAACACGATCTGCTGATTGCGACTCTACATCTAGGTTTGCCTGCAATGACAGTGAGTAACAGCGGGGAAAATTCAACGTAGGTTTCAACATTAAAACAAGTGAAAAACGAATAAAATAGTATAAGGAAATGTTATACAAGATCTTATGTAGATAGTATAAAAACATCGTAGCTGAAATCAATACACGGTCTCATCACAAATCCTTTTATCTGAAGCGAGGTATCCACAAATAAAACTATTTAGACTTATGTTGTTTACTTGACTGAAGTGACATTTAAGCAGTAAATCGTTAGGAAAGGACTCTCTTCTCTTATATGCACTAGTATGTAACCCCAAATTTAAATCAATTTATATTTTTATTAAAGTTAAAATGAATTGTTAAATCTATATAAAATGTTAAATCTATATAAAAAATAACAATAAAAAGCTGGTGGGATTCAGGGTTACCAATAACAATAGTTTCATTATTGTTCAGCTTTGAATTGGCTATTGTTGACCCAACTTATAGAGATGATAAACTAAGAAACTTCTTAACAGATTTTAATTTAACGTTTACCGTAACAATACACAATATTTAATATTTTTACACTGTACGTAATATATTATTTTAAACTCCACTGTCTAATATATTTATCACTTTAGTCAATTGGCACTAAAAGACTTCAGCGGAGTATTTATTAGCTGTCAGCTAATAAACGCCATTGCCAGCATATACGTTGGATGTATAAATCCACGTATAATTGATGAGCTTGAAGACTGGGTCGATTCATAATCTGTAAGAAATGAGTGTTATACTCGTATGTACAAAACTTTTATCTCTTAACTAACGTAATTTTTTGTTAGTATATAGACCACCCTCATTTCTTGCCAAGGTGTTGTAAAAGGCGACTGAGATAAGTTGATCCACCGTATATATATATATATATATATATCAGTCGCCTTTTACAACATATATTTACATTACATTTATTACATTTTATATATAATATCTGGGTGACCGAGCTTCGCTCGGTAATTTTTTACAAAAAAAAAAAACTTAAAAAAAAACAATTATTTAGTTGGGGATCGATCCTTGGTATTCACATTTCTCAAGTCTGCCCGTCACCCGAATAAGCTACGTCGACTTGACAGATAATGGCGAAAATTCAATTCAATATAAATGTTAGTGTTTTTTAATGCCCAAAAACAGGGATAAAACAAATTTTTTTTTACATAAAACCTAGCAAGATCAATTTTTCTCCCCCAAAACCTCCTACATGTTGAATTTCAGGAAAATCGTTGGAGCCGTTTCCGAGATTCGGAAAATATATATATATATACAAGATTAACTCATTTAAATATAAAGATATAAAAATTCTTGGAGTTTTCTATAAATTAAAAAATATATTTATAAATGCTTTACTATACATAGAATAGAACTATTCAAAGTGTTGTACATACCTAAATCTTTCCATTCTTCAACCTCATAATCTCCGATTACTCGATTCTCCGCTGAACTATCTCTCCAACGATTCTTTTGTTTACCTTAAAAATAAATTACATATAAGTATGACATAAGGTAACATTCCGTAATAACAATTTGGAACAAAAGCGGCTTTCAAGTCTGCGCACAATATATGGCATCGTAAAGAATGTAGAGGAAACCCGAAATCTGTAACAATAAAAACGTACATTGGAAGTCAAAGAGCAAACAAAATCGTTTTTCCCACAATAATATTACTAACGACCCAATTGTACGGAAGCATTGGGCTACGGCGGGAAAAGCAATAAATACAAAATTCACCAAAGACCTTTCTCGATCGGGAACAGGCCGACGATGAATGTATAAACGGCACGTGGAGCCAACAAAAGTTTTGACTGCTATTGCCCTTGTAATCGTGGTTTACGTAGCTATATCGAATTTACAAATTTTCCAATAAGCAGTTGTGCAGAAGGGGAATCGAGATGAACATGAAAAATTAATTCCGAAATAGCCTATCCGAAAAGGGTTTCATTCGATCCTAACCTTATTTTAGCATTAATTATTCAGGAGTTACTTTATCTCATTTTGTTTTATCTTATTGAGTTATTCAGAATAATAATATGACATTCTGGCAGATAAAATACTTAATTATAATAGTTACCTTTTTTCCTTTGAGGAAAAGTCGGGACATAATTAACAGTTGTACTCGTTGTCGACGGCGCTGGTATTTCTAGACAAGCCGAAAACATAATTACGTAACAATTTGGAGAAATTATTGTTTTATTTAATGCAAAAACGAAATATCATAACTTATTTCACGAAAATATTTGCACTGAAATGTAATATTCCTAGTTCATAAAAATATAATTAAAGTTTATATTAATTCGTCAATTTAATTGCTAGTTACAATAATTGCTTCTACCGAAAACGTACCAGCAAGGTTTTGTTTTTTTTAGTTTAGTTCTAAGAATTAAAACTTACAACATTCCGCAAAATCTACTATCTTGCGAACTGACTTTGTTTTGACAACTTAAGCTTCTAGCTTAAATGAAATTTAATAACGCAACATAAATATTGTGTGAAGCACCAGTTTATACTTAAGTCGGTTAAACAAAAAGTTTGCTTACCATCAAGCCGTATTAGTCCGTCCGTTTCGCCGAGAGAGTTTTTGGCCACACATCGGTAAGAAGAGAAGTCCTTAGATGATACTTTCCGGATAGTGAGCTTCATTTTCCGGCTATAGCCATCGTCGTTTAATCCTGTAGTGTACTTGTTTCCTACAATTATATTACTTGTATTATATATCAATCTTGAGATTCAAATAAGTTATTATTGCCTGTTGTTGCTGATTGGAAAGTTAAAACAGTAATAATTATTGGAGCACTATTTAATTTATATATCTTCTGCAATACTATGATAACATTTTACTATATTATATTTTCTTTAATAATCAACATTAGTTCTACGCAATTTTAATTAACTTGATTATTCAATAAATAACTCAAAACTAATGTGAATATAATTTTGTTATAATCCGCAATGAAATTAATAAAAAGTTATATTAAGTATAATCAGATAGATTTACGATCCCAATGTAATCACAGCGTCAATTGATCAAGTTTTTAATTTACAGAAAAATACCAAGTTACTAAGTAAAGATGTCATCATCATCATCATCCTGCCCTTATCCCACTCTAAGTGAGGTGGGCACAACATGTTATAAACATGCTGTCACATGATTTGGCTACGTTTTTACGACCGGCCGCCTGCCTGACGTCAACCTCGTTATCTCGTTACCTCAGTCGTATTTTACGACACCTCAGTAAGAAAGAGGGTGGTCTATTTTACTAAACCGGATACCACACGGTGGGTCAACTTACCTAAGTCGCCTTTTACAACACCTCGGTAAGAAATAAGGGTGGTCAATTCTACTCAGCCGGATACCACACGGCGGGTCGACTTACCTTAGTCGCCTTTTACGACACCTCGGTAAGAAATGAGGTTGGTTAATTCTTCTCAGCCGGATACCACACGGCGGGTCGACTTACCTTAGTCGGCTTTTACGACATTCTATTCAGCCGGATACACGGCGTTTACTAAGTGAAGATGTATGAACGATATATTATAAGATTATCTTAAACGTTTCACAAACCCGATATAATCATGTCCCCGCGGTCCGTAGTCCAGTAGTTGATGGAGGAGGGGTACGCTTCAGTATGACACTCCAGTGTTACGTCCTGCCCTACATATGCAGCCTCCAACTGATTCGGGATCGATAACATTGGCGGAACTATACATAAACATAAAGAAAATATATCTTATGATATCTTAAAAATAGAATGATTATTACACCCACACCTTTTAATTTTCAAACATTTTTAATATTAGAATTTACTGCGTCAATATCATGAAATTAATGACAAATGAAACAAACATAATAAGATCTATGATTATAAGTAAATAAATAATTTTACTGTTATTATTTCAAATATTTATTTGAAACGAAATAGATGAATTCACTTACAATAATGAAACTATTCATATAATAAGTATACACTATTTTTATCAAAGAAAAGCACATAAATGGATCAGATATTAAAAAGAAAAAATTGAAAAATGAACAAATTGTCAAAAATCACACCAAAACGTTTTAGCCACAGATATTCGTTGAACTGCATATATTAAGTAATTTAGAGAAGTGGAAGTAGAATTTAATAACCGGAAATGTTATAGTACAAAAGTAATCATTTAAATCTTTTACTGTAATTATTGTTTTTATATTTCGATAAAACGCGGATTATAAGAAATTTATGTATTGATTTATAATATATTATTTATCCGCAATTACTTTTTTACTTTCAGGCAAAATGCTCTACTGTAGTTTGCGTCATCGTTTTATTTGGGTTATGATGATATTACAATGAAACCTTTTGTTATCAGAATTGTTACTATGACGCACATTGCAGGAAAGGATGTCGTAATGAATTTCTGAGATGTATTTGTAACAAAAGTCTCATTGGTTAATCGAGTGAAAATTACGTGAGCATTTTACGTGTTCTATAAGAAATGCAGAGCGAATGTACCGAGATATGGAACGTGAATTAGGGGTGAGGAAATCGTCTCATTGGCTTTCGGGATGCGACAGAGCGGGGAGGAACGAGGAACAGATAGCCTGTAGCCATTATCGCGTCCGGGTCGTATTCACGTCAGCATAATGCTCTAATTGGGCGCAATTATGGCCGCTCTGGCGGAAGCCTCCGTCAGGTAGAGGTGCTCTCTCCTCGTAAATACTCGTTAACGACTCCCGCTCCCAGAAAAATAATTTTTCTAAACGTTGCCGACGAAAGGATATTATGTGGAAATGTGCACGTATCTATGATGCGGACGGAAGAATTTAAGGACGCGACAAAACAAGCTTCTACTTTAAAATAATGAAACTTTGCTTTATTATTCATAGCCTTTTCATATATTTTAATGAATCGATTCCGTAGGCTTTCTTAAACGCATATCGGCTTATTTTGTATTATATAGTAACACCTTTTTCAAAATTAAAAGTGACTTTCAAAACGCACATAATAATCTTGTCCATTTTTCAAACGCCAAAAAGAATCATTACTAATATTTTTTTGTAATTAACAATTAATTTACACAATAAATAACAAAAATGTCATACTATAGAGAATTAAATACGCTTATTTTCTGATCCTGACTAGTTCAAATTATTTAAAGTATTAAATAAAATATTTTTTAAAGGTTACCTAATGTAACTATAAACTACAATAACTATAAACATTATTTTTCAAAAGTTTAAAAGAATAGCATTACTTATGTACTGGAAATTGAATTCTTTTTTTCATAACATTGTTTCCTCATTCTGTTTCATTCCATACACGCATGTCACTACATACATGTATTTGTGTATAAAAGTGTTATGATTAAGTATGTTTGGAAAAGCTAGTACCGTAAAAATATGACAGTGAAATTCGAAACTCGTATGCGACGTAAATTCAGCTAAATTCAACGTTGTTTCACGTTTACCTCAATTATCATTTGCTTGTCATTTTAATTTAGCGGATCGTGTCACAATATGGACGGTGGTTGTGATAAACTATTATATTATCAATAACTTCGGACGTAATTAGAGACGGAATTGAAACAGCGCTTGTTAATTTTGTATGTGCCAAAATTAAGTTTTGTTATCGACGTTATGTGTTAAATAGGGTTTAGTTTATTTTGTTGAAAATTATTTTAACATTACTAAATTCTTTTTAATTTTTGGGCCAATATGCATAATAACTTTTTTAATAATATACGGGACACTTATATAATCGTACGTCCCCAAAAGTACTTTAATACTCCTATCATGGGTGAGAGATGACTTTGATATATATACTTACATAATTTTTAAATAAATATATAAATAGACCCAGACATAAAGAACTAATAAATTGTTTTTAAAAAATGTTGGCCCTCGGCGGGAATCCAACTCGCGACCCCACGAGCTTAAGGTAGTGTTACTGCTCCCTGCGCCAACGGGCCAATATATATATATAAATATTTTATACTACTTCTTTTCTTTCTTTTCTTTTATAATTTATACTTACATTGCACCATAAGGACGACACGTTTGCTAATCGATGGTGGTACACCATTTGAAGCAATACATAGATAAGCTCCCATATGAAGACGCGATACTTTCGATATTGTTAAATTTTCCCCATCAACAACGTTAACTGAAATACAAACTTAAGTTAAACCGGCTATAAACATGGAATTTTATTACAACCAATTTAAATCGATGGTATCTAATCATTATCATCATCCTCCTGCCCTTATCCCACTTTAAGTGGGGTCGGCACAACATATTACAAACATGTTGTCACATGATTTGACTTCGTATTTTACGACCGACCGCCTGCCTGACGTCAACTTAGTTGTATTTTACAACACCTCGGTAAAAAAATGAGGGTGGTCTATTCTACTCAGCCGGATACCACACGGCGGGTCGACTTACCTTAGTCGCCTTTTACGACACCTCGGTAAGAAATGAGGGTACTATTCTATTCAGCCGGATACCACACGGCGTGATGGCGTCTAATCAGTAATAAAAATATACATTTGCTTACAACAGATAACAAAATGAAAACATAATTTCCCGTATTATTATTACAACAAATAAAAAGAAACTGTTAACGTATGAAGATTCGCGAGTATTTGCTTATTCAAAATAATATTATACGCCAGCATTCCATTTCGCCAATTCAATCTTGTAAATATTTCGACTATGCGAAGATTGTACAGCTCGGTTGTATTGTACGAAACAATTGCTATAAGTTGTCATTTCGAGAGAAGGTCGCTCGGTGTCCCGAACCATTGGCATCAGATATTCGGTACTCGCAGAGCAAATTCGAACTCGTTTCTTATAAGAATTCGAAATATTCGGAACGATCTTATAAAACGTTTTGTTTATTTCATCGAAAATTCATCGTTATTCTCGATCTTTCAGAAAGTTTGTTTTTATTACGTGATATTTGAGATCGTATTTTTTATAGGTTTTTTCTTTATTCTCTCTATTTCTCTTTGTGTCAACATAATGATCGAACATTTTGTGGTGTTTTTGTGTAAAAATTATAATACATACATATTTTATATCTACTTTAATTTTCCAGATTGTTTTTTTCTTCATTTTATTGATTATTCTTATTATAATTCTACAATTCTGTAGTAAAAACACTTTATTATGCGAGTTGGTATTCATAATACTAATTAACGCAATATAAGATTTTTAATTAATTTATATATTTACCTGATTCGCCATTACAGTTAAATTCTTGGCCGTCCTCTCTTCTCCACATAACATAAGGTTCAGGATATCCTGTTGCACGACAAACCATTGTGACATTTGTGCCTTCGCGAACTACCATGTCAGTTGAAGTCATATTGTCGATGATCATTGGTGGAACTAAAAATATCCAAAACCTGATACTATAACTTTATCAATAAATATAATATAAAAGAAGGTTTTTCTCATAAAATTGAAACACAGAAACCAAGATTAAATATATAAAACGAGCTAAAAGTTAAAAAATTTAAATGTGAGAGTCTACAAAAGAGTTATTTTAAAAGTTGTGTATATAAATTTGTCAGCTTAACTGTTTAGGTCACGCAAATTGGAATGCTTTTGAAAAAGAAAACAATTATGTCTTATCTTTTAGGGCAAAAGACAGAGTGCTCTAGAAAACTTTGAAGATCTAGATACAAAATGAAATTTCAAAACTTAAACACAATAAAAGAATCAGGGATGTTTCCGTTGCTATGTATTTACGACATTTGGCCTTCGGAGTGTTTTCCGTCTTTGCGTGTTTGAATCGTATTACAGTCAACGTTTTTTGGCCTAGAGATGTAAGTATTTTAGACGACTGCCATAAAGTAGTAGATTATAGATAATCAGAACATAACTTACGCGTATATAACGCTAACTTTGCAAACGCAAGAAACAGTTTTTGTATTAGTTTTATGAGATAGTATTTGTCTCTGTTGTACATGAATTTTATGTATTGCATATTATATAATTATTTAAAGATCTTGCAATGAAGACATACATACATTGCATGAGAACATAATTAGTGTGATATGCCGATTATTGACATTCAGGTTGTGATAAGACAAAGATACAGTTGTTTTAAATTTTTTTATTTATTTTTTATTATTTAAAAAAAATCGGTTATTAGCAATTTGGGTTACAAGTTACTAGTAAACTTGTTAACCCCTGCAGCTAAGCTAAATGCTTGTGCTAGGAGTGGGTTCACGTAGGTAGTATAATAGCCGGGATCCGAAACCACGACCTCTCGATGGCAATCTTAACCATTCCGCTACCTACGCTTACTCTTCTTCTTGTCATGCTAACAAATTTGATTTTCTCCCATAACTTACTTTGGTTGCAAAACTTAAATGATTTTAAAGCTATACGGGTTGTACAGTTTTACACTAAGAATTATAATTAATAGGTCTTAGGAGTCTTAATTGTACACAGTTACTGGCTATAAACAATTCGTAGACAATCCTCCATGTAGTCTTTAAAAGGCACTAAATACTAATCGACGGATTCATTTATGTCTTTAAATGTTAACATATTATAAACAATATCATAGCTCTAAATATTCATTACACCTACATCACTTTCTAAAGATTTGTCTTAATAAATTTAGAATCTTTTTATATAGAAGGGAAAGTATGTAGATATGTTTATTAGATATGTAGTTAATCCTAGTAGTAGTAGTTTGGAGTATACTAGAGCATTTTCTTGAAATATGACAATTTTTTTTTATTACTGATATATTTAAATTAAGCCTAGCGCAGCTAGCTGGGTATGGTAGTAGGTAATATAGGTATAAAAAAATTATACAAACCAACAACTTGTAGATAACCTTTTCTGGAGCGCATGGGGTCAGTATTGACTTGACACATGTACCATCCACGGTCCACTTCCTGGACATTCTTGATATGAAGGTACCAGGAGCGGTGATCGTTGTACGAAAGGCTGATTCGTGGATTCTGAGTGATTATGTTGTGGTGGATACTAAGGATTGTTTGAGTATCCACTCGTACCCACGCAACCTGTATACGAAAACAAAGATATGAAATTTTCAGATGTAAATAAATGTAAGGTACAAGTAACTGTTGCAATGATTTTAGTTCAAACTCTAATTTACACTCCCATACAGCTAAATAATAGTTTATCGGTAGGGCCCGAAATAAAATAATAAAATCTGGGTAGTTATAGTATGACTATAACTAAGTAATTAACAATTAAGTGTGTTTACAAATAGTAGTTTTCGGCGTTTGTAGCATCATTATCCTCATCATCCTCCTGCTCTTATCCCACTATAAATGAGGGCGGCACAACATGTTATAAACATGTTGTCACATGATTTGGCCGATCGCCTGCATGACTTCAACTTACCTTAGTCGTAAAGTACGACATCTCGGTAAAAAATAACGGTGGTCTATTCTACTCAGCCGGATACCATAAGGCTTTTGTACTCGTAATATACGTTTTTATAAAAAACTAGCGGCCTGCCCCTGCTTCGCATGGGTATAAAATATATATCCCATGTCATTCAGTGTAAAAAAATGATTAAAATCGATCCAGTAGTTTTGATTTATTCATTACTGCCCGTGGCCCGCAAGCGTTAAATTTGGAGAAAAACAATTTCCTCTCCCTATACCAAGAAGATTTCCTGCTATCTTTGGAATATCTGAATTCATATAGTACATTTTTACTTATTTACTTTTACATTTGCCTATGTATTTAATTTTTACAATTAATTACAGAATGTCTTTATATACAACATTCACAGCTTCCTTGTCGTTAAACAAACTCTTGAAAGAACGATATAGCTGCTGGATTCGAAGTGTTATAGGGCGAAGCGCGGCACGGCATTTTAAATCTGTAATATCTCCGAAAATGTTCACTTAAATTACATGCTGTAAACGGCCATATTGATCTTTATTAAATCAACTATTTATTTAAGGTACTTATTGGATAAGGATTAATGCTGTATTGTATAAAAATTGCTTCAAAAATAAGGCATTATTTTTCGTAAAAAGTAAATGACAAAAAATGCTATAGTGGGCCATCATACCATCGCGGACTTTTCTGTAGACCTTTTCAATGTGTACAAATACTTAGTACATTATTTAGATAAATCTCGTAGGGTTTATCCTGCGTTTGCAATGTAAGCGGAAAAAAATTTAATTATTTACAGAAACCTCAAAAATTACAGTATTTCTCTACTCCGTATTGAATGTTATTATACGTACAAACCTTCCTCTGGAATCACTCTATCTATTAAAAAAAACCGCATCAAAATCTGTTGCGTAGTTTTAAAGTTAAGTGCGTACAAGAAATGCGACAAACTTTGTTTTATAATATGTAGTGATGATATATTATTTATTTCTTTATGTATCATCATGTCCCTCTGAAATGTATTTATAACATAAATGAGAAACATTTAAATATGACGCCTTGTTGTATTTATAGTGAGGGTTTTATCAAAGAGATTACTCTCAACCTCCAGTAGTCTTATGTAGCTTGTATGTTAGTGATTACAATCTACTAACGTTACACTATAAATCATCATCATTTTCCTGCCCTTATCCCACTCTAAGTGGGGTCGGCACAACATATTATAAACATGCTGTCGCATGATTTGGCTTCGTTTATACGACCGGCCGCCTGACTGACGTCAACTTAACTTAGTCGTATTTTACGACACCGCGGTATGAAAGAGGGTGGTCTATTTTACTAAACCCGATACCACACGGTGGATCAACTTACCATAGTCGCCTTTTACGACACCTCGGTAAGAAATGGAGTGGTACTATTCTATTCAGCCGATTACCACACGGCGTTAATCACAGAAAAATATATACATTATTACCGTAACCTAAATAAAGTTCAACAAAACCCCAACTTACATTCTATGCTATTCAACATTCAGAACACATTTCACAATGAGATAATTTAATAATATCTCTGTTCCATGCAACAGCTCTTCATTGTCGCCTGGCCTTATTTACTCGCGAAAGAATATTAAATCGTCTTCTAAAACAGAACTGGTTTTGCTAACTCCGCATTTAAATTCGAGCACTATACATGCTTCTTTACTTTCGCTAACTAGCCGTCCTGATTAATAGCTGGCGAATCGTGCATTCTGAATAAAGTGATATCAAGTTGGCTTGTTAAAACTTGGTGCGGTATGGAGTTGTGTGGAATTTGTTACTTGTAAAACTTACTGAACTTAAACATTTTGAGGGTAACTATGTGTTTATTATAGCGAATATAAAATAGTTGCTTCTAGCAACTTCGTCTAGCTTGAGTTTTAGTGACTACTTAAAAAAGGAGCTCGTGTTAGTCTCCAGCTCTTCAACTATCCTACCAACCATTTCAACTTTCTATCATTTCACCTATACTAAAATCATCTCCATCTGTTTGTACATTCAAAATTAAAAAAGAACAAACATACAAACATTCCTATTTATAATAAGGTTATAGTAAGACCAGGGATCGTCAGCCTGCGGCTCGCGAGCTGCACGCGACTCTATATATGTAAAGTTGCTGCAGTGGTCTCAATTATCGATGTAAGAATATGATTTGATAAAATATATCTTTGTATTACATATGAAAAAAACAATTTAAAAATTAATTAATTAGTTTCTTGAAATTATATAATTTTCAATTATTTCTTAAAATAATTTGTTCTAAATCAGAAATATATTTGTAATATAAACCGATACCTACTATATGATTTACCCCTGGCTAAATTATCATTATGAATCTGTCTATACAGAGCCATAATGAGAATTTACCTTCTATCTTGAATGAATGTTTTCTATCTTATGAGACAGTTGTTTAAATGAGCTTCTATATCATTATTATGCAAATAATTTAACAATAGTTTAGCAATTCTATTAACTCTGACAGCAGATGTAATAACCATTTTTAAAAACCTTTTCATTAAGTTTTGCATGAACTTATGAAGATTATTTATCATTTAAGTGCTATCGAAGTTTCACATAATATGGTTTCAGTATGATGCTTTTATTATACTGACCTGCATTTACACAGTAATGGACGATCAAACGTGAATAAATGAACTGTGGTTGTCCAACGATTCAGGAATAAGTTTTTACAAGCTTTAATCGTCAATTATTGAATACAAAAATTGATTGACCATCATCATTTACTTTAATAATTTATAAGTTATTAATACTGACAACAAAAGATCTTTTCAGTGCGCTTTCCTGCCTCATTAAAAACAAATATACGAATATTTCCATCAAGCTGTTTTACGTTCTAGCTGTATATTATTTTATCGTGATGTTTTTTGTGCTTTTATGAACCGCAACATTATTTAAAAATTAAGTATAATTATGCCCTAATAAAAAAAAAATCAATTTATTCACGTTATTAATATTACAAAAAATATTATAATAAATCGTGATTAGATGTAATGT
Source organism: Morpho helenor (assembly GCA_029227775.1). Taxonomy (NCBI): domain Eukaryota; kingdom Metazoa; phylum Arthropoda; class Insecta; order Lepidoptera; family Nymphalidae; genus Morpho; species Morpho helenor. The sequence continues at coordinate 7,743,667 of JARGCU010000020.1, forward strand.
AGTAATGTGTCATTCTTCTGCCCTTATCCCGCTCTTAGTGGGGTCGGTATAACATGTTTTTAAACATGTTGTTATATGTTTTTGTTATTTTCGACCGGCCACCTGCCTTACGTAAACTTACCTTAGTTGCCTTTTACGAAACCTAGGTAAGAAATGAGGGTGGTCTTTTCTACTCAGCCGAAAACTACACGGCTCGATCTATGTAATGTATATTATTTCATATGTCGAAGCATCAGTAAATAGATAAAATCGTAAAGCAAATGGTTCTATCGGGACAAAAGATTGTTGAGACTATGTTAGTGATGTGTGCAGTGCTAGTGTGTGATGATGGTTTGTAATGCAATGCAATAAATCCATGTATAAGATATGAAGACGGATAGTACACTCTACTCTTAGTATTAGCATAGATTTACTCTAATCACGGATTATTTGCTAAATAATTTTCTATTATTGTATTATGGAACTCCGCAAAGTAACGCCTAATTCTATAAATTATTAATTATAGCCAAGATTCCACTCTAACTATTTTGTGTAAACTAATTACTACTCAATTAATGTTCATAATGAAATTAGTTTATAATACCTTGTATCCTCTTAGATCCTCGACGACGCAGGCTAATAGAGCGTCCCTTCCCACTGTTACTGTAACGTTAGGGACCGGCTCCACGAACCGGGGAAACAATGATTCTGCAACAATAAATTAATATGTACTTGTCTTTACTTACGGTCTATAATTTATTCATGGGTTGAAGGCTGTATGAGCTCAATTCGTCATAAACAAAGCTGATGAATTATCTTGCAAATATCGCCTTTTGCACGACAATTCATCAGCTTTGTTCGATCGAAAGTAAATACTTAAATTTAAATCCACAACAGTCAATCTTCTTTTCTAGCCAACCATTTAAATAATAAACTCTAAGCCCTGACTTTTAAACTAGCGCTAGTTGTGAAACAAAAGCCATTTCCTTCCCCTACTTGTGAATAGCAAGAATATGTTTTATATAATGATGCTGTAAATAGTTACTACTACATCCGTTTACGTTACCTAATAGTTCGTATTCATAGCTTTATAAATATATATCATAAACTTAGAAGTGCTAAAAGTTATCATTGAATAACAATATTACGAAGTAATTTTGGCCAATCGCCCAAACTTAAATGTAAATATCTAAAAGAATTGTATATCCATATTATCGACCGGCCTAAAGTTCTGATCAACACGTCTGAAAACCAAAATGTTATTTTAATCCGAGTTTGAATGGTGTGCTACGCACCTTCAAACGACGTTCCTCTGTGCGATGTTTCTGATAAAAGTATGTTCTGATAAAAGTATATAAAAACGGTCTTGAAGAATAGGATAATCATAAAATTGAACAATAAAGTAATAAGAAATTGTTTTGTTTTTACCATACTTGCATGGTTATTTATATTGCAACGTTTTATTTGGTAGACTGAAACTTTGGACAAATTGTCACATGCCAAAAAATATAATGTGGATATGTGTTTATATGTTTTGTACTGAATATAATATTATTAAATGGAAACCGCAATTAGTAATTTGGGAGTGATGAATACTGAGCAAACATTATTATTGTACACACCTGCCTCGAAATCTGTCCGGTTTCCCAGATCGGAACGTGTGCAGCCAGGCTAAATGATAAAATATTCTTTTGTCTGAGGTTTGTGTTTGTCACCATTTGTTCTATTCGAAACTCGTAAAGTAAAAGCAGATCAATGCTATGTTACGAAGTTTCTCGCTTTATTTAAACCTCTTTGAATATTTTAGAATAAACGGGACAATTTCATAACTATTTAAAAGTTTAATGTTGCAGTTATTGTCAGACCATTGCAAACAATAAAAATAATAAAGAATCCAAAGTACAGTTAAGCTTCGCATTTAATCGAAAAATTTAAAGTACAGCTAAATTAGGTGTAAGTAAAAAATATATTTTGCAAATCATAAGCTAAAATTATAAAGAGAATTTTAAGCAGCGACGTAGCAAATATTTCCATACTTTATTACTGTGTATATTTGAGACGATACAAAATAGCAAAATGAAAAATCACATACTTTTGTCTTTTTAACAGTAATCCGTGATTATCCAAAAGCATATTTCATTTCACGCCCCACATTACTTCATTTCCACGATACTGTTATAAGAGCGTGTTTAGTACTTAGTAAGCCACAGAGAGAATTTAAGTATTAAATTATATTCCTAGGCACCAACGCACAGAATATGCTTCATAATACGAAGATAATTTAATAATTTAAATGAAAATAGCAAATTAGGTTTCTGTCTAGTATCTAGAACATTGCCAAGTTCTGTGTGCCGTGTGCCCCTTACGCGAGTGAATCAACGTTTTTCAAGTTTACGTTGCCTATTGTAGACTACAATGCCTTGAACAAATACTTGCTTATTTATTCAGCTCTTTTCTTTTAAGAAAAATAGCCAGCTAATATTTAAATGTGTAAGTTATATTTTGTGACATATTTGAACTTATAAATATATGTATGTATATTATAGATTATTTATTTTATTTACCACAATTTACTATCTCCTATTTTTAGCCAAGAATGGAACTTCGATACCGGCTTTAATATTTTTATATATGAACTAGCAATCACCAGCGGCTCCGCCCGCGTGGAAAGTTTAGTACCGTGTAGTATTTTGATAACCATAATGGTTGAAGTGAGTTAACCTTAAAAACGAGACATATGCCTTTTATTTAGAACTTTTAAAGGGGAAAAAGGAAAGCCTTATTTTTTATTGCTGCTCCTATTCTATTCATCTTAGCGTGAGCCTGTAGTCTGTCTCGATAAATGAACTATCTTACACTTAAAGAATTTTTCAAATCGGTCGAGTAGTTCCACGAGAGTAATGTAAATGATTGTATTATTATAACATATAACCTCAAATTTAATCTTATTATCATCCAATTGAATGACAGTCTTACTCGTATTAACCAATAACTTACTATTACCGTTGCAAAAAGATCTTTTATGGAAATCTTTACATAAGGCTAAAAAGTTTCTACATTTAATGTAAAATGTTTTCCTTAAGGGATTTTACAGCCGGATAAACGTCAATACTAATGTGATACACATGTCGATATGAACGATGTATCAAAGCCCGTAACAATCTATTTAGGCTAAACAACCTGAGACACGGAAAAATACCCGCGAATGATTGATGAGTGTGCGCGAATAGAACAAATCCATCGTGCGCCCATCAATCTTGGCGTTCGTAGAGCCTTGCTAGAGACGTCTCCGTCTCTAATGAAAGGAGAGCTTACTGAACATATAAACAATCGTGAAATGTTGTTTCTGATATTTAGTTCGTGATAGATGACCTATAGTCCGCACCTAATTGTGTTTTTAATTATATCAAGTCTCTTGAATTTTTGTAGTTTGGATTTTCCATGAGAAGTACATAATTAATTCTAATATAGCACAAAAGACCGTGTAAATAATATACCTCATATAATTTTTTTTTAAATGTTGGTTGCTACTATCAGCATGTTACGCCGTGTGGTATCCGGTAATAGTACCACCCTCTTTTCTTACCGAGGTGTCGTAAAAGGCGACTAAGGTAAATCGACCCGCCGTGTAGTATCCGGCTGAGTAGAATAGACCACCCTCATTTCTTACCGAGGTGTCGTAAAAGGCGACTAAGGTAAGTTGACCCACCGTGTAGTATCCGGTTACGTAGAATAGACCACCCTCTTTCTTACCGAGGTGTCGTAAAATACTACTAAGGTAAGTTGATGGCAGGCAGGCGCCCAGTCGTAAAATACGTAGCCAAATCATGTGACAACATGTTCATAACATGTTGTACCGACACCACTTATAGTGGGATAAGGGAATGAAGATGACGCTACTATCAGCATGTTATGATTTATCTCAGATACTCGCGACTCCGTGGACGTCCGTAGTCCACGGAGTCGCGAGCATGTGCTGCAACATTATAATTTAAGAAAAACAGAAATTTTTGGACTATATTTAATAATGCATTATATATTACATTATATTTATAATTATAATGATCCCTTGGATGCAGCAAATTTTGAAACTCAAAAAAAATATACATATATATTTTATTTACTTTAAACGAAAATATACAAGTATACTATCTTAAACTACACGCTACAAATCTTGCCCACATAAAATAGTCTAAAATATAATAATAACTTAATAAGGCCGATTAATATCTCTATATTTTTTTGACGTGAAATAATAACTGTAAGGAAGATATTTAATAAAAGTTTTAGTAAGTTCTAATTAAAATAAACTAGTAAGTCCATGAGACTTTAGTTATTAATTTGCGTCTAAGTCAAAACAAATTAACAACCACAATCCCTTATGATGTTAATTCATAACATTGTATTGTATCATTCAAAATAAGCCACAGCATATTTCAAAAAGGAGCTCCTAATATCCACTTAACGAGTACCCAAAGCCGTAGAGGGTAATGATGTTAATTAAAATGTACTCAGTCATTTATACTGTTTTAATGTTAATTAATTATGATATGCTGGTATTTAATATTTATGTCAAGGAGATTATATATTTAAAAGTTAAAGAAGTGACCTTATTCTCTTTCTTTCTTTTCTTATCTTTTTATAGCAAAAGGATGCAATGATGTCTTTTGGAGTTTTGAATGCTATGGAATGGAGCATCAACGCGGATCGTTCTAAAGAATTTTATAGGAACCTACACTAGGGTCTGCCTGTTATTAGAATCCGAGACCACCTAGTATGGGTCACGCGGTCTTACGTTACGTCACGTCTTATGTTACGCTAGTATTTAAGCTTTAATTGTACCAAATTTTATCAATATTGGCCCAGTGAATTACCCGCGATACTTTTTCACGGCTAACCCACCGAAAATAATATTAGTATGGATTGGATGAAAACTAGTACCTGGTTACCTGGTAATTTTTTGCAAAATAAAAAAAGGAAACTTCAAACACTAAAATAATATTTTCATTTCTCCGAATAAGCTACGCTGACTTGACATTTAACAGCAAAAATAGTGTTTTATATTGAATATATAAAACACTATTTTTGCTGTATATAATATAATTTTTTTTTTAATGTCCAAAAACAGGGATAAAACGATTTTTTTGTAGAAAACCTAGCTAGATCGATTTTTTCGCCCTAAAATTCCTGCATCCTGAATTTCAGGAAAATCGTTGGATTCGTTTCCGACATTCCGAAAATATATATACATACATACAAGATTAACTCATTTAAATATTAAAGATTATAACAGATAGAGCATAACAAAAAGAAATAACTGTGAACGTTACGAGTAGAAACCGATGTGTTTGCTATTCCAGAATGGCCTAGCGGTTTTCTCAGTGTCCGTATTTACTAATTGGTCCAGTACAGTGCACTGTAACAAAAGTCCACGCTGTCCACCCCAGTAAATTAGATTCCCACCCCGCGTCGCTCCGACCATCCGCATTCGCTTTGCTTACCTCTTTTACCCTAAATTAACTACCCTGCTCCTAATTGAAAAGCCCGTCAAAGAACCATTAACCTATTAAATTTCGTGCTATTAATTGATAAACATAACAACTCTGATTTTTTATATGAAAGCTTTTGTATTTTTTATTTATAATAATTTTATAACCATCGGCATGAAAGTGCAAATAAATATTTCATGGATATATTTATTTCATATATATATTTCATAATATTTATAAAATAAATAGTTACATTATTTTAGAAATAATAATATTTTCTTTATTTTTATATTTCTATATTAATTTAAAATGTTTTCTATATTTTTGACACTCATTATTTATAATGTTTATTATATCAAATCTATTAAACTTGCATAATAAAAACATTAAACATGTACAAATATTACCTGTTATATTGACTTACTTAGCAAAGACCTCGTTTCACCAATGGAGAAAAAAATCAAAGCTCGGGCTCACACTTTTTATTATTTTGAATAATAGACTAAAAAAATATCTAAACAGTGCATATAAAAAAAGAGGGATTAGGGGACTAGCTAAAGAACCAAATAAATTTTATAGTTAAATATAAGCAGTAATAAATCGGATTGTGAGAGTCGGAAATGCGCTAGGGGAACGAGCCACATCTGTATAAAATTAATGACCAATTTGACTACTGGCTTCCCTCGAGAATAAAAATCCCGATCTCCAACCGGTGACAATCTACTAACTGTGGAGACTAATAATAAAAATTCGAAAAAAATCATCATGATCTAATAATACCTTATAATTAAGAAAATATATTGTATAGCTCATCCTCCTGCCCTTATCCCACTCTAAGTGGGGTCGGCACAACATTTTACAAACATGTTGTCACATTATTTGGCTACGTATTTCACGATCGGGAGTCTGCCTGACGTCAACTTACTATAATCATATTTTACGACACCTCAGTAAGAAAGAGGATGGTCTATCCTACTCAACCGGATACCACGCGGTATGTCGACTTACCTTAGCCGCCTTTTAAGACACCTCAGTAAGAAATGAGGGTGGTCTATTCTACTCAGCCGGATACCACAAATATTACAAAGTATAACTATTGTACATTAACTAAGTACTAAATAAAATCAAACTTTTAACTAAAATCTTAATATAGATAGCCTGAGTGTTATATATCATTAAAATCATAGTATAGTATGCAGTTATTATAAAAAGGAAGAATACATTTCTAGATTGAAAACCAAACTTAAATATTGGTCGAAACTATGACGCACAGTTTATAAGTATGCGTCTTTTCTATGTTTTGAATTGAATCACCTATTTTCCATTTGAGAATAGTGTTCTAAAAATAAAACCGATTCTGGGAAATTCGTGCTGGCGAGTCTCATGCGGCTCTCAGCGGCTCCAGCATGGACATTCATGAGTATCGATTTTATGCAAAATACAACAAGATTCACTTGAAAGACTAAACTATTATTCGGAATCGTTATCGGGTTTGTAAACGGTAAGCGGCTGTCAAAACGGTGTCTAAATTAGAAGAATATATCATTTCCTTCATTCAAAGTGTAGTAATTGGATCAAGTAGTAGCGACACATTACTTTCGTATCGCATCTTCTCAAAAAAGAAGAACCGCAGTTAAGACACACGACGTTGCGTCAATGCGAAGCGACAGAATAAAGCTAGTTTACCACTGCTAATTTCAAGCGTTCACTTTTTAGAGATAAAAATCTGAGCATAAAAACACACGATAATTTTCTAATGCGCAAAAGATATCCATCAATTTATAACGCAAGTTTTATGCAGTTTCATTACTAAAATGAAAACTCGAAATTTTCATTATTAAAAAAAAATCTTTACAAATACTCACCTGTCCGATTTTTTTATGGCAGAAACTTTGCTACATTCACGTGCTTACAATGCAAACATCAGCCTTTGTATATGTAGAATAATTATATATTTGAAATACACACACTAATGTCCAGGATGTACAAGTAAACAATAATATCTGAGTTTAAATGTTTCTTCATTTAAAACAATTGGATACATTTACTCGTTACTTGAGTACCGATATACCGCCACGATCACGTTTTATGTTTAACTTTGTATTAGCACGTGTATATAATCAGATTCTCGCTCTGGTTGGATTGTAAACATTAACACGTTGATAATTAGTGTGTATATTTCTATACTATTACGTATTAAGTATATAATATCAGGTACTAAGTTCAAGTAGTATTGTGTGAATTATGTGAATTAGAAGTATCTATACTTAGGAATACAACGACTCAGGAAAGTTTAGCGGCGATGTAACGGGATATGCTACGGGATAAGTTTTTTTTTTTAATACAGGAAAAAACCCCTTATGGGTACCGCCGCCCGACGGGGACAGGCGGCGGTTATGTCGGACTCGCACCGACTAAAACGACCTGTGTGCTCCACCAAGCTGCCGATGGCAAGGACAGGGTATAATACGGGATAAATAACGTGACCCAATCTGATTGGAATAAATCTATAGACGAATAAAAGTAAGTGACATGGTATGTCACCCGTGAGTAAAGTGGCTCTGACAATAAACTTGCAGTAAGCAGGGCATCATAGATAATACACTATGTAGGATACAGGGCATATTCATCGAAGAACTGATCGAAGTTAGGGCTGAAAAATTACAAACATCCTATATTAATGATATTCGTTAGTTAATAAAATTGTTTTGATGATTATATACACAACATTTTCATTAGAACATCATTTTGGCCATTAGTTGGAAAGTAAAAATATTATTAAATATTATTATTAGTAAAAATAATATATAATTTATTAGTAAAAATATGTACACTGAAAATTCGTTGTAAGTTTTTATAATCGATCGAAAGGTCAGCGTTTGCCAACATTTTGTCAGATAAATATTAAAGTTAATTTATAACCAAATTAATTTTAAACTACATTTACATTTAACAAAAATAAGCAAAAAAAATGGATGGAAATTATTAATCTGAGCTAAAACCGAACTAATGTTGTTTATAAAAACTGGGCGTGATGACTTTTGGCGGGACAAAAGCCATAAATTCAAATTCAAATTCAAAATATTCTTTATTCAAGTGGACTGTTTACAGTACTTTTGAATCGTCAAATGTTTTAAAGAAGCTACCACTGATTCGGAAGTTTACTCCTACCGAGAAGAATCAGCAAGAAACTCGGCGGCTAATCTTTTAAAAATTATTACAATTTGATGGTTACAAAATAATCGTTGCAGCTGGATGCGTAGCTGACTGCAGTTAAGATAAGCTATCACTCAAATAATCCTCAATAGTATAGTAAGCTTTATGTAGCAACATCGTTTTGAGATAATTTCTAAACTTGTGTAAAGGCAAGTCCAGATAATGTTGAGGAATTTTGTTATAAAAACGTGTACCGAGACCGACAAATGATTTTCGGACCTTTTGGAGGCGTAATCTAGGCGTCATTAGTTTATGTCTGTTTCTTGTATGTCTGTCATACCTATCACTATTTTTACTATACAAGTGAATATTTTTACGTACAAATAGTATATTACTGTAGATGTATTGTGAAGCTACAGTCATAATGCCAATTTCTTTGAACTTTTCCCTAAGAGAATCACGAGGTTTCATATTATAAATACCACGTATAGCTCTTTTTTGCAAAACAAAGACCCTGTGAATATCAGCCGCTGTACCCCATAGCATGATATATATTTTTTAATTACATATATATTTAATTACTATAGTAACATGCATCCCTATTTTCGATATTTCGCCAACGATAGTAAATTTTATCACGTTGACACTCATAAAAACGCCAGAAACGAAATATTAAACCAGAGTCAGTATAAAGCTTATAAAAATATCTGCATGACAGAATGGCGTTATATTACTGTAATAAATCAGAGACATCACGACAGCTGCGCGTAGCAAAGTCTGACAGCTTGGTGCCACCTTGTAGGCGACACCAATCAGTTGCATAAATATTATCTTTACAGGCTATATCTACGCCTACCACTCACGGCACGATACGATTCGAATCTACAAATGTCAACTGTTGGATAGCATGAATTCAGTTGGAGTTATCGCACGGTGCATTGCAGTAATTTGTTTGCACGAAATGTTAATGCAATCAAATTATTTAATGGATTAAGCTCGCGTATTTTCCGATATCTATCAGAGAGCCGAATTTTTCAGCGTTAATATTAAGTTTCGAAATATATCATAAAAAATTATGTAAAGGTTTAGTATACGTTAAATCAATAAATTTAGTATGATAAATTACATTTTTTTATAGAAGTAGCTTTACTTAGCGGAATTTCATAGTGCGAAAGTTACGAGTTTACAATGAATTATTTAGCTAAAATCCGCGTTTCTTAAGAAAATCTATGTAATGCAAAGTGTAGGAAGCAGAGTCGCAAAGAAGCAAGCAAAAGCCTTTTTCCCCCGATGTTGAGATTGTTGTAGTGTAGTAGTTTTGTAACACGTTACTAATGTTGCCTTCATAAGGTATGAAAACCGGTTTGCTTCTTACACTTAGCATTAAATAGATTTTCTTAACAAACGCGGTTTATATAAAATGATTCTACCAAAGCTTTTTAAATTTAGTATGGTTTTAATATCTTACATTTTTCTTTGCAGAAGAGCAAATAAAACCCTATGTATGTGTCCCGAAATATAGGCCGTATAGGTTATTTCACGTGCAGCAAAAAAGAAAACCGTCCAGGGCAGCTCTCGTATTGTAAACACGCAGTAAAACTTTAAAGCGTTGTGTACACCGTCAGCGCTAGTGCTCGACAATGGTTTCCGGCTCATATCGTCAAATTGGAACTGTACGTGCCTCGCCGTACTGAATTACACAGCGGAGAGAGCGGTGATGTTGTGAGATTCAGTTATAACATTGCTCCATTATAATACGCGACACAATGGTGCATTTCAACCGTGAATAAAATACTATTGTAGGGCGGAAACCGCACATCGAAAAGTCACTGAGCGTCGCGTGAAATGCCACCGGCGGGGCATCGGTACAGACTTTAAGAAATATGGCTAAACGTTGCGCACATACGAAATATATGGCACAATAGAAACGCGGCTCGTGTCGAGCCGTGCCCGGCTCTGTGATTTTTTATTCCTATTGCTTATTTTTATAAGCTGCTGGTAACGCTTGTGAAGTTTTCCTGTGAAATCGGAAGCTTTTACTCGTAAATAGTGACCTGGATGCAATATTTTTATGAGGCTATGTTTCATATAGGAACATAATAAGCATGATGGTTTTGTTGTTTTTTGAACAAATATTTTAAACAATTCATTAATTTTATTGTATACGTATAACAATATTTTGAAGAACTCTCAAACAACCTAATATTTTGATTCTTTTTTCACTTATTGATATACATGTATTTCTGATTTCGGATAGATTTCACACCTTATCTTCTGGAGCAATAAATTTATTATAATTTTTACAGAAAAAAACCGTTATATAAGAAAAATAAAATAAAAAATATATTATTGCTTACTATTTTAACTTTAAAAAGCATATCACAGTGGTTAAAATTATAAACTAATAAGTGAACTTAGTTGAATAGCACACTTTGATAGTATTGCATAGGGATAGCGTATATAAGTTGTTTAAATAATTTGTAAATTGGGATAATAAAATAAAGTCTCGTGTGTTTTTTTTATTTTGCTTGTATTTCGTGACTTCGAAAAGCGCACTGCCATTGGGGTTGACTTACGAAGCAACTGCTGTTAACTTTAGGTAAAAACTTGCCTCGCAATATTCTCAAAGGCGAAAAGACCGAGTAATGTAAATAAGGAAGCTTTACGTACATTGGAATTTCGTTATAAAAATATCGAACTTGGCTCGAAACTTATAAAAATTAGTTGTGAACTTTCTGAATATGTTTGCCGCACGACAACAAAGATATAGACTAAGCAACATGCATAATATATTATCTTATGTAAAGTTTTAAATAAGAGTAGAAAGCTTGTTTTAAATATTTTTATAGTAGTTTTAATTTCTTTAAGATTGAACTTAAGTTTTTCAGAAACGTTCGACAATGTCTTAATTTGTCATAATGTGCATCATTGTCGTAACTAGGATGTTATGTATGAATAAAAAAATACCATGTCACCTATATCTAATACTCTAATTAACTGAACTTATGAAGTGAAATTAATATAAAAATATTCTTTATTAATTATATATTCTTCAGATTTTGCTATAATAAAAATAATATTTACAAAATATAAAATTTAAAGAAACAATGCCGTGTGGAATTCGGCTGAGTAAAATAGACCACCCTCATTTCTTACCGAGGTGTCGTAAAATGCGACTAAGGTAAGTCGACCCACCGTGTGATATCCGGCTGAGTAGAATAGACCACCCTCGTTTCTTACTGAGATGTCGTTAAAAACGACTAAGGTAGTGTTGACGTCAGGCAGGCGGCCGGTCGTAAAATACGTAGCCAAATCATGTGACAACATGTTTTATAACATGTCGTGCCGACCCCATATATAGTAGGATAAGGGCAGAAGAAGTAACATATAAAGACAAAAAAAGAAAAAATTGTTTGGTATATTTTAGTCGAGCTACTTACTTATCATATTCCTCACAAGATATGAAGCTCATTATTCAGTGTGAAAGTGAAGTGTTTAAAGAAATGTGAAATAGTATACTTAAATAAGTATGCTAAGATCGCATTATTACTTGAAGCGATCTCTTAAAGGTCCTTGGATGTAAGGAGTATGTTGTAAAAGCGAAATGTTACATTTTGAGATCACAATAACAATATTGCATGAATATTTTGTTTATATACACGTGTATATAAATACTATGTATTGAGACTCTTAGGACCATGTAGTCAAAGTGCAAAAGAATTCATATCCGCTCTAGCAACGCGGTTAATTGCCTCTTCAGGTGACAAGAGGGCTGGCTCCTTTTTGGCACAAAGATCCAGCTTAGTGATTCAACTCAGGAAACGCTGCCATTCTTGGAACCGTTTCACGTCGTCATGATTTGTATAATACGTGTAATTTAGAATATATATAACTATATATTTTTGTCGCTAAGAAGTAAGGATAGGGAATACATATAGTCCTGTTATATAAAACAAATATTTTATCTATGATGGGCAAACTATAAAATTATTTTTGAGTTCCGGTTGCCTGGCTTTAAAAATCGTTAGTGGTCCCGCAGTCTCCACAAAGAGATCCTTTTAAAATTTAGATTGGGAGTACACGTAATTTGAATTGAAAGTACGAGCCGACTACGAGTAACAAATATTTTTATGAAACATCCCTAAGCTCCAATTTTGTATATATTATTACATTACAAGATCAGCTAATTACTAAAAAGTTTATTATAAACATTTGATTGTAGCCGTCTAGTTTAGAATTTTGTGTAGTCAAATATTTTATAATATAAATAATATTTTTATAATATGTTATTATTAAATGAGTATACTATAAAATGAAATAAAAAAATAATAATCAATGACAGCTTTAATTTCCGCATGATGGTATATACCCTAATTAACTTTTAGTGAATCCAGTTGGTAAATTGGATTCTAAAATAACGACGCATTGGCAAAGTAAAATCTATAATTTAAATAATTATTTGCTGAGCCATTATTTAACGTAATTAACTTTAAATTGATTTTAAAATCAGATAAATTAAATAATGGTGGAATTTCATGTTCGTCATCAGACATTATACGCATCATTGTATGCTAATTAATATAATTTATCAGCTACTCTCGAATTCTAGAAAAAAAAAATGTAATGTTAAATAATAGTGTTTTAAAAGCCATTTTAGAGATAATCTGAACATCTTTAATAAGAAGTCACAGTTTTGATTTCCCTTTTTTTCAATTGTTGTTATGTTAAAAAAGTAGTAGCTAGGGAGCTAGTTTAGTTTTTTTTTACTTTAGTTTAGTTTTTTTTTATAAACAGGGTTTTTTATTTCTCAACTACGACTCTTTCGAGGAGGTGAAGGTTTCAGACCCGGGCAGCACCAATAAACATTTCGATCAAATCTTATGTGTCTAATTGATAATTGGAATTTATCACACGCTTTTCTGTGAAGGAAAACATTGCGAGGAAACCTGCATATCTATAGAGAATTCTAGGAATATGTGTAACTAATCCACATTGGAGCAGCGTGGTGGTTTTTAGCTCAATCGTGTATTCAGAAACGGAGAGAGGCGGCCTATGCCCAGCTGTGGTATAGTAACAGGCCGTAACTTATGTAGCTTAAATTGAAGGATAAAAGCAATTTCAGCAAAATGTTCGGAATGGCGAATTTTGTATTTTATAAATTATAAAAACAAACAAAATTCCAACGATTCTATAACAAATAGTGTATGTAAATTATTGGGGGAATGCGATACGTAAATACATATATGAACAATATTGTATCTATTGTCAAAAACCTAATACACACAACACCATCTACACCTAAGTCAAAATGTTAATTATTGTAGATGTAATTCTTTCACAATTCCTAACTCTGTATAATAAGTCTTAACATAAAACCGTAATATAGCATTTTGATAAGCATTAAAATGGTTAAAGTGGGATAACCTTAAAATCTAGACATATGCTGCCGCGTCGCGGACTTTTATTTAGAATTTGTAGAGGGGAACAATTTTGTAAGACATGATTTTTTAACAACTATCACCATTTACATAGCGCACGCAGGGAAAGCTTTAAATTTTGCCGTTTTCGTATTTTTTTTATTGCTGCTCCTCTTCTATTCATCTTAGCGTGATGTTATATAACCTTGTCTTGCTCAATAAATGGACAAGTTCCTGAGATTAGGGTGATCAAACAATCAAACAAACAAACTCTTCCGCTTTATATATTAAGTATAAATTAAAACAAAAAAAGATCAAAGTGAAACGAAACAGTTTACACGAATAACTGATAAACAAAATTCCATCTAATCGCACGATTGGATTGGGGACGTGACAAATAGTCTGTTCTTCGCTGAATCAATGGTGGTGGAATTTGAAATAAAATGAAATCTTTGTACGCGTAAACATGGAAAGAAATGAATATCGAAGAATTCAAGCAAATTTTAAAGGAAAGCAATGTGAAGCGTTGGTGGAAAATTGGCTTCATTACATAAAAGGAAGTTACTACATATGAGCATTACAGATGTCGGATTCGACAAATTAGTAAATGGGTTTATTAATGTACTTCAAGTGTCAAAAAGAAAAATAGATACATGAGGGTGGTCCGTTCTACTCAGCCGGATATAACACGGCACCGATCCAAGTACAAAAGTATGAGAATTAATAGATCATAGTCTGAATATATATGTATATTCTTCACATTTCACCCTCGCCGTCTGGTCTAGTTACAGAGCGTAAATATACAGCGAGTAATTTAATATGAAAACTGTCATGCTTTGGTATTGATTGCCGTGTGATATTCGTCACTACGTCTATACCTACTCTATCTATACCAATTTATTTCATTGACAATTACCACTCTAATTCTCATAAAACTTTATTAATATGTAAGGTCAAGACGCGTGACATATAGAATAATAAAAATATAGGACTGAACTAGTTTATACATTTTTTAGGTAATATTAATTTACCAGAATGATGTTGATGAATCTACCAACAGTTTAGAATGCTCTTTTCCATTATTATCGGAATGAGCAATTCCATGTAGGTTTAATTCTTTAAGATATATTACTTAATGTTAGTAGTAATATTCCAAGCCAACACAATTTAACAATGATATCGCTATGTTATCAACCAATGTTACCAAGATTTCAACATTAAGACAAGATTTACGTAGGGATATTTTGTCGGTATCAATTAGCCTAAATAAGGCAAACCATACCACAATCTGTGTGCTCTGTCTAATAGTCTTATTGAGTCTACGTTAGGAATGCGACTCACTTTTATAAGGAGAAATTTAATATTAGGAAGAACTATCATGCTCATATGTAAACATCCGCTGTAAAAAATTACACAAACGTCATTTGAGTATTGAGACACATTTTATTAAAAGACCTTAATTATTGTCGATAAGTCTGTCGCTAAGACCGGACTGTCTTGGTGCACTTTTTGTTTCGACTATATTTAATAAAATTTGGCACAATTGAAGCTTTTACACCGGGCTAATATAGAGGAATTTCGGAAACAGGGAAAATAATTATAATTAATAATAAGTACTTAAACGCTTAAGTAAGCGCGAACGAAGTCACGAGTACTACTGCTATACTAAAGTTTTTCTTCCATGTTAGTTTATTATTGTTATCATAACTGTTTTAACCATACATAAGACGATTTATATATATATACATGTTACTATAAAGCTATTTTAAATATATCTTTGATATATTTAAAGATATTCCTTTCCCATCCTCGTTTGGAAAGAATTGAATTCGATCGTCAAGCTTAATCCTTGTCTAGCAAAATCTCCACACTACACTACAATTGGACGGCGAAAGCCAATTAAAATACTGAATACTGATAATCGATTCACAGGGTAGACGAAATAATTCTGAGAATTTCAACGTTAAGGGATATATATACCATCTAAATTTGTTAAGCCGTAATAGTTGAAGGGAAAATGACGTGAACCTTGTTAGGGTGGTCGCAAGTCTGTATACTGAGCATATAAATGTCTATAAAAACTCAGTGCCTTATTGTTGTTTATAATTTATCATGCACGTTACGATTATAACTTATATATCCAGATCACATTAACCTGTGTGGTTTCCGGCTGAGTATAATTCTCATTTCTTACCGAGGTGTCGTAAAAGGTGACTAAGGTAAGTTGACCCATCGTTTGGTATCCAAATGGGTAGAATAGACCACACTCATTTCTTACCGAGGTGTCGTAAAAGGCGACTAAGGTAGGTTGACCCGACGTGTGGTATCAGCTGAGTACAATAGACTACCCTTTTTCTTACCGAGGTGTCGCAAAAGGCGACTAAGGTAACGTTGACGATAGACAACATGTTTATTACATGTTGTGCCGACCGCACTTAGAGTGGGATAAGGACAGAAAATGATGATATCCGGCTCAAATTGAGTATAAAAAAATCCGTTTCTTGGTCGAGAACATAAAACAACCCATACGATTGACAATCCATTGAGGATATTTTAAGACTTCAAGTGCCGCGAACGAAATCCCGAATATAACATGATAATAATACAATGATCGACGACACAGCAAAAAGTGCCATCGTGAACTAAAAAGCATAAAATAGTGTTGCATAATAGATGCAAATTCAATTATGAGTAACACGAACATTCAGGTAAACTATAGCGACCTAATTACCAGATTTTAGAGAGAGCTCCACGCCTCGCACATAACCGAGTAATCTACTTATCGAGAGCGATGCAGAGAGATCAAGTGTAATAACGTATCGATGATCTGAGTGTGCAAAACTCTATATTTGCACGAGCAAATACCTATTTCAATTTGAGTAAATACGGCAGAATTACTTAGAGGAGTTTCAGTTGATTATTATTAGTTTATAGCTATTTTGGTCTTCATAAAATCAAATAATATGTGCACATATAAATACAGTATGTCGGTTCAGATATGATTTTAACTTTACGTGAGAGAGTACTTAATAAGTATTTAATAGGTGAATTCTAAAGAGTGTACAAAAATATATGAAGGTGTGATTTGTTAATGGTTAAGGTTGAAATAAAGATCGTCCTAAACGTGGACTCAATACTGCTGTTAGATGACGATTAGATGTTATGGTATATAGATGGTAGGTGAAGTTTATATTGGGTATATAAGTAGAAGTCATTGTGTTGTGTGCTATGGACATCAAGTTATTACACTTCAGTAGAGTAACTGTCCTACAATGTACATAGACAATAAAAAGGCAGCAAATGAGATTAATTAAGTGTATCTCTTTTTTATGTGTGATAAGAGAAAGATAAGTAAGATGATGTGATAAAAGTTTCATTTTAGCGTAGGGTAACCAAAGGTCTTGGTCTAGTTTAATACTTCAGCCTTAGAAACGATTTCCAAAAATAACGGAAAATTAAATTTTAAAGCAGTAACTAAGGAAAAGTATTTTTACACTACAACTTTTAAACTTTAAAAATATTTTATTAGACATATTGAATCTCATTCAATAAAATTCCTTACAATAATAAAAATAATAAACGATCTTTATTTAAGACTTCATAGACAGTCCAGTTGTTAGTAATGTACCTTAAGCCTAAGTGTTAGTAAATACAATTTAAATCTAACTAAAAATTACCTAATACTACTATTATGGTTATTACTAATGGTTTGGACAAAATGACCAAATAATTTCGTGTCAATTTTGTCCGACAATATTTTTAGAATAATTTTACAATAAACATATATTTTTCGAAACTTTTTGACACATACTACTAAAACATAAAATTTAATAGCATCAATAAAGTGAAAAATTGGTTTTCTATAAAGCCATGATTTTTTTATTAGGCACGTTAAATCTCGTCGCAACGAAATTCCCTACATTCATATGTGTAATTCGGATCTCATACTAAACGTATATTTTCTGATTTCAATCGTTGTCTCTAATCCACGTTTTTATACGTGATGTCATTTCAAAATGCTTTAAACTTTTAAGTTTCTTTTATGATATATGACTTATAACTCAGATTAAATATTATTTTATGTTAATAAAATGTTATCCAGAACACTAAACTGTCTTAGAAATTTATATAGTGAGGTTTGTTCAAAATAAATTAATTTTAAGAAGTTTGTACTATTGATGATTTAGTTACGTTGAAAAAGTAATTCAATCATCGGCTATTAGAAATATTTCTTTAGAAACTTTATAAAAGTCGTAAAAAATTGCCGTAGGGGTGATTAAAAATTTACATGTTACTGGCTCGTTTCAAACTTTATACTTTTCTAGAAGTTTCTTTTACAGTATATAAGCAGCGTCACTGAACGCAGTTAGATGCATTATAACTTTTATCGTTAGCCTATATCAAGACATAGTTTCTTGGTAAATCTCAGTTGATAGTTAGAAAGAGTTATCAAACGAAAAATAATATGCGAAATTTTATGTTTAAAAAATGTTCAATAATTTTTTTTAATTTTTCCATTTTTGGTTAACGTTTTAGTATTGCACGATGCATTCCGTATCCGTATCCAGCTTTGAAATCTTTATACAAATATAACCGTCAACAACAACAACAAGTCCGTTTCATTAAAGATTTTAAACTTTTTTTTAATGAGTTATATATAAACTCTATTATGTAAAACATTTTTAAACAAACTACTCTATTAAAATTTTTAGGTTATTTTTCTCACAAATTATTTAACTCCACTCAAAGTTTCAAACATGGAAGTTCATACAATATTAAGAATAATAAAGCTACCCTTGGAAAACAATTACTTTTGTGATTACTTTTACTTATCTAAAATTTTGGAAATATTGCTCTTGTTTAGCTCTATCTACGTATATATTTTACTAAGTTCCGGTAATATCGTGTGTTTTAATATTACTTGGTTATTACGAAAATAATTAAATTTTATCTCTATTCTTGGGAAAATGTGGAGGTAAGATTTTCCTGTATGCAAGATAATGATATGTTATGAGTAAGTGAACAAGAAAGTTTTGTTATCATAGCGTAGCTCGTACTAGCGGCTTATTTGTTGCAATTGGAGTTGCAATAGAGCAATATGCAGCAAACAAATTCCAAAGGTGATGTCTAGTTGAATAACAAATTGCAACGTAGCGTTGGAAACTCGGAAATAATCATCCAGCAAGATAGAAGTTAGATAAATTTGAACCGTGTTTTGAAAGTTCATACGAGTTGGTTTATGGTGGTAATTAACTTTGGTTTACAGCAAAGAATATGCAACTTGTATAAATGGTTACGCAGATTAGTAAGAAACCGTAGTCGGTGGTATTTTTGGTGTGAGAGATTTAGAGGAAAGTTGTAATATGCTGCTATATCATTACCAGATTATGTAAGACATATTATGCCTTTATATAATTATATCTATATTTATACGTTCCAGCATTACTTTTTTATTAATCATTATGCGTATCATGAATAACAAATAAATTAATATTATAATTATTAGAAGTTGTAAAAGAAAACCTCATTTCTCTTTTCAATGAATATAAAACTTTATTATTTTTAAAACACTACTGTATTATATAAGTATAATGACGTTCAAATAAATAAAAGTATAGTAAATTGATAATTTTCTGATTAAGTAAAGAAATGATAATCATTATAACATCATTGTTCTGCCCTTATCCCACTTTAAGTGGGGTCGGCACAACATGTTTTAAACATGTTACAAGATTTGGCTAGGTATTTTACGACCACCCGCTAGCCTGACATCAACTTACCTTAGTCGCCTATTACGACACCTCGGTAAGAAATGAGCGTTATCTATTCTATTTAGCTGAATACCACATGGCACTAAGTAAAAAACTAATATGACTATATTGAAACCCATGAGAGTTATTAAAATGTCATAATGTCATATTCGAGTAACCTGTTTTTAGGTATGTCTAAATTACGTGAAAAGGTAGGTAAATTCGGTAATAACAGCATCAGGTTTAACATACAAGGCCTGTTAAAATGCCGAAATTGACATCACATCCCCTAACAATTATTACACTAGGTTTTGTGGTTTGACCTGTTTCATTGTTAACGTCAGATAATAATACAAAATTTGATGCATATCATTGATATACGAGAGGTCACAAAAAGCTTGATTCCTGTGTTGCGACTCAGTAGAGTAAGCAACTCATTCGTTAGTCTCAGTATTCGCTTCTGTAATAAAATTCCGACAATCCATACTAGATTAGTATCTGAAAAGTTTAAATTAGTAAAAGTTTAGTTATGTAAAGCATATTACAAAAAAAAAAGATTTTTTGGATGATAAAAACGCCTAGATTTGAAAATCCATTCAACTTCATACAAGACTGCAGTTTATTAATGTAAAATTGAAAATGTTATAAAGAGTGACCGCCGAGTTTCTTGCTGGTAAGAGCAACATTTCGAACCAGTTGTAGCTTCATTAATCATATTGATCCTTGACGATTCAAAAGTGCTTGAAAGTGCTTATATGAATAAAGAGTATTTTGATGTGATTTTATTTATTAACTCAGATAATAGAATTCGATAACGAACAATGGATATGGAAGATATAGATCGATTACAAAGAGACAGTCAAATAAATTCAACAAAATCCAATAATACCCTTTTGAATATTCTACCGCTCATCCAGCAAAAAGCTAATCCTCTGAATAATGGCGTTATAGATATCAACGTGGAAGCAGGCGTTGTGAAAAATATGTCAGTTGTTCCGTTTTCAATGTGTACACGAAATTAATAAAGCTTTTAGATAATAAATTTTGCTTTGTTGATCGCTTTATTGTTTTCGTGGTAATTAGCTGGTAATATAACAATAAGTGATTACGTAAAGCCTTTGTCAATGAAAATAGCCGCATATAATTTTATTGGGTTTTGATCACATCAATTTCAGTAAATCAAAACTCAAGAAAAAAGTTTAATACTATCTCTTATTTTATGTCTTGTTTTTATATAATAATTTGAATTTAAGGTAGTTATTACACCTTGCTTAATTGCTTCTTCATTCAGGCTGTATCCCTTTTCGCACAAAGAATTAGCATAGTGATTCAACGCGAAAACGCTGCCAGTATTCTTGGTACTATTCCACGTGGGCATTTGTATAGCACTAGTGTGAAAGTAATTAAGGATAGATATAACTTATATATTTTTAAAGATGTTTTAGCTCCAATCCTTCTCTCCAAAAACGGAACGGGTAGACATATGCCCAGCAGTGGGATTAAAACAAGCCGTTACTTTTAGTTAATACTATTAGGCATATACACCAGGATCGGTAATTCGTTATTTGTATAATAAGTATTAATAGATGTGTAAAGTAAAGGATAGACAACGACCACTTAAGCCAACAAGATAAATTGCCGAAATCGCCCGAATCCTATTTGTTTTGGGAATTGAAGTAAGTAAAACTAATGAAACTAAGAGAAGTCCTCGGCTGTCTCATAGCTTGCGTTTTTTATTCTTTTTGACTATCAGTAGGAAATATTATCACAGACTAAATTTTTGAATGAAATGTACTTATTTTGGTTTTAAAATAGCTGCTGGGTATAGACATCCTTTCTCCGTATTTTATTTAGAGAGGAGGGTTGAAGCAAAGACCCAACACGCTGCTCCAATCTAGATTGATAGTTTACATATATACCAGAGAATTAGTCTAATCTAGAGATATGCAGTTTCTTCACGATGTTTTCCTTCACCAATTGATGGAATTCATATTAGTAATTTAACACAACGTGTGTTAAATTACTAATATCAATAAGCAAGTTGTAACAAAAAAAATCAATGATTTTTTCCTTGCCCGGAGTTTGAATCCACGATATTTTGGGCGAGGCAAACGGTCTCACCGTTCGGCCATACATAGCTTCTCTATTATTTTCTTAATAAAAACAAAATTTATAATCTGGTTTTTTTATTATTACTAGTCCATTATTTTCATAGGTGTTCAGGTTTAATATGAATTACGGCGAAACATGTATATATCAAAACGAAGTATGAAAAATCTGTTTTGCTAACAAAATTTCCATATACATAATTTATTGATGATAAAATTATATTCCAACCTCAATCTGCCCTTCATCTACAATAACCAAGAAAATAAATTGCGGAATCTCGGGAATTTTGTCCTAAATTGTTGGTGAAAGATCCTTAGAATTTTGAGGAAGAAATTCCTTAACGATGTGTCGCAATATTGATTACTTCAAACTGAAGATTACAATTTATATTTTATTTTTTTAATTATTTAGTTTAATTCTTTTTTATTGATTTTTTGATTGATTACAAGATTTTGAAGTATGTTATGCAGCATGGTAGATCCTATCTCCAATCCTTCTCTCTCTCTCCAAAAATAAAGAGGGAGGTTTATGCCCAGCCGTGGGATGGTAACAGGCCGTTACTTTTTATCGTAACTATGACGTGCAAGCTTAAATACCATGCCGTGTGGTATTCAGCCGAGTAGAATAGACCACCCTCATTTGTTACCGAGGTGTTGTAAAAGGCGACTATAGTAAGTCGACCCGCCGTGTGGTATCCCGTTGACTAGAATAGACCACCCTCTTTGTTACTGAGGTGTCGTAAAATATGACTAAGGTCAGTTGACGTCAGGCAGTTGGCCGGACGTAAAATACGTAGCCATATCATGTGTTATAAACATCGTCACAAAATGTTCATAACATGTTGTGCCGATGTTTATAACATGTGTTGACCCTACTTAAAGTGGGATAAGGGCAGAAGAATGATGATAACGTATACTAATAAAAAACTACTTTTTTCGTTAATAATTCAATTTTGTATAATACAAAAAAAACAAAAATTATTAAAATGGTGTATTGCATAGAGATTTTTAGGATATAGAAAGATTCATATTACCTTAATAATGCATTGAATTAACACTATTTTTATTTTAGCATCGTATATGCGTGACAGCCAAACGGTCAAAGCGCGTGCCCCTCATTAAGAGTTCGCCAAGTCAAATTCCCGGGCAGGCAAGATTCAATAAAAAAACAAACTTTTTCTCCAATATTGAGATATAAAGCCTATTAATACTGCTACTACTATTATATTTAATAACTAATTTAGTGATCTAAACAGAATGAAGTAGGGTAAAAATCACCTTAACACAATGGCGAGAATATCAAATTAACACGGTCGTGGGTTAGTTTTTAAGGTAAATAATTGGATCGACAATGTTTTTTACTCTTTTCCCAATGACGCAAAACAGCTAGCAAAATAATTCCAAAAAATAAACAATTTGATGTATATATTTTAAAATTTTGACGAAGCTTTGATTTCAAAATAACGGTATCAAAATATAGGTAGAAATACATTTAAATAGCACCTTTTGTAAACAATAACTATAAGATATCTCAAAAACAAGTTAAAATAGTTCTGCAAACTTAATTTAAAACGTAATTTTGAAAATATTTTAGTTCTTCAAACCTCTTGGAATTTAATCGCCTTTAAGCCTTCCATTTTACGTAATAAATTACGTAAAGGTACTTAACTAAACTAACTATAAACTATAAACTGTAAACTTTATTTATCAAAAGTTTAGAACATAAATACAATTGCTAATTGGAACGGCTGAAAGTTCAATAGTGGCAAAAAAATATTTTCTTATATTAGAAGGGAACTAAAACTTTGTATTTTATGCTCTAGTTGCTACCGTCTCATAGGGATTTGTGGAATTGGCTTTTGTTTATAAAAACAGTGCTTAATATATGTATTGTATTTTTTTCTTGCGAAATAAACATGTTGACTGTGTCAACTATCAAATTCTCATTATTACGTGAATTAAATGATAATTATTTCCATAATATATACTATACTTACCATCAGAAGAAGCCACAGAGCTGGCAATCAACAAAAATGATAATTTACAAACGCATGACGCGTATTTCAAAGAATTCATTTTGGTTTAAATATTTAGCCGATTAGCATTGTAGTTCATACTTTTCTAACTATTAGCAGTGAATGTCAACAAAAGTGTTGTTGGAAGTTAGGAGGTAGGACGAAGTTCGGCCATTGATTCGTCAATATGACGTGGAAATCGGTTCGATTAAATATTCATTGGCCGAGCGAGCGAGCGAACGATTCGATGACAACGTGATCGCGTTCGTAGCGCGATATAGCGGCGGGTGCGTAACTGCGGTCTCGGAGCACACCGGCTACGTACTGGACGCGCTACGGCGAGCCTCGTCGCTTTGTCTACGAGTCTCCTACGTTGCCGGCGCTTGCGTAGCCCCGCCTCGCTCTCGAATGAAAGGACGGAACATTGCCAGTATTTGTAACAGTTTGCGTCAAATTGATATAAATGGAGACGGTTTTAATAAAGTGTAATTGACTTTTGTCGACTTTGCGTCGCATTAATTTCGGCCACGCTAAGACGCTTCGGGCAGGTGCGGCGTTAAATATCATCGGAGTAACTTCGCTTTTTGCTATGAATAATCTCAAATTTAAATGAATGTTAATTATGATGAGATTTAAAGTTCGGAAAATGTTCCAAAGATTGAAGAAACAAAAATATAATTCTCGTTAGAAATTTTGTAAAGAATTATTCATAGAATATGCTTAATTTATGTTTCGTTTCGTATCCTTTTCAGTCACTCGAAATGATAATCGAGATTTTATGAAGCTCATCTCTATAAATGTGCTTTTCAATTTAATTGCTATAACTATTAATCGTGACGCAAATTTAACAATTGATACAAATATTTTTAAGTGTACAAAAACTACGAGTGCATAGAGCACTAATACAAAGCCTTTATATGCTTAATTTAACACATCAAGCATTTTATAGAGCTTTGTCACTAGTTAATATGATCACATAAACCTCGCAGCAGGCAAGCGAGTGAGAAACAGCAGGTGACACTGAGTTTACTCGTTATAATGATATGGGATGGGTTACACCACAACTAACTGACTTCTGGCAATATATTTTTCATCTAGCAGTACTAATTTAAAAAAGTAGTAGAAAAGTAGTAAAACCATGTTTTAAGGTGAGAAATTTACAGAAATTTGTTTATTATTTTTATAATATTTTTAAGAGTACTGCAAAAAAATATGATATAAATTAAGGTTAAATGCATGATATTATTATAAGAGCAGTAATATAACTTTTTGCGAGATGTAAATTACTACTATTGTACCTGTGACTTAAGCCGGAGTAAAAAATGTATCTCGGATTAATCTTTCTGCAAATTTCTGCTGCTTTTTTCACAGACTACTTACACATTGACCAATTAATTGATACCATAGACTAGAAAGTCTACTACTAAACTGCAAGTTTTTTATTAGTACAAAAGTTACAGTAACAGTATAAAAGCTATTTCATATTTATATCCTACATGACTTAGAAAACTAAATCACTATCGCGTACGCAACCAACTATGCTGCAAAACAAAACCCTTTAAGCCGCGAAATGTAAGGTTTTTTTCTCATTCTCATAAATTAAATTTGATTTTTTTTCTAGAAACTGGACAGTTGAAAAAATGCACTGTAAACATTTAAAAAACGTTTTTTATTCGCGACGAAACGAACGATAAAGTTAGGTCGTTTCGAATTCAATATATTACGGGCGCGTGCTCGCGCTCAGCCGACACCGAAAGTCACTCGAGCATTGCTCACAGGAAATTTATTGTTTTTCTAAGAAAATTTTCTCGCACGATCATACATAACCGCTTTGTTCTTGGGAAAGATTTAGAAATGCTTAAAGATCAGGCCGATCTCATTATTTTCCTTTAACTATGATATTTGTTGGTACTTCATAACGATGGAAAGATATGAGAAATTTATTTCGAAACTCGACTATTACATAGTGTTTTTTTGTTTCTTGTTTAAATGTTTCTTTTTTTTTGTTTAATGTTTAATTTGTTTAAATGGTTCTCTGTGTTACAACGGTTTTGATGAATATACAACTCTAGATTCAAATTAGTAGTTCTTGAAGTTTAGAGGCGATTACGTTATCAAAAGCGGTTACGTTGTCATAGAGCCAATCTTCTGCAAGTACACGAGTGATTATTCGATGCAATAATGGTAATATTCATGAATTATGGATCTCCACAAAGTAATTCTAAATTGCTATTAGATGCTTTGATTTGTAGGTCGTATGCTAATCTGATATATGACGTGGTGGTATTGTTAGTGTGTAGCTTCTATAACTAAATATGCTGCCATAACACCAAGCTTTCGCGCATTACGTGTATCTCACAATTTTGTAAATTAGTGAATTTTAATACATATTTTAAAATTTAGAACAGATACAGTATGTACTGTATTGTGTAAGACACTGAATGGTATTGAGTAAATATTAAATTTTATTCATGTTTGACTCATTTGCTTTTACGTATATAAACATGTGGGCGCGTTTTTGAGGGTAAGTTTTTTATCGGATACGATATAATAAGGTTCTGCGAAAATTCGTTAGCCCGCACTCACGTAGCTAGGAAACGTGCACGCAGAGCACTCCTGAGACTGATCCTTCAATGTGTTCGGATTAAATTTGTTCACATAAAAACGTGTCCTATGGTCGATAACGTCGGAAATGTGCAGATATTGCTGGGCAGCGTATGAAGGTCGCGATGGGGTGTCGACGTGCCGAGCCTACAGACGCCGAGCCCCTATTGCGAACTTCGCTGAATCTTCGTACGTTTCAGCAACAAAAAATATCCTTAAAGGTATGTTTTAAGAATAAGTATTTAAACTATCGAATCTATTAATCTAAAAATCACAAATCTTCTACATCGTGTTAGCACTGCAAACTTGAAATGTAATTATATTTATTCATTTAATAACTGCTCTCAATAAATACGTTTTTGTTGTGAAGACTTAAAATCTCTTTAATTTAATAGGTAATGAATTTTCCGCTGTTTTGGAACATCTCTCTTCTTAGAAGAACTAGTACATAACGTGATTGCTGATATACAAATTAAACAATTACGCATAATATAATCTTTACAATGTTTGATCCCATAATATCGTAGTATCAATAGTCAATCAATGTAATATCAATAATCAATTGTATCAGATAAGGAAAAGGAGGAAGAATAGTACAAAGAATAAAAGATACAAAAAACATTGATACAGACGATAATGTATTTGTTACGTAGTAAACTCCAATGGCGACTGTCATCTAATTGTTCAAAATCTTGAAAATGTAGATATTTATTTATCTTAATGGTTACTTAATGACATTGACACAATACATTGCGTGACATATTTCAATGATCGTAATTCACCGGTGATGATTAAATCAAGCGTGATCCTTATCAAGGGTTCGCAAGTTCAAACACCAGGTACAGCACCTATAAATTTTCTATAAAAACTTATATCTTTATGCGATTATTATTATCAAACTATTTATTTTGATATAAAGAATAACACTATGATTTAATTTGCATATGCCTAGCAAATTCGTCGGATATGTGTAACATGCCAAACTTAGATGCAATTAGCGCAATTTCGTGCCGATGAGGAATGGAGTAATTTATTTAACATTGCCGTTATCCTTAATTTTTATTTAATTATTTATTATTATCGTACCGTTATCAATAATTTTTTTTTCTATTTTATTAGTATATCATAATTTTTTTCTGTTTATTCCTATCATCGTTATCTAATATTGTTATTGTGATCTCAAAATGTAACATTTCGCTTTTACAACATGTAAGGAGTACCTTACATCCAAGGACCTGTAAGAGATCGCTTCAAGTAATAATGCGATCTTGGCATACTTATTTAAGTATACTATTTCACATTTCTCTAAACGCTTCACTTTCTCACTGAATAATGAGCTTCATATCTTGTGAGGAATATGATAAGTAAGTAGCTCGACTAAAATATACCAAACAATGTTTTCTTTTTTTGTCTTTATATGTTACTTCTTCTGCCCTTATCCCACTCTAAGTGGGGTCGCACACCATGTTACAAACATGTAGTGATTTGGCTAGGTATATTACGACCGGCCGTCTGCCTGACGTCAACTTATCTTAGTTAACTTTTGCAACACCTCGGTAATAAAGAGGATGGTCTATTCTACTCAGCCGGATATCACACGGTGGATCGTCTTACCTAAGTCGCCTTTTACGACACCTCGGTGAGAAATGAAGGTGGTCTATTCTCAGTCTCGTCTCATCTCATCTCAACCACACGTTATATTCTCTTTTTTACAAGATATAATGAATATATTTAGTAAGAATTAGTATAAATCTCGTCTTTCCATTTTGGCAAAAGATAAAACATAAAAATAGAATTAGATTTATCGCATTATAAAATGTTAGTGAAAGTGCTCTGACAAAACTTTTATTTCGTGATCGCGGGAAGAAACTTGTACATTTAGGTATGAAAAATGCGAATCATTCTCTGAGAGCAAATCAATATTTAAACATAAAAGTTTGCAAAAAACTTTCCTCTAAAGAATTTCGTTCCAGTATTTTTTGAACAGCTAAAATTTTACTTTTAATTATTTATCCTTCGATTTTACGAACTTTCGTTATCAATTCTGCATTTAGAGAAACCGTAAACATGATAATCAAGCGTTTTCATGTTTTATTTTTCTCTAAAAATTTATATGCGTAAAAATTTTAACTACCATTACGTTTGTTTTGGCAGAATTTCTGAAAAATATATTATATATTATCCGTCAACCAATGTTATTGCAGTGTGATGGATTCGAAATTATATTATTATGATTGAAAGTTTTATATTATATTATTATGACTGACTTTATTATCTTAAACTGACTGGCTCGTTAGCGTAATTGGCAGTATACTGCCTGCACATATTATCATTATGTCTCTCATATTTATCCGCGAGTCGCGGGTTCGACTTCCGGCAAGCCCCAATTTTTTTTATAAAACAATTTATTACTTCTTCGAGTATATATGTATTTAAGTATGTATCTAAATATATGTATATATTTACCGCTGGTCAGTCACCATAACACAAGTATTACTTTGGGAACGGACAGCTGTGAGTGTAATTGTCTCATATATTTATAATTCTTCACAAGAAATTTAAGTAATTTACTAATACTAATCTGTTGTCTTAGATACAATCAAGTAACAAAATAAATTTCAAGCTACGCTTAATCATTTACATTGACAATTTACATAAATCATTCCATTCATTCGCATAATCGCGACTACATTTATCATTTTAAATTAAAACCCTTAATCCTTAACAGACAATAAATAATTACAACAACATTATTCAGCCGTCAAATTATTCATCAATGTCCGACGCCTCAATTCAACAACGGCTTGGTGAGAACACGGCGGTATTCATCAAAACTTTATTGATATTAAAACATTTCTACTACATTAAGAGAGTACCATCCAAACTCATGTTATATGTTTATATTTACCGATTGTCAGTATCGCATAATATAGCTCGTTAGGGGAACGGGCGGTCTAACGAAGTACCTAAGTTCGAGCCCCACCAGTCTATTTTTTAATTTTTTTCAATTTTCATTTTTTTGATTTTTTTTTATCTTTAAAAAAAATTACCGAGCAAGGCTCGATCTCCCAGCGTCTAATTATTTATATTAGAAAGTCTTTCTTTCACTGTATTTTACGCATTCGCGAGCAGGGAAAAATTGAGGGTATTTTAACACAAAAGTCGCAGTCGTGAGAATTACTGATAGAGATTATCATACTAGATACTAGAGTAGGGGAGCCAGCCTAATATGTATCCATCGACAATATATATACATATATATATTTTTTCGGAATCTTGGAAACGGCTCCAACGATTTTCCTGAAATTCAACATAAAGGGGTTTTGGGGGAGAAAAATCGATCTAGCTAGATTTTATTTTAAAAAATAATAATTTTACCCCTGTTTTCGGGTATTAACAAATACTAAAATTTATATTTAATTGAATTTTGCCATTAACTGTCAAGTCAGTGTAGCTTATTCGGGGAACGGGTGATTGCGAGAAACGAACCTAGGATCTTGCCCCACCTACCCTATATTTTTTTCTTTTTTTTTAAGTTTCTTTTTTTTATTTCGTAAAAAATTACCGATCTAGGCTCGGTCACCCAGGTACTGTGAAGCAGTGATAGCCTAGCGGTGAGACAATGCGATTCATTTAAGGGGTCACAATTTGGGCAGGCACTAACAAGTTTTTCTATTAAACACTGAAAAATTGCAGTTATGATAACTGATGATGATAACTGCAATTTTTCACTCTCTTTACTGCGAAGAAAAATATCGTGAGGAAACCTGCATATCTTTAGAGAATTCTAAGGATTTGTGTAAGCTACTCCGTTTTGGAGCAGCGTGGTAGTTCTTAGTTCCTATCCTTCTCTGCAAAAAACGGGGAGGACGCCTATGCACAGCAGTGGGATAGTAACAGGCCTTAGTACTTTACTTTTTACTTTAAGTATAAGAGTATGTTCTCTCTCTTATTGTTGCAATACTCTCATTTACAGGTCTTCGCCGTGTGGTATCCGGCTGAGTAGAATAGACCACCCTCATTTCTTCCCGAGATGTCGTAAAAGGCGACTAAGGTAAGTTGACCCACCGTGTGGTATCCTGTTGAGTAGAATAGACCACCCTCTTTCTTACCGAGGTGTCGTTAAATACGGTAAGTTGACGTCAGGCAGGCGGCCGGTCGTAAAATACGTAGGCAAGTCATGTAACAACATGTTTGCAACATGTTGTGCCGACTCCACTTAGAGTGGGATAAGGGCAGGAGGATGATGACTCTCATTTACAGGTCTACTCTACTCTAGTATAGTAACTCTATGGTTTCATCAGATAGGTCTATAATTATATAGATAAAAGTTAACATCAAATAATAACATGATAACGCGGATCAATCAAGCGCTTTCATGGTTTATTATACAACTTATCCTAACTCATACAAAAATCTCTTCGTACGGATATATTCTTTAATATTATTGTACATTGCCAAATAAATAGGGCTGAACGGCGATAAGAGCAAAAACGGTTTCCTTACAAAGGGGATCCGTCTCGACTAAGCCCCGGGAACCCTTTTTCCGTCTTCGCAAATCGTCGGAGATTAAGGCAGAAGGCAGACGCTCACACCTTCTCAACAATATTTTTCCCTGACTTACTGTGTACAAATCGCTGTTATACAAGGCGTTTTATGAAAGTCTTTGACAAGGTTTTCTTAAATTATCTGTGATATGTTTAATAAAAATACCAGCTTGTTCTAATTTGATGTTTTATGACAAATGATTGAGTTATTAATTAAAATACGAATTTCTAAAATAATTATGATCATTTCCTTGCTTTAATTTAGTTTAGGCGGAGGCGGTGTACGCCTACATTACCGCCAACGTTAATGTTTGCCCATGAACCATCAATCAACGCTGTTAAGATATTTAAAAGCTTTGATATATTTAAAGCTTTCTTTTTCTTCTTAAAGAATTTATTAGTTTTAATATGGATCTCCGCAAAGTAACGCCTAAATCTATAAACTAAATAATAACTTAAAAATTTAAATCATAAATTAATAATTAGTTGGGAGTAGTTTCAATATTGGTATTTTTCTTCATTCGTTAATATTTTGATTCACATCCATAATTCGAAACGAGAGTGTAGTTTTAGTTGTGTCCCATACATTTCTTTATTTATTATTTTATATTATATATTTTATAAACGTTGGTTTGTTTAGAGTAATGTTGTTATTGATAATGTACGAGTACATACGAGCTTTTAATTGTTTTTTTAACCTATTTTCAGAAGCACAATTTTATCAAATCATGTTATTGTATTAAGTATAAAAACTTGTATTCGATGTTAATGTCAATATTTTATTCTAATTTGATTATATTTTTTTTAATAGTGATGCATCGAGTTTTTGGGGTGTTATATCTAAAATTACATATCTTTATATTTAAATGAGTTAATCTTGTATATATATATATTTTCCGAATCTCGGAAACGGCTCCAACGATTTTCCTGAAATTCAGCATGTAGGAGGTTTTGGGGGAGAAAAATTGATCTAGCTAGGTTTTATGTAAAAAAAAAAATTGTTTTATCCTTGTTTTTGGGCATTAAAAAACACTAACATTTATATTGAATTGAATTTTCGCCATTAACTGTCAAGCCGGCGTAGCCTTTTCGGATAACGGGCAGCCTCGAGAAATGTGAGTGCCAAGGATCGATCCCAACTAAATAATTGTTTTTTCTTTTTTTTTTAAGTTTTTAATTTTTTTTTGTAAAAAATTCCCGAGCGAAGCTCGGTCACCCAGATATTATATTATATACTACATATATACTATAAATTTTACTGTTTTTCGGACTTACACATTTCAGAGGGATTATACAATTCATGGTCAAATATAAAAACGTGAATTTGATTTTTTTAATATATTACTTTTTAATAGCGGTACGTTGAAAAAATATACAAAGATATAAAATGCCACAAAAACTTTTAGTAAAATAAGAATGGGGTCTATCATTACGGGCCAACAATTAGATCAGAATAGATTTTCTCGAGCCATTGTTTGGTTCAGCCAAAGGCGGCGAGCGGCGGGCGCGCACAATGCCCTCGTCCGATAATGTTTGCAGTTTGAACGATCAATCTTGAGACTATTACGATGTTTTAGCGGCTTGATGTATTGTTTCAACTTCAATAAAGTTTTGATAAATTATCTCGTTTACTCAGATTCGTTATTTAATACAGGTCTTCGTTATTTACGAAAAAGTAGATGCATAAATAATGTTCATATGTATTAGATTCATGGTAGGCCGTCTGGTATCCGTCTGATTAGAATACCACCCTCATTTCTTACCGAGGAGTTGTAAAAGGCTACTAAGGTAAGTCGATCTGCTGTGTGGTATCCGGCTGAGTAGAATAGACCACCCTCATTTCTTAGCAAGGTGATGTAAAAAGCGACTAAGGCAAGTTGACCCACCGTGTGATATCCGGTAGAGTAGAATACACCATCCTCTTTCGTACCGAGGTGTCGTAAAATACTAAGGTAAGTTAACGTCAGGCAAGCGGCCGGTCGTAAAATACGTAACTAAATCATGTGACAACATGTTTATAATGTGTTGCGCCAAACCACTTAGAGATAGACGATGATGTATTATATATCTTTATAGATAATTATATCTATAAAGTATTTTTTGAAAAAGATATAATAGAATAAAGATTACATATTTAATTTTATATTATTATATTATATATATATTTCACGCATAACATACATACACACCACATGCTTCTCTGGCGTCCTAATTATAATAAGTATTATGTTAACAAACTTAAAATCCGTTATTGGCTGTATGTACAAACTAAGTTAATACTTTGTAAGTTATTAGATTAAGAGCTGTGGATTTTGTAAAACTAAATAAATAAAGAAATAAATAAATAAAATAAATATTCATGATATCTTTGGAGATAAAAAGGTTTAGTTGTAAATAGTGAATTCTGTTCATAAATATTCAAACCAACTCATTCAAAAACTGCAACTAACATGATTTGAATTTGTGGGGATGTCACCTAGAATATTTTTGTTGCATGCCTCTTCTTCCTCCGGTTAACCAAAGTTGATGGGTAGCAAGATATAACATAAAAAGTTTGGGTTTTCAAGTATTTATTTATTTACAGTTAGTGTACCTATGAATAATAAATGACAAATGGGTCTTCGAAAGATTGTTATTCAATCACTACAAAATTGTCAAACTGATTTGCATGAAATTCGGCATAGAATATTTTCCCTTAACTGAAATCCTGGCAGATAATGTAGCGGGTAAAACACTAGTTGTAAATGAAATTAATAGAAAATAATTTAATGGATGTCTGGATATTAATTTCATTGATGTGCAACAATAATGAAATTTTTTACGTGAAATTTATAGTTAAGAAATAATGTGAATTTGCAATAATGTTTTGTGAATTTTGAAAACACTTCTGGCTACATCTTCATATGCCTTAAACTTACTGGCTGCATCGACTTGGTCTGAACCCTCATGGGGTTTTTATGTACGCGTTACGCGTCGATACTTTAGCGAGAAACTTACATTCTACGAAGCTTTCGGAACAGTCGAGAATTGCAAAATTAAATTCTTATCAAGTGCATATAAAGATGTTGGATACACCAGATAATTTTACTATGTGAGTATACCTCATCATTCTCCTACCCTTATCCCAATCAAAGTAAGGTCGGAACAACATGTTTTTCTCTTTCATTCTCTCCTATCATTCATCAACTCTGGTGCTTTTCTTTTTATATGCATTTTGTAATCACTTCACTCACTTCAAAAATATATAATTGTTCTTAAGATACATCTTATATTGACGCCATTACGCAAAAAAGTGAAAGTAATTATTATTATAAAAAAAAATTATAATTCCGGATATCTTCCAGATTTTGGTTTCGATTAATTGTTTGTTATATTTCTACTACTGTTACAATTACTAATGATAAAGCAAACAAAAGAACGTTCTTTTGGCCTTAAGCTATGTGAAAATGGAGAATAAAGTAAACGTATCACGTATTTTCTGTTGTACTTGAGGATATATAATAAAAATATAGACGTTTGTTGTTGAATAATAGTCGATATATCGGCTTACTAAAAAGGCCCATTATAAAATAAACAAAGTTAAAGTTGTTTCAAACTTAAATCTCAAGGCAAAAGTTGCTTGTTGCTTGATTGTTTTATAATTTTTACATAATCTTACTAATTACAAACGCTAATGAAACTCACATAATTTTATTGCTTACTAATATAGCTATTTAATTTTATAGTTATTTTATTTTGTTGTAACTTTTTTATTTGAAACACAAATTTGTGTACGAGAAACCCGATACAACCTTGGGACTTGGCCACACTTCGAAATTCAAAAGTCAAAAAACATTTATTTGCTTAAAACATGGATTTTTTATAAATACTTTACTTCTTTAAATGTTATCAGACTTTTCTAAATTTGGTATGCAAAAAATTTAGCGGCAATATACAGAAAACAATGTAATTTTAAACATTTTAAATTTGATACTTTATAAACAACCCTTATATTAAATGTTACCTTATATTAAAAAGTACTCTTATATTAAATTTATATGTTTTACCTTCTCAGTCTAATAGACTAAACAGAGATAAATGGCAAAAATCTCTTTAATGCGATACTGGAATTACGAAATGACACGCCATATTTCCGAAACGGTACAATGCGCTCAAATCGGAATTCTGTGTTCGCTTTGAAAATTCCCAGATAAGGACATCAATCACTTACCTAAGAACATTCAATTCCCAAATGAATACAACAGTAAAAGAAATAAAGTTGTATAGTAATTAAGTGGTCGATACACGCTTTTGCAACTGATTGATTTTGATAATTATTAGAATTATATTTCCTTAGTAAAATTATCATCATCATGTGATCATCCATAGACCATAAGGTTAAATATAAATGGTTAAACCATAATTGATTAATTAATGAAAACAAAATTATATTGACATTGAATATATCCCCCAACATAGCTTAATCTATATGTAATAAATGTTTCCTTTTTTGTTATCATATATAGATATACACATGAAATATATGTATATATCGCAATTTACACGTCTGGTGTGCCTGATATATACTTCTGCCAAATTATTAAAGTTATTTTGTAACTCTGCTTGTAATTTTCCGTCTTGATTATTAAAATTCAACATTAAATTAAGGGCTATATAAAAAAAAAATCTATTTGAGGGAATGATTTTATAATCATTTATTCGACTATAACGAACCAATTTCCAATCACTTTCACATATAAAACATATTTGATAATTCGATAACGAAAATGGAAATCAGGTCACGATGAATGCAATGTTGCATACTTTTCCCTATCTCCTTTGCCAATAACTGATTTTATATTCGATAGATTGCAAATAGCACGCTGGTTTCCTAAAAGAGAAATTGCCAATGCATATTGTTGGTTATTCGTTCAATTGTATTTTCGCATTATATAAAGTAGGTTTATTCAGGTAGAAAATATTTTGATATAAATTATTTACTACGTCGGTTTTTTAAGAGTGTTATTTTGATTTCATTTAATAAATCTGTAGTATGCTATGTATGTATGAATATTCAATATATATTATCCGGTGTGAATTTTGACTGGGTCATAACCTATATGACCTATATAGTAATTAAAATATGTTCTTTATAAGGTTTGCTATCATACATGCGTTTTACTTTTCGCTACCGTTTCCTCGTTTAATTAAAGGTTGCTTGTACAAAATCGGTATTTAGCGATAAAGCTGCCCTTGGTCCTAATTTTTAATTGTAAATCTGGTAATACTTTTCTTTAATATTTAAATGAGTAAATCTTGCATATATAGACAAGTTTAATCATATTTAAATGAGATCTTGTATATATACAAGATAAACTAATTTAAATATTTTCTGAATTTCGGGAACGGCTCCAACTACATATTTACATGAAACTTAGTATATGGGCGGTTTTAGGGGCGATAAATCGATCTAGCTAGGTTTCATTTTTGTAAAATGTTTTTTTGTCCCTGTTTTCAGGCAATGATAAATTGAAAAAAAAAAAAAATTGGAAATAGTAATAGTTAATTTCGCTGTCAATTACAAAGTCGTAATAGCTCATTTTGGAACGCAGACTTAAGAAGTCAAAATAGCCGGGATCAAGCCCCTGTTATAACCAACCTTTTTTTTGCTTTTTTATCATTCCATTTTTTATATTAAAAAAAAATACAAAGCATCCCTAGGTCACCCAGGTACTAGAGTATATTCCATCTCTGTTCTGTTCAATAAGGTGGTTTATAATTTTTTATTGTAAAATATTATAAACTAGCGGCCTACCCAGCTTCGCACGGGTATAAAATATATAGCCTATGTCACTCAGTGAAAAAAATGATTAAAATCGATCCAGTAGTTTTGACTTATTCATTACTACCCGTGGCCCGCAAGCGTTAAATTTGGATAAAAACAATTCCCTCTCCCTATACCAAGAGCATTTCCTGCTATCTTTGGAATGTCTAAATTCATATACTACATATTTACATTTTACATTTTTCCCTATATATTTTATGTTTAAAATTAATTACAGAATGTCTTTATATACAACATTCATAGCTTTGTTATCATTAGAAAATACAAACATGTTTTCTTTAGAAGTTACTCTTAAAAGAGCGACATTTAGTAGCGCGTCCGATCGCTGCTAAATTCGAAGTGCTATAGGGCGAAGCGCGGCCTCCTCGCGGGATTTTAAATCTGTGATATCTTCGAAAATGTTCATTTAAATTACATGCTGTAAACGCCCATATTGATCTATATTAAATCAACAATGTATTTAAGGTACTTAATTGGATAAGGATTAATGCATAAAATGTATAAAAATTGCTTCAAAAATAAGGCATTATTTTTCGTAAAAAGTAAATGACAAAAAATGCTTTAGTGGGTTATCCATAAGAGATAGACATATACCATCGCGGACTTCTCTGTAGACCTTTTCAAAGTGTACAAATACTTAGTACATTATTTTGATAAATCTCGTAGGGTTTAGCCTGCGTTTGCAATGTTAGTGGAAAAAAATGTAATTATTTACAGAAACCTCAAAAATTACAGTATTTCTCTACTCCGTATTGAATGTTATTATGCGTACAAACCTTCCTCTGGAATCACTTTATCTATTAAAAAAAACCGCATCAAAATCTGTTGCGTAGTTTTAAAGATTTAAGCAGTCATAGGGATATAGGGACAAACAAAGAATGTGACTTTGTTTTATACTATGTAGTGATAATCCCTAAAGCATGATTCAGTATTCACGCATGATGGCTTATTATTAGCGTATTTCATGTATAACTTTGGTGTTTCTATACCGATTTCAATGATTTTTTTTCTATACAATGGTTAATACTATTCACTTTTTTATTTAGGGATGACTGAGAGTGATATAAACGTAGGAGTAGACAAATATAACCAGAAAAACTTCGAACTGCTAAGCTATTTACACGGGAGTTACACGTGTTATTGTGAGTCAACCATAAAAGAGAGACATATGCTGTCGTGGGATATTTTTTATATAATTTTAAGGAGAACATTTCCGTCATACATGATTTCTGTGTAGCTTTAACCATCAAGGTTGCACACGCGACGGAAGCTTAAAAAATGGAGTAACTTCTCCCGTTTTCCCGACATTTCCCTTCACTGCTCTGCTCCTATTGATTGTAGCGTGATGAAAAGTATACTATAACCAGCCCAGGAGTATGAAAAACAATTGTACCGAGTTTCGTTAAAATCCGTCGAGTAGTTTTTGTTTCTATAACGGTTATACAGACAGACAGACAGACAGACAGACAGACAGACAAAATTTTTACTGATTGCATTTTTGGCATCAGTATCGATCCCTAATCACCCCCTGATAGTTATTTTGGAAATATATTCCAGTTACAGAATTGACCTCTCTACAGATTTATTATAAGTATAGATAGATAACTATAAAATATTTAAGAGCCAAGTATTGAAAGTATTCAATCATCAATCTGACCGTCTTAACATTGATTCACACAAACATTTAGAAATTGTTATTGAGTCAACAAGCGATATATGTACGGGCAATAAACAAGTGGTGGAATGAAGCCAGTTGAGTAAGATTTTCAGTAGTTTCTAGAGCTTTCACTTGAGGGGCGAAAGCAAAAATAAACTAGGCTACTATGTTTTATATAGTTCTAAAAGATTTTAAGTTAGCGGCGTTCCCTCAAGCGAGATACAGCCCCTGCCGTCCATGACACCAGCTTGCTTCAGAAACAACAGATTGTTTCGACAGTTTTTATGAACTTAAAATTGAAAGTATTCCATTACTTTTGAATTTCTTTCCAGAATTGTTTCGTTTTGCCTTGATACTTCCTTTTTCTTGGTAACTGAGTGGTACGCTTATATCACAGTATTGTAAATGATAACACAATATAAGATCGTCATTCTCCTGCCCTTATCCCACTTTAAGTGGGGTCGGCACAACATGTTTTAGCTAGTTAGCAAGCTAGTTAGTTGACGTCAGCAAGCGATAGGTCGCTTGCTAATGTCACTTACCTTGCGCTTTTTACGACACCTTAGTAAGAAGTGAGGGAGGTCTATTCTACTTAGCCATTTACCGCAGCACTAGTCAACTAACTTAAGTCATCTTTACGATACTTCGGTAAAAAGGGAGGGGGGTCTATTCTACTCAGTTTGATACCACACGGCGAGCCCCGGGCGGCCGGTTACATAGTATCCGGCGGCGTCACCATCATCTCACATTCACCACCACAATCTCAACAATTGTTTCGCCCCGTAACCGAAGCATCGTCAGGATATAGACTCCACGAGAAAATCGCAAAGCCTTTGCGATTTTGTTGAGATTGTGGTGGTGAATGTGTGCAGTGCTTGTGTAGTGTTGTGTTATCGGTGTCGGGTAGTGCATGAGTTCTTACAAATTCTGCATGTATCAGGTATGAGAACGAATAGTACACTCTACATTTAGAATTACATATATTTTCTTTAATGGCGGATTATAACAAAATAATATTCTCATTACTTTTGTTTATTACTCTACTAAAAAAAATATCTTAAAACTTGATTAATAAATGTTTAAATCAATGTTCTAAATATGTTTTACCAAACAAACTAGACTGATCAGACTGTTGTCAAAATCTATAAGCCTTCAATATTGCGATTTATCTAGGCTTATTTCCAATACTTGTTTGATCTGAATAACAAAAATATGAAATATTATATTTGGCGTCAGTAATCCGAGCACGTTCAATAAAGAGTCTATCATTTCACTATATATTTATTTGTTAGGCGCTGCTTGTATCGAACACATAATGTAATGTATAAAGCGGTTATATACATTTATGTATATAACCGCTATATACTTATGCTTGTGATGTCTTACTGCATGAATATCGTGAATGCTACTACAAGTGATACCCGCAACTTCGTTCATGTCAACTTTAGTGTTTAACTAACTTTAATTATGTACCATTTTGTTGAATTGAATTTTTGTATCCTTATTATAGTACGATATAGGCTTCCATTGTATCAAATTTCGTCTTTATTGGTCTAGCAGATTAGCCGTGGAAACTGTGACAGACAGAAAAAAGTATATATATAATTATTACTTTATATATTTATACAGCTTAAAAGATATGTATATACACTCATTAACTTTATTAATCTCAGATCGTTGGTAAGTTTAAAAAGGAGATATTAATAATATATTAGAATCGGAATTTGAACTCGTTATTATTTTAATAAATGTAAATTATTCTCACGTGTAATCGAATCAGTCACCACAGTCAGTTCGTTATGAAACTTTAAAAGTGGCAATATTTGTCTGCACATAGATCGCGTACTAGCGTTTTGTTATGGATACAAACGAAGTAAAAAACCAATACACATCTACATAGGAATATGCCTACAGTAAAATGAAGCGATGTACACAATCCGAACCAATTCGGACCGTCTGTACCATTCGGTCTCAATTTCTCCTTTTTGCATAACACTATTCTGCCAGTTGTGATCTATCAGTTCCAGTATGCGAAGCGAATGATTGGCAAACCTCCGAAAATAAAGCCTGTAACGTTCACGCGAATTCCCATTTGTATTGTGTTCTTGGAAGATGAATTGATTTTTTTATATTTAATTTCTTTACATGTTGTAGTGTATACGCCGTGTGGTATCCGGCTGGATAG
Organism: Morpho helenor; assembly: GCA_029227775.1. Lineage (NCBI taxonomy): Eukaryota > Metazoa > Arthropoda > Insecta > Lepidoptera > Nymphalidae > Morpho > Morpho helenor. Next base: position 7,784,398 of record JARGCU010000020.1, read on the forward strand.
AATAGTACCACACTCATTTCTTACCGAGGTGTCGTAAAAGGCGACTAAGGTAAGTCGACCCGCCGTGTGGTATCCGGCTGAGTAGAATAGACCAACCTCATTTCTTACAGAGGTGTCGTAAAAGGCGACTAAGGTATGTCGGCCGCCGTGTGGTATCCGACTGAGTAAAATAGACCAACCTCATTTCTTACCGAGGTGTCGTAAAAGGGGACTAAGGTAAGTTGACTCAACGTGTGGTATCCGGTTTAGTAGAAAAGACCACCCTCTTTCTTACCGAGGTGTCGTAAAATACGACTAAGGTAAGTTGACGTCAGGCAGGCGGCCGGTTGTAAAAACGCAGCCAAACCATGTGACAGCATGTTTATAACATGTTGTGCCGACCCCACTTAGAGTGGGATAAGGGCAGGAAGACGATGATGACATGTTGTAGTGTATGCGGGTTGAGATATGTGTATCTTACCTTGTATATTTATATACAACACACATCCACACATGAATATACTCACACTAACTCACAATACTACTAATGTACAAAGGAAACATTATACTGTCTCAAAATGCACCATGTCAGTAACACGAAAGCCCTTTGTGAGAGTGGACGTGTATAGACTTATTGTTACTTGTTAGAGCGTGTTGGAGCCTGCGTTATATTCATACAACAAACGTCTTTTTTAATACAATACAAGTGAACACATACATTACATACGTATATATACATATGGACATAGTTGAATATTTCATATAAAATGTAATTATGCTTTTAATTCACAATATTCTTCATGGAAAAGTGTACCTATAGGAATTTTCTAGACATGCTCTTTTTCTTACATATATTTTACTAAATTATGCTTCATATATCTACATAACTTTAAATAAAAAGGATAACTTTCATTAAGGATGTTTTCCATTGTAGTATTTTATCCTAAATATTCTAAACAAAAGATTTTATCCTCTTTCATTAAACAAGTTGTAAAATATTATTAGGTATTTGATATGTATAATAAGAACTCAGTGCATTTTAAAGAATAAAAATATAAGAAATATACTCCACCCTTAATAATAATAGAAATTCATTCTTATTTTAGCTGCAACCAGAGGTATAGACGTGGACATGAAATTTACAATTCAATAGAAATCTTTCAAGCTTTTGCATGCCAATTCGTCTATGCGGAGCACACACGATAGAATTCTAAATTGAAAGATGAATGAAGTCATTTAATATAATCGGTCTTCCAATTATTTTATACGACTTTACATACTTCCTACTAACATATTATTATTAATATACATTTTGCTAAAAATATCTACATCTTTGCTATAAATAAACGAAAGTTTTTTTTCATTTAAATTAATTAATCTCTAGGAGAATCAGTATTAAATAACATTACGATAACAACAAGAATGATTGATTGTTTCAAAATTAAAACAATGTCGGAACTCTATATTGTGTGCTTTTACCGCTCGCTGCTTTTACCCGAACCGAATAATGGCTCAAAAAATCCATTTCAGTCTAAATTCCTGCTCGTACATTGGGAAAAAGAAATTCGGACAAAAACTTTTCAGATTCAATTATTGACTCGAACCTATCGAAGTCGCTCTGATTTTAGTGTAATTCAAACATTCTCTTGCAACATTTTTTGTTGTTTGATGACAGGTTTATTCCTTAAGTGTTAGATTTAAGATTTATGTATCTACGGTTTGTAATAAAAATTAAACTTGTTTTAAGTTTATGCTATGCCGTGTCGAATTTTGTATTATCATTTAAGATTTTATGTTATAAATTAAAAAAAAGAATTACATCGCACAAGAGCTTAGCAACCCAAACAAATTAATTTGATTCATTTGATTAAAACAACAACGCTAAACTATTTTTTTCATATCAGTTAAGACCCAGAATACTTATAAAAAAAGTTAATATTTTTTATCAGTCTGTTTGTTATCCTTTTACGGCTATCTCACTAAACCACTAGTTATAAAATTTGGCACAATTAAAGCTTAAACGCTGAGTTAATATATAGATGAAAACGATTTCGGCATTTTAAGAAATACCTTAGGGTATTAAACGCTTAAGTTGGCGCAGACCAAGTAGCGGCTACCACTAGTACATCATATTTAACATCATAACAATTACAAAACAATTAAAATTAACTCGATCTATAAATACATATTTAGAAAATTTCGTAAAACACGGTTACGCAGCAGATAACGATTACCTGTTATGAATGGTGAATATTAAATAATCACCAAAGTTTGAATACGGACTAGGAGCGAGATGCCTCAAATTTTCGTACCCTTTCGAAGCCATGTTGAAAGAACAAATCTTTTAAAATGTTTATTCCTTTATTATAAGTCTACTAGCTTTTAAAAGATTTTCGACGGTGATTCGCATTTTGCTAAATGTACAAGTTTCTCTTCGCGATCAAAGAATAAAAGTTTCGTGTCAGAGCACTTTCCTCAATTCTTTTTAATGCGATGATCTAAAGTATACTTTATGCTTTATCATTTTAGAAAACACATCAAATGTAAAACGCCTTTTTAAGTATTAATAGAAGTATTGTTAGGGTATTAGCGGACGATAATGGTTGTTCATTAATCATGCTCAGGCCAATGGATCTCCATCAGGGTGTTACGGACTACGAGAAGTGTTAATAATTTTGTTAATGTAAAATTAATATTTGTTTAGTTTTTATATTTTTATGCCCTGTTTTAATGCCATGTGATATCCGGCTGTCTAAAATAGATTATTTTCATTTCATACCGAGGTACGACACCTCGGTATGAAGTATCGTGTGGTATACGGCTGAGTAGAATAGATCACCCTCTTTCTTACCGCGGTGTCGTAAAAGGCGACTATGGTAAGTCGACCTGCCCTGTGGTATCCGGCTGAGTAGAATAGAATAGACCACTCTCTTTTTTACCTAGGTGTCGTAAAAGGCGACCAAGGTAAGTTGACCCGCCGTGTGGTATCCGGCTGAGCTAAAATAGACCACCCTCAGTCAAGCGGGATCCGGTCGTAAAATACGTAGCCAAATTAAGTGACATAAATATAACATGATGTGCCTATCCCACTTAGAGTGAATTAAGGGCAGGATGATGGTTATTTCTATGCCCTGTTTTAATTATTCGTAAAAAACCTGTGATGCTTAAAATGTAATCTACAGTAAAAAGTCATTATCGTTTAGTAAATAGCGTTGGTAATTGATACAATTATGCTGCTAAGCTTTCGATTTACTTCGAAGGGTTAAGCAAGGACTCAGTGTTATAGAACGAAAATTTTCTTAGAAAAACAATAAATTTCCTGTGAGCGACGCTCGAGTGAGTTTCGGTGTCGGCTGAGCGAAAGCACGCTCCCTTTAATATATTGAATTTGAAACGAAAAAACTTTAACGGTGTTTTTGCTGAGCGTAAAAAGATTTTCCGCTGTTTTATTAATAAAATCGGATGTAATAACGTTTTCGTTACAACATACGTTTAAATAATTATGTTTTTTGTGCTAACAATTCTTCTGATATCCAATTCACAACTCATATCGTATGAAAAAAAAGTTAATATATTATTTGAGAATACCAAATTCTTATGATAAATATAATAATACTTGCTGTAAATTACAAAAAAAATAATTAGTATTTAGTAAAAAGGGATGGATAATTAGAGACTAAGAGATGATGCTGCTGCGATGCCAGCCAGGTAATAAAATAGCACTGCTATGATCCTAGACAGCCAGTAACATTCGTGACGTCATATCACGTCGTTAAGTCATTTAAGTACCGCGTTCCTTTGGCATTATAATTTTTTTTTGGATTTTTTAATGGTATAGAGGTTATAAGTAAGAGCTATTTATAATCTGGTTTACTGCTGGTTTTACTTAGTAACTTTATTTTAGTTCGAGAAAATTCCGTACATAGCGGAACAATTAATAAGAAACTACTCAGGAATAATTAAAAATATTTACGACCGCATTGACAATAACAATACTGTTAGTAATACAGCTTAGGACTATCGTCTTCGTCTAGATTTGTTTTGATAAGTAGAATTATCAGTCTATGAATTAACTTGTCAATTAAAAAAAATGACGTTAAACAAAAACACGAAGAAAATACTAGAAGTTATAAACAGTATTGACTTTTATCTCACGCCACACATTATGAAGCCACAATGGAAACGTAGACGATGCCTAGTTTTGATTATTGCTGTTTTTGATTTATTATATTTTTGGAATGCATTTCGTGATTCGTGAAAATAAGTTTACAAATTTATGTTCAAACTATAAACTTAGTTCATTTGTCATTAAAGTTTTTCACGAGAAATGATAATAAGTTGCACGACACCTGACACTTTAAAGTATATTTTACAGATAAGTTAAAATAGTTGAAAATAATTCTATTTCTTTAATTAGTGTTATGGAAAAATATTGTAGTACGAGTATTTTAAGATTTCATTTAATATTAATATTATAAATGAAATGAATTATCGGAAGCCATGGTTGCTACAGGTCTGATCGTGTTCTTGAAAGGTGACGTTCGGTCGTAAATAGCAAGCCAAATCATGTTACAACATGTTTATGACATGTGGTGCAGACCTCACCTATTGAGTTGCATAAAAGCAGGAGAATGATAATGATGACTAATGATGTAAACATTATGTCACAGCGTCGAAAAATTAATATTGTCATTTTTAAAATGTTATATGCATTGGCATATGCATTTGTGAGTGCTGTGACCCTTTTAGTTTGAAGTTTAATTATCATATAAATGTATGCGTATAATGTTTTCGAACATTAGCTTAATTGTGGCTAACTACCGGAAACAATGGCCGATGAGCGTTAGCTATGTAACAGCTGTGAAATCCTAAAACGACTTACATTATCTGTTATAGATATCATTAAATGTGCGGAGTACATTGGGAACCCATAATCTTTCAATATCGCGAAGATAACTGGGGTTTTGTTCCCAGTGGTTGCACGATCTGAATATCAAAAATGTAGAAGTAGTCGTCAGTAATCGGGACACGTATATCGGGACCCTATCACTTCGCTCTTTATTTACTTGCTGGGCGCCATCTGTACATTTTCCTCTAATTCAGTAGCAAATTTGATTATACAACAATCGGCTCTTCTTTTGTTATTAGGATTATGCTGCTACAAAAGATTTTTTCAAGGGATTTATGGATTAGAATTTTTAGGCTACTTTGATTTTCAGGCTCTGCTGGGTTACATACATTTTCCTTAGGAAACGTAAAATTTTATTAGTGTTAGTTCAATCCTTAAAAATTATCAAGTTATTTAAGAGATATCAAATACATCTATTGTTGCGATTTATTTGTGACAAGCTGTACCTGCAACTCGTTCATGTTTACTTAAATTTTAAAATACCCTCAATTATTTAACATGTGTTTTGGTGTTCCTGACAGAAAAATGGGAATTTATTCACCTATATGTTAGCCCAGTATATAAGCCTTGTACCAAATTTTATCACTCACAGACATACGTAATGTTTACGTTATAACCATGTAAAACAATATGTATGCATGCAATCCTAATTTATTACTTGATCTTTCACAATCTCTAAATGTTCAACTCATTAATAGTATTGAGTTTACTTTGAGTCTTTTCTCATACATTAACAGTACACAAGTTTATGTCAACACGAGTTCAATTTGAGAGTCAACGGGTTGAGATAAATTTTTATTACAGTCGGTTTCCCAATTAACACTATAAATACTCTGACTGGCCCGTTGGCGCAGTGGGTAGTGACCCTGCCTTCAGCGCCGCGGCTTGCGGGTTCGATGCCCGCCGAGGGCCAACATTTTCTATAAAAGAATTTATTGGCTCTTCGAGCCGGGGTGTATATTTGTATTTAAGTATGTATTTAAAAATTATCTATGTATATATTCACCAATTGTCTCTTACCCATCACACAAGTATCAAAATTACTTACTTTGGGGACGGACGACCGTGTGTGTAAGTATCCCATATATTTATATTATATTTATATTTATAAATAGTAAGAACATTAATACTTTCACTACGAATTAAATAATCGTTTCTATATAGACGCTGACAAAAAAATCCTTATGTCAAGTTTATAGGGTGTCATTAAAATAAAACATTGGTTTTGTGAAAATTAGATGTGGTACTCAAAGTACGAGCACGTTAGAGGGTATTTTAATGGCCTCTTGACAGGATCCAACAGGTCCTTGACGCCACATCGTTGCTCTGATTTTACAAGCTGTTATATGCTCTGTGAATATTCTCAATTTATTTTATATAGCCTACAATCGTGTTACATTTGTAAGAGAACATAACCCAGTTTTTTTTTTAAATAAAAAAGATATTTACTTTTTTTGTAAATACAATAATAGAAAATACCGATAGGCAAATATTTTTGTAAGCATTTTTTAATTTTAAATCAATTACATGCAAAATAACATTCCTTAATAGGTTCATAGTACGTAGACCATTAACAATGAATGGATGTGCTATGCGGAGAGGCTATTTCAAACTTTTCTAATATGTACCCCGTCCTTTGTCATCTCATAAAATGATGGGGGTAATATTTGAAAAGTTAACAAAGGTGGAGCATTCTAACTGTAAACGTGACAATACACCGTTAGATCCAAATCGATGAAATAGAATAATAACTATCGAAATGCATCATTTAATTAAAATAAAAGATTTATAAGATTTCTCTCTAAAGATGTTTAATAGAAAAAGAGTTTTTATCTGATATAATCTACTAGTTTATTCGGTTTTAGAACGCAAATTGATTGGTTCAACTCTTGATTCAACAACTTAGTAGATAGTAAATTAACTTTTAATAAAATTCAATACAGTTAAGTAACCCAACTATATTAAACTGTATGTCGCAAGTAATTTAGGGTTTCATCACTTTGTCACTTTCAACCAGTTTTATAGTAAGACTATCCATGTTAAAATGTATCTTTATAATGACGTTATTATAGTAAAAATAAGCATTCACTCTCATTTGGTATAATTATTTCATCACACTAAAAAACGAGCATACACTGTCATCTGTTATATGTTTAATAGCCTGACACCATTTGATGAAAGAAGATGCTTTCTCATTTACATTCCGTATATAAATGACGCAAATTTGGCTTATGAAATTATCGTCATTGTTTTTAGGAGGAGTTCTTTTACCACATTATGTAAATGAATGCATACTTTTATAAATAATATCAAAAGGTTGTTATTGCGTAGGTAATTTTTTAAAGTAAAATGATGAATTATTTTTAGAGCATAAACCATACGAATGCTTGAATACGAATTTTTGATGTTCCAACTGGTAAGCATTTAGTGACATTAATCCGTTATTCAGCATCCTCTTGCCCTTATCCTATTCTAAGTGGGTTCGGCACAATATGTAATAAACATATTGTCACATGATTTGGCTTCGTATTTAATGACCGACCGCCTGCCTGACGTGCCTTATTCGCCTTTTACGACACCTCGGTAAGAAAGAGGGTGGTCTATTCTACTCTGCCGGATACCACATACTTGTATAATATGCTTAAATAAATAAAATATCAGTGTGGTAAAATTACAATAAAGTATTCTCTGAGAACCGGAATCCAATAATATGAGATGAAATAAACAATTTAATTGAAACAAACCATGCCGTACGGCTAAATGAATTCTTATTTTATTTTACAAGTCGACAATGGTTAATTGGTAACCGTATACAACGAGGTTTAACGAGCTAATTATTTATTGATGATCCGTATCATTTCCGATTGTTGGTAGGAAAAGTTTGGGACAGGTTTTTATGTATAATTAAGATTCATCATTGTAATTTCATAGCTGCATTGTAGCGATTTCGCATAAGTTTTTTTGTTTTATTTAGGCTATAGTGACAAGGAAGCTCGCCATGTAGCTGCTTCGTATTCTAGGTTTTAGTCAGTTTTAGTGTTTCTTATAATTTTATTAAAATTAAAAATTTTAATACAATCCGCAAAATTATTCGAATTAAATAAAATAAGAAAAAAACCTCACTTATGTTGTATATTTTGTTTTGCTGTTCCCATAAAAAAGCAAGCTCCAATATGTTGGCTAAGTATAGTAAGTACTAAAAAGCACATCAATATCACTTCAGCAAATTCACTGTGAAAGCATAAAAGACTTTCACATTTATAATATCAGTATGGAGTAATGTACAACGAGTATATCTTCTTTCTAACGCAGGTATAATAAGGTATGTGTTTTATTCAATCCAATCATTCAGTTACATTTTTCTCTTTAAAATTTTGTCATAAAAATGATTTTCAAAGGTTAAAGTAATGACGCGTGATACAAAAGCGTTCCAACATCAGACAGGCCAAGACCTCCGCCGGATCAACAGATTAACTGCCTGCAACAGTATGTCAACCAGCCCGCCAACAAAGATTTACGTCCTTGTTTTCATTCTTTTGAAAGACTTTTATTTTCCGGATACGACAAGCTTTATCTATTTGTTGTGGGCTATTTGAAACTATCAGCAGAAAATTGACAACCGTTTTCGATTACTAGTTAATTAATTAAGTTGCTTTGTTCTTTGTAATTAATCCGGTTTCTTTGTATTAAAGTTAATATTCTTTGTGACCACTACTACTACTGTACAAGTACTCAGGAGTATTATTGAAATAGAACGAAATAAATGTATAATGTAAGCAGACTTAATAATTAAAGATTAATTAAACATCTCTTTATTAAACTCGCAGTCTTAAGTACTGCTCAGAAGATTCCTTTCTACTCTCCCTAAAATAATATCTGTAGTTATATGGAGATAATGTTATATTCTCAGTATGAAGTCAGGTTAAAACAATCACAGCACTGAGTGGTGCGGTAAAAATTATACCGCAACTTTATCATATGGACATACGGATGGATGTCTCGTAAAAGGTGACTAATTCGACCCGCCGTATGGAACCCGGCTGAGTAAAATAGACCGTCCTCGTTTCCTACCGAGGTGTCTTAAAAGGCACTAAAGTGAGTTGAACCATCCGGTTGAGTCGAATAGACCACCTTCTTTCTTACCGAGGTGTCTTAAAAGGCGACTAAGGTGAGTTAACCCACCATATGATCTCCGGTTGAGTAGAATAGACCACCCTCTTTTTTACCGAGTCGTATAACACGACTAAAGTTAGTTGACGTCAGGCAAACGGCCGGTCGTAAAATACGTAGCCAAATTATGTGACAACATGTTTATAACATGTTGTACCCCACTTAGAGAGGGATAAGGGAAGGAGGATGATGAACTTTTCTAAAAATATATGATAATAAGACAGGCAACCCATAATTTGTAACCCATAATGTGTAATATTAAAGTCACTTGTTTCATGTATAAACATAGAACATGTGACTTTATTCTTCGGATGGTTTGATATTCTTATTTTGTGCTTAAAGGGATCATTCACTTTTCAGTGAAGACAAACATTGTAAGGAGATGTGCGTATATCTAAAGAATTCTTGATATAAAGAATTATGTGTAACTTGCTAATCCACAATGGAGCAGTGTGGTGAGAAGATTAGCAGTCTTAATTGCAATTCTTCTGTCTAAAGCACAGAGCTTGCATTTTTTCGTTTAACTTCGTTTTTCTTACTAAGCTAACTAAAAGATAAAGATATTAACGTTTGATAATATACTACACGTTGTTTGCGATTGTCCGCGTGTAGAACTTATGACGTCGTATTATTGCATATTTGATTTCTTATTGATCTACGAATTAAGTTTGAATTACTCAGGCCTCGGCAGCTCAATTTGACAAAATACACTTTAATCAAGCTCGACACTAAGTGAAATAACAGGGTCCCTGCAATAAGATGCTTTGTAATTTACATTCCGTATACAAATTGCGCAAATTTATGAAAATAAAATGTTTGCCATTTTTGCTTTCTTATGGGTCTCGTATTATGTAAATTGTTATTGCCTAAAACCGTGATAGCCTAATGGTTAGAGACCGTGATCTTTATCAAGGATTCTTATCAAATACGGTAGGTTTAACTTTGCGGAATTCGAAAATATAATAGTAAAGAAAAGAATATATTGCAGTGTTCCGTGCAAATTTTTCATGTGAGTTTTTGCTAATTTTATATCATTCTTTTTAAGATCTTGGTTAATTTTATTAAGATTAGCTTTTATGTAAAATATTTTTCCACCTTACTTGTATTTAATATTTATATCCGCGATGAATTCATCGCGGATTATAGCAAAATAATTTTATTATTACTTTTGTATTATGGATCTCCGCAAAGTAACGCCTAATTCTATAAATTACCTTTGAGTTATCTTTAACATTAAATCAACAGCGGTAGTTATTTTAGTGTTCGGTCATTATAGCATAATAATTAAATTACTTATTTATTTATTATATAATTTTATTAATTATTCAAGAAATAAATATAATTTCTGGGATATTCAATTAACTAAAAATTAAAAACTATAAGCTGTCGGTGTCGGGCATCCGTCGCAAGTACAGAGATGATCTTCGACTAGAAGGAGTCTTAATAGATTGTTACTTTACTTGGATTTAATTGCAAATAAAATTACTTAAAAGACCCGTAGATTCAGGGTTTTTATTATTAGGTTAGTAATCTTTAATATTAAAATGAGTTAATCTTGTATGTGTATATATATATATATATATATATATATATATATATATATATATATATATATATATATATATATATATATATATATATATATATATATATGTGTTTATAAATATATATATTCGGAATATCGGAAACGGCTCCAACGATTTTACTGAAATTCAACATGTATGGGGTTTTGGAGGAGAAAAACCGATCTAGAGAAGTTTTATTAAAAAAAAATCGTTTTGTCACTGTTTTCGGGCTACAATTACAATTTTTCGCTGTTAAACGTAAAGTCATGGTAGTTCAGGTAACGGGCGGTCTAGAAAGGTGAAAATACCTAGGATCGAGCCTCACCTGCCCTATTTTCTTTCCTTTTCAATTTTTATTTTTTATTTTTATTTTTTTTACATCATTTTAAAAATTACCAAGCAAGGCTTGGTCACCCAGGTGACCCAGGTTCTCTAATTATGTTCCAATAGAACATGAGTATAATAATATATATTATATAATTAAACATAGCATACAATAGTTTGGATTTGTTTATGCATTATGTTTACGTCTTTTAAATAAAAGAATAAAATTAACGTCAGAGGCTTCCTACAATCCAAGTTTTCTTCAACAAAACACTAATAAACTTTCGTCTCTCATAAATATGCAATAGTTAAGTTGCCGTAGATATTTTGGTCGGCACATGTTGCTGGACTTAAAACACTGACTTGATTCGTTGCAAATATGCAATTATAAATATTTACACTGTCGTCGGGTTTCCAAAGAAATGGAAACTATTAATTTAAGTAAATAGTAAATCTATTTTATCTATCTTTAATATTTACATGAGTTTACATGAGAGTTACTTGTATGTATATATACATATATATATTTTCGGAATCTCGGAAACGGCTCCAACGATTTCCCCGAAATTCAGCATGTAGGGAGTTTTGGAGGAGAAAAATCGATCTAGCTAGGTTTTATTTAAAAAAAATCGTTTTATCCCTGTTTTTGGGCAATAAAAAATACTAAAATTTAATTGAATTTTTGCCATAAACTGTAAAGAGCGTAGCTTATTCGGGGAACGGGTGGTCGCGAGAAATGAAAATACCTAGGATCGAGCCCCACCTACCTTATTATTATTATTATTATTATTTTAAGTTTCTTTTTTTAAATTTTATTACGAAGCAAGGCTTGGTCAACCTGGTACTTAATCACTATTTGATGTGTTGTCTGCTCTGAACAGTTATGCTTATGATCTGCTATATTTGGTATAATTAACTAATTAAAATTATTAAAAGATTTTAAAATTCACACTGTATCCAACTAGCGAGATATCACCTCTACAATGATACAATTCAATACTTCACTATATAGTCTACCTCAGTAATATTCATTCACGAGTAAAAATTGATTGTTGCGCATTCGAATCGGTATTTTTCTGGTTCCATTGTTTGGAATTACGCAGTCCTCAAAAATGAATAATCGCTTTCGATTTTCGTAATATATTGTTGCGGCGACAGAATTTATTGGCTTTACCTTTAGATTAATTGTCCACAATTATGATGTTGGAGCGTAAAAATATTGCCTGCATATAGTTTAAATATACTTATCAGGAAAATGTTTGTCATATATTTTAAATTAAAATTACGCTTCGATTTTTTTTATAATGTGACGGCTTTTGGGGATTTTAACGTTGAATAAAGTTATAACAATACTTTTTTAATATCCCATAAGTTATGCTATACTTTTTTATTATTTATTTCATTAGTTATGGTTTTTTACAAAATTATTTTAACGGCCCTAAGATTGAAAATGCAACAGTTACATTGCATTGCTTATTATACGGAATAATACGAATGATTAATTAATAACGCTGAAGAAACATATAAATCAGGACTGATGTTAACGTACGCATAGATAAAGTAATTTAATTAGTTAACAAACTAATTTTCAGATATAATTATAGATGAAGATTAAATAGCAGTAATCGAAAACTTTTTCTAGCAGAAAAAAGGTTCCCTCCAGATCCAGCCAACAAAGGATCATCATGTAACTCGTAGTCCCGTAAATTGGCTGAGATATGTACTAATCCCAAGATAAAGCGTTAAGTCGACGTCGCATTGTTTGGTGTATAAACACCTTTTTACTTGTAAACATTAATGTTGGCAAGAAATGCTCGGCAGGTACGGCTGGTTAGAATTTGTTTCGAAACGAACATGAATATTTCTTACTTATTTATAATCTTTACATTAACATTTAAATATATCGAAAGAAAAAACCTAACCAGGCTATACAGCCTTTTTCATTTTTAGTCTTTTAGTAATTTTGAAGTGATTATTTAGAGCTTGATTTAAATTTAAATATTATTAAAAAGTAAGGTTAGTTAATACATAAAACTACTTAATTTATCAAAAATTATAAAGAAACTACAACATGTGGTTTAGGCAAAGACCTTTTTGATTAAATATATTTTGCTAATATTATCTATTATATTTTCCTATAGGTAGGCACGTTTCATATTTAGCAAAAATTCTTCTATGATACAAAGCTAAGGCGTGATTGTTCGTTGTTTGGTCTTGGGGATTCCTGATAAGTACAAGTTTGAGTCACATTCTCTAACACTAAATTAAGAATTTAAAAACGAAGCGATAATATACTGTACACATAAAACTTTTTATGATACATAATTATTACAATATTTATATGGACCGTGTGGCCTAATGGATAAGGCGTCGGACTTCGGATCCGAAGATTGCAGGTTCGAGTCCTGTCACGGTCGGAATTAGGTTTAAATTTTTTTTCATTATTTGTAATATTAACATTTTTCTTCGCAATTTTCTAAATCGTTAGAAATCTTGTCGCTTACAGTTGCGTAAGCATTAAAAATTTAATAATAAACTAAAAAATATAGGAATAATATTGTGACATTGACAGTAGCATAGCAGAAATTCTTAAAATGTGATTCTCACAGTTCATTTTTGAACTGGTACGAATAAAATTATTTCATCAAAAATATTGGTCTAAATAAAGTTGTTTAGAGAGTTTCCGCCGTTACCAGGAAAAATGTACCGCCAAGCGATTTACTTCCATTTTAGATTACATTAATTATATCAAAAAGATTATAGATAGAAACGGTTCTTTTGGAAAAAATAAACAGATTGAAATAAATCCTTTCATAATTATTAAAGTTTGATCTCTCACCTAATGGTGTCACATAGCGTCACTAAATCGACGATTGACGAAAATGCCTACGGTTTTTACACTATTTTTCTTGAATATTGATAACTAACCACGTCCAAGCATTGCACCGAAAAGATCAAGGTCAAAATTAAATAATGTCTCACTGAAATGAGTTACTAATTAATTATTTTTTTTGGATACTTACACGGTCGTCCGTCCCCAAAGTAAGTAACTTAACCCCTTTCCTTCCTTGTGTTATGGGTGAGAGACAACTGGTAAATATTTACATATATAAATGTTAAATACATACTTAAAATACAAATATACACCCAGGTTCGAAGAACCAACAAATTGTTTATAGAAAATGTAGGCCCTCGGTGGGAATCGTACCCACGACCCGTGGAGCTGAGGGCAGGGTCACTAGCCACTGCTCCAACGGGCCAGTCAAATTTATAACTAAAGAAGTGAGTTATCACGCTAATATCCACAGTGGTCATCAAAATAACCAAGAATAAGCCACTACGACATTTTCCGATTATCTGAAACAGAACTAGAAACAATATATGCAAGGTGTTTTTTTGGAACTAAGACGCAAAAATTTTGCATACAATCTATGTTTACTTGCAATGACGATATTGCATAGTCAGTTTGTTCATTGAACGCAACATTCGATTTGAATTCCCGATAGTATTGTTTATGGGTCATTCCTGTGTCCATTGACTAAACAATTTACATTGAATAACAGCTTTAGTGTAAATGGTTGTATTGAAATACTAGTACAGTTACACCCTTATTTGAACCTTTGATATTGTATATTGTTGAAAGTTTAGATGTTTATTATTTAATGTTAATCAAGAATTGTATGTGTCTATAAATTAAAAATATTTTATGTCATTATTACACAGTATGAATATATATTCTTTTTTCTGCATAACGTGAAATGGCATACAGTTACTTTGGTTGTTTATTGGTTGCAAGTGTCATACGTTTACAGAGGGTATATAATTATGTTGCTAGTGACTGGTAGTGTAACAGGCAGATGTTAGTGTTTTTGCTCTAAAAAAGCATAGCATTACATATATTTTATCATCATATCTTTAGCATTACATATATTTTCTTTTATTGCGGATTATAGCAAAATACTATTCTCATTAGTTTTGTATTATGGACCTCCCCAAAGTAACGCCTAATTTTATAAATTGTTTTTGCTCGTAAATACAAGATTTTAAAGCAAGTTTTCATTTAAAATTTGATAGCGTTAAAAGTAATTCTTAGTAAGTCTTTTCTGATAACTTAGTGAGATGACAATGTTTCTAATTATAGTATAATCATCTTAGTTTAAACTAAATAAATACCTAAGTACTTTTCGGTCTAAATTCAATTTAAAATTAACTGAAACCTAATTTTTCTTATTGGTGTCTATCTCCGTTTTGTCTAAATGCCTTTGATATAGTAGTGTCAAGTATGCCTTTTTGTAATGTGCTTATATTGTAGTTAAGGTTGTTAAGGTCAAAATATAAAACTTAAAGTTTAAAAATTATTATGGACAAACCTGCATTATCTCCTGAAAAACTTGTAAATATTCAAATCGCATAGGATTTGTTTAACTTCTGATCATTGAAGTGTGGGTGATTGCAGCTCTATTATAAAGTAGCGGCCTGTTACTGCCTGCTGAGAAAAGGCCTCTTCTCTCCGTTTATGGTGAGAGGGATTGGAGCTAAGACCCACCACGCTGCTCCAATGCGGATGGGTTAAACATATCTCCAGAATTCTCGCAGGTTTCCTCAAGATGTTTTCCTTCACCGAAAATCGTGTGATAAAATTGTCAATTGTCAATTAGACACATAAGTTTTAACAGAAAAACTCATTGGTGTCTGCCCGGGTTTGAACCCATGACCTCCTCGATAGATTCGCACGGTGTTACCGCTGGGCTACCACAGCTTTATCATAAATGCTATTAAATGTACTTACCTTTACTTCAAATGCAATAATGAGGCTATCAGTCGGGTAAAGAGGCGGATATGTATTCGTTATGAAGTTCTGAAAATATTGACAATAATTATACACGAAATATAATACTGCTTCAGTGTTCATAATAATATAAATGTAAGCTTAAAAATATCGCTAGGGGATCATAATTTTATTCTCGTGTAACATATACGTGACACACGGATTAACGCCGCGTGACATAAATGAGCATGAGCCCCTCAGGTCTTTACTTGACGTCAGATAATCCAGAAATTCAGTTCAGGCAGTGGATTAACTAACGATAATAGTCAGCTAGTCAGTCTAATATTTAATGTCATTATTATGTACTCAACGACAAATATAGTATTTTTACTTTTTTGCATGAAACATTAATAGAAGCGTGTAATTGAATGATTTGTATAATTTATAAAATTAAGTCTTAATTTGCGGAGATCTATAATACAAGTAAACAATTTATTGGTACTACTAAATGATGACTTAATGATTTGAGTCATGATTCTCTTGTCCTTATCCCAGTGGGATCGGCACAACATGTTATAAACATGTTGTCACATAATTCGGCTACGTATTTTACGACTGACCACCTGCCTGACGTCAACTTAGCTTAGTCGCCTTTTAAGACACTAGAGCAAGAAAGAGTGTGGTCTACTCAGCCGGATACCGCACGGTGGATTAACTTACCTTGGTCGCCTTTTACGACACTTCGGTAAGAAATGAGAGTAGTCTTTTCTACTGCTGGATATCACACGGCTGGGGTACATTATGGGCATGTAAAGAAAATTCTCTTGATTAAAAAAATTAAAGGTAATAAATATACACTGCAAACTTGAAATTTATATTTAAAAAAAAGTAAGTAGTAGTTAAAATTACGTAAAATTTTAACTACTACTTAGTTCTTTTAAAAAGTGTTTTCTTTATTTCAATAATCATTTTAAACTTTGTTATCTTTTAGGGAAAACCTTCTACTTCAAAGGTTTCTTTCTCAAGGTTTTGTTTACAAAATCTGTGTTGACTTTAAGTTGTTCTTTATCCTTGGTAATCCGGCCTCCACCTAAACATCGTTCATTCGGCACCTATCGTGGTGTTAAGATAAGAAAAGGGATGTCGTAAACTCCAAAATAAGTTTTTTATTCCATGTATGCCGG
Source organism: Morpho helenor (assembly GCA_029227775.1). Lineage (NCBI taxonomy): Eukaryota > Metazoa > Arthropoda > Insecta > Lepidoptera > Nymphalidae > Morpho > Morpho helenor. Next base: position 7,801,297 of record JARGCU010000020.1, read on the forward strand.
TGGGATTTCAACTTAGCTTTTAGATATTTGTTATTGAAAAAAGGAATAAAGATAAATAATATAAACTGAAAAAAGATAATACTTTTGGTTTTCTTATTTATTAATGCAAAGAATATTTACTAATTAAACATTTCCATGATCAATTTTAGTTGCTTCGTAAATCGATCAAATGTGGATATTAAAACAGGTATTACTACTGGGCACTGCCTGTTAAACCTACTGACTGATCCGTTGGCGCAGAGAGCAGTGACCCTGCCTTCAGCTCAATGGATCGCGGGTTCGATTCCCGCCGAGGATCAAAATTTTCTATAAAAAAACTTGTTGGTTTGTGAATAAGCATCGACAGGCGTCCTCGAGGTTAGGAAAGATAAATCAAACAAAGTACCTACATTAATTTCCTAAAGTATTACGTCATCACATAATATATAGTAGCTTCTATCCACGACTTCGACTGTGTTGACTTTTGTACTAAGTTAAAAAGTAACGAATGTCACTGACTTTTATTTATTTCCATCACATCGATTATTGTTTCGGAGTTTAAAGAGAAAGAAATAAACACACATATATATTGATCTATACTAATATTAGAAATGCAAAGGCCAACTATCTATCTTGTACATTTTCACAGGTAAGCTGCTAAGCCATATTGATATTGGCACAAATACAGCCTATACCAGGGTGACATACAGGAAAAAATATATATATTACATTATGGAGGGTACCTAAACCCTTAAGTCGGTGCGAAAGAAATCGTAAATAATTCTAGTTATATTATAATAGCAACTATGATAGTACAAAATTTTTAAAAGTACCATATTGAAACAGATTATACATGTGCTTTTTAATTTTTCTTTCTCTTTTCTAAATATATGTATAAAAAGAAAATTAATAAACAGTGGTCTAAATACGAATAGGAAATATTTTTTCTTTTTCTTTTATTTTCTTTTATTTGCTGGATACTAAATCTCTGTTTTCAAATGAAAAATTGTCATTACTACTAAGAAAGATTGTCAAATTAGATTTAGAAACTAAGGAATACCGCAAAAGTGGGTCGGCAGAAATAAAATATACCACAAACCACAAGCTGTGGCGATCTTCATCAATATTGCGGGCACGTTCGAAAACTTTCTGCCACAATTACCTGGGAGCTCAAGTGTCGGAAAATGTATTGGTTTCGTTCTTTTCAGCATCCTTGTACAATCCTGTATATAGAGTAATTTAACATTAAAATAGTTAAATTACAGAAGTAGGCGTGACTTTGCGAAATCCCTTAGTAATGGTGTGATGAGTAATTTTTATTATAGGAAAATAATCATCATTACTTTTGTATTAATATAGTTAAAATATAATATTTTCAGTAATGTACCGCTAACTGCATGTACAAAGTAAAACAAGGCGTGATTAACAAGTAAGTTTATTAACAAAACATTTTCTAAAAATATTTCATAACTGATACAGGATGATAAAATAATGAAATTACAAAATGAAATGTTCATATTTTTTCTTAAAATTAGGATCTGAAATGAACTCAACTCTTATATTTGATAAGGAGGAGAAATGGGTATATCATTTGAATATTGAATGAAGTAAAAAAACTGCTAAGGTCCACGTAATAAGTAAAGAAGTCTAACATTTACAATGCATATAATATAAGTTATTTGATCTTAATTTATCTTATCTTAATTAATAACAATGACTTACCTAATTATGCAAATGATAAGCTATTCGAACGGTTTTGAATTTCGTTATCAATTAATTTATTGCTGTCATAATTAATTATTACCAGAGTTAAATTAATGAAGTGAAAATCGCTCAAGACTTATTACGCAAAATTTTGTATTTAAATTTTATAAATTGACTCACTAGTAAAAAAATTCAGGACTATATGCAATCTTTCTTATACTTGTAACTACAAGTTCATAATACGTAGATATTATGTAGTTTTGGTCCCTAGAGAATTAACCCCTATTCAGTTTTGGCTACTTCAGGTACTTGTGGGGCAAAACCACTTCTGGCCAAGTTAATTAATAATACTCGGGAAACATGTTCCATAGGCAAGAGAATCCTCCTAAGAATAAGTTGCATCCGTTACGATTTTTTTATAATATTAATATAATAAGTATAACTTGAATGTAGAAAATAATTTAAATAAAATATAAATAAACAAATCTTACCTAACACACGGCAGTGAATTCAGATGGTTGTGTTGTTTTTTGAGTGATATAAGTCAACAAGTGGATGGGTTATTTCGAGGTTTAAATCTTTATTTACCCAGTAAAAATTAAATTTTCTTCGTATCTTGAAAAACACCTTTTTTAATTATGTTAGGGGACGTAGATGCGCGGATAGGACAAAAAACACGGCTTGTCATAATTACTTTTTTTAATAAGAGTCTACACACAGTGAGTGGGAAGAACCGTAGACTTGCAAGGTGATTTTTAAATATGTAATAAGGCGTCAAGAATCCTCTAACCATCATTTGGTCATCATGGCGTTTTTATCTTTGAATCCTATTAGTTTCATATATCAGTTTAGCACGAATATGTTAAATAGAGCTGTTTAATAGTCATCAGGATCACCACAAAAGGCATCAATCCGGCATTAATCACGTAATTTAGCTTGCAGTATATACATACCCTCATCTCGTTCGTGGAATCAATCTATGAACCTATTTACCCAGTAATATTCACTCTAATCGGATAGTTTTGAGCTAACAACAAAACCTTACACAGCTTAATATGCATAATGTACATTTAATATAAGTTTGTATACAATAATATATTTTTTGTACTTATTGGATATTTGTAGCCAAGGTATTTAGATGGCTTGTGTAGCGTTGCTCATAAAACAAAAGGGGTTCCTTCAAATTTTTGTGACCAAGCTTCAATGATTTTTTTTTAAATTTTTGTTTATTAATTAATTTATATATAAGAAATGATGTTTGAAAATTCTGGATCCTTTACCATCTAGTACCTTTCTAGTACAGGCGCGGTAATGTCCTAATATTTTTTACTGTATTTAGATTTAGATTTAAGTGCAATGGTTGCCATTAAATCACCATCAACCAGCATTTAGGTATACTTCAACTTAAGCTGAGTGGTGTTCCAATTCGTAACGTGTTATTTCCTCTTACTGTAATCCATTTTAACTTTTTAAAGTGGCGTTATTAATAAATGTTTTTTAAATTTGATTAATAAATAGTATCTAATAAACTTACTAACGTTAGCCCTATAACCAGATTTTCTAATGATATTTTCTAAGATTAACAAGCAAAGCTGTTAAGCGCAAATGATTTTTAAGGTCTAATTTACTAAGCAAAAATTTGCTTAGAAAACTCGTCATTTAATTCAGGGTTTGACCTTGCGGACTCTCGGTAAGGGTTCAGCGTTTGCACCGTTCAACTAATCATGATCAGCATCTTCCTGCTTATATCCAACTCTAAGTGGGGTCGGCACAACATGATAAACACGTTGTCACATGATTTGGCTACGTATTTTCCGACCGGTCACCTCCCTGACGTTAACTTACCTTAGTCGTATTTTACGACACCTCGGGAAGAAAGAGGGTACTCTATTCTACTCAGCCGGATACCACACGGCATGCACTGTTCGACTTATATGATTTAAAAAAATTGCAGGATATAACCTTTCAATAAAGATTAAAACACCTTGTAGTAATTAAATAGAAAAAAGTGCCATTAAAGGTACAGTATAATTTTAAGGTACATTTTTATAGGTTCAATTTTCACAAAGTTTTGTGTAACACAACACCTTATCGTTTAAAATGAAAGTAATTGAAAGGCTCGGCTCATTTTCTCGTTAGTTAATGACTATAATTTCAACTTGATAATAAGGAGCGACAGGCGGCTTTGTTTGTTTTTGAAAGGTAAAATTGCACCTAAATGAATGCGTATTACGAAACGTGAGCTCAATGAATAAAAGCAAATTAAATAGTGTAACGTTTTGAAAAGTCTGGTATTTCTTTGTTTAAAATTGTTTTTTAAATAATGTGAATTGTTTTCCTTAGACTCATCATTATATCTGTTATATATTCAACAAAATTATAAAAAAATTATAGTGCTATTATTTGAACCGTTGCTCGCGCAGTTTTCCAATAAGAGAACGTGATTTTCCGCGAATCTCTGTTTAATAGATTAGCGACTATATACACAGTAATATTTGCGGACGAGTTGTTTCGGTTGAAACTAATTGAATAAAGTGTAGGATTAAATCAGTAAAGCTTATGTACAATAATTTCATATTTAATGGTAATGAAGTTTTGAAATAAAAAACTTTAAAGCTTTTTTGTGATTTTAAATAAATTTACGATAAATTCACACCTTATGGATTAATTTCGCGAAATAAAGGTAGTAAAATTTATTTATTATAAACAAGCCCATTGCCGATTGGACATAAGCGTATTTTCCACCTTTTTAAAGGACAGCAACACACTCGCTCTGCGAGAGGTCGTGGGCGGCGGTGATCACTTGAGGTGCACCGCATCCTCGTTTGCTCTCCTATTCCATAAAAAAAAAAATATACACTTGATAAGTAATTAAAAAATTAACTTTTAGCTTTGATAGAATTTGACCGGAAATGAATGAAACTGGTTTGAAAACCTATGCAGTTCCTTGGGTTTTGTATAAAAAAGGTTTAGTTGAATATATAATTGATCCAACACTTTACGGTGAATGAACGTTATGATAAAATCTACGTATATCTAGAGAATTCTAGTGAAAAGCCGCTAAAATCATTTTTATATAATGTGCAAAAGGTAATATAAATTTAAGGAATAGATATAATTTATTATGTATTGACATTATTTATGTACTTCGCAGACCGTATTTGTTTTGGTTTTATGTTTTAATCGCGTTATTGTGAACTTAAAAGTAAAGGTTTTATTTTGATTATCACATATACATACTTTGTAGTAAAATAAGTTATGCCAAGAGAAATCTTGCAATCCTTAAATAATTCTTTAAATTAATATATAGCATAGAGCATTGTTTAGAAACTCACTTAAATATTTTTTTTATTTAATATATATCTATCTTAAATAAATCTAAAACAAGCGAGCATAAAAGAAAAAAAAATTCAAATAAAAGGAAACACCAAGCATAGATTGACTCAATTAATCAGTTCGCACGGTGTTACGACTTCGTGATGTTTAGTAGTTAACTTACACTAACGTTCGTAGATAACATCGTTTGAGTACATGATTGCAAACATTTGTTACCTCCGTGAATGATAAAGCTTACGGAGCTACGGCTAGATATAACTTTGTAAAAGTCACATACATGTTTATAGATGTATATCATTTTACAAACCTAGCCGTGTGGTATCCGGCTGAGTAGAATAGACCATCCTTATTTCTTACCAAGGTACAAAAGTAATGAGAAAATTATTTTGCTTTAATCCGCGATAAAAGAAAATATGCTTAATGCTAAATGTAGAGTGTACTATTCGTTCTCATACCTGATACATGCAGAATTTGCACTACCCGACACCGATGGCACAACAATACACAAGCACTGCACACATTCACCACCACAATCTCAACAATTGTTTCGCCCCGTAACCGAAGCATCGTCAGGAGATAGACTCCACGACAAAATCGTAAAGCGAAGCATTACCCAAGCAAGCTGAGTTATATAGTCACAAGTTACCAAGGTGTCATAAAAAGCGAGTAAGGTAAGTTGACGTCAGTCAGACGGCCGTCCGTATCGAATTTGTCTTGTGATTATAGTACTTATAAGTAACAACTAGGTTGTGTTAATTTGTAATTAAAAAACTTAATTAAGAAGTTATTTTAATTAAATCGCTACATAGTCTCAATAAAACGCGTCGGATTTTTCTTCATATTTGAGAGTGTTCTGTGATTTCTAAATGAGTTTTTAATAAAACAGTTTCGCAATTTATTTCAACTGTACTAAAGTGATGTGACTAGCATTTAATTACAGTAGTAGATGCTTATTACTGTCCCAGTTGGGGGATGATCTTTTGTCCCCACCACGCTGTTCCATGCACGTTGATAGATTATACGATCCCAGAATTCTCCATGAATATTAAGGTTTCCTTACAAAGCTCTCCTGAAAAGGACATGAAGAATCTTATATGCTTGATATGTACCACTATTGATGCGCATTTTTGGTGAACAAAAACGTTTTGAAGAAAGCTGCATATCTCTGGTAAATTTTTGGAATATTCGTGTTTGAATAGTTGTTATGCGTTGAGAGTGCTGCATGTAATTTTCAATCTTTTTCTTTAAAGATTTAAAGGAGGCAGTAGCCCAAGAAACTAACAAACTGCCTCTACTACATGGTACCCCGATTCTTTCCAGTTTGGAAACTATATCTTTGTAGAAGAATTTAAAGATATAATATTATGTCATGGTTACCGTTGTTTTATTCGTCTGTGGACAATTTTTCATTAATACCTAACATTTTAATAAATTATGATTTTTTACTTTGTTTCCGTTCATTTAATTAAATTTGACTGCTAAAATGACAACGTATTTTGATATAAAAACTACCATTATTTATAGCACATAACAGTCTGCACAATCAAAGCAACGGAGTGACTGAGGACCCAGCAAGATCTTGTCAAGAGGCCATTAAAACGCCTTCCAACATGCCCTCTACTCGAGTACCACATCTAACTTATATAATAACGATACTTTTGTTTCTTCACAAATCGCATCTCCAAAAAAGTATTTCGAGTTTCAACCCAATAGTATACATAATTAAATAACACCGGGGGAATATATATAAGTATATATGAGACAATTACACACACGACTGGCCCCATGACTATGCTTCCCAAAGGGTACCTTAATATTTGTGTTATGAGTGAGAGAAAACTGGTAACATATATAAAAGTGTCCCATAAATTTATTTATTTATTTATGTATAATTTTACACCCAGACTCGAAGCACCAACAAATTGTTTTTAATAAATGTTGATCCTCGGCTGGAATCGAACCCGCGAATCATTGAGCAGAAGGCGGGGTCACTACCAACTGCGCCAACGAGCCAATCAGCTGGGCTACGAAAACCAAAATTCCTGTTTTTCTTTCGGGAACAGAGAAAAATACAATATTGCATTATTGAGGGTACTAAGATACTTAATTTCGTATAAAAAGGTCCTACATAGCCTACATTCAAACTGTCATTTAGTCAATACACTCTCAAATGATGTCTATGACACAATCTTCAGCAAGTACAGTTTCTATTTATTAAAGTTATATTATTAGAATACGTTAATAAATTCAATCACACAATTGTAGTATATCATATTCTTTTTACTGTATTAGGCCGAATTTGCAGATGGTGCCCAACGAGTAAGTAAAGAGCGAAGTGATAGGGTCCCAACATACGTGTCAAGATTACTGATTACTATTTTCACGTTTTGTAAATTCAGATCAAGTAAATCCTGGTAGCAAATCACTAGCTAGCTTGCGATATTGAAAGCTTATGGTTTTTGTATGTTCTCGGTAACAATTGGATAACAATCAAAGATTTTGAATATCAGTCGTTTAAGTCGCCTTCTGCGTCTTAATATTATACTGTCTGTAAAGATTATCGTGAAATTATATGTACGAATAAATTTTCTAAATCAATATATTAATTTCTAAATGAATTAATTTTCTCTTTTGCGCGGAGTCGATATTAGTAGTTCAGTATAAAGTAACGGCCTGTTACTATCATACTGCTGAGAAAGGTAGTTTTGGAGCTAAGAGCTACCACGTTGCTACAATGCGGATTGGTAAGTTACACATATACTAAGAATTATACAGATTTTCTCACGAAGTTTTTTTCCACCGAAAAGCGTGTGATTAATCGTAAATATCAAATCACTTTAGTTCAGTTTGAATTTATATAAATTTTAATCTATAAATTTCTTAAAATATTAGCGGTGAACGCGGCATCGCTCGTATGAAGAATCCGTGTATCACATAGTTTTGTGTGTGTTACATCCCGATCCTACGGGAGTTCGGGGATAAATAATAGTGTGCGTAGTTTCTATAACTTTAAAAGTAGTTAAGATGAAGATGTAAGTACTACTTAGTTGTAGTACCACTTTAACTCTTGCTCCACAACCTCTTCTAAATACCAGTGATAGTCCCATTTAATTCGGTTTAACTTTCAAATTCAATTCAAATTCAAAATATTCTTTATTCAAATAAACTTTTAAACAAGTGCTTTTGAATCGTCAACTCTACTGCTGGTTCGGAACTGTTTTGGATAATCTTCTATTAACTGTAACTTTTCTCAAAAGTTGCACTATCTTATGGTAAAAATCATACTAAAATCCGTTTAGTATTTTGAGAATATAAACATATAGACATACAGCTTTTTTATAATAAGACTTTGTTTTTTATGATAAGTATAGATACTACTAAAAATATTTTTTTCAGTATATTGTTCTCGAATACGATTTGAGATTACCCGATAATTTTAACGCCCGTGTTTTATAAAGCTGTACTGTTACAACACTGTTACTTTATAAAACACTATTTCAATTTGTGTAGTAAAGTAACTATTTTGTATGAATTTGGGTAAATACTAATTATGTAACCAGATGTCATAATGGAGACAGCTCGCTGCAGTGTTGAGAGATGCGATTAACAAAAGCTTTTAATGTCGGCAAATTGTGTTCTAAACCTAAATGTAGCTAGAATTTGTATTTATTTACACAAATCTTATTTTGTGTAGATTTGTACTATAAATATATAGAAACAGAAAATTTGTATTTTACTTATATTCTATCTTAGATCATTAGTCGAGATGAATTTAAAGAAAAAAAAATGTAGCAAATTTATCGTGACAGGTATTATATGGGACAATTATTCATACGGTCGTCCGTCCCCAAAATGAGTAAATAAGTATTTGTGGTATGACATACAACTGGTAAATATTGTATACTTATATAGTTTTAAATATATATTTACATACTTAAATACATACTCGAAGAACCAACAACTTGTGTTTAGAAAATGTCGGCCACTGCAACCTGCGATATGGGCTATTATATGAAACCTGCATTATAGACATAGTTGAATAGTAAATTGAATATAGGAAAACTAGGTTTTATTGCACTATTTTTAATTAATTAAGTTGTATTAATGATGCGACTCCTGATATAAGCGATGATAGCAAGTGGCTTTCACAAACACCGCATTGCTGCGCTATAATTAAACGAGTGTGAAAATAATTACTTGAAATAATGAGTTAACATGCGACGTAAATTATGGAATGAAAATGATCTTTTAATTATATGCAAAGTTTTTATTAATATTCTTTATTCTAAATCGAAAAACTAAATTCGTTTAGTGGTCTTATCGTTTATATTATTCGAGGCAGCATATTAAGAAAAAATATTTTATTTGAAAGACAATTGGTTTATGTTAATAATAAAAACGTTTACATTTTTAATTTATTAATTCAATTTTTATTAATTATTATTAATTCAATTAAATTTTTTAATAATAAATGATTGAAAATAATCAGTTGTAGCGAGTTAATCGATCCAGGAGACGAAATACATATACACCTACGATCATCATCGTCGTCATTCTCCTGCTTGTTATAACATGTTGTCACAAGATTTAGCTAGGTATTTAACGATCGGCCGCCTGCCTGACGTCAACTTACCTTAGTCGCTTTTTGACACACCACGATAAGAAATGAGGGTGGTCTATTCTACTCAGCCGGATATCACATGGCTAATTGAAATTATTAATTCAATAATTTAATTGAAATTTTCATTAAATTAATTTATTTAAAGATTACAATTATTCAACGAATTTTTAATTTTTAAAATTACCAAGTTTATAAGTCAGGTAGTCAAGTCATTTTTTTAATATAAGCTATCTAGATATGTTAGAATATTTATATTTATCTATTTAGTCTAATTTAGGTCTTTCTACAGCACACACATATCCCACAGATAAACAATACCAATATTTTCTAACCCTACACAAACACAGGACGTGCGAGCAGCGAATAGACGTGTTAATCTCACTGTCGGAAACATGTGACGATATTATTTTTCTCGACATCGTATCCAGTGATTAATAACGTATTTCTTCTGCTTTCTCTATAACACTGTTACCTTTTTCTATATTATTAGAGTTGGTATATTAATTAAAATGAGATAGATCGTTAGTTGATGCCTGCGACAGATAAAATAATAAAACTATTATTAATTCCATCAGAATCATAATTAGACCAGTCCTATTTCCTAAAACATTAATTTAGATTTCAATAAAACTAGCTAATCTAGTGGCTTCGTAAATAAAAAGTTATAGTTAATTATAAGGAATAGAGACGGGCTATTACGAACATTTTTGTAGTATTTTTATAGATCTACAATTCGCTAATTAACTTTATTTTTTTAACTTTTATAATTTTGTAGTATATGACTTTAATGTCTGATATCTCTGCTGGTTTTCGCGACGCACGCGAGTAAAGCTCCCAGCAGCAAAGTTATTTTACAACCACACGTTATTCAACAAAATTTATAGATAACCGTAATATACTACCATATGTATTACCTTAAACCTTCCCAAGGAATTGCATTACTTTAGTAAAAACCGTATAAAAATCTGTTCAGTAGCTTTTGAGGACCACATACAGACAAATAGATCATCATCTTCCTGCCCTTATCCCATTCTAAGTGGGGTCGGCACAACATGTTATAAACATGCTGTCACATGATTTGGCTACGTAATTTACGACCGGCCGCCAGCCTGACGTTAACTTATCTCAGTCCTATTTTACGACACCACGATAAGAAAGAGGGTGACCTATTCTACTTAACCGGATACCACACGGCAGGCTTACTTACCTTAGTCGCATTTTATAATAAGTATAGATATAGTAGTATTAAATTATAATATTGTTAAATAAATCTCACACGATCATGCAGATTACATAAACACGTCCTGGTCCGATGTCTAAGCCGAAATTTATGATTCAAATTCTTTGTAAATAGAGAACAACTATTACATTATTCATATAAATAACGTCTATTTACGAAATGCTTTAACAAATAGATTGTCACTAATACTAATTAACGCTGCCATCATGCGTGGGACGATTTTACGCGGGCATGATTTGTATAGTACTAGCGTGTAAGTATTTTAGGATAACTTGTATTTTTAGTTGCAAATAAAAATAAATCTTTGTAGTAATATATTTTCAGAATTACTTTCATATTTGTTATATTTCCAACATATTGTCAGAAAAATTATTTATGAGGATTCAGAAATGGTGTCAATATCATCGCCTATAAATTACTATCGTATTATACGTACGGCGATGATAAAATAAGCCAATGCTGAACCGTCTGTTTTCACTTATTAAGCGCTCCATAGACGTTATTTAAAATTTAAGGTATATTTTGATTCACAGTTTTCCGAATATTCCTGTAATAAAAAAATCAAAACGCAGATTTTTTTACTACAGGATCATAAGCAAATAATAATAGAACATGCATGGCTGGTTAAAGTATATAGTCCTAGTATCATAAAAATATATAAATAAAGCATAGGAATAAACAAAAGACACGGAAATCTCTTCAAATTTTTTTACGGGTGACAAAACAGAAAAATACAGTAAAATTATAACAATCCTTGAAGCGTTCTGTATCTATTATTTTATTAAACATGTATATTATCAGCGATGGAAAAGAAATCCTTGACAAGCACATTAGTTAAGATTTCTATAATAAAAATATTAAACTACTACAGAAGAATGCGTAGAAGAAAAGACATATTCCGGCTCCGTAAGTTTACCCGCAGCATAACCATAATATGTTATCCTGTATAAGAAGTCTTGTCAAGCTTATCTATCTGGCATTGCTGTAAAAGTGATTGCATTAGGTACAAAAGTAATGTATAGAAACCGGCTATACTCACGTCTTATTTTATCGGATGAGCCCAACTAATTTCAAGCCCATACAGGCTCTGATTCATGAGCTCTTTATGCGCCGTTATCACCGCAATATAAAATAAGATTTGAGTATAGCCAGTTTCTATACATTAATTATGAATAACACTCACGATAGTTTAAATTCAAAAATTGCATTAGGTATGAGATTGGTTAAAATCGGTCAAAATTTGCAAAAGGTAGTAAAAATTGCATATAATTTCAATTTACTTTTCACTCCTTCAAGGTAATATCTCCCGAGGGTAAATAAACTTGATAATAAGTAAAGGTATTCTTGAACAGATAGGATTACTGAAAAAAGAGCGCTCTCACCTAGCGCGGTCCTGACTAACGATGTATAAAATTTCCATTGTCATCAATCTCTGACACCGCGCCGAGGATTCGCAAACTCCTCACTAATTGCAATTTGAACAAAAAACTAAAGAGCGAAGTCATCGTGCGCTGCAATTTTTACAGTCAGCCTTTTTAAAAACTAGCTGTTGATAGCAGCCTGAGTCAGTTACTGAAGTAAACGGAAAAGGTAAGACGTGAAATAATTTTATTTTTCTGAAGTGAATTATATTTACGCCAACTCCATCAAAATAAATACCTTGAAAAAAATTGTATTAAATAGGTTGCGTTAGGGCGATTCTTTTTATTTTAAAACAAATAATAGTTTTTTTTATCACTGAAATTTGAGCTCAGAAGAGAATCAGAATTACATTTGTGTGGAAAGAGGTGGCAAGAAGTATACATTGGATGCCATTTACCGGGTGCTCATCCTAGAACTAAGAGAATTAGTAGAGAACGAAACTATGCTGCGATTGTGCTAAACGAATTTAAAAACCTAAATATTACTATTCTATTCATCCATAATTCATGTGTTTTATTAATGAATAAATAAAATGAAGATAACAAGAACGCATTATTTACGATTAATTGGGGCTGAATTACGTCAAAACGTAATTGTTAGTAATTTTTGATAAGAAAATGGGATTGAATGGGAAATTATATAAATTATTTCGACCTTTCGTGCAGGCCGCATGTAAAATTTATGACCAAATCTTGCGGATTCAGGTGGCCACATTGAAAAATTCAATCTAATTCTAATAATTTGCATCGAATAAAGGTGCTTTATAATAATAGACGATCCGATTTTTATAAATTTCGATATTTTTGTTTTTTTTTATGAAGTATCTATATTATTATCTTTATTTGATGAAAACGAAGGAATTTAGGCTGTTATAATGGTGAGTAAATAAAAATTGAATAAACATTCATCATATACGCTATAGCTTCGAATAAAAATGAAATAACACTGAAAAATTTTTTGTTTGGCCAGTAACAATGCGTGGGTCCTAGGCTTTTTGTTCCTTGTTTTAGTGTGTTTAAAGGCAAGCACATGGTTGTAACCTCACTTCATGCGAAGGTATTTTGACTTTTTGATATTCATATTGCCAAACCTTGGAGCAGCACACAAGTTATAAGTTGGAAAATAAGAAAAAAACAAATATATATTTAAGCTATGGGAAAGGATTTATGTTTATTAGTTCTTTGTACAGATTTTATGAAGTATCAACTTTATAGCTATAAAGTCCCTCTCGGCTTCAAAAGAAAGATTATGTATAAGGATTAATATTCTCTAACACTATCGCCGAATATGAATAATCTTCGCAAAACACTGAAAGTTCTGGAAAAGAATCCCATTCTAAAAACAGTAAAGCTTACAATGTGGAACTTCTGGAAATTCTATGCGATGTGACAAGTAATTTTAAACTAGCGATTTAGTTGCAAAATATCGTTTTATGCAGCCGATTTTAAGTCATTTTAGTATGTAAAAGTAACTAGATTTGATATAAAAGCTTTAAGATTGTAGCGCCATAAGAAATTATGCCAAGAAAATCACTTGAAAAGTCCTGTACCCAACAGCGAGAACCGATCATTTGAAAAAGTATATGGATGGGTAAAATTGTAACGATTTGAAGGAAATGGAAATATAAAATATTACAAAATAATAAAATATTACGTCTTACAAAATGAACCCAAACATTAAGTTAAAAAATCTTCCATATAGTAATTGTTTTTTTCGCTCTCTATACCCCGTTCGGTGCGCTGGATGGTACTCTGTTAGGGCGGCAGACGATGGACTTGGGAAAGTCGTTAACACCTAGACTCACTAGCAGCAGATTGGGTCCCCACCAATGGTCTAAAGGCTAGAATACTACAAACTAAAATTTAAGATACTTTAAACCCAACAATTAAGTTAAAGGCAGGCGTAGTTGCGCGAAAAAAGTAACTTAAATATAAAGCTAACGTACTGAACCAACACACAGTATTTTACAAACTTCGAATGTTCTCATGGAAACCAAAATTCTTTGTGGTAGGCGTTCGAAAGTGGCCTCCCGTAGAAACTTTTCAAATATTACCTTCATTATTTAACAAAATGACAGAGGTTGGGCACATATTAGCAAAGTTTAGATATAGCCGTTTAATATGTCTGCGATGTATTTTTATTGACCGTTTTGATAGTGAATCATTTAAATAGAGTCCTCTAGATACATTTATAAAAAGTTAGATGAAGTAAATATTAGTTAAATGTATATTAAAAACTACCCGTTCAAATGTTCTATACTACTGGTATTCATATTATAGTAACGGAATGACCAAGCCTTGTTACTGTACACTAATTTAGTTTACTGCGATTTGGTGGTGATATATTTAATATCGTAAACAAAAGTTTAAAATAAACAAAGTTCTATAATTAAGCCGCCATTTCCCCTTGTTCCTGAAGTAGATAAAAAGTGTTTAACCTAAAATCTAAAACCACGTATCTCCTTATGGTATCATATTGTATTTATTTTTATTCTTTGGCTTTTTAATTAATGTATGATGCGCCTAAGAATTTTTTTTATGCAATTATTAGGAAAAGGATAATATTCTGTTTTCTATATTAAATTAGAATTGTCTAGGATAACCTACTGAATAACTGTAAAATTTGCTTTTCCACAAAAATTTCATGTTCATCTTGAACTCTATTGAATTGTATAATTGTATAGGGCGTGATTTATATAGTCCTAGCGTGTAAGTAATTTTAGATAGATATAACTTGTTACATTTTTCATGTAAATAGAAAAAATGTATAATAATTCAGAGGATGTCTTCTGTTTTGTATACTTATATTATACGTGTTTCATACCATATAAATACTTACTAGCTTCGGATTGCACAAAAATAGCTATTACCCAAGCATTGCGATTAAACCTTTTAAAATATCAACATAAATTGTCAAGACAAAAAAATTTTCTTTTATGAGTAAGTACCTAAATTTATGCACGTGTTGAAATAGTTTTGTATGGTAATTTTCAGTCAAGAATCGATAGTACGCAATCATTAACGATTAACAAAGTAAGTGACTTGCTTTTGGGGTCTGACCCGCTAGTTGTTTTTATGAGCACACTTTTCTATTCAAAGTTAGTAAACAACAAGTTTTAGTCAAAACACAATTCTAATTTCTATTCTAAATTCCAATTAAGGTCACTGCTTACGGTATGCAAAAACGAGGATAAAAGCTGTTAAAATTGTTGACGCGTTAGGTGTTCATAGTTTCTATTTATATGCTTTGCTTTGTTGTTATTAGAATGTCACGAAGGTATATGGATCACACAGTAGGTATATGGATTGCTTTAAACATATATTACAAGTGGGGTCGGCACCACATGTTATAAACATGTTGTCACATGATTTGGCTTCATATTTTACGACCGGCCGCCTGCCCGACGTCTACTTACCTTAATCGTATTTTACGAAACCTCGGTAAGAAAGAGGGGGCTATATTCTATTTATCCGGATACCACACGGTGGGTAAATTTACCTAACCTTAGTCGCTTTTTACGACACCTCGGTGAGAAATGAGGGTGGTCTATTCTACTCAGCCGGATACCATACAGCTTATATTACGGTACGGTATCTGCGGTGGTCGCGCATCTTTTATGCAATCCTGGTCGGTGCTCTGGTCTTCGTCATCGGATGCATGGAAGAAATTTGCCTATGCGACGCTTTCGGTTGTTTTACATAAATTGTAATATTAAATTAGTAATTAACAAATATATAATTAAGCTAGTGAAATGGGAAAATCCCTATTGAATTGAAATGTACAGTTCATTGTAAAATTTCCATTGAACCTACCAACAGTTCGCATCGGCGGTCTAAAAATGTGTACAGCACATAAGTAATGGAATGTTGTAAATCTTTCACCGGGCAGCGCGACGGGAACGCTCTACAAAACATTTTTTTTTTCCATTCACTCCATTGGGAACACGGATTCCATTTTGTACATTCGGTAAAATCTCGCGACTGCTATTTTAAATTGTAAATATTTAAGCATAAATTTAAGTACTGTAGATATAATCATCAATAAAATAATTAAAATTTATTAGAATATACTTCTGCAGTACTGTGGCATATATTTTTGTTCAATAATTCTTTTCAGATTTGTAATTAAAATTGCAAGTGAAGTGTTCAAAGGAAATAATGTGGAAATGAAAAATTGTCACAGGATTAAGCGGAGAGCAATAAAGTCTGTTTCAGGCGGTTAATAAGTGGGATCATTTTTTATCAAGCTTCCAAGTCAGGGTTCGCAGAGCCAAAACAATGTATGATAAAGATTTTTGTAGTCAGTCAATAACTATGACATCAACTTCCCTCAGCATTAATTTAATGTTCAAAATTTAGAGGTTTAAGTACAAAAAATATATTCATAATTTTTATTACAAATAATATAGCGAAACAACATACACGTTTGCAAGAAATAAGCTTGACATCAATGTAAGAAATTATTTAACAATAACAAATAATGTGACACTATACGAATCAAATCAAATCGAATCAAATCAAAATAATCTATATTCAAATAAGCTCTGTCAAGGATTTGTGAATCGTCAAGGATCAATATGATCAATGAAGCTACAACTGGTTCGGAATGTTGTTCTTATCGAGAAGAACCAGAAAGATACTCGGCGGTCAATCTTTTAAACATTTTCAATTTAATATTATTAAACCGCAGTCCCGAATGAAGCTGAAAGGATTTTTAGTCCAGGCTTTTTAGTATTCAAATAATCTTCAATTTTGTAATATGCTTTACGCATAAATATATTTCTTATAATTTATTTAAATCTCGCGAAGGGACTCGCGTTGCTTCATATTATCGACAGCCAGTATGGCTCTTTTTTGAGCAACAAAAATCTTTTCCATATCGGCCGAAAACTACTAATTTTACTTTTACTTAAAAAGTAGCGTGGTTGAGCACTATTGGGTTTTTAGTTAGTGGAGAGCGACATAATATTCCTGATACATCATATAAAAAGGCTTTTATTATAGCGGATAATTTCAACATTGAATTTATTCGTCGCGTGAATACAGACAAATGATACGCACCATCACGCAGATACGCAAATAATTATCTTGTTATCCATTAAACAAAATATTAAATTACTGATTTAATTAACATTTCATTTGTACGTATATGAAATATGTTTGTTGTGGGTTTGGTTTCATGTAACCATAAAAATGTGGCTGTTTTAATTTGTGTTGTGTAAATGTGTGTATCTTGTTTGATGTTCATGTTTCCTGTGTGAATTATCATAGTTTTATAAATACTCATTGAAACAATTTAACTTTGATCAATATTCGAGTCTCAAGAAACTTTTTTATTATGCTGTGATAAAAATTTACAACAAAAAATTACAACTAACAATAACCTTTGTTATAATAAATAACTTTTTATTCTATATTAAGGTCTGTAGATATAATCATCAATAAGAAAAAATAAAAAAAATAAAATTTGCATAGAAAAAATTTACAACTGAAATTCATTTGGCAAATCTACATAATGCGAGAGTCAGACCAACCCACAATAAAGCTCGAAGATGAAAATTTTATTTTCGTACTAACATTTTCGCAATTCTTATACAGGATGTAAATTACAAGGCGCCTTGTTTTAGCCAATGGCATTCGTTGTTTTGGGTAGTGTCGCGTTTGTGAAATAAAAATATATTTGGCGAAAAAAAAATGCTCATTTATAGTTACAATCGGTTAATGGAATCGTTCCTATTATACCTTAAATAACGTAATGTTTTCGGCTGTAACTGCAATTAAAATAAAGATATTAGCTATATGATATATGTCATATTAACTTTATTAATACTATTAATTGCCTGTTCAGGTGATAAGAGGGCTGACTCCTTTATCGCACTAAGAATCAGCTTAGCGATTCAGCGCGGAAACGCTGCCAGCATTCTTGGGACCATTCCACGGGGGCATGATTTGTAACAGTAATTTAAGATAGAGTTAACTTGTACATTTTTGTTGTAAAAAAAACTTTATTATAAAAAAGTTAATATATCGTTCTCAATTTAATAATTACAAAATTTAAGTAAGTCCTGTAATATGTTTAACCTGCCAATCTGCAGGAACATGGAGGGTCCTAGCTTCAATCCTTCGTCAAAAGGAGGCCTTTGTTCAGTAGTAAATAGTAGCAGAACAACACTTTAATGTTAACTTACAAGTTTTATCACTCGATTTTATAAATGTAATACTTAAACATCAATTAGTCGTAATACATAGCCAACTCCTGTCATCTCATAAAATAATGGAGGTAATATTTGAAAAGTTTTCGCAGGTAACCCCGTTCAACCGCAAAGAATTTTCCGTAATAAACCCCGAAGTTCCTAAATCATTACGCTCAGTTCCATAGTAAATTAAATTTTGTTATTACATTTACAATGTTACGCTTACTTCGGAAACATTTTTCATTTTCTTTAGGAAGTTAAAATGAAACAACTAATTTATTTTAAAATCTAAATATAATTTTTTGTATTTATTAATTAACATTTTTGTTCTATTCGTTTCGTCGATTATTAATTTTATGTGATGAAAGTTTGGAAACATTTTTCTATTTTCTTTAGGAAGTTAAAATGAAACAACTAATATCTTTAAAATCTAAATATATGTTTTTTTTATATATTAATTTACATTTTTTGTTTTATTCGTTACGTCGATTAATAATTTTATGTAACGAAAGTTTTGTTCTATTATTGCTTTGATTGTTGATGATAACTCGTAAGTTATTCGTGAGTAAGTCGTAATGATAAGTTGCAAGTTATATCTTAGAAATGCAGAAAGTAAACAAACTCAATAAACAGGGTATAGAACTCAGGCTTAATATTTTTGGCTAAAATAATATTTTTATGAGAACCTGAAAAAAGATTTTTCTTATACGTGTTTGTTCTATTTGTTGTATACAAAAGTAAATTATAAAGCGCCTTATTTCAACCAACAGCGTCAGGTTATTTGGCTTAGTGTCGCGCTTGACTAATAAAAATATACGTAGACGAATAAAGCTGCTCAGTCACATTTGTTACTTTTCAAAATGTGCACCCAAATGAAACGTCACGAAAGCACTTTTTTATTAAACTAAGCTTCAAAAACCCCTCTTTTATATTATATAATATAATAATCTTTTATATAATATAGTTAGGAAATTTTTAACAAATCGTAGATTTGCTGCGATATGTGCTACAATATCCAAAGGAGGGAAAAGGTCTTTTCTCAGCTGTGGGATAGTACTAACAGAACGCAGTCTGACTTTGCTATTTGATATCTGCCCATACACGAGGGAGATTATTAAAACTATTCAAAGAACACTTTAAACAGTTAGTTCTATCATTTCTTTTGATGAAACTATGAACTATGGACCTCGGCATACTAACACCTACTTCCATAAATTAGATATAATTAGATTTAAGAGGACAACGGGAAATATCGCGTTATATCTTACAGCCACTAATTTATCGTCCACCTACATCGAATAACCCAGATACTTATTGAAATTACATATTTCAGAGCTCGAAGTATTAAAATGCTCCAGGAAAACTTTTTTCATAAAATTGTGAAGCTTTTCAATTTATTTTACGCGTCATTAATATTGAGATTGATTTCGACGCCATACCCTTAGCGATACATGAAATATTCTCATTCATTAAATCACGCGGCACGGGACTGGAATACTACTAGAGCTCTCGCGAAATAACGATCCAGCAGTCCTCCATATTTTGCTGGATGGTTGCTATTCAAAATGTTCTGATTATATTATTTCCGGTTAATATTATGGAAACCAGATAAACGTTGAATATTTTCCAGTTGTAAAGGAGTTCTCCCATTATTTTAGTTATTTTTGCCCCCTAAACTTTTGCTCATCTCTACACTTGTAATATTTTCGTAAAGTAACGTTATTCTTGACTTATTATATGGTGAATTTATTGATATCTTTAATTGTTTTTTATATTTGGTATTCGATTTTACCTTTTTTGAATAACGGACTGTTCGCGCCGTTCACTACTTTATAACAATTACGGAACTTAAAAACCAATAATTAAAGACTACAGAATTTTGATTCTAGTCTACGGAAAAGTAGAGAACAATGTTATGTCTATATCAAATCTGTGATAGTAATGTGTCCATGGCTTTTGTGATAAACTTAAAATGAAGTTATAAATAGTGCCATCACAGACTATCCTCATTATTTTAAGATATTTAGTAATATAGTTTAATTCGGGATACAGATTCCTAAAGTATTTCGCTAATTACGCGATTTTTTCCCAAAATGCTATTTTAAAATTTTTATAGGCATATTGGATCATGTATGATCGGCATGTCATCAAAATAAGTTTCTTCCATTAAAAAGGCGTCAAAGACAACTTTCATAAATTTGATCGTTACTTTGCAGAGGTCCATAATACAAAAAGTAACGAAAATAATATTTTCATTACTTTTGCCGTACCAACAATAAACAATAATTGCATAATCCGAATCCGGAACCTCTTGTGAGATGATTAATGTTTACAGTGCTTTAGAGGTCGCCAACTCAATAATTATCCAATATTTCATAAGTTGAATAATTGAATGTGCTCAAAATGTTTATAGAAGTGAAAATAAGTAGCGCAGGTGGTACATTTAAATTAATCGCGTAATTCTGAGTTGGATGTTTTGGTTGAAGATTTTATATTAGAAAATTTTCAAATTTTTTTTATTGGTAATTCTAATTGGGTAATGGCCTGATTGAGATGCAAGCGTTTAGACAAGGGTATTTGAATGGTATTTTACTGAATGTATTCCCGCTATGACAAATGCTCACAAATTATTTACTACAAACTTTGCCCGTATGAAAATCAGTGTATCACAATTCCCGAATTGAAATTTTGAACATAAAAATAATTATCGTGAGTTAATTATAAGAGATTTTTGTATAACTTTCAGTGTTTCCTTAGCGCACGCAAGGAAAGTTTTAAATTTTGCTGTTTTCTTATTTTTTATTGCTGCTCCTCTGCAATTCATTTGAGCATGATTTTATATAATCTATATCCTTCCTCGATAAATAATATATTTTACATTGAAAGAATTTTTCAAATCGGTTTAGTAGTTCATGAGATTAACGCGTACAAACATACAAACTCTTTAGCTTTATATATTTGTACAGATTTTAGTATTAATTAAAGGTTTCTTAGTGACAATTATTCAATAAAACCGATATATCTTCGCAACTTCAAACTGGGACATAACGATAGCGGTCTGTGCAAAAGTTGGCACGCCTGGCGAACCAGACCACTGCCAATTTCCATTAACCATCGTCTAAAGCGAAAAATGCATAGACAATCACTTTTTTATTCAATTAAAATTGGCCACCAACCAAAACCGTTACACATTCCGTAGGATAAGCATGACTGCATTTTAGAATACGTTTAATTGTGTTTCCATATTTTGGATTGCTAAAATAATTAACGATCACTCGTTGACTTTTAAGTTCATATAGTATAACTTCAAACCGTATGGTATCCGGCTGAATAGAATAGTACCACTCTAATTCTTTTAACGAGGTGTCGTAAAAGGCGACTAAGGTAAGTTGACCCGCCGTGTGGTATACGGTTAAGTAGAATAGACCTCTTTCCTACCGAGGTGTCGAAAAATACGACTAAGTTGATGTCAGGCAGGCGGCCGGTCTTAAAATACGTAGCCGAATCATATGACAACATGTTTGTAACATGTGCCGACCCCACTTAGAGTGAGGGATGGAAGATGATGATACTATAGCTTCAAACATACCTATTTTATATTAACTTGGTTTTCAAGTATCTAGTTAAAGTACCCTAATTAATGCAATGTGGATTTTTTTCATCTGTTCGTGAAAGAAAAACGGAAAAATTAAACTTATATGTTTCTCTAGTATATAAGCTAGAATTGTCTTAAATTTTATCAATGTTGGTGCAGTGGATTATCTGTGAAAGCATAACGGGCACAAAACAGACATACAGACAGACGGACAAACAGACGAACAGACATACTGTTTAATATTAGTACGGATATTACGTTATGTTAGGTTATGTACGTTACCTAACTATGTCTATAGCTTAAACATATTTATATAATCAATAATGTTAGAAAATAAAAAACTAAATGGTTGTCTATAAAACATCGGTTGAGAAAAACTTCGTAGACTTCTATATCCTTAGAGTGTTCCTGGGATACATATAACCTACCAAAGTGGACCAAGTCGCAGACGAAGCTAGTACATATATAATAAAAATAGTTGATTTTCTATAATCGCCTTAAATGGTATACACTTTAAAAACTATAATTCGGTAAATATAGACAAGCTACCCAAGCGAATTTTCCATTTCAGCACGAAAGCTTGGATTTAATGCAAATACCTACGTCAACTGTTAGCTGTGTCGACGGGATGCTAACTAGTACGTGCTAATGTACTGAAACTAAACATAGTGATGTCGTCGCTATAGCAATTTAAGGTATGCTTAAAATATTTAAAGAACTTTGAATTGATTGATCTATACTTATTATAAAAGAAAGTCCCCAACATCTGTTTGTCTGTATGTGGTTGATTTTCTCAAAACCTACTGAACGGATTTTTGTACGGGTTTTATTGAAAGGTATTAAAATTATACCGGAAGGTTTAGGTTAGTAGTACATAACCGTTATATGTAAATTGTGTTAAAGAGCGTTGTAAGAAAAACACTCTTGCTGGGAGCTTTATTCGCGGGCGCCGCGTAAACCAATAGAGATACACTAAAGTAATGTACTAGAGAATTGTAGATCTACAAAAGAAGTAAGTACAAAAGTAGTAAAGTGGTGACAGCATGTCTCTATCTCTTATAATTAACTCACTGTAACTACTTTTATATGTACAATTTTATTGCGGTAAAAATTTTGTGCCACACTGATTTCCACGCGGGCAAAGCCGTTGGCACTTCTAGTTGATTTATAATATTGAATTAAACTTAACTGTTTAAGGTATTGGTTATACTGATCTAACAAAATTATTAAAAAATATTAATGCTCGCTGATTCTGAAAACAATAATGACATCTGTCGTAACAACATTTCGGTGAGCAATTCATGCGATAAAATGTTTGTCAAAACAATGTTATTATTAAACCGGTAAGGCCGTTAATATAGATTAAATGAACGCTATAACATTTGCTCACGCCTATAATGTTGTCTAGTGCCGTAATTGTGGTTAGCTCACGTATATTGACCGTAAACAATATCGATTTCAATATAGAGCATATTACATTATCAATAAGATATACCCATGTTTAAGCCTGGCGTTACTCCCAGGCGTCGTGTTGGTATTTCTGGCAAGGACTATGCACATATAAAATAAAAAAAATGTCCTAATAATTCTATTTATTTATTTATTCTTATTGCACTATACAGAGGTACATTGTTTTCTCTCTCTCCGGTCGTTTCTTCATGACTGAAGATCGTGGTCCTGGCCAGAATCTATTCTCGTGTGAATCAACTCCCTCCACCGGCTTCTATTAGTGGCCACCGTTGCTACCTCATAAAAGTTTTTCAGCGTGCAAGACTGGCGCAATTGGTCAGACCACCTAGTTGGTGAGCGGCCTCTTGGTCTTTTGCCTTCGGTGTTGCCGGTAACTATAAGTCTTTCGAAGGCATCGTCTCCACGCCGCATGATGTGTCCAAAGTATTCCAGTATGCGTTTATAACATATGGAGGAGAGGCGCGTCTTTATTTTGAGCTGGGAAAGAATAGATCCATTTGTGCGTTTAGCAGTCCACGGAATCCGCATCATCCGCCTCCAGCACCACATTTCAAAAGCATCTATTCTTTGCCTTTCTCTCGCTTTTATAGTCCATTGTTTCCAAGGAGTACATTGTTTTATAAGAAATTAAATTAGGACAAGCGTGCAAAGGCGGTCTCATCGCTAAAGCGATCTCTCACAGGCAACCTTTGGGTAGAGGAGAATGCGATCGGATATAGTGCATTATAAACTATAAAACATACAATTAAATACTAATATTACACAGATACATATATTATAATAATGTTATCAAAACCAATAAAAGTCAACAATGTTAACAAAATCAATAAAGTCAAGAATGCCTTAGGCACAATCTAAATAATACTTGATTCGACAATGATCTTATTAGGTTACCCTTGTGACGAAGGTAATGTTGTTAAAGATTACTAATGATGAATTGACACCTGGATTGATGTAATACGTAGTGACTAGTTTGAAGCCCTTTGGCTATTCTCGACTTTAGTCGACATTTTCTAGTAACTTATTTAAATATTAATTCATACACTGAGATAGCGACAATACAATAGTGAACCGTATTGGAAAAATCAAAGAGGTCACAAATAGGCCTGGTTACATAAGATATTAGACACTTATTATAAGACCAGTAGTGGATGTCCGTTGCTTGAGAAAAAAAAAAATATATAACGTATGCGAGGTGCTTAGGAACAAGTTGACTTTTTATTTATATCAAAATACAAGAATGAAGAGTGTCTTTAGTGTTCTTTAAGGTGAAGGAAACATCACTTTGATGCCTGAATTTTGTGCCAACCTTTGGTCAGGATAACATACTGTAATAGTTTGAATGGCTATATGATTGATATAGTTATTACCCTGCCCTATTATCAGGCTTTCGAAGGCTTGAGGTTACATACCTGCTTGAAAACGTTTTCCTTTACATAAACATGGAGGGTTAATTAGAATTATGGTTTCGGATTCGAGTAACAAAATTAATTATTACCTGACCCAAAGAGTAAAATATCTGAGACAGTATTATATTAATTCAAACATCTCACAATTGATATTGTTATTATATTTTTTTATAGAATCTGCAGACTAACTGCGTACAATGATGTTAAGAAATAGTCAGTCCGGACAGACAAATAGACAATAACAGACAAATAGACAATAACAAATAGAAATAGACAATACAATAGACAAAGCAGGAACCGACATAAGCTTGCGGCTCCTGCTTTGCGCCTTGCAAAAGTGCGTAACTCGTTTGTGGGTTTTGGTATAAGATTAATAAAATTCCGCAATCAATTTCAGCATTGCCATTACAGCAGTTTAAAAACACTGTTAAAAAGAGGCTGATATAGAAAGCCTACTATACTCTTGAAGATTATTAAGAAGATAAGTATGTGTGGATATAGCTCTCTTTGAACCTGTACAAGACAGTAACGACTTAATGTAAATAATATTAAGAATTATATTTTTAAAAGAGCAACCGCCGAGTTTCTTGCTGGCTCTTCTCGGTAGGAACAGCTTTCCGAACCAGCAGTAGAGTTGACGATTCAAAAGCACTTGTTTACAAGTTTATTTGAATAAAGAATATTTGAATTAAGCTATATTATTATGTGGTATCTGGCTGAGTAGAATAGACCACCCTCATCTCTTTATTTCGCGTCATAGAAGTCAAAACATGAAACTATTGCTATAGATACTACGATGAAAACGTGTAATAACTAAATAGAAACTTATATATAAGCTATATATTTGTGGTTCTCTTTAATAAATTGAAAGTAAATTATTTATTCTAGTGGATAATTCAGTAAGTATATGTTTACATTGCCGAGGTGGTAATTAAATTCATATGGTTATTAAGTTCAATGGCCTGATTGAAAGGAATACCTAATTAATGCAATTAATTATTAAATTGTGTTCTGTTGAAAATTGAGATGATAAGAAACTCAGAAACATAACTGTTCCGATCAAATGTTGAAAACTTTTAATGGAGCGAATGTAAGTTTAATAGAGTGCAATTTTCTAAAGTTTATAACTCGAGTAATCAGTGAAACTTTAGCTCAGCGGAAAGTCAATAATAGTTATGCAACGTCAGGATAGAGAATATAGTAATAAGTTATCATAAAATTGGAACGGTATCTTAATTAAAGGCTGACAATTAAAAGTAAGAAAAATGTATAAATTGAAGTTCTACAGAGAGCTAGAAAATATAATTATTCCGGTTTTAAAATAACAATCAAAAGTTTGGCATGCGTTTCCGCTTTTTTCTCAACACTCATTTTATACTAAGTTAACTTGTAATCTAGTACTTACTTTTGAATCGTCAACTCTAGTGCTGGTTCGAAAGTTACTTCTACCGAGTAATCAACAGAATAATCAGCGGTTGCTCTTTTCAAATATAATTCTTATACTAGTTACATTTAGTCATTACTATCGTATACAGGATCGAAGGGTAGCTATATCCACCCATTCTTATCATTTATGTATTCCTCAACAGTATCTAGGCTAGTAGTAGGCTTTCTATATCAGCCTCCTTTTAATAGTTTTAAAACTGATGTAATGGTAAAAGTAAATTGCGGAATTTTATTATAAAATCCTACTCCCAATTGTGTACTTAAATGTACATTTTTCAATTTACCTGTTCTTCTGAATGAAAATCTGGATTTTTTACCCTATATGTATACGAGTATAAGTAATCCACCCCACTCTAAGTGGGTGGGTAAATAACCCCACTCTAAGTGGGGTCATATGACAACATGTTACAGACATGTTGTCATATGATTTGGCTACGTATTTTACGACCGGCCGCCTGCCTGACGTCATTTTACCTGAGTCGTATTTTACGACTCCTCGGTAAGAAAGAGGGTGGTCTATTTTACACAACCGGATACCACACGGTGGGTCAACTTACCTTAGTCGCCTTTTACGACACCTCGGTAAGAAATGAGGGTGGTACTATTCTATTCAACCGGATACCACACGGCGTAGTATAAGTAATTGTAACAAATTTCATTTAATTTTTGCTCCAGGGGAATAGCGTTACAGACAGCTAGCCTTTACAATTTTAGTAAGTATGAATATGTATTAAATGGTCACTAGAAATTCTACCCTGAATGGTGCTTTACAGAATTATATTATAGTTTAATTGTTACTGTTCGTAGTTTCACACGTCATTAGTGCATAGATACGCTGTAATAGAAACCCTTTACTATCAATACAAAAGTAGCGATTCAATGTAAATTTCCCAGGCAATGACCGCAGATATGGGTGCTCGTATCTCAATGGCCCATAAACAACACAACCGTGAATACAAATTGCATATTAGAGCGTTCATCGAATAGACAACACGGCACGCAATATTGTCACATTACTATATCGGCTCAAATATGGATGATTATTGGCAAAAACATATGCGAGGTTTTTGTTTTGGTTATTGTACTTATAGTCAAATAATTCTTTATTCAAATTGGCCTTTACAAGCACTTTCGAATCGTCAAATTACAATGAAGCTAAAACTGGTTCGGAAAGGTGCTCTTACCGAGAAGAACCAGCAAGAAACTCGGCGGTCACTCTTTTCAAAATTAAGTTTTACAATAATGGCTTAATTAAGAACAAATTTACAAGAATTTTACAATAATGGCTTAATTAAGAACAAATTACATTTAAGAAAAAAATTACAATATAATCTAGTGCGTAGCTGGTCGCAATTTAAAACCATGCTTTCTTATCATCAATATAGTCCTCAACAGTATAATAAGTCGACAAATAACCGTGTGGTAACCCTCATTTCTTACCGAGGTGTCGTAAAGGCAACTAAAGTAAGTCGACCCGCCGTGTGGTATCCGGCTGATTAGAATAGACCAACCTTATTTCTTACCGAGTTGTCGTAAAAGGTGACTAAGGTAAGTTGACCCACCTTATGGTATCCGGTTTAGTAGAATAGACCACCCTCTTTCTTACCGAGGTGTCGTAAAATACGACTAAGGTAAGTTGACGTCAGGCAGGCGGCCGGTCGTAAAAACGCAGCCAAATCATGTGACAGCATGTTTTTAACATGTTGTGCCGACCCCACTTAGAGTGGGCTAAAGGCAGGAGGATTATGATGACTTATAGTCGACAAATATCTACGTGACTGAAGTATTTTTTTAAATTATTACGGACTAAAGACGATTAAAAGAAATTTGTAAGCTAAGTTAACAAATTTCGTCATTTAAAATACAACCACCCGATTCCTATACATATATGTTCGGATACTAATTATAGAATAGAATTACAATCTTGACCGAATTGGAATTTTATTTTGAAGCAATATTAATCTATAAGTTGAAATAAAAATAATTGTTTGTTTGTTGTTTGTAGAACTGTTTTTATGTCATTTTACAAAAAAAATATCGAATAATCATTCATGTATTCAAACTACCTATCCATTCTCTGATACACATGCTGTTAGATAAGACATTTGAATGATATTGTTTTAAGCTTTAGGCTGTACTTCTTTTAGACATCTCCATTTTTATATTTAATGCTTCATGGTGAAGCCACTTCATATTTTTATAATCCAGCGGTACAGGAAGCAGGCACAAGTCACACATTATATTACGCCGAGAGAAAACAGATGGCTGTATTTCATTACAATATCTCACTGGTGCGGAAGGCGAATCGCAGCTGGTACTTGTACTGTTCCTAAAACGTTACATAGTACGTTTGATTTTGAATTCATTTAATTTTCGGGACGTAATATAAATTCTTACACAGAAAAAAGGGCGTTCTTTAATGTCAAAATTATATAATCTGAATATTAAATTATTTGTACAAAATTTCATATGTAAATTTTTTCGTTATTCGTACGTTCCCAGTATTTAGTCAGGATCTGTTTAATTTAAAAAAGAGCTATTTTGCAGATTTGCAGAGTCATATAATATTTCTTAGGGGCGAAATATAAAAAAAAAAACAAAGTAAAACTGTAAATGTTTATGTAGGAAAATATGTAAAATATTTACTTTAAATGTAGAATTAAATTAAATAAATATAAACAAAATAAAATATTTAGTTTTGGTCGGCCGGATACCACACGGCAAGTCTACTTACTTTAATTGCCTCTTACGACACCTCCGTAAGAAACGAGCGTGGTCTGTTCTACTCAGCCAGATACCACACGGCGGATTTATATTCTCTTTTATAAGAATAAAATTATTATCTTAGCGTACGATTTTGACTGGACCGTAAAAAGGCTAATGAAAGAGAATAATCGAAAACATTTTTCAATATTTTTGGTTTATTCCGTTGTATATCATGTTTGTGTTGAGTTCTATTGTGTGAAAGCTGTTTAACTGCCATTTGCATGGCAATATATAAGGCAGCCATACATTAGATAAACGCCACCGATTCTAAATTTACTTCTACTTTTACAATAACCTTCTTTATATCCTGTTACTATTATTAATGATATTTACGTTGTTCAAAGTATAAGTTGAAAGACAAAGTTTTTATTGGGTATATAGTTAACTTTTATTTTTTGTATTTACTGTTCATTTACTTACTAAAATCTCATGATTTTTGCGGTAATCAAACCTTATCGTCATTCCTTTTTTCCTGTACAATATTGCTAATGTTAACATATTTAAATTACCAATTTAGTTATAACTACATAGATTTTTCCTTATTTTTCTTAGAAAATCATATTCTTATTAACTAAATTAGATTTTTTTATTTATCACTTTCATATTATAATACAGTAATTTAATAATTGAATACAATATGTAGGAGTATCTATACTAATTGTATAGGTACTCCTACATATTGTATTATTTCATACAATTATTTCGTGGAGAATTTAGCCTTATAATAGAATAGAGAATAGCTTTAGTTATTTATTATTATACCAATAGGATATTATAGTGATAATCCATATCGCCGATTGGTTTTGACCATAATTTGAGATCATTTATTAAATTTTCATCCATTAAGGAAAATGCGGATCGAATTTTCAACGTTAATAGAGTAATTTAAAAATTTTATTGCTCATGAAAAGCATTTAATTGATAGTGAAATAAGAGATTTCGCAGTTGATCTCAACAGATCACGGATGTCTATCCAATTTACTTAATGACGACCTGGCTCTCATTAGACATCGTGGACGAGCTCCGGACAACTTGAGCGTCGAACGTTGGCTGATTTCGCTTCGCTGGAGTCTTCTTCGTTAGTTCCGAGACGGATGTCTGAATACCTTTAGCACTTAACATGGAATTCGACCACTTGTCGCACTAAATATTAGTTCTAATACTGATGTCGTCAAATAGTAAAATACATTACAGGTACTAGATTATGTATAGCTGTGGTAGCCCAGCGGTAACACCGTGCGACTCTTGCGAGAAGGTCACAGGTTCAAACCAAGGCAGACACCAATGAGTTTTTCTGTTGTAAAACTTATGTATCTAATTGATAATTGCAATTTATCACACGCTTTTCGGTGAAGGAAAACATCGTGAGGAAACCTGCATAGCTCTAGAGAGTTCTGGAGATATGTGTAACTTACCAATCCGCAATGGAGCAGCGTGGTAGGTCTTAGCTCCATACCTTCTCTCCAAAAACGGAGAGAAGAGGCCTATTCTCAACAGTGGGATAGAAACAGGCTGCTACTTTATTAGCTTTTTATAAATTTTACTAATAAACTAGTACCTGGTTGACCGAGTCTTGTTCGGCAATTTTTTACAAAATAAAAAAAGAAATTCCAAAAAAATTATAATTGGGTAGTTGGGCTCGAACCTAGGGATTTTCATTTCTCTAGACCGCCCGTTCCCCAAATAAGCTACGCTGAGTTGACTTTTTACGGGAAAAATATTGTAAATTTTGGTATTTTTTTAATGTCTAAAAACAGGTCTAAAACCTAGCTAGATCGATTTTTTTTCCTCAAAACCTGAATCCGCTGAATTATTGATGAAATTTGACAAAATTATTCCTTATACATAGGGGTAACATAT
The DNA here is from genome assembly GCA_029227775.1 of Morpho helenor. Lineage (NCBI taxonomy): Eukaryota > Metazoa > Arthropoda > Insecta > Lepidoptera > Nymphalidae > Morpho > Morpho helenor. Next base: position 7,832,338 of record JARGCU010000020.1, read on the forward strand.
AGGCTATAGAAATCCTGTTAATTTAACAGGAATAAGATGACATTGAAAAGCGCCATATATTATTAACCTATCAACCGACAACAGTGCACGCGAACGAAGTTGCGGGTAAAAGCTAGTTAACTTAAATATGTGAATTTCAAACATTTTTTGTTTAACATTATGATCCTTTATACACTGTCCATTATATTAACCATCTTTTGACAGATTGACGATAGTGATGTCCTAAAGATTCTCGTATGCGATACCATTCCGATTATAGTACCTACTATCATTAATCGAATTACGTACCTAAGTAATTCGATTAATGATAACCTACGTAAACTAGATTACTACTTGAGAAAAGAAAATCCAACTTTGAGAAAACTTATTGTTTCTTTGAAAAGAAGTGGTCTATTTCATGGTGAAAAATCTTCTTTGGTCAAAGTTTTGAACACAATTAGCTTTTCATATAAAAAGTTAAATATAAGAAAATTATTAATGGAACGCACAGATATAGCTATAGCACGTTGTGATTTTTTAAGAGAGGCAAAGAAAATACAAGATTGGGCAAATATTGTTTTCACGGATGAAACATGGCTCAACGCTAACCACACACTATCTCGTTTCTGGACTGATGATACTGCTGATTCCACTTCCTCAGTACCAATGGGAAAAGGTGAGCGCCTAATCATTTGCCATGCAGGTACAGCAAAAGGATTTGTACAAGACGCACTGTTGGCATTTAAATCGAAGAAATCAAATGACTACCACGAAGAGATGAATGCAAATGTGTATGAAGAGTGGTTCAAAAAAATGCTCATTTCATTGGAAGAACCATCAATAATTTTTATTGATAATGCGCCCTACCACTCCCGTCAAATTGACAAAATGCCAACACAGGCTAATAAAAAGCATGAAATAATTAATTGGCTTCGGGACAATGGAGAAAATGTGGACGACTCAATGTTAAAAGTTGAATTAATAAAAATATTAAAAACCAAAAAGAGAGCAAAACGCTATGTAATCAATGAAATGGCAGCAGAATATGGCCATACTGTTCTTCGGATTCCTCCATACCACTGCCAGTACAACGCAATAGAACTTATATGGGCACAAGTAAAAGGGCATGCTGCGAGATGCAATACAAGCCCCCCATTCACAGCGAATAAAATGTTGCAATTGCTAAAAAATGCTTGCACCCACGTAACGGCCGAGAACTGGGCAAGTGTGGTGGAAAGAACTAAAAGAGTAATATTCTCTGATTGGGAACGTGATATTGCGTTTGATAATATATTATCTACACAAGAGCTAATAATAACTGCTACTGAAGACTCCTCATCGGAGGAGTCTAGTGTTGATTATCATTCCGACGACTCTTGCTAATAAAATAAATTAAAATATCCTGATTGTTTTATTTGTATTCATGTATTAACTAAGAAGAAAGTAAAACTTTATATAATGTTATTAAATGTCTTTTAATACTCGTAACATCGATTTCTACCGATTATTTTTAATCTGTGGCATAATCGTAGTAACCCATTATGTGTGACATCACTAAGTGGGCGGTACCCATCCATAAAGTACAAATATTATTTGTATGATATTTGTACGTAAGCAATACAAAACTTAATGAGCGTGAGCTGTCAAAAGACTGATAATATGATGGACGCAGTATACATCATATAATCTAAAAAGTTATCGAAAAATTAAAACTAACGCGCGCAAAAACGTTTATAAAAACAATAGTTTTCCTTTATACTTATGCGATAATAAAAAGCAATTTCCTCAAAAGTCAACCCATTTACTCTTTCTCAACAACTCAATAACACATCATGACAGCGACAATGTTTTTTATATTGAGGTTGTATTTAAAACATGTTGTAACATATTATTAGAGAAGTCGACTGAGCCACAGCATCCCATGGCCACGTCTGCTGGTGAAATACTTACCTATGTACTTTAAGAGATTAGTCTGTATATACATAGTTACAATTTAGACTTTGGCCCAACTTTTTAGATTAACAGTCAGTCAGTGTATTTTTAAAAGCGACCTGTAAAAATTGCAGCACACGATGACTTCACGTTTTACTTTTTTGTTTTGTCAGAGATTAATGACAGTGGAAATTTTATACATCGTTAGGTAGAACCACGTTAGGTGAGTGAGCGTCTTTTTCACTCAAATTCAAATATTACATTGTTTTAACAGACTGTTTCAAGTACTATAGAATTGTGATAGTATTCAATTTGAATCGTGAACTAAATGAATTTTTACCCAGGGTGAAATCCGTTCTTTTAATTTTCGCGATTCATACAGTGAGTGTATGTAGTGCTTGTATGGAGTGTTGTTGTTGGTGGCGTCTTGTGATACTTCTCATCTCACTACCACAAACTCTACGATCGTTTCGCCTCAAAACCAAAGCATCATCAGGTGGATAAGCTCAACGAACAAAATCGTAATGCGTTACGTGTGTAGTGCTTGTATGGAGTGTTAGTGTTGGCGGTGTGGCGGCTTGTCCTGCATGTATATGGTATGTGATTGTTGCCTGCTTCATACACTTAGCATTGCATGTATTCTCTTAAAAAACGCGGATTACAGCACAGTAATTTTATTGTAACTTCTGTACTATGGAGTTCCGCAAAGTAGTTGCTTCAAAGGAGTTGCTTCTATAGGCCATAGTCCTTTCATCATCATCATCATCTTCCTGCCCTTATCCAACTCTAAAGGGGGTCGGCACAACATGTTATAAACATGCTGTCACATGATTTGGCTGCGTTTTTACGACCGGCCGCCTGCTTGACATCAATTTACCTCAGTCGTATTTTACACCTCGGTAAGAAAGAGGGTGGTCTATTCTACTAAACCGGATACCACAGATGGGTCAACTTATCTTAGTCGCCTTTTACGACATCTCGGTAAGAAATGAGGTTGGTCTATTCTACTCAGCCGGATACCAAACGGCGGATCGACTTACCTTAGTTGCCTTTTACGACACCTCGGTAAGAAATGAGGGTGTTACTTTTCTATTCAGCCGGATACCACACGGTGTATAAACCATATTCCTTTATTTTACTTTATTCCACTCTGCTGCCTGCCACCCCAACAAGATTCACAGGCACCCGAAGAGCGTCCTTAGCGACCCCGACGATGCTATAACAGCATCCAACAAGATATTCACACTACACTCACACAAACAGCGTCTTCGCCGGCGAAGACGAGGTCCCCGCTTGCTTGTGTCAAGCGGCCGCAGCCCTCTGCCGCGGCCGCCGTGACGCAGACTTCTTCCAAGTCATTTATTAGATGCAGCCCTCCAAAAACGCGCCGCCTTAAGCCGAGGTTCGGTCTCGCAGGAGACACCCTTAAGGCGATGCCCTCTGTAGGGCGGGTGCGAATAATGCACTCGCTTGTACCATCCATTTCTTCTCGGCGATGCTTCTGCGCTCGCCCGTCTTATCGGTGACGCTGTCAAACCCATTAGGGCTAACAGCATTAGTCAAATTCGAAAAAAAAAATCTGCTGCCTGCATACAAACACTTTAGGCACTGCAAATAATGAAATCGAAAAATTACATATTCGATTGCGAGCAACGATCTATATTTATTCCACCCGGTGAGTGTTATTGAGGTGGACTGTATACCAAACTCATTCAATTGTGTTTATCAGCAGAAAACCGATAACCCTCATTCCGCTCGGTCTGACGCAATGCAGAGATTAAAGGCTTTCACTTGTAGTGCCGTGCTGGATCCAATATAATCCCAGCCTGATGTACTCCCATCACCCATTTATTAAAAAGAAGCATTATTATAATGCGAAATATTACTTCGTCGGAATACATAAGTCCTTTGTCCCGATTAACTTATTCTAATAAACAAAATTTTCTCCAATCATACGTTAGCTCTGACTGCTTTAACAGTTTAACCGGTCAAGATGGGCGAGAGCAAAAGTATCGTTGAGAACAAAACACAAAAATTCTGTAAGCGTCAGAAAACGTCTTTGTAACGATTCGTCTTGTCTAGAAAATACATATTATAAGTTTACATTTCTAATTAATAATTATATTACAAGGCCTGTTACGAATAATCTTGTAACTATGAGATAAAATATAGGAATCCTTGTGCTTGCAAAATTCTTGCGGGCATTGAAAATGGCACCGTAAATCTTATTCGCTAGACTGGCTAAGATACTGTTATAGGCAGTTAATCAGCTGATCTGACTAAGGATTCGCTTAACTGACATCCTAAATTTCTATCAAGTAACATACCGTAAATTCTTCTTGTCAGTATAACTTTACTACTAAGTAATTATATGTTATTTAATGATTAAAAAAACTATGATAGTTTTAAATAAAAACAATTATTATTTTTTAAATATTGATTAAGAACCAAAATACCAGGTTTGAAAAATAGGTAAAGGGCACAATGTTTATGAAATGGTATCAGTATCAATTGCCTTTATTTAGTACACAACAAATCAATCAGATCTGAGTGTAAAAAAACAGTATAATATCAGTATATTCCGATGACAATTTAATAAAGTTTGTAATAAATCTATTAATAGATTTATATGCCGTAACGTATACAATGTTGGATAATATTTATTTATTCATTCTTATATTTCTTATTATTATACTGGTATATAACTATATGTATGCCAAAAATTATCCAATCTGTTCAGTCATTTAGAAACAGTCGTAATAAATAGCTTGTTTTAAATATAAGTAACTTGCCGTTTAATTGTTATGGATAAATAAAATTTATTCTTAGTCAAAAGTATAAGATGATATGTTGTTCACAATCTGTTATATTATCATTTTATATTAACTTGGTCATAAATTAATAGACTAATGTACACTATAGATGTTTAAGAAAAACTATTGTATCATCTAAACATATAAATGTTTACATTTATCCTTTAGGTCATATATGAACTACACGAATCACTGAGAAATATGGCAAAAATAAACTTACGTATCTCACGAATGTCTTTTGCCACCAAGTGTTCGTGACAATATGATATAGACAATGCCTTATAAAAGGATTGTGCTGCCTTTGTATCAAAATATTTACCAACTGAAACTTTCTAAACCATATTTAATTTCACATTTTGTATACGAGTTGATGTCAACACTACTATCTTTTTTAATATGTATAAATAGGTAAACTTAATAGAATTTTGCAAAATTTTAATAACTGTTACCTTTAATATTTTATTAAAGCCTAATATAAGTTTCGGACTATTTTATTTGCCAAATAATGTGTAGAATTTATGTCAACAAATATTTAAAAACCTATAAAAATGTAATGAAAAATTAATATGGTAGTGCGACTCCTGCATTTTTGATTCGTCGTTTAATTTGGTTTAGCTAATATTGCTTTTAAAATGATATCCTTTTAAAATTTAAATGGTAGTTAATTGAAATAGTTGCGCCTGATTTTTTTCTATATTTATAATACCATATTTTATGATATCCTCCTTTGGAGGGAATAAGCCATAAATTCATATCGTGAGAACGCATGATCATTATCAAGGTGGCAAAGGTAGTCCTTGGATAATTTGTAATTCATCATGCACTTTATGGAGAAGGATAGGAGGATTTTCTTGATAAAATTCTTGCACATTGGTATATAATGAATTTAATGTGTACAACATGCCATTACCAGTTAGCAAAAGAAGCAACCTATGAGGGCGTTGAAATAGCAGTAAAACCATTTTATACAGATTGTTTATACTTAATAAAAAAAAGATGTTACGATCTATGGAAAGAGTTCTTTGACAGGAGATCAAAGGAAAAAGGTATTTGGTATAAGACTGTGCAAGCTGAACCTTTAAAAAAACCTTGGTTTCAAACAACTATGATGGATAGGAAAAACATATTGGTTTTGTTACGACTACGCGCCGGTCATATTCCATTAAATAAATTTGCTTACTTAATGGGTAAAGTCCCTACACCTAATTGTAACTTGTGTAATGTCGTAGAGGATGTTATTCATATTTTATTGGAATGTGACCGAAACCGCGCATTGAGATCTAAACTATTAGTTAGTAATAAAATGATAGTCTCAACTGGCGGGATAAATATTACTCTAGCTGATCCACTATCAACCACTGCAAATATTTTAGTGAAACTATATAATGAAGCTTTAGGTATAAGATCTAGTAGTAGATAATTTTACTATTTTTTGTATTTTTTGTATTTTTTGCTGCCTATACAGAGCGACATAGTCGGTCACGACTAAGCTCTTTAATAAAGATTGAAAAAAAACAAAAAAAACATGCCATTCCGTATAATAGCAGTGTCGTTAGGTCTTATCTTCAATTCTTCTGTCAAGGAGTGAGAAGACCCACGATGCTAAGGGGCGTAACTTGGCATACTTTATATAGCAGAACGGCAATATTTACTAAGCCTTTTTTAACGCAAAATTTAATTTATCAAACGCCAGGTATTTTTGCATGTGAATTAAATACGTAGCTGGTTAAGAGAAATTGGAATTTTAGTAGTAGCGCCACTACCTATACAAAATTTCTTTAAACCAGTAAGTTTAACGTATCAATAATATTAAGACGATTGTTTTACATCAACTTAAGGTAATAAATAAATCTTTAGCAGTGTACCAAAATTCCATTCGAATTTGGTTATTACACACGTTCAAAAAGCTCGTCAAAGGTATTCTCATTATTAAGGTATTAACAGTTGATGCCCGTAAACATGATCAAAAGGGCCCAATTTATATTTAGCTTTTAACGGAAATTATAAATAAAGTTATGCATATTATAATTTTGTAATTTTGTGGGTATAAATGAGCTTATACTAAACCTGCCATGGCTAAGTGAATTTTTATGTTGACATCGTACAAGTATTATTATGACTTTTATTGTGCCTGAACTGAACTGAAGTAAATTGTATAATTAAGTGAATCACTTTAATTATAATTATATACAATAAATAAATATACACGAGACTATACATATTTTTTTATATTTACATATATAATTCATCATTTTATATGAGAAGTAAAATAAATATTTTAGAAATAAAAGTTCATCGTCATCCCCTGCCCTTATCCTAATGTAAGTAGGGTCGGCACGACATGTTGTCACATGATTTAGCCTGCCTGACATCAGCTTACCATATTTGTTTTTTACGACACCTCGGTAAGGAAGAGGGTGGTCTATTCTATTTAACCGGATACCACATGGTGGGTCAATACACCTTAGTCGTCTTTTACGACACCTCGGTAAGAAGTGAGGGTGGCCTATTCTACTCAGCCGGATACCTCACGGTGGGTCTACTTACTTTAGTCGCCTTTTACGACACCTCAGTAAGAAATGAGGGTGGTCTATTCTACTCAGCCAAATACCACATAGTAATATAGTTTAATAATAAGTTTCTTCCCTTTTAGCCCGACTGTCTATTTCTTAACACCTTTTTTTTACTTTTATTGACATAATAATATTAAGAGAAAAACGATATTTAGTATATTACGGTACTAAAGACGTTTTATCATCGGAACGAAACAGTAATAGCAAGCAAGCGAGTATTAGTTATTTTTGGGAGCTTCAAACGCAGCATAAAAGACAATGCGTTAGAAAAGGGTAAGCTATATCGCCCTCACGTTCCTGAAATATGATTTCGATAAGTTGTAAGCTATTGGATGGGATCTCCTTTCTATATAATAGACTATTTTGCTAGTAATTCAGTAGGGTAGTGTCTTTTATTAAAATCTGTAATATACTAGTCAGAGACTCAAGATTTAGCATAAAAAAGTGCGTTAGTAATAATGTGACAGTCAATTTATAGATTTTTAATAGTATGACGTATAATATATATAGTTTTAAATATTTCTACATTCATTCACGGAAATTAAATATAAATTAAAATAGATATTGGACAATTACACACACGGCCGTCTGACCCAAAAGTAAGTAAATAAATCTCATGCATAATTTCTAACAAACGTAGTACCTCGTAACGGAGTCAAATTCCGCGCACCATGAGTTTTTTTGTTAAAACTTATGTGTTTAATTGATAATTAAAATTTATCACATGCCTTTCGATAAAAAAAAAACATCGTGAGGAAACCTGCATATGACCAGAAAATCTGTTATATTTAAACCTACTAATCCGCATTGGAGCAGCGTAACCCTTCTTTCCAAAAACCAAGAGCCTAGTAAAAGATGATACAATAGTTCAAAAAACTGTATTGTATTATATTAATAAAGCTACTGCAATAACGCCTTCTATAATATCTTGTATTAAGAACCGAATAGTTACGAAAACAGAAAGCGTAGATTATTAATCGATATATGCGGAGCTGAAAATAATTATATCATCACGTGTTTTCGGCATTGTGAGATTAAGATCTCTAATATCTATCCGCTGCTCGCCTCTCTCTTCGTGTTTGTTATTGGAAAATATTTGTTCTGAAGATTATTATCGAACCGCCTAAGAACTATATCGTGGTTGTTTGAAAAGTAGGACAAGATGTTTTTGACTATTGTACTATGAGAGTTAATTGAATATAAATTATTTTTTGATGACCGCGTAAGCTGCTTTTATAAATGATTTAGTGATTACAGTAAACTCAAAATTGACTTAACTGATGTGTCGTAAAACAGTTGATTAATTTTTGATTATATTGCACAGTGATCGGAAAATCTTGTAATAATCTAAAATAATCCATAAGTTCATATCTCATCTTTAAGTCCTTCGCTCTGTAGTAAGAGATTAGAAATACTCAAATGTTTTTCTTGAAGTTTAATTTAGTCTTTATATATAAATAAAATATGGTATAATAATGGTATATATACCATTATTATACCATTTATTCTGAAGAAATACATAGCTATATATATTTAGACCTAGTGTTATATTACGATAGAATATGTATTTGAAGGATGTGTTAAAGCTGTTGGAAAACTCATAAATAAAAAACAAATACATCTGATCAATGTAACCACGCCCACTTACACATATTAAAAGGCGTATACAACATCCAAATAGGCTCTGAAATTGAATGTCGATAACATATTTCGTATCCTTCGATGTAACACGTACACACTTCCTGCTCTAATAATTTTACTTAAACGCAAGTTGTTTTCGTAAGGGGCATCTGGATCACAATCGCCCGAGGGCGCAACAAATCACGTAAAACGTGTTGTAGGTAATTTCCGAAGACCCATGATCTCCAATACTCTAGATAGGTGAGCTTACAAATTGCCTTCGATCTTAACCGGCAATATTTCATCTGTTTATTTATTGCTACCATCTTTATTGGCGGATGTTACCCTGATCTGAATTCTGGATTTCGTTTAGCATGAAATATTGCACATTTCAATTATTAATAGTTAGGCAGCTGGACACATATTTTCTAAAGCTAAAAAGATTTTTTCTTCACTTTCTTACATACATTTAGGGTAAGAACGAATTGAGACAAAATTTTACGTTACGTGGGCGTAGATGTCATGGGGTTTTTGACTTTTATAATATTAACCAAGTAAATAATCGCCACCATAGTATTATAAGCATGTTCTGTCGTGACACATCCTATAGTTCTAGTTACACATATATTAAAGAAATTTTATAGAGAGAATAATTTGATAATTTTAGTAAATAACCTGTTTTTAATTTAAATATATATTGTTATATTTTTATTAATATCTTGTTATATTTTCATCAAAAATCCCATCTTTTTAATGTGTTCCTATGATAGCTAGATATGATTAGCTTGTACTTGTACATAACCTCAAACTATAATTCTAGTATTATAGTTCCACCACAGACATTAAATAAACTAATAATTGATACTAAGATAACGAAAATTGTTCTATTTAACGACACAAAAATTATTAATGTAAAGTCTGGACCAAAAAATGAAATTCTGGCGGTCTCCTTTATTTTATAAACAAAAACCGTATTAAAACTTAAATATAACGTATAAAAACTTTATTAAAATAACTAATCTCGGTATATAAATATTAATTATGTCAAATTTCATCTATATTGGTTCAGCGGATTGGCCGTGAAAACGGAACAGACAGACAGACTTTCGCATTTATAATATTAGTAAGGATAAGGAAGTAAGGATGTTCTGGGTTGACTATATTGAATAGTTGATTTAGAAACTCTTTTGGTTTCCTTAACATTAAAAAAAGTATGACATGCGTAATAAGAACTGCATGAAATGAATCTTAGTCGCAAGACCATGTCTCAATTGATATTCCGTTTGCAAATTTAAATTAACCTGATGTTTTTCATAGTAATCGGCAATTAATTGCAAGCTCAAAGCCCATAAATCCTGTCACCACAACAATACACAACGGGAATCGGTAGCGATTATTCATTTTTAAGGTTTGTTTGGTTTACAATAAAAGTGCAAAAGTATTTACTTTGTGTAGGGATGCATAAATTGTCTCTGGTATTAATAATTTTACGCCAAGAACTAGTTTAAAAAATTTTTTGGAACGTAATTTTTGTTCAAAAATTTACAATCCCTTTAGTCAGTAGATAGATAAATTTTAAATATATTTTTAAGAGTAAGAGGAAGAAACTAAATCTTTGTTGACGTTGACATACTGCTGCGGGCAGTTAATTTGTAGATTTGTCTGAGGTCTTTGTTCAAGTAATGTTCCTTTGTGCTTATTTCATAGCTCTCAGGATTCTTTTGTAAGTTTACCTATACCTAACGTTGTCTTTAAAATATATATATATTTAAAGAAAATTGACGTACCTAAAATTTTATCAATAACTGAAATGTTAGTGATGTATTTTAAAAGAATATAAGAAGAACGTGTTTATTATCGCAAAAAATATCAATTATAAATTAATCAATGTATACATTATTTAATTGGCAAAATCTATTAGATTCTCATTGAGTTTTTACATACTTATTAAAATTATGTTTAAGATTTAAAAATATTTAAGATGTTACGCTAACTGCATGAACATCTTTCAATTTATTTAATTGCTAGTCACAACGGAGAGATTCAAGTTGTTCTTAAGATTCCGATTGTCTTTACCCAATTTGTTTAACGATGAAGGTGCTCTCATTAGAGTCCGTAGTGGACGGAGCCCGATCTTCAAATCTTGGCTGCCCTATTCTTCGTGATAAAAAATGAGTGTCTTCACGACATACCTATGATATTAAGCAATGCTTCACCTCAATATCATCGTGACCCGGGAAATGTCTAAACTGAATTTGTATTTATTCAGTACCTTGGTGCAATGAACCTTTGAGTAATTCTCAAAAATTTCAAAAATTCGTTTGTGACTTGAAACCACGAGTAGGCACCATCCCCTATGCTTATACGATACTTAAAATTCATCGAGTATTGGAACTAAAGAGATTAAAACCTATATATTCCTAAGAATGGTCGGATGTACTTGTATGATGATGAATTTCACATTTATAATATACTAGCTTTTACTCACAACTTCGTTTGCATGGACTGTTGTCGCATGATTGGTTGATAATAGATTGCGCTTTTCAATGTCATCATATTCCTGTAGAATTTACAGGATTTTATAGCCTATATGAAACATATAGGTGTATAAGGAATAATTGTGCCCGATTTCATCGATATTGGTTTAGCGGATTCGCCGTGAAAGAGTAACAAACATACATCCATACTCACAAACTTTCGCATTTATAATATTAGTAGGATTTTACATATTGTTTAGTACTGTTTAGTTCTTTTTTTATTTTTGAGAAAGTCTTATGTATTCCCACTAGTATTAATTTTAGTATGAATATTATTTTAGTACTCTCCATCTTAGCATAGTGATTTGCTAACTTCTGTTCTTGATTAAGATGTTTTAATCTTAATTATAATATGACTGTCAATAGTTTGAAAGCAAACAAAAAGCTTAGTATTATGTATATTGCTTAATGCTAATGTTCAAAAACAAGAATTACTCGAAGCGAAAATAAACGAAGGAAACTTTTATTTTTACGGGAAATGTTGAAAAATAAAACACGAGTCAGCCAAGTCTCGACAGTTCTTCGAAAATATCTTCAGACAGGAATCTCAGTGCAACTCATAATAACTTTAGGTGGGGTCTTTTTAAAGCCAAGACTTTAATTTCAAAGTAATTATAGTATAAACTTTCCTCATCGCTTGAAATGGCTATTTTTCGAACTAAACCTAACTCTACTGTAGATAATTAAAGAAATATATTTATAAGAACTAAATCTGTTCAACATTGATTTTAATAAAAATAATAATCAAATTTATTTCGCGACATAAAATAATGTGCTTTGATTGAATATCATGGAGTGCAGATGTGTTAAAAATATTTAATTTTGTCTTACTAATTATAATGTTATTGGTGGTTAAACCCGCGGGGCGGTTCCGCGACCCTATGTTCTCCCCTGCGGATAGGCGGATAAGGCGTATAGTGCAACAACAAGTCAAAGCACTTACCTTAGCGGTTGTGGACTGTATGGTGGTAGCCTGCTCTAGATCTCTCGGGATCCAAAGAAGGCGCGGCGCGGATGACCGTTACGGTACAAAACGATGATGCGGAGAATCGATGCGGACTTGACTTCTCGGAGGTGTCAAGTGTTATGGTGGTTGCGTCGCGGCGATAAACCGCAATGGCGGCTGCAGCGCGACCATTCGATTGGTCGCGCGACTTCACCACTGTCACTCTCCACTAAGTTCGTGGCAGTGACATGTATTGCAAAATACGCCCAACCATCCCCCCGACCTTAGGAGAGATGAGGTCTCCTAAAGAAATAGGAAGCCTGGTAGAATTTCCTAAATCCTGGATGCGATGTATATCTTGAAGGATAAATGGGCGTACATGCGGAATGCGCTTAAATAAAAATGCGCAATGCGGGATTTAACTAAAAAATGCGGGGTTAAATAAATTAAATAAATTGCGGAATGCGAAAAAAAATAAATAAATTGCGGAATGCGAAAATAAATATAAAGTTGCGGAAAATTACTTAATACTAAAAGTTGAAAATGCGATAAGTAAAACTATTGTGTTGGTAACGGACAGACCTTCACAATCGGCCTTTGATATGTGCCAGTTCGAGTGCGGACAGTAACAACTCGGACTAGTCCATCAGATCCAGGATGAACAGCAGTTATTACACCGATGGGCCATTTCAGTGGAGGCAAATTATCCGTTTTTAAAATAACAACTGTTCCTACAGTTACAGAATCAGTACGCGTGTTCCATTTCTGTCGGTTTTGTAACGTTGTTAAATATTCATTTCTCCATCTTAACGAATAACCTTTAATAATCCCATCCAACAGATATTTGCGTTTAAGTAATGACTGCGGTTCAGATGAAATGTCAACAGCATGAAACGAATCAAGCGGTCCCAAAGTATTATCGCGAGAAAAGTTTTGTGTATAAATTAATTCGCATTGTTTAACAGTGGGTGACATATGTTGTATGCTAGGAACATCTTCCAAATTTAGACATTCATTCATCAAATTTTCCATTGAATTCTCTGTATTACAGACGTAAGAATGATACGCGATATATTTACTAGCGGTAGATGACTCGGCAACGCCTTTTAAAATTTTTGCTGAACCGATTATGATGTAACCGAACTCTGTTTCCAACGCGTCTGGAGTACAGGAGCTACCTAACACCTTATTTCCCTTTAATATTTTAGCAAATACCTCTGAACCAATTAACATGTCAAAATGACCCGGTAGGAAAAATTTATCATCAGCAAGTGGTAAACTAAACAAATAATCTAATGAAGAGCGGTCAACAACAGTCTGCGGTAAATTACTTGAAATTTTATTTAAAACTAATGCTTGAAGGTCAAGTTGAAACTTATTGAAGCGCGAATATAATGTTACATTACATAAACCTTGCACCGATTGTGAGTTATCTCCTATTCCCTTTACCGAAATATTTTCAGTCGGTTGGTTAATATTAATACCAAGCCTTTTACAACAATGCTTCGTTATAAAATGGTTTTGAGAGCCCATATCGACGAGTACTCTAATCGGTCGCCTAATAGAATTTCGATCTAATACGTAAACAATCGCGGAACCTAATAAAACTATCTTATTATCACTGCTAGTGCTCGCGGACATACTATTGCTATGCAAGGAAACCGGTTTATCGTCCGAAGGTATGAGCTGTTCGCAGTGACGTTCGTGCGCTTCCGATGCGCCTTGCACAGACTGAACAACCCCCCCGACCATATCAGTACGCGGGCTAGTAAAATGCAGTGATGTATGATGTCTCTTATTACAGTTTTTACAAGTAGAATTCGAACGTCAACTAGATAATGTGTGACGCGTACTTAAGCAGTTAATGCAACCCTTTAAATCCTTAACTGTGTTGTGTTTATCGTGCGGCGTTTGTTTATCAAAGACGGGACAAGAAAACAAATGAAAGTGTTCGGTCGATTTACAGAGCGAGCATCTACGCGATATAGTTTGCATATTACTTGTGGACGGTGCGTTGACAATATACGAAGCGGGATTTAAGTGCGGATTGTAAACAATGTTGGAATGACTATGTTTGACGCGGGTGGTAATATTCGAAATGTTCGCCGTTCTCTGCAATATTTTTAATTGCTCGCGAAGAAATATAACGAACTCTGAGTACTGCGGATAACATTGTTTTCTTATACTGTTCTCGAATTGTTTTGCGGTTTCGACGTCTAATTTTCGTAAACCGAGATGCACAAATAAGAAATCTAATAGATCGTCGATTTTAAGTTGTTTTAAGGCGGCGATAGATGTCGAATATGTATCGATAAAAGTATCTAGTTGCGGTGCAGTGGTGTTTTGAAGCGGTTTTAAGTTTAATAATTTTTCTATGTAACTGACAGCTATTGCTCGGTTGTCAGTATATTTATCGACTAATGCGTTGTAAATAAGTGAATAATTATCCGCCGTGGGATTAATACCTAGCCAGATACTTTCTGATTTACCCTTTAATTTAGCGATTAAATAACGAATGCGTAAAGAATCTGTCAATTCATCGTTAAAATGAACCATCGAGTTGAATGACTCAATAAATATAGGGAATTTTTCGTATTCGCCATAAAACTCGGGAACGGATAACTTTTCTAAGCGTATACAACTTGCGGGAATGTTATGATTATTACTATTTTTTAACGATAAACTATTCGATAAAGAGGGACTACATTTCTGCGCGGCATCCTTTATTTCACAATAAAAATCTTCGAAAGCCCATATCGCTTCGAAGTTTGTTAAGTATTTAGGATTCGTTAATAAATTTATTTTATTAATTTGATCCACTAAGCGGTTAAATTCCGATCGAACGTTTTCTAAATTTGAAATCCTTTTTAAAAACAAAGAACATGTGGGATCCTCAATGTTTTCAGGAATTAATGAGTGAATGTTTTTAATTCGTAAAAAATATGACTGCTTCTTAGCTTCTAATATAGCTAAATCACATTCACTAGTATTTGCACATTCTGAAAAGTCACCTTTCTTTGAAGCCATCTTGATATCTTTCTGCTGTTGCTTTCAGTTAAAATCAAAAAATTTGAATTGCGTAACGGATAACGATAAAGCGAAAAATGAATATTTAAGCGCGGTGTATGCGATAATATGTTGTTTAAACACAGATTAATGGATATTTTTATAACAATTAAATGGCCAATGGGGTAAATAACTTTAAATCGCGGTTTTATAACACTGATTATGGAAAAATATGAGATTTTGACAGCGGAATGAAAATATAGAATATACAAATGGGCAATAGAACATAGAAATCGCATCCAGGCTCGAAGTAGACCAAATGGTGGTTAAACCCGCGGGGCGGTTCCGCGACCCTATGTTCTCCCCTGCGGATAGGCGGATAAGGCGTATAGTGCAACAACAAGTCAAAGCACTTACCTTAGCGGTTGTGGACTGTATGGTGGTAGCCTGCTCTAGATCTCTCGGGATCCAAAGAAGGCGCGGCGCGGATGACCGTTACGGTACAAAACGATGATGCGGAGAATCGATGCGGACTTGACTTCTCGGCGGTGTCAAGTGTTATGGTGGTTGCGTAGCGGCGATAAACCGCAATGGCGGCTGCAGCGCGACCATTCGATTGGTCGCGCGACTTCACCACTGTCACTCTCCACTAAGTTCGTGGCAGTGACATGTATTGCAAAATACGCCCAACCAGTTATACTTACTTAAATTTTAATATTTTTTGTACTCTTTAACAAAAGTGTTAGATGTCATGAAACTTATTTCTTAAATTATCTTATTGTTCTTGAGATATAATAAAACGCCAAAAAAAAATCCTTATTTATTCAATACATTCATTTAATCATTTAATATAACTGCATCAGTGGCAGTAATATTTTATTATAATAACCAAAATTAATTTTACTCGCAATCAATTATTTTAAATTTTAATATTATTATCATTAATTTTGTAATATGGAATTCCTCAAAAAAGATTCCTAATTCTAAATATTACAATACTTACCATAAACAATGTTCTGGTATAAAATAACTGGTAAACCTTTTTACTAGAAATAACAAAGGTAAGAATGGACTTATGCCGGTTAGTTTATAAGAAATATCAGTTCATTGGTATACCTACGTAGTTTTCCTTGATCTAGTAAACTGATTGTGTATGCCACTCACGGCACCAACTCGTTTGTAAAGGTAACAAGGTTGAGTGGAAAAGAGTTAAAAGGCTGCGCCCCGGGCGGCTTTTAGAGTGCCTCGGGTTTGGTTACGGATCATTAAGCTTATTTCATTTGTTATAAAATCCTATTGTTTTTATATGTGCGAAGAATTTTTAAAAGGTATTTCAAGAGTGGGCTAGCTACCCTTCCCTCTATCTTCGGGCAAATAATTGAGCGACTGCTGGTTAAAATAGAATGAGCTCTTGCTCGATTAAATTTAGCTTATTTTAATTGAGGTACCTATTAGGAGACGAGATTGGTGCATTTTTAGATAACGTATTTCTAATAAAATATGTGGTAAAAAATAGATATTTTCTAATTAAATGGTCAATGATTAAATGCTAAATACTAATAGGTACACAAACCCTACCGTTGAAAAACTTTAACGAGTAGTCGAATTGTATGAATAGTTCGGTATTTTCGGTGTCGGAAAATATGTTATGTTTTCGTTCTGTTTCTACGCATGCAATTTAAAACTTTGCAAAGATTAATAAATGGTAAAATTTTTGCTGTATAGATAACCTTATATTTTGTAGTTTATATTTATGTCTTCAATCTTCATATAATTAACAGTCTCGATAAGAATGATCATTGAGATTTAATATTTTTCTTCTCAATGATTTCATTAGAAACAATGGAAACACTTAATAATTCTATAATATCTCTACTACTTTTCAGATTCTTGACCGTTCAATAAATAATCATACGAACTAGCTGGTATTTTTAAGGGAGGACAGAAAAGTTATTTTTTTACTACACTGCTTAACCTACCAATCCGCATTGGAGCAACATGGTAGGTCATAGCTCCAATCCTTCTCTCCAAAAACGGGGAGAAGAGGCCTATTCCCAGCAGTGGGATAGTAACAGGCCGCTACTTTTTTTTAACTTTTTTTATATTAAAAACAATTTAATATTTCTATATAAATAAGTACAATTTATTCTATTGATATAGTATATACATTGATCTACCCGTATCCTCATGCACATATTAGGTACGTAGTATTTTTCTGTTTATATTTTCGCTGATGTAGTTTGATAAAGATAAATAACTATTCGTGATGTAATTGAATTTGAATAGTTACGTAACATGTAATCAGCAAAGAGAGAAGAGATTTCGGTTGACCACTAGAACCCCGCCTGTCTTCATGCTCTGAAATGTGGTTACGTTTGCATGGATATTAATAACCCTAATGGGATATTTGATTTTCAGTATTTGCAATACAACTTAGGCAAATATAGATATGTATTGTGGAAACTTCATTGAATAAAACACATTCTATATTATGATCGTAATCTTTCGTAAATTATATAACACTAGTAATATCCCGCGATTTCACACGCGTACATACCGATCTCATGGCAGTGGAATGTCTACTAAGTCGAACTATAGATTTGCTTTTGTTAAATATATCATCAATAGTTTATGCAGCGCATGCGATTACAGATTTGTATGACTAATTTTTTACACCTTATTACATTTTTATTACAGATCCCTATTTTTTTTAATGTAATATAGCTTATGTTGCTCCGTAAAGATGCAGCTTTCCAATGGCGAAAGAATTTTTGAAATCGGTTTACTAGTTTTTGTGTGAAAAGATTACAAACATACATATAAATTTTTCCTCTTTATAATATTAGTATAGATAACACAATAATATTGTATTGTTTTTAAGAATTGTATTAAGTAATTAATTAAATTATTATTTGAGGTTCCCGTGAAGGAATCTTTTTGTTAGGTAGAGGTTAGTTGTAAGACCAAGAAAATGTTTATTTCGAGCCCGCTAATCTTTCTTTTAAGCTATCAATTAACTTGTCTTAAAATATACTGTAAACTTACTCTATAATATAAATATTAAATACGAGAATTTAAAACACCTCATATCAAATATATTTAAAGAAACAAAAATTTAGACGGTGTTTGTTGTATTGGTATTATAATTTAACGTGATTTATGAAGTGGGTATTATTTTTTTGAGATAGCCAAAAATAACAATGGATTTTGCACTAGATCTGTCCAGTTTTATTGGTAGTACGATTGTATTGTTATAAGCTCATAAGCATAGTTAAAAAACCAAATTATATTTACTAAATGTACCCACGACGTCATTCGCTATGTCCAGAGCAGCTAGACGTTAATCCTCCTCAATTATTATATTAATAATAAAAAATATATACTATACATTAATTAATCGGGTTTTAACCGACGGAAGAACGTTGAAAAACCGTTGTTTTATCCTATACGTTAGTCAGGCGTTAATTGTACCAAATTTCATAAATATTAGTATCAGTTTGATTATTATTTTAATTTTATTAGTCGTAAAAGCCCAAGAGACAGACAAACAGACTTTCAAAATCATATCAGTATAAAAATGAATAATCATCCTCCTGCCCTTATCCCACTCTAAGTGGGGTCGGCACAACATGTAAACATGTAAAATGTAAGCATGTAAACATGCTGTCACATGATTTGGCTGCGTTTTTACGACTGGCCGTCTGCCTGACGTCAACTTACCTTAGTCGTATTTTACGACACCTCGGTAAGAAAGAGGGTGATCTATTTTACTAAACCGGATACCACCTGGTGGGTCGACTTACCATTGTCGCCTTTTACGATACCTCAGTAAGAAAAATGAATAATCTCATATAAAAATTAGTTTAACTTTGCGCATTATTTTTCGGGTACTTTAAGGAGTTAAATGTGTTGTTATCCGAATGAAATAGCCGTCGGCGGTTATTTAATGTGGCATGGGTACAAGCGGCAATCCAGCGTACAGTCTATAAACATTTAAACAGTCCGCCTAACTGGTCGGTTTGTGAAAGCACGTATTGTACAAATTTGATTATTGGTTTGATTATAAATTTATAGCCAAAAAAATTCAAGTAAATAATATTTAGCCACAATGTATCAAATTTTATCTTATCAGCCGTGATTGTTATTTAATTGTCTGCTTAATGCAATATAAGCCTATGGAAGCCTAATATTAAAATAAATAAAAATAAAAGCTTATAAATTTTTTACGCTCAAATCATTTTGTTCAATTTATTTTAATCAAATTTATCAAATCTATCTATCTCTTGTGGTTAAATAACTACTTTTAAGTTCCAAATTTCAATTCGGGAAAAATATTGTGACGTAATTTCCACGCAGGCGAAACTGCTGGCACAACTAGATTAACAATACTAATATCATAAATATACCTATAGTTACTGTTTGCATAACGTATTAATTTTTTTTAGATAGTAAAGCGTAGGTTTCCTCGCCGTGTGGTATCCGGCTGAGTAGAATAGACCAACCTCATTTCTACGAGGTGTCGTAAAAGGCGACTAAGGTAAGTTGACCCACCGTGTGGTATCCGGTTTAGTAGAATAGACCACCCTCTTTCTTACCGAGGGGTCGTAAAATACGACTGAATTAAGTTGACATCAAGCAGGCGGCCGGTCGTAAAAACGCAGCCAAATCATGTGACAGCATATTTATAACATTTTGTGCCGACCCCACTTAGAGTGGGATAAGGGTAGGAAGATGATGATGATGATGAAAGGAGTGTAGGTTTGCAGCTAAAGGACAAACTACCTATATACTCTCATAGTATTTCAGTAAATGGTACAATAAAAGATACAGTTATCTTCGCTTAAAATAGCTTAGTGTAATTTATAAAATGAATTAAGTTGATTACTAAATTACATACATTCATTTTATAAATTAAATAATTTATAAAACGAATGTTATTTATAAATGCAGATTTCCACAACAAGTTATTTCTTCTTTAAATTGGAATATATAATATCACACTGTGATATTTAAGTAATACGGAAAATGACCAAGATTTTAAAATTATTTATTATTAAATGTATATTTTATACAATGAAAATTATGAATGATTTTATTTAACTGACAAATGGTTCCTAGTTCTAAATGTAGAACTATTTAATGCTAGTAAAGGGGATTTCATATTAAAACCACATAAAGCCTCTATGTGCATAAATCATATTCAATTTGGTAGTTGAGCTCTAATATTATTAGCACTATATTTTGGTTCATAATTAATACAAATTATTGAGCTATGAATTTATAATACCCAGCTTAGGCTAAATAATATATAATGTATTATGTGCTATCCGTCTGTCTGTTATATTTTTAAAATCCATACAATCCACACGGCTTTGCTGAATCGCTAAAATAATAATTAATAACAAAAAGGACTTTTAATTCGTACTAGTAATATCCCGCGGTTTCATCCGCGAACATACCGATCTCATTGCACTGGAAAGTGGAAAGTGGAGAGGTGTAACTAAATCGGACAATAGATTTATTTTTGTTAAATATATCATCAATATATAAAAGATTCCGCAGCGCATGCGATGATAGATTTTTATGACTAATTTTTTACACCTTATTACATTATTAGTACGGATTCCTATTTTTTTAATGTATCATAATATAGCCTATGTTGCTCGATAAAGATACAGCTTTCCAATGGTGAAAGAATTTTTGAAATCGGTCCAGTAGTTTTTGTGTGAAAACATTACAAACATACACACAAATTTTTCCTCTTTATAATATTATTATAGAGAGAAAGCTAAAAAGCTCTTCAATGACAAAGAAATTGATATATTCTACAAAAGTACGCGATGATAATCGCGGATTATAGCAAAATAATTTTATTATTACTTTTGTATTATGGATCTCCGCAAAGTAACGCCTAATTCTATATATTATGATATATTCTAATTATAAGTTACATTACATTATTAATTGTTATTTTCATATCTTCTTTTGAAACGTTATTACAATAAAACAAAATATTTCCTTGTTTGTTTCCAGCAGAAAATATTTCACGACTGTGGAGATGACGGCAACAGTTTTTATAACACATATTTTTATAATATATACGTACATAAATACAACATAACATAAATAGGTACCTAATGTAAAAATATATTCCTGTTTCGCGAAAATAAATATTCGATCATCTGATCAAATAATATCGAATGTATCTCATAAATATGATGGATGGTAACCAAGTATTCGGAACAAAAATAACTTGAACTAAAAGTGATATGTTGCTTGAGAGACGTTTAATAAAACTATTCTTGCAAAGAAACCGCGTAACAAATATTGCTATATTCATATTAAGGTAGATATGTATTTTTTTTGTAGTGGTAGTGACTTGTGCTGGACAAAGGTCTGTTCTCTGCTTCTTGAAAGGAATTGAACCTTAAATCAACCATGCTACTCCAACGAGGATTGGTATTTTATACGTTACTGGGGAATTCTTTATCGACATGCAGAATTCCTTAAGACTTTTTCCTTCACATGATTAATTATATTTATCTATCAAGCATATATTTTTTATGAAAGACTCATATGAGCTTTTTGAAGATTTCTAACTCACGGAAAAGTTACGGCCTATTTTTAAAAGCTTTTATTCAACTTGCCGTGTATGTACTGGTATGTGAAGATGGAATCTTGCAAGTTAAATTTGACCAACTTTCCGTCGTCCGATTGAGCTGAAATTTTACATACTAGTCCAATCTCGATGACAATATATGTTTATGATAAGCATGATCTCTTGCTGCAGCCAGGATTGGCTCCAGACTCTGTGACAACCTGCTGAAAAGCGTATATGGTACAAGTGAATAAAAGGTCAGTTGATACAAAGTGCATTCGTTAACCCCAGAATAATCGAGAAAGCCCAAACCACGCACAAATACCACATTGTCGGTGACAATATTGTCTATATTATTGACCTTAATATTTGTAGCATGTTGAAACATAATCACACAACATAATTTGTGAATTTGTGATATGGCTATCGTTAACTGGTATATTTCAATTTCTCGTCGAAACCCAAAGGTAAATGGTTGCTAGTAAATCGCATCACAGGTACACAGGGGTAAACAATTGAAGCTTATGGAAATCAGGGTCCGTAGTATTTTACCGGATTAAATATACTAGCAATTAGTGACATTCCCTCCGTCCTGGGCCAGTTATTTATCGCGAGGCTCTCGACTTAATTAAAATATCTTAGTTTGAGAAACACGGAACTTATACTAATCTCTTGAAAGTTAATTACCTCCTACTTATTGCGATTGTAGCCATAATCTTCTTTATTACTTTCAACGTCTTAAGTCTTTGCTTTTATTCTTTGGTCATAGCAAAATATCAAAGTGTCAGCTTTCCTTAAGGCATATTTATTATAACTGACATCCTCCTGTTTTTATCCTACTCTAAGTGAGGTCGGCATAACAAGTTCTTCGCTTCCATTCTGTTTTATCATTCGTCAACTCTGGCGCTACTCTTTTAACATGCATGTCATATTTCCACAATCCAACCATCACTTTTAAAGCATCCCTCTAGTTACATATCCATCATATTCATATTTAACATTGATTTGCTCCCAATTGCTCTAACGGGTCAGTCCATTATTGATTGCACTGATCCTATCTGACGTAATCCACAAAAATATTTGGTACCAACCTCACCATCATTAGGCGTTTTTGCAGCTATTGCTGCAGTTGGGTAAGTTAAGCGTACAAAAACAGACTAGAACATTTCTCGAACGAAGCTCTAGAACGAAGATCGCCTTTCACACCTATTTCGTTAAAATATTGTATTTTGAGCCAGCTTGTTACCTGATATATATAAAAGAAATAGGTAATGCATTATCGTGTTTCAAAAATTAAATTAATAAATATTACGTAATTAAATTCAAATTCAATTTATATGCAATTTAAACCATGTTAACTAAATGGACTAAAGATAAAGCAGTTCATATTTACTCGCGGACAATTAAAGTCTATTTAAGCGTGAATATGCGTGGGGCCAATTTAGCGTACAGCCCATAAACATTTAAACACTCTGGTTAACTGCGTAGCTCTGTGTAAGCACGAATCGTACGTATTTGGTAATTGTGCCCGTAATATAACAGACGGTCGTTACGTGATTGTAATACAGTCGATATAAATATAACATAATTGTTAATCCGACTAAATACAGATCATCTATAAAAGAATCCAAAATGGCTGGAAGCGTTCAGGTAATTAAGTGAGATGTATTCGTTTTAACTTTTTAACGGTGAAGTATTAAAATTATGCCTAGTATCGAAATCTTGTATTTAAATATGTAAAAGTAACGGCCTTTGCCCACTGTTGGCACACTGCTCTGTTTTTGGAGAGAAGGGTTATTGGTACCTTACAGATATCCCCAGAATTGTATAGAGATATGCAGGTTTACTCACGAAAAAGCGTGTGTAAAATTGCAATTATCGAATTAGACACAAGTTTTAATGGAAAAACGTAATGGTACTCATCGGAGGTTTGAACTCGTGACCACCTCTAAAGTGTTGCACGGACTCACCGCTAGGCTATCACAGCTTATCACAGTAAATATGTACTTTGTAGTATTTGAAGAAGAAACTTACAAGAGTTATAAAATCAGAATGATCACCAGGTATTCATTTACAGAGTCTGAAACATTCAAAACGCTTGTCAGCGATTAAATTTGTAGGTTCTGTAAAACACCAACCGCTGAGTCAAAATTATCTGTAGTTTACAGTAAATATTATTTTCCTCTCTAACTTTATTATTTCTTCCAGAACAAAAGGCTTTTGAATTATTGTTTGTACGTCATTTTTTTTAAATATATGAATGAAAATACATGAAAATAATTCTTAAATATAGCTTTAAATTATATATTTTTCTAAATATAAAAAGGATCATTTTAAAATCTTAGATGGCGCCCTAAGCAGTCAAAGTTTTATTTCTTACCATTGACTATTTGTAAATTGTTTTTTTAGAAATGTCTTTAATTATTTTGCAACATTATTTAACTTAAACGATATTTCTATCAAATTTCATGGATTGATAGCACTTTGCGTTAAGATAATAATATTTTTTATACAGACGTGTTGGCGTTAAATATGTGCTTCCAAATATTAATAAAAATATTATAAATTCAAAATTTTCACAAGTGTATAATGTGTTAATGATAAAAAGACCTGCAAGAAATTCGGTAATCTCTATTTGAAAGATTTTTTCATACAACAAACGCTTACAATATAACCAAATTTAGTGCATAGCACATGATTTTGTGCAAAGTTCAGCATATAATATTTTTTTTCACTTACATAGTCTTTAATGTCAATAGTTTTATAAGCTTTCCAAAGGCAAGTCTGAAACTTCAAAAGTCAAATGTTTGTTAATCGAATAATAAGACACGTGTTAAGATGTTAAATTGGACAAAGTCTCCCAAATACGTTTAATTAAAAAAGTAGTTGGATGATAAAATATATCTACTACAAAAAATACATTTCCGTCGTGGCATTGAGCCAAAGCTAAATTAGATAATGGAGTTTGCGTGCTAAAATATAGGAAACCGAGAACAAAGACAGATGAGGTCGAGCCTGACTCTGAAATAGCGAAATAAAATAATATCAGAGATTTCGGTAAGCCGTAAGTCCTAACGGTATTGAAAAAAGCTCTTTATAAAGTTACATTATTTACTGTTAGATTGAAATGATTTATGTATTTTAAGGTTTAAACTTAAATGCTTCTTCGCAGAAATTATTTGTTATTGAATATTTTATCTATGTCAATATATTTTAATTGGTACATCTATAACTTAGCAAGAAAACTAAATAAAACACATGAATACTAATATTTAGTATAGAACTAAATATTACTAGAATTAATTAATGTCGTAATCACAACCAGAATAGAATAAATATGGTTAGCGGTTAACCAATTACATGATGCAGATAAACAGATGTGCTAGCAAATCTGTTTATTTGTATGGACTAGCTGGAAATTATAACTCTGTCTACTTATTTTAATTTTCGAATAATTATTATGAGTGACCTATGTTTAACTATGGTTTTATTAATGCGTATACAAAAATACGACAATGAAAACGAAGAAAACGATAAAATGCAAGAAAATCTTTTCTTGCATTTTTATCATTTGTATACTAAATGGTAACACTGTAAACAGTATTATTGAAATTCATATTATTTTTTATTAAAGTTTGATTTATAGTATGAATGCACATGCACTTTATTCTATGACTTAAAATTTTCACCACTTTGTGACCAAATCCGGAATCGGATTTGTGTGCCAAATTTTATCTAAACTCAACATCCTTACTTACTTTTTGCGTTTAAAATTACAAATAACCACACAATTTGATACTTATTTTATCCCAAGGGTACTTTGCAGAATGTGATATTTAAATCCGATAATTATTACCAACAATAATTGAAAAAAGTGGTTTGTTATTATCCCACAAATTAATTAGAAGGTAAGAAAGGTAAGAAAGTAAGAAAGTAAAAGACTATGACTACTCTCCTTGGAAAAAAGGAATCCAGCCTAACCAATGACGCTACACTAATAAGGATAGGCAGGTTACACATAATTCTCTAAGGGTGTGTAAGTGAATATCAATTAAGGACATAAGTCTTTTATATAAAACTCTAAAGTTATTGTCCGGCTATTGAACCATTAAATTAATTAGTGAGATTCAAACGTTCTGATCGTTAGGCCTTCATGGCTTCAGAACTTGCATTGTATTTCAAAAGATTATGTTAGCTATTATTATTTTGTTAAAATATAATTATTATTTATTCCATTCACGATACGAATTCGTTTGTGAAGGTAACAATATTGAATAGGAAAGAGTTAAAAGGCTGTGCTGCTGTTGCCTTTAGTATGCCTCAAGCTTCAGTTACGCATCATTAAGCTTATTTCATATGTAAGAATTTCTTTTGAAAGTTTCATATTGTATTGTGATACTTCATAAAATTTCTGAGAATTCGTATTTATATAGTATTTTAATATAATTTTATTATATATACATATATTTTTTAATTCAGATGTTTAACAAACATTCGCCAATTTTAACGTATAATAGCACTAACTCACTTTTGACCAAAAGGCGTTACGGTTCAATATCTATACTGAGATAAACGTTTGAATCGTAGAGAAATTAGGGATGGTGCCACATTGTGATCGTCTTTCAGGATATACTAGAATACTAGAATTATAGATTAAATATAATAGAAAAGTCATGGCGACTAATATATCGCTAGGCTTTAGATTTACCTAAATAAAACATTTTACTCTCAGAAACCACGACCTTGATTGACTTTGCACTCAAGTTAACTTATTTTTTAAAGTTAACTTTAAAAAGTTAGTGCAAAGTTGAAGTTTATATTATTTATATATAGTACTAGGTTGTAGGACTTATTTGAAATTTTAGCTCGCAGCATCGTGAGTAAAGTAATAGTAATAAAATATTAAGCTTATTACAAATGGTAAAAGTTTATTGAATTAGGTAATAAAGATGATCTAATGATGAGGGACAGAAATCATGTAACTAAAAGAGTTTAAAATATGAATGCGATAGCCTAGAGGGAAGCCGAAAAAAGGATGGATAGATTATGTAAAGAATTATATAAAAGGAGTAGTACCAGAGTTGACTATAGAATGACGAATGATAGCGGAGAATGAAAGATTAAGACATATTGTGGCGACCCCACTTAAAGTGGGATAAGGGCAAGAGAAAGATAATGAAAATTTTTACGTTAACCTCCGTGTGGTATCCAGCTGATTAGAATAGACCATCCTCATTCCTTTCCGAGGTGTCCTACAAGGCGAATTAGGTAAGTTGACTCAATTTGTGCTATCCAGTTGAGTAGAATAGACCACCCTCTTTTTTACCGGGGTGTCGTAAAATACGACTAGAGTAAGTTGACGTCAGGAAGGCGGCCGGTCGTAAAATACGTAGCTAAATCATTTGATAACATGTTGTACTGACCCCACTTAGAGCGGTATAATAATGATGACGAAAACTTCCACGTTAACAGGATTTGCATTAGAACATGTACATTAAATAAACAAATACATAATACATTTCTTTGTATAAAAGTTATTTACCACATCTCACTTATTTAAAATCAGATCTAGGTTTAGCGCGCAAAGGAACTTGTGTTGAACCATTGCTTAAACACACTTACTAAATATATTTAGCTAACGTGTCAAGTATAACGTGTTAACGCGTTTGTGGTACAGAAAGTTTGCTGAGGTTTTAACTGTTAAACATTGTTTAAGTGAACTCGGTTTAAAATTTTGTAAAATGATTTAGGTACTCTGGTGTTAATGGAGATAACAAAGTTTTAACATATTCTATTCTGGTTCTTAAATTAGTAAAATCTTAACTAAGCACGACCGATTCAATTTTTTTAAAAAGCAGAAAACGTAGAAGATATACAAAACAAGGCTGAAGGCTATGAATTAAAAAACTCATAGTTATCATAAACCAAATGATAAAATGTTTTAAAATTTATTGGTTATAAGTTAAGTTAAATTTTATTGGATACGAAAATATTCTTTAAAATAGAAGAAAACATTAAAAAATAATCCAAGAAGTAAACGAATGACGATTGAAGGTGAATTTGGTGAAAAAAGGGACAAATAAGCTTTATGATGAAAGTTTAAAAAGGAAATAATATTAGAAATTAGGTATGACATCGATTGAATATTCTGAATTGACTTTATTCAATTGCTATCGAGAGAGGGATTAAAAGCATTTTAAGCGTGCAGCTGAACGAGTCTGTTGGACTGCAGATTTGAATTAAAACTCGCTTTCTAAAGAGGAGTCTGGAGGATTAGAACAACTTTGAATAGCTCATCTTGCAAATTAATTAATTCATTTCTCGGTTGACGTCACTTTTTATTCGCCTGTAGAATATTAGAGCGATAATTATCATTTTATAATATTTAATCCCGTAAGACAGAATTCAAATTCAGAGTAAAAGATTGTTTCAAAGCGTCACTATATGTCCTAAGCAAAAATTTTAATTATATTTTTGGCTTTGCGCTGACTCATGACGCTTAGTGGAAAGCGAATATGCAGTGTAAAGTGCAATGTTCTAACCTTACGTATAACTCTTTACTTTGTCTTATAATAATAGAATAATATTTTTTATTGCATAAATACACGTACAATATGATGTTAAAGAATTTTATTAGTATATTTAACCGTTTATGGCATGCAAAAAATAATGTTATAAGACAAAAATTATAGTACAGTTTTTTGTCTTAATTAAAAAAATTACATTATTATAAAATTTTCAAGCTATAATTTCAAATAATATAAAATTTTCAAGCTATATTTGATTACAATTTCCTTGCGAACAACTCTTTCA
Organism: Morpho helenor; assembly: GCA_029227775.1. NCBI lineage: Eukaryota > Metazoa > Arthropoda > Insecta > Lepidoptera > Nymphalidae > Morpho > Morpho helenor. The sequence continues at coordinate 7,861,155 of JARGCU010000020.1, forward strand.
TACTTTAAAAGTTACAGTTCAAGAGCCAATCTCGTAGTCTTATTTTAACAATTTTTGGTGGTAGCAAACTTATACTATTTGGCATATTATTATACGTTTTTATAAATTGTGCTGCACAGTTTCTCCTATACAATTCTAGGTCGGTGCAAAGATTAATTACATTATTAGCGAGAATATGACTTAATAACGAGTAGTTTGAATGAAAATCTTAGATGTTATCATGAAATGAAAGTATCGCGCGCGAAAATAAATCAAATCGCGCTTCTCAATCACGGCATCAAGGGCCTCGTGCAAAGCGAAGGCGGCCGTTTGTAATAAAATATATTACTAATAAAGTAATAAATTAAATTACTATTCTAATTATTAATAATATCTGGGTGACCGAGCTTCGCTCGGTAATTTTTTACAAAAAAAAGACTAAAAAAAAAAGAAAAAACAATTATTTAGTTGGGGATCGATCCTTGGCATTCACATTTCTCGAGGCTGCCCGTTACTCGAATAAGCTACGTCGACTTGACAGCTAATGGCGAAAATTCTATTCAATATAAATGTTAGTGTTTTTTAATGCCCAAAACACAGGGATAAAACAATATTTTTTTTTCATAAAACCTAGCTAGATCAATTTTTCTCCCCCAAAACCTCCTACATGCTGAATTTCGGGAAAATCGTTGGAGCCGTTTCCGAGATTCAGAAAATATATATATATACAAGATTAACTCATTTAAATATAAAGATATTATTTTCGTTTGGCTAATGGCGTAGCATTATATTATAATGGTTCTATATTATAAATAGAAAACCAGAAACTACATGGCAACTATATAGTCGAAGTTGAAACTCGACACTTTGATGGTATCACTCACTTAAACGACTAGACGGCGATGATTGACAGGCTCTCAGATAAAGTTAATAGATCCACCTAGAGACTAACCGGCTAATTAATCCCAAGATAAACTAACATTTTTTTAAAGTAGGTCACGTATTAAGTCATAAAGGTGTAACAAACAGTTTTGTATTTGTATACTCGCATCAGCGTGAAATATTGTTCAACAACAGACATCAATTCTACTGGGAGTAGCATTTTCATGATTATAAATATTCTCTCAATTCTAAATATGTTAAATTTTCTATACCTTCCCAAGGGTATTAACAGGGGAAACAATAATATTATTCAAATTAAATAAGGGATGGCGTTTAAGCAAACGTAAAATTTTATATTTGCAGACAAGGCTTTAAAAGTTTTTTTTTCTCAATTTTTTTTTACCATTAACTCTTAGCAAACTCATAGGATTATATTTTCAGTACTCTGTTTTACGTTTTGAGAGTTTTTATCTGTCTTATCTATTTATTGACTCTATCAAAGTTAGAGAAAAAAATTAAGCGATATATTATATTATAGATTAATCTACCATATACATATATAAATTCCTGTATTTAAATATGTACGTGAATCATTGAAATTGGTCGGATGGTCACTCATTTTCAGATATCGAACAATATTTTTAGCAAATTACTTTTTAAAACGGTTCCGCAGCTTTTTCATCTTGCGATTTTATTCTAGGTAGATGCTAGGGAGAATAAAATATTCCAAAGATATTCACCCTCTTGGAGAAAGGATCAAGTTACGTGAGATTGTACCCATTAAAAGGCACTCGACAGTCGCCCTTTGCGCATATCATGAAGTTTCGGCCCCCTGTATGATACCTATAATTTTTTTTCCAGGAAATTTATTTCTAATACCCAAAAACTGTCTCTGTCTCTTTAATTTACCAACAGCATTTTTAAAAGATTTAAATTGTTTCATATCAAGTTATCTCTATAATTATATCATATCTGATTCTGATAGGAAGCCTTATACGTATTTAGTTAACATGCTTCAAATAATGACGTTAAACGTTATCCCTACTATTTTTTTTATTTTTGACTTTTCATGAACACTTACCGTCAAGCGTGATGCGCCCAGCGATAAATCTATCACCCATAAACATATCTAAGACACTTTGTTATTACCAAATATTTATGTTTAATGTGTTAATTGTATTAAAACGTTAGTCGAAATAAACTTGAAATGTATTCTATAATACTTAAACGAGCAGTTAAATTTTAAAAATCGTTTCAACTCGCAAAAAACCTGGTCACATTTTTACGAGATTATTATCGCGAGTACAACTATATTAAAAGTACTCGTTAAGAATAAGCTATAAAATTCAATATATGAATTCAATTCAAATACAATGTATACAATTAAAATATCTCATAACAAAGTCAAAAAGTTAATATTATTCGCTGCGGTTATATTCGCTTATGAATTTATAATCCACGAGCTTAGGGCGGAGATGTATAACTTTATGTGGCAAAAATTAACTGGACTAAATAAGGTCGTGATGTTGGCAACGATGATTTATTATATCGCTTTTCTCGGCCACCGAATGAACCGCATGAAAAATGATCTCGGTTATTGCTAGCAGCAACTCTGCTGTTGACGCTTTGTTTAAGCCCAAATGGCTCACACTACGAAGTTGTTATTTGGACTTATGTTTTTACTCGGATAGAAGCTGAGCCGACCGTAAGCATCACCGTCGATGACAAATCGTTTCCATTTCGGGAGTGTTTGCAAAAATCCATGCGATGAGGTTTTTATGATTGCGATATTTTCATTCGTATTCTTATTCGGTTTTCCTTAAGGTTTATACAATAAGTTAAGTTACGTTTTTCTTTGTCGTATTTTTGCCTTTGTCATAATAATGTATTTGAATAGATCAATTTTAATATTAAAGAAATCTTGTACATATATATTTTTCTGCATTTTGGAACGGCTCCAACGATTTTGATGAAATTCAGCATATTCGGTTTTAGGAGGTGAAAATCGGTCTAGCCAGGTTTTAATTTAAAAAAAAGGTTGTTTTATCCCTGTTTGTGGGCACTAAAAACTGCTACAATTGTATGAAAAAGCAAAGGGTAATAGCGTTGCCAATTTCGAAGTCTTGATAGTCTATTTGGGTAACGGGCTGTCTCAAATTCAAACTACCAGTATCGAATCCAGGTAACATCATCCTCCTGCCCTTATCCCACCCTAAGAAAGAGGGTGGTCTATTCTACTCAGCCGGATACCACATGGCGGGTTGACTTACCTTAGTCGCCTTTTACGACACCTCGGTAAGAAATGAGGGTGGTACTATTCTATTCAGCCGAATACCACACGACGTAATAAATAATGTTTAAGTACTAGCAGAAATCAAATCTCAGAATTTGCTCAGTGTAAGAATCTCTTATCGCCAATCCCAAGTGGAGGGAGCCGCTAGTGATGAGGGTTTTCTTTTTCTCGTCGGCGACGGAAATTAATTGTCACCGAACGGAAAATAGGGTGAAAGTCCAATTAATTAATAGTCACTTCATTTATTTAATCCAAAGGACTCACAGTTCTTTTAGATATTAATGTCTAAAGTGTCAGACTAATCACGAGTTCACTTTGTCGACAATTTATTATATTTCTAATGCCCTTAAAAGTTTTAAATTTTGGTCTCAGCATTTTTGATACTTTTTTTAAATTAAGAGCGTCCTTGTTTAACTTTCTTGTATATTTTTACAAGATAAGAATGTTATTTACCGAGGAATTTACTAACTCCGAAAAATACTCGCTGTCTAAACTGTTCAACTAAAACAAAAGCAATTTAAATAAGGGTATATATTTTTCTTATTTATCATAATGTTTTTAATGTCACGTTATTTTTATAAAATATCCTATAATTAACTGTATTAAATATTATTATTATATAAATCAAACATTTAATAATATAAATTAAACAATACATTAATGTATATTATATGTTTACTTATTCCTGTGATCTTTTAAATATTTTTGGTTAGATTTAATTTTTAAATATTTTTATTTGGAATAAGAGTTGTAATATTTGTATACTGTGATATTTAAAAAAAATCAGTTTAAAATTTGCAGAATCGATTTGAGCAATTGATTAAATTGCCGTTTCATCAAAATTAACAATACTTATTGGTATCATAAATGTGAATATTATATAATAACATTACACAATAGCATCAATGTAGCTGGATGTTTAAGGTTTAATAGGAAAATCGGCGGTAATCCTTTGCGGCTCCGTCTGGCGTTTCGGGCAGCGTATTTCCGACAAGCTATAAATAGGTTGGCAGGTAACCACGCCTATTAATCACGTCTACCACCTTCAGTATAACTGTGAGGAACACAAGGAAATGCAAAACATTATACCACATTAGTACACTAACAAAACTATTTTTTAAACTATTTTCCGCCTTTTTAGTCTCATTGTGCTAGTATCAGACAAAAAGCCACGTGGAAAACGGATGTTAAAGCTGGGATTTTGTGGACTTTCTGTTTTCGTATCAGCGTTAACTTTGTAAGTGTAATTTTTAGCGATTATTTTGCTAATGCTATGCTGTTGTTTTAGCTTTTTTGCTTGCTACATTAAGGGAATTAGAGTTTCTTAATGTTTATAAAAAGGTTTCATAGAAAACTTTCTGTATTTTTTACCAACGTTAAAGAACATTTTTTATAACGTCAAAAATTTACATTATAAATTGATAATATATATCCTCCTGCTCTTATCCCACTCTAAGTGGGGTCGGCACATGTTATAAACATGCTGTTACATGATTAGGCTGCGTTTACGACCGACCGCCTGCCTGACGTCAACTTACATTAGTCGTATTTTAGAACACCTCATTAAGAAAGAGGGTGGTATATTCTACTAAACCGGATACCACACGGTGGGTCAACTTACCTTAGTCGCGTTTTACGACACCTCGGTAAGAAATGAGGGTGGTCTATTCTACTCAGCCGGATACCACACGGCGGGTCGACTTACCTTAGTCGCCTTTTACGACACTTCGGTAAGAAATGAGGGTGGTACTATTATACTTAGCCGGATACCACACGGCTAGACATTATAAATTGATAATCTTAACAAAAATTACAATAAAGGCCAAATTTAAAATGTTGAAAAGGTCAGCCGGAATAAATGGTATAAAGTCCCAGTAGAGCTACAGTTACAACTTCGTGTACCAGACTGATACGTTACGCCTACTATATTTGTGCGAATACCGCGTCTCTAGAGCCCAATTAATCACGCGAACCACCTGCTTCCCGTACTTTAATACCAGGGGACGTGCGACTATAACAAATATTGAAATACTTATAAGATATCCTAATCTGTTCTGATTTCCTCTTATATATGAAAATAACGACTTTTCGCATAATCATTCAAATGCCCCTCTCCTGAATGATTCTTATACATAAAAAAACTTTCATATTATACGTTCAAACACATATAAAGATAGAATGGAGTTTTAAAAAAGCTGACATTTTAACCAGTCAGCTGGATGTGGTTACGCAACTAGAATCAACTAACATCAATTTTAACAATGCGAGGCTTAACAATACGGATAAAGTATATGTGCAAAATATAAAAACATATTATTAGGTGGATTAACTAAACATAATCTTAAAATAATCAATACCATATATCTTATTATGGTATACAATAACACATTAATTATTTAGCAATTATTTTATCTCTTATGTTTCTTCTTACATCTTATGAAGATATTTGGGCGCTGGTAATGATACAATGGCGGTATCTTTTTCTCAGCTTTATTTGTTTTGGTAAAGGTAGCAAATCAGTGTCCGTTACAAGGTAGTTAATTTTCAATAATTTGAATTTCATAACAGATATAAAAAGTTCTGTTGTGGCTGCGTTCACAACAGAACTTCGCCGGATATTTCGTCAACTCTGGCGCTACTTCTTTTGTGCCATTTCATGTCATACTTCACATAATCGAAACATCTCTTTTTAGGCCTCCCTGTAGTCACATATCCATTCACGTTAATGTTTAACACTCGTTCGGTCACATGAATTTCATCCCTCCATTATACGTACATACCAACTTAATCTTGCACTTCTCGTCTTTTGTATAATTGTATAACTTGTATACTTCTTTATTGCCTTCATACTTGTTCTCAGACTTCCATATTATTATTATATTGCTATATTATAGATAAAATTAGAAGTAAAACAAACCTATGTGGTTTTTATATTGTTAAGTATTTTTTTTTTAAATTGTTAAAATTTCAAATAAATAAATAAAAATACATATTTATGGTTTATGCAAAAGTTTTAATACTTAGGAAAACACATTAAGTTACCATACAATACACCTTGTCAACACACTTCAAAGAGGAAGTGCTGTTGTAATTAAACGATAACATTTTAAAGATTAAAAAATATAAAGAACAAGAGATACAATAAATAGTGGTTAATATTAAAACTGCCAGACTAGACCCAACTAGAAGAATTTGGATTGATCTCTGCAAAATTATACTAAAATAGTAAAAATTACTAACAGGTCTTGTAATCGATAAATTTACCTTAGAGAATTCAGTAATAAATCATTATAGCATTACTACCTACACCAATATCATAAGCCTAAGCCCTAAACACCAATAAATCATATGGCCTACATACTGCCAGAAATGTAATACCAAGAGAGTTGTTATCTAACTTAGATTAGATCATAGATAAAATAACAAAATCATTTTCATATGATCATATCATAATTTTGGCACTGATTTTACAAACATAAATAATCAATAATAGATAACTTCATAGACTAAGAAAAAAAAATTCCCATGTTCATGGCTTGTTTAAAAACTATAATCTGTTACCATGATTTAGTATATGCTTTTTTTTTGTTAAAGGATCGTATAATCTATTCTAATGATTGCAAACATAGGAATAAAAAGAGTGCTTTCAAAATAACAAAATAAAAATAGTAATAGGTGTTAAATACAAAGATTGATTATCTTTATATTTAAATCAGTTAATCTTGTATATATATATATATATATATATATATATATATATTTTCTGAATCTCGAAAACAACGGCTCCAACGATTTTCCTGAAATTCAGCATGTAGGAAGTTTTCGGGGAGAAAAATTGATCTAGCTAGGTTTTATGTACAAAAAAATATTGTTTTATCCCCGTTTTTGGCATTAAAAAACACTAACATTTATATTAAATTGAATTTTCGCCATTAGCTGTCAAGTCGACGTAGCTTATTCGGTTAACGGGCAGCCTCGAGAAATGTGAATGCCAAAGATCGATCCCCAACGAAATAATTGTTTTTTCTTTTTTTTTGTTTTTTTTTTGCAATAAATTACCGAGCGAAGCACGGTCACCCAGATATTTTACTATATATAAATTAAAGTTTTGATGGTATTTAGTAGCTATGTTTACACAAGAAATATATCAAATAAAACTAAAGATATCATCATTCTTTTGTCCTTATCCCATTCTAAGCGGGGTCGGCACATGTTATAAGGACGTGGTCACATAATTTAGTTAGGTATTTTATGTCTGGCCGCCTAATGTCAACTTACTTTAGTCGCCTTTTACGACACCTCGGTAGGAAATGGAGATGGTCTATTCTATTCAGCCGGATGCCACAAACCGGAAAACAAAAGTCATACCATGATTAAAATAGAATAACTTTAACCCTTGACCGATACATTATGCAAACTGTAAAATAGTTTAAATTCAGTTTTCAGTTTGAAGTTTAAATGTAGTTTAAATTCAATTATTGATTTTATTACTTTGTATATTTATCTAAAAAATACTGTAAATGAATAGTAATATAAGGATGACAAAACTTATGTACTTTTCAATTGATTAAAATTCATAGTCTTACTTTGAAAAAAGGAATAGTAAAAAGCATTTAAAGCTCAGATTCACCTACATCGGAAAAGTTTTAAATTGTTTTCCATAAAGGTAAGCAGGTTATAACTGCACGTCCATCTGCATTTCTGCAGCTCGCTCGCAGGCGCTCGTAAATAATCTTCCAGACCTGAAAAACGTTTCAGTGAATCCAATAAAATACGTATCCGCAGAGACTACGCCGCAGTGAGCTCGTTACCACGCCTAGACGATTTATTGAGATTTGAAGGCTGAAATATTGAAGGTATTCCGTTTTAAAAATCTTCCATGAAATACTACTTCTGTATCTCCCTTTTGCAGTTTTGGACTGTTATATCCTTTCAGAGTATTTTCACGCGCACAAGAACAAAGGAAAACGAATGCAACGAAGGTGAAATAACCACCGATAATACAAAAAGGCAAACCCTTGTAAGTAGGCGCTCTATTTGACAACCAAGATTGTTTATTTACTAATTAATGTCCAAAGTTCATGTCGCCAATTTTGTTAGTTTAAGTAAAAGTTGCCAAACAGGTTTTAGCTTCTAAGAACTTTAATTTTATCATAAGGTTAAAAATTATTGCGATATTATATTATGTTATACTAGCTTATACCCGCAACTTCGTTCGCGTGAACTGTTGTCTCGTGATAGGTTGATAATAGATAGCGCTTTTTAGTGTCATCCTATTCCTGTAGAAATAACGAGATTCCTATATGTTATTTCTGTGTATAAGGAATAATCGTGCCAGATTTCATCGATATTAGTTCAGCGAATTCGCAGTGACAAAGTAACAAACATACATCCATACTCACAAACTTTCGCATTTATAATATTAGTAGGATAGGATGACCATAACTTATAATAACGTTTTACCGAATTGCGATTACAATAGCGGGTCTCAACCTACACTCATACATCATATACAACAGTTATACATTTTGCTAGTCCTATTGCAAACATTTAAACTTTGCACATTTGCTGTCAGTACTTAGAATACTGTTGCGTTACAGTGTAGAGTTGGTATAACTTGCTATGCTATAACTGCTTAGAATAGGTTCGAATGTTAATTTTCAACTTAAGTAGGTATATCATTTATATGGTTATTACGAGTATATTATTTTATTTTCACCAAAAATCTTCCAGCCTAGGCTTAAGTGTACTCAGCATGTTCGTAAATCCACCAACTAATGACAATAGTTAAACTGAACTGATACTAATTATTAATGAGGTCATCATAAAAAAAATCCCGCCCGAATGAGAACGAATTCCAGAATAAGAAGCGTTATAAAGTGTGTTATTTTTATAAAAGAAACTGTTGAAGTATTATGAACAAGTATTACTCGGTAAATTTCTTTAGAAAAGTTTATATCTAAACAGGAGTTTTCTTTTAAACTGACAAAAGTTAGAATTGAATGACTCACACCATTTTCGTAGCAACAGCTGCGATGATCCCACATCTTTTTCACTTCAGCAGTTTTAATAGCAACCATGTTTAGATATGATAATATCGATGAAACACGAAATGTGCTAATCGCGATGTTAAGGTTTCGTGTTTGGATCTATGCTCCATTTCTCTTCGATCCTCTAGGTGTCCTCTCCGAGGAGCAAAAAGGTACAGCATAATGATAGTCTGCTCTTGACGTATTTTTATAAAAATAAAACAATAACAGCAATGTTTCTTATATATCATAACTAGAGAACGTTATTTTGCTACATAAAATGTGCATTATAAAAAAACTTTGTCCCACAAAAATGTTAGGCTCCTATTATAAAGGACATTATAAATTAGCGGAATGAAAAATATAAATAATAATAATACGAATATATAGCATATAAAATTTTATAAAAATCGGTCAAGCCGTTTTGGAGGAGTATGGTAACTTACATTGTGACAGAAGAATTTTATACATAAGCCGTAATTGTACCAAAGAATTTGTGGCGGGCTTGTTGGTGTTTTCTTGACCAACGAAATTGCTTTGATGGTTCTTGAAAAAAATAGACAATGGAATTCATTTAAAATTGAATTTCAAGGCATTAAAATATTAGAAAGGGCAATGTAAATTCAACCTTAGTTACTCGTGTATGCATGTGTATTAACAAAATTTACAGTGATTTTTGCTAATACAATGTTATGGCACCTAACTTAGTTTTTCACTAGACGTTACAAGTCACTAGAATTCTCTTTAAAAAAGCAGAGCCTGCTTGTCAGCGTTGAAAAATGAAGACATAATAAAAGATTTGAAAATATAAGGTTGAAGAAACAAAATACTATGAAAGCTTGTTTGTAAATGTGCCCTACATTTTGTTTCTTAAAAGCACAGTAGATTTCACTCTGTGATTCATAATACTTTTACGTATAACATAATGTAATTTTGTGATGTTTCTCTTTACTTGTTAATTTTTTCATTTAAGGTATATTACAGTATATTATAAAGTTCCAAATGAAAAGAAATCAACACCATTTTAAAACAAAATTTTGGGTTTATTAATAGATTAAATAAAAATAAAGAAAATTCAATGAAGGGAGTAAATTTAATTTCGACTTTGAAAAAGAACATGTAAAATTCCAATCGCAATTGACACAACGGAAAACGTAATTGTACCAAACTCTTACATACTCGTACATAGGTTATTGTAAAAAAAATAACGATCTTGTGGTTAGTCTTAGTATTCATAACAAGGTATTTGTAGGTTTCAATCTCAGTCTGTTGGAGTTTACAAAATAAGTGCTCCATTGATATTTATAACTCGCATTGTGTTTGTGGAAAACATTTAGGTAAATCACGCCAATTCACTTGGAAACAATATGTAGGTTCTCATATCCATATCTTTTAATGAGAGTTAAATCATTTGCCTAGCTATAGGATATTTATTCTTTAAATGAATATATTTTTTACAAAGTGATAAAGTTTTTTTTATTTACAACAAAAATGTACAAGTTATATAGAACTGTACAAATCATGCCCACCTGGAATGGTCGCAAGAATCCTGGCAGCGTTTCCGCGTTGAATCGCTAACCTGATTCTTTGTGCGAAAAAGGAGCCAGCCCTCTTGTCACGTGAAGAGGCAATTAACCGGGGTGTTAAAACGGATATTATTTTTTTGCACTTCGACTCTATGGCCCTAGGGTCTCAACTGCAAACGGCAGTGATAAAGTAATAAATGAACTTGATAACATATATCTAAGTATTATATGAATGAATAATTTAAACTTCGATAGACCACGACTTAAAACTGATTACAAAACAATTCTATTCTTTTGTTAGCCCTCAATAATAATCAAACTTTTCCACTTTAATATGTACCTGAATAAGTGGAATTCTTTTGCGTATACTCTCAAAGGAAACATACGGTTTTGAATAAAGCTCATTGTAATTGCAGCAGAGATTGTTATAAATGAAGGCAATTAAACCGCATACCAGTTATACAGTCGCTCCACTTTATTGGAGTATACCAGTTTATTACATGTTACGAGACTCGTTACGCCTATACGGTTGCCAAGTACCTGATAAAATACGAATATACAGAACGAGTGCAGTTTTAAACGTATTGAACTTTTAATTTACCTCATTATAATTAAGCTAGCTAGCTAAGTTAGCAAGCTGTGATAGCCCAGCGGTGCGACCGTGTGAATCTCTAGAGACGATCACGGGTTCAAACCCGAACAGACACCAATGAGTTTTTCTATTAAACTTTATGTGTCTAATTGATAATTGCAATTTATTACACGCTTTTCGGTGAAGGATAACATCGTGAGGAAACCTGCATATCTCTAGAGAATCCTAGGGATATGTGAAACCTACCAATCCGCATTGGAGCAGCGTGGTAGGTCTTAGCTCCAATCCTTCTCTCCAAAAACGGAGAGAGGAGGCCTATGCCCAGAAGTGGGATAGTAATAGGCCGTTATTTACTTACTAATTAAGCTATTGATAAGCTGTGATAGCCCTGCGGTGAGATCGTGCGTCTCTTACGAGGTCACGGGTTCGAACCCCGGGGAGGCAATGACTTTTTCTTTTAAAATATTTGTCTAATTGATAATTGCAATTTATCACATGGTTTTCCGGTGAAGGAAAACATCTATAGCATATGTGCTACCTACCAATCCACATTGGACCAGCGTGGTATGTCTTAGCTCTAATCCATCTCTCCAAAAACGGAGAGAAGAACCCTATGTCCAACAGTGAATAAGGCGTTACTTTGTTTTAAGCTCTTGAGTTTGCGACCCCAAAACTCATTAAGACATAAATGAATTTGGTTAGGGTTGCTCTTAAGCAGTTAATGTTACTTAAATAACATATTACGATTTAATACTAGTACTAAATTCTTACTTATTACTAATGATATCTGCGCCTTTGTTCGTACCTACTTAAGCGTTTAAGTACGCTTAATATTGAAATACGTTTTTTATTCTGATCCCGAAAATAAGGGAATTATTATTTTATGTTACCTCGGTACAAGCTTTAATTGTGCCAAATTACTTAAATATTACTTCAATGGACAGACAGACTTTCGCATTTATAATAATACTAGTGGCCCGCTCCGGCTTCGCACGGGTATAAAATATATAGCCTATGTCACTCAGTAAAAAAAATGATTAAAATCTATCCAGTAGTTTTGTTTTATTCATTACTGCCCGTGGCCCACACGCGTCAAATTTGGAGTAAAACTATTCCCCTGGTGTGCCAAAGTGGTCGGCCTCCTCGTGGCGCACCCTGGGCAAGCTTAGTCTTGGCGAACGGACCACTTTGGGGTGGCCAATCCAGTTGTCCCTCTGATTAGCAGAGGGCAATCTGGCCGGGGACTCCGGGGGGGTTGGGGTGTTGTCCCTAATGAGCGACGGGTCCGGTTTGGCTTACTTTAAGTCTGGCTGGACATGGTTCGGCCACCGTCGGCGAAACCCGGAAACCCAGCAATGGGAACGGGGACCTTCGGGTTGCGAGGAAGAAAACCTCTATAAAAAATTACCCGGTGGGGGCGGAAGCGCCCACCAAGGTGTTGGGGCCCCTACTTGGGGCGCGGTCTCTCCCTGTCGACCGTGACATAACAAACACGGTGGGCAGGGAGCGATCGTGGGCAGCGATGGCCTCCTTAGCTCTGCGGAGGGGGGCGGAGGGAGGCGGCGGAGCGGTTCCACGAACTGTTGTTCTGGATCCAATCTGCTGCTGGTGAGCCCAGGTGTTAGTGACTCGCCCAAGCCCATCGTCTGCCGCCCTAAATGGGGACTTTCGGGTGTTTCGAACGGGGTATATCGAACGCCTGGCTTACAGGTCCCCGAGGCGGTCGGTGCATCTGATGCTCCCGATGCACCGGTTAGCGGAGGGGGGCTTCTCTTTCGAGGGGCCCCTACCCGGAGAAGGTGTTTGTTCTCTGGGATCAGAGCTGTCGGCGGGATGAGGGCAATATGTACAATGATACCCTGTCCTTGCCATCGGCAGCGTGGTGGAGCACACAGGTCGTTTTAGTCGGTGCGAGTCCGACATAACCGCCGCCTGTCCCCGTCGGGCGGCGGTACCCATGAGTTTTTTTCTGAATAAAAAAAAACAATTCCCTTTTCTCTATACCATGAAGATTCCCTGCTATCTTTGGAATATATAAATTTATATACTACATTTTTACTTATTTACTTTTACATTTTCCCTAAGTATTTTATTTTTACAATTAATTACAGAATGTCTTTATATACAACATACACAGCTTTCTTGTCATAAAGAAAGAATCTTCATTACACAATACAAACATGTTTTCTTTAGAGGTTACTCTTGATAAAGCGACATCTAGTTGGCCATGTGAAAAAAAACCCGTCCAATCGCAGCTAAATTCGAAGTGCTATAAGACAAAGCGCGCTATCGCTATACCCTGCATTTTAAATCTGTAATATCTTCGTATGTTAAATGTTCATTTAAATTACAAATGAAGAAGAAAATGTCAATAAAATGCTATTGTGGGTTATCCATAAAAGATAGACATAATATGTATACCATCGCGGAGTTTTCTGTAGACCTTTTCAAGGTGTACAAATACTTAGTACATTATTTTGACACATATTGTAGGGTTCAGCCTGCGTTTGCAATGTAAACGGAAAAAAATGTAATTATTTACGACATCACATTGGAAACGTCAAAAATGATAGTATTTCTTTATTCCATATTGAATACTTATAATATGTTAGATTATACATATAAACCTTTCTCTTCAATCACTCTATCTATTAAAAAACCGCATCAAAATCTGTTGCGTAGTTTTAAAGATTTAAGCATACAAAGGGATATACGGACATAGGGACAGACAGAGAAAGCGACTTTGTTTTATACTATGTAGTAACGTTTAGCTATTATAACTAACGACGATATTTCTCCTTTATTCTTATGCAATAATAAAAATCAATTTTCCCAAAGTCAACTCATTTACTCTTTCTCAAAAACTACTCAATGACACATATGACAGCCGCAATGCTTTTTCATATTAATGACCAACTCTGGAGGAGGTTGTATTAAAAACATGTTGTGATAGTCGACCATCCTGACAACATTTGCAACCCCGCAAATCTCATAAGCTGACTTCTGGGAATGATTCTACCACTGATTCGGAATGCTGATTGTACTGAGAAGAATCAGCCAGAAACTCAATACTTGCTCTTTTAATCTGTAAAAGAAAACCGCACATGCCATGACATGACAGGACTACGCTCACGCTTTACGCTCAACTCTTTAAGCTCACGCTTTATGCTCAACTCTTTAAGCTCAACTCCTTAGGCTTTTCGCACCATAAGCATTTCGCACCTAAAGCTCACCCTCAACCACTGTCATGGCATTACACAGCTCAATAAGTGGCAACCAAATCAGCAGATACACACGTAAACAGACTCGCAAATGATAACGCTCAAAGAACAATCACCACATCTAGGCAGAGTCTAGCTGACAGTCGTTGCAGATGGCCACAGTCTAGAAAACAATCGTTACAACTGGAACAAATCCAGAGAACAATCGTCGTTCTAGCTGACAGTTCTATCGAACAATAGTCACGGGCGCGTCTATGGCCTCACATAGCACATCGTCACGTTGATCTTACAGAGTTAATAAACCGAATACCAATTACCATCATTAATCTCTCCAATAAAAACTCCATGTTTTATTCCATAGCATCGCATATCGCAACTATCTCTCAAATTATACGAAATTCGCAGTATCCGTGTTGTCTCAAGATATTGATCGTTATTTGTCTTTTCTTTAAACTCTGTAAATTTCCAGATATTCCTTTTGTCCGCTCTATTTGTGAGTTTAGGTTACATCCCCTTCTGAATATAATAAACGACGATATTTCTCCTTTATACTTATTATATTTATTCAATAAATAAAAACATTTTCCCAGAATCAACCCATTTACTCTTTCTCAACAACTTAATGACACATATGACAGCCACAATGCTTTTTCATATTAATGGCCAACTCTAAGAAGGAGGTTGTATTAAAAACATGTTATAACACTATTATTTTGATAACTGTCAAATTTTTTTCCATACTAAATCAAAGACAAAATTACGTTTAGCTGTCATTTATGTTTTGTTATTCCACTGAAATTTGCGTTTTATTATTTTACTGTCATAGTCGTTTTTGTTATACCACGTTTTATAGCGACTTGACGGGATAAAATAAATGCGGTCGAACGGGATAAAAATCCTATGTCCGTCTCCTGGTTCTAAGCAACCTCTCCACCAATTTTCAGCCGAATTGGTTCATCCGTTCTTGAGTTATAAATAGTGTAACTTAGACCAACTTTCTTTTATATATATAGATTAGAAAAAAGTGAATTAAAAAATCTGTAGCCATTTCTGTCACTGTCACTTGACAAACTATATTAAAACAAACAATTTCACCTCAGCACTATATTTTAGCTTTAAATTAAAAAATAGCTCTTTTCCCGACTTTGGAATATTAATTTTTGGAATATAACTTTGGAATATAATGTCATATTATATATAATATAATGTCACTCTTCCAGGATTAATATGGGGTATAAAATGAGGGTAAAAATAGAGTAAATTAATGATTTGTATATTTCCGTTACAAAAGTTCAGAAACAAACATATAAAACGCGGAAGAAACTTAGACACGCGATAACCTATAACGTTGAAACTTTCAGGTCAGGCCGTAAAAGAAAATTACACTTTTCATGTTAGAATGGAAGATGAGGTAGTCTAATTTGACAGCGTAACGATTTCTAAACTACAGTTGTTTAAAATAATGACTTGATTTACGTTTTATACTTCTTTTTATTTTTTTAGAGATTTGATCATCATCTTCCTGCCCTTATCCCACTCTAAGTGGGGTCGGGACAACATGTTACAAACATGCTGTCACATGATTTGGCTGCGTTTTTACGACCGGCCGCCTGCCTGACGTCAACTTACCTCAGTCGTATTTAACGACACCTCGGTAAGAAAGAGGGTGGTCTATTCTACTAAACCGGATACCACACGGTGGGTCAACTTACCTTAGTC
Source organism: Morpho helenor (assembly GCA_029227775.1). NCBI lineage: Eukaryota > Metazoa > Arthropoda > Insecta > Lepidoptera > Nymphalidae > Morpho > Morpho helenor. The sequence continues at coordinate 7,877,396 of JARGCU010000020.1, forward strand.
GCCTTTTACGACACCTCGGTAAGAAATGAGGTTGGTCTATTCTACTCAGCCGGATACCACACGGCGGGTCGACTTACCTTAGTCGCCTTTTACGACACCTCGGTAAGAAATGAGGGTGGTACTATTCTATTCAGCCGGATAATAGGAAGGAAGGATTCTATTCAGCCGGATAATAGGACATAGGAAATAAATAAATATATGAGACAATTACACATACAGTCGTCCGTTACAAAGGTAAGTAATTTAATACTAGTGTTATAGGTGACGGACAACTGGTAAATATGTACGTATATAATTAAAATAAATAATTAAATAGATATATACAGGGTTACTGACAACTACGCATACAGCCTAGTCAAAATAAGAAATAGTAGAAATAAAGTTCTGTGTACAAATATTTTTAATCTACAGTATTGTATTTCATCGTCCAACCAACCAAGTACATTAGTTCTGTTTTGTTATTATTATTTTGTTTTTATACTGTATTCAAATTGCTTGAATTCTTAATTTAAACTTGGCTGCTAAAATATGGTTGTGATTAAAGTCTCTTTAAATATAGTTTCTTGCGATCCTTCATGGCATCGCTGTGACCGTCGTTTCCGCCAACAACTTTCCGGGTTTAATCGCTATGCGACCGGACGAAATTATTTTAGTATTTTTCTCTGTAATAAAAAACGTGAAAGTCCACTTAAACCACTTAATAGTAGCCACTTGGTAAAACGGCGTCAACTATATATACATACTATATTCTCATGAGGTCTACTTCCTGTTTTATATCTGTAACACTTCTTCTACTCTTAGAACATATAACAATAATTAATATAAAAATATATGTTATAAATAGATTACAAAATTATTATTTCAATAACAATCTTCAATAACAAGCCTTTATTACTCTGATAATCCTAGTGAATACCAAAAACAAAACAAAATAATTAAAGGTATAAGTCGCTATCCTAAAAATGTATCCTAATGTAATATCTGTACATTATTTTTTTTTTATGAATAACGAAAACCTATGCAAGGTTATGTATACGCATAAAATATAATGTCGATGATTTTGAAGAAACAAATGTTAAAAAACAGCAATATCGATGAATTTTATTTCTCATGGCTTTAATACTTTAGGGAAATTTGTCCCCTTCAGGAATCTCTTTCGTTTCCCCTACTTTTATTGGATTCTGGCATCTGCGCTACAAACTTTGTTTACGTATCAAAAGTTAGTAGTGATTTAAACTTTCCTTTGGTTCTAGCACGCTTTTTGTATTCAAATTTCATATTTATGCCTAATTATTGTTTTCTTTCTAGCAAAATTTGTAATACTTTGAATTACAATTTGTGTAAAAACTTGTTCCTTTTGCTAAGTATAATTTTAATAGTAGTAAATTCTTGTTGAATTATTAATAGGTAATTTATAGATATATAAACTACACTAAGATAAATGAATATATGATTTTATACAACGAGGAATTACTGGCAAGGTTTAAAAAGAATTTGTGTTTTTTTATTAGGACATACTACACAATCTTGGCTTTTAAGACAATATTTAAATATAAACTATTAATGAAACTAAACAAAATTATAAATGACTTCAATAATTTATAGATACTAGATAAGACAAAACAATAGCGAACTATTTATCGATCGACATCAGTAATTCGAGGACTACATTATCTTGCTCGCAATTACCGGTACAATGCATTAAACACACATGTGTAGTACAACAGATACTTCGTACAACAGATGTATTTGAAACATCATTCACAGTATTCAAAAATAAAAAATATTTATTTATTTTAGGTTTATATTCCTTCTTTTTACTTTAACTTAAAAAATGTACTTAAAGCGTTGCATGTGATAATGCAAAATCAAATGAAAAGAGGACGGACATTTGAAAACCGATATATTTATCACGTTTCAAGGCAGGACCAGTGCACCTGGATATTTTAGGTGCAATAGGAAAATCGGCGGTAACCCCCTGCGGTGCGGTCTGACGCCTCGGGCAGGGCGTTTCCGACTCGCTATAAATAGGGTGGCAGGCACCCACTCCTCTTAATCAGAGCCACCACCTGTGCCCACACTACCTGTGAGTAATGTTAGTATGCAATTTATCAATATTGCAAGGGTACAATAGCCTTTGCAGAATAGTAAAAACAAAGTGCTCTTTAACATTTGGGCATCGTCCGCGTACTTCTAGTTTCGAGAACGGTGAATCTAAATTGTCCTTCTTTTAGAACTGGACTACGTGTTAGAACAACTTGTAGTACAAGGTGGTATATCACCACGTTATCTACGACTAAAAGCTATGATCAATTGATTACCATTGGGATTTCCTCTTTGCCGATGAAGACGCTATATGCGAGTTTAACTTATTTTTGTATTTGCAATTACCATTCAATTGTAATTGTCGTAAAGGACTTTTACGAGTGTTAAAAGTGCGAGTTAACGCCATATTTAATTTTTTTAAGGCGCTTTTAGTTCTATGTAACTCTATAACCCTATTATTAACACCTCAATTATATGATCATAAGCCTCGGATTAGGGAATGCGAGATGTGCCATAGCTTAATTACTTTTTAGGTCTAACTTGAGATTGTTCTGGTACGCTGCGAATTGAAGCCTTAATTAATATTTATCAAAAAAAGGTAATTTATTTATTTAGCTTTATTTACAGGCGGACTAATACAAACTTTTCCGACTAAAATTTTCTTTCGGATTTCTAGAAAGTACTAAGAATCTACTAAAATACTATATTGGTATTAATTGTTCTGTGTTGACCCGTTTCATTAGTTTTGTCAAATATTAACAGAAATTTAAAAAAGAAAATAAAATTTAATCATAGCTGAATCAAGCTGTGATGATATTTAATGCAATAATATTTGTATAAATGTAGTTGAATATAATTGACGTTATATAAGCAGGTTACAACTCCTCCATTTGCATTTCTGCAGCTCGCTCGTAGACGATCGTAAATAATCCCTCGGACCTGAAAAACGTTTCACTGAATCGAACAAAATACGTATCCGCAAACACTACGCCGCAGTAAGCTCATTACGACGCTTAGACAATTTATTGAGATTTGGATACAGAAATATTAAAGGTATGCCGTTTTAAATCTTTATATTTAAATGAGTTAATCTTGTATGTATATATATATTTACATACATACAAGATTGTATTGTATGTATTGATGATTATATAGTATGTATAGATGTATATTTTTGGAATCTCGAAAACGGCTCCAACGATTTTCCTGACATTCAGCATGTAGGGATTTTGGGGGAGAAAAATCGATGTAGCTAGGTTTTATAAAAAAAAATCGTTTTATCCCTGTTTTTGGGCATAAAAAAATACTAAATTTTATATTCATTTGAATTTTTGTCATCAACTGTCAAGTCAGCGTTATTCGGGGAACGGGCAATCTCGAGAAATGTAAATACCTAGGATCGATCCCAACTACATAATTATTTTTCCTTTTTTTATTTTGTAAAAAATTATCAAGCAAGGCTCGGTCAACCAGATACTATCTCTAATTAAATAGTAGACTTAACGTAAATAAATAAATGTAAAAATAAACATGTTTCGTCCTTTTAGGAAATGCTTAAGCAAACGAACTTTGAAACAGTGCTTTATAAATATGTGAGAAAAAGTTTTGACGAGAATGTATGAATTATATGAATGATCAAAATCCATACTAATATTTTAGTTAAAGTCTCTATATATTTGGTAATCTATTGGAGCAATATTGATGAATTTTTCTACAATTGATTCTTATATACTGAACTACGGTAAAAGATTTACAAAAATTAGAACAGGGAAAAACAATTATTAAATGCTTAACTTGGCGCGAATGTAGTTGCGAGTATCACTTGTATAAAAATGTACGTACAAAGAGCTAATTTATCTAGTTAATCTTTCTGAACGTGAAATATTCTCAAAGGCTACCATTTACATGGGACACAATGACGTACAGATAAGGTATTCCTTTCCAAACCAGTGAACCTATTGTCGGTCTCTTACGCAACGTGGTACATTGCAAGGAGTCAATGGCACGGTCGTTACAAAAGCCGTATTGTGGTCAAATAAAGTTGATATGACGTAATTTTAAAAGTTAAAATACCAGTACTGCGCATTTTTGTAATCCGAATGAAAAACTGAAATATGTTTTAACCTATAACCTATATAAGGTTCGTCTAATTTCGTTTTAATGTTAGACTATCAATACTAATTTTATAAATTTTTGAAAATTTGCCTATCTGTTATCCTTTCACAGCTAATTCAACAATATAGATGTAATTTTTCAGAATTAGAGCTTATATACTGGGAAATATTCAATATGAGATTCTAAAATTTTAAAGATTCTATAATAAAATCCCACAATCAATTTTCATTAATCAGCTTTGCCATTATATCAATCTTAAACAGTTGTTAAAAAGAGGCTGAAAGCCTACTATACTGTTGAGGATTACTTGGATGATAAGAATACGTGGACATAACGTGGACATAGCTACTCTTCGACCCCGTACAAGAAAGAAATAACTAAATGTAACTAGTTATAAGAATTATATTTTAAAAAGAGAAACCGCCGAGTTTCTTACTGGCTCTTCTTGGAAGGAACAGCTTTTCAAACCAGCAATAGAATTGATAATTCAAGAGCACTTGTTTGTAAATTTTATTATACATTACATTATAGACTGATAACCAGAACCTGGATGAATGAGGGAAACAATATATCAATTTATCATAATCGAAAATTTCTTAGAATTCTTTCTCGTTTTAAAGAACTGTAGTACTTAAATTATTTATTCCAAAAACTTGTCACTTCACAAAGTTGTGTAATTAAATCATTTATACCTACGATGAAATTCTAGCAACTTCACGACTATTATATTGAATAATGACGCCATTTCTAAATGTATGTAAAAACAACGAATTTTCGGCACAAAAATAACCTTTCACTGCGTACAACGTAAAAATGATTTAGTAGTTTGATATTTCCGTGCAGGCGATAAAATGATAAGCGGAATAAATTTTAGACAGTTTAGTTCTCTTTTAGTGAAAATGGCTTCCTTTAGATAGAGAAAACGTATAATGGAATGCAATAACTCTTGACCGGGTGTGCGAAGAAATAACAGTGTGTCATATTTCACAACCCTCCAACATTTTTATAAAAGCGAACCATCTGCTTTTGACCCCTCATCCTTTTTGTTCCACGAATTATTTCTATATTAGAAATGAATATATCGACTCAAAATGATAGATTTTTTTTAATTTTTAATCAGGTAATATAAATATGTATTCTATAAGTTATAACAGCTGTTAATTCAAATGATTAATAATGAGTATGATTAAATAAGACTAAAAAAATTAGACAATTTATGCTATGTTTATTAACTGTTTTTTAAATAGAAAAAAATATTTTACTTGAATCATAAAACAGTATATTTATATGATATTATTAGGTCATTTTAAAACAATATATAAAGTGATAATTATATTTTTCCAAGTCCTCTCATTTTATTACTTAAAAATTGTATTGTCTTATTTATAAGTCGTTACTGCGTTTTTGAGTAAAGCATATAAATGACCGTTCAAAAAAAAAATATAAAATGACATAAAAGTTGGCGTTATTTTGTTAAAACATCGAAAATATCACATTGTAAATGGTATTACACAAAGATTTTATCGTCAATACAACTAGCAATTTCATAAAGCAATCACCATATCACGCTGATATTATAAAAATTGCAGTATTTTACAGATAAATTCGATATTACCGGCTCAAAGGGAATTACGTTGTCCAAAAAAAATCTCAATATAGGGGTGAGTGTTCGCTCTGTCCATAAAAACTTTGGGGAGTGAACGTGTAAGGAATAAACGTCACCGGAGCGGGGTGACTGCGGTCATTTCGCTAAACGAAGATCAGAATCGCAAGCTGTTAGCATAGAGATTGCCATCGAATGAAAGCCGCTGGAAGTATTCCATCGTTGAATCGAGGGGCACCGAATATTGCGGCTCTGAAATAAGCCACTCCTGACTTCACTAATATTCTCTCACGCATTTAGCATCTAATTTTCTTTTCTAAGCCTAATGCCTAATGGCTTATCGGTCCTTAGCTTTCGGATGCCTTTTATAATACTATGGTCATTATGGCTGAACGTGGTTGGGTTTTGCTATGAAACATATCTATTTTTGCATAGTATATACTAAAAAGAAAGCTATTCCAGATATACTGAGTTTTTTATTTACTGATTAATTAAAATGAAATTAATCTGATAAAACAAGTTCATAAAGCTTGTATAATATATTGAATAAAGTAAATATAGTGGATTATTTTATTGTATCTTTATGTTTAATAATAAATGTAAAAAATTACAAACAAACGACATATAACATTCTCACGATTTCAAAAAAGTTTTATTATTTTTTTTATACCGAAAAGCGTTGAAGGAATTAAAAATAACAAATCAATTGCATACATTGTGGATGCCTAGAGATGTGAAAGAAAACTTACATCATAACTAAATAAAATATTTCTCTTAAAGCAAAAATTTGAGAACGTAAAAAAAATTCTATCTATTTTTCCAATACAATTTAAATAGAAAGATTAGATTCTGATAAAGCCTTTTCAAGTTATTTTCTTTTGAAGAGCGATCGAAATAGTCAAATGAAAGGGAAAAAAATCCGACCCGACGAATATTTCGAACCCGTCAATTGTTTTGTGTTGAGAAAACTTTCTTTGTCATTTGATCGATGGCCGCTTGTCCATTAGGCCTTTGAAAAGTTGTCCTTTCATTTATTGTATATTTTAACAATAAATGCGAATTTTAGATAAAAAACTTTATGCTGATGAAAAATAAATAACGATTAATCATTTAAAAGCCTTTCTTGCGTTTTAGAACGATCTGTTTTAAACGCAAGACTAATCTTTTAAAATAACCAAGGACCTTTTTCTGTTTTTTAATAAAAAATATAAGAATTTATAGAACCCTTTTCATATACTATAGTATTTTTAATTAATTATATGTGAACGCTATGAGTGCCTTTAACTTGGTCGCATACAACCTGCTAATGTTTGTTATATTTGTATAATTAACGTGCTATTTGAGAAAAAGAATCGTTTGTCGATATTGCAAACTTAGCGAAATGATAACTGGACAGTTTAACCAGTCCAATTTTTTCTTCCAATGTCTTTTGTTATTTTAAAACTATTGCCATTTTACGAGCTAGCTGAATCTTCATGTAAACTATCTCTTTTTAGGATACTAACTCCGAATAAATAACTTTGAAAGAATAACTAATAAAGTACGCTATCATAAATCTATAATATTATAAGAATTACGCGCGTATCGCTCGATGTCGTTATATATTAATAGGAAGCATATTATTAATAAAAAAAAAGATATATAGACAAATTTTTATTATTAATAAAACTATTTGTAGCAAAGTAAAGTTAAAGCCGTAATGTATATAATATTGCCTGTGCCAAGGCATAATACTTTTTTAGTTTTATAACAAGTCGCGGCAATGTCTGTTAAGTATAAGTATCAAAGGCTTGAATCTCACTGACGTAGACTTTGTTCGAGTTATTTACTTTAGAGCGCGCTCATTAGCTAAATGACCGTGTCTTATTGAAACAGTAATCAAAAGAGGAACTAACTTTGTATTGGCGCTGCTTTTTGAAACTCTAAAATGTTTAATTCCTATTAAGACTACAACTTTTATTTATTTTCTGATCCATATACGATCAGGAAATGCTTATTGAGTTTCAAGCTTAAATTATTGACTTTTTTTAGCAACGTTCGAGTGAAGTTGAATATACATAAAACAGTAACAATATATCAGAGAAAAAAACAAGATGATCGTTCTTTTTGGAACTGGATACGACAAGACTTCACATGGTAAGGGGGAAATTATTGTCTGGGACAGTATATAATTATATAGGGAACTAAAAAAAAATATCCATTATTGATTCGTTTGTCTTTTTTTAAACTTTATTCCATAATCACTTTATTTAGAAGAAATATAAGAAGCTTATTCAATATAGCATATTTGATATATGAAATATATTTATTTGAATAAACTCACAATATAAGAGGCCTTGCGAAATAGCATTGCTTCTCACCTGAGAGAAATCCGATAGTTCGTGCACGTTCAACATAAAAGTTTCCTCCATAATGTCTGTAGAGCTTAGTTGACAGAGTAATAGTATTTATTGGTTTTGTTTTTGTGATATGCTATGCTCATTACAATTATTGGTAAATTATTAAATTACAATATTAGACAAACTAAAAATATTTTTTAAATACCATAAATTTCATGAAAATCAATAGAGCCGTTTCCGAGATTCAGAATATATATATATATATATATATATATATATATATATATATATATATATATATATATATATATATATATATATATATATATGTGGGATTGTAAGTTTGAACGCAGTGGAGAGTAAGTGAGAAGGATGTATGAATGACAGAGTGAAAGGATTAGGTGACGTATGGATGGTTTTAGTTTTGTAATGACTAGCTGTAGTCTAGAGTCATAAGCCGAACGACGAAACGACGCTAACGTGTTTTCCGTGCTCTGTAATAATTTCAAGTGTTTGTAAAAATCTTTGAATAAAGAAATAATTCGATTAAAAAAGAATTTTAATAATCCCACACACACATATATATATATATATATATATATATATATATATATATATATATATATATATATATATATATAGAAATAATAACATGGAAATAATAACAAATTTATAAAATGGTCATAAGAAATAGTAAAAATCAATGTATTCATCAAATTAGTCTAAGTAAGTTACTTAAAGTTAAATAACTAATGATAGGTATTGTGATGTATAAGAAAATAAAAAATTTATTTACAATAACTTATATTAGAAATATTTAAAAAATATATTTACTCGTTATACGATTAACCGAACAATACTTTGAAATAGATTAATTAAACGTAGATATATTTAAATATAATAGATGTATGTACATCTGATTGTAATCACACTGCAGTTGTTTCATCAAATAACTGCAACTGATGGATATACATTCCGAATTCAATTTATTCAATACACGAGTTACACGGGCAAAATCAATATGCTATTGTGTCAAAGTTTGTTCGTTTTCACCTATTAGGCGTTCTGCGTATAATTTTTTGACGCGTTTCGTCACTATTTTATATCAAAGTAAACTTGTAAACAAGTGTTTTTGAACTCTACTGGTGGTTTAGAAAGCTGTTCCTACCGAGAAGAGCCAGCACTTGTCTTTGTTTAATGCTGTCTGTTGTTGGTCTTTTCAAAATCATACTCATAGCTAGTTACATTTAGTCATTACTATCTTGTACAGGGTCGAATATTAGCTATATCTACGCATTCTTATCCTCAACAGTATCGTAGGCTTTAGGCTAAACTTGATTACGGAATTTTATTATAAAATCTTATGCCCGAACCCATAAACGACTTATGTAATTTTGAAAGGCGCAAAACAGGAGCCACAAGCTTATGTCGGTTCCTACTTTGTCTATTATATTCATATACACTACACAATATAACGAGCGTTATGCACTATATAATGCTAGGATTACTGGTTGTAGATCGTAGTCGAGCATATAAAACTGACACGTCTACTGACTACCACCCTTAGGCGATCAGCAAAACCTTCTCGGTTTATCAGTAGTATCAGTAATATATAATAGGCATTTGAGGTCTGCATTTAAGGAAAGAGATTGGTACGAGACTCCCCGTTGCACTCTTTAGTAGTGAGGCTTGACTATTTATTGCTTAAATTAAGAACAAATTTGTCATAGACATAAAATAAATATAATTATATAAGACACTTACAGACACAGTCGTCAGCCCCCCAAAGAAAGTAATTTAAAATTCGTGTTATGGGTTACAGACAACTGGTAAATATATATTTTTTTGTATAAATTTAAGTGTATTTTTAAATACATATATACACCAAGACTATATACACTACTCTTGCACCTGGCAGTATCCGCGATACGGAGCTGAAGGCTGGGTCACTGCCAATTGCCCCAAAAGGCCGGTCGATATACATAATGTTATTTAAATATTATATACGAGTTTTAATTACATAAGTTTTTTAAGACATTTAAAGTTTATATATGACTTCAAACTTTTATCAATCAACACTTATTTTTTATAACGTAAATATTGGAAGTAAATGTTTGCTTAGGTGTCGAAATTAAGCGACAGCAATGGCAAAAGCCGGCTGCAAAGGGGAGGCGGCGAGGTGAATAATTGCCGCAATCACCGTCAAGCCACCTAAGCTATGATCGGGAGAAATTCACCCTATATCCGTGTTAAATCGTATTTATTATCCTGAAATAGTATATTACTATTTTTTATATCTTTAGATCTCTTTATATTGTATACGAAAACAAAATGATCTTCAATGACCTATAAATCCTTGCCTCGTTTCTCTCAGGTCGTTTCAATTCGATTCTTGACAAGCTGTGCCTGTGGCTTCGAACACATGGAAATCAGTGTATTTAATTGACATTTTGAACATAAAAGTGATTTTGATTGAAAGGTTATTTTCAGTGGAGAGATGTTGTCGCGACCTTTTTTGTAATATCATATTTTTTGTAGATCTACAGTTCACTAGAATATGACTTTAGTGTATCTCTGTTCAGCTTCCAGCATTTTTGTACATCTGTGTGTCCTTTTTAACACAATTTACAGAAAACGGTAATGTACTATTAGCCTAAACCTCCCAGAAGAATTGCAATACTTTTAACTAAAAACCGTATTAGAAATTCGGTAGATTTTAGGAAAATCGATTACATATAGCCAGACAACTTTTTGGGACTTTGTCTTGTAATAATATCCTTGACGCTTGACGAATAAAATGAACAGGTAATCACTTGCTTTTTTTGTGTTTAGATTTGTACTAATTTATTACCACGAAGAGATATAAAGTAATTAAATATTAATAGTAGAAAAAGACGAATCCTTTACATTTATGGATAAGATATTCATAGCAGATAATTAAAAACTTTGTGAATTACCTAAAAAAAGTAGCATAAAAGTAAATAGTATCAAAATATATATATATACGTATTGTAAATCTCGGAAACAGCTCGGCTTTAAAGAAAATGCTAAAATGCAGAATTGAATGCAAATGATATTAGAGTTATCAAATGCAAAGGTGTAAAGCCTAATGGTAACAGGCGGACTAAAAAAGTTCAAAACCTGGGATCGATTCCCACATGTCACTCGGCGATTCTTTCTCTTTTTTTATTGCTTTTTTTTTATCTTTTAAAATTTACCAAGCAAAGCTCTTCACCCAGGTACTGATATTAACGACGTCTAATAAAAACAATATGTCCTTAAGAAGATCGTTATAAAATGTGTTTACGGTGGTGTCTTAATTAAGTGGGGCCGTTAGGACAGTGACAGAGGCTGCCGTGAGGGCGACATCGGGGTGAATAACTACCCCAATCACCGCCGAGCCACCTAAATAATGATTGGGAGAAACTCAGTTTCTCGTTGTATTTAAATTCTTAGTCTTGTAATTTGTTACATTCTAATGTACTTGCTATTTTCTTTGAGTAGCGGCCTGTTACTATCCCACTGCTGAGAATAGGCCTCTTCTTTCCGTTTTTGGAGATAAGGATTTGAACTAAGACCTACCACGCTTCTCCAATGCGGATTGGTATGTTACACATATCCCCAGAATTCTCTAATTGATAATTGCAATTTATCACACGCTTTTTGTTTACCAAAACATCGTCCATAAATTTACATATCTCCAAAGAACTCTAGGGATATGTGTAACCTACCAATTCGCATTGGAGCAGAGTGGTAGGTGTTAACTCCAACCCTTCTCTCCAGAAACGGAGAGAGCGAGCCTATGCCCAGCTGTGGGATAGAAACAGGTTTTTACTTTACATTTTACTTTTAAAAAGAATTTTATTAATGGTCTTTTTGTCTCAAATAAAATTATTTCAAGTTTTCTCCGTAATCATACTTGTGGATCTTGACTTACTATATTTAGTTAGCTATTTCATATGATGTCATGTTCGAAATACTTTTTCGTATATACTTACAACGGTTGTTACTGGATTTCCGTAGTTATTCAACTCTGTCGCCTCCGAAAGCCTCGTTAAACTAAGCTTTGTCAGTGACAATTTTCTATCGAATCGAGAACTAGAATCTGACAGAACATTACTTTGCCGTCTTAATACAATAAAAGCTTTCACTCAACTGATGTTTTTCAATGGTGGTTTTCATTAGTTGGGAAAACCGGTGTTTGAAAAAAGGTTTTTATATCCTTAATTTTGATACTTTTAACTTATTATATCTATACTTATATATTTTAAACTTTATTATTATCAACTGTAAAACATTAAGTATTATTAATTAAGCATTATAATAATTGTAATTAAGAATGTTAAGATCTCAACGAATTGGTTTTACTTAATTAATTGAAAAGTATATAGGATATTTACTGCATTGCTTAATATGTAATGCTGTTGAAAATATGAATAAATAAATAAATATCTCTTAATTCTTCCCAGCCTTTGAATTCATTGATATAAGAATATTTGTTTTGATGCATATGCAACATTCGCCATTACACTTTTTTGGACTATTAGTATGTTTTAAGTAAAGCAATCAATAAATGACAGAACTGCATACAGACTTATTGAGCAACTCGAAATAATTATTATTATTTTTATTGTTTCATTATTTTCTGTATTTCTAATGCAATCACAATACTGCAATACAACGGCATAATAGAGTGAATAGAAGCTTAGTGACATCGCCGAAAAGCAATAGCGATACTTCTCTGACAGGTCAGGTTTTAGAGGTAGAAACTTTTATCAGATATCGAACAAGTGATTCCCCTGTGTTCTTGTGTCTACGAATTTATCTGAATCTGTACTAGAATAAAGTTAATAATAATACTTTACACGGAAATACAACTTGATTTTATATTATATTGTTTACCTTAGTTAACTAGACAACTGACTTCTTCTACGTATTTATAGTTATGCGTAGAACGAGCCTGCAATATTTTTAGCTGAAATCAAATATTTGTAAATTATGAAATATAGTTTTGTTATTAGTATTGAACTAAGTCCTTGTTTCTTTTTCTGTCTGTCTATCGCTGCGTTAAGCTTGCATGACTTCATCATCCACAACATTATTCACAGGAAAAAAAAATCCCGTAAGCAATTGAGGAAAATTTAACATTAAAATAGATGCGACCAAAGTCGTTGGTATCTCTAGTATTCTAGTTTTATTATAATGATATTAATAATAGGCATATTTTATTTATTTATCAAAGGTTTTTAAAATAAAAACGTGATCGACCGTGACAGAACTCGAACCTGCAATCTTCGGATCCGAAGTCCGACGCCTTATCCATTAGGCCACACGGCCAATGTCATATGTGATATAAATAGCGGCCATGTTTTCTCGTAAGGTCATATATGACACTGACGCCAAAATCATATAATACAAACACTACAACACACATAGTGTCTTCGTTGATACGGGGCCTCAGTTTTTTGAGATCCACCAGTTGAGGCCTAGTCGCACACACACCAGACGGTGTGCTTATCAGTCGCCCACTCAAGACACTTTTAGGATATCGTTATCGATACCAGTACAGTTTTTGAACTTCATTTTACCCTCTTGAAAACGCTCGATGGTTATACGAAAACCATTTCACCACATCGGCAATTCTGTAAAAGCCCTTAGGGTCTCAACATCATCATGTCAATTCGAAAAAAATACAACCTAAGAATAATATTTATAAATCTTAGATTAAATCGTGGGATATATAACTAACCTCTATTAAACTGAAAACTGTATTAAAATTGTAAATTCATAAACTCTATTAACACATTATCCGTATGTTTACTTATATGTTAATTTACTTTTAGTTTTCCTAATATAGCTTAAAATTTGAAGCAATAAGCTTCAAATTTTGAGAATATTTGTTCCTTTAATTTCAGTTTATTGTCTTTAATACTATATAGAAATGTTTAAGCAAAAAAATAAGGATTTCATTTTATTATTATGTAATATTCGAACAAAGATAATGAAATAATTTACATAAATTTTGTGTACCATTATTTTAATATATATCCTCCGTACTCTCTATCTGGAATGTTTCCAATTTTGCGAAGCGAGCATGTTTATTGGCACAGTGAAGCATGTAATGTAAGTGTTGGCTTGGGCTGAGGGAAACCTAGATATTTTGTATTATAGTCGATTTTAATATAAAATAGAAATAAAACTTAACAAATAATGACGGCCTGGTTATGTTACTAATTTGTTAAACATAAGATTGTTATTATACAACTATCTTATGTTTAATCACGACAATGTATAGTATGATGATTTGACTGTTTCAGCAACGACGATTTGTAACTACCTTTTTCTATGGATGGATGTCCACTTTTAGACATCGGTCTATACAAGAGATAAAAATGCCATACTATCTTGTGAACAGGGGCTCCCTGAGAATTGACTTCGTCAGTCCGCCTGATTGGGGGTCATTTTCACAGTGTTGGACTAATAAATAAGTTTAAGTGGATTCGAGCCATGCTGTTTTATAATTTAGAACCTAAGTAGTATAAATATAATAAATGTATTATATTTTAATTCAAGCTGTGGTAGCCCAGTGGTAACACCGTACGACTCTTTCGAGGAGGTCATGGGTTCGAACCCGGACAGACACCGATGAGTTTTTCTGTTAAAACTTATGTGTCTAATTGATAATTACAATTTGTCACACGCTTTTCGGTGAAGGAAAACATCGTGAGGAAACCTGCATATCTCTAGAGAATTCCAGAGATATGTGTAACCTACCAATCCGCATTGGAGCAGCGTGGTAGGTCTTAGCTCCAACCCTTCTCTCCGAAAACGGATAGAAGAGGCCTATGCCCAGCAGTGGGATAATAAAAGGCTGCTACTTACTATTATATTTTTAATGAAAATATATTCACCTGCTTTGAGCATAGATTTTAAGATATATTTTAATAAAAAAAGTGTTTATAGCCTATACAAATTTCAAAAGTAATGATTAGAATTATCTTAGAATATATTTGACTGGCCCGTTGGCGCAGTGGGTAGTGACCCTGCCTTCAGCTTCACGGGTCGCGGGTTCGATTCCCGCCGAGGGCCAACATTTTCTATAACTGAATTTGTCGATCTTTGAGCCTGGGAGTATATTTGTATTTAAGTATGTATTTAAAACATATATAAGTATATATTCACCAGTTGTCTGTCATCCATAACACAAGTATTCAGTTACTTACTTTGGGGACGGACGACCATGTGTGTAAGTGTCCCGTATATTTATTTATCGTTTTTCAATAATACAAAACCGCGACAAACTTTTTCAAAAACGGATGAGATTGAAAACAGATTGGTTTCTACCTGGATTAGGACAGAAATAATTCTTTACCAAGGCCTTTATCCTCACAGAGTAACAGATAGATGCCAGAGTTTTGTGTTTCTAAGTTATTCTATATCTATAATATTGAATTGTATTTTAAGACAATTGTTTGGACCATAACAAAATTAACTATTCAGTGGAAAGTTTTCCAAACAGATGTATTAAATTCCGTTTAACATTGTAAGGGTATTTCAAACTCTATTTGCATTCAAGAAGGCAGCTAGAAGGAACATGCGAGAGCACGGTGGTGGCAGCGCAAGTACTCAGGATGAGACGGAGGGCTCCCTTGGTAGCGATTAGACGATCCTAATACCATTTACTTTCCAACTTCTCTGACTTACCGACCGTTACGTGAACGTTCGCTATTTATTTTACAGTACTTTGGAATCATCTTTAAACGGTACGTTGAACTCTGTAATTTGCTTTGGCCTCTTTCTTTGTAAGCTTATATTAAAAATATAATTATAACTAAGGTGCCGTTTGCAGGTGAGACCATGGAGTCAGTCAGGATGGTCATGGAGTCAAAGTGCAATTTTTTTTATCCGTTTTAACACCTCGGTTAATTGCCTCTTTAGGTAACAAAAGGGCTGGCATTTTTGAGAGGATTGTTGGAGCTAAGACCCAGTAAGCTGTTCCAATACGGATTTTTACGTTACAGATATCCCCCAGAATCCTCTTAAGATATGCAGACCCTCACCATCCAAGGAAACCATCTCCTTCACGGAAAAGCCTGTGATTAATTGCAATTATCAATTAGAAACGCAACTTTTGACAGGAAAGCTCATTGTTTCCTTCCAAGGTATTGAAAGTCCCTTCTCAAGTGAGTCGCGCAGTCTCACCGCTGGGCTATCGCAGTACGTGAATTCTATATACTGATATAAATATGACGCAAGTCTAGATGGTAGCTAGATGATTGACCAGTATTCAATCGTTTTGTTTTCATACTCGTTTGGCGTTTTCATTTCCTTCGCGCGTCGGAAAACAAGTTAAGCCGTCGGGTGTCGGTAATTTTTAATTAAAATTTGATATTTTTCACTGACCTGTTGGTGCAGTTGACAGTGACCCTGCCATCATCTTTGCGGATCGCGGGTTTGATTCTTGCTGAGGACCAACATTTTCTGACAATAATTTGTTTGGTTGTTCAAATTTGGATGTATATATGTATTAAAAACTATATAAATATATATTTACCAGTTTTCAGTCACCTATGAGTATTAAGTTACTTACTTTGGGGACGACCTTGTGTGTAAGTGTAATATATTTATTTATAATATAGTCTAACTTAAGAGTTTAACGCGTTAAATAGTAGTAAAATTAACAAGACAAAACTTTGATATCAAAGGGAATTCAGATTGTTTTGAGCTTTAAGTTATCTTAAACAGTTAGAAAGCACCTTAAACCTATACAAATACTTAATTAACGCTTGTCGCAATTTCTACGGTATGTCATTTAGTAACTGGAGGATTGTAACTTAAAACTATTAATTAAATATTTTTGCCTTTCAATTCATACTATAGTCAAAGTTTATACCTGTAGGTATTTAAATAGATATTCGTGTATAAATAATCGTTTTGAAATAATACATAAATGTATTTTGTAAGAAGTTTTAAAAATTTGCTAGGAAAGGTGAGACGAAAAATGGAGGATACGAGTTACTTTACAACGTAACGTAAAATAATACATGAGCATTTCCTATACATTTTGCGGTATTTCCATTTATAACAGTATTTCAGTTAAGAATAATATTTAATTTCAATCTGTTTTGGCGCGATAATAAATTAAAATATTAATAAAGCGATAATAAATAAAAATATATATATACAAAAAATATAATTCAAAAAGTAAACGATTGTAAAATGTTCAAAGTGTGAGGTAATTATGGAGACTTTAAATGGAGATTTTTAGGCGACTAAATAATTTAACTTTATAGACAAGTGATATTATAAACCTGTGACGGCTACATCTAAATAAGGATTTACTACTTATAAGTATTATGACAATTTACCATAATTTTAATAATAAAGTATTGTTTAAATGTTGCCCGCAACTTTGAAAATATTAAAGTATATATTTTATTATCTATACTCCAATTTCTCCCCGATCGGTTTGGATGGGAATATTTTGCCAGTCTGCTCTGATTTTCGGTACCTTGGTTCGCTTTTTCAAAACGACGGTGAAATAGATCGAGATGTGGGTAAAAGAATGAATGCAGGATGGATGAAGTGGCGGCAGGTCTCAGGCACAATATGTGACCCTCGAATGCCTCTTAAAGTTAAGGGAAAAATTTATAAAGCGGTCATAAGACCTGTCGTATTGTATGGATCAGAATGTTGGGCAATGAAAAAGATGGATGAAAGAAGAGTACATGCAAATGAGATGAGAATGTTAAGGTGGATGTGTGGTGTGACAAAACTGGATAAAATACGAAACGAGTATATAAGGGGAAGTCTGAAAGTTGCGCCCATTATAGAAAAGACGAGAAGTGCAAGATTGAGATGGTATGGACATGTAATGAGGAGGGATGAAAATCATGTGACCAAACGTGTGTTAAATTTGAATGTGGATGGATATGTGCCTAGAGGGAGGCCTAAAAAGAGATGGTTGGATTGTGTGAAGTATGATATGCATATAAAAGGAGTGGCGCCAGAGTTGACGAAAGATAGGACAGAATGGAAGAGAAAAACATGTTGTGCCGACCCCACTTAGAGTGGGATAAGGACAGGATGATATATATATTTTATTATCTATACTCATATATATCAATTATTCAATTAAAATTGATCAATTTAACGTCAGAGAAAGCGATGCCAAGAAAATTATTTTTCTCAGTTGTAACTTATTTTGTACTTATTTTTCTGCTTCACCATTATTGGGATGGTACGAGTATAAGGCACAGATAAACTTTTATTAAATAAAACACTTTTGTTCGATTTTTATACATAAGTAAAAAAACAAACGTAAATAAAGATCATATACATTTATTTGTTTGAACTTGTTTTGGCATACTTTATAAATATATAAATGGAATTATAACAATTTTTCTCTTTTCAAGTATTCAAAGCGGTATAAACTAGAAATAAATATTTTGAAAACTTTATGATATAACATCAAAGGAATACGAAATAAAACAGAGTTAGAAAAAACAAAAGATTGTTTTCCCTGCGTTATTAAACGATAGGAATATATTATTTTAAACTGTAACGCCTAAATGACTTTAATTCGAGATCCTTAACATAGATATATAGATAAACAAACAAGTGAGCTAAGTGCACTAAGTCTTAGAGCCAAGTGCACTTGATGGAACAAGTGTTTAACAGCCATGAGAAACAAGTAACATTTCATTTTTTTATTAATTACATATACTTATTTGAACGCCGTCTAGTATCCGGCTGAATAGAATAGATCGCCTTCTTTCTTACCGAGGTATCGTAAAAGCGACTAAGGTAAGTTGAACCGCCGTGTGGTATCCGGTTGAGTATAATAAACCATCCTCTTTCATACTGAGGTGTCGTAAAAGACGTCTAAGGTAAATTGACGTCAGGCAGCCGGCCGGTCGTAAAATACCTAGCCGAATCACGTAACAACATGTTTAAACCACATGCCGATTCCACTTAGAGTGGGATAAGCGTAGGAGGATGATGATGGTACTTAGTTTAAGTCATGATGAAACTTGCGAATTCAAAGCCTAATCAGGAAACTATGAGGTGTCTATAGTGACTGTAGTGCTTTTTTATTATAGTACAGCCTAACGCTCGACTACAAATATACCTTATTAAAAGACATATGCTTTCTAATTGAAACATCGTAATAGACGCTACATATACTGGATAGCTTCTGGGATATGTTTTTCCAGTCCATATGACTTCAAGAAGAGAATAGGTGTAAGCGATATCTTTAGGGTCAGGAAAAGTAAGAATATGAATCGGATAAGCTGCCACTTTTATCATGTAAAAGATTCTAAAAATTGTTTTTTTCGCTGTTATTATTTCGATTTTACATTCACTTCTTAAAGCTAGTAGTAAGCATATATATTACACATATCAATCTTTTATTCAGTAAATACCATGCCTGTTTGCAAATCAGGAGTAAAAAAGTCACAATATGTAAAGATAATAGAGTGACTAATGTAAAGTAAGATAAAAAAGTGTTAAACTGTCAAAGTAGAGGTTGTTAGAGACAATAAACTTGAACTCTTCGTAATTAATCGAGTTGCCAGCTAAAAGCCCTTATGAATAATGAACGGGTTTTTTATTCGAATATTGTCCAAAAAGAAAATATTCTCCTTTTGAATTATGATCTTGAATACGCAGAGATTTAAACATCGTTCGACATCATTAGGATGAGGAAATAAGTGCGTCGACCCTCAATCATTTTTTCTTTCATTCAGTGTGAACCTTCAGATTAAATTTATGAGAGGTCATGAATTTACTTAAACGATATTATTTGTCGTAATTGCCTTAAAATTCTAAAGTTTTTTTTTCATAGCTGTAATATTGATTTTATACATTTTTATTATAGCATAATCGTGAATACAAACATTTTATCCTTACTTATATCATAAATTCAAAAGTGTTTTTTCGTTTTTGTTCATAAAAAAAAAGTAACACTTTTTTTTCATTTTACACCGAGTTTATGTCTCTTTTCTAAATTCAAATTTGCAACTGATAATCTACATTTAAGAACAACAAACAAAATAATATATAATAGAACAACACACTTTTACTTAAATCATTTAATAAGTAACAAGTTTCAAATTATTTAATTTATAGAATTAGGCGTTACTTTGCGGAGATCCATAATACAAAAGTAATAATAGAATTATTTTGCTATAATCCGCGAAGAAGTAAAATAGGAAATATATATAATGCTAAATGTAAGTGGACAATCGGTTATCATACCTGATACATGCAGGATTCGTAAAAACACATGCACACACCTCCACCACCGCCACCACAATACACAAGCACTATATACGTTCACTATCACAAACTCAACAATCGTTTCGCCCCGCAACCGAAGCATCGTCAGGAGATAGACTCCACGACCGAAATCGCAAAGCGAAGCAATACCCAAATAAGTTTAGTTATATACTAATCGGTTCAACCCCACCCTTTATTTTATTTTGCCTGCAAACAAGTGTAACAAGCTTGAACTAGAAACATTTATTTGCTCGTTAATGAGGGTGCCATTGTTATGTTTAATAATCTCAAGGTTTTCCAATAGGCTCAGCTTAAGGCCTTTATTAGAACACGTGTGCAATACTTCGAAACTATGGTCATTAGGAACTTTATGACCGCTTTCTATCAGATGTTTAGCGAAATTTGAATTTTGTGGTTTGTTATTCCTGAACGCGGCCATATGTTCTTTAAAACGAGTTTCAAAATTACGACCAGTCTGACCCACATATGTATCATTGCATTCAGGACATTTTATTTTATAAACACCACACTTTTTCGCGCTTGGTAATTTATCTTTATTATTGCACAGAATCTTTTTTAAAGAGTTATTACTTTTAAAACCTATTTTTATATTTGATTTGGATTTAAATATAGCTGAAATTCGTTCTGACAATGCTCCAAAATAGGTCAGACTGGCTTTGCACTTATTATCTTTGTACTGTGGCACCGCGTACAAGTGTTTTGCCAATTGCAACTTCTGTTTATTTTTTAATATGTTATGTACTACTTGCTTATCATAGCCATTAGAATGCGCCATCTGGCTGATTATTTGAAGCTCTTTGTTAAAATTCTTCTCGCAAAGAGGGACTGATAAAAGTCTATGTATATGACTGTGAAAGGCGGCAAGTTTGTGTTGCCAGGGGTGAAAAGAAGAAGCAGGTATGATCGTATCCGTGTAGGTTGGTTTGCGAAAGATCTCAAACATATGTTCATTATTGGACCGTGTAATGGTAAGGTCAAGAAAATTTAGCGAGTTATTCTGCTCTGATTCTAATTTGAAACTAATTTTGGGATGTTTGGAATTGATATTATTAATGAAAATATCAAGTTGTCTATCCGTACCCGTCCAGCATATAATTATGTCATCTACAAATCTATAATAGTAAAGGATGTTTTTATTTTGGACAATGTTTTGATTTTCAAAGTGGTCCATGAAAATTTCAGCCATAAGTGGACTTAAAGGGGAGCCCATAGCTAAACCATCCTTTTGATGAAAGTAATGGTCATTGAATCGAAAATAATTTTGTTCCATACATAATTCTGTTAATTCTATTATTTCTGAAATCTCTCCAGGGTGTAAACATTTTTTCTCGAGTCAAACTCGAGAAACTCGAGAAAAAATGTTTACACCCTGGAGAGATTTCAGAAATAATAGAATTAACAGAATTATGTATGGAACAAAATTATTTTCGATTCAATGACCATTACTTTCATCAAAAGGATGGTTTAGCTATGGGCTCCCCTTTAAGTCCACTTATGGCTGAAATTTTCATGGACCACTTTGAAAATCAAAACATTGTCCAAAATAAAAACATCCTTTACTATTATAGATTTGTAGATGACATAATTATATGCTGGACGGGTACGGATAGACAACTTGATATTTTCATTAATAATATCAATTCCAAACATCCCAAAATTAGTTTCAAATTAGAATCAGAGCAGAATAACTCGCTAAATTTTCTTGACCTTACCATTACACGGTCCAATAATGAACATATGTTTGAGATCTTTCGCAAACCAACCTACACGGATACGATCATACCTGCTTCTTCTTTTCACCCCTGGCAACACAAACTTGCCGCCTTTCACAGTCATATACATAGACTTTTATCAGTCCCTCTTTGCGAGAAGAATTTTAACAAAGAGCTTCAAATAATCAGCCAGATGGCGCATTCTAATGGCTATGATAAGCAAGTAGTACATAACATATTAAAAAATAAACAGAAGTTGCAATTGGCAAAACACTTGTACGCGGTGCCACAGTACAAAGATAATAAGTGCAAAGCCAGTCTGACCTATTTTGGAGCATTGTCAGAACGAATTTCAGCTATATTTAAATCCAAATCAAATATAAAAATAGGTTTTAAAAGTAATAACTCTTTAAAAAAGATTCTGTGCAATAATAAAGATAAATTACCAAGCGCGAAAAAGTGTGGTGTTTATAAAATAAAATGTCCTGAATGCAATGATACATATGTGGGTCAGACTGGTCGTAATTTTGAAACTCGTTTTAAAGAACATATGGCCGCGTTCAGGAATAACAAACCACAAAATTCAAATTTCGCTAAACATCTGATAGAAAGCGGTCATAAAGTTCCTAATGACCATAGTTTCGAAGTATTGCACACGTGTTCTAATAAAGGCCTTAAGCTGAGCCTATTGGAAAACCTTGAGATTATTAAACATAACAATGGCACCCTCATTAACGAGCAAATAAATGTTTCTAGTTCAAGCTTGTTACACTTGTTTGCAGGCAAAATAAAATAAAGGGTGGGGTTGAACCGATTAGTATATAACTAAACTTATTTGGGTATTGCTTCGCTTTGCGATTTCGGTCGTGGAGTCTATCTCCTGACGATGCTTCGGTTGCGGGGCGAAACGATTGTTGAGTTTGTGATAGTGAACGTATATAGTGCTTGTGTATTGTGGTGGCGGTGGTGGAGGTGTGTGCATGTGTTTTTACGAATCCTGCATGTATCAGGTATGATAACCGATTGTCCACTTACATTTAGCATTATATATATTTCCTATTTTACTTCTTCGCGGATTATAGCAAAATAATTCTATTATTACTTTTGTAAGTTTCAAATTGTCTTAGTTGTGACAAATTTACTTCGACAAAATTCACAAAAGTTTCTCTTACTAAATTGTATTATTACGAACCTTGTCATAATAATTTCGTTCCTTTCTTAATCATCGTGAGTGTAGCAAATTAAACGAATATCACAGAAATGTTAATTTATTAATAATTATTGTTTTATAGATACAGTTGAAGAAGATCTTTTAAAACGTTATAAAAAAATTTGAATATATGAGTAATTGATTTATATGACAATTAAAAAATTGGATAAAACAAGGTAATCTTACACTATAAAGTTTATTCGGAATAGGTTATTGAAACTGACGGGGACTAAAATTACTTTTGTGATTGCCATAATATAAAATAATGCAATTATTTTTTTTACCTAGAAAAAAAAATATCATCCATACTATTATTATAAATGCGAATATCTGTCTGTTCTGTCAAGCAATGTAGATAAACTTTGGTACTTTTGGTAAAAGAAGGTTGGTGATGCAAGACATACCTATGCATACAAATATTACATATTTAAAATAATATATAAAATAATGTATACAAACATAAATTTACACATTATTTACATATAATGTATTAAGCACATACCGTAATAAATACAAATACATATAAATATACATATGCATCATGATTAAGCAAGGTCGCCCTAAGCAAAAAATTAGAAATAGTAGTTTTTAAGCAATATTTTAAAACTGCATAAATATTTAGCTTCCCTTATAGCTAGTGGTAAAAAATTCCACTATTGAACCGCTCTGACATTAAAGGAGCGTCCAAAAAAGGATGTCTTGTGGGATATAATTACTTATATTAATCATCTTTATTCGTATAAAATGGGGCAAATAGTGATTTGATCGGATATCAGTTGCTAGCTGGTGTCATTGGTTGGCAGATTTCATTAGCGCAACGACCAAACTTTCTGTTCTTAGCACCTGCTTTAGAACTGTTGTTTTGCTTTTACGGCCCTATTTTTAGTTACCCTATAAACTTAATATAATAAAGTATTTTAATGGTCATGAAGTAGATTTATAAATCTACAGTTTTTTTTACAAGGGAAAATATTGGTTGGCTGCTTTTAAACTTGTGTATAATTGATAATTGCACTTTATCACACGCTTTTCGATGAAGGAAAGTATCGTGAGGAAACCAGCATATCTCTAGAAAATTCTGAGGATATATTTTGTAATCCTCATTGGAGCAGCGTGGCGGGTTTTGCCCAGCAGTAGGATAATAACATTCCGTTACTTTACTGTATTTATACTAATATATAAAGCTTAAGAGTTTATTTGTTTGATTGTTTGAACGCCCTAATCTCAGGAATTACTGGTCTGATTTAAAAAATTATTTAGATGTACGATAGTCCATTTATCGAGGAAGGCTACATAATATCAGGATAAGATGAATAGGACAAGGAGCAGCAATAAAAAATATTACGAATTACATTGTAATACAAGTATTACAAATTTGTTCCCCTCTAAAAGTTCTAAATAAAAGTCCACTGCAGTAGGTATAGGTCTAGCTTTTAGGGTTACCCCACTTTAGCCATTTTATTTTTCATTTTTAACCATTAGGTACGGTTTTAATCTTTCTAGTAAGAAATAAAAAAATAAAAATTATAAATTTTAATCTTTTTAGTAGATTGCTAGTATGCTAAATAAAGTATGCTAAATAAATCTATAGACATTAAAAAAATTGTACTTATATTATATTTAAGTAAATTCAAGCAAAGCAAGTTCCTATGGGATAATTAGTATCGCTACCTCGCGTCTCATTTATCGTTTCCCGTTGGGAGAGGGTCAGCCAGCAGTAAATCTACCAAACTGAGCAGTGCTTTTGTACACTTGAAAATCTAATTACATTTGCAGAAATTAGGGCAGATAGTTTCAGCTAACTTCCGTATTTGCATTTTGAATCTTTCTTTGTACGAATACTTACTATGGCTATTAAAATTACGAAAAATCTCACAAGTTTATATTTTTGAAACTGAATTTTATCATTGTTTTATGTTTTTATGTTTTTTTGACTGAAGTATAGACATTTTGATTTTCAGGTCGCCTATTAATAACTAGCGACATCTGTGATATATAGCTACGTATATCGTTCGCCTTAACCTAAACTTTAAGTATATTATTTTTACTGTTCCAGAAAAAAATGATCTTTTTAAAAATAGATTACCCCGATGTACAAGTTTCAATTATTCCAAATTTCATTAATATTGGAAATAAGCCTAAAAACGTACCAGACAGATAAACAGACAGACTCGCATAGACCTACATATCATACCTGTGTGGATATGGAAATTATTTATCTCTAACTCTTTTTTATAGATTCCCTACAAAAGAAAAAATATCCAAAAGAACAATTTTCTGTACTTATTTATTTATACACAATTGAATAATTCATTTCTAAAAAATACAATAATGTTTAATAATATAATAAATATTGTTGGCCGCAGCCTAAAATAACTCCAAAAACTGTCTGTCTGAATGTATTAGATCTGATATTTTTACAGCTTTAATTATAAGGTAGTACAATTCTTGAGAAAGGTTTAGGTTATTAGTATTTATTCTCCGGAATGTCTAAGCCGATTTTGATGGGACTTTCACTGAAAGTTATGGATCAATATATAGGCTATTTTTATCGTAGAGTTTCTGCGCGGGCGAAGCCGCGAGCATAGCGAGTTGATAATAAATAAAAATTGTCATCCAATAGGGTTTTGGAAAAAAAAAGAAAAAATACCTTTAATAAAACCTTTAGACATAAATGTTTTTTTAGATTCATAAAACGGTATATATTACTGTGTGTCATTTTGTTTAATAATTACATGCTTTGCTTTTCAAATTTGCTTTTCGTTCGTCGCCACATATGCTTATATTTCACGAAACACGCTTTGATTAACTGGTGCAACGCAGACGAAGAAGTTTCTTTGAGCTTTCATAACTTTCCCGACTTCGGAGCGCGATAAAAGGAAAACTTTTAAAGTATTTACTTTATTAGACGTAATAATAAATAAGGTTGTATTATATAACTTTCTGGTTTTATATTATAACTTCTAACAAAGGCCCAAGAACTGAAGCTATGTGCGACCGGTTGTCAAGCGAAAAATATTGACAATGAATAAAATAATAAGTATGAAACAAAATAAATTTAAGCTTATATTTTTACTTTATACTTTTGTTATTTGCTTGATCTATTTAGGCACGCTTGAGAAGCAAGAAATCTATAAAGAGCAAAAAAGTTATATAACTTTCAAATTACAATAATAAAAATATAGACTTGATATTTTTCTACGCCAAATTGATCATTTTGTTTAAAGTGAAATGAAATATTTATAAATAATATAATTAGTAAAATAAATTATACCGTTATAGATAGCCATTCTTTCGATTGTTGCTTAGCTTGGAATTAATTACTGAAATTATTTACCATTGTGCTTCCCCTTTATAGTCGTGCCTCTGTTCGGGCTCTAATAAAGCAACTCAATTTAGACATCTTCGTAACTAAAGATCAACTCCCAATATTATTCCAAGGACAGCAATTCTCGAAGAATAAATGACATTTTGGTTATAAATACAAAAGGAGACACCGAGTTTTGTAGATTGTCTAAATATTGTATCTACCTTCTATCGTTACTTTAAAAAACATTACAAAAAAAAATATTGTACAAATAGGTTGGCATTATGTATGTTTCTAGAGACGATCATGGGTTCAAACCCCGGACAGGCACCCATGAGTTTTTCTATTTAAACTTATGTGTCTAATTGATAATAGCAATTTATCACACGCAATGAAGGAAAATATCGTGAGGACATAAAATAATTGGAGATATGTGTAACCTACCAATCCGCATTGGAGCAGCGTGGTAGGCCTTAGCTCTAATCCTTTTCTCCAAAATCAAGTGGGCAGTATCAAGCCGTTACTTACTTACACTTATGTACAATTCGTTATACGATTTAGCATGATAACAAAGTGAAGAAGCTTCGGTTCGGTTTTTTTTATATATATCGACCAACTAAGAACGTTAAATTAATATTATTACTACTACAATTAACATTTAACTATTTTTTTTGTAATATTAATATATATATATTTTTAATTGAGAATAAGTGGTGTTAAAAATAAATCAAAAACAAAAAGACTGACCAGTAGTTTAATACTGATATATTGGAAAAAATCTAACAAGTGGTCACAATTCAGAGTATGAATAAACCGTGCAATAAACACAAACAGAAGAATAAAGTAACCCACCAATGCATTGTATTGATTCAGCTTCAGTTGGCCGCAATGTGGGAGATTTGTTGAGAATAACGGCTGAACAGATAGCTCGAGTGGCCATTACTGATATCATGAGCCCACTGCGATCGAGAACAGCCATACCTAACAGTACGTCGTACTCGAATTCCTTCTAGCTATGGCTAACTGTTACACCGTTATAGATTCTAATATTTAAATGACTTAATCTTGTATATATATATTCTGAACGTCGTAATCGGAGTTTTATCCCTGTTTTCGGGTACTAAAATTTTTTTTAAATTTACTTTCAATAGAATCACAATTTTTCGCTGTCAAATGTGAAGTCATGGTAGCTCATTTGGGGAACGGGCAGTCTAGAGAGGAGAAAATAAGATCGAGCCCCCACCTGCCACCCTGGTACTACTCATTTATATCAAGATTCAGGCACTGCTAAAGGCTTTTACAATTTAGTGTGCGAAATTGTCTCGAGACCATATTGCGGTATTGCTGATCCATCTCGTGATGGTCTTGCACTTAACTTTTT
Organism: Morpho helenor; assembly: GCA_029227775.1. NCBI lineage: Eukaryota > Metazoa > Arthropoda > Insecta > Lepidoptera > Nymphalidae > Morpho > Morpho helenor. Next base: position 7,905,412 of record JARGCU010000020.1, read on the forward strand.
TGTTATAAGATTTATAATGTTTCTAGTATTAAAAGAGGTGTTTGAGTGTAAAGAATTATTGACTAAAGGTATAATCATAAAAATCAACGGTCCCTTTTTCAAAAATTGTATTTAATTGATTACAATTGAAATCGTTAGTTTAAATTTTATAATAAGTTTTATCAATGTCAAAGTACATTTGCAAGAGCTATTTTGAATTTGTATAAGGAAAAGTCCAAGATTACGTACGGAAGTTTGTTATAAAAACTTAAACTCACAATTTCGTTGCGGTACACGCGCTGTAATAAAATTTGAATAAATATTTTGACGAAATTTCGAATAGGTTTTTGAATGTAATATAATTATTTAAGCAATGTATTTTGAAAAAATGAGCCGAGATAGCTAATTGACGTGAGGTCTGACTATGACCAGGGTGTTCAAGCCCTGGGTTAGCATCTACCAGTTTTTCTATTAATGCTTATTTCCCTATTTGATACTTACAGGAAGTTTTCCTTCATGGAAAACTTCAATATAGTGAGGAAAACTGCATAACCTAATGCGATTATAAGGATATGTGTAACCTACATTCCTACATTGTAGCGTGGTGTATTTAAACTCAAACACCTTACTCAAAATAAGGAGAGGGGAGTCCTTTGTCCAGTTGGTATCGAGAAAGTTTAAGTGTGAAACTTGAGAATAATATAGCCTTGCTTTTGAAAAGTAATAATAAAATTATTTTGCTATGATCCGCGATGAAGTAAAATAGAAAATATATCTTATGCTAAATGTAGAGTGGACAATCCGTTTTCATACCTGATGCATGCAGGATTCGTAAAAACGCCATCTGTAACCGAACTAGTTAGAACTGTATTTCAGCGTATATAAGCCTGCACTCAAATACGACAAAATTGCAAAACAAAGCTTTGCGATTTCGTCGTGGAGTCGTTTCTTCTGATGATGTTTCGGTTGCAGGACGAAACAATTGTTGAGTTTGTGATAGTGAACATATATAGTGCTTGTGTACTGTGGTGGCGGTGGTGGAGGTTTGTGACATACATTATTACGAATCCTGCATGTATCAGGTATGAAAACGGCTTGTCCACTATAGTAGTAGTAGTAGCGTTATATATATTTTCTATTTTACCTCATCGCAGATTATAGCAAAATAATTTTATTATTACTTTTGTATTATGGACCTCCGCAAAGTTACGCCTAATTCTATAAATTATAGCCTTGCTTTTATCTAGTCACAGTATTTAACCAGTCAAAGAAGCAAGAATATAATATGTGTATATGTGTGAGTTTGTGATACAAATATTATTTTACATTTGGTACAATATTATTATACGGTGTAAGTGTCTGCAGCGTATATGTTGTCCCGCATTTATATGATAGAAATGAATGTAAAGTGAACCGGGATGCTAGGATAAGGACACTGCTTTTATTCCCAACAGATAGGGGTTAACTTGAATACGCTTTTAAGCATAGTATGGTTTATTGTATACTTCCTTAAACTAATTGCATTTGAAGAGACTAAGTTTGATGCCATATCAAATACCTACCATATTTAGCACTTACGTGATCTAATAATGGTACAAAATTATTTAACAAATATTATTGTAACATAATATAACTTTATGTATTATATTAGTCATTCCACAATAAACTACAATAATTAATATATTTTTAAAGTAATGCAAGACAAAAGTTTACATCTAAATTTTATAGTATAATTTTTTTATTTAGCCATCAGAGAGCTTACTTAAATGTTATTTCATAACATAAAATGGTTGTTTTTAATATGGGATTATATAATAAAGGATTATAATATATTAAGATTATAATATATTATCTTCCACAAGAAGGAGCAAACGATCATTCTAAGTATCAACTCCACAAAACCTTAAGAACTTCAAATCATTGGCAGTTAGCATGGTTAACAGCACCTTTACCTTACCTTTGCAACTTAACTATAAGCATTAGCACTGAATATTGCGTACTTATGAACACTTATTACATAAAGGTGCAACTCAAAGCCTAGTATTATTTGTATTTGACTCTGAGCACTATTACTACTAACAAATGTTTCTTGCGAAATGTTTGCTTTCATTTACTTATAACTAAAAATAAAGTAAATCAAATGAACTTACAATGACTAAAAGAAACGACATTTAATTCATTAATGCCCTCTAAGTAAATAACTCCAACAATGTAGACAACAGAAGGTCAAAAAGGCTTTGATGCTGGACAAAGACTTGCGATAGTTTGTAAAATAAACTTAAACAATGTCTTCTTATTGCAAACTTATCAAGTTAGAGGTATGTACGTAATTAAAATATAAATTTATTGTAAGCAATAAAAACGTATGAACGTGTTTTTTAAATTTAATATTTGTGCCAATTTAACAACATATATATGTAGAATATTAGTAAAAAATTATGTAAAGATATTCAACATTAAGGGGGTTTTGGGGGGGAAATCGATCTAGCTAGGTTTCCATTTTAAAAAAAAGTTGGGGGTTTTCGGGCATTGGATAAAAATGCCTAAAAAGAAATAGGTTGTAAGCTTCAATTTGCTGTCATTTGTCAAGTTCTAATAGCGTAATGGTAAACGGACGGATTAAATATGTAAAAATTCCTGGGTTCCAGTCTCACATGCCACCTTTCCTTTTTGATTGCATTTTTTTATTTCGTTTAATAAAATTTCCAAGCAAGGCTCGGTTACTAGTCTTATTAACTGTGTTATGGCAATTGTGAACAAATTTTAACAGCCAAATAAATATTACTTCCAAAAATCTTCAATCGCTGTTTATTGAGAAAAGTTTTAAGATTTATATTATACAGGGATTTTACTTGGGAAAAGATGAATTCAACACGCCATACCCACATTAATTCTCACAACAATTTGTACAGAAAATGTAAACATTGAGAAAATTCATAATTTACACAAGAGCCGCGGGATGTTTAGTATTCCCGTCACGTTTCACTCCGAGATAAGTTTCAACCACAATTACCTGACCGTTCAGCCATTGGGAAATGTATTGGCACCTTCAGCAAACCCACCGCCGATTGCATCTTCATACTAATCTTGAATCTTGTATTTACAATCCAATTAAAATTGCATCTACTTAGATTCTATTCTAAGTAAATAAGTGAAATATTATTTTCTTTTATTCTAATAAAAATAATAGAACTATAATATCTTTAATATTTAAATGAGTTAATCTTGTATGTATTTTCGAAATCTTGGAAACTGGTTTATAGATTTTCCTGAAATTCAACATGTAGGGGGTTTTGGAGAAGAAAAATCGATCTAGATAAGTTTTATTTAAAAAAATGTCGTTTTATCCCTGTTTTCGGGCTCTAAAATTTTTTTGAAATTTTTCGTTGAATACAATCACAATTTTTCGCTGTCAAACGTAAAGTCATGGTAGGTTATTTGGGGAACGGGCGGTCTAGAGAGGTGAAAATACCTAGGATCGAGCCCCACCTGCCCTCCATTTTTTTTATTTTTCTTTTGAATTTTTTTTACATCATTTTAAATATTACCGAGCAAGGCTCGGTCACCCGGTTACTAAGTATTTAGAAAAGCAATTTAAAATATATATTTTCTATAATACGCAATAAAAGAAATACCTATATATGTAATGCATAATGTACAGCGTACTATCCAACAAACATAATACATTCAGGATTCGTAAATATGCATGCATTAGTAACCATAAATACAAGATACTCAGTGCATTGCTCACATAATTACCACGATCAGACCGATCGTTTTGCCCCGTACTCGAAGCACCATTAGGAAATAGACTCCACAACGAAATTACAAAGTAACGCCTAATTCTATAAATTCAGCATTTCATTTTCAATAAATATAGCATTTTAGCAATTCTTCAACTATAAAGTTAGGTCATCTAGCGCAGCTTCCTGTGGGATAATTAGTATCGCTACCTTACGTCGCATTTATCGCTCCCCAGTGGGAGGGTCATATGGCTATAAATTTACGAAACAGCATTATCGCTTTTGCTACAAATAAGCATATAACTTGATTTCAATGCAACATTGCTATTAAATAATTATCAATTATTTTTATATAATCTGCAGTTAATCGAAACAAAATATTTTAAACTGCGACGCGATTTAATTAAGTCAATATTAAATAGTTTATAGAATAACGCATTACTTTGTGGAGTACCAAAATACAGAAATGGAATTAACTAAATTTAAATTTAAATAATATTATTTTTGTAAAATAACACCTTATTCCTTAACTTATAAGATATTGTTCTTTACAAATAACATTTTTTTATTATATAACTTTCTAACATTCTGTTTTGCCGACAAAATAGGATGTGCACTAAAGTATTTGTTTTAGTATTTTAAAGTGAGCTTCACAATCTAGTCTAGCTTTTTAAAATGTCACAAAATCCTGCGAGTGACTAACAGTTTACCTGAGTCTTCGTCTGCAGGGTACAAGGACGCGGATGTATGATAAGAACAGGGACTAAGGCAGATGCGGGCGATAGCTTTTTGCTTATCACGTTACGAGCGCTCGCTTTTGAGAGCCTTGTACCCTACAGGTGAGGACTCAGTTAAACGGTTAACCTATAATATGCATAGATTACGCATCTTATGTATCTTAGGAATTGCCTTGCAGGCAAAATGTAGGCAATAGGTGACAGAGTTGTTAAAATACCTACCTTGCATACATTAAATTCATACGAGATAAGGAAATCACACCTCCTTCTATGTAATTGTACGAGATATGGCGGAAATTTGTTTTTTGTTAAATGGACTACCTAGCAGACATACGACTTCAAATAAATGTTACCATTTTGTTCATATATTACCCCCATTTAGCTACATTGTTAAATGTAAGAAATGCACTACTTAGGAAACGTATTGAACGTTACTTTTTCATTTACATAATGTCTCTTATATACCTTTTACTTATTAATTAACTGTTTGTTTAGTTATACTACTAGAATGAAAGTTAAAGATAAAACTATATTTTTTTAATGTGCATTTATTTATTTTTTTCATTTTTATAAAGAAATCACAACAATACAAGTTTATTTTCAGTTTAATTTATATTTATTACCCATTATCTACTATCGATATAGCATTGATTTTTGTCTTAACTTTGTATAGCGCAATTCTTTCTTCTTCCAAACTTTGATACCCTGGTGTTAGATTAGAGCATTGTAAAGGAAGATGAATGGAAACTTATCTGCCGTTATAAAGTTACCTTTGACTACATTCTCGTCAACTTAAGGATTAAAATATTCTCACTAAATACTGAAACACGATGTATAAATATATTGTATGGAGTTTTGTGCCTTTTTTCCCTGTTCCCAAATGAAATGAATTGGAATTTTATGCCATATATTAGCCTGGTAATAAGCTTTATTTGTACCAAATTTAATTAATATTGATCCAGTGGATTAGACGTGAAAGTGCAAACGTGAAATCCCATGAGAAGTTTTTAAAATGTTGCTGAGGTTTGTAGTGATTAGCGATGATTTTCACGATTCTTTTTATTATTCATCCGATATTTTAATAAAAAAAATCTGTTATAGTTTCATAGTTATATTTCTTCTTTTTATCTTGCTAAATTTATACCATTACCGAATACTCCGTAAAATATATCCACGCATGGAATAAAGGAGCTATTCAGCACCGACGGTCTTATTTCCCCGGTCTAATGATGTTGAACGATGCGACAGCCTCTGCATATTCAAGATAGCAGCCGTCATTTAAAAAAAATGGCCGCCCTTTCAGTTCCCCTTTTACATTACGAACCCTTTCGTATTTGAAAAAGATTTTTATATATTCAACTACTCGATTTATATAAAAAATCAATATGTTATTTTCATTTACCATTTTAAGCTCAATCGATAGCTGAAACGAACTTAAAAAATATTTAAATTTATCTTGACCTTGAAAATTTTTTCTCAAATGAAATCATAATGAGCTCAAAACGTACTCAAATTGCTTAAATTTATTAAAAAACTTTTAGAGTGTATTTAAACCATTAACTCATAGCCTTTATAATTCCACCTGCCGAGAAGAGCCACAAAGAAATTTTGTGGTTTCTCTTTCTAAGACGGAATTTTATAATTGGTCATAATACATTTGCCCTTACTTAAGACCACAATACTTAGGATACCGTCACTGGGTTTTCCAGTGACGGTATCCTAAGTATTGTGGTCTTAAGTAAGGTAGAACTCCCTACGAGATGGACTTATGACCTCAAAAAGGTCACCAGAAGCTGCTGGATTCAAGTGGCTCAAGATCGTTTGTCGTGGAGATCCCATGAAGAGACCTATGTCCAGCAGTGGATGTCCATCGGTTGACAAAAAGAAGAAGAGAGAGGTCCAAAAATTGGTATCTATACTGCCAACAGAACCCCGTTATACTTCTGATGATTATAACGGTGTTCTGTTGGCAGAATAATAACAGCTATTGCATTAGTTCTTTTAGTTTTAGTTCTATACTCGTACACACATTTAATATACGTGGTTCTTTCTATATCTGAATATTGAAACAAATGATTAGCCAGATTATTTAATTTGTAATAAATATTACAAATTCTTCATGATCGATTCAATATTTAAAACTCATGCAATAATGGCAACAAAAGGTAAGCGAACAATTAAGAAGAAACTGGAGGAAAAATATTTTTACATGAAAAAATTCCCAACCTTTCTTTCTGATTTTACTTATAACAAGCATAAAAATAAAAGTAGTTTCTTCTATACTTTTCCCTTGTTGAGCTCAGAAGTCTAGGTACTTACTAAAGCTTGAAAAAGTTTGTCTACGTTGGTCGTTGCAATAGTTGATATAAGTAGTCAACTATGTAAAAGTTGATCTTTCTTTCTACAGTGATATATTACGGGTAATGAGATAAAATTACACTAATACAAAAAATTTTATTGCGTTAATTATCAATGCCTTCTCAAATCTGGAATTTGAAGTAATGTATACTGCTGCTTGCTGTATTTTTTTTTTTGGAAAACTTTGAAAAAATTTTTTTGGATCGGTTTAGTTCCATAACATAACCTAAGTTATGTTATTTACGGCTATGTTATGTTATTACGAAACGGTTTTTAATTTTTCAGATAAATTATGAAATATATAAACTCTATATATTAATGATTATATCTATGACACATAAGACTAGACTTTCTTTGAGTTCACTAATTTCGTTTTGGTGTTAATTTTTTTTTTACTCAAAAGTTCATTGAGATAAATCTTCATAAAATTTTAGCCACTATTATACTCACATGTCGTTTATGATCTTCCTGCCCTTATCCCACTCTAAGTGGTGTCGGCACAACATGTTATAAACATGTTGTTACATGATTTGGCTACGTATTTTACGACCGGCCTAACCTCAACGTACCTTAGTCGCCTTTTACGACACCTCGGTAAGAAATGAGGATGGCACTATTCTATTCAGGCGGATACCGCCCGGCCACTATTATGTCGTTAATTTTCATTATTATTGCAACCAACATTTTGATTCATAATAGTACAATAGTACAAAACAGAAAAAGGTAAAGCAGAACAGACATAAATGATTCTACAGAGAACATCTTATTTATTATTATTTGTTGACTATGATCAAACATCAACATGAAAGCTCGTCAATCACTATTAACACAAATTATATATCACTATCTCATGATCATTAAAACTAAATATAATCAATAATCAATGTAACCACACGAGGAACCTAAACTTTTGCTCATGTTCCTTCAAGTTCTTTGAAAAGCATCGTATGAATATTCACAAACGCCTTGGGACTACTTGCGTATACAAAACTGCTTTAACAAGCCCGTTAAGTGCTATTATATGTATGCGTTTAAAATTTTATCTAAGAAGTCTAAAGAAAATTCTCTTGCAATAAATATTCTACCTTGTGGTTATTATATCCTAAGACGTTTTGGCGTTGACTTTTTTTTCATGACTGGTGAAAGGAATCGCTAGAAAGATACGCCACTAATCCAACCTGACAACGATCACGATCATCAGAAATTACTTTTTATAATTGTTACGAATTATAAAAATATATTTTTAAATCAAATCTAAATAAAAATCAAACTACTTTTAACAAAAAATAATAATGTGTGAACGTCACATCAACTTTAATAGAAAGCTGGTTAGTGGACTGTATATTTGTGTTTGATATGCAGATCTTTGCCCAAATCGGTGAGTAATAAAACCACACCAACCTTGCTATCCACATTCGCCCCGAATGGACGGAGACCTGTTGCCAGCTGGATGTGGACTTGGCGCAGCACTATTCACTGTTTGGAAATGCACACACCTCACAAGGACAATAACGTATCGTCCGCAGAACGTCCTCGAAGCAAGAGTCTTACGTCTTATGTCTAAAATCACGCACCTCACTGAGACGACAACGTGTCGTCTGTTGAACGTCCGGAAGGCAAGAGGGCGTCTACGCACCATTTGAATGCGATGGTAGATGAACAAAAATTGATGCAGTAATGTTTTGTATAACTACCCATCAATATAATAAGCACCAATATAATAAAATAAGCAAAGATCGAACATGTAAACATTTTATAACGTATCTAAATAATGGTCTTTCTTCAGAAAGAAATGTTAAAGAGATTACTTGATTGCGTGATTGATTTGATTATGTGATTACTTGATCGAACATAAAGTATTTTTATTTTCTGTTGAGAATTTATTTAAAGTATTGATAAAAAGACGAGGCTATTAAGAACTTTTTTGCAATATTGAATTGATATAGCGAAATAGTTCTCAATAGCCAAACTAACCGATCAATAGTCGCTAATTATACTAAAATCATTTGTATTCACAGAACTTTAAATTATGAATTGAGAATAATAATTTATGCCGTTTTCTGATATACAAAAGCTTTTAACAAATGTTCATGTCCGTACTGTTAAGGACTTCCATTCTGTAGCCAATCCTGGCAGGATCTGCAGATTATGCTTATCATAAACATACATTGTCATAGCGACTAGACCACTATGTAAAATTTTAGCTTGGTCGGATACCGGGAGGTGGATCAAACTTAATTTGCAAGATTTCATCTTCACATAAAATCATACATACGAGGCAAGTTAAATAAAAGCTTTTAAAAATAATTAAAAGTGTTGAGGTAATTTTTTTAAATCAAACTTTTATCCATCAATATAGGTATATAAAAAAAAATTTCAAAAATAAGTATACCCTTAATTACAGTAATTTAATTTAAGAAAAATTATAACAATTCTGAAGTACTCGTTTCTGACCTAAATGGTTTTTGAAAATTAAGCGACTAAACACTATTTACGAAATATGAGAATAGTAATGTATTAAAAAGACTTTATCTTTGGGTTCATTATTTTAAATAAACTTCTTTGATTTAAACGTAAATCCAAAGGAATGTAATAAAGCACTAAGGTTGCCACCGTGAATTCAAATAAGCATCTGAAACACCCATACAATGTTAAGCCGCAGTTTATTAAAGTTGTTCGAGCGTAATCTATTGCTTAAGAAAACTTTGTACGCACTACCTACTGTTGCTGAATTAAAAATCATTCACATTGTCTATAAATGAAATGAAATGGAAAAAAAATTGGTAGAGTTTTTGCTAAGGCAGTGGGCCTACAATTATTAAATATGAAGTAAAATAGAACTTTTCTTTCTTTTATATTTTTTTAATAGAATATTTTTTCTTTCTAAATTCTTTTGAGAACTTTTTCCACAATAGTAGTTAGTATAGTAAAAAATTAACATAAAAAATAAACTGGCCGCCATTTGGGTGATAAGAATGTATCCTTTCACCCAAATTTCCCCATTTAAAAGTGAGGACTTTAAATTAATTAAATGGTAAGCTGTTATAAATTCGGCACTCATGAAGTGGGGTACAAGATGGCTGGCTGGTTTACGGTGAAAGTGATTTTATAGAATGATGGTCGGTAAAAAATTAGTCACGTAGGTATTATGGGTATGGTAGTGAACAGTGAACATGGAGACTGAATATATTATTGATAGTGGAATTGGAGTTTCTTACAGTATTAACTTATGATGACTTAATGTGTTCTTGAACACACTAAGGAAACTTTCTTGGTTAAATGGTTATGAAATTGAATTCAAATAACCTCCAAATAATGCTCACCCATCGTGCTGTCACAATGAACAAAATTATAACATCGTAATCATCTAATATTTGCTACGTACTGCGACTAGCTATTTATTAATTAAAACGTTTATATAAAGTTGGTATGCCTCCAATTGCAATTTTGCAAGTCTGCAATTGTAGTGTCAAGTGGCACTTCAGATGGATAAAGAAATAAACTGGAATTACCTTCAGCCTCTTTTTTATCTTTTTACATCATTTAGAATTGATCGAAGTCCGTGAAAAATGAAACTCTGATGAAGTCATATGAAACTTGAAATCGTAAAATTCCGCAAAGTTATCCGTGGCGGTTGACTGGGAAGAGAAACTTTCCCGCAATACAAGTGAACCTGCAGTTAAGTGTTTATTTCGCACATTGCAAGTCGTTTCGTTCTAACTTGGCCCGTAAACAGTTTGACCCCTGCATTCTCTGGTATTGTACTGCACTTGATGTTATTTATGTCATATAATTATACTTCGGTTTTATTATTATCAAAAAAAACGATGTGATGCGTAAAAAATTAAGGCTCTAGAAATTTGCATGAGTTTAATTAATCATTGTTTGCTTTCGCATTTGCAAATTAAAATATTAACAGTTTAGATTTAAAGTTTAAACAAAACAATATCTTTGTTTTGTTTAAACTTTAAAATAATAGAATTAAAATAGTATTTGAGATATAAAAAGGTGAATTAGTTTCATTTATAATTTTGTAATTTTGCATGCCTATAGAGGCAGGTGAAACATTTCTACTAGAAAATAATATTAAAAATGTTATTGTAAAAATGTTTTTGCAAATAAAGAAATTTGAATTTGTACATCTATCTATTAACTTAAATTATATTAAGATTAACTTACGTAACAACCAACAACGAGTATAAAGTTCATATCTGGACGATGCTACGTAGTCAGGTAAATTATAAATAGATTGAGTATTTTAGTATCGGCTGCGGTACCTTGTAGCTCATACTGTGTTCATTATTATATCGATTTTTCTTCTCTGATTCCGTCTAAGATTATCAAATTTTCATGATCCTTGAAGTTACATGCAAATCACCTGAATATCTTATTATTCTTCCATTATTAAAGTTTTATCGAAAAACTAAATCTTAAATTGATTCTGTAATCCAACGTCAGATATTTTTTAATTTTCCTTAAGTTTATCTTAAGCAGTTTTATTTTAAAAATATTTCTTTGTACACTAGGACAAATCGAATTTCTCAAAGTTGTGTTAAAATCATATTATTAACTAAAAATGTTGTAAAAATTCTAACTTAATTACTAATGTTTTTTTATTTAGCCAATTAAATAGGAGTAAAAATAAAAGAGTACTTAAAGCAATGGAATTTAATAGCTGCGACGCTTTATCACTTAAAGAGGATAAAATAAAAAGGCCAGTTTAGGAGATTAGAGACTCTTTAAGAGGAGCTGTAAATGTAATTAGATTTCAGCAGTACAAAGACGAAAACAGATTTGTTAGATTTACTACTAAGTTGCCTCTCACCGTACGAAAGCTCGGAAGAGATAATACGAATGTAGTCCTTTGATTATATTCTTAATACCGTTTGATTAAGAAAAGAGTTTAATTAGTCTAATCTGAATTATTTGTAACTAAAAATTATCAATATTTTTTTTTTATATAATTATCTTTGTTGAATTTAATATATTACATTTTATTTTTAATTCTTTGACATTTAATTGATATATTTTGGTTATTTTAAGCAAAATTTTAATTCTGTATTACAATTTTTATACCATGAATCACTTCTGTAATTAATTTAATTGACAAATATTGAATGCTGTACATGCCTTTAAGTGACGTGTTCACGCGGAACCAAAACTTTATATATAATATGTAACTGTACAATTGTAACTGTGTTCATGTCGTTGGTGTGTCTTGTATATAAATAAAAAAAAAGAAGAGAACATTAACACTATCTTCGACGCAATATTTATTAAGAATTTTTTTTTTTAGTTTAGATAGGTTTTAGTTTAGATAGTTTAGATATTTCAATGCAATTAACTATTTGCAAATTATTGTCGAGTAAGTAAATATATTGCTACATTTCGACCGGGATTTGTTTATATTATAAAGTCATACGTAACAGACAATAAGTTTTTGAACGAAGCGACAGTCTTAAACTACGTGTAGTATCAGTGGCAAGGATATATCTTTAATATTTAAATGAGTTAATCTTGTGTGTATTTATATATATAATAATCTAATAATAATAATCTTTATTTTATATAAACAGTGTTTACATTATTTATAAACTCTGACCCCTGAACTAGATTTAACTGTATTTCACTGTATTTGTATATAGTTTTGGAATCTCGGAAACGGCTCCAACGATATTCCTGATATTCAGCATGTACTAGGTTTTGGGGGAGAAAAATCGATCTAGCTAGGTTTTATGTAAATAATTCTTATTTTTCATAATTCTTAAATTTCTTCTAGGTCTCAAATAGTAAGGTCCAAATCATCGTAAATTATTATTGAAGCTTTAGATATCGAAACACACGTAATAATAATTCGTATAACAATTATCAAGGGAAAGGTCCATCTAGTATACATAGAATATGAACACAGCGTCTTGGAATCGCTTCGTAAAGTTTCTACTTCCTAATGTGTTCGGGAAGATTCCTTGAATGTAAATTAGTTCCGTAATACTTAAAGGAATCTCTAAGGCTACATGAAATAAAATTAAAAAATAATCTGTACACGTAAATAAACTATGTAATTATATAAAATAATGATAAAATGTACATACATATCTTAAAAGAATTGCAGGAATATATACAACCCACAACAGAGAAACATTTTTAAATCGTTAAGCTTAAAATCGTAGCTGCTTCGGAACCAACCGAGGTATCGTAAAATACGAACAAAGGTAAGTTGACGTTAGGCAAGCTGCCGGTCGTAGAATATGGAGCCAAATCATGTGACAACATGTTTACAACATATTGTGCCGACTTACCTTAGAATCGGATAAGGGCAGGAGTATGGTGATTCAAAATAATGTCAAGTTTGAAAACAGCTGAAGGAAATCTAACGCTAAGTTTAAAATTATTAAAATTTTTATAAGTAATCGTGTATTTCATATAATACTAATAAAAATAATATTACCACAAATGTGTTATAGAAACATGTATTAAACGATATCGTATCGTACGTGAATGTTGTACGATTATTTCTGACAATAAAGTAATAAAATAATAATATTTTTTGTGTGAATAACGAATACATGATAACAATTCCATTTTTATTGTTAACTTTCCTTTTTTATATAATGAATTTTATTTATTTAAATACTTCATCTGATTATAGGAATCAACATCGAAAATACATATGAAAACATTTCGCTAACTTGTACAAAAATTTAAAACATTTTATTCTATTTATGTTTTTCTATCAACTGTAAAAATGTACCTATAGTACCTTAAATACATATATTATTGTATTTTAGTATATACTTGTATATTCGTTTTTATTTGCATAAAATTGTGAGAATAAGTTCAATAAAATTAGTAGGATTTTTAGCACTACTAAAAAGGGGTCTCTGGTTACTATCAAATTATCTTAAGGTTGGGAAACTATATACCCATTAGAAGCTGCGGTTTCTCGGAAGGTAGTGATATAGGGACGAGTAAGATAGTGTCTCGCCCGCATTAAACCAATGTGGCGAATTAACGGTCAGAACCCTACTGCGGCATTTAATGTACACTCCCAGTTATTTACGGGGGATTTTTCACTAACTTTAATCTGATCAGGGCTCCCATGAATTTTAATGGCCTGAGAAAAACAGACGGTTTATTTATTACCGGTGGAACAAAAGTAATTACATTGAAAAAACTTTTTTATTGTGTACAATTTACAATTTAAAAATATTCAGTTTTGTCCAAAGATGCCGATTTTATTACGAGAAAGAAAGAAAAAGCACCACGTGTTAAGTTATTAGTTACAATCATGAGTTAAGTTTAAGATGTTTTAATAATTTTGAAAATAATCATTCATGTTAGCAGACGTTTTCTGCCCAGGTGACGCAGTGGGTAGTTGTGCTGCCTTCAGTTCCGCGGGTCGCGGGTTCGATTCCCGCCGCGGGCCAACATTTTCTATAAACAATTTGTTGGTTCTTCGAAACGAGAAGTACGTATTTAAAACTTATATATGTAAATATTCACCAGTTATCTCTCACCCATAACACAAATATTAAGTTACTTACTTTGGGGACGGACGACCGTGTGTGTGTCCCATATATTTATTGATTTATAGTTAAGATAGAAATGATTTATTATAGTACAATATCGTGTGCGTATTTGTTAGATAATCTTCCAAACGAATTCCAAGCCTGAATTGCATTATATGTTATGCAGCATTTACTTTAAAAAAAGGTTATTACTGACAGACGAATAAGCATCCCCCATATAAGACAAAACGTGACACGGTAATCACCATTAAAATTTCACTACAGAATGTTTGCAGCCACTCGCATGGCGTCGTGCCGCGCATTCAAATAAATTGAGTACAAAATAGTCCTGGTAAAGCGGATATACTCCTCGCATGAAACAAACAGGCGAGGTTTATGCAAATTGGGCTCCTTTGTATTTTGCCGGATTAAAATATAGCGGGAATTAGTTCCGTGTCAGATATCCAACTGCGGTCCACTTGATTTTATTGCACACTACTTTATTTGAAATGTGGTCTTAATCTATCTACGTACTTTATCTTAGAAAATGTTTATTTTACACTGCACTGAATAAAGCGCTTTGTAGAACATCATCATTCTCCTGCCCTTATCCCGCTCTGAGGGTGGTCGGCACAACATGTTTTAAACATGTTATTACATATTTTGCCTAGTTATTTTATTACAGGTCGACTGCCTGACGTCAACTTACATTAGTCAGCTTTTGCGACACCTCGGTAAAAAAGAGTGTGGTCTATTCTGCTCAGCTCGATACCACATGGCGAGTCAACTTAACTTAGTCACCTTTTGCGACATATCGCTTTACAAAGTCGTATACTTAAGTCCTTTGTATACTTAAGTCGCTTTACAAAACGACTCGGTAAGAAATGAGGGTGGTCTATTCTACTCAGCCGGATACAATTGTAGAACATTATTATATATTTGAATACCTCATATAATAATCAGATAAGTATAAAATAAGTTCAATTAGACTGCCTTTTAAATTTTTTTGTTCTGCCCTCAACACCTTGTTTATTATAATTCTTACTTTTAATAGCCATTGTGTTTGAAAAATGTGTATATCATTTCAGCAAATTTTCACTTTGCTGGGATTGTAATTCTTAATGCTACAGTAGCAAGATTGAGTTTTGTAGTGTATGAAAATAAATCGCCAAATCATAGGTATACTAGAAATGGATGGACATATCCACTCCAATTTGAAGCTTGATATTTTGCATAATGTATTCTCCACCCTCAAAAGGTAAATAAATTTATACGCTTCACCCATAAGCGACCATAATCATATTTACATCTCGTCTATCAATAGAGTGCAGTTATAAATCGATTGTATTGTTGAATCGATTGTATCTTTATAAAAGCTGTCTTCAATTTAATAAATGCTGCAGTATATACAATGATGTTCAAAAAAATATTAATTTTATAGAATCCACGCGCACTAGTATTAAGCGTGTGTATGCGCGATAGAAGTACTTTTTTATTCTTTTCATTCATGATGAATTTAAAGTTATTGACAAATATTTTCTCTTTAACTTTATGAATATTCAATTAAATATTTAGATAAATTGTTACGCACTGTGTATACACGCACTGTGTCATACAATAATTTTAGAAATGTTACGTTACGTTAAGAAATTGACGTGAATAATTAATTTTTAACCCCACCGTACTCAAAGGAAATTCACTTCAAAGGACTCGATTCTTTCAGTTGCCCAAAAAAACTTTCAACATTATTTTAATAGGAATGAATTCTAAATGGAGTTTAAGATGACATTAGTTAGTTAATTACATAAGGCTTAAAGTTATCGCGGATTATACCAAAATAATTTTATTATTACTTTTGTATTATGGATCTCCGCAAAGTAACACCTAACTCTATAAATTAGAATATTAGGAAATAAATTAAGTAAATTAATCTTGGAATAGTTTTTAGGGATATAAAACTTTTCAAAACTAAAAACAGATTTAAATTAAATTTCTCTCAGTATATCATTAAGCAAACAAAAAGGGGAAAAAAGCACGTAACGGGCACTTATCTTTATTTGCTCTGTAGAGTACATATATTTTTTTTGCACGTCATAAGTTGATATTATATGTACGTTACACTCGTAAGCTGAACTGATTCTGTACAAAAAATTAAGTGTATCAGTATAAAAAAAATCAATTTCTGAAAAACACTCATTAAACAGTTATCTAGAATATTCGACAAGTTAGCACGTTTCTGATAAATAACAAAGGTGCTTATAAGTCTAGTCCATATGTAACACGATACCGGTCTTTTCGTAGTACAGAGTTCCTCTAAGATAACCTAACCTCTAACTATAATTTAATGTCGCACATCCTTCGAGAATTTGAAGATATTCGGCAACGGATGTCCTACGATTAAAATACGCTGAGTTACATTAGAATACGTTAAGTAGTCTTTATTGGAAATACTAAGTTATCCACACAGAGTAATAAGCAGATTCCGTTACGAGAAATATTCTGTCAAGGAATGAAAATATTTTTTCTTAGGAAAATATAAAAAGTTCATTGTTCCCGAGCAATGGAAGTAAAATAGTTTCACAAAAGATGCCAAGTGGCGCCGTTCTGTCTAGTTTCATAGAGAAGCATTATTGATAATCTAATTTATACAGGCAATCCATTTAATTATACTGAGTAGCGCTTAGTGTCGTTTTATGCTTTCCCTTTCATATTACTCAACGTTACAGTTTCAATGCGAATCTCATGAACGCTAAATATTTTTATTACTAAAGCTTGTACTTTTCTTTCTATTCATTCCTTATTTTTTATTGCTGTTTGATTTGCGCTTGATATGTGTCAAAGATTGAAACACGCTAACACGCTATAAGCCAAAAGTGATATATATTTTTCTTTTACCAGAACATTGATCTGACGCCCATTGGTTTGATGCAGTAGAGTTTCTAAAAGAAAGGTCTCATCTCTCCTTAAAAAAAAATGCATCTTAAATCTATCAATGAGATTATTGATCAAATACGTTTTATTAAATAATACATTTATTATCTTTGTATTTACTCTCTACATGTATTATTATGGTGTGTAATAAAGTGTATTATCTATCTATATTCTGTGTATTTTCTGTTCAAAAATGAAAAGCTGGAATTATCATGTCCTATATGTTAGCCTGGTATATAAGCAACAATTGCACTATCATAATTTCGTTACCCTTATCCCACTCTAAGTGGGGCACAATATGTCTTCACCTTCCATTCTCCTCTATCATTCGTCAACACTGGTGCTTTATGCGTATCATTCTTCGTACAGTCCTTCAATCATTATTCGATATCCCTTTATAGGCATAAATCCATCCATATAGATAAACTCTTTGGTCACATGTCTTTCATCCTTCTTAATTGAATGACTCATTTTTTTAAATGTGCTCAACTCTCAGACTTCCCCTAATACAAAGCTTCAATTGTACCAAAAAGCATTTATATTGTTTCAGCAGATTACCCATTAAACCATAATTGACAGACTTTTCTATTTATAATACTAGCATGAATTTTAAATTTATCCTAATATCAATTGTAAAAAATGTAGTAGCTGAATATCTCTGTATGTTTCTAATAAAAAATAAATTTTACAACACAAAATTTTACTTCAACGAAAAATTTACTTCCCTATAATATTTCTAAAATAATTACATCCGAACCCCGCCATCGTAAGTCAGACAACTAACCAGACAAAATTTATTGCGATTGTTACCATAATGGCGTTAAAATTATTTAAGGGCTCAATAAAGTTTAACAACCGAACGATATTGACTTTCGAGGCTAATATAATCCCTGTGCGCCGATCGCATCTTCTTATAATAATCTCATTGGCTTCACGGCTACCGATATTTTTAGAACAGTGTTGAAATTATTCATGCAATTATCTTTTAGACTCTTTTAGAAATATATTCTATAGAAAAATCCGGATTATTGAAAACTTTTGAAAGTTTCATAACAATAAGATATATCATCTACAAATTATGTTCTCCATATGGCTAACGTAATGATGTTTAACAAAGTAGCTATTTGTTGAAATAGAGATCGTTTTTATTGAACAGTCCAAAATTTTTGTAATACATCACATATTCGTTTTAATAAATTAAATTTCATTTTATAAAACAAAAATAATATACTATAATACACAGCCTTTGTGGTATCCGGCTGAATAGAATAAACCACCCAACCTACTGAGGTGTCGTAAAAGGCGACTAAGGTAAGTTGACCCACCGTGTGGTATCCGGCTGAGTAAAATAGACCACCATCATTTCTTACCGAGATCTATTAAAAGGCGACTAAGATAAGTTGACCCGCGGTGTGGTATCCGACTGAGTAGAATGGACCTGAGGTGTCGTAAAGGGCGACTAGGGTAAGTTGACGTCAGGCAAGCGACCGGTCGTAAAATATCAAACCGAATCATGTAACATGTTTATAACATGTTGTGCCGACCCCGTCTAGAGTGTCACAAGGACGTGAGGATTATGATGACAGAACCATTTCCTAAAGTTACAATTAATTCTATTTTACTGTAAATAAATTTATATCGTTTTACAAATTTATGGAATTACACAACTACAAAATCATGGAGATGTGTATGTGTGTGTGTGTGTGGTTGTGTGTGTGTGTGTGTGTGTGTGTGAGTGTGTGTGTAAAGTAAATTTTACCAAATTTTACCCGTTTTTCCAACGATAAGAATGGTTCAAGTCGATATTTCCTATTTACTGCACCATGTTAATCTATTAACATCGGTTGCTGTTTTGAACATCTTAAGAAGTAATAACTTTCTAAAAAATACACCAGTAATTTAGATGTCGGAACAAAGGTTTTTCCTAAATGAGATTTTAATATTCCACTTAACTGCGGCCAAGGGAGCTCTTTAATGTAATACCGAAACAAAGTATAGTATATAACCAATGGTAATTTTCTTATTTTTTATCTTAAAGCTATTTGTGTGGGAAATTCAACGTAAATAAAACGAAAAATGTATTTCTCACATATCTTTAGACTTGCTCGACGCCGTGTGGTATACGGCTGAATAGAATAGTACCACTCTCATTTCTTACCGAGGTGTCGTAAAAGGCGGTTAAGGTAAGACGACCCGCCGTGTGGTATCCGGTTTAGTAGAATAGACCACCCTCTTTTTACCGAGGTGTAAAATACGACTAAGGTAAGTTGACGTCAGGCAGGCGGCCAGTTGTAAAAACGCAGCCAAATCATATAACAGCATGTTTGTAACATGTTGTGCCGAACCCACTTAGAGTGGGATAAGGGCAGGAAGAAGAAGATTTTTTACAGAGGTATCGTAAAAGGCGACTAAGATAAGTTACCGTCAGGCAGGCGGCGGTTAGTAAAAAGTAGCCAAATCACATAACACCGTGTTTAAATCATGTTTTGCTGACTCCACTTAGAGTGGGATAAGGGCAGGAAATTAATGACAATTATATTGTCATCCCAATAGATATTGGTATACTTAAGTCACGGTATCCTTTGGTTTAAGTAGGGGGATGATGTGGATCTAATGTAGAGAGACATACACAAACAAATAAATCGATATAGAACTAGTAAACCAACTTTCTTACGAGACTTCCCGGCGTCTTGCTGTCTGGAACTTAAAGACACTCGATAATAAAACGCGCCATCAACAAGATATTTAATTATTTCGAGTACAATTAATCAAAGTTCCTTGATATATTCGTTTATGGTAGTATTCGATATATTTTTCCTTCAAATTCAAATTATTCTTTATTCAACTCTACTGCTGGTTCGAAAGCTGTTCCTACTGAAAAGAGCCAACAAGAAATTCGTCAGTAGCAGTTTTCAAAATAATTCTTATTACTAGTTATATTTAGTCATTACTATCATATACGGAATCGAAGAATAGCTATTATCCACGCTTTCTAATCATCTATGTAATCCTCAACAGTATAGTAGACCTTCTCTATCAGTCTCCTTTAAGCAATGTTTCTAAACTGATGTAATGGCAAAGCTAAATTGGTCTGCGTAATTTTATTATAGAATCTTATACTATTATCTTATTATATTCTCCTCTCCTATTCAGCTGAACGCGATGTTATAGAGTCTATAGCTTTCCTCGATAAATGGAATATTTTACACCGTAATAATTTTTGAAATCGGTCTAGTAGTTCCTAAGTCCGATACCACATGACGGTTTAATAGAATGTCGTTGCGTTATTAAATTAAAGTGATTAAATACTTTATACAAATACACATAAAAAATAAGCAATTTATTATATACCTATATGGTGAATGTATAAATAAACTAATCAATTGTTGCTTTAACGCTTAAATAGATATTTTTAAGAAATCTGTTTGAAAATAAAATGATAAAACCTTGTTTACAAGGAAATATATTATTCACTCAAAATCCACACGTCACTAAACAAGCGTTTAGTGTTTGTGAATAGATTGCGACGCATTTTTCTAGGTAAGTCCTCGCCGCCACTGTTATAAAATATTCATGAATTCACAATGTTCCATTGTACATAAGTGTTAATGTAGGAATAGTGATAATAGCATTCGCATCATTAGTTTCGTATAGCTTGTACATCGTTTCTTATAGAATATAAAGCATGTATGTATAAATAATGTATGTAAGCTGTATAAATAAAAAAAGACGTTTTACACCTGTTTTTGGGCACTATAAAATTTGCTAAAATAGAAATAGAACGCAAAACTTTATTTTACTGTAATTTGTAAAGTTGTAATAGCTTAATGGGAATTGGGTCCCAGTTATCTTAAACTCTTTATTCTTTTTTACATGTTACATCTCAGTCTACCCATTGTTTCAACACGCAATCCCGACCTAAGAATCTCACCCTTCTACCATCGACTAACCAGATAGCGCAGGTGGCATTGATCCTACCTTCCTCTGGTCGTAGATTTGATTCTCGCTGAGGGCCAGTATTTTCTAAACCATCACAACCATAACACAAGTAATAAGTTACTTATTTGGGGTCGTGTGTTTAATTTTTCCTTATATTTCTATTATTTATTATGGCTTCATCTGCATTTAGACAATAAATTGCGAGACAGTCGTTTGTTCTGTAAGTAACATATTTGTATTACCAAATTTTATTGTTATTAAAATATGTATAAAATAATAATAAAATATGTATTGTTAAAAGTAACCGTGTATTATAAGCGTATCACCACAGGAGCAGTAGATTTTTACATTAAGGACTAGAAAAAGAGTAAAACAAATGAAACTTGCCTGCTAATTTGTGAGCAATCATCGAATTTTAAGTTAGCGTCAAAATTCCACGTTAAATTACCTTTATTGAAGCAGTGTCCAACGACAGGCTACCTTCCATTTTGATTAGGCAAAGCTTTTGTGTACACTCGGCTTTGATAACAAACAAGCCATCTGTGATTCGAATACTAAGCCTAATTCTAACTGGTTTGTTAGTATTTCAGAAAAGTAAATTCCTTTTTTCTGAGCACCATCCTTTTATCAAGCTTTTAGTTTTATTTACCTTTATTACTCTCACTCATATAAAATCGTGAAGACTTCTCTGTAGTTATGGATGTGATTACTTAGCATACAAGCCAGATTCGATTTCCACGTGATACGTTTTCTAATAATAGTTTTCTACCTACGCTATTTAACAACATTCCAGTAAGATAAAAACAATAAGTCGTCAAAATAACGTTACTTGGTCACCGCGTACGAACGTGTTAAAGTTTAAAACTATTCTTCTCATTTAATGAATTAAATTTAAGTATCTCACATACCTGTATACAACATAAGTATTGGTCTAATCGACACGAATTTCATCGTTTGTAATAACTGTTTTAAATGCAAATTCCTGGCGACGCTCGTCGTCTTAACAAAAACTTTTCGTAAAAAAACACTATGATTTATTGGTATCTTCCAATTGATCATAACTTTGTTAAGGTAACTATGTTAATAACTTAATTTTTTATTACAGTCATGGTTTTTTGTCTTCTTTTATTTAAAACTAGTTAACGGATGTAAGTAAATAGAATTTCTTAAACCAGTGAAGACTTCGGAATAGAACAACAATCGCTTTTATAAATGTAACGTCGTACATAAGTCTATATTTAATGTATATCTTTTTATAGAACAATTTTTCAGAATAATAAATACATTAAAATCATTTGTGGTTAATCAGTTAAGCGCTTTAGACACGAAAACGTAATAGATATAATTATTTTCTACTAAGTCTTATTAAAGTAGAGTACACAGTCTGTTCTCATACATCACAAATTAGCAAACTGCACTCAGTTATAGCAGCTCCAAGTTTGTATTTTCCTATTTTGCAAGAAGTAAGGAATTTTATTTTATAAATTCATATTCATGCTGTCCACATTAGAAGTACTTCCAAACTAATATAAAAAATGCAAAAGTCGCTCCGCCTGTCTATTACTCATTCACGGCTAATCTATTGGAGAGATATTGAAATTTGGTACAATTGAAAATACATACGCTAAAAATTCCCGTTTTCTAGTCACAATTTGTTTCTAAAGAAACAATAAACGTTTTCATAATATTAAATATAAAACAGCCTTGTATATGATGTAATAATGAAATTAAAATTTTCCGCACAGACTGTTTACATCCACACGACCGCGTCGTACCGCGCATACAAATAAATTAAGACAAAATAGTCTCGGAAAAGCGTATATACTCCTTCTAGCATGAAACAAACAGGCGAGGTTTATGCAAATGAGGCTCTTTGTATTTTAACAGACTATAGCGAGAATTAGTTCCATGTCAGATGTCCAACTGCTCTTCTCATGGTTATACAATATTAATGACTAAACTTCTGATTAGCAACGGACGTGCCCATGTAACGCGTCCCTTATTCGTGGAGTGATGAAATCAAACATACTTGTTCTTACTATAGTATTATATTTACTTTGGTATATTAAAAATTAGTGGCCCATTCGTGGCGATTATATAATAAACAATTTTTTTTCAATGTTTGAAATGATTTTATTTCTAATATAATTGTGCAAAATGTTTCAGACATGTTCAGTTCCTAAGCATCAAACCAACATAAACACGACGTTTTTCCAAAATTGATACTTAAATCTTCAAAAATATAACTTTTGATTATAAAATAAAAATTATATTTAAATTTAATAGCCGTAGTTAAT
The DNA here is from genome assembly GCA_029227775.1 of Morpho helenor. Taxonomy (NCBI): domain Eukaryota; kingdom Metazoa; phylum Arthropoda; class Insecta; order Lepidoptera; family Nymphalidae; genus Morpho; species Morpho helenor. The sequence continues at coordinate 7,928,904 of JARGCU010000020.1, forward strand.
TACTTAAATGCAATAGTTAAGTGTTTTCTTTATTCCTGATATTTATATTCGGTACTTGTATTACTTATATTTGCTTAAGGATAAATAATAAAATAGTTATATTTATAAATAATCGATTTATGGGTATTAGATATATCTATTAGATATATCAAAATTCTAAAACTTTTTTAGTTTTTTGGTTTGATTGTGCAATCCTCTCACCTTTTTCCCTCGATACTCGAACACTTGAATTTAGCAGCAAACGAGCTCGTTGTGTGCTTAAAATACAGTTTTTTTCCTAAAAGTTCTTTGGCTTAAAATAACAATCGGCCTACAAATACAGGCGTCGGTGACAATTTTTAAATTTTTTTTTATTGAATTAACTAGTTAGTAACTGGAACTGCAAAATGAATTGTAGTATTATTGTTCACCAAAAAAATATACACAATAAGCTAGCTAAATATAAACGCCGTGTGGTATCCGGCTGAATAGAATAGTACCACCCTCGTTTTCTTACCGAGGTGTCGTAAAAGGCGACTTAGGTAAGTCGACCCGCCGTGTGGTATCCGGCTGAGTAAAATAGACCAACCTCATTTCTTACCGAGGTGTCGTAAAAGGCGACTAAGGTAAGTTGACCCACCGTGTGGTATCCGTTTCAGTAGAATAGACTGTTCGCGCCAACGTTACCGCTGCACTTACGCGGACCCAATTCATTGGCCGGCGACCGGGGAGTGCGCGGGGATGGTCAAGGCGTACGTGACCATCGTACGTGGCGCCGCGACCAACCTCTGCCACTTCCCCGCTGACCACGCACAACAACTCCACGCAATCCATATATTATAGGCAATTGTACAAAAAAGTCAGCATTAAAGCAAATTATACCAACACCTACTATCTTTCTATGTTACCATAATTAACATAGACCACCCTCTTTCTTACCGAGGTGTCGTAAAATACGACTGAGGTAAGTTGACGTCAGGCAGGCGGCCGGTCGTAAAAACGCAGCCAAATCATGTGACAGCTTGTTTATAACATGTTGTGCCGACCCCACTTAGAGTGGGATAAGGGCAGGAAGATGATGAAGCTTGCTAAATATAAATTTATACTGCGTCCATCATATTATCAGTCTTTTGACAGCTCACGCTCATTAAGTTTTGTATTGCTTACGTACAAATATCATACAAATAATATTTGTACTTTATGGATGGGTACCGCCCACTTAGTGATGTCACACATAATGGTTACTACGATTATGCCACAGATTAAAAATAATCGGTAGAAATCGATGTTACGAGTATTAAAAGACATTTAATAACATTATATAAAGTTTTACTTTCTTCTTAGTTAATACATGAATACAAATAAAACAATCAGGATATTTTAATTTATTTTATTAGCACGAGTCGTCGGAATGATAATCAACACTAGACTCCTCCGATGAGGAGTCTTCAGTAGCAGTTATCATTAGCTCTTGTGTAGATAATATATTATCAAACGCAATATCACGTTCCCAATCAGAGAATATTACTCTTTTAGTTCTTTCCACCACACTTGCCCAGTTCTCGGCCGTTACGTGGGTGCAAGCATTTTTTAGCAATTGCAACATTTTATTCGCTGTGAATGGGGGGCTTGTATTGCATCTCGCAGCATGCCCTTTTACTTGTGCCCATATAAGTTCTATTGCGTTGTACTGGCAGTGGTATGGAGGAATCCGAAGAACAGTATGGCCACATTCTGCTGCCATTTCATTGATTACATAGCGTTTTGCTCTCTTTTTGGTTTTTAATATTTTTATTAATTCAACTTTTAACATTGAGTCGTCCACATTTTCTCCATTGTCCCGAAGCCAATTAATTATTTCATGCTTTTTATTAGCCTGTGTTGGCATTTTGTCAATTTGACGGGAGTGGTAGGGCGCATTATCAATAAAAATTATTGATGGTTCTTCCAATGAAATGAGCATTTTTTTGAACCACTCTTCATACACATTTGCATTCATCTCTTCGTGGTAGTCATTTGATTTCTTCGATTTAAATGCCAACAGTGCGTCTTGTACAAATCCTTTTGCTGTACCTGCATGGCAAATGATTAGGCGCTCACCTTTTCCCATTGGTACTGAGGAAGTGGAATCAGCAGTATCATCAGTCCAGAAACGAGATAGTGTGGTTGTGGTTAGCGTTGAGCCATGTTTCATCCGTGAAAACAATATTTGCCCAATCTTGTATTTTCTTTGCCTCTCTTAAAAAATCACAACGTGCTATAGCTATATCTGTGCGTTCCATTAATAATTTTCTTTTATTTAACTTTTTATATGAAAAGCCAATTGTGTTCAAAACTTTGACCAAAGAAGATTTTTCACCATGAAATAGACCACTTCTTTTCAAAGAAACAATAAGTTTTCTCAAAGTTGGAATTTCTTTTCTCAAGTAGTAATCATATACATGACGACGAATAGCGTCAGCGTCAAAGTCATCAACAGCTGTCACCTTATGAGCCCGGCGCTTTCTTTTTGGTGTAGATGGTTTGTTTTGCTCCAAGCCGCTCCTGCCGTAGGCATCAGTAGTGATTTTAGTCACAGTTGATAGACTGATCCCCAACGCGGCTGCAACACGGTTTCGGACTTGCGTGATAGGTATAAGAGGTCCGCCATTTTGATTTTCTTGCTCAAAATACTCATGAAGTTTTAACACTAACTGTCTCGATTGTGCTTTCAACACACGTCCTTTCGGCATTTTCACGATCAATTAATATAAGTTTCACAAAAGTTTTTCCGAGGAATAAAGCTACTTAACTCAAGGTGTAACAGATGCGAGAGAACACTCAGCGAACGTAAATGCGTGTGACTATCACGGGCGTTTCGTTGAGAGTGACAGATCACGTCAAAATGGCGGCCGAGCGGAAGGTCTGTTGATGTTGCCAGTTGATGTATAATATATTTTTTATGATTATAATAAATACACACGGATTAACATTTATTTTCAAAAAACTAAGGCAATATTAAATCAAAATGTTGATTTCTATATCTGTTATTAGTTTACGTAGGTTATCATTAATCGAATTACTTAGGTACGTAATTCGATTAATGATAGTAGGTACTATAATCGGAATGGTATCGCATACGAGAATCTTTAGGACATCACTAAATATGTAAATCGTCAATCTGTCAAAAGATAGTTAATATAATGGACAGTGTATAATAAAATATGTAGGTATATACTGGCGGTCTTATCGCTACATAGCGATTTTCTCCAGGCAACTTTATTTTGGTAAAAAAAATTCAAACGTATCATAATGAAGATAACAAAACTTGTTTTCGTAAGTTATTGTGTAATCTATATAAACACTAGCTTACTTAATTCTTGACATTTATATGTGGTCTTATGTACCTAGATAGGAGTAAATAATAACATCGACTTATTCAATTAATATATTGCTTGGTTCGAACGTCAAGTGAACAAGCCAACTTTCTTCGACTTTTCAACGAATTGAAAAAGATTACTTTGAATTATTTGAATTACAAAACAATTGTTGAATAATATTTCATTAATTAAATTTTATAATCAAAAGTTACTATAAAGAAAATCAAAATAAACGGGTATGCATTTTAAATCGGATGGGATTGCGAAATGGAGAATCGGAAAATAAATCTGTATTTTCAAACATATCTGTCGAGATTGCTCGGATTCCACGGCAATGAAAACGCGAGGGCGTATGCATGGCCCGCGGTAGCTATTCAAAAAATTCCAACAAAAACCTACGTAGTGAGACATTTTGCCGTGATAAGTGTAAAGAGGCTAATAAAACCTTACGTTGAGGTGACGAAACTAAATGCGGGAAGGCTGCAATAACAAATACCGGCTGCGGCTTTATTGTTGTTAATATGACGCAGCGTGGGGAAAAAGTTCTTTGTTAACGCTATATTTTATCAAAAAATATTTTCTTTGCAGTGTAATTGTAATTTATATAAGCTCGAGTTTTGTATAATTAAAAAGAATCTCTTTCATATTCTATTCGTACATTTAGTTCATGGAGTCTTTGTAAACTTATAAATAATGTGTAGACAAAAATATTTTCATATTTTCTTTGTGAAGTTTTCTTACCAAGGTGTTGCAGAAGCTGACTAAGGTAAGTTGAGGTCAGGCAGACGAACGTTCGTAAAATATCTAACCAAATCATGTGAAAACATGTTATTAACATATTGACAGGTGAAGTGTGACATATGAAGTGTGATATTATTATTTAAACGATATTCTATTTCTCCTTTGTTGTTTTATAGTATTTAATACTAAATACTAATCGGTATTATAAGAAAAAAAATACTATATAACGAAAATAAACGTTGAAATAAAATTAATAGAAATATCATATTTTGGAAATTTTTATCTCCAATTTTGTTTAGTTATTAACTTTGAACGTATTATCTTTGGACAAATATTGTATAACTGCATTAAATAACTACGTATGATGTTATAATATATATTTTTTTTGTTAAATAGCTTTGCGATTTTGTCGTGGAGTCTATCTCCTGACGATGCTTCGGTTACGGGGTGAAACAATTGTTGAGGTTTTGGTGGTGAATGTGTGCAGTGCTTGTGTATTGTTGTGTCATCGGCATCGGGTAGTGCATGAGTTCTTAACAAATACTGCATGTACCAGGTATGAGAACGAATGCTACACTCTACATTTAGCATTACATATATTTTCTTTTATCGCGGGTTATAGCAAAATAATATTCTCATTACTTTTGTATTATGGACCTCCGCAAAGTAACGCCTCATTCTATAAATTACTTATTTATCATTGAAAGGTCGAATGGTAAAGGCTCGGGAACTTTACTGGAGATCGCGTTAAAACCCTGGAGCAGCGTGGTGGGTCTTAGATTATTTTTACCAAAGGTGAGAAAAGGCTAGTGGAATTTTATTACTGGCTACCAACTTTAACTTTGATCATTAATATTCGTTTCTTCAACTGTAGTTAAAAATAATCTTAAAAGAAAATGCGAAATAAAATAACAATACGCTTTACGTAAAGTGTTTTCATCACAAACATGTTTAGACTCCAGATTTATGTTTTCTGATCCATCTGCCTTGCCGTCTCGCATAATATTGCGGTCGGACTCGGAAAATAATAAAGGCGGAGAGAGATAAGGTTTTCGTCTGCTCTAAAAGAAACGTTGAAATTGACTTGGGACAATTTTATTTTTCATTTTCCACAGTACCAACGAATATGTGAATAAACTCGGAATAGACATTTGGCACATACATTATTTATTATTTGAAGATCACATATGAGAATTTGTATAATATGTTTTTGCCTATCATAATAAATTTACAACTTAGCTATAACTAATAAACAAATATAAAAGTTAAAAAAGTAAAGCTGTTATTATTTCTGGCATAGCTTGGGTCCTATTTCCTTTTTTAGATCCTAAACCAACCACGCTGCTCCAATGCGGATTGGTAGGTTACACATATTCCAGGAATTGTCTAGTTTCCTCACGATTATTTCATTAATCGAAAAGCGTGTTGTTAGTCACATAAGTTTTAACAGAACAATTCATTGGCGCCTATCCGACGTTTGAACCCGTGACCCCCTCGAGAGTCGCACGGGCTCACTACGTCGCTGTCGCAGAGTTTTAGCTTCAACCTTTCTCTCCAAAAATAATAGAGACAGGAGGCCTGTGCCCAGCAGTGGGATATAGAGTATCTGTCTCTCGCGCTCAACTAAACACACACAGACATACAATACCTTCGAGCCTTGCTCGGTAATTTTTTAAAGATGTAAAAAAAATATTTAAAAAAAATAGAAAGAAGGCGCCGATGACATTTGGGATTCAAACTCGGCTTTAAACATTTTCGGTCCACCCGTTACCCATCGGCTATCGTATTTCGTTTGACAGCTAAAAAAATCCTTTGCTTTGAATTGTACATTATACCATATTTTTAATTTCCAAAAACGAATAAAAGGATTTTTTTTAATAAAACCTAGCTAGATCGATTTTTCTCCACCAAAGCGCCTAATGCATACAGCATGCAGAAATTTAGGAAAATCGTTCGACCCGTTTCCGAGATTCGGAAAATATATTTATATATATACATACAAGATTAACTCATTTAAATATTAAAGGTAATAATAGCTTAATAAAATATAAATATCACAGTTATGAAAATCATTCTTTCGTACAAGTAAAAAATTAGAATAAGGTATTTGTATCAAATACAAAAAGGTAAAGCATCAATATCGTGTTATTATATTTTCTCGAACCGCTTCTTTATTCTTTCGAAGAAATACCGCTATCATTCCACGACAATATTGGGCCAGAGATTAAAACATCCATAACATACCGAAGGAAAACGAAATAATAAAAATAGGTTTTAGCGTAGCAAGTTTCTTCGGGCAGTGGAGCGGCAAGAAGAAGCAATTTCTGAGCCGTTTTGTTCGGAATAGCGTTCTTAAATCTGCATTTTCTTGCTGATTTACTAACTTTCATATAGAATGAAACTTCTACAATATTCAAAGCTTTTCATCTTTGGACATCTTTGGGCAAGTCAAATTAAATTAATAATTTATTCATTTGCGGAATTCAATAATATTTAAAATAGCAAAGCTTTGTGCTATTGTCGTGGCATCTAAATCCTAATTATTTTAAGCGATTGTATACTGTATATATTATGTAGCGACTGTATATATTGTATGAAGCGACATATATTTTCTTTAACCGAGGATTACAGCAAAATAATTCAATATTTTTCAAATTATTAAACTGATCTGTGGAAACTGAATTGCAAAATTGCTCAGCTAACTTTACAACGTCAACATTTCAAGTGAGAAAACAATGTGAGCATTGGCGTTAGATTGTAATCGGGACATTAAAAAGCAATTAGGCAATTTTCGTTAAAACGAATATTTTTTGCTATGAACATTTCATAATTATACAAGGTTTTAAAAGAAGAGATTCAGAATAGCCCAGTGTATTTTATATTTTAGCGCAGGCGAGGCAAACTTTCTTTAACTTTACTTCCCTAGTTGATGTATAGAGACCGGCTATACTCACGTTTTATTCTATTGGGTTAGCCCGACTAGTTTCGAACCCATCCGGGGCACTTCATTCATGAACTCTTCACACTACGTTATCGCAGCGGGAACTGCATACATCATCTCAAATCAACCATAATAATTTAATTGGTATCATAGAACAAACATTGCTTCGGATCTTTATAAAAACATTATTTTTACCACGTTCTAAAGACTCCTCAAATGAATCAATGAAGCGAACGTGACCAAAATTTTCAGGTAAAACTTGATTACTGTGAAAATCTGATTTGCAGCGTCAAATTATACTTCGTTTATATTCAACAAGTAGGTGCCAATTTTAATTTCTCCATTTTTGAAGAGTTTAATTCAACAAAATTCAAAATGCTGATTAATTTAAAAGACCCAGATATTGATAATTTTATTGATAATATTTAAATAATTTAAAAACATTTTTTTCGTTTTCTTTTTAAAGTTTCTTGTTAAATCCAACTTTGATACCTATCTTAAAAGAAGCCTTCGCCTCTCTCCAGATCTTCAACTATCTCAATACTAAAATTAACATCGATGATCGTTGCTACATTCTTGTGTAAAAGATTGAAAATGAATGAAAAAAATTCGCATTTATATTAATACAAGTAGAATTATACACAATCATGATATTTCTATCATCATCATATCTTATCTTTTTTCTACCAAACACGACTTCATTAATATGCATCATATATATGGATATAAAATCGTAATACACATCTGTAAATCTATATACTAGGTACATATTATATCACAATATCTCCTCAGATTGAAGTGATATATTTAAATCAAAATGTTAGGGGCAATAAAATCAAGTGTAGACAATTTTTACAGACAAGCATTTTGTAAACCGCACAAACGGATATACAGATACGTCATTTTCCTGCCCTTATTCCACAATAAGTGGGGTCGGCACAACATGTTTTATACATGTTGTTCCGTCCCCACGGACATGTTTTAAATATGTTGTTACTTGATTTGGCTAAGTATCTTACGATTAGTCGCCGTTTACAAAACGTCAGTTTAAAATGAGGGGGGTCTATTCTACTCTGCCGAATACCACACGGTGAAATACTATATGATGTTACTAAAACAGAAATATATAATTTATTTGGAATGGATATACACGTACTTTAGAAGTAAAAGCTAGTCATGTACATTATGTATTGGCTTATCTAAACGATAATCGGAGTAAAAGAACATTTTCCCTCGTTAACTGAACACAAACTAAGGTTTATCTTAATGTAAGCGTTATGTTTGTAGCCTTCCAAGTTACTTGGATCGTGAAACATTTAATGCATTAAACTAATTCTAATAAAACTATTCTACAGAATATCGGACACGATATATGTCGTCCCCATTGGAATTGTACAAAGCTTCCTTTTAGAAGAATTTATCGACAAAAGCGATTTCAAACTTTGAATTTATTGCACATATTCAGGTGCAGGTTAGATTCTCTAATTTATAGATTGTTATAACTTAACCTGGCTGCACTACATGCCTGTATAAGTGTCATATTCAATTACTTCAACAATTATATTTAGTAAGTTCTCCACCAAAAACACATGATAGCTTTTCTTTATCAGGTATCGAAATTATTGTTATACCTAGTAACCTTCGTATACAAAAGTAACACGATCCGTTCGTGTATACAATAATACATAAGACAAAGTAAAAAAGTAAGTAGCGGCCTGTTACTATCCCACTGCTGAGAATGGGCCTCTTCTCTCCGTTTCTGGAGAGAAGGTCTGGAGCTAAGACCTACCACGCTGCTCCAGTGCGGATTGGTAGGTTACACATATCTCCAGAATTCTCTAAAGATATGCAGGTTTCCTCACGATGTTTTCCTTCACCGAAAAGCGTGTGATAAATTGCAATTATCGATATAAGTTATTCATAATAATAATTAATCATAAGTTTTTAACAGAAAAACTCATTGGTGTCTGCCCGGGTTTGAACTCGTGACCTCCTCGAAAGATTCGCACGGTTTTACCGCTGGGCTTCCACAGCAGACATAAGACAGATATAAAATTAAACTAATTACAATTTATAAGACGATGTATCGATTGAATAATTCAGAACGTGGTGAGCTGTGATCGTTTCCTTGTTTGTTTCCAGCTGCGTTATGAAGCAATTTCCCATTATTTCAAGCCCTATTTGGCATAAATCTATTTTGTGGAAGTTCATTATCTATTAGGCTATTAATTGTCAACAGCTTGTCCCAGATTAGTTTATGTGCCAAAATTCAATTTTGATACATGTATTTAGTATGTCTGTTATTCGTATAACAGCTATTCTCATCAATAGCTTAACGTATACATAACAAAGTGTTTAGTAATTAATATTTATGCCCTCAGTTGTTTTTACTCTTATTCTCAATTATAACTATTCCAAATGTATTTCATATTTTTATCAAATTGTGATTTATGTAGTGTACAAAATCTTTTTAGCATAATCCATTAATCAATAATCAACGGTATTTATTTACTTTGTATTAAGACAACGTGATGTTATTATGTTCTTGCGGAATCAAGCTTTAATATATAGAAAAACCTCACAGGTTTAACTGAAATTAAATAGTTCACAACTTAGCAAAGAAACAACTGGCAATTATGTCAAGCACATCCATTGCTCCGCAACTACGTTATAGAGACGATGGTCGTAACAAATGTCGTTATCCTACATTTTGAGGTCGATAAACTACGAAGCGAGAGCGACGCGACGTCCAGGCGGCGACCCGCCGGCTGCCTTCAAGCCATTACTTGATCAAAGCTTAGACTTCTCCAAAAAAACACTGAATACTTCATAAATTTTCATGTCGTTACCAATATCTTCCTACATGTATGACTTTGCCCCAGATCCAGTTGCCAAAATTTTCCTACATGTGTCCCACAGTCCAATAACCTCTGAGATTATATTTGAAATGTTTATAAGCAGATCGTGCAATTTTTTTTAATAAAAAAAATAAAAAATCAGGAAATCCTAAAGGAGGAAGGAGTTTCGTAATTGGGGCAAATACTCCTCGCTATCCTCATGAACTTATAAGTCTACACGTAACTGCTGCTATACTTATAAACTCAGTAGATATTACAGTAGCATTATAAGTATATTATAGTAGCTTGTATAGAACTTTCTTAGATTTGTGCGTGATGCGCAGAACGAACACATAGAAAGACAAAAAAATCTATAGCCAAGTGAATTTTAAATAGCAATAATTGTTAACAATATAAACACAATCACTTAATTAGAAAATGCACTAACAAGTAACCTCACTACCCTAACTTAAAACAACAAGGGAGAAATGAAAAATAAAAACCTAAAAAAAAATGAAACACTCAAAACCGCATTACTGTCATCGTTGTTACAAATATGCTCTCACATTTATAAAGATAAAGACATAAGGTCATAAAGTTGTTTACATATATTCCATAGAAAATGATAATTGGACATAATATATTGTTCTAGATAGTAAATAAGTAATTAGGATGCCCAGATAATGGAACTATATAAATAGAACTAACTATAGAAATGGAATTAAATTCCCCAGCATACATTAATAAATCGTCTAGCTTTAAATAAAATGAACATGAGGTAAACAAATATTATAACGATACACGTTGAAATGAGGTACAATAAATATCATTAGACCCTGCGACTGCACCAAAATGAAGTATTTATAGGTAGTGTTTATGTTTGAGATTGTTACTAGATTGACCGACGATAAACACGTTTAAAGGAACGTCTTGATAACAAGTACCTAATGTAAGAAGACAGTAAGACACAAGGTACATACATGTATACTTAGAAAATACTGGTTTATTTTATTCGTATTTTAACATAGATTCTTTTAAAACAAAATAATAACAACAAATGAAATTTCACGTGAAATAATGACTCCACCGATGTAATACAGAAATAATACAATAAATATAAATATTAAAAGGTAAAAATTTAGGGAGAACTCGAAATTTGAGTACCCACCTTTCTAAAATAACAATAGAAGACACAAATGTTTGACAACGGTATCGAAATATTCTGAGAATACTTCGCGCAAGCTGATAACCTTGATGTTTTCCTACTTCCCGATAAGAGCTCTTGGAGAATACTGTAACAGTTACACTTAAGAAGAGCATTATTCCGATGGTCTTACACAACAGCTTTGAGAACCTTTTCAGTATAAGGCTAAGAACTCTGAGCACTTTTGATTGGGACAATAAGTTTATAAATATTTGTACTCGTTTATTGCTTACGCAATAACAAACTTACTTGGAAACCTTACAAGTTATATTTTTGGCTGCGTCAAATAAAATTATTTTTATCGATAAAGAAAAACGGTGGATATATTTTTTTCTTTTTAAATAACGTGATAAGTTTAATCGTTGATTAATTCATGCTAAAATTATACTACACTCATATAAAATATCATCGCATCAGTAGGTTACCTTAGCTGGCAAGATGACCTGCCGAAAGCACATAAACTTGCATTAATTAGTATAGCAATTGTTAATACAAGTAACTCAGAAATGAAAATATTAATATCCATTATAATTTTGGGAAGAAGAAGTTATGTTACGATACATATACGATTATCGGAATACAAATAAATAAACAATATGATATTTAGCGAGTTAATAATTTTCTTTGTTTTTATTAAAAGGTACATTCATTTATGCTGATACATTTTTGTTTTGTTGTTATTTGTATAGTTTATTATACCAAAGAATATGTTTAAAATGTGTCTGGAATTTTAACTTAGTAACTAAGTTTACATATGACAATGCAGATATTTTTGATCCTTTATACGCACAAAAAAAAAACAAATTAAAATTTGTTTTTTGTAATTGTTAAACGTACGTTATAATCTTTTGGTTTGTTACCTCACAGTCAAAATATTTATAAGCGAAAACAGAAAGCAGCCATTTTCTTTTTTGTTAATGTCATGTGTTGTTGATCGTTAATTTGTACAAAACTTTATCTCACACTTTGCGTTATCTCATGGCGTTTTTATCACTTGAACTCTGACAACAAATATTTGTCTTTATTATTACATATAAAAATGTTATCTGTAGTTAAAACACTACGCACTAGATTATATTGTACCTAATCTTTGTTTTACGAAGCTATTGTATATTATTGAAATTATTATTTTTGAAAAGAGTGACGGCCGAGTTAACTTACTGGTTCTTCTCGGTAATCTACCTTTCCGAACTAGTCGTAGCTTAATTTTATTTTAACTATTCAAAAGTGCTCGTAAACCTGCCAACTCAAGTAAAGAATTATTTGAATTTGAAAATATTAGCATAATTTAAATATAGATCACTTTTCATAAATAAACAAAAGTATTAAAAATGAATAGAAAATAATTTTTCATAGTTTATATATTACCTATATTATATTATATTTTTCTATTATATGTATAATAGTTTATATGAAATAATATTTTTGATAATTTATATAGATATGTTTAATGAAGCTGATATGGCAGAAACAATATTAAATTATTTTATTAAATTTTTGTTCAATAAAATCAAATTTGTAAAATACATCACTATTCCTACCTTTAAATCCACATTGGGGCAGTGTTGCTAAACTACAACCCTTCTCTCCAAAAATAGGAGAGAGGACCCCTTTTCTTTGTAGTGGAATAGTCACAGACCGTACTTTTTACTTACATCACTATTATAAGTAAATTATTTTCACAGTAGGTTCCGAAACTACGTAGTACAAACAGCTTGTTACAAGCTTATAATCAATAGATTTTTAATAACAGAGTACGAAGGAGTCAATAATTGGACAACTAGTAGTTTTAAATACTTGGTTAATAAATTGATAATGAATTAAAGCAACTAATCGATATAGAAACGATTAGTAGCTAAGTAAATTTGGCTAGGGCTTATTCCGTGAAAAAAGTTTGTATACTTACAGAGAATATTGTTAATATTTTTTTTAAATGAACTTATACATTATATTTTTATTATGCAATACGATAACGCTCAATTGATGAAAAGGGACTAATATAACCTACGATAAAGTGCTTTTAATTTCCTTTTGAAATACTCAGGCTAAGGTATCAGATTTATAAGGAAATTCCAGTGCGTATAAGAAATGAGCCTTGTCACTTAGTAGTACGATATAGTGAAGGACAGTATCTAGGTCAAATATTTGCGCATTCGCTTTATCTTGTAGATTACTCAAAAACAACAAATATCACGATAAACTGTAAGTATTTTAAACCAAACAGGTAACAGGTAAGTTTGTTAAATCTGATCGAATCATATTAGATATATTCTTTTTAAGCGTTAAAAATGGAGCCTTATTTTTATGTTTCAAGTTAAAAAGTACAAGTAAACGGATTTCTCGTTTTATGTCGGCTTATATAAATGATAGCCAAAGGAATTCACTCAACGAAATCCACCATTCGTTTATTATTCGGATTATGCATATTTGACAGCGAAGAGTCTAGAGTGGAGGGTTGCTCGTTGGCTATTCGTCTTTTGTCTTATTTTGCTATGCTATTATTCGGTGCAGGCTATAAAGGCTAGCGAGACGGTTTGTCTGCTTGTTCCCGGCTTTCTCGCCCTTGTTTATCCGGCTGGGGTAGTAAGCGCGACGTAGTGGCGGCTTGCGCCCCGCGGCAGTGCTTCCGCGAACCGCCTAGCGATGGCACGCGCTCCGGCCGCTATTGTACACGATCTTACATACGTCCGCGATCATAGGTGAACTTCATCTGCAAACATTATCATCGAACTAACTGTTTTATATGAGCAACAAAAATGACTGGTTTTATACATTTATACTGTGTGATATGGATAACATTATTGACGAGCTACTGCAGTACGACAGGTGAGAAAAGAATGCAATTAGCATTTTTATCGAGTTTGCCGGTAACTTGAAAAGTTTCTATGTATTATCTTATCTGTCTCTTATTTTCCTTTTATTTCGTATGTTATTGAAGGGTTTTAACAAACTTTACATAGCGGAAAGTCCTGTAGCAAAACATGAGTTTATTCTTTTTTCTATATTTCGAAGATATACTTATTATTTAATAATAGAATATATCGTTGACCAATTAATAACAAAACGAACAGAATTTTTGATTATATTTATAAGATATACCTATATTTACTATTCTTTTTTAATCGTTATCATTTGCTTTGATTATTATACGCAATAATAAACTACGTTTATCTACGGATATTAAACATCAAACGTCAAACGCTATTATATAAACGTTAAAAGCAAACCTTAATAAAAATAAAAAATATAATAAAAAAAGATCTTTGTTAAGTCTCTTCACATTTAAGCCAACTCAGGTATTTTAATTAGGGTCCGCTAAATTTAATTTGATATATATTACGGGGGTAAAATAAAGGTGAACTAAATTATAACCGAGAGATGACGGCTCCACTCAAATACAAGCGAGTTCTTGAAATGTAAGATTTATTCAGAGGGTTCGAGATAAGGAACTCTCGTATTTCTTTAACATAATTCAGTTAACAAGGGGAAGAAGACAAACAAAACGGACAGGGGTCGGTCGATCTGTGAGTCACTCGCGGATATCCGTCGGCATCTCCGCAGTGACAGTTATGGATGTTTTCCATTATTGTAATAAATAAGGCTGAGTAATCTTATACAGTTTCAAGAAATACACAGGAGCAAAATAATGAAACATAATAATTGTTTACTCTTAAATAAATACTATAAATATATGGGACACTTACACAAGCGGTCGTCCGTCCCCGAAGCAAGTAACATTAATACTTGTGTTATGGGTGAGAGACAACTGGTGAATATGTTCTTATATAATTTTTTTTTTATAAGAACTACAAATTGATTAATAGAAAATGTTGGCCCTCGGTGGGAATCGAACCCGCGACCCGCGGAATTAAGGCAGGATCTCTATCCACTGTCAGTGGATGCCAAGTCAGTTTATGCCACTCGGAAGAGCAGTCTTTTAAAAGTCACACATAATTTTTTACTCCAAATCCTTAAGTATATGAAAACCAAAGTTCGAATAGTGCGTTTAACAGTGATTTACGTATCCGAAATTAGAGTCGCTTGAGTCGGTGAAACCAGAACATATTTTTGAAGGAATTTTGGCCAAACCAAAAGTAATTTCGTTTATTGCGTATTGATACTGGTGTCAGAGAGCCGCTTGTCTAAGCGACAAGTTCAAGATTCACCAGCCATTGAAATAACTTATTGAGACCTATTGTCTCTACTAGTAAAAGTCCATGATCTATGCCCAATAAACTTAAGTAAGCACTTTCGAAACCAATAATATATAATAAGTTCTATTTACATTCTTCCATCCCGAGATTCATATATGTAACAAAATCTCGTTTTATTCCTAGGTCCATATAATATATAATTTATTCTAACGCCTTAAAGAGGTGTCTCCTAGTCCCAAAGATATTTTGTGCCATGCGCCTTTTAAAATTCTGATGCCCCCCTTGTAACATGTAGGTATAACTTTTAATATTAAAAATTAAATTATTCAATTCAGAAACTTAAATGATAGGTTTTAGGAAGAAGAATTAGCTTATTTATTTAAATTTTGTACCGAAATCTAGCATTGTATTTAAATGACCCGAAGAGTAAGAAAAGAATATAGAGTAGATGTATATTTATATGTAATGTGTAATAAACGACAAGAAACCCACTACCTACGGAAGGAATAATGCTTTTACCTGCTTAACTTAATCAATTTCAACCCAAATGAATTAGATAAAATGATTACTTACTGCCAAAATTGCGCTACAAAAAAACCCAGAAAATTCTAACGTCTTTGGTAAAAACATTTCCTATTAAGAATATTTCCTAGCAGATTATGATATTACCTACAATAGTTTAATTCTTTTTCAGAAAAATTATATTTTAACCAACTATGCATTCACGATTCGATTCGTAATCCAATTTATTGAGCATATTTTACAAAAATGTACAGTTATGTATCAATAAAAATTTTAATGTTTCACTGAGTTTTTACATAGTATGTATATAAAATATGACTAAAGGTAAATGCAATTTCCACTCACAGACCATTGATTCGTGAATTATTATTCATTGAAGTCACGTAACTCGGGCCGAGCTTTTGGAGAATCGTTCATTAGAGATACGCGTTATTCATATTGAGAAGCATTTTATTATTAATATCGCTTCTAAGCTGTGATTGAGTTTTCCTGAAAGAACATATTTTTTCTTAAAATCTAGTAATAGTGTTTTAGTACATTCCTTATAAGTAATATATTCATGGTCAAATATACTATATTATTAATTAATGATTAAACAATCATTTAGGTCAGAATGGAAGCAGTAATTAATCAATATCTAAAACGTTTCAAAATAATAGGTATCTAACTTTTTACATTATTTAGGTTCTTTGTATATAGAGCTTTTATAAAGATGTTTATTATTACGCAGTTTAAAGTAATTAATCAATTTCTAAAACATTTCAAAATAATAGGTGTCTCATTCAGGTTACATAATGTGGGTTTTTTGTATATAGAGCTTATATAAAGATGTTTAGGTATTTTTACAATCCAGATTAAAGACTGTAATTTCATATATTTCACAATTTTACAATTAATTGCAGATATCTTTGAAGGAATCATAGCATATTGTTTTCTTGTCCTTATCCTACTCTAAGTGGGGTCGTTACAACATATTTTAAACATTTTTTAGCTTGTTAAATTACCACCGGTCGCCAATCTGACGTCAACTTACTCAAGTCGTTTTTTACAACATCTTGGTAAGAAATTAGGGCAGTCTATTCTATTCAGCCGGATACAGACACAGCGGGTCAACTTACCTTCGTCGCCTTTTACGACACCTCGATAAGAAATGAGGGTGGTCTAAGTATAGACCATGATTTACTAATCAGCCGGATACCACACGGTGGAACCGATTATAAATTGAAAGATAAAGTTTAAGTAAATTAAGTGTATAAAGCGATTGAGATATTGTAGATATAATCTGGAAGTAATTGCACGATAAATATAAGGTCACACGATGATAATATAAAGGTAAACACACACAACAAATCAGATACATTTATAATCATGAGTAAGAATGTTGATATATGATATATCTAAATAACTAACAAACCCGGAACAGGTTAACTACACCAACACCACAAGAATAGTGCACGTTTAACCCTCAATCGTAGCTTAGTAAGAATTTTGCTTAGGAATCACAATTCCACAATAAAATTTCCCATCAATTGATTAATCCTGAAAATAAATAAGGATTCATTCATTCTTTATTCAGTTCATTTCAAATATCAGTAAAATCTATGTATATTACATTTTACACAAAGTTGACTGTATTGATATTATTTTATTTCAGTTTAAACAGTCGAAAGTCAGAAGCAGCTACTTAAAACTAGTTACTATCGTGTATATGAAATTTGGTTAAATATAAAAAATCATAATATGATTGCGATTATTTAGATAGACAGTAGTTATGTAAATTCTACGAAAAATCTCAAAAATATATTTTATATTGCAACATTTTCTCGCCATGCAAAAAGTAAAGTCGTAAATAGTATAGTTTCATACTTTCTCATAACGCAAAACTTTTTAGATTGGTTTAGAGGTTTCTAAACTTTTTCTTTGATTCACCTTGAAAGAAATTCGCTCTAATTGTTTATTCGTAGAACTCGCAACTTCTGGGAAACTTCTAAATGAAATTTATTTACAATAATTATATTAAGAAATAGTCAATAAAAAATGGCGGTTTAGAGCTGCTAGTGAAAATTTATTTTTATCATCAATATTACCTTAAAAGTATTCAAAGTTACATAAAGGTATGCCAAAAGTCCACAATAAGTTTTTGATTTCTCTTGAGGATTTGGTGTTATTTTTTGGGGTAGATGGGGTAGAATGTTTGCAACATTAGGCTAACTATAGTTAGCCTAATTTTATAAGTCATAAAGAAGATTATATATGGGCTAGAGCTCTAGTCTTCTTCCGAGATTTAAGGGACTATTAGATAGATGCCTTCATATCTAGGTTGATATCTAAATGTGTTTAATAAAGTGTGTAGTAGAACTTGCTGAACCAAATAGGTGCCGGAGAACAGTCTTTTCATTAGAATATACAATTCTATTTCTGAAGGAGACATCGGACAAAAGCATATGTTGTCTATATGTATCATATAAGCATATAAAAATTGTTAGGCTCGAAATAAATTAAAAATACATATACCGTATACAGATAAAATAAATGCGCTTAGAATGAAGAGGTACATAATGAATATAGATTAGACGGCATGAATATTTCGCGAATTTTTAATCTATACGTATTAGTAAGCATAAGTTTCCCCTTCACTATTAGACGTCCGTTAACACAAGTCATTATTTATTTTTAATATCCAGTTAACTTTTGATAGTAATCGAAGTTGAGATATAAGAAAATATTAGAGTAGACGTAAGTGTACAAATTCACTAAGATGCTAAGCTCTTAATCAAAAATATTTATTCGTAGTCAACAGAGCCAGTCTTTACAACTGGAGAGTACAATGAACTATTATAATACTGTAATCCAAACATCCTAGGAATTACATTAGTTCTATAAAAGAAGCTGTTAGTAAAGTACTCAGTATCCAATCCACTCAAACCAACCCTGTACATGTCAGAGAGAGTTGAATGTTTACTTGGACTGACCCCGCGCTAGTCGTTCAAGCACATGAAAGCCCTCTAAAATTATTGAATTTATTATTTGCTGGTAGAATGATTTAAACAATTTCCTATTCAATCAAATAAATATATTTAATGCATTAAATTATACATAAGTCTGTTTCTAAAATGACACTAATTTTAAAACTGAAATGGAACCTTTAATCTTCGTTGAAACCCAATAACTTCCAGACTACATTATTAAAATTATAACGCAATACCATCAAATCGCTAACCATAAGCTTATACTTAAAATTGTGAAAAGGAAAGCCGCAGTGTCATTAATCCAGAAACCTTATATAGGTATCATAGGCAGATTGTTAGCCTACTCAGGTATCAGACTATTTCAGAAAATAAACAGAGGCCGAAAAATTAAATTAAATCGCAATATGCCGTGAGATAAAAGCCACGTGAGACCCAAGTCTGACCACGAACAACATCATGGAGCTTTACATTGAGACATTTTAAATCACTGCTTAAATTCTTTCTACTTTGAGCTAGACAAACCTTTAGCGTCATACATTGATTTACTTAAAAGCACTGTACAGTAGCAGAACCAAGCATGTGATCATGGAATTGACGCCAAATCAAGATTTCTGCTTACTAGACAACCTAATTTGGGAAAAATATGATATTAATCATTTAAAATATTATCTAACACTTTAATGTTATATAATGACCTTAAACTAAAAGACCACTAGTACTGACTTAAAGGTAGCTTTCTATTCTAGCAGTAATAATGTATAATGCTTTTCTACATTTTAAATAAAGAGGCGGCGTGACATGACTGTAATTTTTAATTAAAAATTGAGATAAGTCTGTTCATAATAGTTTTAGTACTGTTATTTTGTTTCTTGAAGCAAAGTCAAAGTTTTAATAAGAATTTAGAAGATTATTTTTGGAAAATGCAAAATTCAAAAGTAATAATAACATTATTTTGCACGACCAAAATCGCAAAGCTTTGCGATTTTGGTCGTGGAGTCTATCTCCTGATGATGCTTCGGTTGCGGGGTGAAACGATTATTGAGTATGTGATAGTGAACGTATATAGTGCTTGTGTATTGTGATGGCGGTGGTGGAGGTTTGTGCATGTGTTTTTACGAATCCTGCATGTATCAGGTATGATAACCGATTGTCCACTTACATTTAGCATTAAATATATTTTCTATTTTACTTCTTCGCGGATTATAGCAAAATAATTTTATTATTACTTTTGTATTATGGATCTCCGCAAAGTAACGCCTAATTCTATAAATGCAAAATTATTATTCCTTCTATTTAGCCAGCCACTGACAAAGACTATTGAAAGTTAGTATGTATAGTTAGTTATTTATAGTACTGCATTATTAATTTATATTAATTAGTGCTCACACTACTAGTTACTATACTATTACTAAGCAAAGACCTCTGCTCTCGGTGTAAAGGACGATTGGAGCTAAGACCGCTTTCCAATGCACGTGTTCTTCTCAACAGTTAATCGCGTGAGAAGCTATAAATGTAAAAGTTCTTGTTATCGACCTGAAATTAGCACCCCTTGTTGCCTTTATACAGTACGAAACATTTTGAAATACCATTGAAATTTTTAATAAAGTTATTATACACTCACAAAAGGTAATGAGCCGAGCGGCACCGCATCTAGTCATCGGAATGAAGTCAATTATTCAAATGCTGCTGTAATGGAACAGTCCTGTCGCAGATAGAGTCTGTCAACGCTCTACGTTTTGGGGTACCCTGAGGGTAAAACAAATCTATTTAATATATGAGATGATGTCGCTCATTTAGCGAATTGAAAAAACACCTAAAAGAGCTTATACAAAAAAATACTTAAGTTTTTGAAAAAATAAAGAATTTGAAACAGTTAAGTTCAAATTATCTATAAATAAGAAAATAAATATATGAGACAATTACACATACGGTCGTTCGTCCGGAAAGTAAGTAACTTAATACTAGTGACTACTATGGGTGACAGACAATTGGTAAATATATAATTTTAATACTTAAATACATATATACATGCAGGCTAGAAAAATCAACAAATTATATTTAAAAAATGTTGGCCTACAGCGGAAATCAAACCGACGACCCGCGGAGCTAAAGGCAGAGTCACTGCAAACTGCGCAAACGGGCCAGTTAATCTATCAGTTACACAATCACAGTAATATAATAAATAAATATCAGTAAGTCATAATTTAAAGTTCTAAATTTGAATAATAAAAGCCTTCAAAATGACTACTAACGTACAGTGTTTAAAACAAAGTACATTCAAAAGTTATTTTAAATAAAGTAATGGAATATGAAATTTTACTTTTAATTAGTCAGTGAGTCTTAAATACAACTACTGTTAGTATTATCATTTCAAAAAACAGCGCAAATTTAATATATTCTCACTATTATGCTATTTGTTTGTTAATACACGAAGGGAAAAACATGTACGGTACGGGTATTAACTAACCATAATCCATTCTTATTTCCCAAGAAACAAGAAACCATCTCCTCGTTAAGTACATTATTGTTTAAATATATGTCACAAGAACGCTGAACTGCTGCTGATTTTAGATTTCATTCTCATTAAGGAGTGAAATTCAAAAACCCTTCAGAAAGTCATAACTTACAGTGAGTAGTGCCGCATATAACTATCGCAGTAGATGTTAATTATTCAACTGGCTATAATGGAACAACCCTGTCGCGAGGAAGGGCTGTCAACGCTTCTTGTAATGGTATATGCTGAACAAAACCAATTCTATTTAATGTATGAGATGACGGAGTCAATTATGGAACAATTTATTACGTGCTCGTTCTACTCATTCCTACATTATTTTTACTATGAAAGCTGTTACAGAAATACGTTTTGCTACAATATTTTCGAACGCAATTAAACTTTTTTGAATTCAATATGTTAGTGTGAATAATGGTATATATTAAGGATAATCAACTCTTTTTTAAGTAAGTTAATTATATATATATTTCTATTTTACTTCATCGCGGATTACAGCAAAGTAATTTTAATATTACCTTTGTACAAATCTTTTTTACTTTATCAGTGATTAATAGTTAAAGCACATTAATAAATAAATAATCCGTCCGACGTCGCAATAATTTGTTTGCCAAGATCAATTGATCTTCAACGATTTAATAAGGTCCAAGTAAAAGTATATTTGATATCATATTTTTTTGTTACAAATTCTTTCATGTACGTTTTGTCTTTCATTACATTATTATTATTGATAATGAAGTATGTACTTATATGTAATAGTATACAAATTTTATATATAAGATATGCGGGTAGAAAGTACACTTGAGCTTATGCAAATGTTTCTATTTAACACAGCATATTCCGAACTTAAAGCCACGCCAACTGCAGTATGGTAAAGTTTCCAACACGATAAAGTAACTCCTATTTACAACATTTAAGCCTTTAAGTCATGTATTAAAATTGTAACGTATTCGAATAGAGCCAGTTGAATTATTTACAACCGCAAAAGAATTTCTAACAAATGGGCTATTAGAATCAAAGTTACAAAAATATGTTGAAAATAATTTCTAAGTAATAAAAAAGGGGCACAATACCGTTCAAAAGCGTTCTATTTAAAAATCTGATTAAAAATGTATTTGTCATCATATGCAATTAGGTTTATGATTCCACACTGGGACATAACATTAAATGTTAACTGAGTACTTTAGGTCTGAACACATTTATACGCAAATGTTTAAATTACATAAATGCAACAATTATTAAAAACTATCCCTTACTAAAAACAAAGTACGTTAAAAAATGTATGTCTGCCAATAGCAACAAGATTGTCGCTGCGAACTTAATTCGTTCACAAAGTCGAATCCTATAGCTACTTTTAATGTGTAATTCACATAATATCGTTAAACTTAAACTGAAAAATGTATTACCATATAAATTCTCATAAAACAAAAACTCAATAAACACTTCGTGTTTTACACCGAGCAATTAAATGGTAAAAACTTTTGACGATGTTGCAAAGTTTCACATGTTATTATACACTCGACTAACATGGAATAATATGGAAGCTATAAGTTGAATGATGTATTAATGTGATAACGATTCATGCTTTTACAAAATGGTGTCATTTAAATTAAGCCAATTTGATTTTTTTTATGTATATTCTCTTAAAACATATTTAATACGAGAGACGTACTAAAAATCACAATACCTTATTATACTATAAAATGATATAATTGTTATGTATAATTTAGTACATAATTTGTGAAACATCGTGCGGAAATCTGCATATCTCTGAAGAGTGTTTAGGTTGACGCTCCATTCCTTCAGTTTGCTTTTGCCTCGCGATGGCCATACTATATACAACGCTGCTAACTAAGTCATTATACATTATATATTATTCATGATAGAATATGAAAAGATTAGATCAAGCAAAATATAGCAGTTGTAAATTTATTAGTCTTTATACATATTTTTATTATTGGCATCACAAGTATGCTTTAATAATAGAGTAGCATACCAATTATTATCATTTTAATCCCGTTGTACATAAAAATGAAAAAGGTGCCATTCGTACATTTTATAATACAATTGTGCTTTCTTAACGAAACCGTCACAAGAGCTCTTGCCGAATTTAAGATACATAATACTTGTACATTTCGTTGTAAATAAATAAAAGAGAATACCAAAAATAGAGTAATTAACAGAGTAGTTTGCTGGTGAATTTTTTATTCAAATATTTTAATTGCAGATCGGGAACTGCCAAAAGGACAGAATGTAGTATCAATAGCTCCTATAAAGATTCCCGACGGTAAGTTATTTATTCAACTTGTTTTGGCTACATTTTTTATAAGGTGAATTTTTGAGACTATTTTTAAAATCAGTTTTTTCTGTTGTTTTACAAATTCATAATATTATCAATCTTCTTAATTACATAAACATATTTTAGTTTAATTGAGACTGACAAACTTAAAATTCAGATTTTTAAATAGACAGTTTAGATATTCAAATACTACTATACTGTGCCATTATGCTCCTCGACAATGGATATACTTTGAACAGGATGAATTTTTAAATTTTCAAACTTAAAGACTAAAAGAGTTTAGAGAGTTACAAAGAGAAACAAGACTTAAATACTAGACCGCCTGCGAATATCGACATTATAGATGCAAATGGGAACTAAAAGCGTCCATTTTCATAACTAAAGTAAAAAATAAAAGTCTGTAAGTAAGTAAGTAGCGGCCTGTTACTATCCCACTGCTGAGAATAGGCCTCTTCTCTCTGTTTTTGGAGAGAAGGTTTGGAGCTAAGACCGACCACGTTGCTCCAGTGCGGGTTAATAGGTTACACATATCTCCAGAAATCTCTAGAGATATGCAGGTTTCCTCACGATGTTTTCCTTCACCGAAAAGCGTGCGATAAATTATAATTATCAATTAGACATATAAGTTTTAACAGAAAAACACTTTGGTGTCTGCCCGGATTTGAATCCATGACCTCCTCGAAAGAGTCGCACTGTGTTACCGCTGGGCTGTATATAAAAGTCTGTATATGAGTCCAAAACATTCCTAACACTTTTGATAGAAGAGAACACTTAAGGACTACGACAAGCCAAAGATTGAAGACCGCTAATTTCCTGAACTCATAATGCACATTGCCGGTTCATAGTGTTTCGAATTCTTCGGTGACGTTGATGTTCAGGAGACATCTACACCTTTGCAAGTTGTTATTAAGCAATATTTCCTCCCGAAGTTCTCCCGATTTAAACTGCATATTTTAAACTCATCCATCAATATCGAACGCATTTGAAAGACCAGAGCATCTTATTATACAATTCTTTAAAGAAAATTAAATAGTGTGTTAACCTTAAAGAAAACCTTAAAAAAGAAGTCCTTGGTTAGCAGAGCTGTCAGTCTAATATATAACACAAAGAGAAAGATAGCTTTGGAATTTTGTTTAGATTTTAAATTTACAAATACGTGTTATATCTCTGATAGCAATGGTTGCTGGTCGAACTAAATAAATCAAATTTCGCAATTGTATGTTTTTGTAGAGTTATTTGCATTTCGTTTAATTTAATCATTATTCGTTTATTGTTGAGTTAACATAAAAAAACGTTAGTTACTAACCAAAATTGAACCTTATTAATACTAAACTTGAAAAGTAATTATTAATAATAGTTTATTAATGCATTAGGAGGACAATAGCATTAATTTCTACAGTGAAATAATAATACACACTACATATAATTAAATGGAAAATCATATACTAAATTCACATTATTATATAAGGTGTAATTTCTCGTGTTATCGATATAATTATTAACAAAACCGCCTATTTGTTTATAATATGTCGGCCGTATACAGCTGTGGTATTCTCTACATTAATTATTTCAATAGCTATTATAACGTGCATGTTTGAGGTGTTATTTTTGACGTTATAATTGTATATAACATTATTTTGCTGGACTACTGAATCGCATTAGTATCGCATCTCTGTATATACTTTCCCAAAAGGCTGTCTATCTGTATGTGATCGATTTTCTCAAAATCAACTAAACGGATTTTTGTGCGGTTTTTACAAAACGGCAGTGCAATTTTTCCGAAAGGTTTCGTATAAAGTACATTAGCGTTTTATGTAAATAGTGTTGAAGAGGTGTCGAGGTTGTAAAAAAAACACCTACCGGGAGCGCCGCATAAACCAGCATAAATACACTAAAGTAATGTACTAAAGAATTGTAGATCTACAAAAATACTATTAAAAAATCCGCGACAGCATGTCTCTAGCTCTTATTGTTAATTACTGTTACTGTTAATAACGATCAAAATTTTAATTTGGGAAAACATTTGCGAATTCTCTTGTATATCTAGTTATATATAAAAGACTGGATGTAGGTATGTTTCTTGTAGACTCCGAAACAGGTGGACCGATTTTAATAAAATTTGTCATTATTTGCTTTTACTTAGCGTATAATCCTGTAAAGTTTGTCAGCAGTCGGACCATTTCTTTTAACTATCAATAACTGTATGGGCTACCACGTACATTAGCAACATCAGATTTTACGCAATATTTTTAATATCGCATGAATTTGAAATCAGTACTACGTTAGCGGCCGCGCGTGCTCACGCTATCATTATCAAAATCATTTACAAATTACCTGAATTAATTATTAAAATCATTATCATTAAACTATCAATTAAGTGTCGCAATACATCAACGAAATCTATCAATCTAATTGTTGATAGAATTAGATTTATAGATCGATGTACAATCTTTAGTTGATAGATTGATATCTATCTAAGACTGTAAAATAACAGTTTTTTACTACTGATATCTTTAAATTAGGCCCGGCGAAGCGATCTGGGTATAGTGTTTACTAAAGGATGTATCATATCATAATATCATTAGATCTTTTATAAAACTAAATGAAATACCTAAAAACAAACACATTATATATTATACATATAATATATAATATACGTATAATCAAAATTCATATTTAATTAATTTATCATATTTAATTAATATTTAATGTAAACAAGTGGTTTTGAATGGTCAACTCTTCTGCATAATACTGCATTCTAATCATAACATAATAAAACAATTGAATTGAATTGACTGGCCAGTTGGCGCAGTGGGTAGTGACCCTGCCTTCAGCTCCGCGGGTCGCGGGCTCGATTCCCGCCGAGGGCCAACATTTTCTATAAATGAATTTGTTGGTCTTTGAGCCTGGGTGTATATTTGTATTTAAGTAAGTATTTAAAAAATATATAAGTATATATTCACCAGTTGTCTGTCAACCATAACACAAGTATTAAGTTACTTGCTTTGGGGACAGACGACCGTATGTGTAAGTGTCCCATATATTAATTATTTATTGTATTATCCAAAAAGAAAAAAAAATCTATTCTCTAAATAGATAAAAGATTTACTTATACAATATTTTGTAAGAGTTGAAATTTACGTTACGCGGGCACGGCGTACAAAATACCAGACCGATGTTATTACAATAAAGATGCTGATTAATCCCGTTATCTCGATTTACTCACCGAAATAACCAATCTACATAATATTTCATCATAAATCGACGCGATTGAAGACGCGAGTACAGCTAGTAAAGAATATTTTTCTATAGAGAATATATTCACTTTGAATGTTAGTCTATAATAACTCTACTCGTACCTACAAAGAATTTCCTTTATTTCTTTCTTTTTGTATAATACTAGAGAGCGAAAGAGCTTAAAATCCTTTTGGCAGTTTTTCGTAACGTCGTTAAATATGTCCCGGAAAAATCCTAAAAAATAATGATTGCACTCGCCTCTGTAAGCACCGTGCATTGTATCTTCAAAGCCATTAAAAAACATTTCAAAGTACACGAAAGTGTACATGATATTATTCGAAGTTTTATCAAACATTTTTATTTCTTTATGTTTATACTAAACTAAAAACAACTTAAGTAAAAAAATAGGTTATATTTATAAATATGAAATGTATATGAATAGAACGATATACTTTATTTTATCGTAACAAAATATTTGAACTATTTTTGAAATTGATAAGTAAGATTAAGATCGCCAAAGTACATGTATTTAGTAAGTTATAATTTATTTATTCTTGTTCTTTAAAATAAATAAATTATTACTAAGAATAAAAAAGAAATTTATTAAAAATCTTTCAAATATATTACAAAAAATATTTAAAAAAAAATGATTTTATTAATTCTGATGTTGATAAATATTCGTTCAATTTGACAGAATATTCTATGCGAATATATATTTTGATATATATGCGAATCAAAAATATCAGTCTAGACCTTACGAATAAGTGATATAAACGATAAAAAGTAGACGTCCTTGTCTTTGGTATTGATCAAGCAATGGCGAGTTTAAGAGTTAGATAACAATTTCGTCGCAATAAGAAACTAATTTCAAAACAAAATTTCTGAAGCATTTCTAATTAGCTTAGAAAAATAATAATAAGAATGTTAAGGTTATTTATAATTTCATAGGTTTAAGTAGTAAATAAGCTTTAAACACAGAAATAACGTTCCAAATAATAATTTTTATAATAATAAACAATCGTGATTTATTTAAAGAGCGATTTCATCTTTTAAGCGTTGTTTATCGGCACTCTATTTCGGGGAAAGTTTTTAGGGGTGCGATACATTACTTTGGCAGCGCGAGCGAAAGAGTGATACCAACGACAAACCGCTATTTGTCGTGGCGGTCTGGACATAAATCATGCACCCCTCGGCACGGCAGACACGACGGCACCCAGCGATCGTCGTGTCCTTAAACCTGTGAACACGACACGAGCGGACGCGAGTCCAATACGTGATTTGAAATCGTAACACAACGTTATCTGATTCTTTAACAGATAAGGAGATGCATTGCCATCTTCTCTTTTAGAATTATATGTAATAGTGTGTCTAATCTGTGTATATTGGCTAAAGATCTACATGCATACTAATATTATAAAAGCGAAAGTCCATATGTCTATTACACTTTCACGGCTAATACGCTGGAGCAATATGATATACCAGGCTGACAAATGAGATAAAAAATTCCCACAATTCTTTAGGATTAGGAATAAAAAATAAAGTACAAAATTGAAGGTAATTTAACACATAAGTCAATAAGAATAAAGTCACGAATTCCACTAGTATTGCATAAAGTCAACAGTACTAATTACATTATTAGATATTATGCTTTCTTTCGTTCGCCTTACTCAGATAAAAACCTTTTACAACTTACCAAGTACTTTGGGTTGCCACCTTTTTTTTGAAGAAAAATAGTATTTTTCTTTTTAAATCAAAAAAATATAGTACTTTTAGGAAATTCAGGAAAAAAAAATAGTACACATCTATTTTCAATCATTATTTATTTTTCCATGATTATTTAATATTACTTTTCGCTGGACAATGACAAATGAGTTAGAGTTACTAACTAACTAATCCCAGTAAATACATGAATTAGTTTCGATTAAATATTCCCTATGCAGCGCTGCGGATGCGTTCCATTCACAGTTGATTAAAAAAAGTTCGACAATTGAATTATCGTCCTATATTGTTTTTATAATATATAGTACAATTGACTAAAATATATTACTATACTATATAATATAGTACGGGTGGCAACCCTACAAGTACTAAAAAAGCTAATTAAATATTTATACTATAAATGGTAATTTTAAAATAATTTTTAATACTAAATTTTTTAAATCCTGCAAATATTTGCTCAATCTGTGTTATACTAAATACTTCTAAAATTTTGGCAGAAATAAACCTGACATCATTAATTTAAGCTGGAAAACTCAATTAATCAAAGACAGGTAAAATTTTTCTCCTAAAAGGGTGGATATAATTTCTTAATTGACGCTACGCTCGCGTTTGTTTAATTACGAGTAACGTAAACCAATGCTGACTCAGAGCAAGTCGTGCTCAAATCATCTTACCAACTTATTTAATGGAAACTTTGTTACAAGTAAATATGCTTATTTTCCGTTCTCTTTGTCAAGACGACTGTAATTAACCTTCTTTTCAGAGTCGCTGTATCCGAGATTTGCTGAACCAATACCTAATGTTACGGTGACTGTCGGCAAAGACGCTCTACTAGCATGTGTGGTGGATAATTTGAGAGGCTTTAAGGTATTTTGTGTTCTAATATACATTATTGTTTTAAGCAGCATTAACAAATTTTAGTTGCAAATACTCATCCATTTATATTTTTAAAGGTACATCAAATCTTATCAATACAAACAAACTCATTTCATTGGAAAATAGATAGGTGTTTGATATCATTTAGTTTAAGTATACATTTATTAAATTAACTAAAAAATGCTCCGATCGCCTTACAGGATTATCCGTAGGGTCAATGTAAAGATTATCTTAAAATTCCCAGGTCCATCCATTTTGGAGTCTGTAAAGGACATACAGACAAACATTAATTTTTATATACATATGTATACATACATTTAAAGCCTATCTAAATATTTAACTAAACGTTAGCCCGTGTATATACAATCGGATGTAACTTTCAACTCAGCACCTATGAAAGAGTAAATGTCCCAAAAATATTGATATATGCACTAGTAATAAAACTGTAGTATACCAAAAAGTAATAATATTTGACGTTAATTTAGATGAAAATAAAAACGTATGTACCTGTCTATAATAACAAAAATTAAAAAAAAAAACATTTTTCTTGTATTTATATTTATTTAGTTAATGAGTTAGAGAGTGCCAAAGTCTGATTATAACCGTTCATGCAGAGAAAACTGCGGCTAAAAGCTAATATAATATCAAATACAAAAGTAAAAATAAAAACCAAATGTAATAAATGCGCATATCTGAGTATTTTATTTTTCTAACCAAGCCTTCAGGTTGTGTCATCAATGTTTTTATACCTCTAAATACTGCTATGCTACATATTATTATAATAGAAAAGGTTTCATATTTACTTATTGCCTTATAGATATATTGTATTAAAGATTTAAAAAAATATATACCTATTTATATGCTGCTGTTATGCTTTTCACATAGCACGTACATATGTATTGTATATATAAATGGATACAAAGTGTCATCGTAAATATAAATGACAAAAGAAAGGTCATTCTTTGTAAAATGTACTCGTATATAATGTCACTATAACAATATAATCATTATAATATTGGAAATATAATAAAAAACAATCAAGTATATTAATAAGATATCGATATTGAATTTAGCAGCAGTACTTTATTTCAACTAGAAATGATAAATAATGTTCGAGATTTGTTTCTCACGAGAAATGTTGACTTTAACAAGATTCATTTACGCATGGCGCGTAATAAATTTAACATTAAATATTCAACGGTATTAAATGGGTCTCAGAGAATATTCCATGAAATGTAACAGCTATAAGTTGAACGAATTTAAACATTAAGACATAATATTCAGTTAACAACTATGAAAATTATAATAATATAAACACTGTCACTGAAACTAGAAGTAACATTTTACTGATTTTGTTGTCTCTTATAGTATCTTCTGACTTGTGGTTCTAGCTAGGTTTTAGCTAGTACCAAGTTTCACATATTATGATGTAATAGACGGCAACATGTCCGAGTTACCTGTAGTTAGTCACTTTATTCAAATATAAAGAAATAAATATATATATGGGACATTCAAATTCCCGCCGTGTGGTATCCGGCTGAATAGAATAGTACCACCCTCATTTCTTACCGAGTTGTCGTAAAAGGCGACTAAGGTAAGTCGACCCGCCGTGTGGTATCCGGCTGAATAGAATAGACCAACCTCATTTCTTACCGAGGTGTCGTAAAATACGACTAAGGTAGGTTGATCCACCGTGTGATATCCGGTTTAGTAGACTACTAGTTACATTTCCTTATCACTGTCTTGTATAGGGTCAAGGAATAGCTGCGTCCAGGCATTTTTATCATCTAAGTATTCGTGAGTAGTAAAGTATGCTTTCTGTATAAGCCTCTTGAATAGTGTTTTTAAACTGCTGTAATGGAAAGGTAAAATTGATTGCGGAATTTTATTATAGAACTTATTATCAAACTCATATACTTTTGCAAGGCGCAAAGCAGGAGCCACAAGCTTATGTCATTTTCTACTTTGTCTATTATATATATCGCCAATCTTTTATAATTAAGTATATTCTTATGCACAAAAATTAAATTGCTAACAATATAAGAAATACCAATGTAAGAATACCTATTTCCTTTAATTTTTCTCGAAGTAATCACGCGGACTTAAATTGTAAATGCCACGTATGGCTCTTTTTTGTATTACAAAGATTTTTTCAATGTCCGCGCATTTACCCCATAACAATATTCCATTAGATATCCATGCTATAAGTAAGCAAAATAAACAAGTTTTGCTATTTCAGCCTTTGTAAACCGTCTTATCTTTCGGACAATGTAGGCCGTTGAACTGAGTTTTCCAGCGAGAGTTATGTGTGTGCATTGAAGTTTTGTAACCAAGGTCACTCCCAAAAATACAGTCGAATCATATGTTTTTAGTGGTACATTATTTATGAAAAGTCTATTTGCTACTTAAGCAGCATTAGGCAATGCAAATTGTAGACATTTAGTTTTGGTTGAGTTCAGTACCAAATTATTTAGCCTGAAACAGTGAGGTACTTGCGACAAACCACTGTTTACTTCGTCAATATTATTGTAATTTCTATTTACTTCAAATAACAAAGATCAGCAAACAGAATTATAACGCAAATATTGTGAATAAAATATGGAAAATCATTTATATATACCAAAAATAGAAAGGGACCAAGGATTGATCCTTGTGGCTCACCCATACCTAAGACCGATCCGGATGACTGCACATCATTAACACACAGACTCTTTGTATCCGGCTGTGAAGATAAGATGCAACGAGACATTGTCCTTAACACCATAATGGCCAAGCTTTAGCAATAAAGTCTCGTATTGAACACAATCAAATGCCTTGGACAAATCACAAAATATCCGTATATAAACTACTATTTAAAACACACTTAGTAAACCACTAAATCCTCATAATTGAAACCAGGTCGCTTGGGTTCGCATGGATACGCAGACAATTCTGAGCATCCACCACAACATTATAACTCAGAACCCTCGCATCAGTCTATCCTACAACGACCACCGCTCGTGGTATCTCCATATAAAGAATGTCCATGAAGTAGACCGGGGTTGGTACATGTGCCAGGTCAACACGGACCCTATGCGCTCCAGGAAGGGGTATTTACAAGTTGTAGGTTAGTATGAACCTTTCTATTTATATTGCAAAGTCAGGAATTGCTTTTAAATATGTATCATAGATTCTACATAAAATTATTATCATGTTGTTTTTACACGACGTCGTACTGAAATGTCAATTTGTTTATGAATATAATTTACTGTTAATCATCATCCTCCTGCCCTTATCCTACTCTAAGTGGCGTCACAACATGTTCTAAACATGTTGTCACATGATTCGGCTAGGTATTTTACGACCGGCCGCCTGCCTAACGTCAACTGACCTTAGTACCCTTTTACGACACTTCAATACGAAATAAAGTTGGTCTATTCTACTCAGCCGGATACCACAAATACATAATTGTATTGTAATTGTAATAATAATTCACAGTACAATACACAACTGAGGGTATTTTTTGAATAAAGTTGACACAAAAGAAGTTTCGGCTACTATAAATAAAGAGAGATGGCGTTATTAAAATAGCCATGTCATACTGACAATTCTTATCGTATACTTCACTAAGTATCATTATAATAAAAGCATCATAGAAATACGAAGCAAACAGCGTAATTACTTAACGGCCTGTCCAGTTCCCCCATCGATCATCGATAACATGACGTCTACTGACATGGTGGTAAGGGAAGCCACCGATGTGACCTTGGTGTGTCGCGCTTCCGGCTACCCGGAGCCCTATGTTATGTGGAGGAGGGAGGATGGACAAGATTTCAACTATAATGGTGAATCAGGTAAGCTGACTTAAGCGTTTAAGTATCTTAAATAATGCAAATTTGTTTCTGATCGCGAGAAAATACTAGATTTCTTTATCATATATGTTAGCCTGGTTTATAGGCTTATGATATTAGTGGGTTAGTAGTGAAATGCAACACACAAACCCACACAGACCTTCGTATTTATGATATTGGTATAGATACTTTACATAAATATTTATTAGAAACCTTTATTGGATCTTATAAGCTAATAAGATTAGTTAATATTTTTTCAGATAAAATTCAAATTAAGTTGAGATAATTGCATAGTGGAAAATATCAACATATCAACCCTAAAACACATGTACGTGATTTTTTATATGAAGATAGTTAAATTTATTTAAGTTCGCGCAGACAAACTTGAGGGTAGAAGCCTTAACTTTGCCAATCCATATTAATACAATATCATTAAAAATTAGTCTGTCTGTCTGTTAAGTTTTCGACAACAAATCTACCAGAACAAATGACATTCGGTACAATTGAAACATAAATACCGAGCTAACATATAAAATATAATACGTTCCGTTTCTACTATAAATAGGTATTTTTTACAGTACACAATTGAAAAGGATGTTAACAATAAAATCGTCGCGAATCAAATCAGGGGTAGAACTAATATTTAATATATAATCATCATCTTCATGCCCTTATCCCACTCTAAGTGGGGTCGGCACAACATGTTATAAACATGCTGCCACATGATTGGCTGCGTTTTTACGACCGGCCGCCTGTCTGACGTCAACTTACCTCTGTCGTATTTTACGACACCTCGGTAAGAAAAAGGGTGGTCTATTCTACTAAACCGGATACCACACGGTGGGTCAACTTACCTCAGCCGCCTTTTACGACACCTCGGTAAGAAATGAGGTTGGTCTTTCTACTCAGCCGGATACCACACAGCGGGTCGACTTACCTTAGTCGCCTTTTACGACACCTCGGTAAGAAATGAGGGTGGTACTATTCTATTCAGCCGGATACCACACGGCGTTAATATTTAATATATAATATAAGAGAGAAATACAAATCCTAAATTTATTACCATTGATAAGAACCATTTTATGTAACATCACCGATCCCATAAAAACTAATGCTACATTTTTATTGTCAGTAAGCGTCGTGGACGGCGAGACGCTTACCATAACAAAAGTATCCCGACTACATATGGGGGCCTACTTGTGTATTGCTTCCAACGGAGTGCCTCCATCAATAAGTAAACGGATCATGCTTATGGTTCAATGTGAGTATTAAAATTGGAAATCATTAAAACTAAGAGAAATTTGTTCTCTTGTTAGCAATATTTTCTTTCTTCACTCGCGTTCCTTTTCTTTAAGGGTAGGAAGCTAAATACGAAACATTAGGCTTTAGCACACATTCGTGTTACAATTTTTTTTAATCGAATCTATATAAGTTAATTTACCATACGTTAATTATCATGTAATATACACTAAGAATTGGGGTGACCATTCATTTTATTATATGGGATTAATAATATAGTGTTATTATAATAAAGTATTAACAATAACCTTTTTTCTGGACCTAGGTCTCTTTAATGGATTTTCACATCACTCTATTTTATGCCGCTTCAATGCAGCAACTCTTTGCAACATTTTGCGCTTCCCTACCTAGTGAGAAGATTTAATATCCTTGCAACTTCTTGTATGGATTTGCCTCCAAATAAGTTAGAAAAATAGTGTTTGTCTAGCTTAAACCTGTACTTTTCAAAACCTATTCAAAAAAGTTAGAAAAATAGTGTTTATCTAGAACAAAAGTAATAGTAAAATTATTTTGCTATAATCCGCGATGAAAATTATAGCAAAATAATTTTACTATTACTTTTGTATTATGGATCTCCGCAAAGTAACGCCTAATTCTATAAATTAGTGTCTATCTAGCTTAGACCTGTACTTTTCTATTCTATCACAAAGCCGAGATCTATTTTTAATCATTCCACTTTTTTCATAGTTCCACCAATGCTTTCAATACCGAATCAACTGGAAGGTGCTTATATTGGACAGGACGTAACCCTGGAATGTCATACGGAAGCGTACCCTTCCTCAATCAACTACTGGACTACGGACCGCGGAGACATGATCATTTCCGGTGAGATTTGTTTGAATATATTGCACTCCTTGACATAAACAAAGGATATTGTTGTCTACCAAATAGCTCTGACTATGTTACATTAATTTGGTTGCTTGTATATTTCATTATAATTATTTAGCCAAAAATAATTTAGTAGCGGATAATATAATAAACTCTAAGGTGTATAGGGACTTATTAACTAATTTATCATTATATTTTAATACATGAAAAATGTGCTACAAATTTAAAATATTACAAAGACAAACCTTTATAAATAAAGCTTTGCACTTTTAAAAGTTATTTTAAACATTAAATGGACATAATTGTATTACAAGAACACAAATTTTCATCATTTTTCAATAAAAATAAGAAGAATCTCTGATTTTATCATAGTCGGACATCATTACATTTGCCGAAGTAATACCTGGCATGGTAATAACCATACACATATTTTAATTGCAAAATTCATGTTTATAGGCATTTAGGACCACATAATAGAACATAAAGTCACGTATATATCTAGTAAATAATTCAAAACACACTCATAACTAACCTAAAACTACAATGTATCAAAATCCACTACAAATATCAGACACATTTAAATCTCAGCTTGTAATCGGCGAACACAATATACTACCACAACACATTCATCATGTCAGCTTAAATAACATGTGTCTCTGTCAAATATAATACCACGATTCATCATTGATTTATGGACTGATAATGAAAATAGTTCATGCTCGTAACAAAAGAGGCGACATTGTGGGCACTGGCATAGGAAAGCTATGAAATTAAGTATAAGGTTTTATTCTTTTAATAAAGGAAAATGAATTATGATACCATATAATAAAAGATTTATTAGCAAGTAAAAACGAATATTTTGCCAAGCATGTTAGCTTTTTAAAGCAAACAACATTTAAAAATATGTTATTAGTTCTTATGCACATATATCGTTGATTTATTGAATTTTATGATGAAATGGTCTTTATTTCTTTTATACACGGGGCCCTTTGAAAGAGAGAACAGACCGCCAAAGCAGTTTAAGAGGGGTTCGCAGCCGCTAAACCACGCATAGTCACAGCAAAACCGCTATTCATTCACTTGCGGAAGATAAAAAAGAAACAATCTTGTCTTTATCTATGTTCTTTTTTTCGGATTGATACTGTTATCCTTAACGGCTAGCTTGTTGTACAGCGTCACCGTGTGAAATAGGGTCCCTGACTCCATTTTTAATTTTATGGACACCGTAAACTTTTGAGTTTTAAACAAACGTATTAGATATTTGACTTCATCATGACACTAATTTAATGAAGATTGTGGTAGTTACACTATAATAGATATTTTTTTTTAATTTTGGTGTTACTGTTATTTATAAAATAGTAAACTTTAAAAAATCAGCCCCATTTCCAAAAGTTATCTTGTTTACTATACCTAATTGATGATTAGCACCGTAAAGGCCACCGTTATTGCTAACATTATTTTTGTATTTTGCATGAGTTAAATTTTTATCGGTGCCATTAAAGTTTACTACTGTAGATACGGAATTGATGATTATATAATTTTCTGCAAAATTTTATTAATCTTCGACTTGATTGAAATATCATGGTATTAAACATCATCTTTAGTAAACTGTCACAAAGAGCGATTGCCATCTGACCTCTGCGACTCATTAGGGACAAACTTAGAGGGTAAGCTTAGGTCAGATTAATAGTCTCCTGAGGTGTTAACGATAATGATCAGCTGTTTCTGATTACGTCTAGGTTGGTGTTTCAATTGAGGTTAACTATTTTGATAAGACTAAAACGCTTATGTTATAGTTAATTGGTATGTATGTACAAGGATAGTCTTATCTGAGTTCATATGTCGACCTAATTACTTGTGTTTTGATTCAAAATCACATTATTTCGCCGATGTCAGCTATTATCTTTGAGATTTTAATAGCTTTCTTAGTGGAAATTATTTCTACGATATCTCAAACAATAACTCTCGGTTAGGTGGTTCTCTCAGAGCGATACCCTTTTATTGAACTGTGACCGAACCGAAAGTGCTATTTTTTGGGGCTACATGCACGCAGTGCTCAGTACTTCGTACTACACGGCTCGGAGGACCAATATCTTTTGTACTTCATTTAAATAAAAGAATTGAATGTATTTATGCACTGGTTTCTATGCTATATCTTGGGTTTAGTTAAGACTATCAAAGTACGGGTGGCATATCAAACAGTGATGCCAGGAATGCTATCGGTATACGCGAGTAGCGACCTTCGCCGCTCCGCCTCCGCCATGTTGTTTCCCGTGCTGTACCTTCACCTTTGCGAGCCTACCAGTGTTTCCACATAGAGATTTTGCCCTATTTTAAGGTGAAACTAGTCATTTCATGTACTCGTACGCCTTAGGCCCCTTTTAGTGCTATAAGGATTTAGGGAATATTAGGGAAATGTTTGTCATGGTCATATGGTAACCCTATTTCTTCTTAGCTCTACAGCTCTATCGCTTCGGGATTGCCAAATTTAATTCCTATTATATCCGACAAAGTTAAGTACCTTTTAAATAGAACTGATTAAAGTACATTCCAACTATTATTGGGTGCTGCAAAAACTTGTAAAAGTAATGCTTCGGCTTCTTACAAATAATTTTATAGACATATTATACAATATGTCTGTATCATTTAATGATAAATTTTTTTGGTATTAATATATTTATAATATAAAATATTTATAACCAGGGATTTTTAGAGATAATTTCTTAATAAATCAGGGCAAAAACAAAATCTTATGGGGAAACATTGGCCGCTACGTACAGTACAAAGTACTGAAAACGCGGTCGCATCATTTAAAATAAAATAAGTGAAGTAATGATTTGTTACGTTCAGACTACTGGGCAATGTCTACCTAGAGAGAAAGATTGAAGCAGATGACATATACACCTGGTCTAAGTAATACAAAACTTATAGATAACAACCTGGAGTTAAAATCTAAGAGCCTTCTGTAAAAATCATGTGTTCTAATAGTAAGTTCACTCCGTTTCCCCTTACATGCATATAAAACAAAAAATAAGCAGTTAAATTATACACAAACGACGACGACGAATTAACATCAAGCACTCTGGTCGTAAAATAGGATGCCAAATCATGTGACAACTAGTTTATAACATGTTGTGCCGACCCCACTTAAAGTGGAATAAGGGCAGCAAAATGATGAACTGTATATTAAAGCCTGCACACTTAAATTACATTTAAGTTAATGTTAATAGTTATATAGTACAACACTGTTTGATGCGTAGTATTCAGACTTAAGGATGTTTCAGGACATATTCATCTTGAATCAATACAATAAAAGTAGTCTAAACTTACGTAAAACCTTTAATCGTAAATGTAATAAGCATAAATTTGGTTACACAAAATTGTTTTCAAATTTCTACAGAGCTGTAGTTTTGGCTGGCCGACGATAAACTTTTCACTTTACACCGGCGACGGCCCCGTTTGCAAGGGAAATTAACTTCTGCAAACTCGGTTTTGTTTTTATAAACTTTTTGACAATGTTTCACCTCTGGCCTTTGCAGTTATGCAATGTGCGCTATGGTATTAGAACTTTGCGATAGAAATAAGAAGTAAGAAAACGCTAATCTATTACATTGCAGTAATATAAATGCGAAAGTTTGTTTATCTGTCTTTCTGTCTCTTTGGTTACTTACTATCAAAAACAATTTATATTTATTATTAGCCATATTATTAAATGAATTGCTTTTACCCGCAAATTCGTTTGCGTGGACTGTTGTCACGTGATAAGTTGATAATAATAATGGCGCTTTTCAATGTCATCCTATTCCTGTAGAATTAACAGTATTTCTATAGCCTATGTTACTCCGATGTACAAGGAATAATTGTGCCAAATTTTGATCAACATTGGTTCAGCAGATTTACCGAGAAAAAATAACAAGCATACATCCATACTCACAAACTTTCGCATGTATAACATTAATAGGATAGGATAATTGACAATTGTTCTAGATATCACAATATTATAATAACATACCTGTATGAATAATTCAAGCCATAATGTATAATTATTCTTCTTAAATAACAATAACAATGTAACATATAAGAGTTATTCAAGAAATAATACTTATTTTTTTATTTTTAAATGATCCGCTCTAAGCAAGGAATATATATTATACCTTTCGCCAAATATTGAAAGTACAAAGCTTGTTGCGACAACATAATAAATCTAGCAATAGTTACTTAGCTTAAATCGTCAAACAACGTAACCCTGGCGCCATTATGGTGAACAGACAAGGTAATAAATCTCAAAGCAATAAATTTAAATGCATATACTCGCATACTTACGTTTTAAGGCCACAAACTTGCCCCTTTACGAGAATAACGTAGTACCCTATCACACGATTGCACCCCATTTGTTTCTTAACGGTCCATTTATCGCATAACTATCAAAATGCTATGTCATTATCGTGTGGTGAAGTTTTTGTAACTTGTGAGTAAGAAATGAGAAAGAAAGGATCCTCCAATTTCAAAAACGCACTGCTATTTTTATAGCTTTTTTGATACATCTAAATAAAAAAAATTCAAAACAACATTTAGCCATAAAACTTTTTGAACCACTTTTAATCGTCAAGTCACGAAATATACAATATAAATTTATTTAATTGTATATAAAAATGTACAAGTTATATCTATCTTAAATTACTTACACGCTAGGACTATACAAATCATGTCCACGTGGAATGGTCCCAAGAATGCTGGCAGCTTTTCCGCGCTGAATCGCTAAACTGATTCTTTGTGCGAAAAAGGAGCCAGCCCTCTTGTCACCTGAAATTGTATATTAAAATAATTCCTATCATAAATTAATATTCTTTACTCAGTAGTCACGGTAGTTCGTACATCGTCATTTATAAATTATGTTTTTTCCAAGAATAATATTATTAAAAATTTACACATTATTTATATTTTATAAAATAATTTATTAGTATATTGTTCGTTTTAGATTATAAAAATGCAAAATATTTTTAACAGTTATGAGTACATTTTACGTAAATTCATAACATTTTCTTTATAATAATGCACTAACTAAAATCCAGCGTTCAGTAAAGTTCCATATATTATGATCTTACGAACACGGGTACAGGTTTTATATTTAAGTAGAAATGGAAATTGTAGGTGGCAAGTACGAAGCGTTCCCAGTGGATAGCGGCTACAACAAATTTATGATGCTCAAGATTCGTAATATCACCAAAGAAGATTTCGGATTTTACAAGTGTATCGCCAAGAACTCTTTGGGTGAGACGGACGGCATCATCAAACTCGACGGTACTTATACATAATTTTGTTACCATGAATTTATTTTAAATTAAAAATAAAGCTATCGATATATACTATCAAAAAAACAGTATTATATTTTACAGGGGGCGCGACGTTTTACGATGTCATTTCTTCAGAAAATTGGTGGAGTTCATATATCGTTAATTAGTTATTTATTATTCAATACAATTTTTATAATTATCGATATTTGAATTTCAAAGAAGATTCAAAAGTGCTAACAATAGTACACTTAAAATATAATATGAATTTCAATATGAATAAATAATGAATTTTAAATTGTCAAATCTTAACTTGTTATGTATTTACGTTTATTTTTAGAAATCCCGGCACCACCTATCGTATTAACAACCACGCTGAAGTCTGTGCTGGATAACCAAACTATCAGAAAAAAAGGTATGATTTTTTGTTTATTATGTGTAATTTTGTTTCGTAGAGGATGATGTTAAATTTTGTTTCACTTTTTAAAAATTACATCATAAGATACATCTTTATTTATTGTCAACAATAAATAACGTACTGATGACCTAAACTATAAACTATGGCGCTTCCAGTTCATAGCATTTTCATTGAAATATTCATAATTACAGGTCAGCTACAAATAGTCCAAACGGATGATGCTGTCAGCTCTACATTCCAAGGTGCAGTCTATGGTGAACAAATAAGAGATTTTGGTAACGTACTATTAAAAAAAATTAAGTAAATACTTTTAATTAAATTGATTGCACCATAAAAAGTCGTAAAGGACAAAAGTAACGTCATTTAAAAAATTAAAATTAGAAATTTTTATTTATTATTACAAAATAATGGACTTACAATAATTGTTTTTTTTTACAAAGCAACATAGAAAAATAAGAATAGAGCTATTCTTAGCTCTCTTTTTTATATGTGATTAGAGAAAGATGAAATATATGAGTTTCTTCTTCCCTGTGATTATTTCGCCCTATCCGAAGAATAAAGTTACATGTCCCGTGTATAAGTATAAGAATTGTGACGTTATTCTTTGGATTGGGCGATTTGTTGAGACTGCTTATGACTCCCCTGCTCTAGTATAATAACTCTATGTATGTTATGGAAGAACACTGTCAAAACCGTATCGGTGACATTTTAATTTCCGCCAAACAACAAGACTTTATATAGGGGTAATAAATCAATAACCACAGTTTCGCTCGCCACACCGACGCGGATACAATAACACATTTTAAGGTTTCCAACATTTAAATTATTTGAAAAAGGAGATTCGAAATACTATAAACACAAAATTTTACAAAATTTTGCGTTCTAATATAAATTTTATAATAATTAAAATTTAAAATAATTTGAAAGTAGCTTTATTATAATTAGACTTCATTCACTTAAAACGAACAATGCCATGGTAAAATAATTACAGAAATTAAAAAGTTTAAAATTTTTAAAAAGAAATACTTCGTACGTGTGTTTAATTTTGACATCTGTGAAACATAACATAATAATAAATATTATGTATCA
Organism: Morpho helenor; assembly: GCA_029227775.1. Taxonomy (NCBI): domain Eukaryota; kingdom Metazoa; phylum Arthropoda; class Insecta; order Lepidoptera; family Nymphalidae; genus Morpho; species Morpho helenor. Next base: position 7,971,005 of record JARGCU010000020.1, read on the forward strand.
AACATAATTAATTATTTTATCATTTCTCACCGTTATTGTTATTTTATTATATTTTAGAAATATCAATGTCATAGTTGGTAAAAAAAAGAGTTTATTAGTCGAAATAGGTTAATAAAATATCAATAGTTTCAATTTTATTATTAGCCAATAAATTTTTGAACATAATGGCGAAACTGCGATATTAAAATACAACAATTCTATAACAATTATATTTTAATTTTGTTTATTATAAAAATTATATAAATTTATTATACTTACGTTTACATTTCAAAATTTAAATTACCACATAGGTACATACTATGGATTAACATCCTAGTTTGCTCTTGGCTTACCGACCTTAAATTTAGATTCTATTTTGTTACGAAACATACTTATACAATACTTACACAAAAATTTCCACGTGAATTCAAATACTTCATTCCACTTCAAATACCATCTCTGAGAGATCTTTTAAAGTGAAATAGTCGCCGCACTGGGGCTTTTCTTCCGTTTCTAACGAGTGTACAAACAAATAAATCTCAAGAATAAAGGCTCCAACACTGAATATTAAAAAATAATACTAACTGCTTGTTGACTCACAGATTACGAGGTAATATTTTGTCTTAGGGTGATTATATAGTCTAAAATATACTTACTAAATATTACAAAATATAAAAATTTGATGAGAAAAACTGTTTCGACATAAATTGTTAGCTTAAGTATCGATCCATCGACAGGTTTGAAATATGTTGTATTTAATAAAACTGAATGTAACCTGTTTAATACAAAGTATCTTGTTTTGCTTTAGTTTAATATAGTGTGTAAATGTGTAAATAATTCTTTAACCCTAAAACGTGTGCTAATTGTGTAATGTCGTATCGGATGTTATCCATATTTTATTGGAATGTGACCAAAACCGCGTATTGAGATCTAAACTATTAGTTAATAATAAAATGATACTCTCAACTGGTGGTATAAATATTACTTTAGCTGATCAACTATCAACCACTGCATCTTTTTTAGTTAAATTATATAAAAAGCTTTACGTATAAGGTCTAATCGGACAATATTAGTATTTTTTGTAAGCTGTCTATACAAAGCGACATAATCGGGCACGACTAAGCTCTTTAATAAAGATTTTTAAAAAAAACGTGTGCTTAGTTAAAAAAATAATTATTTTTAAAATTTAGAAATGATATTGCAGAGAAAAGATTATATCCGTCCATTCTACTTACGATAGTAAGGTGAGATTTATGTAGCTCTGCAATGAGAAAATGTTAAAGTACTAAAAGTAAAATATTATTTCAGACCATATTTCTACGTTCATAAACCACGACCCATTACAATGACTAATTAGCGCGCGGCACAGATTTAAAATTTACAACGAATTTGCATTAATGTACCGTCCTAACTCAATTTCACAATCCCTATATTACTTTACTACGAGTGCAAAAACCTAATTAATATATTCTTTTACAGATCCTTATGAAGAAAATTCAGCCAATACAACGGAAAAGAAGAATTTTTTGTTTCCTTTACTGCTTGCATTAAGCGTATCGGCTTTGATGTATTCTTGATGACTGTAATGTAAATAAATTTAAATTCGAGTTTAGTGTATAATATAATTTTCTATATATGTGTTTATTTTGGGCTGAACAGACAATAAACGTTTCCTAGATCAACATTTTAAATATTGCATACATTCATAACGCACTCGTAGATATTTCTTTATGTAAAGTAACTCTTTAGATGCCCTGTAAAGATTTTTTATTGAGATTTCTATAAATATAGACTAAATAGCTTTTTAGTGTCAAAGCTTTTGCAAATACATGTTGATCTAATTGAAGCTTCGCAAAAAAAACCGTATACACAAACTAGTCAGTACTTATACAATACATTGTTAATATATATTGCTACTTTTTATTTAGTATTTATAACAAAATGTACATAGAAGGAAATATAATAATGCTTATAGTTTAAGACTCGGTCTAAGACTATTTAGTAAACAGTTTTGGCCATTATAATAAGAATGTAAGCCGCCGGTTAAGAGAACCTGCCACTTTTGGAATTTGTTACTGCCCATAGGTTTTATCAAATTTTATACAATATACAAATAAGGCGTAGATTATATTTAAATATAAATAGTAAATGCACATAAGTTATGATTTTAATTATATGTTAATTTAAGTATAAAATACATTGATTTGGAAAAAGGTCATGATATTATAAGTTATGGTATATACGGCATACGACGATACTTTAATAAATAAAGAAAACAATAATTAGTAAGTTATGTTATATTTTATTCAGTAAAATCGTCTGTACTTAAGTGTAACACGTTTCTGAAAAGTTAACATTGTAATTTGTGACATACTTTCCATATCATTCAATTTACTATAGTTACTAACCCAAAATTTACACATTTCAACTCGTCTCGCATTCTTAAAATGACAACTACAAAGCAATCTAAATGAAATTCCTATTTTATGTTGCATGTTTTTATTGTTATTTACAAATATTAAAAAACCTCAAAGCACTACATCAAAACCTTCTGCTTCGAAATAATGAGCACCCTCTGTATACATTGTATTTTTAAAAATTATTTTCTATATAACAATAGTAAAATATAAGTAGATATGCCGTATGCTGTATTGTATATTTTAATATTGTTTACTGTTAAGTTTTTTTCAATATGACCGATATAATATCGCTCTAAATATAAGAAGAGTTAGCTCATACGACTTTATAGAAAAATACAATGTTTTGTAATGATTTACTGAAGCTACAAAATAAAAATTGCCAAAACATTAAATAAAATAAAGCGATGCTTAAACTCCTGTTTGTTGTTATCATCATCATCATCATCATCATCATCTTCCTGCCCTTATACCACTCTAAGTAGGGTCGGCGCAACATTTTATAAACATGATGTTACGTGATTTGGCTACGTTTTTTACGACCAGCTGCCTGTCTGACATCAACTTACCTTAGCCGTATTTTACGACACCTTGGTAAAAAAGAGACTGGTCTATCCTACTTAACCGGATACCACACGGTGGGTCAACTTACCTTAATCGCCTTTTACGACACCTCAGTAAGAAATTTGTCTATTCTACTAACGGTGGTCTATTCTACTCAGCCAGATACCACACGGCGAGTCGACTTACCTTAGTCACCTTTTACGACACCTCGGTAAGAAATGAGGATAGTAGTATTCTATTTAGCCGGATACCACACGGCGTGTTTGTTGTTATTATCATCAACCTTATTTCCCTTCTTTAATTTAATGATTTTTAAAGTACTTTCCTTTTAACTTAACTTAGACCTACCACGCTGCTCCGATGGGGATTGGTAGGTTACAACCCAGGAACATAACCCAGGAATTCTCTAGAGATACGTAGGTTCCCTCACGATGTTTTCCTTCATTGTAAAGCGTGTGAAAATTGCAAATATCAATAATTCACATAAAAATAAAATAATATTGTTAATTAATTATAGATAATTGTTAATAGAATTATAGTTAATTGTTAATAGACGGCAACTGGTAATTACAAATTTATTTTTTATTAGCTACAACAAACAAAACGCTTATTATTTATAATTTCATATAAACCAGGCAACTACTAGTACATGGTCAATTACTAATTCCTTTACCTTACTATTTGTTTCTCTTCGCAATCAAATCAGTAATGAGGAGATCCGTAGTAGAACCAGAGTTACCGACATAGCTCAGCGTGTCGTGAAGCTCGATTTTTAAAAAATCGATTTTTTCTGACTATTTTAAAAGTTGTCTTTTTAATATTAACAATGCATATCTAATCTTAAAAAACAAGAAAAATAGTAAAAAAGAAAAAAGGACACCAAAAATAAACGATTTTTAAAAAATCGATTTTTGATGAAAAAATAATAGATTATTAAATGTCGATTATTTTTTCACATCGCTATCCAGCAGTAGACATCCATCGGTTGAAGATGATGATTTATTTTTGTAAATTACTATTATTAAGTAAGTATTAAATACACTACAATTTCCTTAAAGTTTACAAATGCATGATAAATTTCCTTGAAATATAAGGTTATCACTTTAAAAACAAGTTGATAACTTCACTCATTTTACGATATTTATACTGCGTCGTAATCTTGCAACATTTAATAAACTTAATTAAATAACGAATGTAAATTCCCACCATAGAGCACTAAAAATATCAATGCTAAAAAAATTACTTGCACGTTATATGTATGTATTAAATGAAAATCTTATTTACTTCTTTCTACCTTAAGGTTGCAGGTAACTGCTGGAATTTGGTGACGCAAGATCGCCATCGTTAGGGAAAAATAGATACAATATACAAATAAAACTTAACAAATCAAGTATCAAGTTAAAATAAATTGATTCTATAAATACTACAATAAAATATTGAGTATTGTTACAGAGCAATGTAAGGTAAGACTAATTAAAACAGATTCCAGGACTTCTAATATATAAACATTACTCTAATTAAGTCAATCACGCCTGTTTAACTTGATTTTCCTTTAAAGAACCTATTATAGGCCTCAGGGACTATTTCGAACACAGCTACGAGCTAAATTGCTCTGAGGTGGAGCGAGTCAATTTAAATGTTAAAAAGTTTCATTAAAAAAAACTACAATGCAAATTTTGTATCCAGATAGATTTTTTTTGTTACTTAGAGGTCAAATTTAAATTGTTTCTGTAGAAAGGATTTTAGACGCACAAGGGTTTTTATTCCTTGGAGACTTTGTAAAAAAAATAATTGAATTATCAATTTTATAAATATGCACATTTAAAATATATTATATGCATAAAAAATATTATGACGCACGTAGAAAAATACTTTTAATGATCTTTTTAATGCATTTATAGCAAAACAAGTCAATGCATATCCAGCTAAGAAGAATAGACCACTTTTGTTTCTTACCGAGGTGTCGTAAAAGGCGACTAAGGTAAGTTAACCAGCCGTGTGGTGTCCAGCCGAGTAGAATAGACTACTCTTATTTCTTATCTAGGTGTCGTAAAAGACGACTAAGCTAAATTGACTCGCCGTGTGGTGTCCGGCCAAGTAGAATAGACCACCCTCATTTCTTACCAAGGTGTCGCAAAAGGTGTCTAAGGTAAGTCGACGTCAGGCAGGCGGCAGGTCGTAAAATACCTAGCCGAAAAATTTTCCTCTACCTAACTAAATAACTTTTAGGTACTAACCTAACTGAATTTCGGTTAATGCCCACCGTACTATAATTCCGTAGTTATAAATACCACTACAGTTGTTTATTTTTCTGCAGTACAAATAGTTATTTGCTTGTCATTTCCTTCACGGAAAGAAAATACTATTCGACGAGTTTTATGACTTTGCAATGCAATATCGTTCGTTCTATTGGAATTGGAAATGTTTTTATCTGAACGGTCTTAAATCTACAAATTAAGTAGATACGAAAGTAAATGACAACTTCTGTTAATTTAGAGAAGCTTTTGCCATTTTTATTGAAAACTTTTCAATCATAATTTGAATCAAAATTTTATCATCCAACTTAAATAATAAACATGCAACTTTTAAAAGAAATATAAGTCTTTGTTTTTTTTGTTTAAAAATACTTAAATTCCTAGAGTACATTTTTTACTTAATGCAGTAACTCAAATTTTCTTCATAACTAAAAACTTTATTCCAAGAGCACGGCGGATTGCTTCTTTAGTACGTAATATTTTTATTTGTAAAATAGTACAATTTACAAAAAAAAACCTTGCGGCTAACGAAGGCGGTTAGTGGTTTACTCTTTAAGTCATAGTTCCAACATTATTCGATTGAATAAATATACTCTCATTTTGATATTTAATGTTATTATTTCAAAATTTGATACCATATTTTTAAACCAGAGTTAGAACCATAAAATATTTGTAAAAACCTTACGGCTAAAGATAAAGATTCTATGTTTAAGTTATAGACCAAACATTATCCAATTTAAACAAATAATTTTCGTAATGAATTGTATTAATTGAATAATTATTTATTAAGTTATTTATCGTTGTGTTAATAATATATTTAATATTATTTGTTGCATCAAATTGACCCCTTTAGAACTCAACCCAAAAGTCCTTGAGGTTGCCATTGTTGCAAACTGGACTATAGATAGCTTCCTGCAGCCTTTGCCGTAAACAAACCAGGATCAAATCTTACGGAACAAGAGTTATTAGACTACATTATTTCGGATGTAAATTAATACAAATTTAAACTTTTATTCTACTATTAATATCTGATATGATAACGAATTTTATGATTTTCAGGTGTTACCATATATGACTATAAGGGGAGGTGTGAAATTTATTGAAGTTACCCAGAGCTCCTAGAAGGAAGGTGCTTCGCCGAAAATTAAGAGAGATTATTACATTTTTTCTTAGTACAGTCCTTATTCAAAAAAAATATTCAAAACTTTAAATTAAAATCGAAAAGGTCACAAATTCTTCTCATTTTAGAAGTTACCGCTTATCAAGTTTACGACGTTGTCTAAATTATAACGCTGATGATAAAAATTATGTTTATATCTCATGAATTGATGATCGTGAGTAGACCTACCTATAGAACTTAATTACAGAATAAAATATATTTGTTAATATTATTCAAATCAAAATTTGACCTTTTATAATAATATGTATATTTATAAACAAATGGTAATTTAATTTCGTTGTCAAAATCTTACATGCAATATTTAGAGATCTTTATAAAGCGGTTTTATTAGTAAGTGTTCTTAACTCTATCATGTCGGCAACAACAAAACTCACAAAAATATTCAACATTAAATTATAAGTTCTTTACCATAGTACCGTAGTTGCTATATAATAAATCCACTTAACTTGATATTGGAGTTAGTGGCAAACCATTATTCGGTCCAATATTGCACCTTTATATGGATCAGTTCGCCCAAGTACCTTGAGCCGGAACACGAACTCGAACCGCTATTTCCATTAATATGTAACGAAGACCAATCTCAGTGCAGTAGCCTTTATTGTCTCGACCGAATCGATATCTCACTTAGCTATTAACAACATTTCAATTTTACACAGCTGAATTTCCAATCTAATAAATGTATAACATCTTTTAAATGAATAAACAAGTAACCGTGATCATAATCAAGTTTCACTCATTATTAAAGAACTCATACTAAACTCGTACTACTACGTAGGTACTACGTAGTAACTACGTAGGGTCCTAACCACTAGACGATTACGGCAAAAAACAGTGATTCTCAATAGGTAACAAATTTTGACTGAAAAGAGACATATGATATTTATTTATTTATTTGTTGCCTAGATTGTGTAAACATTTAGATGTTAGATATATAATACAGTATCATCAATCTGCCTAATAAAGACATGCAACTTACTAATTATATTGATCTATCTGATAGTTAAAAAACAATGAATATACCAAGTACCTAAGCAAATTATAAATCAACTTCAACAGACTTTATTTTATAGTTCCATTACTTGCATTATTAACAAACACGATGATTTCAATTTATCCGCACTCATTTGTTATTGACACTATTTAAATTATTATCCACAACATTCATTTATGTGTTTTAATTATTTTATCCGATACAGTAATCGTTTTTCGTACATTGTTTATATATTAAATCATTACAACAATGGGTGTAATTAAAGTAAAAGCAATATTGTGAATTGAGTATCATACAGTTAAGCATAATTTACTTCCCTGTTTCTAAATTTTAATCGTTACATTGCTTAACGATAATTAAGCTTGACTTAATTAAGCTGCATCGGTAATAATACGCTAAGAGTATACGTGATATCGGAATTCCAGCCAACCAACAACATTTTCTATAGACAATTTCTTGGTTCTTCGAACCTGGATATATATCTTGAGTTGATCTTGAGTAGTGAGTTAATCTTGTATGTATATATTTATATATATTTTCAGAATCTCAAAAACGGCTCCAACGATTTCCTGAAATTCAGCATGTAGGGATTTTGAGGGAGAAAAATCGATCTAGAGAAATTTTATTTTCTTTTAAATGTCTTATCCATGTTTTTGGACTTTGGTTAAATGTAAGTTGAATAAAATCACAATTTTTCGCTGTCAAATGTAAAGTCAGGGTAGTTCATTTGGGGAACGGGTTGTCTAGAGAGGTGGATGGTGGACCGAGGATCGAGCCCTATTATTTTTTCATTTTTCTTTTAACTTTTTTTTATTTTCATTTTTTTTACATAATTTTAAAAATAACCGAGCAAGGCTCGGTCACCCTGATACTTTGTATTTAAGTATGTATTTCAAAATTATATATCTATATATTCACTAGTTGTCTCTCACCCATAACATAAGTTTTAGGTTACTTACTTTGGTGACAGACGAACGTGTGTGTAAGTGTCCCATATATTTATTTATTATAATTTAGAAACCAACATTAATTCACTAATCTATGTGCTTTTGGTGGGCTTAGTATAAACTTAAAAAACAAAAGACAAAACAAGACAGAAAGGGTATTGAAAGATTCATTACTTTTACTTTACGATAAAGTAAAAGTAACGAAAATATTTACCTTTTCATAAAAATTTTATATGAAAGGAAATTAAAGCTTCTAAAGAAGCTATTAGCCTCATTGCTATCAATAACAAATGGTTAATACGGCATTTACAATTACTTCGCTATCGTGATTTATCCACATTATGTGACTACAAATTTTTCTATGCCTGAATTTGCATGTTTAAAAACATATACTGTCCTCTACTTAGTTACTTTTGGCCTTTACAAACTCCAATTTATGGCAAACTAGCTTTTACCTGCAATTTCGTTTGTGTGGATTGTTGTCACGTGTAAGGTTGATAATTGGTGGCGCTTATCAATGTCATCCTATTCCTATAGAATTAAGAGGATTTCTATAGCCTATATGTCACCCCGGTGTAAAAGGAATAATTGTACCAACCATTGTAACAAACACATCCATACTCACAAACTTTCGCATTTATAATATTGGTAGGATGATTTATGGCATATGATATACAATGAAATCACCGTATAAAAATTCTCTGCCGCATATCTGTTTGTCCATTTGTGATAAACTTAATTTACTAAACGGGTTTTTATGCGGTTTTCACCAATAGACTCATACACGAAAAAGGTAGCATAAAATAATTTGTTATTTAAAATCTAAATAAGAATTGAAAACTTCAAAAATATCATTCTGCTCGGAATATTTATCCGCTTCATCCATTTGAGATATAACGACACAAAAACAAAATAGTTCAGCTTCAACAAAGTTTAAAATGTAATACTTGTATATCTATTTCCTATTTGCTTGCTTTAAGATAATAATCTTTTACGATATATAATTTGTATTTCGTTATTTTTCTTTTTCTCTATATTACCCGTATTTTACTTCTTGTCCTTTTCCTTCTGTTACTTTAAGGTTGAACGGAAGAGATCCCTTTTAGGGATAAGTCCGCCTTTGTACATTTGCTATTTTACTTTATCTTTCTCTATATGTATGTATGTATGTACTATAAAGAAAATGAAATTAATATTTCAGAAGTTATGGAAAATTAAATCTAAACTATTAATATTTTATATTATTAACTAAAACTATTAATGTGCGTGTAAGATTTATCAGAACTGACTAACAGACTAAATAACAGACTGAATGTAAGAATTGCATGGTTGGGTCTGCTAATATTTCATAAAAAATTGACTGTGTGTCCGATAGCAACCGATAGCAAGATACATATTTAAGAAAAAATTATATAATTCTTACGACGTTTACTTCCACATTAATCCCATAGTTAGCTTAGGGACTACTAGCTTCAATAGGTTGACATTTTAACTCGTCCGTTGTGTATCGGACGAGGGTCCACAATTTATAGCTAACATTGACAACAAACTAACAGACCTGATCTGTTTGTCCAGAAACTGTAAGGTTTTAAATAATTAGAATTTGAATACCAACTAATTCCTTGTCATTTCACTTTTAGGTGTTACTGTAATTAGTATACTGTCTAAGCAATCAACCAAATTTTATTTTTATTTTTAAGCTTTATGTCTAATGCAGCTTAGTTAAATATAAAGCTATATATTTATTATATTTTTGATATTTTGGTATTTTTTTGGTAATATTGAGATACAATTGAGTAAAATGATGCCTAAAACAATTTTAGGTTTAAGATTTTTCTTTAAAATTACTGCGACACCTTACATATCATAACATCTTATAAAATACCGTAATCACATTACGACAGAATTAGATTATCTTGACATATGTTAAAATTAACTGAAATCCCCCATTTTGGGCTTAATTTTTCTGAACAATGTCCAAATTATCAACGAAAACTAGTAACACCAAAACTTATTAACCATTATTGAACTTTCTTTACGCACATCGATATTCGCGTGGCAAAAAAAAACCTCATAGATCAGCGAACGTATCTTTAAATAAAATAACAATTGTCCAATGAGAAAAAGATGTTACAAAAAACTAACACCTTAAAATCATTATAGTATAGCAGAATTTGAATTTGAAAAAGAATCCGTGATCGTTGTATAGTTCTTACATTTAAACCAGGCGCATATTTTAAATAACTTTATGGCATGACCATGAATTTGTATATTCTTAAATCAAACGAATTTGTAAGATTCTCTAAGATGAATGTAACCGCATTTAGAATATAAATGCCGATAATCCCTTTGTCTTCAAAATTGTCTTCCGTATTCCGTAATACGAAAGTTTTTTTCACATATATGATGCTTTTAGCTGAACTCGTAAAATATAGATACCAGATATATCAATCATCGCTGTTCAAAGTATATAATCCCACAAACCAAGAATAGAAAATTTTTCAGTAAAATTAAATTATAATAGCTTATGGCATTCCCTCTGAAATGCAATAATTCATGTTGCAGTACCGTTGTATTTTCTGTCCACAAAGTATATTTTCACATTATGGTCGGTCGTGACTGATTTATTCATACATGAATGGCCGAAGGAAAGTTGAAAATTTCATTACACGTTGAAAGTTGAAAAGAGTAATGTAAAGCGTACGAGGTAGTACCATTCACTACTGTGACGGCGGTGTGGTTAAATTACTGCTACTATTAAATTATAATTTAGCTCAGAGAGACAGTTTAAATACAAGCCAGCTTTGCTAGATACATAAAAAATAATTGAAATGTATTCCAATTGATAGTAATAAAGTTTTTTTGGTCGTGTGGTATCCGGCTGAGTAGAATTAACCAACCTTATTTCTTACCGAGGTTTCGTAAAAGGCGACTAAGGTAAGTTGACCCGCCGTGTGGTATTCGGCTGAGTAGAATATACTACCCTCTTTTCTAACCGAGTTTTCGTAAAAGGCGACTAAGATAAGTTGACCCACCGTGTGATATCCGTTTGTGTAGAATAGATCAACCTCTTTCTTACCGAGATATCGTAAAATATGACTAAGGTAAGTTGACGTCAGGCATGCGGCCGGTCGTAAAATAAGTACCCAAATCATGTGACAACATGTTTATTACATGTTGTGGCGACCCCACTTAGACTATAATAAGGGCAGGATAACTAAATATCATCCGATATTTAGTTTAAATACTACTATAATATTCGCGATAATAATACTTATCAAGGAAGAAAAATTAGGAAAGTTTTTTTTAAATCAGCGTAGACCGTTATACAAGTATATCATCTATCCAAAGCGAAAATACTACTGTATAGGAAAAACAGATGAAGGTCATAACGATGTTATTTTTAGGGTGGCGATGTATTAAAAATCAATTTATGATTTTGCCGAAAGTCTTGTAAAACCTTTAATAAAAAGAGCCATTGATGTAAGCAAAACTAAACAAAATTTTATTAGAACGAAGAAAACATTATCGCGACAAGAATATTGTGATAAATTGCGTGTAATCTGAATAAAACACGGGTTTTGTTGGATAAACAGCAGCTTGTTTCACCCGTGGGTTGTTGTCGATGTTGGCTATAAATCACGAACCCTCGTCCGGTCCACCATGGACATCGAGTCAAAACGTCAACCTACAGAAACCGTACATCTCTCTACTAACTAGGCGATCAATCTGGGCCCAATTTTAATGTGTTATTTTTCCAACCTTCCTACGGTTCATCTTAAATTATACTCGTATATATTTCAATGCGATACCTCTTAGTCGAAAGCAACCAAATATTAAATAAAAAGAGTTATTTATCCTTTGTTAATGTCGAACGCAAGTAAATAATTGTCTTTTACAAAATATATTACTTTACAAATACTCTGAAATAGACTCCCACAGTAATTACTGCATAAAATGAGTATTCAAATTAGATTAAAAATATATTAATAAATTTTCGATTTAAATATTTATATTTAAACCACTTTTTTGTAATTTTACATGTCATGTTTAATTATGGTGGGTTTACACATAGTCTTTGAGACTATATAAATAAAGAAAGGCATGAATAAAGACATGAATTTCTCTAATTATTCCATAAAAATATTTATTGGAATTATTACTATTTTAATAAATTTATAACTATAATTTAAATAAAATAATTTGATAAAAACACTTAAAATTAAGGTATTATTTATTTTCATAAATTTTATAGTGTAGATTAAATCAATTGTTTTATAATAATACTTTAATAAATTTATGTAGTCTCAAAATATTAGTAATCGAATGTAGAGAATTTTGATTTGCAGTTCACTGCGTTTTAGGACAAAAGTAATAATAAAAGTATAAGGATTATAGCAAATATAATCCGCAATGAAGACGATCATCGCAAAATAATTTTATTATTACTTTTGTATTATGGATCTCCGCAAAGTAACGCCTAATTCTATAAATTATTTGCGTTTTATAAGTCTAAAAATTATATTTACGTCAATCTGTTTATCATCCTCCAAGACTTCTAAATGACTTCTTACTAGCTATTTAAAGTAATTACTTGACTTAAATGCGAACCCTGTTCCCGGTATTAAACAACTACACAAATTCCACGTAACTATTTCCAATTCCCATATATTGCTAGTATTTATTGTTCCCATTTATGATTTGAAAGTAATAATTTCTAACAAATATAGGTTCTTTAAAAATATATTGTTAAGTTGTTAATTAAATAACAGTTATAAGCCTGAAATAAACCAATTGTGCTGCGTCCAAATCCATTTACAATATAGCCCTCATTTCGTATAATGGGCAAGGCTGTGTAATCCAATTAATTAACACGAGATGAAACTACTAACAAGTAGTAGAATTTCCTTCTTTTATGGCGAATAGTGCACATTATTCTACTTATATTTGTATAACCAGTATTAATTATAAAATAGGTAATACAGAAAAATAGTAGAGTAATATTTATCATATATTAGCAGTGACCTCTGCTTCACGTGCGTGGAAATCAGTGTCACTAATTTTTTTTAGGTAAATCCCGACCCCGTGGGAATTCTAGGGTAAAGGTAAAGGGTAAAGGTAGGGTAGTGTGTCAGGTTACGGTTCTATTGATGCGCAGGGATAAATGATAGACGACTGTCCATGATCAAGGTTTCTTTATTACTACTAAGTCTTACGCTAACACATTATATTTATACCACTACACCTCAGGGGTTTTTATAAAAAAAAAAATTAATCTTAATTAAATTTTTTTTTTTTTTAAATCTTAACTTACAATTATTACAAACTAAACAATAAAAATCTTAGTTCTATTCTTATGTACTATTTCGCGATTATTGTTTTTTAGGATAGCAACATTTGGTCCCAAATCCTCTATAACTTTATAAGGACCGTCATACACATTTTCTAATTTTTTACCGGTTTCATTTTTTAATAATAGTAAATCGCTATTTTTGTACGTCACTGAATTCACTTTTTCGTCATATTTCACTTTTCTGTCCTGTTTCACTTTCACTAAATTTTCACGAGCGTCTTTTTGCGCTAACTGTAATCTATATTTTAATTCTAAACTATAGTTATCTACGTTATACAATGGTTCTAATCTATCACTTATTCTACTAGGAAGTTTACATGTTTTTCCGAACACTAGTTCATAAGGTGCATATTTGGTTACGGTATGGATTGTATTGTTATAAGAAAAACACCAAAAGGGTAGCCAATGACTCCAAGTCTCAGGGTGTTTATCACATTGAATACGAAGAAACGCACCTAAATTTTTATGTGTATTTTCAAGTGAACCTATTGTTTGATGATGATAAGCAGTTGAATTTAATTTTTCTATCTCTAATAACTTGCAAACTTCTGTCATAGTAGATGACAAAAATTCTGTACCCTTATCGCTCACTAATGAATCTGGAATTCCGTATCTTAAAATAAAATTATTTACTAACGATCTAGCTACAGTTATAGTACATTTACTTCGTAATGGATAAGCTTCGACATATTTAGTTAACTCACATTGTACTGTAAGTATATAAAGATTACCTTCTATATCCTTATCTAATGGTCCCATTAAATCTAAATAAATTTTTTCAAAAGCTGACCTAGCAGTTGTCGTCACAACCATAGGCTCAACTGTATGCCTTGAATGTTTCATTCTTTGACATTTTTCACATTTCCGTACAAATTCGCGAACGTCTTTTTCCATATTTGGCCAATAAAACTTTCTTTTAATATTATTTATCATTCTGCGTACCCCTGCATGCCCGCTAGTGGGTAGCAAATGAAAATCATTTATAATAAACTTTTTGTCATTTTCATCAATAATTCTTTTAATTCCCCTTAATACACAAACTCTTGGACCCTGGTAGCTACCATTATTTTTAATCTCATTAATTAAATCTTTTATAAACATTTCATTTTCATAATTTTTTATTACACATATTTCGTCGACGTCTATACTTTTACAAAATTCACTCAATTTAATTACAAATTCGTCTCGCGTAAATTGTAATTTGTAATCGAGATTTACGTATATTATTTTTTTATTTGAATCATACATAAAACATTCAGTTTTCTTATTTATTTGTTTATTTTTCTCTAACTCCTTCAACTTTTTACCTTCTATCAATAACATTTCTACAGAACTCTCTGGTATCCTTAATATTTCTACAACGTTCGGTTGATCAGGCCGTTCATCAGTAGCTATACTAGGGATTACATTCCTACCTATCTGAACTCTACGCTCTTCTTCTTCCCTTCTTTTTTGTGCTCTCGTCATAACTGCCATAACGCTATTATTCATATCCTTTAATTCATCAGACGTAATTAGTATCCTAGACAACGCGTCGGCAACCGAATTCTCTTTCCCTTTTACATATTTTATTTTAAAATCATACTCCTCTAGGATTAAACGGAATTTTAATAATCTACTACTAGGATCTTTCATACCAAATAAATATACTAACGGTTTGTGGTCTGTCATAATAGTGAATGTTCTTCCAAATAAATAAGGTCTAAAATATTTAATACCCCATACAATGGCAAGCAACTCTTTCTGAATTGTTGGGTAGTTTTTTTCAGCTTTATTTAAAGGCCTACTAGCGTAAGCAATGGGCCGCAAATCTTTATTACAGAGAACAGCACCTATTGCTATACCTGAAGCGTCTACTTGTAAAATAAATTCGTTATTAGGAGTAAAATCGGGATATTGAAGTATGGGTGGTGACATTAACGCATTTTTCAATAATTGAAATGCTTGTTCACACTCTGTTGTCCATATAAAAGGTACATTTTTTCTACATAAATTATTTAAAGGTAATGTTAATTCGGCAAAGTTTTTTATAAATTTACGGTAATAATTACTAAAAGCAACAAAACGTCTAACATCATCTGAATTCGTTGGTAAAGGATAGTCTTTTATCACCGAAATTTTATTTGGATCTGGTAAAACGCCATTTTTTGACACAGTATGTCCCAAGTATAATAATTCAGTCTTTAAAAATTGACATTTATTCGGGTTCAACTTTAAATTAACTTTTCTTAACCTTTCGAAAACATCTAAAAGATTTTTATTATGCATCTCTAAATTCCTTCCAAAAATTACTAAATCATCTAAGTATATAAAACATTTGTCATAGGTAATACCAGACATCGCTACTGTCATAACACGTGAAAATGTACTAGGACTTATTTTTAATCCCATAGGTAGTCTCTTCATTTGATACTGTCCTGTGTTAGTCGTAAACGCTGTCATACTACGGCTATCGGGAGAAAGTTTGACCTGATAATATGACTGACTAAGGTCTAAATGAGAAAAATATACCGCTCCTGACAAAGAATCTATAATTTCATTTATATTTGGTAATGGAAATTTATCATCCTGTATCGTTTCATTTAATTTACGGTAATCAACAACTAATCTCCAACTTTTACTATTTCCCGTTTCGGACTTCTTAGGTACTAATAAAATAGGACTCGACCACTCGCTACGTGATTGTTCAATGATGTCATCATCTAACATTTTATTTATTTGTTTTTCCACCTCAGTCTTTAAACTATTAGGAATACGATATGGTTTCGTATAAACGGGTTGTGAATGTGGTTTCAGTACAATATTCGTTTCATATAACTCTGTTGTAGTCAGCTTATCGCCCGGTAATTGGAAGATGTCTCCGTATTTCGCACAAATAGATTCTATTGTCTGTCGTTCGTGGGAATGTAAGTGATCCAACTTCAATAGTGACAATAATGTTTCTGCACGTTTGAAATTACTAGGATATTTATTAAATGAACAAAGATTATAATTTTGTAATGGTTCTAATTCGGGTTTCAAAATTGGCAATAATACATGATTATCGCTAGTATTAAGAATACGGATTGGAATAACGTTATTTTTAGGTGAAACTATTACACTTGCTAAGAATAAATTTTCTTGTATTTCTTTCGGAAGTACGATGCAATCTTGGTTTAAATTGGTATCTAACTGTATGTAATGTATAGATTCGCATCGGGGTGGGATATTTAAAAATTTTGTATTAATCTCCGGTTTTCTATATAAAGTTAAATTGTAACTCTTATCTGGATTTATTAAAATTAGAATCGATTGCTGTAAATCAAACGTTACTGTGCTAAAATTATCAAAGAAATCTTGTCCAATTATACCATCCGATTTACATGGTAATTTTTCAAATAAGTAAAATTTATGTTTAATATATGATTTTTGCGAAAGTTCAATTTTTACATTTAAATAAACATAACCTTTAGAAATACTTTTTCCACCAATACCATTTATAATAATGTTGTCCCTGTATATCCGTGCATTCTTAGGTACAACGCTAATGTTCAAAGCAGATAAGCTAGCTCCGGTATCGCATAACATCGAACACCTGCGGTCGTTTACGTAGAATGAAATATAATTCGCGTTACCTACATCGCATGTTAAAATATTATATTCTTTATGCTCGAAAAAACTGCATGTTCTGATTTGTATTGTTCATTTGATTTTGAGATAAATTATCGTTATATTCCCCGTTAATTTCGCCGTAATTTATATGTCTGTATCCCCTACCACGGTAAACTCGATTACGATTTGAATTAGGCTTACCGCGATAGTTTGGTCGAGAATTATAATTTTGATAATTGTTATGATAACCTCTATGCTGATTCGATCTTCCGCGAAAACCTCTCTGAAAATTATTGTTAGTGCCCCGGTACGAAAATGAATTACCGCGTCCTCGCGTCGAGGTGAACGACTTACCTCGCATGTGCAAAATCGAATTTGAGGACGATGGTTGCGCCAACTCCTCGTCTTGTGCTGCACGCACCGCGTCCTTGAATTGTGTGTAGTTCCTTGCTGAAATTATGGTACTTAAACGCCTATTACGTAATCCGTCAGCAAATTTTTTCGTCGCTAACTGTTCATTAATAGGTTTTAATATTTCAAACGCTTTTTCGTTAGAATTAGCCTGCGATATGGTGAGATCAACGAATAATTCTTCGATACGACTGGCGTAATCCGAGATCGACATGTCATTCTGTGAAATATTATTAAGTTTAGTTAATAATGAATTAGGTGATTTCTTTGTTAGCAAAAACACCTTCATATCTTTTATTAAATCTGAACAAGATTCATACTCTTGCTTGAGTCTAAGTTTAGCTGATTTGGTTAACCTTGTCTTTATGGTAAAAAAAGCTAATTGTTTTTTACATTTTGAATCCTTTAGACAACTATCATATAGCTCTAAACTTGAAATAATCTTTTCGATAGACTCCTCCGTATCATCCATAACCGGCACCAAACTAGCAGCAGTTTTTAAATTAAATGTCTCCATTTTTCCGCTTATAATATTAGAATGACATTGACAGTATTCAGTAATTTTTCCAAAATTATCTTCTATCTTATGAACTAAATCCTTAAAGACTATTTCTGAAAATTGTGTTGTAAACAATTTTTCACTTAATATATATTCTGATAAAACCTTGCTAGAGTCGTATAATTTTTTAGCTTCTGCAAACTTACTACTAACTATATTAAAGTATTTTAACCGTCTATCGGGACCTAATTTTCTCAAATCGGTTTTTATTAACTCTAACTTATTTTCTAACTTTAATAATTCTTCCATATAATAATAAAACACTATAATATAATAAAATAATAATATTATACCGCGCTGTTTTGCTCCTCGGTGTTACGATCACGGCGTCCAGACAGCCTCAGCCGGAACCCTCTTAGAGAATTTTCATTCATTTCATTTCTTACCCAGCTGCGATGACAAGTTTCATATTTTCGGTATAAAATATATAATACAGCCAATCCACAAAATACTAATATGACTGTGAGTAGTATGTTATTCGTATAAAAATGTGTCGAAGTGTCGGCCTCCGCATTTCCTTGTTCGTGTTGATTTATTATTACTTCTCTATTTTGACATTCACATTTTGAACATTGTTTCCCCATGTTTATTATTGATTCATTCTTGATAGTATTTTTCTATTATTTAGAATGTAAAAAAAAAAAAAAAAAAATATATCACTCGATTTATTCTTGTCCGAGTGCGTCATTACACCGCTCCAATATCATTCTTCCTTTTATGCGGACGCTACTGGCAAAGGGTCGCCATGTAGTGTGTCAGGTTACGGTTCTATTGATGCGCAGGGATAAATGATAGACGACTGTCCATGATCAAGGTTTCTTTATTACTACTAAGTCTTACGCTAACACATTATATTTATACCACTACACCTACATGTTGGTCAACAAACTCTATCTTCCAGTAGGAGTACAATCAAAATCTGTCCCGTTGTACTATTAACCTATACCGCACTCAAGAATTGCACTACCTATTAGTAAAAACAGGACAAAAATCGATTTGGTAAATTTTGAGAAAATAGAACACATACAGACACAGAGATTTTGGTGGCTTTATTTTGTATGTATAAATGATGCGTCACTGTGCGATTAGCTCCTGATAATGATTCAATTGCAGGTGAAACGGTTGGTGAGATAGTGATAGTGAATGGATGCAGTGCTGGTAGTATAGTACTTTGTTAACGGTGAGAGTTTTGATTTATAGTGCATACGGTTTATGAATCCTACTTTTAGCATTACATAGATCTATATTCGCGGATTATAAAAAATAGTACTATAATTAATTTTGGAAGATTTTAATAACAATCGGACATTTTCAGTAGTGAAGACTGAAGTATAGACGCCACAGGGATTTCAATTAAAGAACTGTGTGTTACCCGCCCTTGCAGGCGTGGCCAGCTTGTCAATGCTTAGGAAGCAGAAAAGAGCCAGATTAAAGGGGCTGATTGTGCCGCCTTAGTAGAAACTCAGCGAAATATGTGTGATTCTGTTAATAGATAAAATAGAAGCCAGCAAAAGTTTAACGAAATAGCACTAGAATTTATGATTTTAAATAATGTTTCATACACATTATTTTACTATGTAATTTACAAGTATCATCAACATTTTTCGAAACTGATTTATAAAAAGACATTCAATACTTTATATAATAAAATTTAATTTGTTTTATCTAAGTCTGGATACCTTGAAAAAGCCGCAGGAAGCCGCTTGATCCAAGTGACACAAGGCCATATGGTGTAGAGATCCCTTAAAGAGACCTTTGTCCAGCAGTGGGCATCCGTCGGTTGAGGAAAAAGAAGAAGACGATGTGTGGATACAAAACCTAACTAATTCTACTACGAATCGGTAATCAGGTCGTTCATATTAAGGTTTTAATTACGATTTTATTTAAAGTCTAAAGCCTATAAAGATAGTATCAATAAAAAATTGAATTTTGTATCGATGTATATTTTTGAACATTTATAGATCTGCAAAAAGTACCTTCATTCCGCAATAAAATGACAATCGCTACATCATACATAAATTATACGAAAGCACACCGAAAACCTAGTTTATTCGTTGTCACTTTTTGCGCATTGTATAGTAAGCATTATACTTTTCTCTCCTTAGTGCGAACTTAATGGTTATTTCATTGAATGATCTATTGAGTTTTCAACTTATAATACAAGTCGGAAAATTAATATAGGGCCAATGATCTTTAATTTCGTTTCGAAACGTATATAGCACTTTTACAAATACCAGTGTTAGTACGATGAATATACTTTGTCTCTTTTTATAGTCCATATAGTTTGTAATTTAGATCATCTGATTAGTTTAAATTCCTATATTTAACCCGTAACGTAATATTTAGTTTTTTTTAATAACATATTTATTTTAAATATATAATTGCTTGTTGCCGAGCGGTCCCTCCCGCCGCGGCCGACAGCGTTGCCCTTGAATTGAGAAGGGCGAACCGGCCGGCCGGTCGGCCGCTGCTTAGTCATTCGGGCAGGACGACACGATCTTTGACAGCGAGTGGTCGCGTCTAGCCGTGCTGCATTTTTTTAATATAAAATATACGCTTTTCTTATATTTAATACGAAAAGCCTTAAATTTGTTTTTATAGGCGTGATACGTCTATAACTTGTTGTTATTAACCCCAAAATCGGGTAAGTGCTGAAGAGTTTCTTACTTTGCATTTGCTTAGCGACGTCATTGTCAAACGTCCTTAATTTAACCTCGGTACTTTTCCATTGTAGTTCATTGTAGTTTCATTTGTAGTTTTTTTATCTTAACTTTCATATCAAATTTAACATGTTTTTATAATCATTTTAATTTATTATATGTTTAAATTTCACTTTTTACATTTTTTCTTTACTTTGTTCTTCTCTTTATTCTCCGTTCTGATTGCGACATGCACATCATCACTTCACTAGCGCATTAGCCCTGCTTTGCCTACGCTGCCGTGCACGCAATCAGAGGAGATGAAGGCACTAAAAGAAACTCACACGCTGGACGTCATTTTCAGGGTGTCATATCGGGGTTTACAGAAGGTACCTTTTACCCCCCATCTCAACCAGAGCCGGACCTTAGTGGCCTTGAGTCCGGGCCCGACGTTCTTCGGGTCGACTCATCGTTCTCCGGGCGCACGCTGCACGGCGCACTCCGCTGCTAGACAAAGCCAGGGCAGTACCTAGCGCACACCTACCCTCTTACGGAGCATTGCATTGACGGGCAGTAGACCTCTTACGACCCATTAAATTTGTTGTTGACTGTTGGTGAGTCTTTTATTCACTCCCAACGTCACAGTATGCTTGGAGTATCTCTATGTGATCAAATGACAAATGAGGAGATCCGTAGAAAAACCAACTGATACAGCTGGTATCGCGAAGATTATTTGGCGATGGACGGGGCATAATGCGGAGAACCGATAGACGTTGGGGTCTTTAGATGTTTCTCTAGCGATCCTGCACCCGAAATCGCAGCTGACGACCTCAAAAAGATTGTGGAGAGCCGCAAGATCTAAGCGACTCAATATCGTGTGGTGTCCACACCACACCACACACCACAGTCATAATAACATAGGCTCTTCACGGGTTCTCCAGAACCCGTGAAGAGCCTATGTTATAAACATGCGCTCCGCATGTGGGGAATTTTCAAATCTCAGATATTGCTCTAATCTCAAAGCAAAATATCGCTCGCTGGGCGGCTTGTATCTCAAAACACTCGTATATTAGGGAACTCGTTTATTCGTACACTTGAATAATCATATTGGCTATAAGCCTTAAGCTTGATAAATTGTTATTCTTAATATCAAAGTCCTTAAGATTAGCCTAATCAGCAGGAAAGATTATAACGACTAATGAAGCATATGTACATACACCTTGGATACAAGATACTAATATTAAGATACGGATAATCGTAATATTAGTATCTTAAGCTGACTACCATAGAACGACAAATCATACGACGAGTTGTAAGACTGTTTTATCTCTCAATTTAATTGTTTGAATATGTTTATTTAAGATAATAATTAAAATCACTATAATAAAATAAGAAATTGCTCCGCGATCTTAAAATTACCCAATTTGACGTGAATACATTTCCTTCAATGCAAAAGTGTGTTTGCCTGTTACGAATTTCACGACTTATTGTTCAATCATTCAATTGAACATTGATAAAATTTGTAACAATAGAAGCTAAATTATTGGTTTGCAAGATATATCCTATTAAAAAATCCACAATAAAAAAGTTGTAAGCCTTCGTTATACAAAGAAGAACAAACAGAAAATACAATATAAATACAATACAATACAGTACAATTGAAGGTTTTACCAATTCTCCATATATCACGCATGTAAAAAAAATTGAAACTTACTTTTCTATCTGCAGACTTAAACTTTTCTCTCTTAAAGTATTAGTATTAAATATCTATTTGACTATATTACCTGTACATACCTCAACTCAAAAAAGTTTAACGTGATCTGTGGATAACGATAAAAGCTATGCTTTGACTGCTTCCAAGTGATTAAATTGAAAATGAGAGAAATTAGAGTCGTAGAAATTGAATAATTAAACAAACATTAAATGTTGAGGTCAACTAGCAATACCAGTTCACAACGGAAGATGCAATGTAGACAGTTACGACAAGTTTATAAAAAGACTAGCGGCCTACCCTGCTTCGCACGGGTATAAAATATATAGCCTATGTCACTCAGTGAAAAAAAATATTAAAATCGATCCAGTAGTTTTAATTTATTCATTACTGCCCGTGGCCCGCACGCATTAAATTTGAAGAAAAACAATTCCACTCTCCCTATACCAAGAAGATTTCCTGCTATATCTAACATCAAAGTAATTATTAATTATAAAGAAAAAAAAGTAATTACTTACGACATCACATTAGAAACATTACAGTATTTCTCTACTCCATATTGAATGTTATTATACATTCCTCTTGAATCACTCTATCTATTAAAAAAAACCGCATCAAAATCTGTTGCGTAGTTTTAAAGATTTAAGCAGTCATAGGGATATAGGGACAAACAAAGAATGTGACTTTGTTTTATACTATGTAGTGATAATCCCTATAGCATGATTCAGTATTCACGCGCGATGGCTTATTATTAGCGTATTTCATGTATAACTTTGATGTTTCTATACCGATTTCAATTATTCTTTTTTTATACAATGGTTAATACTATTCACTTTTTTATTTAGGGATGATTGAGAGTGATATAAACGTAGGAGTAGACAAATATAACCAGAAAGCTTCGAACTGCTAAGCTATCGGGAGTTACACGTCTTATTGTGAGTCAACCATAAAAGATAGACATATGCTGTCGTGGGATATTTTTTATATAATTTTAAGGAAAACATTTCCGTCATACATGATTTCTGCGTAGCTTTAACCATCAAGGTTGCATACGCGACGGAAGCTTAAAAAATGGAGTAACTTCTCCCGTTTTCCCGACATTTCCCTTCACTGCTCTGCTCTTCACTGCTCGACTTTCCCTATTGATTGTAGTGTGATGAAAAGTATACTATAACCAGCCCAGGAGTATGAAAAAAAATTGTACCGAGTTTCGTTAAAATCCGTCGAGTAGTTTTTGTTTCTATAACGGTTATACAGACAGACAGACAGACAGACAGACAGACAGACAGACAGACAGACAAAATTTTTACTGATTGCATTTTTGGCATCAGTATCGATCCCTAATCACCCCCTGATAGTTATTTTGGAAATATATTCCAGTTACAGAATTGACCTCTCTACAGATTTATTATAAGTATAGATGACGTTTCTCTAACAATACAAGAATAACTAAATACTAACAAAAGATTTTAAATAATAATACATTAGTTATTATGTCAATTTTATTCATTACATATGAGAGTGTACTCAAAACAGCCTAAGCAGTAGATGTTGTAATCGAGATTCTTATAAATTCTTTAACATTTCCCTTAACTGTTGTCGTAAAATTTTTCCTCTAGGGTTTCTGGGCAGTTTCTGAATAAATATGATTCCACCCTTTAGTGTCATGTGAGGTGAAACCTGAAAATCGTCAATCCCATTAAATTAGGGCCAAAATAGTAGTTAGACCGATTAGCTGACGGACTTAAAAAACCAATAGTTTAATATTGCATAGTTACATACCTCAGCAACAGTGAAGTCTTGTAACTCTTCTTCTGTGACATTTAAACCTTGCTTCTTAACTACAAAAGCCATCGGAACTTCTCCAAGAATATCATCTGGTTTTCCAATCACGCCAGCTTCGAGAACATTCGGATGCTTTTCAAGAACCGATTCTATTTCCAATGGCCCGATCTTAAAATAGTCAAAAAGTTGATGTTAAAAAAAAGTTAGCAATTATTTTATGTACTTAATTGACTAAATGTCAAATTGCAAATCGAAATTTATATGACGTTATTTCGTGCAGTCAATGAAAATAAGAAGCTTATGTAACGAGCCTTGAAAATCCATTTATTTGTCAAGTGTATGATGACCGCCGTGTGGTATCCGGCTGAGTAGAATAGACCGCCCTCTTTCTTACCGAGGTGTCGTAAAAAGAAACTAAGGCAAGTTGACGTTAGGCAGGCGGCCGGTTGTATAATACCTAGCCAAATTATGTTACAACACGTTTATAACATGTTGTGCTGACCCAACATAGATTGGGATAAGGACAAGATAATGATGATGTCAAGCGTACGATAAGTTATTGCGGTCATTATAAGCAAGCTTTAAGTTACTATAAAAAATTGTATCAATGCCCACCACACCTTTTGACTAAATAATAAAATTTGAGTGGAAATAATTATTAAACTAAGTAAATAAATCCTAGTAAAGACAAACCGCAATAAAATATTGTAACACAAAATAATAACATTGTACTTACATTGTAGCTTTTGGAAACAATTATATCTTTTATTCTTTCAATGATATAAAAATATTTGTCATCATCGTAGTATCCCACATCGCCAGTTTTGAAGAAACCATCTTCATCTAAGTAAGTGGAAGGATCTATTTGTATGTATTCCTTCATTAACATTGGGCAATTTATTCTAATTTCTCCGAGTTGATTAGCGCCTAATATTTTATGCGTTTTTGTATCCACAATCTAAAACACTTAACATTTTAGGTTTCTGAAGCAAGTTATATAACATAAAATACTAGGATTACTCTATCATTAAACTCATAATTCCATGCACAATATTTTTTTAAGAAAGAAAAAATGTGTTATAGTTAAAACTTTGTATCATTACCTTTGGCCAGTAAATCCCATAAACTGTTCTAAGAACAATCATCATTGAAACATCACAATCTATACTTATAATAAATCTGTAGAGAGGTCAATTCTGTAACTGGAATATATTTCCAAAATAACTATCAGGGGGTGATTAGGGATCGATACTGATGCCAAAAATGCAATCAGTAAAAATTTTGTCTGTCTGTCTGTCTGTCTGTCTGTCTGTCTGTATAACCGTTATAGAAACAAAAACTACTCGACGGATTTTAACGAAACTCGGTACAATTATTTTTCATACTCCTGAGCTGGTTATAGTATACTTTTCATCACGCTACAATCAATAGGAGCAGAGCAGTGAAGGGAAATGTCGGGAAAACGGGAGAAGTTACTCCATTTTTTAAGCTTCCGTCGCGTGTGCAACCTTGATGGTTAAAGCTACACAGAAATCATGTATGACGGAAATGTTCTCCTTAAAATTATATAAAAAATATCCCACGACAGCATATGCCTATCTTTTATGGTTGACTCACAATAAGACGTGTAACTCCCGATAGCTTAGCAGTTCGAAGCTTTCTGGTGATATTTGCCTACTTCTACGTTTATATCACTCTCAGTCATCCCTAAATAAAAAAGTGAATAGTATTAACCATTGTATAAAAAAAGAATCATTGAAATTGGTATAGAAACACCAAAGTTATACATGAAATACGCTAATAATAAGCCATCGCGCGTGAATACTGAATCATGCTATAGGGATTATCACTACATAGTATAAAACAAAGTCACATTCTTAGTTTGTCCCTATGTCCCTATGACTGCTTAAATCTTTAAAACTACGCAACAGATTTTGATGCGGTTTTTTTAATAGATAGAGTGATTCAAGAGGAATGTATAATAACATTCAATATGGAGTAGAGAAATACTGTAATGTTTCTAATTTGATGTCGTAAATAATTACTTTTTTTTCTTTATAATTAATAATTACTTTGATGTTAGATATAGCAGGAAATCTTCTTGGTATAGGGAGAGTGGAATTTTTTCTTCAAATTTAACGCGTGCGGGCCACGGGCAGTAATGAATAAATTAAAACTACTGGATCGATTTAAATAATTTTTTTCACTGAGTGACATAGGCTATATATTTTATACCCGTGCGAAGCAGGGTCGGCCGCTAGTTTGAAATATATTACAAATCCATTAGTACTACACTGGCTAGTATATTTGTTATATGAAATTATATATTCATATATATTTCATTATTTGTTGGAACAATTTGATATTATTATCTTGCAAGTTTTGGTAACTAATCATACGGGCCAAATGAACTGTTATTTGTAATGTGGCGTATGCAATAAAGATAAACCACAATTGAATTTAATAAATTTATACAATTTATTAAAGTAGGCTAGAAGTATTCCTCGTTCCTCAAATATTTACTTGTTGATTGCCTCTTGTACTTACCGATCTTATATATATGTTGATCTAATTATTTTTCGGACATAATTTATAAATATCTGGATTGAAATCTTCTACTAAAGTAATTATTAATATACATCATCCAGTAATAATTAATTTATAATACTTACTTTTATTACAACGCCTGGTGCAGCCATACCAATACTTCCCGACTTTGGGCCCTTGGTAGCCCAAATCTCGGAAGTCGGTTCGCCGCATTCTGATATTCCGTAGCCTTGCAAAATTGCTTTTACTTGGGGCAATCTATAGAAGATATTAATCATTGCATATTATCCAAAAAAAATACCTATACAAAATTAAAAATAAATCTTCAATCAAAATCTTTAATTATCTTTGTAACACTACATTTTTCCACGTCAAAACATATAATATACCAGACATAATTCCTGAGACTCACAAGAACTATGCATGACACATTTGATCGATAAAAGTATCTATACTTACATACAAATGTATATATGTATAAATGTATAATACTAACATACATATACCTCAGTAATAAATTTTTTTTTACAATATATTCGATTATTTTAGGATCAAATCAATAAAACATTATTCCGAACTCACCTTTGCTTTACTTTCTCTATTGTATTCTTGTGAAGAAGTGATGATCGAGAGTAAATTAACTGTACTGAGTCCAGATTAAATCTTTCTAAATTTTCCTCTTTAGTTATAAGATTAAGTAGGTGCGGATAAATCATTAACATATCAACCTGAAATGAATACATAACTCAAAAACAGATTTATTTTTTTATTAAAGTCGACTTTTTTTTTAATCTGACCTGATATTTTTCTGTACATTCCAATATGTTATGAAGAGTCACATCGACAACATAAATTAATGTTTTTCCAACGGACAAGAATTTAAATGTCATAAAGCTACTGTAATTATGATACCAACTTCCCGGAATATAAATATTGCATATGTTGTCACCAATGTAGCTGGAAATAACAAACCACAAGTTTTCAATACATTAATATTAGAAAAATATACATTGATATTGTAATAAAACTGTTCTTACTGGACCCATTTTCTTTGCTGAAAGACTTTAAATGAAATGTTTCACATCTTTATATCACGACAAATATACATGCTCATTATTTGTCTGCAAAGATAAACAAAATAATAAGGAACTTAATATTATTTACTTATCCGGCAAACTATTCACTATGCAGTTCAAATGTGTTAGGCGTACTCCTTTAGGCATGCCTGTCGTCCCAGAGGAATATATTATAAACGCAGTGTCGATCTGTCCAAGTACTTTTGCTGGTTCAAAGTTTCCAATATCATTATTCTTTGAGATTAGCGACTGAATGGTGATAGCGTCTCGAGGATAGTCGTCGAATGTTATATAAGTTTTTATACAGCTGCATCCTGTCAAAATTTCTTGATACCGATCCCAGAAGTGTTTAGAAAATATGAAATACGTAGGTTTTGCAATTGACAATTTGTGTTGAAGTACAGCTGTAACACAAAATTAGTTTATTGATGACTAATATTAAAGAAATGTTTAAAAAGAAAAGTATCACAGAAGTTCAAGATTACTTTCTGGTTACACTGCTATCCTGTAAAAGTGTTTGCGGATCAATACCCGGGCAAACACCAATCATGTTGTATTATATTTTTTTAATTTCTATAACAAATTATGTCCTTAATTGTATTTACGATTCGTCGTCAGCTAGTACGAAAACTTTTTGATTTGTTGTATTTTGTGTTTTGTTTTTGTTGTGATATGGTGTGTTGCAAAACCTTATTGAATGACTTAATGACATCTATATGGGCTTCCATATTCCTGATGACAAAGAGACAATGGAAACTTGTCCAGCCGTGTGAAAATATGGTGATTGCCGTTACTTAATATTTTTTGAAATTCGAAGTCACAAGCTTCGAGGTTACCAGATCTTACAAGGTCATAATAAATGAATTCTAGGATTAACTATTTCTTTGATATATTATAAAGTTAGTCACGTATACTCCGAAGTATAGTAGAGAAAAAAAGAAACAATCAAATAGTCACGAAATATTACCTCTAAATTTAAAACGCCTATTCATTTAGTATCTTCAGATGTAATTTCAAAACCGAGGTGGCAGCAAATGCTCTTTTACATGCATTTGCAACTAAATAATTAAAATCAAGGTATAAATACATTAATCTACATACATACAAGTATTTATCAAGTTTTTTAATGTGTAAGTGTTGTTAAAAAAGAAAAATTCCTTACCGTTGCCATCATCTAAGCTGTACGAAGTAAATGTAGCTCCAGTAAATATAGCACCTAAAGCTGTAGGTATAAAAATATTCCGCTTTTCCGAGCCTACTGCAACGACGTCGCCTTTTCCTATTCCTAACTCAGAAAATGCTGTAGCTAGATTGACAGATAAGCGAACAATTTCGGCGTACGTTAATTGTTCCCCAGTTGTAGCATTTACCTACAAAAATACAATATTATTTTAGTGGAAAACCGTCTACTCTCACTAACACGTCTATCTCGTACACTTCAGATGTACAGCATAAAGCTAATCTTGTAATCAAAGTTTTTTAACAACTTGGTTATCCAACTCTACGCACCAAAAACAAGTATTCATTAAGAAACTATAATTTTGAATTGATCTTTACTGCTCATCTCAGGTTTTACTCTTTCTAATAATTTGATGAAGATACTTTATGATTACAGATATTTTTAAGCATTCCTATTTCACGCTTGTAATTGCTTCTAGACGCACCAGTTCTATGACTAGAGTAGTTAATGTATAGAACCGGCTATAGTCACGTCTTATTTTACCGGGTTAGCCCGACTAATATCGAACCCATCCGGGGCACTTATTCATGAGCTCTTTCCACGACGTGACAACGTCGTGCTAACGTTAGTCGGGCTAACCCGATAAAATAAGACGTGAGTATAGCCGGTTCTATACATTGCATTGCATTATTTTTTTGTAATTTAATTTTTATAATTTATTATACTGTTTGTTTCCCTTCTACAAATAAAATTAAAAACTTTTTCACTTTTATTTTTATATGAAAAAAAAAAATATTTTTTTTTCTTTTTCTACACATAAAACATATTTTCCTAGGACAGATCAACACAAATAGTTACCAATGCCACTTTATCCTCCACTACTTGTAGCCGATCCAGCATATATTTTCCAAAATTTAAATGAACGGGCACTTGAAGATTTTCATCACCGCGCACATATAACTCATTTCGAGACATGTCAAAGATATGTTCCGTACTCTACGTAAACTCAACTACTTCTGTTTTTTTTTTTTTTTTTTTTTTTTTCGAATTGACAATATGCTGTTAGCCCTAACGGCTTTTACAGCGTCACCGGGCGGGACGGGCGAGCGCAGAAGCATCGCCGAGGTTGCGAAATGCGTAGAGTAGAGCGCAGAAGCTCTACTAGCGTCGGGGAACGTCGTCCTAAGGGTGCCTCCTGTGAGGCCGGACCACGGCTTAGGGCGACGTGTAGTGGAGGGCTGATAGTATGACTTTGATTAGTCAATACGACGACGGAAGGGTGGCAAGAAGCCACGACCAACCGATGTCAGAAATCTGGGACCTCGTCTTCGCCGGCGAAGACGCTGTGTGTGTGTATTACGTGTTTCTGTGTTTGCGATCGTTATTTGATCGTCAGGGTCATATAGGACGCTTTTTGGACGCCTATATTTTCGGTGGTCAGACCTAACTGGGATGTAAGTGGCAGCAACTGAAATGAGAGGGTTTGGGTGTACCTCGGATTTCTCGAAGTAAGACTTCGAAAAACGTTTAAAGAGGTGAGTAATGGTAGGGAGGTCGAGGTCTCTATGGAGGTCAACGTTCCGCATGAACCACGGACAACCAGTGGCTGTCCGCATAAATCGGTTTTGCATTCTTTGAAGCGTGAGCAATCTGACCTTTGAAACGTGCGCGAACGCAACGCTCGCATAGGACATTATTGGTCTTATGCAAGTTTTGTAGAGTGTCACTTTGTTGCGGAGTGACATTTTACTTTTCTTGCATAACATCGGATAAAGTCGTCCCATGACATACGCAGCCTTATTGCAGACTATGCGTATGTGCTCGTGGAAGGTCATGGAAGGTTGGAAGGTGACACCTAGGTACTTGACTTTCTGTTGCCAGTGAATTGGTGTATCGTAAAGGGAAATTTCCGTAGGTGTGTCTATGTGAGATCGGAAGCGATTACCGATAAAGTGCATAGCTGCACTTTTATCAGGGTTTATTTCGATTCTCCATCGGCGGAACCAGCGTCCGAGGCTGTCTACCGCTTTCTGGAGACGTCTAGTGATAACTTGAGGTTGGCGAGATGTGGTAAATACAGCGGTATCATCCGCGAAAAGGGCAAGATGAGTGCGTTCTTTAATAGGCGCCCGTGGAATGTCACTCGTGAAGAGCGAGTACAATAAGGGTGCCAGCACAGATCCTTGAGGGACACCGGCACGGATAGGGCGGCGAGATGATAGAGTGCCGTCTACGCGGTACCGAAAGGTACGATTGGTGAGGTAGTTTCGTATGATAAGTACGAGTCTGTCAGGTATATTTAATAGGAGCAACTTGTGGATTAAGCCTGCATGCCAGACCTTATCGAAGGCTTTGGCGACATCGAAGAATATGACACCTGTAAACTGCTTGGTTTGTAAACCTTGCAATATGTGCTCCGTGAGGCGGTGCACTTGTTGAACACAGGTGTGTTTTGGACGAAATCCGAACTGTTCGTTGGGAAGGAGATTATAAGTATCGACTACGGATTTTAATCGGGCAAGGATAATTCGCTCGTATATTTTTCCTAAGCTATTTAACAAACTAATGGGACGATAGCTAATCGGGAGATTTCGAGGCTTTCCCGGTTTGGGGATACCTATCACTGTAGCTTCTTTCCACTCGTCAGGAAAGGAGCATCCGGCAAGGAGGGCATTAAAAATCAGTACCAGTAGGTGGATGATTTGGTCGGGAAGGCACTTCAGTGCCCTGTTGGAGATGGAATCAGGACCGGGAGCTTTTTTGGAGCGGAGGTTTTTAATTATGGTTCGGACTTCTTCTCCGGTAGTGGGAAGTAACGGCTCGCTTTCGGGAGTCGTTGCGGAAAGATTGTCTGCCACCTTTTCCACTCTGGAGTGGAATTCGGTGAATTCGGGTACACTGGGGTTGGGAGAGCATTGGTTTTCCAGACTGTCTGCCAAGCATTCGGCCTTTTCAGCGTCGTCAAACGCAGGTGGGAGATTCGGGCGAAGTAATGGTGGGGTGGCTGCGTACCCATCGGCTTTTAGAGATTTCGCCAAGCACCAGTAGGCCTGATGTCCTGGCTTGATCTCCGAGAGCTTTCTATTCCAGGAATCGTTGTGGAAACAGGTTAATTTTTCTTTAACCTCTTTCTGTAATCTATTGAGCGCACTCCGGTTTTCTCGGGTCGGATATCTGTCGCGTGCCCTAGTGGCAGCACGTTTTTTAGCAATTAATTCTCGCAGATCAGCTGGTAGTTCTCGACAACGAAAGTTATCGGGAATTTCCCTAGAACAATCCTTAAGAGTAACAGATAAGTGAGCTGTGAGATGAGTGGTCGCTGTTTTTGCAGTTTCCACTGAATCTATACGGTCAGGAATCTTTTTGAGGTGGCCTGAATCAAGAGATTGGAGACGCTCGCTAAGTTTTTTCCATTCGATAATGGTTTTGTTTCGAGAAACCGCGGTTGGAGGGGGTCCTAGCTGAATTAAGACTGGGCGGTGGTCCGAGTCTAGGTCATGAATAACTTGTATGCTATGTAGCTGAAGGGTAATATTTTGGATTAGTGCCATGTCGATGGTACTGGCAGTCGGAATGGGAAGGGTAGGCCGAGAGTATCGCGTGGGCTCGTCTGGAGCCAGAATATCAAAGTTCAGGAACGGAGAGTTGCTGAGCCTATGTAAAAGATTGCCATTGGCATTTGGAGACGATCGATTCCATTGACTATGTTTTGAATTGAAGTCCCCGCCTAGTAAGACGGCGTCTCCAAGTCCTAACAGAGTCCTAATGTCGCTTTCTAGGAGAGTTTTAGACGGACTGAGATAGATTGATGCTAATATAACCGGCTGATGGCCGGTCATCCCTAACTGACATACGGAGGCCTCGATATTAGTAAGTCGAGGGGGATCTAGAGGAGTGCAGTGAAGAGACTTTCTGAAGTATATTGCTGTGCCTCCAAGAGGGCCTGCGAGTCGGTCATTTCTGATTAAGACAAAGTTTGCTATCTTAGGATCGCGATGGAAAGGCTTCAGGAATGTCTCTTGCACTAAGAGGATGTCGATCGGGTACGCAGCCATAAATTCGCGCACTTCGTATATTTTATCCCAAAGACCGTCTGCGTTGAACAGACCTATGGAGAGTCGGTTTGGTTTAATTCTGCCTTTTGGTGTACTATCCATACTAGGCATTTATTTTTTGAATTACTTCAATGAGCCGGTGGTGCTCGAGAAGTGCCGACAGGCGATCTTGAGGATTATTCCTCAGTTTGTTTGCTAGTATCGACAGTTCGTTTACGTCGATAAGCGCAACAATAGAGCTAATAAGCTTCATGTCTTCCACGAAACTATTAGCAGTATTGTTTACTGAATTGGCAGCCACCTGTATTGGCTTTGTTTTAATCGCCGGAGGGGGCTGGGGGACGGGGAGGGAGACAGCAGCTGTTTGCTGCTTTTTATGCCAGGGATTAGTAGCGGGCAATGGAGCCGGTATGTACCTGTCCGCCACAGGTGTTTTATGACCCCCACGTGCATTATTTTTACGGACTGATATTTTTTGGGTGCGTTTCACCTTTCGCGGAGCTTTTGGGCAACCGCGATAGTTTGCAGGATGCCCTTTGGTCCTACAAAGTACGCAGCTCGGTGGTTCCTCAGTCGGAACCGTACGAGAGCAATCTGACGTACCATGGTCTCCTAAACATTTCACGCATCGGGGTCGTGCGTGACAATTACGTGCTGAGTGCCCGTATAGCTGGCAGCGATGGCATTGGCCGATCGCGCCTCGGTTACGTGGGACTTCGATACGAAGCCCAGACAATCTACATATAGATGTCACGTTAAAGACATTTTTGCCCTGCGGTGACAAATCAAGCACAACAAGGCAAAGTTCGTAGGGGACTTTGGTCCGCGAATGGTACATACGATGTACCTCTCTGACGGGAAGATCTTGGGACTTAAGGTCCTCTTTAATGAATTCCGTGTCTATCTCTACAGGTAGACCGCGGATGACAACGCGAAGTTCGCGTTCATCTTCTAGCGCGTATGAGTGATACTCAATATTATCATCTCTCAGTAGCGCTGTAAGTCGGCGGTGGTCATTCGAGGTGGGTGGAGAAACCCTAATGCCAACATTTGTAGAGCGTGCGCTCCCAAATGAGATCGACTGGGCTTCGATCTTAGGTAATAAGCGCTGCCATGCAGCTTTTTCCCTGATATAAAGCGGTGGGACTTTTTCTCGCCGCTCGGTCATCGGGGAGTCTTGTGGCTCCTCGCTGGCCTCACTTCGAGTATGTCGGTCAGAAGGCTTAGCCGTGGCTGTGACGGGCCTTTTAGAAGGGATAGTCTTAGGAGCCTTTAGCTTTCGCTTTTGGCTCTTGCTGACGACGGTCTCAAAGCCGTCGTTGTCGGTTTCTACGTCTAAAGACGAGATAGAGGTCTCAGAAGGAATTTCTTTGACCTGGTAATGCTCAGACTCCATGCCTGTCGACACAGAGCTAGCAGCAATAGTGACTGGAGGGCTATCTTTGACGGCAGGATGCGGTCGAAGATATCCCTTCAATACGTCGCGATGGACAGCTGGGTGGCGCGTCTGGAGGTACTCTAGGAGTCCCTCCATTCGCGGGTCGCCCAAGTAATTACATTGGGGGTCCATAATAGACCCAGAGGAATAGGTCCTCCCTGCCGGCAAGGGCAGGGAGGTGTGTACCTGCGGTGTGCCCCTATTGAGTCTTTGCCCTTCGGGGGACAGAGGTGTGTACCTAATTTACAAACTAGTGTACTTACGGACCGGATACAACAGGCACTGTACACAAAAGCACTGCACCAATCTAATCGAGCAACGATGACAACGCTAGCCGCACTGCACTGCGAGCGACACGCTACGAAAACACAACACAACACAAGGGCGGCACTTAGGCGCGAAACTTTAAAAGAAGAAGGATTATTTATACAAATAAAAGATTGGATCGGAAACGATCGTAACTAAACAGAGCGCAACCACTAAATCGGTGGTCAAGTCGAAATTCGCTTGTCGAGACATCCGTACGCGACGGAGGTCGAAAGCGAAGTGTGACTACTTCTGTTGCAATTCTGTTTTAATATACAATACTCAATGTAAACAATTTTTTTGGAGTTAATTATACTGATTAGCACGATAACCTTATGATAATAAAAATACTTAACTACTTAATGATAACCGTTAGATAATAGCGTAATAAACAAATTAATTCGAGAATAATACAACATGTTTAATCTATAATATTAAACTAGGGATAATGAACTCAACAAATTTTAACATTTTTCTTATTTTATGTGGTTGTTTCTATGATTAGTATTTCGATTAAACGCTATTTGTCGCTGAGTCGATACTTTGAATATAAGAAAAAACTAGCATTCGAGTATTTTGATATGTCAATGCTAATGTATAACAACGGCGATGGTGGAGGATTAATGTATGTGCTATTTATAATATGTATTTACTAATCCTGCCAATACGATTACAAAATCCTAAAGATAAATATTCGAATAAGTTGTTAATTTATTTAATTATTTATTTATATTTAATTTATTAAAGTAATTAAGTCGAATAGAATGTGCTTTAGGAATACCACAGGTATTAAAGATATTTTTTTAATCATTTTTGGTTTTTTATATTAACTTCATGTCGGAATTGTTATAAAGAAAAAGACGGTAAGGTATTATACCTATACACATAGGCTTGCATATTTAAAGGTAGGTATAGAAGCCGCCACTTACTCACTAAAAATTAACAATATTTGGAAAGGCTACTCTCTCTTTGGCGGAACGGGGTATTAGATCGAACCTAAAAGTTATAGTACCAACATACAATAGAAATCGTCGCCTATTTTTGCGTAGTCTATAAAATACATCGATGTTGGTGCAAAGCATGTTTTAAATATTTCTTTGTTGTTAGTATCATATGTCTATGTTGTTGGATATCCTGGTAGGTATAACTTAAATTTGTCTCAGGCGATATAAGATCCCGTGACGTGAAATTTACTGGAAGGGACAAATTTCCAGCGGTCGAAGTCCATCGCATGAATAAGAATAAATAAAAACGTTAACATCGCTGGTTTAAAAGTAGAAGAAAAAATACTGCTAAGCCTCTCCTGTATACAATTTTTTTTTGTTTAAAATAACGTTCTCTTATAAAAACGTTTTGAACCAAGTACATTCATCTCTCGCGTTATTTTTCCTGGAATAAAAAAACAGCTGTATGTAAAGAAAAGCTTTCGTATCTCTATGTAGCAAATAAGTCTATTGGATAAAAACCAAAATGTTATACTCTTTGTGCCGACATGATTTAATCTTGCAAATATCCACTACACAAATACAAAAAATGCGGAAAGTATATAATGAAGTTATGCTAATATTATTTATGTTAAAGTATTTGTTTAATGTCATGTGGTATCCGGCTGAGTAGAATAGACCTCCCTGATTTCTTACCGAGGTGTCGTAAAAGGTGACTAAGGTAAGTTGACCCACTGTGTGGTATCCGGTTATTCTACTCAACTCAACTCAACCACACTCTTTCTTACAAAGATGTCGTAAAGTACGACTGAGATAAGTTGACGTCAGGCAGGCGGCCGGCCGTAGAAACGTAGTCAAATCATGTGACATGTTTTGCCGACCCCACTTAAAGTGTGATAAGGGCAGGAGAATGATGTTAAATTATTTGTTTGTCCTTTCTCTAGTCCGGGCAAAGCAACCAATCAATGTTGTTTTTGGTAAGGAAATAGCTGAGAGAAAACACGTTTTATACGTTTCTGGAAGAACTGACAGACAAAGTAACGGGCAGAAGTTTGTATTATACAATTTACAATCATACGCGACTAATATTTCATAAATATTAGTCGCGTAAGTTATTCTTACTTTCGTTTGAGCGACGTTGAATATTTTTATTCACAATAAGCACAAAGCATTTCATACGCTGCCCCTTTTATCAGGTAATTTTGAAAACAGCCACGTCGCTTCTAATAAAGGCACGTTCTTGTATGAATCGCCCGTGGCTCCACTACTAATGAAACTCATAAGCATGGTCCTAATACCAGGCTATTAACACTTCGCAATTACCTTTCGAAGGGCAAGAAATCCTCCCCTATTGTACGACATAGCACCCACACACCAGCAATTTGATGGTATCTACCAAGATACTATCAAACTCAACACACAAATTAACTGAAACCTTACCTGCGTCGTTAAACTGAACAAACCTCAATTTAGATACTTCGGTGATATTTCTGCGAAACTTCTTGTTATTGAAGTTAAAAAAACGAGGTATTGGTATTTTCATTTCGTGATCAAGTGTTGTATATCTTAAGTGTCTAGAAAGTGTTGTCAAGTTAGTGATAAGTGTTTATTTTTTTATATGTAATTTTTCTATAATAGTGGAAACTTTTCGCTATCCAATGAGGCTAATAACGATATTTTCCGACGTTATATATATAACTAGCAATAAAACCATTTAGTACTTTGATAACCATAAGAAATGGTTAAAGTGGGTTAATCATAAAAGCTAGTCATATGTTGTCGCGGACTTTTATTTAGAACTTTTATATGGGAACATTTTTTGAACAGCTGTTTTCGTAACATTTTTTATTGCTGCTCCTCTCCTATTAATCTCAGCGCGATGTTATAAAACCTTCCTCGATAAATAGACTATCTTACATTATAATAATTTTTCAAATCGGTCCTGTATTTCCTGAGATTAGCGCGTTCCAACAATCAAACAAACAAACAAACTCTTTAGCTTTATATATTACTTAGATTAAACTTATAAGAAATAATAGATGGTTTTGTAATTAATGGATTTTTTTTTTAATTTTTTTTTAATTTTCAAACAACATATAGAATCTAATATTAAACGCCATTAAACCGCTTGCGGTTTGTCTTAGCGCATAAAATTAAGTTTACGCTCGTACAATATTGTCTATAATATTTTTAATATTTTGATTTTGATTCTGATCTTCCGTCGCAATTTATATTTAAAAAGTTGTCATTTTTAGTATGGTTAGGTAGGAAACCACTTCAGCCTTTGCTAGTTAAGACCATACGAGTAAAGCTCACTCAATGATAGTGTTCCGAACCGATGCTGCATAGAAACCTTAAAGAGTTACTTTTTGTTCTAGATTTCTGCGTTTCTATCTTTACTGAGATGGCAATAAAATAAAACATTTTTCTAAGTACTATTAGTATTATTTCTGTACAAGTGTTTATGATCTCTCTTTCCTTTTCAAAATTATGCTAATAATTCTTAATATTTATGCCACGTTTACAGAATTAAATTTTCTAACTGTCTATTATTATTAATGGAAGAGCGCA
The DNA here is from genome assembly GCA_029227775.1 of Morpho helenor. Classification (NCBI taxonomy): domain Eukaryota; kingdom Metazoa; phylum Arthropoda; class Insecta; order Lepidoptera; family Nymphalidae; genus Morpho; species Morpho helenor. The sequence goes on from JARGCU010000020.1 coordinate 8,009,504, forward strand.
CAACCACTTAAACAAATCCCAGTGAGACGTCTTCCAGCTTCAAAGTTTGCGTAATACTTTAAACTGGTAATGAAGGTATTAAGCCGCGCTGAATGCATAAGAAATGAACTGCTACCATAAGTCGGTATATACTTAATTACATTTTTAGTCTAGGGTATTTGTAGATACTGTTGTTTCTTCTATATTAAATCAGATAATCTATTACATATCATTAATATTAATAATTTCTTTTTTTAAGTTGACAAGGTAAAATAATCTTTGAGATTAAACCTATCCATCCTTTGAATAATATTTTTGTAACGTTTTGTCGCTATAATCGCCTTAAAAATGCCGAAACCGTAGTTTCGTTGTCCAGAAGAAATCTGCTTTTCACCCAGTACAGAAGATTATTGAATGGTTTTGCTATCCATATAGCAATTTTTAGCCTGATTTAAGCTGTGGTAGCCCAGCGGTAACACTGTGCGACTCTTTGGAGGAGGTCACGGGTTCAAACCCGGGCAGACACCAATGAGTTTTTCTGTTAAAACTTATGTGTCTAATTGATAATTGCAATTTATCACACGCTTTTCGGTGAAGGAAAACATCGTGAGGAAACCTGCATATCTCTAGAGAATTCTGGAGATATGTGTTACCTACCAATCCGCACTGGAGCAGCGTGGTAGGTATTAGCTTCAACCCTTCTCTTCAAAAACGGAGAGAAGAGGCCTATTCTCAGCAGTGAGATAGTAACAGGCTGCTACTTACTTACTTTACAGTAATTTATCAATCAATATCAACAATTCATACTTATTTAAATGAGTTTTTTGACTCCATCTGCTTAGGCAATTGCTTAGGCTAATAGTAAGATTTCAATCATTGATTTATATATTTATAATTCACTACACAACTCCACTTCCAAAGCACAATGCTTAAGTACATCTCATTAAACGTTTATTTCATTGAATACCCTCCCTCCAAAAAGATCGAATACTAAAAATAAATAAAATATAAATATGGAACTGACTCCTACACACACAAGTGTTGTTTTTAAACGAGGAAAATTTTAAGAATAATTTTACTGCTACCTTTGTATATAAAATAAGTCATTTAAGATGTTAAATTTCAAAGTTAACCTTCACCTCACCTCTGAACTTTAGGAACCATTTGCAGAGTTATTTAACAGTTCTATTTATAAACTAATCTTCACCCCAATTCAGCACGTCATATACATTAATAATTGTGATCATTTATCATCACAAATGTAATTATAATGTTAGTTATTGTCATTACCCCGGTAATTAATTTTGTCTTTGTTCCAATGTTCGCAGGGCAGTTAGTGGAGTTGTTGTTTGATATGACGCCTCGATCTTTAACTCATTTAAATATTGAAGATTTAATTGATTAGAGCTGTTAACCAATAATATTAATTAATATTAAAATTAAACATAAAATATATGATAACTAATCATATTTTTATGAGTAAGTTAAAAGAAGAAGAAGTACACTCTTTATTGTACACACAGAACAGAAAAAATTACAGACATTTATAAACAAATACAGGTACAATCAGGAGGCCTTATCGCTAACCAGCGATTTCTTGCAGGCAACCTTAAACGTTATGGAGCTAAATAAAATAACTGGTAGGATAGTGTACCACAGAGTATATAAAAATAGTTATATATAAGTAAAATAATATATTTTTCTCTACATAATGTTTCTTTACCAATCTTTTAAAGATATTCAATGATTTAGCCTGTCTTATAGTCGTAGGCAGTGTATTCCAAATTTCGTCTTATTTTCGAATAATTCTTATGAGTGAAACACTAAAATGGTTTCGCTTAGTGGTGGTGCTTTTTTTATAGTATCAACGAGAATCTTTAATCTTCCACCAAGATATATATAATATACTCGTAAGTGTTGTTGTAATCAAACTTAAAATAGTCATAGATAAGATAGCAAGATTTTCTAAAACTAATTCCAAAGCCAATGTTGGTTTTCGAATCGCCTTTAATCTTCATTATATGATTCATCCGATAAGCAAGAACGAACTTTATTGAATTTAGTTTTACTTAAACATTAAAATGAAAGTGTAGACTAGAAAATTTGTAAAAGCAATCGTTAAAGGCCATATTTACCGCCATGTGGTATCCGGCTGAGTAGAATAGACCGACCTCATTTCTTACCGAGGTGTCACAAAATGCAATAAGTTAACCCGCCGTGTGGTATCCGGCTGACTAGAAAAGACCACCGTCATTTCTCACTGAGGTGAACTAAAAGGCGACTAAGGTAAGTTGACGTCAGGCGGGTAGGTGGCCGCTGTTCCTTAATATCGGGGCATTGTTAATCAATAAGAGATTAAAAAAAACATCAAACACATACACACTTTTCAATCCGAATTCAGATTAACTTTCAATACAATTAGGTACACTTTCACGAATATAGGTATTTGTTTACAATAACATTGTTCCTGTACTACATTCACGTTGCCGGGATTTAACTAAAATTTGGTTATTTTACTAAACTACGGAAGACCACGGAGTGTTAATATATTTTTAAAAAATCATCAAACGAATAAACATACTTTTCATCCCCAGCCAACTTAAGAAATAACGTATGCTTGGAGTTCTCTAGAGATTTTTGAATTTAAACTATCGTGAGTGGTATTCATAATTAATGTATAGAAGCCGGTTTCTCTAGAGATTGTTAATTTGTCTCCTATAAACTTTTAATTCTGCACCCCTTTAACCGTGATATAACAAAAAAATGGTAATCGAATGAAAAAGAGCACAAATGAAGCACGTTAAATCCTCTCTTGGATCCATACAAGGATCAGGCGATGTCAGAAGATCCCCGTTAGCCGTGCGTTAATAGGATCAAACCCGGCTTATTCGGGATGTGTCCACGCGATTTCACCTAACTTATCGAATTTGCAAATCGGATTACGCATCGTTAACCATATTCTATGAAGTGCTAGACACTTTTCAGGCTACCAAGCCACTAAGATATAATATCAACAGGTTAATACAGCTATCCTTTAGTGGGTAATAATAGAAGTATATAAAGTATAAGAAAGTTTTGAATACGTAGAAATTATGTTGTAATTAGAGTAAAACAAGTTACATCATATTTCGTTATTTTTCTTTTTCTTTCTTTCTATATTACCCGTATTTCACTTACAATAAATAAATAAACAAGTAAACAGGAGACAAGTACGTCAAAAATGTTACATCGATTCAAAATTAATTTAACATCGTTTTGCGAACAAAGGCTTCCTAACTTAAAGCTTAAAGCCTAGCCTTAAACTGCCATCAACCACCAACCCATCACACTACTGTGATACAGTTTGGCAGATTTCAAAAATGAAAAAATTATTTACGTATATACGTTTCTATTTAACAAAAGATCAACTTGTCTGTTATACATGTATATGCTGCACTAATACTATCAACATCCTGCACTTATATCATCCTGCACTTATCCCACTCTAAGTGGGGTCGGCAGAACATGTCATAAACATGCCGTTACATGATTTGGCTGCGTTTTTACGACCGGCCACCTGCCTGCCGTCAACTTACCTTAGTCGTATTTTACGACACCTCGGTAAGAAGGAGGGTGGTCTATTCTACTCAACCGGATACCACACGGTGGGTCAAATTACCTTAGTCGCCTTTTGCGACACCTCGGTAAGAAATGAGAGTGGCCTATTCTACTCAGCCGGATACAACACGGCGGGTCGACTTACCTTACTCGCCTTTTACGACACCTCGGTAAGAAATGAGGGTGGTACTATTCTACTTAGCCGGATACCACACTATCAACATGAGTACTAATGGCTAATCGTTTTGGGCAATATTACCATACGCAATATAAATGCAAAACCAGCAGATTACGTAAATTATTAAAAACATTTAATCATAAAAGTGTTCCAAAAAGCAATGTTGTCCGCCCATTAGTATATCAAAACCGTCCCCCACTTTATCTCTTAAATTATTAACCCTGTAAAGATGATACGGTTGGTTCTGTCTTGTTTACCCGTTAAAGGAGGCAGGGATGGAAACTTAATACCCTATATCACTGCCGGGGTAATACAAACTAGCGGGGTCGCAACCTTTTCCACTAAATTACGTATCGGCATGGGATAATCCCAAAGTTGAATAATATTGAAACGAACTAATAAACTCTGAATTAATAATGAATTAAAATGTTTCATGTAAGGATTACCTTCTTTTATTAAAAGTCATCATGTATGATATTATATGCCAATAATATATTATGTAGATATTATGTAATAATGCCACAAGTTTGGTCTTGCAACCTATCTTCCTGGGATTTACCGGAATAAAGTATTCTATACATTAATCTAGATTATACGTGTGCAAAATTTTATCCGAATCATTTTTATAATTAACATTCAAACTTTTTATTCCGAATTTACGGCATCCGAACTGCATCTAATGGTGCTTCTTATGAGACGTGCCAAACTTTCACAGTTAAATTTTTACTAGAATAGTAGGTAAGAATCGACAAAAAACATTATTATATTGTGATAGTCAAAATTAAATTTTAATGGTCGAAATAATAGTTTGAAATATAGGTATTTATAACACTTAAAAAAATTACACATTACTATGAAGTACAGTTATTTTCTCATTTAAGTCGTAAAGATTGAGACTTGAGTTGACTAACTTAAAATATTGGTTTTTCCCTCTCCTGATATTTCTTTATTTTTTTTAGTACTATGGAAAAATCAGGATTTATTATCCTAAATGTTGAACCGGTATATTAACTTTAAACGTACCTTGCACGTGATGGAATTACACAAAAACATTGAAAAAGTATTGTCAGCTTCTACTGAATCTATATAGCACCCTAATAATTATAATTATTTTTTCTAATTTTTCTTTAACTTGAAATGCATAACTACACAAAAGTTACTTGTAAAGTTTCCCAAAAACATATTGCATTATTGATAACCTTATCTATTCCCAAAGGAGATTCACGTCGATGCTGTCAAGACGTAATGGTTAGGCGCGAGGCGTGACACGGCACTCACGTTAATATTTTATCGAATTGATAGAATCACAGCACGAGCTCCTGAAATTACTTTCTGTCTTGGGTTGTACGCCTTTTTATTAGGAAGCATTTCTATCAAATGAAATTTTACTGAAATAAACTTCTTAAGTATTTTTGAGCCGTCAATGATAAATATGATTAATGAAGCTATCTATTACTAGTTCAGAATGTTGCTCCTACCAAGAAGAACCAGCAAGAAACTCGACGCTCAATCTTTTAAACATACTTGTTGGACGAAATCATCATATTATCATAATTATTTATAATTATGTATTTTTATATACGTCGAAGATAAAATTGCTGACCACGTCATTTATAATTCACGAAACATCATGGATTAAAAAACTCAGCGGAGTAAATTAGCCATTTACTCTATCACATTTAAAGGTTTAGTATTTTATGTATTGGTATATCGGGTGATACTGTCTTAACAAAAAGAACCTAAAGAGCTTAATTTTCACGAGATACACACTGCAGAAACTAACAAATAAGTATACAACCACCACAAACTGGCATCTTTCAAAAATACATTAATATGTATTCTTTAATAATTGCAAATAATATTATACGCTGTCGAACCAAAATAAATTGATGAACACGACTTAAGTCCACCACCTGAGTAACACTTAACAATAATCCGAAGGTATTTTGACCTACTACATTATTGAGAAACTTTTATAAATATAGAGAAAGGTCTGCATAGATACTTTGATGGTGAGATTATTACGGCCCATTCGTGAAAGGGGACGATTCCTTTCATTCATTATTTATAAGATTGATAGAATCTTAACTATGCCTACTGCGAAATAGTGAGTTCTTTTATTTTGTAATTTTAGAACATCTTTGATTAAAACAAAGTCCCCCTGTCGCATCTGTACGACTGTTCGCGATAAATTTACAACTCACCAATAGGTAGCCTGTTTCATAAGAAAGGTTGTATGTGTATAATTTTTTACAGTGAAAATTAAAATGATTGAAATATGATGATAATTGTTAAAAGTATCGAAAAAATTCGATCAAGATAGATTACGATCACGCACAAACTTAAATACCATACAATATATAAATAACATACAGTAAGTGCATATCAAAAGTTAGTAATTTAAAATGGACAAAAGTTTTGGAAATAATTGACTTTGTAGAGTCCACTTAGTGTTGAATCTTCTGGAAATACCTAGCAACAAATAAATCAAAATTATGACGCACAATGTTTCTTATTTCTCCGTAGTTGTAGCAGATTTTACTTTCCGGGCGGGTGTTATACGGGAGTACCACTTACATGTTACAACTTTCTGAATTATTTATCAAACTATCCACCTTATTGGATTGAAATATAGTGACCCCTTCACGTTACCCCAAAAACAATTCCATTACATTGTCGGTGGACACTTTTCGCAATAAAGAAACTCTAGAAATGTTTACTCATGCTCAGTCATTGTACAAATCTCAATTCACGATGTAGTTGTGTGGCAGTTGGATAAAACGTTATTTCGGTTTTGTCCTGAATAATCTTTTTGATACAAAAAGGAACAGTAGAAATAGTTTCTATCCTTTCAAAAGACGAAGATTTCTATGTCACTTCCGACAACGTTAATTTGCAACAACAGCAGCAAAATGTACAAGATTGAAACGTTGACTTGTTGTATTGATGTATATGACTATTAGATTCTCTGGCGTCAATGCCGAGGCATCGTTTGTATTGCTGAGAAAAATAAATATATAGCTTCATTGGATTGCTAGTGAATTGACAAGGCCTACGACATTAGTGATGTCAAAATGATTATCATTGGTATTTAGAAATACCCTTATTCTAATATGTTTGTTTGGTAAATCCAAGCTTATCTGCATTTAGTCATTTTTTGTCAAAAGAACCTTAGATCTAAGTATTAATTAGTATTACAAAAAAAAACAAATATAGATTGATTCAAAATTTTGCCAACTTTCTAAGATGATGTCACCTTTTAAACTGGTGATGCCATCGTTCTGGTTATTATATTTGAAATAAAGAAATAAATTAGTATTTATTTCAAATTATAATTACCAATAATTATCAAATATAATATATTTCGTTAAGCCCGTATAATATTTTCCTGTTCTGCATTATTACAGATCTAAGTAATAGTTTTCTACTATTATTTTAACTCTATATAGGAAACGTAAAAATATGGTTCTGATTAAAGTATGTTTAACTTCGATTAGCCACGTCATTTGAAAGGGCAATCGCGTTTCATCTCGCAGATTTTTTCCGCTTTACGCTCCCACGGACCAGATATCTCTTTAATTTTCTGCTACAATTAACGTTCTGCCTAAAAAGTTTTTCAAATACAACCTTGTATTAGTAAAATTTTAAGTATTAATTAATATTTGCGAAGCCTGGACTATCAAAGAAGACCTTAGGAAACGGATAGAAGCATTCGAGATGTGGGCATACAGGCGCATGTTAGCTATAAGCTGAACCCAGAAAATCTCGAATGTGGAAGTTCTGCGACGCGTCCATCAAAACCGGGAACTTTTGCAGACCGTTAAGATGAGAAAAGTCGCATATTTAGGGCATGTGCTCAGGCACGACAGATATGGACTTCTGCAACTCATCTTAATGGGAAAGGTTTCCGGAAAAAGAGGTGTGGGACGCAGAAAGAAATCCTGGCTTCGTAACGTAAGGGAATGGACGGGGATCGCAAGCGCCGCTGAACTGTTCCGGCTAGCGAGGGATAGAGACGAATTTACACAGCTGACTGCCAACCTTCGCTAGTCGGAGAGGCACTCCAAGAAGAAGAAGAAGAATTAATATTTGAAGGCGCTTGCTTTTGGAATAAGCCCGAAATGCTATGTTTTTTTTTTGTTTTAATTGGATTTATGAATGTATTACATATGACAATTAACTGAGATATGTAGAGCACATCCAGTATATTTTTAAAATTTTTAAATATATGTATGGTAAAGCTTGATATAATAATAAGTTGATAGTGAATAACTTTACAAGTCTAAAGCGCATACTTTTCAGTGCAGCCATAAATAGGTTCAAGTTTAGAAAGAAATTTCAATATTCACAAGTTTGTATGTGCAATATAAAAAACTTATCTAATTTGCCAATCCTATAATACCTGTTATCATTAAACATATAAAAGGATGTACGGACTTATCAACATATTTATACCTGGTATGGAAATGTATTTATAAATATTTACTATGCACTATTTGATCTAGAACAAGATATACAATGCCGTTAAAAGTCTTATTAGTGACATATTAGTAATTCGTTTATAAATAAATTCATAAGTAAATCGTTTTATTGTTATAAAAATATCTGGAACAATGTACTTAATTATACATTTTAAACTGTTCTTGGTGCAGTGAATTAAAAATGCGGTGGGCTCTTCCGTGCAAAATCCCTCCATTTCGCATGCCAGACATGCAATGCAGGCAAGTAAACGCAGTCAGAATTTGTTATGGAGCGTATTAATAGTGCAGTCCGCGAGACATAGTGAGCTGTCATGTTAAGTATGGACATGACTAGCTCGGAAGACTATGAAATAGTTATTTATCATCCAGTAAGTATAACTTAGATGTTAACTTCAACAATAACCAGAAGAATTTTTTTTATTTTTTTTATTTTATAATTATTAAATAGAAAAATATTCCATATTGCAAGTAAAAATTTCTTTTGTGGTAAAAAAAAACTATTATAGTTGTAGTTAAATATTTGTGTATACCTTGACCTGTAACAAATTTTTTAACTGTCATGTAAATGTGAACTCTACGACCTTTAAATTACAGCTTTACGCGCATGTTTAAATGTCAAAAAATTATATAAAATCAAAGCTTTGCTCCGAAAGTTATTGCACGTTATAACTGTATTTGGATACCTTATACAAGTTTCATTAATAATATTTATATGTTGTTCCTAGCTACATAAATCCTTTGAGATGAGGATCCTTGAGCACAATATCTGGATGAGCCAATTAATTTCGATCTTGAGATTCTGCCCTTAATCTAATGGTCACTCATACCCTCTTATACCCTAAAACTTATAATTGAATTTCGGTGTAGAATATTTCGGGCATTGGTATTGCAATACGCAGTCTCGTTTGTAAAGATGTTCTACGGTACAGTATTACACTACGGTAATTATTAAGATCTGTGTATGTAAGACTGTTAAATTAGCATATGTAAAGTAAAATAGTGTATGTAAAATATAAACCATTATTCGATACATATATGGCAGATTGGGGTTATTTGGATAATATAAATAAAATTATTCTATTGTCATAAAATAAAATACTCCGTACACAATATAGGCATATAAAATTCAAATTCAAATTATTCTTAAATTTTACAAGAACTTTTAAATATTGATAATGTAAATCATGAATCCCACGTGATATTATTGAAATAGTAAATAAAAAAATTTAATTACAGCAGTATATACACCATATTTTACGATCGGCTGCCTGCCTGAAGTAAACTTACCTTAGTTGTATTTTACGACATCTCGGCAAGAAAGAGGGTGGTCTATTCTACTCAACTGGATACCAAATGGTGGATCTACTTACCTTAGTCGTCTTTAACGACACTATTCTATGGTCTATTCTACTCAGCCGTATACCACACAGCATGAATTTCTTTCATAGCCATAGCTGACAGACTTCGTAGACAACTAAATTAAAAATCAATAATAATATTAAAAATCAAAAACTACCACAATTATTATACAAGATTAATGATATTACCACCCCTTCTGGGGATTGTAGTTTCTAGTAACTCGAAAAACATTTAATTAATTTACTTACTGATATGTACTCGTACATTCAAAACTACTACCTATATGTACTCAACTCTCAATCAAATGTTTTAGACAAATATATATATACGTAGAACATACTGTAGTAGATAAACTGCTCTTGTATAATAATTGAAGAGGAACAATAATGTACATTATTATAATATACACATTTACCGTCGGAAGTTTTTGATCTTTGACATAGCCGTTTTGCAAAATTATATGCTCATAGAAATAGTAAAGTTTTTGGTAAACAATTTATATTTATCATCGCGTGACACATACAATAAGTTTATGGCCAGTGTCAAATTAGACTTTATATAATCTGTGAACGGATCACGTACATCGTTTATGGTAAATCGATTTCAACGTTTTATTTGACATTCCGACGGATTTAATGGCCGAGGAGACGACTGGACGAAAGCAATAAACGGGAATAACTATTTCTACACATTAGCCGATAAACATAAATCCTTAACTGCCTTGAAGAATTTTCCATTAGATACCTACTTCGACTTTGCACCATTTACGAAATTTTTTTTTTTCTCCAGATTAGTGTTGTGCTAATACTTAATACCATAGCTATAAATGAAAGCCATAAACTTCCTGTAAAGCATAAAAAAGCTAATTTCCTCAGGTAAAATTATAGTGGGGTGATTCTTTCAAAGTTTTTGGGCCAAAGTTCACACCCCGAAATCGTATCTCTCTATATCTTTTTATTTTTATGATTTTATTTATCACGTACATTATGTTGACGTAAATATCGTTAAGAGTTTTTATTTTTTACAAAAAATCACTCATCAACAACTTGCAAAATTATATATATGTGTGTGCGTGCAAGTGTGTGTGTACGTGCGTGTATGTGCGTACGTGCGTGCATGCGTGCGTGCGAACGTGCGTTTGTGTGTGTTTGTGTATATATTTGTTTAGACTCATCAAAGCCTTGCGCAATGAAAGCTGTCAAGAAATATTTGAAGTAATATTTTAAGAAGAAATAATGAAAGTATCTAACGTATGTATATTATAAGACTTTGAAACACTTAACAACTATATATAAAAGATAATTGTGTAGTTGTGTTAGTTGTATACGTAATTATGTCTCACTTTGAGTGCTCGCTCGTAGAATGTGGTTTGTGGTTTGCTGAGAATGGTAGAAGAGGTAAATGTATACATCAAGCAAGAGATTTTATGTTGTAGCTAGTCGAAAATGCATTAGTTATCTTAGTTTATGTTATACCAATGCTATCTAAATATTAAACTCATTTTATTTATATGTAAAGCACGACAGCAAAGCTTATTCCTAAAGTCCAGAAAGTTTTAATAATATATTTTTGTAATATTAATACATGTCATCATCTTCCTGCCCTTATCCCACTCTAAGTGGGGTCGGCACAACATGTTATAAACATGTTGTTACATGATTTGGCTGCGTTTTTACGACCGGCCGCCTGCCTGTCAACTTATTTTAGTCGTATTTTACGACACCTCGGTAAGAAATGACGTTGGTCTATTCTACTAAACCGGATACCACACGGTGGGTCAATTTACCTTAGTCGCCTTTTACGACACCTCGGTAAGAAATGAGGGTGGTACTATTCTATTCAGGCGGATACCACACGGCGTTGTAATATTAAAACGTGTATTAGTAATTTAATAAGGATCTAATTTAAATGTAGATGTCGTTGGACAAATAGACCGTACTGGGTCGTTCCTTTGCCATGGCTTCCTATAAATCACTGTCCCTAATTCTATACAAACTAGACAGGATCACACCAGGTAAAATTCGTTTATAAAAAATTATCTATAGTTTCTATCGAGCTTATTTGGAATCAAGCTTTGAATTGTATTAAAATTAATGTGTAATCAAAAAACAGCGTAGTAATGGCAATAGGAAAAAAAATATCTAAAACCGACACTTTGTGTTTTTCTGATTATGAAAAATAAATTATTCAAAATTACTTAACAAATTATTCTTTGCTTGGACAGTTGAAAGTATCTAGAATAAGTAACTTATATTAACACTACTAATACCCCGCGGTTTCAGCCGCGTAAGTATTATTTTTATGAAAATGTTATATAGCCTAAAATTGCTCAGTAAAGATGCAGCTTTCCAACGGTAAAAGAATTTTTGAAATCGGTCCAGTAGTTTTTATCGTTGAAAACATTACAAACACACATACAATGTTTTTCTCTTTATAATAAATAGTATAGATAAAATTTAATTGTACAACACAGCTGAATTAGGTCTAAGACTACAACGGCTTTTTTAAATATTAAATTTAAAAAACTGCCTTAGTTTTCCAAACTTTGCTAACTTTGGCACTAATTATATTACTTTACGTGTAAGTTTCGTTTAAATGTGTCTTGCATATCCCTGGACGGAGAGCACTTCAATCCAAAGTTAAATTTAGTTAAACTTTATATTTTAAAAACTGAACGAAAACCAAGTTCAATCAATCTTGAAAGGATAATTCAAAAGTAATAATAAAATTATTTTCCTATAATCCGCGATTAAGTAAAATAGAAAATATATATAATGCTAAATGTAGAGTGGACAATCGGTTATCATACCTAATACGTGCAGGATTCGTAAAAACACATGCACAAACCTCCACCACCGCTACCACAATACACAAGCACTATATACGTCCACTATCACAAACTCAACAATTGTTTCGCCCCGTAAACGAAGCATTATCAGGAGATAGACTCCACGACGAAAATCCCAAAGCGAAGCAATACCCAAATAAGCTTAGTTATATACTAATTGGTACAACCCCACCATTTGAACGGATAATTGTACCAACTTGAAAGGATAATTGTAACAATGAGACAATAAATTTTTTATTTTCTCACTGAATTTTGAGTATGTATTATGTTAAAACCGCTGGATTTAATTTGATACTTATGATATGATTGAAGCATTGACATGAACCTTATATAATTTACCTTTTTTATGTATAAAATATATGTATAAAAAGAAAGACATAAATAAATAAATATAATGAGCTAGCAATAGAATTTTAAAATACCTACTTTTTAAATGTCCACCGTGTAGTATTTTGCTGAATAGAACAAACCATCCTCATTTATTACCGAGGTGTTGTAAAAGGTGACTAAGGTAAGTTAACGTCAGGCAAGCGGCCGGTCGTAATATAACTAGCTAAAACATATAAAAAAGTAAAGTAACGGCCTTCAGTAGGGGAAGCTCACGCCCAGCAGTGGGATAGTAATCCCACTGTTGGGCTTGGGTTTCCCCTCTCCATTTTTAGAGAGAAGCATTGGAGTTAAGACCTACCACGCTTTTCCAATACGAATTGGTGGGTGATTGTTTTAAACATGTAACAACATGTTTAAAACATGTTGTGCCTTAGGGATATTAGCAGGACAATAATGATGATGATAATTAAAAATTGAACTGAGCTTGACAAGATTATTGTATAATGCCATTGCAAAGATAAAATATAACAAAATGTTAAAAGATTACACCATATAAGTAACATCAACTATTGATCGATTACTTTCGTGGAGAATTTCTTCATACTTTTAGTTAGAGCTAACTAACTAGACAAACTTTCTTGCACTTAAGTTCTTAAGTGTTAATCGATCACCCGCGGTCAATGAACTTCAATAAGTAATGAAGATATAATATTTATAATGAAAATATATAAATACACATTTTCCAAGCTCGAGCATATGAACTTTTTAGGATAATTGAAATCAAATATTTAAACGACCACTTAGCTGATATATTGTCCACGTACAGAGTTATTACATAAATTGAAGGCAGATGAATTATAGAAATTATATTATTATGTTGAAATATAACATTTCTACTTTTCAATGAAAATACTATACTCGTGAACTACAAAAAAAGTAATAATAAAAATTGTTTTACTATAACCTGCAAAAATCCGGTTGTCGCGGAGATAATTTTATTCCTACTTTTGTATTATGGATCTGATGCAAAGCAACGCCTAATTCTATATATTATTTCGTGAACTACAGTTGCGACACAAAAAAATTTAATAAACTAAAGCGGGAAGATAAAAGTAAAAAGTAAAGTAGAGGCCTATTACTCTCCCATTGCTGGGAATAGGCCTTTTCTCTCCATTTTTGGGGAGAAGGATAGGGGCTAACACCTACCACGCTGCTCCAATGCGGGTTGGTAGGTTACACATATCTCCAGAATTCTCTAGAGATATGAATGTTTCCTTACAATATTTTCCTTCACCGAAAAGCGTGGGATAAATTGCAATTATCAATTAGACAAAAGTTTTTACAGAAAAACTCATTGGTGTCTACCCGGGTTCGAACCCGTGACCTCCTCGATAAAGTCACACGGTGTTACCGCTGGGCTATCACAGATTTCATTAAAGCAATTTCATCATTTATCAAAGGGGGACGGTGATGTACGTTTATTCAAAACTTTAAAAATGTTATATTTAATCTTAATTCAACTAATATAATATATTGCCTCAGTTCAACACAAAATAAGTGCCAATATAAGCTTCGCTTCGCTCCCTCGCTATTTGTATAGCGATCGTCATATTGTTGGCTGTAGTAATATGATTGACTTTTTGATTGATTTTGATGTTTAAGTATAGATGCAATACGTATTGCGTGACAAACATACATTTTTATACACAAAGGTACATATTATAGTCTGTCGAACTTTATTTGGAGTACTTAATTTTGCATAGATCTGAGACTGGTGCAATCTCAATAAATCTGTTATTTACGCATACAAAAAGATAATGAAGATAACGTTTCGCCCCACAAGAAGTTAGCGGCTCCCGTCAAAGGTTCTCGAACATAATTACAAGTTGGGGTTGCCAATGATTTCTCACTCCGCTAGAGTGCGATTAAGCGATTCAATTTACGAAGTGCCAGCCATTAAATAAGTCTTTTCTGTCCTATCTTATAAAAATCAAATGAAGCGACAAATACAGAATAAAGTTTAGTAGATAATTTATTAATTATTTGTAATATTAAGTTCAATATTATTATGTACTATATATAATTATGCAACTTGTACATTTTTGCTGTTAATAAAAAAAAATTAAAAAATTAAAAAAAAATTATATATAGATAAAAAAAAATAAAAAATTATGCAACTATTGCATAATTATGCCGGAATCTAAAATACGAGTAGATAAATGTTATTTGATTTTAATTGGAAAAGCTAAAACGGGGCTAATCATTTTGATTTTGTCGCATTCTGAACGTGACGATTGAGAAAATTTAATGCTGCATACAACACAATGAGAAATGGAAAGATAGAGAGAAAAAGAAAAAAACTTAAAATTCTTCATAAAATTTTGTGCTTTGCGTTTTACTCTAAAGAAAACGTTGTTAAAATGTGTTTGTAAGCGTATTTGTGTGTGCTCAACATCGCAGGTCTAAACGAAAATAATACAACATTTCATGTATTTTATATTCATTTACGTTAAAGGCTATATATAGAAAAATCTTTTTCCAGATAAGTATTCCATTTCGAACAATATTTGCGGTTACTGATTACCGCTGTTATGTTTACCTTGAAGATACCAAAAGTCAAGAAGCAATTTATTCAGTAAAATGAAGTTTCAAATTTTAATAAACCTTGCTAGCGCGTTGCGAGATTTTTGCCTTTGAAGTTTTGGCCGATTGCAAATTGCTTTTCGATGATTCCTACTTCCCTACCTGTATCGAGGGGTGCAAACAAACAAACAATTGTATTGGTCAAGAAAATGTTTAAACTGGATATTTAAATGTTCCGAATTTAAACTGTGTAATATGAATTGTAATAAATGAAATAATAATAATAAAATAAAAAAAAGAATTGTATTTATTAAATGAATGAATTAAATGATATACCTGATTTTTTTTTATCTTTTACTAGCGGCCTGCTCCTGCTTCGCACGGGTATAAAAATATATTGCCCGTCACTCAGTGAAAAAAATGATTAAAATCAATCCAGTAGTTTTGATTTATTCATTACTGCCCGTGGCCCGCAAGAGTTAAATTTGGAGAAAAACAATTTCCCTCTCCCTATTCCAAGAAGATTTCCTGCTATCTTTGAATATCTAAATTCATATAGTACATATTTGCGTATTTATTTTTACATTTTTCCCCATGTATTTTATTTTTACAATTAATTACAGAATGTTTTTAAACAAACTCTTGAAAGAGCGACATCGCTGCTAAAGTCGAAGTGTTATAGGGCGAAGCGCGGCGTCCTCACGGCATTTTAAATCTGTAATATCTCCGTAAATGTTCACTTAAATTACATGCTGTAAACGGCCACATTGATCTATATTAAATCAATAATTTATTTAAGGTACTTAATTGGATAAGGCTTAATGCTGTATTGTATAAAAATTGCTTCAAAAATAAGGCATTATTTTTCGTAAAAAGTAAATGACAAAAAATGCTATTGTGGGTTATCCATAAGAGATAGACATACACCATCGCGGACTTTTCTGTAGACCTTTTCAAGGTGTACAAATACTTAGTACATCATTTTGATAAATCTCGTAGGGTTTAGCCTGCGTTTGCAATGTAAGCGGAAAAAAATGTAATTATTTACAGAAACCTCAAAATTTACAGTATTTCTCTACTCCGTATTGAATGTTATTATACGTACAAACCTTCCTCTAGAACCACTCTATCTATTAAAAAAAACTGCATCAAAATCTGTTCCGTAGTTTTAAAGTTTTATGCGTACATAGGGATATATGGACAAAGAATGCAACTTTGTTTTATAATATGTAGTGAAGAAATAACAGAGCAAGGCTCGGTCACCCAGGTTCTTTAAGTATACGGTATAACTCTATTATAAAGGTTACAAAAATATACTTAGTGATATTATAATATTTACCTATTTATTTGTTTTGTCGACAATGAAGATATATGTACACACTTACACACTTATCGACTTATTCAGTTACCTACACCTAAACTTTTATTTTAAGCTTTCACAGCGTGTCGTAAATGGACCACTAAATTATTAAAAAAATATATATTATATTGTTTACAAACGATCGCTTGCCATCTTAATCTAATCATGTAATTGTAATGCCTGATGGTAAGCAATAATCTAAGGTGAAACGCGCATGCCTAGATAATGCCTATTCATTCTTTCTTTTACCAATATTAATACTCTATTAATCCATAAAATACCCATATTATATTAATTGGGAAAGACAGTTGCCGAGAGAGAATTACATTCCCGTGCTGTGTATATTCAAAATAAGCATTTCTACGATAGAATATTTATGGTGACTATTTAACAATTATTTATAAAATAATATACCTACCTAACTGATAGTAAATTACTATTTAGTGTAGAGCCTAATGAAAGTACAAAGGTCAATGCTCTCATTATGGACAAAAAGAACAATATACATTACAACACCCACATTTTAGTATTGTTTTGTCTTCAGTCTGTTATTTCTCGAAATAGAAATTTGAGTAGTGTAAGCTTGTTATCAGAAAATACCAAACAAATTGAAGTAACAGAAATCGAATAAAAATTAGCTAAAGCTAATAATGGTAGGAATCACTGAAAAAAGCTTCTTAACTTAGTTCATATCAAACGTTTAGAGACGATTTACTTATTTTTAGGTTTTGAGTTTAGGTACCACATCTGTAAATTATGTTTTTAGTTTGTTCACTTCCATTCTTTAAATTCTGATCGGAACAATGAGTTCCTTGTCAACAGGAAAGAAAATTAACGAGAAAAAGCGGCGGTAGCCGAATGGTTAGGGTAACGGACTTACGATCGAGACTTCGTGGGTTCGAATCCCAGCCATTATACTACTGACGGGACCCACTCCTAACACAAGCATTTGAGCTTAGCTGGAGGGGTTAACAAGTTTACTAGTAATTTGTAACCCAAACGACTAGTAACCTTTTTAAAAAAAATTGTGTGAAAATATTGTGAAAGCTGATTCATCTCATGTTACGTCTTAATTAGTAGCTGCATACACATTTTTAAATAATAAAACATACATAAAATTATCTGATTAGAAATAAAAAAGCTTAGAAAGTTAATACCATAAAAATCACTAAAAAAGCAATGAAATCGCGTCGAAGCCTTAACTTAATAAACAGGCACTCAAAAAAGGAGATTCGTATTCAGATTATCACTCGTGAAGTAGATCCATTTTCCAACCGCAAGTTAAGCAAAATAATTGTAGACAAGCTCGTTGTCAAACAACCAAGACTTGTTAATTGCTCTAATCTACTCGATCATGACGCCGCTGTTTATTTACACGACCAAAAAACCGTCTAAGTTTCCTTAGTTCCCTACAACTTAAATTTCATTAAAATTCATCACTTCACTTTAGATCTTACTTATTTACTTACTTTTTTTTGCGAATCTGAACTGTTAGTTGAAAAAAGGAAAATTGACAAATTTGAAATGATGAATAAATTGATGTGTTAAAAGAAGTGGTCACGTTTACGGGTGCTTTAAATATTATAATACAGACGTTATACATAGACTAAAGCTCACAGGAGTTTTATTTGTAAACATAATTGCTATAAACTTGAATTTAACATTTAATTGAATAGTTACATGTACAATAATAATAGCAAAGGCTAATACTTCAAAAACAAAAAAGGAGAAATTTCCGAAAATGTCGATAAATATAACGATTCAGCAAAGTAGAATTGTCCGCTAATAAATTAAACATTAGACCCTCATATTAAATGCGACAATATAATGCGTAAAAAGTTACGAAGAAAGAAGTTCGGTTACACAGTACGCTTTCATGTAATTTATGTATGACGGCGCAAATGCCAATTTATTGCTGAGTAATGGCACCGTTTGGAGATCTGCAAATGGGCTCAAGAATAAGAAGAGAAATGGTTTGAAATGTGCGCAGCTAAATGTATTTGTAATTCATTCATCGGTTAACACAAATCTGAACTGTTATTGCAAGAATTGTACTTAAAATTTTCCGGTACAATTTCTGCCTTGAATTGTAGATGGTATGAAGAAAAAGTGAAGCTAAAAATTATTTTAACACAATTTCATGTCCCTTCTGTTAACCGTTAAGCAGTTCCCTCGTCTGGAGCTAGCTAATGGCTATGGCTAAGGTAAGTCGACCCGCCGTGTGGTATCCAGCTGAGTAGAATAAACTACCCTCTTTCTTTCCGAGATGCCGTCAAATACTACTAAGGTCAGTTGATGTCAGGAAGGCGGCCGGTCGTAAAATACATAGCCAAATCATGTTACAACATGTGTGCGGACTCCATTTAGAGTGGAATAATGGCAGGAGGATGATATGTTCCTGAAATAATCTAGATATAAAAATGTACACTCGTTCTTTTGAAAATATTCAATAAAATACACCTTTAAAAAGATACTTATTAAAACTTGCTTCAGAGCTTCCAGTTATGTTCTGTTGCATCGCAATAAGAGTACCGTTTGAAGTGCAATCGATCAGAGTGGACAACGGCTTCGGTTCGTTACAGAGGTACTATTCTAGACTGATTTTATAGTTTCCTTAGAAACATTTTTGCTATAAACAATAAATGGACAATCCTTATTTATACTTTTAATTTAATTTAGATAGAGAATTACTGTATGTAAAAGGAATCATCATTCCCCTGCCCTTATTCCAATCTAAGTGGGATCGTTTTAAATATGTTGTTATCAGATTTGGCTAGGTATTTTACGACCGGCCGCTTGCCTGACGTCAACTTACCTTAGTCACCTTTTACGACACCTCGGTAAGAAATGAGGGTAGTCTATTCTACTCAGCCGGATACCACACAGCGATTCAACTTACCTTAGTCGCCTTTTGCGACACCTCGGTAAGGAGTGAGGATGGTCTATTCTACTCAGCCGGATACCACACAGCGGGTTGACTTACCTTAGTCACCTTTTACGACACCTCGGTAAGAAATGAGGGTGGTCTATTCTACTCAGCCGGATACCACACAGCGGGTTGACTTACCTTTGTCACCTTTTACGACACCTCGGTAGGAAATGAGGATGATCTATTCTACTCAGCCGGATACCACACAGCGGGTCGACTTATCTTGAAGAGAAATGCCCTCATTTCTTACCGAGGCGTCGTCTATTCTAGTCCGTCTATTCTATTCAGCCGAATACCACACGGCGAACTGTATGTAATAGGAATATTCTTCCAATATCAAATAAGTCCACCGCTTTATCTATCTGTCTGTCAGCGATAAACTCAAAAATTACTGATCGGATTTTCATCAGATAGGCAGAGTGATTAACGAAAAAGCTTTTAGTATAATAGTTATGGCTGTGTGTACATTTGTTGAAATATGACGGCAACATGTGTGAGTTTTGGAAATCCAAAAAACTCGTAGACAACGCCTCCTAATCCGTTTGATATCTAACCAACAATGTAATAATAATAATGGGTGCATTCCCTTATTGATAAAATAAAATCTTAAATAGAGGTAAAAAGACTGAGCCACAACAACGTGTGATCAGTTTTGCTAATATGATAAACTAACAAATGATGAGGTCCGAACTTATCAACAGATGTATCTGATCTTTATTATAGAAGAATTAAAGGACACAATAGGCACATAGGCTACTTCTAATTTGCTACTAAAACACGTGTTTATGTAGTCGCGGCAAATCACTACATATTATAAAACAAAGTCGCATTCTTTGTCCATATATCTCTATGTACGCATAAAACTTTAAAACTACGCAACAGATTTTGATGCGGTTTTTTTTTAATAGATAGAGTGATTCCAGAGGAAGGTTTGTACGTATAATAACATTCAGTACGGAGTAGAGAAATACTGTAATTTATCCGCGATGGTATATGTCTATCTCTTATAGATAACCCACAATAGCATTTTTTCTCATTTACTTTTTACGCAAAATAATGCCTTATGTTCAAAGCAATTTTTATACAATACAGCATTAATCCTTATCCAATTAAGTACCTTAAATAAATTGTTGATTTAATATAGATCAATATGGCCGTTTACAGCATGTAATTTAAGTGAACATTTTCGGAGATATTACAGATTTAAAATGCCGTGAGGACGCCGCGCTTCACCTATAGCACTTCGAATCTTTTAAGAGTTTGTTTAAAGACATTCTGTAATTAATTGTAAAAATAAAATACATAGGTAAAATGTAAAAGTAAATAAGTAAAAATGTACTATATGAGTTTAGATATACCAAAGATAGTAGAAAATCGTCTTGGTATAGGGAGAGGAAATTGTTTTTTTCCAAATTTAACGCTTGCGGGCCACGGGCAGTAATGAATAAATCAAAACTACTCGATCGATTTTAATCATTTTTTTTACACTGACTGACATGGGATATATATTTTATACTCGTGCGAAGCAGGGGCAGGCCGCTAGTCTAAATATATACTTTTTTTATGTCAGGAAAACCCATTTTGGGTCATCACCGCCTGACGGGGTCGAGCGGCGGGTATGTTGGACTCGCACCTACTAAAAACCTGACAGTGCTCCACTACCGTTGTACACATTGCCCCCATCCCTGCCAGCAGTAACTCTGAACCCCAGAGTGCGCCATCTATTATGCAGAGGGTTGGGGGTGGGGGGTGTTTGAATCGATCTAGCTAGGTTTTATTAAGTAAAAATAATGTTTTATTCCTATTTTCGGGCACTGAAAAAATTGCTATTATTTTATGAGAAAGCAAAGCATAATTACGCTGTCAGTTGCAAAGTCATGATGGCTCAATTGGGTAAGGTGCGGTCTTGGATTCAGAATACTAGGATCGATCCAAGATAAAATCTATTAAAAATATTTTTAATTTCATGGAGTCGGGATTAATAATTTTGAAATATACCTAACTTTATTTTATTGTACTTTCCAAAAAGCAACCAGTTATGACGTAAACATTGATGCTATTAATAATTTTAGTATCGTTTTTAAAACAATTTAAGAACTGTGCTATCGTTTTCCAGAGTAAGTGCATTCAGTAGATAGTATGAGGGTACACTTCCACGCCTGTCATTGACGGATGCGGCTCCACCGTGGTCGTTATACGAGAGGACATTCCATCAATAGCCTTGCGCTTTAACGAGTTCAGACTGACTGATTTACTTCATTTACAAAAAACTGCAACGAATCTCTCTATGATCTAATTAAGTTTTGTGTTTGTCTTACAACGATGGAAATTTTTTTATTTATTTCTTTTACTTCAGCAAAAAGTAAGAATATATTTAAATATGTATATAAATTTATTTTAGAAAGGAAATATATAAAAACTCTACGGGACAAATACACACGGTCGTCTTTTCTTAAATAGATGTAATACTTGCATTATGGGTGACAGACGGACAAAATGTATCAATATGAAAAAATTCAATAAATACATGAACACACCCAGACATGCAGATCCAATTTTGTTGTAAGAAAAGGTTAGCCCTTGCTGGGAATCGAACCCGATATCGCCCGAGCTGAAAGTACTCACTAGGTCTGCGACAATGGGCTACTCATTATACGATATACATATTAAAAAAAAATATTTACTGATATAATCGTAATTTTTAAATTGGTTGTTTTTTTACTGACTATTTTTCTATAACTCGAGACATGATTGTATTTGAGCATTGTAATTTTTGTATACCCTTAGTTTGCGAATAATTACTGTTTTAACTTTTTTTTACAGTAGAGGAAGTTAATATAAACAAACATGCAGATGTCTGGTTGATAACTTGATGTAGGAAGAATTAAAATATAACAAACCTCATAACAACGTTTTAAAGAAAGCTCGTAATCAATGTTTAAATATTGATAAATGAATATATCATAAGAACAAATATCCAAATACGACCAAATTTTTTTTATGTATATTTTTTAAATATTAAATAGATAAAAGTTAATAAAAAAACAATGTGAATGTGAGTTGTGCAATCCACATAAGCTGATTGAAGATGACACTTTACTGAACATTTTATTTCGTTGCTAATATTATTTTACAACTAAATATAATATTTAAATTTAAAACTATTTCAATATTATATTGGTTATCGGTTCGACGTAAACTTCAATAAAAAACTTAAGATTGTGGAAGAAAACGGGTACATTAGAAGAAGTCTATATTAAACATAAGAATGAAACTCAAATAAGAATAAATACATAATGGTGCAATTTCAGACAGACTGGTGTAAACTCAGACAGTTCTTCCATAATAATCTGCACTAGACTTGGCAATTCTAAGTAGAATTTGTGAAGTACAACAACAAGAACACTTGAGAGATGCACGCCTAATTTAGCTTAGTTCACAACAATTCGTACTTTGTGTTATACCCATGTATAATTTTGCAGCAGATTCGTTACATAGATATACATTAGCTCGTATACGATACAATTATATGTATATCTTTAATATTTAAATGAGTTAATCTAGTTAAGATATATATTTTTGAATATTGGAAACTGCTCCAGCGATTTTCATTAAATTCAGCATGTAGGGGGTTTTATTAATCCAGCTAGGTTATATAAAAAAAATCCCTGTTTATCCCTGTTTTCGGGCACTAAAAAATCTGCTACAATTTTATAAGAAAGCAAAGCGATCAATTTCAGTCACGATAGCTTATTGGGGTAACGGGCGGTCTCAAATTTAGAATACCAGGATCGATTCGAGATAACATTATCTTTTTTTTTTTTTTTATATATTAAAAAAACCAGGGTCAGTCACCCATTTTGCTATATACATATTGATTATTATCCTACTATAGATTTCTTAATAAATCATCATCTTCCTGCCCTTATCCCACTCTGAGTGGGGATTTCTTAATAAATAGAATAGCAAATTTTTAACAATAATATTTGCAATTAATGATGGTGGAATGAGTTTTACCATTTTTATGTAAGTAACGTGATATTTATTGTAATGGTCATAGATAATGATAATATATCCAGATAACATTATTATATATATATATAATAATGTTATCTGGATATATTATCATATATATATATATATATATATATATATATATATATATATATATATATTGATTACTATCCTACTATAGGTGTCTTAATAAATAGAATAGCCAATTTTTAGTAGTTTTAGTAACGTGATATTTATTGTTTTTATATTTATGTTATGACGTTACTTATTTTAAAAGGATTCTATTTCTTTTAATAGGTAAACAAATTTCATTATAATTTGTAAATGTTAAAAAATGTAAATTGGAGTTCCCGGTGACAGCGTGCCCGAGATTGGCTGATAAACTTACCCGGCTGTCATGCCGCTACCACACCACTTTGTTTATGTTCTGTGCCAACGATATATTGTGATGGGCTCAACAACGTAAGCGTATTTCAAGTGAAATAAATACTCTTATTGTTTAGTTTATAGTTTACTTACTCATTGTTTAGTACGAGTACCTATATTAAGTGATTCTCATAATCATACTCCTGCCCTCTAAGTGGGGTCGGCATAACATATTGTAAAGATGTTGTCACATGATTTGGCTACGTTTGTAAGACCAGGCGCCTGCCTGACGTTAGTATACCTTAGTCGTATTTTACGACACCTCGGTAAGAAATATAAGAAAACCAGGATACCACGCGGTGAGTATATATTTTATCGCACAGGCTCCAACGATTGACATGTAATCTATCAATGAAATTATATTACTAATAGTGTCTGCCGAGTTTCTTGTTGGCATTTTTTTTAGTGGTAACTTCTTTAAAAATTGACGATTCAAATTGACGATCCTGCTGGAATAAATGATATTTTTGCGACTTTTGCGCTTCTTGTTTGTATAAACTATATATAAATATTGCTACAGTGAAAAAGACATGACAGCGATACAGGCAGACAGGTAGAAAGACAAAAAAGTTATTTTTTTAATACAATAACAAAAATATAGTTTTTAAAAACCGGGTGACCGCGAAGAGAAGAAATCCTGATCTTGAGCTTTAATTTTATAAAACGGGCTATGTGGATTTGTTTTCCTATGCTTATTATAAATTAAATAGTTTCCCATTAGAAATCTAGACTATGAGACATAAATATTAATTCAATAGCACAAAATAATACGCTCATATTTGAAATACACAGACCGCAACAAAAGTGCAATAGGATTATAGGATTGCTTTCGGAAAAGGAAATTGCCCTTCAAATGCCACAGGGGAATTTTAATATTGTCGCTTCAAAACGTTTATTTGGAATTTGGATACATTCCAAAAAGAGGATGGTTTAAAATGAATGTAATTTTAACGGTGCATTATAAACTAACTAATCAATCCTGCTAATATTATAAATGCGAAAGTTTGTGAGTATGGATGTATGTTTTTACTTTTTCACGTTGAATCCGCTGGACCAATATCGAAGAAATTTGGCATAATTATTCCTTATACATCGGGATAACATATAAGCAATATAATGAACTAAGTATTTGTACACCTTGCTTGAAAAGGTCTACAGAAAACTCCGCGATGGTATATGTATATCTTTTATGGATAACCAGCTTTTTTTACATTTTCTTTTTACGAAAATTAATGCCTTATTATCGAAGCAATTTTAAACAATACAACATTAATCCTTATCCATTAAGTACCTTAAATACATTGTTGATTTAATATAGATCAAACTGGCCGTTTACAGTATATAATTTAAATGAACATTATCGAAGATATTACAGATTTTAAATGCCGCGAGGAGGCCGCGCTTCACCCTTCGAATTTACCAGCACTTCGAATTTACCAGCGATCGGACGCGTTTAATTTCACATGGCCAACTATATGTCGCTCTTTCAAAAGTAACCTCTAAGGACAACATGTTTGTATTGTATTTGTATTGTCTAATGACAAGAAAGCTGTGAATGTTGTATGTAAAGAAATTCTGTAAGTAAAAATTAAATACATAGAGAAAAATGTAAAAAGTAAATAAGTAAAAATGTAGTATATGAATTTAGATATTCCAAAGATAGCAGGAAATCTTCATGGTATAGGGAAAGGGGAATTGTTTAACTCCAAATTTAACGCGTGCGGGCCACGGGCAGTAATGAATGGATCAAAACGATGAATTTTAATCGATTTTAATCATTTTTTCACTGAGTGACATGGGCTATAATATATTTTATACACGTGTGAAGCCTGAGGGGGCCGCTAGTCATAACACTTTAAAATACATGAGTATTTAACATTAAGAATAATATTTTTGTTAAAATTTACTTATTGCAAGAGGACACACACATTTTGTCGTGAGTACAAAATAAAACACATAACATAATCACACCGGAAACAGAATGAACCACCATTTACCGAGTACTCTCTTTTTACAACCTACTTTTCGCGCTTACAACAAGAGGTAGGAGATAATGTAGAGTAAAATGATACTTCCGGTATTTAATTTAATAACTAATGCACTACATATAACGGTTGTTAGATACACGTAAATTCAGTAAACAAGTATGATAATTTTCTAAAATATTATTTAAATTATTTAAGCTAGAATTAGTGACCTAAATTAGTCGTATTTTGCGACACCTCGGTAAGAAGGAGGGTGGTCTATTCTACTAAACCGGATACCACACGGTGGGTCGACTTACCTTAAGCTAGAATTAGTGACCTAAATTAGTCGCCTTTTACGACACCTCGGTAAGAAATGAGGGTGGTCTATTCTAGTCAGTCAGATACCACACCGCGGGTCGACTTACCTTAGTCGCCTTTTACGACACCTCGGTAAGAAATGAATTAGGTACTATTCTACTTAGCCGGATACCACACGGCTACGTTTATAATATTTAAATATTTTATTCAATATGAAACTTATAAAGCGGAAATGAGTCATCAAAATGTTAAATTATTAATTACAGAATTCAAGAAAATGTAAAGTATTGCTTTAAAATTTTAAGACTCAATTTGTATAATAAAATAAAACACAACTTTACAAAAGATAGTTAAAGAAAGTATCAAATTATGTTAATTTTAAATAAAAGTTAATTATATATGTATGTAATCATATATATATTTTCATATAAAGTATTGATAATATATTTAAATATTATTTATAGAATTTGTCTAATTGTTATGAGAAATATTGAGCCCAAAATATTTTTATTTTTTATACCTACAGCTTTTATTTGACTTGCCATATGACATGATATAAATACAGCGCATATATATAAATATCATAATTGCTTAATTAATGAAACAATTCAAATGAAACTTCTATACATTAAAATAAGTTTTAAATATTTATTAATAAACTATTTAAAAGTCTCTAAATTCATCGTTAGTGTCTTTCATGATCGATAGATGTAGCAACTTAATTTTACGATGTTATACTTGTAATTGTTGCTAGATGTCGCTACTTGACAGCGCCAACAGGTTAAAATAAAAAATATAATGGATAATTCGAGGAATCCAGTACGAAACATCAGCACCTAGTACTTGACTGGCTACGTACTGATTTTTATTTTCTAGGAAAAAAAACCACGTTTATTTTTATTTTCTATGTAAAAATACCAAGCGGACTGTAAGAAAATACTAGTTTTATAGTCTAGCAACAGGCTTGAGTAAGGGATTATCACCAGGGCGGTTTTACTACAGGCGCCAACACATGTTATCTCGCATCCCTCTTGCACATGTACGTATTTATGAATGAATCGTATGAAAATAGTCTCAGCTGCATCTCGCTCCACTCCTACATACATATTTTTACGCACTCATTCTCATTTTGACTATTTATCATATAACAAGACAACAAGTTGATTTTATAATGAATGGGCGGTGTATTAAATTTTTAAATTTCCCGTTGTAAAGTTCTAGTACTTTAATTTTTACTAAAATGTATAATTTTGTTTTAATTTACTTAGCAAAATTCTTGAAACAAATATCACTAGAAGCAAATTAAATGTATAAAGTCTTATTTCAACAGTAGCTGTTGAGATATTTCTTAAAATAAGAAATATAACAACGAAGAAACGTGCAGTCATAAAACAATAAGAAGAGGATTTACTTAATCATTATATAAATGTAAGTGTTGATGAGTTTTAATGAATTTTGTGCATCACAATAATAGTAAGAGCTTTCTTAAAATTTACATTCTCATTCTAAATATAATAACCTAACCTTGCATGGATAACCTAAAACCTGTAACATGCAGTATAATTTTTATTTCCTATTAGACTTAGTTATCGTTATATAAAAATTATGATATGTAGATTAATTTCGATTGATGAATTAGCTATATTCATTATTATATTAAGGATATGTCTTGCGATTTTATATAGCTTCTAGTGTCTTGTAGTGCAATAAATGATTAATAATGGAACATTAAAGTTTTTTAGAAGTTGTTCTAATTGATCATAAGTGTGTATCTATCTTAGTTATGAATAAAAGTATTTTCAATTGAAGTTGTATACTTCATTGTATTATATTAGAACTTTAAAAATGATTGTCAAGTTTTTTATAATGAGTCTCGGATGAAAAGGGAGTAAATAGCAAAAGAGAGCAAGTTTATTCTGTATAAAGCAATATAGGGTATATTGCTTTATATAACACTATTGTTGATTTTTAATTAAAAAGCAAAAGCAATATTTAAATTTACGATTGATTAAACGATTGATTGATTAATTGCAGATTCAAGAATCCTCAGATCCAAGATTAAGAGTAATTTTTTATTTTAATATGATTGTCACATGATGTTATTTATAGTTATGATTTGAGATATCTTTACATTTACAGTGCTAATAAAAGATATAATAGTATGTGTAATGAATGAAAGAATAACAGCAATATTAAAAGACTGTTCTATAAAACTGAAAGTAAATATTTATGTAATTTATAAATCACTTAAAATGTGCAACTGTTTATATCTAACAGAAATTAAATAACAAACAATATTTCTCCTTCATACTTATGCAATAATAAAAAGCAATTTTTCTAAAAGTGAACCCATTTACTCTTTCTTAACAAATCAATGCATAATGACACAGACAACATTTTTTTTATATTATAGAACAACTATTCATATAGATTCAAATACAACCTCGTTCAAGAGGTTGTATTTGAATAGTAACAATTTTTAATTTTTTAAAATTATTTTCAGAGATGGAATAGCACTAGACTAAGTGCAACTAAAGGAAGGTAACTAATACTCAAGTGAAGCCTGAATTTATGAAGCTAAGTTAGATTCCCGTAATTTCAGCCACAGATGTAAGCGTGCACTCAAACATCAGTAGCCAAAAGCGACTGGGAAAAGAATTAAGGTTTTACATGTATTGCAGGTGCCAAATACCGGCTCTTTGCCAACCGCAACACATTACCATTACAAAAAAAAATTTAAAAATTAATGGATTGAATGAAATTAATGGATTAATTTTACAGGAGGGCAGTCCGACAGCTGGCCTCGTGACTCCACGAGCTACGCTGGTCTGGCCTCGCTGCTGCCAATGGAGACGTGCCGTCGCCCCTCACCCCAGGCCGGCCCGTCCGGCTATGCCGCAGCTGCTGTCGCTCCGCCGTCGCCTCGAGCGCTCGAACAGCGCCAGGCCGAACAGTAGCGTCAACCACCAGGACCTCTGTAATTTGAGAAAATGCATTTGAGGTAACTAATACTCAAGTGAAGTCTGAATTTATGAAGCTAAGTTAGATTCCCGTAATTTCAGCCACAGATGTAAGCGTGCACTCAAACATCAGTAGCCAAAAGCGACTGGGAAAAGAATTAAGGTTTTACATGTATTGCAGGTGCCAAATACCGGCTCTTTGCCAACCGCAACATATTACCATTACAAAAAAAAAATGTAAAAATTAATGGATTGAATGAAATTAATGGATTAATTTTACAGGAGGGCAGTCCGACAGCTGGCCTCGTGACTCCACGAGCTACGCTGGTCTGGCCTCGCTGCTGCCAATGGAGACGTGCCGCCGCCCCTCACCCCAGGCCGGCCCGTCCGGCTATGCCGCAGCTGCTGTCGCTCCGCCGTCGCCTCGAGCGCTCGAACAGCGCCAGGCCGAACAGTAGCGTCAACCACCAGGACCTCTGTAATTTGAGAAAATGCATTTGAGGTAACTAATACTCAAGTGAAGTCTGAATTTATGAAGCTAAGTTAGATTCCCGTAATTTCAGCCACAGATGTAAGCGTGCACTCAAACATCAGTAGCCAAAAGCGACTGGGAAAAGAATTAAGGTTTTACATGTATTGCAGGTGCCAAATACCGGCTCTTTGCCAACCGCAACACATTACCATTACAAAAAAAAAATGTAAAAATTAATGGATTGAATGAAATTAATGGATTAATTTTACAGGAGGGCAGTCCGACAGCTGGCCTCGTGACTCCACGAGCTACGCTGGTCTGGCCTCGCTGCTGCCAATGGAGACGTGCCGCCGCCCCTCACCCCAGGCCGGCCCGTCCGGCTATGCCGCAGCTGCTGTCGCTCCGCCGTCGCCTCGAGCGCTCGAACAGCGCCAGGCCGAACAGTAGCGTCAACCACCAGGACCTCTGTAATTTGAGAAAATGCATTTGAGGTAACTAATACTCAAGTGAAGTCTGAATTTATGAAGCTAAGTTAGATTCCCGTAATTTCAGCCACAGATGTAAGCGTGCACTCAAACATCAGTAGCCAAAAGCGACTGGGAAAAGAATTAAGGTTTTACATGTATTGCAGGTGCCAAATACCGGCTCTTTGCCAACCGCAACATATTACCATTACAAAAAAAAAATGTAAAAATTAATGGATTGAATGAAATTAATGGATTAATTTTACAGGAGGGCAGTCCGACAGCTGGCCTCGTGACTCCACGAGCTACGCTGGTCTGGCCTCGCTGCTGCCAATGGAGACGTGCCGCCGCCCCTCACCCCAGGCCGGCCCGTCCGGCTATGCCGCAGCTGCTGTCGCTCCGCCGTCGCCTCGAGCGCTCGAACAGCGCCAGGCCGAACAGTAGCGTCAACCACCAGGACCTCTGTAATTTGAGAAAATGCATTTGAGGTAACTAATACTCAAGTGAAGTCTGAATTTATGAAGCTAAGTTAGATTCCCGTAATTTCAGCCACAGATGTAAGCGTGCACTCAAACATCAGTAGCCAAAAGCGACTGGGAAAAGAATTAAGGTTTTACATGTATTGCAGGTGCCAAATACCGGCTCTTTGCCAACCGCAACACATTACCATTACAAAAAAAAAATGTAAAAATTAATGGATTGAATGAAATTAATGGATTAATTTTACAGGAGGGCAGTCCGACAGCTGGCCTCGTGACTCCACGAGCTACGCTGGTCTGGCCTCACTGCTGCCAATGGAGACGTGCCGCCGCCCCTCACCCCAGGCCGGCCCGTCCGGCTATGCCGCAGCTGCTGTCGCTCCGCCGTCGCCTCGAGCGCTCGAACAGCGCCAGGCCGAACAGTAGCGTCAACCACCAGGACCTCTGTAATTTGAGAAAATGCATTTGAGGTAACTAATACTCAAGTGAAGTCTGAATTTATGAAGCTAAGTTAGATTCCCGTAATTTCAGCCACAGATGTAAGCGTGCACTCAAACATCAGTAGCCAAAAGCGACTGGGAAAAGAATTAAGGTTTTACATGTATTGCAGGTGCCAAATACCGGCTCTTTGCCAACCGCAACACATTACCATTACAAAAAAAAAATGTAAAAATTAATGGATTGAATGAAATTAATGGATTAATTTTACAGGAGGGCAGTCCGACAGCTGGCCTCGTGACTCCACGAGCTACGCTGGTCTGGCCTCACTGCTGCCAATGGAGACGTGCCGCCGCCCCTCACCCCAGGCCGGCCCGTCCGGCTATGCCGCAGCTGCTGTCGCTCCGCCGTCGCCTCGAGCGCTCGAACAGCGCCAGGCCGAACAGTAGCGTCAACCACCAGGACCTCTGTAATTTGAGAAAATGCATTTGAGGTAACTAATACTCAAGTGAAGTCTGAATTTATGAAGCTAAGTTAGATTCCCGTAATTTCAGCCACAGATGTAAGCGTGCACTCAAACATCAGTAGCCAAAAGCGACTGGGAAAAGAATTAAGGTTTTACATGTATTGCAGGTGCCAAATACCGGCTCTTTGCCAACCGCAACACATTACCATTACAAAAAAAAATGTAAAAATTAATGGATTGAATGAAATTAATGGATTAATTTTACAGGAGGGCAGTCCGACAGCTGGCCTCGTGACTCCACGAGCTACGCTGGTCTGGCCTCACTGCTGCCAATGGAGACGTGCCGCCGCCCCTCACCCCAGGCCGGCCCGTCCGGCTATGCCGCAGCTGCTGTCGCTCCGCCGTCGCCTCGAGCGCTCGAACAGCGCCAGGCCGAACAGTAGCGTCAACCACCAGGACCTCTGTAATTTGAGAAAATGCATTTGAGGTAACTAATACTCAAGTGAAGTCTGAATTTATGAAGCTAAGTTAGATTCCCGTAATTTCAGCCACAGATGTAAGCGTGCACTCAAACATCAGTAGCCAAAAGCGACTGGGAAAAGAATTAAGGTTTTACATGTATTGCAGGTGCCAAATACCGGCTCTTTGCCAACCGCAACACATTACCATTACAAAAAAAAATGTAAAAATTAATGGATTGAATTAAATTAATGGATTAATTTTACAGGAGGGCAGTCCGACAGCTGGCCTCGTGACTCCACGAGCTACGCTGGTCTGGCCTCGCTGCTGCCAATGGAGACGTGCCGCCGCCCCTCACCCCAGGCCGGCCCGTCCGGCTATGCCGCAGCTGCTGTCGCTCCGCCGTCGCCTCGAGCGCTCGAACAGCGCCAGGCCGAACAGTAGCGTCAACCACCAGGACCTCTGTAATTTGAGAAAATGCATTTGAGGTAACTAATACTCAAGTGAAGTCTGAATTTATGAAGCTAAGTTAGATTCCCGTAATTTCAGCCACAGATGTAAGCGTGCACTCAAACATCAGTAGCCAAAAGCGACTGGGAAAAGAATTAAGGTTTTACATGTATTGCAGGTGCCAAATACCGGCTCTTTGCCAACCGCAACACATTACCATTACAAAAAAAAAATGTAAAAATTAATGGATTGAATGAAATTAATGGATTAATTTTACAGGAGGGCAGTCCGACAGCTGGCCTCGTGACTCCACGAGCTACGCTGGTCTGGCCTCGCTGCTGCCAATGGAGACGTGCCGCCGCCCCTCACCCCAGGCCGGCCCGTCCGGCTATGCCGCAGCTGCTGTCGCTCCGCCGTCGCCTCGAGCGCTCGAACAGCGCCAGGCCGAACAGTAGCGTCAACCACCAGGACCTCTGTAATTTGAGAAAATGCATTTGAGGTAACTAATACTCAAGTGAAGTCTGAATTTATGAAGCTAAGTTAGATTCCCGTAATTTCAGCCACAGATGTAAGCGTGCACTCAAACATCAGTAGCCAAAAGCGACTGGGAAAAGAATTAAGGTTTTACATGTATTGCAGGTGCCAAATACCGGCTCTTTGCCAACCGCAACACATTACCATTACAAAAAAAAAATGTAAAAATTAATGGATTGAATGAAATTAATGGATTAATTTTACAGGAGGGCAGTCCGACAGCTGGCCTCGTGACTCCACGAGCTACGCTGGTCTGGCCTCGCTGCTGCCAATGGAGACGTGCCGCCGCCCCTCACCCCAGGCCGGCCCGTCCGGCTATGCCGCAGCTGCTGTCGCTCCGCCGTCGCCTCGAGCGCTCGAACAGCGCCAGGCCGAACAGTAGCGTCAACCACCAGGACCTCTGTAATTTGAGAAAATGCATTTGAGGTAACTAATACTCAAGAGAAGTCTGAATTTATGAAGCTAAGTTAGATTCCCGTAATTTCAGCCACAGATGTAAGCGTGCACTCAAACATCAGTAGCCAAAAGCGACTGGGAAAAGAATTAAGGTTTTACATGTATTGCAGGTGCCAAATACCGGCTCTTTGCCAACCGCAACACATTACCATTACAAAAAAAAATGTAAAAATTAATGGATTGAATTAAATTAATGGATTAATTTTACAGGAGGGCAGTCCGACAGCTGGCCTCGTGACTCCACGAGCTACGCTGGTCTGGCCTCGCTGCTGCCAATGGAGACGTGCCGCCGCCCCTCACCCCAGGCCGGCCCGTCCGGCTATGCCGCAGCTGCTGTCGCTCCGCCGTCGCCTCGAGCGCTCGAACAGCGCCAGGCCGAACAGTAGCGTCAACCACCAGGACCTCTGTAATTTGAGAAAATGCATTTGAGGTAACTAATACTCAAGTGAAGTCTGAATTTATGAAGCTAAGTTAGATTCCCGTAATTTCAGCCACAGATGTAAGCGTGCACTCAAACATCAGTAGCCAAAAGCGACTGGGAAAAGAATTAAGGTTTTACATGTATTGCAGGTGCCAAATACCGGCTCTTTGCCAACCGCAACACATTACCATTACAAAAAAAAAATGTAAAAATTAATGACGTACGAATTACCAAAACTGCGCAATTTCAGAAATCAGTACGACACCTTTATAATGGCTAGCCCGTTAATAAAACGTCTTACAAAGTAGCGCGCTTTTGAAGCTAATGTTCGACGATACAGAAAACAAACATTACCAACAAAACGCCTACACAGTATGGGAAGAAAGAACACTGCAGTGTCCACCTCAACCATACTGTTAAATGAGAAGAAAAAGCCCTGCAGCTTTTACAGGAGGGCAGTCAGACGCTGCTAGTCATTAAATATTAAAGATTACAATGTCTATATTTACCTAAGCTATGATTAAAACAGAGTAATTATGCAAAAGTAATAATAAAATTATTTTGCTATAATCGGCGATGAAGTAAAATAGAAAATGTATATAATGCTAAATGTAGAGTGGACAATTGGTTATCATACGTGATACATGCAGGATTCGTAAAAAACACATGCACAAACCTCCACCACCATACACAAGCACTATATACATTCACTATCACAAACTCAACAACTCAAATGTTTGAATTTCAACAAACATTCTCGGATAAAATGTGAGTAGTTATCCAAAACTTAATAACAAATAAACTATACTTTTGCACTATTTAATACGAAGAAAATTGAAACGTACTGACTCACCTGAAACGTTCGTTATACGTAATATATAACTGTAATCACTTTTTACTTACGCAAAAATATATAAACCAACAAATGATTTTTAATTAAAATTAGACAATTCCATAAACTTCTTGTTAACGCACACTATATACAATAACACGATATAATAGGAATACCACAATTCCCGTTCCGAGATGCACTTCTCTTGAATGACGAACAAGGACTGAATGTCACTGAAACGTTTTATCAAATGGAAGACTCCCCACTCCAGTCCCCACCGAAAACAATAACGGCACAGTGTTGCCCCTATTTAATCAAAAAGGGCGCGATTAGGGTTGCCACCTTTTTTTTGAAGAAAAATACTATTTTTCTTTTTAAATCAAAAAATATAGTACTTTTAGGAAATTCAGGAAAAAAAATAGGACACATCTATTTTCAATCATTATTTATTTTTCCATGATTATTTTTTATTACTTTTCGCTGGATAATGACACGGAGTTAGAGCTACTAACTAACTAAGCCCCGTAAATACATGAATGAGTTTCGTTCCTACATTCCCTATGCAGGGCTGCGGGTGCGTTCCATTCACAGTTAATTAAAAAAAGCACGACAATTGCAATTAGTGCAGTGAGTGTTTTAAATCAGTGAGTGTTTTAAATTCGCTTAGAACAGTCGTGTATCTACTCGCGCTATAGTGTAAAGCGCTGACGCGCCGCGTTATTCGTCGCGTTGCCACCGGCCGCATGCCGCGAACGTAGCTATGGCCTACTTGCGATTTGCCGCGTAAGGCATAAATACTAACTTTAATAAATAATTTCAATACTAGTATTATACCGCAAATATGACTTCGCAAACTCCGATTAAACTTAAAACGGAAACGGAGCATATGTTGTTTAATGCTTATACCGAACAAAAAGCTGAAAAAGAGAATCTTCAGTGCGTAATACAGGAATTAAAGAATCAAATTTTGATTCTTCAGGAACAGATAAAAACCCTCAATGAACAAAAATTGTCAGAAAAAAATGAGAATAAGATTTCTTCCCAGCCTGTTGAATACCAAACAGATGAGGAAGAGTTAGCTAAAGAAACGGAATGGATTAGAGTTAAAAGCAGAAAAAAGCGGAAATTAAGCACTTCACCTATTCAGTCCCATAATCAAGAGTCCGAATCATTAGTAAAGGATTCAAATAAAAATAAAAAAATACCGCAGCCTCCGCCCATAATGGTGTCCGGTGTTGAAAATTATCAAACATTTTTTGATATGCTATCTAAAAATATTAAAGAAGATGGCTCTTTTATTTTAAAAATGTTGAGTGGAAATAGCGTAAAAATAAACGCTAAATCTGAGGATGCCTATAGATCAATAACAAAGTTGTTGTCTGAAAATAAATTTCTATGGCATTCCTATGAAAATAAACAACAAAGACCAATAAGGGTCATGGCTAAAAAATTACCTTCGACGTGTGAACCCACTAGAATAATTGAAGATCTACTTAGCAAAGGGTTCAAAATCGAAGACGCAGTGAATAAACTAAGATGGCACAGCAAAGAACCACTTAACATGTTCACCTTAACGTTTAAAAATGATGAAAATATTACAAAAATCTACAACATAAAGTACATATTGGGATGCAAAGTTGAAATACATCCTATTAAATCATCTAAACTGGTACCCCAGTGTAAGAAATGTCAGGCATATGGTCACACGCAAAAATATTGTTCAAGAGACGCTAGGTGTGTTAAATGTACTGGAAAACATTTAACTCGAGACTGTGATAAGTCTCCTGATCAAAAACCTAAATGCGTACACTGTGGTGATGCACATCCCGCCAATTATAGAGGTTGTGTAGTTGCTAAAGAAATGCAGAATTTAAAGAATAAAAATGTTAGTAAGTTATCAGCAATAAAACGACCAGAAAAAGGTAATAAAGCTTTGATTAATAATTCAGGAAAAGTAATAACTTCCTCGCACACAAATAATTATACATCGTACGCGCAGACAGTCGCAAAAAATTTACCTCAGTTATCTCAGTCAAACGTAGAGAATAAATTAGATGAAATTCTTAGATGTATGTCTGTGTTTGACGAACGCCTAAGCAGACTTGAAAATAGCGCTAAAATTGCTACAATTAAAACTAAAAAATGAATAATACGCTTAAAATCATGGCATGGAATTGTAATGGACTGATACAACACAAAAATGAATTGCAAGTAGTCCTAGATACTGAAAAAATTGACATTTGTCTAATTTCTGAAACTCACTTTACTAAACAATCGTTTATTAAATTCAAGGGTTATAAAATTTATCATGCATTACATCCTAATAACAAAGCTCGAGGAGGAAGCGCTGTTTTAATAAAAGAATATATTAATCACTTTGAAGAAAGGAAATATGAAGAGCAAGAAATACAATCTGTAGCGGTAAATATCCAAACTGCTAGATACCGCGTCTCCATAGCGTCGATTTATTGTCCACCAAAACATTCCATAACCAAAGATTACTATGTAAATTTTTTACAAAAATTTGGAAATACTTTTATTATTGGAGGAGACTTCAACGCCAAAAATACTTATTGGGGGTCTAGATTAACTACAACCAAAGGTAAAGAACTGTTTAAAGCTATTCAAGACGAAAAATGTGATGCCTTAAGTACAGGCAAGCCTACTTATTGGCCGACTGACCCGAAAAAAATTCCAGACCTCGTCGATTTTTTCATTTATAAAAATATATCGTCGAAATATTTGAGCATAGACGATGCATGTGACTTGAGCTCAGATCATTCACCAATATTATTAACTCTAAGTGAAAAGATTATATATAAGAATTCTACTATTACTTTAGCTCATAAATATACAGATTGGGAGAGTTTCAAAATAGATTTGGATGTCAATATTAACTTAAAGGTTCCTCTAAAAACAACCGAGCAGCTTGAAATCGAAACTAACAAGTTTATACGAGATATTCAACAGTCAGCTTGGAAAAATACTCCAGAATTTAAAAAAAAGGTTAAAGGAGCAACATATCCAATACAGATTCTTAACCTTATTGCCGAAAAAAAGAGACAGCGTAGAAAATGGCACCAATCTAGATATCCAGAAGATAAAAGGCTATTTAATAACCTCAGCAAAAAAGTAAGAACCGAAATTAAAATGTATAATGAAGTGACATTAAACACTTATCTCCAAAAACTCACAAATAAACATAACTCTGATTATTCAATATGGAGAGCAACAAAAAACATCAAAAGACCTCAAACACATATTCCGCCCATTAGGGATAAAGACGGAAAATGGGCCATTAATAATGAACAAAAAGCAAAAAGATTTGCACAACACTTGGAAAATACATTTTTGCCAAATGAAGATGATAGTGAGTATTTCTCCACAAACGTTACGAAACAAGACGATTCATCCATCAAACCAGTAACGGTAAAAGAATTATATAATGGAATAATTTTAAAGCTTAAGCCAAAAAAATTTCCTGGATATGATCTAATTACCGTTGAAATCTTGCGTAATTTTCCAAGGAAAGCAATAGTTAAATTGACGACATTAATAAACGCAGCTTTCAGATTAAGGCACGTTCCCGACTTGTGGAAAGTTGCCGAAGTAATAATGATCCCTAAACCAGGGAAATCACCACATGATGTTGCATCGTATAGACCTATATCACTTTTGCCTATTATTTCAAAAATTTTTGAGAAATTATTACTCATAAGACTAAAACCTATTTTAGACAGACACAACTTGATTCCAGAGTATCAATTTGGATTTAGAGAAAAACACTCTACAATTGATCAAGTTCATAGGATAACGAATTTAATCGAAAAGGCTTTAGAAGAAAAGAAAGTTTGTACAGCTGTCTTTCTTGACGTAGCACAAGCTTTTGATAAAGTCTGGCATAAAGGCCTTGTACATAAACTTAAAGTCATGCTGCCTAAATCATACTCCGAAATATTGGAAAGCTATATAAATAATAGAGCGTTTAGAATAAGACAAGAGGAGAGTTATTCAGAACTGAAACCAATCAAAGCTGGGGTGCCACAAGGAAGTGTTCTGGGGCCTGTCCTGTACCTCATATACACTTGTGATATGCCAGTAATGGAAAACAGTACGATAGCAACTTTCGCTGATGATACTGCTATTTTAGCGGTAGGAAATACTCATCAGGAAGCCGTGGAAAAGGTGCAAAAATCTGTAAATAAGCTTTACGAATGGACTAAAAAATGGCGAATAAAACTCAACGAGTCTAAGTCTATTCATATTGACTTTACCAACAAAAGACCACAGTTTTATCCTGTTTTTATAAGTGATCATAGGATACCCTATGGTAACACAGCTAAATATCTTGGAATGTCTCTTGACGCTAAGCTGCGCTGGAAAGCCCATGTCAAGAAAAAAAGAGAAGAACTAGACATAAGATATAAAAAAATGTATTGGCTTATCGGCAGACATTCTACGTTATCAACTGAAAATAAGGTTCTCTTATACAAACAAGTCCTTAGGCCAATATGGACTTATGGTGTTCAGTTATGGGGCTGTGCTAAAAACTCAAACATAAATATAATACAAAGATTCCAAAATAAAGTACTGAGGGCTATTGTTAACGCTCCCTGGTATGTAAAGAATGAACACATTCATCAACATCTTCAGGTTGAGTTTGTTAATAAAGTAATAAAAAAGTACGCTGAAGCCCACGAGCAAAGGCTTCATCATCACGTGAACATCGAGGCCATCCAGCTTCTCGATAACACTGGACTCATAAGAAGACTTAAAAGGACAAAACCTTTTGAGTTAGTTTAATATAGTGATAGTGTAGTGCTAGTGCTAGTGCTACTTGAAAGAACACAAGAACAAAGTGTCTCACATAGCAAGAAAGACTAAGATAAGTCACTGGACCTATTCTTAGATATAAGTTAATTTATAAGTTTAGGTAATCTTTAAGTTGCTTATTAGCCTCTCGGCTAGATCGCAACATCAATAAAGTACTTCCTTTTGGTTGTTCTTTATAATAGCAAAAAAAAAAATTGCAATTAGCGATAAAAATATAGTATTTTTCGTGCTATATTCTTTTTCTATAATATATAGTACAATTTAAGCTAGTGTTTTTCAATTTATATATACATTTATTAAAGCAGAGACCTCGAAGCATATAGCATTATAGTATATCCTTAGTGTTTTTATTGAACTGTGATAATATTGGGAAGTTTTATTTTTTAATTTTAAAATATAAGTAAAAATAAAACTAAAATAATAAAAATAAAACTTTTCCTTCTATAGTAATATTTATTGTGTATGCTTTATTGAAGTGTTGTATATCATATGTCATACCCAATATCAGTTATATTCTATGTTTTAGGTGGTTATTTCTGAATAGTTTTTATTCTTTCTGCGACAGACAATATGGATTACAGACATACTTTAATTATTTAACAGAAAGTTATTTGTTCAAGATACTTTAACATACTATCCCATTTAGTTATGCACATTTCAACTAGATTTTTTGTCTGAGTAACTGTGTCTGGTCAAGGCACTGCTACTGTTGTTGCAATGAATTCATTAATATCTGATACAATGGCTGATATTCTTCAAGTGAGTTAAAATGTTTCAAATATAAATCATTTTTGTTTGTAAACACAAAAATTGGCATGTGTATGTTTAAAGTAACGGCCTGTTATCCACCCCAGCAGTGGGAACCATAAGCTTCCTCTATCCGTTTTTTGGAGAGAAGTATTGTAGCAAAGCCCTACCATCGCGTTGCTCCAATGCGGATTGGTAGGTTACGCATATCCCTAGAATTCGCTAGAAGTATGCGGATTTCCTTACCATATTTTCCTTCACCGAAAAGCGTGTCATAAATTGCAATTGTCAATTAGACATGTGCCTGCGCGGGGTATAAACCCATGATCGTCTTTACAGAGTCGAACGGCCTCACCGCTGAGCTATCCATAGCTTGTTCCATATTTATTAAAATGTATTTGCAATAATTTTCAGATGAACCTGGTCATAGCCAAAGAGAGTACTCATTGGGATGACGTCTAAGGGCTATATGCTGTTGATGCTTTATGGGATGAAGCACATGATTAGGTCAATTGATTTGACTAGATGAAGGCAAGTAAATATTTGATGTAAAGTATGTCAGTCTGTCCATTTCACTTTCTATTAAAACTGAAGCTTATATGTCTAATGGGCTAACTGCCTAATCCGTTTGAGATATAACAAAAAATGTTTGGTACAATTTTTCCTCTATTATAGTGATGCAAAAAAGTGTGTGATATAAGAATAGCTTAAAAGACATATAAGTGATGATCATTGGAACTTTGTCACATACAATACAGTATTTGGAAAGCATAATATTTTTAGCCTGGTACTGCTAACAGTACAAAATCAAAGATATTTAACATAACACAAAGATTGTCACAGATACCCCTTATATTTTATTATTAAAAAAACAAAATTTATAATTATAGTCTCTATTCTATACTTAAAATATAACTGTAGACAAAGTTATAGACACGAAAAAAATATTTTCCAGACACTATTTAAGACCAGTAGAAGCTAAAAATATATTTTTAAAATTTAAAATCTCTGTTAATTTCAATGCATCATTCTCCTACCCTTATCCCACTCTAAATGGGGTAGGCACAACATGTTTTAAACATGTTATCACATGATTTGGTATCTTACGACCGGTCGCCTGCCCGACGTCAACTTACCTTAATCGGTTTTCGCGACACCTCGGTAAGAAATGAGGGTGGTCTATTCTACTCAGGGGATATCAATGCCAAGATTGTCTGTAAGACTACCTTTGCAAACTAATGTTCTATCTATACATTATTTAAGAATTACTTATTTATTACAGGTTAAATATGCTGCGAACTCTTCTGCCGGGAAGTGTCCACGAGCCCGATGATGCAGATGAACATATATGAAGAGCTTCAGTCGAATCATAATTATTTAGCCTCATTTATTGACATTAGTAATAACATTTTCACAGCGCGAATGCTTTTATTCACTAACAATTTATTTTGCCGCCTGAACCATTCGGAATTTTGGAATAAGGCTGTAAAAGTCCGCTTCAATGCTAGAGGACTCAAAAGAAGGTTGTGTCTTCAAAATAGTATTCATATTAGTATAATTGACAAACATTATGAAGTTTGAAACTTCTTAACTAGGACCCAATGGATTTTTTCTCAAATCCGTGGATAAGGGGGCTCTAGCACACTAGAACGGATCATAATTTGGTTTCATTGTTTAAAACATGATTGGTTAATATTATTGTTTGATAGTTATAGTACCTTGTATTCCATCAGAAATATTTTCCAGACCCAAGCCATATCATATTACCGGTTCAGTATATTGATATATCGGTCATGTGCAGCAATAGCGGTACAACTCAAAAACTTATATTTTGAGATGAATGGGTTTAAAATTTTCATTACTCAGGAAAATGAATAACAATTGCTTAGTTGCTAGTTTAATTGTTAGTTTGCTTAAACGACGGGCTTATAATGAATTATGAGTTCTGCCTGTATTGCTGCTAAAAATTGTGTATTTTAACATTAACACCATTTATTCCTATTCAAAACACGTGTTTTTACTTGTGTAGCAAAACTAAAAACCTGAGCAATCCTGGGAGTAATATATTTTCAAAACAGGATTATTTAAATTGTGAAATTTTTATAATTACGCTGTTGTCTATAAAAACTGAAA
This sequence comes from Morpho helenor, assembly GCA_029227775.1. Taxonomy (NCBI): domain Eukaryota; kingdom Metazoa; phylum Arthropoda; class Insecta; order Lepidoptera; family Nymphalidae; genus Morpho; species Morpho helenor. The sequence goes on from JARGCU010000020.1 coordinate 8,052,017, forward strand.
GATTTGATCTAGTTAAAATTATATTATCCATCACAAAAACTTATATCTTTGGAATGGCATTATATGGCATGTAAAGTGTTAATTAGTCAAAAATGTATATAACTTAAAAAACTATAATTCCTGGTTAACTTGCATTAATCATAAATATGATTTGTTAAAAGTTTTTTGCATAATCGTAATCATAATGCGAGTTAGACAACGGTGTATCAATTAAGGAGAATTCACAGTACTGCAGATACTTGGAAAACGATAATGGAAATGGAAAATTTTATCGCAAGTAAAGTTATAGAACTATGATACATGAGGTAAAAGTAACTAACTAATATTACTATTATTAACATTTAAAAAGTGATTCAAAATTTTTATTATTTTACTATATATACTCCATAAGTATAGAAACATAACAAGATGTAAACAAACAAAACCATGTGATTCAGGAGTGACAAAAATGTCATAACAATAATATTATTAACAAATGAAAAAATTGGGATTCAACTGCAGTTGTCAAAAGAATATCTCTAATATTTATAAATGTAATTTTCATAAATTGATTGGTATTTTCTAAAATTAAATATTTATACCTTTAGTATAGCAAAACAGCAATATATAATTTAATAAAATTCAGCAGATACAAATTAGCCAAGTAAACTACCTAAAATGGTAATTGGATTAACCAACGTAACATAATATCAATATTCTACGAGCTTCACTCTGTGATACTTAAATGTGTAGTAATTTAGTGTATTTAATATTATCCATCGTTTTCTTTAAAAATTTTATAATTCTTATTTATTGTTTCAAAGTTTGTAAAAATTATTGATAGCAATCACGCCATAATAAAGTGGTGCGAATACTATCAATAATTTTAAATTCTTTAAAAGAATTAAAAATTATATTAAATGTTAGTATAATGTGTTGTAATAAAAAAGGTACTTTATAGTAGGCAGATAATGCCTACTATAAACTACCTGTTTTGACATGTTTACATTTAGTTAAATACTTAACCCATGGAGTATAGTTCCTCATGATGTTTTCTTTCATCGAAAAGCTTGGTATCAATTGGCACATTAATTATGGCAAAATTTCACAATTTAATTCTTACTTTATATGTATAAATCCGAAGTGTTAACTGGTTTGATGGAAAATATTATACTTAGAGATAAAAACCACTAATATTCTATAAAACTACTACTACCCATATATCTAAAAAAGACTAATATTTATAATTTACCATCAAGTATACTCCTTTTAAGTATAATGTTTTTTCCTAAATACTAAAACGGTAAAAACGAAAGCATCTATTGTTTCAAATACTAATCTTGTAAATTTGTTTTCGAGTGAATACTTATAATTAATTATATTTAATAATAATATATAATAATTTAAATTACAATTCCTATATTTTCAAGATACATGATCGCCGATTCTGTTTCCTATTTAAAAATAGTAATCATTTTTGAAGTTGCACTTTTAGCGTGTTTAGGAAAAAACTTTTTTTTTTAAGAAGCATGCACATAGAAATGTAAAACGGCTGTTGAATATAAATTTTTTTATTACAGTAAAAGTCTATTAAAGAATTTCCTTAAATATTTTGTTTTATTAAAATCTAAAAATCATTATTAATATGTTGCAGGAAAACCGGTTATCCAAATAATCGGTAAGAGTAAAATGCTAATCGATAAAACTTTGACATCACTAGTTACGGTTTTAGCGCACCAAGTACATCACTAATTTTACTACGATTTTACGTCATACGTTATATATATTACTACTCCATATGTGAGAAAGAGTCAGAGCTGAGACTAAATCCGTTTTTATGAATGAAACGGGTGAGAGGCAGATAGTTTTTTATGAATGAGAATGTAAGTAGCTATAGTGCTACTCTGCACCCCCCCATACCACCGAAAATAGGCTCGCGCCAATGTATGAATCTCAACCATCTATTTTATAGTTAATAATCTATGATAGTAATCATTTTTGAAGTTGCACTTTTAGCGTGTTTAGGAAAAAACTTTTTTTTTAAGAAGCATGCACATAGAAATGTAAAACGGCTGTTGAATATAAATTTTTTTATTACAGTAAAAGTCTATTAAAGAATTTCCTTAAATATTTTGTTTTATTAAAATCTAAAAATCATTAATATGTTACAGGAAAACCGGTTATCCAAATAATCGGTAAGAGTAAAATGCGAATCGATAAAACTTTGACATCACTAGTTACGGTTTTAGCGCACCAAGTACATCACTAATTTCACTACGATTTTACGTCATACGTTATATATATTACTACTCCATATGTGAGAAAGAGTCAGAGCTGAGACTAAATCCGTTTTTATGAATGAAACGGGTGAGAGGCAGATAGTTTTTTTATGAATGAGAATGTAAGTAGCTATAGTGCTACTCTGCACCCCCCCATACCACCGAAAATAGGCTCGCGCCAATGTATGAATCTCAACCATCTATTTTATAGTTAATAATCTATGATTATCACATTCATAGAGTTATTAACTAGAGTAGGAAGCCAGCCTTAAATGTGTTCCTAATAATCTATGACTAGCACTATTTTTGGCAACCCTGAGTAGAGGTGCTTATTATTATTTTAGTTAGTAATCTATGCTTAAGTTAAGTGTTGCCATCTTAGTGGATTTTCCACTAAAACTGGTGGTTTGAGGTTACCATTTAGTGGCCAAATATTGCTTTTAGTGGCTAGTGGTTTTTTTTGGTGACTTTGGTACAATATATTAGTAGTTAAAAATTAGGATTTACTTCCATTTTACGATGATCTTTACATAAATATTCGTTTTCCTTTTTGAATATTCATATATACATCACTACATAGTATAAAACAAAGTCGCATTGTTTGTTTGTCCCTATATTCCTATGTATGCTTAAATCTTTAAAACTACGCAACAATCATTTTTGTCATTTACTTTTTACGAAAAATAATGCCTTACTTTCGAAGCAATTTTTATACAGCATTAATCCTTATCTAATTAAGTACCTTAAATACATTGCTAATTTAATATAGATCAATATGGCCGTTTACAGCATATAATTTAAGTGTACATTTTCGAAGACATTACAGATTAAAATGCTGTGAGGAGGCCACGCATCGCCCTATATCACTTCGAATTTAGCAGCTATATGTTGCTCTTTCAAGAGCAACCTCTAAAGAAAACATGTTTGTATTGTCTAATGACCAGAAAGCTGTGAATTGTATATATAAAGACTTTCTGTAATTAATTGTAAAAATAAAATACATAGGGAAAAATGTAAAAAGTAAATATGTAGTATATGAATTTAGATATTAGATATAGCAGGAAATCTTCTTGGTATAGGGAGAGGGTAATTGTTTTTCTCCAAATTTAACGCGTGTGGGTCACGGGCAGTAATGAATAAATCAAAAATACTGGATCGATTTTAATCATTTTTTTTTCACAGAGTGACATGGGCTATATATTCTATACCCGTGCGAAGGACAGGCCGCTAGTATGTGTATAAGACTGAATTGCTTCGGACGAAAGATGAAGCGGTGCCATCAGCGGGGCATTATTATCTATTATGAAGTACTGAAACCTGGTGAAACTATCGAAGTGCACCGTTACCAACGACAGACAATAAAATTGTGGCGTGCTATGAAGGAAAAAGGCCACAATATCAGCTAAGACATGAAAAGCTGTTTTTTGTCCGTGACAATGCTTCGTCACATACATCAAAATTCAAAATTACTTAGAGACGGTCAACTGTTAAATGCTACTCCATACCGCTTATTCATCAGACCTGGCCCCATCCGACTAACATCTGTATTCGTCGGTGTGCCATTTGCTCGCTGAGCAGCAGTTCGATTCTTATGTGAGACGCCCAAAATTGGCTCGATAATTGGTTTGCCTCGAAAAAGGATCAATTTTTTTTGTATGTTATCCATATAATACCCGAGAGATGACAAAATGTGCAGATATTGATTACCAATATTTTGAATGAAGTTATCTTTTTCCTTCCTTTAAAAGGGGATTTAAGCTTGTATACCTAGTAGATATTTACTTTTCTTGAGTAGGCAAAACTAATCAGCAAGAATGAGTCGTCTACGTTTATCTACACGCGAGTATTTGCCACCTAATATTTTTCTAAACTTATACTTTATACGCGGGGTTTTCTCGCTTCATATTTTATATGATACTAGCGGCCTGCCCCTGCTTCGCACAGGTATAAAATATGTATCCCATGCCACTCAGTGTAAAAAAATGATTAAAATCGATCCAATAGTTTCGATTTATTCATTACTGCCCGTGGCCCGCGAGCGTTAAATTTGGAGAAAAACAATTTCCTCTCCCTATACCAAGAAGATTTCCTACTATCTTTGGAATATCTAAATTCATATAGTACATTTTTACTTATTTACTTTTACATTTTCCCTATGTATTTTATTTTTACAATTAATTACAGAATTTCTTTATAATCAACATTCACAGCTTTAAACAAACTCTTGAAAGAACGACATAATATAGCTGCTAAATGCGAAGTGCTATAGAGTGAAGCGCGGCGTCCTCGTGGCATTTTAAATCTGTAATATCTCCGAAAATGTTCACTTAAATTACATGCTGTAAACGGCCATATTGATCTATATTAAATCAACATTATATTTAAGGTTCTTAATTGGATAAGGATTAATGCTGTATTGTATAAAAATTGCTTTGAACATAAGGCATCATTTTTCGTAAAAAGTAAATGACAAAAAGTGCTATTGCGGGTTATCCATAAGAGATAGACATACACCATCGCGGACTTTTCTGTAGACCTTTTCAAGGTGTACAAATAGTATATCATTTTGATAAATCTCGTAGGGTTTAGCCAGCATTTGCAATGTAAGCGGAAAAAAATGTAATTATTTACAGAAACCTCAAAAATTACCGTATTTCTCTACTCCATATTGAATGTTATTAGACATGTAAACCTTCCTCTAAAATCACTCTATCTATTAAAAAAAAACCGCATCAAAATCTTTTGCATAGTTTTAAAGATTGAAGCATACATAAGGATATACGGATATAGGGACAGACAGAGTATGCGACTTTGTTTTATACTATGTAGTGATATTATTTATTTTTACAATTGATTAGACAATGTCTTTACATACAACATTCATAGCTTTCTTATCATTAGACAATATAAACTTGAAAGAAGGACATTTAGTTGCGCCTCCGGTCGCTGCTAAATTCGAAGTGCTTATAGGTCGAAGTGCGGCCTCCTCGCGGGATTTTAAATCTGTAATATCTCCGAAAATGTTCACTTAAATTACATGCTGTAAACGGCCATATTGATCTATATTAAATCAACAATTTATTTAAGTTACTCAATTGGATAAGGATTAATGCTGTATTGTATAAAAATTGCTTTGAACATAAGGCATCATTTTTCGTAAAAAGTAAATGAAAAAAACTGCTATTGTGGGTTATCCATAAGAGATAGACATATACCATCGCGGACTTTTCTGTAGACCTTTTTAAGGTGTACAAATACTTAGTACATCATTTTGATAAATCTCGTAGGGTTTAGCTTGCGTTTGCAATGTAAGCGGAAAAAATGTAATTATTTACAGAAACCTCAAAAATTACAGTATTTCTCTACTTCGTATTGAATGTTATTATACGTACAAACCTTCCTCTTGAATCACTCTATCTATTAGAAAAAACCGCATAAAAATCGGTTGCGTAGTTTTAAAGTTTTATGCGTACATACGGAAATATGGACTTTGTTTTATAATATGTAGTGATAGCGAAGCTCATGGGCTCCTAATTATTAATAGCCCATGGTAGGTATCGAAATACCACGGGTCGAGTAGCGAAATGTAAATTTTGTGATATTAATTTGTTAATTTTTTAATTAGTTATAATAACAGAAACTAATTACACTGGTCGACAAAATTTTTTTTTTTTTTGTCACACGAAATCTGATGTCAAATTTTAAATATACTAGGGCCTCCGAGCAATAATATAACAAGGGGGAAAAATTGACACGTCAGGTATCCTTGTGATAGTGATAGACATATTTATTAATTTGTATATGTAAAAAGAAAAATTAGCTACACTTAAAGAAGTTATTATTTAATGTACAATAGATAAATTTATTTTTTGGGAATATTTAGCTTTTGGTAGATCTCTTTTAAGATTCCAACAATAAATTACTGGCATTCGTGGACTCCATTTCCCTTGGTAGTGCTTCTCCATTAAGAAAATGTCCTGATGAAACTTCTCGCCTTTTTCATCACTCACAAGTTCCCAAGTTTGCAGGAAAGAAATCCAAATAAGAGTGTAGCATGTGTATTTTTAAGGAAACATGATATCCCAAAGCTTTATATGACATTAGAATTTCATTTATTAAATCTTTGTAATTTTTCACTCTATAGTTTCCTAAAAAAATTTGGACAACTTTCACAAAACTTTTGCAGGCAACTTTTTTTTAGATCATTCAATTTCTTTCCAAAATCTTAATCCTTTATCAGTTTCCGTATGATTAAATTGTATTTTATAATATAATTTACAAAATATAAAAGTTACGAGAAGTTAATTTTGCCTCGCTGAGTTTGGGGAATTTTTGTTTTAGGTATTAAAATCCATTGCCGTCTTTAGGCCATAACCTTTACAAAAATTTTCATTAAGCCAAGTTTTATATGCATCGGTGGTGAAAGTATGTCATTAGGGTTCACTAAAGGATCATTTTTAACATTTTTATGGCGCGTAAGTAATTCACGCGAGGGCCACACTGTCTTTATGTAGTGGCTATTTTAGACTCGTTAGAAATGCATTTATAGCTGTCACTAAAAAACTGGACGTGACTGGAACGAAACTATACACTGTCCATTATATTAACCATCTTTTGACAGATTGACGATAGTGATGTCCTAAAGATTCTCGTATGCGATACCATTCCGATTATAGTACCTACTATCATTAATCGAATTACGTACCTAAGTAATTCGATTAATGATAACCTACGTAAACTAGATTACTACTTGAGAAAAGAAATTCCAACTTTGAGAAAACTTATTGTTTCTTTGAAAAGAAGTGGTCTATTTCATGGTGAAAAATCTTCTTTGGTCAAAGTTTTGAACACAATTGGCTTTTCATATAAAAAGTTAAATAAAAGAAAATTATTAATGGAACGCACAGATATAGCTATAGCACGTTGTGATTTTTTAAGAGAGGCAAAGAAAATACAAGATTGGGCAAATATTGTTTTCACGGATGAAACATGGCTCAACGCTAACCACACACTATCTCGTTTCTGGACTGATGATACTGCTGATTCCACTTCCTCAGTACCAATGGGAAAAGGTGAGCGCCTAATCATTTGCCATGCAGGTACAGCAAAAGGATTTGTACAAGACGCACTGTTGGCATTTAAATCGAAGAAATCAAATGACTACCACGAAGAGATGAATGCAAATGTGTATGAAGAGTGGTTCAAAAAAATGCTCATTTCATTGGAAGAACCATCAATAATTTTTTTTGATAATGCGCCCTACCACTCCCGTCAAATTGACAAAATGCCAACACAGGCTAATAAAAAGCATGAAATAATTAATTGGCTTCGGGACAATGGAGAAAATGTGGACGACTCAATGTTAAAAGTTGAATTAATAAAAATATTAAAAACCAAAAAGAGAGCAAAACGCTATGTAATCAATGAAATGGCAGCAGAATATGGCCATACTGTTCTTCGGATTCCTCCATACCACTGCCAGTACAACGCAATAGAACTTATATGGGCACAAGTAAAAGGGCATGCTGCGAGATGCAATACAAGCCCCCCATTCACAGCGAATAAAATGTTGCAATTGCTAAAAAATGCTTGCACCCACGTAACGGCCGAGAACTGGGCAAGTGTGGTGGAAAGAACTAAAAGAGTAATATTCTCTGATTGGGAACGTGATATTGCGTTTGATAATATATTATCTACACAAGAGCTAATAATAACTGCTACTGAAGACTCCTCATCGGAGGAGTCTAGTGTTGATTATCATTCCGACGACTCGTGCTAATAAAATAAATTAAAATATCCTGATTGTTTTATTTGTATTCATGTATTAACTAAGAAGAAAGTAAAACTTTATATAATGTTATTAAATGTCTTTTAATACTCGTAACATCGATTTCTACCGATTATTTTTAATCTGTGGCATAATCGTAGAAACTATTATGTGTGACATCACTAAGTGGGCGGTACCCATCCATAAAGTACAAATATTATTTGTATGATATTTGTACGTAAGCAATACAAAACTTAATGAGCGTGAGCTGTCAAAAGACTGATAATATGATGGACGCAGTATATAGGTTTTTATTAATGAAGGGTTGCCAACCTAAACAAAAATGACCACCAAGTTCATGTGACAAAAACAGTGTTGACCAGTGTTATTTGTTACTTTCATAAAACAAAAATTATTTTAGTGGAAAATTTAGCGGTTAGCGGTCATTTAGAGTGTAGAATTTATGTTTGTTAGTGGTTTTCTGGTGGTTTTGAAAATTGAATCTGGTGGGAAGCTTATTCAACCGTTGGCAACACTGTGCTTAACATAGATATTAGATTACTAACTATTGAAAAAATTAAGATATACTGAAGTAGGGATGGGCAAAAGAGGAAAAAATATCGATATATATCGTATCGATGTTTTTCAACTATATCGATAAGTATTGACTAAATATATCGATATGTTGATATATCGATATTGTCTGTGCAATAAGCGATTATCTATAAAAATTGCCAAAATTTTCGAAATTTTAAAGCAAATACACATCTGGTGGTTTTGACATCAGTTTTATTATTTGAAAATACAGAAAAGCCAAGAAAAATCAACATCATCAACACAACAAAAATACATTATTCATTCATACCAATATTTGTCTAATATTGACATCAGGAGCACTCTTTGTTAGATGTGCTCCCCTGTTAATCTGCTCCTTTCATTCGGTACAGCCAAGTTCACCACTGAAGCAACCCTTTCAGATGACACTGAAGAAGCTTGGCAAATCATATATTTTAGAGCGATATCCGAGAGAACCGGCGTGAAATGACGACAATTTATCCAGAACTTTATTGGATCAGATTTGTAAAAAGTCAAATACATGATGTGACGCAAAAGCAGACAGCAGAACTTTAAAAAATATATCGATTTTGATATCTAAAAATAAATATCGAAAGTCGATATATCGCGGGAAAAAATATCGCTGATTTATATCGATTATTTTCTGATAAAATATCGATATTTTGATATATCGATATTTTTTACCCAAGCCTATACTGAAGTTGAACCTTTTGTTTGTTTTGAACGACTACGCACCGATTCAAATAAATTATTGTATTGTACTCGAATCTCTATTCTGTTTAGATTTCTCTGGTATAGCTATTCATTATTTAATATACGACTAGAGAAAATCGCCAAATCAGGTATAATTCGTCTTATTTAATTAGAATAGGTTTAGCGAAAAACCAAATTGTTTAAAAATATTAACTAAAATGTTTTAAATTAGTATTAAATAGTAGATAGGTATTAATACCGTAATTAACGGAGTACGCAAATATTTCAAAAAACATATTTTTGTGAAATCAAGAATGTTTTCCTAGACATAGGTACGTTTTATTTTTGTAAAGTAAAATATTTTTTATGTGCCTTTAGTTGTTTTTTTTTATATATATAAAGCTAAAAAGCTTTAGTGTTGCTGTTGCTTTTGTGTTTGATTTATCGTTCTCTATATCGAATCTACTTACACTGCATATAACAAATTAACTACTGAAGTGATTACAAAAAAAATCTGGCAAAACAGGATGCTTAGTAGACACCTAGATGTTATTGTCATACTTTTGTTAAAATTAAATAATTTCTTGCAATGTAATGCAATTGTTAAATTAAATATATTTAGCATGTATTTATGATACTATGAAATAGAAGTTATGATATTACTAAGTTTCTTGTATACTATCTTTGTATTATTACACACTTTGGACATTAGTTTCACCTGTACGTATGTAACCAACTCATTTCATCTCAATTTTGTCCGACTTTTTTCCGACGGATTTCATATAACTGCACAATTATTGATAACTTTGACAAATTTTTTAAAATTTATTGTGTGAGGTGCTAGATATATATATGAAAAAGATGGTCCAATGCTTTCTTCACAATTATATTAACAATTTATCACTTTGTGTTTTATCAAAGTGTTTTTTTTTATATTATATTTATTGTATATATGTTTTATTTGTTAGCCAAACTCTAAATTTTAGAATATTTACAGTTTTTTCTAGATTATAGATTTCTTCTCCTTGAAATATTTATGATAATATTATGTTATATATAAATTATATTATTAAGGAACGATATTGTTATTCTTGTTTTAGATAAAATGGATGAAGAATCTGCTTCTAAAAGTAAAAACTCTAATAAAGTAAAAAATGTAGATCAACATGTAATGTCCATATTAAAAACTGTGCTAGAGAGGTGTAAGAAAGAAAAAACTAGTAATTGCTTACAAGTGCCCTTAGAAGATTACTATGAGAGAGTTTCATTTTATACAGCATTTCCAAAAATGTTTATATACCATGTTGTTGACGATCAGTACTTTGGTGAAGATAATTTTGATATTAATGATCATATTACATTAATGGACTGTATTAACATCTTTCTAGCAAACAATCATTACATAAGAATGAATGACTTATATGAAAGATTCAAAAAATGTAAACTGAAAACAGACTTTGAGAATAGCAACATGCTTGATTTAAAAACGTTTGAAAGAAAAATATACAGCTTAGGATATGTCTATAAAAAAAATTTACAAGGTCCATCATTAGTTCTTATTGAAAACCCCAAACATAAATTTGAAAGGTATAATTATTTGTATAAAATTAAAAATTATAGAGATAACAAAAGACAAATTTACTATCTGGATGAAAGACATATATTTAAAAATTCATTTAAGACTATATCCAAAGATTATGAGGAAAACAAACCTAAACTATTTGATGGTCTTGTTTTTTTTCATATAATGTCAGCTAATGGCTATGAATTGGGTATATTTGTGTCCCATGAGGAGGACAGAAGTCTCAAAGAGGTATTTAAGAAATGGATGCTTGATATAGTCCTTCACAGTATAAAACCAGGTAGCATAATTGTTATGGTCAACAATTGTATTCATGGAATGCTGCCAAGAAAACCTATAACACAATATCATTCAAAAAAGCACATGCTGCAATGGCTCTGTGAAAATAATATTCCCTGTGACCCTACCATGGACAAACCCAGGCTGTATGAGTTAATTGAAAAATGCAAAGTAAATTCTGAAGATTATGATATTGATCGGATTTTTAAATTACATGGACATGATATTTTACGACTACCAACTACTTTCCCTTCTCTAACTCCTACAAATTTAATGTGGACCTGGATTAAGAAACACTTCCCATATTATAACAAAAATTTGGGAGTTGTTAAAAGTAGTTTATTGTCTTTCATATCAGATTTTGATAAAGTAACTTGGTACAGTTTTATAGAATCAACTGTGTCTTTAGAGAATAAAATATTTGAAATAGATTTATTAACTGAAAATCTGTTAGAAGACAATTATGAGTTAGATGAAAATTGTTTTTATGAAGACTCATCTAATTTTGACATTGAAGATATTTTAGAATAATGACAAATTTTATATGAATGAAAGTATATTTACTAGACATAGATGCATTGTCAAAATGGAATAGAGATATAGTGAGTTGAGTGAGGAAATTCAGGAAAAAGGGGTAGCCCTTACTTAAGATAGGGAGACGATATAAAAAGGGTTGCAGGTCACATGTGGAGACAGAAGTCTGGCAATAGGATAACTCGGAAATCTCTGGAAGAGGCCTATATCAAGGGGAAAACTAAAGACTAAAAGTTTTTATAAAAGTTTAAAAATAATATGTATATCTATTGTAAAGCTTCAGATAATAAAGGCTAATAATAATATTTACTAGACTAGTGATAAATTGGTACTAATTTGTACTATTCTCTTTTTAATTTACCAAAAGTTTTTTCAATTGCACTATTGTAAGGTGAACCTACAAATATTTCATTTTTAGAGTGTTAATCCATTACAAGGCTTGGTTATCCTTTATTTTTATTCGAAATAATAAACATAAATGATATTTTTAAATATTGAACTATTTATGATTTTCATACTACATCAAACAAATAAGAAAAATTATGCCATAGTCTTAATTTCACAACTTGTTTGTTGACAGGATCCAATCTTTATTTTGTGAATGAGTTTCCTGTTACCTTATGTTACTATTTTAATATATATTTACAACTTATAAGTAAACAAAATAAAATTTACTGATATTAAAAAAAATAGTATATTAGCCGTGTGGTAGACTAGACCACCCTCATTGCTTACCGAGGTGTCGTAAAAGGCGACTAAGGTAAGTTGACCCACCGTGTGGTATGTATCTGTGGCGGGTGGCCCAGTGCGAAGCGACTGGTGAGTGCCACGAATGCGGCGCCGAGTTTGACACGGCGCTGCACACGCTCGAGGACTGTCCAGCTTGGGCGGTTCAGCGGGCAGAACTCGTGGCACAGGTGGGGCATGATCTCTCCCTGCCCACTGTGGTTCGTGCCATGGTGGACAGGGAGGGATCGTGGGCTGCGATGGCCTCTTTCTGCGAGGATGTTATCTCGCGGAAGGAAGCGGCGGGTCGGGTCCGGGAAGTCGAGTCCTTGGATCCGATCCGCCGCAGGCGAGTGGGGCGCAGACGACTCGCCGAAGCCCGTCGTATGCCGCCCTAACGGGGACCTCTGGGCGTTCCGAACGGGGTTTCATCGGACGCCCATCGAAAATGTCCCCAAGGCGGTCGATGCATCTGGTGCTCCCGATGCATCGTCTAGCGGAGGGAGGGGCCACTGTTAGAGAGGCCCCGACCAAGAGGTGGCCCACTCTGGGGTACAGAGTTGCTGCTGGCGGGGATGGGGGTAATGTCTTCATAGGTACCCTATACCCGTCACCAGCAGCGTGGAGCACACAGGTTATTTTAGTCGGTGCGAGTCCGACATAACCGTCGCCTGCCCCCGTCGGGCGGCGGTACCCATAAGGGGTTTTTTCCTGTTAAAAAAAAACCGTGTGGTATCCGGTTTAGTAGAATAGACCACACTCTTTCTAACCGAGGTGTCGTAAAATAAGACTAAGATAAGTTGACGTCAGGCAGGCGGCCGGTCGTAAAAACGCAGCCAAATCATGTACCAGCATGTTTATAACATGTGCCAACCCCACTTAGAGTGGGAAAAGGGTAGGAGGATGATGATATAATTATATTACCAGATATATCACAAAATACAATGTTGGCTATGATGAACGGTGTTGTCACTCCAAATCTCATAAATTATAAATGTTGTGAAAGAGACAATATGTACCTACCTGCATATCATTTATCACTTTTACAATTCAGAATATAATATTCACATTACATTTTGATAATCATTCATTGTCAAATTATTTTACTTACACAGTGTTTATATAATTTACGTACATTAAACATATGTCGTATACTAGCAGATTTAGGCCACGTGTTGCTGTAGCTAAATCCATTTTTGATATTCTCTATTCTAATTTGGAGCCCGTTAATTTTAAGTTCTGATTTTAAAGGACGCCCACACCCATAGCTCCACCATACATTTCTGGGACCAATTTGATCGAAATAAACCCCGATAAACGATTAAAGACAAAGTGCAGCTATGCACATTGTCGGTAATCGTTTCCGATCTCACATAGAGACCCCGACGGAGATTTCCCTTTACAATATACCGATTCGCTGGCAACAGAAAGTCAAGTGGCAGAAAGAAAGTCAACCATGTGTCACCTTTCACCCTTCCATGACCTTCCACGAGCACATACGCATAGTTTGTAATGTAACCTGCGAAGACGAGGTCCTAGTTTTCTGACATCGCTCGGCAGTGGCTTCTCGCCATACTCCTGACGCCATTATGCCTGATCGTCATACTATTAGCCCTCCACTATACGTCGCCCTAAGCCGTGGTCCGGCCTCACAGGAGGCACGCTTAGGACGACGTTTCCCAACGTTAGTAGAGCTTCTATGCCCTACTTTCCGCATTTCGCAATTTCGACGATGCTTCTGCGCTCGCCCGTCCCACCCGGTGACGCTGTAAAAGCCTTTAGGGCTAACAGCATATGTGGGACTAACACGTAGTGGCTCCAGTCGACGGAGGTTGGTCTCTCGAGTTCTTAATGTTGGGAAAAAAGGTTGGATGTAAGATAATAAACTTTATATTTGTATTATCATTATAAAATCACGGTTATATATATTTTACCCTTGACAAAGTAGTTTTTAGTTAATGTATAGAAACCGGCTTATATACTCACGTCTTATTCTATCGGGTTAGCCCGACTAATTTCGAGTTTCGAAAGTGAGTATAGCCGGTTTCTATACATTAACCATGAATACTACTCACGTTTAAATTTAAAAAGTAGTTTATGTTTACAATGAAAAGGGTCGGTGACATGTGGTACTTGAACCAAGGTATTTTCACGTATTTAATTCGTCCGTCTACTATTGCCCTATTACAACTTGACAACTAACAGCAAATATTAGCTTTACAATCGATTTTTGTTTAAGCAGTTTTTCAGTGTCAAAAAACAGTGATAATTTTTTTTTGTATAAAAGTTAGATCATGGCTGGCTTGTTGGCGCAGTGGGTAGTGCTGCTCTGCTTTCAGTTCCGCGGGTTCGATTTCCGCCGAGGGCCAATATTTTCTATAAATGAATAAATTAATTTGTTGGTCTTCGAGCTTTGATGTATATTTGTATTTAAGTATGTATTTTAAGAATATATAAGTATATATTCACCAGTTATCTGTCTACTTTAACACAAGTATTACTTTGGGGACGGACAACTCTGTGTGTAAGTGTCCCATATATATTTTTTTTTGTATCAATTTTTCCCCATAACTCCCTATATGCTTAATTTCATGAAAATCGTTGGAGCCATTTCCAAAATTCAGCAAACATATATATACAAGACTAACTTATTCCGGGGGGTGGAGATCAAGCTCATAGGGGCCCTCCAGAGTTCCGGGCCTCGGAGCATTGAGGAGAGCCCGTCTAACCCATTGACAGCTACGCCACTGCACATGTATATTTTTGTCTTTTAAAAATGTTGGTTCACGCTATTAACCGAAATGTAGGTAAACAGAAATCGCTCGTAAACACAATTTACTGCCTCTGATTAAAATCTTATGCTTCGAATTTAATTACTGTATTCGAACATAACTATTTCTATTCATTACCATTTCATCATGTATTGTATGAGCAAAATATACACAGGAGCTGTTTTCTTGGTACGTTTTACTTATAGTTGGATTTAGTTATATATTGTTACTAGTGCAAACTTATTAATGATTACATATTTCAGATTTTCCTATCATGGGTTATTGCTGTAGTTGAAGATGATAATACTTGTAAGTATAAGAAAAATAATCTAAACACGTGTATTTCTACATTTTGATGTTAAAAAAATATTTAGTTTAATACAGTCTTAAATTCTACAATACATATGGCAGCATTTATATATTCGATATTTTTCACTAAAAAGTAAAGGTAGCGGCATATTACTCTCCCATTGCTGGGAATCTCTCCTCTTCTCTCCGTTTTTGGAGAGAAGGATTGGAGCTAAGACATACTACGCTGCTCCAATGCGGATTGGTAGGTTACACATATCTCCAGAAATCTCTAGAGATATGCGGGTTTCCTAACGATGTTTTCCTTCACCGAAAAGCGTGTGATAAATTGCAATATACAATTATACACATAAGTTTTAACAGAAAAATTCATTGGTGTCTGCCCGGGTTCGAACCCGTGACCTCCTCGAAAATGTCGCACGGTGTTACCGCTGGGCTACTACAGCTCAATGCACTGTCAATTATATTGTTTGAATATTCCATTCTAAATAACTATATAACTATATTTTCAGTAAATCTTAAAATAGGATTCGATTTAACGCAAGGTGAAAATGGAGCACCATCCCTGCGTATAAGAAACTTTGAAGGTAACCAATGAGTATAACTATACAATAGGTTATTTTTTGTTGTCACTAGCATAACCAAACACCTTTGTATGATTACCATATAATCACGATCTCATGAAATGAAAAAAAAGAAACATTAGCTCTTAAGTGAATCAAGTTATTGTATATAGAAATTAATTTTATAAAATGTAAATAATAAAATTAAATGCACTCTTGTTTATCAGTTAAGCATAGGAGTAACAACAACAACCCCCTGTAACCGCTACGACAAAATAGTAATGCGTTAGGATTTTGTCGTGAAGCTTATCTACTTGATGAAGCTTCGGTTACGGGGCGAAACTTTCTTCGATTTTTTTAAAAATCTTTTGTTGAAAAGATTCATGCTGATTCTTCTCTGTAGGGGCACACTTCCAAATCAGTGGTAACTTCTTTAAAACATTTGACGATTCAAAAGTATTGTAAACAGTCCAATTGAATAAAGAATAAATTGAATCGTAGAAATTGTCGTAGTGAATGTGTGTGTAGTAGTTATGTGGTGTGTTATTGGTGGTGCGGTTTTGTGATATTCAAATTCAAAATATTCTTTATTCTATGGAATTATTATTACTATGGATTTTAAAGCGATAAATAAAACTTCGGTATGCTTTATACACTTATATTTAATAAAGCACCGTATGGTATTCATGGCCATTACAAGAAAGGCATTAACAGGAAGGAAGCTATGCATACATTGACAAATATAATCTTATGAACTACCTACCACAGACAACATTATCTTTATTGCTATTCTAACAGATTTCCGCAAAGTAACGCCTGCTTCCATAAATTAATCTATGGAGAGACCATAAATTAAATCTGTGAGATAAATTAAAAAAAAGTTTTATGCAATTAAATTTTTTCAGAACTTCCATCATTTCGTGGTACGAATTTGAAAGAAAAACAGAGTAAAAGATTAGCCAGAGCCGAATCTTCCAGCGGAAGTGATGATAATAGCAATGAAAAAATTATTCACGATACAAAAGTTAGAGAAAGTGATGCATCAGGTGGTGCTGATACATCAGGTAATTGCTACAAATTTTAACATTAAGATCCAAATTAACATAATTTATGACGTTTTCTGTGAAGGAATGGCTTGAATACTGTCATGCGTTAGAGTTAAATTGCCGATTAGTTCGTTTGAAAACATTTAAACAAGGTAGCTATAATAACCTATTGCCAAGTATTTACCCGTTCCGTTACAATATCGCATTAAAGTAAAAAGTAATCTTTATTCAAATAAGCTCTTTCACGAAATTTAGAATCGTTGATCAATATGATTTAATGAAGTTACAACTAGTTCGGAATATTGGTCTTACCGAGAAGAACCAGAAATAACTCGGCGGTCAATTTTTAAAAAAAAATTATCGATATCGCATTAATCATTTGTTAAAAATGACTTTTGCTGAATTAGAAGTTCTCTTTTAAACAGCTTCAATAATTGGATTGAATTCAATCAAGTCAGGAGTTCTCAACATTTAGCTATTTAAGCTATATTTGAAAAAAAAAATTGCAGGTTCGGACGACGATCGACGTGTAAGTACTAAAGGTATTTCACCTGATGAGTTTGAACCTGAACGTAAGTATAACAGATTAAATTAAAATTAAAATGTACTTGCTTATTTGCACAATGATAATATATTATAACTTTTTCTTCAGGTGCTCCATATGTTCACGAAAGATACAAAGGATCGGAGTCAGAGTAATATAGATTTGGAAACACCCTAAATAATTTTCTTTATAATTGCATTTTTAAACATTTATATTAAATTAATTATTAAATTAAGCTGATTAATATTAATTATATTTTTATTTCAAACAAACTTTAATAAAGTATCATGTTAAGATTAGATTCGTAAAATATAATGCATTCTCTGTTTGAAAACTGACTTGAAAACAATCGTACGTATATAGAAAATATAATTATAAAAAAATTCGCTTTTTATTATTTGAAATGAAAATTTATATCTCTGTTTAAATCATAGCACAGAATATCACTACATACGAGTATTATAAAACAAAGTCGCATTTTTTGTCCATATTTCCCTATGTATGCATAAAACTTTAAAACTACGCAACAGATTTTGATGCGGTTTTTTAATAGATAGAGTGGTTCCGGAGGAAGGTTTGTACGTATAATAACATTCAATACGGAGTAGAGAAGTACTGTAATTTTTGAGGTTTCTGTTAATAATTACATTTTTTTCCGCTTACATTGCAAACGCAGGCTAAACCCTACGAGATTTATCAAAATGATGTACTAAATATTTGTACACCTTGAAAAGGTCTACAAAAAAGTCCGCGATGGTATATGTCTATCTCTTATGGATAACCCACTATAGCATTTTTTGTCATTTACTTTTTACGAAAAATAATGCCATATTTTTGAAGCAATTTTTATACAATACAGCATTAATCCTTATCCAATTAAGTACCTTAAATAAATTTTTGATTTAATATAGATCAATATGGCCGTTTACAGCATGTAATTTAAGTGAACATTTTCGGAGATATTACAGATTTAAAATGTCGTGAGGACGCCGCGCTTCGCCCTATAACACTTCGACTTTAGCAGCTATGTCGCTCTTTCAAGAGTTTGTTTAAAGACATTCTGTAATTAATTGTAAAAATAAAATACATAGGGAAAATGTAAAAGTAAATAAGTAAAAATGTAGGTACTATATGAATTTAGATATTCCAAAGATAGCAGGAAATCTTATTGGTATAGGGAAAGGAAATTGTTTTTCTCCAAAATTAACGCTTGCCGGCCACGGGCAGTAATGAATAAATCAAAACTACTGGATCGATTTTAATCATTTTTTTACACTGACTGACATGGGATATATATTTTATACCCGTGCGAAGCAGGGGCAGGCCGCTAGTATTTAAATTAAATTTTAGCAACATCCCCATTCTTTACAAAATGGTTAGTTGTAAAAGGATAGTTGATAAACCGAAATTTCAAAACTGCTCATCTAAACAATTAAAAAACTGTATTTAGTAGGTATGTTTGTCTTTCAGACCCGATATTACGCACATATACGTAATTTAGTTTAAACAGTATTCGGAGAGGCTACTCAAAAAGGTATTAACACTAACTAACTAGGGTCTGTATTCTTAAAGCTTTATACGAAAGGCAAGTCCGCAGAGTGCCATAAAATCCTTCGCTCGCGCCGGTACGGATTAAAAGCTGCAATTTAATCCGGTTCCTTTTCTATCTAAATAAATCCTGGTTTTCTACATTATCCGCAAACTGAAATATACCTTGCATTTTATATCTGTATTGTTTCCATATAACTTTGTCTAGGCTGGCTTACACTACAAAAAAAAAACAAATTTGAAATATTCTTTATTTAAATGAACTTGTAAACATGTGAATTTGAATCGTCTGCTCTTAGCGAGAGAAGCCAGCAATAAACTCTGCCTTTGCTCTTTTAAAAATGAAATTCGTATAATGCGTCATTGCCATCTTATGCAAGGTCGAGTAATACCTTATTTATTTAATCCTCAATTGTGTAGGTTTCCTGTATCAGCCTCCTTTAAATAGTTATTTTAAAGTGTTGTAATAGCAAAACTGGAATGGTCTATCAAATTATATTATAGAATTGTATACAAAAACCAATTAACGTATTTTATTTTTGCTTCAACATCTGTACACTGTCTTACCTTTCGTACAGTGTAGACCGTTGAACTGAGTTTCCTTGCGAGATTTGTTATGTGTGTTCCGTTGAAGTTTTGTATCGAAGGAACTCCCAAAAACACAGTTAATAAGCTCAATATCCAGCTTTTCATATGGCTAGCAAAGATTTAAATTTTAATTGGTTTTGGTACGGGAAGTAAGTAGTACGTAGTTTTCCCAGTTACAAATATTAGTAATAACCAGCCTCCTCAGTATCCGCCCTCTGTACAAGCAGCTGTGCAAGATCTTCGGACTAACCGCATACCTTGTATGGCCAACCTGTGCTAGGCATGCTGGCGACATCCGCCACCTGAGATCCTCGTGGGCCCCTGACACCCACACCTGGAAGGTAATAGTCTCAATCAGGAACTCGGAGTCATATTTTTAAATAACGCCGCGTATATGTCACGCCTTTTGGAAAATAGTCAGGTGTAAAATTATCGTATGTTCTTAACTATAGTACAAATTTTTAAATATGATAAAATAGAAGTAAATAAATGAACGAAATCTTAATTTCTCATCAATCCTAACATCTTAGTAACAGGTATTGTAATCTACTTGAAATGTATATAGATATTAAGACCATTAGGGCGACGCTTAGGGTAACAGCTGACGAAGCAGCGGTAAATGTTATAGATATTATAAGTAATTTGATTGCCTTTGATGATGTTAGAATGAATGATTGGTAAACATTTTATACTTCTGCAATCTTTGCATAGTAAAATATCAGAAGTACTGAATGCTGTTCTTATTCTGGTGGTTTTAATAATTTATGTCAGTAAATCTTTTGCCTCTGCGCTTTGTACAGATTAGAAAGTATAACTACTACTACTATTGATTTTTCTACGCGTTATAATAAAATAAAAGACGCAGACGTAATATTTTTGTTGAACTGTTTAACACACGAGCTCTTATTAACATTAGTAATACTGGCTGGCAATTTAAAATATATAACATAGCGAATTCTTATCTTAAAGGCTTGCTAGGGAGATGTATTATTAGTTAATGAGGAATCGGAGTTCAATAAAAATGTGTTAATATCTTTTGTAGTTATTTATTGGACCGTCCTAATATAAATTTATTCAGGATCTGCACAAAACTTCTGCAAACATAAAGTACATATATCGATACGATCAACTTATCGATACTTTTTTTTCTATTTGTCAGAATAAAATTATTTGAATGTATCATAATTAGTTTGACAGTTGAAACGTAAATGCCAATTAAACGTCAATTTTGACACAAGTTTATTTACGAGTGCGGAGGAAAATATTTCTAGTAGTTATTTAATAATTTTTAAAGAAATATAGTGTTGTATTTATTGTGCAATATATCACTATTTTCGTCCAAGAATTATAATGTTGTACATTGGCATAATTTGGAATCACTCAAAACGACATATGTTTGTTTTGATATAAAAGAACCATAAAAGTACATTAATTAATTCATGTTTTAATATTTAGTCGTACAATGGAAGGTGGTGATTGGAGGCGTAATATTGTAGGTCAGCTACAAACACGGAATAAGAGAGAAACGAGTTCTTTTCACGATATTATTGCATTTCGTAAGTAACCTAACCTATAGTTGTCTTTGTTTGCATTATTGTCATGTTTATTGCTGTAAATTTATTAGTGTATAATAAATAGATTTATCTTCACTAATTACGTTCATTAGCTACGGTATTGGAGTGTTTATTTACATCAGTTTGAAAACCATTTCAAATGTTTAATATTTATTAATAAATGATTTACAACTTTCTCCACAATTATATCAAGCATATATAAGTTGCGTTAAGCAAATGTATCTGTAATGTATATGTATGTTTCTATTTCAGAAAGCAGACTGTTTGATAATGTTAGTACACTAAAAAATGAAAACCTGCAACTCACATTATTGAATGAAAGAATAAAATTTTCTAGTACAGAAAGTGTATTAAATACTGGAGGTTGGTATTTCAAATCTTATCTTCTGGTGGTTCAATGTTAATAAATCATGTATGCTAATAATTTTTTTTACAATATTAATAACAGAAATGTTTTGTTGGTATATGTATTAGTATGGTTCAAAACTTATTTAACTATAAAAAAATTAAAATATTATTGAAATTTGAAACTTTTCTAAAACTTTCAGCAGAATTTTCTTAAAACAGTATATAATTATAATTCAATTAGATGCTCTTAAAATACTTTTATTAAAAAAAAACTAAATTTAAAACATATAATAACAGTATAGTATATTTGTGTTATAGCAAAGAAATTAACATTATTCTTGTCTTTTCTTGCTTCCATATAAGTGTGTCAATTATAAAACAATTACCAAAGATAAATATTAATAGTATTTTGGCAGTATCTTTAAACATCCTATGTGTGCACTATTTAAAAGGAAAATAGACAACTTTAATAAATTTTGTCATTGATCAACTTATCATTCATCTTTCTTGTAACTGCATTAGCATTTGGGAGTGTTAAATAATGGGAGAATGGTATTACTGTATGTTTACCAATTTATTGTCGAATGTAAACTTATTATTCATAGTCTTTTTTGTATTGTTGTGTAATACTTTCGTACGATAAAGGTTTATGATATGTCAAATCCATACACACAACTGTCAGTGGATCTTAGCTGACTTCCGCATTATAATACAATATTTAAAAAAAAACAGTATCTTTTTAAACTGAAGAAGCTAATGAATTGTGCTATGTAATCCAACTCACATTAGAAAGACCAGCTTCAAGATCTTTGTTTTAGCTTTGTCATTTAGTAAACTTTCACAGTTAAATCATCATTAAAATGCATAATGTTTTAAATTTTATATTAAAATAACCAAAATAAGTAAACAATGTGGATCTAATTAGTTTTAAGTTATATTAAGTTGAACCCATGACCCTTTCGAGGGAGTCACAGTGTCTCACCTCTGGGCTATCACAGCTAATGGAATGGAATTGCCACTGCATCTGACTTACTACTTATGTGGTTGATTTAAAAATCAGAAAATAATAAATAACTTAAAAAATAATCATGTTTCTTGTTTTCAAATTCTTATATAATGTTAGTTTTAGCAAACTGTTCTATAAACTTTGAAAATAGAATTTATACAAAATGAAATTATCATAAAGTACAGGAAAGAAAATTATTTTCCAGCTGGCGTTTCAAATGAAAGAATACAAGCTTTAGAACAGAAAATCTTGTTACAACAAGAAGAGCTGACATCATTGCATAGAAGGCGTGGTGAAAGTTCACAGCAAATTATTAATCTTAACACAAGAGTGCATGACTTAGAAAAGAGTTTACAAGCTAAGGATATTATGTAAGTAAATAGATATGATTACTCTCTATTTAATATAGAACACTAATAAAAAAATGTTTAAAATTAAGGATATATGTCAAAATCAAAATAATCTTTATACAAATAAGTTATTTCAAGCACTTTTGAATTGTCAAGAATCAATATGATTAATGAAGGTACAATTGGTTCAGAATGTTGCTGTTACCGAGAAGAACCAGAAAGTAACTTTGCAGTCAATCCTTTAAACATTTTCAATTTTACCTTATTAAACCGCTGTCTTGAAGCTGAAGCTGAAAGGATTTTAAAATCCAGGCATTTTTTTCATCCAAATAATCTGAAATTTTGTAATATGCTTTACATATAAGCATATCTCTTACGTTCAATTTAAACCTTTCTGTAGACTGGTCTAGTATGGATTGTGGAATTTTATTGTAGAAGCGCTGACCACTACAGAACACATTAAATTCTAATAATACTTTCATATATTATAAAACAAATTTATTCTCAGAATTTCAGAAAATACAGCATTAATAGCGTCTTTAAGAGCCGAAATCCAAATGTATGAAACAAACATGACAGAATTACATGGACTGAACCAAATGTTAAGAGATGAGCATCAAGCATTACAAATTGCATTTGCTGCCATAGAAGAGAAATTAAGGAAAGCTCAGGTAATTTACTTCTTATATCGCTTTTTTATAGTATATTAGAGTTAGCAAACCATTTGAGAGCCTATTCTGTTCTATGATAAAATTACGCAAAACATATTAGACTTGCCTACACTTGTATAAATTAAATATAATAAATATGTTTATATATAAATTATTATACAATTGAAGATTATATAAATTAAAATAGTTCCTAGATGTCTTCCAAGTACTACTTAAGTTTAATTCATTCCTCAAATATTGGCATGATTGTAATTATCTAAAAAAAACAACATTTTTCATATAAAATACCATCGTAATTCTCCTGCCCTTATCACACTCTAAATGAGTCGCCATAACATGTTTGAAACATGTTGTTACATGTTTTAGCTAGGTTTTTTTTCGACCGGCCGCCGGCTTGATTTCAACTTACTTTAGTCGCCTTTTACGACATCACTGAATAAAATACCCTTCATAAAATAAAACTATAGTGTGGTTGGTTAAGGAGAATCGTTTTTATCAATAGTCTATAAAATAAAAAATAAGGCTCATTCAATCGAATATATATTTAACAAAATAAAATGTATGAAAGTATGGAAAAACAACCTATTTATCTTTATAGTCGAACCTATTCATAGGTATTAATTAATAATCATTGTATAGAACGGATTGCAGAACAAATAAATGTATTATGTATCCTATATTGCAACATACGAAACTCGTCCTTAATTGATAGTCATCTCATACATAATGCAAAGAACATTAATTTGTATTCATAGACCAGAAGCTCATGTTATTAGCTGCTGTAATTATTATATATATTAGTCGTTGACCTCTGAAGCTAATTTAATATATACGAGTTAATATTAGACTCGGTAGGCCCCATAGTTTCACGCGCGATGTAGAAGTTTATGTAAACACTAGAATAGTTCTTATATGTAGATATATAGTTGCCTATTAGCCAAATGTATATTTTTTACTTTTTTTTCTAAGGCCATAGATTTACTTGAAAAAATAGTATCTGTGTTATTTCAAATTTAGACCTACCTGTATACAGAAGTTCGTACAAATCCAAAAAGCAGTTAGACCTTGAAAGATACAAACACTCACACCTACTAATTTCTGTAGGTACTTTTTGATGTTTTATCTAGCTTAAATAAATCATCTGATTGCCCTTTAAGATCGGATAAATGTATGCTAGTATTAAACGATATTTAAATAGGAGATTCGAGGCTCCTACAGTGAAAGCTCCGCAGCACTCTTTAACATCATCATGACTACGACAAAGCAAAATACAAATAAATGGATATAAAAAAATAAAACATCTTGTCAAATTTTTGATGATTCACTTAATAAACGTTTTCCTTTTATACATAAATAAAAACTTATAACTATTACTCTTAATATGAAAGAAGAAAACAATGATCAAGAGTTTTCGTTTGTACGAACATGAATGAATGACCTCGGTGATAGGATAAAAATATATTTGATAGTTTCCACATGTAACAATGTTTACGCCGAGTTTCATATTTTTGGCATTATTTCGCAAACCACGCTAATAAACAAAAATGCACAACGTACAAACTACAAAGTTCGGATAGATTTAATTGTAGTCCTGCCAATGCATCGTTACCAATGAAATACACGCATTACGCAGAGGAAAATGAAACTTATCCAACCTTCACGTGGTTGGAAGCAAACTACTTTATTGAATCTTCAATTTTTTATTGCACCATTTAATCGTGGCACATTGCCAAACTAATTCGTGACTCTCTTCATCATATTCAGTATGATTTTTTATTTCGAAATATTTTAGTTAAATTTGTCACATCATTCATAATACATTTATGACTCCATATTATCCTCAATGGAGTAATGGAGCTTAATATTATAATACCAAGTGCATTTACTGTACATACGTTTACTAATTTATGTAGCAAAAATCATATATCTGCATGTGACCAAATGCTTTGTAAATTGATGATTGAACTGAACTAAACTTTACTCTATCTATATTTATGTAAGTGAGACACACACTTTACTTCACACTTTTTTAAATCAACTATAATTGTTTTAAATTAAAGGTGATATGGTAGTTTAATTATTTCGTATTCGTAGAAATTTCTGCCACTCTAAATAAGCTTTTTTTTATATTTACTTAGGTGGGTAAATGTTTAATGGTTAAAGGCAGGAAATCATAAATAAAAAAGCCCTTGCAATGCCATTTTTTGTTTGTATTAATCTCTAAATAATTTTACATAAACTAAAAAATTGGAACATCCTGTATAACTTACGGCTTTTCTATATTTTCGTTTATTTATAAATGTTTATGGCTATTTCATTTATGATATTACATACGTGCCCAGTTGAAATTTTAACGCCGAGCTGACTGCATTACAGTAATATTTTTATATTGTACACATGTATAAGTGCCGAAAACATTTATATTTGTAAAAATGCATAAACAAAAAAAGGTTGAACAGCGTAAATAGTTAAAAAATGGATGATTCGTTTTTTTATTGTGGGAACAAAATTGTTTTCTTTCAGGATGAAAATCGGTCTCTTGTAGAAAGGCTTATTAAGTACAAAGCAAAAGATGCGGACAAAATGAACGAAGAAAATGAGCATTTTCTCAAGTAAGTTTATCAATACATTTCATTCTTTTTGGATTTGTTAGGGCGGTATTAGACTCCGCCTACTTTGTCCGAACGCTTTCTATTGTGTTGTAAAAATCATATTGCATGGTTAAACCTTTCCCTAAATTAATATTATATATTTAAATGTGTGAAATTATAATTATTATAAATTCATATACAATGCTTTCGTATACAGTTGTCAGGGTTAAGGTGATATATAAATTTTTTAACAGAATGTCTGGGGGAAATAAACGTAGTTAAAAGTTGTAAAAAATGCACGATTTTTTGTTTTCCATAATTGTCATATGTAATATAATCGATAAGAAAATAATTTTGTTTCATGATTAGAGATTCGTTTTGTTGATATTGAATTAAAGAAACTGATTGCTATTTTTTATTTACTAATATTTCTATTTTAGCAATTCCTGTTTCACTATATATACGATCAGCACTATTTAACCTAAATCTAGTTTGATATGCGTTTACAACTTTTAGTCTAATTAATGTGTGTGTTTATATATTATACCTAGATGGGCCATGCGTGTGATACGCAGTTTTAGAGGCTTGCATTATTGTGTATGATTTTGTTTGCTTCTTTTTGTTTAATTTGTTCAACAGGTCAAGCAACCCTACTGCGTTTTTCATCAACACGTTTGGTAGAGTTAGTTTCGGGTGAGTTTGACATAATGTGAATGAGGTCTTGGTGGTATGATGGCATTGTGGCGTTAAAAAGGACATTTACTTCTTCATTACAATGGCCCATATATGTCTTAACTGCACTCTGAAACTGACTCCATTTTGTTTTCAATTTCTCCCATTTATCATTGTTGTGATATGACGGACTTTTCATTACATATTTGATTTTGTTCTTTTTTATACTTTATACTATATCTTTTCGCATTTTAATGTTTTGTATACTTATGATTGGCCTAAAAACTTATAAATTGTATTTTCATCAATTGGAATGTAATAATATAAATATTTATGATACAAATATATGATTTTTAGTTATGTCTAACAATTGGATTGTATAATATTGAAAAATTTTCACTGTGTTATCATAAGTTTTAGCCGAAATTTTCAAATTGCATTTTCTGTACTTTTTTTTGGTAATTGCAATGTTATTAATGTAGTACATAGAAAGCTGCATAATTAATCGATAAAATAACATCTGGCAATATTTTATCATGTTTGCTTGAGAATGGTAATATATAGATGTTTGTGTACAAAGATTCTTAAGCGATAGACAAATTAGCTGACTATTTGAAATGGTCTCCATGAATTAAGAAACTATAAAACGAAAAAAATCGTTTGCGAAAATATTTTGTATGTCTACTTAAATCAAATTGAAGTAATTAAACAAATTTTGAGAAATGCAATTATCCCGTATATGGTGTAAATATTTTGTTTTCCTCTTAAAGTATTTGTGGTGCTTGATTGTTGTTTAAAACATTGTAATTAATTTGGTTACCATACAATAATCACGACGTCGTCGAAAATTATCCGTAGGATAAGAGACTTTTGCTAATTGAGAAAATTCTTTGTTTGTTAAGATTACATTACATTAAAAAAATATATTTACACTCTTTTGGATCCTCTTATCGCTACACTCGTCTACACCTTTCCTCCTAAATTTTAATATTACTATTATTAGTTAATTAATTAATTATTATTAATTAAATTATGATATGATACAAAAATTGGTATATTAATATATTTTATTTAAATATTCATGCCATGATTGGGAGTATTGTATTGCAACAGTTTCCGAGTATATTTATTAACTACATAAACAACATTAATAACAAATCTCAATACCATTGAATTTTGGTTTGGTTTAACAAATGATTATATTGTTTGTAATTTTGTAAATATTTAAGAAATATGATTTGCATGGTTTTGCCCATATTGCATGGATTATTGCATGTGCATTTTGCACATTTTAATGGTGAAATTTAAATTACGGAGGTGAGCTAATGATTTTGATTTTTACACGTTTTTTAAGTTTAACACGATATCATCTTCGAAGACTTAAAGAGCAAAGAAAAAATTAAAACGGTTGTGGTATATGAAGCGTTTCAAATATTCTAGAAATAGTCAGAGAGCTGGGTTCTTAACAACTGTACATACGGCTTAAGCAAAAACTACGATATCAATAGATGTCTTCGACATAGTTAATTTTTGTTACGAATTTTTTTTTTTCAGAAAAAAGAGTGACAAAGTTCGTAAAGAACTAGAAGAAGCAGCAAGAGAAGGCGGTAGTAGAAGTAGTGGTGGTTCAGCAGGCAGTACTGATGAGAAAATCATAGACTCATTGCCGTATTATGCGACCACCTTGCCAACAAAAGTTGCGTTAAGATTTGTGAGTGATAATTACTTATATCCATTTAAGATAATAATTAAGATTAAGATTATTTCACACAAAAAAAATCTCGTATCACATAGGAGCGCTATACGACTATTAATAGAATTTTATGCTTATAAATACAGTCAACTAAACCGTCAATTCTAAGCTATGAGCTCAGAATTGACGGCTTAAGTATCGTTTCCATTCTATTCTACATTTAAGCATTTTTTCAGTGCCCCAAAACATTTTTTTTTTAAATGAAACCTAGCTAAACCGATTTTCCCCGGAAACCTGCCCTTCATGCTGAATTTAATGAAAATCTTTGGAGCCGTTTCCGAGATTCAGAATATATATATATATATATATATATATATATATATATATATATATATATATATATATATATATATATATATATATATATATATATATATATATATACACTCAATAACTCAATTAAATATTTTTTTTTTTTTTAATATAATTTTTTTTTAAATAAAATAAATTAAATAATTAAGGATTTAAAAAATACTTTGATATTTAGATAAATTACGCTAAAAATATACCAAACTGCTACTGAGCAAATTAGATAATACATGTAGAAGTGAAATTAATTTGTGCACATAAATTGGGGCATGAATAAACTGTAATTTTTTAAATAGTTTTAAATCTAATCTAAATTTAAAGATTAAAATCTAAATTTTAAATCTAACGCTCAATATTAAATTAATTAATATAATTTTGTAGGATGCGCACGACGGTGAAGTCAATGCCGTTAAATGGAGTCCGACAGACCACTTAGTAGCGACAGGGGGCGCGGATAGAAAAGTTAAATTATGGAATGTTTCTAAAAGTGAGTAATAATAGTAGTCTCATCATCACATCATCATCATCTTCCTGCCCTTATCCCACTCTAAGTGGGGTCGGCACAACATGTTATAAACATGTTGTCACATGATTTGGCTGCGTATTTTACGACCGGCCGCCTGCCTGACATCAACTTACCTTAGTCGTATTTTACAACACTTTGCTAAGAAATGAGGGTGATCTATTCTACTCAGCCGGATACCACTCGGCGGGTCAACTTACCTTAGTCGCCTTTTACGACACCTGGGTAAGTAATGAGGGTGGTCTATTCTACTCAGCCAGATACCACACGGTCGGTTAACTAAACTAACCTTAGTCGCCTTTTACGTTACCTCGGTAAGAAATGAGGTTTGTACTATTCTATTCAGCCGGATATCACACGGCGTAATAAAGTAACACAATATAATATAAATATAATGAGTGCCAACCGTGGAGGAGTATGTCCGCTAACTGGCGCGCACAATGTTCACATGTGTGGACAACAGCGTCCACCTCCACGGTATAGCACCGTCAGAACCCAGACCGACAAAAGGACGACCTCTGCCCAGATAACTCCTATCATCCCCGGAGAGAGGAGAGGAGAGGAGAGGAGAAGAGGCTGCAGAAGTAGTCGAATATAGGAGCCCAAATATCGTACCATAAAGCGTCCGCCTCAAAAGCGCAACCCCTGACCTCAAAAAAGGTCGAAGATATTACCCGGGCGATAGAGATCGCCCGAGAGGACAAGCCCGGGTAAAGAGGTTAAACCTCGAGGCCCGAAGCTCCCATCAGCCTCAACTGAGGAGATGACCCAGACTCTAATAATGAGTCCACAACGGCGGACTTATTCCAGAACCGGAATCTCTTTCAGCTGACTAGATAACAGAATCATTAATATTAAGTTAAAAAATAAAAGGAAATGTAATATGATATATCATTATATTCAACCTATTGACCTTTTCATAGTCATCAGTCCACTTTGTAGGAGGCCTGCCGATGCTGTGTTTTAGATGCTATATAGTAAAGATAAAAACGTAAAAAAGGTGGTACATATATAGTAATGAATAAATAATTTTTAATTTTATTAATATTGTTTCTTAATAGTGAAATCATTATCAATACATACCTATAATAAAATCGTAAACATGCTGAATCCGTAAAATTAATTATTTAAAGAAAAATTTAGTTTTCGTCTAAATATAAACCTTGATCACTTTGTTTATCGGTTAATATCAATTCATTAGTTTTTGAATTATCGAAAACACTAAAGTAATAATAAAATTATTTTGCTATAATCCGCGATGAAGCAAAATAATTTTATTATTACTTTTGTATTATCTCCGCATCGTAATCGTAAGATATATAAAGGTTCCTTTATAATGTTTTTCTTCGCTGTATTTTTGTATTATAATGATATTGCCCTTTTTTATAGAACAGCAAGGTTTATGTAAATTCGTTCAGGGTGAATAATGTGAAAAATAAAAGCGTCCACGATATTACAATATTCCGATACAAGTGATTTAATCGATACTTCTTGATCCACTTATAAGTAAGTAACGGCCTGTTACTATCCCACTGCTGGGCATAGGCCTCCTCTCTCCATTTTTGGCGAGAAGGGTTGGAGCTAAGACCTACCACGCTGCTCCAATGCGGATTGGTAGGTTACACATATCCCCAGAATTCTCTAGAGATATGCAGGTTTCCTCACGATGTTTTCCTTCACCGAAAAGCGTGTCATAAATTGCAATTATTAATTAGACACATAAGTTTTAATAGAAAAACTCATTGGTGTCTGCCCGGGTTTGAACCCATGATCGTCTCTAGAGATTCACACGGTCGCACCGCTAGACCATCACAGCTTTTTTTTTCCACTTATACACTAAAGCAAATATATTTCGCGGTAGTGACTATATGTTTCGCGGTAGTGACTATATGTTTCGCGGTAGTGACTATATGTTTCGCGGTAGTGACTATATGTTTCGCGGTAGTGACTATATGTTTCGCGGTAGTGACTATATGCTCCGCCGTGTGGTTGCTGAGGTGTCGTAAAAGGCTACTAAAGTAAGTTGATGTCAGGCAGACGTTCGTTCATAAAATACCTAGCTGAATCATGTGACAGTATGTTTATAACATGTTGGGCTGACCCCACTTAGAGTTGGATAAGGGCAAGAAGATGTTTAGTAGTGACTATATGCTAGAACAGCGGCAATAAATAAATGACTTTGCAGTTGGCGTAATAGAATGCAAAGGATCGCTCGTCGGATCAAACGCAGGGGTGATGTCGGTGGACTTCGATGCAACCGGAGCTTATATAGTGGGTGCTTCCAATGACTTTGCGAGTCGCGTGTGGACCGTAAATGACCAGCGGTTAAGGGTAAGTACATAAAACTAAACGCAAATTAAGGCGTAAAATAAAATGCTTGTCAATGTTATCTTTAACTTTTTGGGACAGCAGTGAAACCCGTGTCCCACCATGGGGAAATGGGTGGTATAGTCCAGAATAGGAGCTAACCACCCGTCCTGCAACGACAGGCATCCCCGCAATTCGATAGATAGATATCTTTAACTAGCTGTGTGAGCAGCTTCGCATGGAGCTTTAAAATTTGCCGTTTTCGCCATATTTTTTATTGCTGCTACTTTCCTATTCATCTTAGCGTGATGTTATATCTATAGTCTTTAGCCTTGTTCGATAAATGGACTATCTTACACTCAAATCAAATCGGTTTAGTAGTTCCTGATATGAGCGCTATCAAAAAATCAAATAAAAAACAAAAAACTGTTCAGTTTTTTATATTAGTATAGATATTTAAATAAGTTAATCATGTATAGCAATATTTTTCTGAATTTTGGATACGGCTCCAACGATTTTCATGATATCAGCATGTAGAGGGTTTTTGAGGGGGGGGGGGGAATATAGATGGTATAACTTTACATGCAAACTTATATCCTATTCGATGAACTATAAATTATGTTTACTATTTTAAAATGTAATATGTATGTATGTATTTAAAATGTAGTATATATGTATAAAATGTAATATATTAAAATGTAATGCCTTGATTGCATATAGCCTTATATCTTATCCAAATATCAACGCGGCGTTTTATCTTATAATATAAGTAATAGTTAAATTTCCTCCGTGTTCTAATTTCAATTTGATAAATCTTTTGTCGACTGTTTTCGTAAATTTTATTATAATCTGTTATTTATATTAAAATTAAATATAAGCAAAAATAATTTTATTATTACTTTTGATAATAATTGTATAAATTACATACCATAAGATTAAATAATATCAATAATTCGGGTCCAACTGGTTCGTTTAAAAAAGGTATCGCCATTTCAAAGCAGACTACGTGATATATAAACTTACGACTTTTACAAGTCTTAAGTTAATATATCGCGT
Organism: Morpho helenor; assembly: GCA_029227775.1. Classification (NCBI taxonomy): domain Eukaryota; kingdom Metazoa; phylum Arthropoda; class Insecta; order Lepidoptera; family Nymphalidae; genus Morpho; species Morpho helenor. Next base: position 8,084,961 of record JARGCU010000020.1, read on the forward strand.
ATTTGGTTATGCAAACCCTAGTTAAATACCGGAAATAAAGAGGTCGAAGAGAGTTCATAGCTCAAAACAGAAACGTTTTTACCAATTACTGTGAATGCCAGTTATAAATAACAAGTTTTCAATTGTAAAGTTGTTTTCTATTCGCCGTACACTATAATCACCAAACATAATTTCTCAATTTGGTAGTCTCGAAATACAAAATCAATATAGTTATTATATCTTGATTGCAAAAAGTTACCGGGCAGTAAATCATAATCAATCGTAGCATATACAATGCTATAAAACAATTAGATAAAACATAAAATGTAAATATTGTATAAAACTTTATTTATTAATATTTGTTAAATAAAGGCTTAATTTGTTAAATAACGTAGTCACGCAAACACTAAAATACGATTAACAGTTCTAAAAAAAAATTGCTTATACTTTTTTGGGTTTGGCAGATATATGATAAAAGCACATATAGTAAGCTTTATAAGGTTTTTTTTATCGTTCATCGACTTTTAAACATTTGGCAACACAAAATCAACATAGTTATTATATCTTGATTACAAAAAGTTATCGGGCAGTAAATCATAATCAATCGCAGCATATAAAATGCTATAAAACAATTAAATAAAACATAAAATGTAAATATTGTGTATAACTTAATGGAATAAGATTGTTAAATAAAGGCTAACTTAGTCACGCAAACACCAAAATACGATTAACAGTCCTAAAAAAAAAATTGCTTATACTTTTTATGGATTTGCCAGAAATACGATAAAAGCACATAGAGTAAGCTTATTAAGGTTTTTTTATCGTTCATCGGCTTTTTAACATTTTGCACAAACGTATAAAATTAAGCCAAACTAAACACTTATACTCCAATGATAAATTCAAATTTAGAGCCAAAAAGGGCCGAGAAAATTCCATTCCTATGAATTCGACATTCTACGAATGAGTATTTCCTGTCCTCCGTCCATCTGAACGGAATGAGAAATGGTCATGGAGAAGGAAAACATCGTGATGAAACAAAGTGTTTGCCAGAAATGGGATAGTAAAAAACCATAACAAAATGATATATCAAAAGACGTAGCACTTGAGAATACAAAAAATATAATGATTATCCTCCTACGGCTCTTATCCCACTTTAAGTGGGTCGGCACATGTTATAAACATGTTGTTACGTGATTTGGCTACGTATTTTATGACCGCCTGCCTGACGTCAAATTACCTTAGTCGTATTTTATAACACCTCGGTAAGAAATGAGGGTATTCTACTCAGCCGGATACCATACTTACGACTTACCTTAGTCGCGTTTACGACACCTCGATAAGAAATGAGGGTGGTCAATTCTACTCAGCTAGATACCACACGGCGGGTCAACCTACCATTGTCGCCTTTTACGACACCTCGATAAGAAATGAGGGTGGTCAATTCTACTTAGCTACATACCACGCGGAGGGTCAACCTCTCATTGTCGCCTTTCACGACACCTCGGTAAGAAATGAGGGTGGTCTATTCTACTCAGCCGAATACCACACAGCGGGTCGACTTACCTTAGTCGCCGTTTACGACACCTCGGTAACAAAAGAGGGTGGTCAAGTCTATGAATACTACGAAAAAATGATAAATGAGATAGATAAATGTAATATAATAGCCATAACTGATTGCGAAGGCCACGAAAAAAAAAAATTAAACGGATGCAAAATATCTCATTAAGTTTCAATCACATTATAAAGTTCAATTGTTATTTCCCTGAAATGGATAGCGTCCAAAAAAGATAGAATCGTTCTTTCATTGTTATAGATCAACGGTAACAATAAGTCAATTATAATCCGCCAGTTGGGATAATATTGTCGAGTCCAGGAGGCGGGGTCACGAACACGATCCCTATTAGTGGATTGTTAGCGCGTCCGCGCGTCCGCTTCGTGATCTCACTCATCACTTCCGACGGCCAGCGAATACTAAAACCTCGGTTCATTGTATATTATTGTTATTCATACATTTCTTGTGTACAGCGATTTATTACTCACGAAACACTGCTGAACCGCTACGCGATCTTAATTTAAGTACGAAAGCAACACTTGTATTGCAGCTGTTTTGAAATCTTAATAATTTCTCGGCATTAAGTTATTACTTAAGCGAAAGAACTACTTCAATTTTTTAAATAAGATTTTTAAATTTTTTACATATAGAATAGCTAAAAGTAAAGTTACGCATATCTCAGAAACTAGGATACCAGAAAATGGGATGATATTAGTCATACTATATGAAAAAAATATTTGCTATTCAAAATGTTATAATTCAACGTCGTTTATGATACCTCTTTGTATATTAAATTAATTCATGTAGTTAACTATACACACAAAGGTCAAAATTATTTTATTAATACATCATATTAACAACGTACCCGCGTCAACTTAAGCATTATATACTATTTAGCGTAAATAATGCAATACGTGTTTTTTTCCTGTTCCGGAAAGAAAAAAGTATTTTTTTCTTTGTTTTCTCGGTGTATAAGCTTCAATTGTGCCTAATTTTATCAATATTGGTTCAGTGGATTAGCCGGCAAACCGTAACTGACGGACAGATTTTCGTATTCATAATATTAGGAAGGGTAACGTATTAACCATTTATTCTATTTACTATTTCTTGTAAAATTGCTTGCAACTGTACCTAAATGCAATTGTGATTGATAAATCTTGTCCCTTTATAATCACTAAAACAGATTTAAATGCTTTCACAACAATGAATATATTATATTGAGTGCCCCTGGAAACCATCCGTCAATGTTGATAACAAATCAAACTATTCAGTTCTGCAGCGTAACTTGACTGATAGTCCTGTGCAGAACTCGTAGGGTACTAACGTAGCAATTTTATTGCCGTTTAACAAATAAGGAACTGTCAGTCAATCTCCAGCTAATGATAACCTGGTTTAATAACCATGACGGATGGATTTCACACCGCCCGCTGAGTGTATATGGCAAAAAATAATTTGAAATACGAAAGTGTCGAAGCGAAAATGTCTTGGACAGTTTGTGATTCCGACCGCAAGTGACTGGCGAATTGTTGCTAAGATAAAACAAAATTAGCCTTCAAATTGTGACAAGATTGTTATTGTTCTTTTGATGATACATGTGTTGAGATACCGTTTTTGGTGATTTTATGTGACATACATCGTGAAATTTTTTGCTCAATTTTATTTAGTCTTTGTTAAAATATTTTCCGTTCTGTAAAGGCTCAATACCTATACCTAGTGAATAATATATTCTATTATATATTTTAATATTCTATACCTAGTGAATCTCAATTTTTTAATGAAATAGGTAATAATATCATACCAACACAAAGTTCCAGGTTGCCTAAATCTCGTATACTACAGCAAATTAGCGTAAACTTCATTTAAAAACTCGCGCGTTAAATTCTCATGGATTATTAAGTGAGCAGTTTGTAAAGTATTAGTATGTGCGACTCTGCAAAATATTTTAACAATAATATTGAAAATGACAACTAATATCGTGGCAAATACTAAAAAATTTATCATTATTATAACTTAACAAAATGCAAATCATTTTTACGTACAAGTTAATCCTTACATATGCGTTCAACCAAAAAATTATCTGACTCAATTTTATTGTTGGCACTTTTAAGTGTACATTTTAATTTAAAAATATATATTCTCATTAATTTTTGACAGCTATAAATTTGTGCATCTAAAGCAGAAAATTACTCTCTTCCTACTGCCTGATTATACTTTGCCTTCAGAACGATGAGAGATATTTGCTTTAGTTTGATGTTGCCCAGAGCTTACATTGTATGCAGCAAATTATCAACAAGCCGGAAGAACTACAAGACGGTAGCAATGTAATGACAAAAATTGATACTCTCATCATAGAATCATCACGAAAACTTTAGCAGATCGTAAATCATTCGAAATAATAGGTAAAGTGAATTCAGTGCACGAATATGTAATCGATTTTGGGTCATTATTATGGCGATTACTCGATACTGGTAACGGATACTCGTGGTGCAATTTGTGTACTTATTTGCATCGAAATCGTCGAGAGCAATCGCAGTCACGCAGACTCCAGTGCGAAAACAAACCTCGTTTGCCCGTAAATCGAAAGTCATTTCTATGGAGACTATGCTAGTTTTAAATCCTTGAATACATTAAAAATAAATCGTGAGCAGGAATAGAAATAGGTAACCTGGGATCCTTTTATTACGAACCTTAAAAATGCTTAGTTTATGTAGTAAAATAAAAGAAACTTGTGCACGACGATAAAAAAGTTGTTTTTGCCACTTTCGTTACCTAAATAAAACCAATCATGTACATTTATAATGTGTAATTAATTAATTGTCAGTATACGTTCGTTTATCTATGGATCTAATAGGATATTAATTATGTCTCAACTTTAATATTAAAATATATGAATATGTGTACTATAAGTTTGTCTTCCGTGCCCAAAGCCAACACGAAAATTTTATAAGCCTGTCACAGGCGATCAGTAGGCGACTAGGAGAGCTATGCTCGAAGTATATCTGCGTTATCAAATCAGAAATGGGAAGTTACGTAAATGAGGCAGAGTAACGGATATAGCCCAACGAGTCGTGACGCTGAAATATTAATGAGCGGAATACAGAGTTACTGATAGATTTTGGGTTCTAAATATGCTAGATTAGTGACTATCCAACCATTCCCCCTAGGTACACAGACGATCTCAAAAAGTCACGGGGAGTTGCTGGATCCAGGCGGCACAAAATCATGAGACATGATGGTCCCTTGAAGACACCTATGCCCAAAAGTAGACATATCTTGATTGAATTGAGAGAAATAAAGTAGCGGCCTGTTACTATCCCACTGCTGAGAATAGGCCTCTTCTCTCCGTTTTTGGAGAGAAGGTGTAGAGCTAATACCTACCACGCTGCTCCAGTGCGGATTGGTAGGTTACACATATCTCCAGAATTCTCTAGAGATATGCAGGTTTCCTCACGATGTTTTACTTCACGGACAAGCGTGTGATAAATTGCAATTATCAATTAGACACACAAGTTTTAACAGAAAATCTCATTGGTGTCTGCCCGTGTTTGAACCCGTGACCTCCTCGAAAGAGTCGCACTGTGATACCGCTGGGCTACCACAGCTCTTCAGAGAAATACTCGTATGCTAACTCGATACATAAGCTTCAATTGGTGTTCAACGTGGACCAATTCGCGGTTAAAGTCTAATTTAACTATAATAATTTCACTCTTCTATTGACACCAAGGCACATGAATTTATTATTATTATTATAATATTTTGATTCATTTAAAATTTTCTAAAATAACTATAATAATATTTATTTTAGAAAATTTTGATTATTAAAAATTTTAATTGCAAAAAAGTGATGGAAATATTACATTTACATTATATAATTTATAAAATTAGGCGTTACTTTGCGGAGATCCATAATACAAAAGTAATTCTCCACGACCAAAATCGCAAAGCTTTGCGATTTTGGTCGTGGAGTCTATCTCCTGATGATGCTTCGGTTGCGGGGCGAAACGATTGTTGAGTTTGTGATAGTGAACGTATATAGTGCTTGTGTATCGTGGTAGCGGTGGTGGAGGTATGTGCATGTGTTTTTTACGAATCCTGCATGTATCAGGTATGATAACCGATTGTCCACTCTACATTTAGCATTATATATATTTTCTATTTTTCTTCATCGCGGATTATAGCAAAATAATTTTATTATTACTTTTACATTTACATTATATTAAAAAAAAAATTTAGTACTGTAAGAATATTGGAACTTATACATATTTAATTTTGCATTTGCGAGTCGCAGATATTATCGTATATTACATTTGATTAAATTAGGGCAAGATACAGAATTAAAAGTGGTTAAACAAACAAAAGATCTCATTGAATAGTTTTATAGAAAATAAATGTTTCTCATACATCATTTATTTAAACTATTATATTAAAATATTGTTGTAATTTTCTTACACAAAAGCGTTTCAAAATTCGTTCTTTTTGCGTTTTATTATGGGCTTGCGGGCGGTACATACCCTTTCTATTTTATGAATATTTCATACGCCATTGTGAACGACTTTATCTCTCGTGGACAATGTTGTGTTCGATTTTATTTTATGTTCCCTTCGAATGATTGGCTATTTATTGAAGACGAACAAGTAACATCGAACGAACGGACGAATACGAGTGTAAAATTTCAAGTCGCTTGATAATCTTCGGAACATCTTTGTGAAATAATTTTAAGTTGAAACATTTACTTATGCTTGGTAGTAATCTTAATCTCGGACTATAACTTAGATTCTTAGCAGTGTCTGCTAATGGTTGTTGTCAGTGCGAATTGCGGCACGTGTCTGAGAGTCGCGTGCCGTTGTCTACAAACAAAGATCTAATCTCGGGCACGAATGTCGGCGTGTGCCTCTCACACGTGATTCCAGGCAATACAAAGTAAAAGATCTCATCTGCTCAATACGCACTCGTTTTGAGCTAGTAGGTATAGTCTACTAGTCTGATCACTTGTACATTATTTAGAATACTTCGCGCAGTTTATCTTAACATATTCGTAATTCCTTTCTCTATAGTAGTGATTGATTGAAAAACTATCTAACTGCTGACCAGAACTCTAATGCAGATTGGCAAATTACACAAATTCCAGAACGTTTCTATGGACTTCATTATCCTCCTGCCCTTATCCCACTCTAAGTGGGGTCGGCACAACATGTTATAAACATGTTGTGACATAATTTGGCTGCGATTTTACGACCGGCCGCCTGCCTGACGTCAACTTACCTTAGTCGTATTTTACGACACCTCGGTAAGAAAGAGGGTGGTCTATTCTACTAAACCGGATAACACACGGTGGGTCAACTTACCTTAGTCGCCTTTTACGACACCTCGGTAAGAAATAAGGGTGGTCTATTCTATTCAGTCAGATACCACACGGCTGAACGCTATGAACTTGTATTTTCATAACGATGTTTCCTTTTACCACAAAGAATGCGACGAATTGCCAATAAGAATTAAGTACATAAGTTATTTATATAAAACTTATAGATACATATTTGGGTCAGAATTGGTCGAATCGTTGATAGATGTAGTTGACCTAGAAATAAAAGTGGTGGCAAACTTGATATTACAAGACAGAATTGTTTTCGATGCTAATGAGAATTGCTAATCGTTTTTGTCAGTTATAACTGGGGCTCGTGTATATGATTCGTGTGCCGTTATCGCTGCCTTGACAGCCGATTGGGGTTGACGTGTGACTCTTACGTTTTTCGGAGAACAATAATTATCTTGAGGAAACAAAAATATCTTAAGAAAAAGCTTAGGATATGTGTAATCTACTAACCCGCATTATAACAATGTATTGGGTTTAACTTCAAAGTTTTCTCTTCGAAAGGAGATGGAAGCAGCAGAATATTAACGGGCCGATAAAAAATTAAGTACTTAAGATTATTTTACAAATCACAGCACCATACGAGTTAAGCATTATTACTGCGGTTATAGAATATAGCAAAATAATATTATCACTAATAGCTGTGATAAACTCATTATTTATTTGAAATTATAATATATTTTATTGACACCATAATAAAGTACGATACAATGTCGTCGTATTGGAACACAAAATATGTCCTTACCATGGCGCCTTGGCACTCTATGTTTATACTTCTCGCAAACCAACCACGTCCTAGCACGATATCTTATACTACAGTAACTTACGTTTTTCCATCTTGTCTTCTTGATATTTCATCTTGTCTAGTGTTCACGTTCGCTGTATAACTCTAAATTTTATTATACTTGTTTAAAGTTTTACCAGTTAACTTGACAGAACATTCATGGAAATAGCTTAGCGTATGTTTCAAATAGTTTATAGAATTTACTTCTTCAAAATGGTTATTAATGGAAGGAGTTAAATTTTGAGTGTCTTAATATCAAACCAGTAATGCCGTGAAACGCATCATTGTATCAATAATCGATAAATTTCTATAAAGTCTTGGAGTAGTAACCACACTCCTAAAAATGGAATGTTCGAAAAGCTCATTATGAACAATTGATTTCAAATAGTACACGAAAAATGACGTATTCCTGCTGCACAACACTGTCTAGCGTGAAAATCACCTGATGAATACCTCGTGATGATATCGTACCATGGGATTTAAAAAAAATGTTTATGTTGTCCGAGTGCATCTAATACATAATATGGATATATTTTAGACAAAAGTCTACAAACATTTTATGTGCAAGCCTGTTCCGATATGGATGACTTCGCCTTTTGCATCACGTATAAGGCATCATTTCCACAAGCGAGTGTATAGCGACGAGTTCGATGTAATATCGTGGAATAAACTACACGAGATGACGAATATTCAGTTTTAGTAAGATAGCGCGCCGACTTGCGCTTTCACGACGGATACATGCAAACTCGTTTTGATTCGCTGGCAGTACGTCTTTTATCGCAGATGGCGCGCGACAAGTCCGTCGCGTGTCGCAGCGGATACGCGTCTTGTAACGTTGTCAATGACACCCTTCACATCACCGCGATACTATCGCCGTTTGGAGACTTGTTCATAGTTTATGTATGTAAATATATGCCACAACGATAATATCATTGCGATACACTCGCTCGTGGAATTGATGTCGAACGTATAAAACAAAATAAAGCATGTCTTATAAATAGTAATAAAACACCATTTATAAATGTTGCTTGTCAATGAACCTACGATACCCATACATAAATATTATGACAAGACTTTAGGATTTTTTTAAAAACAGGTATCTCAGTGGCTATTTAAAAAGGGAGTAGAACAAGGTAGGACGATTATAATTATTTTTCCTTTTTACTATAATGATATTATAAATGAAAGGAAATCAGTAAATTGCCAAGCTCTTACTGTCACCCTCCAGGGAAAAAGCTTCCTTCTAATTATAGGGGTCCGCACCGTGGAAACTTGTTTCGCAACATTATTAGATGCTTATGCGTAAAAACTTGTTCTAAGAATGATCAGTTGTACATACATACGTATAGTTGATACAAAGACCATATTATTAATGTGATAATGGATTGCCTCTTCTGTTTAGTTTTATATTTATTAATTTTCTATCATAATCATTTATTTATATCTTTTCATATAGTTGGAAAAGAGAAAGAAAAAGTAAAAAAGGTCATGTATAAAAGCGGACTTATCCCTAAAAGGGATCTGTTCCTCATTACTCAAATGTTGACAACATTTTAGTAACAGAAGGAAAAGAACAAGAAGTGAAGAAGAAAGAGAATACGGGTAATATAAAGAAAAGGAAAAAGATTTTTTTTATATAAATTTAACTATTTGATCTATAAATTAGTTTTGGTAAAATAAATAGATGAAAAGATGCTACTAATATATAATTACTTAAGACATTTTTTGGTCTGTAACTTAAATACCGAAAGGGAAAGAGATTTGCAGATTGAAACTGGTAAATCATTCCGCAGCTTAACACCTTGAAAGCTAAATGATCTCGAGTAAGTCAGTGAGGAGCATTTAAGGAAGGAAGATCTGAGGTATAATAATGCGTTTGACTACATAAGTTGCTGGAGTTCTTACGGCCTGAGGTTGAATGCACGTGTCTAGAAAATGCCTTTTTACCCTTGCTTAATGTTACTTATAATATGTAGCGGCAAGCAAAAATGCGGGATAGGTATTCAGTGTTTTCACTATTGCTACTGCAATTTTCTTGCTACTATTTCCAAAGTGTTTATTTATTTATTTTTCTAAGACCATCAACGACAACTCTATCATTGACATTAAATAAACACATAAATTTAAATAGATTTTTAGATAAATGCATCGTCAATTACAGATGGTGACGACATGAGCATTACAGTTGATAAAGAATACGCAGATAATAAAATAAAGGGAAAAATTAAGTAATACAATGTTATTTAAAAATGTTTGAGCTTCCTCTATTATTTTGTATATGAAATATATATTATGACTAACCTTGGGGATAACTTAACAATTAATTGTTCAATTTGTTAAAAGCAGATTAGGCTAACAGCAAATATATTCAGTTCGGAAAACAGACAAATTCCTCCTAGTTTTGATATTAGTGTGGCACTTCTATCATTAATGATTGTTATCTCGTCTAGCTGGAGTGCTAAACTCTTTCTCATGTAAGGTTATCTCAATATTACAGTTATTAAATAACACTAATTAGTACTAATACCACCTATTTTAACGACCATTTGTATAGCGAGTCCTTCACTGTCACAGCTGTTAGGTTGTCGAATGCACTTCCATCGGAAATTCGGCGGTTGATATCTTTGCATATCTTTAAAAGGCGTGTAAAGAATCATTATTTATTTATCAATGTATTTTCTACTATTACTATATTTATATATGTATTTGTGAATGCATTTATATGTAGGTATGTTTCCTTGTATGTGTAAATTGTAAAAATTATAAAAATGTATTGACGTATTTATATATTTCTCTTTATGTATTTTATTTTTATTTTGTATTTGTATCTACATCTATCTATTGAGTTTTAAATAGATACTTGTACCGATCCGTATCGATTTGTATTAAAATCAAAAATAGTTGCCTGGAAGAGATCACTTTAAATGATAAGGCCGCCTTTAGTTTTTTATCTAACTTTTAATAATATTGTCTATATATCAGTGTGTACAATAAAGTTATCTTAAATAAAAGAAAAATAAGTTCTTACAAACGTGGGCAGCTTAGACTCTGAAATTAATACTTTTTTTTTTCTTAACGGTTGAAAGAAAACAAAAGTAAAATCATTATCTCAAAGGATATACTGATAGGCAATGTTATCTTTTTTTTTGGATTTGGGGTCTACTGTTAAACTATTAATGAGCATGTTTTATAAAAAAACGTTACATAAATTGATTACGCTTGGGTAAAAATAAAATAAACGAATATTTATAATTACTTTATTGCAGGTAATTGGCAATTTGGACGGATTAAATTAGTTGTAAATTCACAATAATTGGATAAGGCACTAGTACACCATAATTCAATAGTTTTAATTTATATCGTAGAACATAGCACATTTTAGTCATAAGCATTTATATATTTAAATTAAGAATTTATAATATAAATTCAATTCGTATTCGAATATAAATTACCGTACAAAACTAAACTAAAGTCAATAAGTTACAAAGTCGGGATGGCCGTCTATCTACCATGACTTAGGTCGCAAAATTGGGTTTCTATTTGAAAATACTGGAATTCTGAATTTTTATGAAAATGAAATTACCTATACTTATTCTACTTTTAAAATATTGTACAATACGGCTTTCAACATCAATTGACATGTCCGAGTGTATATTAAATGTACAAGCGACATTCTATTCATTAAAGATTCACGGCCACAATCCCATCAACTACACCGGAGATGGCGACAAGCCAGCGTACACAGTCACATCATACACTCCAAGATCACACACACAATGAATTACTTCTAGCATCCATCTACATTCACGCACGCTCTTTAGGTCGTCCCCGTCTCCGTGTCGCGCAATCTGTGCGCGGTATGCCTGACATGGCATGCGAAGCGGTTGCGCTCATACTTATAGTAATAACCGCTGTCGTTGTCTTCTGCTCCGAAAAAGATGAACGTATCTCGTGACAACTACGTAATCCTTTGAGCTTTGGACGCGACGGGGGTATTTAAATTAAATTATTATACTACTATTGCAGACGTTGATCACGTCAACATATTATATCTACTCAAAAGTGCCTCTGGTGCGCACGGGTGAAACTAGCATCGTAAACTTTACAAAGAGCGGATGGGGCATTAGGGCCGGGAAGTAACTCTGCAGCTTTTGCCGCTGCACGTCTTCGCTGCCAACTGCAAGTCCACGCTGCCAATACGACTAGTTGAGCCGCTATGAAAGCAGCCGCTGCTAACATTGCTCCAGAAGCGTTGACGCAAGTAACGTCCGTTTCGCGAACAAACACCGTGTCCTCAGTTACATTCTTCGCTTTTTGCTTATCGAAACCGAACTTGTCAGTAATTTGGATAGTTTGTACTAAAAGCATATCATCAGTAGGGGCCGCTGGAGTCGAACGCCTCTTCCTGCGGCCATATGACATAACAGAACGTAGTTCATTCGGTCCTCCATCGCACTGCACGGGCTCACAAGTAGGCATGCAAGGTGTTACTAATGCGCGGAACTGTACGACTTCAGACGACGGGAACTTGAAAGCGTCAAAGTGCGAAAGCAGCGTCTGCAAAGAAAAGGTATATGAAACACGGATTGCTTTCTGATTATGATCTTTGTCCCTACGTTTTAATAAATTAAATATTCAACATTAAAAATAGTTGGAATTCAATTAGAAATTTGAAAATCATTGGAACTTCGGTATGAATACCTTTCCACTGGCGGTCGACTTGTATAAAGGTCCCATGATGAAATGATCGGTTGGGCAACCATCACTGTCAATAAGCGTGATTTCGCTGGAGTCTACTCCATCCATAGCAACGAGTTCTCGCACGAATATTTCGAATGGTGAGTTTTGGTCCATAATCTCGAAACGGAGGGCCTGCATAAAACAAACATTGGCTCCTTATTATAACTGGTTTATCGATAACATACCAGAAAAACAAGGGGTTGAGTAAAAAATAATACCAAGGGATCTCCAACTTCAGCTGATGCAATAGTGTCGTCGCCATTTCTGTCGGTAATTCTCATAGCAACGTTCGGAGAGTCGACTATGACCTCCTCCGATAGATCAGTCTGGATATCGCCATGAATTCCAAGATCAAATTCATTCGCTACCGTTTTGTTCGTTAAATCATACTGACACGTCACCGCTAGTCCCAGATCTGATGACGTTACAATAGTGTCGTGATGCTGGATGACAACGTCATTTAAATATCTAAAATAATTAATAAATTAGATATTGCTTAAATATTCAAGTTTGATTTAACACAATTTAAAATAATTATTACCTGCCGAGTCCGTTCTGCTTCACGTTGCACTCAATATTATTATATTGCATATGCAATTCAAATTCGAGACTTTGTTTAACATCAACTACACATGAATTTGGGCTTCCTTTTGCATATATTTTCCCGTCAAACAATTTTGATGTTTGAATACGTGCAACCATGTCACCCGCACGGCAATCGATAGACACATTGTAGCAAGATGACAATTCAAAAGTAGCCGCCTCAGGTACTTCTAAATAAGGGTCCTAAAACATAAACGAGTATGTGAAAGTAGTTTACTTCAACTTATTTAGTTTTAAATAAATATAATTGTTGTTACCTGAATGTCAGCAAGCGTAGCTTTAGAATGATGGGAAAGACGACACACATGGTCACCCGTGTCTCCGTGGTCATAAGAATGGCAGCGGAAAGGTGAATTAAGACATAACTCTCGACATTCCTCAACTGTTTGCACATCTTGATACACTGAGTCAACTGTTTTTAGAATACGTCCGCTCATCTTTTTAAATTCGCAAAGTTTTGTAGGCTCCTCTACGCAGTTATTCTCCAAGTAGTCGGAATCTTAAATTTTAAAATTGACAATTAAAATTTGTAAGTTAGAATATAACCAAACTTAATAAAAAAGAGAAATAAAATCTATCAATTACCCTCGTTTGGTTGGAACGAATTGGTGCCAGCCAAAGTAAGACGATCCATGTTAGACAGAACGCATTCACCCGTTTTGTTGTTGTAGTTCGCCGATCTGCAACAATGTGTGCATTTTTAATAGCTGCTGCATTCCTATTGTACTGTGTGAACTTTCCCAAGAATTAACATCATCTTTATTCTCTTTTTTAAATTATGACTTAAGTTAAACCTAAGTAACACGGTTTATGATGGATTTAAATGCAGCAAACGTTTCTATGAGAATAATAAATTTTACGATCCTCTGAACTTTGTTGTTAAAAAACATTGATTTTTTACGTATTCCTTTGCGTTTTATAGTCCTAAAACACTTCAGACTGTATCCCTATTATAAAGATTTATATTACATAAATAAAATTATGCCATAATTTCAATACAGTGCAAAGGAAAAAGGAAAGCAAAGCTTTTGGAATGCTTTTATTGCAAGTTCATATAAGACGTTAGTTATTTCAGTTTGACCTTAGCCCTGCATTGCTTTATACTGACCACCCTGCATAAGAACAGCGATATCTTTGTTCATCTTGTACAATATTTTCTCTTGATTTACTATCGATTTTGATCTCTTTCCGTTCGAACGCTTATAGGAATACATTGACACGAAAATCCATTGGATTTTCAATACTATTATAAGGTTATTATTTTCTTCCATATGACTTTTAGCTAACTTTAATTAAAAACAATAGTCTTAAATTCAGACATTTTACGTTATCACATTATAGCTTTGTGGTGTCGAACAACAATATTTATTATTTACAATTTAATCTATTTATTTTTATTTTGATTATTTTATAGTAAATTAATTTTGTTTTTACTCGAGATTTATATATAGCTGTTCCAAATAATAGCGATGTCACACCATGAGTATGACATGAAGCCACATTCGTAAAAATTTAAAAAAAATGTCTTCTTATTGATTTAAAAAATTATTACTCAAATGGGTTAAGCCCGAAAAAGTCAGTGAAAAAGCACGGTGGATCTAAACAATCAAAAATATTACTAAAGTTATATGAAAGTGTACCTAAAAGTAACAAAATGATTTGTAAATAAAATTAAAATATATAGAATAATAAATTATTTTAAATAATCTTTATATCTGCAAACCGACAACATCACTGATTTATTGCTACATCTGTAGTTACAATATTATTATCTATTGTAAAGCGGCATCTCTGGTGGTCCCAGTTAAAGCGAGGCACATACCATTTATAGTCAATAATTCAATTACTTGATATTAACCTTCTGAACCATTGTAAACTTGTAGATTGCTGATATCATTGCTCCGACTAAATAGAATAGATTAGCAAATTCAATAGAGAAAACTAGATTTTGATCTGAGTTAGCACACGTCTATTTTGCGGGCTTAAATAACGAATACACTGTTGTTAACCCCGTAATATAAAATTCGAGTTGGTATCCAATTATTTTGTGACTACACAACTCAGTTACAGTTTAGTGATATTAGAAATTCACCATTCAGTCAAATTTTCAAAGAAGATGAGAACTTACACAAAATTTAAGATGGATTGTTTAAGCGAGTGAAACACGAAGGTGACATTTAAGGACAGGTTTCTCTTTGAATTTATAGAGTTTCATCGGACCCCAAAGAGCAATGTGTGCCTTATCGGTTATTGTATCGTGAAAGTAGGAAGCGATAGGGCAGCTCGCTCCCACACCGCGCATCGCCACGTCCACGGAATATTTGCCAAATGTCGTGACTGCTTGAGATCGCGATTTGCGCCGCCCGGGGTAAGCCGGCATCAGTCTCAATGAAGATACGATTTGTACCCAACGGTATGCCATTCCAACTACTCTCATTCTTTAATTTGAACGCAGCTTTTTTGTTAATCTAATTTTTTCGAATGATCGCTTTAGCTGTTAATCCAGATTGGACAAAAAGTTCTTAGAAAGTCGTATTAGAGTACATTTATTTTTTTATCTTGAATGACGTAGCAGATTGTGATGAAGATGAATAGTGCTGTATAAAATTGTATTAGAAAAGTGTAACGGAATTATTATTATCATTTTCCTATAATTACAAAGAAAACTTTCTTGAGCAGTTCTAATCATTTAAAAATATATTTACTTGCACATTATTTAATTGCACATCCTTACTAATATCATAAATGTGAAAGTCTGTTTGTCTCTGTCTGTTACGTTTTCACGGCAAATCAGCTGAACCACTATCGATAAAATTTGGTGATTTTTATGATAGAGACATTTGCAGGATTGGTATGTGACAGAAGCTCCTATTTATACTAAAACTACAGTCCACGCGAACGAAGTTGCGGGTAAAAGCTAGTTTACTATAAATAAAATTCACTATCACAAAAAAAAACATTTTTTTTATATATATCAAGCAAATCAAGATAATTGAAAATAGTTTCAATAACCAACTTCATGATTGAGGCATGAACAACATATCAATTCAAGTCTACATATAGCAACAATTTATGTTAATGATATCAAAAATCCTGGCTAGGAAACAAACACAATGGGACTGGGTCTTGTTTCGTTAGACATCTTAGTAACGGACTTTGCAATTGGCCTCCCTGCTTTGTATATAATGGTCGTTTCTCAAATTCAAAAACGCCCTAACAGGAAAAGACTCGATGATTTATCCAGTTAAATGTTCCACGAAGATTCCTGAACCTCCATATAAGGGATAATTGGTGTATTTTGATCAACATACCTACAATTTCTATAGTTTACACTCATTAAAAGAATACATTCTCTTAACAGCCCTTTTAATCTCTCACTCTTATATTAAAGTCGTATAATGGCTAGAAATACTTTATTTTTACTTTATTTTTAATAGTAAATGAGTTAACCTTAAAACTTTTGCTTACGATTTACATATATATACCGTAATCATCTTCTGATTTTAATGTTTTATTATTTGGTAACAGTAATTTTAGTTATTGGAATGAAAGCTTTAAACGAAAACGTAGAAGTAGTTTTATGAAATAATTTCTTCTTTTGTATCTTAGCGGTTAAGGAGCTTAGATGAAAATAATTAAAAAATTAATTGTTTATTTCTTAATTATTTTCGTTATCGGCAATTTTCCAAACATTGACAAGTCCCCCGCTACGTCTTTCTACCTATTTGTCTATTCGCGATAAACTCAAACTACTGAACGGAATTTTCAAACGGTTTTCACTAATGAATATACGAAGGAGGTTTTAGTGTAAAATTAGTTAAGGTTCACACAGTAAATTAATGAAATATGACGATAAAATTTTCAATAAGCTCAAAGCCGCCTGAGAGCTTTTATCGAAAACGCTGCCTATTTTTTTTAAATCTAACACCTTTTTTATTAAGTTACTAGCAATTTGGGTTACAAATTACTAGGAAACTTGTTAACCCCTCCAACTAAACTAAAGGCTTGTGTTTGGAGTGGGCGGGTCGGTTTTTCTTTTTATAAATATATGGAACACTTACACATACACGGTCGTCCGTCCCCAAACTAAGTAATTTAATACTTGTGTTATGGGTGAGACACAACTGGTTAATATATACATATATAAATTTTCAATATATACTTAAATACAAATAAACACCCAGGCCCGAAGAACCAACAATTTTTTTTATAGAAAATGTTGGCTCTCGGCGGGAATCGAATCCGCGACCCGCAGAGCTGAAGGCATGGTCACTACCAACTGCGCCAACTGGCCAGTCAAGTTTGGTTTTATAGGCATTCATATATTTTATAGTTACAAAGAAAACGATTCGAGAAGTCAGAACTTATAAAAATACTACTAAATAAAATGGATATTCATATTAACTGTATAAAAAAGTAACTGTAATTTTAAAATAATTGAGTAGGCATTTCTATTATCTATACATTTCGCCAAAGGGAAATAGTAGAAATATAAGTCCCTATATGATTGCCATAACGATAAAAGCTTTCGTAGAAATATTTATGCATGAATAAATTAAACATCATGACTGTAAAGAATTTATAGTAAAAACATAAAAATTGAATCATAATTAGACGTCAAGTAAATGTTAATGTATCCTTCAATATGACGGGCTTTATTGAAATCACGTAATTTCCTAACTGTAACTATTTTTTTCAAAGGTGTGGTTTCCATATTTTTTTTTTTTTAAATAGGAAAAGATATTGTCATTCATTCGTCGGTACTGATGTCTTCATTCTTTGGATTTTACGAAAATTAAATCCTTTGTATCGTTTATATCGCGAAATTTCCCTATAAAAACGAAAGTCTTTTTTTTCTGTTTCGTTTTCCACTGCACCAATATTGATGAAATTTGATGCAATTGAAGCTTATATTCCCATTTTTTCTTCGGGAAAACACTCTGAGAGAAAAAACAGTACATAATTGAGGGTATTTGTAGAAGTTTGCAGAAATGTATTGACGCGAAATAAGACCCTGGTACAGCTTGTTATAAGTTTATAAGATTTCATGTGATATAAATAAAGTACTTTATCATTTAATCCTCTAGTTGATCAGATTTACACAAGATTCTACACACAGTTTATATCTGGGATCAAAACAGAATACTTTTATATAGGAACTTTGAAGTTTATACGGAGAAAGTCACGAGCAGAAAGTAGTTAATAATAAAACCATATTATGTAATAGTAAATAAACCGTCTGATTAAATGATATTTTATCTTGTTTCATCTTTATCCCTGATAGCCAGTCACCGGCAGTTAGATAAAGCTGTAACTGAGTGGAGTCTCCGGTTTATTGCATAGGCAATTGATTCAACCTCACATTCAACAAAGCGTGTGATATTAATTCCAACAGTCTTGATAATTCCGCTTCCTTATCGAAATATGAATAAATAACGGCACAAATGAAGATGTGACCATTTCTATACGTTGAATCTACAATATCTTATATAAACAATACTATTTTTCAATGGTTAAGTAATTTTCTAAATTCGTGTCAGCGAGAATTCAATTAAAGACTTAGCTTTCAGTAAATACTTAATAATATAAATAGAATTGAATCAACCACTGATTTTCCAGATTTACAATTGAATCAACAGCTGATTTAGCCACTGATTTTTAGCTTACATGATGTTAGTATTTAACTGTCTCAACTGAAGAAAAATTGTACAATTTGTATTCAAGCATCACTCAGATGAAGCTTGCAGTAAATCAGAGTCCTTTAGTGTTATACTTTTCAATTAAGTAATGAAAACTAGAACCTACGTTTGCATTTAAAATATTCCTTTTATATTTTTTATAGATAAATGTAAAATAATCATAGATATATGTAAAATAATTTAGCAAACGAAAAAACTTTCATACCTGCAAACGAATTCATTTTCGCCCAAACATAGGTCAAGGCACATTTGTCTTGATTCAACTGTATGTGTCCTCTTTCCGAAGCCTTTTAGGTTATAGCCACGAACACGATCGAAACACCACGCTCGCTCACATGGTTTCACTCCCAAACACGACTTTTGGGCATAAATAGTGAAGACAGGGAATTGAGATTTGGTTAAAGCTCCTGTAATAAAGTAAATATAAATTAGTATGATTGCTAAGTTATAAATTAATGAGGATATTTGAAACGCTAAAACGATGTTAATTTATTATATTAATAATTAAAACGCAAGTATAGTCCCTATGATGAAATATTTCCACGTAATGTAAGTAAGGGATACACGTCAACCTTTTGATCATCGTTGCTTGACCAACAGTTAATAACAATGTGATTGGCATATTGTAGTTTATCCTCATTAATTCAAATTCAAATCCCATACATAATTTACTGTACTATTGATTCGCTATGGTACTCTACTTGTTTTCTTTCTCTATTGTTATAAAATGGAATGTTCAAAATGGTGTTTATTAACTTCCTAGAATTCTTGACAACAGTATAACGGTATTTTGATCTGAGGAAGCTATTGACTTTGTAAATTATACACTTTTGTAACAACCCGTTATAGAATCGTATTTTTAATGAAGTGCCAAGTGGCTAACCGGGCAATTGGTCTGAGTCGGAGCTAAACAGGACGCAAAGGCCTGTCTCGTAGTTCACGGCACGGCAAGTGTCGTTGGCCTGACACTGCTCCAAGCAATCGGTAAGCATCAATGTTCCAGGGATGTCATCAAGAATGTGTGATGGTGCCGAAAACACGTATCTGTTGGCAAACACATTAAAATTTATATAAATTTATGAGATGCAATCTACTTAATATTACATTAATTCCGTAAATTCGTTCTATTTATATTCCATTAAATTTTTAAGTATAAACGCATTAACTGTTATTTGATTAAATAATTATACAAAGTAAATCAATAAACAATTACATCAATAATGTTATTATGGCTTCGAACATCAAACATCAGCAATATTGATAGATAAGTCATTAATAAATTTACCCCGTAACTAGTTCAAATCCAATTTTTTCCGGATCGCATTCTTCAAGAGAGTTAGCTGGCGCTGAGGGAGCGGAAATACCACTTGGTGCCGATGGTGGTGCTCCACCTGATGTGGTTTCAGAAGCAGATGCGGTTTCGGGGACAGATGCGTTATCTGATACTGAGGCAGTTTCTGACGCTGATGCGGTTTCCGACTCTGATGCGGCTTCTGATCCGGATGCGTTATCCGAAGGTAATGCGGAATCTGACGCCCCAGCTGGTTCTTCTGATTCTTCGGGTTCGCTTTTTGGGGGTGGTGGTGCTCCTGGATTTATATATTCTTGTGGGGCAATAACAACTGCAGGTTCTGGTGAAGCTGACTCAACGGCAAGATTGTCTTGTGGTGGGGCATCTGCAGCAGATCTGAGAGTACCTTCAAACTTTTTAGCCGCCTCTGCTGCACACACCACCATCATAAAACTCAATAAAAGCCGCATCGTGCTTTTGGGAACAGGTCGGAATAACATTCGTTATCTGCAACAAAAAAAAAACCATGTTTAATTTATGTTATAAACACTAAGTTATAATTAACTTTTAACTACAAACATTTTGTAGAGACATAAAAGTGCACAGTATAACAGTAATTTGCACAACATGCCGATGAATAAAATACAAAGGTCTATCTCCTAGGATAAGTAATAACTACAACTTTAACACTATTCAACTATTGACCGTTTTATAAAATAATTATATAATTGAAAATTAAGAAATTTAATATTTTTGAAGTATTGAAAACAGCACTTTCACAATCCATTATTTTAATGAGCATGTAGTGTGTGGCCTACATGTAAGACAGTAGTAGAAAACAATCAATTGAAATTGTAATTGGTATTAGTTTGTTCGTAGAGCAATAACCCCATCAATAAAGCATTAGAAAAGGCCGGCAATCAAATCGTATTAAGTTTTAAATAGTTTTTTTTATCGATATTGCTAACAATATACGTGTAGATGGTAGTCGGTTGCATTACGTTACGCTCACGTTTCTCATACAATGTTTGTAACGGTCCTTGTCTCTTTCGCGCTGTCCACTCGGTGGTCAACGGTATAGCTTATACCATTTTTATTGTAAAAAAAATATATACGCCTGCCATCGGCCAACAAATTGTATATTGTTAGTAATAAACGACAACCGGTCTACATTATGATTTTTTACCACTTTTATAATGTAACTACCGCCGCATTGTGTTTTAAATGGCTTATTGAATTCGAATTCCAAAGGATTGAGATATCGGTCGAGTCAATCAAATACTAGATTTTAATATTCCTTCGTGTGTAAGGCTCAATATATTATTTAATTCTTACTTTACTTTAAATAGGACCATTGTTAGTGCTTTTTTTCCGCCGTGTGCTATCCGGCTAGAAAGAATAGACCACCCCTATTTCTTACCGAGGTGTCGTAAAAAACGACTAAGTTAAATTGGTGTCAAGCAAGCGACCGGTCGTAAATTATCTAGCCGAATCATGTGACAACATGTTGTGCCGACCTCACAGTGAGATAAGGGCAGGAGGATGATGATGTTAGTGCTTTTTGTTATTTTTATGCCATTTTCTTGCCATCTTTTTGGATCCTTGGATTAAAGGTATTAAAGGTGTACATACTCCTAAAGACCTAAGTTTTCGTTCATCAATGGATCCATCGTCCATGGCTGATTTAGTTAAGAAGGCATGACCTTAATGTTTAATAAGAACGTTGTTGCTTTTCCTATATTATAATATAAATTTTAGATACTTATATGTTTAAATAGTATTAAAAGAACATAATAGTCAGAAATAACACTGTTTTAAGTTTTGTCGGAAACTTTAAGAAGGAATCATATGAGTAACCTGTACTTAGTTATGATTTTATCTTTTGTCAAGTTTTTCTTAATTTAAGTTATTAGTTAATGTAATTTCCTATGAGTATGCACGAAATATTAGTATGACTAACAATTTTGGCAAATATGTATCGACTAATAAATTTATCGCTACAGAATTATTAATTAGAAAACATTGTCGAAAGATTCAGCAAGATATTCAATGGTTAAAGAATGGGAAGTAATTTTAAATCTTAAATTTTGTTTTTACGTTAAATATTAAGTAGGTTGTGAATGAAATGATATTGAACCCGCAAAGCACGAAATATTTCATACCTATTAGAAAGCACCTTAAAGGGATTTACTAGTAGAGCCATTGTGTTCCCATGTCGGATATCACTTGCTGCAAATGTGCAACTAGCCGCGAGCGCCGATCAGATGGGGTCAGCGCTTTCAATGAGCCGGATGCCTCCAACCTGCTATTTACGTTTCACCATACTAGTACTGGTTGGCACACTATGAATATCGCCTTTTATTTCATGTACCTAGATTCTGATAGGTCGCATTGTAAGTGGATAACGGGAGTGTCATTATAATTTGCTTTATGTCTCTTAGGATCACCTGTACGGATTTATTTTGTTTTATTATGGTTGGTGGTGGTGAGAATGATGGAAGAACCATATTGTATGAACCATACAATATGGTTCTTCCATCATCCTCTTGCTCTTATCGCACCCATATTTGGGTACTTACTTATAATAATATATTATAATAGTTAATTATCAATATACATATATAAAACTGACTTTTTTAGAGTTATTTTTATTATTAGTTTCAAATTATCATTGACGAGTGCACACTGGCCAATCAGGCAATGGAGTTGTAGTGATAGAAGCTTACTAAAGATAGAAAGATAGAAGCTTACTAAAGAAGAACTTGAAAAATAATGCAAATTTGCTAACCGTATTTAATTGAAAATAAAGACGTACCGTGAAATTACGTTAGCATGCCAAACAAGTTGCGATAAAAACGAACAAGGCTTAGCATAGATATCTTTCCTACTATCGCTAAGTATAATGCTTGCGTAGCATTAATACTTCTGCATCATGTTAGCCCCTCCAAATGTTAACTGAAAGGAATTATATCGCCATTTTAAATTATTAGTTTTAAAATGACATCTTATTTCAATGTTTCTTATTGACTTTTATGAAATGGCACAATGATAATGATCGTTATCATCATAAGAAATTATTATTACGATATAACATGAGAATTGCCTAGTTTGCAATCAGCATTCCAGAAGTAATATGTACAAAGACCACCGTTAAAGCTTATTGCTAATGCATTTTAAGTGTATCTTCAACGTTGTGAATGGAATAAATTGAAGCTTGCTGTCACGATGGAACTAAACGGCTTAATTCTCATGATACAGGATTAGGCGTGTCTAAATTCAACCATTAACATCGACAGGAGTTACGAATAACGCTTCGTGTATTTACATTGAATGAAATTGTAATTTGTTATGTCCCTTCTAATAGAGCGCGGAACTTTCCTTATGTGTTGACATGACTGGATTGTAAGCCCCTAGT
The DNA here is from genome assembly GCA_029227775.1 of Morpho helenor. Classification (NCBI taxonomy): domain Eukaryota; kingdom Metazoa; phylum Arthropoda; class Insecta; order Lepidoptera; family Nymphalidae; genus Morpho; species Morpho helenor. Next base: position 8,108,392 of record JARGCU010000020.1, read on the forward strand.
CCCTACAAGGGAACTATCGGGCGGTATGCAGGCGTCAATGTCGCTCATTGTTTTATGTTTTATGCCTATATTTGTACAACAAAGCAACTTTAAAATATAAAATGGTTGTTAGCTGTATTTGAATCAAAATTATCTGTCTTCAAGCTGTGTCAACTTCGTGGCAACCAGCAACTTTGTTATATTGGTAAGACTAGTAACAGAACTTTATATGGACAGCAATTATTCACGAGTCATATACATATTTGTTTCTCGTCTTCCTTGCATATTAACCTCAATAGTGTAAACATGCTACGTTCAAACCGGCAATCGCCGTTACAATTAACGACTAGATGCGGATATTAAAATAAAAACAAATTTGCAGACCTCTCAGTTTTAAACTTAATATCTATTGTACTTGTTCGTTCTTTGGCTGGAAAAATAGAAGCCCAAAAATGTTAGAAATTAAAATCTTCACAGTTCCGTTTCATTTCCGCCCACATTTTTAGTTACAAACCCTTTTATAAAACATAATTCACAAAAAAAAAAATTGGTGAAAGTCTCATTTAGTAAAGATGCTGATTGATAATGAAATATATACAATTAATTGATAGGAGTTTAAAATATTGCATGAAAGCGAATTACTTTCCAAAATATATTAAATGGTCGAAATACATTAACACTGATATAAAACTCTAGGTCAGTAGGTTGAACAGAAACGATAATTGATGGAATTTGCGTAAAAGATAGCGTTTTCTCAGTTTGATGTATTAATTACTTTTTTGATAAATGATCTAAATCAATTTTTGCTCAATTATTTATTCATGTAAAGCAGTACATAATGTTATAAGTATGCTTTAAATAATGGAATGTGTATTCTAAGAAAACCGCCAACTTTATTGAAGTGCCAGTCAATTTGAAAAATTTGAAATTTTCTTGCCTTGAAATATTTTAGTTCATTGAGATACAATAGATTTTCGTAATAAATAATGACTTGAATAGAGATATAGTCAATTACTATACGCATTCTAGAACTTAAGTAAGCATAACTATTGAGCGTTTCAGTGAAAACTAAAATTACCCAACTGTCTTGTTTTCTCCGCAATTAATCATGCTAACTCAATGAGGGACTAGAATCTAAATCCTATAATTTTGCACCATTGTTCGCGATAGCATAGACTTAAAGTACTAATCAGAACTAGGTTTTCGGTGCACGAAGCATCCGTCTTGAGACGCTTTCTTTCTAACCATCTATACGCTGCTTTTTCTTACAAGTTTTCAGTATAATTTGCGGCTTGAATTTCTGCGTCTATGAAAACGATAGCAGTTCTATAGTACCGATAATATAATTTATTTACGGATTATATAGTAATGATATTATTAATACTGTTTACTATTGTACTGTAAAGTTGATATCAGGCAGGCGTCTGGTTGTATCATGTGACAACATGTTGACCCCAATTAGAGTGAGATAAGGGCAGGAGGATGATAATTAATACTTTTGGATTTTGGAACTTCACAAAGTAACTCCTAAATTACGATAGCTGTTATTTATTCCTCAATATTTTGCAACTCATATCGCTGGGTCTTTTTTCATATGCTTGTTTTGTGGTCGTCCGGTGCATTATTGACTGCGACATTGTAATAAGTTTCTATTTCTGTCCACATCGTGTTTTGTGGTTTCTTCTACAATTCAATTTATTTTTCTTTTATGATTCATTACTTTTAAAATTGACTTATCCTTTTTAATTTTTTTTTACATAATAATACGATTCAAAGCCTCTATTGCTCTTTTATCTCCTGTTGCTTTAAAAGAAATATTTCAAAATATTAATCTTACTTCGCATCATACAGTGCCTTCTTAATTTTTTTTTGTTTAGAGAATAAATTCAATATTATTCCAAAATTACGCGATTGCTTTCTGTGCAAAAAATTACTATTTTTTTTCTGTGCTCGTTTTAAAATGTTTGTTGAATTCCTTTTATATCAGCTTAAGATATTTTAATTATCAATGATATTTATATCAATCCAATATGACTTCAATAAATAATAATCCTTTTGCTTATTATTAATATAATTTCATCCAGAGTTTAAAAAAAATGTTTCTGTAAAAATGTTTTATTAATTACTTTTACAGTAATTTTATGTGACATTAGTTTTGGTAATCGTGAACTCTAGTATAACATTTATCGTCCTTAAGTAGATTTATCACTATGATACCATCAGGTTCTACAGTATTTTATGGTTACTTTACAATCTTGTAACGACATGAGTTGTAAATTTTGCCCCATAGTAAATAGTCAGTTACCTGCATGTCTCTATTATTAAATTGTATTTATTACTAAATAAACAGGATTAATTTATGTTAACAAAGGATTATGATCTACTAAAATTATTGTAAAATATATATTTGGTTTGATCTTAATAGTTAGCCTTTAGCTATCAAGTTAAAGCGTGAAATCCATAAGCAAAGCCACAGGCGGCGGTCCCTTTGAATGAATATGGCGACGGAAAACAACAGTAGAACAATTAATTTGATTGACGTCGCACGCCGCTTCACCTGAGGGTAAATCTTAAATCTGAAATAGCTTTGTTTATGAACTACCTTAAGGAATGTTCACTTTAAATGAAAATTAAATGCTAAAATTATTATTGTTTAAGATTCTGAACAAACTGAAACGGTTGCTAAAGGTTCAAACCTTTAGAGAATTGGAGTCGTTTAAAAAGCGAGCAAGTATAACTTTGTTTTTGTTTTTGTCGAAATCATAATTTTTTTTAAATTTAGTTTTAAATTCGTATCCGATTTTTGAATGTTTTCTAATGAGATACAACAACTAATAAGTAATATTGACCGCGACTAAGCGCGCGGATTTGTTTGATTACTGAATTATTACAATTTCAAATAGTTATTTAGAAACATTTACTTATTTTAATCGCAAAATTTAATGGGACTTTAATAAGATATTTAATTTTACACATGTTCGGCGATCTACTTTAAAATATATCGCTTAACAGTAAATTAAAAATAAATATAATGTTGTAAGAGTATGGTAACAATTTTTTTAACACATTCTGTCGAAAACCTATAATGCAAATGACACGGTACGGCCGGTTGTCGGTCGCCTTTGCGGCTTCAGTCGTGCTATAACGGCATCATCAATCATCTATAATTTGATTTCTATGCTCAATTATTGCGTTCGCGGAGGTCGAAACGCGCACTCCACTTCCCAGTACCCAGCTTTACTACGATGATATACGGAGTCTGTTTACTTAAGTTTATTGACCTACGATGCGTCTCTCCAAATCGGGACACCTGCACAGACATGACCAAATTGACTAATACATTCTGAAGACACGTTTTATGGTCAAGTACAAGATTTTAGTTATATACATTGCATTTGTTGTCTAGTGTATGCTAGAGATACGTCTGTAGTTACTACCTACGCATATTTATCATGTATGTAAATCTAATTTCATTTAGTGTGTAATCTTTTTTTTAAAGTAGTTTTTTGTTTCGTTTGGTTTTTACTTTGTTTGTGAGATCTTCAGTGTTAAAATAAATATTAATTATATTTTTTATCTGTTCCTCAAGGGAAAACGGTTTTTTTCTTCTATATATAAATAACCTTAATTGCAATAAATATTGGTTCAGCGGATAAGCCGTGAAAGCGTTACAGAAACACAGACTGTCAGAATTTTCCTTAGATAATATTAGTGGATTGACGTATTCGGTTAATACAGGCCTGTCATCTCTTTATTAAGGCATGGTATTTTATTATAAAATATCACGAAGGATTATAACTGTACCTTTTGCGCTCACACTCAGAAGCTTCACAGTGTCATGTTAAGGAACAATAAGATATTACAGACAGTAGGTGCTTCGATAATCATAAGTGGCACATGACAACCACATTGCACGCGTACCTTGCTCACGATCGCCGCGGGTGACTTTATGACTCACAGTACACTAGGTAGCAGCCTTTCAAGCCCATAACTTCTAATATAATTTTTGAAGATGTTAGAACGATATAAATCATCTATATATTTATACACGAACCAAAAACTTACCCCCTTTTACCTCTTTTTAAGGAAATCACGCGTACATAGGAGTATGAAATTTGGCACAGATAGTTTTGATAGTTTATATAAAAAAAAGCTGTGGTAGCCCAGCGGTAACACCCTGCGACTCTTTCGAAGAGGTCAGGGGTTTAAACCCGGGTAGACACCAATGAGTTTTTCGGCTAAAACTTATGTGTCTAATTGATAATTCCAATTTATCACACGATTTTCGGTGAAGGAAAACATCGTGAGGAAACCTGCATATCTCTAGAGAATTCTGGCGATATGTGTAACCTACCAATCCGTATTGGAGCAACGTGGTAGGTCTTAGCTCTAAACCTTCTCTTCAAAACCGGAGAGAAGAGGCTTATTCTCAGCATTGGGATAGCAACAAGCCGCTACTTAATTACTACTTTTTTATAGTTTATTCAGAGAAAAAGTGTAGATTGTTATTTTCCTATCCCCTGCTCAAAAAATTACAAATGCAACAATTTTTATTGTTGTGGTGGATACACCCTTACAAAATTTGCTTGCATTTGACTCTTAGACGTGTTTCCCTGAAAGATTGCTTTAATCTATATACCTACCGTAACAGATAGGTATGGTCTGATCACAAAAAACTTTTACGATCATAAACCTTTTTAAAATTTAAAAAAACTTTTTTAAATTTTACGATGGTTTTTATAGATATTGATGTAATTACCATGTTTCATTTTACATACAAGTCTTTAAGTGGCTAGCAAAATTGATTAACGAACATTTTGATTTTTATTTGGCTACGGCTGCAAACGTTTACTCGTAACTGTCTAATTGCCTAGCAATAATCACCCACTACAAAGTCGTGTAGAAAGTATTCGAAATATGTATATACAATATATTTGTATAGTATTATACACTATAACATAAACCAATCAGTTCTTATCTTTAGATAAAGTTAAAAGAATTGATTTAATTAAGTTAATACAAAGTTCATATTGAGTATTTGAATGATGCATTTGACGATAATATAAATTTTGACATAACATGGATCTTCAGTAGATGTACTAGACAAAATTGCTAAAAATGTATATAAATAAATGCTTTAGAGTTTGTGTTATCCTTTTCTAATTATATCTCATTAATTAATGTATGAGTGGTAGAGTTATGTTAATTATTATAATGTAGGATTTACGGTGTTTGAACAAATTAGCAATTATTTTATATTATTTGTGTTAGCCACACTGTCGAATTAACAACTTGGCAGTTTGCGTGATAGGATATTCTATAAAAATGACGGATCGTAGGACAGGAATCTCTGGGTTTTCTGATTGTGGAAGCTAATGGTGAACATAGAAGCTAAATATACTATTTGATAACGTAATCGGAGTTACCTACAATATTGAAGAAAGTACAATTTTATGGAAAATATTGAAATCTTGTTGACTAGAACATATGCAGGATTCATCATTCACCAAGCAATCTTTATACACATACCTCTAACTAGGTAATATTACTCGTTTATTTCCTCATCTATCATCGCTGCGTGACAAACGTCGACGACTGGACTACTTGTACTATTACTTAACCATATAGGACAGCGCTAACGATGGCCTAACGACATTCACTTGTTAAAATAGCGATCGTAATATTCGTGAGTTAGAGAAATGTGATGATGTTTGCTGAACAGTGGTACTAAGCGTTATAAATGATTTTATTAATGTTAGTGGCGCTAACTGAGCGGAAAAGTGGTTCAGTGTAACGGTAGGTGGCGCGCTGTTTCGCACGAATACGCCGGCTCGCGACGCTTGCTTCCCGCTGCCTACAATCTTAACCAAATCTTTAACGTGCAGAAAAATCGAATTATACACTAATCTAGTTTTTCCTGTTGTGATTATTTGAAGTAAATTAAGTTACGTCGTACTCTAGTAATCGATAAAAATCGAAATTGTGGTTTCGTTTTCATTTATTTGTGAAATTTAACGGGTTTTGTAACATCGTGTACATTTTTATTGCATCACGTACTCTATGGTGACAATAAATAACTACGTACTAAGGATATGTTAAACAAGTAGAGAAATTGTAGAGAAATTACTATGTGAGTAGACTTTACCAAAAAGAACCATTTGTTTGTACGGATTACTAAATAAACGTATATAATATTAATCACTGTAAAATTTCTATTATCTATGACTACTACATTAGTAATGGCTAAGTCTTTGCCTTTATTGATTTGGTTGTCATAGATACAGATCTTTTTGCACTTCCTCATTCACCTTGGTATTTAAAGGGTTGTTTTAACAGAAATATACGAATTAGAAATCATAAAACACGTTTATGATTTTACTATTACTAAATACAATATATTAGTTCAAATAATTGATAGATATCGCTACAGAATATCTATCGGATTCTGTTTGTCGTTTGCAAACGTGTAACTATCAAATCTGCCTATCTGCCTTAGACAGCTCGTCGATGCCCACGCTCGTAAATAGAACCCGGTCTAACTAGTGATACCTACATTGATATACGATGAAATATGGACAATCGAAACGTGATTTCACAAGAATTATGAACTACGATAATAACGAACGAGCGACGTATAGCTGATACGGGAATAAATAATTATCTGATATCACATATACATAACAATGTCATGTGCCCTTCAGTATTTATTTATTTGAAAATCCTCTTTCACACGCTATGGTTGTTTGAGATTTGAAATAAGATAAAAATATATTCTTCCAGGTAAATTGTGGGCAAAGTTTGCAAATTTAGATAGATAGATAGATAAAAACTTTATTGTACAAACACATAAAACACATAAAAATACATACGGACTTAAAGTAAACTTATGTATACGTACAAAGGGCGGCCTTATCACTGAGTAGTGATCTCTTCCAGGCAACCCTTCTTACAGGATTATCAGAAAAAAAAGAAGTGCGTGACAGGTGTGCAAAAGGAAAACTCGCATATTTATAATAATATAAATATACTTAGATAAAACTATTAATCATAATATACATACATGTATATTTAATACATATATTTATTCATACATACACTATATAATATCAATAATAATTTTACTAGAGATAATATAAATACAGGAAAATAGTACATTAAAAGACCAATAAATAAGTAAAGAGAAATAACTTTAGAGAAAAAACTTTAACTAAAGAGAAATAACAAATTTATTCAAAACCGTACACGCCGTAACAACATGGTTTAATCATGTAGTGATGTGATTTGGCTAAGTATTTTATGACCGACCGCCTGCCTGACGTATACTTACTTAAGTCGCCTTTCACGACACCGCGGTAAGAAATGAGGGTGGTCTATCCTACTCAGCCGGGTACAGCACAGCCCACGTCTTAGTATTCCTCAAAATATCGTATATTTTTAATTATTTAAAGTCTGTAGAAATGCTATGATTTCCCGACAATTAAGCCCGTTATGTTCTATATTCCAGTTGTCCATAGATCAGATTTTAGTTGATTGCAAGTGTCTATGACTAAAATGTAGTAATATATTGCGATATCGTCGTCCCTTCTAGCATATAGGAGACTGTTGACCGCAAGGAATCTACTGACTGCCATAATGATGGCGAATTGTACGTGATAGATTCGATTTACAGGTTCATTTCAATCTTCCGTAGTCGCCGCAGTACCGGCTACAAATTGCATTGCGGCTTTACCAGTGTCCACAGGTACAAGATTTATAATATGTTTTGCCTTCACAAGTTGAAATGCGTTTTACGAGTATAAAATAGCCGATCACGAAATTATAAAAATTATTCAATCATTTTTCAACGGACCACGTCATATAATCCATTTTATATAATACATCTTTGATATTAATAGAGAACCGCCTGTAAAGACAGCATCATTTTTCATACGTAGATTTCTGTTATTAGCTATTACAACATCAAGTACGATTATTACTTGATTTCAATCTTCACTTATCATTGCACGATCATTTCTAATTAGTACAGAGAACATTTATTTATTCATCGGTAATTATGAACATTTCTGCGTCAAAATCAATTTTATCGCTACTTGAACAACCGTTAAGCCAACAACGAAGAAAGCAACAGTCGAAAAAAGTAATGAAAATATTAATTTCCTACAATCCGCGATAAAAGAAAATATATTTAATGCTAAATCTAGATTGTACTCTAGATTTACCATTAAATATATTTTTTGTAATCGCCTATTATAGAAAAATAATATTTAAATTACTTTTTGCATTATGAACCACCGCAAAGGAACACCTAATTTTATAAATTATTTGGAACAGTGAAAGTTAGGTAATAAACTTGACATAAAAATGTTTAAATATAATACTTGAAAACAATGAAAAATAATGAAATAAAAAAAGAAAAAAAAGAAAGGTCTGTTGATATCCGGGACTTGATCCCGGGTATTTACATTTCTTTAGTCCGCCCGCTCCCAGCTGAGCTATTACAACTTTGTAATGTACAACGAAATTAACTACATACTGAATTTCATGAAAATAGTTGGAGCTGTTTCCGAAATTCAGATTAAAGATTTTAAGTTGTGAGAATTTTATATTTTCCAACTTAAATTCTTGTAAAAGAATAAACTTTCACATTATAAATTATGCCATATTATTGTGAGTGATATTGAAGATATTTTCTGTTAAATTCTCTCAAAAGATTAGAAGACCAATCGTCGTTGTAAAGACATCGATAAAAGTACCAGAATTTTTGACAACGAATCACGAACTCATAGTATCATTAGGCAATTCAAAGGTTGACATAAAAAAATAATAACAATTTTGTTCTTCTTTGTTGAACTTTATATTCATCAGATATACCATGTTTGTTATATAAAAAGTGGACTCACCACTATAATTCAGTGAAGTGTTCAAAAATCTATTTCAGATATCTCCTCTTTATGTCCATGTTTCGGTTAATGTTTTCCTGTACCGTAAAATGCATGATGAGTTGTATCACTTTATTGTATTACACGTGTAGGTATTGTCGAATAATCAGGAGTAGAAATATCCGAAGTAAGTGATTCCAAGAAGCTTCGTTAGAAATCTTTCATCCTAACTTATAGACCATCGCATAGTTTCTAATTTAACTATATTTGTCTATATAGTTAACTTTAACTTTAATGCATTTTTTTATTTGGATCTCCGACAGCATTACTTATTATATACCTAATCCAAAAGATATCCTTTTCTTAGTTACAATATTGTCAGGCGAGACGAATTTCTTTGACCTGGATTCAATTTTTATATAAATAAAGTAAAATAGTGCATTAGTTCAAAGACTTATGACAAAAGAAGTAGCTGTTGATGACAATGGTTGTGATGTTCTATTTTGATTAATTACTCTCTCAAGTCTCATAGTGTTTTTAACGTATGCGTGCTAAGATAAGAATATATTAAATGTAAATTCAAGAAACGGGAAATATCAGACGTTGCGAATAACAGTTGTTAAATTAAGTTCGCTTAAGTAAAATAGTCCCTTTTCTCACAGTTTTGGATAAGGGGCTCTGTTGTTGTCGTGTGTACACGACACGAAATTACCTAAGATATATGCCGGCAGGACTAATTGGTACGAGTGAATTCCCTAGAGTACGGTACGCATGCGACCGGTCTGGTCTAACGGACCTCTAAACTCATTATCGAACAAGTAATCATCCAAAGCACCCATGAACCTCACGCTCGACACCAACTTATATTATTTGTTAAATTCTATACTCAAAATAGAGCACCGGTTCTCAAAAAACTAACACCTTCCACTATACTATATCGTTAATATATTGTTGTACTGTTGGGACAGTAGCGATGACTTTGTTACAATCCTTATAATGCAGCTACGAATTATTGGTAGGTGTATGTGGTTTTTGTATCGATTGGACGCTCCGAGGGCTGAGCGAATGTGCAGGAATTTTTGGCTTCCGATTGGTACCTAAACATACTAGCATCATATAGACGATTTATTCCGATAGATTCAAATTATATTTAACAGCGAATCTATGATATCGAGTTCAGTTCAGTTTCAAAATTCTTTCGCATTCATTTATACAAATTGAATTATTGTGATAATTTTGTTACTAGCACAGCGCTCTAAAAGGGCTTGTAATCAAGACTAGAGGCAAACACGAGTAAGTCCGCCCTCCAAGTACACAGCCATTGTTTCCTGAGCTTTATTCTCCCCGGGCCGTGACCACGACTTCGTATAGTTGCATTTAAAACTTCTTTATAACTAACCCATTTCATGTCTTTGTGACAGGAAAATTAATCGCCAATATCTAACCTCAGACATGTAATTTAGGTAGTCTTTCATGTCATCTTATACGAATATATTAACTTTCAACAACATAAATTCTTAAAAGCAATAAACTATGATGGCAAGTGCATTGTCTCAGCCTCTAGTCCGTTAGTTAGGAAACCTTCGGTAACCAACGGTCACTTGTTTGTACGCACCGCTCGAATGCTTGAAAGTCTTGGGTCATCTTGGTCACATTAAGCTAATATGTAATTGATTGGTTTCCCTGTGTACGGGAGAGGCACTCGACAACGTGTACCCCTGTCCTATAGATGACGCATGCAAAAACACTAATGTTATAACGGTAAAGCATGTTTGCCCGCACGTTGTATGCGTATATACTTTTTTTTTTTTGTTAATTCAAACATTCACTTTCAACTAATTAAGCATCATTTTTGGACGAAATGTTTTTTATCTTATATTAAACGACATGAGTTCATGCACTGATTGTGAATCGATTGAGAATAATTTCCGGTCACGTAAAAAAACACTCAATAAGAACCACATTAATTGCAAAAGCTGTCATGTTCTGTAAGTAGGTCAATACTGGATCGGTGAAACATTAAGTACTCTTTTTTGTTTTTATTGACGCTGAACATCTTTAGCGAAATTAAAAATTAGTGATTCTTATTATGGCCAGTCAATCACTCTGCGTTCAGTTGTTTTATTTGAAATAAATTCATACTCGTGGTGAGCTCTATTTATAGCGCTGGATGATTAATGATGTTAAAAATAAGAGTAATAAGTTAATTTCCGATAAATTTATCTTATAACGGAATAATAATTTATAACATAAATAACCTGCCGTCGTAATTACAGAAATCTGAATATTCATGCGTAAAGAATAATCTTCGTATATCTATTTAAGCACATTGCTCACTTGGAGGAGTGTGAAATTTGGCATATAAGTGTTAGTATATGTAGAGTGCTTGTTGTAAACCAAATAGAATAAAATAAAATATTCTTTGCTAACTTTTGACTCGTCAATGTTAAATATGCCGCAGATACGATTATAGATTGAATCACTACACATTCAAGACTAATACTTACTACAACAATTATATTTTCATTTATATAAATATTTCAATACAAATTTAATTAATTCCATCTTTTTAATTACCAGTATATAATTTATAGAATTAGGCGTTACTTTACGGAGGTCCATAATACAAAAGTAATGAGAATATTATTTTGCTATAATCCGATTATAGCAAAATAATATTATCATTACTTTTGTACCAGTATATAATTATTATTTATTTGGTGAAATCATCACTTTGTTTTCTCGCTCTACTAAATGAAAACTTGTGTGCATATCATTAACCTAACAACCGTTTTATGAATGTTAAGGTTAAATGGCAAATTTTTGTATCAACGTAACATATCTATTTTTTGTCTAAATTTTTATCCAAGTAGGACATTGAAAGTGTTTATATCAAATATTAAAACACTTTAGAATTAATTAGTGTCGCGTCATCCAGCGTTCCGTTATCGACAGCCGACTGAGCGTTTAAGAGCATTGTATGATCATATATATTGCGATTCATCGTGATGCAGTGATATCAAACGATTAAACTAGGTAACACTTAGCGGTGCGAATATAATTTGATCAGTGATTTGATAAATCATCGTTAACTGATTTACGAATAATTAATTTTTGTAATACGCTTTAGGCATTATGGGAGAACTTACCACCTAGCTATAAATATCCTAAATTTTAGCTCTTCTTTAGAATTGTTTAAATGTTGTTAGGTGTTGTATGAGTAGTTGTTAGTCCTTAAAGTTTTCATAACGACACTTTTCGACAACGAAGAGTGCAGGAATATCGTAAAGGATGTGCAATATATATAAAATAGCGGTATAAAATCGCATAAAGTGCATTGAGATATAACTTCCTAAGCTTAAAACCATAACTGTTCTACGTAAGAAAACCGGGATTATACGTCACGCATATTTGTAACAAACAAATGAGTGAGACATTGATATTCTAAAATCAATCGCTTACCTAAAGTTTACTATTCTTTTTATTTCTTCGAATCTTAATAGCAACCATCCGAAACAACAGCAATATGATTTAAATAGTTTAAATAGTTTTTTTTTTCGTTTAATTGCAATAGTTAACCGGAATAAACTCGCACTTATTTAAAGTAGGGCGATGTATTGCGGCCGCACGATGAGACGCGAAACGATGCCGACACGGATCCCGTTGGGACGGACACCATTACCTCCCACCGCACCGAGCGTAGAAAAACCGACCTGAACATAAAGATGTCGCGATGTGATAACATTGGACGGACAGCATACAACGCCGACTCCTACTTATCAACAGGATCTATCTCACTTTTGGATCGGCGCTTACCGCGAATATCCAATTAGGTCCACACAAATCCCGCTCCGAGAATTCTATTGTAGTCAGGAATCCACATCTTTGCATGCGGTGTACGCAGCGGCGCAACTATTAAAAGCTGCTCGTAAAGTGAACTGGTGTAACTGATATGCGGCTCCTATTACAAGATTAGGTAATTTGACGTTACGTGCATTTTTATTAGCTTATTTTAAAAACCGTTATTGCTCTTGAAACTTGTATATGTGAGAAAAGATAAAATTCTGGCTTGGACACTCGACACAGATTTTTCTTAACTCCGTTATGCAATTTACGCACTCCACATGCCCTTGGTGCGGTTTAATTTATAATTGTACGATCTCGGTCCAATTTTTTATCATTTATTATGGGACTTTTATTGTTAATATTATCTAAAGATGATGTAAGTTCTGACTTTGCTAATTATGGTGCAACTTACAATTACAGTTGCTGTTATGGTTAAAATATTTGTTATAACAATAATACGGAGAATAGGTATCGAGTAAATTAATTCATAATCTGTAGAATGTATATATTAATTGTAAATGAATTTGTGATATTTCACATTATACAAGAATGAATGTGTACATATTATAAAATATTTTGCAACAATAAAACTTATAACAATTACGTATCTTACAGAAGCTATTATTATAAAGTCTTATTATTTGTTATCATTCGTAACAAAGCGAAGTTTATTAAATTAAAACAGTTGTTCTAGTTCAAAAACAGTTAACTGTAGATTTTTCAATTCCGACAAGCACGAGTAATAGCGAAAAGAAATAAAAGGGGACTGAAACCGGACTGTAACACAGCATGTTGAACGGTTTTTCACCTCGTTATCAGATTTTTTTATGCTCTTTTATTCTTCATAGTAAATCATTGTATAATTTTTGTTCTACTCCGTAAAGCGGTGAAATAATAGTGGCATTCATTTGTTTTCAACTCCCATATTTTGCAAACAAATTAATTATAGAAACTAAGATTAGTATTAGTAATACCTGTTTGTAATTTCTCCTCTTTTAGGGCGCAGTTGAAGGGCTTGACAGAGACATCAGCAACTTTATCATTTTTATAATTCCGTTATCGATACTAATATTATAAATGTGAAAGTCTTTCTGTGTGTCTCTCTGTTATCCTTTCACGTCTAGTCAAGGAGCGATATTGATTTAATTTAGTAAAAGTGAAGCTCATATAGTTGGCTAACATGCAGAATAAAAAAATCCGTTTCGGTAATATGAGAGAAAATTAAAAGTACAAAATTGAAATATTCTCAGGTAGAGTATTCGTGGATATCACTAGTTAGTAAGTAGGTATAATTACTTATTCTTAAAAAAAAATCTATAGTAATTTTAAAAGTTTAATTAATTCTGTTTTTCTTTGCACTTTACATAGGTAGATTCTATATTTTAGATATACAGTTCCATATTAAATTAAACAGGCATGTATCTATGACACATTCCGCCGTGTGGTATTTGGCTGAATAGAAAAGTACCACCCTCTTTTCTTACCGAGGTATCGTAAAAGGCGACTAAGGTAAGTCGACCCGCCGTGTGGTATCCGGCTGAGTAGAATAGACCACCCTCATGTCTTACCGAGATGTAAAAGGTGACTAAGGCAAGTGACTCACCGTGTGGTATCCGGTTAAGTAGAATAGACCACCCTCTTTCTTATCGAGGTGTCGTAAAATTCGACTAAGATAAGTTGACATCAGGCAGGTGGCCGTTCGTAAAATACGTAGCCAAATCATGTGACAACATGTTTATAACATGTCGTGCCGACCCCACCTAGAGTGGGATAAGGGCAGGAAGATGATGATGTATCTATGACACATTAAGTAACGTACGTAACGTTAACGGCTTAAAGTAATTTAAACATTTAATTTGTAAACGTATATACTGACAAATGACAGCAAGAACATAAAATTAATTATGATGACTGAAAACGTAGTTTCAATTACTGTCCAACTGGAACTAATAGTTGCATTAGTCAAACTTTATGGCAGTGTGGTCCATTCGCTGTAACTGCGCCTAATTATACTCTAACAACACACAAGAACTCTTTAACCGATGTTCGTAGCGCAAACATACAAATGACTAAAAAATTGAGTCCTAGGAATATAATATTAACTTATTTATTACATATATGAAAATCCCGTGCTACGATTTGTTTTTTGGCGCTAACCTTCAAAACTACTGATGAAATTTCAATTTCAATTAAATTTTCTATTTAATTTTATTTCGTTCCAATTTTAAGGAACAATTTTTCGTTCCAATTTTTTTTGTCTCGGTGAATAATTTTACTTTGTGCTAATTGATAGTGTTTTATGCTTAAAGGCTCTAATTTAATTCAAAGCTCTAAGTTTTCCATAGATGTTAGTGACAGTTCTACAATTACACCATTCAATTTTAGGTTGACTAAGTACGAGTATATACCATATGGCGTTAACTTAAATTAACAATTGTTTTAAGCTTTAATTTCGTTCACGCATTTCACATAAATGCTATATCATCCTGTGTATTTAACAGGAATAGGATGAGATTAAAAAACGTCATCTTTAATCAGTATAAGTATTAAATTTTTTATTTACGATGTGACAATCAATGTTCACACGTCACAATCCTTTTTTGTTGTGTTATCACCGCGAGAAGTTTCTTATAAGAGAAAAAATATTGTAGGTGTAGCGGTACATTAGAAAATTTAATAAAACACTCTTTTAACTAAATAGTTAAGACAGGACAACGTCTCTCGGGTCAGCTAGTTTTATTATTTTACACCGTAACTTGCTACTAATTTACAATATAGGACTTATTAATCAATATATTAACTTCTAATTAAAGGCCATATCATCTTAAAACACAAACGCAGTGACCGGCCGCCCTTACTTGTTCTATGACTTCCACAAAGATTGCTTTCCGACGTATGCCATTCGCCTCGAGGTTGATAATGTTCGGACGTTTCCTATATTACAACGTACTGAACCTCTCTATTCTTAGCGGTCGTTGTAAAATTAACATAAATTCTATTTAGATTTAAATCGTTGCTTGATCTGAGGAGAGTAATCAGGAAACAATACGCTGGATGATTGAATGCATTGGCAATCTCGATGATGTATGCAATCGCCATCTAGATCCCGCTTGTGCCCACCTGTTTGCATAACGAGAAATGTCTTATTGACTACAGTCAAAGTATTCCAATCGCTGTATTGATCTTATTGGTCATTTCGTTATTAGAAATCTATGATTACCGTTTTGTAACCCTTATCAGATTTTATAATCATGAAATATATTTGCAATTCTCAAATATTAATACGTCCATCGATTGAGAAAGAAGAAGAGAAAAAGTTTTTTACGGATTCACTCATTTCTGATCTAACACCACACACTCCAAGCATAGCCACTCCTATCGCTGGATATGGGATCAGCCATAGACATAATTACGTATCTGAAGACTTCTTCTGCAATTTGCACTCTTTAAAAAAAATTAGGCATCCCATTTTTTTTGTTTGAAAGCTCTTAAGGTGCTTAACTTTCGTGGGACAAATTAGACTTAATAAGCCGATTACGTTATTATATAAATTTTAGTTTTATTATAACTAGTGTTAAAAAAAAAAGTTGCAAAAAATGACTTAATCCGTCAATTTTATATAACAGACACTAAATACTTTATAAAGATCGGAATGGAAGAAGTTCATTTTATATTCTATGCAGGTGTTTGTGATTGCATCTATAAAACTGACACATGAATAGGACTCACTTCTCACATTATGCGGTGGTTATTTCTTTTTGATTTTTATCTCCAGAATCACTAAGTAACGCTAAAAGTACGCATACTTACTTAATTAATATTAATAAGGTATTGATAAATCTTGTACTTCAATGGAGATTAAGTAGGTCGTATGTCGTCTGAGGCAAAACGGTAAAAAGCAACAGGATGGCATTCACAAACCGGTTCAAGGTTTTGGTGAAGACAAAGTTAATTTTTTTTTGAAAACCTGGTAAGGATTGCGGCTTGTATATATATTTGCGTGAACAGTATACCGTCCAGTATCACTCTAATTCAAATTTTACTATTTTAAAAGCTTTTATTCAACTTGCAATGTATGTATGAAGTATGTGAAGGTGAAATCTTGCTAGTCAAATTTGATCCACTTCCTAATTGAGCTGAAATTTTATATATTGGTCTAGTCCTGATGACAATGCAAGTTTATGATAAGTATGACCTGATGCTGTTGCCAAGATTGGCTCCAGACAAGGGAACTGTTCAACGTTTAACAGAAGGGACATGAGATTTTTTAAAAAGCATTTTTAACTTTACTTGTTAGAGAATAAATTAAAATGATCAGTTTTCAAGTACTTAAACTATCTATAACTTTTTTATTACACTGACCTACGTTTACTATAAGTAAAAAACAGGTGTGCGTATTTAAAAAACTGATATTTTTTGTAACTAAAACAGATTTCAACGGCAGAAAAATACTTACCATAATAGTCGTTCTTTTTATCTTATTTATTTTAATTTATAAAGAATTCTGGAAATTTAATAATCTAAAGTAATCTACATATATATTTATTAAAACTTAATTCTGTACTCAGTTAAATGTAAATTAATGATTTTATATACTGTGGTTGTACGACTCATAATTAGCCATCTAACTGTACTTTTTAAGAACAATTTAAATAATGTAACGTGATGTTAGATTACCAAACAAATATATTTATGAACAGCTGTTTTAAGACTTGCTAGTCTCTAGGCGCAAAAAAATAAACTGTTACAAAATATAACTAACTGTATATGTAACGTTTACACTTCGTTGACTTTAAGGTCATTATTCCTTTGAGTCATTTGAAATAATTTGACATTGATATAATTGGTGCTTTCTACTAGTAACGTTTTTTTGCATTCATATAACATAACTGTTTATATAAGAGATTCTGTTCCTTACACACACTAATGCGTATTACTATTTTTTGGTGGAGCCTTTCCTCCTGATGAGGCTCCGGTTACGGGCGAAACGATCCTAGAAATTGTCGTAGTGTGTCTGTGTAAGTGTAGTGCTTGCGTGGAGGCGTATTGTGATATATGTTCTGATTGGTCCTGCATGTATAAGGTTTGTGAACGTTATGTGCTTTCTACACTGAGCATTATATAGATTATCTTAACAAACGCGGATTAAAGCCAAATAGTTCTACGAGTATCACAACTTCTGTGCTATACAATTGCGCAAAGTAACGCCTGCTTCTATAAATTATTAAAGAGATTCAGTAAAACGAAAGTAATATTCTGATAATAACTTCAAAATTTCACGTTTTCAATAATAGATGAACAATTAACAAAAGTCGTGAGCAGGTTATTTTCTATTCATTGGGTTTGAGTGCTTCTTTAACGGCTAATAAGCTGTAATAACATGTTATTTATGGAGATTTTCGAATTCCAATGGCAAAGAGTAAGGTGCACGGGTTACTGACCTTAAATTCTCGCCCGCAAGCCGCAGTCTGTCCTGTTGAACAAAAAAGAACAATCGTTAATTGCATGTTACAGATAAACGCTTAAATTACTGTTTATACGGTTCTGAGATAAAATAAGATTTGTTATATAAAACGAAGAAATTTGATTTATTTCTATTATAAGTCGAATAATGATTCTACAATAAAATTCCACAATCCATACTAGACCAGTCTACAGAAAGGTTTAAATTGAGTTTAACTGATATGCTTATACGTAAAGCATATTACAAAATTGGATGCTAAAAAAGCTTGGATTTGAACAATCCTTTCAGCATCAAACAGGACTGCGTAATGTAAAATTGAAAATGTTTAAAAGATTGACCGCCGAGTTTCTTTCTGGTTCTTCTCGGTAAAAGCAACATTCCAAACCAGTTGTAGCTTCATTAAATCATATTGATCCTTTACGATTCAAAAGTGCTTGAAAGAGCTTATTTGAATAAAGATTATTTTGATTTGATTTGATATGTATGACAGTTAATAAATTAATAGAAAATTTATATATTTTTTAAATAAATAGCTTTAAAATACGTTTTAGCGTATCTTGATATAATGTGTAATCTGCAATCGGTCATACATATTTATTATCTATCGTCATTTTACTTTTTTAAGAATATGAATAAGGATATATATGTACTACCGCTGTGTGGTACCGCGCGAATAAACCACCCTCATTTTTATCGAGATGTCGTAAAAGGCGACTAAGGTAAGTTGACTCGCCGTGTGGTATCCGGCTGAGTAGAATAGAAAACCCCTATTATTACCGAGGTGTCGTAAAAGGCGACTAAGGTAAGTTGCCTCGCCGTGTGGTATCCGGCTGAGTAGAATAGAAAACACTTATTTGTAACGATTGTGTCGTAAAAGAGCGACTAAGATAAGCTGACGTCAGTCATGTAACAACATGTTTAAAACATGTTGTTCCGTCCTCCCGTAAAGTAAGATAAGGACAGGAGAATGATGATAATGATGATGAATAAGGATCTATTAATGATGACTTAATAGATATATAACTTCACGGCGTTGCGTCATAAGTCGTTGGAATGTAACAGATATGCACTGAAAGATCCAAGCGTCATTGCGTGTAGACAATAATATTAGGGGGCAGGCGCTGGAACGTAACGCTCCAGTGATTTTAATTGTTTGCGATGAAGAAGTGCTTACACTAAAAAATACATTTGTTTTTTCACGGTACTAAAATACAACAAGTTAAATGAATAAGGTTGAATACTTCGGAAATATTGAAAAGCGGTGGAATTGAATATACAAAAAAATTAAGTGGCTTATTTTGTTGTGATTCATCGAATTCAGAATTTGTACATTTCTACCTCTTTCGAGAGATCACTTGTTCAAAAATCAATGAGTTTTCTGTTAAAAATTATGTCTATTTTTTGTACCCCTATCAGCATTCAAAGTCTTAGCTCCAATCCTTCTCTCCAAAAGCGGTTAGAAGAGATCTATGCCTAGCAGTGAGGAAGTAGCAATACTTTTTATGTAACGTTAAACCTATAATGTGTATTTTGTAATTGATTGATAACCATGGAAAATACGACTTTTCTCGCTTAAACATTACTTTGTTATCTAATCTTAAATAAAACAATAGTTACAATAAACAAAACAAAAGTACATTGTAAAGAAAAGATACAAAAGCATTTAATCTTTCTGTATCTCATACGGTGTAAATTATGCAGTCTACGTAATAAAACGAATTGCACACATTCAAATGTGCTAAACGTAGCATTTGCACGTAATTTCGTATGCTGCTTTAAAGCCTTCCTGAGAAAAGAATAGACTGATTTACATTCAACTAACTGTATCACTGGACCGGCTCTTTTCGTACGACACCTGAATCGAGAAATTTTAGAAAGGCAACAATATTATAGTGATAATCTAATTTGGTATTCCGTTGCCACTGTATTTGCTTGATGCGTGCTGACAGATGCAGATGGTATCATAAATCCAGCCTCAAGTTTCTTGTTATGCTAATTTCCAGAATATCAGTTCATTATTGTGTTAATAATTAGTGATACGAAGAGATAAAGAAAGAGATAATAGATAAAAATATGATCGATTACACTGGTTGTAATAGACAGTTATTAAAAAAAATTATGATGAATACATAAAATTGTATTTCCTCGTTGGATAGAACGTGTTTCACATTACCGTATTTTTGTGTATTTATAACCTGTATGGTGACATCACCCAAGTAAATGTTGAAGAAAGAATAAAATTTATTATATCCTGTAGAGGATAAAGGCGTGCAAGAGTACAAACTTGTGGTTTCAACTTTTTTACTGTTATTTTTATACTGTTTTATTATTCAGATGACAATCCTTACAATAACTTATTAATCAAGTTTCTACGCATGACACCCTTATTTATTATTATATTATATATTAAAAGTTCAGTTAACAGTTTAAGTCTACTATTTCTTACCTATTGTTTCACTCCTAATAAGGCAAACAAAAGCTATTTGTACGCGTCAATTCTCACTGACAGCGCATCTCCTAATTAAAAGTTACGCTTATCATCCACCACTCAATTTCTTCAATCTCTTTCATTAATCAAATCACGTCATGTAAAGTTATTAGAAATGCATTACTATCCCACGTTTACTGACTGATTAGTAAAAAGTTGCTGGTTGATGATGCATAATAAAAACACTTCACAAACGCATTCTAAAGGAATCAGAAACAAAATATGTTAAGTCATAGTTCAATATGTTGCAACGGAAGCTAAACCCAACTTGTGACGTTTTCATATTCTCTACTTCTCACGTCTTGGTTGTTCCAGATTGGCAAAGTAATAAATGATAATTTTAAATATATTAACTATAGACATGATCAATTTTATTACAACTTGCAGGGCGCGTATAGTTATAGATCTACAACTACCTTCATGTTGTATTGAATGAACTTATAGAATTAGGCGTTACTTTGCCAAGGTCCATGATACAAAAGTTAAATACATGATACAAAAATATTATTTTACTATAATCCGCTTAAAATAAAATTTGCTTTGATTTTTATCGCGAATTATAGCAATATAACATTTTCATTACTTTTGAATAGAATAACGATTTACCAGACTACATATCTGTAATTAAAAATATTACCCTTACTTCTGACGGATTCCATAGTTTAGTATTTTATCTATTTTAATTAATTAAGCTTTTAGAATTATTAAGTTTTACCATATCACCAATGGGCACCCTGCAAGTGATACTTACACGCTACCCGCGCCTCATCCGTCAATGTCACGGCGATGCCGGGCAATATTCTCACGTGAGCAATACTAGGAAGTGTTTTTATCGCCATTACGTTAAGAAGCCATTACCGAAGATGCCTCTCCTGGGCCCTTCCCATGTTTGCAATGTTTTAAAGTAGTTTAATCTCGGGCTGTAAATTCGCATTAGATAACGGCTGCTGAACTAAAACACGCATGCTCGGTTTGATTTGTACTTTTATCTATTAGCGTTCCAGATGTGATTTCAGTTTCAACGCTATAAGAATTTTTGTTTGATCATGTACATCGTTACTATTTCCTATTTGTTATCCTGTTTGAGGCTGGCGGGTCGATAACCTGTCAATGTTTACTCATTTGGAGGTATGCGCCTATGTTAATAGAGCGGGATCTCTGGTTTTCGGATGTATTTAAATTTAATTTTTAGGTGCTCGTTTTCCTATACTATCATTTATACAATAGGCTTACTGGTATCTTTTTACTTTTTTGATCTCGTAATGTAAAAATTCAGCACAACCATGCGTTTTGTATTTATGTTAAAGGTAGTCGAACTTTAAAAGCAATTTAAAAGTTTTTATGATGTCGGGAATAATTTGATTAAATTTTGTCCACAACGGCGCGGTTTTGTGCTCTCTTTTTGAATTGGACTTGCGCGTGATGCTATTCACATTTTTGATCAATGCGTTACGAAATTAAGATATTGCTTTTTAATTTTAGGGCAACATTAAACATAGTATATTATGTACATCAACATTCAATGTTCAAAAACACAAAATAATAATTAATGTTATTCGAGAAATATTATTTTTTTTAAATTTAAAACTGCTTACTTAACTTGCTCAACTACTCACGCTCGCATACAACTAAAATATATATGCAAAGTTCCTAAAATACAGCTTATTTTGACCGAGGTAGCTAAATGATACAAAATAATATAAGAATGTCTAGTACTGCTTATTTTCACCGTAGCAAACCGTGAAATCCAATTTAAGATTTCTGCTTTTGAGGTAATGGTGGCATCGACAAATTGTCGTTTTTTCAAATCTATTTGTAACTATTTTAATCAACCGTATCTTGGAATTTCGAAGACTTCGTGATGAAGTCTGTTTGTTAGAGAGATTCAAGCATTAATATAACTGCAAGCAACAATATAATACTTGCTGGTCAGACCTTTGATGTAACTTATACGGGTGATAAGTACCGCATTGCCTATATAATTGGATTTACCCCATGTAGTAATTTATAATGTATTAAAATAAATAAAGATACAATGTAACTGGTATGTTGAAGACTCAATACTTTACCACAAGCTAGAATATTCTATGTCTATCACATACAGTTGTCGTACAACCTCCCCTTGCCACAACAAAAAACGTTTATCTACAACCACGTAACCTGTTTTTCGCCGCAATTTCCGGCTCTGACCGCAACAAAAATAAAATGATCTACGAATAAGAAAGTTGAAATCAATACCGACACCCACTTACTTTGTTGGTCTTAAAATACAAACAAGAAAGGTAATATTTTAATAATATCTCTCCTACACATATTAACTTATTAATTATTTCTATTGGTAATATTAACCACATCAGTTAATATTTGGACCTCTTTAGAAGATCTTTTGTGTGTCCTAATGTAAAACGTCTTGGCTCTTGTTCTAAGTCCTAGTGTGACAGCCATTGTAATTCTGAATGAGTATGGAAGCGTACAAAGACGGCATTGTGCTCCCTATAAATATTTATAAGTGCCTATTTTCTAAACACGTGGAACGATGGATACGCACGATACTGTTGACCGAATTAGATATGTAGGTGTTAATTAGTTTCAGACCGATGAATGGTGCTACTGAATGAATATTATATTGAAATTAAAATATTTTTAAATTGCTTTAATAAATCCTTGATTCAAGAGAATTCTGAATAATGTTATATAACGATAAGTACTGATACGACAGTAATCCTACTTTCTCTTAACTAGTTTCTTAAGGCCACTTCAAGAAAGTAAAACCCCGCTATGTTGGCGCTCGATGGCTCGCCCCGTGTCCTGTTGACATACAAATTGCTATGATAAATTATTCTGGGATGCTGAACTACTCCTTTATTTGTTACCGTAATTTTAATGTCCGACTAAAGGTTTCATTTAACAATGGTGTCATTCAAATTTATTTATAGCTGCATTTACTCGCTAGTGACTGTAATCAATACTGCCATAGGTTAAATGTTAATAAAATACATTTATTAAGCAATTATATTGTATATTATTCTATAACTGCTGAATGTCATGAGGTGTAAAGGGCCGGAATGCTTATCCAGTATTTACCAAGAAGGCTATGGTATTGCGACCTCAATAGTTAGTTCGCATTATGTAGAACGCGGGAACGGTATGTACGACTACGGCTACTACTTATCTTTTCTGTTCTGGCACTGCCCTTTACCCCCATAGTGCTTTCATTGTTGACTATTAGAGTTCTTGCTAATGTATCAATTTATAACTTGTACGGATATCAAGTTTTCAAGACAAATAGATCTGTTGAATATTATTTGGTATAATCCAAAAACGAACAAACAAAATATCCCTTATTTTTGTAACAAAATTTAAAAGATTTTCAGTTTATCATTTCAAACATTTGCGAAATTCATTCAATTTCAAAGTGCAACGAGCAATAAAACTTTATGGAACGAGAGGTTCGATCGCAGCATAAAATCTGTTAACACGTATTCCCTTTGACTGAGGACAACGTTGGCACACTTTTGAGACGTTCCGCTTAAGACTACGTCGACGACATCACGCTTCCCATGTTAAGAGTTGTTTATTGAAGTCATGATGTGACCTTAACATTCTGTTTTACGATTGCCCCGTCAATGGTCCGAGTGCTGACATTTCAATAGCAAAGTTGAACATAGGTCACAGCGTGAGGCAAAGCACGACACAAGAACCTGAGTCGCCAGTAGTTTTCAAACCATCTCTACATGCACTATCACTATCAGTTATAAATGTTTAAAATACGTAAGTTCTTATAGAGTGGCCAATAAAACCATTGTTGAGTTCTAATTCTAAACTTTTTCGTGAAGCATAGACTAAGAAAAGGATTCATAAAACGATAATGAGATTCATCCAAATATGATTTCTGATATATGAGTCGCGCAAATCTATTTGCCATTATTATTGATATTATTGAGTAAGAACTCTGGCAACGAACAGAATTAAAGCTATATAATATAATAGTAATTGGTTGGGCGTGCTTCAGTTAAGAGAAACCAAGAAAAATGTGTATCTATTTTTCCAATAGAATATAGAAATACAGTAAAGTTGTTGGAAAACAGTATGTGTTAAAATTAAATTGTTACGAAGATTAGATTCAGATTTTAGATCGATAGAATTTGTTTTCGATTTTAATATTTCTGTTTTTAGATTTCCGTTTACTTATTAGCACGGTACCAACTTATATTTTGCTATATTTCGCTATTGCCTGTGCCTGATTCATTTTTGGAATTGCTAACGGAAGCTTATCTGTTTTGGTGTGGATTTAAATTTGCATCTAGTATATTCTAGTCGTTACGTAGGTATTCACGATTGAACGCTGGTATTAATGCATTATTCAGAGAGCTTTTCATTAGACTGTCGCTATCGGTGTGAGAGATCACGCTCTCGTTAGAATGAGCGGATGGCATGACGACTGCTCGTATTGGACACGAATGATGGTCGAAATAACACTAAATAAGATAAATCCTACATCGCTGTCAGATCGCTGCACGCGTCTAATCGTGATTAAACTATAGACGATAAATTTAAACTAACAAAAAACAATAACAATACCAACAAATTTTAAATTTAAAAAAACATCATATCCGTAGCAGGCGTGAATAACTTAACAAGTCCAAAACGCAAACTTTTCAGTCCAGCTACATATAGCTTTACGTTTAATATACGTTTAAGACAGTTATTTAAATAGTCACAAGTTGTTATATATATTTTTGTTTAATGTAACTTGTCTTGCTCTATATAGACCAATAAAAATTTATATTTTTTCTTTTTCCTTTATATATTTGTGTGCAATAAAGAGTATTTCTATTCTATTCTATGTGCTATATAAAAGACTTATCGACTTCACTGAAATAGTCACCATATAAATTAGGCAATCCAATATTATAATTATACATATAAAAGGAAATAAGTCAACTTATCACCATATTCACGCCTGGTACTGATATATCACAGGAATTCATGTTTTACAACTGTGCTTCAGAATTGTCTACCTCAACATTTTATGTGCTAGACTTTCTTGAGAGCTTGCTTTGTCTTTTAATGGCCATATCTCTACAGTTAGAAAATCATAAAATTTTAAGAGGCTATAAAATGATGTACTATGTCCTGGTACTTAACAGTATTGTTAATTTTAGAAATTACAGTTGATACGTAAATATGTAACTTAAAAAATTCTTTTAAGTTGTTCACCAAACATAAACTTTAAATTACATTTTTTTAGACCCTCCATTCCATTTGACATTTCTTTATTAACATTTTGCATCTGCGTCTCTCTTGTTATTCTGCCTACTATCGAGACACGTCATATCTGTAATTATTCTATAATATGTAAGGTTTTTATTTGATAACAATGTAATGTTAATTTAAGACCAATTCTACTGTTGTTATGTCGTCTCTTATACTTGAATGAGACTTTTTTTCTATTTTAGTTTTTTTTTTCAAACTGTTTATTTCTCCTTCTTTTTTAAAAGACAGTCATCCACTGCTGTACAACAGTACACGAAGCGTGTACAATCATGAACACATACCTCATTCGTGCATTATACGCCACATTTATATTTTTAGGAATTAAATTAAAAAAACAACATTTTTAAATCATCAATATGCTTTTATCATTATTTATTAACTGAAATAATAATTACAAAACATAACAAGTATAAAAATGCATGTTGTTTTTAATTTATCTGCACTAGTATCTGATATATGGAACAAACTTTTGAATATAAAGATTATTGTTTACAGTTATCGCCGTTCCAATTTCCAAGAACAGCAAATTTACGTTTTATAACTGCGTCAATTAATGCAAGTGGTATAGGTCATTAGCTAAGTAAAGAGGTTCGTTATTAAAGTCTTGCTTGCAATAAACCCGTTTAAAAAACTTGTGCGGTACGGTCAGAAGACCGGACAGGTTTACAGACGACCTCGCGGATATGGTTTACTTTCTACATTAACGAGTACTGACATCCCGTTTACAGTGGCCTAATTTACCAAATTTTGGGTCGAATCAGCCACAAGATAACAAATTTTTTAAACCAAAAAATATTTTTGTAATCACTAGTGAAAGTATATTTTAGTACACCAAAAATAATACAAAATACTTTTTTTCTCTCTTAGTTCTAGATTATTATTTTTATTATGTTATTTTCCTTTTTCTTTAGTAATTACAAAGCATGTAATTGTCGAATGTAAATATGTAATTGTTGTATCTCAAATTCACTGAAGACATATTTAAATCAAGAAAGTTTATCATCACAGTCACACTGAATGTTTAATTACGGAATGCATTTTCAATTAATGTCCGTGTTCCTATCAATAAATGATATAGCTATCCCTTGGGCGTCGGACAATTTAAACACGCGTGTGTTGTATCTTGCCTTGAAATGACATTCATTTAAGATGTATAAACCCACGCCCTAAAGCCCTAATATCTACAATTGACCACTCTATGCATTTAATTATCGTAAATACATGTATATGACATTTATTTCTTTCGGCAGTGGCTATTATAGGTCATATTTTGGAATTATGGTCTTGAACTGTATTCACTGTTTAGATCGAACGCTACCCGCTTTTCTTTATGGGCGTGTTATCATGTATTCTCAAATATTTATACTAAACTTGACACTGTTACAAATCCTATAGATAATCCGGTCGACTACCGTTGTAATGAGATTTTCACACAGTTCACTGATCTTAGTGCACTGCGACACTAATGTAAACAATGAGTTACACTGACCGGGTTAACCTTGAATGGCAAATGTGCGTGGAGTTTCGCCGAGGAAAAATATGCCATTGATGCAAGCGGCGTGCGTGCGCCGGATAACGGTCATACAAACCGAATAAGTGGTTTAACATCGTACGTGGAATGATAATGTTCAGTCTAGTTGACACGCGATTCTCCGGACGTTTTACTATCTGACGCATTTCATGGTGCCACTTTCTAACCTTGAGTCTACATCGCAAGTAAAAGTTCCTATTTAAGAGTAGAACTTCTTATATGACTATGCGGGACAAGTCGTTGTTAACTGGTATATTGTGTAGTGTTCAAAATAACCGTTTAAAGTTATAAAGCTGCAGAGTTAAGCTAAACTCACGACTTTGCAATGTAGATTCCATATCAACTCTTGTTACAGTTCATCCTTAAACCCCTCTCATTAATCTCACTTCAAAATGAAAGCACAACAATATTATTGTATACAAGTGATATCTTATTCAACTAATCTTACTCATCTTTAATTTTTCTTGAGGGTATAAAAAGGAAAAGAAATACAAAGTTCAATAACCAAGAACTTCGCACTATCTGATACGTACGTACTATCCTTAAATCGTAACTCCATATCCACATTGTAATTACAGTCACGTAAAATACATTTACAGGAAGTTGCTTTATATACAACTTGTCCTTTTATTTCCATCGCACAACAATAAAAACTTGTATTACGATATGAAGAAACTGCACCCATTACTGCCTGAGATTAATCCCGTCCTTTAATAAAAGGACGAAGGATTTTACTAGTACTAAGTAAAGTAAATTTACAGTGTGGATTTTAAGTTCCTTTCGAGATATATATTACTTATTATCTCCATTACAACTTCGACATACTTAGGCACTCTCCGTTTTTTTTGGATGCTTTATTTGCATACTTTTTCAAACACAAAACTATTAATTATTAGTGAAAACAAAATAACAAAGATAGAGAAAGGTCATATTGACCTGAAACTCTGCAGCAGCTTTATTATCATTATTCTTGCAATTTTATATGGAATATTTAAGACATATTTTACTTAAGCAAGTGTTATTAAATTGTACGATGCTTTTTTTCAGTAGCCAACAATGAATTTGCAACGCAAATGAAAATGGTAATATCGTGATGCAATGTTATTGCAGTAGGTTACCATAATTAAGATTGCATTATTAATGAGAATGCATTGAACTTGTGGTGCTTGGTATAAGCGCTAGCGATGCATCATTAAAAGAATACGTGTCGAGAGCAATCATTCAGAATGATTGAAGAAAATTCAACGATTATTGTCTTGATTACATCTTAGAGACCACCTTCTTTTTATTATCGACATGGAATCGACTTTCAATATAATTGCTAATCCGCACTTGTATGATGATTTTGTGAGGGGCTTTCATATCATTTACTGAATTGATTATAGTTGAAGGCAAGAAAATTACAACATAATGCTGAAATAATGCGCTGATATTGTATATCATTTGGTATAACCAAAAAAGTGTTACGGAAAGCATTCAAGATACCTATTGTGGGCATTATTAAAGTTTTATATTTCAAGAATGAATTTAGTGTCAGAGAAGCCCTTATTAGTTGTTAGTTGTTTAATATAATATTTCCTATCAAATTCACAGAAACCTTATTCAGAATATTTGTGTACATTCATATGCAAGAAACAAAAACCAAAAATTATATAAACTAAATTCAAAAATTTCAAATTACGTTATAACACATTGTTAATTTGTCTGATAATTAAGGAGTATTACATTCAAATAGAGGTAAGTCAATGTTACATCAATTTATAAGTTGAAAATCACTTCCATCCGCCGACATATTATAAGGCGGGAAATCTCGTCCTTTATGTAGACGTTCCTGCTTCTACGTGAACCGTATTTATTGTAATTACCTCTCGGTCGCTGACTGCATCGCATCGATGAGGTGACTGATCCAGACAAGTCGCTTGCGGACGTAATCTTTTTACATTAAATTATGCTTAGACGCACTTCGTGCGATGTATTCCTCGTTGTGCCTACATTATTGACTAACTGTTTTAACACTCCTCGTTGATATATTATCTATGGGTTTGATATTATCAATCAACGTTCTTTTTTTATTTACTTTTTCCTGTACATTGTATTATGTTAGTTTGTAATACGACTATAGAGTGGTATCTAAATATTAGCTCTACTCATATATTATATGATTTGGATCTTTTTGTCTATGTATTCATGTTTGGTATTTTTGCTATTATTAGTTACTTCGCTGCATATACCTTGATTCCGTGTGTCCAATACAGGTGAGGTGAAATCGTTCTATTTAAATGGAAGAATAATTTAAGTAAATAAAAACGCTTCTTTGCTCTTT
Organism: Morpho helenor; assembly: GCA_029227775.1. Taxonomy (NCBI): domain Eukaryota; kingdom Metazoa; phylum Arthropoda; class Insecta; order Lepidoptera; family Nymphalidae; genus Morpho; species Morpho helenor. The sequence goes on from JARGCU010000020.1 coordinate 8,138,179, forward strand.
CTGTATTAATGATCTCTAAATATATAATTTTCGAATCGCCTAAAACATTTATCCTTATTGTTATAGACATAAATATGATTATCTGACTTTTGAATTAGTTGATCAAATATGCAATAAAAAAACAACACGTAAAAGTTACACGCGAACTTCAGCAAAAGATTATTATAGACAGTGTTAAAGCCATTTGCGCTTGCAGTGTTATCTAAATGCATTGATTTTAGTGGCACGCTAATAGTTTTTCGATTAACCCTTGCGATTAGTGACTAAATCCGTTTGCCTCAGTGGCAGTATCTTGCGAGGAATCGTAACTTCTCCCCACATAATTGGCGTGTGGGATGGCGTTATCCCGATCGCCGCCCACCGACGTAGCGACACCCGATTAGATAGATAAGTCGAGCCCCCGACCTGTTGACACCTCCCAACGCTCTATCTAAGTTATCTAAATACAACAAACGTTTTATAGCCTTAATAACCGCGTGAATTCATCACGATTCTCATCGTATATAAAATAATTCGACCCACTTAGAAATTTATTCATTACCGTAAGTTACTGTGTTATTTAATATATGTACATTATATTGCGTTTTCATTTTGAAAGTCATCGTCAAAAGATATTATACTATTTAATTACATAATTGTACAGTTTTTTAAACAGTTACGTCTTAATACGAATGCGAAATAATTTTCTTGTTCGAAAGCTTTTATAATGTTATTACCATATTTTTTAAACTTCTTGCTATAATATTTTAATTGCATATAAATATACCCATTTTACATATTTTACCTTTCAAGTGTTAAAATATTATATACATTATGTAGATAACAAATATCACTTATTTTGAGTCTGTAATAACTAAAGAAACAATTGTGATTTGTTTTTCCTTGGGTACAGCATTCATTCTTTCTAAGAACCACCCAGTAATTTAGTCTGTGTGCGGCCTCTCAAACGATTTCTGAAATTATTGTAGTCTTACACTTTCTCGTTAGTATAGAACTAACGCCTTAAGGTTAGTAGCTAGGGCCCGTAAGTATACAATATTATTTGTTAAAATGTTAATCATGTATATTACTTATGGCCATATGTCGTTTCTTGTTACTACTAAATTGGATGTTGTACGGCCGATTTATTTTGAAAATAGTATTTAACTATGTGTGTTTTATTGAATTGAAAAACTTTGAAGTCTTACAAAAAAACTTTACTAATCTTTAAAACTTAAAGCCACTTAAACTTTTAACTTTACAAGATTGTAGAACGTCAAGACATGAGCTTTTTTAGTATAAAAATTTAATTTTAATAATAATTATATTGAGTCTCCGTATCTTCTGAGTAATGTTTTTATAAGATGTTCACGTTCTTAATCACTAAAGCAACTTGAGCTGAAGGCAAGGTCATTACCAGCTACCGTAAGAGGAATATTAATAAATTGAACAAATCTGTGCCGTTTTTGACCAAAAGGAAAAACAATTTATATATACCCGCAATATTACCATATGAACTGGCAGCACACTGCGCAAATAGCATTTCATGTTTCGAGTGTGGCAGATATTTGGGTCACTTACTGACTCTCGGTAATTGAAGTGTGAATTTTAAAGCTTAGTTTCACCACAAGTAATCTAAAGATACATAAGAAGTTCTTGACTAATTTACGGATCGTGCGTTTCGGGCTGCGGTCACGGGCTGCCGCAACCGAATTCCGCTACCAAACGTGCAATAACCCTACGCCTACGTTACACTGAGAAATTTTGGTGTTAACGAATACAACCATTTAGAGGTCAATGTACATATATTTCGTATCAAAATCTCGGACGTAACCACATACCAAATTTAACTCGTAACAATTACAGAGATCTCGCTCTTTAATTTATAATATAATGCTTCATCTTTTCATGGTATGATTATTCTATCTTTCGTAGTGCAGTTATATTTTTTAATTATGAATAAAAATAACAGGAAAATAAAGACAAAATTTTAACTTCTACGAGTTAAGTAATAAATATTTTATTAGAAAGATGGACGAATAATAGATAGGCAAATGAATTCTCATTCCTAGAGTTCTATCGTAGCTAAGCGTTGCTACGGCACCTTTAATTGCACAGACGTCAATAATAGTTATCTTAGCTGTTGCTTGGAAATTGATTGCCCATTCAATGACTCTCAAACGTATATTAACTCCTGTAAAATGTGCGGTATATAAAGGTTTAATTGCAACAGTTAATATATGAAATTACACTTACTTATAGATGTCAAAGTTATGCCTATGGGGTTCATTGAATTATAGACAGTTATCGCTGAATATGTGACGCAGATTCATTACAGTATTAACTAGCTTTTATTAAGAGCCACTAAGTTTTACCATTAGGTCAACACGATATTTTTTTAGACCCACTAAAATGGATTTGTTATAAGCAAAACAGTTGAGAAGTGCTGCGCACAATCTCAAGTGATTCATTCTCATTCCTTATTTTCAAAACTACATTATTTTCATTAACTAATGTTCTTATATTAGCCTATTTTTTAACATGCTAACTAGAGTAACTTATCTTATACCATTTATCATTAAAAAGATCTGATAATATTGTATTTAAGTATTTAATTATTTATAGTTTCTCATGTGATTTATCAACACCAAGAAGACAATGGAATATATCAATAGATCATTAGCGATCATCTGTTTTCACTTACGGTGCCTGTTTTTCGTCGGGAATGCGATCGCGACCGCGATCGGCTCGCATTGTGCTCGCCGGTGTATTCTGCACAGCATACACATTGCATAATGCGTCAGCCGTGGGAGCAAGCATATACAGCTGAGCCGTTATGCGACGCACGCCACCGATACCGTTCCATTAGTGATTTTATTAGATGATTCGCGTGTATCGCTCGCAATCAATTTAAGCGCCTGCTCCACTTCGGGTGTATTACAGGCCACAAAACGCTTTAAGCCTCCTTCCCCATTTAAACACACTGCATTTCACTTTACGACGTAATATGTGCCTTTGCAAATATAATTTAGTTAGACTGAGGTTATCTGGCACAAACATAACAATATGGCACTAATTTCATAAATATTATCGTAAGCTTTCAGAAAATATCAGAAATAATTCATGATTTCGGTTATTTCAATGCCGTTTGTTGCATGGTATTAAAGAGTATATTTGATTTTTACTTTCTTTTAAAAATTTTAGAAAGTATTTTCGCTTAATCGTTTGTCGGTCATGAGGTTCGTAAAGCACAATATATCGTGTGAATTTTAATATTCAGTCATTTGTGACCTCAATACAATATTAATTCATACCATTTCAATAAATAGATTAAAATTTTGACGATGTCTATAACGTAGAATTGTGATTATTCATATGATTGATTACATTTTTAGCCAGTTCTAGTTTACCTATTCTAAGAATTTAATCTAGTCAGGTTCTGACAAGGAATTTTGGTTGAACGATTGTCGGGACGTTACCAAGCGATTTAGAAACATTTTTTTATTACGTTTTGATTTAAAATTACATTATCATTTAGCACATGCTATGAACATCAAAGTCTTATCTTTTATCCATAAAAGCAATCGTGTCCAAAAATAACAATAAGATTATTCGTCATTGGTCCAATGATGTCTTGTTTCGGCGAGACCAAATGACCAAGTTAATTTGTTGTTTCGTGAATATTTGGGCATAACCGTGTCAACGATGACTCAGTCGAACCACACCTACACCGTTCTTTTTTTGGTATTTTTTTCTACATTCTCACTCATTTTATACGGTCTCAAGTGTCACTTTTTATGCATAGATTTTTGCGAGAAAATCTAGAACGAAATACGGTTGTATGTTATGGCAAAGATCTACTTTATTGATAGTTTGTTTAACACAGTTTTGTCACAGTATTTTTTTATGATTGTTTGTAGATGTCTTGATCATGGCCGAGAGTTCATTGTACTTTGGCGCCGATTAGGATGCCAACAATCGTTCGACCCAATTCGGTATTTAGATTTGTCATTGTTGTTTTTGTATTTCGGTCGGAAAATTATTTTATCTTTTCGCAGTTCTTCTGCATAGTTTTTAGCAAATTAACGTCATTACTTTTATTCTTTTTCGTGTTGATTCAAGAAGAACGACCCTTAAAAACTTGAATTGTCTGCTCCACAATTCAATTCAATTATGTATAGAAAATTACTTTGAAATGTCATGCAAGAAAAAATTTAGCTTTAAAGAATCATTATAATATAACTGTTTATAGACTACTCTTCATATTCTCTTTATAGAAACGATTGGCATAAATGTGTATGCAATTATTTTATCCCCTGATTCTACAAAAAAATAAAAATGTTTTTCTTATCGGTGATAACCACAGAATAGTCACAGTAATTTTAGTCATATATTTATAGAAATATATATTCAAATAACTGCACAAACATTATTATAAAATAACGTATTATTTGATAGTCGTAATGTACATAATAATGCTATAAATACACAAGTACGGCGCAGACTCATTGTGCGTGCACCTGCCGAACGAAATACTACAAGTTGAATTCTCGAGACTGGTTAAGTGCATCGTAAGAAGAACGTAACATAACCGCCTTACCACTGTCTGGCTTTTAAGCTTTGTTAAAGATAAGTTTTATTTCAAATATATATAAGAATTATATAAATTTATAATCTAGGATAAATACTAAATATAAGAATTTTAATCAATATAAATCTTTGCGATTTTGGTCGTGGAACCTATCTCCTGATGATGCTTCGGTTGCGGGGCGAAACGATTGTTGAGTTTGTGATAGTAAATGTATGTAGTGCTTGTGTATTGTGGTGGCGGTGGTGGAGGTTTTTGCATGTGTTTTTACGAATCCTGCATGTATCAGGTATGATAACCGATTGTCCACTCTACATTTAGCATTATATATATATTGTCTATTGTACTTCATCGCAGATTATAGCAAAATAATTTTATTATTACTTTTGCAATATAAAATTATTAAAAATTCCCACCTTCTATATAATGAAGCTATACAATGTGCTTATTTAAAAGTAAAAATTGAACAAAAAATAATTACCATTGACGTCCACCAAGACAAGACTTTTTCGCCAATCCAATTTAGAGTATAATCATGTTACAAATTGAACTAGCATCGAATTAAAAAAGTCTTTTCAGATGCACCTAATAGTAGCGGACAGAGGTCGTTCAACTCGTCGCGGTGTAATTAAAATCCTTCATGGAAGGCCTGATGGAATCCGTCCTGACCCCGCGCACGACCGCTCTGTACCGCCCTTTAAAAGATACTATATAAATAGGAGCAACAAGCTTCTGCTCCGTAGGTCCACGACACGATGCCGGCTTAATAATCTTTTTTTTTTAGTTCAAATGGAAATAAAATATTTATTAGCCCTGTGGTATCCGGCTAAGTAGAATAGTACCACCCTCATTTCTTACCGAGGTGTCGTAATAGGCGACTAAGGTAAGTTGACCCACCGTGTGGTATCCGGTTTAGTAGAATAGATCACCCTCCTTCTTACCGAGGTGTCGTAAAATACGACTAAGGTAAGTTAACGTCAAGCAGGCGGCTGGTCGTAAAAACGCAGCCAAAGTCATGTTACAGCATGTTAACAACATGTCGTGCCGACCTCACTTAAGAGTGGGATAAGGGCAGGAGGAAATGAAATATTTATAAAAATATTTATTTTATTAGGTTAAAATATTGCAAAGAATTAATTTAAAAAAACAGCTATAAAATCTGTAAATTCGTGTCAGTTTCTATAAAGAACAAAACCTGTTATGTTTGTGTTGATAGCTCTTGGTCTCTCTATACACTTTTCTTGTTGAAAAGCGGTTAACGATAAACGTCCGTCGTAAGAAATATGTAACGTTTTTATGACGTGATAATCATGAACATATAAATATATTGTAAGGCCCACATCAGTAAATCATAATCGGGAAGTTCTTTTTGCCTTGTACTCGATTAATCACAGAGTAGCGTGTCACAAGTGCTCGTGTACTCACGAATGGATCACAGTTTTTTAAATACCAATTTTATTATAAAATTGCATTTGCATCGGGGTCAGTCGGACACATCGGTACTCGAAAATATTGAATACTAAATTGAACAAAAGCCAGTTTAATATATTTGGTATTTTCAATGTGCTTATCAATGAAAAGAATCAAAAGCAATTTCTATCAAATATATTTATTTTATAGGAGTGCAAATATATTTATTTTAAAGCATTTTTTTATCACATCGAATCTCATTTTATTTTATTAGAAAATTGAGGATTATTGGATGATAAAAAAGCCTGGATATGAAAATCTTTTCAGCTTCATACAGGAGTACGGTTTAATAATGTAAAATCGAAAATGTTTAAATGATTGACCGCCGAGTTTCTTTCTGGTTCTTCTCGGTAAGAGCAACATTCCGAACCAGTTGTAGCTTCATTAATCATATCGATCCTTGACGATTCAAAAGTGCTTGAAAGAGCTTATTTGAATACAGATTATTTTGATTTGATTTAGGTTTATCTTAAATTAACGGAAGATACGAAAGGAGATGTTATACGTTGAGTTGTGCACTATGCGTTTACATTTTACAAACACGAAATTCATGTCTATGTAAATGTTCACAATATCCAAAGTCGTACTACATCTCCTAAACACAATCGCACCTAATATACCCTCTTAGCCTAGAACTAATGACAGGCATAAACAGATTTATATCCACAACGTTCCTTGTCTGTGTCTCAATTTACTACGGCTAGGCGTACTATCTAAAGGCTTGTACTAATGCTGACCCTCGACCCTGATCGTGCATTCCAGGTCGTTCGTACCCACTCTATGACCAATCGTTTACTACTATCAATTTTGTAGCAATTGTGTAAAACTGCTTCAACATTCCACCTATGTTTAACTTATCATTAACTTAGTACCTGGGTGACCGAGCCTCGGTAATTTTTAAAATGATGTAAAAATATATATATATGTATATATATATATATATATATATATATATATATATATATATATATATATGTATATATATATATGTATATATATATGTATATATATGTATATATATATATATATATATATATATATATATATATATTAATTTTTTAATATATTTAATTTATTAACTCATTTAAATATTAATGATGATATATCGTGAATAGTTGCTTCCATGCGTAATCAAAATAAGCCCGCCAAACGTTGGTAGCTCGCTGTTAAAACTGTATTCAATAGATTGTTGCACGGTTGTGTTTCTATGCTAAACACAAAATATTTTTTGCCATTAATATGATATCAGGAAAATCATAAAAATTTTGTTTGATATTAGTCATTGGACCGATCATTTTTATGAAAGCCTCGTTTCTAAATGTGGTCAAAAGCCAATTGACATATTAACATGTAAAAGCTTTTACGAACACCTTCACCATTTTGAGAACACGAATATTAATGTTTCATAACTCGTCAAATCTTAATGAGTTCAGAAAGTTGAGTGGTAATTAATATTGGCATAATTTACTATACTCTTTAAGGTAAGGTGTTAGGGAGAAATTTAATCTAGACTTTCACCTTCCAAATTTAATATAGCTGTACATCAGTTAACCGAAGAGGCTCTGGCGAATTACCATTTACTAGTACGCAATTTTCTGTTTGCAATGGATGTACCACTTGCTAAAATGACAACTGTTTCGAAAATTAGCACGGTCAAGCTAATTCTTCATCTAAGGCTACGTAAGAATATTAAAACGTCTCAACTGACGGACTATTATAATTTTGTCGCAACCTTAAACTCTTGAGGACATCTACCTAGTAAAAGGACCTAACAAGACAATATCTTCCGGTCACCATTATAACGACTTTAGGTCCTACCGTCCGTCGTTCTGCCTATTAGTTAATCAGCCCTTCCAGAATTGTTTAGTCTCAGTGAGTATTGTTGGCACAATTTGTACGTCTGACTATCATACAAATGTTCTTGTAACTCATTTTAGTTTTGATCATATCACTCCAAGTGTTGATGTATCTCTCACCCACTGCGGGACACTTTGTTATAAACTTTTCTTTATTTGTTATAAACTTTTCTTTAAACCTATTTAATCCTAAAATCTATTTTATAATTTTAAATAATTTAATTAACGTTTAACTTTTTGATTTAAAATGAATATAAAAGCTAAAATTACAAACCCATTACTGTACTTGCACTGTACTGTTACTTTATATATACCAAGTATTTGTATTATTGCAAGTATTGTATCGTATATGATACTAAGTTATCTTGATATAAGGTTTATTTATTTTTAATTCATAATATCACAATATATATTTAGTTCTTCTCCAGTGTGCTATAACGCATTTCATAAATTACAACTACAACTTTTCTTACAACTATTTAGTTATTAAACATAAATATCACATAAATGCTTCATCGGGTATTTGCAATATATGAAAATTTTATATTAATAAATGGTTTTTATGATCACCCCTACACAATTTATTGTTAGCAATGAATACTTTATTTGATGGATTTAATGAATACTTTATCTAATTAATAGTTGCAATTTATCACACGCTTTTTTGTGAAGGAAAACATCGTGAGGAAACCTATATATTTCTAGAGATATGTGTCACCTACCAATCGCATTAGGGCAGCGTAGTAAATCTTAACTCAAACCCTTCTCTCCCAAAATCGAAGAGAGGTGGCCTATTCCCGGCAGTTGGATAGTAATAGGTCGTTACGCTAATGAATGCTTACATTTGATAAAATATTTTACAACAGTTTATATCTATATTATATAGTATTTATGGTTTTTAAATATTTTTAAATATTTATACTTGAAACTAAAGACTACGTTACGCTTAAACTTGAGAGGTTGATGTACCGATTCTGCAATTTTACGCATTTCGCATACTATTTAAATTTTATTTTTCATATGAAGAGTTCAGTTACCTCTATCTTACCTACATTACCTCCATTTTAAGATGAATGATGAACACGAAAATATATATGTAAAAAATATATATTTATAAAAAAGCTTATGAATTAAAATATTGCTTTTTATAGCTTAACGCGTCGTGCGTAGTTTAGTAAAGCCGTGAACGCGTTGAAGTCTTTTCTAAGCGTCAAATGCTGAAATGATCATAACTTATAATAAAATTAGTGTTGTGTTCGTTTAGTATATTTTTTGCCGTATAATGCATTATCTATTTGAGAGTTAAATTTATTTACGAATTCTATTGGAGAATTTATACTTTATAATAAAGTATTAATCTTTATATATTTTTTTAATATGGTATAAGGAAACAATAATCATAAAGATGTACTGTCAAAAAACACTAACAACAGTAACTTATATATGTAAAAAGTTTTTAATTTAAACTTCCATGTCTGCTGCAATCGTGTTCGTGTTCAACAAAAAGCTCTAATTTATATATTTTTGCTTGTTTTCTTTTGATGACGCCATACAAATGTTACTGTATGCCAATAAATCTCATAAGCAGAGGTGAAGAAACTTAAAAAAATTAACAAAAAGGTTTCCTGGAACAGAAAGAAGCGATGCGAGGTTAAATATAGCGTGCTGATTCCATAGTCATACATTGCTTTTTGCTCCGACTTTACATACATACTTATTTTTATGGGTTTTATAATTGTTTAGTTTTTGATAGATACATAAATTTAACATATATATTTGCGGCCTTAACTGCACACAGTAACACAATAATTAAGCTAAGCATTCGAAATATAATGGACTTTTGGAAAACTTTTGTAACTGCTGGGTTAAACCTTCTAATTAGAATCAGAACTTAGGCCCATCACGCTATTCATATACGTATTGATCATTAGCAGATATCTGAGAAATTCTGTTGAGATATTTAGATTTCTTATAATATTTTCATTCACAAATTAGGTTTTTAAAGGTTTCAAGCTATAGTTTACATTACGAGCTCTATACTTAATCAGTTAATTACTAATCTTTAATAGTTTTTTTATACGCGAGAATCCCAAATACTTCGTATATTAGTGAAATAATAAAATTTTAATCATCATCATCATGCTCCTGTCCGTATCCCACTCTTAAGTGGGGTCGACAGAACATGTTATACACCATGATTTAGCTAGGTATTTTACGACTGGCCGATAAAATTTTAATATTGAAATAAAACGTAAAATTACTAAAAATTGCGACTAGTTTACACGGGCTTGTATTATGTACTAACAGTACATAATCTTATTTTTATTAGTTATTTATAACATTTTCTCTGTTATTTTTTTTTAATAATACAATCGCAAAAACGCTTTGCTTATATACCATTAAAATAAATCGCAGTCTATAATTATTATTTATTTGAAGGATTTTCTTGTACGATTATTGCAAACACTGACAGCTTTTTATTATTATCTAAGAATAGGTAGCTTGATGTGCACTGGAGCCTATCAATCTCACACACGATCGGAGTGAGTCGAGGTGCACAAAAACCCTCGCAATATCCCTAACGGTATTTCATATACTCGATATGTTTCCTTTTCATCTATTTATTATTCAGAATATGAAAAAAATATATATCATTGATATAAACCATACAGGTTCTTTTATGAAATTTTATTTCAATATTCACGTGGGATTTTATATTACATATTGACGGAGGAATTTTATGGTATGTTTAGTAAAAATGTTTTTGAGGATCATTATCAGGTTGTCTTAGAAACAATTAAATTTTCTTCAATATTATTTTACACGGTTTTTTTTAATTTTGTCTATTAGTAGAAAAAACTGCTGACAAAATTTCAATACAAGATTTATCGTAAAGATCAGTTTTTTGGAATTTCTCCGGGTGATTTGCGCTGTATTTGGTTCCACTTATCATTTGAATGAGTATGGATTACATATCCAGGATATATGCATATTTTTTTTAGTTATAAAACCTACTACGTGATGCGTCTTATAATAAAGACAAGATACAGAAATCGTATTGAAATAATTATTGTTATTTTGATTTATCTAAAATAAAAAATATACTTTAATCAGACCTGTAAAAATATTTCAAAAGCGTCAGTAAAATATATAAAATTTAAAAATAATATCTAGGATTCATATTTATTATACGCTCCTAACTAATTATTATTATGCGGTAGTTACGGCGTTCGAACCAAAACCTTTATTGACCAGTTGGACCTGTCGTGCTCGTTAAAGATAGCCCTTTAAGTAAAGTTATGTAGATATTGCTTTTTCTCACGTGATATGAGAAGAATATTCTTATGATTGAATAACTTACCTTTTTAGGAAAGCTAGAAATTCTAAAATCGAATTTTCAGAAGTCAGCTTCACGTGATAGTTCAAACAAATTCAACACCCAGTTCATGAACTTTTCACTGGTCGTATATCACAGGCGGCACAGTCCTCGTAATGCGCGCGCTGTCGATCGCGAGCCTAGTGTCGCGGCCACTCTCGACGAGACACTGAACTTGCCGCTCTGTGCCCCAACGGTTATAACATAACACGTCTGACGTAACCTTAACCTTGCAAGAAGAAGAGAAACGAGCCGCCGAAGGACGGAGAGAGAGAGCGATAACCCGAGAGAAAGGGAGAGATGGCCGGACGTCGCGGCGTTCGGCGCGAGCGGCCGAGCTGCGGACGTCGCTCGTAGCGCGCTTATCCGTCGATACCGATCTGCCCTTGCGCCTTCCCATATTATTGATCTAAATGGCCTTCACATTGACTCGTTTCATCTTATAATGATCATAAAAAAACGTCAATATCTGTAATTATAATAACATTTTTTTCGTATTACTACGATAATTTAACGTTAATTAACTATAGAAAACAAGGGTTATTTTCATTCTTGAATTATTCGCGTCTATATTGTGATCGATGTCATTAACATTTAAAAATTACATTTAAATTTGGGTAACATCCTTTTTTTTTTTCGGGAAATGTATATTTGAAATCTTATGGTGCCTTAAAGTTTGAACTGTGTTTTGATTACTTCAAGAACAACATCGTGAATCCTTGAAATGTATTAGTAGATTCTAATTTAAAATATTTAAACTTACTAGGCACATCCAGAATTATCTACTAGAATGATATATGATGACTATGATGATATAATATAATAATCTAAAACTGTTGGCTATATTATGTTGATTTGAGGTATTTTAAGGAATGAAACTGTATTTTACTCTCTTAAAAACTTAAATAAGAGCTGCTAAAAGAGAGTTATAATGAATGCATTTGTAATAAAGTATTATACAATCGAATAAGCCATCGATTTACGTTAAAAATACATTATTATTGCTAAAAGACATTCCATAGATAAATTATTGCTTAGTATAAAACAGATCGTAAACCGTCCAAATCTAGATCAATTATTTCCTTCTCGAGAGTGTAAGAAAGAATTTCGTTTTATAGTACGAATAATTTAATCGCCCGGTGCAAAATATTGCACACACGTCAAACATTATACAAGAAACTTATTTTAACATGTCAATATTTAAATAATCAATAATTTCAATTTAGTAAGAAAAATAGTGTTTAAATAGTGTTTAATTATACTAATAATGTCGTAATTTTAAATATGTCAAATTGAAATTATTATTATTATATGTCAATTTATTTATACGTCTTATTATCTATGTATTATATTTAATTATTAAAAAATTCCGATAAATTATAAAAACTATTTTGTGCCAGCCATTCTTTTAATTTTGTTTTGAAAGTCCTAATATTGCTTTCGTCTTTTATTATATTCGGCAATCTGTTAAATATTTTAACTGATCTAAAAAATTTCAAGTGTATAGTTAATAAAAAGTTTTAGACAAAATCTGTGCAGTAATCGTTATAAGTAGGCGAAGTGGCGTTAAAATATAGTTTGCTTATATAAGGCAATAAAGTATTCCTTGCGTGAAAATATTCTCCTCGTGTCTTCCAATAAATCTTTACTGTCGATTGATTATATCATAAAAGCAAGTTCTCAAGATCATTCACTGTTGTGTGCAAGATTAGTAGCTTATCTTCCATCATAGTTGCAGTTTATTTGCTAATTAAGCTTATAGAAAATGTAGAAAACTTTAAAGCTCTAAAGTTATTCAAATAAATATTCTATTAAATAAAGCTAGTCTAATAAAGTTATTCTAGCAATGTTACTGTTATAATTTTGTTCAAATATATATAAATAAATGTTTGTCTGTATCTCTTTTATAGACTAATGAAATTTTCAGACAGTCTTTAAAAAGACCCAGCTGATGATCCTCTTAAGTCTGGTTGTGATTAAAACATTTTTTTAAACTGTTAAGTTCTGTTTCGAATGGAAGTCAAAATCACACTGAGCCACAGCAACGCGTACAATATATAACTTGATGACGTTGTCTTTCACACTTTTATCACAAATATTTAATAATTGTTGATTATATGTATGTTAAGCCATAATGGCCACTACTTGATCTCTAATGGGTTGCGAAGCAGATACTAAATATGAATTCCGTAAAATATAAATAAACCGATCTTATAAGAGGTTATACACACAATTACAGAAGATAACTTAATACTAAGTGATCTGATCTGACTCTTCCATTCGTGGGCTTTTACCTCCTGTCTCCTGTAGAGAAAAGCTGCGGTCAATGCCCTACGAAAAATCTCTACGTGAAAATATATATATCAGTGAAAATTTTGTTTTAGTCGTCATTGAAATAGCATTTGTCTTACAAAATACTCCATTCTGTAGCTCTTTTCCGAACCCAAACTTTACCAATAAAATACAAGGGATGTGAAAAAGAATCAATTTTATTATTATAATTGATTTCAATATTCCCTTTTCTGCACATAACAAATCGGTTTTTTGAAAATTATATTAAGCACCTTCTTTTTTATGTTCTTTTTCTTGTTTTCAAACATAACATATGCGTTGTTTAATACCAATTTAGCCAAACAACACATTTTAATCGAATTTCGCAAACAGTTAATCAATGTTATTTTTATTCTTACTAGTCGACTTTGGTACCTTGATTATAATTAAGTATTAATATTTCTTATACTATTATAAAGTACAACTACAATGGAAGTACTTTATTGAAGCTACAATCTAGCCGAAAAGCTAATAAATAACTTGATACAAACTTAAACTTATAAACTAACTTATATCTAATTACAGGTCCAGTGACTTATCTTAGACTTTCATATTATAAAACACTTTGTTCTTATGTTCTTTTAATTAAGATAATAAAAACAACTTTTGAATTAGTAAAAAAAAACGATTTTTTCCACTCCAAGTCGCATCCCTAATAAATACTTAATAATATAACGCGGCGAACCGTGAGTGAATGCCATTAAAATTGTATAAATTTATATACATTAATTTCGATCGCTTTGCATTTATAGCCAAATAAGATAATTATCTTAACCGTTATATAATTATCTTATAATGTATGTATATTAATTCGATTAGTCAGAACCTGGTAAATATTTAGATAAGTTGAAAGTATTTTACTAACGCGATCCTTATAAGCAATCTTTTATCTTAATAGTATATGGGCACATTTTTAAAACAGTTACGCATAATGTACATATGTCTAAACTTGTAGAATTTAAAATCTCCTTGTTCATCGTCTGTGTTCATGTAAATTAAATATTTTAACTTATAAAATATATTTTTTCCGGCTCGTTGAAAATATTTTTACTGGCTTATAAAAATATTTTTATGGGCTCGTTGGCGCTGTTGGTAGTGACCCTGCCTTCAGCTACGCGGGTCGTAGGTTCGATTCCCGCCAAGGGCCAACATTTTCTAACAAAAATTTGTCGGTTCTTCGAGCCGAGGTGTATATATATATTTAAAATTATATAAGTATATATTTACCAGTTGTCTTTCACCCATCACACAAGTATTAAGATACTGTTTTTAGAGATGGACGACCGTGTGTCCCATGTATTTATTTATTTATTAATTTCATTACTTTTGTGTGAATTAAAGTATAGCTTCCTACACTATCTATCTATATCTATCTATATCTATCTATAATAATTGTCCTATACTCATTGACGAATAATAGGAGAGAATGGAAGAGAAAAACATGTTGTTCCGACCCTACTTAGACTGCGATAAGGACAGAAAAATTATAAGAATCTTATACACATTCTAACTTCTTAGAAGATGATGCAGATGCACTCAGTTTTTTGCACCTCGTAATTAGACTGAAATTTTCAGTACTCCGTGTTAGCTTGATAGACATCACTCTTATCTAATTCAGTGTTAAGATTGTTTATATATTATTAAGTTATTCTTTAACTGTAAATTGAAAGCAAATTTTTCAAGAAAATGTAAGAAACGAAGTTGAAAAGTTTACTTAAAGTAAAGCTTTACGAGTATTTCACGATTTTATTACGTCTTCTAACCAGCGAAAGGAACCATATATTATTAGTGACATTAATTATTCTGCAATTAAATTCTTAAAAGACAATATCATTTTAATATACTTGAATTTGGGTTAATAAATTGGTTTGAGTTTGAGTTGAATGTAAGAATGTTATGTTATCGCAAAGAATGTTATCGCAGAAAGAAAAAATATTGTATAAAGTAATATGTGAATCTTTTTTCGAAATGTAGTAATGTTTTTACTGTTATATATACACTGTCTGAAAACTTTTACATATACCATTTGAATATAATTGCAAATGTGCTCAACATAATATAAAATAGCACTTTTTCAAGTCAGTATCTTTGCGATTTTGTCGTGGAGTCTATCTCCTGACGATGCTTCGTTTACGGGGCGAAACAATTGTTGAGATTGTGGTGGTGAATGTGTGCAGTGCTTGTGTATTGTTGTGCCATCGGTGTCGGGTAGTGCATGAGTTCTTACAAATTCTGCATGTATCAGGTATGAGAACGAACAGTACACTCTACATTTAGCATTACATATATTTTCTTTTATCGCGGATTATAGCAAAATAATATTCTCATTACTTTTGTATTATGGACCTCCGCAAAGTAACGCCTAATTCTATAAATTATTCAAGTCAGTATCTTTAAGTGCAAGTTTTTAGCTTTCATCTCAAACTCCGCGTCACATAAAACAAGCAGTTTTCCTTCGTAACTAACTACTGTTACTATTTCCTTTATGATGTGTACATTCACACGCTTTGAGCTCCATTTAAATCAACGCATAATCATAAAGTTTTTACACATTCATGGGCCAGGAAGTATTATTCTAGGCTAGAATCAAATAAAAACAAATGAAGATTGTAACTCTCGTCAACATAAACTTTAATTTGTTTCTTCAAATCTATGTTTATACAATATAAAATTCATGAAGGAGCTATATTTCCAAATTAATTGTGATTATAGTGGTTGCTCACGTCCATTTTTTATCATCGGGCAACTCAAATCTCAACATTGCATGAAATCTTGAACTCATCAATCTCTCTTGACCCCACTTTATAATTACTTGTTTGTTATGCATTAATTAATTTAAGGCACACAATAAAACTTATAATTTTTGCTATAACTTATCATTAAATCGCTTTTTAATTTTTTTAATAAATCAATGTTTAAAAAATATAAATTCTAATTACCAGCAAGAAACAATACAACGAAGTAGTTCATTATTAACAAATTAGTAATACTCGCGACGTCGTTCGCGTCAACTTAAACGTTTCAATACCCTGTAAAAAAGCATAAACAAGAAGTACAAGAACATTGTTCTTTTTCAACTTTCAGTTAATTATAAGAAATTTAAATATATGAATTACCTTGTTTAAAAATGTGATCTTTTTTGTTTGTAATATAGTTACATCCAGACTTTGTTACAGTTTTTCAATACCTGAAAACAGGGATAATTTTTTTTTTAATGAAACCTATCTAGATCGATTTATCACCCCCGAAACCTATATACTAAGTTTCATGAAAATCGTAGGAGCCGTTTCCGAAATTCAGTTTTTATATATACAAGATTAAATCATTTAAAGATTAAAGCAGATATTTATTTAACAATATGTATTCGTTATCATTCTCGCTCTCTTTTTCTTTATGATATTTATATGAATAATATTCATGGATATCAATTTACTGTAGGAATCTCGTTGTTATAATCGCATACGCTGTAAGTACGTACGTCTAGCGATCACTATCTCTAATACGCGAAGAGTGCTTATGCGCTCATTACGCCTAATTGCATTGTAATTATCGGCTATTGACGGCGGTATGCAGTAGCAGTGTTCGCGGTGCATGCTAACCCTTTATTGTGTTACGTACATCAGATAATAGTGGCAACTATAAATATAAATCGTGAGAAATAGGATCGGAAGGAAATTGCTTTTATTAAAGTTTTATATCATCATTGTCCAGCCCTTATCCCACTCTAAGTGGGGTCAGCACAACATGTTATAAATTTATTGTCACATGATTTGGCTACGTATTTTACGACCGGTCGCCTGCTTGACGTCATCTTACCTTCGTCGTATTTTACGACACCTCGGTATAATAGAGTGTGGTATATTTTACTCAAACGGATACCACACGGTGGGTCAACTTACCTTAGTCGCTTTTTACGGCACCTCGGTAAAAAATGAGTGTGGTCTATTCTATTTAGCCGGATACCACACGGCGTGTCAATTTACCTTAGTCGCCTTTTACGATACCTCAGAAAGAAAAAGGGTGGTGTATTCTAATCAGCCAGATACTCACGGCGCGTCGACGTACCTTAGTCGCCTTTGACGACAACTCGGTAAGAAATAAGGGTGGTCAATTCTACTCCGCCGGATACCACAAGGCATTTATTAAAGTTTTATAATAGTCTGTATTAATTTTTAACTATGCTATGTTTGGGTTTTTCACCGAATTCTAAAGACAAAAGTCGATGTTATTGTACCAAAGAGAAATAGAGCCCGGAAGCTATATTATTCGTCAGACATGGACACGGATTAAAGCAAAATAATAATCACACCTTTTTTACTATTCAATCCAGCAAAGTAAAGAATATATTCTTATCGCTTATTTCAGCAAAACATGTTTTTTGTTGCGCTATTCAGGTGTAAAGGAAAGACAAACACACTCTCTCATTTATAATATTAATATAGAGAAGTGTAAATTTATATATGTCAATTAATAATAACTGGAAACATACGGAATTATCTTGTATAAATATTTCATGTCGCACTACTTCGTACTTTACACTCGCGATATCTAATTAAATTTATTATGTTGTAAAACGATGAAAATAGATTAGCATAATTTTATTGCATAGTCACTTACCGGCTTTCATGTAGGACCGTTAGTTCATCTGGTAAAGAACGAAATCGTTATTGTTAACGTTTAGAAGCTTATTTTCATGTCAGACTAAATATTTTACGACGTACGCTTTACTAGTGTTTTGTGAATTTAATCCTCGCATATGCTGAAATGTTTATTATGTGTGTGTGCGTGTACGTGTGCGTGCGTGCGTTCGCGCGTGCGTCTGTTTAATTGAAACCGACATAATTTTGCATTGATTGTGCTGGAATACATATATTTAAAATTCTGAAACTAATATAAGTATATTATATATTTTTATACATACTGCTAAAACTTTATATCATTTCGATTAGTAATGTGTTTTTTTAATTCTCGAAAGAAACACGGTTTTTTTAATGTATACCTATATTCAGTATAATTCAGACTAATGATAAAAATAATAATAATGTGAGGGAGGTTCCTCGCTTTGCAATCCTAACCACCGGGAGCTTGGGTCCATTTTCCGCTCTCTGTGTATGAAATTTTATTTAATTATTTTTTCTGTATGTTTTAGAAAATATTTAAAAATGTAATTTAATTTTTTTATAAATGAATGAGTAAATAATAATAATATCTCTTATTCTCGTCCTATATTACGCTTACGTAAGTAGTTAGACATTAACGAAGACATGGCTGGTTGGCTGGAAGAGATTCCGATTCCGGAATAAGCCCCCGTTGCAAATTATGTAGTTTTTCTTATTTTTATTTTTATTTAAATTAATGCAATAAAGAGATTACAAACAAAAAAACAAACAAACATTAGTAATTTATTTAATATTGATTTAATAAGGTGATATTAAATAAATTAGTACTTTACTAGTGTTAAAATAATAAATCTATTTAATGGCACAGTCACTTAGCTTATCACTCTGGTAAACATAAAAAAGGTAAAATCAATTTGTGCCGATTTTTTGATACTCCTACATATGTATACAACTAAGACTTGCACTTTGCTAGGACGGAGACTTAAATCGTTTGCTTTTTGTGCAATGTAGCAAAAAGTCTAGTAAATGTGCAATCAGTTTTCCCATTATCTAGTCTCAGCTGTATCAAAAAATAGTCGTTATGTACATGTATAGTTTTAATACATCTTAAATAGTATCGCCGCTAGTCATTAGGTAAATTGCTTGTCATGTAAACACACTGAAGCCGACTCGGCTGCCAAGTTATATCAAAGAGAGCGTAGTCGCTTATTTCTTTGAGCATGCGTGTGCCTTAGTAAATTAGTATGGTACTAGACGAGTGAAATACCGGCACCTAATACGTTCTATTAAAGGAAATATTATTACGCGTACTAGATTATTTATTTCTTAATTCTAAAGTTTACACAATTTTGACTCGTTAGAAATGATGACAATCAACTTAAATGAGTAAAACCTCCCACTACTATTAGTATCCCACTGTTGGCTGGTATAATAAAGCATATCAAATTATTTTTAAAATTTATATTAATTTACATAAAAGCTTTCTTCTACATTTCGTTACTGACATCAAACTGCCATAGTTCTTAGATAGGCTAGGTTTATTGCCTTTCAATGGTCTAAGTGCATTATTAGAGCTTTGATGCATAAGTTTCTTCGGTGCAGACCTCCTGTAATTATACTAAGCAGATACTGTAACAAGTTGTTATGTAAAGCAATAAATCTCGCTTTGGTGAATAGTCTAATAGATGCCTTAAATTCATTTGTTTAAGAATTTTTATGCATCAAGCACTAGTATGAAAAAGTTGTATTCTTCTTCACTCTGAACTGTTTTTGTATATAATGAATATTGAACATTGAGTGCAAATCATTCAGAAGCCGAAAATCTTACTTGGATTTTTCAAGGCTACTTGAAATTTCTTCGGCAAGCCTGAGTTATTGCTTTTTTCCTAAACTGTAGCTTTATATGGAATAATGGAAAATGGAAGTAATGAATGGTATTCCTGGTTCACGCATTGCGTTGTTAGTAGCCCCCATCGATAATCCTAGTTTTTTTTTTTAAGGAGAATGTTTGGTGAAACACAAGTTGGTTTAGAGGGATATTCGTATATTGAAAAGGTTCCGAGAAAAGCATGGATATAGCTGTCGTGTATATTAGCCCGGTATATAAACTTAATTATACCAAATTTTATCATTTTAGCTCTAGCGGATTAGGCATGATTCTATTATTAGCGTAATAATATTTAAGTAAGGCTTTTGAATTATTTCTTAATATTACTCGACCCGTAATATTTTATATTATTTAAAATGCTAAAATATATATTTTATTTTTCTCCTTCTGTCATGTCCTACGAGGCAAGAAATAGATTTGTTTTTGCTATTAATAGTAAAAGGGCTAAAGGCTGAAATTGTATAAATTAATAAAGTATATGACAGAAGATTCAAATAAAATTAAGTACGGAGATTGTATTGAATAAGTCTTTCTGGTCTTCCTTTACTTTTTATTAAATTTTGTAGTCACATTTCCTCTTTTATAATAGTACTTGTACTTCTCAGTTACAATTAAATAGATTTTCCTAGAACGCATTGTAAAGTTTACTTTACTGCATCATCGTTCTTTAGTACACCATCAACGCGTAATGAATCTCACTCATCCTTTTTTATAATGACTATCATGTCATAAAAAGTTACTTCAAAGATTTTTTATAGAATAAAACTACCTCTCATCGTATAAGTACTGACGTCTAATTGACTTCATCGCTTGAGGTAATAAGTCTTATGTTATGTATATTAATATTACCTGATATAAGAATATATTCTTAAACGCCGTGTGGTATCCGGCTGAATAGAATATTACCACCCTCATTTCTTACCGAGGTGTTTTAAAAGGTGACTAAGGTAAGTCGACCCGCCGTGTGGTATCCGGCTGAGTAGAATAGACCAACCTCATTTCTTACCGAGGTGTCGTAAAAGGCAACTAAGGTAAGTTGACTTAACGTGTGGTATCCGGTTTAGTAGAATAGAGCACCCTCTTTCTTACCGAGGTGTCGTAAAATACGACTGAGGTAAGTTGACGTCAGGCAGGCGGCCGGTCGTAAAAACGTAACCAAATTTTGTGACAGCATGTTTATAACATGTTGTGCCGACCCCACTTAGAATGGGATAAGGGCAGGAAGATGATGATGATAAGAATATATTCTTAAATGTTATGAAGCTACTATGAGCTATCTATTGACCGTTAGTTGTCTACTTTATAGCCAGTGCATATAGCTGTTAAAATAATCACCAAAATACTATAGCCTTGTGTTTACTATAATTTCTACAACGTACTACTATATTGTAACAATTGTGTTAATTTTAAGCAATGCCGAACTTTCCTTGCACTAGTAAAACTTGTCATAGTGTTAAAATTATAATGGTGATAATTAAAAACTTCTATTTAGTAATAAACCTAACAAAGAATATTATCGACATTTTTAAATGTTTTAAAATTTCTTATTAATTATAACAAGTTATTGTTAACTTATGTGCATATTAAAACTTTCATCAAAAACCTCAATGAGAGTATTGTATTTAATTACTATTAATAAATCCGCGTTGGCGTACCTTTGACAAATCATGTAAAATTATTTATAAATAACTAAATCAGCACTCTGTTTACTTTCCTTTTTAATATAAAGTTGCATACGTAGGTGTCGTTACTTTTTTCTCTTATGACAAACATTATAATCACTC
This sequence comes from Morpho helenor, assembly GCA_029227775.1. NCBI lineage: Eukaryota > Metazoa > Arthropoda > Insecta > Lepidoptera > Nymphalidae > Morpho > Morpho helenor. Next base: position 8,160,070 of record JARGCU010000020.1, read on the forward strand.
GAGAGAGCGAAACGCTGAAATAAAAGAAAAGTAGGGTAACATTTCCGACACTATTTTACAACTACTGTGTCGCCCAGACATTCCTTTATATTTAAATTATTTTTGTCTTGTTTATATGCTAATTTATTTTGTACACACAACACTCGTTTTTGAGCCAATTTTCATGGTCTTTCTTCGACAGCCTCATTAAAACAGACAGATGACTATATGTACTATTGTATATATTAGCCGTATAATATAACGCATGAATGCTAATGAGATTATGCCAACTATCAACAGTTTCAATAACGTTTCAATAACGTTTCAACAATTACATTTCAATCAATAATAAAATAGTTTATTTCATGTTACTTTACAAATGCTTAATGATTTAGAATAAAACTTGCCTATAATGGAAATTGAAAAAGAAACCTAACACAACACAAAATCCTGTTGAAAGTTAGCTTAGTCATCATGGACAAGGGGGTACATATCAATTTTACTTTTTCCTCATCTGTCATGACGACATTCGTATCACGATCGGGGCCGCGCGTGCTAACTGGCTAAACGCATGAACAAGACTTTTCTCGCGCTCTGTTCTCTGATAAAATATGTAACAATAATAAGTATGCACCACATAAAACAGCTTTATAATGTAGTCATAAAAAAGAAAGTTTTTTTTTGTTTTACAAGGGCCAAAAACCTGTTGAAAATCTCATAGAAAAGACTATGGGAAATAAATTGGCATAACTTGTAATAAAAATAATATAATCAAATGATTGTTCCACGATATTCTATCTGAATAGGGGAACTCTGTAACAGGTTACAGGAAGACGAGTATTACCTTTACGAGCGAAGATGTATGCGCAATTGGCAGTTACGGCATTCTGCCTACACTTTGCTTTTAAGTTGAAACTTAAAGGCGGATGTTGACCATCGCGGTTTAACTACTAGAATTAATTAGCTTCGTAGTACATTCAATAATTTCTCATTAATTTTAACATGGGCAGCTGGGATAGTCGCGCAGATTTTCAACATTTTAGAATTTTAGAACACGATTACTAAATATTTTACAGTTGAGTTAAAATGGTTTACAAAACAGAAATGTGAACATAAGTCGGAAAATGTACATAGCGTGTTTGAGCTAGAATAATTTTTTTCTATACTTAAATATATTATAAACGACTACGAAATTATTTTCTAGGGTTGGTATTTTATGTGAAATGCAAGAACATTATATTTATCTTCATAAAATTGAACACCCTACTTAATCAAGTTTGCTCGTGCGAGTCGTAAAATGAACCAATTTATAAATCACGATAATTCAGTTATTAACGAACGATCAATTAAGAGAAAGAAAATAAAATAAAAAGTTCATGCTAGATTCAGCGATGAATAAAATATTTATTTGGAAATTGTGGTTTAAGGAAACGAAATAGCACGCAATGTTGCAAATGCATTGAAATGCAGATTTCTTCTTCAAGGCTGATAAATTAAGGCGCTTACTAGCAAATGCATAGCGGTACGCTCTCTATCGCTGAAATGTTTGTATCTATTAAGGAGAATAGTAACAATAAAAAGCTTAACGATGAGAATTTCTGAATTACAAATTTATATACGAAATATAACCTATAGTAATCGTTAAGTAGATTAAGGAATTTTGCAGGAAACGTTAAAAATACTTATAAACTCGCTTTTTTGTTAAATAATAATTTTATTACTAAGAAGGCAATATACATGTTTTGGCGTTTGAACTTCCTGAAATATTAAATGTTTTCTTATTAAGTAACTACTATATAACTTGATGGAGCAATATAGAATTTATCATCTTTTTAAATGAATTAATTCGGATATGGAAACATAGATTTTCTCAATCTCAAGTATGTGAAAATAAAACTATCTAAAAGATCTACCAGAAATTTGAGGAACATATAAATTGGTGCTTAGACATAAAACATTATTTAAATATACACAATGTTTTACGTTGTTTTGTTTTAAATAAAAAGTAACATAGTTCACCTTAAACAAGAGGCGTGTTTAAAATGTGGCCCGGTACGTATTTCTGGTGTTATCGACATCTGCGCATACGGCACGTGCGGCGTTGTTTTAAATACGAATAAAAGATACTGTTTGGACCTACAAAAGGGCTTGAAACGGTACTACTGGCTCGCTATTGACACGAACGTCGTGCTTGTATAGAAATCATTTGAATATTACGCGTGATGTTTTGGTATAAACACGCGCTAATTAGTACACGAATGCCCGCTTCATGTATACTTTAACTTTGGTTAGTAAAAATATTGGGATTGTCACGTTGTTCTTTTTTTATATTGACGTAATTAGTATTTAATTGCAGTCAATACAATTTAGAGCCAAGAAAATGTCTAGAAATAACAGTACATAGATCCATTTTTTTCTGACATATGTTGTTAACCCTAAAGGTTATAAAGGAGCGTCACTGCACAGGACCGTCGATTGCAGAAGCATCGTTGAGGTTGCAAAATAATGAGAGCAGAGCGTAGAAGCTCTAATGAACGTCGTTATATGAGCGTCTCCTTCTTGGCAGGACCACGACTTAGAACGACGTTTAGTAGAGGACTGTTGTTTTTAAAGTGGTGAGTTATCACGCTTTCAGGCATATTATGAAAAGCCAAAGCTGATTGATGCCAGAAAACTGGGACCTCGTCTTCGTCAGCAAAGACGTTGTGTGATTGATCCTGTAGCATACTAACTTGTCTTGCTCGACACTCATGAATCTTATCTTCTTTTAAGTATTGTGACGAGGGCAGTAAGTAAGTAACGCCTAGTATTATGTAGCAAATGATTCATTTGTGTTAGTAGTGACCCAAATCTATGGGTGAAAAATTGGCAGGTGACCTTTTGTTGGAGATTATTTTTCATACCTGTCCCTGACCATTTTTGGTTCATCATTGCTTCTATCTATGCACGTTAACTTGTCTGTCCCATTTATTATCACTGACATGTAATAATAATCCGTACCCTACGGCACAATTTAATCCATGCTCCTGCGCTTGTTAACCCCGAACGAGCTATGGAGGTCACACAGTCTATACACACTCCGTATATAAGGTGATCCGGGTTAAATGTCGGGTAAATGCTTTATCAAAATGGAAGATAGAAAAGTCTTGTAATACTAAATTTAAAATCTCAATAACCCTAAAACTCCTTCGCCTATATGCGGCTGCTATTTTGTAATTTCTTCGTTGTTCTAAGAGCTCATCGACGATTGCTAATAAGTTAAGAAATAACATATTCATTATATTATTAATAAAATAAATATCTAAAAGGATAAAATTTTAAATGATGGTGTCCTTCAAGTTCCACTTGTTATAATAGCTCGACGACTTCCCAAAATGGTCATACTTGTTCCAGAGAATTGATTAAAAAACATTTGAAGTACAAGTTGTATAATTGCTCGACCTTGTAACCAAGGTTCTAGATTCATCTATTTGCAACTTGAGCCTTTATGCACCGTGTAGTACATCATTTGCAACGTTTGTTTTAAATGGCATTAAAAAAGTAAGACGTTTAATTATTTTAATAAAACACCTAAATCCTTCTTGTGGATCACATTGTCTATTGAAGGAAACCACATAAAAATCCATTCAGAAGCTTTCTAGTTCATAACGAACAGGTAGGCAGACCCGACGAGGGACTTTGTTTAATAATATGTGTAACAGGTGTGTAACAGGGTATATATGCAAAATGAATCTTCGGAATGATTATTCAAACATACAGAATTCAATAATACAGAATTTACGTGTAGATATCTAAATGAATAACGAAGACAGTCCTAATTGCTGCATGTCGAAGTTCTCGAGCACTCAACATAAAGAAGATACCGGGACCTCGTATATTATTATGATACCGTCATATTTACGAATAAAATTAAAGTAACAGCTAAGAATAACATCAGCTCATACGAGCCTCGAAGCATTTTTCATATTTATTACTGAATTAAATAGTCGTATACACAAATAATTTGTTATTACTATCGACTCCAGTATAAATTAAAATCACATGAATATTATTTACTAGTATAAGATAATTGAAACTGCCTCGGTCAGTTGATCTTTATGATTACGTTTTGTATATTTATAACGAATCGTAAAATATATTAATGACTTGTTTTACCAAAATTATTTATTTTTAGTCACCATTATACCAGACGTAAATAACTTTTTTTTATAAATTTGTTGATGTTTACTATAGGTTTAAGGCACTTATTTAAATATTCAAAAACCTATATGTACGATATACGAGTAAAAGACTTATCAACTTCACTGAAATATTCACCATATAAATGAGGCAATCCTAATGACTATTATGATTAAACATATAAAAGGATATAAATCGACTTATCAACATGTTCAAGCCTGGAATAGAAATATAAGTACAATACAATAATATTTTAAAATATTTACTGTGATTAAGGATATCTATGAGGAGATTGTCCATACAAATAATACGACAAAAATCGATCTAACGCTATCAACTAACGTAAATATTTCTTACATTAGAGATCAATATCGTTACTTCCTTTTAAATCAAAAAATGAGACACAGAACAGTTGATAGACAGTGGGTATTATTAATTTTTTTTTTAAATATAAATCTCTTAACCAAATCAGTTATAAATAAACTTGTGCAAATAAACCTAGCAAAACTGCGAAAATTCTGTACTAAATTCATAAGCTATTCAACTGCGATTAGATTTAAACTATTCAGAGTTTAAAAACAAAATACCATAAATATTTTATATTGTCAACTCTAAATTATAATATAAATATTATCATTCGTAAAGTTGGATTAACCCACATACGAATAAATAAGCAAACAGAAAATTGTCATAAGAACTTGAAATACAAACTTAATATGAGCATATTTCATACTCAATTACCTTGGCTCTATCAACAAAGTCGCCAGCGGGTTTGAAAGCCGGTAAGCGATAACTTAAATTCATTTAAAGAGCTTTATTTTATGCTTAAGAAACTACTGATCTCTCGTCGGGTTAAGTTAATCTTCATGAACTGTTATAATATGTTTAGAGAACCTAACGCAATATACTCGTATATACCAGGGGTGGCTAAGCCCTTAGATAATTTTTTCAAAATTTGAAACTTTTCGCAAGCCACTAATTTGAAAGATAAGCAAAAAAGGTAGGTATTAATTTATTTACACAAATTATATTTGTTGCAAACATTAAAATAAAAGTACATATTTACACATATATGTATTGATTTGAAATATTAAAATTGAAAAAGCATTTATTTATTTCTTGATGATTCTTTAAAATTTGGTGAATAATTGGTGACAGCACTTTATAATAATTCTTTCAGAATTTTCTTTAATATTTAAACGAGTTAATCTTGTGTATATATATTATAAATATATATATATATATATATATATATATATATATATATATATATATATATATATATATATATATATATATATATTCAGAATCTCGGAAACGGCTCCAACGATTTTCTTTAAATTCCGCATGAAGGGAGTTTTGGAGGAGAAAAATGGATCTGGCTAGGTTTTATTTTAATAAAATCGTTTTATCCCTGTTTTTGGGCATAAAAAAACAAAAGTTTACTTTTTACGGGTGGTCGCACGAGATGAATATCCTAGGATCGAGCCCCACCTACCCTATTATTTTTTATTTATAAGTGTTGGGAATTCTAATACGCCTGGCCGGTAACACTCGTTACTACGGCAACAAGAATAATAACGAGAATAATAAGAAAAATGAGAGTAACAAGGCTGTCAATGTTGGAACTTATATTATCTTAGATAATCTTGGATAATAAATATATAATTGGATAAACACACAGATCCTGTTCTTGGAACTATCCCCGACATATTTTGGTGACCCCGACGTGATCTACGTGATACTATTGCGCGAAGGATCTGTGTTGTCTTTTGTCTACTCACAGGGAAGTACGCCCAATTTTGGTCTTATACTTTGTGTGTGCAGACGGAAGAACGTTGTGTTCATGAGTGTTTTGCATCTGCAAACAGTGTTCACATCCGCTTGATTAAACTCAACTGAATACTATTCTATACTATTACTATAGTACTTAAAGCTAGCCCTAGATTGAACTAGGTAAAACTATAAAACTATTTACTTTACTATGAATACGAATGTGTTACTCTAAACAACTTATATTAAAATTAGCTACCTACTTACCTATCTACTTATATAAGAACGAATGTTACTCTCTTACAATATTATTGAAGTTCTTAATACTGAATTGAAACAATTAGAGTTACTAACTTATCTTTATTTCTTATAAATATTGTCATTAAATACACTGTCTTTAATTTCATTCTTTGTTTGCATCTTTCTAACTAAAAATCTAAATCATTCTAGGTTCTTTGTGGCCACTGCTTCTCCGACCCCGCGTAAAGTTGGTGTTCGGTGCTGTTACATCGCGTCGACTGCGTGTGACCTCCACTGACCGCGAGCACCTGACTGGGGCCGGCGTCGTCATTTTTTGACGCTGTAACTAACGTTGCGGTTCTTTGATACCTATATTGTCATTACTTACCCCGAACAGTCTGTTTAGTTGATTATTGTAATAAGGCATTAAATTGTTATTTACTATGGCGGAAGATTTGAAAGAACTTGTTCGGAAACGTGCTAGTATAAAGAGTCGAATTACGACGTTTGCGAAATACTTACAAACTACTTCATTAATTGATCCTAAGGAACTTACAAAGGCATTAGTTGCGGAACTTGAATTAAAACTATCGCGACATAGAGACTTATTTACTCAGTTTGATTCTTTAAAGGATAATATTGAGATGTTAGATTTCGATCAGTTAGAGGAACATGAGAAAATCGAAAATGATTTTTGTTTGAATATTTCTCGTGCCGAAAGTATAATTCAAAGTGTAACTGCTCTACATGTGTCCTCAAATTATGGCTCGATAGCTGGCTCAAAAGTGCCTTCGCACTCTACTGAAAACGTTCGTAACCATAATATTGATAGTATAAAGCTTCCCACCATCCAACTTCCGCGGTTTGACGGCAACTACCTTAAATGGATGGAGTTTAGGGATACGTTTGAGTCTTTAATAAATAGTAATAATATCCCTGACATCAATAAATTTCATTATTTACGCTCTTCACTTGAAGGTGGAGCGTCTCAAGTTATAAAATCGGTTGAGTTTACTGCTGCTAACTATAAATCTGCTTGGGATTTGCTTGTTAAACGTTATAATAATAATAGAATACTTGTAAACAACCACTTAAACTCTCTTTTTAATTTTGAACCGATTTCTAAGGAAAGCTTCAAGTCTCTGCGTTATATGATTGATTACTATTCTAAAAATTTGAGTTCCTTAAATAATTTAAATGAACCTACTTCTCATTGGGACACATTGATTGTTTATGTGATGGTGTCGAAACTAGATGGCGCCACTAGTCGCAAATGGGAAGAAAGTAGGACTAACACGAATACTTCGCCTACTTTAGCTGAATTTAATGAATTTTTGCGCAATCGCGCTGATATTTTAGAAACTTTGCAGTATAATAATGTCACTAAATCTGAAAAACAAAGACAGTCGTTTTCAAAGGAAAATAAACTTTCTACATCTTTTGTAGCTTCTCCTACTTTGAAAAATGCTAATTGTGTTATTTGCTCAGAACAACATTTAGTGTATAAATGTGATAAGTTTAAATCTATGTCAATAGACTCCAGATACAGTGAGGTTTTAAAACACCGCTTGTGTCAAAATTGTTTGCGTCCTGGACATTTTTCTTCTAGCTGCAAACATACTCCATGCAAATTCTGTAACAAAAAACATAATCTATTATTACATAGAAATACTTCTGGCGCTTCTGTCGCAGCGTCCGCTCCTGCGTCCTCTTCGTCTGAAGAAGCTTCTGCTCAGATTTCCACTGTTGCTATGATAGATCCTGTATCATTGTCCGCTGTAACTCTCGGTCAGGTCTTGTTGTGTACTGCTGAAGTGGAGCTTGTTGATACTAATACTAATAACTGTCATGTTGTTAGAGCTCTTCTAGACAATGGATCTCAGTCTTCTTTTATTACTGAAAATTTGCAAAATAAATTACAAATTCCTTGCTCGAATACTAATCTGTCTATTGCTGGTATAAACAATAGAGTCACTACTACTACTAAGAAATGTAAGGTAACATTGAAGTCACGGGTGAATACTTTCAAGTGTAATGTTTCTTGCTATGTCATACCTGAGATTAGTGGTAAACTACCTGGTGTCGAGGTAGATATTTCGCGACTTTCTCTTCCTGATTCTATTGAACTTGCTGACCCACATTTCCATCATCCTTCTGATATTGATATACTACTTGGTGCCGATATTTTTTGGGACATAATGGATTCCAAACAAATCAAGTTAGGCAAAAATAAGCCCACGCTCCAAAAATCTAAACTAGGTTGGCTCGTGACAGGACCTACTACTACTCAGAGTCCTCCTTCTACTACTCATTCTAACTTTTGTCAAGAGATTAAAGATTCTATTGCTAAATTCTGGGAAATCGAAGATATTCCTCTAGCTACTAATATATCTCCTTCTAAAGATAAGGAGTATTGTGAAAATCATTTTACTTCTAATACTGTGCGCTTGGAGAATGGTAGGTTCTCTGTTAAAATTCCTTTTCGCGAGGTTCCCGAGGTGGCTCTTGGCGACTCTTATCATCTAGCCAAGAGGCGTTTCTATAATCTGGAAAAGAAATTGTCTAAATGTAACTTGAAAGCAGACTATGCTAACTTTATTAATGAGTATGAAAGACTAGGACATCTTACTAACTTGGGTACCGTGAGAGAAGTCATGGACCGACTTACCTTTGGTTACTACATTCCTCACCATGCTGTAATTCGTGAAGCTAGTGAAACTACTCGCCTCAGAGTAGTCTTTGATGCTTCTTGTAAAACTACTAGTAATAAATCACTAAATGATATTCAATGTTGGACCTGTGGTCCAGGATGACTTAATGGCTATACTACTACGTTTTCGTCAATATGCGTATGTAGTGACAGGTGACGTTGAGAAAATGTATCGCCAAATAGAGGTGGACAGTTCTCAACGTCACCTGCAGCTAATTCTGTGGAGGGAGAAAGAAACACTCCCGCTAAGAATATTAAAACTTAATACAGTCACATACGGAACCGCCTCCGCTCCATATCTTAGCACGAGGTGTTTAGTTCAACTCGCTGATGAGTGTTCTGATGATATGATTGCTAATACCATCAGGCACGATTTCTATGTCGATGATTTGAATACTGGTTCTGATTCTAAAACTGTCTTAGCTTCCACTGTGAAAGGGGTTATTGATAAACTTAACGAAGGTTGTTTTCCTTTGAGGAAATTCCGTACTAATGCTCCTGATATATTTGACGATATTCCTACTTGTAATGAATTTCAAGATTTCTGTAAACAGTCTTCTGTATTGGGACTAAGATGGACACCTGACTCTGATACTTTGCATTTTTCGGTTAATGTCGAAAGTATAGCTAAAGTAACTAAACGTTCTATACTGTCGAACTCTTGTAAAATCTTTGACCCATTGGGTTTGTTATCAGCTTGTACCATATTCCATAAAATTACTCTTCAAAAATTATGGCTTAGTAAACTTGACTGGGATGATAGCCTCCCAGAAGATACAAAAAAATCTTGGCTAAGCTTCTATAATGAGACGAAATTGTTTGAAGACATAAATGTTTCTAGATATGTACTTTGTGAATCTCCTACGTCTGTAGAAGCGCACTGCTTTACAGATGCGTCACAAGACGCTTATGGGACTTGCATTTATCTAAAATCTACTAATGATAAGGGTGATCAATCTGTTAATTTACTCTGTGCTAAGGCCAAGGTCAGTCCGTTGAAATCTGAAACTATTCCACGCTTAGAGCTCCTAGGCGCTTTGCTTGGCGCTAAATTATATGCTAAGGTTATACTGTCACTTAAAATTCCTATTACTCGTTCTGTATTCTGGACAGATTCTACTATTGTTCTGGGATGGCTGCACACTCCACCTAAAACACTTAAAACGTTTGTTAGTAATCGTATTGAACAAATTAGGGACTTAACTAATGAAAACTGCTGGCGTCATGTACCTACCGAATTGAATCCTGCTGACATGGCTTCCAGAGGGATTCAGCCTCGTCTTCTTCCTGGGAATGTCCTTTGGTGGCACGGCCCGTCCTTTCTGGCTAAACCTGAAAAAGAATGGCCTTCTTCTCCACATGCTCCTGCTGTGTTACCTGAAACAAGAATAAGCTTAAATACTAATATTTTACCTAATGATGTAATACCGTTTTAATAAATACTCTAAACTCTATAAATTGCAAAGAATTTTTGGTTATGTACTGAGATTTATAAATAATATTAGAAAAAATAATACCAAAATAACTGGTAATCTCACCTGTTCTGAATTGCACACTTCACTTACCTTGCTAGCGAAAGCTTCACAAAGAGAAACTTTCATTAAAGATATACACTCGCTAGAAACTGATAAAATCCTAAATCGTAAATCTTCTATTCTTTCTTTAAATCCGTTTTTGGACGATCAAGGCATATTACGTGTCGGTGGTCGTATCGACAACGCTTCATATTGCCCTTATAATAAAAGGCATCCATCGACTATACCTTGGCGCCGACGGACTATGCAGAGTCGTCGACGTTCAAACTGCAGGTGGTATCATTAAGAGATCCATCTCGAAACTTTGTGCATTGGAAGGCACGTCAGATTCCCAAGAGCTCTTTGGGAAGCAAGTTCCCAAGGGGGGGGAGGATGTTGGGAATTCTAATACGCCTGGCCGGTAACACTCGTTACTACGGCAACAAGAATAATAACGAGAATAATAAGAAAAATGAGAGTAACAAGGCTGTCAATGTTGGAACTTATATAATCTTAGATAATCTTGGATAATAAATATATAATTGGATAAACACACAGATCCTGTTCCGACAATAAGTATAAAACAAACTCGCCTCCCCTGTCTGTCCCCATATCCCCTATGTATGCTTATATCTTTAAGACTACGCAAAATATATGAATGCGGTTTTTTAATAGAAAGAGTAATTCAAGAGGAAGGTTTATATGTATTTAGAGATTTCTAATGTCATGTCATAAATATTTCATTTTTTCAAAAATGGTTTAATTTTATGAGAAAGCAAATGATAATGACGCTGTTAATTGCATAGTCATGATAGCTCATTTCGGTAACGGGCTGTCTCGAATTCTGAATACCAGGATCGATCCCAAATAAAATCATTCTTTTTAATTTTTTAATTGCATATTTATATAGTCACCCAGATACTAATTAAATTAATCGACAAGCGGCCTTTTGTTCCGAATATTTCGATTCTGGTACATATTCAAAAATTCAGTGATCGACATCGAGTTATATTTTAATTAAAATAAAAGTCGATGTCGATGCAAAAAGATCAAGCTCTGCAATTACAGTACTATTAAGTTTAATTCCTCAAGTACTTTTTAGGTCATAATTATATTGGAAATGGAAAACTCATTTTAAATAATCTTAATTTTATCCGAAAAAAATCAAGAGATTACTTTAAACATTGCAAGTCTTAAAAATCTATTTTGGAATTTCGGCAGTAATCTTTATGCCTTTTTTATATATGTCCTTGTTGAGTTTTTCTTGTTTAATATTGGTACAGTTATTGAGAGTGACAAATAATACTTCTAAGAACTGCACGTGGCTCGCTAGCCGCAGGTTGGCCATCCCTGGTATATACTGTAAATTTGCCATTTATGTCGTGTATTTTATTTTTCAGGTACGTAACTGACATCAAAATAATCATTTATTCGCTCCGTAAGTATCGGCCAGTCAAGCGTCTTATCGAAACCGTAAGTAATAAAATAACCCTGTGACATACTTACCGATCAAACTTTAGAAAGTGCGCATACATTGAAAAGCTCTGTTTGTATAGCGTCTTTCGACGTTAAGGATATGAAGTGATGTTTGACGTTCTCCAATCCTATCGCACAATAGCTACTGATTACTTGTTAATTCATCATCTCGTTCTATTAACGAAGTAGGTAAGGCTACGATATAATATATTTTGGTTACGTTGTACAAATTCTAAAGCTTTTTTATCCTTATGTGTTGTTATCGATCAGCAATTTGATTATTAATCTAACTGCGGATTTATGATGAATCGCTAGTATTGTATGAGTGAATGATTTTCCGAACTCATGAGGCTGATCTGAAGTGATTCTGACATAAGTCTCGCAATCAGTAGCTGTTGATTATATTGCAATATATTACAGCTACCTTTTTTTTGTTGATGATCGATTTTTTTTTGTAACTTAATATAATTTGTAATCATGATAAGTAACTTCTCCCTTGGCATAGATTAGTAGACAGAACTTTTACCGTTCTGGTAACTCTTCTAACCGTTCGTATTTCCAGTAAATCTATGCATCCGAAACTTAGTCGTTGACTTTCGACATCATTAGAAAGCTCAGTCGCGGACGATGAAACAAGCTGTTCCTAAATTGTCTTTATAGCGTCAAATCAAAAATGAGGAGATTTGTAGGAGAACCAGAATGTCCTTAATATTTCAATGCTGCAAAACTAAAGTGAGAATAGACCGGATCAGTAATTTGTAATACCGATGGACACTGAATCCCAAAGTTTTTCGAATAACGCTGTACCTGGAGACAAAGTGTTGATACAAACAAAGTGTTGCAAACTCCTTGTTTTTATATATAACTATTGTTATGTAGCCATAAGCGTTATTTGCCAATTTGAGATCAGACGTCATTATAAAGTTTTCACTATGTTTATTTTTAACTTTTATTTACTGACTTTTTTATTGACTTTTTTTACGTTATATTCACTCCGCGCTTACAAAATTTAATTTAAAGAGATAATGCCCTTAATTGATCCACGTAAAAGTACACTTAAGTAATCAAATACTTTTATTGAATTTATTTGTTTTATATTATAATAAGGAAATTAATGTTATTAAGTAGGTACGGCAAACATATTGTAGGTGTCACTACATAATACAATTTAGTAGTTTTAATCGTATTGTTTAAAACACTAGCCGTATATGCTTTGAAAGTGACTACGCAATTGAGTTTAAGTAATGATGATATCTAAGATAAACTGATGGTTAAATAAAAAATCAGGGCTTTATAAACTGCTGTTATGCCTTAGACTTATGAACTTTTGTGTATATTTACTCGACAGGTTTAATTAAATCATGAATCACTAATTCATTATTGATTATATTAAAGAAAAATTTCCTTACTTAGCGTATCCTTATCAAATAAAAAATAACCTATACCACCATCGTATAAACATATGCATATATAAACATAATCATAAGTTTAGCGTTTAGTTTTAGTTAATCGACTATCCCGTATCAATTTATTGCGTAATTATTATTATAATCAAATCCTTTTCTTGGTAGCGGAAATATACGTCCTTATATTTCGTGATATCCTTGTAAGGTGATATAGACAGTTCGATAAGCGAAGTTGTTATTAGTATTTTTAAGTCATGTTCTTTTTTTAAACTATATATGTATTTCTTTTGCATAGTTTCATCTTAACTTACGTATTAACAATAGAACTACAGTTGGCACTAATCCGAATGCACTCAGGCTTGACACCAAAATAAAAGAAAGCGTGAAGTATTGCAGGACAGATGCCAACTGTTAGAGTCAAAACAAGTGCGAACTCTACATAAAATAAACTTAAATACGGTAAGTTTATTTCCATCAGCATCAAGTTCTATTCTTCACGAGGATTACAAAGGACGATATTATAAAGCTTTAAATTCAGAAACAAATTTTATTTCTCAATTTTGGTCTTTCCAAAAACTCACTTCTGATTCGATCACGCTAAAACACTTAGCCATTTCTACCACCTGATAAGCAACTCCATTTTTTATAAGTTTTCGTCACTGGTAACACGCACATATAGCTTAAAAAATAATGTCCTGGTACTACAAAAATGTGCTGCCGGACATAGGCATTTGTAGAGAATGATTGACACCTAAATCCTTCACGTTGCTCCAATGCAAATTTAGTAGGTAGTTTGAGTATAAGGCTATAATACATAAGATAAAATATAGCATACATAAAATATAACAAACTTACACACGCATACAAACATTACATATTACAAAGATGCACACGCACCTTAATACCTACATATTATAGATATATAAACAGAAATATGAGAGGAGACGATCGCAAAAGAAATTTTCCCGTTAGAGCAGTAGGGGACCTGTTGCCCATTATTATTTACATTACAAATTAAGCCATGAATTCCCACCGTATAACCACGTACCGAGTGTAAATATTAAGTCGAAGGTAAAAGAAAAATGTCGTTTGCGGTTAAATGTGCATTGACATAGAAATGGGACCAGTTTTGTATTGTAGGCTTAGATTTTTTTATTGATTGTATATTTTTATTTAACGAAAAAATAATTACCCTTAATACATCTGTGCATCACCATTCTCCTGCCCTATACTACTATAAGTGGGGTCGTCTCGACATGTTATAAACATGTTGTAACATTATTTGGCTAAGTATTTTACGACCGACTGCCTACCTGACATTAACTTACCTTAGTCGCCTTTTACGACACCTCGGTAAGAAATGTAGGTGGTCTATTCTACTCAGCCACACGGCGAAATAAATTTTATGATTATTATGTTCTACATTTTTTTAATTTTTATATCCTTATTTCCTTTACAAAACAAATGTTTACTCTTGTTAACATGTTTAGGAAAAAAAGTAACATTGTGACATTCAAAGTAAAATCATTATCATTGGTAACATTGGTTACTGAATACTTTAACTCTTAATATTAATTACCTTAATTATTTACGATTTCGAATAAAATTTATTTCATATTTTACATTTGTCCGCAACCTCAATCTCACGACAATGTTTTATTCAATAGAAAGGAAAACATATTTAAAAATGTACTTATTTTTAACAATTATAAAGTTGCTCCAAATATGCTTTTATGGTATTGGTATTGGTATTTTATAGTATTTGTTAATTAAAAATTGTATCTCGATCGTAAAAACTTAAACATGCAATAAAAACTTGAAGCAGCATGACACCCTTCAAAAAATTCTAAAATATTTTTTTTTTTAATTTTTCATGTCAAATATTTTTGATATTGCTTTTTGATTGTATAGAAAAATGTTTATTATATTTAAAGTAACGACTTTTATACAAAACGTTTCTGGTTAGCGTCTTATTTATTAATAAAAAGTAATTAAAAATAGTGTATTTTGCTTACAAATTTCTGAAATCAAGTCTAGCCCTTATATTACAATTCGCTTGAATCAGTTTCAATTAATGTTCAATACTTATGTTAACAATTACACATTGCGGGTTATTTTTAATAAAACAATGGTTTGACGGTCTGATGGGTTAAAGAAATTGTAAGAAACTTTGCTAAATTTTGGTCTATATCTGGAATCACACATATACTTCTTTTTATATCATTAAAATCCATGCTCCATATAAAAAGCAAAAAAAATAATTCTTTCGACTTTCAACTATAACTTACAGGAAACCCTCAGTTAACTTGCCTTAATGGACTTTGAAAACTGGAGAATCTAAATTCACTTTTAAAAAAAAAGTCTGATATTTTCTTTAACTTCGGTGATAAAAATTAGTGTTTGTATATATGTCAATCCATTGACTAAGATATAACTATTTTTACAAATAAGTAAGTAACGGCCTGATACTATCCCACTGCTGGGCATAGGCCTCCTCTCTCCATTTTTAAAAAGAAGGATTGGAGCTAAGACCTACCATGCTGCTCCAATGCGGATTAGTAGGTTACACATATCCCTAGGATTCTCTAGAGATATGCAGGTTTCCTCACGATGTTTTCCTTCACCGAAAAGCGTGTGATAAATTGCAATTATCAATTAGACACATAAGTTTTTTAATAGAAAAACTCATTGGTGTCTGCCCGAATTTGAACCCGTGATCGTCTCTAGAGATTCACACGGTCGCACCGCTAGGCCGTCACAGTTTTTTTTTTTTACAAACAATGATTATATAAAATTGTGTAACTTCACCAACAAATTAAATAATCTACAATTGTCGATATATAAAAGATCTTAAAGCAAGCGTTATGCGTGTATTATTTAATTCCTTAATTTTAATTCCTGCGCCTATTTATTTAAAAGCTACCTTTAGTACCCTTGTAACCAGTAAATCAACTATGAAGTCTACTCGACATAGGTAATATCTGTAATCTATTCAAGTTTCAACTCGCTGAACGTCCACTCATGATCCAATAATAATAATCTTTAGTGGAAGTTAATGACATCTCGAATCCATGACACCTAAAAACATTTTCCATCGATGTTTGATATTCTTCTTCTTCTTCTTTGTCAACCGGTGGACGTCCACTGATGGACAAAGGTCTCTTCATGGGATCCATACCACACAATCTTGTGCCGCTTGGACCCAGCGGCTCCCCACGACCTTTTTGAGGTCGTCAGTCTATCTCGTGGGGGGTCTACCGACATTGAGTTTTCCGGTGCAGGGTCGCCATTCCAACACCTAGAGACCCCAACGCCCATCGGTTCTACGCACTATGTACCCCGCCCATCGCCACTTCAGCTTCGCGACACGCTGAGCTATGTCGGATGAACTCTGGTTCTTCTACGGATCTCCTCATTTCCGAATTGATCACGTAGAGATACTCCGAACATAGCTCGCTCCATCGCCCGCTGAGCGACTCTGAGCCTTCTTATGAGGCCCATAGTCAGTGAGTTTGATATTCTCGAACGCGAATATAACTCCTACCGCTACCACAGAGGTAACAATCGCAAGGTATTATAATCAGATGGTGGTAATGGTCATTGTTGCCTATAGTCATTTTAGGTTCCGGACAGAGCTTTATTAGTATATATAATAGATGCACCACAGAAAGGGATAGTTAGGGTATAATCGGCACAAGCTTACCTCATAAAATAACAGTCATCATCCTGTTGTCCTTATCCCACTCTAAGTGGGGTCGGCACAACATGTTATAAACACGTTATCACATGATGAGGCTACGTATTTTGCGACCGGCCGCCTGCCTGACGTGAACTTACCTTAGTCGTTCTTCTTCAATTCTTGTCCTTTTCCTTCTATTACTCAAAGGTTGACTGGAAGAGATCCCTTTTAGGGATAAGTCCGCCTTTATACATGTGTTTATTTTTCTTTCTCTTTTATAAATATATGTATAAAAAGAGTAAATAAATAGTCGTATTTTACGATACTTCAATGAAAAAGAGGGTTATCTGTTCTACTTAGCCGGATACCACACGGCGGGTCAACTTACCTTAGTCGTCTTTTACGACACCTCGGCAAGAAATGAGGGTGGTCGGTTCTACTCAGCCAGATAGCACACGGCGGATTGACTTACCTTAGTCGCCATTTACGACACCTTGGTAAAAAATAATAACAGTTCAATTTTTACACACTTTCTCAAGACACAAATACCAATTCATTAAAGTAATATTAGTACAAAAAGTGGCTTTAAAATAACCATCATCATTTTTTCATCCCTTATCGATGTAAAGTTACAAACCATATCGTGTATCTATCTGATAAAAATATCTCTACTATTTAGTACCCGTTTGGCGTGGGCTATAAATAAGCAATGTTTATATATGCAATCTTAAGATAAGTGCAGCTTCTACACTAAGAGTTTGAAAATAAAAAGGTTTCCATTTTTATGATAGAACCATCCCGTTATTTTACTCAACTTAAGCTCTCAAACTCATTAAAATAATGCAGTAATCTATGGATATTACGCTATGTGCTAAAATAGCAATAACAGTAACTCGTCGCTAAGTCTAAATGATTGTTCTTTATAACCAGCCGTACAACGTGCTCTAATAAAAAGAACAGTAAAAATGTATTTTTAAAATAGCTTTCAAGTTTGATCCCTATCATAAGTGGAAGATTCATTAAGTGTATAAAAGCCCTTTATAAAAATGTATTGTGCATTAACATTACTTACTTCATGTATATGTAAAAGTTTTACCATAACATCTTTCTTGTCAATAAATTTTACCTTATATGCGTTATTAATAGAGCAAATTTGAAATTCAAATAAATATCAGGTTTAAATGCTCTTTTCTAGCTTAAATAAAAATCAATTGAAAGAGTATGGTCATAAAAAAAACCGCTAACCGAACTTAGCGGCAGAACGGCGACTCATTCATTACAGACAAGACGTGCGGTCAGGTTATTTAATTAACCTTACTTTAGAATAACAAAGGCGCATTAACATCTTGCGACTTATTATTTGGAAGCGTTATCACCTGTAATTACAAGTCAATAGGATTGAATGAAGATAGGTGAATTAAAAAAAAACTTATTTAGAATAACGATAGGTGGCGACGCGTACGAGACGATGACGATGCGGCCGGACGGTGCACGGCGACCACCTCTGACGAATGTCAATGGCACGCCGACACCGTTATTCGATCTCACGTCCGCCAAATTAATTCGCCAATGAATCCGTACGTTTGATTCCAACATTGATCGACTTAATGAGAAGCTTGTTGTTCCGGCGCCAAAACCCGTTACGTATTTGTGTCTACCAACGCTTCTGGATAGCCATACCTTTAATCAGAATGTAGTTATATAAAAAGCTCATTACGAATGATAAAAAAATGTTATTTAAAAATAAGCGTACAGAGAAATAATATAAAGTAGTTGTAATTGTTATTGAAACGTGTCGGAGAAGATGTCAGTAATGAGAATGCTTTACAAACGATTATATTGCGCTCTGATTACTCTTATTGGTGGAAGCTCGTTAATCTACGCTGTCAGAGGTCCCACGCTGGTGAGCGGCTAACAACATTTGCATGGCTCTCTCGAGCATAAAGAAAAAGTTTACCATTCAGTGATCATCTTTCAATATCATAAATACATATAGAAGGCTTTCAATCGAGCGCCACACTTTTACTCACATTTATCGCTTTGTGTTAGTTACATTCTGATTTATATCTTTTGCTCCCAGCTTTGATCTTTTGTTCGTTTTGCATATTGACTGAATCTTAGTTGTAAATTTGTAAATTATAGGATGTGTGCTGTTCAAAAACAATCGATTCCTCTTCTTGCACGGATTATTAGTAAAAAAACAAGGCGTTTGATTTTGATAATTAGGGAAGCATCATTTTTTAATTTGTATATTATAGTGTAACAGAAACACATACTTGTAACATATAAGATAAGTGTCTCTATTACGCTTTCACGGTTAATCCAATGGACCGATATTGATGAAATAAGGCACAATTTAAACTCATACACCGGCAAAAAAATTCCGTTTTTCTTTCGGGCACTGGGAAGAAATACCTATCACATTACATTTAACGGTTAAGTTGAAAAAAGTCCCGGGTACCACTAGTATAAGTATATAAGTTTCCTCCTATGACATCCTTGGCCTCCAAATACCAGTTTAAGCGCCACCTAACATATCAATTACGCTAACTTATTTATCATCGATCATATGCCATCCACCTCGGCCGAGGTCAATATCTTTTTGAAAACTCGATCGCATCACAACTTGGTCGTTGAATTTTAATCAAACTGGTTCCATTAATTATTTTGCATTTTTAAAGTAGACTATGTATGATTGTTATTGTTAGTAATAATATTTTGATCTCATTTCTGTGATGCGATTTAGTTCTGAGTTAAATGTCAACTCGGCGAACAATAAAATGAAATACAACAGACACAAATTTGAAGCCGTGTTTTATCTGACTGAGTAAATAGACTACCTTCATTTTTTACCGAGGTGTCGTAAAATATGACTAAGGTAAGTTGACGTCAGGTAGTCGACGGTTTGTAAAATACGGTGTTTGACGCAACGTAATGTAAGACAGTATTTACTTTAGTCCGCTGAACTCAATCAAGAAAACTCAACAACTCACAACAAGAAACTCAAACTAATCAAGAAGTGCTTGTTGAATGTGGGCCCATTCTAAGGTTAGCCAGGATACTCCAACTTTACGTATAAATTTTTCCTAGCCACTTACGTGTAGTATCTACATCGGCTCATGTAGATGAGCCATTTAAGTGCGTAACTACTGATGCTATGTACTAATAAATTCACGCTTTAATAAACGATGAACACCCACAAAAAATAATCGACGTAGTCCAACGAAAAACGTAAAACAACGCCTAAGGTTAGTGGCGTCTCTTTGGTAATAAAATGTACCTCTTGACCGCGGTTCTAATTATAGCTAAACGATATTAATTTATAAATCAAGATCTAAAGATAAACAAAACTTGTCGATCCGGATAGTGCGTGAGTCAATGCTTTATAGTTTCGGTTTTATCACCGCTATTTTAATATGGTTAAAGTCGCTACACACTAGGCGTTGCTTTTGCTAGGCGTTGACATGTGCGACAAGTGTTAGCAACTTTAAATTATTTTACATTATTTTTCAATTAATCTCTTTCTACTTAACTACTTAAGTTAAGTAGAAAGTTCTCAAGAAAGAAAGTTAAGTAGTAAGTACTCAGTTTCCGCCGCGATAACGTCGTGTAAAGAGCTCATGACTAAGTGCCCCGGATAGTTTCGAAACTAGTCGGGCTAACCCGATAGAATAAGACGTGAGTATAGCCGGTTCTATACAATAACTATAACTACTTAACATTAAACATTAAAGCCTTTTCTCATATTTTCAAAAGAATAAACAAATTATAAATTAACAATTGATATTCGAGATTTGTCATAAATCAATTATTTTAACTACCCAATATACAATCTATATCTAAAACAAACTTCATAAAAATCGGTTGAGTTCTTTAGAAGTGACAATACTATAATAATAGTATAGATAATGTATCGTAAAATGAGATAAATCTTCATAGTTAATTACTATAATACTAAACATTGACTAAAAGGTTGACTGGAAGAGATCCCTTTTAGGGATAAGTCCACCTTTATACATGTGCTTTTTCACTTTTTCTTTCTCTTTTCTAACTATATGTATAAAAAGAAATAAATAAATAAACACTGAGGGTTTTTCTAGGGCTGCTACATCAAAATTTGTTACTCTGTAATATCTAATAGTTAAGGCGTCCAACTTGTAACTCTGCAGTCAGACCAAAATACTAGATATTTTTTAATACACTCACAAACTTAAGTACGTAGGTCGGATGTGAAACAAGAACAAAACCACAGAGCTTCGGATTTATAAATTAAATATGGTTGTAAATTAATTGAATTTCTTGTATGTACATACGATATTTAAACTTATTTCTAATAAGAAACAAAGAAAGCTGTTATCCAAGAACCTACCTTTAACAACCGCTTGTAACCACCTACGTCTATTTCACTCTGATGTGAAATTCGTTACTATTAACATAAGTAAGCTGATTAATTATTAAACGATAGAATAATAGATAGCTAATGAATTTCTATTATATGTTAAACTACTCTCGCTAAGCTTTTTATATATCTTTCTTACTAATATTATAAATGCGAAAGTTTGTGAGTAAAGATGTATGTTTATTACTGTTTAACGGCGAAACCGCTGAACTCATATCTATGAAATTTGGCTCAATTATTCCTTATACACCGGGGTAACATATAGACTATAGAAATCCTGTTAATTGAACAGGATATAGGATAGGTATGACATTAAAAAGCGCCATCTATTATCATCCCATCACAACATTCCACTTGAACAAAGTTGCGGGTAAAAGCTAACAGTACCAAATAGTTTTGTACTGTACATATTATAAAAAAATCTACCTTACAAGTTATATATACTCGTTTTACAGGTACTTCTTATTCTTTTTGTAATAGTGTCAATTAAATAGCTTAACAAGATCTTTATATTTTATTCATGCGTTACTAGACACGTAAAAATGTGGAGCAAAAAATGGTATAATTCTCGTTTTGTATACTATTCAGATCGTTCAAATCGCTAAATGAATTATGACAGATACGCAAATTAAAATACAAAATGAAATTAAAATATAAAAGACGAAGAGAATCGTCAATTCATTCTTTTAGTAGTAAGTTAAGCCGTGTGGTATCTGGCTGAGTAGAATAGACCACCCTCTTTCTTACCGAGGTGTCGCAAAGGGCGACTAAGATAAGTTGACGTCAGGCTGGCGGCCGGTCGTACCTTACTATACCTAGCCAAATCATGTGACACAGTGTTTATAACATTTTGTGCCGACCCCACTTAGAGTGCATTTTATATGTTCATAGTAGGTCACCGGTCGAAGATGATCATAATTATAATGTCCCCAACTGTCCGCAGGTCTTTGAGGTTGTACTGAACCGCTTGTCCATAATAATTTTATACATGCTATTAACTCTGGGCTTAATATTTTTCTACGTTTATTTTTGAGTTTATATGAAATTTTCGTTTTATACTTTCAATATAAGATTGCTCTTTTATCCCTTTCTTAAGAGTTTTGCAAAATTTTATGCTTCTCGCATAAATATCTAGTATGTACCAGAATTTAATAATGTTAGGCACTTTAATAATAACTGTATGAAAATAACTAGAAAACAAAGTGAGAGACGCTGAAAAGCGATGAACAAATTTTATAATTTTTTTACTTACTATATTTATAGGTAAACTTCGTAATTTCGCCTACGGGGACAGTAAAGTGAAAAAGTTCTGACAAGCAAGCAAACTTAATATTGCATATAAAATACTAGGTGCTCCTGTAGTTTCCGGAGATCAATAAGGTGAGAAGAGAAGGTGACCTATTGGGAGATAAACGGTCAGTCCCTTTTTTTTAGTTTCCTCTGGGACTATGTTGTCCCCAGGGTATAAAATAGCCTTTGTGTTATTCAAGATTCGGAACCACATGTACGCATTATTTCTTACAAATCTGTTCCACTTTTGGAACGCTAAACCGATACAAACGCACACACACTTTCTTATAAAGGCAAAAGGCCTTAATAATATTATAACGCTAAATATAGGTTATGGATAGCTTGTTATGTTTATGCAGTGCAGTAATATTCAAAGATCCTTAAAAGGCCTCACGTTTTATGTAATGGTTTATACCGTATAGCAGAACTTCACCATTTATTAAACTATCGTACTTATTGTTACTCATTACGATTGAGTGCCTAATTAATTTTGTAACCAAGAAGCCTTGATAATCACCATTGTATTTACTTTGAATGCACCATAAGATCTTAAATACGCATTATGTTAATGAATAAACTAAAGCTTTAAATGCGTGCATTGCAAACTTTCCCTCACCATATCTATGGCAATAATCAGAATCTTAATAACATTGTCAACGGTATTAAAAACACTACTATATACAACGTGGGCGTAATGCAACAATGATTTATATGATTTATCTTTATATTATCGATAACTGATTCGAAGAACTAGTCAAGATTGAGAGAACAAAATATATTAGCAACTGTCGACGCTAATATATTTCGCTCTCTAATGAGATCATGGATAATTGATATCAATGCTAGCAATAAAGCTTTCCGTTTAATATAGATGGAATACTATTGTACACTACACAAATTAATATTTCAATTTCCCGTCTATTATATTATTCGTACTTATGAATCTTTAAGTTGAATAACTTCCTCTTCAACTATATTTTGATCTATGTTAGACTTAATTTACTTTTGAATTTTAATTTACTTTTTTTGACATTATTTCCTCTTACTAGCTTTCATTTTTATTTTAATTAATGTTTACTAATTTTTAAATGTGACATTTATGTTCACATTTAACCAAGTATAATCCGCGTTTGTAACGCGGATTATACTTGGTTTGTCATTTTCGTATAAGTTAAAAATTTTCTGGGTGTGCAATAAAAAAGGCCACAGACAAACAAACTAAATTAAACATAAGGTTCTTATGTAATATAAAAAATGTGTAATATATTATATCTATATCTATCATTTGATTGGCTTAACACTTGACAGGGGTCTGTTTGACTTGGGGCAGTAAATAAGCAGGCTAACGACACGCGGGCGGCCTTGCGAGGCGTCCTTGCCGCCCGACCCCAGATTAATCTATCTCCCTCCCACCAAGATACAATCATCGCGTCGTCCCATTTTATCAGACTGTAGATATACTACCGACTCTCGCTGATCCGCCCGGTGATAAATTGCTCGCGTCGACAGTTCTTCCAGTCCTTGCTATCATATATTCCTCACAGGACTTGTTAGACGACCTTGTATCGTATAGAATATCGACTAATAAAGGTTATTAATAAATTACAGTTTTTGTTTTGTTTTGACTATATTTTATTTTTGTCGTGTACCAAAGTAACCTTCATTTTCTATTAATACTGTAAAATTTTAAAAATGAGTAATAATATAATTTAATAAATTTACTTGTGAGGACATATGACGCTTGCGTAGGTAAAGCGAGTAGTGGTGCTAAATATGTAAATATGGCTAAAGCGAGTGAAACAAATTATTTTTAGAAATTAGCACTTGCCCAATATGTACTTTGGTTCCAACATTAGAACAATCAACTATTTTTAATAGGACATAATTACTGGATGCGGAGTTTACTATTGTCACAAGACACACACACAATTTAAAATTACACAATAAGTTTTTTTTAAATAATTACGTACAAAACTGATATCATAAATGTAGCTTTACTTTGTCGCATTGTTATATGATGCAAATTCGCATCCAATCCGAAACATCAGAACAGAAGCACTCAACATTTGTCTTCAAATCTCAATATTCAATCAGTCACTAATCTTGGTTTTTTTTTAAATTATTTCTGATTTGCATTAAAGATAAATATAATATAGCACTGAAGATAAACGAGTGGTAGGGAAAGTCATACTAAGGGGGATTGCCCTACCTCTGCATCACGGCTGGTTGACGTAAGGCTGGTATCACTTTTATATTAACCAAGCTTTCAGGTGTATGGTGAGGAATCTCGTATGGCAAGCATCTTTAGGTGGTATACTCCACTCCTTCTGTTCCACGATTGTTCATGGTGAACTACTATGGTGGTAGCGTATATCAGTTTTGAAAATGTTGGTATTATTACCTGCATATGTAAGGGCAGATAGTGCTCGTTTGATATTCAGTTATTTACTTAACTTTATGATGCAATTAATATCTAACTAACCCATCTTTCCTTTCAAATGAAGCGATTCCTCTGTACCTGAATCAGGTAGCATCAAATATAAGCATAATATTTTTAGTAATTTCTTTTTATTTTGTTTGTTTTGTCTTCAATTTCGAATTTTTACTAATCCCTACATACCTACGAATCCAAATGAAAATAGATTTTTGTTTACAAACGATGAATATTAAATAGGTCCGTTAAGGACTACAAAATCTTGTAGTGCTCTAATGAGAAAACTCCTTATAAAGAGCAAGTCGCGTGTTAGAAAATACCTAATTGTATTTAACTATGTCATTGATATTCGGATCGTGATGTCATGTAAAGAGCGTCCAATTAACTGCTACCAAACCATTTTACGGAGGCGTGTTGTGGATGTAGAGCTATAAACCTATAGGTCAAAGGCCTGTAGGCTTAAGCAAGCGGTGTTTAATACCCAATATTAAAAGTGGTTAAGTTTTTAATGAAGCCTATGAGTCCATTTCAGCGGCAACGGGGAGAAACTAGTCTAAAGTCTGAGGACCGCTTTTAAAGCTTACTTATCGGTTTTATTAGTCGTCTGGAGCTTTACAGACTAACTTATTTACGACTAGCACCAACCTTAAGATCGAAGTCATCGTGGCAAAACTTAATATATTTTTTTATAATATACAGTATGCTGTTCGCTTTAGGTACTGAATTTTACAGCGTCACCGAACGGAACAAAACCTCGCAAATTACATTCTTCTTCTCTAAGCATATAGCTTGACAATTGTAAAATTCCATATCTCTTTTCCTTAAACACATACCTTAGATATACCTAGATATACTTTCTCAACTTGACTGTCTGCAAAAACTCAAGATTTAGATTGAAAAGGTACATACCATAGTTTCCTTTTTTCATATAGAGACAACATACATTTTGTGTTTAACAGTTAGGCATTACTTTAGTTGGATAAATTCCTTATGTAGATATTCGAATAAGACCAGTTCTTATGAGAAAATATAAAGTAGTATCCTTTTTTTAAAATATCCTTTTTTAATCTCTCTAAATGGATTCTGCATACCGCAATTAATTGTCTATTTCTTTTATGGCATCGGAGTTATTTTTAAATCGCAAAGTCTCCTGCGTAGATATTTATCGCTAGACGCTATTAGGTTCAAGAGACAATTAAAAATGTAGCATTAATAATAAAAATACAATGGCCTTCGTTGTAAAATACCGGTATATGGTGTGCCAGCAGTAGTATAGATAGAGAATCAACATTGCTTTTTACGCGTTATTCGTGTTTATCCCGAGGGCTTTGTAGGTTAGTTGGTAAGTATGCGGTGACAGGTTAATGCGTCTATTTGTGGAGACTCGCATGCCTCAGACCTCGGTGCTGATTATTGGCGCCTTACTGAATAATGTAACGTCAATGTGGGCTAATCAATGCGACTTTTTAATGAACCTTTTTAACTCACTATAGATACAATCTTAAACGACACCACGAAGAAGATTGCGAGGCAAATTTACGCAAATAAGTACTAACAATTTACTATAATTGCTATAGAAAAGGCGAAATATTCAGGTTTTTGTGCTAGTTAAAATGCTTTATTCCACTTGTGCCTACGAAGTCGCCAGGTACTTTTAAAACATTTTTTACTTTAATTAAAGTTTGGATTTTTCTTACACTATCAATTATTGCTAATTAACGATCTTATTCGATTTTTTATTTTTGTACATTATCCCCATACATCTTGTGATTAGAAGCAGAGCCGTATGTTGGAAGAATGTAATGTTATTAGTTATTACCATCCTATATTAGTTCACTATAACTTTCTTAGGTCCCGTATGTCACTAACAGCCGACATATTTATTGCAAAACGCAATACGCAGAAAAACGTATGCAGCTGACATATTTGATGAATAGTTTTCGTTCACATATCTATAATTAAAGTATTTAAAACCGATTTAACGTCCCACTGTCAATTGTGGACAGTCTTGTCGAGCACTCATCAGAATTCATCACATGGAAATTGTATGCGACAGTGAGTCGTTCACACTTTGCTGACAGTGAGAGTCTATTTATAGGCTCGAGGCATGCAATATAAACCAGGGTCCAAAATAAGCCTCAATTAATTGAAACAAAGTACGGAAAGTAAATACCAGTTTTGATAGTTTGGACGAGCAGTAGAGTTGACTTGAACTTAATTTGAAGTTGAACTTGTTTACAAGTTTATTTGAATAAAGAACAATTCGATTTTGATAGTTTTTTCAAATTTGTGAAAACTTTAATACCATAAAGTTTCTTTTACTGGGAATGATAAATGATTTACTTATTACTTATGTATTTAAGAATTTTGCGAAGTAGCGCTTTATTTCATACAATTAAATTTGTATTTTACCGAAACTTTGAATATGGAATTGTTGAATATCGCCTCTGCAATTAAAACCTATCTATTACCGATATAGAAAGTACGTCAATGTCCATCCCTTCAACTATCTTTATATCGACTTGAAAGAAATATCATCCACTTCTGTAAATAGGTTTCGACAAGATTGTTCAACATTAGGCGTTCATGTCCGGCTTGGACACCAACCATAGCTGATCTCTTCAAACACTTTTTGACTTACTTAGAGAAATCTAAGATATACCAGAAGAACTCATTTATAACACTATCTTTATATCTTTAGACTTAATCTCGACCTACCGAAAATATAGACTTCCAAAAGTTTTGTATGTCTCTCAAGATCAAATAGCGATCGTACACACACATGCACAATTTCGAAACCTTGTTGATGTTATACCGCACACCCATCCCGCCAAGTGACGCTGTAAAAGCTCTATTTAACCTAACAGTATCAAGTCAGTTCCAGTAAAAAGATACTTTTTGAGGTCGTCTTTCCACATTATGGGGGGTCGTTAACGTTTACTGATGTTATCAGTATGGACTGAATATAAGTATGTAAATTTTATTTTAAAATGTAGTACGAAATTATTATGTAGGTCCCGCTTAATTGTATCAGTTGACAATGTTAATTCGTTTTCAATAAAAATTCATCATCACGTCGCTCATAAACTTGATCGTCGTCGTCAAGGCGCCACATAATTTACAACTTCGCCAAATCCTCGACGTAAACTGGTCACCCTTTTCATTATAAACATGGCACATCGTAGTACGGTATGCCGTTACTTTGTTTGATTCATCGCCATTCACGTCGGTTAATTGATGTGTGCATAACACAGTTTTTAAAATATTACGTGTCAACCACATTTTATGATATCTGTTATACATCATCCATTAAAAATATGTGCCCAATCTTCTGTTTGTTGTTACTTTGAACTAAAACCCTACTAAGTATATAAAACTGTTTACCGCAAGCGTTTCCAAAATTCCGATTAGTAAACTCGGATTAGAAAATGGACCGCTATCTGAATTAGAATTACAAAGAGGTTTTAGTCTCATTCGTGGTAAATATACGACATACAGTTAGTGATATCTAACACGTTGCGGCTGGATAGCAAATTTTGATTTGAAAATTATCTATTTCAAGTCAAGCGGCTTTCAAGTCATACGGTTAATACTAATGCATATATTATTATACACTCCTTAACAATAACTATACTTAACATCACAATGTAGCGTTCTTGTGATAAATCTAGCTTTTGCCCGTGACTACACTTGCATTGCCTTAAGTATCGCTATAATAAGTCTATGTATTAATTCAGGTTAAACACTATTTGCATTCCATATTTCATCCAAGTCCTAACCGTCGCGTTTGCGTTACTAACTTTCACATTTAAAATATAAAAATTTAATGGAAGGGTTGATTAAGTGGACGGAAATTGAATAAACCAACGCACAATTTCTCAAATAAGCACCAGACTTACATTCTAATTGGATAATGAGTAAGTAATTGATTGAGTACGACTTTCAAGCAAAACACGCACAGGACCTGTGCATTGCAAGGTGGCTCGTTCAAGCTGCATGCATTCAATACATCAGTTCTCCTCCTTTTTTAAATGCTCCTTCAGCAATGGCCTCTGTATATTTTATCTTTAGCCGTTATAACAGTTAACATTGTAGTCTATTTTCACATGTCTGCTACTAAAGTGTTACACTAAAGGCTATATCATTACTCAATTTAAAATTGATACCATTTGTTCTCGGTCCGCTTAGTTTAATACTATTACATGCATTTAACAACCGTCGAATTGGATAATTACCGTGCCTCAATCATATGCTGCTTGACGTGTAACAATTTCAATCACAACTTTTTTGCACACATTTCAATGAGTCCACAAATAGTGCACAATTTAATGATAATAAATTATGTATAATTGAGGTAACTGTTTAAAATTACACTGAATTAAATAAGTACATTTTCATACATTGCGGGACGTTGATTTTTTATCGAGCAACGGCAAAAAATCGAAATGATTCGCAGTAGATACAACCGGTATGAATTATATTATTGCGATCGAACTTAATGTATGTTTATTGACTATCCCACCTGTTCTGGACATTCTGTAATGCATGAATTGATGATTGTACTTTAACTTTGATTATATAGACACAATTTAAGTAGTATTCAATTTGTAAAATACTTTTTGCCCGTAACACTTCACTGTAACACTTTCAAACTGTATTAAGATTACGTTTCATATTAAACTATGATTAAGGTTTTTGGTATATCTGGTAGTACTTTCGAGCTGTAGTGAATTTTAGACTTGGTTTAGTTGTTGGTTAACTGTATGAATATGACGTGTACAGATGAAATAATCCGGATATTTTTGGTCTTGTGTTATTTTTGTTTTGTCATTATTGATATGTTAACATTACATGAATAGCGATGTTTATAAAATCTTATTCATCATTCTCCTGCCCCTACTCTAAGTGGGGTCGAAGTAACTTGTTATAAACATTTTTCACACGATTTGGATACGTCTTTTACGACACCTCGGTAAGAAAGAGGGTGGTCTATTCTACTCAACCTTATACTTACCAACTTACTTTTGTCGCCTTTTAGGACAGCTCGGTAAGAAATGAAGGTGTTCTATTCTGCTGCTCGTATAGTAGCTCGCTACTATACGAGTTATGCAAAAAAGTTAAGACAATAAAGTACAATATAGCAAATAAGTGAGGCCTGTCTCAGAAAAGCGATGTATATCATTACACTTTTTACAAAACCACACACGCCTAATAAATAAATTCAGTAGTAAT
The DNA here is from genome assembly GCA_029227775.1 of Morpho helenor. Taxonomy (NCBI): domain Eukaryota; kingdom Metazoa; phylum Arthropoda; class Insecta; order Lepidoptera; family Nymphalidae; genus Morpho; species Morpho helenor. The sequence goes on from JARGCU010000020.1 coordinate 8,190,381, forward strand.
AACTAACACTACACTTCTGCTTATGGTAATTATTAATAGCAATAAAAGTTAATAGATGATCGCGATATTAAAAAAAAAATGAAGACTTACGTCATTCTCCTGCTCTTCTCTCTTCCCTTATCCCACTCTAAGTGGGGCCAGCACAACATGTTGTCACATGACACGGCGGGTCGTTAAAGGTGGGTAAGGTAAGTGACATGTGTCACCTTACTCACCTTTAACGACACCTCGGTAAGAAATGAAGGTGGTCTATTCTACTCAGCCGGATACCACACGGCTTAAATGAAGATTTAAAAACTTAATTTATAAATAATAAAATAAAAGCTGATATAATGGATATAGAATGGTCATAGACATTTTATTCATACAGAATTTAATAAAAAATGTATATAGCTGCGTGGTCGTTCTAATAATCTACGGAGTTATTAAAGAGATATAGTTTTCGCAAAATCAACATTGCCGGTGCAATTTTAACGGAAACAATAATGGTGATTGTAAGACGCCGCCTTCATAACGTCTTCATTAAAAAATTAATTGGATTTCTTCCTTATTACAGCGCGGACTTACTAATTGGAGACCTCTGCCTTAATTGATCTGCCATTACACGATTTTATTAATTTAATAACAAAAATAAAATGATAATAAATTACGGTTCACTTAACCTGATTCGTATTCATTTAACATCGAACGTGTGATTAAAAATAAAGTGGGCCAGTTGTTAGCATACCACGTAATGAACTAAAAACGCATTAATTTTTCTTGGCAATGCCCAACTGTATCGTAACAAATAGATTGATTTAGAACGTACCCTGCTAAGTAGGCTGATTTAGATAAATGAGTTGTCAGTTATTTTAATCACAATGTGCCATGAGCAGTCGAAATAATTACAAACTGAATCTGCCTTTGATAAAGAAATGCTCTGAAAGGAATAAAATAAGTAACTTAAGTATTATCTTGTCTGCTACGTGGAAGAGAAATTTGTGTCAATCATAGGCGTGATAAGCTTTGTCTACTTTCTTTATCTCGACTGAAGGATGCCTATCAAAATACAATACTGTGTTCAAAATATAGTCCTAATTTAAAGTTTCTAGATTGATAAATTTACAGTAGCAATTTAATATTTTTTTTATTGTTTAATAGAAAATCAGAATATGCAGTTTTTTTCTTTTGGCACATTGTGATCCTTTGTAAATATTAGTGTTGAAGCAGAAACTTTAGCAATTGACCATGTTTTAAAGGAGGCCTTAGCGTGACGTAAAACTTCTGCGCTCCCCTGCTGTTTGCATTTCGCACTCTCGATACTCCTGCGCTAAATCATCTGACCCGGTGATGGTTAAAAAAGTATTATCAGTATGTGGAAACCATAAAGTTTTATTATCTACTGGTTGTGATCAGGACAGTTTACCTGTCCTATGGAATTGTCTCTTTTGCAACAAATTATATGTGTATCTTAATCTTCTCTTCAAAATCAATACTTTCGAGATAGCAATTTACGTAACCACACGTATCTAAAAAAATAGGAAAATGTTGCTTTGCGTTCTAAAAGCTTCATTTTCGTACATTCCCTATACTCGTGTTAAAAAATTATATGCTCGATGAAAAAAGGTCTCATTCCTCGCGGCTAATGCGTTGTTCATTTATTACCATACCGTGGTCTCATATGCAACGCCAGGAGGCCTCGCCTGTCATTAAATAACCTAACCAATAATCGATCCAATATAAATCACGGTAATAGTAGATTATTGAAGATGCATCTGAGAAAACACCGAGGGAAAGCACCTGCGGTATCTATTACATAGACCCTACGTGTAATCGCAACGCCTATTGGTGGTTCATAGACAGTAATTAGACTTTGATCCAAGGGTTCTCGCATTTTTTATAGAGATAAAAAGAGTTCAATGCGTATGTGTTTTTAATACCGTGCATTGCATGGTCTTGCATTCATATCAATCATGTATTCACACTGTACAGAAGTTACAATAGAATTATTCGCTGTAATCCGCGTTTCTTACAATAATCTGTGTAATGCAGTAAGTAAGTAAGTGTATGAAGCGGGCAACATCCACATACCTCATACATGCAGGACAAGTCACCACACGTATAACAAAATCCTGCCAACACCAATACTCCACACAAGCACTACATACACTCACTACCACAATCTCCACGATTGTTTCGCCCTAAAACAGAACCATCATCAGCAGGATAGGCTCCACGATAAAATCGTACATGATATTACGATTTTGTCGTAGTGTTGGCGGCCTTTTTGTAATACGTGTGGTGACTTGTCCTACATGTATAAGGTATGTGGATGTTGACCGCTTCATTCACTTAGCATTACATAGATTCTCTGAAAAAATGCGGATTACAGTAAAATAATTCTATTATAACTTCTGGTGCTATGGAATTCCACAAAGTAAAGCCCGCTTCTATAAATTATTTGTACTGTATTTTTAATACACTAAAACTGACACTAATACATAAATATTATATATACATTGTAGGATACCGACCTTTTCCGTAAGAATTATAAATAAGAAAACCGTTATGACCTATAAGATCAATATGTCGGGAATATTTATCCCATTGAAACAAAATGTCTGCATTCGTGCACTTCCATAGATATCTCGGTTTACACTTGAACTTTTGACTTTTCTCCGTACTTGACAATCTTTTCCTAATATATGAATTCCTTACATTTTTGTAGTTAATATTCACGGTAATCAAAGGTACCATATAATGATTTTTTAACTAGATTGAAGAGCGCATAATTCGATCATTTTTGTGGAATGTCGATTACTTCACATGTTCGACAAAATTCAATTAAAATTTCGATTACATCTCTAAAAGTAGTTATTGCTCACCGCAGTGAACACCACTACATGTGTTCCAGTTTTGGACGTCAGTACAAACCTTGTTACTGTAAATTGAACATCGCGTAATTTCATGAGATGCATATCGTGAAAAATATGTGCCAAGCCGTTAGCCTAGAAATGGTAGAGTTGTGTGAAGTACGAATTGAAGATAACCTATCGCCCCTATGGGCAGAGATTTGGTGGGGACTCGGTGGGCATTATCGTGCCTAATCAAGTTCGCACGCGGCGCAGTGGCTAAATCATTCGATTATTGATTTCCGATGTCGCAGTCGTGATCGGGCGTGGGGATTCGACGTTCGGCATGACAGCGCAACCATTGTCGGCGTCGCAGCCGGCCAGCCCCGCAACGCGCGTTCATTCTCCACGATTAAATGCTTGTAATTCCTACAATATCATCCCGTCTGTCCAATTCAATCTGCGCTAGCTACTTTGGCTCTCGTCTCGTGTCATTCGATCCCGATAGCGGATGGCACGAAGATTTTTTTGTTCTAATAAATTTTTCAGACTGTTCTAGGTGACATACTTTTGTAACAAGATATTAGATATGAAATAGTATGGCTTCGTAGATCGAGAAGCAGATTTCTAGGACGGTAAAACAATAATGTATAACTGATTTCGTTGTAAGTTGTCAGTAATTTGGTAACGACAGTAGTTTCACTGTCAATTATAACAAGATAAGGAAAAATAAATCAATGGACGAATTTAATAATATTTATTGCATGCGCTTAGTTTTAGGCAAGTTTAGTTTAGTACAAAAATGTACGTGTAAGTTTTTAACACAAATTCCTATTGATTAGTAAATTAATATTGTTAATACACCTACACCTACGATTGCCAACGCTAACAAAAATTAACTATTTACGATTTACTATTTTCTCCTATAAGGTCATTGCTATACGCAACTAACATTATAATTTGAATACTTTGCCACTAAATCCGTCAGTGGATCATAGTTTCATTATCATTAAAACTTTAATGCATCTTTTAGTTACCTCCATAATTCACGTCCTTCGCATATATCTGCTAACTATTGAAAAATGACTAAACTTTCTCATTGAAACTGTGATTAGCATATAATCAAAGCGTTTAGACATAACTGTATATATTTTTAAACACCATAAATCTCCTTTCTTGGCGTGTAGTAATAACAGTACTGAAATAAGCGTGATGTAAGCTCATAATTATAATAAACAAATCGATATCTTGAGACCATAAAGGGACTAATATAGACCAGCGACTGCGTCTATGGGTATTGTACGTTATTCTAAAGCTTGTATGTTTGAATTCCAATTTTTTTTTATTACTATACTATGTTGTGTTACCACATGTTTCAAATACAAGCTCCTTCAAATAGTTCGTTTAATAATATAGAAAAAACATTGTCGTCGTCAATATGGGGCAAGTTGTTGAGAAAGAATAAATGGGTTGACTTTTGAGAAAATTCCTTCTTATTTTATTGAAAAAGAGTAACGGAAAAATGTCGTTGTTATTTTTGTTTTACACTAACATTGAACTCCAATAAGTTCAATATTTGTCAGAATGCTAAAAATTATTAGCCCCATAAATATCCTTACGATTTTTCTTCAAAAAAACCGCGTCATATCAGTTCGGGACATAAATTATTCAAATCAAATTCATGCTTACCTGTGGAGGTGTAAACCCCAGACTTCATTATAACGATCACGTGGTCTCTCCGTTAGGTTATTATGATTGCTGGGTTTTCTCCCGAGACCATACAAATCATTCAATTTCACTGTTCTACCAAATAAGAAAATTATAACAATGACATTCTTCAATCAATCTCTATCAATTAAGTCTTTTTTAACAACTTGTCACATATTGAAGGCAACAATGTTTTTTTTATATTATTTACCTATTTGAAGTAGGTCGTATTTGAAACATGTTATCACAAAATATTTTAAATCAATGCACGGACATTACACACGTCCCTTTTTGACTATAGTTGTTAATCATTTTTCACTTTTAGTGTACGTATCGAATAGTGTTTTTGACGTTGGGTATTAATTTAAAGTTGGTAACGGGAATACAGTGCATTAACCAATGGCCGCAGGTAGAGTACCTGACAGGCGCGTGTTGTAACACCATTGCTTTGTTAATATGACCTGTTGAGATGTAAGATTTATCCCAAACTGTGCCACAATCCCAAATAATTATATATGTTTGTAAATGCTACCAATGGTAGCTGCCATAAATTGATAGCATATTTAAAACTGTATACATCCCACATGTTTTCGAGCTAGATTCTTTAAGATTTTTTTGCAACATTTTTTGACAATCCATCCTTATTGATACCGATATTGATGAAATTTGGTTCAATTAAAGCTAATTTACCCGACTAACATATAAAGTAAAATAAATATAGTTTAAAAAAAATAAGATTTTATAGCTCATCGAACTAAAAAATAACGTAAAATCTTACTATTATTGTGAAAAAAGTATGGGGTGCTCGATATAAATAAGAGAAAAAGAGCACAAAGGGTCTCATGCTGTTTTCTTATGTATATCGTATAAACTAAACTGTTTGCTAATTGTTTACTATGTTGCGAACGAAATTCGAACCCGAAAAAATACTTTTGTGCTTCGGAAAATACGTTCAGCCGTCGATCTCAATTAGTATTTACATACATTTGGGACGCAGGCCAGCAAACCAAATTGTACACGCGATTTTATGCACCTTCTATCGTTTCAAAAGTGATTGATAAGACCAAGACCAACTTATTAAAATTAAAGACTAAGAGCTATTAACATTAATTGTTAGCGCAGATGTACTATTCCTGTTGAAAAGACAATAGGTCGATAAATATTTCATGAGAAGTAACATATTTAATGACGATGCCTACAATGCATGTGGTATCAATTAGAAGCCATTCAGGCCGTTTCTCTCACTGGACCGGCGTGCCTGTCTCATGACCTTTTAAAGTCTCGGATAAAGCTCGATTTATGACTTTTTTTCTTATTTCTTGAAAAGGTCAGATATTTCAAGTTACTTTAAAGGTACCATGGGAAAATTTGCTGACTTTTGCACATAGAGCGTACGAACGAACGAAGTACTTGTCTCATAGATTTATTTCTATTCTTTTTAATTTCATTAAACTAAGATAACTGTAGAGTAACATCAATTAGCCACTTGTATGTGAAGAAGTGAGAACATAATCGATAATACCTTACTTTATGATATGCATTAATCGTAGAACTAAATATGCCTTCTTAGCACAAATATCGGTGATTTGTACATATTTTGCGTACAAGAAATTCTGTACTCGTTTTCTTACTAGAATATCTTTACTATAATATAATACTTTTATTATCTTGTCTAAAAATTAGTATGATTTTTAATCCAGTTCTGTTAATATATTTCCATTAGCAAAGCCATATCACAGAGCCATGAAAATCTCAACAAAACAAATTTATTACTTCTATCGAACATTACACCTTTAAATATGGATATCGGTTTTCAAAATATTAAACTTAAAATTTATATAAACAAATAAAACTACAAAAAAAATTGATAATTACTCTTACCTAAGTAACCAAGTTTCATAGTTAACTGTTACACTGGCCTAACTAATGCTCTTACATGACTGAACATCATCCACTTATATTTTTATTTAACTCATAAAGTTCTCAACCATTAAAGCCGGTCCTGAACAATTTGATATAATAATTACCGGACACCCGCAACTTTGCCCGTGGGAAAGGATATGCCTGCGAAGAAAGTTTCTTTTCTTTATATATAATATAATTTATTATTAATTATATTTATATTTTATATGAAGTTAGAATATATTTAGTACTTTACAGAATTTCAAGTTAAGTAATACATTTATTGAATCAAACATAAAATCTTATATTTATACATATCTATGTTTATTTTGTTTTTATGAGTGGCAAGTTTGTCATTGATCGCCTAAAGATAAGTGATGTGCTGTGTTAAAACTTTTAACACAATCCATTTGTTTATTGAATTAAGCTGACGCCATGAACAATCCTAAGCTAAAAAAAAATCATGCCAAAAAACTTATTCCTCGTGTAGGCGTCTATTGTGTAAAATTAACTATAAAACTTTAACTTACGAGTAAGTGGTAATAAATCAAACTTTAAAACCTTTTTTAAAGCCAGCGCCTAGGAATATTTTAGATAATTTTTTACAATATTGAAAGTCGAGGGTTTTCTCAAAAGCAAATATTAGATGCATAAGTCAGAAAAAAAATTAAACAAATTTAAGAGCGGATTTTAGAATAATGTTATCATTACTTATGCATATGTAAGTATGTACCGCATAGTAACGCCTGCTTTTAAATTAAGGCCTACTTGATTTACAAAGCGTTTAAAATATACGGAATTCTCGCTAAATGTTACGCAGGTGAACATTCATGTAAGCACTAGTAATTTTACGTCAAATGACTTGAGAATCTCAAAGCTAGCGTTACTAAGCGATAATCCTTAACTTGCATTATGCAAATATTCCACGCTAAGTCGGCGAGCAGTTTACACAGGGCGTCGATACGTCGACATGACAACACTTGTTATATACAAAAATCAGTTATAGCGGCGATTCTCTGAAATCCTTACAATGTCCGTGCTTACCCACGCTGAACCCGCGTTAACTTTACTAGCCACTTTAATGCCACGTAAGCGTGACCGACTCACCATTTGTGCTTAATATAGCGTAGGTTGTGATGGCTCTGAGTGCCGATGCCTTTGAAAATGTTTTTACTGGATAATAATTTACAGTTTTAATTCTTTAAAATAGATATTTTACATTTCACAATTTTATTTACTTAGTGACTTTAATCTTTAAAATTTACAGTTCAAGGTATTTTTTTATACAAAGCATATCACTGCCATATTACCCTGTTAGCTTTTCTGTATTCAAGTAATAAGAAGACTTAGTTAAGAATGAACCTTGGGCAGTTTTGAATAGTTTCATTTATTGTCTTATTTTCTTAATAACCAATGCACATCCCTTGTTGAAGATAAATACCTTCACAGGATTTCCATGCCAGACGATCTTTGGCCTATCGTCGTCTTTCAGTGCGAGATGCCCATTGTAACATCATTAATTCTGAAAATCTGTAAGCGGTGACAATTATTTGCTCCAACGGTCGTCAATACAATATCATGATACGTTTTAAAATGTGATTATGTGGTCATAAAAACGTCTGCTTGTACAATTTTTTTTTTTTTTTTCTATAATTCCCATGTTCAATTAATGATAAAACGTCTTTCATTTGTTGTGTAATTTACAAATACAATTAAAAATTATTGATGATCTATTCGCTGAATGATACATTCGCTTTTCTGCTACTGTTTACCGGACATTGGCACCCAGAGCATCAGTTATGATTGATTGGATAAAAGATGTTAAACTTCCAAAGTTTATGTGCTTAAGTTGAACGAAAATAGTATGATACAAGTTCAGCCCGATAAATGAATTTAAAGATTCAACTAAAGGCGTTCGAAAATTCATTTCCTTACTGTTTGTTTCACAATTTTAACCTCAATACCTTTCGTCTAGATCTATGCCATAATAGTTCTCAGGGACTAATATAATTTCTCGCTCTTACCTTTTTAGTATATCTCGCTCTATATGGCTGTTTTATAATAAGTTACCTATTGATTTATTATAATTTCCCGATTTAAATACCGAAATAAATCAATGTGATAAATAACTCGACGTTACGGGCAAGTTACACCGTTAGAGCCTTTAAGAAACATTTTTTTATATTAGTGATTTACCACTGACACCTTTGATAAAACTATTGGCTCATGCCAAACGTTTCTTAAATACTCAACGAGACCTGTTTTATATAGTAAGTTTATCTCATTTATATTAACCAGGCATCAAGAAACCTAAAATAAACGTTCATAAAATAAAAATTTGAAGCTTGATAAAAAAAGTTGAGGCTTATATATCAGGCTAAAATCGTCATCATTCTCCGGCCCATATCCAACTCTACTTGAGGTCGGCAAGACATGTTTTAAACATGTTGTCACATATTTTGACTCTACGGCCTCCTGACTAACGCAACTTACTTAGTCGCCTTTTGCGACACCTCGGTAAGAAATGAGAGTATATAGGATGACAAAATTACCAGTTCCTTCTGCAACAGGACCACATAATTGTGGGTATTTTAAAACTAAGTTGACGCGAATGTAATTGTTTGAAATAAAATAAATTAACCAATATCAAACTCTTGCCTACTGCAACTCTTCCTAAATATAACATACGCTGATAAATTATTTGCTAGCAAATCAAATTTTTAAATTACATTTTTAGTTTTAACTTGAGTCGCCATTAAATTCTTGACTACAGTGCATTCACACTACATACGACAGTAAATACCAGCCTGTCACGTAATGGAAATAAAAGTATACTGAATAATTTTTTAACAATAAAGAGAAAATAAACTGCACTTTTGACACTTAATAGCAACCAGTTTTAAAACATACTCGTTTCCATTCATAGAGGAGTTGTTGTAAATTTCGCTTTGATCTTCACCGTAAACTGTACCACACCACAACAGTTAGCTGCCTCAGAAATGTTTAAGAGGTAAATTTGCGTAGCGGGAGCGACCGGATAGCTAATAGACACTTGTGCAAAGTGTTTAGAAGACAAATGTCGCCCAACCTAAAATATACGTACATATATAATTTTTACAGATGATTATTTTAAACAGTTAATACAGTATGCTATATATTAGCCCGGTATATCAATTTCAATTGTACTAAATTTAATCTACACTTTTTTACTCTAATATAAAAGAGATTTTACACTTCATGTACCTATGCCGGCCACGCCGTGTGGTATCCGGCTGAATAGTATAGTACCACCCTCATTTCTTACCAAGGTGTCGTAAAAGGCGACTAAGGTAAGTCGACCCGCCGTGTGGTATCCGGCTGAGTAGAAGGAATAGACCAACCTCATTTCTTTCCGATGTGTCGTAAAAGGCGACTGGGGTGAGTTGACCCACCGTGAGGTATCCTGTTGAATAAAACAGACCAACCTCTTTCTTACCGAGGTGTCGTAAAATACGACTAAGGTAAGTTGACGTCAGGCAGGCGGCCGGTCGTAAAATACATAGTCAAATCATTTGACAACATGTTTGTAACCTGTTGTGCCGACCCCACTTAGAGTGGGATAAGGGCAGGAGGATGATGATGATGATGATGATGAATATTTTAAACGGTTAAACCTCTTTTTCTTTTAGTTAAAAGCAATAATGTGCCCGTCAAGTTTTCCTATTCCCGAAGGAAAAAGGAGAATTTATTCATGGTATATACGCGTATTAGCCCGGTATATAAATTTCAATTGTACTAAATTTAATTTACATTTTTTTTTCTTCTAATATAAAATGGATTTCACACTACATCTATGTATATGCCAGGCCCTAAAATTTAACTCATATAACAAATGTAATAAACTTATTTAATGAGCTCATCAAAAAAAATTTGGACAAATTGCATACTTCCTCCTAATCAGGTTGAACCAACTTGCAATTTGTTCAACGGCTGAGTTAAACATAATACTCTTAGCCGACCCAAATCGGAAGCGTTCCATCAAACAATGATGTATGTCATCGATTAGATCACATTCATCGCAACTTGTAGTAAATGAATAAGATGTATGATATTTTCTCAAGAACGATCCAGATATATATAATACTAGCGGCCTGCCCCTGCTTCGCACGGGTATAAAATATATATTTCATGTCAGTGTAAAAAAAAATGATTAAAATCGATCCCGTAGTTTTGATTTATTCATTACTGCCCGTGGCCCGCAAGCGTTAAATTTGGAGAAAAACAATTTCCTTTTCCTATACCAAGAAGATTTCCTGCTATCTTTGGAATATCTAAATTCATATAGTACATTTTTACTTATTTACTTTTACATTTTCCCTATGTATTTTATTTTTACAATTAATTACAGAATGTCTTTATATACAACATTCACAGCTTCCTTGTCGTTAAACAAACTTTGAAAGAGCGACATATAGCTGCTAGATTCGAAGTTCTCACGGCATTTTAAATCTGTAATATCTCCGAAAATGTTCACTTAAATTACATGCCATAAACGGCCATATTGATCTATATTAAATCAACAATTTATTTAAGGTACTCAATTGGATAAGGATTAATACTGTATTGTATAAAAATTGCTTTAAAAATAAGGCATTATTTTTCGTAAAAAGTAAACGACAAAAAATGCTATTGTGGGTTATCCATAAGAGATAGACATATACCATCGCAGACTTTTCTCAGGTGTACAAATACTTAGTACATCATTTTGATAAATCTCGTAGGGTTTAGCCTGCGTTTGCAATGTAAGCGGAAAAAAATGTAATTATTTACGACATCACATTAGAAACCTCAACCTCTTATAGTATTTCTCTACTCCATATTGAATGTTATTAGACATGTAAACCTTCCTCTAAAATCACTCTATCTATTAAAAAAAAACCGCATCAAAATCTGTTGCATAGTTTTAAAGATTGAAGCATACATAGGGATATACGGACATAGGGACAGACAGAGAATGCGACTTTGTTTTATACTATGTAGTGATATTATTTATTTTTACAATTGATTAGACAATGTCTTTACATACAACATTCATAGCTTTCTTATCATTAGACAATACAAACTTGAAAGAAGGATATTTGGTTGCGCCTCCGGTCGCTGCTAAATTCGAAGTGCTTATAGGTCGAAGCGCGGCCTCCTCGCGGGATTTTAAATCTGTAATATCTCCGAAAATGTTCACTTAAATTACATGCTGTAAACGGCAATATTGATCTATATTAAATCAACAATTTATTTAAGGTACTCAATTGGATAAGGATTAATGCTGTATTGTATAAAAATTGCTTTGAACATAAGGCATCATTTTTCGTAAAAAGTAAATGAAAAAAACTGCTATTGTGGGTTATCCATAAGAGATAGACATATACCATCGCGGACTTTTCTGTAGACCTTTTTAAGGTGTACAAATACTTAGTACATCATTTTGATAAATCTCGTAGGGTTTAGCCTGCGTTTGCAATGTAAGCGGAAAAAAATGTAATTATTTACAGAAACCTCAAAAATTACAGTATTTCTCTACTTCGTATTGAATGTTATTATACGTACAAACCTTCCTTTTGAATCACTCTATCTATTAAAAAAAACCGCATCAAAATCGGTTGCGTAGTTTTAAAGTTTTATGCGTACATACGGAAATATGGACTTTGTTTTATAATATGTAGTGATAGTGATTCTCATAATATCCGTGACCAGATATTTATTTCTTGTTACCTGATTTCGAAGTTAAATTTAATTTTTCGAAATTAGCCGTGTGGTACCCGGCTAAGTAGAATAGTACCACCCTCATTTCTTACCGAGGTGTCGTAATAATACGACTGAGGTAAGTTGAGGTCAGGCAGGCGGCCGGTCGTAAAAACGCAGCCAAATCATGTTACAGCATGTTTATAACATGTTGTGCCGACCCCACTTAGAGTGGGATAAGGGCAGGAGGATATATATATACCTAATTTCGAATTTGTGTACTGCATTATAGAAACCATTATGTATAATCGGAATAGTACAATTATATCAGACAAATGGCCTCATAAGTCGTAGTCAAATCAAGCGGTATGCTAAAATCATGTATAAATTGACGTAGCGAACTCAAAGCAGCCGGACTAGCGGTACGCCGCGCGATGGCATCGCGCTCGTGCGCCACCGCTCACGGCGCCCGCCGGCGCTCGCGTCGCCGTGACTTATGGCCTCCGAGCGAACTTCGATCGTCCGATTGAATAATAATATCCGATTCCCGCACACCGAATTTATGTTAGGAAGTGAGTACTGTCCCGTATCGATAAACACATCGGCCGCTCAATTTCTAAGCCGCTCCTCCTCGGGCTGTGATGCACGCGATAGCCGATAAATAAATTTTCGATTTTCTCTGGTTGCTTGTTGGCATTTCATCCCCCCAAGCAGCCGCAACTTGTGACATCTAACTGTCGGTCATTATATGATAGAACTGCACTGTTATTTATATTCTTGAACAGATATACGAATGTCCAAATACACTAAAATACAATAATATAAGAGAAAAAGAACAAGAACATATTTCCAGTATTAGCGAATATACACTAACCTTCAAAACTAGCCGCTTCTAAAATTGCAATTTCTCACAGAAAATTTTATTAACTTATAAAATATGCCTAGTAAAGTGTTAAACTTTTTGTAGCTCACTGACAAAAAGCTAAAACAATATTTATTACTATGTTTACTTACCCCTTAAATTTTAATATTTGAAAGTGCGTCCTCTGGCTCTGATTATAGCTTCCAAAGACGTTAGAAAATGTTGCAATTTTAAATTGTGGTACTAAGTTTCTAAGATCATTTTAGTTAAGATATGAAAGTAGGAGCTCATATTTTTTCGTAATGGGTCCGTAAAATCTACTAGTACAGCGATCATTAAAGTAACCAATGACCGTCCTCAATTCGGTTACAAGATTAGTTACAAAAGTGCTTAGATCATTTTATGACCACTTAAATTACTCTAAGTTCAACGCTCCAAAAGATATATATTAAATTATGGGTTCACACGTCTTAATGTTTTCACATCGACTCGTAATCGTGACCGCGGTGCCTAATTACCACCTGGATCAGTGCATGCGGGAATTTGGGTATTCTTACCGTTAACTTCTGTCTTTATAGAACGCCGCTCGAGAACTGTCTTTCTATCTAATAAACTAGCTAAGACCCGTGATTTCACGGTATGTATACACGGTATGTACTGCATGCAAAAAGTAAGATAAATACTTAATAGTATCCAGTTGTCAATAAAGAAATCTACTTTTTTTACGTTTTCTCTTATGACAACTTTTTTCACTCTTAATACTTACAAATATTTCGTATTTAATGTCACTTAATATAATCATGAAACCAAAAGTCCATCGTTATTGGATTACCCGATATCAATTACGGTACAAATCGATATGAGGTTAGATTGATAATCAACAAAATTATGTGTCATGTTAGAAAATGAAGAATAGATTATGATTCATTGTATTATGAGATTCTACTGAAAACTGTACTCAGAATCATATGTTTAATCATTAACACAAAAACTTGAGTGCATCATCTCTTAATATTGCTTCAACTCATTTAACTCTATACTAACTGGTAGACCATGTCCGAAAATTTTTGGATCTCGTGCGTAATTTGCTTTAGATTACAGAGCAAGGAAAAAGCAATTATATTAGTCATGTTTGATGCCATTGTCCGAAGTGCAGCTTGCGAATTCCTGGCCTAACAAAATTCTGATAATGGCACTCCCATACAAGTAAAATACAAATAAATTAAACTAGAAAATTATAGTAGTAGTAAAAATAAACTACGCAGAAATCGTAATTTTCCGTAGTTGGTTAAGAGGATCTGACTAAGGTCTAAGCACTAAAATAGCTCAAAAGGTCTCAAATCTGTGGAGAAATGTCGCTGAATGACACAAATTTAAACAGAAAAAGAAATCTTTCAAAATGGTCGTCCACCAGTTAAAAACGAGAAGAAATTTGCAGTAATTGTGGTAAACATGTGTCATGAAGCTCCTTGTTTTGATACTTTTATGTAAGAAGAGTTAGATGTTTAACAAAACTACAAAATTTACATAAGAGAATTAAGAATAAGAGCATCTTCACTGGATAAAATGAGTCTTACTTACTTACTTTTGTCTTCTGAAAATAAGATAATGGTATAATCCACACCTTGGAATATCCTCAATTGTGTACTTATTTTTGTGTCTTAAGGAAGAACGGGATTCTTTTTTGTCCTATATGTTGTCTCGTTATATAAGCTTTATCGTATCAAATTTAATATCTATTACTGCGGTGAAATAGCTGTGAAATGGTAACAGACAGAAACCTCTCTCTCGAGATTTTGAGATTGTTGAGAGGGTCACGAGCTCGTACCCGGGCAGGCACCAATGAGTTTTTCTGTTCAAACTTATGTGTCTAATTAATAAGAACAATTTATCACTCGCTTTTCGATGAAGATAACACTTGCTTATCTCTAGGAAATTCTGCAAATATGTGAAACCTACCAATACGCATTGGAGCAACTTGGTGAGTCCTAACTCCAACTTTTCTGTCTAATAACGGAGAGAAAGACCTATGCCTAGCAGTGGGATAGTAACAGGCCAGTACTTTACTTTATAACCGGGTTCTATACATTAATATTAGAATATGTATCGTGTGATAGTGCCTTAAACTTTTCATACACTTGCGGTACATGAATTTCTTTTTTGTGCTAACAACAATCACAACACTTTAAAATATCAAATTATTTCCACAATACATCATCATTATTTCGTAACGGTTGTATCAATTAATGTGATTAAATCGAGTAGGTTTGTCGGTCGATCACGTACGCTGCCGTGTATATTGTGTAGACCATTTGGAACTCTCCACAATTTTTTTACCGACACCGCTGTATTAACATTTACTAATGAAGAAAAAAACTCTTTTTAAGACTTTCTACTTTTTATCGTTTTGTTTTATTAAGAAACGGAACTGTATCTATGGACAGTGATACTTTTTAATATTAATAGTAATTTTCGAAAGGTTTTTTAAAGAAATTACGATGGTTATTTTAAAATACGATATTACGATTGATTTAATAATATAATGTTTCCCTTACAAAACTATGAATAATTTTAGTGTGCTAGACTCAAATTTATGATAGTACAGGAACAAAACTATCGAATTTATTGAAAATTAATGAATATAAGTAAACCCTGAAGTAACATAAAATTGAAATTAAATTAATAGTAATATAACCGGCCAAATTAATTGGCAACACTAGAAAAATTTAGAAAGAACATCTCATTCCATGAAATTGCGTATAAATAAAACCCAATTTTCGTATATCTGCTACAAAGTTTCCAAACAGATATCCATAATTAAAATATTAAAGTTTATCAAACAATATTACCATATCGTGGTATATCATCAAATATCAGACATTTGTACAAAGTACATTTAATCATCAGTGAAGATTATGTAGTGGTACGTCGAAACAATAATTACCTGTTATCTAGGTTCAAGTGTGTTTGACCCTCGTCACCCACGTTGAGAACGAACAATTACTATTCTATTTCTACAACAGTTCTGTGTTCTAAGCGTAGGCTTACTTCCTTTGCAAACTACCTTCATAAAATCGATCTCCAAAACAAAAAATATTACTATTATAACTACTCGACACCTAAACACTTACAACTTTTAGTGTAAAACTTGAATCCGTATTTTTAAAAAATCTAAAATCCTTTTTCGTTAGCTCTTAAAAGAAACGGCCTGTTCCCATCCCATAGCTGGCAATAAGCTCCTCTCTCCGTTTTTGTAGAGACAGATTGGAGCTAAGATCACCGTATACCCACTGCAGTATGGTAGCGGCATAACACATATCCCCAGAATTATCTAGAGATATGCAGGTTTCTTCAAGATGTTTTAATCCACCAAAAAGAGTGTGAACGATTGTCATTACAAGTAGCATATGCCATCAAATTGTACTGCTAGGCTTTGAAAGCACTGTTTCTTTTATTTAATTATAATAAAACACCGACACTTTTTTTAATTTTTTTTTGTTAAAAAAGTGAATATTTTTCTAACGACATTTTAACATCGATTTCTATGATCATAACACATTGTAATGTTTAACTTTTTTGATAAGCAGCATTTTGTATAACTAAGTCTATGGGTAGTCAAAACAGTGCATTTGTTTTAATAAACAGAATAAATCTATGATCACGTATGTATTGCTCATAACTGTGTAACTATGAATAATTGGAATTATCAATGACACATAAGTTTTATCAGAAAAAATCATGTGGCGGTGAAACTCGGTATCTGGCTGGGGCTTGAACCCGTGATCCTCTCGTGAGAGTCGCACGGTCTCACCGCGTACTTCCTAGCATCTTAAAACAATTATTTTTTAACATTTACAATTATGGTAAGTGAATCAAGATTTACTCGTGTGAATATACATTTTCTCTACAAATACATTTTATCTCATATTACATCATTCCCAATCGCCGTAAATACATTCGGCGACTATCACGCCTACTTAGACTTCACATTAAACAATGGTTGTGCGATTAAATCCCGTTGATAAAATATTAGCCCAGCTATTACCTGCTTAATAAATAGACGCCTCTTTAGGTGTACAACTACTGAAACAACTAGAAAGATAACAGCATATTTTCGGTAACAAGCCCTTATGACTTATACTTATGTCTAGCTTTGCCAGCAGTTTTGCCCGCATCGAAATCCGTGTGACACAATTTTTGTCCCAAATTGAAATTTGAAACATAAAAGTTTTACGGTTTCATTAGCGCACACAAGGAAAGCTTTAAATTTTGCCGTTTTCGAAATATTTTTATAGCTGCTCCTCTTGTATTCATCTTAGCGTGATGTTATATAGTCTATAGCCTTCCCCGATAAATAGACTTACACTCATAGAATTTTTCAAATCGATTCAGTAGTTCCTGAGATTAGAGCGTTCAAACAATCAATAAACAAACAAACAAACTCTTCAGCTCCTATATATTCTTATAGATTAAATCATAATCATGATATATGTGGCCGCCATTACGCGTGTAGACGTAACAACTCATTAAAAGCATTAACCAACGTAATAATTTTATTTGCCCCATAACCACACACTTAACCGAGCATGTCCTGTAATCATACCAGCCCGTTACGAAATACAGGTTGGTTTTAATCATAAAACTGTTGCTCACATTACTGCCATGACCTTATTTTAGTCACACGTCTTATTAATTATTTTCTAAGTTACGAAAATTAATAAACTAAAATAAGTGCACTTGGGGAAAAATAATTGTCGGGTAATAAGTTTCATAGTTTCTGTCGCTACTTTTACATTTCAATTTTCTTTGATTTACTGAAAGATTGTACTATCGTTACAAACAATCACTAACTGTAGCATAAAATGCACGTAACAATAAGAAATAAAATTTACGTACTTAGATGTAAGATTTGACAAGGCTATAGATAATTTTAAAGAAAATTGCATTATAAAAACAAGCAGACGCACGCCGTGTGGTAACCGGCTGAATAGAATAGTACCACTCTCATTTCTTACCGAGGTGTCGTAAAAGGCGACTAAGGAAAGTTGATGTCAAGCAGGCGGCCGGTTGTAAAATACATAGCCAAATCATGTGACAACATGTTTATAACATGTTGTGCCGACCCCACTTAGAGTGGGATAAGGGCAATAAGATGATGATGATGATGAAAACAAGCAGACGCATCCGGGTAACTAAACGCTATTTACAAGTAATTAATCTATCCAAATAAAGGCAGTCTGTAATAATATTTATCTGTATTACCTTTATAGATCGCTCATCTCATGACGTGTTGTTTTAACCATAACCTCTATCTTAAATACCTGTCTCGCAATCGTTTGAAAGTATTTATTCCAGCTAAATCAGCAGCGGCTTGATGCCTATTTAGCTAGCGCGGTCATTGTATGTGGTTGCGGTATCAAAACGCGTTCGTCGTATCTCAAACATTAGCATTATCAAAAGGGCCGCTAGTGTCATGCTCATATCGATGAGGACACGCGACGGTCGCGGAAGCGAAGCCAAAGGCTCCGACAAACGACACTGCGGCGATAATTCAACTACGCATAGCTGAAATTAAATAATGTAGATAACGTGACAATGACATCTATCCTGCGTGCCTAGAGACTATTTTAGGGATCTTCTCATTTACAATCGAATATATCCTGTATTACATGTTATAATACGTGGGCTATTTGCTTTGAAGATATAAATTATAGTGTTGTATTTGTAAGAACGTTAATATTCAAATGTTCTTTAGGTATACTCATTCCCTCATAGCAAGTTTGCAAATTTAAATGTTTGTAAATTTAGTGAACAAAAATGGAGACGGATGAAAAAATGTAGAATACATCCATAGTAATATTATTAAATGCGAATGTCTGTCCGTTTTCACGGTTAATCCGCTGGAGCAATATTTATGATGTTGGGTACAATTTAAGCTTACATACCGGGCTGACGGGATTATATAAGATAAAAAAGTCCTATTTTTCCTTTGTTGCTAGTAAAAATCGGATATTACATTACTGTAGATACTTAAACGATAAGTTGACGCGAACAAAGTTATGGGTACTTCTATAACCATTACCATGTCTATCTTTAAATCCAATCTAATGTTCAATACTGTATATACAATATATGCTTGTTTCATGTCTGAACGGAATGACGGATCAATGAGATTTATGGTATAGAGATAGTTAAAGAGTTGTAGAGAAGGTTTAGCCAGAGAATGGCATATGATGAGGAGTATACTTTTGTGAGACAAAAGTATACTCCTTATGTCCACGGAAACAAAGTCGCGAAAAGAACCTAGTTATTATATTATAAGTAAAGTATGTATAAATTTATGAATATTATGTAAAGTATTAGAGTATTTATAAAACTCGTTCTTCTGTAATTTCTATTGTGTAAGACAAAACACATGTTCCAGATTTCTATAATCAAATATTCTTAAAATGGTTACATGATTTATGTTACATGGTTAATGTTACATAATTTTTTTAATTATAGTGTAATATAATTATAATAGATTATTACAAAATAACATCTTATTATAGTAGAAAAAGTCCTTTTTTTGGAGCGATAAAAGCTTTTTCGTTACTGCTATTAAGAAAGAGGTTTTGATTGTAAGGTTGATTTATAAACTTTGATATAACAGCTTTGAATCCGGTATATAAAATAAACGATTGAACATTCCTATACCCTATTTATATTTATCAGAATTGACTCATAGATTAAGTAAGTTACAAAGACATAATGTGAACGTAACAAATTATTATAGGCACCTGCTTGCTAATGCACGTCTAAAAGACTCATAAATTGAATACAGCTGTGACCAATAAAAATAACCTAGCCAAATGGAAAATAAATTTCACTATAAAAATGGCAACAAAGCATTATTACAGGCGATACGCTTGAAATTATGTAGAGATTGTGCCCACACACGCAAAAATAAAATATACCAGAGATAGGTTTGCTATTTTGAATTTATCATAGAATGCAAGATGGAAGCACAAAAGTAAAAGAGATGAAGGGCATAAATATTTAATTTGATATTTGAATTACGCTCTTGAAGTTACTCTTCACTTATTTTTCAATGTCTGTCACTCCTTTGTACGTTAAGTTGTGATACAAGTGCACGTAGAACGTTTTCTTAGTTATCGGGGATTTATGTACATAGTTATGAGCAATACATACGTGATCATAGATATATTCTGTTTATTAAAACGAATGCTCTGTTTTGACTAGCAATAGACTTAGTTATACAAAATGCTGCTTATCAAAAAAGTTAAACATTACATTGTCCTATGATCATAAAAATCGATGTTAAAATGTAGTTGGAAACATTTACTTTTTTAACATTAAAAAAATATCAACTAGTGTCGGTATTCTGTTATAATTCAATTAAAGAAATAGTGTTTTCTAAGCTAGCCGGTCAATTTGATGGCAAATGCTACTTTAAGTGATAATTGTTCTGCAGCTTTTCAAGGAATATTTAAATAGGAATGCTTCAGTTAAATGTTCTAAGTTAGTTTATCAAAATAAAACGTTACTGCGAGATAAAATATTATATAGCGCCCTTATAGACAAAAACTTTACTGTGTAGGTACCGTATAAGTAAAGGAGCTATGCGTAGTAGTTAATTTAAAAAAGAGGTTTTAAGGCATCGAATGTTGAAAATAGAATAAGAGATACAATTACCTGCAAATCCATATTATATTTTGTCTTAAAGCATATATTAACTATTGATTAGAATGCTATGTAAAAATAAAAAAATGGGTTTACGGGTATTGCGTCAATTAACGTCAATTCAATGAATTAATACAGCCTGATAGACTTATTATTTACAACGGGCGATACTAACCATAGATTAGCGCTCAAGTCTCCGATAAGCACTTATAAATTTTCTTTAAAAAATTATACTTACTAGGATAAACATCTCCGGCTGAATAGGATAGACCACCCTCATTTCTTACCGAGGTGTCGTAAAGCGACTAAGGTAAGTTGACCCAACGTGTGGTATCCAGTTGAGTAGAATAGACCTTTCCTACCGAGGTGTCGTAAAATACGACTAAGGTAAATTAACGTCAGGCAAGACGGTCGTAAAATACATAGCCAAATCATGTGACAACATGTTTATAACATGTTGTGCCGACCTCACTTAGAGTGGGATAAGGACAGGAGGATGATGACTTATTAGGCTAAACATCGTTCCCATTACTGCGAAAAAAATCGTGAGAAAATATATCTCAAGTATTGTTTAGTATTAAGAGCATATGAGCAATACGAAGACATCTAAATGATGTAAAATATGTTTAATTTATAGAATTGGGCGTTACTTTGCGGAGGTTCATAATACAAAAGTAATGAGAATATTATTTTGCTATAATCCGCGATAAAATCTATTTATAAAATCTATAAAATTTATCGCGGATTATAGCAAAATAATATTCTCATTACATTACATTACATAAGAAATTTTTGTTGGTTGAAGAAATTGTTCTACATAAAATTAAGCATTTTGTGTCACAATGTACACACATTTGTGTGTACAAGAGATATCTGTGAAATATATAAATTTTATGTTCTCTATATTGAATCCATTGTCACTAATGATTAATATCTACGTTGCTTTAAAATAATATTTTTATAACAGTCACTTACTTTAGTTAAGATTTATAGACTATTTTTATTTCTATTCAGTACAAGCTTACAACCAGCAATATTTATTACTGAGAAATACCGTTTCGGCACGATTTGCGATTTCAATATTTATGACTTCCATAAATATTTGAAAATAATCGCCAAGCCAGTTCCATAATTTAAGGTCATACTCAAAGATCAATATTGTAAATGTTTTCAATTGATTTGCAACACGTCATAACAAAATAATATTATAAATACTCATTAAAAAATAATGATGTTGGTATTTAAAAATATCCATCGTGTCAGTTTTAATTGAAGTTTGAATTATTTATAATCGGCAATCTGCAAAAGAAAATTTATCTCTTAATGATATCTGAATGTCTATTAACTCGTTGTTAGTAAAGGAGTTACTTTGAACAACTTTTATCGCGTCAACATTGGTGTTAAAATGCCCTCAATCGTGGTTTTTTCTGTTTTTGAAGGAATAGTTGGAATTTTTGTTACCCTATAATTAGTCCGGTATATAAATATATTAACTTTTATTTTACTAGACTGACCAATATCGCCTTATTGATATTTCATTAATAAAAGTGTTGTATTAATGTATATTATATAATATTTTTATTTATTTATATATACTTTATTGTACACCACATTTTATAAATATAAACATTTGATTAAAGCTAAACAAAAATAAAAAAATTTGTACTGCACAAAAGGCGGCCTTATCGCTTATAAGCGATTTCTTCCAGACAACCTTTAGATTAGGAAAACTGTAAAGCACAGAGCAGGTAGGCGGTGTATAATAATAAACTTAAATACTATAATAATATATATAATTAAATAATATGATTTACTTTAAATCCTCGATAGCTATAAATAAACCTCTGTATCTTATATATAGGATCATATGTACTGTATTTTTGAGCATGCTGTGTCCACTTATAAGTAGGGTAGCATTAGACTTTTAGAATGTAAATTAGTAATTAAGCTAATAAAAAATGTATACTCTGTTGGCGGACCTAATAAAATAAATAAATAAATAAATAAATATATAAGACTTTCTTCATATAAGACACTGACACAAAATATCTGATGAAATATAATATGTGGGGTATACAAGGGAGTCGCAGAAGAATTACAAGAGAGATATAAAGAACGTAGTCCTTAAAAAACTAGTCAATCGTAAACAATTGACTAGTTTCATAAACGCTGTTACGTTGCCCAGTCTTATTTTATTAGTTGCAGTATTCAATTACTAGGAAGATCCATTTGTTAACGCAGTGAAGACTATACCGTTTCTGTAATTTTACCTTTTAACGATTGCCAACATAAATTTTACGAACGTCATTTGTGAGATGCCTTATTAAAATTTGAGGGCTAACAGTATTAAAATTTATAGTAATTGTTTATAGCGTTTAAAATATATGAAATCCATTAAAGACCTCGTCAAACAGCAAATATAATGTAAACCACTATATAATTGTCAACAAGCCGTTATCTTTTCAATCCCCAGAAGTAGCCGGTTCAGCTGTAAATGACGTCAGTTATATCTTGATGAATATTGTTGTATAGACCACTTGTTCAAAATTCTTATATATTTCTATCGCTAACCAAATAGTAAAACTAATAAACCAGATGCAAATATTTGATTTGAAAGTTAGACACCCACGCAAGCCTATAAACCATACCACAAATGAGATAATAGTGTCCATACGTCGATGATATAGAGTGTTCTCGATATATAATTTGTTGCGGAAAAAGTTTTTGCTTTTTTATGTTCCAGATATTATTCGTGGAATATTTTTATTGTTTAATTAGATGTTCCAGCGGCTTCGCCCACGTGGAATTCAGCGTGTCATAGTGTTTCCTTTTTACATAAAGCCGTAATGTTGTATTAACCTGAACCTTCCTCAAGAATCTTAGTATCAATCTTTAAGTAAACACGTACAAAAATCCGTTTAAGAATGAAAGAAGAAGAAAAGTTGATTTTGACAAAATCGATCATATACAGACAGACATTATTTGGGGACTTTGGTTTATAATGTATATATATATAATATACATTTTTATAAACAGATGACAGAATTTAGGTTCTTATGAGTGATTGAGTAATGAGAAGTATGATCTATTCCCTCCGTTATATTGGATTCTCCCATAGTTTGGATTTGACAAGAGTTAAAATGACAATGGTACTCATAATAAAATTGCCCTATTCAAAATTAATTTATATAGTTTGCTGTTTGGTTAACATTGTATCGCTTGCGTTGCAAGACGAATATAAAGAGATAGAATTGAAGCCTAACACTAAAACATTTCTAAATTTTTCGCTCCAACTAAAGTCTTTATTCATTTAATTTCAAGTTCATTTTTTTTAAATATGTTTTATCTAAGTATCACGTTAATAAATATCTTCTTTCTCCTACCTTTATCCCACTTTAGTGGGGTCGGCACAACATGTTTTGATGTGATTTGACTAGGTATTTTACGACCGGCCGCCTGCTTGACGTCAACTTACCCTAGTCGTCTTTAGCGACACCTCGTTAAGAAATGAGGGTGCTCTATTCTTCTTAGCCGGATACCACACCGAGGTGTCGTAAAAGGCGTCAAAGGTACGTTGACCCATCGTGTTGTATCCGGTTTAGTAGAATGGACCACCCTCTTTCTTACCGAGGTGTCGTAAAATACCACTAGATTTTTAAATAATTTAGACTTTTAAATCATCATCATCATATCACTTTCGTGGTTAAAGTAAACAAAAGACGCTCTTACATTAAGCCACGGGATTCTAATAACACTAATGACACAAAATATTCTGTAAGGTCAAACAATAAACACAGCAGCACTAAAATTAATATATTAAATATGATATGTTTCTCGTATTTGTCTTATCCGTAATGTAAAACTATTTCCAATACGATACTCCACAAATCAACCATTTACTTCGCATCTCTAATAAGTAACCAAGTAATGTGCGTCGTCCATACATGTAGTATTTATTTCCTCAGGACGCTCTGGTGTCGGAGGGAAACGTGCCTAGAGTGTTATGAGTGCAACACAGTAACTATTAATACACTTCTTTATGATATGCTACTCAAGATATAAAACAAATAGTAAGAATGCACCGACCAAAATAGCTTTAATGAGAGAATATAATCATCACGCCGTGTGGTATCCGGCTGAATAGAATAGTACTACCCTCATTTCTTACCGAGGTGTCGTAAAAGGCGACTAAGGTAAGACGACCCGCCGTGTGGTATCCGGTTTAGTTTAGAATAGACCATCCTCTTTCTTACCTAGGTGTCGTAAAATACGACTAAGGTAAGTTGACGACAGGCAGGCGGCCGGTAGTAAAATACGTAGCCAAATCATGTGACAACATGTTTATAACATGTTGTGCCGACTCCACTTAAAGTGGGATAAGGGCAGGAGGATATATGGGTTAAACATAATCAGGTACACCCTTGTTGTCAACCTGTAACCTGGTACAAACTAAACGTAAAATCTGAAATTACCTTTGATATCTTTGTCTCATACTAGTTTCTAGTGTGAGTTTTAAAAACTTTGTACTTTTGGTTAGTTTCAAATTTTTTTAAATACTCTAAAGGGC
The DNA here is from genome assembly GCA_029227775.1 of Morpho helenor. Classification (NCBI taxonomy): domain Eukaryota; kingdom Metazoa; phylum Arthropoda; class Insecta; order Lepidoptera; family Nymphalidae; genus Morpho; species Morpho helenor. Next base: position 8,215,651 of record JARGCU010000020.1, read on the forward strand.
TAAAGTATTTTAAATCCAATTCAATAAGGTCTGGAAGGCTGCAAAAAGAAAGACGATTACGTTTGTGTTTGGCTTAAGTGCAGGCGGGCACAGCGGCGAAGGATGATCTCTCACATGATAGCGCGGCGCCGGATGCCGCGATACCGTCGCCTGCCGTCCTCTAATTACGGACACCATCCCATGAAATATTCGCGGATGTGGCGCGCACGCATTGTCTCCCGCATTTTACTTCCTGTACACTTTAACGGTCACTTGATCTAATCTTGCTTGGTGTGGATTTAAACCACCTATTTACTTGATTAAAGCCAGTACATTCTAGAGTTTACTTCAGTACCTGTACTTACTTCAATGATGTGAACAAGTCGGTAAAGTTTTCGTACAAACGCACTTTTTGCAACTCATTACTGGTTACTTTAGATTAGGTATAACGAATTTTGGCATTTTTCGTTTTTATTAGAGATAAAAAAACAAAAAGTATTTTTTGTCAATGTAAAACAGAAAAGGAATTAAAGCAGTGACAAGAATGTTACACTTTTTACGACGTGTGGTATCTGGCTGAATAGAATAGTCCCACGCTCATTTCTTACCGAGTTGTCGTAACAGGCGACTAACGTATGTCGACCCGCCGTGTGGTATCCGGCTGAGTAAAATAGACCACCCTCATTTCTTATCGAGGTATCGTAAAAGGCGACTAAAGTAAGTTGGCAGGTGACCGGTCGTACGCAGCTAAATTATGTGGCAACATGTTTATAACATGTTGTAACAAAAAAACTTTTTGAAAAAAATAAAAAAAACAATTCATTATTTTTATTAAACTACAGTTACTTAATTAATGAATAATAGCACATAGATAGCTTATGCATTATATTAATGAACCAGTGATTGGATGCACGCGTGTAGGAGTGCTTTAAACTTGTTGACCACCCGGCCCGTAGGATTATACTCAGCTAGGCTTTCATGTATCTGTCCGGATTCAAATAAATTATATTTATAAATATTAAACTGTTACTTATATATAAGTTGTAGTAGTGGTTTCTTTTTTGTATTTTTAATGATATTAATCTCATATCTATTGTCTGACGAATAGTTTTATGATATCCAAAATAAATTATATTTATAAATATTAAACTGTTACTTATATACAAGTTGTAGTAGTGGTTTCTTTTTTGTATTTTTAATGATATTAATCTGATATCTATTGTCTGACGAATAGTTTTATGATATCCAAAATATGATGGTATAAAAGAAAAGGAAAATATTGTATTGAAAACTTTGTCTAGCTTCACCAGGTATTTGAATAATGTAACATTTAATTTTTTTAATAAAATTATTATTTTTTGTTCAATGTAATAAATAAAACATTCATTTAGTTTAAAGCAGACTAAAAAAATAATAGAAAATTTTAACATAGATGAGTAAAATTTTATTTTATACTATATTTATTGTAAACAAATATATCATACGCGCTTTTCAAACTTTACATTGTCTTTTCATGGTGAGCTACTATGTAATAAATAACACGGACAAAATTGCTTTCAAACAAGTAATAATTCATGATATATATTCATAAAATATAATCTTACATCATGTCATATTATGAGACACTGATTCATTATCGAAGTTGGTTCGATGATTTATTATTGCCTTATTCAAGTTTCAAAAAATCATTAAATACAGTTATAAGATCTGAATGCAAACACACGAATTCTGCGTGACAAAAACTAACGATAAATTTAGAGTTTTTGACATTCTTTTCTAATAACTTAGAACTAAAAATAGTTTTGATTTAATCCATTATAAGCGTTTGTATAAAAAAAAAAGTTAGATGAAGAAGATAGATACGGGTTGTGGATACAATTCCGAATATAAATTATTTCACACATGTTATTTTCTTGTATTAACAAAGTAGTTTACCCAATATTTTCACTGTTTTTGTATCTTGCATCTATATCGAGTTTTTTGTTTAATATTTTTATGGCATCGTATGGCAAGTTTAATATTAATAAGTATTGTTTAATATTATTAAGTATATATATCCCATTAGGTTATCTATTAACCTATTAACTTGGAGATTATTTTCAACACTACTAAAAATCATCTTCCTCATCCTCCTGCCCTTATCCCACTGTTATGAACATGTTGTCACATGATTTGGCGACGTGTTCTAATAAGAACACGTAGAAATAGATCGGTAAAAAATAGGGTGGTCTATTCTACTCAGCCGGATACCACACGACTTAACTAACGGCTCAACACCACTAAAAATATGCTACGAAAGTCTATTTTGTCTGATATATAATAAAAAAATTATAGTATAAAGAATCTATTAAAGTTCAAAAAAGTTTTTAGATTTAAGAATGAAAGTTAATTACATAAAACTATAGCAGTTATACGACTATAAAATTATTAACCTAATTAAAAAAGGCTAATTTAGGCGTTCTTGTATTTTTTTTTACTTCTTATTCGTTGTTAACTGTGAAAACTCAAGCGTTATAGTTCCTTCTTAATACCTTACGTGCACTTATTTTTTATTTATTTCTATTTTTAGATTCTATTTTGTCTTTACCGATTAATATGACTTTTTTTTTAAATTTCAAACATCACAAACATTTGTTTCGACGCCAATTCTTAAATGTTAGTAATTGGATCGTGGTTCTCGTTATAAATGTGTAAACATCACATATTTTAAATACAGCCCAGCTTTTAACAAATTACGTTTCTGCAAGTCTTAGCGAATCGTGACTCTTTATTGAGAGTAACTTTACTCTAATCTAGACATATTTGTTATTCTAGTTAACGTGTTTATCGAAAGTAATATATTATGGAAATTAAACACGAAATACTATGTAAGACCTACTTAAAATCTATATCTATACTAATATATAAAGCTAAAGAGTTTGTTTTTTTGTTTGAACGCGCTAATCTCAGGAACTACTAGACCGATTTGAAAAATTCTTTGAGTGTTAGATAGTCCATTTATCGAGGAAGGCGACTATATAACATCCGGCTTAAATGAATAGGAGAGGAGCAGTAATAATTTATATGGCGGTGTACCGAAATACTAGTTAAAATGTTGAAACAGTAAACTTTAACTTTTGTATTAAACCAATATAAAACAGGTTAAAATGAGTTTTACTATATAATGTTAGAAAATAATCTTTTCTAACAAAACTGTTTTACAGCTGAGATATTAATTGGCTATTCACATCTTACAATTATGTGGCAGTTAAACTTCTACCTTCCCACAATTATCTTGGAACTAAACGAGTTAACATATGTTATGACTGCATTATCTAATAATTATGTTTCATTTATATATTTAAAGAACATTCCGTGTGGTATCCGGCTTAGTAGAATAGACCACCCTCTTTACTTACCGAGGTGTCGTAAAAAACGACTCAGGTAAGTTGACCTGCAATGTGGTATCCGGCTGAGTAGAATAGATAGACCACCCTCTCTTACCGAGGTGTGCCGACCCCACTTACAGAGGGATAAGGGCGGGAGAATGATGAATATATATTTAACTAGTATTATCCCGCGGTTTCACCCGCGTATATACCGATCTCATGGGAATGGAAAGTCTACTATAGTCGAGTATAGATTTATTTTTGTTAAATATATCATCAATAGTTTCCGCAGCGCATGCGATTACAGATTTTTATGACTAATTTTTTACACCTTATTACATTTCTATTAAGGATCCCCATTTTTTAAAATGTACTATAGCCTATGTTGCTTAGTAAAGATGCAGCTTTCCAATGGTGAAAGAATTTTTGTAAATCGGTTCAGTAGTTTTTGTGTGAAAACATTACAAACATACATACAAATGTTTCATCTTTATAATATTAGTATAGACGAACATCCTTACATAACATAAAATCAAAATTCTAAAAAAAAGTGTGCGACAGCATGTCTCTATATCTTATGGTTAACTCACAATAACAACTTTTATGTTCAAAATATCAAATCAGGCAAAATTTTGTTATACACTGATTTGAACGCAGGCGAAGCGGCTGTTGCTGCTAGTATGTATATAAAGCAATTATCGCTAGAGTTGACTAATAATGGAAGAGAAAAGAAGGAAACAACATAATGTGCCGACCCTATTTAGAATGTGATAAGGGTATGAGAATGACTATGATGACAGACAAAGTAACAGGTGGACGCTAATTTCCAATAAAGGTTGTCTTTGTATCGTTCTTGGAAGTATGTATACAGTCTCGAGAGACGGATCGTAAGTAAATATTCGCGATGTGAACGACTTGCACAACGAGCGCGCGCGTATAGGTGTGAAATTTGGCGTGTGGTCACCCCGCCGTACCGTTCCCAGTTCCGCACCGTTAATTTGATATACGGAGGCAGATGCCCTCAGGCTGATAGTGAGCCGCGCGCGCCTTCCGCACTTTACCGCGAATTTCCAGCATTTGCAAGCAACAAGAAACGAACGTACGGCGTAATGGATTAGTCACTTAACAGTAATGGGGTAATGGATTAGTCACTTTTTTTTAACAGGAAAAAACCCCTTATGGGTACCGCCGCCCGACGGGGGCGGGCGACGGTTATGTCGGACTCGCACCGACTAAACAACCTGTGTGCTCCACGCTGCTGGTGGTAGGGATAGAGTACCTATGAAGACATTACCCCCATCCCCGCCAGCAGCAACTCTGTACCCCAGAGTGCGCCACCTCTGGATCGGGGCCTCTCTAATAGTGGCCCCTCCCTCCGCTGGACGATGCATCGGGAGCACCAGATGCATCAACCGCCTCAGGGACCTAACTCCAGCGAGCGTCCCATAAACCCCGTTCGGACCGCTCGGAGGTCCCCGTTGGGGCGGCATGCGACGGACTTCGGCGAGTCGCCTGCGCCCCGCACGCCTGCAGCGGATCGGATCCAAGGACTCGACTTCCCGGATCCGCCACGCCACCTCCTTCCGCGAGACCTACAAAACATGCTTCAATACGCCTTAGCTAAAACAACATTTATGACTAAGAAACTTAACGATGCATGCCGACTTAATAAAAAGAATGATTAGAAGCAGGTTTTGCTGTTTTCGTTCGTTATATGTACGGTAAAATTATTTTATAACAATTTTACTCCTACCCTAGACTACTATCGTGCTGCAATCATACTTCCACTTACATATGCGAATTATAGAAAACGTTCTATAAAATCTGTATTTTTAATTTTTTTCTAATGGTACGTGTATACCTATCTATTCACATAACATAACATACATGACTTCAATTATAATGGTATTTCTCGTGTTTAAACATTAATAAATTTCTAATTTGAACGCGTAATAAATATTTTTTTTACATTTGAAATAAGTTATGACTTTCAAACTTTTATTATTATGTCAATACTATTATTTACAGACGACTTCCGCATCATTACTAGATTTCAAAGTACACCGTTAGCTTCTGTGCAGTGGTTATACTATATTAAACATACGATAAAATGTTTATTTATTTAACTTTACTTGGACCACAACAGAAGTTACATTGGCTGTGATTTTAGGTCAATTTGTATGTGAGCAGATGAACAGTTCCGAAATAATTTACTTTAAAAATCTCCACGCGCACTAAACATCTGTGTATCATCCATCAACTTCTCATTTAGACCTCATTCGCCTTAAAAGGCAACGAAAAATTAATAAACTAAATTCTCAAAGTTCCACTGAACTTGTTTTTAACGTGGCGTTTTATTTTTCTTGCTTGATGAAGTGGACTAAGAGTTTATCGCATCAGATAATCGCTAAGTATAAAATAATTATTTTAAAGCTGAAAAGGCTTCGAGTTTTATCTTCGAATTATTTTACGCATCAAAAGTAGATCTGTGCCAGTGAACACTGATATGAATAAGCTAACACATTGTTTAGTATTTAATAATTAGGTATGTTACTAAGAATCATTACTGCGAGAAATAAATATGTAGTTGCAATAAAAATATTTATCAATTAATCCCTGTTTGAAAAGGATGACTTAGTTTACGTAAACAATAAATGCATTGCTAGTAAACGTAGTGATATGTTGATATCTACATTATCTTCTTGCTATGTGAAGGATTAAACTTTCGAACAACTGCGCGCTTCCTGGTATATTTCTACTCTGAACCCCTTCTGAAAACCCTTGAAAACCCTTTTTTATTGCTTATAGTTTTGTATACTTGACTGTTATTTCACCTAATGGTAAATCGTGATACAGTAAATTTTTGTTAAAAAAGTTTAATATCGCATGGTAAAACGCCCCAGATGAAACAGCTTTCCACAAGTACGCAGTAGAAGCGACAATTTAAAAACATGAATCTCGAGTCGGTAATTGAGCCAAGTACCTCCAGTTATACCTTGTTACAACTGCGCAATGCCGATAAATATCATAATTTTTATAGAAAACTTAAATGGGTGTAAACCGAATATTTGGCAAGGTCAAGGTCCCTCATTATGTTGCCATTACATCTCCAAAACAGTTGTACACTAGCCAACAACTTATATTTGTTACTGAAATAATACTATGTTAATCTGTATAAGTAGTATTTACAATACTGGCACTTGGAATTTCTAGTAACTGTTATCCAACTACCATATAATATAGAGAAACAAAGTTGTAAAGCACGGTCCTAAGCGAAATTCGTTACTAAGGTAGAAATTTAGCACATTGTGTGAAAATATAGGAAGTCGTCAAAGATTGACTTGCGCCGGCAACGTGAACTGATTTTGGATTCATTCACCCCACGTTACGCGGCTCGGCCGTCAGGAGTCCGCATTGTCTCCCACGACCGAACGATCCTTTGTTCGCTACACTTTGCCTACACTGTAACCTAGACCACTTGGAACACTTCGCGCCCACTTCTAAACGTTATGTTCATGCTCTGAGAAAGCCCGAGAGCCATTACTGATTTAACGATATTTGCTCTACAATAACGAGGCAGCCCTTGACGATGAAACCTCTCAATCTAAGCCGCTCTTAACGTTTTATAATACGCCGCATAGTTCGTTCTCGCTGTTAAAACGAACAAAAAACTAATATAAAATTATCCTCATTACAAGGCTTCTACTCCACAAAACGTTAGCCACTTTCACTCCAAGAGACAGTTTATAGAACAGATTTGAATCCCCCACAGAACTTTCTCATGATGAAAACGTATAATTTTAGTGAATGGCCCATTAAAAAATAAGACGCTGCAAAACTTAACCAAACAATCGAAGCTTATCTTTTTTTTCAGTCTACGTTGACCATTGATCTTAACCGATTACCGCGTAATTGTGATTATGATAATGCACAGAATTTACTTTTACTAGTGCCCAACTCGGTTTTAAATAGAAAGCATTTTTACGTATTGTTTATTGTTATAGACTTAACAATAGGCACATCAAGTTGTTTCAAGTGGAAATGATGTTGGCAATGTTTTTATGGTTGCCCGTAGTGAAGCCGGCTAAGCTAAGATGCCATTTCCTGCTTGTTGTTATTGCATTTTACAACTTTATAAAGATGTCCATTCTCCCCGTGTATGCAAATTTCTGTAAGTGCTTTACCGCCCCATTAAATATTTTATCCAGAGGTGAAAGTTGTTAGATATGCGCTTAACATCCTCTGTTGCGTGTCTAGTTAAAATATTTACAACAAATTAAACAACCCATTTAACCCATCAGGTGAACTTTAATGCATGTTAATAAATCAAAATGAAGCTATTATTGACATATATAATTTATTATATTAGCGCTTAATCGTTACACGATAGCAAGTTTCTGTATCAATTACTTAGCACCACGGTACCGCCTGATATCGCCATTATAAGCACATTAGAGATGGTGTCGGCACGCCATAAAAGCATTACTACAATTGTAACACGGTCACATCGTTTTTTGACCGCCCAATTTTTTACACCGCATACTTTTATACTCAGTCGGACAATTTTATATGAGCGTGCGAAAACACCAATGATACGGAATTTTATAAAATTCTACAATGCATACACATGGTTTCGCAATTGAATGTACAGTTTTTAATTCAAATACGTGTAATCGGAAATGCTTGATAGCTTTTATTAGTGATGAGGCATTTCCTCACGCATAACATGGTGTTTCACTTAAAAGTGGAGTAATAAAATGAATACAGTTATCTCGGCGTACCAACCCTGTTGTAACTTTATAATAACTATTTATCTTAAATTTAATACATAGCAATGAAATAAACTTCAATCACATTTGTTTTACTTAGGCTTAGAACTCTACTATAAACTCATAAAATCAGCGTTGAATTTGTAGTGCTATATTGTGGTGTCTATATGTATGTACCGTTTTAGCCCCAATCTTATTTCTACATTGATAAGACAATTTTATTGATTCCTTGATCTTTAGTAATTGTTCAAGCAAAAGTAAACTTAATTCCAAAAAGTATTGATGTGGTTTTCAAAGTGAACCCAATAGTTGATCCAGTTCGAGAAAAAAACAAAAACAGATAAAAGGAAACATTAAAATAGAGACATTTGCAGGGTCTTTTAAAACTTTCCAACTTTCCAACAAAAAACTCTAACGAGTGCACAGTTTTAGTATGCAAAATAAATGCATCGTCATCACTATATTATAAAACAAAGTTCACCGCCGCGCTACATGTAGATTACATACAAATGTGAACTCAAAAACTACTGTACTTATATTCATGCGGTGTCAAAAGATAGAGCGATTTATAAGAAAGGTAGTTGTATAACTTGTTAAGGTTTTTGATAATTTGTGAAAATGTGGGAAAAAGTGAACACACCTGTGAATTTCAACGAAAAACAAAAAACTGAAATCATTCTTTTGAGATATGATATGTTTGCTGTATATGCGGTACTTGTATTTTTTGTAGCCCTCCAGAAAAATCCGTAATAGCAATATATCTTTTTTAAATCCTAACTTCTACTCTATTTTAAGTCCTAAGAAAAAAATTAAGTATTAATCGCAACGTGAAAAGTTGTGTAAGCGAGAATCAATCAATAGCGGATTTCTAAAGTTTAATGATTAACCTAAAGTTTAAGGATTAACCTAAAGTATTAATCATAAAACTGGATGGTCCTATCCAGTAATTTATTATTATTTCTACAAATCTTTCATAAAAATTGTCACCATATTATTCAAATATGGTGAAAATTCATGTAAAGAAAAGTCACCATAGAACAGAAGTTGCAACTTACTTACTTATTAGTCCCCTTTTAGCATTTTTCCGCATTATTATAATATTATCGTAATAAACTATGCGTACGTTCTTTTCACTAAACCATTTTTCATTACAATTGAAAATATCTACTAAACAATGTTATTTATTTAAACTTTAAAAGTGTCTGCTAATCTTCGTTTTCATGGAAAGTAAAAGTATTTAAATAAGGCCCTACCTACCTACTGCTTCATTTTGTTTATAATATTTTACTGACCCAAAATATAATATGCGTTCTACTTGTGTCAGTTATTTTTAACCCACACAAAAAACTTTTTCATTATCTTACATTAATTAATTTAATTCGTGGCAAACATTCTGTTTCTTTCAAATTTTTTCACACGCATAACCCACTTAGAATTTTTTTTTGAATTTCAAAGATTATTATCTTGGATTTTTCGTTCCTTCCTGAGTTCTTTAAATGATCTTACACAAACTTTTTGATTTCAGTCTCATGAATATTATTTTCTGTATTTTCAGTTTGATGATTAACTTATTATATAAATTATTTTATTTGGAAGCAATGGTAGGAATTGACGGATCGTCAGTTCGTACCCTTTCCTGTTCCAGACGCAAAGTCAAAAACGCGCCAATGATATTTGCTTAGGTTACTTAGAAAAAATATAAGTGGCCGTGAACTAATCATGTTATTGACTACAGATCATGATCACCTCCAAGCAAGAATATATTGTAGGACACATTGTTGTTTTATTTTCTATTCTCCTGCAATTGAAGACAGGAAAAGTGTATTGCTGCTTTGTGCAAAGTTTATGGCAAACTTGAAACAGTGTTATTCAACAAAACGATTAAACTACTAAAAAATTATATACAATGCATTTTATCCGTAACTACCATTTTAGTTAATCCAATGTTTAAGGTAATTTCAAAAGCTTCTTCTCAAAAGTTCCATTATTCATAAGTTTGGAGACCAAAGAGTATATTGTATTAGGTGTATAATTGGGTGTGTCCGAAATGATCGCTTTTCTTCGAATAAAGAAAAATTTATAATGCTGGGAATCCTCTTCATAATTAACTGAATTATTTTATTGTTACAAAAGTAATAGTGCAGGATAGGTTGTTGTAAAGATGTTTATAGTTAGATGCTAAGTTAATCGTTTTATGAATACTTGTAAATCTGGTGAATTGAGCAATAATTTTTATTATTTGCATAATTTACCGTGGCTTAAAGGCCTTGTTCACATTTAACCGGACTTAGATTTGGCTACATATTGTCCTTTATAGTAAAGGAAATGTATACCAGTAAATACAAAAATAGTTATATGATGTTAAGTGATAAGTTTAAAATTTCGAGTTCAATTACTTTTTCATTTTTCTATTAATCTCTTACAAATCACAAATTTCATATTGTCAATGAAGAAAAAGCTAGCGTGGACGACGACGATTTACAACTATAACAATGACTTTATTTTCATTCATTTGGTAAGGATACCAAAACTATCATCAGGTTAAGATGTGTGATTGATGTAAGATGTAAGATGATTTTACCTTGTATGCCATATAAAGACACAAGCATATTATACCTACATTAATATCCATACGCTATTTCAAGCGCACCACGTCAGTAGCAAGAGAGCCGCAGGCAAGAGTGGACGTTTAGTGAACATACTATTTGTGCGTGTTCGAGCTACACATACACCACAATCGGCAAAAAAAACGATCAATTAGTTTAGCCTCCTAACATATATTAAAGATGATGGAACATCTAAAGCGAGAAGATCACGCGATTAGTCAACAAATTGTATGTGGGAATGGCCGTAATAAGCACGATAAGTTAGTTTTTTGAACCACTTCCCATTGTTTTCCACGATATTGTCTTATGAGTCTTCATTAGCTTCGACAGCACGTTTTATTGATGATTCAGAAAGTGTTTTACAGCCATTAGACTTTTTACTCTATTGAATATTGATTTAACCTTAAAACTGAACTGGGAAATATACTAACCTAAGAAATACATTGTGTCGATTAGGTTTACATACTTCTGCGTTTAATGGTTTTGATTTGTAATTTTGAAGTAGGCTTGCAGTTTCTTCAAGTAAAAGCGTGCTTCAATTATTTTATATACTTTTATTGTGGTTTTTACAATAGTACAGCAAAACATATAAACTGTGTTGCGAAAAATGTTCGTATCTGTCAAATTTTAATTTTGAACGGTTGTTTGACGTTCCGTTTTATTTTATGACGCAGAATTGCTTGAACACAATGTGTTGAGTTGTCTAATAATGTTCTCAATATTAATAATAAAACTTGAATATTACGGTTAATATTGAAAGAATAAAATTACACTCTTTATTATTTGCTTTTTATTTATCCTATTATAGTGAATTTTTAATTATTTTCAAAGTTTCTTGTATAAAGATAAATGATATAAACACTAATGTAACAGAGTTAAGATATCTATTACAACGAAAGTTATGCTATCCTCGACCGTATTTACATAACATTTATTTACAAGTTATATTATTAATAAATAATAGTTATTGAGGTTAGCCAGCTTCTCAATAAAGTAAAGACACTTGACATACCAATGGAGTAAATTTAAACGACGCGACGTCAAGTGACCTCAGGGCCTGGAAAGTCGAGGCTTTCTATGGGCATCGGCCACTATAAAATAAAACGAGAAATTCTATAATCAATTAATAAAATCTATTTGAATTATCAGAAGCCGACTTTAGTACTTAGGGTATGCAAAAACTTTCTAGAATGTGATAACTGAGAATAATGATATAATTTATGATGTGATGTTATAAATTATTGCATAAAGCAATGGGACTCTACTCTCTACGCTCTACGAATATATTCTTTTCTAAAATAATCTTAGTTCCTGACAATTTTTTTATAGACATCATAAATGATTGATGTAAATCTATCAAATAAGGATCGAAATAGGATTGATCCCAACTACATAACATTTTTTTTTAAGTTTCTTTTTTATTTTGTAAAAAATTACCGAGCAAGGCTCGGTCAACCAGGTACTCTAATGAATGAGAGCTAAATGTATCTAGAACACCATTGACCCCAGAATAACCAAAAGCTTGACGGGCAAGACATGTTCTGTCACTGCCAAGAACCGCACTTTTGCAAACAGTTTGTGATCTAACTGTACGTAAAATGACTCAGAGATCCGATTCACTGGCTAGATGTTAACGATGACGTAAATAAATTTCAAATGATTATAAATTCGAGTTAAGAAGTTAACCTACCACTTTCAACTGAGACCGAGGAGGGATTGTATACCTCCAATCATTTCCATGTTCAACCATGAATATTGTTTTCATTGCAACCAACGATAAACATACATTTTTGAATATGCTGACCTGGGATATAAATGTTGACTTTGTTTTAATTTATTTATTTCACATTGTAATTGATATTTTAAACATTTAGTGTTCAACATTTGGACAGGTCATATTTCTTTGAAGTTTTATAAATAGGTGTAATTTTTAGAAAATATATTTTAAATTTCTGCATAGCAGTTATGCTTGGGATCATTGTATCAAATAAACATCTAGAAAAAAATTCACGAAACATTGAAATCTAAAAGTTTTTTTTTGGTTTTTTAAGTTTGTAACTTTAACTTTTATCAAGTAATTAAACCATTAAAATTATTAACATCATAACATTTATAAAACAATGAGTCGTAAAAATTATACAGATCAACGGCATCTTGGCAATAAGTTTAATAGATATTATAGAGTTCCTTGGGAAATTTTATAAGTCTCATTGTTCTATAAACATCGAACATACACACGCAAATACGTTAAAACATCTCAATTGATGTCAAGATAATATAAATATAATAATAAATTGAGTATATTCTCACGCCAGACAGCCATCTCAATCTCTGACTTTATCGCCTGAGATCATGCACGACCCTGGTCAAATTATGCGAATAAAATTATCTTAATTGGCCAATTTCAAAACAATTATGGAAATTGCTAATCCGTTTTTTCTTCATCAATTAATATATAAAACATACTCTAATTTAAGGCATTTCTTAAATCTATTGTAGCTAAAACACGTTCAACGTACTTAATTTGCAGTTGTCTATTTACAAAGTGTGGCAATACTTTGACTATATTTATATTTGACTATACTTTTACATATTACGCTGCTGTCTATATCTTCGATTAAAAACAAGTGATACCGTTCTAAATTTAATAGAATTATAACTATAAACATTTGGGTTGTGTTACTTGTGATTCTCTTATATTTACGCAACCTGGGTAAGAAATCATGAGGGTAGTTTAGTCTACGCATCTGTATACCACACGACGGGTCAACTTACCGTAGTCGCTTTCTACGACATCTCGGTAAGAAAAGAGGGTGGTCTATCTTACTCAGCCAGATACCACACGGCGGTCTTATATGTTATTCTAATATAATTCTGTAAAAATTGTAGATTTTACTGGTATTTTTATTTGGTATTATACTTACCTAATATCATATAAACAGTGTAGAAAATATTTTGTATTTAATATGTTTATCATTCGTTAAAATCTTATTTCATTATTATAAGATATTATAAATCCATTAGTCAAGATCATTGACTTCCTGTTAGTTATAATCCCATAACTAATACTTATCGCTAGCTTTATTGCACCAGTTCCTTGCGTTATAGTACCAAAGCTTTAGGATAAGCGCGATCAAAAACGCCCCGAGTTAGCCATTAACTATGTAAACATTTAGAAAACAATCATTATTATCAGACAGATAATAAATGAAACCAACCACAATGAACTGGGGCAGCAATTGATTCGCGATTATTGTTAGCAAGCTATTTATTGAGTAGATATATTTACTATATTACCGTGCCTTTCCAATGCCTTAGTCGTGAGAATACGTGAAACTTAACGAAGGGTTCATGGGTTCAGGCACCTATAAGTTTTCTACGTCAACTTCGTCATTGTTTGACATTTTTTAATTCTTCATGAACTTTGCGATGAAGGATATTATCGTTTAGATACCTTACGTCTAGACAATTCCTGAATTTTGCAACCTCCCAATTCTTATTGGAACAACAAGGTTAGTTTAAGTTCGAATGTATATCGCAGACTTAAAAGTAAAATTATTACCTTTCATTATACCTAGAATTGTTGCTAGTAGATCTAAAATAGTTGCCGTGTCTATGCACAGGATATACGCTTTTAACTATTTTAAACTCAAAAAATATGGTATAGGCTTATTACTTATACTTAAAGAGACACTCAAACTGCGTTGAATAGTTTTGCATAAAAAATAAAAGACGCGCTCTAGACGTCGACTTCTACATATTATAAGATACAACCATGTTGTCCCTAAGGAAATTATAATTTATACATGTAACAAGGTTTCATTTGTTACTCATCATATAAACATTGACAGCACATAGTTTAATGGCAAGCGTACGGTACAAATATTGCATATGTGAACGCAGTTTGCTGCATTAAACAAGTGATTAAATCACCACGTCAGTCCCATATAGCGGGCACATATGATTTAATGGTCATCTAAGGTAGTTTACGCTTCAAGATAAGGCAGACGAGGAAGTACACGGAACAGAATAAAGATACGTGACCGGTACTAAAGCTGCGGACGATATGATAACGCGTATTTTGCGCTTTTATATCTGGCTTTGAAAAACAGAATGTTATGACGAACATAATTGTTGTTTTTACTATGACATACTGATCTTGCAAGCAAAACTTGCAAGAACTGGCGCTTGAAACTCGGCATGCAACCTTGGGGCTTAGACAAACATTTTGTAAATCGTTTTTATGTTAAGAAATGCTGCTTTCTTTCGATACTCTCCAGAAATATTATAAATATTTGTATGACATAAATGATATGTAACTAAATATGTATATTGTGAACCTAAGAACTACTATTTCCTTAGACTTATCTCTAAGTGAATCACGGGGCTTTACTTTATAAATAGCACGTATAGCTCCCTTTAGCGATACAATTTTTTCAGTATCCACTTTTAACCCATGATAATATTATGTAACATATAAGAAATTTGGAAGTTTCCCTTTTCAAAGCAGTCAACTGTCTGATATTCGAACTGCACAAGCCGCTAAACTAAGTTTACCTACGAGAGATGCGCAAGTATACATTGAAGTTAAATCTTATTTAACTCATAAAACAGAAGTCTCTTTGGATTTTAGTCGTCGCTATTTATTAACTTTTCCTTGATATTAATAAAACATTAGGGAATAAAACGTTCTTTTTTATATTAATACTAAATTATTAATCTAAACTTATACATCTTCCTGCCCTTATCCCACTCTATGTGGGTTCGGCACATAATGTTATAAACATGCGTGCGTTTTTACGACCGGCCGCCTGCCTGACGTCAACTTACCTCAGTCGTATTTTACGACATCTCGATAAGAAAGAGGGTGGTCTATTCTACCAAACCGGATACCACACGGTGTGTCAACTTACCCTTAGTCGCCTTTTACGACACCTCGGTAAGTAAGAAATGAGGTTGGTCTATTCTACTCAGCCGGACACCACACGGCGGGTCGACTTACCTTAGTCGCCTTTTACGACACCTCGGTAAGAAAATGAGAGTGGTACTATTCTATTCAGCCGGATACCATACAGCGTAATCGTAATCTAAACTTATACCACTTTCTCAAAATTATCTTGATTTATTTTTAATATTAAGGATGCATCATCCTGTCAAGACCGTCTCCGGCTTGTAAAACTTTTAATATTCACTTTATCTTTTTCTATGAATTATTTTCATTTTCTTGTTCCGATAATAATTTAAATATTTATGAGATAAGGAGAATGTGCAAGCGATTCGTATTAATAAATTTGCTAATACAAAAAGTCCAATATAATTATGTGACATGGATTATCGTCCCCCGCGGTTCATATCAGACGTTCACTTCGTAATTCATTATATAGAAACCAATTGCAACTCTTCAAAATTATATTAGATAAAACTATTAGATAAAATCATAAACTTTTCAAACACATTATCTTAAAATAAACATGACCGATAAACACAAAATGTAACTCATATATATAAAGTGACTTTGACATGATTTATTTATAAATTTTTATCTATAAGATAAATATTATAATAATCTATAATATAAGACGCTAAAACCAACCGCTAGGTTTATCAATATGAGGCTTGAATTTCTTTGGGGACAGGTTTTAGCAGTCCGATGACTGAAAATAAAATAAAAATTAAGTCAACTCGTATTATTTTACAGGCAGTATCTAAAAATTACACTCATCATCCTCCTGTCCTTATCCCCCTGTAAGTGGGGTCGGTACAACATGTTATAAACCTATTCACACATAATTTGGCTTCGTATTTTACGACATACCACCTGCCTGACGTCAACTTACTTTAGTCGTGTTTTGCGACACCTCGGTAAGAAAGAGGGTGGTTTATTCTACTCAACCGGATACCACACGGTGGGTCAACTTACCTTAGTCGCCTTTTACGACACCTCGGTAAGGAATATCTAAAAATTACACTTTATGACTAATAAAGTAATAACCAATCTCAATGTAATAGTGTTTAAACTCACATGCAGAGCTATACAGAAATATTATACGAGTACATTTAATTGTCCGACTAAAGTAATAAGTTGTGTATTTCTACCCGCCGCACCACAACTGGAATAGTTAATGAGCGAGTGCAATTCAAATCAACTGATTTATAAGGAATAAGTTATTTCGCTGCAAGCACGTACACTATTTATATATTCTAGCAGCCACTCAGGTATTCAAATTCATAGCACAAAGATAAGTGTAGCGAATGTCTGATATCTACCGCAGGGGACGCTAATCCGTATCATATTATAATTAATTTTGACTTTTATATTATGAGTTTAGTTGCCGCAAATAGCTTGTGTATTCTCGCTACCTCATAAATATTTAAATCGCTTTTTTTTGTAATCACCATAGCAAAAACAAGAAGAACTAACAAGTTTTTAAAGTCGTTTCAATAGCATCTAAGGTACAATAATATGATTACATCCTTTACTCGCCAAAGAGGTTAACTACTATATCCGGTCGTGATGGTAATGGTTGTTTTTAACAATTAGTTACTATCCTATATAAAAATTTTACCGCAAGTGTTCTAATATCAATATCTCCTTTTATGCCGCCTTGATCCAGATTGAATTTGTCAAGTATTACTTCAAATGGAGGATAATCGTATCTCTTATTTATTCACGTGTTGCCAACTTAAATTGTATCATTATTAATCATCTGTTATCTAAAAAGTTACCAATTACCCTTTTTTATGTACACACTTTCAGACTGCTCTGTCTCGCTCTCTCTGTCTTTCTGTCTCTCTCTTCCTGGATCCATACTTTTTCATGTACATACCATTAAACAGCTTAAAAATCTAGTTCTAATATCTCCTTCTGTCGGATCTAGATTAAGTGAGTCTGTTAAACGTTTCACTACAATGGTAGAGTTATCGTATCTCTCAGTTGTTCACGTGTTGCCAATTTAAACTGTACCATTGTAAATCATCTATTACGTAAACAATTAAGGATTACGTATTTTTAAATACACACCCTTAGACTGATTAAAAACCATTCTTTCTCATATCTCTTTCTGGATCAAGATTAAGTGTATCCGTCAACAGTACCACTACAATAGTAGTATTTTCGTATCTCTTGGTTGTTCACGTTTCGTAAACTTAAACTGGGTCATTATTAATTATCTGTTACGTAAACAATTAGTGATTAATTTTAAATACATACCTTTAAACATTTTAAAATTCCGTCGTATGTCGTCGTCATCTATACTTATAATAAATATAAAAATAAAACTATTCTAAAACAACCGCCAATTGGTACATGGTACATGACCATACTCGTTGCAGCGTTGGTGTTCTTTGATCATAATATGATGATTGCATCGGCCTGTGTTAGCTACCGGCTCGAACACGGTCCGACTTCGTTGCGATCCTTTACATCTCTATTAAATAAACATGTATGCATGTCGTGAATGATAATTAAGAAACAAACAAATGAAATGCAATAGTGAACGCGATAGTTTCTTGCTTTTTATTTAATTGCCTATTGTTCCGAATGAACTATGAAGAGCCTTATATGAATGTTGAATTCCTTTAATAAACTGAAAGGTCAATGTATTCGCGTGTACGCTTTGTCGGAAGCATGTTTATTTAAGCTTGCTGGTGTTTGTCTTGAGGCTGTCCGATTAAAATACCATACAATTACAATTTGAAGAGGTCAAATAGTATATCTTTAAATGTTTTTAGCTTCCTTGTTTTTTGATTCGTTTCCTAATTATCCATTTTTTATTATTACGCAAGATATCTTATTCTAATGACATACTATACTAGATCAATAGATTTTCGCATCCGTCTCTATGTATTAATTTATTATTAAAATATTATATTTTATGTTATTTGGCAGTTATATGAACCAACGCTTACGAAATCGTAGACCATTCAATAAATGATTTATAGACTTTTAGTCCAATTCTGCAACTCTCATTATTTTGACTACATTTAATCCTTTATTGTGATAGAGTATTCACATTTTCATGTGAAAAAAGAAGTAAGCGATAAACATTACGAAATAAAACTATTCAGGTGTTTTTAATTGTGCTTGAATGCAATTACGAAAAAATATTATGTACCTGAACCGTGCACTGAAAATATTAAGAAGCACTTTATCACATAAGAATGGAATGTGATGTAGTTGTAAACCGGTGATACAGGAATAAGTAAATTCAGTACAACAGAACACTCAGTACAAAGTCCTACCCTGTGACGCTGTAAAAGCCGTTTAAGCTAACAGCATATTGTATCTATGGTGAACAAATTTAAGATTTACGTAGTATTATGTATATCGGAGTTTTTTTGCTTTAACCGCTTATTCTCAAGGGGTACGTACTGTGATATCATGCACAAGTGTATCCAGAGTTACAGTACTCTTTAATAATATTATTGCACATATAGCTTAGAAGTGTGAAAAGAAAGTCAATCGTCAACTCTATCTACCAGCGATGCATCCTACCGGCAAACTTAAAGCAACGTAAAAGTTAAACTATTCATATCAGATTGAGATACCACTTATCTGATTACAGGTAGCTACGATAAAGTTAAATTTCAAATTTAAAGTATCAATTGCAAATATTCTTAGCATAGTAATCACCTGAATTATAGTAATTATTGGAAATACCTTCATTAAAACATGATATACTTATTAAGACCAATACACCGATAATATTTTGACAGCAATAAAATATATAAGCCGCCTACTATATTAAAGCAACGTGGCAATCATTCAGTCCTAGAACAAAGTAAGCCTTCATTAAAAAATGATAACGGGAACATGAAAAAGTATAAAAATAGAACTTCAACAATGTAATATGTCGTGTGCAATGGAATTCAAGTGCAGAACTGTGTTTGCAATTCTATGCTCACTATCCTTACTTTATGTTATTATTGAGTCCTTAAAAGGTAACTGGACAAAGCTGCGTGATAATAATGCGTTTCGTTGGTAATTAAGAGCGAGACAGATCCACGGCTGCTTATCTCGGAATTTGTGATGACTGTTTAGTCGCTTTTTCCTCTTTAATTGGATATTAGCGTCTTCATAGAGTTTCACTGGAACCGTTTTTTTTATTGCTGCAGAAAGTAGTTTTATCGGCCAAATTGAAATTGAATCACATGCATTAAACTTATTTGAAAATAATGGGAGCTCAAATAATAAACACGCTGTATGGTATCCGGCTGAATAGAATAGTACCACTTCTTTCTTTCTTTTTTTTTACTTTCTTACCGAGGTGTCGTAAAATACGACTGAGGTAAGTTGACGTCAGGCATGCGGCCAGTCGTAAAAACGCAGTCAAATCATGTGACAGCATGTTTATGGGAAGATGTGCTGATCCCGCTTAGAGTGGGATAGGGGCAGGAAGATGATGGGAGCTTAAATATTAAACAATTATTTAGCGAACATAAACAAACAGCCTGCCCTAACATTTTATTATCT
The DNA here is from genome assembly GCA_029227775.1 of Morpho helenor. Taxonomy (NCBI): domain Eukaryota; kingdom Metazoa; phylum Arthropoda; class Insecta; order Lepidoptera; family Nymphalidae; genus Morpho; species Morpho helenor. Next base: position 8,235,845 of record JARGCU010000020.1, read on the forward strand.
GATTAAATAACTATAATATTTGTATATTTGATAACTTCAATAAAACTCACTGGTAGTTGACTATACAAACTTTATTACATGCATTACTACATTACTTTAATAGTATAACTAATTGTCAGATTATAAATATGCAAATATCCAGTGTAAATATACGTGGTACGTCGATGGAGCTCACAAGATTCTTAGTCGATCACGAAGCCGTAAAGGAGACAATAATCGTTCGAAACAGTTATATCCTACTTTTAGAAAACTATCTAGTTACCTCTAGTAGGCTGATTGTGTATCCTTCTCATTATAATAAATGTTATCTAACGGCTATACTTTATATTCACGATGCAATTTTAAGCGAGTTCCTCTTAGAAAAATCATGTAGATCCTTAGTTCCCAAAGTTGTCCAGGTGAACCCCCAGAGCTCCACCTTGACCACAGGAGATTCGGCGTCTACATTGGCGTGAGAAAAAATGGGGATTCACAATTTGTAAACGTAGAATATATCTGAATCTGAATATATCGTCCATGAAAATATATCTGTTTCACTATAGTGAAGAACTAAAATGTTGTTATTGCTTTAGTGAAGAACTAAAATGTTGGCTTGCCTTCATAAATGTAGACTGATAATATTTTATTACGCTTAGCGACTATTACTTGTGAAAACTCTGTTATTATGCATATTCCATATCCATGACAACGTTAATAGACTTTCAAAGCGACGCCGCTACCGAAATCACCGTCCGCAACTTCGTACAGAAGTGCAAAGAGACGAAATACGACTTGTGTAGTGTGCGATTCAAAATTGCATGAACTTATTTGATTCTTCAACATAATATAGACGAACGCAAGACAAGGATAAATGTTACTTAGTTATTTCCAGAATAACTATAAGAGAGTAATTGGGAACCTCTGACCTCAATAAATATTTTATTGATAATTCCTTTAGAACATTGTTAGAATTCTTAAGGCGATTTTTTGAAAGTAACATGGCAACACTAATTATAACAATTACTTACGACGTGCGAGTGTTGCGTAGATCTGCGGGCAACATCATCGTCACGTCGTAAAGGCTATCTATAGTGACTGATTACCACGCATCCGGTGGCGTAAAAACCGGCTCCAGTCATTCCAATACAACACCCAGGTTTGGCTTTACAGGACAGAGGCTGCCTTGAGATAACGCTTTCCATATTTTCATATTATCGCGTTTCACTGAAGAGATACATATATACAATAGGTTTTTATTGAAACACTTAATTGATGTTTTTAAAATCACAACTGTATAGTAACTATATAACCAAATGTCAATTTTTTTTAAGAAAACGTAATTTTAATACGTTTTACACTTAAAATTTGTAAACAATTATCAAACAAAGTATCTCAAAGCTAATTAAGATTGTTAGCACATTAATATCGTTCGTCTTCATAACTGAAGCTTTAAAGTAAATCCGCAGTCCGTATAAATATAGCCTTTCGCGCAATGAAAATATAACGCGAGATGCTAGTAGCGTATCACAAAACTTGTCTATTTTCGTGATTCGCTACTACTGCCTAATACAATAATTATACATATACATAGTTGAACATTGGTCGTATTGCTAGTGATAGAATAACTTTTTTATAAATTCTGCATAAATAAACTTATTATACGATTTATGGCGCATGATTAACAACATACGAGTACATAAGATACTTATTAAAGCATAAAACAGGTTGCCGTTTTTTGTACAAAAAATATTATAACTGTACATAGCAATAATGAGATTCAGTAGCAATCACATGAAGGACTAAGAAGGATTCATATTTTTTTCTAGAAACGGAATGAAATTGAACTACTAATTTAGGCAAGAAATATTTATACTTTTTAACGTTAACAATTTTTTCACAGCATACGTTAACTGGACACAGTGGGAAAGTGATGGCAGCAAAATTTCTCGGCGAACCAACAAAAGTTATCACTGGCAGCCATGACAGGACGCTCAAAATATGGGACCTTAGGAGTAGAATGTGTAAGTAATAACAATGTTTAAGAACTTGGTCAAAAACGCAATCTTCTAATTAATATGTTTATAAAAATACGGACTCTCCGGAAACCTTCAGATATCTGATCAGAGATTCAATACAAAGTAAACTTAATAGATTGTTACTCCAAAAGATTTAATCTTAAATGATTAAATAATTAGTTACACTTACTATCTATTTGTTCAAGTAATTTATCTTCATTTAAATCTCAATCTCTTGGTGAGCATCTTAACGAGGTTCTGTGTGTCGCGCCCGCCACTTTACCTACAAGAAAATTATCCTATTTTAAGATAACTTAAATTAGGATAAGTATGTGGCACTTAATTTTTTTCGCTTCGATTATTTTGGGTACTTCGTCTAATATGTACAATATTGAACTCTGCTTGCATTGCTTAAATATTGCTCTGTTTGACAAATTCTTTACCATCCGCAGGTACAGAAACTAAGTTCGCAGGTTCATCTTGTAACGATCTCGTCACGTCAGACGGTGCGGGCTCCACCATCATCTCCGGACACTTCGACAAACGGATACGCTTCTGGGACATACGCACAGAAATGTCGGCCAATCACATCATGCTCCAGGGCAAGGTCACCTCGCTCGACCTCAGCCGAGGTGCTCATGTTATTTAAATCACGATATCGATCGTTGCAACTCAATTAAACGCCTAACATTGTATGCACGACTTTTGCTTAAATATTTTTTATGATATTTAAACGGTCGAACATAAATCTTCGAGAAGGCTAGTTAATTTCTAATGTTCCATACTAATACTTACAGATAATTAAATTCGTAATATATTAATATCCGGTATTCGTGCCAGCACAACGACGTGACGGGTATGCGATGCCCATTTCCGTTCCGCGTGTCTCGATCAATCCCTTTTTTGTCAGTAACGGTCCGTCTGGCTCACGAAACATCGAGATTGATACCTTCAATCAATTGAATAGCCTGGACGTCACTGCCTAGGCAACTAATTTAATCATGTCGCAGGCAAACTGTGGACGTTCTTGACGAATGATTAGGCACCCATATCACTATTATACATCCCGCTAGGTTAAGATCCGTCGGAATATCACAAATACCTTGTACCCAGGCCATATAGATAATTGATGCTATAAATTATAGTAGGCGCTGTTAGATAAGGGCTGTATAACTTGTTATTTTTGCGGATGTAATCGATGTTGCATTAATAAGTAAGGTACAAGTTCCCATGCGAACGTTAAATGTCTGCTCTGATACCAATATTGTTGACTAAGAAGTAGCGTAAACAATGTATGGAAATTGAAAAATGAGCATACTATGATAATCAAAACTGTACTTTAACGCTTTAACTTAACGTAATGCTTTAACTTTTTCAGAGATGATATACGTATTGAATCTGATTATGTTAATAAACGCGGATTACAGCAAAATAATTTTATTGTAACTTCTGTACTATGGAGTTCCGCATAGTAACGCCTGCCTCTATAAATCATAAAAAAGAAGCTAATTATGTTTATATTTCATCTATATCATTTATCATGCGACTCACCATTAATAAAAAATGTCAATTATATAATGATGACCAATAAAAAATTAATAGTTCTACTGGGACGCAATAAACTATTCCCGTATCTACTAGTCGGATCGTGATGCACGAGATAAATCACCTGAATCGCATGACTTTGTTCGCATAATTTCGCAATCACTCTTACATCTTAATGGTAAATATTTTTTTGTGTCCGTTACACCGCTTATAAATTTTTATATGACAGCATTGACGTACCGAACAATCCGGATCGGTGACAAGCCCAAAATAACATTGCCTTGAATAACGGGCTTTTTGATTTTTGTTTACTTTATTTAGTATTCGTATACCGTTAACTTTTTTTTTCTCTGAATTGTGAAAGGAAAGGGTGTTTAACGGAAAGCTAGTCCCAGTCTATTTGTGTTGATTCAATCTTTCCCACCAGTCTAGCACCTGATTACTGACAATGTTCTTGGGTAATAAACAGCACCTGGGTGACCGGGCCTTGCTTGGTAATTTTTTTTAAAGAAATAAAAAAAAAATAGGTGGGTCTCGAACCTAGATATTTTCCACCTCTCTAGACCCCTAATGAGCTGTAAAGACTTAACACATTTAATAGCGAATTATCTTTTGCATTCAACATAAATTTAGCATTTTCCCGAAAACAGGGATAAAATGGGATTTTTTAAAATAAAACCTAGATTAATTTTTCTCCCCCAAAACCCCCTACATACTGAATTTAAGTAAAATCATTGGAGCCGTTTCCGAGATTCTTAATATTTATATATAGAGATATCCGAGATTCCTAATATTTATATATAACTAACTCATTTATATATTAAAGATATATAATTAACTCATTTAAATATTAAAGGTAAACATTGACCAAAGATACCCATGTTCCATCATTAAATTATACGTCTTAAATAAAACTAACCTAAACAAGTATCATTAATTCTTCTCTAATCAATGCTTATTGATCTGTAATTTGTTTTCAACATTTTAAGTGTCTAACATCAACTATTTAACAGTAATTTTATTACAATATTATTATATGTATTGATAATAAAGTCTTAAACCAGTGCTGTTAAAGATTAAAGTTTTTTTTATTAACTCAGACTTACACAACGTAGAAGAAGACCTACAACGATTGTTTGAATTACACATGTATAATGTAATTAATTATACACAAAAACACATTGGCACACAAAAATCAATTCTTATTTCTTTATCTTTGTTTTTCTTTGCCAAAATGTCATTATAAATTTCGAACTGTTCTACCATGTTTAATGCACTAATATTAAAAAAAAATACTACTCGTATATGTTACAAAAAAAGTTCAGTATTAGTAAACACATAAAATTTTGAAGAATAAAAAGAATTGAAGACCCTTTACATGTTTGACGTAAATAAAAAAAAACATTTTAACAGAGGATTGTGCGTGTGCAAATATTTATTCCAATGTAAATAAGGTAATCAACGTAACTACGGAACTTTTTTTTTTTATTCAAAATTTGACAAAATTTTGCTCATTTATTATGAACTAGTGGTACTCGCCACTTCGCTCGCTTCGACTTAATGTTAAAATACCCTCAATTACATACTATAATGTTTTTCCTTTTGCCAGTGTAAAAGGAAATTTTTTCATCCTAAATGTAGCCCGATATATACGCTTTATTTGTACCGAATTTCTCATTACTCCGGTGTATTAAATATTGAAAGCATTACAGACAGGCAAATAATGTGTTTGGATATACATAACTCGTATATATAAGTGATGTTCTAAAACCGTTCTAGTAGCTAAATCCGTTACGTCACATTAGGTTCACCCTGAAAACCAGCTTTGCAGCTTCGCTGCAATCTTTGCGCTGAGGGCGGACCTATATTTGACCATCATTCTATTTGTTATTTTTTATTTTTGTATTTCTTTTATTTATATTTTGGTCAAATAAAAATTATTTCTATTTCTATTTCTATTTCTAAATAATTGTATATATATACATAATCGTCGTGTGAATACGTTCATTTTAGTGATGTTAACATGACTATAATAAAAACGCTTTCTTATCTTATAATACATTGCTATTTTTATGTTCCCCCATAACATAAAATATTTCTAATGGACACACGCAGTTATGGTTTTTCTGTAAAACACAAGCAGCCACTCCCTTCCTCAAGTTGTTTGTGGACAGACGTTACTAGTTTTAATTGAGATAACCTTAAGGTTTTCACGTGAAACATTAAAATTGTGTAATTCTGTTGTACTCAGATAACAGTGCCGCGGGTAAAGCTGTAAAATAAATTGCCTACCAGCTTATTTTTGAATGGCGACTTTTATCACGGCTTAATATAAAAATTTATATACAATTTCACATTGCGGTCACTGACTTTGTTCCTTATAATTTATTCTCCGCATTATTCTTGGCTTGGACAGTTTTGTTTTTTATCGATGACAGGTTTGCACTTCACAAAGATCGCATCTGAATATAATTAACGATACAGCTTAAGATACAACACAGTAACCAGGAAAACGAATTGCAAATCTATTGACAAACTCTCTAATTTATATTAATAAGATGTTATTGTTCAATTTTATTTACAGATAGCAATTATTTGTTGGCGTGTGTTCGAGACGATACCATACAGCTCATAGATTTGCGGATGAACACAATAGTGCGTTCTTTCAGGTAAGATATATTTTATGATATAAAAAGCATGTTTAAGGTTTTGTAGAATATATTTACGCGCTTCGTTATTAGATTCTAAACCAAAGTCCAAAGAAGGTCTAAAAGGCCTAAAAATATGAAAATTGTAGGGAAAATGGTAAATTCAACAAACTATACATACAATTATTCGTACCAATTATTTGGTCTGTGATTTATTCTTTTATTTTAGTTTATTATCAAGACACACTTTTTGTTATTTGAACTTAGACAAATTATGTAATTCAGAAGCTGTACGAAATTGGCATTAAACTATAATAGCATTATATCTTAGACTTCAAGACTTCAAGGTTCCAACTTAGAGTTGACGCTAACGAAGTCGTGGCTACCACTTGTTTAATATATATAGATTGTTGTCTTATACTTAGATAATTTGTAGAACTAGGCGTTACTTTGCGGATATCAATGATACAAAAGTAATGATAAGCGATAAAGCAAAATTACTAAATTTCGTGGATATAGTAAAATAATTTTATTATTATTTTTCTCTTATACTTTTTTCTAGTTTTATTCATAAAAAATACATGAAAGCGGCATTAAATTCTGCAGTATATCACATTTATCATACCTGCGACAACGTTCGCGTGTTAAATTACCCTTAGTTATATATATTGTTTTTTCCTATCACCGAAGGGAAAACGAGAATTTTTCTATCATATATGTTAGCCTGGTATATAGGCTATATTCGTATCACATTATATCACTATTGATCCAACGGATTAGCCGTGAAGGCGCAACAGACACGCCCGAATAATTTAATATTAGTACGGATACTAGTAAGTAAAAGTAAGTTACTATCCCGCTGCTAAGAATAGGCCTTTTCTCTCCGTTCTTGGAGAGAAGGTTTGGAGCTAAGACCTACCACGCTGCTCCAATGCGGATTGGTAGGTTACACATATCTCCAGAATTCTCTAGAGATATGCAGGTTTCCTCACGATGGTTTCATTCACCGAAAAGCGTGTGATAAATTGCAATCATCAATTAGACACATAAGTGTAGTGACCTCCTCGGAAGTGTCGCACGGTGTAACCGCTGGGCTACCACAGCTTAGGGATATCATTTATTTATTTATTTATTTTATTAGACACACAAAACAGTTCACAACACGATTAAACTTAAAATGTATACATATTGTTTATATTTAAAATCTAGTTGCTTACCAAAATATGCATGTACAAAAGAAGAAAGAGAGAACATGTTGCAATAATAAACTTATTCTAAAATTAAATCTAAGTATATTAGTAGTAATAGTCTAATGTTATTATTTTATTATTTCTTGAACAGCACTACGAGAAGTAACACAACACTTGACAATCCTTTTAAATGCTGACTCACGAGTATCAAAAATGTCTAGATCCAAAAACTTAAAAGAGAGATCATTGTAGACCCTACACATTCTTACTATGGGATTATAGAAAGTGTTGTTTCGATACACGTTTAAAGCAAAGACCGCAGATTTCCTACATCGATAACGGACATTAACACTTATAGCAGCTAGCAATGCAGAACAGTCAATTCTTGCATGAATTATTTTGTACAGAGTTATTATAACAGAAACATCTCGCCTTAAATGCAGTGGCATGATCATTATAATTCTAATTCATTATAATCTAATATCTTTGCCTACAGTCACGAGTCGTTTAAGGTGGGCTGCGACTGGTCGAGGGCTGCGTTTGGCCCTGCCGGTCGGCTACTGGCAGTCGGCGCTGCTGATGGCGCTGCATACGTATGGAACACTCACTCGGGCAGGCTAGAAGCTGTTTTAAAAGACCACTCGTAAGTATTAAGTGTACCGGGAAATAACTTCGCTTTCTTACTCGTACATTAAATTCAAATTCTCAAACTTATTCTATCAGGTTAGCCCGACTAGTTTCGAACCCATCCATACGGGTCACTTATTTATAAGCCCTTTACGCGTTACCTACTACCTACCTCTTACCTACATGAGTATAATTTAAGTTGTAAATTATTTTTTTTTAAATCAGTTAATGTTATACTGGTCCCCAGCTATAGGACAGTAGATCATACTATCAGTTTTATATACCTAATAATCTCCATCACATACATAATACACAAGCACTACACACATTCACTATCACAACCGAAGCATCATCAATGATGGTTGTAATATTAATCTCCGCAAAGATATATATAATATTGACGATTACATGAAACTTAGTATGTAGGGTGTTTGATAAGGTGTTGATTTTGAAACTCCTCAATATAAATATAATGTAAAATTAAGTTTTGCTGTCAATGAAATACCGAGCAAGGCTGTAACCTAGGTACTTTTATTAAGTTAACAATCTTATAAATACCTTAACTTTTGTTTATCTGAAATGCAATGATTGCCTTTCGAATACCAACAGGTATTCGAAAGTAACAACTTTTCACAATAATACGGCAATTTATCAGTAACACTTTTATTGACAGCCATATACCGCAATCATCTGCGTTAGGAGTTTGAAACTGATTTATTACACATTATCATCAATAAATACGTATATCATTGTCAGATATTGTTTTAAGACTTAACCTACGATGGCCCTCTAAGATGGGTCAAAATTTATCCGTTTTTAAGCGGATCACTTCCCCGTTGTATCTTTACCGGGTTAAATGGTATTAAGGTCTATACCTAAAACAAACATTATAAGTGAAAAGTAAGTAACGGCCTGTTGCAATCCCACTGCTGGGCATAGGCCTCTTCTCTCCGTTTTTTTTTTGGAGAGAAGGATTGGAGCTAAGACCTACCACGCTGCTCCAATGCGGATTGGTAGGTTTCACATATTCCTAGTATTCTCTAGATATATGCAGGTTTTCTCACGATGTTTTCCTTCACCGAAAAGCATGTGATAAATTGTAATTATCAATTAGACACAAGTTTTAATAGAAAAACTCATTGGTGTTTGCCCGGGTTCGAACCTATGATCGTCTCTAGAGATTCGCATGGTCGCACCGCTGGGCCATCACAGCTATTATAAACATTATATGAAAACAATTACGAAAACCTTCGTGTGTCCAGTTAACACACAAAGGTTTTCGTCAAGGTAGACACTATAAGACCTTTTTTTTTATTGTCTGATTTGTACTAATTTGAGGTGGTCACTTTTGACAATTATTTGTATTATAGGAACAACGTGAAACATTTTTATAGCCGACTAGCTTCCAGCTTTGTCAGCGCGGCTTCGCCTACGGAGAAATCGGTGTATATATTCAAAATTTTGCCGTTTCCGGAATATTTTTTATTACTGCTCCTCTTGTATTCATTTTAGCGTGATGTTATATAGCCTATAGCCTTCCTCGATAAACGGACTATTTTACATTCAAAGAATTTTTCCTGCTCCTGAGATTAGCTCCTTTTATTTTATCCTAAATGCTCCCCAGGTGTATAGAGTATAATACCCCGCCTTCTCTCTGTCGCTCTCTTACTTTAACGCTCCTTCTGTCTCTTTCAGTCAATATCATGATCACGTCTTATATTACCGATCATGCTATTAGTATAAATTATACAAGTCACTTTTCTAATGCAGCCTACTATAAACTATTTCTTTAATCTCGCTACAGTCATGAACAATTTAAAGTCTAAATAAACTTCTCAGCTCTAAGCGCCATTGATAAAGCAACTACTTATTTAGAATGGATGACAGCGACTAGTATCTTTATCTCGAATGTAAGGAACGAAATGCGATCTCCGCAAGCTTAACTTTTTGCGACATAGATTAACAAAACTAATGCAGATATAACTAAGCCTGTTTATAACTGTAATATCTAATCGTGTGTCGGATTTGTTGTCGCCAATGATTTGATTTCCGCTTTGTATTTTATAGCAACACAGTCATGAAACAAAAGAATTGCGCCCTTTTTGATTAAAATGGTGGCAACACTGTGCCGTTGTTGTTTCTGGTGGAGTATTCCTATTGATAAAACGTCTCAGTGACATTCAGTCTTTGTTCGTCTTTCAAGAGAAGAACATCTTGGAACGGGAATTGTAGTATTTCTATTATATCGTGTTATTGTATAATGTGTGCGTTAACAGATTTTCTAATGAAAATATATCTAAAGCAATTTAAAATGTTCTTGACATAAAAGGTTATAATTCGTTTTTTGACCGAGGTAATTGCCTTTATGTTCCCGAGAAAAACAAAAAATTACTAAAAGAAAAAACTCACTTGTCTATTTCGTTTCGCTATAAACATAAAGAAAATAGTTAAAAGAGTAAAAAAAGGCAATTTGCTTTGAATGTAAGAGGTTCACTGCGTCTTCCGGTCCATATAATGCCCCCTTGACATGTAATAACGTTTCAGCGGGCACATATCTGACCTTGAATTTAAACCTAGAATTGTCTCGCTCGTGACATCGTTTAGTTCCCTTGTAACATTCGCATGGACAATTGAAATCGTGAGGTCAACATTGGCTCGAGCTGTCTCACTGGTCCGAATTTCTCTTTCCCACACATACCATCAGTCTTTAGTTGGTAAGTTTAAGGATCAACAAATTAATTAGTTCGATATCTTGTTTACTTAGATATACAATATATCGAAGAGACTTGGAGCAGATGCTAAATAATTTTAAAGTTTACATAGACAAAAGTAATGAGAATATTATTTTGCTATAATCCGCGATTATAGCAAATTTATCGCGGATTATAGCAAAATATTATCCTTATTATTTTGTTTTATGGACTTCCGCAAAGTAACGCCTAATTCTATAATTTATTTACATAGACATTTAAAAAAAATATCACACTTGTTTCAGCATAGTCTAACGGACACTAAACTAAATCAGATATGCTAGTTTCTTAAATCGAGGCGTTTTATTTAAGACAAAATAATTAATGAAAATTATTTTGTCTTAAATAAAACGCCTCGATTTAAGAAACTATTATTTTGTTTTGTTGAATTATTTTGTAATAAGAAAAAAAAATTATACACAAAGCCTCCAACTCCAAGAAACAATATTTTATAGAAATATGCGATTTACACAATCAACTAATTGATTAATACGATAAACGTGTGATAAATTGCAAATTTTAATAAGACAAATAAGTTTTAACGGAAAAAACTCATTAGTGCCTACCTCAGTAGTAACCGGGGTTTGAACCCGTGACCACCTCGAAAGTCGTTTTTATTAAAGTATAAAAACTATTTAAACTGACCTTGATATTATTCCATGAAATCCAAATACTTTAAATAACTTACCATATATACACCTTGCTTTAATATTGCAAGAACGAAGTTGAGTTTCATTAGTGCACCAAGTATCATTCTGCATTGAACAAATATTAGTACAGTTCCCTAGCCATACCCTCTGCGTGTACCGTTCCGTCGTAAATTTTAATTTTATCTCCGTTGATGGGAATCAATTTGAATGGAACAATTTCGAATTAGAGTGAGATAAACAATAAAGATTACTCGCCTTTTCGCTTGGCCATTGTTTCGCATTTCATAAGCATTATTTAACCGCGAGCATAAAATTGTTTTACGTCCCAGCCTCGAGATAGGCTGACTATTTATCTAGATGAACTTATTAAAAGTTTTGTTTAATAGACAATTATTAGCATTCCAAAAATGATTTCCCAATTAAAATGTTTTCTTTATCGTTATAGCTTTAATTGTAAGCGGAATTTGTAATTTTTTCGTGTATAGATAGAAATATAGATAGAATGTAGATAGATTGTTTCGTAGATGTCTAATTAAATAATAAACGTGTAAAAATTATAAAACAAAAACTAATGAAAACCTTCTTTTTATTATTTTAATTATGCATGTACAAACATGTATAGGTGACTTATAAATACATACAGGTATTCAGTCTATCACTAAATAGATAATTTATTACTATGTACTGACAATGTACAATGAACTTTTAAGATAGTATAAGGTTACAAAGTCCACTAGAAGCTGTGCATTGTTTTGGGGTCAATTACTTCCTCACACGATATTACATCTACACAGCCACTTCGAACGCAATTAAATACCATAATATAGTGCCAGGAGATTACTTATTATACTGTGTAGAAGACATTCCCTAATTGATACAACTCCTCTAATATATCTGCAACTATCATACATCTTGGCTAGCAAGTTGTCCATTTAAAACTTCCTCCTTAAGAAAATACATAGATGCATAATTTATAGAATTAGGCGTTACTTTGCATAATACAAAAGTAATAATAAAATTATTTTGCTATAATCCGCGATGAAGTAAAATAGAAAATATATATGTATAATGATAATTGATTGTCCAATCTACATTTAGCATTATATATATTTTCAGTTTTACTTTATCGCGGATTATAGAAAATTATTTTATTATTACTTTTGTATATAGATACAATTAATTAAAAAGAAATATTTTACTTGATCACGTATTAGGTCAAAGGGTAATATTGGGCACCTCCATTTTGAGTTTCAATTTGTGCTGGCGTGACCGAAGAAGAATATTTCCGGATTGGTACCGCACAGCGATGTCAGTATGATGGCCGACGCGGCCAGGCATTTGAATGTTATCTTTGTAACGCACGTTTGCCCGCTGTCCGCACGCAGCATGTGGCCGCGAACTCATGCGACACGTACTTAGTGTTGTCTTTCGCTAACATTATGATTTATTACGTATCCCCTTCGCCTTATCGCCGATTTGTATCATAGAAGATAGCGTGCCCGCGCCTTAGGAATATTATTAAACATAATAGGTACAAGACTTCGAAACACGATAAAGAAAGATGCACTGCCGAGACCCCGAAGTGGGACAGGAATTTAGCGTTGCTTTAAAGGTTAAGAAAGCCATTATCGCGCTTTATTGTAATGATTGAAAACTTGATTCTTATTTCGATGCGAAACACACGATTTACGGTCACAATTATTACTATACACACTTTAAGATATATTTAACCTAATTTCCTGACTATTATTATTAAATTGTGAAAGTTTATATTGGGTTACATGCTAAACGACGGAAACGTTATTTCGCAAATCAATCAAGTGCTTTACAACTTTATACTCTTAACCTAAATACCTAATCAATTGCCGTCAATTCATGTGTACATTCCCAATAAACTTGGCATAGGCGCTTTGAGTACCTATTAAAAAGTTGCGCATTAAATCTATAATGTGCAAATAAATGGCAACGTAATAAACATATCATAGAGATGTTTCTTTCTGCTTTATTATTATAGTTAACTACGACAGTACTTGTAGTCTGTTCATGTTATTATTTTCGATTAAATACCTTCAGAAGTTAATTAAATAAATTGCTGTTTATATGATATGGCATATAAAAATGATTAGATGTTCATAAAAAGTTTTATATTACGACTATTATTATAATATTAATGAAAGTACACGAATAACTACAACTTTTTTTGAGAAATAAATTTTCTGCTTATACAGCGTGATGTGACCGGAAGAATTACAGAAACCAAAATATTTTTTGACAATTTAATAGAGAAAGTAATTTAAAGAAATTAATTAGGTATTAAATTATGTCTGGATTATTTGTCTGTATAAAAAAATATTGCAGCGGTTATACAAAATTAAAACAAATCATTTTCGGAAATTTCTCGTATCTTGTTGTTTTCTCGTATTCTTGTTGTCTTGTTCAGTCCAAAGCTTCAACAATTTTATATTAGTATGCGATAAGTTCAGTACTGTCCGCTCTCATGAAATGGATTCAAGTATGCATTCTAGTACAAGTTCTTCTTACCAGCTCAATACATCTTAACAGCAATTACCATATCTTCTAATGAGCGACGAATAATTTAATGAGCAAAAACATATGCATGTGATAATCTTGAGTATTATCCAATGATAAATTCTTGCATTCGAACCAGATATGTAACAAAGTCGCACTTTTATTAATAGTTTGTATTTAATTATGCTCTGAATTATCTCTATTGCATTTTCTCTTTAGATTATGTACGAACTCAACGATCTCTGCTCTGTCCATTCGTTCAACCTTTCCGATCTCATTGGTATAATATAGCCCCCCCCCCCCCCTTTATGAGATTGTCTATTACTTTTCTTTCCTTTCTTTTTTGAAAAAATCCTTACTATATTTAACATATTTCTCAAAGCTACAAATATGTAGGATACTCCACGATACATTTTTAGTGCAGTAGATTAACTTACTGATGGTAGAGCGTGAAAAGCCCGCTCTGCAAGTTTTTAAAGCGACTAGACACTATTTTTAAATGCTGTCTTTTATAGCACGAGTACCACCAACGAGTAATAGAGAGAATATATTATGGTCGTTAATTCTATTTCTGAACTTAAATAAAAATAATGAATCAACAATTTTATCTCATTTCGATGAAATTAAAAAAAATATCATTTGCATTTATTGTACGAAACTACAAAGTGTAATCGATAATTCAAATGCTAATTGGAAGCTATTAAAGTTTAACTACGCATCAGGGTGCAGGAAAAAATATTTGTTGTTTTGAAAACCAGTTATCGTAGGTTTCTAAAGTAGGTGTGATTAAACGTTGATATAGTCTTTTAGTGATGAACATTTTGCAAGGTGAAAAAGGGACTCACAGGGAGATAACTTGATTGTTTTTTAAATAAACAGTAAGAGTCATTTCCTGTAGTCTTGTAGCGCCCGGCAGGATTCTACCGCTAATTCAAAACGATCGCTATGGTATTTTTCAGGTTATTCCTCAACTTTGAGTGAATTCATTAGGTTCATCGTTTCTATACATTATGTAACAACAAGTGCAGCTCTATATGTGACATTAAAATTCGTTATACGTTCACAAAAATTGACCCTAAAAACTCTCTTTTCAACTCGTCAGTCACTTTCACAGTATGAACGATGTTCTATTCTTTATTCTGTGCAATATTGTTTAATTTACTATTTACCATGCTGAGTATTATAAGAAAATAATAAGTTTCTAGCAATCAGGTATTTTAGGACACAATCCTTATTCACAATATAATCCTTAAACACAATTCATATTTTCATTATTTTTTTAATTCTATTTACATTATTTTAGAGAATGTTCTTCGCGTTTACAGTTTTGGGTATTGTCTGATATTGATGTCATAATGACGGGAACAACTATTCAAAAGCAGTGGAATTGAGACGGAATTCTTAACAACTGTTTTATCCCTAACTACATAGAGATTATACATAATAAGTTCCCATAATGTACGATGATATTCAAACTCAACCAGTTGCCAAGAATTTGAAAGTTTTTTAAGTATTTTCATGTCAGATTTTATCGAATGAACTAACTTGTAAAAATCTTTGAATTAAAATTTATGAACTGTTTAAATGTAGATTGTATTAAAACGGTACTGTGTATACGTCCATGTACCACACTCTCCACGTAAAGAATATTGAATATTTTCTTTGGCGAATTTAAAATTGGATTTGAACCTGATACAAGTATTAATTTGTGTCATATCACATCGTTTGCAAATGCATTTGGTGTGGCCACAAACTAATTGCCTAGATGTCAAAGAGAAACTCCTTTTTCAGCCTCAAATTTAAGTGAATGAGTACCTAATAAGTTACTAAACCTAAGGTTCTTAAACGAAGCAAAACTATTTTGCAACGGGACTTGCTTCATTTGTGCTATAAGTAAGAAACGGATTTTACTTTTATTGAATATTGGTGTAGCCGTGCTTAACAATTCGTGGCAATTTTTTGTTTAAGTACGAGTGTTTTTCTTAATTCGTTATTATAAAAGATATCGTATAGTTAATTGATTCGAATCATCAATCGTTAGATAATTTTCATTCAAATAAATAAATGTATCGGCGGTTAATTTAATATAGAAGTTGTATAATTACGATGAAATCTTTATGTGGTAGCAAGGCTATCGACCGCCGCGAACAGATTCTGTATATAAGTCTATTGGGCAACATGTTTCCCGGACCATAGTAGGCGTGTAATGTTGTTATGAATCAACTTGTTTCGATTAAATACAAATTCTACCCATATTTAATGTACGTCATCAATGTAAAGGTACGTTTTGGAGAGGCCTTAACAAAACGCAAAACGAAAGTTGATGTTACTGATTTATTAAAGCAAACTATTTTTTTTATATTTTAGAGGAGATTTGAAATAACTAATTACACTGCCCAGTCTCCAATTGTCTTTTCTAAATTAAATAATTTTATAAAGAATCTATCTGCTGTAACTATGTAACAATTTTTGAGTAGGTATTTGATGACTTCGAATTTATTGAGGTAAAGTTTGTTAGATAAGCCGTAATAATTTTGATCATAAGTGTGACTTGTTCCTTTTCATCATCATTCTACAATTTAAGTGTGGTCAGCACAACGTTTTAAACATGGTGTTACATATTTTGGCGTTTTTTTATGACCGGCTGCCTGACGTCAACTTACCTTAGTCGCCTTTTACGACACCTCGGTAAGAAATGACGGTGGTCTATTCTACACAGCCGGTTATCATATGTTTTTATTTTTAGAAAAAATATGACTAATTTGATTCATGTTTGATTAAGCCTTTATAACGATCTATCTATACTAATATATAAAGCAGAAGAGTTTGTTTGTTTGTTTGAACGCGCTAATCTCGGGACCTACTGGACCGATTTGAAAAATTCTTTGAGTATAACATAGTCCATTTATCGTGGGAGGCTATATACTATAATATCACGCTTAGATGAATAGGAGAAGAGCAGCAATAAAAATATTGCGAAAACGGCAAAATTTAAAGCTTTCTTCAACCTTTTAAGCTTTTTTTGAAGAAAAAAATTGTGACACACTAATTTCCATGCGGGCGAAGCTGCTGGCACAGCTAGAAATGTATATTTCACACCAGTTATCATTGTAACGACGTGACTGCAGACAAGCAGTACTTTTTTTGCAGTACGAAATTTTGGTCTCCGATCTTACTTCTGTTTTAGTTTTTTTGAATGTTTGTTTAGTCTCATTAACATTTAATTAATGAACAATGATCATGAGAAATAATTATTGTTCGTCGCAACACAATTTTATGTATCCACAATCGATCTGCGATATTAAAATGTACCTTTCAATAGACTATTCCGATGGCACTAAATACGTTTCCATATATCGTAAATAAAAATAATTGCACCCACCCAGATGTTTAATCTTCTTTTTAATATTCATTGCTAATATGATTTATGTTTCTAACCGTGGATAAATTTTGCCCTGTGATTGGACTTTATAACGTGTTCACTAATTAAAAATTATTTCTATACTCGGCTGAATATTGTGTTAAATTAGGTTTTTTTTTCTTTTTTTATTGCAATGATAATGATAATAATGAATGATGATAATTAATAATATCTCGTTATTATTATAAGTGACAGTCTCTTGATATTCTGCTATTGGTAAAAGGCAGAGGGCTTTTCTCAACAAATAGTAAGATAATTGTCCAATACAAAACTGCTATTTGCAGGTCGATCGAAACATATCCCAAAAAATGTCTTGAGACATACAGATTTACTCATTATATTTAACTTGACGACCAAAATATCGTATAATAATGATGATAGATCACTAAAACGCGTAATACTTTAAAGAAAAATCATATTATCTACTCAAAATATAATATCAGATACTCTAGGCATTATCAACTTATTATATAGACTATATTAAAGTAAAAAAGAGATTTGTTGCTTCTACAACCACCGGGCTAAAGCCACCACTTGAATCCTTGCAGAGAAGAATTGGAGCTTAGACCCACCACGCTGCGACGCAGACTGCTACGAAATCTCCAAATATCCAGGTGACGTCACAATGTTTTCTTCACCTTGAAGCAGATAATGCATCGAATGAAGCATGTCTGAAGTTTTAAACTGAATCATTTTGTAAGGATCACGCGTTGTCCCCATTTTACAATTCAACAGCTTCATTATCAAGTAATAATTATGAAATTTAGATAATACTGTTACAAGGAAAATGTCAAAGCAAAATATTAAAATCCTCTTTTATGTGCGGGTACAACTCGTTATCTCCATAAAATAAATACTGTACTGTTATATCCCCTTTTGTTGCGTATGCGTTTCAAACACAATTGTATGCTATTTCACTAGATATTACCGTCGCTTCCTAGTACCATATCGGATATTCCTTAGCTCGTTAAACGCAACCGGGAGCGGTATGTGTAAACGAACCGAGCAAATTCACTCTAATTCTTGTTTATGAGGCCTTAACCCGCATAATGAGATATAAAACCGTATTACAGGTTCCGGCAATACAAACAGCGCACCAAATCATCTATTTGCGATTTAAAAATTCCTATGCATTTCACTAGCGATTAGAATTTAATGTATTTGCTCGAACTCACGTTCAGTAAAACTTGACCGCATTTCGCTACAGTAAACATTAAGCTAGCAACATCAACGCATTCTTTTAGAATACGATTTTTTGTCGGTCTCATTAGTTGCACATTAATATAAGTCACGATGAGTATCTTATAAGTGCCAGTGACACGGATTAAAAAGGCAACACAATATTTGTAATGTACGGCCTTATAATGTGGGATACCGTTCATAGCCACCTCTAGTGTTCTGAGAAGCGTAACGGTCCAGTCGAGTCCAACATAAAATGCACCAGTTTCGACATGAAACAGCTCTATCTGGTGACATTTTATGACCTCTTAACCTAAGATTATGTCGGGGAACGGGCTCCGAAGTTTTGTATCATGCTAAAATCGTAAGCTCAAAATTTCCGTTAAACAAATCTGTTGGAAATACAATAACTAATTATATCGATCTACTTTTCTATTTAAAAAGTTATGATAGAATTATTTTGCTTTAGGTTTTTGTTTTAAACAACGCGGATTATAGCAAAATAATTCTGTCATAACCTTTGTACTATAGAATTCTGCAATACGTAATGCCTACTTCTATAAATTACTACATTTCTATATTTAAATACAATTATTTTGAAACATTTGAACCTAACATAGAAATGTTATAATAAAATTTATATCTGGTTGATTTCGTATTTTTTCGGCGACTTAGTTCTAAGTAATGGTTCAACATTACATGGCAATGAGTGGTCGAAAATATCAAACTCATTTGAAGATCCTAAAATAAATTTCGCAAACAAGTATTACTACGTTATTACTTTTACTTAGTACACTGCATTTATCTTACATTTTTATAGCTATCATACTTAAAGATATATTTTATATTTATTTCATCATCTTCCTGCCCTTATCCCACTCAAAGTGGGTTCGGCACAACATGTTATTAACATGCTGTCACATGATTTGGCTGCGTTTTTTACGACCGGCCGCCTGCCTGACGTCAACTTACCTCAGTCGTATTTTACGACACCTCTTTAAGAAAGAGGGTGGTACTATTCTATTCAGCCGGATACCACACGGCGTATAATATATTTTATATTTATTTAAGGAAATTAAAAAGTCTTATTTAAAACATATCTAACAATATAATATTTTGTCAACAGGTCTGCTGTAACTGCTGTGTCATGGCATTTACAGTCTGGACTCTTAGCTTCGGTAGATCGAGGGAAGAGAGCGGTTATTTGGGGCGATTTGTGACAGGCCAGTAACCAAGTCGCTCTTCCTCAAAGTGACCAGGTAATTAATTATTTTTATTAATATTAAAGATGCAATCATCTGTCGGTGTGTCTGCACAATTAATCCCTATAGGTCGAATTAAAAAAATGGGATAAAAAGCAAGAAGAAGTTCTCCGTCTGTCTTTCTCGAATAGGAATGAAAACTCAGTAAAAGGAATAAGTATATATCGTTAAAAATAATATACCTAAAGTCGTTTCTTGAGTGAAAAATAGTTGATTATTGATATTCACAAAACTAACATTGTTAAAAGATATTATGAGTCTAGTATTTTTGCCTAATTTATTTTATTATAATTTATTTATTTTATTGTAAATATATGAACAGCGTTTTATCTCAGACGCGAAGTCGCAGGTAACAGCTAGTTTATATTATTATATAAATAAGACGTAGTATTCATAAACTTTATTACGTTAAAAATACATAAAATATATTTATTGAATAGTTTAAAGATTAAAATATATTTTAGAGCGATAACGATGATATGTTTCAATTATAAATACAAAGTTGCTTTATTAACAACG
This sequence comes from Morpho helenor, assembly GCA_029227775.1. Classification (NCBI taxonomy): domain Eukaryota; kingdom Metazoa; phylum Arthropoda; class Insecta; order Lepidoptera; family Nymphalidae; genus Morpho; species Morpho helenor. The sequence goes on from JARGCU010000020.1 coordinate 8,256,159, forward strand.
CCAAAGAGGCGTGTTAGGAAAATTAACTTTCGTGACCTTACATGAGCTTGTAGAAATGAAATGCGTTCAACGGCAAACGTGATTTAATTAACCTTATTTAAAAGCTTTAAAATCTATACTAATATTATAAATGCGAAAGTTTGTCTGTCTTTTACGCTTTCACAGCTAATACACGGGACCAATTTTGATGAAATTTGTTGAGAGCACGTTTTCATCAACGAGGATTTAAATAAAATTTTAGTTTTATATAAAGAAATTATGCGCTTATGCATATTTGCAATATATAGGGTAAGCTAACCTATTCTCGACACCTATCCAATTAATTGACACCCTAGCAATTTATTCCAAAAATAAGAAAATAACAACCCTAAATATTTCCATTTGTACCAATTTTATTAGATAATATCATAATTTCTTATTTTGGCAACCAAAAGTTGCAGTAAAAATAATATGTCGACTAATCAGCTGAATGAAAAAGAGCACATAATTAATTAAGTAATAATTTATCGTTTTCTTAAAAATTTGACAAGGTAAGTATCTTACAAGTATTGTTAAAACATTCTGTTTTCAGTCTGAAATACGTCGATTATAGTGTTATTGTGGTGTTTATAGTACAAGTTAACTAATCGATAAGATTTATTTCAAAATTTTTGTTGTAATTGACTTTGTTTTATGGTGTCAACATATGGTCCACTGAAAGTACCAGAATACCAATACATTGACATCCATTTCAATAAATAGGATTTTGTAAAACTAAGTAAAAACTAAACTTTTCAATTTTCTTGTTGAAAATCCTTTCAGCTTCATACAAGACTGCGGTTTAATAATGTAAAATTGAAAATATTTAAAAGATTGACCGCCGAGTTTCTTTCTGGTTCTCCTTGGTAAGAGCAACATTCCGAACCAGTTGTAGCTTCATTAATCATATTGTTTCTTGACGATTCAAAAGTGCTTGTAAGAGCTTATTTGAATAAAGATATTTTGATATAATTTGATTTAATACATAAAAACATAAATAAGGTACATATCTGCGTGCTTCACTTGGTTTTCATAAAAAAACTGAAGGGTGTCAATAAACTGGAATTTGAAGTGTCGATAATAGGGAATTCTGTGTCAATATTTGGGTAAACCATTGCAATTCGATAAATATCATAAATTCAATAACAAATAATATCCTAGTTAGAATTTGATTTTACTGGCAACATCTTAAAATAGTTGTCTATATTTACCAAAATTTATCGTTATTTGGAAACACTGTGGAAAGCTTATATTTATTTCTTTTTATACGCTCGTTCTAAAAGTGTCAATAATTGGGTACTTTACCCTACATAGAAATCTCAAGGTATATACAGTTTTGACAACTGTATCCCTTGAGATTTCTAGGATGTGTTACAAGTACCTTCCACTTGAAAATGTGTGTTGTATGCTCGAATTCTTCTTTTTAAAAATAGGAGAGAGCCATGTAATACAGACTATACAAAAATATTTTTTTAATTACACGTTTATATTATGTTAACTTTTGCATTGACTTCTATTATACGGAATTACTATTGTATAGTTTCACACACAAGAAATAGCGAGTTAAAAATAATCAGTTAAAGACTGGAGTCTGGTTTATATTAAATACTTTTAACGCATTATAGATTAAACGAGTTTCCAATATAACACGAGTTTATAGAATAATAATGTTTCGATCACGCCATGTCAATTTCGTATCATATCATGTCATCTTGTTAATAATTTAACGCGCAAGTACCAAAAATAACAGGTTTTGTAAATGTGATTTGTACCCGTTCTTTATGTGGCTTAAAATAAACGAGCAGATTGTTTTTAACACGTGGTTAACACCAAATACTTATTGATTTTAATCATGGAAAGGGGGCCACTCTAGAATAAATTTCCCGGATATTCCGAAGAAGCTATATGCATGCATTTATTAAGTTGTTAAAATAATGAAATATTGACTGTATCTGCATTATTTGTGTCATTTAATTGTATAAATGACACACTGGCCCGTTGGCGCAGTGGGTAGTGACCCTGCCTTCAGCTCCGCGGATCGCGGGTTCGATTCCCGCTGAGGGCGAACATTTTCTATTATGAATTTATTGGTCTTTGAGCCTGGGTGTATATTTGTATTTAAGTATGTATTTAAAAATATATAAGTATATATTCACCAGTTGTCTGTCTACCATAACACAAGTAATAAATTACTTACTTTGGGGACGGACGACCGTGTGTGTAAGTGTCCCATATATTTATTACCTATTATTATTATTATTATTGAAGGTTTATATTTATTTCAAAGCACATTAGTATTATATCTTAAAATTTTTAGATATGAAAAATTGCAATTTAAATTTTTTTAAAAGAATGTAAGCGCCGGGTGACATGTGGGAATCGATTCAAAGTTTTGAACTTTTTTGGTCCGCCCTTTACCATTAGGTTATCGCAGCGTTTGACAAAAATCATTTGCATTCAATTCTACATTTAAAAGTTTTTTTAATGCCTGAAAAAAGGTATAAAACGACATTATTTTTAATTGACATCTAGCTGGATTTTTTGGGGATCCAGCCTGCTATATAGCCAATACGATATAGCCAAAACCTACATGCCCAATATGTATCCGAAATTCAGAAAAAATATATATATACAAGATCAACTTATTTAAATATTAAAGTTAGTGTATCTATTTACTTGTATTTTATTAATATAACAAAATATTATGTCTCTACACCTCCACTCTCACTAAGGAGCTCTCGTAATAATGACGTGGTGCGTTTTGAGGTAGTGTAATGTTTCCTATATATGTATATTAGTTTTAGTGTAAGTCAGTATATGTATTAGTAAGGTATATTCGTTTATGTATTATACGTATGTGTCTTGTATATAAATATACAAGGTAAGATACAAATCTCAACCCGCATACACTACAGTATGCTTATTAGGAAAACGTTTATAAAATTTTGAAAAAAATTCTTGGCGCTTGAAGAAAGTTGTTTTTCTAGCCGTCTCTAGACTTAATATTAACCAGCCTTTAAAGTACGTAAGTAATATATATTAATGTCCCACTATAAGTTAAGCATAACTTATTAAACGTCCTATTGTGGAGGTCGCAGTACACTATTAACATACCTAGACAAGTTCATGTTCCTCTCCGAGCCTACTGCTTACAACATTAAATTAAATGTCTCTACATAAAATTATACACTAACGGTATTCATAAACGAAATATAAAAAAATCTTTAATGATTGTTATTTAAAGAATCCATTAACCAAATTAACGGTTGATTGAATACAAAAAGAATATACAGTTCTAGATTAGATAATAACAGCAATTAACTATCTACTATTATTATGCATATAATAAAATCATTCGTCGGAATTTGTTTGTCCGGGCATCGCTCTTCGAGAGCGGAAAGGCAAATTCATAACTACAGTATTGTAATATTTGTGCCGTTCGTCATAAAACTAATAAAATAGTGTAATTGAATCTTTTGTACCTTTTTCGTTTAGAATTATGCATTACTTAATCTTTTTGATTGAAAATTAAAGTGCCCTAACAACGTAACTAAGGTGTTTGTCGAGAAGAAAAATCTTAGTTTTTATTTTATTTATTTAAGGACCACTAGTAGCTACAACATGTACATAAATTATTATGCTATAAATATATAAATAGAGTTCGTTAAATGTGCAGCTTATTAAGGTAGCCACATCATCCACAAAAAAAAACATTTTTTATTACTCTACAACTTTGCTAAGTTAAAATTTTACAATTTTAAAATTAATATTACAATAAGAAACAAAAATTTAAATGAAACAAGCGACACGCTACGCTAAACAATAAAAAATATAGAAGTCTTCCGAATAATAAATATGAAAATGAAAATGTACCCTGAAATGTACCCTTATCTTAAACCTTTATAATTGATCGCGGGTATACCGACACAGATCAAAAAATAAACATTAAAAACTGATTATCAAAACGTATAGTTCTAATTTTCTTTTTGATTGCATGACCTATCACTGATGTGAATATCAAGTTCGTGTTAGGAATGCCGTAGGCTAAAACTATTATAATTTAAAGCTAAATCCTTTTTTTAACTTTTAAATGATAGATTCTATTGTATTTAAAAATAATAACATAGCCACACGAAGTGAATAGAATATCTAATAAACCGTCAATGGTGACTGACAGAACTCAACCGCATAGTAATTTTGACTGTAATAACTTACCTGACCTAATCAGGTATCTCCCAATAATTCGACCATTAACTATATGAAAACTTTATTGTTAAAAATGAGTGTGGAATGGCGAGGGACAATAGATGCCGCCGACAAGTGAAAGCTTGACTTTCGACTTTCATTGAGTTTTTGTATAAGTGTATGTATGGGTTTGCGCCGGCCACTGCCGGACCATATTGTCTCGCGACATGAATTCGCCAAACGGTTTGCATTAAAGAACCGTGCACACTCAATTTTAATCTATACGTTTTTTTTTTCTAACGAATAGACTAAAATTGATATACTTTGAATGTATTCTTTCTTTATTAATTTATATGCACAATTGTGCAAAGAAAATAATTATAAATGTGTATGTGAAAATGTGTAACATGAAAAATATTTTTGCATATACTATTCAATTTGTCTTTTGGACTATATGTGCGCGCAACGACACCACGTAAAGAACAAATGACACACATAAATTGATAAATATACAATACATATGTGTACTTTAATTAAGTATAATCAAATAAGTATTAAATAATTATTTAATTAATTACCTTCAACTTATAAGTATCCTTATCTGCCTGAGCAAGGGGATGATAGAATCATTAGTCTTTCATAATTGCTACGCTACGACTTAATAAAAGTTTATAAAGGTAAACTTAAAAAAATTCTTAAAGATAGGACCTGTAGGATACCCGCTGCGCGAAAATTTTTGTCACACGGTGTTATATTTCTCGTGCGAAAGTTGTCTTATGCGATTGACATTGTATTTTCATTGTATTTTATCATGTCAAATCTAATAATGCCACTTTTGACTATAGATAAGAAAAAATGTACAAAATTGAACTTTTTTTTAATTCATATAGCATACAATCGAGACAGTGAAAGTTTAACAACAGCATAAAACCTATTCAAATCCAATAAATATTCTTCAGCTGCCGGTGACCTTTATCTACACTTACCACTATTATACGTCGTCGTTCAGAGCACGTATATTCTTGATATTCTGAATGTTACAAAAAACTTTGTAATTTTATCCTCAACCGATTAATTATCTGCCAAACTCACTCTGTCATCCGAAGCCAACGCATGTACAACTGACAACAAAAAAATTTGAGCCATTTGACTTCACGATACCTGCCTATCGTAATTATAGGATCCCGTTTAGTAAACGCCAAAAAATAAGCCGTTTTAGACTGCTCATGTATAAAATTTTAAAAAATACAGTTATCTACTCGGTCATTCGATCAAGTCTATTCCTGGAAAAGACTTAACGAATATTTATATAGCAACACACATAAATATTTATAAACGATTAATTCAAATTATAAAAGCTTTTAAACATTTTGCACTTCTCTAACTTTAGTATTACAAATCTCATATAAATCTTTAAAACTTCTCAATGTAATACAAAAAGTTGATACTAATGTTTATTTGTCACGTAAGTATTGTAAAATATGTCCGTTTATCTCTATACAATCAAGATTGTTTGATAAATTCATGATAAATCACATGTTACACTATGCTAATTCTGTTTAATTATTGTATTATTACGTATGACATATGACATGTCATTTATAATAATCGTAATTTATAATGCAGCTACTCCCCGTCAATATTTATAATTGATGATCGTCCAACTCTAATCGAGTGGAAACATTAGGTATAAAATTAATATCCTTATCTATGCCAGAGTTATTGTCGTTTCAGCAAATGGATGTTTACCGGTGGACATTGACTTTAATGTTTATTTCTATAAGAAAAAGTTATTCTAATTCTGCCCACACGTGGAAGATGGAACGGCCATCACATAGCTGCTATACCTATAATGCAGATATTAACTACCTATTAGGAATATTCCATTCATTTTTTAAGAGGAGTTCTTAGCCACTAGTCGGTGACCAGAGCTTTATCGATTTTCTGACGAGTTTGATATGCGACTGGAAGGAACTTTCTATTTTAATACGACCCCAATATGAAATGAGACCCCAATAATATTAACCAGGTAAGATTATATAAACTGTAATTGCATTTGGTTTAATTGATATTAACTCAAGAGTATAGACTACAATCTTTACCCGCAAAATTCATTCGCGTCAAATTAATTTTTAAATTAACTTCAATTATGTCCTTTTTTCTTCCTGTTCCCGAATGAAAAATGAGAATGTTTTATATTAGCCCGATAGTTTTATATTTGAATATAATTTAAATATTTGAGACTCGTCCAACTAAAGAGTTAGAATTATAAACTTGCTTTAAATTTGCACTAGATAGAAATCAACATTTCCAAAAATCTATTCCAAGTATAAGAAAAACTTTAATTTGCATAATGATCAGACAAAAAGTAAGAAGAAAGCGTGCTCCACTTCAAACGGTATCATTACATTCCTTAAGCGATGCAGTCAAACGATGATTAATTTAAAACAAAAACAAAGCTTTTTTAATATTTGTGTTATAAAATACAATTGCAGTTATTACTTTTTTAATAAGTATTTTTTAAAACCCACAGTGTAACGACACCTTTATAACACCTGTAAATTATCTCGAAAAATCTATCTTTAATAGTTCCACCGCATCGTATCGAATAACAAAGAACAGGTAACGTCTTGAAAAAATTGCTGTATCCCTGCCAACTTCACGCTTGATTGAATTTCTTACATACACCAAGAATGAACCAACCAATAAACAATTTAAGTCAAAATAAGCGCCGTTAACCTAGAAATAATAGTTCTGATTTTCAATGCACGTGATAGGTTTTTAATTTCTCTCTTCACCCACACTGACATACTTTTATTTGAGACTCAGATTTTTTAAAGTTAGAACTTATTTTTTATATAATTTATAGAAGTAGGCGTTACTTTGAGAGTCGATAGTATAAAAGTTATGATAAAATTATTTTTACTATAATCTGCTTTTGTTTGAACAACAAATTGACTCGGATTATAACAAAATAATTTTATCATAACTTTTGTAAAAATTTAATGCTTAACTCGTTTTTTTCTGATGCTTTTTGCGGTATGTTCAGGGCACATATATTGTAGTTATTACTTTATTTAAAAATATATTCCAATCTTCTTCTTCAACCGATGGACGTTTCACTGTTGGACATAGGTCTCTTCATGGGATCTCCACAACACACGATTTTGTGCCGCTTGTATCCAGCGGCTCCCCGCGACCTTTTTGAGGTCGTCAGTCCATCTAGTAGGGGCTTTTCCAACACTGCGCTTTCCGGTGCGGGGTCGCCATTCCAACACTTTGAGACCCTAACGCCCATCGGTTCTCCGCACTATGTGCCCCGCCCATCGCCACTTTAGCTTCGGTCGGTGACTCTGGTTCTTCTACGGATCTGCTCATTTCTGCTTTGATCACGTAGAGATACTCCGAGTATAGCTCAATCCATCGCTCGATTAGCGACTCTGAGCCTTCTTATGAAGACCATAGAGTCAGCGACCAAGTTTCGGATCCGTATGTCAACACGCATTGTTAGAAGACTTTTGTCTTCAGACACTGATCTTGGGCGAAATCCGAGTTGGATTCGGCGACTGACCTCTTTCTCGAAATTGGACTTACCTAGCCGGTCCGTATGTCCCAAGTACGAGTATATATGTATATATATATATATATATACTCGTCAACAATTTCTAGTGAAGAGTTCTCAACGATAATCGGGTAGAGCGGAGTTTGACGTGACTTTCGTCTTACTCATGTTAATTTTAAGGCCTACCTGTTGAGATACTCTGCAGAGTATGCAATTTAAATTAATATTATTATTGGAATATACTCTACTGAGTATATTCCAATAATAATATTAAATTGAAGTTTCTTCTGAGTACTAAGTTTCTGCTCTTCAGTCAAGATAAAAAGTAAATATAATAATGACTTGGATTTGGTTTTAATAAAACATAGCGCATATATCAATAATATTAGTTTATTTCAAATTATATAATATTAATAGTTCATTTTATTAAATTTTATACTTGTGAGACTTTGTTCCCTTATATCCCCAATAAAATCATAAACAACTTAAGTGGAAAGTCTGAAGTCAGCTAAAGAATCATTTATGAAACATTTTTAATTACAATTCTTTATTACACTTCTTTTCTTTTATCATTTTTATTATAGTTCTTAAGTTAAACGCAAAATTTTCTCTAAAAAAGTTTGAAATATCAAAAAATTAAATTATTAACAAATTCTATAGCAAATTTTTATCTTAAAAGAGAAAGAAAGTCACAACAAATTTCTCAGGATCTTAAAATTTTTACCTTTCATCTCATAAATCTTTGAAAACAACTTTACACTTTATTGGCAATAAGTATGCTCAACAATTATTTCCAGCCCGTAGCAATCACAATAAAATGTTAATAATAAATAGCTTTTTATTTATGTTAAGACGGTATCTTATCTATAACCTTGTCTTAGATGCTTGTCTTAATGTGAAAGTGTGTATTTATTTTATGTTCCACTTTTACACCACATCCGCAAAACCAATCTTCGACAAATTTCATACACTATATATCGTAAGTATCTTTTATAAGAAACGGTAACTGAATATTTTTTACATGTTAAGTGTCGGTAAAGGATATAAGTAACCTATATTGATTTTATTATATACTTGCCCTCGTGACTTCGTCTACGTGGACTTATGTACGTACTGAGTTAATAAGGAACCCTCCAATCTCTAAAGAACACTCCAATTATTCACCTACCTTCACACTATCACATAGATCTGTTCCCTTTGGGCGTGAAAGTAGAAAAGACAAACAAACCAATACACTTAGAAATGTTAATCATAGCATGGATTCCTCCCTCCCAACGGCTTGATGACTAGTCACGTCACAGTCATACCACCAGTTCTCCACTACACATTACCCTAAGCCGTGGTTTAGTCTCACAGAAGGCATTCTTAGGACGACGTTTCCCGACGCTAGTAGTTCTTCTGCGCTCTACTCTCCGCATTTCGCAACCTTGAAGATGCTTTTGCGCTCGCTCGTCCTGCCCGGTGACGCTGTAAAAGCCTTTAGAGCTAACAGCATAAAAAAAAAAAAAATTGTATGGATTTGGATTTAAGCACTGAAATTCATTCTTAAAATACAGTTACTTTACAGGCTTCATAGCATTATCTTTATAATTTTTATGAATGCAGGGTACAAGACCATAATACTCGTTCATAAAGCAGATGGAATGCTAAGATTCTGAAATTGATCGTTACTCTTGGTTTGATTAAATGTGTTTTATTTTATTTAAAATAATGACCCGTTCTTAGAAAGTTTAACAGGCAAAGCCGTAGATTTTGACACGTATTAATAGGCTAAACTATTTAAACTATTAATAAGCTTGAATGCTATACTTTCCAAGTTTATACAAATGGCATAGCCGCCTAATCCATATAAAACTGATGAGTTTGTTGGTTTGTTTGATTGATTGTATGAACGCGCTAATCTCAGGAACTACTGGACTGATTTGAAAAATTCTTTGAGTGTAAGATAGTCCATTTATCGAGGAAGGCTATAGGATATATAACATCACGCTAAGATGAATAGGAGAAGAGCAGCAATAAAAAATAGTACGGAAACGGCAAAATGTAAAGTTTTCCTTGCGTGCGCTGAATAAACGGTGAAAGTTATTATATAGTCTCTTATTATTAACCCACAATAACTACTCTTATATTCAAAATTGCAATTCGCGAAACAATTTGTGATTTCCACACGGGCGAAGTTGCTGGCACAGCTAGTACAGTAATAAAAAATAAAATTTCAATTAAGAGTTCTTTTTGTTTTTTGTGGCTACTGTGAACCGTGAATTCAATTTCACGCTAACAATGAAATGACAATACGCTTACAAATTACTAACAGACAAATTGATACTTCATCATAATCACATGACATAAACGAGTTAATCTCAGAAAAACATCTTTAGATCATTATCGGCTGTATGGCTCGCTAATTAAACTCCGCTACCGTAAACAAAGCTGATATTATGTTGTCAAAAACTGCCTCAAGCGCCTCTCACTGGGTACCGTTGTGTTGCGACGGACCAACGTTTCGGCGTAATGACCCCTGCAATCGCGACACGAACAACTCTGATCTTAATCGTTTTCTCTCTGATAACGCCAAATTCTACCAACACTGTCGCCGGCATTCCATCATGTGGAAAAATAAATTCTCCGATCTCAGTAGACTACACTTCCGTCCTAATTATTAAACTGAGTGAGTAATTCTATAGATAAGGTACGAGTAGTATCGACCTGTTACGCCTCCAATGCCGGGAAAAAAGGCCGAGTCTTATTTCCCCTTTAAGAGAAACATTGGAGAAACAAAAGTAATGAGAATATTATTTTGCTATAAAACCGCGATAAAAGAAAACAAAACACAATTGTTGAAACAATTGTTGAGATTGTGGTGGTGAATATGTGCAGTGCTTGTGTATTGTTGTATCATCGGTGTCGGGTAGTGCATGAGTTCTTACAAATTCTGCATGTATCAGGTATGAGAACGAATAGTACACTCTAAATATGTATATGTAATGCTAACATTAAATATACATATTTTCTTTTATCGCGGATTACAGCAAAATAATATTCTCATTACTTTTGTATTATGAACCACCGCAAAGTAACGCCTAATTCTATAAATTATTTAGAAAGATAACATATATATTTTTAAGACTGATATATACCTAGACTCGAAGAACCAATAATTGTATTATAATAATGATGGACCTTGGCGAGAATCAAACCCGTGGATCTGGAGGCGGGGTCACTGGCAACTGTGCCAACGAGCCAGTAATATTTGACGCAGGTTTGAGTCCAGAAACACTTAGAAAGGGTCACCCGCTCTCACTGTTTGGCCATCACGGCCATGTTTATAATCTTCTGCTGAAAACATAATAATTCAGTAACAATAACTTAGAAAGGCTAAGGAAAAGAAACAGTCAGAAATTTGATAAAAATTATTTATTACTGCAAATGTGAATGAAATTGAAAACAGTTGCAAATAGACAACCAATATGAAAAACAATACAATATATACTACAACGGTTCAAGTTCAAAGGTTAACGTAAATTTTTTCACGCAAAGTTACTGCCATAGGTAGTTATAAATATGATTTACGTATTATATTTCCAAAGACATTTATCGAGGCTTCGTGTTTAGAATAACGTATTCTGTTGTTCGAAAGTGCTATTGGGTCATGAAATATGTGCCATATTTCTTTCACTTGTACATTAGAATGTTGTAAAAGAAACACGATATGTCTTGTGCCTAATACCTTGATTTGTAGTGATAATCCGAGTTTATTTATAAATTATTTATACGATATTTATTTTGTACAGTGCCATGAGACTAATATAGTCGTGTACTCCCTCCTAGATGTTTTCGAGTAAATTTATATACGAACAATAGAGTGGACGAATGTATATAATATTCAGTACCTGGTTGACAGTGCCGTGCTCGGTAATTTTGTTAATGGATCTAAAAAAGTTGAAAAAAATTGAAATTGAAAAAAAAAGAAAAAAAAAGTTGGACAGGTGGGGCTCGAGCTAGGTATTTTCACCTCTCTAGACCACCCGTTCCTCAAACGAGCTGCCATGACTACGTACAACAGCGAAAATTGTCTTTTAAATCAACGTAAATTTTAGGCATTCATAGCAACAGGGAGGCGAGGAGGAGGAGCAAAAGGGATAAAAAGATGAAAAGAACACAAAACAAGAAACACTTCTTAATTTATTTAAATATCAATTTTATTAATGCATACTCACATTTGATAAAATAGTAACACTAATTCCTTATCTTTTATAAATTAAAATTGTGATTGATAATCTCATTTATTCAGATTAAAAAGAACTTCTGAGATATATAGTAGTAAATATAGTATTCTGCCAATCCGCTTCAAAATAGGAATGGCTGTGAGCTCCTACGTCTCCTTTGAAACAAAAAGGCATTATTACTTTTATTTATTTATCTAAAAGTAATATATTATTTATACATTATTGAAAAGCCAAGCAAGCCCAAATATACACTCACTATACCAAACTATAAAAACATATTTCATTCTTGCTTCAAAGGCTATGTAATGTGACATTTAATTAATTAATGACTTTGATGTCGTGACCGATAAAAAAACGCAAAATTTCCAGCTATGGCATCACTGTTATGCGCAAATCCCATACCAAAGTCGTCTGACAAGATCTAAGGAACTAGTTTGATGATCCCTGTTTCACTAATTAGAATTACTTATGCTGTTTCTTGTTATATTAATTCTAGCATCACGATGCCTGCTTGGTAAATACCTAGTTCGGTTAGACGCTTGACGCGACGCTCATATCACTCATAATAAGACTAATTTGGTGATACCGTTTTGGCATAATTGTATTTTTTGTTAGCAAGGCCGGTAGTCCGCACGCAACACCAGAGCTGACCGGAGGCGGGCTAATAACAGTTATTAGTAAATCGCTATGAGAAATCGACAACAATGAGCACGAAACACACTCATTGCCTATGTCCCATTCATTTAACTTTTTGCGCGATACTATCTCATATCTTAAAAATGTGGGTCGCTATTTTTTCTCTTATTACCTCTAAACACCTAAACGGGACAATTTGCCCTCAAGCAATTTGAGTGTAGTATCATGATTAAATTATCTTCACGCGTTTTATGAGCTATCATTTTACCATTTGCGTAAAAGTTCCGAGAAAAAGTACTAAACATTATTATCTTTATTAGACACAGTTTTACACGTCCAGACTACTTTTACAATGGTAAATTTAATCATAAAAATTCCGTTCATGTTAGGTTCGAACTAGTTAGAATATAATATCTACCGAGTACGTGCAGAATATATAGTTTCATTAACGTAATATTTTAATTATTGCTAACGATATCCGTATTTAGAAGTTTGATATCGGACCTATAGTGAATGTCGGCAATCCACTAACGAACGATATAAATCCAGTACACCGATTGGAATTGAAATAGTGCAGTGATATACAAATATACGAGAACTGTTAATAACGGCTATCACCCATTACACATATCTGTCTAGAATTTCTTTTGCCTTTAATTTTGAGTTTACTGTAACTTTTTAGGATTTCAATACATGTGGTATTTCTGTGTAATCAATGTAAACACATTGAATACACTATTATAAGCTCAAATTAATTGAAAAAAATTAAGGTAATTCTGTAAACTGAAAGTTTACTTATGATGAAGATGATATTTCTATTATTGTAAATATTTTTATTTTATATAATTCTCATGCCACCTACGTTAATGAGTTAACAAAATATTAATTCTATTATACTGTCTTTGCTAACAAAGCTCTTGAGATTAACCATATTAACATATCCAATATAGCATTTCGAATTACCTATATTCCTACATAGTTATGTTTATATTAATTGTCAAACAAAATCGGTCCTTCGATATTACGAGCATATGAGCAAACATAATTTTATTGGAAAATAATTGCAAAGCCTTCATCTGGTCTAAAATAGCCGTGGCCAAGAGAGTGTTATATTTCAGAATACTGCACCTGACAGAGAAGTTCTGGATCTATTGGACTCAATCGTAACGGTTTCAAGCAATAAACGATAAATGTGCTTTACTTATTACAAATTCCACATTTAAAGTACGCTGTGTTAGACATTCTTAAAGAACTCTGATCATAACGGTGCGTCATATACCTTGTGTGTGTAAGTTGATATGATTCTAATAATAAATGTTTATTTACAGGTAGTCAGCCGGAATCTCACGGAACTCGAGGGCGATGGTGGAGAGATGTTAGACTTCTTCCGAGGCCTCACCACCGACATTCTTCATCGATTTACGTAGGCTCCGACGTATATCAATAAAAATAATTATCATTATTTTATCGTGAACGGACGGTTTCAAAAACTAATAAACTCATGATTACCGAATTTTCGGAAGATTCAATTTTTAGGTATTAAATAAAAAATAAAAAAATGTCTAATATATGGTAGGTATAATAAAAAAAAGGTGTGTCTGTACAAACTACATAAGTTTCCCATGAAGGCGATAATTAACTGTGTTATTGCCTAAAAGTCTACATGTGTATATATTTTTCTATGTGTATGTATATTAAAATAAAGAATATAAATATTAGATAAATATCTTTATTCTTCTTGTATATTTCCAAACATAAGTACATGTAATTTTCTTCTATATAAATTAAGGCATTCCCCTAAATAAAATATATAATCACAAAATGTTTAAGTGTCAACTTAATTGTCTCATACAAAAGGCTTATGATAGGTAGCTAAAAGTTATACTGCGCTATTTTAAGTATCAAAGACTGATTTTAAACTTACTGGTGTCATACCACGTTGTAACAAAAAGTACATTTACGTTTGATGTTACGAAAAAGATTTGAGACAGTAAAAAAATACTGCACGCTGAAAGACATTTTGTCTTTGTCAGCAACTATGTTAATTACAATTTAGTGAAGTTATTTCCTACTATCTTCGACTCTACACAGAGTCCTACTAACGGCCAATGTAACAATATTACTAAAAACCCTTTTTTAAAATTAACTTTATCTAAAATTCATTTTTAAACATTGCATATTGTAAAAATTTGATGACTATAACGACCCCTCCATATTTATCCATAAACATAACCTATATATTATAATTTAGCACATTATACAAAAGTCTAGTTTTAATCGATCTATCGATAATCAATTTCATATCTGAAGTATGATTACATTCCCTGTGTACAGTTTAAATTAAGCGAATTTTGTTTAAACAATGATTTACTCTGCTTTGTATTTTTATTGTATTATTACGGCCGGTATTTAATTTTTTTTTTATTGATTCCACTCGGAGCCTTGTGATTACTGTTATATCAATAGACAATACCAGTAAACATAGTGGTATAGGTTATAAAATATAGCGCACAATATTATATTGAATAATAACTGAATGTCATATAAGACTGCGCAGCGGGAATTATAGTTGGTGGCTGATAAATAAATTGGTTAACCCAATAAAAAAAGGGAAAAATGAAGTGAAAAAGAAAAAAATCTTGCCTTTATAAGACTAAAATAACACTATAAAAAAGGGTTTCGTTTCCCTAAAATACTCACTGCTAAGTCAAGCCGTGATCCGCTCTCTTTATTTTATTCTCATTAAGTTGTTCAGTCTGAAAACTTGTACCGATACAATAATGTTCATGATACCAACGCAAAGATAAAAGAAGAGTAACGGAAATAAAAAAAATAATACTCTATGTAAACTATTCTCTATATAATTATCTACAAAAATTCTCCTACATTATAATTTATTTAATAATCACAAACAGAATATATCATTAAGAAGCGACTTCCATAACATTTAAAAAATTTATTGATCTTAAGTATGATATTTTAGATCCGTAACTTTCTATAATAAAAGAATTTTAAAAAATTAAATTACCTCTTCTAAGTTGGGAATTACAAACCGTTAATGAATAACTTGAGGAAGATATGCTACGTTAGATATAATTTGGATGCTAATATTGTAGGACTTTTTTAATTTAGAACACAAAGAACTATAAATTAATGTGCGTACATTACTGTCAACTTGCGTCATATTTGTTTTAGTTAGGGGAGTGGATCACGAACCACCTGTGTTGAGCACTCATTAGCACACAAAGGATTTGATAGCAATCGCACGTCTAGATCACGACTCTGCGCTCTGAGCTTATGTCGGATTATGCATTAACTCAACTAGAACGCGTGTAATTAAAATCGATATAAATTTGATGATCTCTGTGGCGCAATGATTTGATTCACGGATCGGAATCAAAAATCGAGCCCTAATTGAATATAATCTAATAAACTTTATGTTTTTTAATCATCACCATATTATTTCGTACCTATTGAATATTTGTATATAATTAGAAAGGCGAAATAAAATTTTGTATCCTACATAATCTCTGCAGTTAAATTAAAATAGTGGAAAATCTAATTTATAGAATTAGGCGTTACTATGCGGAGGTCCATAATACAATAAATATAATAATATTTTCATTATTTTCATTAGTTTAGTGGAAAATCTAACAAATTACAGTCCACTATTATAATCTAGTATTTTGTGATATTCAAAATTATAATATTACCCAAAAACAGACACACACATACTCATGCTGAATATAATTACAATATTATTTTGTTGAAATATTTTTTGTCCACAAAACAAGGCTAAATACCGTTTACATAAATCAAATACAAGATGGTTCTTATAATATCTGTAAACACTTTCATAGATATCTGTATCATATCATATCATAGTACCGCCTAGATATTTTATTGATGTATCGTCTTTTACATGACTCCATTTATGAGAGTAGCGTCAAGGATCACGGAGCGGCGACCGCGTCCGCCGCAGGCGACACATCCATAACCCGTGACGCGTGTTTTGACAGACGCGTTCGCTCACTTTTTACTGATGTTTTTATCACATTTTTTACCCGCCGGTCCAACGACCCCGCAGCGTCTATAAAGCGCTATTTTCACATGTAATTACGCGTATAACAGACCGCTTAATTACCCGAAACTGTTGCGACGATCGCATCTGGAATTCGATCGAAAAACCTAATCCGGTGCCGGTCAATTCAAATTACGCTTCGTTAAACTTCACCTCACCTAATGTCTACTACTGATGGGATTACAAATAGCGCATCGTCTCTCTACGTTAATATCATTTCTTGCCATAAATACATGTCATACTTTAAAAGATATTAAATTGCCAGTGTTCGTTATTAACCGTATATTTACATAACGGTAACGGTGATCGTGTTTAAAATATCGTTAGCAAAGTCGAAATATAATACGTAACTTCTTTCAAATTTCAAATAAATTACGTATTGTAAAATAGACAAAATAATTTTACTTAATCAAATAAATATTATTTGCTAGAATTTTAAACGCCAGATTGTACCTTAAAGGAGATATGAAAACGTTTGACCTTTGAACATTATATTTATTAAAGATTTAAAAAAAAAAAACATTAAAATTTTCTGTCTTCCATTGCATTTGCTAGCATCATAAATTAAAACCGTAGGTACTCGTTTAAAGTTTTACAATGTCTATATTCATCACAAATAACAATATAATAAAATTTTATTATCTGTTTACTTTTAAGTTAAAACTGTGGACGAATATTTTCATATTTTTTTAATGTTATGTGAGTTTTACTATGCTAAGCTTAGGTGTGCACAGATTTGTTTTTATGTATGTATACATAACTGTATTTGACTGCTTATGTTAAATAGTTATTCATATTCTTTTATTTTTAATAATATGTCAGCAATTAATGCTGAGAATATGTGCCTTTTATTAGTCGTACCGTTAGAAAGTAGTTTTAAACTTTAACTGTTTCATGGATGAAACATGTAACACTATGTTGCCATTTAGATCATATTTGATAAAAACGTATATTAAAATTGTATGCATGTCTAAATAATGTCTTTTGAATGGAATCCTTTGAAATACACTTTACCTTCTTGACATTTTATTGAATATAACTTATTCCTTGTAAAGACACAAATTACATAATAAAATACACGAAAGACATTTTACTGTGTTCTATTTCCCAATTGGTTTGTCCACATTGCCTCCCAAATTATAGCTCCACCGAAAAGTTATGTCCGTTTTAAGAATGAAACAAAACATTTTTTTTACTCTGAATAAACTTTTTTCATCATCTGCCTGCGCTTATCCCACTCTTTGGTGGGGTCGGCACATCATGTTACAAACATGTTGTCGTATGATTTGGCTACGTATTTTGCGACCGGCCGCCTGCCAGACGTCAACTTACCTTAGTCGTATTTTACGACACCTCGGTAAGAAAGAGGGTGGTCTATTTTAATCAACCGGATACCACACGGTGGGTCAACTTACCTTAGTCGCTTTATACGACACCTCGGTAACAAATGAGGGTGGTCTATTCTACTCAGCCGGATACCGCACGGCGTTCTGAATAAACTTTTTTGAATAATATAATTATGGCACTCATTATTTATGACTTACTAACGTAATGGAAATTTATATTTCCTATTTTTCTATTTTACCTTGAAGTTTTTCAAGCTTTGCTGCAATATTTTTGTAATCGCGGTTTACTAATCTGTAGTGAATCAAATCATTGAAACAATAACCATAAACACAGTAAACCATTTAAATAAAATAACTGAAAATCATTAATACTTACCTAAGTGTAATATTGTTTTCAGATCTTATTTAGACATGTATATTTAACATTTGTAATATATCAACAATTATGTTTATTTATCTTATAATTTATTTGCACAACAGGTTTTGTAAAATTGCTTATACCTTACACTATATGGTTCACAGATAGTGTAAAGTTTTTACCAATAAAAATACTAACATATGTATTTTATATAGAAGTAGGGAATGCCAGATTACTGTAGTTTCTGATAAGACCAAACAAAAAGGCAGAATACAATAAGTTTATCGGCTAATCTAATCAATTTTTCCTACTACAAAAATTCACATTTAAAGTATAATGTAAATTATGAACATTTTAGAATAGTATGTAAATAATATTATTCCGTTAACTTTGACAAAGACTGTTGTGTATATTATAAGAGTTACATTAAGTTAAAATTCTAGAGTATTTTCATAGACAGGCCTGTGAGTGAGAGCATCGCAACAAAATTTGAAAAGGAAGATGAAACTCTTAACTTTATATATATATATATATATATATATATATATATATATATATATATATATATATATATATATATATACATATACTTAACATTGCCAATAAGAGACCAATAATACCAATAATAACAATAATAGTCTTATTTGCTTTCTCTTTATTGTCGATAGACACATTTTAGCCTGGCTACCCTACTCTAGTATATTAACTCTATGGTAACGTACCATAATTTCTAATAATGTAATTCTAGAATACTTTTACTTTATATTAAAATTATTGCGCTGTATCTTGTTACTAGTACTCACTATTTAAGATCATAAAAATATATAAATTTTTCGTCAAAAACATGAAGTAATATTTTTACTAGTCGATTATTATGTGAATATTTGAATTATTGTTTACAGAACAAAAATAAATCACTAGATTAGTATTAATGAACTTGTGGTAATATCACAGCTATTTTTATAGGTAGATATAAAGAATAGTTAAAATGTTTATGTCTAAAAAGCTCATTTAATGTTCTCGTAAAACATTTGAAATAACAGCCTGTGTTAATTCTACGGGAAGTCATTTGTTTGATGTCTAAGATGAAGTTTATTGAAGTGTATAATTGTCCATTAAATTTATATGCAGAAGGAAATCATAAAATATATAATGTAAAATGGGGTTGTCAGCCCAACGCAAAAAATATGCTTATAAGATATTTGAAACTTTAAAACTTGATTAAAATAACGATAGATATTATTTACTGACAAAAATATTGAACGTTAAAAAATTATATCCTCACGTAACAAAAAGGATTAATTAATATACATATAAGTTAAAGGAGACTGTAATGCGTGGCTCTTTAAGCTATTAATTTGAATAAAAATCTTTATCTGTGATCTTTTTTCGTCACGTGTCATTGCCACCATAATGTCAACCATCGAAAAGTGTACACAGCCGTTTTTTTAACTAATATAGCTATGTTGACTTTTAACCAGCTTTGATATTGCTAATGTAATTTTTTTTTATGAAATTAAAATATTATTTAAATCCAAACTTCATATTGTTTCATGTGTGATTTTCCATGTGGAGTTTCTATACTAGCGTAAATAATGTCTATTGTGTAATATTTTTTTGCTCATAAAACACTGTCGCCGTTAGTTTTATTAACATATCTATAAAAAACAACTAAAAGCCCAACTTATTACAATAATTTTGTAAAGAATGTTGCAAGCTTAAAGCACCCTAATTTGTGTTAGAATTTAAAATATCAGGATGAATATGTTAATTTTTTATTACTAAGTACATATTATGTAAAGAACTAGGTAACTGAATCAATCCACAAAAATGTTTTCAACAAAATTTTTAGGGTTCCATAATATTTTTTTTCTTGCCAACTTTATAATAATACATATAATATGGTAAGAATGAGAGGCCAGCACATACAAAAACAAATATTCTTACTAATACTCCACATACATATATATCGTATCATAAAAAATAGTCATAATAATTCATAAAAGTTTCGTGATTGTCGAAATTAGAAGAGAATACTGGCACGAACATTTTAAATTTTAATATTTTAATTTAAGGTGTACCTTAATAATCAAGAAATTAGTTTTTCAAAAAAATTTCTATAAAGAAGCGTATTGTAATAATTGTTTTAAAAAACCCATTATGGCTGTTACTTTTAAAGAGGGGCTTTAAGTAATGTTAAACATATAATCTAACATAGTACATTGATTATATGTATATAATATGCATAATCAATTTTAACTTGTATTGAATTATATGTGTTGAGAGTTGTTTGCTAAGGATAGCTAAAGACTTGAATGTATGCGAAGTACAAAGTTTGGATAACATTAATGTATTGAATTTTAATAACTTACGTGATCTTATTAAAATAAATCTTTTTAAGCTTTTTGTGACGTGCCACTTGAAATCTATGTTTTTAAAATGAAACGTCGTTAATGTTAATATTATCGTAAATTTGAAAGAGTGCAGTATATTTTATATAAATTTGTACTCTAATTTTAAGTGACCCACTCTTAAAGTTTGTTGTCCACCATTGCGTTAATGAAATGTATGTAAATAAAACTTTCAAACAAATTGTTATGCGTTGTTTAAAATAAAACTTGTACAGTTTATGTCCGTCGATATTAGATATAATTATAGATACGCGGAATTCTGAATTTGGGCTAAAAGTTATATTCTTTACGTTAGTTGACTTACGTTGAAACATCACAGAGCAATGTCTTTTATAACATGTCCTTTTTTCGTTAAACTAGTGACTGTGTATTGTTAATTTTTTATATACATATTTACTGTAGTTTTAATAATATCAACAAATTCATTAGAATAGATGTGTAACTTCAATATTTTTTTTATCAGCAACGTGCTGCCGCTATCTTTATGTAATACATATTTACAGTGTCTTTTGTTTTACGACTTTGTATAAATACGCAAAATAAATAAGTACAATTGCAAAGTTTGTTTTGTTATTTATAGAAAGTATTATTTTACGTCTAGGCCAGGTCTATTGCAATTATAAATTCACACGATTATTAACACTGAGAACAGTTAAGTTTTATCGTAAAGTAAATAATAACCGTCACGAGTGATTTATTCAATTGCTATTTACCTATTGACATAGTAGCCATGTCTCGGAGACCAGCTGTGCGTGTAATTTCAACTCAATTGCCACTAGATGCTTTATCAGAAAGTTGTCTCAGAGAATTGAAGAACTCTTACTTTTAATATTTTTTCTATTGTTTAAAACTCTGTCAAGTCTATTCTTATATGATTTTACATTAGTAAGTAGTAAAGTAATAGAAATAAGACTATATACGGATGTAGTCCTACTTCCTGATCATCCTCCTGTCCTAAACCAACTCAAAGTGGGATCGGCACAACATGTTATAAACATGTTGTCACATGCTTTGGCAAGAGAAAGCAAATGAGTGTGACTTGTCTGTCTTTCTTTTTTGTGCCTGATTAGACAATGATGAATTTCATCTTCCCTCTCAATATTTATTGTTCATTTGTCGCTTATAGGCTTATAGCTCCTTATATATATAATAACTTAATTATATAAGTATAACCATCCTTTTCAGTAGGAAAAATAAAAACCTTTTCAAGTTAACTCTATATTATAGGCTACTGAGGAAAAATATAACTAATAAAAATTACATTCAAAATGGAGAAAACAAATGTAAAGGTTGTATCAAAAAGGAATAGACAAAGTTATTCCCGTCACGTTACAACGATTTGCAGGTGTGCCATTATAAAAGCACGGATCCTGTACAATATGCAAAGTGATGTTCTTTTTTACAACAAGGCACTATAACTAACTATGCATTTTATTATTTATCTATATCAATATAAAAAGCTGAAGAGTTTGTTTGATTGTTTGAGCGCGCTAATCTCAGGAACTACTGGGCCGATTTGGAAAATTATTTCAGTGTAAGATAGTCCATTTATTTAGGAGGAGGCTATATAATATCCCGCTAAGATGAATAGGAGAGGTGTAGAATAAAAAATAGTACGAAAACGGTTAAATTTAAAGCATTCCTTGCGTGCGCTGAGTAAACGGTAATAGTTATTAAAAAATCATGTATTATAAAATTGTTCCACTCCAAAGGCCGCGACAGCATATGTCTAGCTTTTAAGATTAACCCACTTTAACCATTTTTATGGACATCAAAATAGTATATTACGGTTTTAATCTTTCCACGCAGGCGTAGCCGCTGGCGATTGCTAGTAAATAATATCGCTTGTATCCTCTCTTGAATATTGATATTTGATAGCCGTATATAATTTATTAATTTGAAAGAATACATGAATCATAAGTGTAGTTGTCGATGGTCATGGCGACTTATCACTGTAATACACTATATACTCTGTGGTCACCGCGGCAAGCTGTTTCGCGTCGCAGCAGCGCGTGCGCCCCCTAATAGCCGCTTGCTTATTACGCTCCCCGTATCCAATTAGTCCAACCAGCCGAGATTGTAGTAGTAAAACCACATCGAATACAAACGACCACCTTGTCAGTCGGATCTACGATCTGTTTCAATTATGAATGTAAACGTCAAGAGGCATTGCACTTCGAATAACATTGTTATTTTTATGAGCCCATTACTACATTCTTTTAAGCTTATTTTACTCACCGAATCATGCTTCTAGCCTCTAATTCCAAATTGCGAAGTGCGATCGGATACGATCTGCTTAGTCATGCTTCTCCACTGTTGATTCATCTCTGTTAGTCATTAATTTATTTCAGGTAGATAGCATCTTGACGGATGCGGGTACATATTACAGGTGGTACGTTTTCCTTTAATGGACGAAGCAATATCTGATATCTCCAGAACTAACCGTACGGCGGGATGAACGTCTATCAGTAGCCTTACTGAAGCCGATATTCAAAACAAAATATAACAGTATTCACAGGTCGTTGTAAATTTTTTGTGGTGACAAAAAAGTGCATGCCGCGAACTTATTACTGCGAGCAAATTGAACATGGCTTTGTAATTATAGCGCTCAATATTTAGGTAGTAATTACGGGGTCGAGCCATGCTTAATTGACAGGTGTAAGGGGAGACGCGGAGCGAAGGCGGCGAGTGAAAGCGACTGCAACTACTCAGCATTCGGTAGGCGGACGCGGAGAGGACTCTTGACCGCGACACGGTCAATATAAGTACGAACGGGAACCGCACGAACTCAGACCACAGCCTACATCAATACGATGCTATCCCGGCGCTAATGGAAAAATACCTGCATAAGTGAACGGAAACAATAACAATGCCACTTGCGAGGAAGGTAACAGATGTAAATCCGTTACTTACCAGTCAATTTGAACTAGTGAGCCAGATTTATTTACTAGAAAGTCACGTTGCACCGGTCATCTTGTGATCATCTATTAGATTTGATTCATTTTTTTGTATACTCGAATGGATGATTTGCTGATGTGTTTGATTGTACACGTGAAGATCAATCGTACATACATATAAACAGTACTCTGCTTTTATGAATAATTAATTTCACTATGATCGTAATTGGATTTTATTATTATTTAAATTGAATCATTTATTTATTGTCTAATCATATATGCAAAGTACATCGATAGAATTGATTTTGATTCTGAATAACTGAACCTTTTCATTAAATATCAATCGGGTATCACAATTTTAACGTTGTGATTAAAGATCTCAAATATCTGGACTTACCTTATAAGACAAATTAAACAGGTAAGGTGTGGGAAATTTATGGCTACTCCGTGATGTTGAAACAATGTCCGCTACCATAAATAGTCCGTACGTTTGCTAATTTAAATATCCGTCGCAAGAGGCAAATTAATGAAATCTTTCAGACTATTGAGTAGATCTCGAATTTATAAGAGAGCCGGTTCCCAAGGGACCGATTTACACCGTGGGCAGGGCCTGGAGGTGTGTTTTATAATGTTAAATGAGTAAGGATGTGAATGCCTTACTCTAGAATGCGAAGACAGCCCGAAGCATACGAACAGCAATTAGTACAAGCTATTTAACGAAGTTATTAACTGTATTTTTTTAGTTACCTACTATGTAACTCGAGGCGGGCTGCCTAATTAGAATGTAGTATGTAGTACAATGAGTTCTTCAGAATAACGGTTTATTTATAAGGCATGTTTAAAACAAATACTGAGTATGATTAAAACTCATGTAATCTATATTTGGCATACCAAAATGTTCCCTAATAATCGTTTAAATAATAATGCTAATAAAAAAAAACAAAATTTAAAGCACATAAAAGTGGCGTACTAAAATTTCTAATAGTGTTTATTTTTCTTGCGAGAATTATGTGTGTGCTCCAAATTTGTATTTAATTATTTTTTCCTGTATTGAATTAGGTATATGTAATAGAATTTTGTATCTAAGGTCACTACAAAAATCACAGTATGCCAGCCAAATGCGATACATTTCTTGTATTTATCGTGCCCAATTTTTTATCATGATATATTATAATATTTTAATTTATTTTACTTTATTTTAACTTCGTTTTGTAACCTTAAGAGTATACTTTAAATATTCAGTGGCTCAATTCCAGAGACGTAAAACAAAAACCATCTGTATTATCATATTAAGTATTATTAAAAAATAATAAAATTATTTGAAAAAAAAATCTACGGCACATAAGAATATAAATTAAAAGTATCCGTCATTAATATTTAATTTATCAATATAAATCAGATTGAAGTTCCAAACTTTTTACATAGAAAGTCACTAACTGCAATCAAATAAATACTCGTAAGTTGGAAATTAAATCAATCAATAGGCTTATCTCAACCAATCGATATCTGACTATTTTAATTAGTATGGAATAAGAGACATGCAAATAAGGAATGAAGTCCACATGAACTGGACTTGAAAACTTTGATAGAATCTTAATGTATAAAATAAATTAAAACGTCGGGGAATCCAACTAACTTTTCATTTAATGTAGCTAAAAACGAAACATGAACTAAATATTTGGATCTAGCTCATAATATTACCACTAAATGGGTTATTGACTCAACAATAATTGTTCCAATTGTTGTATCGGTAAATGGTTTACTAGCGAAAACTCTCGACCAACATCTCAAGCTCTCGCGTTGGATCAAGGGCAGGGTACAGAAGGCAAAGT
This sequence comes from Morpho helenor, assembly GCA_029227775.1. Taxonomy (NCBI): domain Eukaryota; kingdom Metazoa; phylum Arthropoda; class Insecta; order Lepidoptera; family Nymphalidae; genus Morpho; species Morpho helenor. Next base: position 8,281,711 of record JARGCU010000020.1, read on the forward strand.
TGCTTGAAACGGCACGCATTGTGAGGGGGTTCCTCACTCTGTATTCCTAACAACCGGGGGCTTGAGTCCTTTCTCCGTGGATGACAATTTTTTATATTTTAAAATGTTTTATTTTGTTTGTTTTAGAAAAAAATAAAATCTAATTTAATTTGTAAATGAATGAATGAGAAAAATAATAATAATTTATTTCAATCAGATATTACATCCAATGTATTCGCAGAACAAAAAATATAGGGACTAAAAGACTATCTTAATATTAAAATTTAAATTATAAAATTAAAATTAAATTATTGCATATCGACCATTTATGCAGCACTGGGAAATGGGAATGCTTATGCATTCGAATCCAGTGCGTCATAAATAATAGAATTTAATTCAAATGTTTTATTATTATGATGAGGATTGTTTATCGACCGGTATAATACAATCTCGTATATAATAAAACTGTTGTTTGCGATGCAGACGTATCACCTATTTTTGTATACTTATTCCTTATGTATTAACTCGTGAACTAAATTATTAACTGATTACTAAAAATACTCAAACTAGTTTAAGCGCTAACTTAAATGATAGATTTAAAATGAAATTTATATACATAATAGTAAGTTATCTACACTAAATAAGCCTTTATATTTACACATCGATGCTATAAACTATTTACGAATAATTTTATTTTCGTTTTTATTTGTTTAGCTTTCCATCTGACTTATGGTTCACCAAAAATACCTATTTATAAGTTTCTTTTCATTACGAAATTACGATACATAGGAAAAGTATTAAGTGAAATCTTATGATACTTGATTGAACCTCTAGCAATATAGTTTTCAGCGCAACAGTTTTGCAATATTATAAGTACATATAAAAGATTTATTAGCTTCGAGAATTGAAATAAATCTCGCTGCAAATGAACTGAGAACAGTCTTGACTGACTGATGTACAACTTATCAAGACAAAACCGCGACTGATTTGAAGTAAATCGACAAATCGTGACCAAGCCGTTTAATCATAAGCATCTAAGCTAATTAGAGTAGGTCGCGAACCTCTAGGGACGAGTAATGAAAATTACATCTAAACCTAGTTGCAAAGGAAAATTACACTTCGAATGGAATTTCTCGACAAAACGAACATGGAGTTTCAAACGGCACTGAAAGCATTTATGTACCTAATGCATTAGCAATAAATCGTCGTATGAATTAGGATCTTGATCGTAAATATTCATTCGGAAACAGTTATTTACACTAGTCAATTTAGTTGACACAGATCATTAGGTTAAAAGTTTAATATAAATCCGATGGCAGCAAAATGAAATTTATTATTCGTCATCTTAAGAGTCTTGCTATTAACGATTAGATAATAAAGTTAACAAGCTAAACTTTAAGATATTCATCAAAATATTTGCCATAATGCCATTACTAATGGATTAGAAAAATTATACATTACTAAACGTCCAAATTTTTCTCAGTTCAACTACATTGTATTGTATAAACACGTGGAATATACATATCACAAAATGATTACAAAGTTTTTAGCTTAACATTAGGTACCAATATACAGATATAAAAACAAAAATATTTAATAAGACTTTATTGTGCTCCAGTCAGAAAATAGTGTTATTGTTTTACATAAGTTATCGGAAGTGAGAATTTCTGTATTTTTTCTATGTATTATCTAGATTAATAATATAAGTATTCGATATCGATAGCATTAAAGTTGCCGGATATATTTCCGCATTGTATCGCCAAAATAAAAAAAAATAAACCAAAAAATAATGAACACATATTTCCTTCCATATTTTTTGTTCTCTTCCTTTAGTTCATATTACAAACAAAATAAGCTGAACTTCTTATATCATTCATTATTAGCTAAGTAATACTCGGGCCCTTGATTATAGTTAGTGCCGAGCTGTTGCTAGAGATGTAAATAAATAGTCGATTTTTTAAAAATCGATTTGTTTAATCTTCCTCTTTGTCTTTTGCACTCTTTTTCTTGTTTTTTAAAATCATATATGCATTGTTGGATGAAACCAATGAAGCCAACTACAGATTTTAATAGAATTTTACAAACAGCGTATCTATTAATATTTATTGGTAGATGTCCATTTTAATGAGCCTTTAATTATTAATATCAAAAGGCATTTTTTCAAATAGTTAGAAAAAATCGATTATTATTAATCGATTATTTTGATACGAAATAATCGATTTTTCCATAAAAAATCGATTACTTATCAATCGATTTTTCTACTCCAACTCACATCCCTAGCTGTTGCAGGAATCATACAGCTCAATCGCGGACAGGACATCGATCAATTTGATGGCGATGTAATAAGGCGGGAGTAGATCGACTTGGATGAAACAGTATACTTATCTTTGAGCCTAATCCAAATAGCTGTGTATGAATGCAGCGCAGTTCAGTACGCACATGTAATTTATAGCTTGGAGTCTGTTATTACTAGAACATAACAAAAATAAGACGGAAATTTTTGAAATGTGTTGCAGCGTATCAATTTAAAGAAAATTAAGATGTTGATACTGAATTGATTGATTTCATTTTATATCAATACTCATGCTATCCGCAACTTCGTTTGCGCTAACTTAAACATTTAAGTTTTAAAAATGCTTTTTGTTTTTCCCTGTTGCCGAAAGAAAAACAGTAATATTTACACAATATCATATATGTTGCCCGATGTATAAGCTTTTAATTGTGCCAATTTTTATCTATATTGTTTATTTATTTTATCTATAACTTTCGAAGAAGAGCTTAGAAGAGTTCGAAACAAAAAATGAAAAGGTTCATTTCATATAATTTCCATTATATTTATCCCATTGACCTAATCATAGTAAGATGTATACTAATCTGTTTTTGTTTGTTGTCTGTATGTCCTTTATAAACTCCGATACAGCTAGACCGATTTTTATGAAATTTTCTGACACTCTTCAGAATGACCTAGCGAATGACCCTGTTTGATGACAATCGAATTACTTTTTTAAACAGTTACGTTCTGTTTTGAGGGGATTGGAAACCAGACAGACGCAGCAACGCGTGACCGGAACTAGTAAAATATAGGGAAGTTATATAGCTTAGGAAAAACAACATCCCAAGTTAATATATTTCTCTGATAACATTATTTGTTACCATTTCAAAATATATTGATGAATTAAACATATATAACATGTTTAATTCATCATGAGCCCTTCCGTGGGGAAATCTACATATCTCTAAATAAATACACGGATGAAATGAAATTTATTTATTGATGGAACATTTAACAACAACAATCTGTAAATGTTCTATCAATAAATAAATTTCATTTCAAATACACGGATCTACGGGAAGATGTCAGTATCGGTGTTGCCTGTTTTACATATTGACTCTAACTTGAGTCAAATGGAACTTTATTTATACATTTATTGCTGACAAGCTCAACCCACGCTTCTTCGAGCTCGTCAGCTTAACTCTTTGAACGTCGAGAGGTGAACAAATTTTTAAATTGATTTTTAGATCATGTTATTTACTAGTACCAGGGTGACCGAGCCCTGCTAGGTAATTTTTAAAAATATATAAAAAGAAACTTTAAAAAAAAAAGAAAAAAATATTGGGTAGGTGGGGCTCGATCCTAGGTATTTTCATTTCTAGAGCCCGCCCGTTTCCCGAATAAACTACGCTGACTTGACAATTTACGGCAAAAATAGTTTTTTACATTCAATTTAAGTTTTAGTATTTTTTATGCCCATAATAGGGATAAAACGATTTTTTTTAAATAAAACCTAACTAGATCGATTTTTCTCCCCCAAAACCCAAACTGAATTACAGAAAAATCGTTGGAGCTGTTTCCGAGATTTCGACATACAAGTCATTTAAATGTTAAAAATATAATAAATATCTACTATACATATTTTTATTTACAGCAAAAATGTACAAGTTAAATCTATCTTAAATTACTTACACGCTAGGACTATACAAACCATGCCCACGTGGAATGGTCCCAAGAATGCTTGCAGCGTTTCCGCGCTGAATCGCTAAGCTGATTCTTTGTGCGAAAAAGGAGCCAGCCCTCTTGTCACCTGAAGAGGCAATCAACCGAGGTGTTAAAACGGATAAAAATTATCTACTTATGATTTGTATACCATCTTGTTTGTTATAAAATTCCCCATTGAATGCAATAAATCATTTTATAATAATTACTAGTAATATCCCGCGGTTTCACCCGTGTATATACCGATCTCATGGCAGTGCAGTCTACTAAAATTGAATTTGTGCTCATGGTACTCCCTAGACGTTAGAGGGGATAAACGTTAAAATAATTATGTGTTATGTTGTTTTCTGTTTCCCTAAGGAAAAACTGGTCCACTTTTATCCAAGGTGCCTTATAGCTTAACCGGATTAGGACAGTCCGTCTTTCGCATTTACGAGGATAATAGCAACATAGATATAAATACAATTTCTTGAATCATCATCATCATCATTTACCTGCACTTATCCCACTCTAAGTGGGGTCAGCACAACATGTTTTAAACATATTGTTAAAAGTTTTGGCTAGTTATTTTACGACCGCCCGCCTGACGTCAACTTACGTTAGTCGTCTTTTACGCCTCGGTGAGAAAGAGTGTGGTCTATTCTACTGCCGAATACCACACGGCAAGTCTACATAAAGGTACACAGGGCACAGTCATCCCTAAAATTCATGCTAATATTAAAAATGTATTAGTATGTCTGTCTCTTATACTTTCAATGTTAATCGTATGGACTAACATAAAGGATAAAAAATACGGCTTTTTCGGAAACAGGATATAACACATACTGACCCTCAGTATTATAACATTTGAGTTGATGCAAACGAATTCACGTGTACAGATAGTATATAAATTTATGTACTTATATTTCCAGCAACAAGTAACTTTTGCTCAGTTGCTATTTGCAATGCTGTTAACTTATGAACCCATCACTGAACAGTAAACGGAATACCACGACTAAACATTTCTACATTGTTTCATTGTTACTCATTTAAATACGAATTATAACCTTTAATAGCACACCATAACAATAGAACTGTTTTGCTCACATTACATTGAAAATCGCGACCTTAAAGGTCGCTACCGCCATAACCAGTACAAATGATGGACTTATAATTTGCAGGAGGAACTATTTACGGCGCGTAATAAATTAATAAGTCTAGCGGCTATCAGCAATTATACTGTTACATTACTAGGCCCTTGTTCTCGATCGAGGCTTTGGCGCGAATCACGATTGATCAGATTATCTAGCAAGAGAACGCCGCTTTCACGTCCTGTTATTCGTTACTGGATCATTTATAATGAAATATATGATTAATGAAACGGATAATTAAAACTTCGTACTGCGCTACCGGTCGATATATATTTCCGTGTAGAAATAGCTCTGAATATAATCGTTATAAGCGCACAGGTCGCTTAACAACAGAATTATGAATCGGCTGTGATTAAAATTTTAAGACAAATCTTGATTATAGTATTTATATTTTTTACTGTATATAATTTACTCGAAGGCAGGACCTTTGCGACCTATAGTGCACGCGGTGCAATGCACCCGGGCACCGCACGTTGGGGGGTCGAAACCTTTAAGTAAATGGGGGGGGTTACAGTACACGGGTCATAGCACTCGACATTGTAATACAAGTACACGAAATTGGAATACATACATTGACAAGGTTTGAATTAGGATTCCAAAGTGTTTCAGCGCAAGATCTGATATAGACATAGGCTCGTTTTTATCCTGATTCTAAGCTCCAGACGAATAAAGGTGCTAACAGAAACTAAGACTAATATAATACTATAAAGGATCCTTTGACATTTTATAAATCATCATAGGACGTTAATTATAAAATCTTTCTTACGATTATTATAAAACCAGATGGTGTACTCATAATCCAGATACGAATCGACGTGGCTTCCCTGAGCCAGGAAATTAAAGTCACACAACAGGAATATTGAGTTAATTCACCTTTTCCTATTTACATAATCTCGTTACCTTTGAAATGTCTATCAACGCGGGATCTAGGTACGTAGGCACGTTGCTTAGATGCATTAAGGAGGATAATGCGATTATATAACTACGAGATGTGACGACAGCGAATACATAGGCGACAATAGCATAGTCCGCCCGCATCTCTATTATATTTGGTCTCGATGCTGAAAACTTATCGGCGCTTGTATCTTTAGTTCGCATCACTCTATATCATCATCTTCCTGCCCTTATCCCACTCTAAGTGGGCTCGGCACAACATGTTACAAACACGTTGTCACATGATTTGGCTACGTATTTTACGACCGGCCGCTTACCTGACGTCTGATAAGGGTGGTCTATTCTATTGACTCACCGTGTGGTATCCGGTTAAGTAGAATAGACCACCCTTTTTCTTAGCGAGGTGTCGTAAAACACGACTAAGGTAAGTTGACCCACCATGTGGTATCAGGTTTAGTAGAATAGACCACCCTCTTTCTTACCGAGGTGTCGTAAAAGGCGACAAAGGTAAGTTGACCCACCGTGTGGTATCCGGTTTAGTAGAATAGACCACGACGATAAAATACGACAAAAATAAGTTGACGTCAGGCAGGCGGCCGGTCGTAAAATACGTAGCCGTATCATGTGACAACATGCGGTGCCGACCCCACTTAGAGTGGGATAAGGGTATGAAGATGATGTTCAATACGCGACCGCAGGATAATGGTATAGTTAACATACAAGTAAATATCTCGATCTACGGTGGGAGCGAGTCGGGTAGATTACTGCAACGCTTCCGCGTCAAATTAATTTACTACCAAAACGTCGGACTCCAATTCCACAGCACATGTACTTGTTAGCGTGATTCCCAAATGATAAGGATCTAGCTCCGAACAAAACTAACCATTGTGCCTAGAAATACGAGCATTCCGGCCCTTTCTCTGTTCGCATTACCCCAGTCATATTTCACTCAGAGTGACATGCTGACTATTCGCAAGTAGGTAATTTAGAGTTCACTAGTTTACCTACATACATTGTTACTCAGCAAGTAAATCTACTTTTGATGAATTGTGACAAGCGCAAACAACTTTCGCCTTTTACATTGATGCATTGCTTTTCCAATATTTCAGTTGAAAGTAAAAATTATTGGTACTAATCAGTTTTGTTACAATAGTTACATGCAAGCGTAGAAATGTAAAGGCATTACTCATGTTTCAACGGTCACCAAAAATATATTTATTACTAAAAAAAAACAACTAACCGCCGTATGGTATCCGGCTGAGTAGAATAGACCACCCTCATTTCTTAGCGAGGTGTCGTAAAAGTCGACTAAGGTAAGTTAACTCACCGTGTGGTATCCGGTTAAGTAGAATAGACCACCCTCTTTCTTATCAAGGTGTCGTAAAATACGACTAAGATAAGTTGACGTCAGGCAGGCGGCCGGTCGTAAAATACGTAGCCAAATCATATGACAACATGTTTATAACATGTTGTGCCGACCCCACTTAGAGTGGGATAAGGGCAGGAAAATGATGACTAAAAAAAATAACTAAAAATAGCCAGAATTATTCAAATATGATGTAGGAATACGATACATTGCAACAGTTATTTAATCCGCCTGTTACAAAATGAAGAGCAATTAGTTTTCTATACATATAGTTGATGTGTATATTTAAAAAATCAAAACGGCTCCATAAAACTAAATATAACAAAGATAACTAAATATCTATTTTGTTGAATAGAATACAATGTAACTCTTTTTATTTAATCTTTAGTTTTGTATCGAGATAAAAAGACAATTTTACTAGAATAAAACTTATAGCTTAAGAATAATTGTTTTGGTATATGGAATAAAAATAAAGAGTTCATACGTTGATCTTCATTGACGACTTTATTGTTACATATGAAATAATAACGCCGTGTGGTATCCGGCTGAATAGAATAGTACCACCCTCATTTCTTACTGAGGTGTCGTAAAAGGCGACTAAGGTAAGTCGACCCGCCGTGTGGTATCCGGCTGAGTAGAATAGACCAACCTCATTTCTTGCCGAGGTGTCGTAAAATACGACTGAGGTAAGTTGACGTCAGGCAGGCGGCCGGTCGTAAAAACGCCTCCACATCATGTGACAGCATGTTTATAACATGTTGTGCCGACCCCACTTGGAGTGGGATAAGGGCAGGAAGATGATTATTGAAATAATAACATCTACATATAAAAATGACTGTTTATATTTTAGTTATATAAACAGCCATTTAAGTCTGACAAATGATAAACAGATAACGGCAACGGTCGTCTATGCATGCACAAGGCACAGCATGTCGCCTGACATGCTTTCAACAAGGGATGCAAACACGCAGGGTCATTTTATTTATGCCGTGTAGGTAGATGAAGCCGGTCATTACATCCTTGTTCCATATGTTTATATATGTTTTATGACACTACATTCTCAACTTTTAATTTCGGTTCGTTCGTATGTGGATTTACGATTCTTAAATAAAACTACTCATATTATTTTGGCCTTGCTATTATAGTAGTTTGAAATAACTATTAAATAAAGGGTCATACAGAAAGCCAACCTAAATATTATGGATTACATAAATGATAAAAATACGTGGATTTAGCTATTTGCACAAGATGGCAATGATGAAATGTTACTAGTTATAAGAAATATATTTTGAAAAGAGCTACCGCCGAGTTCCTACTCTCGGTAAGGTTAGCGATCCTATTACGATACCCAGGTGACTTGTGATCGAATTTGCGTAAAGGAGTAAATCACATTGAATATTCAGTATGTATGGCTGAATAATTTCCAGACAGTGCTTGTACTTATTCTCGCTGTCTTATAGTATTTTATAATAATAGAATACAGCAAAATAAATCTTTCGTTTCTTATATATTCTATACTAAACCAACAAATAATATTAAATGTATAATAAAAATTGTTTCTGAGATGATCGAATAAATCACCGCTGAGTAAGCGATGAACTTGTAATGGGTACATTCAAAATTAATGCTAAGTATACCGTGAAACTAAATAATCGCTTGATTACAACGGATTTAGGTCAAACGACGTCAAAGGGCAGAGTGGAAAAGACGGTATAACGACTTTGTAAATTACATAGACAGGCAGCGGTGTTAGTTAATAAATAAAGGAGATTTTGAAAGCGTAGAGAGCTTAAACGATTGTTATTTTCTCTATTGACCTATAACCCATATATACTCGTATATGTCGGAATTTGATATAGTCAATTTTCTAAGATCTTAAATTCTTAATTATAATATTCGCATTTGAGTAAGATACTTATAACCTTCTATAAATAGTGGTGGTTGCTATATTATAAGTACTTAATCGCATTTTGAACATAGACTTCTTCCTACGACCCCAATAGATGTCTTATCATTTAGGTCATGATTAGTGTTGATATTAGACAGGATACAATCTTGTCGGATCGTTACTGACCCGACGAAGTGTGCTTCACATGTACTTCATCGTTAACATATTACGTATATATGTACATAATTCAATATATTTATTATTTTATTTGAATTCGTCCGTTTAACAACATTGAGAGACCTGTGTTGCCTGTTATTTTTCTACACATCATACAAAATCATCTAACGTGCCATCATACAGAATTAAAAGTAATTTCAGTACAAATTAGAAGGGTCAGTAATTAAACATTAATATATAATTTTAATTCAAAATAAGCCAACCTAAACACGGTGGTGCAGGCCAGGAAAATTCGCGGCAGCAAATCCACAACAGTAGGGATCGTAATCGTTACAATGCTCAGCAGTGAGCGCATAACTTAAGAAGGAGAAGCTCAACATTTTAGGTTTTTTCATTTACGTTTTTAATACCTACATTAGGTCTCCATACTTACGTCTCGTTGAACCACGTATCCTATATAGTGTATTATCTATGGAACCACGAATGACTGTGTCTTAACGCCATCTTACATCTATGCTAATTGCTAAGCTATGTATAGTATTTTTTTATCTATGTTAAGAATTTATTATACGGAAATTGCCACAGACATATAATATCGAATAGGAATTAGAAATGTGCTCTTGTAGCTTATATTGGATGCGTTTTAAATATAAGGTTCGTCGAGTAAATTTTTTTTAAACAAGGAATCTATAAAAGTGTCGCTGATTAACGACAAACAACAATTAATGGTCATCCTTACTGAGTCACTTGTACGCCTTAGATTTCCACTGCCGCAAGTGTGCGAGTAGTATAAAGTTATTATGCTACAGTAAAGATATCAGCCTAGAAGAAAAGTCCATCTAAAAAAAAAAAAAGCAAAGTAAAATTATGATCAGTCTCTCTTTATGTGTTAAGACAAATATGACTATGTTAGTTTCATTTCACTCTCGTATTATTTTTTGCAATATTCGTACTTGAAGCGTAGCTTTGGCTCCCCTACTTTAGTATATTAACCATAGATTAGCTATAAAAATATTAACTCTATAATGAGTAATCCCCTACACAGACAATGGAGAGCTACATAACAACATAATTCTAAAAATTTCAGAAGCAGGACCAAGAATTTTTCTCTCTGACCTCCGTTACTTTTTATAATTTCAGTTGTAGTTTCACGTGTTTTTTTTTTAAGTTCTTATCATCTAGGTCAAAGATGCATTTATACATTTAATTGAATTCCTAGAATATACATTTACAAATACATACAAATTAAAATGCTGCGCATTATATAATATGGTGCTACAATTATGCTTAGCATCAACAAAACGCCACTCTACGTAATTCGCCAATCATAACTTGTACGTCATAGACATGTGTTTGACAAAAATGGTGCCCGTTTACCAGCTGGCACTTATATTCTAATCACATTAATTATCTTCATAATTTGTGTAATATTGTGTTGGTATGGCGTCTATTTTGGATTTAGTAAAACATTATCAACATAATATAGAGAAATATGCGTATGATGAGCAAAAGGTAAGCACTGGTATGAAGATTTAATACTAGATCAAATTAAAGTATTGTTTGAAAATAATAATCAATTGTGCAGGAAAGGATAATAATAAGTTATAATAATTACTTTGGGTTGGGAACCTATCAAGTCACTATTATAAATTGCAATTAGAATATTTTGTTTGTTTTCTGTGAATATATGATATAACTATTTTTATCTATTTATCTGCAAATTGACACGCAATTTGATATTCTATTAAATACACGGAGAGTATCCCTAAGATAAGACCAGAATAAAATAAACAACACCTATTTAATAGATTACTAGTGTACCGTGAGTGCATCATATATTATTTTGATACTTATTTATATGTGACATAATGTGACTTTACAGGTAATAAATATATATTAATCGAATAATATATTTACTTAAACCTGAAAAATATTTTAAAGAATAAAGGTTTAAAAACATTAAGCATCTTTTCTTTGTTCTTTTCTGTTTAGAGTCATACTCCTAGTACACTCTTTAAATGTCAAAACATAGATAGATGAAAAAAATAAATAAAAAAAAACACTACATATACTAATTATTTTGCCTAAAAACACAGTTAATAGATTATTTAGTAAAGTTTGGGCATCATTATTTACTTATAGTAGTAGTTAATAAACATTGTGTTATCTTTGTTTGGAGGCATCTAAAGAATTTAGATTTAGATATTTAAAAAATTTCAATAGTTTAATTCCCTGTGATTGGTTCTGCATATGCTTTATTAAATATGCACTATGTTTAATATATTTCCAGCGATTTCACTTTATTTATGAAGCTGTTATATATATTTTTGGGAAGTAACTTCATTAATATTTGTCATATGGAATTATTTTATTCATCTTATGTTTAGAATAAAGAACAGTGAACTACATCAAAAAAGGATTTTTCAGTATATTTTTATTGTCTGCATTAGAGAAATGTAAGTTTAATTGAGGAAAAAATTTATACTTAGAATGAAAAATAAAAGTGCCTTTTATCACTAGCAAACCTGGCCACTGGCAGGCAGCCAGTCGTAAAATACAACTAAGTTGATGTTAGGCAGGCAGCCGGTTGTAAAATACGTAGCCAAATCATCCTGACAACATGTTTATAACATGTAGTGCTGACCCTACTTAGAGCCAGATAAGGGCAGGAGAATGATGATTACTTTTAATTTTGCAATAATTTCTTAAATAGTGTACAGGGTCTAAATAATATGCATAAAATGCTTAAGGTGACGAATATTAGTAAATTGATTAGGTTTACTGATGTATCAGTCTAAATAGCTTTCTAATTTCTGCAATATATATACAAAACTAATGAGAATATTATATTGCTATAATCTGCGATAAAAATAAATATTGTAATATTTATAATTTTTTGGAAGTTAGAGGAGTATAGTTAAGTATTCTAAAACATAGACATATATACCATCCACAAGAAAATCCAGGAGTTTTTAAGTTTATTATGAACATACTAATACAGCAGAGGACTTTGTTTTATAAAAGTATTGATTAACTATTTCATTACTATGTGCAACTAATATTTCTTCATTTATGTATTCATTCTAAAAATTTCTATGGTATAAGTGTTTGTGTGTAACCCTAGAAAAAACATAATGTTAAATATCCTTAAATTAACATTAATTATTAACAGTTTTTTTGTCTCATACCTATCATAGTGCCGAGGTTACTTTGGTACTGTTAAACTAATAATTATATCACAATAAAATGTACATATGAAGCTCTTTCTTATTCTTTCTTTTATTAATTTACACTTAAATTATATAAAATTAAATATTTTATTTTTCTATTTTACAGGTTTTAAAATGTATCGACAAATTGTACAATTTGGATGTCACAGTTCAACATTTGCAAGAGACTGGTGTTGGTAGGACAGTAAATGCCTTACGTAAAGAGCCAGGTGACATGGGGCAAGCAGCAAGGGCACTGGTGTACAAATGGAAAGTGATGGTTGCTGCTGAGGAGAGTGATCAAGAGGGGGATCAAAATAATGATGGTAAACTTTTTTAATTTTAATAATATAATTTCTAGAATTAGTAGTTACTTTGCGGAGATCCATAATACAAAAGTAATAATAAAATTAATTTGGGACAATTACCAGCCGCCTGTCACCAGTTTACCAGCTACTGTTTACCAGCTGTCTGTGACCCATAACACAAGTATTAAGTTACTTACTTTGGGGACAGACAACCGTGTGTGTAAGTGGCCCCATATATTTATATATTTATTTATGTCCTAACGGTTCTTTTGGTAGAAACATAGTACCATAAATTATAACAGTATTCTTTAGGATATGATGCCATGGTGTGGATATTATATACTGTGCTATTTAACATTTCAGCTAAAAACTACAATGGACACGAACAGGGGAGAGATTATGATAGTAATCCATCAGAATCTAAAAGTCGAAAGGATAAACCTGAGAAACATGACAAAGTAACAAAGACTGAAGAAAAACAAGAACAGTCAAATGGAGACCATAGTGGGAGTAAAAGAAAATATCACAGCAGTGAGGTGGATATTTTAATGTACTGTCATATGTAGAAGGTGTAACTAATATATTCATATAAGGTATACATAATAGGTACACGGATGTCATATTAGGTAATACGAATATTATCGTATTGTTATTCATTTTAGTAAAATAATAACTCTTATTAAAATAATAATGAACTTATGTGATCTGTGCAGTAGCAGTGCTATTATCACATTATACTATTATTCAGTATTACTCAAATATTATATACTAGCTATGCACGCGGCTTCCCCTACCTTAAAATAAATGTAACACAAAGTCTTTTCCTCGTAAATCCCGACCACTCGGGAACTTTAATATAATGAACTATAAAAACCCTTGTCAAGAATTGCATCAGCTTTTAGTAAAAATCGTACAAAAATTCATGCAGTAGGTAGATTTTGAGAAAATCGCTTTTAGCTTTTAGGGACTATTTGTAAGAAGTATATTTAACAAGTTGATACTTGATTAGTCAAATATTGTGTAAATGCCGCCTGCGGCGCTAGAAATTTAGGAGTGCATTTTCAATATTATCGCAAATATATTTCTTATTTTTACACGCTTTACATTTATACAGAAACTACACTATTATTTGACCGTCACCCATTAAAAAGTATGAAACTCCATTATTTATAGAGCGATATATCCGATAAAAATACCAAAATATTGAACCTCTAGTCATATGATAATAAGATCACTAAAGAAAATATTTAAGTATGTCTCCCATGTTTTAACATTACAAAGAACATGTAATTAATATTGTTTCGCTGCACATACTTATTATTATTTACAAACTTAGAATTGCATATATAATTTTATTTTGACTATTAGAAAAATATGATATAAAATGTTTTTTCATAATTATACATAATAATAATCGTTCTGATTATTACCTGAGAGGTACATGGGCAGGAACTCCTTTTTTAATAGTTCTATTATTATACTGCTATTATTTTACTTGAAGTTTAAATTTAATGATATATAAAGGTCTACTTTGTCATGTATTTATATTATCAAAGTGGTAATATAAACTTAATAATAGGTAATATGATTCCTGAAAGTTCCGTAAATGACTTATATAGGCTATATAGTTCTGAAGTACAGATTAATTTTTTGCACTGTGTTTTTGTATGAGCATGGGCGTTGTCTCTAATCTCTTGACTGTTTCAGCGAGCAATAGCAATAGACAATAATGATATTGCTAAAATATTGTCATTATTACATATTTATATATTTTTTTATTTATTTATATCAATATGTAAATATTTTTCATTTTACTTTCAGGAAGAAGAACCTGATACAAAGAAGTCAAAATATTCAAGTACAAAGGATAATGGATACATAAAACCTGAAGTAAAAGTAAAAGTAGAACATTCGGATAGTGAAATACACAGTCAAGATGATAGCTCTCAAAGTGAAAGTGATAGTGAAGGCTCTCGCTCCTCTGAGGAAGAAAGAAAACCAGATATAAAAGTAAAAATAGAAAAAGTAGAAAAGACAGAAAAAAATGCGTCATCTTCAAACAAACACTCCTCTTATAGTAATCATGACAGACATAAAAATGAATCTGCTTCCGAAAATGTGAAAGATCGACACAAACACAATACTTCAGAAGCAAAACATTCTTCTGAAAAATCTTGCAAAGATAAATCAAACAATTCCCGATCTCATAAAAGTTCCAAAGAAACTGATAAAAATGTTGTAAAGATAGAAAAAGAACATAAGTCAGATAAAGAGAAAAAACGTAGAGAAGAGTCCTTAGACAAACATAAATCCAGTAAAGAACAAAAGCACGCAAGTCATAATTCGGAAAAACATAAATCTAACGAAAACTCGGAAAAACGTCGGTCAGATAGCAGTACAGAAAAACATAACTCTGAAAAACACAGATCTAGCAGTAGTAATGTTGAAAAACACCGATCTAGTAGTAGTTCAGAAAAACATAAATCTAGCTCTGAAAAAAGTAAAAGCCATTCGGAAAAAGGTTCGAATGTGTCTGAAAAGCATAGTTCTAGTAAATCTGATAAAGATAATCTTAAAAGTACATCAGAAAAAGAGATCTCTAGTGATAAACATAAGTCAAAAGAAACCAACATTAGCAGTAGTAGTAGTAGTAAAGAAAAGCATAGCTCATCAAATAAGGAACGATCAAAAGATAAACATAGCTCCCCTAAAGAAAAGTCCCACAGTCATAAAAACGACAAGAAGCATTCATCATCAAAAGATAGTTCAATAAAAAATAGTGATAATAAGAAAAAATCTGACAGTAATCGTCACGAATCGAGTAGTAAAAAAAGTAAACACAAATCAAGTCCTGAAAAATCCAAGAGTAGTAAGTCAAAAGATGATGTGCCAAAGAAAAAATCTCAATCAAATGGCCAAGACAGTGACGATGGTATTGATTGTGGTTCAGGTAAGACAAAAGTTTTTTCATTTAATACATTCTTTAGACTAAAAAATACCATACTACCATAACTTTTTGTACTATTTGTAAGTATATATTCACCAGTAGTCTGTCTACCATAACACAAGTATTAAGTTACTTACTTTGGGAACGGACGACCGTGTGTGTAATTGTCCCATATATTTATTTATTTATTTTTGGCAGTTTAAAAGCAAATGGAATTAGAAATTGTAATATAAAAGGAAATTATATTAGCATGACATTCTACAACTGAATTTCTTTGAGTTGATATTTAAAATATAATATTACAGGTGCTAGTTTTGCGGAGGCTCTAGGCATGATAAGTCCAGCTAAACCGAAAAAGAAATCATTAACTAGGGAGAGCACACACTCACCTAACTCCTACAATGAAGATGTAAGTTCCTTTAGATATATTGAACAAAAAAGTCATCAAATTAATTGTGAAATGTGCATATCCCCAGTCAACTCAAGGTCTTCTTATGGCCATTTAAGTTATCCTATAAATATATTAATCAAGCCTATATTTCCGTTTAAGAATACATTTTAGTACACCAGACCGGAATTTTTAAATATTTCAAACTATCCATTTTCATTTCTGTATTACCAGTCTATCATATTTTTGGGTTGATACATTGTGTGAAAGATTGAAATTCGCGCCTATTATAAAAAAAAAACGTGCGAGGTAAAGTTGGTATGGACATGTAATGATAGGAAAGTATGGTAGATGAAAACATATTGTGCCGACACCACTTAGAGTGTGATAAGGGTACTGATAAGGGTATTAAGCTGTGATGGCCCAGCGGTAACACCGTTCGACTCTTTCGAGGAGGTCACGGGTTCAAAACCGGGCAGGCACCAATGAGTTTTTCTGTTAAAAACTTATGTGTCTAATTGATAATTTTAATTTATCACACGCTTTTCGGTGAAGGAAAACATCGTGAGGAAATCTGCATATCTCTAGAGAATTCTGGAGATATGTGTAACCTACCAATCCGCACTGGAGCAGGGTGGTAGGTCTTAGCTCCAAAACCTTCTCTCCAAAAAACGGAGAGAAGAGGCCTATTCTCAGCAGTGGAATAGTAACAAGCCGCTACTTAAGGGTACTGATGATGATATTAAACGAAAGCTTTTCGTCCTGAAGATACTTGCCAAGGAGTCATTAGTTTGAGCCTACTATACTCTTGAAGATTACTTAGAAGATAAGAATATAGCTCTCTTTAAACCCGTACAAGACAGTAACAACTTAATGTGAATAGTATTAAGAATTATATTTTTAAAAGAGCCACCGCCGATTTTCTTGCTGGCTCTTCTCGGTAGGAACAGCTTTCCGAACCAGCAGTAGAGTTGACGATTCAAAAGCACTTGTTTACAAGTTTATTTGAATAAAGAATATTTGGAATTTGAATTTGAATCCGCGCATCCACTTAAGCCTTTTCCTTGATTTATGTTTTACTCAACATCATCGCGTTTACGCCATTAGCCTATTGTATGAAAACTCATATTAAAGTGGCTGATTGTGGCCACCTTGTTCGTTCCACGGTTTATTTTATTGTTTACTAGCGGTCTACCCTGCTTCGCACGGGTATAAAATATATAGCCTATGTCACTCAGTGAAAAAAATGATTAAAATCGATCCAGTAGTTTTGATTTATTCATTACTGCCCGTGGCCCGCAAGCGTTAAATTAGGAGAAAAACAATTCCCTCTCCATAGGGATATAGGGACAAACAAAGAATGTGACTTTGTTTTATACTATGTAGTGATAATCCCTATAGCATGATTCAGTATTCACGCGCGATAGCTTATTATTAGCGTATTTCATGTATAACTTTGGTGTTTCTATACCGATTTCAATGATTCTTTTACAATGGTTAATACTATTCACTTTTTTATTTAGGGATGACTGAGAGTGATATAAACGTAGGAGTAGACAAATATAACCAGAAAGCTTCGAACTGCTAAGCTCTCGGGAGTTACACGTGTTATTGTGAGTCAACCATAAAAGATAGATATATGCTGTCGTGGGATATTTTTTATATAATTTTAAGTAGAACATTTCCGTCATACATGATTTCTGTGTAGCTTTAACCATCAAGGTTGCACACGCGACGGAAGCTTAAAAAATGGAGTAACTTCTCCCGTTTTCCCGACATTTCCCTTCACTGCTCTGCTCCTATTGATTGTAGCGTGATGAAAAGTATACTATAACCAGCTCAGGAGTATGAAAAAAAATTGTACCGAGTTTCGTTAAAATCCGTCGAGTAGTTTTTGTTTCTATAACGGTTATACAGACAGACAGACAGACAGACAGACAGACAAAATTTTTAGTGATTGCATTTTTGGCATCAGTATCGATCCCTAATCACCCCCTGATAGTTATTTTGGAGATATATTCCAGTTACAGAATTGACCTCTCTACAGATCACTACATATTATAAAACAAAGTCCATATTTCCGTATGTACGCATAAAACTTTAAAACTACACAACAGATTTTGATGCGGTTTTTTTTAATAGATAGAGTGACTCCAGAGGAAGGTTTGTACGTATAATAACATTCAATACGGAGTAGAAAAATACTGTAATTTTTGAGGTTTCTGTAAATAATTACATTTTTTTCCGCTTACATTGCAAACGCAGGCTAAACCCTACGAGATTTATCAATATGATGTACTAAGTATTTGTACACCTTGAAAAGGTCTACAGAAAAGTCCGCGATGGTATATGTCTATCTCTTATGGATAACCCACTATAGCATTTTTTGTCATTTACTTTTTACGAAAAATAATGCCTTATTTTTGAAGCAATTTTTATACAATACAGCATTAATCCTTATCCAATTAGGTACCTTAAATAAATTGTTAATTTAATATAGATCAATATGGCCGTTTACAGCATGTAATTTAAGTGAATATTTTCGGAGATATTACAGATTTAAAATGCCGTGAGGGCGCCGCGCTTCGTCTTATAACACTTCGACTTTAGCAGCGATATCGCTCTTTCAAGAGTTTGTTTAAAGACGTTCTGTAATTAATTGTAAAAATAAAATACATAGGGAAAAATGTTAAAATAAATACGCAAATATGTACTATATGAATTTAGATATTCAAAGATAGCAGGAAATCTTCTTGGAATAGGGAGAGGGAAATTGTTTTTCTCCAAATTTAACTCTTGCGGGCCACGGGCAGTAATGAATAAATAAAACTACTGGATCGATTTTAATCATTTTTTTACACTGACTGACATGGGATATATATTTTATACCTGTGCGAAGCAGGGGCAGGCCGCTAGTTTATTATAAGTATAGATTTGACTGGCCCGTTGGCGCAGTGGGTAGTGATCCTGCCTTCAGCTCCACTGGTCGCGGGTTCGATTCCCGCCGAGGGCCAACATTTTCTATAAAATGAATTTGTTGGTCTTTGAGCCTGGGTGTATATTTGTATTTAAGTATGTGTTTAAAAAATATATAAGTAATATATTCACCAGTTGTCCGTCTACCATAACACAAGTATTAAGTTACTTACTTTGATGACCGTTTGTGTAAGTGTCCCATATATTTATTATTTATTTTATTATCGCCAGTTAAGTCCGGCTACGCTGCTAGCACCAAGTGCAAAGCTAGCACCGCTGCCGACTCTCGAAATATCAGCATTACCTGAGATATCGCCTAATTACCGACCACGCCCGCCGCCCAAGTTCCTGCCACACTTTACTGACGAAGATGCTATGAGCGCTGTTATATCCTCTAAAAACCAAAGGTATGTGATTATTACTAATCTATATAAATAATTAAGTTTAACATTTAGATTCATTCGACTATGGTTGGTTTACAATCTCATAAAATCCTACTTCCTACTTAATATAATAAATAAAAAAAAATGTAAATATACCAAATAAACCAATATTGATAAACCACCATGTGGTATAGAATAGTACCACCCTCATTTCTTACCGAGGTGTCGTAAATGGCGACTAAGGTAAGTCGACCCGCCGTGTGGTATCCGGCTGAGTAGAATAGACCACCCTCATTTCTTACTAAGGTGTCGTAAAAAGCGACTAAGGTAAGTTGACCCACCGTGTGGTATCCGGTTTAGTAGAGTAGACCATCCTCTTTCTTACCGAGGAGTCGCAAAATACGACTAAGGTGAGTTGACGTCAGGCAGACGGCCGGTCGTAAAATACGTAGCCAAATCTTTTGACAGCATGTTTATAACATGTTGTGCCCACCCCACTTAGAGTGGGATAAGGGCAGGAAGATGATGATGATGATTTAAATTCCTTCGACTATGGTTGGTTTACAACCTCATAAAATCCTACTTCCTACTTAATATTATAAATACAAAAATTTGTGACTATGGATGTGTTTGTTACTCTTTCACGGCGAATCCGCTAATATCGATGAAATTTGACACAATTATTCCTTATACACCGGTATAACATATAGGTTATAGAAATCCTGTTAATACTATAGGAATAGGATGACACTAAAAAGTGCCATCTATTATCAACCTATCAATCAAAACTAGTTTTTTATATGTTGCTTTACTTTAAAAAGTCCCATAAGAAACTTTTAATCAATTTTTTGTGTATGCTATCAGTAATCGAAGTCTTTGTGGGATTGGTATATCTGAAACTATAGTAACTATCAAACCCAGTCATTTTGCGATAACTATCACCCATACAAATGGTACTGGTTATCCACTACTGTTTAATCTAAGATTAATCCTTTAGGTGTATATAGAAAAATTAAAATTACTTTTCTGCTATTTTCTATGTAACAGTCTTAAGCAATCGTATTCAATATTATTATATAGTATATAGTATTTCAATCGTAGAATACTATATGGAAATTCCATCCAAAAATTAGGTATATTCCTAAAAGTAAAATGATAATCTATGGAAATTCGACTATAAGTCGTAGTAGTTTGATATTTGATATATTGTTTGCGGTACCTATTTTTTTACGCATACTCGAACAAATACATGTAATATCACGCCTGTTTAGTAAAGTTTGACTGATTATTATTTTTAGGCAATTTTGTGCTTTACATTATATCGTTAATAGTGACATGCAACAGTATACTGCGTCACGAGAAAATACTTTGATAGGTTGTTCTATGCTCGTTCACATGTAAAGCCAAGCAGTCGCTTCTTCGATATGATGCAATCAATACTCAAGCATTACATATTATTTTTTTATTCGTTTTTCAGAACAAAAGTTTATTCTGGAAACAAAGTTATGGGAAAGATACCTACGTTGTATGAAATGTGTGTCAACATCCTTCAAGAACATATCGACGGTAAGTCCAGATTTATTACAGAACCAGTTTAATAATAATAAGTCATAATATTAAATATGTCAAATTCTAAGAAGTTCAAAATGAGATTACAGTATATGTTTATCATTCTTATTCACAAATAAGACCATAAAAATACCTTTGCGATTTTGTCGTGGAGTCTATCTCCTGATGATGCTTC
Source organism: Morpho helenor (assembly GCA_029227775.1). Taxonomy (NCBI): domain Eukaryota; kingdom Metazoa; phylum Arthropoda; class Insecta; order Lepidoptera; family Nymphalidae; genus Morpho; species Morpho helenor. Next base: position 8,303,094 of record JARGCU010000020.1, read on the forward strand.
AGTTGCGGGGCGAAACGATTGTTGAGTTTGTGATAGTGAACGCATGTAGTGCTTGTGTATTGTGGTGGCGGTGGTGGAGATTTGTGCATGTGTTTATACGAATCCTGCATGTATCAGGTATGAAAACGGATTGTGCACTCTACATTTAGGATTATATATACTTTCTATTTTACTTCATCGCGGATTATAGCAAAATAATTTTATTATTACTTTTGTTTTATAAAAATACTTCAAAGAGAAGCTTACAGCAAGTTTTGTTTTACTTTAAGTTAAGCTGAAAAAATGCTTATCCTTATTATGGAACCAGACAATACCACTTATGAATAATAAAATATATCATTTAATCTTCATTTAACGAGTACATATAAGAATTTGTCATTGAACAGTTTCAAATTTATATGATATTTGTTATAGCTCTTGAATATACTGGTGGAGTTCCATACGAGATTTTGAAGCCAGTTGTAGACAAAGCAACTCCTCAACAATTATTTATGTTAGAACATTACAACCCTTACCTAATGGAGGATACGGACCATTTGTGGCAAAAGTTTTGTGAGAAAAGTTTTAGAAATAAAAAACGGCAAGAATTAGAGAGTTGGAGAGAGATGTTTATGGTAAGAGAACAGTTCATATAATTTAGTTTTAACTTGTTCACATATTATGACTTTAACCAGGTGTATGAATAGACTGTTCTTCTCAATTTATAAAAAAACGAAAGCAAGTAATTTTTTAAAGAATATATGATAATTTTTATATGTGATTTGAACTAGCAAAATCTTTTTACCTATTTTTACATAATTATTTGTAAATTCTTTTAACATTTTGACAATTGTGTCAAAAAAGAAACATCTTTATGTCTACAAATAGAATAGAATATATCTTATTTTTATGTTACAATTTCTTTTTTTCTCCAAAGGTTGTCTGGTAGAGATTGATTTTAACAATAAGATCACCTTTACACACCTTATGCTTCTTTAGTTATGTTTCTTTTTGTACCTTGTGTTATGTTATGTGTGTGCAATAAAAAATTTCTATCTATCTATATTAACAAATTAATATTCTTCAGCGATGCCAAGAAGAACAGGAAATAAGATTAAAATCGCTCACGACTAACATAAGGATCGCTCAAGAAGCGAAAAAGGCACCCATTAAGCAAACAAAGATGGCGTATGTGGATTCGGTTGTGAAACCTCCGCGTAATATCTTAAAGAAACAAGTAAGTATATTTTCTTAAAGAACATATAAATTAACATTATTATTTTTAATTAGTATTTTTAGCAATGACGTAGGTGATTAAAACTATTATAATATTTAAGTAATTTTGGAATCGTCAAATGTTGATAAATGAGCAACCATAACAAGGGTTTGATGGGTTATTACTTTTTAAAAGAATCAGAAAAATACGGCGTAAGGCGTTTACTCTTAAATTCAATTCAATTATAACTAATTATTTTATCAATGCAATCAGTGCGCAATTAGCTGCAATTGATATTTTAAGTCTTGACCTATATAAACTTCAATTGAATATATCTTCTTCTTCTTCTGGGAGTAGTGGCTCTGCAGGGCCTGAGGGCCCAGTATCACTTTGACCATGACTGATCTATTGTGATTGCCATTGACTACAGTTCGCTGCCAATGCAGGTGTCCCCCAAAAATTCCAGGATCTTTTTAGCAGCGAAATCTTTCACCTCTTTTGGGCGTAGACTATGCGACCCTAGGAGAGAGTATCGAATATATAGTAATTTTGTATTTTAATATACTTCTAAGATACAATTTAACTTTACTTGTGTAAAGAAAAGCTTGACATGTTTTATGAGTTTTGGTAATTACACATATCTCACCAACAATTTTCGAACTTTCTGGAGACGTTCTGATGTCAGATATGCGTCGAATTTTGTCTTTGTTACAAGTTTCTAAATTTCGTTTATCAGTATTTTGAAACCATAAAGTTTGGGCTCGTTATCCGATGATGTGTGGAAAATAAAATATAATTCCATAGTCTAGGCTCCAATCTTTTTGAAATACAGTTTGCTCACGCTTCTAAGATTTCAGAAGCGATTTATACGAAGTGTCAAATATAAAATCAGTATAAATAAAATGAGGTGTACCGAAATGCGCGTGTCACGGAAAAGTTATTATCGATAAAATCTTTTAAGTTTTATTCTATTGTCATCAAAATTCGAGTAAGGTAAATTGACGTAAGGCAGGCGGCCCAGTGGCGTAGCTAGTATATTTGGCCCGGGGCCAATTGTAACCTGGTGCACCCCCCCCCCCTTCTAAAGAGTCTAAATAATTTTAGATTTCAGAACGCAATGACTTTAATATATAAATTTAAATTGGTTCAAAATGATAACTATATATAAAATAACAGAAGATTATGATAAAATTTATTTAGAAAATTTTAAAACGAACTTTCCTCGCTTTTTGAGTGGCAAAGTCCATTGTTTCTTCATCGAGCTCTACAGCTAAGAAACTTTTTTGTGTTTATTGCAGACAATATAATCATACAAAATCAATGTGCAAAATGTTGAATAAGAGTCTTATTCAACTTTTTCTGAAATGATTTCATTATTCATCAAAAAAAAAACTATTATCAAGTTTGGTGCCCCCCTTGCCTGTGGTGCCCTGGGGCGACCGCCCCTCTCGCCACCCCCTAGCTACGCCACTGAGGCGGCCGGTCTTAAAATACTTAGCCAAATCATGTGAGAACATGTTTTGAGTGGAATAAGGGCAGGAGAATGATTGACATTAATTAACGTAGCAAATATTGTTTTTTTGCTCAGGCTCAACATGGCACAGCATTTGCGGCGACCGCCAGCCCGGCCGCTCGCGTGGCCTCCCTATCTTCTGCGCCCAACGTGCTGAAAGGAGGGCGTGCTGCCCCCGCACCAGTGACTACGCCTTCATCCTCCGCACTGAAGCCCAAGAAAGCACCCCTCATGCAGAAGGCCTTACAATTCATGCGAGGAAGAAAACGATGATAAGCGATTATACAGTTAACGAGCTTAACTTTTAACCTTACTGGGCTTAAGTACGTTTTTATAGTTGTAACACTCGAGTCATATTCAATTGAACACTTGAAGTAAATAAGGCACTAAGTATCTAAAAATTAAAATTCGAACTAAGTATGCAATTTGGTGTATAGAAGCTGTGGTAGCCCAGCGGTAACACCGTGTGACTCTTCCGAAAAGGTCACGGGTTCAAACCCCGGGCAGGCACCAATGAGTTTTCTAGTCAAACTTACGTGTCTAATTAATAATTGCAATTTATCACACGCTTTTCGGTGAAGGAAAACATCGTGAGGAAACCTGCATATCTCTAGAGAATTCTGGGGATATGTGTAACTTACCAATCCGCATTGGAGCAGCGTGGTAGGTCTCAGCTCCAATCCTTCTCCCCAAAAACGGAAAGAAGAGGCCTATGCCCAGCAGTGGGATAGTAACGGGCCGTTACTTACTATGCAATTTGGTTCTAAAAGGCTTTTAAAACCAAATTGCATACTTAGTTCGAATTTTAATTTTTAGATACTTAGTGCCTTATTTACTTCAAGTGTTCAATTTATCGTGGGCTATAATTTCTTGGGAGAATTGGCAGTATACACTATAAACTGTGTTAGTCTGAACAAAATAACTCACGTATCATTTTATCGGGTTAGCCCGTATAGTTGCAATTCCATCAACCAACAAGTAAACCGACCAATAGTAAATTCTTTCTAATTTTATTGATAGTTTTACTTCATAGTTTTTTAATATTGCTAATGATTTTGTTTTACTTGACTTATTGTCTTGTCCAGTGTGACATGTAATTTTTTTAGCGTAGCGTATATCACGCGACTAGAAAATAAGGGGGGAAGTTCAAAGCCTAACCCAATAACAGGTTTAGAAATATAAATACCTATTCTATAAGTATTTATATACACAACACATTTCATTTATTTTTATAAGGCAATTTTTACGTATCAGGCTGAGTATAATAGACCACCCTCATTTCTTACCGAGGTGTCGTAAGAGCGACTAAGGTAAGTCGACCCGCCGTGTAGTATCCGGCAGAGCAGAATAGACCAATCTCATTTTTACCGAGGTGTCGTGAAAGCGACTATGGTAAGTTGACCCACCGTGTTATCCGGTTTAGTAGAATAGACCACCCTCTTTCTTACAAAGGTATCGTATACGACTAAGGAAAGTTGACGTAAGGCAAGCGGCCGATCGTAAAAACGCAGCCAATTCATGTGACAGCATGTTTATAACATGTTGTGCCGACCCCACTTAGAGTGGGATAAGGGCAGGATGATGACAATTTTCTACGTTCTGAGTGCTTAATACTGTGCGCTTAGTGCGTTTTTTTAACCTACTCGATCGCGTTAACGTAACGACAATTTGTATGGCGCTGTATCACTAGTTTTTGGGGTAATTTCCAAGAGATTAACTAATCCCTTGAAAAAGTTTAATCCCGTTACGGTCGTATGTCTGTTCTTAGCCACTACGGCGAGGATCCATACGAATCCCACATTGTAAGCATATATGGATCAGTGTGCTTAGTGCGAGTTTTTTAACCTACTCGATCGCGTTAACGTAACGACAATTTGTATGGCGCTGCAACAACGACATCTAGTGGCCGCTGTCGCATGAGTCGGTCGATTCTCTTTAGTGGTAGGTTCACATGACTCTGTCAATTGAGATAGGAGACTTAGGTTAGGTCCTCCCACACCCTATCACATTCTATTACTAGGTTAAACGCGAATATAACGCGTTAAACTAGCTCTGTAAATACGAAGCCCACTTATCACAACTTTACAAAAAATATTTTTTAGAAAAAAAAGAAATTTAGCAAATAAAATGAAATATTATGATTCTTTTTAAATAAATGTTTTAAGAGTATGTTTAACAAAGTTTACCAAACTAGGTTATTTAAAGTCTACAGCGTTAAGCAATTTTATTCGTCGACAAAACCCACCATCTAATTAATTTACTGAACGACAAAAATATTTAAAATGCTTCTAATTATCTGATTTATATTTTAGTTCACACGTTGAATTATTAATTTTTATGCGTCATATCTTAAACTTGACGTAATGTATGCGCAGTTAAGGCTTTCCCGATACGTCTAACTTTCCAAAACCTGGTAAACTAAGAATACACTTTGTACTGCGTATAAAATATCGACAATTTTGTGAGAACGATTATTCTTTTATACATTCTAAATGCACAGCACCATTTTTTAGTCAGGGACAATTTTTAGGTTCAACACAAAATGTCTGAGATCCATGAGAATTTGAAACAAAAAAAAAATTACTATTGTAATCCTGAACAATAAGCACTGATGTTTATTATTGATTTCGTAACACTAGTTGTTAATTAACGTCGTAATTCACGAAATACTTTTTATACTTAATTTTAAATTATTCTAAATATAAGCTATATTACATAGCTATTAAATAAATAGTCACTGAGAAAGTAATTTTCGTGTACCCTTTCTTAAACACCAACACTAGAAAATTAAAGACAAATTAGTTTTAAAACGGACAAAAATAGTTAATAGATGGTTAAGTATTAACTAGAATCCTTTTTCTATAATCTCGTACCAGGTGTTAATGATATGACGCTAAATCGATTGCAATATAAATATAAGCTGTTGATACGACAGTTTATGGATACAATCCATCACTATGTTATCCTTATATGAATGAACATATTAAGTAAATGGGTTTTTCAAAACATGTGGTAGTTTTTGGAAAAATATCATAAAAAATTGTTTATAATAGGTATTCTGTAATGATATAATGTAATTAATTATGAAATAAGTCGTAGTATGAATGTTCTGAACACATTTTTAGTGATTGACCAAATTATGATAAGCTTCTAACCAACCCCAACCAATTGAGCTTTCGATTGAAGTGTCATAAATTCTTCATCGTTTTAGCATGAGCAGAAGACCTACCATTTATATCATTTAAAGCACTTCACTACGTAATATAAAGAGTAATAAAATTAATTAAAAAGAACAAGGAGATATGGAACTATTCCTGTCCTATTTAGAGGAGAGCTAAATTCATAGTGAATTTTTTTCTATTTTACATATTTAAGATTAATTATATATAAGTATAAACTGTACTTATGTTTGATATAGATGATGCCCACAGAGTTCATTATGGACAAATATTTCATTAATAATTATATTATCCAAGAAAATAGAAAATCATTCCTGGACTGTTGGTTGATTGTTTTTATGGAATACTGTGTATTGCGTAGTTATTATACTAGGGTACTATAGTAGGGGAGAAATAGGCAGGCCTGTGTCACAACATATAATGAGAAGGAAGATATAACTCGTATCTTTATTCAATCACACAAAAAAGAGACAAATAGATAGTCTCATTTGTGTTCACTTTATTGTACATTTTAGGGCACATTTAAGCCTAGCTTCCCGACACTAGAATAATAACTCAGGTATTCCGAATTTCGTAAATATCGAGTACGAATTAGAGTATCAACAATCAATGACATGCTTGGGAGCATTTTTAAACGAAACTTAATAAAGTTACAGTCATGATATGACTTTTGAAAACAATATAAATTCCACTCATATAAGCTAAAAAAATAGACGATAACATATCTTCGCCTCTTACATCAATATATTTTTGTGAACTGTATATTTATGTCAAATATCTTCAATATGTTTTTTGAATTGTTTACAATTTATGCTCACAAGTTATCTTATGTTTTTGTACCGTTTATTAGACCAAATAAATTGTGGATGATAATTATATTGTAACATTGACTATTATAGATCAATGTATTAAATTGTAGATTTAAGTAATAAATATAATTTTTTTAATGTCCGTAACTTGTGTGTGTATCAATGTACTGAATTATGTTAATAGAGGTAGATGTGTAAAAGAAAAAAAAACTGGCTAAATATCCAGCATAGAATACAGGTAATGGATTAGTAGTAAACTAAAATTGTAAGATCCCAATTATAATGTGATATCACATTTTATTTTGTTTTAATGCTATTCTGATTATTAAAACCCTTAAGCCTGAAACTGTAAGTGCCCCGCGACCAGATCGCCGACGCTGGCCGCGCATCAGCTCAATTCATCCCTGGCTACGTAGCCACCAAACGTCGTCCTATACACACAAAACGCGTGTGGCCGCTGCGATAAGTGCGTGCACACTGATCCGTTTCCTACGAAATTGTGAATCTCGGTGGCGGCGGGCAACTGGCCACATTCGGGCCCCGAATTCCAGCTGGCCGCGCGGCCAATACGTGATCGCTTATCGTCTAGGCACTTACATATGAAAGGATCAGAATCAAAAATAGCTAAATCCTAAAGTCACATTCAAATTCAGCTAATTTTAAATATATGTATTACAGTTTGCAGGAAACGTAAACATTGATATTACTTAAATTCACAGTGATTAAATCTGTTTAATATCTTTATTTGTCGAAATTCCAAGAATTGAACAATTTTCATTTTACTCAATTTTAATTATTTTGGATATAGCTAGGTTTGATTATATGTGGCCTGGCCGCTTAATGCGCGGGGGCACTAAAGGCTATCTAATCAATTCTTTTTTTACTATTATACACATAATTATATCTGTGTGATATTTATTTTAGTTCGTATGTTATAATATTGTTTCAAAGATACAAGTTTAATTAAGATTCTGTTAAAAAAGTATTTATTTTACACTTAACATTCACTTTAATAACTTCAAAATTACATTATATATATGGGTACAATGAAAAATTGTTCTGTACAGCGACATTAATTTTTTGCTCATTTCTGGGAAACTGATTAAATTGGTATAATTTACAGTAATTATTTATTTGTTATAAGTTGCAATAAAATGCTAAATTGAAATCATTGTCACCATTAGTATTCTTAATTATTAACATTATTATAGAGAATAAAAAAATTAGATCAAGTTAAATTGTACACTTATAATAAAACGATACAGATCACTTAAACCATCACTTTTAGAGTTTTGCAACTCAAAAATTATTTATGGTCATTTATATTTGTTAATATAAAACTACTATTTATAAGTTGTGCTGGAACTTAGTCTTTTTAATGGGGATAACAATATGAAAGGTATAACTAAAATACTATTCAAACACTTATTATATATGTGAAGAAACAATAAAATCGATTATACAAATAAACTAAATAAGATCGCAAGTCAAAACCTAAGTAAATATTTGTTGAACAAATTTATTTAATCGGTCCAGTTCACTACACAATTTTCTAATTGTCTAAAGCTATCTTTAAAATGTTGCATAGCTAATCCCTTATTATTATTGCATAGCTTATCCTTATCCTATGTTTGAAGCCATAATAGATTGTTGCATGTTATTTAAATTTTATCACATAATTAAATTCTAATAATAAGTTTACATTTTTATCTTATTTAATAACTTATATAAGAGTTAAAATAGACAAAATCTTAGATTTTATAAAAGATAATCCCTAAAATACCAAGATCTAAATTTTACTACTAATTAATATTATATAGATGGTAAAATAGGTTAAAGGTTGAATGGGTATATATCGCAGTATCCGAAGAATAGTCACATTTCTTATGCTATGCTACATATGGGAGATGTAACTTTGTTCTTCGGATAGGGAGATATGTAAGTAAACACTTAAGTCTAAAATAGTATATAACAAATCATTTTTAGAATTTAAAGCTTTGCAATTTTTTGTTCCTGTATGAAACCAAAAAAGTTTACAAAAATTTTAAAAACAAAGATTTATTTCTAAACAGAAAGATTTTTCTACTAAGTAGTGATCATTGAATTATTTGCCAGCACTATTTCATGTTCCTCTTTTACTATACTTAAACTGCAAAATGTACATAATACACAATTAATCTATTTTGGCAAACAAAATAAATTTTAAATAACACATTTTCTTACAACTGTTACATTATTTTGGTTTTTGAAATTTTACCGAGACTTATATGTATTTTATTGCACACATTGTATGTTACATAATAATAATATAGCATCACATTTTTTTTAATTATTAACCTTTTTGGCTCAATAATTAATAAATTAATCATTATTATGGTTTTTTTATACTCCAAAATTTTTTATATAAAAAGATGAAGTTGTAAAAATAACACATTTTCTTAAGATATAGTGGTTGAGTGATTAAAATTTGCCCTTCTTATACTTAAAAATTTATAATTTTCAAATATTTCTTTAAAATAGATATATACAACAAAAATATTACATAGTTAATTCTTATAAAATCTTAAGGTAGTGATTTTTACATTAGAATTGTTCCTTATCATTATTCAATCATCATATTAAAGTTACCTAAAATTTGGTAATTTTACCTTTAGCATTATTATTAGTAAATGATTGTATTGATTTAACACAATCAAGATCTTAATACATTTTAACTATATTGAATATTATTTACTTGTCCTTTTCTCATTTATTAAAATGCCATTATTTATACTGTGAATATACTTAGTTTGTGGATTTTATTGCATTCTTTTTTTACTTCCCACAATAAGCCCTAACAGTATTTTATAAATCTTTTTATAATATATATCACCAAGGTGCTTAAAGAGCAGTGTATTCTAATATTTTATTTGCCTTATACTCCTAGAAGAAGCTCTAGGAGCGTGGCGTGATCTCAAAAAAGCGCTACATCTATATTTCTAAATTTTGACTTAAGCTGTCTTTCATAATCAGTATGTATAATCCTAGGGCATTGATACAAAGCTAAAAATTTTAGATTTTTATAATTTTCAGATAGAAGATCAACAATAGTGGGTGTGATATTATTTATACGAGATAAACTTAAACTTTGTAATTTAATAAGAGCAGAACTACCCAAAGTTTTTAAAAGAGCTGATTCAGAAAAATTTGTGTTATTCCAAAGCTGCAAATGAAGTATTTTTTTTAAAGAAATTAATTTTGTCAAACCTGCATCAGTTAAAAACTCACATCTTACGATAGCTAAATCTTTCAGATGTGGACACTCAGATAATATATGCAAAACTGTATCATTAACAGAAGCTCCGCCATAAATGTGTAAAGTCTCTAACTGTCTTTGCATAGTCAGTGCTAATGTTTGTATGAAGTCTAAATTTATATTTTTTACTTTTTCAATAAGAATGTGAGTCAAATTAGTGCATTGTAATAAAGTATTACAGTTTTTAGGATTCAGACCAAAGTCTGAGAGAGCTAAATAATTTAACTCTTTGAATACATCAAATTGTATGCATATATCAATACTATTTAAAACTAAGATGGAATTTTTTAAACTAATCTTTCTTAAATTTGGCCAATGCAAAATGTCATCTGCCAACTCTTTACCAACGCGACACATTACTAATTCAAGGCTCAATAAATTCTTGCATTTTTCAATAACATACTTTATGACTGAATAGCTGTAGACATATTGTATCTTCAAACAATAAATGTATTGAGAGTGTGTATTAATAATCTTTAAATTTTTCTCACTTTGTTCACTTTGGCCAGGTTTACCGGAATAAATCAATACAATACGCTTCCAGAGGGTAGGATCATTAGCTAGTTTGTTCCATCGCTTACATACTGCTTGACATAGAAGTATCGTTTCCAGGGGTAAAAATTTAAATATATCAAGTATTATTTCATCAGGTAAAATATTAATGAGATCTAATTTTTCTTCATCTATAGGGATAGTCATTTTGAAACGTTTTTGATCCATGTTTTCTAGCATATCTGTAAACAGATATTCAGTTTTGTTAACTGATATAAACTTTTGTAACAAGCCGCAAGAAAATATTACATACCTTCTTCCATAAAGCTTGGAGAACACATCTCTTTATAGTAATTAAGACGTATTTCAACTGTGAACTGCGTTGTACAATGATATCGATTATTCTAATTTCATCTTCATAGGTAAACAAATTTATTGTAGACAAATAATAGACTACACAGACATATTCAGTCAATACTCAACTTCACATGTCCGTAACCCATAGAATAATAAATTTTATACATTGAATTGTACATTCAACTTTTTTTTACATATTTTAATTTTAAAAAGGTATTTTTCCATGCGATTGTGATATTATTATTGTAGTTATTCATTTGTATGTATTTTGAACTATATGCAAGTCACTTTAAAATGAAATATCAAAATTCAGTTATTAAACTGCTAGGTGAAATATAAGCATGACATCTATGCATAACATACTAAAATAGACAAGCTATATAAACTTGAGGAATGTGAAATGTGATTAAAACATAGAGGCTATAAAAGTAAAACGTGCCAGCTGGTCAATAAAAATTAAAAAGTGATTATAAACTGTGTGATAGAAGAGTATGCAGAGTGAAGAGCACAGAGGAAGAGGCATAGCGTAATCAAAGACAGTAGACACAATAGAATTTCAGACATCGAATATCGAATCGACTCGTATTTCGTGATTCGTCGGGGCGGGTCGTCTCTGCAGTTCGCTTTAATACACTTGTTAATTTGTGTATTTCACTTGTAAGTGTAGGGCGACCCGATACCTTACCCGACATAAGTACTTAATCAGACATTATGTTGCATCTAAAGAATATAGCTAAAACAGTAGTGCCGCCACTAAAAAATAATATCCAAAATGAGGCAATTAATAATATGCTTAAAATCGCCCCCGCTGCAGTGAACGTATGTTGCCGTAGTTATGCCAGCCATGAAATTCCAGATAGGCTGAAAGATATACCAACAAGTGCTAACCCAAGATTTTTTGATATGGTGGAGTACTTTTTTCACCGGGCATGTCAAGTGATCGAAGACAAGTTAGTAGAAGATATGAAATCTAGAGTTTCTATTGAAGAAAAGAAGAAAAAGGTGGCCGGTATCTTAAAATTAATGCAACCATGTGATCACATTCTGGAAATACAATTTCCATTGCGACGCGATTCTGGCGATTATGAAATGATCCTCGGATATCGGGCTCAACACTCTTCACACAGAACTCCAACTAAAGGAGGTAGGTACCTTCTCTATAATCGTTGTTGCTTACATCATTCATACACCCAAAGGCTATACCAATCCTGCTGTCGCAGTTATTGTCAGACAAGATTTTTTTATTTATAGCTCTGTAGACACGTGATGTCGACCGTGTTACGTAGGTAGGCAACAAATTTTACGTGAATATAACCTTCCTGAAAAATATACTACTATGTACGAATAGGCTAAAAGAAAAGAAAAGTTTAATCGTACAAAAATGTAAAATTACTTAAACAAAAGAAAGCAGTTGCGTCTTTTTCTTCTCTTCTGAACTATATTTAATTCTAAAATTATTTGCATACAAGTTTGTGATAGTCGTAGCAATTAACGCCTCCAAATAATTTTCTTTTCTCTTCTAAAACCTATCGGAGAATTGAATCGATCTCATTTTATTTATAATTTATTGTAAAAGTCGACAGCATATATTAAAAAATTACTTAACAACGAATATCATTCAAGATTACTCTCTCGCTTTTATTACTTTTAACTAATCTCGTGCATCGCTCTGTGGCATGTACCAATATCAAAACCTTTACCTATCAAAACTTTAATAAACCATTTTGTAATTTTGAGGTTTTGACGGACGTAGTGTCGACGACCCAACACCACCATATCAATAAGTTAAAAAATAGCTGGATTTCCGACACATTCAGTTCTTCTACCTTTCTATTTCGACACTTCAGAAGCGAACACATTTATATCCTTATTATAAATATGTATATATATTTTTGTTCCTTACATAACGATTTTATATTGAGCCTAAAAAGAGTAGATATTTAAATGTGATGCTTTTTTCAGAAGTGACATATCTACCGAAATATACAAATACGTCCTTACATCAGTTTTAATTATATTTTAAATGACACAATTGAAACATCCGGTAACTATAAACATTATCCTGTATTATCGTACTTGATAATTATTTAACCCCATAACAATTAAACCATTTTAGTATTCCAAATTAGAAACTACTGAACGCAAAAGTATGAGCAACTAATTAAGTTAAAAGTGATAACTACATTTGTACATAATTCAAAATAATAATTAAAAAGAATGTTGGGATGAAATTACATATGTCGATTATGACTATTTTACGACATTGACCATGAAACTAAGCTCACGATCATCGTAAGATTGATACGTATTTGTTTGATAAAACTTATCGTAGGTAGGTAGGTATTAAAGTGGAAACAGAAATAACTAAGGCGATGATTGGCTTAAAGTAAGGTGATAAAAATGTACGAAATTGTTTACGTTGTCCCTGGCAGCAGAGAGGCGTGGCTCTGACGCGGATGACGTCACGTAGTTATGTAACAAAATGCGATAAAATTGGCTTATGTAATAATTTTAGAAGTAATACTTTGCAAATTCAGTAAATCTCGAATGACTGTAATAAAGTAAATTATGTACATTACCAATCACTTGTTTATCCGTAATCATCATCCTCCTGCCCTTATCCCACTCTAAGTGGGGTCGGCATAACATGTTATAAACATGTTATAAACATGTTGTCATATGATATGGCTGCGTATTTTACGACCGGCCGCCTGCCTGACGTCAACTTACATAGTCGTATTTTACGACTCCTCGGTAAGGAAGAGGGTGGTCTATTTTACTCAACCGGATATCACACGGTGGGTCAACTTACTTTAGTCACCTTTTACGACACCTCAGTAAGAAATGAGGGTGGTCTATTCTTCTCAGCCGGATACCACACGGCGTGTCGACTTACCTTAGTCGCCTTTTACGACACCTCGGTAAGAAATGAGGGTGGTACTATTCTATTCAGCCGAATACCACACGGCGTAATTCTTCTTGAATGACTGTAATAAAGTAAATTATGTACCAATTAATTATTTACCAATCAAATTGTTTATCCGTAATCAACAGTTTATTTATTTCGACGTCGATAATCATAACGTAAAATTATTAATAATGGATTTGTATCTAGACATTTCTGTAAGTATGATAAAGGGAGATTACCCTTTATTAATGTTGTTTACAACAAAAGCACATTTCACCAATACATTTATGAAATAACTTTTAAGTAAAGGGCCCATTAATCCTGCACAAAGGTCTCATGTCGTTTTTAAAAGAAGTACTGTAGCTTGTTGCACCAAAATTTTCCATTCCGTATTTGCAGGTAACACATTCTTGGAATTTAGGGATACGCAGATTTACCTAGCATATTTTCCAATCCGTATTTGCAGGTAACACATTCTTAGAATTTAGGGATACGCAGATTTTCTTAGGATATTTTCCAATCCGTATTTGCAGATAACACATTCCTGGAATTTAGGGATACGCAGGTTACCTTAGCATATCTTCCAATCCGTATTTGCAGGTAACACATTCTTGGAATTTAGGGATACGCAGGTTTACCTAGCATATTTTCCAATCCGTATTTACAGGTAACACATTCTTAGAATTTAGGGATACGCAGATTTTCTTAGGATATTTTCTAATTCGTATTTGCAGGTAACACATTCTCGGATTTTAGGGATACTCAGGATTCCTTAGGCTTTTCTCAGTTAAATGCATTACCTGAACCTTTGTTCATACCTCCGAGCCATTGATGTGCAAATAGTTTATAGTAGTAAAACGTCATTTACCCATTGAGCTATTCACCAGAACTCGTATCGAAAAACTAACTTCACACATTTCTCTAACTGGTAATCGATATTATTTTCCAGAAGAAACAAAAATGTTACGATCTTTGTATCACTCTTTAACCGTTTTAGAAAATGATAAAATTAGCAATAACGGCTATAAATTAATATATCATACATATTTGTATAGATTTGTAGGCCAATTTCAAAACTATCCTCGGTTTCTAGAACAAAACTTGTTTAAAAAACCAGATATTCATGACGTTAGTAAATCCGGTCTCCATCTAAATATTATTATTCAATTGAAATTTCTGCTCGCCGTGTCACACATGCGATTTATATAATGTAACTTATTCATTCATCATCTTCCTGCCCTTGTCCCACTCTAAGTGGGGTCGGCACAACATGCTGTCACATGATTTGACTGCATTTTTACTACCGGCCGCCTGCATGACGTCAACTTACCTCTGTCGTATTCTACGACACCTCGGTAAGAAAGAGGGTGGTCTAATCCACTAAACCGAATACCTCACGGTGGGTCAACTTACCTAAGTCGCCTTTTACGACACCTCGGTAAGAAATGAGGGTGGTATTATTCTATTCAGCCGGATACCACACGGCGTAATGTAACTTATTCATTAAGAAATTAATTAGTTCCTTCGGAAAGATATTTATAGTCATGATCTCATGATGTATTTATACTTGTACAGGTATAAGATTCTCAACTGACGTGACAAGAGATGAAGTCAAAGCCCTGTCTGCTCTGATGACGTTCAAGTGTGCCTGCGTAGATGTACCATTCGGTGGAGCCAAAGCTGGCATCAAGATCAATCCCAAGGAGTATTCAGAGCATGAGTTGGAGAAAATCACTCGCCGATTCACACTTGAACTCGCCAAGAAGGGATTTATTGGTAAGAAAATAGTATTAAAGAATTTTTGAAAGGCAAAGATTTGAACGATGTATGTTTGAATATATAAAATCTTTTAGAACGCTAGAACTTAATATTAAAAAGGTACTTTACTAATATTATAAATGCGAATGTTTGTGAGTATGGATGTATGTTTGTTATTAGTTAGTTGTTATAGGAATCCTGTTAATTCTACTGGAATAGGATAACATTTAAAAGCGTTATCTATTATCGTGTATCACACGACAACAGCTAGTATACAATAAAAATATGTATTAATAAATGTTTTTATTTTTTGCCTATTAGGATAATAAACTTATATAATACCTACATTTACGTCAGTATCTTTATATTTTATATTCTAATGTGTTCACAAAAATTACTGTAAATTTACTTTTACACTCTACAAATCGTGAATTTATAATTATACACTTCAATGTCACCACAATCCATAAATAGGTTGACTATTCACACAAGTAATCTACAGTAAATGTTTACAAAAACTATGTAAATTACCAAGATATGCGTTTGTTATTAGCAGTAATAATAATACGTAACATTATCCATAGTTGTTACCATCTGAATACCATTATATGAATTTGGTGTAGATTCTGAACTGTTAAGGTTTTACGTAGTTTCATTATTCAAAAAAAATAATATAAATGATCGGAACATATAGGCAGATTTAATTATTGTTCTTAAGAGCTGCCATTATAGAGAAAGATTGTTTCATAGTTTAGGAGTCTATACACCGCTCAAATTTCCAAGGTTAATACCATGGTCGTTCGAGTCAATGATCGTATGCCGGATTGGCTTAATTTGTTCATTTTATTCTTATATTGTTAATTGCTATGTTGTATTACTTTTTAATATTAGGTTAATAACCATTAATACGATATCCCACTATATAAAACAAAGTCCCCTATCTAACCGTCCTAACTTTTGTGTAAATTAGTTGAAATATGACGATAAATGTTGAAAATTTCGGAAAAAGCTGCCATTTAATCTGTTCATATAACAAAACATTGAATGGTGCGGATATTTCTCTTCTTTTGGGCTATAAAAATCGGAGACTACATATATCTATCGTATAAGGGTAACTTTCAGTATTTATGCTAATTTGAAAAAAAATGTTATGTTTGATGGAATATTAAGACGCATACAGTATCAATCCTTATCAACTTAAACACGTTAGTTACGCTTAACTTATAATTTTAATGAATATTTTACGAGCTATCACAAAATTATAACTTACAATAAATTCTTAAATTCAGTCCCAATTTAAAGTATTTTAGTAGGTATTCCAGAGAAACGCCAGAAAAGTGTAATTTTTTGCCATTAATATTACTAGTATAGATTGTTAATTGCATTGCATTAGTATTGGTGGGAGTTGTAAAATCATGAATTACCAACACACAACCATCTAAATACCTCTGGACCTCTGATGTCATTGTTGCATATATAAATAAACAGTATAGAGCTTTAATGTTAATCTCGGCAATTTATGAAATAGAATGTAAATGGTTGATAATACTACTAAATATGAATACTTGTAGCAACTTCCGTTTTTGTCACTTGTTTTTCTTGGTATAGGAACAAAATATCGAATCTAAGCTTCGTTGCCAACTTGAATTTTAATATAATTAAAATCTATTAGAAGTAGAACTTTCACGTGACGTGCAATAGTCAAAAAATTCTAGCTACGTCAGGATGAGATCGCACATGAGTTAATACAATACCCGATATTGGCAGAGTTACAGCAAATGTACACAAAAGATATTGTAATATGCCAAAAAGTATGACTCATTACTAGACACGGGTAAATTGCTTTCATAAGTTTATTAATATTAAAATTGAGTTCTGAGAGTAACTTCGTAAATGTCAGTAAGTAAGTAAGTAGCGGCCTGTTACTCTCCCACTGCTGGGAATAGGCATCTTCTCTCCGTGTTTGGAGAGAAGGATTGGAGCTAAGACCTACCACGCTGCTCCAATGCGGATTGGTAGGTTACACATATCTCCAGAATTCTCTAGAGATATGCAGGTTTCCTCACGATGTTTTCCTTCACCGAAAAGCTTGTGATAAATTGCAATTATCAATTAGACACATAAGTTTTAACAGAAAAACTCATTGGTGTCTGCCCGGGTTTGATCCTGTGACCTCGAAAATGTCACACGGTGTTACTGCTGGGCTACCCCTACTTATTAATACTATAGTTAATAATTATTAATACTGATTATATAAATATAGATTATACAGCTTAAAAATATCAGAAATACACAAATTACATTGAAATTTTATTAATTTACTAGCTTTTGCCCGCAACTTCGTTTGTGCGAAATGTCGTCGCGTGATAGATTGATAATAAATGGCGCTTTTCAATGTTATCCTATTCCTGTAGAATTAACAGGATTTCTATAGCCTATATGTTACCCAGTGTATAAGGAATAATTGTGGCAAATTTCATCAATATTGGTTCAGCAGATTCGCTGTGAAAGAGAAACACATACATCCATACTCACAAACTTTCACAAACAATTTATAATATTAGTGAGATGGGATAGTAGGATATCATAAATATTAATTTATTATACGTCGTATGATATTGAAACAATCCAGGCACATCTATGAAGATTTGCAGCAAATCAAACAAGAAGTTTTCATTTGTTTAAGGTTTTTTTGCTTGTCACATATGTGCGTTTCAGAAAAAAAAAATTCTCAACTGAATATTCTAGAATACAGTAAGATTGCGTTTCTGGTGCGGTACAATAAAATTTGGGTCACTTAACTTAACCAAATCACGCTTGGCGCCGAATGTGTGAATAGTTAAGTAAGGTGGTTTATCCAGTTACATTTATCCAAAAATATAACATTATGTACTTTTTAGGGCCCGGTGTAGACGTTCCTGCTCCTGACATGGGTACTGGTGAGCGCGAAATGTCTTGGATCGCCGACACCTACGCTAAAACCATTGGTTTCCAGGACATCAATGCTCATGCTTGCGTTACGGGCAAACCTATCAACCAGGTAAGTGCATATTTTTTTTTTATTTATTTCACAAAAGTTCAAATTTACAATATTAGCGCAAACATAAACTCATAAGAGTTTTTCCGTACGCCAGAGTCGTCGACATAACATACATATTACATTTATAATATATATACTATACATTTATAATACCTAATACTTTTTTTAAATACATGGAAATGGAAACATTCAGGCCCGCGTTTCCCAACCTGTTGTCCGCGGACCCCTGGGAGTCCGCGAGTATATGTATGGGGGTCCGCGGTGTCATATCTGGACCATACATAAATCGCTCATTAAATGCAAAAGGGTCGTAAAACAAAAAATCAGCATACCAGTTTTATAGCGTATAATTGTATTTATGTATGTATTTAAAAATTATATAAGTATATATTCACCACTTGTCTGTCTACCATAACACAAGTATTAAGTTATTTACTTTGGCGACAGGCGACCGTGTGTGTAAGTGTACCATATATTTATTTATTTATTTATTAGAAAAATGTGATCTAAGGACATGATATTTTAAAAAATTAAAGAAATAAATACCTAATTCGTTTTTTTTCCTATTTATTTTAATAAATAGCAAAAAAGGGGGTCCGTAAAAACTGTGCTTGATTTCTTTAGGGTTCGTGGACTAAAGGCTGGAAAACGCTACTAGGCAAAAATACTCATAAATGTTAGTGGAAATTTTTTTGATTTGTACTATTGCAAGTGGTTTTTATATGCTTTAATTATGCCAAATTTTATGAATATTGTCGGATTAGCCATAAAAGCGTAACAAATAGATACATCGCATTTGTAATATTAGTACGGATTTTTATTTATTTTATATTCACCTCTATGCCATTTTATCGTGCATGGTGACAAAGCAGGTAGGCTTATTATAGGCTTAAATGATTTCTTTTACATATCTGCTATATATCTTATTGACAAACTTATTGCCTTTGATAGTGTAAATCTCGCCGGAATTTTATATTACAGCCAGACACGATATGGTTATATCCTCACAAGATTAGCTGATAAGATTTTAAGATTATTGTTACCAACAAATAAGTGACGTCATCATTGTCTTGCTCTTCTACCACTCTAAGTTCTAAATATATCACATGTTTTGACTTGTTATTTTACGACCAGCCGCCCGCCTGACATCAACTTAACTTAGTCGCCTTTTATTACACCTTGGTAAAAATTTAGGGTAGTCTATTCTACACAGCCGAATACCACACGGTAAGTCAGCTTACCTTAGTCATCTTTTTCGACACCTCGGTAACGAATGAGGGTGATCTATTCTTTAAACCTGGATACCAGTCAGCGATTCAATTTACCTTATCCGTCTTTTACGACGCTTCGCTAAGAAATGAGGATGGTCTATTCTACGCAGACGGATACCACACGGCGGACCAACAAATACAGTCATATTTTAAGCTCTGTATCTTAATTTAATAAAATAATTTACAACCGCCCGATCACGGTCAATGGAGCTTATTGTTATTGTACATATATCATTCAAATTCATTGTTACTAACGAAATAATAAACAACAACTGTATCTTATCATCTATTTCACTGTTTAGAGAGAACCTTCGTGATATGACTTATCACGAAATGTTTTTATTCAGAAGAAAATAATATACGAAATATTAACAACCTTTGATAACATCTGACGTATAGATACAAATAAATGTATAGTTATAGATTACAATTCGATTTATTAAAAACAACGAGTTAGGCGTATTATATTATTTGTTTTATGGCGGCTGTAAACTCTCTGTGAGACACCTCGAGACATGCCGAGTGCGAGAGTGTACAGGGTAGCTTTCGCTTCGCCTTGGGTTGTTTCGCCCGCCTTCGCTCTAGTGTCGAGCGAATCAGAGGGCTGTTGCCTCGCACAGCGAGCGCGCCTTTTTTACTCTCTAGAATATATACGGTCACTTGAGAGTTACACGTCTCGGGCGAGATGAGTAAAATCATTTCCACCACTATTCCATTTCACCATTAAGATCGTTTCAATCGATGGTCAAACTGGAAATAAATCTCTGTTAAGGATAACTATGTTACACACTCTTCAGTCTGATACGTGCTTCCCCTGTCCCAAGTTCTTAGCATATTTCCTAGTTAGTGGGAGGTCCGCACTTCTCGTTTCTGACTGCATCATTCCTTACTCGATGGGACTCGATGACCATCGTTATATGCCCCATCTACCATACATGAACATCTTGCTTCGTTCAAATTCCACTTGAAACGGAACCCAACAATTTAAAAAAATGCTCCAATCACCACCAAACTACAGAATCATCCGCTGGCATTCTAAAGAATATCTGGAAATTTCATTAAACTTGGTGTAGCCGTGTCGGAGTCTATAAAGGACCTACAAAAGTATTGTAATATCATTGATGTAAAAATTTAATTTCTTAAATGTATCGAAAGTGAGTGAATTATTTTGTTTTATCTCGAATTTGTTTATTTACACTTTTGACTACGTATCTGTTGCTAGTTGGCAATTGTTCTAGAACAGTCGATATTCATAGTTGTGATGTTTAAATACTCTTTTATGTACATTTGTTGTTGTATTCACCTGAACAAACATTTTTAAATTGAAAATATTAAATTTTATTATTTTAAATACAATGAAGTTCTATAAATACCATAAAACTACAGAAATTTCTTGAACCAATTTCCAAATGCATGGGATCTTGTTTAAGTCGGTACTTATAGCATTTCTTAAACTGCTAATTCACACCCAATTAATTTTTCCATTAACACATAAGTGTTATATATAGTGATAAATTGCAAGTAAGTTAAATTGCAAGACACTTGTGTGTCTAATTGATATTTATACGCGATACGCTTTATGGTGAAGGAAACATCGCGTGGAATCCTGAATATCTCTATTTAATTCTACGGATATTTGTATCCTACCAATCCGCATTGGCATTATAGCATTTCTTAATCTATATATATAAAAGAAAGTTGGTCTTAGTTACACTATTTATAACTCAAGAACAGATGAACAAATTCGGCTGAAAATTGGTGGAGAGGTTGCTTAGAACCAGGAGACGGACATAGGATACTTATTATCCCGTTCGACCGCATTTATTTTATCCCGTCAAGTCACTATAAAACGTGGTATAGCAAAAACGACTATGACATGGAAAAACAAAACATAAATGACAGCTAAACGTAATTTAGTCTTTGGACAAGTATGGTTAAAAATTTGACAATTATCAAAATAGTAGTCGCTATAAACGTTACTACATAGTATAAAACAAAGTCACTTTCTCTGTCTGTCCTTATATCTCTATGTTTGCTTAAATCTTTAAAACTACGCAAAAGATTTGATGCGGTTTTTTTAAGTATATAGAGTGATTGAAGAGGAAGGTTTATATGTGTAATAAAATTCAATATGGAGTAGCGAAATACTGTGATTATCACTGAGTGACATAGGCTATATGCTTTATACCCGTGCGAAGCTGGGGCGGGACTCCTAGTTTATATATATAAGTGTATTGTTTTAACATGTATGATGGATATGATATAATTTCCTTTCGTTACGCAGGGTGGTATCCACGGTAGAGTGTCCGCTACCGGTAGAGGTGTATTCCACGGTTTAGAAAACTTCATCAATGAAGCTAATTACATGAGCATGATTGGTAAGTTAGTAAAACTATTACATATCAAAATGTAGCGATTTTTTTTTATTTACAACCGTTTATGCTAATCGTTGTAATATTCGCAACACGTACGTGCGCCATTGCCTCTGTTCACGTCACATAAGAGATAAACATTAGTAGATAAGCGTAATAAGCAATAGTATCGCCATACAATTAAGCAAAAAAATTTAGGCATTAACAGCTTAAAGTATCGTTGTATAAATATTTTCACTACCCAGCGGTCAATCTTAGCTTCGCCTAGATTTATTTCCCGACACCTAGTACCAACAATAGGGATGTAGGGAAAATACTTTACTACGCTCTTTGATTTTAAATAATTTCGCGGTTTTAACCCCGAAAAGACCAATGAGTTTTTCTGTTAAAACTTGTGTCGAATTGATAAATTCAATTTATCTTATTTTCGTAATTATATATATCTTATTTATGTAATTCTTATTAATATATTATATTTTATTCACCAATTTATACTATAATATAATTTAATTTTAATATATATTATACACGCTTTTCGGCGAAGGAAAACGTGAGGAAACAGCATTTCTCTAGATAATTTTGGGGATATGAAACCTACCAATCCGCATTGGAACAGTGTAGTGGATCTTACAACAATTTTCTCCAAAAACATAGAGAGCTTATGTCTAGCAGTGGTATAGTGAGAAGCTGTTACTTTGTTAATACATCATTTTGTGCTTGAATCAAGCTAATTAGATATAGGTAAGAGATAATTGTCATACACGGTCTGGTTCATAAGGATATTTGTAAAACTGTCCTTAGAATATCCAGAATGGTGACATCTATGTAACATATTCAGTAAACGAGTAATTAATTTACTTATCTGTCATTAAAAATTAATGACGCAAAAGTGAATAAAAAGTATTAAATTAAAGCCTTACCTTGCTTATAAAATTTCACTTTAGTGAAAGTTTTTTAGAGCAATTACGCCGAGTTTCACATATATTAAACAATCATACAAACGTTAATCAAACTCATTAAAGATATGATTTATATATTACTAGCGGCCTGCCCCTGCTTCGCACAGGTATAAAATATATAGCCTATGTCACTCAGTGAGTAAAATGATTAAAATCGATCCAGTAGTTTTGATTTATTCATTACTGCCCGTGGCCCGCAAGCGTTAAATTTGGAGAAAAACAATTCCCCTCTCCCCATACTAAGAAGATTTCCTGCTATCTTTGGAATATCTAAATTCATATACTACATATTTACTTATTTATTTTTACATTTTCCCCTATGTATTTTATTTTTACAATTAATTACAGAATGTCTTTATATACAAGATTCACAGCTTCCTTGTCATTAAACAAACTCTTAAAAGAGCGACATATAGCTGCTAAATTCGAAGTGCGAATCGCGAAGTGCGGCCTCTTCACGGCATTTTAAATCTGTAATATCTCCGAAAATATTCACTTAAATTACATGCTGTAAACGGCCATGTTGATCTATATTAAATCAACAATTTATTTAAGGTACTTAATTGGATAAGGATTAATGCTGTATTGTATAAAAATTGCTTTGAACATAAGCCATTATTTTTCGTAAAAAGTAAATGACAAAAAATGCTATTGTGGGCTATCCATAAGAGATAGACATATACATACATATACATCATTTTGATAAATCTCGTAGGGTTTAGCCTGTGTTTGCAATGTAAGCGGAACAAATTTAATTATTTACGACATCACATTAGAAACCTCAAAAATTACAGTATTTATCTACTCCTTATTGAATGTTTTTATACACATAAACCTTCCTCTTTAATCACTCTATCTATTAAAAAACCGCATCAAAATCTGTTGCGTAGTTTTAAAGATTTAAGCATACATTTACTTATGTTATTAACATTTCATCCCCTGGTTCCCGCTCCCTTGACTTGCAGCGGCAGTGTAAGTTAGGGTGTTTGCGGGGATGTAGTTTACCTCACTTATGTCCCATATCATAATATATTATAGTTCAATGTAATGTTCTACACTAGGTACGACTCCAGGATGGGGCGGCAAGACGTTCATCGTCCAAGGTTTCGGTAACGTGGGCCTTCACACCTGCCGTTATCTGGTGCGCGCCGGCGCCACTTGCGTCGGCATCATCGAGCACGATGGTTCCATTTACAACCCTGACGGCATCGATCCTAAGGTAAACCAACCAATTCTATACAAAAGTCATCATCCTCCTGCCCTTATCCCGCTCTAAGTGGGGTCGGCGCAACAGCACTAAGCACACAACAACTAAGTATGCAATTTGGTTCTAAAAGGTTTTTTGAACCAAATTGCATACTTAGTTCGAATTTTAATTTTTAGGTACTTAGTGCCTTATTTACTTTAAGTGTTCATGTTATAAACATGCTGTCACATGATTTGGCTGCGTTTTTACGACTGGCCGCCTGCCTGACGTTAACTTACCTTAGTCGCCTTTGGTCTATTCTACTAAACCGGATACCACACGGTGGGCCAACTTACCTTAGTCGCCTTTTACGATACCTTGGTACGAAATGAGGTTGGTCTATTCTACTCAGCCGAATACCACATGGCGGGTCGAGTTACCTTAGTCGCCTTTTACGACACCTCGGTAAGAAATGAGGGTGGTACTATTCTATTCAGCCGGATACCACACGGCTTCAATTCTATACAAAAGTAATCATATAATTATTTTGCTATAATCCGCAATGAAGTAAAATAGAATATATATATAAAATATAGAGTAGACAATACGTTTTCATACCTGATTCATGCAGGATTCGTAAATACACACGCACAAACCTCTACCACAGCCACCACAATACACAAGCACTACATACGTTCACTATCACAAACTCAACAATCGTTTCGCCCCGCAACCGAAGCATCATCAGGAGATAGACTTCACGACAAAATCGCAAAGCTTTGCGAATATATATAGCAAAATAATTTTATTATTCCTTTGTATTATGGATCGCAAAGTAACGCCTAATTGTATAAATTACCAATGCTATAGTTAACATTTTTTTAAATTCCTATACTGATTCTATAGTCTTAAACTTAAAGATTGGACAAGTATAAGAATATAGTACCCTTCCGGTTATTAATCTATTGATTGTTTAGAGATAAGATTTGATTAATCATTTTTTTTAATCAAAGTGATCAATCAATACTTTCAGTGCATAATCAATGCACTGAAAGTATCTTAGAGAAATCTTATCGCGAACAACCATTTTTTCAATGAAACATTAAATGTAATCATTTTTTTTTAAACTCAAAATAATCTTTTATTGAGATTTTTTGACATTATTAGTAGGGATAATTTTTTAGATAAATATATCGATATTTGAGAAAAACCATTGCCGATAAAAGTTTAAGTGGTGAAGATAAAGATTAAAATAAGACTGACGTTATAACCTGTAACACTGTGTTATCAACCAGTCAATCATGCGATATATAACTTTAAAAGCAGAGCTATATAGAAACCTGTCAATGTAGGTCAGCCTAATGAAATAGACCCTGGCAAAGGCTGAAGTGATATCATAATCCATTCAACACAACACCTGTCTTTGACACTATTTTTAACATTTAGATCTAGAAATAGCGATTTATTTATTTATGTTTAGATCTCCAACAGCATTACATATTAATTAATCCAGCATATATACTTAGCCTATATACTTTTAATCTAAGTATGTAGTATTACAATTTGTGATTTCTACCTTGTCCTTTAATCTTGGGTTGCCTGGAAGAAATCGCTCTTTAGCGATAAGGCCGGCCATTGTATGTCTTAATCATGTATATAAAAAAAAAGTTTTGTGTGTACAATAAAATAGTGTACAATAAATGGTGTACGATAAAATATATTTCTATTCTATTCTATTTCTATATCCAATTATAGGAGATCACATCATTCTTAGTTACAGTGATACAATTATAATTCAAATTAATAGCGATTTTTAACATAAAAATAAACAAGAGAGATAAATAACTCAATATAAAAAAAAATTAAAATACATCGAAACAATATAAGACATATATCGTATAGCAAATTCCTGGAAGACAGCTTATAATATTTAGATTTAGATGCAGTGATTATGAGAAATAGGAAATATAAGGTTGTATATTTTATTAACATTTTCTAATAAACAATATTATATTTACAATTGTAAATGAATATTATTTACTGCAACGTGAACAAGGAGATCATTTATGCACATTACTTGATGTTAGTACGTGATTCTAGAATAACATTTTGCATTAAGTAATATGTATGCTTGACTTCGCACTGTTTTGAATTAAGTGTTAGTTGTATGAATATAATTATACTACTACCTAAAGAAACACAAGTTCAAACAGCGTTTTAATTATTTGAACAAACCGTTTTTCGAACAGTAACTGCAGATTCTCTTAAAAGTTCTCTTTACCCAAAAATAAAGATTTGGGGCATCTTTATTACCTATGCTTCTTAAGATAGTCATAATGCCACAAGTAAAATTTAGTGTCTTCCCAATCTCAGAGGAGGTCCAAATTTTTGCAGACAGTTTTGGCAAGCTTCTGTCAGCTCGTTATTTAAGTCCTACTCCATACTCCAACCCTAAGCCGAGCTTCAGACTAGTGAGATTCACTTCGATTATTTTTGAATTCTACTCTTCACATATAATATCCTTGGAAATGCTTCTCCACTCAGAAGTTTTAACCGTTAATTCTCAAAACTTCCAAACTAAACCGAGACAATCATTTAAAACAAAATCTTTGTCCTTTGTAAGCTAATAGTTAGCGAAAGTTTTGGCTTTAGTGCTCACTCATAATTAAAGGTTAATATAAATTTTAATATTATGAATTCTGTCGTACATATTAGAAATTATAAAGTAACAATTCTTATAACTAACACACGATATAGCATTAAAAATATATTACACATATGGAGAAACAGTTGTTTCTCCGCAATACAATAAAGAAAAAAAGAAGGCTGGTACAGAAAGCCTACTATAATGTTGAGGATTACATAGATGATAAGAATGCGTGGATATAGCTAATCTTCGACCATATGCAAGATAGTTATGACTAAATGTAACTTGTTTTAAGAATTATATTGAAATGAGCAACTGCGTAGTTTTCGCTGGCTCTTCTCGGTAGGAACAGCTTTCCGAACCAACAGTAGAGTTGACAATTCTAAAATACTCGTTTGCAAGTTTTTCTTGAATAAAGACAATTTTTTTTTTAATTTTGATTATAGTGCATCTGGGCGTAATTTATTACTAGCTTTTACCCGCAACTTCGTTTCCGTGGACTGTTGTCGCGTGATAGGTTGATAATAGATGGCGCCTTTCAATGTCCTATTGTATATATTCCTGTAGAATTAACAGTATTTCTATAGCCTATATGTTATTCCGGTGTATATCATACATTCATACTTACGAACTTTCGCATTTATAATATTAAGTAGGATTAAAACACGGGTGTTTGTGTAAACATAACTAATTATAATAATACATCACTTACGAGTATATCAATCACCAGTAGTACTCAATAGAGGTAGTAATGTATCAATGACAAATATAATACGAGTATCAATAATACCTTAATCTATAAATGTCAATAAAAAACAGGCACTAATGGTTATTGAAGGGATGCCAGAGTGGTACTTCAGTGGCCCCTTTAAAAGTGTTTATCTATTTTAGTATGTTATGTTTAAACGTTGTATATTGTTTTATATCTATCATAGATTTTTAATGCCGTGTGGTATCCTGCTGAGTAGAATAGACAACCCTCATTTCTTACCAAGAAGTTGTTAAAGACCACTAAGATAAGTTGACGTCAGGCAGGCGGCCGGTCGTAAAATACGCAGCCAAATCATGTGACAATATGTGTATAACATGATGTGCCTATCCCACTTAGAGTGGAATAAGGGCAGGAAAATGATGATTAACATAGTTATAACATGTAGCGTAGGGGAAACTTAGGCAGGCCTCTGAGTACATACTTTATCTCATAAGCATTTGTTTCAGTTATTTCCACTTGAATAGTGAAGAATAATTTGAATTTGAGCAAACACGTACGCAAAGAAATATTCATAGCGCGTTTTTAATTTATATACTTTTACACCACCAAAATGTGTATGCAATTTTTTTGGAAAAGGAAATTTAATTTGGCATTTTCCAACATCCAATATAATCCAACTACAAAAGTAATAATAAAATTATTTTGCTATAATCGGATTATAGCAAAATAATTTTATTATTACTTTTGTATTATGGATCTCCGCAAAGTAACGGCTATTTCTATAAATTATAATCCAACTATTTAAATCGAATCTTCAGATAATTTATGATTATATGATTTTGATACATAAACTATCTTGCTAACTTTATATATTGCCACTATTGCTTGACAGAAGACATGTGAATGTCCAATGCCACTTTATTCAATGAAAAAAGTTTAATAAGTTATTGTTGTTTTATAGACCACTAATGCCTTTTCGTCTTAATGCCTGTTTCACAAGTTACCAATAACCTGTCAGCTTATTTGGAACATATATCTTGGAATTTTGCGTTTGTCAGGTTTTTGATAGGCTTATTCAGCACTTAAAATCCCTAATAAATGTACAGGTAGATCATGTGGTTGTTATTTCGTTTATCTGCTGTATAGTAAATACCTATTTGAAATTGGCCGCGATTTTATTTTTAACTTTTTAGAGACATTTATCTGTTACTTAGTTTATTTCTCGGTTAACTATCCGTAACTTTATCAGTAACTTGTGAAACGGGCCCTAAATGTCTTATTTAAGGGATAAAACCCGCGACGCCATCTATATTTTAAGTACAACTGTGTAATAGCTCCCATTTTAACTTCTAAGACACTTGTCACGTACAATGCGGTAATTGGATAGCCATTTAGACGGATACAATATTAATCCTTATCAACTTAAACACGTTAGTAAGGTACCTCGATCAATTCAAACAACATTATGATACAATAGATACATTTTAAATTAACATAGATATATAGAATAATCTTTATTGTATCTCTAACCTTATCCTACACTAAACGGGTTCGGCACACCATGTTATACACATGTTGTCACATGATTTGGCCACATATTTTATGACCGGCCGCCTGCCTGACGTCAACTTACCTTAGTCGTATTTTACGAACCCTTGGTAAGAGACGGTGGTCTATTCTACTCAACCGGATATCACACGATGGGTCAACATGCGTTAGTCGCCTTTTACGAAAATTCGGTAAGAAATGAGAGTGGTCTATTCTACTCCGCTGGATACCACAGGCGGGTCTACTTACCTTAGTCGCCTTTTACGACACTTCGGTAAGAAATGTGAGTAGTCTATACTACTTAGCTGGATATTCAGCCTATATTGTATACAGAGCAAAATTACAATTATAGACTAGAACAAATATTGATACAATAAGGCCTTATCGCTTACCACCTATTTATTCCAACCAACTACAAGGTGTTATTGAGTTGTTTAATAAAATAACTGATAGGAAAATGTACCATAGAGTATAATATAAAGATAAATATACAATTAAAACATTAGCATCTTGGAAGTTATCGCCTAATTAAAATTGACGCGGGCAGTAATTTTCCCTTGGGTATTTTAGCCATATCGTATGTTTTATAATCTACTTTTATAAGAATTAGTACTTATATAGAGTAGAGGAAGTCTTTTCAGAATAGTTTAAGGTAACATATCGCACGCTTAGTATTAAAGTGACATAATAAGTAACTTTTACTAAGCGTTCGATATAATCTTTACTATTTAAATGAGTTAATCTTGTATGTCTATATATATATATATTCGGAATCTCGGAAACGGCTCTAACGATTTTCCTTAAATTCAGCATGTAGGGAGTTTTGGGGGAGAAAAATCGATCTAGCTAGGTTTTATGTAAAAAAAGTTCGTTTTATCTCCGTTTTTGGGCATTAAAAAATTCTAAAATTTATATTGAATTGAATTTTTGCCACAAACTGTCAAGTCAGCGTAGCTTATTCGGGGAACGGACAGTCTCTAGTAATGCAATTACCTAGGATCGATCCCCAACTACATTTTTTTTTAAGTTTATTTTTTTATATTTTGTGAAAAATTACCGAGCAAGGCAAGGCGGTCGATCAGGTACTATGTATTTAAACCCCTAAAAACCATTGTATTTTGCATGATGTAATAAAGATCTCCTAAATCCAGTTAGGCGATAATATTAATGACGTTTTATAGTAACCAAGTGTGATAGAAAATTCGGTTGAGAAATTTTAAGATAAGACAGTTTGTTATTACGATAAGATAATACCTAACACTCACTTTTCAATCTAGGCTCACAGCGATAACGCTATCAAAGTTACTCATTTCCGATTTATGACTATTTATAATATATAATAGAACTATAAAGATTTATTATTAAAAACCAGTTATAAAAAATATTAATTTAAAAGACTAATTTCACTAAGAAGATTTATAATATCATAATTTCATAGTGAATAAAAATAATGGGTTTTTTTTTAAGCTTAATATCTTTTGCACAGACAACCGAATATCCAACATAATGAGGATGTAAAGTTAAAATTTATTACAATCACAGAACTCTTCCTAAAAATTTACTTGAAATCTTTTATTACCTACTACTATCTTTTGTGAAAATAAGCTTTAATATTTTCTTTAGAATTGTCCGATGTTTTCATAGACATTACAGTCTAAATACAAACAATTCATTGTCTCTACATACATTTCCCCAAAGCGTTCTATTTTCGTACATAAAACGGGATATTAAAATAATTAGGAAAACGATATTTTTCCTTTATATATATTCGATAAATAACGATTTTCTCAAAAGTCAAACAATTGATCATTTTTTATTTTTGTCCTTACGGATTTATGCTATGACTTTCGCTTCCCTTCATTTCCTTCCGTTACATTATATCTGTTGAGTATTTAATAATAAATAAATAAATATATGGGACACTTACAACACACGGTCGTCCGTCCCAAAAGTAAGTAACTTAATACTTGTGTTATTGTAGACAGACAACTGGTGATTATATACTTATATATTTTTAAATACATACTTTAATACAAATATTAAAGTATAAGACAGTAAATCAAGGGTTCGAATATCTTTAATATGTACACAGCCTCCATGGCTTAATAAGGCTTCGTGATTTCCTAAAATTTAAACATTCTAGACGACAATATATTGTGAATTGTAACGTATAATTCTAAAATATATTTGCTTTATGTATGTCATATTGTTATCCTTATACATTATAGAAATGAATTGCGTATTTATTGAATAATAACAGGAAAGATAAAGAGTACAGTTATTTGTTGATTTTCCGCTTTAAATAATTGGGATCATCATTAGGTAATAGATGTTATGTAATGTTAATAAAATTTTTAATTAAGTAAATTTACATCTACAGGGAAATCTACAGGAAGGGTACGCTATCCACATACGAGTAAAGATTGGATTATGATTCAATGAAAGTAAAATTAGCTTTTAAGCCAACAACTTTATATATACTTAAAGGAAATTCGAATTCGTGTTGATTTTAATATCCACGAATATTAAAACAATCCCACGCTTAGGATTAAAGTGACGTAATTCATAAAAGTTGTTTTGTGGCAAATAACAATCAAAAATCTACAAATCTTGTTAGTGGTAAAGAGACCCATAACTTGAAAGTGCAAGAAAACACTAGTTTTTTTTAATAAAATAATTTTGTGCATCCCGATGCATTGAAAAAAAGGATAACAATGTAACTCAATTAAGCCTAATTTTAAATTAGGTCCCTTTAATACTAAGCGTTCGCATGACGCCTCTTCAAAGAGTATTAAAACTTACTCTCTTAAAAATTTTTTAACATTCAACTTCTTCATATAAATGAACTCTCAATTAAAATCCAATTATGTATTGTTCTTTTCAGGCCCTCGAGGACTACAGGATCGAGAATGGCACGATCGTGGGCTTCCCCGGCGCCAAGGTCTATGAGGGCGAGAACATGTTGTACGAGAAATGTGACATTCTAGTCCCGGCTGCGATCGAACAGGTCATCCACAAAGAGAATGCACACAAAATACAAGCCAAGGTATATCCATACTTCTCTATCTTTAATATTTAAATGAGTTAATCTTGTATGTATATATATACTGTGTAATAAGCTGTGGTAGTCCAGCGGTAACCGTGCGCCTCTTTCAATGAGGTCTAGGGTTCAAACCCCGGGCAGGCACCAATGAGTTTTCTAGTATAAAAAAACTTATGTGTCTAATTGATAATTGCAATTTATCACACGCTTTTCGGTGAAGGAAAACATCGTGAGGAAACCTGCATATATCTAGAGAATTCTGGGGATATGTGTAACCTACCAACCCGCATTGGAGCAGCGTGGTAGGTCTTAGCTCCAATCCTTCTCTCCAAAAAAAAAAAACGGAGAAAAGAGGCCTATTCCCAGCAGTGGGATAGTAACAGGCCGTTACTTACTTTTTTATATATATACGTACATATGTATGTATATTTTCGGAATATCAGAAAAGGCTCCAACGATTTTTCCTAAAATTCATAATGCAGGAGGTTTTGGGGGAGAAAATCGATCTAGCTGGGTTTTATTTAAAAAAAATCGTTCTATCCCTGTTTTTGGGCATTAATAAATACTAACATACCAACATTTGTATATAATACGCTATTTATGCCTTATCTAACTTTATATAACTGTCAAGTCGGCGTAGCTTATTCGAGGAACACAAGCAAAAAAAAAAAGTTACAAATATCAATAATTTAAGTAGGCGTTGTAATTTTTCGACAGGCTGGCCAAACGTCAAATTTAAACATCGAATTATTTTCTACTGCAGCAAATTTTAATTTTTTTATAATTTTCATGATAGAACAATTAAAAATTTGCTATCAGTTAAGAATTTCAGACAATCCTATATATAGCAAAGCTATTCTTTAAATACGTACAACATAAGTATTTGGAATGGGTATAGCTGGACTCTGTCCAATAACTAAAATACAATTTTAAATAGGTCTTTCACCTCGTTTTTACATCGCAATAACATAAAATATACGCAATGGGGGACGAAGGGAACGCCCTTTTATTAGAATTTTTCTAAATGTAAAAAGAGCTCATCGTTAAAAATAGGTCTTGCTCGTATGTACGTAATTAATTTATTATTAGTCAAAGAATACTCGAATCTTATGTTATGGAATGTTTATTTAATTAAATTTAAAAATACGTTTATCATCCTCCTGCCCTTAACACTAATCTATAATCTAAGTGGGGTCGGCACAACATGTTGTCACATGATTTGACTTCGTATTTTACTACCGGCCTGCCTGACGTCAACTTATCTTAATCGTATTTTAGGACACCTCGGTAAGAAAGAGGGTGTTCTATACTACTCAACCGGATACCACACGGTGGGTCAACTTACCTTAGTCGCCTTTTACGACACCTCGGTAAGAAATGAGGGTGGTCTATTCTACTCGGTTGGATATCACACGGATAAAATTAATAAAATAAAATAAACGGAGAGAATTGATTGATTGGTGTAACTTAAGTTTATACGAATGAAGTCACGCGTACCGCTAGTGATTAATATATCAGTAATAATTATATAATTTAAAATATGGTAATTAATTTGTATCTTTGCAGATAATCGCTGAAGCTGCGAACGGGCCCACTACACCAGCTGCAGACAAGATCCTGATCGACCGCAACATCCTGGTCATTCCAGACCTGTACATCAACGCTGGTGGTGTCACAGTCTCCTTCTTCGAGTGGTTAAAGAACCTGAACCACGTCTCCTACGGCCGTCTCACGTTCAAATACGAACGTGAATCCAACTACCACTTACTGGGTAATGTTAATACTTTAACTTTATACAGTGGCTACTAGGTAACCAAAAGCTTTGACGAAAAAATAGAATTAAGGCTTCGACTTAAGATAAGACAAGAAATTCTTTATTACACAACAACATTACATGATAAATACATAAATTCATAGAGACAAATAATTAAAAATAAAACGTGTAGTACAGCCTTATCACTAAGTAGGTGATCTCTAACAGGCAACCCATATGACTAAAGACATTTATAATGAAGTGTACATTGTTGGTGGTTGAGTGATTTAAATTTCTTAAATTCAAATACTTTATTCATATTCGTCATGTTGCGAATTCAAGATTAGACCTAATGCAGTCAAGCCTGTGGGAGTTACCTGTTTGGAAATTTTTGGAAGCTCTGAATATTTTTTAAATAACTGTTCATTAATAATTTCGCGATCCCTGAATCTGGTTTATTTATATACTAAGGCAGAAAAAAATTCCACTTGTTTAATTTATAATTTGTAAGTCAAGAGTCCTAAGAGCATTGAGCATGGGGACCTGGGGCACTCCCATCTAGTCCACTGACCTAATAAAAAATTTGTTGTGGAATAAAACTTCTGTGTGCTTTGATTTCTGTATAAATACATTATTATTAGTACTCGTATTTATTACTTGGAAATATCTGATCAATAAGGAAGCAGTAATAAAGCAGAGACATGTTACCCTTCAGAAATAACCACAGACAACATAAATTATATCTCATTGTTTAAATTAAAAACAATCACTAATATTTCAATAAGAAACTATAAATACTAAAACTATGTTTAATCTTCTAAAACATTTAGCCGCAATGTTGTAAGAGTTATTACATAAATAAAATATACAAACAGCGATGAAATATACAGCTTTGAGGCACGTAAGATTTATCTTAGAGCTTTAGGATAAACAATCTTGATCAAATCAGAAAATAAATTAGTGTTACATTTCTGTTGTTGTCATTGAATTCTGTGACTAAAACAGCACAAAGTACTATTTTGTGAACAACTTAATCCTACTTTCGACTTCAATAATAATCAATTAAATATAAGAAATTCAATAATAAGAATTAAAGAAATTCCTGTAAAAGAACCTTTTTTTTGTGTTTAGTAAAACTTCTTTTATAACAACTATAACCATCGATGACTATTTATTTAATCAACTACACTCATAACCGCGGATCTTTTATTTACTGATTATAGCAAAATAATTTCAGAACTTTGCAAAAGCTAAGTATTTTTTTCATTTGCAGAATCTGTACAAGAATCGTTGGAAAGACGATTTGGTCGTGTCGGAGGACGAATTCCTGTCACTGCCTCTGAAGCCTTCCAAAAGAGGATTTCCGGTGCTTCCGAAAAAGATATTGTGCACTCTGGTCTCGACTACACAATGGAAAGATCGGCCAGGGTAGGTTGACCTTCTATATATTTATAGGAGCAGTTAATATTAATTCGCGGAGTTTTAACAACTCTTCCATCTTAAATTAGCACCCTACTTGAATAGAATGTAATGTCTAATAAGATTTTTCTAACCACTGGGCAAAACCTAGTTTTTATAAAAGCTCTGAATTCTAGGTATTAATTAAGTGAATTACGTTAATTTTTATTAATTAGTTCTTAAACTATACAATTGATATACACTGTCATGACTACACTTTTCTATCCATTCTCTAAGCTCATTTCTTGGTTGTACCTATTAGATTAAATAAAATGACCCATAACTAATATATTTCTCCATATCATTTATGGGTAATAATTAAATTGAAACAGTATCTGTTCATTAGCGTTCTACTTTAGGTTTTGAAAATATTGGTGGTTGTTCAATAGGATTTATGTTAAAAATACTGTTTCTTTTCAGGCTATAATGAAGACTGCCATGAAATTTGACCTGGGTCTTGACCTGCGAACAGCTGCTTATGCTAACTCTATAGAAAAGATCTTCACTACTTATGCAGATGCTGGTCTCGCATTCTAATACCTCACGATACGAATTTAAAGTATTGTCTGCATTTGAAGACTCCATTTAGTCCCCTTTGCACTTAAGTATAATGATTAAGAAATATTCACAGTATTTTATTTTTCCGCTAAAATCATGGCTCTTTTTACTTTTAAAGTTAAGCAAAGCTAATTTTTTTTAATTTCAATTGTATTGTCTTTTATTTTCGAAATAAATTGTTTTACTGTTACTCGGTTGTATTATTTTCCTATTTGTTCTCAAAATCGTGTAAGCTATTAGAGATAAGAAATTAAATTTAAAAATTATTCAAATAAAATAAATATCACCTATTACATATAACTGCACCTATCTCATTATCTGAAATACCTTTTAGAAATATGACTGTCTTTGTACGCCTCGTTTCTTGGAAAGTAAGTTTCTTTCTGTTGCATACAGAAAGAAACTTACTTTCCAAGAAACTTTGTGTTCTGTATGTATTTTCACTGATGGATGGACCTACACTGAAAACTAAAAACCTTAAACTATAGCTGAGTCACATGTGAAAAATGAATCCTCAGAGCCACAGATCTCTTGGTTATTTAATTACCTAATGGATGAGATGTTCTCGAGCTAAGATGGGGAAACTAGAAAACTTAAACCAAGCGCATTAGCCATCTGTGGATTAATATTACCCACTCCATAAACCAATTGCCACAAAAACCTTCAAAAATATATGTTTTCAGTTTGGCAAGGCTTAGTAGCATTTAGATATTGCTTTAAAAAATTATGTAACTAGAGTAGGTACATAATTTTTTTAATATTTAAAATTTCTTATAAATAATATGGGGAAATAAACAAGAAAAATAAATGTATTTACTAACATGGTTGCATGAATTATTAAAATGAGAACAAAAGTGATTCAAATCCCATTTTAATTATTATATTGTAGTATATAAGTTATAATATTATTATTCACCAACAGGTGAAATAATAATGTTGCCCTTCTAAAAAGTAGATATTTATACTGTGTAATGGAAAGTACGTATATACGTGTAATCATTATGATGACGGCTGTCTAATGTCAGCAGTCAGTCAGTGTCAAGTAATGCAATAGTTAAGTGATAATAACTATTTGGATAATTCCTTGAATTTGCAAATTTTAAAAATCAAAATGTTCGTTACGCCTATTCTTTTTACAATACTAGTCACTCATATTAGTGGTATTTTTTCCAAAAGTGTCGAACTTACCTTCGAATTACCAGATAGCGCCGTAGAATGTTTTTATCAGGATATTGAGCAAAATACCTCTGCCTCATTAGAATATCAGGTAAATTTCTTTAATTAGTTTTGATAACTTAGTGTGGTGAATTGAATTAAATGTTATCATGACGTGTTTTGGAATAGAATACTTACGTGTCCGTGTTATCACTAAAATGTTTGGTAAAACTATAGTTAATTCGATATTCCTATAAGCTACTTTAGCTTTATACGTATAAGCTATTTTATTACGAAGACAAAAACAACTTTTTAAATTTTGAAGGTTATCACTGGAGGCCAATATGATGTAGATGTAAAAATTGAAGGTCCAAATAAACAAATAATATATCAGCAGCAGAAAATGCAATACGATTCACATCAATTCATGGCACAGCATACAGGTACACTAATTAAGCATTGATAATGATTATATATTGAAAACTTTATAAAATAATGTTGTGAAAGACCCTTAATGGTATTGTTATAAACTTCTTAACTTGTTGCAGGAGTGTACAAAGTTTGTTTCAGTAATGAGTTTAGTACATTTTCACACAAACTTGTGTATATGGAGTTAAATGTGGGCCCAGAACAGCCACTTCCTGGTATTGGTGAACATGCTACAGTATTGACACAGGTACTTAAATTGAATATATTGTGAAAATTTTTCAGGCCGTGTGATATCTGGCAACCTAGTAGAATAGACCAACCTCATTTCTTACCGAGGTGTCGTAAAAGGCGACTAAGGTAAGTTGATCCACCGTGTGGTATCCAGTTCAGTAGAATAGACCACCCTCTTTCTTACCGAGGTGTCATAAAATACGATAGAGGTAAGTTGACGTCAGGCAGGAGGCCAGTTGTAAAAATGCAGCCAAATCATGTGACAGCATGTTTATAATATGTTGTACCCACCCCACTTAGAGTGGGATAAGGGCAGGAAGATGATGATATTATGAAAAGATGTTTTTTTATTACTAATTGTTCCCCATTTACATAATAAATTTTGAAAGACTATAAAAAAACAAGTTATTAATACTCTTGCTAAACATTGAATTCTTTTTATATTTAATGTCTATAACTTGTAAAGAGAACTAGGAGCATAAATCATGTAAGATACATAATGACTTGATCAGTTCAAATTTTATCAGAACAAAATTGTGATAAGTTTTGATGTATTATATTAAAATGTTTTTTTTTTGTAGCTTGAAACTTCAGCAGATGAAATTCATTCAGCCCTAAATAGAATTATTGATCATCAAACTCATCACAGATTGAGAGCAGCTCAAGGGTTCAAGGTGGCTGAATATCTTAACGACAAAGTGTTCTGGTGGTCAATGTGTGAAACTTTCGCTATTGTGTGTGTGTCAATTGCACAAGTTATGATTTTAAAGAACTTCTTTAGTGACAGACCAACATTATATAATAAAATGTAATAGTTAAAGTTAAATAGTATATTAATATATTTCTTGGGCTAATTATTAAGTTGGTTTAATTTGACAAACAAAGGGTCCATATTTCAGATTTTCATTTCCATTTTACCTGCAACATGTAAAGATTTTATTCCATAGTTTGCTATAGATGAAATTATAATATATACATATAATTTTAAAAAAAATTAAGGAACATTTAGGTGCATTTGGTACAAGTTTATTTATTTTAATATGTTCATTTTCATAGCAGTTAATACATTTTGTTTGTGTGTAAGTTAAGAAGTATAATTAGTACAACAAAATATTTATACACAAAGAACTGCACTGAACTGTTAGGTTTAATAAATGTTATTATAGCTGAGGATATATACTTGCAAAATAAAATGGCTTTTGTATAATTATATAACTTTATTAATAAAAAATTGTCTACCTCCTGGATATTAAAAAGTAAATTTTGAAAAACATTACAAAATTAGATTATTTTGTTAGCACTATTAAAAATGAATGGAATAATTCAGAAAAAATAAATTTTTTAACAGACTTGGTTAATATTATTTTAAGTAGCCCTATAAAACCTAGCCTAAACCTAACCAGGTCAGCTCAGGTCATGACATTATTTATTACAGTGACTTACAGATGTGCATTCTTCCCAACAAATACAACTTATTTGAAAAGATTTGAATGCTTATACATTGATATTGATTATATATTCAAAACTTAGTAAAATAATATTTCTAACAGTAAAAAAAATATTATATAAAGAATTTTTTTTTTTTTAATTTAAACTATCGTGAGTAGTATTCATAGTTAATGTATAGAACCGGCTATACTCACGTCTTATTCTATCGGGTTAGCCCGACTAGTTTCGAACCCAACCGGGGCTCTTATTCATGAGCTCCTCTGCCACGAGTCGCGCCCAGCGAGCTGCGGGACGCAGTTCCCGCCGCGATAACATTGTGTAAAGAGCTCATGAATAAGAGCCCCGGTTGGGTTCGAAACTAGTCGGGCTAACCCGATAGAATAAGACGTGAGTATAGCCGGTTCTATACATTAACTATAAAGAATTCTGTTAGAAATCTATCTTAGTCTACAGTAGTTATTATAATTTGTTAAAACAAAACAAGAAGTGCAAATACTCCATTAACTAAAGCACATGGATAAGCGATGAGAGGTCTTTGTTCAAAATCACCAGACATAGTTACAAAAAGTCGACTAGCGGATAGAGCAGACCAAATAACTGCTGCAGCAGACAAACTAAGACCTATTGCACCTTCAAGAGATATAAAAATACCAAAACATGCCAATACCACCATTGGTAGCATACAGTATCCCAGCACACTTGCAACACTTAATAATGTAAAAACACCTTCTGTGTGGCTCATTAAAGAGAGTAAAAAATACATTAATATTACTGACATTACAGATAATCCATAAACATAACCAAAATGAGCTTTATTTCCAGATAGAAACAGACAAACAGCCAATGCTAAACAAAATGCAATGGGACCAGCAATATCTGTGTCTCTTAATAGGAAATTAGCATCATCTGCTTTTGATTGACCGTGAAATGGATTGAGTACTGCTAATGTTTTTTCTAGAATTCTATCTGGATATATTTCCAATTCATCTAAAAGTGGTGGTTCATCAAATTCTGACGCTTCTGTAATTTGTTCTCCAGGTATTGGTGCCGGCGTGAATAAACTTGGATTGTAGTATTGATTATTGTTGACCGGAATGTTTTGTCCTTGTTCGAAAGTATAGTTTTGTTGATCGGCCGTGAAGTTCTGGAAATCTAAACATATTTTTTTGTGAGCATTAAAAATATTATATTACAAGTATTAACTTTCTGATGTTATATTTTACCTAAGGTTTGAGAGTCGCCAAATGAATTCGTAGTATTAAAAGAATAATTTGCACTGTTTTGAGGTTGCCAGTACTCGTTTTGATTTGGAAATCCAGACATTGTGCCCTCGTCTTATAATCAATGGAACTTTTTTCAATCAAACAAACTTTATCTTTTTACAAACTTTAAGTATAACAAAATTGCATATGTACACTTTTGCTTAAAAATTTACTAACGTCATTGTCAAAATTCGTTATAACGTCAACAGAAAACTACACAAGTGACAACTTGTTAAATATGTCAAAGTCAGTTATGGCCTCGTTCCACTTTACAATAAAACGTGGTTTAAGTATTGCCTTTATAATTAAAATATATTTATTACTATAATATAATAATTGAATAGACCCATATATTATATGGGTCTATTCGAATTATTACATAATAATATATTTTTAATTCACGCGGTGAAATAAATAAGGTATGATTTACATCAAATATTATTTTATCATTTGGCTTCGTTCTTTGTTGCTCTCGATACATATTACATACAGCTTTGCGTATCCAATTCCAATTTATTTTTAATATGCGGTTGGATTCTAGAAGTTGGATATCTTGCTAACTAGCAAACGCTGCTTTGTTCTTCGCATGAACGTCACGTAATCGCGATTTCTCAGTGTAAACCAGAAGAATGTACATTTTTATTATAAATATTCAATATATAAAACCTTTTTCTAGCTGGTTTAATCAAAATCGAACATCTTCCTCATGATCCCTTTTTTTGATTTGGGTCTGAAATCCAAATTCAGCGCTAATCATTATGTGCGTCATCAACCATTAAAATATACCACTAAGTATCAAGTTTTCTGCCTAAATATTTTTTTTACATGATTTCCGTGATTCATATTTTTTTTTTAATAAATATAAAATATTTTTTAATATATTGAAAGCCTATTCAGGCAAACTACGTCAAAAACGGTTTTTCGTTATACACTAATAACCTTACCGAATCACGACTCGTCATCGTTGTGTTCATCGCTTATGAACGCATGAGGGATTCTATTTCGTCGCTTGGGCGTCGGCACAAAATGGGTTAAAGCCAAAGACTACAGAGTTTATACTGAAACATGGTACATGGTTCAAGCCATGTCAAGTCATAAAGAGGGATGTACTTAATTTTGAATACTAAAAGATAATACACATTTGTTCGTAGACACATTGTGCTCTTTAATTGCTTAATTTATAATATTGATTATTAATGTACAGCACGATTACCATAAATTAAATCGAGGAAATATCAACATATTTTGCGAATTATTGTATATAATCTATACATGCAATTATTTTTGTAGTTTAATTAGAAGATTGCATTCAAATAAGAAATAGATAATTATGAATTGCAATTTTGAGTACATTTACTAGATTAACTAATATTGCTATTTTCTTACTTTTGAGCCTCTAAAATTACAATATATTTCATTATTATAAAGATGGATATTTGTACAGTACAAAAAGTAGGCTAACAGCGCAATTAAGAAGGCTTATATAATGGTCATAAGGAATGCCTGAAGGAATGAAAGTGAATTCATAAATTAATTTGCAATAATTGTTTTTTCGATTATGATACTTGAGTCATTGCTCTAATGACACTCGTTTAATACAATTACAAATTACATTGGTATTTGTTATCAATTTAATGAGAAACACTTAAGGCCAAAATAGTTCATAAATTAAAAATTACGTTAACACTTTTTTAATCATTATCCCTATAACTACACTTACATGTAAGTACTAAACAAGAATTCTTACAATTTTCAACTGATTTTTAACACATAATAAATTATTAGTAAAAACAAATAGATTCAGGTACTACTTTATAAGTAACCTTAAAATATTATATGCAATAATCCAGAGATAATGTTAAAAAAACTTACTTTATAATTAATATTATTTTGTTTACAAATGTGGTAATAACAAAATATAACTTTAATGTAGAGTTAATATAATACTTCATAAAATATATTATAAGATATCACTCTACGTTTAAAACGCTTAATTATAAAGTACCAACATAGTTATATGTCCATTACAGTTTTTACTTAGTCATATGTATGCATTGAGATAGAGGGGTCGCCTCTCAGAGCGGAATTAGTGATCGATCAGTCAAAGTTGAGTTAAGATAGGGTGTTAGGATATTTAGAATAATACATAATATTAAAATATTCTAGAAGTACCATATAAAAACAATAAAGCTAAGCGTTATTTATATGGTTTTGGTCTTTAATTACTTGTATGCTGATACCATATACAATATTTTATGGTATCTTATCAGGAATTGTAATGAAGAAAATATAATTTAACAAATTTTAATGGACATGAACGACTAACTTAAAGCAAACTGGAATGAATCAATTAAAAGTGTAATTAAGTAATAGTGTTTGATTTAAATACGATAGTTACTATTAATATGATTTAAGAAAAAATATATTCGAAATTATAATTCGACAAAAAACATTAGGTGTAAAAGTCAAAGCGTCACCTATATTAGACTGAAAACAATAAAATAAATATTGACCATTCAATCTCAAGTATTTAATAAATTTTAATTTGTATCGACGTATCATTTTAAATAAGAGTTCAAAAAAATATACACTAATAATAATTTTAAACAGAAAGACATCTTTCAAAGCGTGATAAATATCTTATCTACAATAAACTAAGTGCAATATACACTTTGTACATGCATACGTTACTACAAGCCGTTACTTTACTTTACTTTTACGAATATATCAATTACAATTATAAACGATCATTTATAAAAATTAAACACGAATTACATATCCGCGTTCTGAAATAAACTGTACGGATATGGGATTAAAAACTTAATTGATTAAAATAATATTCATAATCATAATATATATCACAGATACCTAAGGAAGATATTAGATTAAATCTATATTTAAGGTACTATACATAGCGTTAATTTAATATATTATAAATAAATAAAAATCACACACTATGGAGCTATTGTTATGTCGTCGCAACTGACAAGTCCATTGCAAATAAATAGTTTTATATTAAAAATTAAACTTGAAAATAATCACTCACAGTGCACTCAGCACCATTATTAATACTGTTTTTTGAATCCTTCGCCGCAGGGACGTTGATTTTTTCATAGCCTGCAGAAGAGTCCGACCGATTGACGGAAGAATCCTCCGCTGGTTCCGAGTTTACTTTTTCGTACGGCGGCTCTTTCTTTGATAGTTCAAAATACTTAACGCTTTCGTAATTCGGATCCTTTTTAGACCTCACCGAATCATATTTCGAATCCTTCGACCGGACAGATTCGTATTTGGGATCTTTGCATCTTAAAGACTCGTAATTCGGATCCTGAGCATTGACGCTTTCGTAGTTGGCGTCCTTGGGTCGGACCGATTCGTAATTAGGATCAGATTCACTGCCAGTCGTGTACAGCGGATCGTTGGACACTGATTCGTAGTTCGGTTCCAGAATTGATTCTTCATTGTTATTCGTCGGCCAGTCGTTGTACTTGCCAGGTCTTTTATTCACTGTAGAATACGTGGGCTGCAATTTATAGTTGGGCGCGATAGTCGCATAAGGCGGTGTGGACGGTTGATTCCTCAACACTTCATAATTAGGATCCGAATCGGAGGCGTTGGCGTCCGCTTTAGATATGTGCTCGTACCCTGGATCGCTGCTAATGATGCTGTTGGGACCGCTGTCTGTAGGTAAATGATTCAATTTCAACAAATTATTATTGTAGTTCGATTGAGTTTTGCCAATTTCCTTAACAGTCTCATAGCCGGGGTCTTGATTCGAGGTCTTTCTTTCGTTATGAGCTAT
Organism: Morpho helenor; assembly: GCA_029227775.1. Classification (NCBI taxonomy): domain Eukaryota; kingdom Metazoa; phylum Arthropoda; class Insecta; order Lepidoptera; family Nymphalidae; genus Morpho; species Morpho helenor. The sequence goes on from JARGCU010000020.1 coordinate 8,347,475, forward strand.
CGTTTCGTACCCGTGGTTAGTAAAGTGCTTCCGGTCGATCGTCTCGTATCCTGGATCGTCGCCGCGATATTTTATCGCCTTTGGATCGGCCTCGCTTGTTGAATCTTTCGCCAATACTTGCGAATCCTCTTTAGCCTTGGTTTTCTTAATCACTTTCGCATACATTTCCTCGACATTCCGCGAAGGGCTCTCCGTTACCCGATGTTCTGAGTTGATGCTAGTGTTCGGTTCTGTGGACGAGTAGTCACTGTAACCGGGACCGTCGATAGAGTTGTAAAGATTGTCCCCAGTATTTTCCTTTTGGTCGAAATCAAAGTTGAGTTCCCTGGCGACGAGCGGCCGCACGAGATCACCAGAGCTAAAACGGTGTTTGTCAACGGGGTAGTTGCATCCATAGAAATCCGATGAACTGACGCAGCTGTTGTTACGTTGATGTTTCTCGTTGAGACTTCGCCGTAATTTATCGTGGTTGAAATGGAGATCACCTGAGACAAGATATAAGTTAACAAAAGAAGCAATATTATTTTAGGCTATATATTTTACGGTACAAGTTTTTATATGAATAAAATGTCGAAAGATATTCCCAACCTGTTGGGAACCACTAGCATGGGAAAAGAAAAAAAAATACGTATAGTTAACAACTGTTATTAAAAACAATTATATCTCTACTAATGCATGCAGAACTGTATACGTTTTCCTGACTGTCTGTTACACTTTCACTGCTAATGCGATGAACAGTCGCGTGGCTAAGGTAGTGAAATGAGCTCTTTCCTGTCTGCTCCAGTAACCTCCCCTCCCTACCTACTTGTATCTTGTGTACATTAGTTTATAGATTAATGAAAAAAGTAATCCTCGTCGTATAAAAGCGTAAAGTGGTGACATCGGACATTCTTACTAATTCTTAATTAACATTGCCTCATTTTTTTACCCTGGTTCGTGCCTCATTACAGTCCACTGGCGATAGACCAATTTGCATTAAAATTGGCAAGTTGGAAAGTTTATATAGCGGCGTTGCTTGTTTTATAATTCGCTACAAACTATATTGTTTTTCTTTCGGGAATAGAAAAATTAAATCCATAATAAATAACTAAAGCTATAGCAAGCTGTGATAGCCCAGCGGTGCGACAGTGTGAATATCTAGAGACGATCATGGGTTCAAACCCAGGCAGACGCCAATGAGTTTTTCTATTAAAAAACTTTTGTGTCTAATTGATAAATGCAATTTATCACACGCTTTTCGGTGAAGGAAAACATCGATAGGAAACCTGCATATTTCTAGAAAATCCTAGGGATATCTGAAACCTACCAATCCGCATTGGAGCAGCGTGGTAGGTCTTAGCTCCAATTCTTCTCTCCCAAAACGGAGAGAGGAGGCCTATGCCCAGCAGTGGGATAGTAAGAGGCCGCTACTTACTTTTATTTACTAGTATCCCTACTAATATTAAATTATTCGAGCGTGTCTGTTACGCCTTCACGGATAATCCGTTGGATTAATAGTGATATAATGTGATACGATTATAGCCCATATACCAGGCTAATATATATTATAGTAAAATTCCCGTTTTCCCTTCGGTGATAGGTAAAAACAATATAGATAAAGGTAATTTAACACTAAACACGCGAACGTTGTCGCGGGTATGATTAGTGTGATATAATGCAAAATTTAATACTGCTATGATGTATTTTTTTATGAATAAAACTACAAAAAAAGCTAAGTATAAGAGAAAAATAATAATAAAATTATTTTGCTATATCACTACATATTATAAAACAAAGTCGCATTCTTTGTCCTATTTCCCTATGTACGCATAAAACTTTAAAACTACGTAACAGATTTTGATGCGGTTTTTTTTAAATAGATAGAGTGATTCCAGAGGAAGGTTTGTACGTATAATAACATTCAATACGGAGTAAAGAAATACTGTAATTTTTGAGATTTCTGTAAATAATTACATTTTTTTCCGCTTACATTGCAAACGCAGGCTAAACCCTACGAGATTTATCAAAATGATTTACTAAGTATTTGTACACCTTGAAAAGGTCTACAGAAAAGTCCGCGATGGTATATGTCTATCTCTTATGGATAACCCACTATAGCATTTTTATTCATTTACTTTTAGCGAAAAATAAAGCCTTATTTTTGAAGCAATTTTTATACAACACAGCATTAATACTTATCCAATTAAGTACCTTAAATAACTTAAATAAATAGTTGATTTAATATAGATCAATATGGCCGTTTACAGCATGCAATTTAAGTGAACATTTTCGGAGATATTACAGATTTAAAATGCCGTGAGGACGCCGCGCTTCGCCCTATAACACTTCGACTTTAGCAGCGATGTCACGACTTTATCCGATGTTATGCAAGAAAAGTAAAATGTCACTCCGCAACAAAGTGACACTCTACAAAACTTGCATAAGACCAATAATGTCCTATGCGAGCGTTACGTTCGCGCACGTTTCAAAGGTCAGATTGCTCACGCTCCAAAGAATGCAGAACCGATTTATGCGTACAGCCACTGGTTGTCCGTGGTTCATGCGGAACGTTGACCTCCATAGAGACCTCGACCTCCCTACCATTACTCACCTATTTAAACGTTTTTCGAAGTCTTACTTCGAGAAATCCGAGGTACACCCGAACCCTCTAATCTCAGTTGCTTCCACCTACATCCCAGTTAGGTCTGACCATCGAAAATATAGGCGTCCAAAAAGCGTCCTATATGACCCTGACGATCAAATAACGATCGCAAACACAAAAACACGTAATACACACACACAGCGTCTTCGCCGGCGAAGACGAGGTCCCAGATTTCTGATATCGGTTGGTCGTGGCTTCTTGCCACCCTTCCGTCGTCGTATTGACTAATCAAAGTCATACCATCAGCCCTCCACTACACGTCGTCCTAAGCCGTGGTCCGGCCTCACAGGAGGCACCCTTAGGACGACGTTCCCCGACGCTAGTAGAGCTTCTGCGCTTTACTCTACGCATTTCGCAACCTCGGCGATGCTTCTGCGCTCGCCCGTCCCGCCCGGTGACGCTGTAAAAGCCGTTAGGGCTAACAGCATATTGTCAATTCGAAAAAAAAAAAAAAAAGCAGCGATGTCGCTCTTTCAAGAGTTTGTTTAAAGACATGTGGGATAATATAGTGGCAGTGGGATAGTGACAGGCCGTTACTTACTTAAATAACTATACATCTGTCTTACCAGTGCTGGATATCCTTTGATGTCGTTGAGCAAGTGTATCGGTACACCGCGGAGGAGCGGGATGGGTTGAGTGTGTCGGGTGGGACTGGTGCGTCGTGTGGGACTGGTGCGTCGTGTGGGACTGGTGCGTCGTATGGGACTGGTGCGTCGTGTGGGACTGGTGCGTCGTATGGGACTGGTGCGGTGGGTGGGACTGGTGCGGTGGGTGGGACTGGTGCGTCGGGTGGGCTTGGGAGTGGGTGGGGTGAGGAGGGAGCGACGGGTGCGGGGGCGGTGGTAGCGGCGAGTTGGCCTGACGCTTCTCTGGCTTAGGCGAGCCTAGAGCACCCGTTGAATTTGAACACGATGACATCGAGGCTAAAATAAATTTTATAAATTACGTCACAATTATATTTTTAGTGTAATTGATTGTATTGTTATCGTAATCAAATGATTAATTTGCTATACATAAGCTAGAGTTAATCATTGAAATTGTGAAATGCAATGTAGTTGTACATAGTATAATAAAACTTATAAACAAACTTTTAAGGTTTTGAGACTTTAGACAGGAGGGTGTACAAATGTATCTCATTAAAAATGCATATGTTTTATATGCTAACTTAGCAGAATGCTTTTTGAAAAAAAATATTAACTTATTTTACATATTGGGTTGGTAGGATAATTATTGGTGGGGCACGATCCTAGGTATTTTCATTTCTCGAAACCGCGCGATCCCCGAATAAGCTACGCTGACTTGACAATTTACGAAATAGTGTTTTATATTAAATTTAAATATTAGTATTTTTTTAATGCCCATAAACAGATAAAACATTTTTTTTTAAATTAAACCTAGCTAGATCGATTTTTCTCCTCCAAAAACTCCTGCTCTGCTCTCCTCCAAAATCTCGGAGATTCAGAAAAGATATATACATACAAGATAAACTCATTTAATTTTATTATTTAATTTAATTATTTTAAAGATATATATTTATATCAGCTAATGGAGGTATAAATGAATCAGATGGGATATTCACTTATAAAGATAATGCATTTTAGTCAGTATATAATTCTAGTATTTTCTCAATAAGTAAACAATAATCTAAGTAATTAGTCTTGACTTGGCAGTCTCATATATATAAGTAAAGACAACAGTTCTTATGAAACTTCTTATTCTGAATTAATTCTAGAGACATATGTAATTAATGACAATAAACAAGTTACCAAGTATGGTCTTCTGAAAAATAATAACTATAGGACATATTGTAATTATAATAATAACTAAGTTATAATTTACCTTGACGGGAATGAGTAGCATTAGATGTTGATGTTCCTATTTCAGGAGGGGCACTTCTTCTGTAAATATAAAGTAAAATATTTAAAGCCTAAAACCCTTGATTTTAAAATAAGTGTTACACGAAGAAAACTAATTGATATATACTAAGATTAAAAAAATATAGTTTAAAAACTAGAAAACATGATTTGTGCCATCTTCTTCATATATATACAGTGTACACCACAGGTATAGAACACACAGCGCTTTTTCCCCTTTAAAATAAAATACACAAAATATTTTTTTTATTGTATTGTCACTGGTTTTGATAAATGTACGAAGTTTGAATTCAATCTGTACTTTTAAAGATAAAAATTGAGATGAAAGGAGTAGGTTAGGTAGTAGTGTGTAATAAAAAGGAATGAGAATAAATCCAAACAGTATTACATACTGTTAGAAATAAAGTCTAAATTCAATTTAAAATGAATAATAAAAAATTTATGCGTTTAGGGAATCACGTCGGGCACCTTACTTTGCACCAACTCTTTTTACTACAAAATCGAACGATACAATGATTCTACCACCAGTTCGAAACACTGAAAGAAACTTAGTGGTTGCTCTTAACATGAGTAGCAAATATTTGAGGTTAGATTCTAATAACACGAAAAGTCGCCGAAACACTTCTACCTCCTACGAATGCAACACGCCAAAAGAGAGCGAATGATTATTTTTTCCGAACACTAACTAAGCTGTTAGCCCTGAGGTCTTTACAGTGTCACCGAGGGAGTGGGCGAGCGCAGAAGCAACGCCGGAGTGAACTGGGAGAGCGGGTCTCGAGCGAGGCTCGCAGCATCCTGGAAGCGTCACCTTAAGGGTGCCTGTGAGGCCGAAACTCGGCTTAAAACGACGCGTTCTGGAGGACTGTATCAGACTTGAACCGTCAGCCGTTGTCTTACATAGGCTGTCACGGCTTAAAAATTCGGATTCCTAACAATACATTACATCGTTACAAGTACATATTGTTACATGTTAGATTATCACCTGGCGTGGTGCGTATTTTCGTTCTGCAAGGGAGGCGCTGCAGCGAGTGCGGGTGCGGGCGCGGGTGCGGGTGCGGGTGCGGGCGCGGGCGGCGTGCGCCGTCGCGGCTCGGGCGCTATCTGCGCGTACGTGTCCGAACCTTCGCCAACGCTCGCCTCCTCTATAGCTGCGTACATTTCATCTGTGGAAAACATTATTAATTATAACAATTTTATAATGTATTAATTAGATAATAATTTACTGTTTGCACAACAACTTGTGAGGCAGAATATGTAAGACACGCTATATTTTTAAGAACTTTGTACTCATATTCCGCAAATAGAATAAATAAATAAATAAATAAAACATTATATTTCATAAGATCGGAATGCACAATGCATCCTTGCTCAAATTGCTCTGGCGGAATGTAAATAATTGTAAAAATTATATTTTGAAACAGCAACCGCCCAGTTTCTTGCTGGCTCTTCTTGAAAGGAATAATTTTGCCAGTAAGGAATATTTTGAGTTTGACAGGATGCCAGTTTTAAGCTTACTTATTAAATAAGTCTGAAAGGGATCACTTTTAGTGATAAGACTGCCCTTGCACTCTTAAATATTCTTATTTCTCTTGTTAATGTCTATTATTTACCTGGTGTGCAATAAAGAGTTATTATTATTAATTTTACCCGCGTTCACGACTTAATTGTTATAGTACCCTTCATAATTAAATATGTTTTTTACCGGAGGATAAACGGACTATTTTCATCTCTCCAAATATCCGGTTCGAAGTCCTTCGAACCAAGTGGACTTACCACTTGGTTCGAATCATTCATGTGGTCCAATTGAATCATCCTTCGCGCCGACTTCGTCAACATACAATCGCAGCTTTATGCATTTTGACATATTTACAGTCCAACCTACATTTAAACTAAACTCTGCAATGGACGAGTACTAAATATAACAGAAATATTGCAAATATAGTTGGTTATGTTTAGGTTTTATTTCTGCACTAACCAGAGTCATCGGAAACGGTGGCATAATGTTGCATGGGTTTGGCGTTTTGTGCGCGAATGTTGCTCAATGGTTCGCGAACTGATATACTCGTGTAGCCCTCTGAAACATTTTGACATGGTTTTAATTTAAGTGATTGCAAGGAATAGTTAAAATAGTAGAATAGTATAAAATTCTATAATAAAATTCCGCAATCAATTTTAACTTTGCCACTACAGCATTTTAAAAACACTATTAAAGAGAGGCTGTTACAAAAAGCCTACTATACTGTTGAGGATTATTTAGACGATAAGAATGCGTGGATATAGCTACTGTCCGACCCTGTACAAGATAGTAATGACATAATGTAACTATTTATAAGTATTATGTTGAAAATAGCAACCGCCGAGTTTCTTGCTGGCTCTTCTCGGTAGGAACAGCTTTCCGAACCAGCAGTAGAATTGGCAATTCAAAAGCACTTGTTTACAAGTTTATTTTAATAAAAACAAATTAATTTGAATTTAAGACTCCATTGAGTGTGTTATGAGTTACTTAGTTATACATACTTTATAGAATTAGGCGTTACTTTGCGGAGATCCATAATACAAAAGTAATAATAAAATTATCTTGCTATAATCCGCGATGAAGTAAAATAGAAAATACATATAATGCTAAATGTAAGTGGACAATCGGTTATCATACCTATCATACTCATATCAACTCAACATACATATCAACTCAACAATCAAATCAATCAATCGCAAAGCTTTGCGATTTTGGTCGTGGAGTCTATCTCCTGATGATGCTTCGGTTGCGGGGCGAAACGATTGTTGAGTTTGTGATAGTGAACGTATATAGTGCTTGTGTATCGTGGTGGCGGTGGTGGAGGTTTGTGCATGTGTTTTTTACGAATCCTGCATGTATCAGGTATGATAACCGATTGTCCACTCTACATTTAGCATTATATATATTTTCTATTTCACTTCATCGCGGATTATAGCAAGACAATTTTATTATTACTTTTATACATACTCGTTGAATCGGTGGAGTCGCCGCTGAAGTGAGTGTCAGGCGGTCGCGGCGATGGTGGCGTGATGTACGGCAGTTCCTGACTCGACGGTAGCTGACCGCTGATCGCTACCGATGCGGAAATGAGAACGGCTTCTATAAAGGAAACGGTAAAGGAAAATAATTAATTGAAGAAATAATAAATATATGGGACACTTACACACACGGTCGTCCGTCCCCAAAATAAGTAACTTAACACTTGTGTTATGGTAGACAGACAACTGGTGAATATATACTTATATATATCCTCCTGCCCTTATCCCACTCTAAGTGGGGTCGGCACATGTTATAAACATGCTGTCACATGATTTGGCTGCGTTTTTACGACCGGCCGCCTGCCTGACGTCAACTTATCTTAGTCGTATTGTACGACACCTCGGTAAGAAAGAGGGTGGGTCTATTCTACTAAATCGGTACTAAACTACCACACGGTGGGTCAACTTACCTTTGTCGTATTTTACGACACCTCGGTAAGAAATGAGGGTGGTACTATTGTATTCAGCCGGATACCACACGGCGTACTCTATTTATTTCCATTTATAGAAATTTCGTAACAAATATCTGATCGGTTATACTTAAACAATATTAAACTCGATAAAGAAGGCTTTAAGATAAGGAATACTTGATTTAATGATGATAAACAATTAATAAATACTTAATACCATAAATAAATCAAAGCAATATATGAAATTCGTTTAAGAATTAACACTTTTTATCTAAGACATCGTTTGTATGCGTGAATTTTGAAACAATGTTTACCATAAATCTATTAAAAACATACGTGAATAGATTGTTGACGTTGCAGATGTAGGAAAGTGCTAAATACTGCTACCAGTGTTAAAAACAACTGGTAAATGCATAAGAATCTTGTCTTATTTTATACTTGTGGATGTATGTTTGTTACTTTTTTACGGCGAATCCGCTGAACCAATAACGATGCAATTTGGCACAATTATTTTTATACACCGGAATAACATATAGGCTATAGAAATCCTGTTAATTCTACAGGAATAGGATGACATTTAAAAGCGTCATCTACTATCAGACTATCACGCGATAACAGTCTACGCAAACGAAGTTGTGGGTAAAAGCTAGTAATTTTAAAAATGCTTAAGTTTGTGAGATGGATGTATGTTTGTTACTCTTCCACGGGGAATCTGCTGAACCAATATCGATGCAATTTGGCACAATTATTCCTTATACACCGGAATAACATATAGGCTATAGAAATCCTGTTTATTATACAGGAATAAAATGAAATTAAAAAGCGACATATATTATCAAATTATCACCTGACAACAGTCCACGCAAACGAAGTTGCGGGTAAAAGCTAGTAGTATTATTATAGTACACGCAACCACCAACAAATAATATTTATGAAAATGTTGGCCCTCGGCCCGTGGGGGTTGAAGGCAGGGTCACTACCACCTGCGCAAACGAAATACGAGTATACTCTGGCATTTGTAATATTGGAGTTAAGATATGATACGTCTAGCATAAGTTAAGTGAAATCTGGTTAGAAAAATATATAGACAAGAGCTAAACGTCGCCTTTAAAAACAGTTACTAAATTTTGTTCATATTGCCTTGGTGACCTCAGCTTCGATTAGGATTCATTGAAAGTTACCTATGTTCGATTTAAATTTTGTTACATATTTATGAAATTCATGAACTGAAAACACCTATGGACGTCATCTGAATAATAATGTATCCTTAGACATCGATATAGTTTGCGTCATGCAATTGAGAAAAAATTGTTCCGACATTATTCTTTTGTAATATAGTTAGGTTGATAGATAAAACTGTTCCGAGATATTACTCAATTCTACAAGCTTACGTAGAATAAATTGATACATACATTTATTTCATTTGATTACAGATATACAAAAACACAAAATTATAGTTTTGTTTGCTAGTATATTGATAATCATCATTATTATAATAGCGTTTAGTAACGGATATTCAATGTACTTACAAAATATATCTCAGTTGAAATTTCTTTACGGTTTTTGAATCTATATATGAATATACTAATATATAAAGATGAAGAGTGTTTGTTTGTTTCTCAGAAACTATTGGACCGATTTGAAAAATTATTTAAGTGTAAGATAGTCCATTTATTGAGGAAGGCTATAGGCTATAACATCACGCTAAGATGAATAAGAAAGGAGCAGCAATAAAAAATGTTACGAAAACGGCAAAATTTGAAATTGCATGCGCTAAGTGAACGGTGAAAGTTATTCAAAATCATGTATTAAAAAATTATTTTCCTATAAAAGTTATAAATAAAAGTCTGCGACAGCATATGTCTAGCTTTTAACCCACTTTAACCAATTTTATGGTTATCGAAATATTATATTACAATTGTAATCTTTCCAAGGCCCTCAAGGTTTTTCAGGATCGTCTGGCGGGAAAGAGGGCAGATGATGCGAAATACTGTGATAAGATCGCAGAAGGTGGACAAGTATAAGGCAGCGTCGTCTTAAGTTCGTTTGTTGTGGACTCGACTAGCTTAGGAACATGATCCTTTAGGGTGAGTGGTGTGGTATCACAATATAAATATTACTATGACATAATCAGCAACACAATCAGATAACATGTAGTAGTTCCTTACCACAAGGACGTCAGACGTCATTACATGACGAAAGAAAATACTTCTCTATTGGCGGTCGGATTTGATTGTCGTGGGATTATAAGACGCATTCGAGTCGTATATTGTCAATGGATCAATCCCACAAGAATGGAGTTAGTAGCCGCTATTATATGAGGTTTATATTTCGGCTACAGAGATAAATTATAGTAAGTTAGTCGAAATCTCTATGCAGAATGAGTGTACGCAATTGGTTGTGTAAACTTTGGAGGAGGATATATGATATACTAGGAGTCCCGCCCCAGCTTCGCACGGGTATAAAGCATACAGCCTATGTCACTCAGTGATAATCACAGTATTTCGCTACTCCATATTGAATTTTATTATACATATAAACCTTCCTCTTCAATCACCTTATATACTTAAAAAAAACCGCATCAAAATCTTTTGCGTAGTTTTAAAGATTTAAGCAAACCTCTATGTTTGCTTAAATATAAGGACAGACAGAGAAAGTGACTTTGTTTTATACTATGTAGTAACGTTTATAGCTACTACTATTTTGATAATTGTCATATTTTTACCATACTTATCCAAAGACTAAATTACGTTTAGCTGTCATTTATGTTTTGTTTTTCCATGTCATAGTCGTTTTTGCTATACCACGTTTTATAGCGACTTGACGGGATAAAATAAATGCGGTCGAACGGGATAAAAAGTATCCTATGTCCGTCTCCTGGTTCTAAGCAACGTCTCCACCAATTTTCGGCCGAATTGGTTCATCCGTTCTTGAGTTATAAATAGTGTAACTTAGACCAACTTTCTTTTATATATATAGATTTAGTCGGTGTAACATTTGAAGTGTTTAAACCTGGGTGCACGACATTACTGTAAGTCATATACACGTTGAAGAATATGAAACCTATGAAGAGCTTTGTTTACAAGCCTTATATTACATATTCTGTGAAGGTGAGCTTATGTTATGGACGCAATGCTATCTACTCGCTCGGAAGAATTAAGTTTCAGCTAAAGAATTCAGCAGTTATTATTATGTAATTGTATGCTCATTCTTGCTACAGTAAATTATTATTACTACAAATTATATCTTGTATAGTTCAGTATTTCATCTGTTTATCACAGTAAGATGCGATAATACTTCCTGAAAATACTAAATTCGCACGTCATTGCATTAAATCAAAATAAGCATCGTTTCTTTGGAATTAATGATATTGATCGCTAATAGTCATTTTTATCTATGTGATACAAATCAAACTGAATTTTACAATTAAATTATAAAGATCTAATTAATTTTATCTATTACCTGCTGCCGAAGAAGCTGCTTCTCTTTCCTCGATTTGAATTTCATTATCGGAGATTTGATCTGGTATTATCTCTACAGTACTGGGAACAAAAAACATATTACGGAAATTAGTATAATTCTTTTTTTGTGTTGTCGTTTGTAAAATATTTAATTTTTGGGCTGCAAATAATTTGTAGTTAGGAACTATGATATTGATATACGTATCTAATCATAAGTTGTGAATTTAATAACTCAAAATGTCTTTCCGAATGAAGACTAACAAAATAAACAAATGTTATCGCGAAACATCAAATAGACTAACCCGATGTTCAAGTATTAAACAATACTTCAAATTGACTATTGTATCAACTATGTATATCAAGTACATAGTTGTTAAGTGAAATATACATCATCATCATTCTCCTGCCCTTATCCCACTCTAAGTGGGGTCGGCACAACATTTTATAGACATGTTGTCACATGATTTGGCTACGTATTTTACGACCGGCAGCCTGCCTGACGTCAAATTACCTCAGTCGTATTTTACGACACCTCGGTAAGAAAGAGGTTGGTCTATTCTACTCAGCCGGATACCAAACGGCGAGTCGTCTTACCTTAGTCGCCTTTTACAACACCTCGGTAAGAAATGAGGGTGGTCTATTATCTTATTCCGCCGGATACCACACGGCGTAAGTGAAATATACAATATCTTGAAATCCCGTCCAGATAATTATAGTGATTGATAGGATATAGAGCATTGCAATAGTAAAGAAAATCGGTTCACCATATAAAGAAGAGTACCTGAGTCTATTTACGCTAAAATTTGTATTATAAATGAAACTTACACATTGTGACTTTCGTTCTGTAATTTAGCATACGCGTGTTCATAAGGATGATCTCTGCTGGCTGTAGCTGCTAATGCCGTTTTAGTTCCTGAACCAAACAACATACGTTATTAAAAACGACATGCCAAAAATAATCAATTAAGATGCCAACATCGATCAATTTTTGAGTAGCGGTCCTTTGATGCAAATTTAATTCCGAAAGATAAATAAATTGCAATTATAGATTAGATTTCTTTAATCGAAATTCATTCGGTAGCAATAATATGCGAGGAATTTGCATCTTCGATCTATATATAACGCCTTACAAGGATAATTGAATACAACTCGAATTAAATTTATTACACAGATGATTCACGATTGTAGGTACTTAAATTGTTATGTCGATGTGGCGTCTTATTAAGGACAAAAGAGCGACATTGTTTCTAGGAAACAAATACATTATCTGGCAATAAAAAATGAGAAGCATTGTTATATTGTTTTAGATTGTAACTTTCCTATAGTTAGTCCTTAGATCGAATGATTTCACGTTTTATTATGTAACATGTAGTGTAATAGTATAAATAGCAACTTGGTTGTCTGGTCGAACTGACTTGACTGCGGTCTCTTCTTCTTTATTCTTCAACTGAACCAGTAATCATTAACTTCTCCAATAAATTTTATCCAGTGTTCCTAGCAATGTGTCCGAAGAACTCAAGGACTCTACGAACACGTAGTTGAGAGTCTGATGGTCCCAAAAAATATGTTTGAAGTAAAAGGATAAAATTTTAAACAACTTTGATTTCTTGAGGAATTAACTTTACTCTGTGGTTTGTTATTTACATTTTTTATTTTTTATAGAAATCGGAACAATGCAATTAGATAATAAAAATTTGATTTTTGTTTCAGAAACGTATGAGTTAGAAATTACGCACTTGCAAGAAAATTCACATTGTCATAGTGATATACAATTTTAACCTAAAATGTAAACTAAATAAAGTATCTGTAAATAAATAACGCGGAAAAACCACATGGAATCATAAAAAAATGCAATTTTTGTTTCTTTTGCTGATGTTTGATTCTACAAATGGTCATACACCGTCTCGTACACAGAAATCCGTTTAAGAAGACCGCGATATGTCACTGTTATGTTATAATATAAGAAAGTAATCTGGGCATTAGATAGGAAGAAAGATGTTTGAAGGGAGCGGCAGATCCTAGCGGCACAAGATCATGTGGCGTGGAAATCTTTTGACCTGAGATACCCGTGTCCAACAGTCTTTGGGTAGAAAAATATTTATACATTTTTTGCATGACATGAATACATGACGGAGTATTCTCACCTTCATCTAAATTAACTGTAGCATAAATTTCCGATGCAGTGTCTCCGCTATCGTGCCTTCCAACCGGGTGCGGAATTTCCGGCAAGCTCCGCTGACTATTCTGGGTAGAAGCCCTAAGGATGGATTTGATTATATCATTTTAGTGCGAAATACATTTTTTCTAAAACCGAATAGAAGAGATGCAACTAAGAAGAGTAAAATTCCTAATATCCTACAACGATAAAAATTGCGATTATCACTTTTATATAAATTAAATAGTCTTTTGATTACACTATCTATATACTAAACTATTTATTAATTTCTTTCCTTTATATACTTACAATATCTTTTGTATAACGCTTGATATTTGACGAATGTCGCTAAAGATAAAATTAATATATAAAAAGGATTAGACGTATGAAAGTTATGACTTTGTAAATAGCTATAAACTGTTTCCACTCTAATAGGGTAGGTCTTAAGTTTAACCCTTTGTGGTCCTATGAAATTTGCATTTCCTTATCTCCAATAGATAGGAGTACCTTATTGGTTCGTGAATAGGTTTCTTAGGCATTGAACTTTGTTCAGAAAACTTTGTATAAACAGTGTGCTTAGTGCGAATTTTTTAACCTACTCGATCACATTAGCGTAACGCCGATTTGTATGACGCTACAACAGCGACAGCTAGTGACCGCTGCTTCAGCGCCATACAAATTGGCGTGACGTTAACGCGATCGAGTAGGTTAAGAAACTTGCACTAAGCACACTGATCCATATATGCTTACAATGTGGGATTCGTATGGATCCTCGCCGTAGTGGCTAAGAGCAGACATACGACCGTAACGGGATTAAGCTATTAATCTCTTGGAAATTACCCCAAAAACTAGTGATAATCGCATTTTCTACTTTGTCATCGACAATAATCTAACAAATAACATTGTACATAAAACTAATCGAGCCAAAACTACTACATACTACAGTAGAATAAGTACCATACTTTTTTAATATTTGAAATTATGACATCATTTATATATATGTATTTGACCGGTAAATTTTATGTACAACAGAAATGATACAAGCTTTTGTAACAGGAAAAAAGGTTTTCTTACAGTTTAATGAATGAATCATATTACGAGTTTCGTTGTTCCCTGAAACTGTATTGTGTTCGTCGTATTAGTTCTCCGAAGTTTATTTGGGGACTGCTAAATATAAATATAGCGGCAGGCAGAGCTTTCCCTTATACCTACTAACCATATCTTCTAATGTACGTTAAAGACATTCTGTTAAAAATTTTTAAACTTTAAAACCTACACTACTAATACCACTACCAAGAATGTGAATATAACGCTCAATACTATTGTAATCATTACATGGCGGACGCACATATAAAAAATTAATACATACTTAAAATACTTTAAAATTTTCTCAAAAGTTTGGAAAGACTTTTTGTATACGAATTTAAACTCCTACCAATGTGTTTTGTACCTGACAATTTTATAAATTTTTATACTATAGTCATCCTTAAAAATAAAACTGCAAATTTCATTATTAAATTAAATTTTGTTACTAAATTAAACCAAAACCTTTAAGGATGATTCATTCATTATACTATAAGGACGATAAACATGTTCCAGAACAAATCATAATTTACTTTCCACAAACATAAAAATTAGTAAAGGTTATTTTTTCTATGTACCGTTATGTTACATGTATATTGAGGTTATATTTTGTCCAAGTAAACTTTATTTACCCGAGGTTAAATTTAACGCATATCAAACCCCATGAATATAAGCCTGTATAAGTCTAAACTAAGAGCCTTTTGTTTAAGTTTTTTCTTTATTGTTCAATAAATGTAAATATAGAACATTTATTTTTTTAAACTTTATGCACTTAATATAATATTATACCTAACAATATCTTTCGTTATATTGGTTATATTCTGGAGTCTTAAAATGCTAAAATAAGAACACTTTTTATATCTCGATACCATAATTACGCGGCTCTAATTTTAAACAGCAGTTGCAACTCTTCATTTATAATTTTTTTATATAATTTATGATGCATAATGAAATCATGATATTTAATCTAAAACTTTTTATAAAATATTGTATTTTATGTTCTTTGAAGTGAACATTTATCTAACTACATGTTACATGGTAATAAAAATCGAACATGCACTTTTAATATCGTATAGATTTTTTCATTTTAATTAACATGTCAAACATACTAATTAGGTAACATGTACAACATAAAAAGACAGTGCATTACAATATTTTAAATTGCATCAGTACTGATATTGGCCGATGACACATCAGTCGGTAATTTTTTAATTTCAATATTATTATCGTTAGAATAAAATTATTTAGTACTAGCGGCCTGCCCCTGCTTCGCACGGGTATAAAATATGTATCCCATGTCAGTCAGTGTAAAAAAAATGATTAAAATTGATCCAGTAGTTTTGATATGGCGCTGTATTTAAAAAATGATTTTCCCTATTTTCCCGCTTTTCTATTGAAATTTTTTCTAGATTTTCGTTGCTATAAACCTCACGGAGCCCGAGACCTTTCCAACGAATGCAAAAACGTGGAAATCGGTTCGTGCGTTCTGGAGTTATATCGTCAGGAAGGAAAACCCGACTTATTTTTATATAGTAGATAACTATACCTACTTGAGCTAGAATATTACATAAATAGTTACACACATATAAAAAAAATACATTTACCAATATTATTGAAATAATTTCTTGATACGAAGCACACTACTTAACAGATATCGTTGTTATTTTTTTTGAATTGACAATATGCTGCTAGCTCTATTAGCAGTACTCAGCGGGATAGGCGGAAGTAGAAGTATCGTTGTGGTTGCGAAATGCGCAAAGAAGAGCGCAGGGAACGATATCCTAAGCGTGCCTCATATGAGGTCGGAACATGGCTACAGCGGGGGTGCCAAAGTGGTCAGCCTCCTCGTGGCGCACCTTGGGCAAGCTTAGTCTTTGCGAACAGACCACTGTGGGGTGGCCAATCCAGTTGTCCCTCTGATTAGCAGAGGGCAATCTGGACGGGCCGGGGACGGGGTCGGCGCGAGTCCGACATAACTGCCGCCTGTCCCCGTCGGGCGGCGGTACCCATAAGAGGTTATTTCCTGTATAAAAAAAAAGAATGGCTAGGGCGTCATGTAGTGGAGGGCTAGTGGCATGCGAAGTGTGGCGGGAAGCCACGGCCGATTACCGTAAAAAAACTGGGACCTCGAGGGCGACGAGGACGCTGTGTGTGTGCATAATTTGTGTTTGTGTTTGCGATCGTTGTTTGATCGTCAGGATCATACTGGATGCTTTTTGGACTTTTGTTAGTACCAAAACTTGGATGAAAAAACCAATGGATTTATTCAATATATTCTGTGTAATTAAAATATATAGAGATGGTTATTGTCCAAAGTAATTTTATTAATACACTTAGGAATATCACTTTATTTCATGTTCTTTAAACCTTACTGATATATGTAACCTACATTAACTTAAAGATGCCTTTTTGAGACCGGACACATCCTAGTTCAGCTCTCAGGATCAGGTAGTATAAGAGTGACTGATTATCATATAATTGGGTGTATCATAGGAAGCCACGAGTATCCGACGTTATGAAAGTATGATCGCGTTTTCGTCTGCCAAGGGGCTCTCTGTTTTGGTTGGCGGACGATAGGTTGAAAGATGACACCAATGTACTCGACTAATATGTTCCATAAACACTGGAAAAGATTTCCGGTGTTAATTACACTTGCTCATTTAACGTTGCTTTTGAACGACGGGAGGTAATAGCGATTATCGACCATATGTGAACGCACTAATCCATACCGTACGTATGAGAATGTGATTGATTTTGAATTAATACTGTGTACTCGGTAAGTGCGGGGAAGGAGAAGAAATTGCCTCAGCTGGGATGTTTATGCGGTATGCTAAACGGCGTTACGCGTAGAATTACAGCTGTAAGAAGATAGATTCATTTCCTTGTCCGCATTTCGATTACTGTACAATTCAAATCCATGCCAATTACAAGGTTCCATCTTTTGTCCTTAATTATACCAATTGCGTCGTGTTGTGTACCTGCCTACCTTTGAATTGGATTATCATGGATTGATCACCACGTACTGCTATGGTGATCTATGCGTCGTGTGTTTACAGATTTATCTTCCGTATTGTATTGGTTATCCACGCTAGCTTTCTATAGGTGAAATAATCAAGCATAAGTAGTAAATTTGTGATATACGCGCCGTAAGCCTGTGGATTGACTCACTCGTGTATTTATGATATACACAACGTAAGTTAACGGGTTAGTTCACGCGTAGTGTTGTGGTTATTTACGCGTCTAGTGCTAACAAATTGATCCACATGTAGTGAATGATGTTGTTTCTTCGGATAGATCCAGGAGCCTAAGTATAAGTGATCTATGCGTCGTAAGTTGAGGAATCAATCCACGCGTACTGTATTGGTTATCTAGGCGTCGTGTGTACGAATAAATCCACGCGTGGTATATTTGTGATCTACGCTTCATAAGTTTACAGACTGATCCATGGTATTAGTTATTGACTGATCCATGGTGTCTATGGGTTGAATCGTGTGTAGTATTTCGGTGTTCAATGCGTCTTAACTTTACAGATTGATCCACATGTGTGCCAGTACTCGTCGGAGACTCCTTAAAGTCGAGTATTTAGAAAATATATTTACACATAACTCATTCACAGTGTATGCACAGCTACACAAAGAGCCTCCGAAAGCACTGCAGAAAGGAACCAGGAAAGCAACCTTTGTCATGGAAAGACTTAAATAATTTTTTAATTATTACTTTACCTTTAATTATTGTAAAGTAAATGTATATAATATGATATAGTAATAATTTATTTTACTGAATTTAAATTTCAAGAGTGGATTTCTTCAACATAATGATGGGATGCCAATTAAATGTCCAAAAGTGGACGAGGACAGGTTGATGAAGATGAATGTCCAACAGTGGACGAGGACAGGTTGATGAAGATGAATGTCCAACAGTGGACGAGGACAGGTTGATGAAGATGAATGTCCAACAGTGGACGAGGACAGGTTGATGATGATGAATGATGAGATGCAATAAATTATTGTGTAGCTATACATAAACACATCCAATTGTAGTTTTCTAAATTAAATGTAGTTAAAATTATATATTATTATTTTTTTAATCATACTTAGAAAGCAATGGCGGCATGCATATCCTCTACAAGAACAGAAAAGCCACATAGGTAAAAATTGTAACAGTATGATCATATATTTCAGAAAACGAGCCCATGTCTTATAAAAGATAACTCCGTTATAGACATATTCTAATCAGATTTAATTTTTCTTATTAGTATGAGTTTAGGAAATGCTAATGTCAAACATAAATATAATGGTTATTAAGTTAATTATATCATATTAGCATTAAACATCTAAGTTAGCCCCATGAAATGAGTAAGGTCTAGGGCATGCTACTTTTGACAAACCGCTTGATGGAGGCAGGAGTGGTGGGAGTCGGAGATGGTACCTCCTCATCCAATCGGATTTTGACCACACCAGCCGTACCAACCAACTCACTTCTGTTAAATACAAAAACTCGTAAAACAAGCTATTACTAAAAATTCATATAAAAATGTAAAATAATTCTAATTGGTTTATAAAATTTTATTTAGTAGTGTCCCAACTTATATTTAAATCCATATCGTATCTAATGACTTGGCTAATAAATACTGTTAAAATAGTTTATACAAATTGTCATCAAATTACTGTTTTTTTATAGGACTAAATATTAATTGTTGTACTTGCATTTTATCATATAATTCAAATAGGTGACACTGTGAAATTTGGACAAGGAATTAAAAACTTGAATAAAGAAAACCATCAAAATTAAATTAAGAATACTTACTTTTGATTTGAGTTTTTGCAGCCACATACACATGCCGAAAGAGCAGTGACGAGAGTGGCAAGCACTCCTAAGCTCAAAGCGATCTCTACTATAGAATACATAACAACAGCTTTTCAATCGAAAAGCGTACACCTAATATTATGAGTACTTTCCATTTCTTATTATTTTTTAAGTGACTTCTATAGAAAAAGCCACAATAAGCACACAACTTTCTTCCATTTGGGAATATGAAATGTAGGGCACTGATTTACACGAATACAAGCATAAGTTTGAATTTTTAAAGGGCACTAATTTGTGTCTTGCATTAAATACCGCACAATACAAAATATTGTTTAGGTCCCATCATTATACAGAATTATTTATATCTTAATAAAAGTTTGTAGCACCACTTCTTCGCAGATATAATCATAGACTAGTTTTTATTTTATAAAGTGTTATTGACGGCCTGGTATCTACGCATAGACCATAGATTATTAACTATAAAATAGATGGTTGAGATTCATACATTGGCGCGAGCCTATTTTCGGTGGTATGGGGGGGGGGTGCAGAGTAGCACTATAGCTACTTACATTCTCATTCTAAAAAAACTATCTGCCTCTCACCCGTTTCATTCATAAAAACGGATTTAGTCTCAGCTCTGACTCTTTCTCACATATGGAGTAGTAATATATATAACGTATGACGTAAAATCGTAGTAAAATTTGTGATGTACTTGGTGCGCTAAAACCGTAACTAGTGATGTCAAAGTTTTATCGATTCACATTTTACTCTTACCGATTATTTGGATAACCGGTTTTCCTGTAACATATTAATAACGATTTTTAGATTTTAATAAAACAAAATATTTAAGGAAATTCTTTAATAGACTTTTACTGTAATAAAAAAATTTATATTCAACAGCCGTTTTACATTTCTATGTGCATGCTTCTTAAAAAAAAAAGTTTTTTCCTAAACACGCTAAAAGTGCAACTTCAAAAATGATTACTATTTTTAAATAGGAAACAGAATCGGCGATCATGTATCTTGAAAATATAGGAATTGTAATTTAAATTATTATATATTATTATTAAATATAATTAATTATAAGTATTCACTCGAAAACAAATTTACAAGATTAGTATTTGAAACAATAGATGCTTTCGTTTTTACCGTTTTAGTATTTAGGAAAAAACATTATACTTAAAAGGAGTATACTTGATGGTAAATTATAAATATTAGTCTTTTTTAGATATATTGGTAGTAGTTTTATAGAATATTAGTGGTTTTTATCTCTAAGTATAATATTTTCCATCAAACCAGTTAACACTTCGGATTTATACATATAAAGTAAGAATTAAATTGTGAAATTTTGCCATAATTAATGTGCCAATTGATACCAAGCTTTTCGATGAAAGAAAACATCATGAGGAACTATACTCCATGGGTTAAGTATTTAACTAAATGTAAACATGTCAAAACAGGTAGTTTATAGTAGGCATTATCTGCCTACTATAAAGTACCTTTTTTATTACAACACATTATACTAACATTTAATATACATTTTAATTCTTTTAAAGAATTTAAAATTATTGATAGTATTCGCACCACTTTATTATGGCGTGATTGCTATCAATAATTTTTACAAACTTTGAAACAATAAATAAGAATTATAAAATTTTTAAAGAAAACGATGGATAATATTAAATACACTAAATTACTACATCACAGAGTTTAAGTATCACAGAGTGAAGCTCGTAGAATATTGATATTATGTTGCGTTGGTTAATCCAATTACCATTTTAGGTAGTTTACTTGGCTAATTTGTATCTGCTGAATTTTATTAAATTATATATTGCTGTTTTGCTATACTAAAGGTATAAATATTTAATTTTAGAAAATACCAATCAATTTATGAAAATTACATTTATAAATATTAGAGATATTCTTTTGACAACTGCAGTTGAATCCCAATTTTTTC
Source organism: Morpho helenor (assembly GCA_029227775.1). Taxonomy (NCBI): domain Eukaryota; kingdom Metazoa; phylum Arthropoda; class Insecta; order Lepidoptera; family Nymphalidae; genus Morpho; species Morpho helenor. The sequence continues at coordinate 8,368,916 of JARGCU010000020.1, forward strand.
ATTTGTTAATAATATTATTGTTATGACACATTTGTCACTCCTGAATCACATGGTTTTGTTTGTTTACATCTTGTTATGTTTCTATACTTATGGTGTATATATAGTAAAATAATAAAAATTTTGAATCAATTTTTAAATGTTAATAATAGTAATATTAGTTAGTTACTTTTGCCTCATGTATCATAGTTCTATAACTTTACTTGCGATAAAATTTTCCATTTCCATTATCGTTTTCCAAGTATCTGCAGTACTGTGAATTCTCCTTAATTGATACACCGTTGTCTAACTCGCATTATGATTACGATTATGCAAAAAACTTTTAACAAATCATATTTATGATTAATGCAAGTTAACCAGGAATTATAGTTTTTTAAGTTATATACATTTTTGACTAATTAACACTTTACATGCCATATAATGCCATTCCAAAGATATAAGTTTTTGTGATGGATAATATAATTTTAACTAGATCAAATCTTTCAGTTTTATTAGACAATAGCGTAATTATAAAAATTTCACAATTTAAATAATCCTGTTTTGAAAATATATTACTCCCAGGATTGCTCAGGTTTTTAGTTTTGCTACACAAGTAAAAACACGTGTTTTGAATAGGAATAAATGGTGTTAATGTTAAAATACACAATTTTTAGCAGCAATACAGGCAGAACTCATATTTCATTATAAGCCCGTCGTTTAAGCAAACTAACAATTAAACTAGCAACTAAGCAATTGTTATTCATTTTCCTGAGTAATGAAAATTTTAAACCCATTCATCTCAAAATATAAGTTTTTGAGTTGTACCGCTATTGCTGCACATGACCGATATATCAATATACTGAACCGGTAATATGATATGGCTTGGGTCTGGAAAATATTTCTGATGGAATACAAGGTACTATAACTATCAAACAATAATATTAACCAATCATGTTTTAAACAATGAAACCAAATTATGATCCGTTCTAGTGTGCTAGAGCCCCCTTATCCACGGATTTGAGAAAAAATCCATTGGGTCCTAGTTAAGAAGTTTCAAACTTCATAATGTTTGTCAATTATACTAATATGAATACTATTTTGAAGACACAACCTTCTCTTGAGTCCTCTAGCATTGAAGCGGACTTTTACAGCCTTATTCCAAAATTCCGAATGGTTCAGGCGGCAAAATAAATTGTTAGTGAATAAAAGCATTCGCGCTGTGAAAATGTTATTACTAATGTCAATAAATGAGGCTAAATAATTATGATTCGACTGAAGCTCTTCATATATGTTCATCTGCATCATCGGGCTCGTGGACACTTCCCGGCGGAAGAGTTCGCAGCATATTTAACCTGTAATAAATAAGTAATTCTTAAATAATGTATAGATAGAACATTAGTTTGCAAAGGTAGTCTTACAGACAATCTTGGCATTGATATCCCCTGAGTAGAATAGACCACCCTCATTTCTTACCGAGGTGTCGCGAAAACCGATTAAGGTAAGTTGACGTCGGGCAGGCGACCGGTCGTAAGATACCAAATCATGTGATAACATGTTTAAAACATGTTGTGCCTACCCCATTTAGAGTGGGATAAGGGTAGGAGAATGATGCATTGACAAATAACAGAGATTTTAAATTTTAAAAATATATTTTTAGCTTCTACTGGTCTTAAATAGTGTCTGGAAAATATTTTTTTCGTGTCTATAACTTTGTCTACAGTTTTATTTTAAGTATAGAATAGAGACTATAATTATAAATTTTGTTTTTTTAATAATAAAATATAAGGGGTATCTGTGACAATCTTTGTGTTATGTTAAATATCTTTGATTTTGTACTGTTAGCAGTACCAGGCTAAAAATATTATGCTTTCCAAATACTGTATTGTATGTGACAAAGTTCCAATGATCATCACTAATATGTCTTTTAAGCTATTCTTATATCACACACTTTTTTGCATCACTATAATAGAGGAAAAATTGTACCAAACATTTTTTGTTATATCTCAAACGGATTAGGCAGTTAGCCCATTAGACATATAAGCTTCAGTTTTAATAGAAAGTGAAATGGACAGATTGACATACTTTACATCAAATATTTACTTGCCTTCATCTAATCAAATCAATTGACCTAATCATGTACTTCATCCCATAAAGCATCAACAGCATATAGCCCTTAGACGTCATCCCAATGAGTACTCTCTTTGGCTATGACCAGGTTCATCTGAAAATTATTGCAAATACATTTTAATAAATATGGAACAAGCTATGGATAGCTCAGCGGTGAGGCCGTTCGACTCTGTAAAGACGATCATGGGTTTATACCCCGCGCAGGCACATGTCTATTTGACAATTGCAATTTATGACACGCTTTTCGGTGAAGGAAAATATGGTAAGGAAATCAGCATACTTCTAGCGAATTCTAGGGATATGCGTAACCTACCAATCCGCATTGGAGCAACGCGATGGTAGGTCTTTGCTACAATACTTCTCTCCAAAAAACGGATAGAGGAAGCTTATGGTTCCCACTGCTGGGGTGGATAACAGGCCGTTACTTTAAACATACACATGCCAATTTTTGTGTTTACAAACAAAAATGATTTATATTTGAAACATTTTAACTCACTTGAAGAATATCAGCCATTGTATCAGATATTAATGAATTCATTGCAACAACAGTAGCAGTGCCTTGACCAGACACAGTTACTCAAACAAAAAATCTAGTTGAAATGTGCATAACTAAATGGGATAGTATGTTAAAGTATCTTGAACAAATAACTTTTTGTTAAATAATTAAAGTATGTCCGTAATCCATATTGTCTGTCGCAGAAAGAATAAAAACTATTCAGAAATAACCACCTAAAACATAGAATATAACTGATATTGGGTATGACATATGATATACAACACTTCAATAAAGCATACACAATAAATATTACTATAGAAGGAAAAGTTTTATTTTTATTATTTTAGTTTTATTTTTACTTATATTTTAAAATTAAAAAATAAAACTTCCCTATATTATCACAGTTCAATAAAAACACTAAGGATATACTATAATGCTATATGCTTCGAGGTCCCTGCTTTAATAAATGTATAATAAATTGAAAAACACTAGCTTAAATTGTACTATATATTATAGAAAAAGAATATAGCACGAAAAATACTATATTTTTATCGCTAATTGCAATTGTCGTGCTTTTTTTAATTAACTGTGAATGGAACGCACCCGCAGCCCTGCATAGGGAATGTAGGAACGAAACTCATTCATGTATTTACGGGGCTTAGTTAGTTAGTAGCTCTAACTCCGTGTCATTATCCAGCGAAAAGTAATAAAAAATAATCATGGAAAAATAAATAATGATTGAAAATAGATGTGTCCTATTTTTTTTCCTGAATTTCCTAAAAGTACTATATTTTTTTGATTTAAAAAGAAAAATAGTATTTTTCTTCAAAAAAAAGGTGGCAACCCTAATCGCGCCCTTTTTGATTAAATAGGGGCAACACTGTGCCGTTATTGTTTTCGGTGGGGACTGGAGTGGGGAGTCTTCCATTTGATAAAACGTTTCAGTGACATTCAGTCCTTGTTCGTCATTCAAGAGAAGTGCATCTCGGAACGGGAATTGTGGTATTCCTATTATATCGTGTTATTGTATATAGTGTGCGTTAACAAGAAGTTTATGGAATTGTCTAATTTTAATTAAAAATCATTTGTTGGTTTATATATTTTTGCGTAAGTAAAAAGTGATTACAGTTATATATTACGTATAACGAACGTTTCAGGTGAGTCAGTACGTTTCAATTTTCTTCGTATTAAATAGTGCAAAAGTATAGTTTATTTGTTATTAAGTTTTGGATAACTACTCACATTTTATCCGAGAATGTTTGTTGAAATTCAAACATTTGAGTTGTTGAGTTTGTGATAGTAAATGTATATAGTGCTTGTGTATGGTGGTGGCGGTGGTGGAGGTTTGTGCATGTGTTTTTTACGAATCCTGCATGTATCAGGTATGATAACCAATTGTCCACTCTACATTTAGCATTATATACATTTTCTATTTTACTTCATCGCCGATTATAGCAAAATAATTTTATTATTACTTTTGCATAATTAGTCTGTTTTAATCATAGCTTAGGTAAATATAGACATTGTAATCTTTAATATTTAATGACTAGCAGCGTCTGACTGCCCTCCTGTAAAAGCTGCAGGGCTTTTTCTTTTCATTTAACAGTATGGTTGAGGTGGACACTGCAGTGTTCTTTCTTCCCATACTGTGTAGGCGTTTTGTTGGTAATGTTTGTTTTCTGTATCGTCGAACATTAGCTTCAAAAGCGCGCTACTTTGTAAGACGTTTTATTAACGGGCTAGCCATTATAAAGGTGTCGTACTGATTTCTGAAATTGCGCAGTTTTGGTAATTCGTACGTCATTAATTTTTACATTTTTTTTTTGTAATGGTAATGTGTTGCGGTTGGCAAAGAGCCGGTATTTGGCACCTGCAATACATGTAAAACCTTAATTCTTTTCCCAGTCGCTTTTGGCTACTGATGTTTGAGTGCACGCTTACATCTGTGGCTGAAATTACGGGAATCTAACTTAGCTTCATAAATTCAGACTTCACTTGAGTATTAGTTACCTCAAATGCATTTTCTCAAATTACAGAGGTCCTGGTGGTTGACGCTACTGTTCGGCCTGGCGCTGTTCGAGCGCTCGAGGCGACGGCGGAGCGACAGCAGCTGCGGCATAGCCGGACGGTCCGGCCTGGGGTGAGGGGCGGCGGCACGTCTCCATTGGCAGCAGCGAGGCCAGACCAGCGTAGCTCGTGGAGTCACGAGGCCAGCTGTCGGACTGCCCTCCTGTAAAATTAATCCATATTAAATTCAATCCATTAATTTTTACATTTTTTTTTTGTAATGGTAATGTGTTGCGGTTGGCAAAAAGCCGGTATTTGGCACCTGCAATACATGTAAAACCTTAATTCTTTTCCCAGTCGCTTTTGGCTACTGATGTTTGAGTGCACGCTTACATCTGTGGCTGAAATTACGGGAATCTAACTTAGCTTCATAAATTCAGACTTCACTTGAGTATTAGTTACCTCAAATGCATTTTCTCAAATTACAGAGGTCCTGGTGGTTGACGCTACTGTTCGGCCTGGCGCTGTTCGAGCGCTCGAGGCGACGGCGGAGCGACAGCAGCTGCGGCATAGCCGGACGGGCCGGCCTGGGGTGAGGGGCGGCGGCACGTCTCCATTGGCAGCAGCGAGGCCAGACCAGCGTAGCTCGTGGAGTCACGAGGCCAGCTGTCGGACTGCCCTCCTGTAAAATTAATCCATTAATTTCATTCAATCCATTAATTTTTACATTTTTTTTTTGTAATGGTAATGTGTTGCGGTTGGCAAAGAGCCGGTATTTGGCACCTGCAATACATGTAAAACCTTAATTCTTTTCCCAGTCGCTTTTGGCTACTGATGTTTGAGTGCACGCTTACATCTGTGGCTGAAATTACGGGAATCTAACTTAGCTTCATAAATTCAGACTTCACTTGAGTATTAGTTACCTCAAATGCATTTTCTCAAATTACAGAGGTCCTGGTGGTTGACGCTACTGTTCGGCCTGGCGCTGTTCGAGCGCTCGAGGCGACGGCGGAGCGACAGCAGCTGCAGCATAGCCGGACGGGCCGGCCTGGGGTGAGGGGCGGCGGCACGTCTCCATTGGCAGCAGCGAGGCCAGACCAGCGTAGCTCGTGGAGTCACGAGGCCAGCTGTCGGACTGCCCTCCTGTAAAATTAATCCATTAATTTCATTCAATCCATTAATTTTTACATTTTTTGTTTGTAATGGTAATGTGTTGCGGTTGGCAAAGAGCCGGTATTTGGCACCTGCAATACATGTAAAACCTTAATTCTTTTCCCAGTCGCTTTTGGCTACTGATGTTTGAGTGCACGCTTACATCTGTGGCTGAAATTACGGGAATCTAACTTAGCTTCATAAATTCAGACTTCACTTGAGTATTAGTTACCTCAAATGCATTTTCTCAAATTACAGAGGTCCTGGTGGTTGACGCTACTGTTCGGCCTGGCGCTGTTCGAGCGCTCGAGGCGACGGCGGAGCGACAGCAGCTGCGGCATAGCCGGACGGTCCGGCCTGGGGTGAGGGGCGGCGGCACGTCTCCATTGGCAGCAGCGAGGCCAGACCAGCGTAGCTCGTGGAGTCACGAGGCCAGCTGTCGGACTGCCCTCCTGTAAAATTAATCCATATTAAATTCAATCCATTAATTTTTACATTTTTTTTTTGTAATGGTAATGTGTTGCGGTTGGCAAAGAGCCGGTATTTGGCACCTGCAATACATGTAAAACCTTAATTCTTTTCCCAGTCGCTTTTGGCTACTGATGTTTGAGTGCACGCTTACATCTGTGGCTGAAATTACGGGAATCTAACTTAGCTTCATAAATTCAGACTTCACTTGAGTATTAGTTACCTCAAATGCATTTTCTCAAATTACAGAGGTCCTGGTGGTTGACGCTACTGTTCGGCCTGGCGCTGTTCGAGCGCTGGAGGCGACGGCGGAGCGACAGCAGCTGCGGCATAGCCGGACGGGCCGGCCTGGGGTGAGGGGCGGCGGCACGTCTCCATTGGCGGCAGCGAGGCCAGACCAGCGTAGCTCGTGGAGTCACGAGGCCAGCTGTCGGACTGCCCTCCTGTAAAATTAATCCATTAATTTCATTCAATCCATTAATTTTTACATTTTTTTTTTGTAATGGTAATGTGTTGCGGTTGGCAAAGAGCCGGTATTTGGCACCTGCAATACATGTAAAACCTTAATTCTTTTCCCAGTCGCTTTTGGCTACTGATGTTTGAGTGCACGCTTACATCTGTGGCTGAAATTACGGGAATCTAACTTAGCTTCATAAATTCAGACTTCACTTGAGTATTAGTTACCTCAAATGCATTTTCTCAAATTACAGAGGTCCTGGTGGTTGACGCTACTGTTCGGCCTGGCGCTGTTCGAGCGCTCGAGGCGACGGCGGAGCGACAGCAGCTGCGGCATAGCCGGACGGTCCGGCCTGGGGTGAGGGGCGGCGGCACGTCTCCATTGGCAGCAGCGAGGCCAGACCAGCGTAGCTCGTGGAGTCACGAGGCCAGCTGTCGGACTGCCCTCCTGTAAAATTAATCCATATTAAATTCAATCCATTAATTTTTACATTTTTTTTTTGTAATGGTAATGTGTTGCGGTTGGCAAAGAGCCGGTATTTGGCACCTGCAATACATGTAAAACCTTAATTCTTTTCCCAGTCGCTTTTGGCTACTGATGTTTGAGTGCACGCTTACATCTGTGGCTGAAATTACGGGAATCTAACTTAGCTTCATAAATTCAGACTTCACTTGAGTATTAGTTACCTCAAATGCATTTTCTCAAATTACAGAGGTCCTGGTGGTTGACGCTACTGTTCGGCCTGGCGCTGTTCGAGCGCTGGAGGCGACGGCGGAGCGACAGCAGCTGCGGCATAGCCGGACGGGCCGGCCTGGGGTGAGGGGCGGCGGCACGTCTCCATTGGCGGCAGCGAGGCCAGACCAGCGTAGCTCGTGGAGTCACGAGGCCAGCTGTCGGACTGCCCTCCTGTAAAATTAATCCATTAATTTCATTCAATCCATTAATTTTTACATTTTTTTTTTGTAATGGTAATGTGTTGCGGTTGGCAAAGAGCCGGTATTTGGCACCTGCAATACATGTAAAACCTTAATTCTTTTCCCAGTCGCTTTTGGCTACTGATGTTTGAGTGCACGCTTGCATCTGTGGCTGAAATTACGGGAATCTAACTTAGCTTCATAAATTCAGACTTCACTTGAGTATTAGTTACCTCAAATGCATTTTCTCAAATTACAGAGGTCCTGGTGGTTGACGCTACTGTTCGGCCTGGCGCTGTTCGAGCGCTCGAGGCGACGGCGGAGCGACAGCAGCTGCGGCATAGCCGGACGGTCCGGCCTGGGGTGAGGGGCGGCGGCACGTCTCCATTGGCAGCAGCGAAGCCAGACCAGCGTAGCTCGTGGAGTCACGAGGCCAGCTGTCGGACTGCCCTCCTGTAAAATTAATCCATATTAAATTCAATCCATTAATTTTTACATTTTTTTTTTGTAATGGTAATGTGTTGCGGTTGGCAAAGAGCCGGTATTTGGCACCTGCAATACATGTAAAACCTTAATTCTTTTCCCAGTCGCTTTTGGCTACTGATGTTTGAGTGCACGCTTACATCTGTGGCTGAAATTACGGGAATCTAACTTAGCTTCATAAATTCAGACTTCACTTGAGTATTAGTTACCTCAAATGCATTTTCTCAAATTACAGAGGTCCTGGTGGTTGACGCTACTGTTCGGCCTGGCGCTGTTCGAGCGCTCGAGGCGACGGCGGAGCGACAGCAGCTGCGGCATAGCCGGACGGTCCGGCCTGGGGTGAGGGGCGGCGGCACGTCTCCATTGGCAGCAGCGAGGCCAGACCAGCGTAGCTCGTGGAGTCACGAGGCCAGCTGTCGGACTGCCCTCCTGTAAAATTAATCCATATTAAATTCAATCCATTAATTTTTACATTTTTTTTTTGTAATGGTAATGTGTTGCGGTTGGCAAAGAGCCGGTATTTGGCACCTGCAATACATGTAAAACCTTAATTCTTTTCCCAGTCGCTTTTGGCTACTGATGTTTGAGTGCACGCTTACATCTGTGGCTGAAATTACGGGAATCTAACTTAGCTTCATAAATTCAGACTTCACTTGAGTATTAGTTACCTTCCTTTAGTTGCACTTAGTCTAGTGCTATTTCATCTCTGAAAATAATTTAAAAAAATTAAAAAAATTAAAAATTGTTACTCTTCAAATAGAACCTCTTATGAACAAGGTTGTATTTGAATCTATATGAATAGTTGTTCTATAATATAAAAAAAATGTTGTCTGTGTCATTATGCATTGATTTGTTAAGAAAGAGTAAATGGGTTCACTTTTAGAAAAATTGCTTTTTATTATTGCATAAGTATGAAGGAGAAATATTGTTTGTTATTTAATTTCTGTTAGATATAAACAGTTGCACATTTTAAGTGATTTATAAATTACATAAATATTTACTTTCAGTTTTATAGAACAGTCTTTTAATATTGCTGTTATTCTTTCATTCATTACACATACTATTATATCTTTTATTAGCACTGTAAATGTAAAGATATCTCAAATCATAACTATAAATAACATCATGTGACAATCATATTAAAATAAAAAATTACTCTTAATCTTGGATCTGAGGATTCTTGAATCTGCAATTAATCAATCAATCGTTTAATCAATCGTAAATTTAAATTTTGCTTTTGCTTTTTAATTAAAAATCAACAATAGTGTTATATAAAGCAATATACCCTATATTGCTTTATACAGAATAAACTTGCTCTCTTTTGCTATTTACTCCCTTTTCATCAGAGTCTCATTATAAAAAACTTGACAATCATTTTTAAAGTTCTAATATAATACAATGAAGTATACAACTTCAATTAAAAAATACTTCTAAAAAAAAATATTAAGTAGACCATTTAAGTTATGTCCAAATTATTCATAACTAAGATAGATACACACTTATGATCAATTAGAACAACTTCTTAAAAACTTTCACTTTAATGTTCCATTATTAATCATTTATTGCACTACAAGACACTAGAAGCTATATAAAATCGCAAGACATATCCTTAATATAATAATGAATATAGCTAATTCATCAATCGAAATTAATGTACATATCATAATTTTTATATAACGATAACTAAGTCAAATATGAAATAAAAATTATACTGCATGTTAAAGGTTTTAGGCTATCCATGCAAGGTTAGGTTATTATATTTAGATGTGAGAATGTAAATTTTAAGAAAGCTCTTACTATTATTGAGATGCACAAAATTCATTAAAACTCAACACTTACATTTATATAATGATTAAGTAAATCCTCTTCTTATTGTTTTATAACTGCACGTTTCTTCGTTGTTATATTTCTCATTTTAAGAAATATCTCAACAGCTACTGGTGAAATAAGACTTGATACATTTAATTTGCTTCTAGTGATATTTGTTTCAAGAATTTTGCTAACTAAATTAAAACAAAATTATACATTTTAGTAAAAATTAAAGTACTAGAACTTTACAACGGGAAATTTAAAAATTTAATACACTGCCCATTCATTAATAAAATCAACTTGTTGTCTTGTTATATGATAGCCAGTCAAAATGAGAATGAGTGCGTAAAAATATGTATGTAGGAGTGGAGCGAGATGCAGCTGAGACTATTTTCATACGATTCATTCATAAATACGTACATGTGCAAGAGGGATGCGAGATAACATGTGTTGGCGCCTGTAGTAAAACCGCCCTGGCATAGACTAATTTAGACAGTGTGACAGACAAATAATATCGCAATATATTACCCAGTATTTGATATGTCAAACATAAATTCCATGATAGTATAAAAAGACCATTCCTCTAATATCCTTTATTTGAATGATTGTAGGTTAACGATATTAATTGGTTTAACTTAGCAGCAGCAAGTTGTTGCCTCTCTAGCGGCTGTCAAAAATTAGTATCCTTTTATTTGCCGTGATTTTATATTTGAAAAATCAATAGACTAATATTAGATATTTACGCGCCGTCCATACTAGGCGCAAACACCCAGTTATACGAGAGTGTAGTTATGACAGCTTTTGAAGTGTTTATAAAAGATTATTATTTCGTGAAAGATAAAAATATTATCGACTTTAATTCGTATTGAGGTTTTATATTGTAAAAAATATTCCAATAAAATTATAAACGTTAAACTTGTATTAATTAGAGTTATTATTTACTAAAAAAATAATAATAATGTATATAAATTATTAAAGCTACTTGCTTAAGACTAAAACAAGAGACAAAAATAATAATCAACCTACTTAATTAATGAGGTAACAATAAAATTCGTAATATATAATTGAGGTATGATAAGTTAATACGAACAAAGTCACGGGTATCTATAGCATTTTATAGTTCTTTTGATAAATATTTAAAAAATTAAACGAGTACGCTTAGACCGGATTTATAGATCAAATCCTTATGCGAATGCTCATATGCAATATATTGCTTGGACAAAAATAATGATTTTGGAAATTTTTTAATTGAATTTTTAAAAAAAATACGATTGTTCTATTAAGTGTAATTGCATTCAAAATTATGCTATTAGTCATAATATTATTATAATAAAGTAAAAGAGCCAGCCTAAAACGTGTCCATGGAAAAAAGAAGCGAATGAGTACCTATTACGATTTACGTGAAGGTTGGATTTCGTTAGTTGATGGAATTAAATGTTTGTAAATAGCAAAATAATTTCACTTATGTGTAAAAAACACATAAACGTATTATTTTATTTATTACTATCTGCATTTAGTAAATAATTCCAAAAAATAATATTAAGATGCTTATGTGTAAATGAGACAGAGACATTGGGTCAGAGATATGGTCGACGAAATATTTTTGGTCTGTGTAATAAAATTGAATTACCAAGGCCGTTAAATATCAATAAAAAAGCCGTTCAGAATTCAGATATTATTAAAGTAAAATGGATTCTTAGTACCAGCAATTATAATAATAAAAACGAAAATTAATGTTTTATTGTTCAATTGTTCAAGTGATTTTTTATCTAGATCTTGTGATCATACTTGTCATTTAATGCTACATAGAATTTAAATAAAAAATAACCTATGTGCCGGTATGGAAACCAAAAGTGAAATATTCTCTCAGCGTTTGACACGAGCGGTAACATGGAACATTTGTTTACAAACTCTCATCGCGATAGTATTGGTGTTTTTTATTCAAATTGATTTGCTACACCCCTTAGCATGGATAATCTCTACATTCGGAGATATCTTCAGTTGGAAGATGTGCCTTAATATCATACTTCTTGGATTAGTATCGTTTTTTCAAGCATATTTATACGGGAGCTTTTACTCTATGCCAGTGCCTAAATACTTCACCAGGATGTCTTTGTTTTTAAGTATTTTTTCACTGCATAATTTAATATTTAGTACATTGTATGCTCTTAATGGTTACTTCACTATGAGCTTATATTCATCTTTAGCTAAAAGTAATTTTAATGTTTTGAAAAAGAAATGTGAAAAGTATGATGGTCAATGCTTGATGGAGCAAAGCCTATTTTTACAAATTGGTGGAATGTGGATAGGCTTATACTATTTTACAAGATCACATTTGTATGGAACAGCCTTTTTAACATTTCCACATATTTATCAGGAAAAATTTCAACAAATAAAGCTAGTCATCAGCAACATTTTGTCAATGGGATTTCAGCATTCTATGATACCAGTGGTTTATTACTGCATATTTTATTTGATGTGGGGTAGCAAGCCTAGAAACTTGGTTTCTGATGTATACAGCTTATACTTGGAAGATCCACCATTAGACAATATTATAAATTTAATAAGCACAGGTATATGGATAGGACTTTGGTTTTATACAAGTCTATTTTTCATTTCTTTATACACTATGAAAACTGTTTTCAATATAGTTCTTACAGAACCTATGAAATTTCCCATAGAATCAGATACAAGTATGACATTGAATACTGCTCTCTCTCAAAGATTACAATTCGCTAGTTATCTTGGAGCACAAGATTTAAAGAATATGTCAAGGATTGATCCTATACGAAGAGCCCAAATCTTCAGTCTTTCTCAACCTGGTGGTCATCCAAAAAATTGGAATAACTTACTGCAAAAATGTCTTTACATTATTAATGAATTCAACAAGGAATTGGATACTATTAATAGTGATTCCTATGCAGTTGAAATAGACATGATAAACAGAAATGGATTTAATAAAATAACACCACTATGCACATCCCCAACATATTCAGGTGCATTGCGAAATATGGCTCAGTCTCCTCAGCTGTTGGAATTAAAAGAACATAAAGAAAATAAGGCTGATAATACATTTGCAAAAGCAATGAAAGATGAGTTTACTACCTTTCTGCAAAAGTTACGTCAAAAACCTGGTATTAGTTATTTTTTTGGAGAGCTTGTAGATATTAAATTAAAATTTATTCTTGTTCAAGCACAACCAGTCATATGGACATGTGAAGGTCTTGCTTATATTATATCATCATCACTGAGAGAAGATAAATATGGTGTAGTGCAACATGACTTACCGGTTGTTATATCAACATTTGTTAGTCTTAAGCAGAATTTAGATAAACTTACTAAACCCGGCCTTGTGTCTAGAAAGCATATTCTGAGTGATGCTCTAGCTATAAAAATAAGATCTGCACTTTTGTCTTCAGTTAAAAGAAGTTTGTATAAAATTGTAATAACATTTTCAAAGTATATGCATGAGATACCACTAGATCCTGATGTTCAATCTGCTATTGGCTCATTTATATTATTTAGAGAACCATAAATGTCAATTGATTTCAGGTTATAATAAAAACGTTTGTGTATTTTTGTTTTTTTTTTAGTTATTTTATAAGATTCAAATTTTTCAACAACAGTTTCAATGAACTGGAAATTTCTTATATAATGGCCAACATTTAAATTAAATATTTTAAAACCACATGAAAATATGTTACTTTTTAAGTTTATAGAAAACAGACAGAAACAGACAGAGCTTATAAATTTTAAATTTAAATTTAAAAAATTTAAGCTTATAAATTATAAAGTATTTCGAGAGTTTGCAATAAATTATCTTTCTGTCTAATACTAAATTAGACTTAGATAATTTATTTTTAGGCACATTCAATTTTCCTATTTTATCTTAGACTACATAAGGGAAAAATAAAACTAATATATACTACAAGTACCACAAGTACTATAATTTCTTGCTAAATATTGTTAAATTTTTCTACCATATTTTAACAATCATATCAATAAATCTAAAATGGAATTAAAACTTGTTTACTGACATAATTATATATAGCGCTCAGTAAAATGTTTAAATTGACTTAAATAGAATTTCAAGACTAACACATTTACATTGACATAGTTTCACATTGTATTCTATTACAAAACACAAGTATCTATTATAAGAAGTATTTAGATAATTGAAGTATTGTAAGATTAAATTGAATTACAACAGAGTGTCTTCATCACGAAGTTCGCTGCTTAGCAGCAGGGAGCGTTGGCTGGCTGCTCCTAGTAAAGCAGTCCTTTCAGCTGATGATGTTCCTGATTCACAGCTTAGAGATGCTAAAAAAAGGATAATGCAATAATAAACATACTGATTATTGTTACTTATTTCACCCATAATGAATGCATTTTGTTCCAGTTTTTTTTTACGCTAAAGGATAGGTGCGCCTGTCCGAATATGGGTTACTTTCAATTGCGTGCTTATCAGCTTTTTGTGCTATTGTGGTTATGAGATTTTGTCTTAACAGCATAACTAAAGGTACCTTAGTTAACGACTTGAGTGTTTGATTACCCTCTACAATATGTATTTTTTTCCCTGTGCCCGAAAGAAATACGGTTTTGTTTAACATAGCTACCTAATAACCTTGGTATTTTAGCTTTGATTGGGCTAAATATAAATATTAATGCAGCAGAATTGCTATGAAAGCGAAACAGACATTCTTATTTTTCATATTAATAAGGATAAAATAATGTTATGTAAACGAAAGGCACAATTTTAAACTTTGTAGCAAGTAGCGCATAAACTCCATATTTTCCATTGTGTTCATAATAATTAATACGAATGTTTGTTTCGGCATACTCCATAGTCAGAGTAAACCGTGATTATAACTAATACCAAACGATAGCGTATCAACGATATATTCATCATCGGAAGATAGAACAATCATGAAACTGTTAAGTAATATAATTCAATTAACATTATTTTAATCAATCATTTCATGCCTATTACAAATTAGTATCAAAAATAAAAGAAAGAAAGAGCAAGAGCGAGTGTGAAGGTAGGAAAGGGAAGGGGATATTGCGAGGCGGTACATACGAGTGGTTTACCGTCGGGGCTCGCATGTGGTGTGGCGGAGTCACTGCGCATCACTCGAACCGAACCACCCGGGGACTCGGACATGGACGCTTGAAGGCTGTAACTTTCTCTGAAACATACGGACGTTAGTAGCTATAAAGCCAACTGTAGCATTTGCCCTTTCTGTCTGCTCCTATACACTCCTAGTTCTTCCGAACTACTCGTATCTATAAAAAGTAAAGTAGCATTTACTATCCCACTGCTGAGAATAGGCCTCTTCTCTCCGTTTTTTGGAGAGAATGTACCACGCTTCTCCAATGCGGATTGTTAGGTTACACATATCTCCAAAATTCTCTAGAGACATGCAGGTTTCCTTACGATGTTTTCCTCCACGGAAAAGCGTGTGATAAATTGTAATTATCAATTAGATACAAATTTTTAACAGAAAAAACTCATTGATGTGTGCCCGTGCTTGAACTCGTGACCTCCTCGGAAGAGTCGCACGGTGTTACCGCTGAGCTACTACATCTCGTATCTATACTTATTATAAAACAAAGTCCATAAAAGCTGTCTGTCTATATGTGATCGATTTTCTCAAAATCTACTTAACAGATTTTTGTACAGTTTGTACTAAAAGATAGTGCAATTCTTTCGGAAGGTTTAGGTTATTAGTACATTACGGTTTTACGTAAATTGTATTAAAGAGGTCGCGTGGTTTTAAAAAAACTCGCTTGCTGGGCGATTTAGTTGTGTGCGTCACAGAAACCAGCAAAGATACACTGAAGTAATGTACTAAAGAATTGTAGATGTACAAAAATACTACAAAAAAGTCCGGGGGGGGGGGCGCATATCTTTATCTGCTATGGTGAACACACAATAACAACTTTAGTGACACTGATCCACACAGGCGAAGCCGGGGCCGTAGCTAGAATAGAATTATTTTCTTCAATCAACGTTTTTTCAGAGAAATCTATGTAATAGTAAGCCCAGTCCGTTACAAGTTGCAGTATATTACAGATATGTATTTCAGTCAATTTACATAAAATCTTAGTAAGCTATTAGCCCAAATCTTCCTCAAGAATACAATTTAGGCAATACAAGATTTAGGCCACTGTCTTGTCGTAAAAGCCGTACATCAATCCGGTCAGTAGATTTTGAGAAAAATGATTACATACAGACAGCTTTTGGAGATGATGTATTATAATATGTGCTAATGTTGTGATCATTATCATCACGATTTAATAAGTAAGGAATAAATAGTAAAAAGTATATGTTTACCTTCTACAAAATACCAGTCTCTACCAAAATTATCCTTCTTCAAAGTATATAAAAAATAAGTTATTTTAATAGAGTATTTAAATTTCTTAGTTTATTGGCGCAAAGTGAACATTTTTTTTATTACCTATTGATAGATTTTAACGTACGAGCAGAAATTAATTAGATATTTTGATGAAAGTGAAAATTACGTTAGAAAATTTTATTAACTACAGATACATGTATAAATGATGAATACAAGTCGAGCAAATAAAAATTTGGTAATATGACTAATAGAGACTTATGACTATGTGACTAACCTATATCCAGAGGTAGATGATGTCTGAGAGATTTCGCTGTCATAGGAAGTGTCTGTGACAGTTGTCGTGGGTTGCAAGAGAGTCGGCCACGGGCGACGTAGCGGGGTGCTTTCAAACCCAGGGGATGAACACTCGTCAGATTCTAAGCGGACGTGCGATGACTGGGGATGATATAATTGTATGGGTATTTAAAGTATACAACAATGCATACTGCTACCATCATCTAATTATTGCTATAATCTAATGGTGATGACTTGAAAGCAAAATAAACAAGAAAAATACGGTTAATTTTGTTGTTATGGCCATAAATAACCTTTATGTAATTTTTGCACGCTGTAATTAATAAGCTTTGCTCCAAGATATAAATATCTAAAATAAACATTCAATAATTACTGAAACAGATGTGAATTACACGTGTACTGCAACGAACTGTGTAATTTCAATGATGCAATTAATTTAACAGAATAACGTTTTTAATTGATAACAATACCAGCAATTCAGAAAATTGCAACAATTACAGAGGTCACTAATAGGATATGTAATCAATCTTTTTCATCATTTTGACACAACATTCGCTTAGTGACCAATCATAGCATTCTTATAGTAAATTAGCGCCCTTAAATTTCTTCAGAACATATTAAAACTGACATTGTTACAATAAATATTTTTTACTTCAATAAAAATAAATAAATAAAAAAAATCTATTATATATGC
This sequence comes from Morpho helenor, assembly GCA_029227775.1. Classification (NCBI taxonomy): domain Eukaryota; kingdom Metazoa; phylum Arthropoda; class Insecta; order Lepidoptera; family Nymphalidae; genus Morpho; species Morpho helenor. The sequence continues at coordinate 8,386,149 of JARGCU010000020.1, forward strand.
TTATACAACTTTTTTTGCTAAAGTATACGATGAAGTCCTGGCTCGCTCTTAACCAACATTTACTAAATTATAAGGGCAATAGAAAATTTTAAGCTTAATTTAAAATAGACCGTATGATCGGGTATCAATCGGGCAAATTTTATATATATAATATAAGTTATATTGAATATCATAAAATTTAGTCTTTTTCAAGTTAACGTTTCCAAATCGGGGTCAATTAAAATTCAAGTAAATGAAATTAAAGTACCGATCAGCAATATAAGCCTATAAAATCCATACATATTTCAAAATTCAGTCAGTTCTTGTGATCTAGTCGACTTGCTGCCCAACTATAAACCCATTTCCTGCCGGCTGTCTTCAGCAATAGATTGGTGATCAAATACTCCGGCTCGTACAAGGGTTTTGCGAAAAGTGTCCAAGTACCAGCGTAGATATAAGTAGTTAATATAATATACATATATATTTATATATAATATACACATATATAATATACATGTTGTGTCGACCCAATTGGAATTAGATAAGGACAGGATAATGATGATTCAAAAGTTGATTTTCCAATAAACTCAATTGGACAGGTAGTTTAAAATATATGAAAGCCTTTGAGAACCAGAAATAATCCCGAAAATATATAACAGCGTGGAGATAAATACCATGTGTTTCTAATAACCAAATATTTCCATATGATTACTTAAAAGTACACAAAGGTCTGGGCAGACCCTATGAGGTACGAATGTGACAATCCGAACATGTGCCCAACGGAGGATTAAACTAAAGTAATGTTTTTATAAAGACAAAAACAAAAGTAATTTTGTTCAGTTTGTGTTTTTCTAAATATATACCTCAGGCTTTGCATGGCGACTGCGTCGGAACTTGAATGTTTTCTTAGATGGCCCATGCGAACGCTGTAGCCGTGGCCTCTCATCATCACCTCCTGCTACCTCACCAGCTTCTTCGCAAGATTCACCAGTCGACACTGCTGACACTGGGGACAGTGGAGTCAATGCAGTCTCTCCTATGGCACCTGAAATTTAAATGAATGAATAAATGCTTTATTTATGTTAAAGACACATAAAAATGTTTCTAAAGGAATTACTTCAATATTGGCAACACTGAATAAAACGCCCCTTCCTTTCTACGCACCGTACCGAACGCACGTCTTTTATTTTTATTTTCTTACAATTTACTACTACAATACAAGAATACAATTAAAGGTACAGTTAAATACAAAGCAGTTAGGTACATTAAATAAAAGGTAAAAAACCACGTATCGCAGTAGTAAAAGGGTTCAAATTCAGCATAAATGCTGCAGATATCCCTGAGCGCTGGTATTTTGCCTGAACCGGGAAGTAACGGAGGAGCACGAGCTCGCGACCTTCACGGATTTATCGATAATAATCATAAATTCATACTATGCTTGCAATACTCGCTATAAGTTTAGAACTTACTAGATCAAATTAGGAATAAGACACAGTAAAAAAATCAACGATCGATTTTTTCCCCTTTAAAATAAATCGATTTTTAAAAATTGATTGACGATAATCGACTTTCTTTACTACTTGAAAAAGATGACTTTTTAAATAATAATAATGAATTAGAATAAAGTCTAATTAAAGTGGACAACTACCAATAAATAATAACAGATGCGCTGTTTGTCAAATTCGATTAAAATGTGTAGTTTGACTACATTGCTTTCACCCAACAATGCATATGTTAACTTAAAAAACAAGAAAAAAGATTGAAAAAGAAAAAGAGGATCATTAAAATAATTTATTTTTAAAATTATTAAAATCATTTATTTTTTCACATCCCTAATTCAATTACGTAATTAATTTCTAATATGTTTAGGTACCTGTTGTTAATTTGAACTCCACTGATGACACGAAACGCAGTTTACTTTGAATATTACCGTACGGTGGTGTGCTAAGTGTTGGTTTCAATTCATTACCCAAGTTGTTTATTGTTCCTGCAAATGATATTGAGCATCTCAGTTGAATACCTAAGAGATATTACAATTTTTCAAAGTATTAGCAGCATACCTGTATTTGAATTTGCGTTGCTCATGTCTCTGCTGTTGTCACTAAATCGACCGTTATTGTTGGCGGGGAGGTCAAATACTGGTTGACTAGTTGTTGAGCTACTGGACAGTGATTCTGTTAACAAAATGTGGCTGTTGATGTTTAATTGAAGGATTGTAAAGCTAAAGAGTCTAAGCGCCAAAATAAAATATAATTAATAAAGACCATTTAATTTAAATGTAACAAATAGTGTACTAGTGTTTGAGGAAAGGTGGGTTAGCAAATGCCGGAATCGTTCTAAAGCTTTGGACCGATTATTATACTGTAACGTGTATTTATCCATACAAAAATTAGGATTTCAATTAATTATCATTTTGACAGCCTTAAGTCTAAAAGAGAAATAGGAATCTAAAAATGAATGAATACACGCTAAGATTAGCGTGATGTTATAAAGCCTATAGCCTTTCTTAATAAATGGACTATTTTACACTGAAAGAATTTTTCAAATCGGTCCAGTAGCTCCTGAGATTAGCTCGTTCAAACAATTAATCAACCAAACAAACTCTTCAGCTTTATATATTAGTATAGATGATTACCTCGCTGAGCTGAGAGCGGGGCTGAAGGATGATCAGGTGTACGCGGCGCCGGCGCGCGACCCACTAGCATGGATATAAGGGAAGGCCGGTGCTGTTGTTGCTTATCAGGTAGTCCGCCCCTGGGCAACGCTTCAGAAGCTCGTTTACCACTGCTTTGTCCCATATTCTCCATTTGTTCTGATCATCGAAAGACGACATTGTTCATGTATGTTTGTAACTGTTTAATATTTTCATTATCCACCTGCCCTTATCCCACTCTAAATGGGGTCGGCACAACATGTTACAAACATGTTGTCATATGGTTTGGCTACGTATTATACGACCGGCCGCCTGCCTGACGTCGTATTTTACGATTTCTCGGTAAGAAAGAGGGTGGTCTATTTTATTCAATCGGATACCACACGGTGGGTCGAAATTAAACTTTTACACATGTTATGTGTAAAAGTTTAATTTCGAATTTTCATTAACTTTTTAAAGTAAAAAATTTGTTGTAAATTTTAAAACGATAAAATTTTCTAAGGCTTCATGCATTCATGAATCATGACTGTAGAGAAAATTAAAAAAAGCGAACCTAACCGAATTTATAATTATCATGCGTGTCCCTCATCAGTCGCAATTCACGGGCCAAGTCTGCCAATAAGGAGCCACGAGCTCGGCCCGCCGGCAACTTGAGTCCACGGATCCGCTCGCGCACTACGAACTGCATGTGCCGCTCGTGATCGCCGATTGCTGGCTGAGACAGCTGCAATAGTGGCAAATTCATTGCAATCAATTTTAAAAACTTCAGTAAGCCATGATGACCCAAGGATAACCTATCCTTACATGTCCCTGTGAGTCGTTTTTGAAAACGAATGCGGTCAATTGCCACTGATATGGAATGTTTTAAAGTAAAAGAAAACATTGTGAAAACCTGTGCACCTTTACAGTATTTGATGCCAGATGATTTTGCAATATGATGCCAGATGATTTTGCCTCGTAGAGAAATATCGAGTCAAATAAACTGAAATAACTTTCTTTTAAGAATTCATTTATGAATGGATAGATGATATTCAATTATGCCAAATTCATTGGCAGCTTGTTTCACAATATTATGTCCAAAATACTATTTAAAATAGTCACATTTGCTTACACATTTGTTTTTTTAGTTTTATTTTTGTTTTGAGGTCTGATGACATTATAAGTGGTATATTGAGTAAGTCAGACAAGTGCAAATCATGGAACACAACCTGCTTGCTACACAGGCATATGAAGGAGGAAAATATACACATGGCTGCTGCGACAAGCGCGAGAATCGCGTCGTGTCAATTCGAGTTCGGGAGTCTTATATATAGAAAGCTCCAAACAAACTTCAAGTATAGATGTAATTTTTCTTAGTAGGTATAATTATTACAACTAATATAAATCAATTATTTGAGACCAAGTATTTATCTTACCTTGTGCACTATGAAGGGCTGCAGCAGGACATACAGTGGCGTGCGATAAGTAACGACGTATTCGAGGAAGTCCCAAAGGTGGTTCGCAGCCTCGTTACGACGTCCTAATTCACGCATAGCACGTGCAATTCTTCCCCACTCACTGCACAGCTCACTCGTAAAGCACGCGCATAGCACTTTCAGAGCTGACAAAATATAAATTACAATTTAATTAAAGTACGCTTGTATTAACGAAAGCTATTTGTCTTTTTCCACTATACAAAGATCTTTTAACGTTAGTTGCAAACGCTACTTTCCCTGATCGCGTATAAATCAACTAGATACAAATTAAAATGTGATAAAAGGTTTGGGTGACAAAATGTATCCATAAATATAACCCGAAAACGTGATGAAGAAATATTTGATTTATCGCCTTTCGCAATTGCTAAGAAATTTAAGCTTAGCAATACAGATATGATCGAAAAAAAATCCTTAGAAATTAGGGTCCAAATGTACAAATTCTTAAATTTATCCGTGAGAAAAGTGGATTACTTAATGTACTTAGTACTAACGGTAACTTCAGCATTAAAATACCTTAAATTATGTCTCCCTATTCCCAATGTACAAACGTGTTTTTTATACCATATGTTAGATACATATATTAGATATAATTTAATCTAAATTGAAATTATAATGTGAATATCAGTATAGATATATATGAGTTAGGGTATGTAACTAAACTGAAGGTGACATTGTTCTTCGAACGTGTCGTTGATGATTCCTTACCTAGAAATGCTATTCTGTAGAGAATGTTGGAAAGGCGTGTTGTATTTCTAGTGTCCCGACTGCCGGTGAACGTAAGTGAGTTGGCACGAGCGTCCGTACCGAGCTTGGCATTGACTGCGACAGCCTGGCCAGGTGGTGCAGGCGGGCATAAGGCATTTACTACTACCGATACAAGATAGGACACATCTGATTGACGTAACGGTGGCACATCTAAATAATGAGAGAGACAAAAATTTAGTTATCGGATTTTGGAGTTAATTTATAATTGAACATTTGAAGTAAATAAGGCACTAAGTACCTAAAAATTAAAATTCGAACTAAGTATGCAATTTGGTTCTAAAAGGCATTAGAACTAAGTATGCAATTTGGTTCTAAAAGGCTTTAGAACATGACACGTACACACGTATTTTGGATTAAGGTCTAGTCTTAAGTTTTATCTTGTACTTCTCCGACAGGACTCTGTTTTGTGTACCCCTTAAATATTTAAAGTTTAAAGAGGATGAGAACATATAAATCTACCTTTTCTTCCAGCTCCCACTCGTAAGCTCAAAGGCATGATCAAATTCATTAGCATATTCTCCGTTTTTTCAGCTGTTGGGTATATTGCACTTCCACCGCACATTTGTTCTAAAGTATAGCTTTCCTATTGACAAAATATAAAATTATCGTAAATAAACGTCCACGTCTTGAAAGCTATATTTATAGGGTTTATAATAGAGTGTGATATCTGGGATTCAAGAGTACGGCAGAAATGCATCCGTATTACCTTAAATGATACTCAAGGCTTGTAAGTCATCGCGAAAACAAAAAACTGTGATATGGACACAGATTTCTCCATGAAAATCTTTTCAAATATTTCAAATGGTAATTTCAATCACTGCAATTTTCATTATAATATACACTTACCCCAGTATGACCAACTTGTAATGCGATCAAACGAACAACGGTACTACCAAAATGTGGCGGCGGTGGTTGTGACATCAACGCTGCAGTTGCCGAAGACAAGTTTTCACCGGTACTGCTATCTGACACTATTAACGTCTAAAAACCATAATCAATGTTATTATGTAACGGCTTCTTCAATCTTTGAACTAACCAGTCTATGCTATTTGCATAATGAACACTTGAAATAAATGAGGCTAAATTGGTTCTAAAAGGCTTTTAGAACCAAATTGCATACTCAGTTCGAATTTTAATTTTTAGGTACTTAGTGCCTTATTTGCTTCAAGTGTTCAATTATTAGCATTTCGACACCATATGTACAAAATAATCTTGTCGCTTCCAATATACTAAATACTTAACAGATTGCTTAAGGATTGAATTGAATGAAGCTTTGTACTATTGAGAGTACGTTTCTTATACTGGGGGATGCAAATGATGGAGTTATTATGCGGTAGATAATTTATTGTATTCACCTAAAAGAAGTATATGTAGATACTGAAGATGGCAATCTAGACAATAGATGAAGAGATACCGCTGTTAAAAGATTTTAGATTAGGCACTGGACAAATTTCTAGCCTAATATTCTATAAGCGATCTTTATATATGTTTTATCTAATTCTATACTATGATAAAAACTCGCTGTTACGGAATATGAATCCTATAACGATAAATATTAGAAATGATTTTGGAATAATGATTTTACCTGAACAGTGTTAAGGAGTGTCTTTATATGCTGCCAGTGTACTATATACGGACATCGTAGCATAGTCTCATAAATGCCCTTAAGTAAAACTGCTGCTGAGTCCCAATCTGTGTTTCTCTGTAAACAAATTAATTTATTAGGAGTCACGGGGTAACATTTCAACAGTCTGTAATAATAGCGAAAATCTGACAAAATAATATAAAAGATTTACCCTTATACTTGGTTTTTTAGCAATTTTCATAAAGACTTTGTCGAGTCTGCGCAAAACCATGGTGAGGGCGTTTTTCAAGGTATCATCGGCCCAATCTGCAGACGGCAGTACTTGCATCATGTACTGCTGAAGCCCTCGACAGCCCATGGATTCAGGGTCGTATGGAGATACTTTCAATAAGGAATGAGCTATTTCAGCTAGCCTCTGCAAAATCATCGCCAATGTAATTTGGTATTGCTGTAGACGAGTTTTTGTATAAAAAAGGAACAGATTCTAGATAGTTAAGAAACACAGTTAAGAAAGATATATAGCTTAATTAAGAACAATAGTCTACTAGAAATAGTTGTTTAATAATATACGTCGCATCCTGGCAACCATCATTCCATCATTGAAAATAGAAAGCGCAGAAGTGACACGTTGCGGACTGCGCATGTGTGAGATGAAAACAGATGAGTGTCATGACGCAGTTGTTAAATGTTATTAAGAATGTAAAGTTGAAGATAAGCGTTGTACATTTGATATGCAAGATACCCTAATTACGCCCACTAATGTCTATGAATGATGCCCATCATACTGATGATTAAACATGGGTGTTAGTGTGTGAATAATCTAGATGATATAAGAATTCAAACGTTAATAATTACCGCATGTGATCTAGAATCGAGTAATTCAACTGGTTTCCCTTCAGTACCACCACTACCCTTAGATCCATTTAAATCCATCAAACGTGTAGTAGCACGGTCGATGAAGTCACCTACCAATGACAGCAATACATCTCTTGGTCGACGATATTCCGCTCGTACTAGCTGTGATGTATAAAACGAATAAATATTTTATATGACACATTTAAAAAGACCTTACGCCATAGTTAACCAAGAACTTGCAGCGGGTATCGATAAACAATAATTCATTATGTATAAAGACAGTAATAACGCATTTTCCGTTCGCGTAAAGAAGGATATGAGCGACCATGTTGCGCTAATGGACTGGCAGTTTGTTTGTACTTAGTGGAAGCTCAAAATTGATGCACGGATACATATACAAATTATTATATCTATTCACGATAATGGACATATTCGCGTATCGTATTATGAAAAATATTAAATGAAAAATTGAAATATTATTATTGTGCTTTCTGTCCCATATGGACTTACCATAGGAAAAAATTTCCTTCTATTTTCTAATACAATATTATGAATGAATATAATGAAAGAATCGAATTGAAAAACTCCATCTTACATATTATGGTATATGATATTAATTAGCTCATTAGAATTCAGTTTCACAGCGTTATTTTATATACTTAACTACTTATTTCGAGATTTGCTTACTTCAGAATCCTCAGTGCCTGTATAATCAGTAACAGGCGGCATACGAGAGTGATCACTGAGATAACGTGAGTGCGATTCGTCGTCCAATATATCAAGAGCCATGAAAGGAGTCGTCGTGGGTCTTGGGCAGCCGCGCTGCGAAGAACCCTTATGTTCTGGCGAAGTTCTATACGGACCATTGTATGACCTATAGAAAATTTGAGATGAATTATAAATTATTATCGAATTGAATTCGTTCCGTTAATAATCTGATAAAATGATACAGTAAAATAAAAGGCAATATAATGCAAAATGTAATCCATAAATTAAGAGTCAATATAGTCATATTTTCGTTAAATCAAAGTAAAATTTGTAGGGAGTCTTACTTAGATAGCCCTTCACAGTTATTAATTAGAGTTTTGATAGCTATAGCCAGTTGCTGAATAATTTCTTTTTCCGTTTTGCCTTCCCGGTTGTATGTTGGGAGTTGTATCTGTTTTACGTAGCATGGCAGTATGGCTTCAAGTATAATCTGTAATTTAAATAAGATTGTCAATATATATGCAATGTTATTATACATGCAGATAAGTATTATATAATGATGGAGAAAAATCGATAGCTTAAATGAAGTTACAAACTTGTAGGGATTCTACCACATTCAAACACCGGCATACACAATGTACTTGCACGGCCGCGACGTACTCAACCTATTCCCGCTGCACTTGGAACCGGTTGCGAGTTAAGTTTGAATGATTGGATGATTGAATGATTTGAAATTATGTATGTATGTAAGTATGTGTTTCAATGTGGTAGAATCCCTAGAGACTTGTAATATTAGGTTCTTTTACATCACTTTTTTAATTTAGATATTCTGCATATGTTGCAAACTATTATTTACAGAAAGTTTTTGAAAATAAATAATGAAATTGAAATGAAATGAAATTTTATTTTTGAAATGAAATTTTATTTTTTTTTTGCTCAACACAGTTTTGGTAATCACTTATACTATTTAACAAAAGCTTATTATCTAGAATACATTCTAAAGGTCACCACTAGCAAGCAAACTAAGCCTAGCTTGTATTCTTGGTTACTAGTGCCTTCCATTGTCATACATACTTAAAACGTGTATAAACAAAACAAAATAATGTTAACCCATATTGTGTATACGTATGTGTGTGCAAGAATGTGTATGTATGTGGATGTGAGTGTGTGTGTGAGTGAGTGTTAGTGTGTGTATGTGGATGTGAGTGTGTGTGTGAGTGAGTGTTTGTGGTATCTATCCTATGTATGTGGTATGGCTATTTTATTATTGTTAATTTATCAGAATTTTAAACTATTCTATTTTTGATTTTATTTTATTTTTTATTCGGTTTAGTTAACTATAGATTTTAGGAGATTTTCTGTTTCGTTATAGTTTTTGCTTAAAAGGAACTTTGTTACAATTATCTTACATTGGTTTTTGTTATACGGGTAAATTAAAACTGACTTATTTATTTTATTATATAAATACGGTAACAAAAAATTTGGAAACTTCTGGGCAAAGAACGTGTTACAAGTTTGTACGTGGGCTACGCGATAAGAACATCTTTTTTCTTTGTACTTGGCACTATATATCAACCCTGAATGCTGTTTAATAATAGCCTGAAGTATGAAATTCTGTCTAACGGTAAGTACATTAAATTCGTTAAAAAGTTTATGTGTAGGGTATCGATAAGGTAGACGAAGACTAACTTTTATTAGTGCCCTTTGTGCACGCTCAAGTGGCAGGAGATATGTTTTGGGGGCACCTCCCCATGACGTAATGCCGTAATTTATTAGAGACTGGCAGAGCGCAAGGTATACTATTCTTATAGTTTTCCGATCCGCAGAATCTCGCAAACGCTTAAAGACATATATTAGCTTACGAATACGTTGTGTCAATACTTTAATATGTTCTTTGAAATTTAAATTTTCGTCAATTATTATACCTAAATATTTTATTTTTGATGTTTTTTCTATAATTTGACATGAGCATGAATTATGCAGCGTAGATGCAGTACAAGGTGCAATATGGGCTTTTATTAAATTAGTGTTAGGGGGTTGTAAAGATTTTTTAATAGTGAAAGTAATTAATTTGGTTTTATCTACATTTACTGTAAGTAGGTTTTCATTAAGCCAACCTATTACTTTGGTGAAGTTCTCTTGGGCATTTATAAAAAGTTTATTCCAAGAGTTATCTTTAAATAATAGTATAGTGTCGTCGGCAAATGCGATTATTCTACCTTTATGGATTCTCATTGAGCACATATCATTTACATATATAGAAAATAATGTTGGTGCAAGGACGCTGCCCTGTGGGACACCATATTCTACAGGTAGGAAGTCACTTACATATTCATCAACTTTCACACACTGACTCCTATTACACAAGTAGTCTGCTACAAGTTGATACGGTGTTCCACGTATTCCTATCTTATAGAGTTTCATTAAGAGCCTAGGTACAGACACCGTATCAAATGCCTTAGCTAAATCTATTGATATAGCAAGGCACTTGTCACCCCTATCTAAGGAGTCAGCTACATATTGTGTAAGTGCTATTATGGCATCAGCCGACGATTTGCCTTTACGGAAACCAAATTGGTTTTCTGAAATCATGTTATATTTCTCCAAGTATTTTACTAAGCGATTATTAATTATCCGTTCTAAAATTTTTGATAAAACAGGTAGTATCGAAATCGGTCTATAGTTAGTCAGTAAGTGCTTATCACCTGTTTTATATATTGGCTGAATTAATGATTTTTTAAATACTTTTGGGAAAACACCTGATTTTAAACTCAAATTACAAATGTGTGCAATTATATCTACAAATAGGTTACTGTGCTCTTTTACTATTCTTGTAGGTATACCATCCCACCCCACTGCACTATCAACTTTTAATGAATTTATTATAGCTAAAACTTCGTGTACATCTGTTTCTAGAAATACTATTGATTGAGATTCATTTTTGAGTATATGTTCTCCTTTCTGGGTGGATGGTATGATATTTTCCGCAAGTGTTTTTCCAATTTGAGCAAAAAAACTATTAATTTTATTTACCGAATCACGAGCTGAATTTGACATAGTAAGTAAATCGCCTGATGCTGATTTATGCACTTTATTATTGGTTACATTATTAATTACTTGCCATAATTTTTTAGTTGTATCTGCTTTTTTAAATTCGTGCTGTTCATAAGTTTTCTTTAGTCTTTTAAGTAAGGAATTGCAATAATTTCTGTATCTAATATAAGTTAAGTGAAGGATTTGATTGTGAGGATCTTTTCTTACTTTAAGATGAAGTTTATCTCTATTCCTCATACATTTAATAAGACCACTAGTAATCCAAGGTTGTTTTGGTGTTAAACGTTTACTTAATCTTTTAGAGTGCGTACATGTGTCGATACATTTTTTAAGCGATGTTATTAGAGTTTCCGCAGCGTTATTACAGTCCGTCATTTTTAATATTGATGATAAATCAAGAGCTTGTAATTCTCTCTCTAGTTTGGCATAGTCAAGCTTATAAATTATTTTTGCGGTCTTTTGTAAGGCAATGCTAAGTGGTATTTGTACAGCAACTGAATCATGATCGGTAAGTGAATTTTTTATAATGTAAGTATGTGCTTTTGTCCTAGATTTCAGCATGACATGATCTAGACAGTTATGTAGTCTAGTTGGTAACGTATGTGCTGGAAAAAGACCATGCGAGGAAATTAAGTTAAGGTATTCTGATGCATTTGAATTCATATGATCTGGTACAATGTCTATATTTATATCCCCTATAATCACTATATTTTGAAATTCAGTTAAAGAATTTAGTATGTTATCCAGTGAAGTCAGAAAGTTGTCTATCTTAGTATATGAAGGAGACCTATATATACATATCACTGCTATTTCATGCCCCAATCTTAAAATCATACAATTTGCATCAAAAAAGTTGGGTTCATTAATATTACAATCTAAATTTTTTTTTATATATACTACAATGCCGTCATTTTGGTTCTTAGATTTAGTACTGCAATAGTTAACATAATTGTTTATTTCCGGTATTTTATAAACTTTAGACAACCAACATTCTGTTAAAACAATAATGTCGTGTTCCGTCTGCATCCTAGTCATAAGCGTTGTAAAGCCTGTTATATTACAGTTAATACTCCGTATATTTTGTGTAAGTATATTCAAGTTCCTATTTCTAAGTTTATTGTGGGTACTGTACTCTTCTGGACTACATAAGCAAGAGCTAGATACCGAAATTTGATCTATAAGACGTTCGTTTAAATATATATCATTTATACCCATATTCAATCATTATTATATGAGTCACAAAAAATTGTATTAAATTGTAGGTATAAATGTATTTTTATGATATTCGTACCATTAATGTAGATTCCATATAAAGTTTTAAATACTATGAAAACAAAATTATGTTTTGTTGATAAGCTTGTTTTATGTAATTTAGTTAATAGAATAAAAATAATCGTTTTTAAGGCATAATGTACTAGACTAATAATGTAATGTTTTTTAAATGTTTGTGTATTAAAATATTTTATGTAAATTGTTATAGTGATTTCTGTGATAAGCATAGTGTAGTATATGTAGTATGAAAGGTGATAAATTATTTTTATTGTTATAGATGAGTAAATATCGTTTATATATTTCATCATAAATTTTATCTGGATGTTGAAAATGTTTAGTATTTTATTGATAAATTTATTTTTCTCACTATCAATCTTAGAGTTTGTTAATAATTTATCACAACTGTTAAAAAATATGTTTGAGTAAGAATGAATTAATGTGAATATTATTTTTACACACTTATAAATATTTGAACAGAAAGTATAAATTAAAGAAAGTGCATAGTTTTTTTCTTTACAAAATGTGTTTGAGTAAGAATGAATTAAAGTGAATATTATTTTTACACACTTATACATAATTGACCAAAAAGTATAAATTAAAGAAAGTACATAGTTTTTTTCTTTATAAAATGTGTTTGAGTAAGAATGAATTGTGAATATTATCTTTACACACTTATAAATAATTGAACAAAAAGCATAAATTAAAGAAAGAGCATAGTTTTTTTCTTTACATAAGGTAATAATGATTAAGACTAGTCACATACTGTTATTTTTTAGCTCTTCAATTTGGTTTTCATCCTTGATCAGTATTAGTTTTGTGCCCTCATCTTTTCTCAAGAATACTTTACCATTAATAGACCAGCAGAACTTGTACTTTTTAGTCTTTGAAATTTCGCGTGCAAGGAAAAATAATTTTCTTGTTTTATTGGATAGGTTATCAGCGACATATATCGGTTTTATTGGGCCACTGATACCCACATGAGAGGAATTTAGCATAGTCTCTTTATTATGCTTATTATATGTTTTAATGGCCTTAAACAACGTATCCTTTATTATTTTGGAATGAAAGTCCACCAAAATTGTACGTGGTTTTTCCGGTTTACCTGGAAGTCTATAAATGTTTTGTATAAATGTGCTTGAAAACGGTAGATTCAATGAGCTATGCATACATTGTATAATGTTGATTAAATCGTCCTGCGACTCTGAGGCATTATTTGGAATGTTTCTCAATTCCATTTTGTTTTGACGAGCTTGTCTTTCTAGTTCTTCCACAGTTTCCTCCAGCTGTTGAATTCTCAGGGAGTAGGTATTAGAATTAGTTTCAATCCTTTTTAGGTTTTCACTTATGCAGTCATATTGTTTAGCCATAAAATCGATGGACTTTTCTATTTCCCGGTTTTGACTTTTAATTTCTTTAAGCTCCTCTCTTATTAAAGACATATCACTATTCATCTGAATAGATCTAGTATCTTGTTCCGTTTTCCAAGTTTGCAACAATGCTTGCATGGCTTTTATGTCTTCTTTAAAACTCGTTAATGTTTCGTTTATCGAAGTCATCGAGCAACAGCTTGTTTTTTGTCTTCTGGGTGCTTGAGACACAGACGAGTCACTAAAAGAGTCGTCAGTATCCCTCTTTTTTTTTCCTCTCGCCAATGTAAGAGGATCGCGCTTATGACCGCTAAATTCGTCTGACATTGATGTTACAGGTTGGTTTAACCGAGCGGTAGCGGTTTTTGGCGACCTTTGTACTCTCGGCATCGTGTAAACTCGTATTCAATTTACTATAAGCGTTGTTGTAATAACTGTCGTGCTTCGCGCGCCGCTCACCTATGTATAGTTGTCTCTTTCTTGTAGGTTTGCGGAAGCGGCCAGCGCGATAGCAATGTACACTTAGTTATGTCAACAAATGCACGGGAGTATTAATGCCGTAATGACGTTTTTGTTTTTAGCGACACGTAATTGGTTGAGCCCTCGCAATGTGCTTGGAAATAGACAGATTTATGTGACTGGCACTCAGCAAGCGAATTTGCTATTTGTAATTGCACTAACCTCGTAGTTTTATTGATGAATTTCGCTTACCCGATATAGTTTATGATGCACATCATATCACTTTCTATTCACTTATGAACTCCTAGTACTAGTGATGAATTTTAGCGTCTGATATTTGATTTTATTTTAAACAAATACGATATAAAAATAAATTTAAACATTATTTTTTAAAGTCTCCACCAAACACGTCTACTCCTCACGGAGGGTCCGGGGGAAGGGGGGGGGGGGGGGAAATAAAATATATTTTATTAATAACGTTTGAAAATGGGATCAATTTGTTAGGAAGTGGCAGTAAATTTTATTTTCAGACACTAATACGTTCATAACTCTTATGCGCAATTTTATATTGATCCGCCTATGTCCTTTGAGTATTATATGACAAGAAAACTTACAAGCATTTGATATCCGCGCATACTCTCTGCTGAATATGAGACGACCATCACACAAAGGCTGATGCAGTCTAGTACATTAACCATTTCATCTTCATCACGATAGCAGAAGTCTATAGGTTTGAGCGGTTTCTCTTCTTTAATTAGTTCTGCTATGTGAAGAGGGTCAGGTGAGGGAGTTTCAAGACTCAAAAGAAGATTAAATAGACAGCTGGATTGCACCTACAAAATTAACATTTATAATGACAAAAATATACTTAAGTTGATGGCAAAAAATTATCTCAATTATTAAGCAACAAATTTTTATACAAGGAATAATTTTAAGACCAATTTCTATCGAATATCCTATTATTTAAATTAGCCACAAGTTGACCTCAGAGAAAAGATTATTTTTAGCTAACCAAAGAAACTACTTGAGGTTTTGGAACAAAATGTAGTATAATCCTTATTTTTATTTAGATATGGATTTATTTTTAAATATCAAAACGTATTGACTTTTGACTTCTTATTTTTCCGTTGACACCGTAATTATTGGTAAATTAAGAGCTGATATAACTCGTTAGGAGGAAGACCGGTTGAAGTGGAGAAAACTAAGCTAATAAGCGAACTCTAATAATATAAGAGAACGCCAGTGAAATATATTATAAGAAAAGAAAGGCGGTTAGCTTTTCTTTCTTTTTACATATACAAACTTATGACCTACATTTTGTACATATGTGACCATTTTAAAAGAATTCTGGAGTGGAGACCGCGTTTTGGCAAATGCAGTGTAGGGCGTCCACCATCTCGCTGGACCGACGATATCCGGAAGGTTGTTAGGGCCAGGTGGATGCGCATTGCGGAAAACCGGGATGTCTGGCGCAGACATGGGGAGGCCTATGTCCAGCAGTGGACTGCGATAGGGTAATGGATGGATGGATGGTGACCATAGTAAAATGATGACGATAATCTGTTTTGAAGAAACTCACCTTGCTTGCGTCACCAAAAGCGGCTTCTTCATCGGTATCCAGAATAGCAGAAACTGAGCCGAACATTTGTAAAATGAATGGTTTTCTATTAAGCAAATAAAATTGCTTTACGGCATACTCTATGGTTGTTGTCACTAGTTTATTTGTTTGAAAATTAGAATAAATTTGTAGAAGAGTGGGCATAATGAGGAGATAGCTGAAAAGATGTTTTGATTTTAAATTCTGCATTTATTAATAAATAAATAAAATAAACAAGCGTAGATTATTTGGCTTGCACACAATTGGAATAAAAATCATAAGTTACATACATGATTGTTTCCGAAATCACGGTAAAGTTAAGGCATAATTATTATTGCAATGCTAACAATTAACCGACCAATTGGTAGAGATATGATAGTACCAAAGTTTCTTTAACTCGGACACTTTCTCAGATTGTACCTACGTATTTTATAACCTAAAGATTCAAGTCTGATAGATTTACCGGGGATGTTATTGTAAATATAATTAAGTAAAATATTAAAAGTTTAAGAGCTAAATAGTTTTCAGAATATGCATAAACATAATATACCCATTAGTTGAAAATATGTTCTTGAAGTTAAACGCGGCATTGACATAGGTAGCTATTACATATCGGAGTATCAAGGAGTCTTCACTGTGAAGCATTAATGCGCCATTGAGAACATTCAAGAAGAGATGTATGTCCCTTGATGACGTGAAGTTTCCAGCCATGGCCTCGAACATACGCGCTATGAGACGCACCCACCTAAAATTATTTCGACTTTGGTAAATTGGACTCCTTTGACACTACCCAATCATGTATTTAGCGATTTTCAAATTAAATCATAATGCAATATAGCGGACTACGTTATATTCGTATCAGTTGCCAGCTTCAACATTACACTCTGGCGGCTTAGTCAGAGAAGATTAAAGGTGGCATAATTACTTGCGTACCTAAATACCAATTGCCATCATCAAACACCTATATGTCTTACAAGATAATTATCCGACAACAAATACCTGTAAATTTCTCTAGTATTGCATCGGTAATAAAAGTCAGTAACTATATAACTAGTTTATTGATGATATTAGTAAGGTTCAAGTATTATTGGCAAATGACATATCTTACATTTAAATATTACGATTTAATAATTTCTATAATTATAAAGCAGTAAAGATATCGTATCATTAAAAAAGGATAATAAACAGAAGCTAAAACTTACATAAACTTATGTAGTACGTCCAACCCAAGTAAGGTTGAACCCAAAGGACCTCGACTGTATAAAGCTAGATCTGCTTCTAAGGCTTTTCGTGGAAAAGACGGCAATTTCATAAGTTCATCGTGTAGGAAAACTACTCGTTGGACAACCTGCAAATAAATGAGATAGCTTATTGCTTATATTTTTAAATGGATATAGAATACGAGTAATTGTTTACAGTTATACAAAATATATATTTCAATGTACAAGAGGAATAATTCTTTTATAACAATTTTCACATATTGATTCTTTATACCCATTGAAATGGATGTACTCATCTATCAACAAGATTTGATTTATATAAACGAATACAAAATGAAACTTTCTTATATTTAGGTCTATCCTTTGTTTCTAATTATCGTAATCTGAGCTTTGAAAACAACAGTGAATTAGTATTACACAGGTTAGCACGTTTCTGTTACATTCGTATAATTTGAAATCCCTGTCATCGTTAGCTTTAATCAAAAAAGATCAGTCTCATAACTTAATCGAGATAATCTTTATAAGATTTGACTGGTTGAGTTTACCATGTCCACATTTTTCAGGATGGCCCAAGTTAATGATACTTTTCCGATTTCCACAAATTTCTGCAAGAGTTCTTGTTGTTGTAGCTTTTCGAATGCCTCCTCTGGCTCCATATGCACAAGTCCCAATTGTGGGTATTGAGAACGTTTGAAGAAATAATGATCTCGGACGTAGTTTTGAGCATTATGTATTTGACCTAAAACATTGCGGAGAAATTGCAACCGTTATTCTTTATTATCGGAGCACCGATAGAAAATAAACAATTGTTAAAGAGCAAGGATCTTTCTGAATGGTTTATATTTTGTTAAATGGCATTAAATGGTTGCCGGGACATAATCACATATAAAATAATCACTGTTAACACATTTTCTTTTGTTTTTATTTTTAGCTGGCGTTTTTGATGGCACTTCATTTATCGTGCCTATCAAGTGCCATTTTTTAATTGCACATACTTGACGAGCAATTTAGTAAAATTGAGTTCAGACGTATCTAATATTAAAGTTTCTTTGCGGGCAGTTTGATTCCTATCATTTTGCTTATCATCGTATAAAAGTAACTTAAGAAATTTAATAGAATACTTAAACACAATAAATTGATAATTTGTAGACAACGTGTCCAACAGGTACTATAAATGAATGTTGAAATAAAATGACATCAAAGATCAATGACTTTATCAAATCTCCTGTAATGGTCATGCGAATGATGAATATAGAAACTTACGTGTCTTGAAATCAACTAGAAAATATTCGTCGTGCAATTTGTCAGGAATGCCGAAGTAATCTAGAGATTCTCTTAATATTTGACAGAATTGTGTATCCTCCTGAACAGGGAACTGTGAGGGTATACTGCCTTCATTGTCAGCTAAAAACAATTGTGAGTAAGAGCAAAGTTAAAATAAAATCTTATCATAACGATTAAAAAAATGTACTGTAATAGTAGATTATGATACTGTTGCATAATAAGGATTCTTATAATACGAGTGTGTTTTAAAAAAAAAAGCCGCAGGCAAGTTTTTTTATAGTATCACACGAGTGTTATAAGACCAAGCTATGTACATTATATTATAAGAGTAGATAACTACTCTCATAATATATAATACGTAAATAATATTAATAAAAACCAAACTTTGTTTAAATATTGAAAAGATTTTTTAATATCAAATGTTAGCGCCAAGTCGCAAACATCGATTGCGCATGCGTGTTGCGTCGCCGCAGACTCGTTCATTGAAACCTTTTTTTTAAGGTAGAGGTTCAACGTCCTTGGTCCAGCTGGAGGTTGTATAGGTATATCGTTATGATTAAAAAGTTATATTATGATACAGGTGTCCATACAAGACCTGTATCATAATAAAACTTTTTAATTTTTTATTTTTGGTCTGTACGTAATGTTTGTCATAAGAATTTTGGTTTCAGTTTTATAATCTTTGTATTATAGTATCAGAATAGATAAAAAATACCTATTTTATTGATGGTGACAAGGCCGGGCTTAAAGTGAAGAATTAGAATTTTTTAATCACAGTTTACCATCTAATTTAATTACCTTCAACAATGACCTTTATCTTTCCTTTGTACCACGAAGGGCCAAATAAAACTAGATTTCGGATTATTATCCCATCTGTCTAATGAAGTCTGAAGAAACAGAATTGTATGCTAACCTGTGTCCATTACACTGATTCATTATATTCAAACGAGATGCTTACGAGAACGAGAACTTAGATAAAATTATGCTTTACTAAAAAGCTGATAGGGGCTAATACTGATTAGGATAATAGTTGATAAATTGGATTATTAAGACAGAAATGATACTTACATGGACCATGCACAATAATTTTCTTTGCGGCGGGTACGTTAGCGGTTAGCAATATTGAAGCATCGCATTGCTCCTTCCTTAATATTTGTTTTAAATCCTTAAACATAATACCATGAACGCTGTGTACCACCTAGAAAAATATACCATATAAATGTTATTTGTTATTAAAATTTCGTGGCAAAAAATAACCTTTCAACGATTATAAACAAAAATATACATTTCAAAACCAAGAGACAACATACCATGTGAAATATATCTATCAATCTTATTGATAAATAGATAATATATAGTTATTCCAGGCATTTAGAAGAAGAGATTTAGAAGGATGTTACCTAATGCAATATAAATAATAAGCATTTATGAAACGATACGATATATAAAATATACCTACCATCCATAGAATAGACAACGCTGCACCGATAAGTCTATGGCCGTCCTCATGTGGTGTTCTCACGTAGAACATAACATAGCCAATGATATAGTTATACAAAGCGAATGCAGCCTGTTGCGGTAAACGTGGTATAAATCGGATGAGATGTCGAAGGAGTTTAAACATTTCATCTTGATGGTCTCGCGTTAGCCTTTCAAGCACGTGACGTAAGAACAAAGCTGAATCTTCAACTAGACATCCCCATATTACCTATATAATAACAATAATAATTAAGCTTTATTGATAACCTATTTATAACCTACATATGTACATACATAATTTGTAAAGAGTGCTTCATTCCTTGCTTGACATTGATGGTGAAAAATGAGCTTGTAGCTCTTATTAATTTATACCGTTTAGCATTTTCAATACCCTTAGTTACAATATAGTAGCTATTTATATACACCATATAAGCGGTCCCACAATATTCTGTTTCCTATATTCTCACAAAAACTTCTTTACCTCGTATACGTTACGTGAGATAAAAGACATAGATAGTATTTATCTTTATATATCTCATTAGACTGCATACAGAAACATTTGATTTCATCTTGACCTAGAAGTGTCATAGAATTAATTTTCGGGTGAGTTTTTGATCCGCAAAATCCGCTTATGTGATTAGGAAAGGTTCACCGTACAACTATGCCTTAGATAAATATTGGTGAAAAAATATGAAAAATGCTGACTACAATGGATTCTTAATCAATAAATATCGAGAAGTGAATTGGTGATAAAATCACAAAAATACCTGATAAGCAACTTCGTAGACAGAACAACCGTCCTGGGACACAGCAGCGTCATCCAGCAGTGATATAATCTCCGCCACAGCAGAACACAACACCGAAGGAAACAAAGCCGATGCTACTTGTGTGTGATGCGAACCCCGCACTCCTTCAACGATTTCTTCATCTGATGGCGCTGGAAGAATATGGATATATATAATGGATGGATAGAAGGGAATACTGTATTTAATCTATACTAATAAATTCTTAACCAGTGAGATCGTAGTTTGTCAACGTTTATCACAAAATATAGGACACTTTATTTACTCGTTTGTAAAATAATTTATAGAATTAGGCGTTACTTTGCGGAGGTCCATAATACAAAAGTAATGAGAATATTATTTGGCTATAATCCGCGTTAAAAGAAAATATACATATGTTATGCTAAATGTAGAGTGTACTATTCCTTCTCATACCTGATACATGCAGAATTTGTAAGAACTCATGCACTACCCGACACCGATGGCACAACAATACACAAGCACTGCACACATTCACCACCACAATCTCAACAATTGTTTCGCCCCGTAACCGAAGTATCGTCAGGAGATAGACTCTACGACAAAATCGTAAAGCCATTTACGTTTTACGATTTTGTCGTGGAGTCTATCTCCTATATAGTATGTAAGCTACTCCCTTTTACTCAATTTTGAATCACTTTGAGCGGACAGATCGAACTTATCAAGAACCGGTGACAATACAATAAAATAACTAACTTGAATTTTAAGAATCCATTGCACCAAAAAGTGAAAAATTAAGAAATAAAGAAGGTGGTGCGCTTTTTGCCCTCTTTTGCGTATGTATATAGAGCACCCCACGATTATTTTCAGTATAATAAACTCACGTTCAATGTGGTCATCCGCGACATGATCCAAGGCGGGCTCGCGCGCCGCCTGCCTTGTTATTGGTATAGTCGTTATAAGAAAGCTCTCACGTTCGGCCTTCTTTTTATCGTCGCGTTGTTGCAATGCCTTCTTAATAGCTTCTGTTTGTTGCTTTTTGCGAGTTTTAGTTGCGGTGACTAGTGAACGCTAAAAGTTATCATGAATCTTGTAAATGTAATGTTATTGATGATTACGTTTGTTGAAGTTAAAGGGAATCTATAACGTAGAAATGTACATCCGCCATGGACGCCCACCGTGCGATCGTATCCATATTATTATTGTAAATATGCGAGTCTGTCTGTTATGTTGTCACAGCTAATTTGCTAGAGTAATATTGTTTTAATTTGGCATAATTGAACCTTATAGACAGAAAAAACAGGGTTTCTTTCAGTAACAGGATAAAATTACATTGTACATTATTCACGTTCGGTTATAATTTCAGTTGACGCGAAAGAAATTAGGCTTGTGATATCTTCAAATATACGAATTTACAACGAACTTTTTAAGTAAGTTTTCTTATCAAACTTTATGGGCATAACTTACGTGTCGCTCTTGATTTAGCGTCATTTCCATATCTTTGTCTTTAACTTGCGGACTCCACGGCGGGTCGACAACAGCTAAAGACTCAATGCCTATTTTTGGTGACGGAAGGGTAAATTCTATGCCTGGAGGTGGCACTTTAAATGTCATGGAGGCACCTTCCTCCATACGAGGCCACACCTGATAGCGTAATTTCCACATAACTTGGAAACGTAATATTGCCGAAATTCTGAAATAGAGCCATGTATTATTGAAAACCTAAAGTTGATAAGGAAAGTATAGTTCTTATACGGACCGACCACAAACATACTAGTGACAAAGTTTATGTAATTTTTTCCCTCTCGAATCGATTCGAGAGAAGATGATTATGAATTTTCGGTCCTCACCAAAATATAGTTTTTTATTATGGACATTACAAACGAAGTTACAGTAGGGCGATTGTGCCCGGAATATCTTGACGCGATAAACCAGAAATTAAGAGGTTTTTTAGGTGAGTAAGATAGGACCTATATTCATATGCAGATTAGTAATAACTATATATGATAAAGCTGTAATGGATATGGGCACGGTGTCTTGATGAATCGACAAATATTAAGTATTATTATGTCCTATGGTGTAGAATACCTATGTTCATAAATGTAGATGTTGAAGAATCGAGTAATATTAAAAAGTATCCTAATATAACATGGGAAACTACTAAATGTTTACCTAATACTTATTGCAGTGATTCTCAACCTTTTTTTTTGTTGCGGCACATATTTAACGATTTCAAAATTTGGCGGCACACAAAGAAAAAGATAAAAATTATTAACTTACTACAACACACTGTATAAATAGTTTATGACAAAAATTTTAAAAATACGAAATAAACTAATATTAATACAATAACAACTAAACGTTTATTAAGGGATTAATTACAAGATAATAATAAAAATATTTTTTCTTTTTAAATGATATAATTTAATAATATTAACATTATTATATATTTGCAAAATTTGGCGGCACACTTTTGAAATTTGGCGGCACACAAAAGTGCCGCAGCACAGTGGTTGAGAAACACTGGCTTATTGTATTACCTCACTGCGGGGTCAGAGTGTTTCAAGTGGCGGTGCATTATGTGCGCGGCGGCAGTGGGCGCTCGCACCGCGGCTAGTATAAACATGGAGGCCGCACACGCGCTAAGTTCGCGGTCAGCTTCTAACAGTAGATGCCACGCTGAGGCCGCTGCTTCCGCGAACAAGTCCTCCGTCATGATTGTAGCGCCCTTAACTAGTGCGGCTAGAGGGGCGTGGTACGCGTCGCGAACCTACGTATAATTGTCATTATCTATAGTAATATACAAAACTAAAGAGTTTGTTTGATTGTTTGAACGCGCTAATCCCAGGACCGATTTGAAAAATTCTTTCAGTGTAAGATAGTCGATTTATCGAGGAAGGCAGGAAGGAAGGAGGAAGGATATAACATCACGCTAAGAAAAATAAGAGAGGAACAGCAATAAAAAATATCACGAAAATGGCAAAATTTTAAGCGCACGCAACGCTGAGTAAACGGTGAAAGTTATACAAAAATCATGTATAACAAAATTGTTCCTCTCTAAAAGTTCTAAGTAAAAAAACGCGACACCATATATCTAGCTTTTAAGGTTTACCCACTTTGACCATTTTTATGGTGATCAAAATACTATTACGGTTTTAATCTTGCAACGCGGGCGGAGCCGCTGGCGATTGCTTGTATAATATATATTTGTCCTTCTATTCTAACTTCCTTATCTATTTTGTTAAATATCTACTAGTATTTAATCAATTTAGAAAATTACCAATTTTTTTTTAATTACATCGCAACACCGAAAAAAACAATCCGTATGAGATCGCTTTGAGATTTTATAAAACGATAAGAAAGTTAAAACGATAGAGAAGTATATATTAAGAACAGTCGTTGTGTTAAAGTATTACAATGAAATTTCACAGACTATATCAAAACTATTATAATATTTAAAAACCTTAACGTTAAATAATTACACTTATACAAAAATACTTAAACTTAAAATTCTTATAAACTTCTCACATTTTTTTACATTTGCTTCTCCCAGTATAACAAAATTGCGAATAAACCTGTATGTTCGTATTTAAAACAATGAATTATTTACTTACATGGGTTTTAATATATTTCAATATAGGCGGTGGTTCAACAGGTGGATACGGTATAGTGCCCGGCTTATTGATAGGAGGTGTGTCGGTCGTGGGTAAAGAAGTTTCCACACCAGACGTACGATAGGCCAAGCCCGCGCTTTCTAACACTGAACGATCAATTCTGTAAGTATAAATATATTGAAATTGCATGTTTTAGTTATATTATCTGAACTTTGAGAGCGCATAAAACTTCAAGAGTTCCATGATTCAAAACTCTGAGTTGTGTTATAAAACATTGGTTGATAGATGTCACTTTCATCTTCGTTCGTGGCGAATGCTAACATAATTAGATAATAGCTTGTATAATGTATAATTGGTATGAGTGTTTATCTTAAAATATTATATATATATATATATATATATATATATATATATATATATATATATATATATATGTATGGGTGTATATTTGTGTTTAAGTAGGTATGTCTTTAAAAAATATATAAGTATATATTCACCAGTTGTCTGTCTACCATTACACAAGTATTAAGTTACTTACTTTGTGTGTGTAAGTGTCCCATATATTTATTTATTTAATATCAATAAAGTAAAACTATTAAAACATAATAATAAATCTCCAAAACAAACAAACATAAACATAACACATGTAAAACATAACAAAAATGTTATTTAAAAATTTTTTACTGCATTCTGCAATTGTCGTTATAATCACCTGTCACTTGCATGTTCGGAAGGTTTCCGAGCCCGTCTACCTCTCCTCACTCCACCTGGTCCTTCTTCATTATTTGTCGTGTTTATTTCCGGACCAAATTTTTCGCCATATATCTAAAATACAGGAACCATTTATTAAAAAAAACTATTGTACTCACTTGATTTCTAAGTAGCCAAATTTTAGCAAAGGCAATATTTATTTTATTTATTTATGTACCATAAAAAAATGTTGTATAAAACATTATTGGTAAAAAAAGTGTACAAAGATCAACTTATCCCTGTGACAGAGATCTCTGCCAGCTAACCTACGAAGTGAGACAATTTATATTTAAGAAAAAGTTGGTACGCAAATATCAAACATTATGAATTAGAATTACCTACTAATAATTATAATATTAGATAATTATCGTTACAATTCATTATGCTTTGTCTTTGATTTTTCTATAGTTCCCTATTACTGTATGTTTATGTATAACGATGACGTCCAGCGATAAAACCAGCTTTTTAAGTTATCTTTTTGTATCATTGATGTATGTATCATTGAGCTTTCTTACATATCGAGCGCCTTATGGCAAAAAAAACATCGTTATGAAACTTTAATACCCCTAAGGGATTTGTGGACATGTTTATCGAGTAAATCCATGTACTCGTAGGCTTACTACATCGAATACTAAAAAGAATATAAAGCTATTTTAGTTTACTATATGAAAAATATTACAATATTAATTTTTACTTAATTACCTTTTGAACGGATTTCATTAGACGAACAGTCGCTCGCATATTGCGGCGAAAACAATATGGATGACAGAAGTTTTGATGGCAGCATACATAGTTAAAAGAATTCAAAAATTTAACTATCACCTGTAAGCCATACAAATTATTTATTGCCGAACTATCATATCAATATTTTGCTACGGTAAGGACTATTTTAATCAGTGATTAATTTCGAAAGAGATAATGATATAATAACTAACTGTCTCGCTCTAAATGTATCTATCCTTAAATGGGAATGTGAAGAAAATATTTGACAAATATCATTATAAGGATGCCATTTTTACAATGCAACCGTGAAAATCATTCGCTAAATTATTTCACCTAAATTATAGGAAAGCCTTTTTAACTAATTTATTAAATTAACCTTAACCTTAAAACTTTGTGTTTAATGAACTTCCTACACCATCGATTGTAAGAAACAAAATCTATATATTCTGTATCGTACGACAATTGTTATTACACCTACAATGAAATTTTCTGTATAAATATAATAAATTTTCCTGAAATTTAAATCAATATGCATAATTAATTAAAACTGATAAATTTAGTTTACGTCGTAATATGCAACTTGAATTAGTTAATTAATAGAAGACGGCTGTCTTAGTTGCTCTGCGACCATCTGAAACGTATTCAGAACTCGGTGTGATAAAATAGGAATAGTTATACTTAAAATTTTCATTCGTTTGCATTTCTGTGTTCATCTATCTATTAAAAAAAATGTTTGAACATTGTTACATATTCTGATGATACCTATATGATTGGTTTTCTTATTAACTTAATATTTACTTCAAACTTTTAAAACTAAAATATTAGCAAAAATATGTCGTAACAATTCGTCGTAATATATTTTTAATTTATAAGTTTTTTTTCATGATGATATCTTCTATCGAATTACCTTAAGCCAAGGAAAACCTTTGTTTGTATCTGGTGGATCGGTAGAATTACTATCGGGACTGTCAGGTGGATGATCATGGTCGTCGGATAGAACACCAGGACTTTCTTCCCCTCCACTATCTACCTCGGTTGGCATTATCACAGTACCCCCTATATATTGAAAACTTAGTTTATATCATATCGGTGTGATATTTGATAAAGAAAGATAATTTGCTATTCGATATAAATACAATACGACAATTATTATCGATACCTACCTGCGCCAGGATAGACTTCGGAGGTATCACTTCTGTCTGACAACGATGAGACTTTTCTCCTACTCTGAATCGAATCTGATCTTCGATTTATAACTGAAAACACCAGATCAACATGAGTTCTAATATTTGTATCAATGGATGTGAACTGTAAGATTCTTCATTTCTACGGCGTGCAACTTTGTACTACTTTACAATACAGAAACGTACTAAAGAATTATTTGGAACGCAATTCTGGTATAAGTAATCCAGCAAAATTGTTGATCACAATGGTGTGATCTTTTTTCTAAGCAGGCAATGTACTACTGTTAACGATAGCTATCTATAATGCTTCTGGTTCATGTTTCTTAAACTCACACTCGTCTAGCTCCCGTGGGTCTTTTTGTCTTAATTTAATGGAACGACGCTTAAATGACCCATAGGCTGCGTGCTGTTGGGTATTTCGGCGAGCTATTCCTTTACCCCGTGACCCTAATCTTGACTTTTTGTCCTCGCTTGGGATAGCTTCTGGTAACTGAAAGATTAAAAATTAAAATGATTTAAAGCTAAATTGATAAAATAAAGTGAAAGAAGATATAAACAATAATCCTACTTAAATATATTTAGTTTATAAATATTACTTTCAGAAAAAGATTAGAAGCAGCTTATATAATTAATTTAAATTACAATAACGTTACGTACTGTGACGCTACTCCCGCCCGACACGTTCTCCGGCTCATGTAGTACAAAAGATATTTTTCTCTCAGTTTCTGCACCAGCAATAGATTGTAGACTTTGTGCAGAAGCTTGAGAATGTCCCATACTCGATAATGCCATACTCCATCGACGATTAGCTTCCCTGTATCACAGATCAAAAAAACCTCATAGAATAAATACGATTACATTAATTTTTTTGTAGATGATTTTTGTTAGCGAAAAAAGATACTAGATTCATCTATATGGACAATTTTTCACGGAATTTTTAAGTTGTCGAATATTTTGCATGCCACTGTAGCAAAGCGAAATACGATATAACTATTTCTAGTCTATAGAATAATTTTTACTTATCTAACTTTGTATGTAAAATGTAATATCAAAAAGTAATTTCATTTTACCTACCTTTTTTAATTTGCAATTAATGGTTTTTTTTAAATCATACTTTACCATGCACTTTAAAAATTTTGTGTTGTTAATTATTTAATCGGTAATAATTATTAAATATTTTTGTTAACGGATCAACGTATAAAGGCAGACAAAGTTATACTGTACTCGTTCGAAGATGAGAAACTGTAAGAAATAAGCTTTTGTAAATGAAAATATATTTAATCGTCTGCGTTTACTACAAGATCCTGTGCCGAGATAATACGTGAGAGACCTACGCTATTGAATCTCAAAACTATCAGTGTCTTTAAGATATCACTTTTAAACCGTGTTAAAACGAATGTTATTTACAATCTATGTGCATGCACATTTTGTGCAATAAAACATGCATTATTTAAATCACATACTCGACTGGCATTAATGTGTGTTGACTGCTAAGAGCCCTGTTAAAATGAAAAGTTTGATCATAAATATGCACTCCTTAATCATCACTAATGTACGAAACAATGAACTCACTTAGTATTACACAATAAACGTCTCCGCTTTTGCATCCACCTTCGCAAAAAATAATAACAAAAGAAATCAATGACACAACAAATATAAATATGTAATTATCGCAACTACTTACCAAAAATAATAAAGGTTAAATGTTTAATAAAAATTGTACCTGTAAACACGATCCCAGGGCCCTCTTTCTTTTAATGAAGATCGACATGACTTAGGCAAATTTTGGTAGGTCTCTCGAAGGAATGCCGTGATTTCAAAGAGGAGCACGCAAGCTACTATTCTAAGGGCGCGAGGACATTCTGCTCCAATAGTTTTTCCAGGAAGACGAATACTAGCTACAGTAACAAAACAAGCATAGTTAAAGTCATACCTTTTGATTAATCAGTTTGCTGCTGAATATGTTGTCTCTGGATTATCATTTTTATATGGTATTATATTAGCCAACCTAGCCTTGCCTTTCTGTACTCATTTGTTTTGGACTTAAGCATAAAACGCTTAAGATAATTAATGTATTTAAGTTAACAGGATCATAACGACCGATGTAAATAAAAAAAATAGGCATATCATTAGCACTAACCTTCATCCAAAAAGTCTTCCTCTTCATCTTGTTGTAACAATTCTCTTTGGCCATCGGGATCACTGACTAAATTTACAACAGAATCTATGTGCTTTTTATCCTCATTTAGCATGTCCTCCAGTCTGTTACCTATTGCCTACAAATACAGGTAGAATAACCAATATATAACTTTAGATAATTAATTACAAAATAGTTGCTCGTTGTTTACTCACTTCTGCCCATTGAAAGAAAAGTTTCCCAGCTAAACGTTGTCGCCTTAATTGAAGAGGACCAGACGATACTATAAAATAAAATGACAATAAACATAAAATTATATGGAAATTGCAATGATAAGATGATTAAGGTTGAATTTAAGAACGGACTATGAACAAAGCTATATTCTATCTGTGATCAAATGAAAAGTGAAAAATTTGGTAAGAAAATAAAATTTTATAAAATAGGTGGAGAGTCACCTGAGGTGCGATGGAGTCAAAATATTCTTCCTAGTATTACCTTTAGAAGGTCGCAGGGAGCCTTAGATTGAAATAGTACAAAAAAGCAATGTGTGGAAGTGTCTTGAAGACGTTATGTTAAAAAATCATGGGTTATATAAAAAAAATTTAACGTTTTCATTTACATTCAACGATTCAGAAAACAATTATTGAACTAAATTCACATAACAGTCTGAGTTTAAAACAAGGTTTGAATTAAAGTTCAGATAAGGAGAAAGGTCCAAAATAAACTTCAATTTACTTACAAGGATTTTTTGCCATATTCGATTTCAACCAATATGGCCACTGTCCTTTATTACAATTGTGGACCAAATATGCACACTCTAGAAGTATTGCAGCTCGACCAACTACCACGGTATGAGGCTGTAAGAATATACCATTAAAGCGTTTATAATATAACTTTAATCCTTCCTTAAAACTAATAGCGATCATTCTTTATGTATAAGAGAGTGCAAGAGAAAAGGAATATTAAGCAGAGAATAGTGAGTATACAAAATGTGCATAGTCATGTTAAATATGCATAATCTTCTTGAATAATCGAAGTTTACTTATGAAATGAATTTTCAGCATTTACATTCTTTACATAATTATAACGCTTTTCCTAACCCGTTTCCTAAAGCGTTTAAGCCCTTTATGACAGTAAATCTAGGATAATGCCTAATAATGATAATGAGAGATAACGAGATATAGTCAGAACTCAACATATAATTTTTATTCTTTAGTAATGAAATAAAGTAACCAAATGATATTTGATAAAAGAAATCAAAAAGTCTGATGACATTAAAAGTTTTATTTTGTATAAGGTAGTAAATTTATTAGTTTAAGAAAAGGTTTTTAAAATTTGCTATTACGTAGAACTTTAGTGTAGTTTTATTATTTTGGCATTTTATCATAATCTCGTTCCTTCATTGTAACTTATTAATAATGTACTTACTAGATCTAGCAAAGCAGCCATGAACAGAGCATCCGGGGTACCACCTGGCTGTGTGGCGTCCAACATAAAGCTGAAACGCGCGAGACCAGCGTACAACGGCGCCGCTGCAACTAATCGACGTCGCTTCAGTACCACTACCTCCGAATCTCCACCTCCAGAACCACCCTCCGCAGACCCACGACGAGACATGTCTGTAAAAATAATAATTAGTAATCGATCATTAGCTATTAACAATCATAATGTGAAGAATTACATACGCACATACACTACGATTACATTATACTAACAAAAATTAACTTACACCCTCCCGTGGTTTCTTCGATACTACCGTCTCGTTTCTTTCCTATTTTTCTAAGACCAATCCTATTTAGTCTATCTTTTACTCTTTTTCTTGCTCTGAAACAAATTACTCATTTTACTGTATACTATACCTAGTCTTTTATTATACACCAGTTCAATAAAAATTACTTGTTTGTAAACGTTTTAATACAGTAAAAATAGATATGTGATACACTTTTGAAAAATTTCAAATTATTACGAAAAATTGTTACCAAAAACAGTATTGAAGTGTCTCATACCTCAAATTTATATTAAAATTCAGTATATTTTTTATTCAAGAAGACTGTTTTCAGTACTTTTGAATTATCAAATATTTTTAAAGAGTATACCACTGATTTGGAAGTTTGTCCTTACCGCGAAGAACTAGTAAGATACTTGGCGGAAAATCTTTTCAAAAATATATTATATTTTTTTCCAAAAGTACTGTAGGCACATAGGTATCTTTTAGCAGTTACAAAATTATCATAGAAATTTTTAGGGAATTTATACCTATTTAGTGTGTATCCAACCCGTCGTTTTACGTGCACGGGCCGAGATACATGAATCGGTTGCGTGTGATACGTCCGTGCTAAGGACGCCATACTACCCGATATGGGCAAAGATTCTCCGGAGCCAGCGCCATTACGCATTAAGGGCTGTGGTTGTGGTTTTTGGCGGAACCAATTAACTGAAAGACATATTTAGTAATCAAAAGCTAATGTCATCCTCGATATCGGAAGCCAATTTTTTGATTAAATTGATTAAAGATTAAAAAGGTTCTCAAAGGAAGTTTTTGACTCGTTGGACCAACTAGCAATTACAGTTTCCAATCATTATGACATCGGGGCACGTTTAGTTTTTTTTATAATAATAACTTTGAAAGTTACAGCTAGCCATATTCTAAAACAAAGTATCCAAAAGCCTATGTGACCAATTTTCTTAAAATCTACTTAACGGATTTTTGTATGTTTTTCTACATTAAAATCCCGCAGGGTGGAAATTTCACATATATTAAAAAAAAACTTTCTAAAACACTGATTCCCACGCTGGTTCACAAGTGTGGAATTCAATGGATATTCTTACCTTAATATATTAAACAAAATAAAGTAATAAAAAATTAAATTAATGAGAACCTGAATTCTGAATTTTGCGTATTGACAAATATGTCTTTAAATATCTATATAAATGGCAGTCAACTACTAACCAATTCCACTGATATGAAATTTGGAAGGTATGGATTTAGAATGCGATATGGTATGATGAGGTGTGATGTCGGCCGAGGAAGCAGAAGGAATTGTCCTTTCGGATTGTCGCGGTGTGAGCTGATATCTTCGTGTCCGCACTGAAAGAGGTGATTGGCTGGCGGATTCATCTCCTGCCTCAGTTTCTAACAGACTCTATAAAGAAAGATATGTTTTATCCACAGAATTCGGTAAGGTAAAAATATCTACCTAATACTTGTAGTATATTAAAATATTAGTAAGTATTCACATTCTCCTGCCACCCACTCTGCGCGCGTCACAACATGTTTTAATCTTCCATAGGTTCCTATCTTTTAACAACTCTGGCGCAATTCTTGTTATATTGTTTGTCATACTTCCAACAATCCATTTTTTTTCGACCTTCCTATAGTCATATGTCCAGTCAATTTTATATTTAACACTCGTATGGTCACATGATTTTCATTCCTTCTCATTACATGATCATACCAACCTAATCTCGTACTTCTTATCTTTTCTATAATTCAGATATCCTCTTATATACTTATTTCGTATTATATCAAATCTTGTTACAGCACACATCTTTCTAATCAGTCTGATCTTATTTGCATGCACTTTTTTTTCATAAAGGAAAAAATTACCTAAAATAATAGGAATTAAAATATTTAATCTTACATGGGCACCGGTCGAGGACGTGCTTCTCTTCTTGAAGGTAAACTTTTTGTGACTGCGATCATCGGCCGCACAGCCGGAATCTGCTCCAGTATCAGAACCACGTTCATCATCTGCTACTCTTGGGATATGCCTATTGAAATAAAACCAAAATTCTAACTTTTTTTTACGGAATAAGTTGGATAAATTTAAAAAATACTTTTATAAAGATCTTATTACTGCATTTCTAAGGAGTCATAGAACTTCGACGTCGGAGTAATAATTGAAAATAGCTAGTGCGTTGGGCTTAATGTATTTAATGCATGCCTATCCATATTTAATTGAATATTCATACATCGCAATGATGTCGAGAACCGCTTCATTGCGGAAATTATATATATGTTTATGAGATAAATTTGTTCGTTACGATATTCTGAAAACGAACCTTATAACTCTGGTAGTTTGCATGTGAGAATCTTTCAGTTGTGAGCCGGGTCGTTCGGCTGTATCCAGTAAACTGCTGAACGCTACCACGCGAAACTGCCCACCGTGAGCTTCGCGCACGTAACTTAACAATAGACGTACTTCTGCGTACAGGGTCTGGTAAAACAACAGAATTAAACAAGTTAACTGGTAGCTAAAGGAAAGACAATTACATAATTGTAAAAATGTACAAAGTTCCAAATTATTGGAATAATAACATTCAAATTGGCTCATAATCTTTCTCTCTTCACTATGTGAATAAAAGTTACTTATATAAAATTTTCTTCTTGGATATTAAATTCAAAATTCATTTTCAGAAGGCAAAGTCAAGTCATTACGGATTTTCGAAATATTGAATACCCAAAATCAAAGGAATATTGTTTATTTTGTGTGTGATAAAAGCTAGTAAAGACAAAAACTAAAAGTTCTTACCGAATTATCAAGTAATTTTAATTCCCGGTGTATTAAAGCAAATCTAGTAACTAGCTCACGAAATGTGGACTGCACTATGAAGTTTTCTAGAGCTTTGTTGGCATTGGGCCCTTGACCGGCTCCAAAGTTCGTGGCGTATCCTGCTTGTAAGTGGCTTATATCTGGCGATTTCCCAAAATTTCTTTTCTGTTGATCTAAATATCATTTTGATTACTACAAAGTTGTCACGCAACAACGTAGAGTTTTATCATACTTCCATTACCATTTAACAAGGAAAGTATTTTGTTTATAATTGTGTTTGTAATTTGTGTCATATAGATATAATGCCTTATAAATTTGAGCGAAAAAGCTGCGCAATTCGTTGGAAATGAAAGAAAACATTATATGGCAGACATTCTTCTTTTAAAGGGCTTCAAATCTTTATCATTCTTATCTTAATGCACAAATATTTTTCATTGTGCCTATATTAGAAAAAAGAAAAAGACTTGTCTTAAATCATTTTACAAATTTAAGATTATATCAAATATTTTTCGGGCTGCTAATTATTAAGAGAATCAGAATGATTTTAGATATACACAGAGCTTGAAGTTAAACTAGTAGTAAAAAATTAGTTAAGATATTCTCCATAGCTAGATACTTTTACAAGTTTCACATCGAAAAAAGAATAAAAAATTCGAAATATATTTGAAGAGCTTTTTGCTACTACTTACTCATAGGTGAAACCGTCGAGGGTTCAGCACAGTAACCTAAAATAGCATGAAGGTTGTCTAAAACTTCTCTTATCGGGGCAAATTTAGTCATCTCTTTAAGACGCAAAGTAAAGTTATTCACTGACGAAGAACGCAGCTGTCGAAGTGAATTCCGTGCTTGGACGCGGAGGCATTCTGCCTGGGGTCCTCTCAAAGCTGATGTACAGCCATGAGAACATCCTAATTGTCTTAGTAATCTGGAAAAGTGAAAAATAATGGGGGTACTGTAGATAGATGCAGTATTCAAGACATAACTAGTTATAAATATCGTATAATGGAATTCACGAATTTACGTTTCGCCGGCGGCCTAAATGTTATGTTAAAAATAAGTGGTTTCTACGTATAGGTGAATACCTATAATAAAGCCTATAAATGAATATTTATAGGCTTTATTTTAATCCTATTTTTCTGGGAACTCACCAGAATAGGAAGTAGCCTATATGTTATTTCAGCTGTATATCCAGACTTATACTCAAAATTTTGCATCGAAGCCTAAGTTTGCTATGAGAACGCCAAAACGGTACGAATAAACTCACAATCTTTTGGGCTTAATAATATTAATTCAATAAATAATACAACTACAATTTCAATAATATATTAGGTAGAGCTATTGGCAATTCGAATTAATACAATGGCGATCTCATAAATGTGTATGAGTGTCAAAAGAAATTTACGTAAGTGTATAATACTAGAATACAGTTAAAACTACCTAAACAATATGGATTCCTCGATCTGAGTTGTCAAAGAATTTAAAACTATCGTAACGAACTTAATAATTAACAATACAATTATAATTCATGGAAACGTGATGTTTAAGATCGATGAAAAGTCCGAAATACGTGCTGTATGAAAATAGGTGTATATATAATTATGTATATTTATTACCAGACCTACCTCAGAATAATATACATAAGCATATAATAAGGGCAATCAAAGTTATCCTCTTCTTTTGATTTCTCTTTAGATTCACACCCTTCAACGTTTGTTGACTCTTGACTCGCCGCACAGGGTATTCCCGAATCTCTTTCCTAAAATAATTAAATCCCAATCTTTAAACAAGAACTTATTAATGATGTTAAAAATAATCAAACATTAAAAAATGAATTAACCTTGCTATCTTTGTCTTTTTGAAAATCTGCTAAAGGATCAACTGTTTCTGGCTGAGGATCTTCATTAGTATTGGATTGCCAGTTTTTGTGAACTCCCACTTCCATTAGGGTATCGACTAAATTTAGCATAACTTCCATCACTCTTATTGTTATGTAGAAACTATCCATAATAGAAACTGAATAAACTGCCTGAAAGCGTTTTCAAAGTCATATTAATATTAGAAAATATATAAAATACAATTTATAGAAGTAATATTATCAATAATATTGATAAAAATAAAGAGTGTGAGAATCGTAATTTAAGATTTATTTTTTCAAACATTAAAGAAAGAAGAAAGAGAAGACAAATAATGAGTATTCTTAAGTCAGCACAATATTTTCACTACTTATAGTGTAAGGAGAAAATTCTTTACAATATTGAGTATGCAAGGAAATACTTTTGATTCCAGTTTAACATGTATGAAAAACCTTAAGTTTATTATTAATTGTAATATATGGTATTTATTATAGTAGATTATGATACTGTTGCATAATAAGGATTCTTATAACACGAGTGTGTTTTAAAGAAACGAGCCGCAGGCGAGTTTTTTTATAGTATCACACGAGTGTCTGATACTATAATACGTAAAACAATATTAATACAAATAAAAACTTTGTTTAAATATTGAAAAGATGTTTTAAATGTCAAATGTTAGAGTCATGGCGCAAACATCGATTGCGCATGCTTGTTGCGTCGCCGCGGACTCGTTCATTGAAACCTTTTTTATAAGGGAGATGTTTAACCTCCTTGGTCCAGCTGGATGTTGTATAGTAGTATCGTTATGATTAAAAAGTTATATTATGATACAGGTGTCCATACAAGACCTGTATCATAATAAAACTTTTCAATTTTTTATTTTTGGACTGTACGTAATGTTTATCATAAGATTTTTGGTTTCAGAGTAGATAAAATGTTAAATGATGCAATTTATAGACGATATCGTTAATACCTTAAGCATTACTTGGAAATCAATATCGCCTTCTTTAGTAATGTAATAAAGCGAGCCGGGTGCTTCCTGAATTTCTTCCACAATGTATGTGATGTTGGAATCCGTCTGCGACCTTGTCAAGCTGGGTTTACGTTCTGGCGTCGGTATGTGTTGCGATCCTTGCATGCTCACAGAGTCCATTTGAGATTCCAAAGATCCCTAAATAGAATAAAACCATTTCGTGCTTTTATTTTTTTTTTTTAGACATACATTTAGAAAAGAGAAAGAAAAATTAAAATATCACATGTATAAAGGCGGACTTATCCCTAAAAGGGATCTCTTCCAGTCAACCTTTGAGTAATAGAAGGAAAAGGACAAGAATTGAAGAAGAAAGAGAGTACGTGCTTTTTTGCATTTCATACATTTCACCATTTGCTTTAAACTTCGACTTGCTTCGAACGTTTGGTAACACATTGAATTTTGATAACTCAGAATGTTCTAATATAGTGTTAAGTTAGCGTTTGTTTTCTAAAGCCTTAGTAAACTAAAATATGAAACTAGCCAATACGGATATACGAAAAAATATACTCAATACGGCAATATCTGCTTTCTTGTTTGGTTTCTTCGTTTTATTAATTTATGGTTTTAAGGTCAATAAAAACGAGCAGATTCAGGTAGCAATAAAAAGCATCGAGTTACAGAAGTAAGAATTTGAAATTTTTGAAATAATTTAACGCCTACTAACACCGTTACCGTCTACTACCATTATTGTTTACCTGTCTTGTTTTGGAAAGGTAATCAGGTGATGGCGTAGGCGTGTGTTCAGTAACGGTAATTATAGGGTTTTTCTTCTTCTGAATATTTGGAGGTTTGGAAGTAACTACTCCTTGCGTTCGCTCTGTTTTGATTTCGCCAATATATCTGGAATAATATAAATTATGGTATTGATGAAAAACCTATTCCAATAATTCATTTTGTCAGAGGTGCATCATTGCGACCTAATGTTCAATTTTGAAATAATTTGAAACTGCAAAATTTTTAATTTATATTCAACTGTGTAAACAGTGTAATATAATTTATTCTAAAAATAAGCTCTTTGGGTCTGTGTTTTAAATGTATTTTTTACTCCAGAACGTGAAATACTGTTGAAAATCAATTAGCGTCATTTCTTACATTTATATATATTTTTTCTGAAATCATAAATGCAGGTAGATGTTATCCGTTTACCTTGATATACTGCACGTTTTATTAATTTTGAACGTGTCCTTAATTGTCAGCAATTGTTGTCTACAGTCATGCAAATTAAAATTGTCAATGATACCATGCTTTTCAAATTTAATGGTTTTAATTATTAAAATCAATTACTATAATAACTGTGTATTAACTTTTAAAAGCTCGAAAGTTTATTTGTACCTTAATGTGTTAAGCATATTCTATTGTATTCTATTTTGTTTAATTTAGACAATTAGTTCCTAATAAGCCGTATAGCTTTTTTAATTTTACTACTTTAAAGAGCTAAATTAGAAACTATGATCTAGGCACAATTAAGAACTGTATCACTATTTCAAATCTTTAATCTAAAAATATAAAAGCTTCTACTTTCGTTTCCCAACTTTTTACCGACTTACCCATTAGATGCTAGCTCATCTATCAGACAGCTAGCGACCATATTTTTCGTCCAATTAGAGTGTACAGGATTAAGCGAAACAACACGGGAGAGAGAGAAAGAAAACCATTTTAAATAGAAAATATATCAAAATACCTTTATACTGTATGTGTTCACTATAACATGCTGTGTTAACATTAAAAGAGACCATACTTGAAATAGTTACAGATTGAAATAAGATATAGAAATAAATAATTTAAATGTAGACATAACAATAGTTGCATTTATATTTATTAGTAGCTATAGTAGTATATCAAAGCCTTCAAGACTCATAAAAAGTATGCGAAGCGTCCAATAGTTTTGTTATCATAATGTATCGAGAATATTTACACTGTTATTATAATTATAATTAATTAAAATGGTTTAAATCAAATGATAATTGTAAATAATGAGTGATTTTTTTAAACGCACAACGTAATATCAAATCTTATATACTCTAGCTATTTGATGTATTTTGGTTTTTGACTGACACAATTATCGATAATATTGTGGTCATAAGAGACGTAGGTCGTTGTAAAGAGGAAGGCTGAAAATAATGTGACCGAAAAGAGATTTAAATATGAATGTGGATGGATATATGAGGGAGAAAGAAAAAATATGGATGCAATATGTGAGAATATCATGAAGAATGATATTCATATAAATGGAGTTGCACTAACCCATCTTAAGGGTAAGAAAATGATGAGACAAGAGCTGCGTCTCTTACAGGATCTGCATTAGACCTGTATGTTTTCAGTATTTAATTTTTTAATGTTCTGCTTTATCATTACATTATCCGGTATTACAATATAAAGAATTTTCATCTTCTTATTAGAAAAATGTGTAATAAGCATTTTGGATTAATACTCGACAAAAAAAAATTGTCTCTTTAATCCTAGATAATTATTAAATAAATATAGGGAAATAACAATATTAAGTTACGTTCTAAAAGCGTTATCTGAATTAAATCGATCAATGTGTTAGTATGAAAATGGTACAAAAAAAAACCTAAAACTACGAATGTTCAATATGAAACAATTATGTACAGCTATCGTTTACCTAAGACTTGGCATGCTTTTGCCTTTGATGAGATTACACTGAAACAGCTCCCCAGTGAGCCTAGGCGCCAGAGGGGAAAAGTTGCTGGCGAGAGCCGAATTGGGCCGATCATCAGCATTGTCGAGACTTCGGTGATATTCCTAGAAATATATTCTTTGTTGTAATAAATATATCAACAAGACAAATATAGTATTTTTTAGAAAAAATATCTACAGATATCATTCTTACTGCAGTATGAAAACTAAATTTATTATCTTCGTGACCAATTTTCTCCAATGCTTTCTCAGATTTTGACAAAAGCTTTGTTTCTACGAAGGCCTTTAAATCGGCCATTTTCATTTTTCGTTTTACTTTTTCGCTCGCTCTTCGGGACATAATATTATCTTCATCAATCTTTGGGACATTGGCAAGGGATATTTCTGTTATTGGCGAAACGTCTTTTTGGTCTGGAAGCTCCATAAAGTTTTTTAACGAATCTCTTTCCTTTATGTCTGGACTTTGGTAAATAGACACTTCTATTTTAGGTATTGGTAAAGAATTACTTCTTTTACGTGGTTGTGTTTGTTTCGATATGTCATCGCAAATGTCTCGTAATCTAAAATTAGAGAGCGATGATAGACACTTAATTTTATGACAATATTATAAATATTACAGTGAGTTTGTTTGCTATATCATGCGTTTGTTACTTGTTTACCTTGATAAAATTTGGTTACGGGTATATATAAATTTTTTCATGCTTTATATTATTGAAAATAAATATTAATAACCTAAGTAGTTGAATCTTGTATACTGACTGTACCGATAAGTTCAATCTCAACATACAATTTATTTTTCCTACATAGTTTTATGAAATATAATGGTTATATGTTAGCTGATGAATAATTAACTGAGATTTGGTGGTAGACTGAGATAGTCTTTAAATCGAGAAATATTAGACTTAAATATGAAAGTACACACGAATATAATAAATTTAATGCAATAAAATTGATGGGACTTTTAAAACTTCTAACTGACCTGTTGTATAAGTAATGTAAAGCCCAATATACACCTTCTTCCTGCCATTGTGATGCAAAAAGGCACCGTAAAGTAGCTACGTCTAGAAAGGTTGCAGCAGACACCTTAAACGAGTTAGAACCATAGTCGATAATAAAGTTATAAAAAATATATGAGCCGTTTATTTTAAAAGTGACCTAACTCCATTTTTCAACTTTTTGACGGTTACCATGGTTACATGTACAACTTCATGTTATACATCAGTGAAGCATTTCAGGGTGCGTATATTCAGAGCAAATACAATGAATTTCACACACATAAGTCTTCGGAGTTAATTAGATAAGTGAGCCGTGTAGTTTGAAAGTAGCCTAACTCCATTTATACGTCTTACATCAAGATATTTACTTTTTATTTATTTTACTATTTCCTATCGTAATTCGGAAATATTTTTGCTTTCTCGTTCGACTTACAAAAAGCATTACCGTGCTCCAAGCTGACTACCTCAGTAGCATATTACTACATTTACTATTACATACTAATATATTATATTCTCTTTACATTACTACTTACATGTTGTATTTGTTTAATACTGGTAGCTTTTTCTGCAGATGTTGGAGTACCTTTTAAACCGGGCCCCCCTCCACTGTCAGATAAAGATTCTTTATCCGATGAACTGTAAACATTTATAAAAATATTGTATTTTTCACTATTTGTACATCAATCAGTGAGAGTTCGAATCTTGGATGGTAATATGCAGTAAGATACAGGATAACTTGGTCTTATAACACGAGTGTTATAAGACCAAGTTATGTACAGTGTCATACGCTACTTTATCTACTATCATACTATAATACGTAAAACAATATTAATAAAAACCAAATTTTGTTTAAATATTGAAAAGATTTTTTAAATGTCAAATGTTAGCGCTAAGGCGCAAACATCGACTGCGCATGCGTGTTGCGTCGCTGCGGACTCGTTCATTGAAACCTTTTTTTAAGGTAGAGGTTCAACCTCCTTGGTCCAGCTGGAGGTTGTATAGGTGTATCGTTATGATTAAAAAGTTATATTATGATACAGGTGTCCATACAAGACCTGTATCGTAATAAAACTTTTTAATTTTTATTTTTTGGCCTGTACATAATGTTTGTCATGAGAATTTTGGTTTCAGTTTTATCATCTTTGTATTATAGTATCAGAGTAGATAAAATTAATTACGCAACAGGGTTAACAAACCTCATTTTAGTTATTTGAGGCAGAGCTTTTATACCCGGCAGTGTTGGTTTCGTTGATTCCGTTTTCCGTATTTGAAATAAACTAGGATCAGCCGCATATACTGTGTAAGCTCCTCTACTAACACCGCTGTAATTCTGCTCAGATGGTAGACGATAAATAAACTGGAAATGCATTATAATAATATAAAAGTAAATTAAATTATTTATTTATTAAATTATTACGATATAGTTAGACAAATTTATTATTTCCTGTCATTAACATATTTGTAACGATATTGATTAATCGTCTATCGATATTCAATGGTAAATCAGAATAAAACTGTAATATTTTTTTAAGTCCCGAGCGATACATTAGCAGCTGATATTCATTAATGTCAAATCAAATCAAAATAAACTTATGGTTTAAGAAAATTTTTATTCTCATAAGAATTTACATTCACTTAAATGCGAACTTAAAACTAAAACTTAACTAAGTAAAATTTTTTGCATGTAGGAGCGTGCTAAACAAAGAAAAAACTTAATATAAAATATCATAAATAAACATTACCAAGAAAATAAATTTGTGGGTAAAAACAAAAATAAAACGTATGATATGCTTTGCTACCGATTTAACTTTATTCAAATAAGCTTTTTCAAGCACTTTTGAATCGTCAAGGATCAATATGATTATTGAAGCTACAACTGGTTCGGAATGTTGCTCTTATTGAGAAGAATGAGAAAGAAACTCGGCGGTCAATCTTTTAAACATTTTCAATTTACATTATTAAACCACATTCTTGTATGAAGCTGAATAACTATTTTTCTTATTGTGGAAAAGTTTCAGCTTGCTTTAGATGA
This sequence comes from Morpho helenor, assembly GCA_029227775.1. Taxonomy (NCBI): domain Eukaryota; kingdom Metazoa; phylum Arthropoda; class Insecta; order Lepidoptera; family Nymphalidae; genus Morpho; species Morpho helenor. Next base: position 8,428,194 of record JARGCU010000020.1, read on the forward strand.
TTAATAGATAGATAAATAATAAGAAAACTTAAAATATTTCAATAAATCTTTTGGATTTCAATTACCACATGCTCTTCTTCAGTACTAGAGCTTTCTTCAGGAATAGTCTCAGGAAAAATAGTGTCTTTAGGTGATGAAAGCCAAGGCTCTTCCTCAGTGCTTGCTTGCTTGGAAGGAGCTTCCGATTGAGACACTGACACGTTTTGACTAGGTGGGCTACCATTAGCTGCACTATCTTCTTTTGAGAATTTTCCTAAAAAATAAAGTATTTAGGAGCCTTGAGTAGTCTTTTTTATTTTGGCACATATAAGATTTATTCTACATATATTGCATGTTATGTATAGATAAATAAATATCTAAATCTTCCCTAAGCTTTAAGCTGAAGAGTTTGTTTTTTTGATTGTTTGAGCATGTTAATCTCAGGAACTACTGGACGGATTTGAAAAATTCTTTAAAGTGCAAGATAGTCCATTTATCGAGGAAAGCTATAGGCCTATATACAAGACCACGCTAAGATGAATAAGAGAGGAGCAGCAATAAAAAATAGTACGAAAACGGCAAAATTTAAAGCTTCCTTGCATGCGCTAAGTAAACGGTAATAGTTATTCAAAAATCATGTATCACAAAATCGTTCGCCTCTAAAATTTCTAAATAAAAGCCTGCGACGGCATATGTCTAGCTTTTAAGGTTAACCCACTTTAACCATTTTTATGGCGATTGCTAGTTATAAATATAATAAAAAATAAGTACTCACGACCTAAAAATACATCCGCATGTTGAGGTCTCTTTGAATATTTCCCGCCAAGTGGTCTGGGTTTTGGTTTTACTAAGGTGGTAAAACAGGCTGCATCTGGATGTCTAAATTCCCATAAAGCCTGCCACAATTTCAGACCATTCTCTAGTCTATAATTACTAGTGAAATCTGATTCTTTTAAGTGATGTGCTATAGGCGCAAATAGGAATACAAAAAGCTGAAACAAGTAATAAAGAACTCAATTTTCCAACATTAAATACTTTATTTATTAATGCTTAAATTATCTCGATAGGTTTCATTTTTAGAAACGTTGTTTAATTCGTGTTTTCAGGTAATGATATGATGCTACAATATTGTTAGAATACAAAGGTAAATTTTGAAATCTTCAAAATTATAATAGTTCAGTTTGGAAATCAGTCAGTCCCAATATCAGAAGATCACAATTAAAGTCATGTCATGTCATGGTTAAAGTTGGACATCTCCAGTCATATTACTTTACCTACAATCTCTCCAATTATTATAATTCGAATTAAATTATGAATTCCCAAAGAACATAATTTACCAAAAAATAAATACTGAGCAAAGCTTTTTAATTCAGGTACAATATACTTACGGTCATAGCTGGCACAGAAAACAGGTAATGGAAAGGATTAGAATAATATTTTCCATTATCATAGTCATTGTCAGCACATTCATCGGAAGCATCAAGTATAATCCAATGTAAAGTATATAGAAGTTTGGTTTCTACATTGCCTAGGGTTTGCATGTTGTCTTTTACTCTGAAAATTTTATGTGAAATAATTTTTAAGAATAAATCATAAATTAAATAACAACTTAAACAAAAACAATATTCCAAAAAAAAAATTTTTGTATAGGGCAATCCTTATTCTTTCCCTTCTTCTGGTATATGGACAGCTCACATAGAACAGATCAAATATAGGACAAAGCTATTGTATATATGTTTCTGCTACGTATTAACTACTTAAGAAACAGTTGCTGATATTTGAATATTACCAATCCACATATACTTTTCAAAATATATCCATGATCATCCCATGTGCTAATAAAATATGAAGTTTGCAGCATGTTTATTTCACAACTGATTCGATACAATTATATATAATTCCATATTTTTAATAGGTATTATATTACTTCTAATACTACTAGTACTATATTTTTAATAAGTAGTAAAATAGCTTAAATTCCTAACTAGGTCTGTAATTTTTTTGATATATATAATATATCTGCTATGTAATATTTGAACTTTGAATGCATTACTAACTATTATTATGAGTTTCTGTCAACAAGTTAGCTAGAATTTCAAAACTGAAATAAAAAGAAGCCTATCAAAAACCTTTTAAATATCTTCAAACTTTGAATCACATTGATCTTTTCTTTTATTAAAAAATTACAAACACATGTTGATATTTATATTTTTTAAAGTTTTGAAACCTTAAGGTTGGTGGTGGTTTAATGTGAATTAAATTTATGTTGCATTATATATAATTTAATTAATTTTAAAGTTTCAACCATAGTTTTGATACCTGTTGTGTAAAAGTCCTGCTAAGGCATGCATAACATGTGGTAGTGCAGCTTGTATAAGTCGCCATCGTGGTATTGCTTCTATTGCATCAGTAAGATTATTTGCTAGGCCAAAGCGTAGATTTTGGACCAAAACTTTTTCAAAAGACTGAAAAGTAAAGAATTTATAACAATTAAAGAAATATCCTTATTATTATTATCTTTATTTTGAATCGAACCCACGACCCTTGGAGCTGAAGGCAGGGTCACTACCCACTGCGCCAACGGGCTAGTCAAATATATAATTATAATGTCGATAAAAGGACACATTTACACTAAAATTATTATATTATGATAGATATGCTTACCTTGCACGCTTCTTTCAATTCCTAATTGGTAAGCACAAAAAATAGTTATTTTTAATTATTATATAAAATTTATTAACAACTTTAACTTTTAAAAAATTGTTTTAAAATATTCACATAAAACATGTAGGTAATTAAAAATAATGTAAATCTAATTTATACTTAAAGTAGTAATTTACTTAACCCAAAATTAAAATACTAAATTTTATGTTAATACTAATTTATTAAATAGCTAGTTATTTTAGTTTAAATGTAATTGAAAAACAATCTATATTTTTAAAAGCATATAGTAAACAAAACAGTTGTCAGTTTGACACTTGACAGTAGATGATTAACGTCAAATCTGTCAAACTATAATTTTAAACAAGTTAGAGTATGGTATAAAAAAAAATTGTAAAAAAATATGGTATAGTACGTACATATTTACCATTTAATGTTCCGATCTACTAAAAATAGAAGCAAATAATAAAAATAATGTATTGATAAAGTGCAACAGGCAATCTTTGTCTTTAAAATAAAACCGCATAAGATTTACTTAGTATAATAAAAACGAAGGTGCGTCAATAAATGCAAGCAGATCTTTAGCAATAAAACTTTTAAAAATTGCTTTATATTTATATAATACTAAAAACTACTTAAAATAAAAAGTTTAGTATCTACATATAATGAAACATTTAATACAAACTTACGTGGTGTCCGGGTGCTCTTTGACAGAACTGCACACACCAAATATATATAATACGCGTTATATCAAGTGTAGATGTATATATAAACAATGTTCTTAATAGAAAGATATACCTAATAGAAACATATAGTACCTAATATAATACTTCGAAAAGTAAAATACATATGTATGTAGGTATAGCAATATTATTTAAAAATCTTTCACATTCGTAATTCTAAGTTATTATATACTTACTTATTATTTATTTTATATATCAGTATTATTATTTACAATTTTTAGCTTTTGTTATATGATTTATTATCCATATATTTATAGTAGTGTACGTTTATTATAAGCATGACGTCTAATAAGAACATTAGCAGACGACCGACGACTCAGCCGACGAAGGCAGAGACAAGAGTTACATGGACAGTGCTGGAGATATACAGTAACTTTTAGCCATTTATTCAACAAATTATACATACAAATGTTTTACTAACCATACATGCAGAATCATGAACTTTTCCGAATCTTGGTCGCATAAAAGGTGTCGTTTGTCGCCACAAAAATATTTGCACGGCGATTGGTACAACATCGTCATTGTTTGGGTCATCTTCTGATAAATCCTTCATTTTCATTTACTAGAATTCTCACAAAAATATATTACATACATGTTTCAACAGAATGTTTTCATAGATAACTGTTAGAAATAAATTGAAACATTATAATTTTACCATATTACAAAAAATCTCTTATGTTTTCTCTTGAATCACTTTTTATTTATCAATAAAATAGATTTCAATTAAAATTAAGTCACAAAAGACGAAGTACGAAATTTTTAATACATTTAATTTGTAGATAAGTAATAAAAATAAAGAAAAAATATATTTAATTTTTTTTAATAATTTAAAAAATAAAAATAAAAAATAAATATATATTTTAAATATTTTTATTTTTTTATTATGAAAATTATCACATAATATATATCTTACGATAGTTAGAAAATTAATACATTATGTTATAAATAATATACTTACTTAAAATACGTATTTATCCATTATAGGGTGTGAAAAAAACGTTTCAGGTTATCAGCACTTTGTAAAACTAGGTCATACAAGTAGATTGACAAACACTGTTTACATTTCTGGGCTTGAATCGGTTAGGTACATGATAATGTCGCAGGGAGGACAGATGTTACGAGCCCCAGGGAGGTTCGTTAGAGAGTGAGCCTTCGCGCATTCGCCTAGAGACGGGAATAGGGTTTACTCTACGCTTTGTAAATAATATATTGAATTTAAATGTAGGTATTAAATTATATAGCACTGAAAAAATATATAAACGAAATCCTTGCTAGTTGATATGGTTAAATAAAATAATATATAAATATATGGGACACTCTAATTCTAATATTATATATATCCTCCTGCCCTTATCCCAGCCTAAGTGGGGTAGGCACCACATTTTATAAACATGTTGTCACATCATTTGGCTACGTATTTTACGACCGGCCGCCTGCTGACGTTAACTTACCTTAGACGTATTTTACGTTACGTTGGTAAGAAAGGGTGATGTATTCTACTTAATCGGATACCACACGGTGGGTCAACTTTCGGTACTTGTCTTTTACGACCCCTCTGTAACAAATGAGGGTGGTCTATTCTACTCAGCCGTATACCACACGGCGTTATTTCTCTACTTTATATTGAATGTTATTATACATATAAACTTTCCTCTTCAATCTCTCTATCTAATAAAAAAAACCGCATCAAAATCAGTTGCGTAATTTTAAAGATTTAAGCATACATAGGGATATAGGGACAGACAAAGAAAGCGACTTTGTTTTATACTATGTAGTGATTAAATTGACGGTTTGTTTGTTCATACTAACACTAACATTAGTGACAACCCTGTAAAGATTTCATTGATTTGTGCGCGCAGATAGTTGCGAAACAGCAGCCTCCCGTTGTCATAGCGACGGCAATATGGCAGCTGAAATGGACCACTGAACTTTCCATATTCGATGTCAAATTACTTGAAAATTAAGGTTAAGTTATACGAATTATTGTGTAGTAACAATAGACGAATAGTATATCAGAAACAGTGAGACCGTTTAACATTATTGACATTTATTCTCAAAATCGATCAATTGATTGATACTATTCTCAAACGACTTGAGAATAGTATCTATATTGGGGTCGATATTAACGAAATCAGTTCCTACCCTCTTGTAACAGTGGCATTGGGAGAACTAATTCAAGCAATTTTTATTTGCATCTAATTAATAATTTGTATTTTAAAAAAACACTTATGGTACCGGCGACAGTATTCGCAGTAAATCAATTTCCTCTTCGTAAATTTTGTTCAAGATAATTTTTTTAATTTTTGTAAGTCAGGTTTATAAATGCAAAGGTATAATATTAGCGGTATCTTTAATGAAGCATTACTATGGAGTTATAAAAGTTTATTCGTTAGTTGAGAGAACGTTCTCCTGACTGTTTGACGAAATTTTACAGGAAATAATTTTCTCGAGTCGCCTTATTTTTGCACAACAGTCTACGCAGTACGTCATTTATTTAACACTGAGAATTTGTATGTCTATACTAATATATAAGAGCTGAAGAGTTTTTTTGAACGCGCTTATCAGCTCGGTCAGGAACTACTCGAACGATTTGAAAAATTCTTTAAGTGTAAGATAGAACATTTATCGAGGAAGACTAAAGGCTATATAATATCACGATAAGATGAATAGGAGAGGAGCAGCAATACAAAATATTACGAAACTGGCAAAATATAAAGCTTTCCTTGCGTGCGCTAAGTAAATGGTGAAATTTATTCAAAAATCATGTATTACAAAATTGTTTTCTCTAAGAGTTCGTTATAAAAGTTCGCGACAGCATATGTCTTTTAAGGTTTAGACATTTTTACCATTTTTATATTTATCTAAATACTGTATTACGGTTTTAATCATTCCATTTTATAAGTATACAAAAGAAAATGTACGAGGCTATTATCAGATGGTCGCAAGTTTTTCGATAAGTCGTTTATACAGTATTACTTATAACCAGCAAAAGCAATATAGTTAACATTGTTGCTTTATGTTCACACAGTGCCATTTTATAAATAGAGTCCAACAGGGAGTGGCGGTAGTAACTTTTCCTACTTAATGGATTGTTTTCACTTTGCTTTTCTATTAAATTGTTTTACGAAAACTAATTACTGCTTGTCACATAGGTTCTCGAACCTTCGGCGCTTCTGTCTTTTTGTCTGTCTGTTCACAAAAAAATCAAAATTACTCAACATATTTTCATGCACATTTGTCTAATAGACAGTGATATAGTAGTTAAAAAATTGACTCGACGGGAATTTTACCCATTCGCTCCGGAATATACAAATGTAAGGCTAGATTTCGGTACTAAATTTGACAAAAAAATAAAATTCTTAAGTAATTATGATAAATATTTAGTAGGCATAAGTTTAATTTAATCTTTCATTTCAGTTTCTTGAGTTGTATATACCACCCTCCTTACCTACCGATGTGTCGTAAAAGGTGACTAAGGTATGTTAGCCCACTATGTGGTATCCAGCTGAGTAGAATTGACCACCCATTTCCTTATCGAGGTGTCGTAAAATGCAGCTAAGGTAAGTTGACGTCAGGCAGATGGCCGATCGTAAAATACCTAGCCAATTCATTTGAAAACATGTTGATAACGGATTGTGCCGACCCCACTTAGAATGGGATAAGGGCAAGAGAATTATGATTTCAGTTTCTTAAGTGAACAATTCAATTTTTTAATATTAAAAGTTATATATGTTATAAAAAGGGGGCGTAAGAATTTTAAAAAGGCTCTGGTGGGGCATAAAAAAGGTTGGGAGACACTTTTTTTAAGAGGAAAATACGCCTTAAAGGTCACGCCACCTGATTGGGACGAGCGGTAGGTATTTCGGACTCGCACCAACTAAAACAAATTGAGTGCTCCACCACACTGCTGTTGATGGGTACCGTTGTACACTTGCCCTCATACCCGACAACAGCAACTCTGAACCCCAGAGTTCGCTACCTCTAGGTCGGGGCTTTCTAAAACTGGCCCTTCCCTTTGCAAGACGATGCATCGAATGCCTTTGGGACCTTTTTTGATTGGGCATCCCAAAAACAGGTCGGAAGACAATTCATGTACTACCAATGCGAAGCCGGGTCGAGTCGGCTAGTTTAAAATAAATCGATGCCTGAGGTTTAATTATACATAGATTTTCATAGTACAATCGAGAAACTGACTAAAATAGTTTGAGGTCGAAGATTACTATAGCGATTGGCTGGGCAGTACAGAAATAGAAATAGTGTTTTTGAATGAATAATATCTGTGTGCATTCCGTTTAAGTTATATAGAGAATGAGAACTTATGTTTAAATAAAACAAAAACCTTTTTGAGTCGTTTACACGTAGTATATTTGTTTAAGGAAATAATAATATACGATCAAATAAAATATACATAACTAGCACTGCTTGCGGCTTAGGCCGCGTGGAAATAGATGTATTTAATTGAGATTTTGAACATAAAAGTATTATTGTGAGTTAAAAATAAGAGATAGAAACATGCTTTCGCAGACTTTTTGTAGATCTACAATTCTCTAGTATATTACTTTAGTGTATCTTTGTTGGTTTATGCGCCGCACACGACTAAAGTTCCCAGCAGGCTAGGCTTATAGGCTTATTAAACTGCGCGACCTCTATAACACAATTTTTAAACTCGTAATGTACTATTAACCTAAACTTTCCGGAGGAATTGCACTACCTTTCAGTACAAACAGTACAACAACTTGTGTAGATCATTTTGAGAAAATTGATCACATACATTATAGACTTTATTTTATAATTAGTATAGATAGAACTTAGTTGGTCATCAATATTCATTTTATTTCGTCAAACCCATGGTATAAAAATATCACGGCTTTTGAAAATATTTATTTATATTTACATGGTCAATATATGTCGAGAACGAATTTGAATTGTACGTAGCCCCCATACACGTACTTTATCCAATTATGTTCTATATTATAAGTGCAAAGATCAGTAATAATATATTACAACCTGTCTGCTTAACTCATTTGGATTAAACAGTTATTATCACTTGATGAACGTGATGATTTGAAGTTAATATGTACGTAATATAAAGCAAGGAAGTCACCGACAAATCTTTAATTGAGCTTATTATTTAATCTATACTTATAATAAATCTGTAGAGAGGTCAATTCTGTAACTGGAATATATTTCCAAAATAACTATCAGGGGGTGATTAGGAATCGATACTGATGCCAAAAATGCAATCAGTAAAAATTTTGTCTGTCTGTCTGTCTGTCTGTCTGTCTGTATAACCGTTATAGAAACAAAAACTACTCGACGGATTTTAACGAAACTCGGTACAATTTTTTTTCATACTCCTGGGCTGGTTATAGTATACTTTTCATCACGCTACAATCAATAGGAGCAGAGCAGTGAAGGGAAATGTCGGGAAAACGGGAGAAGTTACTCCATTTTTTAAGCTTCCGTCGCGTGTGCAACCTTGATGGTTAAAGCTACACAGAAATCATGTATGACGGAAATGTTTTCCTTAAAATTATATAAAAAATATCCCACGACATATGTCTATTTTTTATGGTTGACTCACAATAAGACGTGTAACTCCCGATAGCTTAGCAGTTCGAAGCTTTCTGGTTATATTTGTCTACTCCTACGTTTATATCACTCTCAGTCATCCCTAAATAAAAAAGTGAATAGTATTAACCATTGTATAAAAAAAGAATCATTGAAATCGGTATAGAAACACCAAAGTTATACATGAAATACGCTAATAATAAGCCATCGCGCGTGAATACTGAATCATGCTATAGGGATTATCACTACATAGCATAAAACAAAGTCACATTCTTTGTTTGTCCCTATATCCCTATGACTGCTTAAATCTTTAAAACTACGCAACAGATTTTGATGCGGTTTTTTTAATAGATAGAGTGATTCAAGAGGAATGTATAATAACATTTAATATGGAGTAGAGAAATATTGTAATGTTTCTAATGTGATGTCGTAAATAATTACTTTTTTTTCTTTATAATTAATAATTACTTTGATGTTAGATATAGCAGGAAATCTTCTTGGTATAGGGAGAGGGGAATTGTTTTACTTCAAATTTAACGCGTGCGGGCCACGGGCAGTAATGAATAAATTAAAACTACTGGATCGATTTTAATAATTTTTTTCACTGAGTGACATAGGCTATATATTTTATACCCGTGCGAAGCAGGGTAGGCCGCTAGTTGAGGAATAAATATCAAAGGTGCAGCGATTTCCAATGTGACGATAACTGGGTAAAAGGAAACAAGGTCGTGTAATTCATACGCAAACGCCCACGAAAACAAATGACTTAAATTTATATACGACCTCAAAATAATATCTGATACTGACTGAAATAAATCTTGTCAATTATTTTAACTTTGAATAAAAATATTTAAATTCTATTGACGTTTCAAGGTGTTTAAATGATCCAAATTGTAAAATAAAAAAGGCATCTATTTGTATCAAACATAATGACAAATAAGGAAGTTATAATATTTTAGTTTATTATTATAATATTTTTAAATTAAATACATTTACGTATTTGAAATGTTACTAGATGAAGAAAATTCACCATACGATCGGCGAGTTGCGGCTTTACTAGCAGTGCACTTAGTAGGTCAAGTGTTGGATGAAGCCTACGTTATTGCCAATGCAGCTAAAGATTCTGGTTGGTTGATAATATGTATATAAGGAGAACGTTTAAACGAAAAATATATACCTTAGAAAATTTGTTCTCCATAGATGTATATTATTTATAACAGTACGAACAATATAAAAGTTTAACATTTCGCTACGATATAACTTATGTACTGTATTCAGCACACATTATGTATTATCTACTACATGTACAAAATATTCGTTTTTTTCAGAACTTGAATGTCTCGTTACTTTAAGCTCTGATGGAATGGATGCTTTTAAAGCTTTCGATTCTGCCTGATAATGATTGCAGTAAAGAATGTATTGCATTGATGCATTGCATTGCAAGAATGCATTGCATGTAGTGGAATATTTTAGATTTTAATATAATAATATTGATTTTGAAATTCATAGCCAATTATATTATAATGGTCATACCTTTTATTATAACAATAGCTTAGTCAGGTCGTCAGCGAGGGTCAGTAGTAACAGATATATTTGACTATACCTTGTAACGTGTAATAAATTGTAAAAAGAATTCTTATTGGATTTTGTAGGTCGACCATGGCGATATGTATCAAGCTTAAAAAAGCTACGCAGTAGCCGTTTTAACGAACTTTATGATATGACCTTTGTTGTATCAAATGGCGATAGTGGTTATATGAATGATACTAATATTGGAAATATATCGAACGCTGTCGTTACATCTACTCCTCAAAAAGATGCAGGTAAACAAAACCTTTTAAGGACCAGTGATTAATCAGCAATTAAGCTTATATTATCGAGAATTTTATATATATGCGACTTTGTTCAAGCAATATATATATCCTCGTGCCTTATCCCACTGTAAGTGGGTTCGGCACGGCATGTTATAAACGTGCTGTAACATGATTTGGCTGCGTTTTTACGACCGGCCTCCTGCCTGACGTCAACTTACCTTAGTTGTATTTTACTTTGTTCAAGCATTACCACTAATAAATATGCAATAAATTTTTATGTTTCAAATTTCTTTCATATCTATGTGTGCGCTATTGAGTGAGTACTTTTTGTTATTTTATATCGTTTTGCTTTATATTGCAGTGGGTAATGAAGGATTATTAAGAAGTAAAAAAATATTTTCCACCTAAAAGAAAAAAAATGATCATTAAACCTTACTTGATTTTTAGTTAGAGTATTTGATAAAAGCTCGCCATTGCACTAGAGAATTTATAATTTTAATTATAATATTTTTTCTATATTAGTAGTCGGCAACAGGCTCTATTATTAAAGCAGAAGTCATTCATTCCCTTAAATATTAAAATAATACATATTTTATCTTTTAATTTTATTAAACTTTTTGCCCTACTTGCAGCTGATGCGCACAAACTTAGCAATGAATCTGCTCTAATGGGGCAAGGCGATGAAGAATTTGAACTGGTCAGTGAATAAATTAGGTTAAATATGGTATATAAATAAATATACATTAGAAATGTCATTATATTGAGAGGTGAAAAAATACATACAAAATACGAAGTCTTGATAATTGTCTCTCAAGGGATCGATTTCAAACAATATGCTGCAACTTTTAAAGTTTTTTTAAAAAATTAGTTTAATATACTTCAGGTTATAAACTCGCAGTTCATAAAGGATATTATTGTTAAAAAATTTACTTATATTTAATTTACACTATGCATAGTTGTCTACACAAAATCTGCACTAGAGTAGGTGTGGGTATTAACTTATAATAACACGACTATTTAAGAGAATTATTGATGCGACTTTACAATTTGTGCTATGCTAATGTTTATTCCATACAGTGTGCGTTAAATATCCCCGATTCCATCATTGCCATCGATTTGTACAACCTAGTTGCTGCTGCGCATCAATGACTCCTTTTCTGCTTATCACTTAAGGTAGTTAATATTAAGGTTAAGGTATGATGGGGCTGACATGTCTGAACAGACAAAAGTCCCTTAAAATAAAGATAATAAATAACACGACTATTTGTTTTTCATTTCTTAGTCCAACAACGAGTTACGGAAGTCGACTTCGATGTTCATTAATCATCTTTTCGATATGAGCGACGTTGAACACGTGAATGTTAGCGATGTAACAGATGTAGTATCAACCAACATTACGATCTCCGAAGACAACGATTCGATCGAAGCTATGAGAAAAATTATGGATACCTGCGTCAATTTTGCACTCAATATTGCTTTTGAACAAGGACTAGAAGAAAATTTAGGATCAATTCACAATGAACTATTGAATGTTACTAACAGTTCCAGTTATTCCTATTTGAGTGACGCTTTTGATTTTTCTAAAGATATAAATGAATCCTTAAGTATTAAAGATGGAAATATATATACGAAAACTACAGATAGAAAATTAGCAAAGGTATAATCTTCAGTCTTTATTCAATAGTATTAACTTGTTTATATCATGTAGATGCGCCCATTTTTTCCATCTTAAATGATCTTTTTTTAATTTTCTTATTAATAACGAGTAGCACGTTCTTGTCATAAAGACATAATTAACCATATGTAGTTGATTTTAATATTTACTAAACATTTATATTCTTAATTAATTCTTTCAAAAAAATTTTTTTAACAATATTTTATAAAATTCTGTATTATATTAACAGATAACTAATGAACAAAATCTACGAATGGAGAACGACTATGAAAATACATATTTAACTTTAAATCGTAAGTACAACTTTGTTACAACGGGTTAGTATCGTTTATTTCTAAATCCTCAATATTTAAACAATGTATAACATGTTTTTATACTATGTTGTGCTGACCCCACTTAAGAGTGGGATAAGGGCAGTAGGATAGTAAATATTAAAAATATTAAAATAAACTAGGGACATCTTTTCTAAAAAGTTATTTAAAAAAAAAAAGAAAAATTACAGGTGATTATGAACAATATTCGGAAGAAGACGTGGCCGTGTTACAAGACCTGAAATTAACACCTATGCAAGAAGTTGAATTGTTGAATGTCAATAAATCTGCCGAAAATATTGCTTCATCTCAAGTATTAATAATTTTTTTTTTTTTTTATGTTGCAACTTTGTATAGAAATGTTATCGGCTCTCTTTTTAAGGAAAATGAAATTACTGCTTCTGGAATATCAGTGTCGAATGCTGCTTCGCGAAAGAGCAATCTTGTACGTCGATGTCGTATGCAAGGCGCTAAACTCTTATCGTGTCTAAAAGGGTGGTGGTGGAAGCGCAAGTTGCCCGGTAAACAAAGGGTACTTACCATTCCTATTATTTAAAATTATCTAATATATATTATTTTCTAGATAGAGATATGTTTGTAAAGGTTTTATACTATTTTGTAAATATAAAGTACTGCAAAAAGCAAGGTTGAAAGTAACGTAACGGCCTGTTACTATCCCATTGCTGGGCATAAGCCCCCTCTCTCTGTTTTTGAAGAGAATGTTTGGAGCTAAGACCTACCACGCTACTCCAATGCGAATTGTTAGGTTTCTCACGATGTTTTCCTTTACCGAAAAGCGTGTGATAAATTGCAATTGTCAATTAGACACATAAGTTTTAATAGAAAACTCATTGCCCGGGGTTTGGACCTTAGACCTCCTCGCAGAAGGGGCACATGCTAGCGCTGGGCTATCACAGCCTTTTCTTTTTTAAACCAAGGTATCTTACAGTAAATGCGTCATTGACTCAAGATTTTAGTAAATTGCCGATATTACAACATCAATGTTTTGATTGTATGATTTGTTTTAGAATCCACGTCGGCCGAGCTCTATCCGAGGTCTATCACCGGATGCAAGACGTAGAACGGCAAGCTTGTTAGACCATCGAAATTTGCGAACACCTTCTCCTTCAAAGTCTATGGTTTGGAAATTTAATACCATTAATGAAGCTCTCGTACATTCTTCTCGTTGGAAAGAATTAGGCGCCCAGATGAGTCTCAATGAATATGATGAATTTTAAGCTATTGTTTGTTTAATTTTGACGTTTCTATTTCTTCAATAAAACATGTTATGTTATGTTATGTTATGTTGCCTAACTTCAATAAAACTGTTATTATGTTACGCAATTGTTTTAACATTAACATTAGATCACCGTATGTATGTATATTAAACACCTATTTGTCACACCTTCAAAGGCGTAACTATGCTCCGACACCTTAGATTCTTCAAGCATATATACAAGAGAGATTGGATCAAAATAGTTAAACGTAAATGTAGATTCATCGTCGAGACTGGCGGTTGCTGGATGCCCCGAGAAATGACGTTGAGAAATACTTTTTGTCTCACTCTCACCTAAGCGCACACAGAGCGTCTGAGGATGCTGTCGGCACGGTTCAACTCCGCCGAAAATAGAACGGTCGCAGATTCCTGGGCTAAATCTCAAATATCCATATGTGAGCGCCATCTGAGTCAGTTAAAACAGTCCAGCGAAAAGTGCCCAAGCCCCACTTCTTGTCTGAACGTCTGCCAGTGAAGACCGGGAGGGAACCAACTAACACCACACAAAATGGTGAGTCAGATGTACAGACGGTGAAATTGTGACAAGGAGTACAGTGTCAATACGGATAGGAAATCTAATCAGTGAAAACGAGCGATAACATGATGTGATCAATTCCGCAGACCGGAAATAACACTTCATTTATTCCAGTATGTAAAAAAATTGTGATGTGTTAAGTGTATGTACCTTCAGTTAAATAGAAACCAGAAACGAATAACTTAAAAAACCAAACATTCTGCAGTGTCGTGACGTAATACACATTACATTCGAGGCACCTAAAACACCATTTCAATTATAACTTTAAAGTAACATAATATTTTTGATAATTTTCAGAGCGACCTCAGCAAGAACGACATTGAAAGTGAGTATAAAAGTGTTTATTTTATAATATCAAATAATTAACAATTCTAACTTTAAATTACAACGATGTCTTTCTAACTTAAGTTTTTCAAATATTACATTAACAATAACAACAATTGCAATAATTCCATGCTAGTCTAGCAAGGATCGACAATTTTTGTGCAAAATTTAAAGTTGGCGTAAATAAGCTATTATTGACAGGAAATATAATCGTAATTCTAAGTATAGCTCGTATCTCATAAAAGGTTTGCGTTGCTAAAATGAAAGCGCGTGCGCCAACGGCGTGGTGCTATGTGCGAGCGCAGCGTTCCTAAATTAACCTCATGCGTCACGTGATCTATGCCGCCCGCCCAAACAGAGAAACTCCGCTCGAATTTCACTTAAAGCGCTCCGTTTAATAATTTTAACGCGTTACCATTGCCACGTAAATCAAAACTTCTATTTTTTCTTTTCTAAAGAAAGATTACATCATTTATTTTAAAATGTTCTGTAACTCTACTGTTAATATACCTGTTAATATTATTTCGTGTTTATTTTGACTCATTAATTATACATTCTTGGTTTATGCTGTAGAATCGTGAAATAGTTTGTTTTGTAGGTTATCCAAACAACAAATGCAACTTCGTATGCCAATTTTCGGCAAAGAAGTTTAAATTGATAGATAGTTTGGAAAATAAAATTGTTAAGACATTTGTAATAAGAATCAATTGAAACTAGGGCACAGTAACAATCGGGTTATAATTAGACAGTGACTCACGAGTCAACAGTGAACAAATTTAAACTTATGTAGGCAAAGGTATAATGGTTTTGTCCACGTCCACCCACGCTCCAACTGAAACATAGAATAAATGCTCATTTCTTTTTTATAAAAAATATGCCGTCGTACCTTTTCTATTTATCAAGAATTTCTGTTTTAAAGTTATATTGATATTGTTTTAGTAGTGTGTATTTATAGAAGTGGACATTTTTTCTAACTGGAACTTTAAAATATTAAAAATCAAGTAGCTATTTTGATTATATTCATTACATTTAACAAACAATCAAATAAATTCATGTTTAAGGAACTAGGTTTGTGTTTACATACACAAATATAAGTGGCCTTGCAAATATCTACATATAAGTTTGACGTTAATCATATGCCTATTTGAAGGGGTGTGAACTATATGGATTCTTTATCGTGTTTTAATATTTGCAGGGGCATCCTTTGCTTTCTCCATCTATGACTTCGAAGGCAATGGCAAGGTCGATGCCTTTAACCTGGGCGACTTATTGAGGGCACTCAACTCAAATCCCACACTGGCCACTGTTGAAAAGCTTGGAGGCACCAAGAAGAAGGGCGAGAAGATGCTTACGGTATTTTTGGATTTTAATTATTCAGTAGAACCACGGCAAAGTTATACCGATGTTCCTTTGAACATTGAAATTTGACTTATATTTTGTAATACGTAATTGTTTAGTTCGCGAAATGCAACTTTGGGATGCAACATCGAAGCAGAAAGCTTATTAAGCAGACAAGTTTGAAAACCCTGTCTTAGGTTTCAAATATTTTTACAAGCGTGATCTCATTTAAAAAGGTACTTTAAATGCAAAAGTTTGGTTAGTGGGCTTACTTTGGCTAGAATCGTAAATATTGTTGGTGCGGAATGAGGTACTTACATTGAAATTATAATATAGTGAATTGATTTGAGATAAACTATTCATAATGCAGTATAAATTATGTAGCCGTGTGGTATCCGGCTGAGTAGAATAGACCACTCTCATTTCTTACCGAGGTGTCGTAAAATATGACTAAGGTAAGTTGACATCAGGCAGGCGGCCGGTGGTAAAAATGCAGCCAAATCATGTGACAGCATGTTTATAACATGTTGAGCCGACCCCGCTTAGGGTGGGATAAGAGCAAGAGGATGATGAATGCTGTAGAAATTATAAATAATTATAATCAATTTGGTAATATAAGGGCTATTATGGCGGTCTTTTTTGTATACTTATGTATTGAATTAGCATATTGTACTGATTTTTTAAGTGATTAATTGACTAATAAATGACACACGTTAATACAAGATATAGCTTTGGGTCACAAAAATACTATGCAATGGATTGTAAAGCATTAAAATAAAGCTTCTAACGGTTGACAATGGCAGGCATTGAGTTCCATGAAAAATCGAAGTTCTACTCCATTATAAATGGAGAAGGAAAGTGTGTAGTTAATAAAAATATTTAATCTTCAGTGGAGACCACTTACGTTATATCAGATATGTCCAACTGTGTGCTTTAAACGATTCGTTAACATAACTTGGCGTTAGTTGTATGTATCGCCATATGTTTATAAACCAATTTCTTCCAGATTGAAGAGTTCCTTCCCATCTACAGCCAATGCAAGAAAGACAAAGACCAAGGCTGTTATGAAGACTTCTTGGAATGTTTGAAGCTGTATGACAAAAATGAGAATGGCCTTATGCTTGGAGCTGAGCTCACACACACGCTTCTAGCGTTAGGTGAGTAAAGAGTCTAATTTTAATATCAGAGAGATATATAATAAATCAAAATAATATAAAAAACAATCAATATATTTCATTTATGCAATAATATATGAAACATAATTTATAATACGTAAAACCATAATTCGCCCTATGCTACTTTATTCTTCAGATGGGGCGATATTGTGGTGACATTATTCCCTAAAAATTAACCTTAAAAGATAATAATAAAAATATGTTTTGATTATCAATGGAAGTTAGAATATTAGTCAGTGATATTAAGCTTATAGTTAGTACTATCGACCTGCCCCTGTTTAATAGGGGTAGATGTGTAAACAACCACTTGCGGTGCGGGGGTCCGCGGGATAACTCCTAAAATATTTATTTAAAATCCATATACATACATTTCACTAAATCAGCCTTATTTTTTTTTTTATTCAAATTGTGCTAGATATATACCATTTAAAATTACATTGTGGTTCACACACCTATACACCATTGTGGTACATACACCTATGCTAATAAATATATGGAATTTGGTTAAAATCTCAGATGCCCTTTGAGTGTATTAAATCGTCGTTAGCCTGTCTTACAAAACATCAAGTCATAGTCATTTTTAATATTTGAAAACTTTATTAACATTGGTTTAATCTTTTACAGGTGAAAAACTCGACGACAATGAAGTAGCCGAGATCACAAAGGACTGCATGGACCCTGAAGACGAAGACGGCATGATCCCATATGCGCGTAAGTGAAACACGAACAAAAATATAACAAAAGTATAAAATATACAGTTGCATAAAATATTATTTAGAATGTAAATATCAATAAACCAGTAAATAGAAATATACCACAAACTCAGAAAACAGTTATGGTGGCATTTTGTATTACCATAATAGTACATGTTTTTGATCCCAAGTATTTTTAAATTTTTGTCCTGTGTTTTAGAATCACGTAGTTTTATTTAGTCTTCCACGGAAAAATGCAACCAGTAGAAATTAGGTATTTCCTTGCACTATTTAATACCCTTTCACACATCGTCAATACTGTCGATGGCTGATGCCTTCTTGATTTATTTGGTTTGCGTGTGTTCCCCATGTTTGACCAATTTTACATTTACAGCATTCCTGAAAAAGGTGATTGCGTAGAGGACTGCAATGTCGTCATATCTTTAGCTATAAAATTGTAAGTGAAGCACTATGGTTACGCTGACGCTGTCTTTTCTCGCTTCTTGCCTCCTAATAAATGTTAGCTTATATTTATTTTCAGCAACTCTTTAATGCTTTGTGGTGTTTACATATCAAGGTATATAATTTTTTCGGCTTTGAGATTGTCTTCTTTATCAACGGTTTTAGTAAATATATTACTTTCAATTATGACTATAAAATTGAGATAATCAGAATCAAAAATAGCTAAATCCTTTTTAATTACTTTGGATATAGCTAGGATTTATTCCAACCCCCTTAAATACTAAGTAATAATTTTCTCATATACGCGTATTTCGCGATTAGAGAAAATCTATGTACTGCTAAATATACCGTATATTGTCCGTGTTCACCACTACACTAACATTCTATACATTCACTACCACAATCTCAACGATTTTCGACCCGTGACCGAAGCATCATCAGGAGTTAGACTCCACGCACAATCGAAAAGGTTTTACGATTTCAACGAGTCATCTATAAGAAGACCTCATAATTATAAAAAAAAATATATATTATCCTTACTTTTATAGAATAAAACTCCTTAAAAACGCTTAATATTTAATATAAATATTAATATTATATTATATTCTTTAATATTTTAATTATAGCTATAAACATTAAAAAATATTATTCCTTACGTCACTTTTCACTAAAAGCTTTTATTCAACTTGCAATGTATGTATGTGAAGGTGGAATCTTGAAAGTTAAATTTGACTCACTTCCCGGGGTCCGATTCAGCTATAATTTTATATACTGGCCAAGTACCGATTACTATGCATGTTCATGATAAGCATGACCTGATGCTGCTGCCAGGATTGGGTCCAGACGAGGGAACTTCTCAACGGTTAACAGTAGGGACGTGAAATTTTGTTTAACGCTTTTTTGACTTGTTATATGTCATCATCTTCCTGCCTTTATCCCACTCTAAGTGGGGTCGGCACAACATGTTATAAACATGGTGTCATATGATTTGGCTGCGTTTTTACGACCGGCATCCTGCCCGACGTCAACTTACCTTGGTAAGAAAGAGGGTGGTATATTCTACTAAACTAGATACCACATGGTGGGTCGACTTACCTTAGTCGCCTTTTACGACTCCGCGGTAAGGAATGAGGGTGGTACTATTTTATTCAGCCGGATACCACACGGCGTTGACTTGTCACTTGTTGACTGACTTTAATAAATTAGGAGCAATAGTTTGATAACAGTTATTGATATTGGTTTTAAAAATTACAGCTTTCCTCAAAAGTGTGGTTGCGGGTTGGCAGGGGCCTCAAAAAAAAGCAGCAGCACCGGCGCCGGCGGCAGCAGCGCCTGCGCAGGGCTAATGTCCTTAGGAGCCTTCCCGCGGTTGTCGTGTCGCCCCCAACCAATAACATCTGCCGTGCATTTCATCGTACGGAACATCCCCGTACATAACACCTTACGGAACATCCTTTTTTATACGAAACATCTAATAAATACATTTTGTACAATCTGTTTATGACTTAAGATTAAATATAGCACTGTGAACGCACGTTATACGTGTTTTAAAATTTATTATTATTTATAAGTACGTTTATAATGACAAAAACATTAAAAAAAACCGTAAATTATTTTATAATAAATCATTAAAATGATCGGTTTTCTTTTTGTGTATATTTTATCAACTTCAAAATAAAATCTGATTAACGAGTTTAATTTTATTAAAATATAAGAATCAGTATTCAATACGATTTCATATATTTTAATATTTTTTTCTTTAGCAGCCTTTTCCTAATTTACAAAATGCAGAATAAGATTTTATCCTAGGCATTCCTTGTTCTCTTTTCTATTTGAAATCTATGATATCAATTACAAACACATTTTAGACTTAGTAATTTGTTTGTATTCTGATGAAGAATTTGTTAGTAACAAATAAGATACTCATAAATGTCTAGAGTTCCTGTTTCAAATAATGCTTCAATGACCCATCATTATCAGGTCATCTGTAGTCCTCAAATCACATCGATGCTTCACTCCGAAGTATTAAATGAACAAGCAACCACTTTCTCATTTATACGATTTGTTTGTAGTAACCAGCAGTCATTAAAACACAAAAGTATAATATCTATTTCAAATAATAGTCCGATGACCGACATCATCAGGTTATCTGTAATCCTTAAATCACATCGATGCTTCACACCGAATAACAACGAAGTATTAAAAGAATAAGCAACCACTTTCTCAGTTATACGATTTATTTGTAGTAACCTGCAGTCATTAACACACACAAAAGTATAATATCTGGAGTTCCTGTTTAAAAAAATAGCCCGATGACCGACATCATCAGGTCATCTGTAGTCCTCAAATCACATCGATGCTTCACTCCGAAGAACAACGAAGTATTAAAAGAACAAGCAACCACTTTCTCATTTCTACGATTTATTTGTAGTAAGCGTCAAGCAACAACACGGGGTCTTTGTTCTCATATGCAAACATTGCAAACATGTAACTCGATGTTACATAATGTCAGCGAAGTCTGTAAGATAAGATTAAATTAATAGTGACACTCGTTGTTACTTCTTTTTATATAAAACGTGTACCCACTTCTTGGTAACATTCAAATGTAATGGACCCTTAAATACGTACTTTATATTTTCTCCTGTTTCTAAAGGAAGGACGTGAACTTATCGTCCACATTTTGGCCCCATAAGCTTACTAAAAATCATATATTATATGTTGTTCTAGCAGATTAGGCGTGAAAGCATAACGGACAGTCAGTATAATAATCAGTATATTAATTATGCATACATAATCTTAGAAAATAAAATACTAACATTTTCAATTCATAATATGATTTAATATCTATATCTATCTTCCTTATCCCACTCTAAGTGGGGTCGGCACAACATGTTATAAACATGCTGTCACATGATTTGGCTGCTTTATTACGACCGGCCGCCTGCCTGACGTCAATTTACATTAGTCGCCTTTTACGACACCTCGGTAAGAAATGAGGTTGGTCTATTCTATTCAGCCGGATACCACACGGCGGGTACGACTTACCTTAATCGCCTTTTACGACACCTCGGTAAGGAATGAGGGTGGTACTATTCTATTCAACCGAATACCACACGGCGCAATATGATTTAATATATCACCATCAAAAAAAAATCCCTATCATATTTTAAGATATTTTTGAAGGGGATTTTTATTATGATATTTTTAAGGTATACGTATATAGTTTACCTTTAAGTTTATTATTGATTTGGTTTCATCGTAAATCGTATAATGGATTGTAAATATTAATTAAGTTGCCGGGAAACCTTTGTAAAGGTCACGAGCCCCCATCGCTCGGCCATCATGGATTTTCTTTGGTAGTAACAAACCCACTCACAGTTCGCTGTGGCTCACACGAGAATTTCTCAAAGTCATAGGGACTTTGTAATAAAATGTATGAAAACATTCTTGTATAAATGTGTTTTTTTCCATCGCGATGGTATAAATAGTTTAGCAACTCATGCAGAATATAAACAAGCATAGTGTTGTGGTATAGGCGTTAGTCATAAAATTCCTAGGTGCACAAGAACACATGCTATGGTGACAAATTAATAGCTTATAGTACAAAAATCACGCGCTCAATCAATACTATTATTTTGTTTATATATTGTACTTTATGGGTAGAATAATGAAGCCTAATATTATTTCTTCTTTTTTATCGGCTGATAGAAGTCCTCTGTTAGAGAGGTCTCATCAAGGGATCCCCTGTATACAATATGAATAAATCTATAACGATTTATTATAATCAACACGATTGGTGTTAAAGTTGGTAATCTTAGTGGTGATCTTCTTGCTACGATTAATGCTTCCAGCTAGAACTTGGTGTCTTTTATAAATACCCAACTTGTTTTCCTTGTAATTCTACCAGTTTTTTTTAATTAGGACATTAGATTGATTTGAACGAATACATGTTTTAAAAAATATTATACGAATATGTCCTTCAATTTTCGAGTTTCGCACGCAGCAATACTTTTGATTCATTTTTGTTTATATGGGTTAAGTGTTTTATTTTTTTTACATTAATTATTCTAAATATAAAAATTACAACTAATAAAAATATATATATATAT
Source organism: Morpho helenor (assembly GCA_029227775.1). Taxonomy (NCBI): domain Eukaryota; kingdom Metazoa; phylum Arthropoda; class Insecta; order Lepidoptera; family Nymphalidae; genus Morpho; species Morpho helenor. The sequence continues at coordinate 8,450,859 of JARGCU010000020.1, forward strand.
ATATATATATATATATATATATATATATATATATATATATATATATATATATATATATATATATCGCTCTATCCGAAGAATAAAGTCACATTTCCATTCCCATGCTGATGCATGGGACATGTGACTTTATTCTTCTGATAGTGCGATATCTTTACATAAAATCAAAACCATCGAATTAACTGCAATGAGGTAACGTTTCAAAAACATTGGCTTTGTACGGCAAATCTTTGACCAAGGTAACATCTAGCTCTCGGGTCCCGAATACGCTCTACGAGCCTTCTAAATGGATGTATGTATATTTGAAGAAAGGGTGAGCGTCAATCCCATATATCTGGATGGGGACTGCTGCAGTTTCATATTTGCGCCTTTTGGCACGTTCTGCACTGTTACCTCCCACCATAGTGGAGGTCCGTTAAATATGAGATGTAGTTAACGGGTCTACGCATGTGACTAAATAAGCGACCTCCTTAGATTCCAAGGTTCCAGTCCATAAGGTTAAGGTCAGGTCTCTTGCATCAAATAATTTGATATGTATTTACTTTCAAGTGCAACACATATTATGCATACTTATATTTAAAAAATATTCAAGTAAATGTTGTGCAATATATTAGGTAACATTTTTCCTCAAAAGCAAATCGTCCCCCGCTCTTGGGATCGAGAAAATGGCGCGGAAAATGTTTTGGCGGCATCAATATGAGAATTCGGTGGCACTCGGTTTAGTTCGGGTGTACGCGCTCGAGACTAGAAGCCATAGATAATACACTATATAGGATATAGATGTGCAACTCTGTCATTTTATTGAAGTAATGATAAGGGACTGTATTCGCTGATCTGGCAGAGATGTCGCTGTAACGTTATCATAATAATCCACTAGATGGCGCTGTACTGCATTCATATAGTGACCCTTATATAAAAATAGCATTTACAAAAAAATAGTTTGGCGCTATACCCCTTCAATTTGAACGGACTTGGCATCTCCAAATTCCAGTTCAAATCAAAGAGTAGCACCAAACTATTATTCTAAATAAGGGTAATGAATAAAAGATTAAAGCTATGTAATATTTAATAATTTTTATTTTTTACATCTTTTTAAATAGTATGTCAATTCAGGAAACACTTGAAAAATACTTTTAAAACATTTAAAAAAATATCAAGCGTATACAAATAACAAGTGTTCATCAGTTTACACGTTTATTTGTTGAAAACAACTAACTTTGCATACGTACTACACTCTGTAATTAGTTTCCATAATCATAATCTTCATTTGCTGTAAACCTGAAATCACACATTTGAATTTTTGTAGCTATAGTCTAAATCAGACCAAATATTTAAAATGTATACCAAAATAATGTACCCGAAAGTGTTAAAATATAATATTTATATTATTTTTATATAAGCATATTTTTTTCTAAAAATAAAGTTAAAGGTATTGTGGCACTTATAATAATTTTATTTAGTACATTTCAGCGAAATGGCTGCTTTAACCCTTTTGTGCCGAAAGCCGATAAGTTGGTTCTCACTGCGCTCTCATAAAAATTGCATACAGTCAGAAATAAAAAAAATACAAACATATATAAACAGGTTTTCAAAAATCCACACGGCGCTTACTATGTAATACCTTTACCTGTGTGTTACCTTCGAGTAATCTCTTTTTTTTTGTTATGTAGGTATTAGGTAATAGGTATTATTTATCTTGTTGCAAACTCATTTTTTAATATTGTTTGTATTATTTGTCGTGAATTTTTATTCCGATATGCTGTATGTCTTATTATTCACCGTGTGGTATAGAATAGACCAACCTTATGTCTTATCAAGGTGTCGTTAAGGGCGACTAAGGTAAGTTGACGTCAGGCAGGCGGGTGCTCGTAAAATAACTAACATGCAACAAATTGTTTAAAACCCTACTTAGAATGGGTTAAGGAGGAGCAAACTTGTTCCTATTTTATTCTTAGTATATTACTTTTTGAATCGTGTAAATATTATTTCTCATTTGGTTTTAATTGCATAAGAATGTACATAAATAAAATTAAAAAAATTCGGCTGGTTATTCTCGTGTAGGCATTTCCTTTTCGCTCGGCACTAAAAGGGTTAAAAATTAAATTTCTGCAGTAAAAATTTCTATTGTTAGGAAAAGGTACTAAATGGTTTCAAAAACATTATAGTAGTTACTTACCAACGTTTTCACATCCAAAATAACACATAAAATAATTTTTGGACGGCATAATTTTCAATATAGAGCTTTAAATAAGCAGTGATGCGTTTTTGGCAGAAAAATTTGAAAATTTATGACAGATACTTATATATATAACAGTGTATCATTTGCGACATCTAGTGAATAATGATATAAAACTAATTTTTGTTGTCCAATGCTTGCAATGACAACTGCGGACAACAGCGCGCACGTACACCTCCATGGCATCGCGCCACTCCATGCGCGACCACCCGATGGACGTTCCCTGCCTCGCGAGCTCCTGCGATCACCGTCTCCGCGTCCCGATGCGGAGGACGACGGCGACGACGAGGACGACGCGATGGGCGAGAGGGCGGAAACACCGGATATGACAAAACCACGGAACAAGACACCACCAGACCGAGACATACCTGAAGACGACTTTGAGGTCTGGGAGCTACCATTCCCAGACCTCCCCACCGAACAAGTCATCCATTAGGTCACCTAGGTGACCTGGGCTTACGGCCCAAATACCGACACCTTTAGGTCACCTAGGTGACCTCGGCCTACGGCCGAAACACGTACCGGGCTTAAGTGCCCGCGAGGAGATGCCCGGGTAGTGAGGAATACCTCGAGGCCCGCACCCCGTTTACCCCCATCCGGGGAGTAAACGAGAAGACCCTTCGTCATGCTTGCAATGAGATGACGCTCTCGGCGACCTAAAGAGTGCTTCTTAGAGAGTTTCACCCCCCTGCTAGAAGCTGTAGTATGGTGTGACCGTTGTTAAAATTACGCCTATAAATTTGGTAACTAAAATTTAAGAGTTCTTTCCCAAAATTAGGTCTGATCAAAATATTTTTTGAAATTGCCTTATGTGTTTTACAAGCTAATTAAAAACAAATTCGGTAATTTACTTCTCCTTAACGAATTGAATAATTCTTTTATGAAAGAGTTGCTTAGTATATTAAAACGATTATTTGACTTTTTTATTTAGTACACAATTCTACAACAATATAACTTAATTAATAAATAAAGAAATAAATATTTTTATTCTTTAATAATTATTACATTTGGATACTAAAAATATAAATGTGATTTGTAACCAAATATTTAATAATAATTTCCTAGTTCTATATTGTTTTTTATGCTTACAACTGAACTTTTACAATTTATTGATGTTGGCGTAATTACATTACAAACATTACCTTACTATTACATTACAAAATCACACTCACATAGCACAAGAACAGTTTACTGTTAAGCTGTTCAGTTTTGCTATTATAATACCAATTAAATAAATAACTTTAAGGTAGTCTTTTTACGAGAATAAATATAACTTATAAAGAATACTTTAAAATACGAAATAGGGAAAAACTTAATGCATACGCGGGCAATACTACTACGCTTTCCGACTCACGTCCAATACGATAGTAGTTGTTTGCGGCGCAGTATTCAAATCTCGCTCGCGAGTGCGTGTCTCGTTTTCATTAGGGTGTGTATACAAGTGAATGATTAGTGATAAGGTGCCGGTTTTATAGATACTTCTACATTAAGAAGTAAGTATTTCATCTGAAATTTATATTCACATAGAAAAGTTTATGTAAGCAGGTGAATTTTTAGGGTAGATAAATTTAATTTAAATGATTGTGTATTAAACAAAAGACTTGGCAATGTATGTAACATACACACTCAATTTGAGACAAATTTTTTAGTCACCGAAAATGTTTTCTCAGCGTTTTCTTCTCTTTAATGTAGATTATTTTCGATAGCAGCTATACGTGTTACGTTAAAAAAATAAATTTTTACATACATCACTATCAATATTAACAAATCTACGTCATTTTACGTTTGTGTCTACGTAACTAGTCTATATTATCTAATGTATTATTCTCGAACATGTGTTACCCGCCAGGTCGGATCAGAATGGGTAGTTTTTAAGTTCCTAGAATTTTGTAATGAAAGATAAAAAAATATGTATTTGTATTACAGGTGTAAAGAGAAAAGATAAAATATGGCGGACGTGAATAATTCGCCGGCTACGGATAAGAAAGATGTAGACAAACATAACACAGGTGATTCTTTATACACTATATATTCCCTTTTGCGAAAGTATCTGACATTCACAATATACAAACATACATATTGATACTCGTAAATAAAGGACACTGTATGACAGTATCTAGATAAATGCTGAGATAGATTTTATCTTTTTTATAAAATGGGAAACTAATTGTTCTTAATAAAAGAAAATAAATAAACAAAACGTTATCTATTACAAAATTCAAATATTGTTAATATTTTGTTGTTTTGCAATCTGGCTACCTATGTCGTTCCTTTGTATTTTCCCGACACATGCACTTAAGGCTAGAGTGTACTCTTCTGTACGTGACTAGACATACGCTGCTATAAGGATATCCCTTTTCTGATAAGGATATAACTTTATATATATACAATATATTTTATATATTGATTTGGATATACTTATCATATATCCTAATCTATTGGATATACTTCATAAAATTTGCTTACGGTATCCCCGAACAAATCATAATGGAAAAAAAATCATTTTATTTGAAGGAGAACAGTTATACAATAATTTGCCCAATAGTCTAAAGGAAACAAATAATATTACCTTGGTTAAAAAAACGGCTAAAGTCCTATATTTAAAAAAAAAACAATAATTTGATATATAAAACTTAAGTTATCTTCTTGTCAATATTTATATGTTTAGTTATTTTTTATGTTTAAGTAGTACATATTTCTTTTTATATCAGTCAAATAATTTGCTAAGATTTTAGGCATTGTTAAGTGGTGCATGCGTCGTAAGCAAATAAGATAGTTTAATTTTAATTCTCAGTTAAGTGAACATTGTTCTTTTGAGAAAATAAATGTCTTTAACCCGAACCTGATATAACTTTATTGTGAAGGAGCAGTAATGAAGTTAGGATGAATCTAAAGTTATTTAATTTATTAAGTTGTTTTACACCAGTAATTAATATAAGGTAACTTATTACCTGGCCACCTAAAGATTTCCTAATAAACCTGCGGCCACAATAGCGTTTTTTTCTAATTACTAGTTTCTAAATTGTTTTTATTGGGTTGGTCAAGTTATTGAAATCATCAAGAACAGCAAATTTGAAAATGATGGATGTATGGTATTTAGCTTTTATTAAAGAACTAACTAAATGGGCTCCAATTCAGAAATCGTTAACAAAAGTTCTTAAACGAATAACCAAAAAAAGACATTGTCAAAAATTTGCGGTCTTTAAATCAACCCAACGAAACCAAACGAAGTTGAGTAACACTGAATCAAAAATGCATAAATAAACAAGTGTTTTACGATAAAAAATAATACGAGTAGTTAAAAATAAAAGGTGAAAAAAAAGGCTAGACAAGTACTGTCTCTAATATCTCAGCATGAAGTGCCGTATGGCAGTAGTTTGGTCGTGACCGAGATCCAATTCAAATTCAATTTAAATCAAAATATTATTTATTCTAGTAAATTTATAAGCACGTGCTTTTGAATCGTCAACTCTACTGCTGGTTCGAAAGCTGTCCTACCAAGAAGAGCCAGCGAGAAACTCAACTGAAGAAACTCTTTAAAAAAAATCTTATAACTAGTTACATTTTGTCATTCCTGTCGCACATAAGGTCGAAGAGTAGCAATAAACGCTATCTAATCTTCAACAGTATAGTACCTATGTAACAACCTCCTTTAATGTGTTGTGGAAATGTTAATAAATGTATTTAATAATGTTTGCGAGAAACTATGATCAAATATATTTGCTGACGTAATTTTAGTATAAATGTGTACCTAATATGGCTATAATACTTTAGCACAATGAAACCCGTTTTATGTACTTATCCTTGACATTGTGCTTGCGCTTTAGTTGACATATTTTATGTTATTAGAGAAAATATAAGTTGTAATGCCGTCTTTATTAAATTTTTTTACTCACTTTCTTATGCTCAATGTAAACGACCTTCATTAATAAATATATCCACGTATAAAATATGATAAAATTAGTTTTTACATGGCACAAGTTTCTATAAGCCTTATATTAAATGAGTGAAATACACGATCACCACAAAATATGGTTTTTAAATATTTTATAATGATCATTTGTAGCTTTTCTATTCAAAAAAATAAGGTCCTAAACAATTTTTGCAAATTATTGTGTCGAAAAACGAAATAGTTTCCGTGACGCCATCTTGGTTTTTTAGCATGATTTCTTTTACGCTTTAGGTTGCTACAACCTTATTTATTATAGGCACACTTTGGGGAAAGTAAAGTGAAATTTCAGACATACACAAACCTTTTAAAACGTTAACTTCTGTTTTTCCAGTCGTGTAAAAAGTAATTTGTATGTTAATACCTAGATAAAACTAACCGTGTACCTAAGTTAACAATAAAAGTCAGTATTTTTTAAAAGAGATTATTTTATCATATGGATAAAGGTTACAATAACTCGTTTTCCAAAGAATTTGTAACTAATTGTGACAATAAAAATTAACACAAATTTGTTTTTATAAGTCGGATTATTATTTTTTTTCTGGATGACAGTTTAACGCTTAATCAGTTACTCTTTTGATAGTAAGTGATTATATATGAATAGTCGTGAGTGAGTGGAAATAAAGTAACTGGAAGGAATATGGTAATAACACCTGTTAATAGTATTATCCATACACTTAAGATGGTTAGAAGACGTTAGAGGATTTTTACAGCAATCATATCTCAGCCATATATTGGAACTTATATTTCCAATCGACTCAATTGCAAATGCCAATTGTCTTGTGAAGCCTAAAAACATGCATTTCATTAGCAAATCTAAATGTTTTTCTGAGTTAGGGAATAAAATACTGTGGTAGGAATTTCGGTATGTATTGCTATGTACTGGAGGTTTGGAAATTGTCATGTACCAATTATAATGTTTCCATGGTATATAAAATGTAATTTGAACAAGTAAATTGAATTGTTGTCTAGAATGTATTATCCGTCAAGAAAGGTATGGGCGTAAAACAGAGATGCAATTAAATATTGCTTATGATCGAGTACCGACAAAAGGTACTAAGTGATGTAAAAATCCATTTATTTTCCATTTATTAATTTATCACAATACTGTGTAGCAATAATCGGCAATATTTTATCAATTCACTAACGTAGGTAAAAAAGAACATAAATACTTTAAACTATTACTGTATAAAACTATTTCTGGTACAATATAGACCAAAACTTTAATCTTATCGTGTATAGCGTAACAGATAATAATATCGCATGCAATAAAATAATTAATCTCAATTCTATTATTACAGTCCATCAAAAAAACTTTGAAATAAATAAAAAATTGTACCGATTCGTTGGGCAATTATAAATCCTATAGCGATCACATAGACCCTATGTAACTTCTATATGATTTAGGACTAGATGAAAAGACTCGAATAAATTGAATCCGCTTAGAGAGGGATAAGGGCATATGACTTATTATTTATATGAAGAACTTATTTATTATTACCTATTTTTGATATGAAGAAGTTTTAAGTCCGTTACCTCTTAAATACGAATAGTCATCAGGTATACCTGTAGGATAGCGACTAATATATGATTTTTTTAGAAGCAAAAAAGCCAAATCATATCCCAATGTTATGTAGCACATGCATTTAGATTTAGCAATAGGTTTCGTTGACCGTGCTAATGTATCTGCAAATAGATCTCTTGTAGGTGGTAATTCTAAGAATATCTTACCTACTTTTAAATTTCAAGGGTCGCTTCTTTAAAAAGTCTTCTACATGAAATACAGAATTATTAAAGGAAAATGAATAAATAAATCAAAGAACTCAGTTGAGTTTGGAATACGTATTCCTAGTTTTTGAATTATTTTGCAATCAAAGATTGATAATTCCATTAAATTACTAAACACATGTTAAAAAACTTTCAGGGTGTTTTTCAAGGTCACATATTAATATATATATTGCGCGTTTAATAGAAAACCTTTTTATCGTTGAAACTATTTCTAATATTTACTAAATCTATTCAGAACTTAATCAACCTAAATATATTTTGTGAATTTGTATACATGTTCAAGCAATACGCGTTAGATTAGCGAAGAAGCATGTATGATAAGATAAAATGGTAACTATGTTATATATTTTGGTGGTAGATATATGGGATTTTATGCATCTCTGTTTATATTTGTTGCACGTTATCTTTATCCCCAAGCTAAGGTGAGACAATTACAATTTATTTTTGAGAAAATTATTTTTCTTTCATAATATGATGCTATAGTAAAGACAAATGTTTTACTGTACTGTCTAAAATTATATGTATAATAGGTACTCAGAACACTAAATTCGATATCTGCTGTGGAGATAAATAAACGCTTTTTTTCTTTTGACTCTGACTTTGAAAAAATACAACCAGAAGCTTCGGTAAAATTTAAGTAACATAAAGTAAATCAGTTTTTTGTCATAATGCTGGAAAAAGGCCTTCTCTCTTCTTTAGAGAGAATGATTGAAGCTTCCACCCATAATGCTTCTCAAATATGAATAGGGATACCTCCCTACACTTCCAGGAATTCTTTATATCTTTGGATGATGTTTTACTGCATCGAAAAGAGATTTATGAAAAAATTATGTATATTATATATATGTGCTTCATGTACATTCGTTTTTATAAAAAAAAATGTGCCCAGATCTATTGATTCCCTGGTTAGAATTATGTCGTCTTGACCATCACGGTTTTAACATATAAAATAGAATACAATGAAAACGTTATAACACATAATTCATTAAAAAAATATGGGATACCTTACACACAAGGTCGTCCATCTTCAAATTAAGTACTTAATACTTGTGTTATTGGTGATAAGCACCTGGTAAATCACCAATAACACAACATATGTATATTGCACATACATGTGTATGTATACATATGTAGTTTGAAATACGTACTTATAAATGCAAATACACACCTAGGTTCAAAGAACCAACAATTGTTTTATAGAAAATGTTTGCCCTCAGTGGAATTCAACCCCGCGACCCATGAAGCTGAAGGTAGGGTTACTGTCCACCGCGCCAACGGGCCTTTAAACTAATATTGTAATAATCGTAGAAATCATTACCTATCATAGAGATCATTAAATTATTGTTACATTATATAAATAGCCCTTGATACTAAATATGAGGTTTAATGAAGACTATTATAAAAGAAAGGTTAAGTGACAACAATTCCTAGTACACTTGGTTCCATGGCGGTGCCTGACACAGACCGCCCCGTTCAGATCTCATGCAACCCTGCTAATTGGCAATAATTAGCCCCATTTGTTACCCAGTTACAGTTTGACAAAGAATTTACTTTGGAATTAAGTAATATATACCTTGGCCCAACTATTGTGCCATGTATCTGTACTATTATATAAAGCTGAACAGTTTGTTTGTACGCACTAATCTCAGGAACTACTGGACCGATTTGAAAAATTCTTTGAGTGTAAGATAGTCCATTTTAGGAAGGCACTAGACTATATAACATCACGCTAAGATGAATAGGAAAGGAGCAGCAATAAAAAATATTGCGAAAACGGCAAAATTTAAAGCTTTCCTTGCATGCGCTAAGTAAACGGTGAGTTATTCAAAAATCTCTTATAATTAACTCGCGATAACTACTTTTATGTTAAAAATTTCACTTCCGGAAAAAAAGGGACACACTAATTTCCATGCGAGCGAATCTGCGGGCACAGCTAGTAATAAATAATTCGATTTAATAGAATATTTATTTAATAATTTATAAAGAAAACATTTCGTTAATATCAAATTCGTAAATATTCAATCATAATTTAATACTCTATATTGGATCCTAAACCTAGTTGTTAAATTTATGAAATTTTTAAACTGTAAAAAATACTCCAGTAAAACTAAGAAACAGATTCACGTTTAATCAACCGGTTAAGATTATTTTTTTTTAAATTAGTATTATTGTTTTCTTTGTTAAATTTTGACACAAATTAAAAATCCTTTTTGATTTCAACTGTATTACCATCAAATAACAAAAAAATGAGGTCTTTTTTCTCAAATAACAGGCAATGATTTGTATCTTTTAGGGATCGATATTGTTTACTTAATAAGATGAATTCGATCGCATTAGGTTCAAAATGTGAAATTTAATTAAAAAATCTTTTCATTTCTAAATTATTATAATAACCGATATAAAAAATATAGTTGTAGACATTAGTTTTCAATAATGTTGATGGTTGTAATTAGAAAATATTGCTTTTTTCCGTAGAATATTAAAAAAAATGTCTTTTATTCAATGTTTTTTTTAAATTCACTGTTGCAAAGGTACGAGTATGTTCTTTTAAAAATTAGTACAAAGTTTTGGGTATAAAGTAAACAATATAACTTAGGAATTAATTAATCACTGTATTAATAAAAATATTACTATTGCAAACGTGTGTTAAAAGATAGTATAAAATTTTTGTCTATACTTATAATAAATCTGTAGAAAAGTCAATTCTGTAACTGAAATATATTTCCAAAATAACTATCAGGGGGTGATTAGGGATCGATACTGATGCCAAAAATGCAATCAGTATATTTTTTGTCTGTCTGTCTGTCTGTCTGTCTGTCTGTCTGTATAACCGTTATAGAAACAAAAACTACTCGACGGATTTTAACGAAACTCGGTACAATTTTTTTTCATACTCCTGAGCTGGTTATAGTATACTTTTCATCACGCTACAATCAATAGGAGCAGAGCAGTGAAGGGAAATGTTGGGAAAACGGGAGAAGTTACTCCATTTTTTAAGCTTCCGTCGCGTGTGCAACCTTGATGGTTAAAGCTACACAGAAATCATGTATGACGGAAATGTTCTCCTTAAAATTATATAAAAACTATCCCACGACAGAATATATCTATCTTTTATGGTTGACTCACAATAACACGTGTAACTCCCGATAGCTTAACAGTTCGAAGCTTTCTGGTTATATTTGTCTACTCCTACGTTTATATCACTCTGAGTTATCCCTTAATAAAAAATGAATAGTATTAACCATTGTATAAATAAAGAATCATTGAAATCGGTATAGAAACACCAAAGTTATACATGAAATACGCTAATAATAAGCCATCGCGCGTGAATACTGAATCATGCTATAGGGATTATCACTACATAGTATAAAACAAAGTCACATTCTTTGTTTGTCCCTATATCCCTATGTATGCTTAAACGCAGTAATGAATAAATCAAAACTACTGGATCGATTTTAATCATTTTTTTCACTGAGTGACATAGGCTATATATTTTATACCCGTGCGAAGCAGGGTAGGCCGCTAGTTATTAAATAAATTGATGCGTGTTTATGCATTACACTTCGCTCTTCCGTTTATCCTGATAAGGTATAAAAGGAATTTTGTCTATAACGTTATGTCTAAAATCACATATTTTGGTATTGCTTTTGATAACGTTATTCCTTTACCACTAGCCAGCGTTTGGCGTTGTCATGAGTTATACGATATATTATACAGGGACTTCCTGATGTTGCAAGATTCTCACGGGCACTCATTGTTTTTATACAACACAATAAGGGATAAGAACTTATAACTATGTAATCGTATATATGAATTCTCATTACGGTAACATGGTAATACTAGAAAAATTTATCTTAAGCATTGTATGTTAATAATGGCAATTTACTATTTTGCGAATGTTACTAAATTGTTATTATGTGTACAAAAATTTAAAATACAAATTAGGCTACATATTATTAATTTAAACACTGGTATCGTATACTCGTATACTCTATATACGTATAAGCTTCGTATACTCTCATGAGGATATAAGTCGAAACATCAAGAAATAAACAAAACAGCGGTACCATTGCAATATTAGTCGTGAAATGAGAAAAAGTTACAAACAAAGTTTGAAAAAAAAAACATGCTTTAATTATTTTTATATAAAGTAACAGCCTTTAACTATCCCTCTGCTGGACCGTTTTCCCATTTTGGAGAGAAGGATTGGAACTATGACCTACCACGCTGCTCCAATACGGATTGGTAGGTTTACACATATCCCTAGAATTCCCTAGACATATGCAGGTTTCCTCACCATATTTTCCTTCACAGAAAAGCGTGTGATAAATTGCAATAATTAATTAGACACATAAGTTTTAGCAGAAAACTCATTGGTTGGTCCAGGATTTGAACCGGTGACCTCTCGAAAGAGTCGTACCGACTCACCGCTGGGCTATCATAGCACATTTTTTATATAATAAGGGTTGTCTGTAAGAGATCACTGTAGGCGATAATACCTCCCTTGCAAGTCCTCGTAAATCATTTCTTGTACTTAAAACATATATGTATTTTTTTTTAATGTATGCAAGTAAAATTAATATAAAGTTATAATTATCACTGGTTTGGAATGATTTTTCACGTATTTTATGTCAAACATGTTTAAAGTATAATTTTGTGTGCGATATGACTAGAATCCCAGCAAGCATCATATTCATTGTGTGTTAAAATGTTCACAATTAAAATAATCGTAGCGTGGAGACAAACCACAGAGGGGAGATTCCTATTGTGTTAGTTTAATGCCATAAACACAATTAAAGTCACTTGTTCTCGTTAAGTGATAATGTAGTGTCTTTGCCCTCTTCAGGTCGCATCGTTGGCGGGATTGGGTATATTGTTTGTACTGATTACCAAGTATGCGTTAGGATGATGTTATGCTGAAGTAAGTAGGTGTAAGACACCGATACACGATGTTGCAAGGCAATAAATTTGATAATGTTCTTATATATGCTCTACAGCGTGTCGCCGTTATCACAGATAATTTAATGTTTATATGTAAACAGTTGCCTCTTTGCAATATCTACTCTAGATTAATTGCTTCTTTAATTGTTCCTTATTAATAGGTTGGTCAAATGAAAGTACTAATAACTTTCGTTTCACCAAATCAGTTGCATATTTTAGCTAATGTAATTGAAGCTAAGTAATTTTTATGTTTGTCGACTACATTTTTTGAAAGCTTTGCATATCTCTTTCAACTCAATCATTTAACTATGTTCAATATGTAATACCAAATTTTTTAAAGTTATTTATAGATGAAGTATATTTCTCAAATTGCTCATTTCAAATTTTTGCTGTACAGAAACTGACAGGACTTTGCAAACCGAGTGTTGGCGGTTTAACCATTGTACCAAAAACCCTTTAATACCACTAAAGCAATATTTTAAGGGTGTCACAAATGCGATAGCCAATCAACAAGCCAAAAATGCAGTGATTCTCTCGTTTAAGGGTCGATTATTATTAACCAGTAGAAGATACCTAGATGTAGCTGTGTAAGTCAATTGGACAAAACAAATATTTTGACATTCAGTCTGTATTTAAAATATCTATTTCGCATTCAAGAATTCCATGCTTTTTTATTCTATTATAGAATTTCTAGTCACCTTATTTCACCTACTAGCTTTTACCCGCAATTTGCGTGGACTGCTGTCGCGTAATAGGTTGATAATAGATGGCGCTTTGCAATGTCATCTTATTCTTGTAGAATTATCTGGATTTCTATAGCCTATATGTTATTCCGGTGTATAAGGAATAATTGTGCCAAATCTCGTCGATATTGGTTCAGCGGATTCGCCGTGAAAGAGTAACAAACATACATCCATACTCACAAACTTTCGTATTTATAATATTAGTAGGATTATGTAAACGCTGATAAACTCTGTGCAATATACTTAATAAGGATGGAGACAAATATGTGGGTTAATAATAACGCTTATTACCGAGATGAGGAATGCGATTATGTCAAACAAATATACTATCGTAGATTTATCGTTGCCAACGTAAATAGCGACTATTGTGCTCATTGAGGCTAATTAAAAACTAGGATACAACTCACTTTATTTATTGAAAGCTATTTCTATTGATTGTAATGTATTCAAACCGCTATTGATAAGTGGACCTATTAATTAGTTACATTTACTGCTGATATATGTTGGTGTTTGTATTTAAATTGCTATTCATCGTAATGTATGCCGGTTATGTGTTCGTTTTGAACATTGTTATCTCTTTTTGCGTTAACCGAATGGAAATTCGCTAGTAGTTTGTCGGTATTAGTTTGCCTTAAGTTTTTTGGGTATTATCATCATCATCATCATCATCGTCGATGCTTCATCACTACCGAAAGATAAGTCTTGGACAGCGTGCTTCGACGCGACATCTAGTGACCGCTACTCCAGTGTCATACAAATTAGCGTTCGCTAACGCGATCGAGTAGGTTAAAAAAAGTCGCACTAAGCACAATCTTCAAGTCCCCACGTTTGGCGGTTAGCTTATTAACGTTATTATCATCATTTTTGTCAGCTAGTACCGCGCCTGGACTAATCAAGCTTCAAAAGACCGTGATCACATAATGTATCTATACTTTAAGGATAACTGGCAATAAGATTTCTATTTTTAAAAAAAATGTCTTTTACAATGCGTTAGTATTAAAGCTTTTGAAATAATTACAAAGCTAATGTTTATGAACCCAAATAAGTTAATTCAGTAAGCTTTTTACGCTTAATATTATGATCCTTTGCATTATAATATTTAAAATTAATATCTTACGAGTTGTAACTTACGCAAAATAGGAAAGAGATGATGATATGATAAATTCATCATCATAGTCCTGCCTTTATCCCACTCTAAGTGGGGTCGGCACAACTTGTTATAAACATATTATCACATGATTTAGGTATTTTACAAGCGGCCGCCTGCCTAACGTCAACTTACATTAGTCGTACTTTATGACACCTCGGTAAGAAAGAGGGTGGTCTATTTTACTGAACCGGGTACCACACGGTGGATCAACTTAATTTAGTCGTCTTTTACGACACCTCATTAAGAAATGAGGGTGGCCTATTCTACTTAGCCTGATACCACACGCCGGGTCGACTTACCTTAGTCGACTCTTACGACACCACGGTAAGAAATAAGGGTAGTCTATTCTACCCAGCCGGATACCACACGGCATAATGACATGATGCATACATTAAACTTAAATAATTTATAGAATTAGGCATTACTTTTGCGGAGATCCATAATACAACATTCATAATACACTTTTTACATTAACCTTAACAAAATCTATTTGATTTATAACGAATTTAGTATAGGTGAGGCCCTAAATTCGACAAGGCGCGGTCGAAGATGATCCAGAGCCTTCACAACGCCTTGATTAATGAACTGTAAACTGAACAATGGGGACTTCTTACATGTGTTGCCAAATGAAATTAATCAAAGATAATTTTAATGTCACCCTCGTCATCAATAAATATTCTTTTGAATATTCTCTCAGTTAAACTTGAAAACATTTGATTTATAGAAGCAAGCGTTACTTTGCGGAATTCCATAGTACAAAAGTTACAGTAGAATTATTCGTCTGTAATCCGGGCTTGTTAAGAGAATCTATGTAATGGTAAGTGTGGAGCAGGCAACATTCACATACCTTATACATGCAGGACCAGTCACCACACGCATAACAAAACCCTGCGAACACCAACACTCCAAACACTCACTACCACAATCTCTACGATCGTTTTGCCCCGAAATCGAAGCATCATCATGAGGACAGGCTCCACGAAATAGTCGTAATTAAAACATTTTGAAATAATTTATTGTTTGTTGCAAAGTTTCGTATTATTCGAAGTAGAAACCATGTCTATGAGTAAAGGAGTCAAGTAAGCTAAGTCTTTGGCTGAGTAGTAAAAGTTATGCTATCAAATGTATCCATTTAATCCTATCAAACGAAGAAATCTGCAGAGAAATTAAAGCCACATGTTTACCGTTTAGATAACCTATGAACCTACCTTCCCAAAACTTATGTAATTTTAGTATTTTTTTGGCATTCTAGGTGAACAACTAACTTTAAATAACATTATTTTTTTTAAAGGCTTATACAATATGCATAGCTGCAAATTCAAAATGTCTTCAAAGTGGCTCAATGCAAAGAAGCAGAAGCCTCATATCTTTTTATATATAAAAATGAATCATTGTCTGTATGTATGAATAAATATCCGAAGCTGCTGGACGGATATCAATGAAATTTAGAATGACCCAATCAGAACCACTCAGACATCTTCAGAATGACCTAGCGGTTGTAAAGTTTGGTGGCGAATGAAGCATTTTTTGTTGACTAAAATTTTGAGGGGAATTCGAAAGCAGACTGAGCCACATCAATGCATGGCCGGGCAGCTAGTTAGAAATAAATATTAATAATATATTTGTAAGTCACACGTGTTGTCATATTACACTTTTAACAGTCCTTTCATCTTAAACAAAACGCGTACATCCGGAAACTTCTTAAGATGTCTATGTCAAAAGGTTCCAAAGAAAACATATTATTTTTGAAGATCGTTTTGATCAAATTGTGAAGAACTATTCAATATCGTCGCTGTTCAAAATTCGTATTAAGTCACAAAATGATTTTTAATTCAAAGTATTTTTAAATGAGACAAAGCGTATTTATGTGCCAAAAGATCTGCTACCACAAATTTATGGTATTAATAAGTACTAAGTATTACTAAAGCTTGTGTTGTTAAGGTATACTCTAAGGTCAACATTATTATCACCTCTTACTCCTAGAGCTGTAATAGCCGAGCGGTGAAACCGTGCAACTCTTTCGAGGGGGTAATGGGTTCAAACCCTTGGCAAATCAATAAGTTTTTCTGTTAGAAACTTATGTCTAATATTTAGTAGCAATTTATCACACGCTTTTCGGTAAAAGAAAACACCGAGGAAACAGAGAGGAAACCTGCATATCTTTAGAGAATTTCGAAGATATGTGTAACCAATCCGTATTGGGATTGTGGTGGAATCAAGAACCAACCCTTCACTCCAAAAGGGAGGGAGGTGTATGCCCATTTGTGGAATAGTAACAGGCCGGTACTTCTGTTAAAGATTTATCCTTGATACGAATGTTTTGAACGATCCTTCAGAACAGTGGTAACTGATTAAATAGGTGCTGTTATCTACAATCAAGGGTAATTCACATTTAGTGTCATCTCGTCCGCGATTGGTAAATTGCCGGACGAGTTCGGTGAGCAACGCGTCCCACCTACGAATGTCATAGTTTAAAGCCGATGCTGTTTTAATAGGTCACAGGCGGATTTTATTTGCTATTTACACTATTCCATTTCGGTCAAATAATTTCGATTCAAAATTTTAATTCAAAATACGTGGTAACCAAACGTTGACGCCGCGTCACATTCACCTTTCGGTAACTCAAACCGTCGCCATAAGTTTTTCGTAAAATATTATTTGCTGAATTGTCGCACCATGAAGCTTATGGGAAGAATAGAACAGAATTATGCTTTTGAAGTAACCATAACTTAATAGAGAACTGAACATCCAGAAACTGACTCAGGTATATCTCAGACAAGTGATGTCCTCAATAATGGAATGTTTGTTCCCTGTTCCCAAAAAAACGGGATATTTTAATCCTATATCTTGACTCGGTGAGTAAACTTTAATTTTGCCCCATTTTTATCAATATTGGGCAAATTAGCCTTGAAAGGGGACAAATATAATACATCAATAATATCTCCCCTACATCAATTAATACTAGTCGAATCAATGTTTGTATATAGGAAACGCTAATTAACTTTATATTCCCATTTATTCTGGATAAAGTTAAACAGTCAAAGATGTTTTAGACAATCGTTTACTATATTTGGGTTAAGGATTTATAAAAAGACGAAATTGGCTTTAAATGTGGGCAATTTAACGCCCCCGCACTGAATTGCACCAATTACAAGGATACAACGATTAGAACAATTTGGTAGCGACATTGCGTGAGTCGTCCAAATTAGGAATCGCAAATTAACGGAGGAACTTAATAAAAAGAATGTCACTGAAATGGCTCAAGTTTTGAAACAAATAAATTGTCTACTTTATATACGTGTCATTGTATATTCTATTTTGGTTATGGCAGGAGAATGCAAATAGATTAACAAGTTACTTCTTTAAATATAGCCATATTATTTACTAACTTTTCAGTATAAGTTGAGTTGATATGCAATGTACAAAGAATAGTGATAAAATGTTGCAATTTTCGCTCTACTATGTATCGTGGTTCCTTTTGAGTTGAGAGGTTTCAAGTTAATTTGCAGGTCAAATGATTTTGCTTAATATATTAAGCTTTTCGTTAAAACATCCGTCTTAGCTTGTCACCATTCTACTGCCCAACACAATGCCTTGTAGAAACCATTAATATTTGTGGTTAACTTCATTAGCTATTTTATATTTTTACCAGTAGTTGAGTGACGACGCACTGTTTTTCACCATTTTTTCCATTCGTTCCGACTGCTCCATATCACACTTAAAAAAATGTACTTACAGTTATCTACTTAGATAAATATTTATCGCAACGATAGCATTTTTTTCAAAAAATTTAACAACTGACCCTGAGTCGTTAGATCGTCATATACGTTTGTTTTCTTGATTATGACTATTTTATTTAGTAGCGTTATTAATTTTTATTATAAACTATTGTTAAAACTTATGTAATTTTGTAAAGAATTAAAAGAAACTTCATAAAATATGAATATTAAACACTTTATAAAACTTTAGCTGTATAATAATGTATATTTAACTTCAATGTTAGCGATCCATTGATTCTGCAATTACTACCGTCTATTGATAATTGATAGTCATTTATCAAGATATACTTTAATTCCTTTTGCATGGGCAATATTTGTAAAAATGGATTGGTAAGTGGTTTCCACTACCTACTTTATTATTCTAAGGGGACTGAAGGTGAGAGGTCACATAAGAATAGATTCAACATTGGGTAAACACGGTGCGTATTACATTTTATTTTAACGGCATAATATATTCTTAAAAAGTATATGGTTACTTTGATAGCCGAATGTATGCCTCTCTCTACAGGATCATGGGTAGATCATGGAAGTACCCAGGGCAGGCACCAAAACGTTCTTTTAAAAATTACGTGTATAATTCATAATTGCAATTTATCAAAAGCTTCAAAAGTGAATGAAAACATCATGAGGTAATCTGCATATCATAAGAGAATTCTGGGGATTCGTGTAACCTAGGATTCCGCATTGGAGTAACGCTGTAGGCCTTAGTTCCAACCCTTCTCTCAAAAAAAAGGACAGAGGAGGCCTATGCCACGCAGTGGGATATTAACATGCCGTTACTTTTATATGGTTACTAATCACTATTATGCAATGTAGTCAACAGATCAATAAATAATGAGTCGAACGAGAACATCGTACACATTTCCTTACTTTATTCTCTAAAAATATAATAACCGTTTATGCAATCAATAGATTTATGACATGCACCATCAGTAAAAGAGATCTTGTTTGTTTTAACATATTTAAAATAATATTTTATGAGTTATGATAATTATGGACTGTTTTGCTTATTGAATGTAATGCATAAATTACATACTTACGAGTATAATTATCGTTACTTTACCATTTCATGATAACGAAATTATCAATAAATTCTGCTTAAAATAATTCTAATGTAAGATTAAACAGATTAAGATAACAATAAATTTCTTCCTTTTTCGTCATGGAGGTCGAAGTCGTCATGACACGGAAGGAAGATGGAGATTTAAGAAGCCGAGTCTTTAGACAAAAGTAATAATAAATAATTTTATTATTACGTTTTTATTATGGATCTCCGCAAGTTTATTTTTTTTTATTTTTTTTTATTTTTTTTTTCGAATATGACTAATGCTGTTAGCCCTAATGGCTTTGACAGCGTCACCGATAAGACGGGCGAGCGCTGAAGCATCGCCGAGAAGAAATGGGTGATACATGCGGGTGCATTACAAGCACCCGCGCTACAGGGGGCGTCGCCTTAAGGGTGTCTCCTGCGAGACCGAACCTCGGCTTAAGGCGGCGCGTTTTGGAGGGCTGCATCTAATAAATGACTTGGAAGAAGTCTGCGTCACGGCGGCCGCGGCAGAGGGCTGCGGCCGCTTGACACAAGCAAGCGGGGACCTCGTCTTCGCCGGCGAAGACGCTGTTTGTGTAGATGTAATGTGTGTATCTTGTTGGATGCCGTGATAGCATCGTCGGGGTCGTTAAGGACGCTCTTCGGGCGCCTGTGAATCTTATTGGGGTGCCTGAACACCTTATAGTTGGACGCGGCCACTATAAGGGGGTTTGGGTGGATGGACGCTTTCTCGAAGTAAGTCGTCGAGAATCGTCTGAAAAGATCGGCTATCGTGGGTAGGTCGAGATCTCTATGGAGGTTCACGTTGCGCACGAACCACGGACAGCCAGTGGCTGTACGCATGAATCGATTTTGAAGTGTCTGCAACGGACACAGTCGTGATTTCGGGACGTGCGCGAACGTGACGCTCGCATACGTCAGGATGGGTCTGATGCAAGTTTTGTAAAGTGTCACTTTGTTGCGAAGTGACAGTTTACTTGCCTTGCACAGTATCGGATTGAGCCTCCGCAAGGTAACGCCTATTTCTATAAATTATCCGAGTCTTTCGATTCGATCCGCCGTAGACGAGCAGGGCGAAGGCGGTTCACCGAAGTCTTTATCCTAATAGAGACTTCTGGTTAGAGGAATCGGGCGCCCAACATGGAGTTAGGTGCCCAAGGCGATCGATGCATTTGATGTTTCCATGCATCTTCTCTTAAAGAGAGTCCCCATACCTGAGGAAACGCCATGGGCTATAGTAAGTAGTAAGTTACTATCCCACTGCTGAGAATAGGCCTCTTCTCTCCGTTTTTTTTGGAGAGAAGGTTTGGAGTTAAGACCTACCACGCTGCTCCAGTGCGGATTGGTAGTTTACACATATCTCCAGAATTCTCTAAAGATATGCAGGTTTCCTCACGATGTTTTCGTTCACCGAAAAGCGTGTGATAAATTGCAATTATCAATTAGACACATAAGTTTTAACAGAAAAACTCATTGGTGTTTGCCCGGGTTTGAACCCGTGACCTCCTCTAAAGAGTGGCACGGTGTTACCGCTGGACTACCACAGCTTATAGGTGGGTTATAGAGCTACAGCTAATAGGGCTACGTATTAAGTGTACAACGATGCCTTGATAACTACCACTAAAACCGAAGCGAAGCTTAGTCAGGCTTTAGTCTGGCATAACGCGGGATCTTATTTCGGTCTGTGATAAAACATATGATTAACATTTTTCTAATCATATATTTTATTGCAATCCCAGCTGTGGAAAGTCTGCACTCGTATATAATTTAAATATAAAATTTATTCGGAAGATTTAAAATTCAACGAATCTTTGTGAAATAGAGTTATTAGGTGAACGTCAAAGTGTGTCAGCATCGATGACTTGATGAGGTAACCATGCAGGTAGATAAATCGGATAATGATGTAATACTAGATTGGTCATGACGTCGTTTGGAGGTCGATGGAAAATAAGCAACAACTGCACGTCTATTTGCAAAATGGTAAATACACTCCCTGATAATAATGTTGTTTTGGCTAATTATTAATGAATCCAATCTATCATGTGTTAAATATTTGACAAGAAATGCTACCGAAATTGATCTGATTTGCAAGTCTAGATTATAGCTATATTTATGACTAGTAATATCCTTTACACTTTTATTATTTACACCTTATTATATTTTTATTACGGATTATTTTAAAGACGGATGAAAGAAGAGTAGGTACATGCAAATGAGATGAGAATGTTAAGGTGGATGTGTGGTGTGACAAAACTGGATAAAATACGAAACGAGTATATACGGGCAAGTCTGAAAGTTGCGACCATTATAGAAAAGACGAGAAGTGCAAGATTGAGATGGTATGGACATGTAATGAGGAGGGATGAAAATCACGTGACCAAACGAGTGTTAAATTTGAATGTGGATGGATATGTGCCTAGAGGGAGGCCTAAAAAGAAATGGTTGGATTGTGTGAAGTATGACATGCATATAAAAGGAGTGGCGCCAGTGTTGACGAATGATAGGGCAGAATGGAAGAGAAAAACATGTTGTGCAGACCCCACTTAGAGTGGGATAAGGACCGGGAGATATATATTACATTTTTATTACGAATACCTTTTTTATAGCAGGTAAAGATGCAGCTTTCCAATGGTGAAAGAATTTTTGAAATCAGTCCAGTAGTTTTTGTGTGAAAACATTACAAACATACGTACAAATTTTCCCTCTTTATAATATTAGTATAGACGAATGTGATAGAGGATTCTTGGATTTTTGGAGTTTTGTTAGCGGCAGATCATAAATAAATAAACTTAAGGCAGCGTAATAGAATTAATGTAAATATAATATCTATAAATAGTATTTTAAAAGTATTTGAATTTCTATAGCTATTTAGCTATCGGGTACATTTGTAAACGAATACGAAATAACCCTTTTATAATAATAACATGTAACCCTATACCGAGCCATTAGTGGTAATGGAAAAAGACCTCCTTTCTCTCGAGCCTCGATATATTCTACACTTAAATTATAGCACATAATAATAATATTATCCTTACATTTATATAGTAACTATGTATAAATTATTTACGCATTCGTATTTTTTAATATTGATAATAAGAAAAAAAGGAACTGTTTTGGTACTATAATCCTATGTTTTTTTTAAATACATCACTAGAAACAGAAGTTACTAAGATTATTAAACTGACATGGTCACGGCGGGTGGTTAAAAGACTTAACAAACGTGTTCAACGTATTCAAAAGGCGTTCAAACTCTGGCACTTGTGTGCTCTATACTTGAATTTATCATATTAATAAAAAAAAACCCCAAAGGTCGTATTCACTATCGTAAAGCTTCTGGGATACGTTTATACGTAATATAACTTCTATCCAGCTGTAGATAAAAAATACGCCTTTTAGTCTTCATGGTATTGTTAAAGCAGAGCGAACCATTTAATACCCAAAATAAAATATTTCAACATAATTGTAATCGTCCCAAGTAATCAACGTCGAACTCCACCAAGTCCCGAGAAATCTTTAAATACCGAATATTTAACGTATAAAAAAATTATAGCATTATTCCCGTCCAGTTAAACCTGTCTCAACCCTTGTCGATGCAACCAAGCAAAGAGGGTAGCGAATAAGAACAATGTAGTGAGCACCATTGTTCGCTTAAAGGGTACACGGCTCATGGCCTAAATTCGAGCAATAGCTGGTACTCGATCGCTTAAATATATTTAACAAAAAAATAATTAAAGAGAGATGTAGAGAGCAAGGAGATGTATTGATTAATAAAAAGATTAACTCATAACTAATGAAAATTCAAATTTAAAACTAATGAGAATATTATTTTGCTATAATCCGCGATCGCGATTATTGTCTTATGAGTTTTGTATTATGGACCTCCGCAAAATAACGCCTAATTCTATAAATTATTTAAAATTTAAATTGTTCCAATGATACTCATATTTAATATAATCATATAATTGTGATATATTCTGATAGAAAAATACAAGACAAGGACCTATTGGGCTATTCCAGGTCTTCATCTTACCAAACTGACAGTCTAGTTGTAACTAGTCAGTTACTGACTGACAGTCTAGTTTCTGTTGGTACATCTTGAATACAATCAATTCTTCTCAAATCAATTTTGAATACAATCCGACGAATTCATCGTTTTTTTATCTCTTCTTCTTCTTCTGGCGATCAGAAAATTGTATCTTGCCAACAGATTCAAATAACATAATATAGGTATATAAACAATAATTATGTATATGGTTACGCTTATGAATAACTGTGGGAATAGAAATTTTTAATATCTCTAGGACAATGTATTTTTGATAGATCGCGAAAAGTATAAACAAGCATCACTAAACTTTTCATGCAAATGATGCCTTAAAAAACTTGCTACAAAACCGTCATATGTATTATGAAAAATCTAAAGCCGTGATTGTTTTGTCATTATTTTGAATTGGTTTCAATGTGACGATAATGTGTTGTTAATTTTTTTTTGAGTGCAATGATTGGTATCAAAGACTGTTTTATTTTAAACTTAATTTAAATAAAGATGCGTAATGTCTTCAATCATATACTATATTTTTGGTTTGGCTTATTTATTTTTAAATAAGTTTACAGTTCCTTTATCATACACTACAGCGCCATCTCTTGTTAGTTACAAAGACTACATCGTAGTTGAACATCAACTTATTTTCTTCAAGTAAGTTTGATAATGTGGCTTAGATGGCGTTGTATATAAGTTTAAAAATTCTTTATAGATGGCGTAACAAGGAATTTGTTGCCTTGATTTACACCTAAAGATTTTTTCAATGCATTTAGCGTGGAATTTTTGTTACTGCTTCCATATTCTCCATATTTTATTTGAGATTCCTATTAATTATCGATGCCGTGTGGTATCCGGCTGAACAAAATAGTGC
This sequence comes from Morpho helenor, assembly GCA_029227775.1. NCBI lineage: Eukaryota > Metazoa > Arthropoda > Insecta > Lepidoptera > Nymphalidae > Morpho > Morpho helenor. The sequence continues at coordinate 8,475,403 of JARGCU010000020.1, forward strand.
CACCCTCATTTCTTACCGAGGTATCGTAAAAGGCGACTAAGATAAGTCGACCCGCCGTGTGGCATTCGGCTGAGTAGAATAGACCACCCTCATTTGTGCCGTAAAATACGACTAAGGTAAGTTGATGTCAGGCAGGCGGCCGGTCGTAAAATACGTAGCCAAATCATGTGACAACATGTCAATACCATGTTGTGCCGACCCCACTTAGAGTAGGATAAGGGCAGGAAGATGATGATTCCTGTTAATTATCGATCTTTTTACAATCTTATAAGTGTTCTACTACTGTCTAGTGGTATTTTTAGTTATTTGATTATGAGTATGAGGAGCTCATTGCTAATCCGCCTCATCTACCACCGGAGAGCTTTCCGATGAACGAGAAAACTGATTTTGCGCAACATATGACCCCAATTACGAAATTTAAAAAAATGAAAATATTCCAATAAAATCATAAGAAATATTAACTTATAAAGACGATCGTATAAGTACGGCACATTTTTATATGAGCGCCTGAAAGGCGACACGCACCATTCCCAGTGACCTAATGTAAAGTTACACGCGATCGCGGGCCCTCCTGCGATTGGCACTTGGAAACTTCAAGGACTTTTCAGTTTTGCATGTCCGTATACAAATCGTGAGCCCTTTTAGGAAGAATTATTGAAGGATGTCTTTTTACTGCGATTACAAGTTGCTACTTCCCCCTGTATTCAGGACATTTCGTAAAATAAGGCTAGACTGAAAAAAGATTTCAACTTTTTTCCCAAGACTAGGCACGTTACAATCCGCTCTGCTTTGGGTCAAGGGGTCATAGCTTTGATATGAAGCTTTATAAAGTTAGTTTAATCAACAGTTGTTTCAATAAGATGTTCGTCATATATGCCTTTAAATCTAAGTTGTATTTACATCTATCTATATCTATATTTATAAATAAAAGTGAAGAGTTTGTTTGTTTGATTGTTTTAACGCGTTAATCTCAGGAATCACTGATTTGAAAAATTCTTTGGGTGTAAGATGGTCCAATTATCGAGGAAAGCTATAGCCTATATAACATCACGCTAAGATGAATAGGATAAGAGCAGCAATGAAAAATATAACGAAAACGGCTAAATTTGAAGCTTTCCTTGCGTGCCCTAAGTAAACGGTTAAAGTTATTCAAAACTCATGTATTACTAAATTGTTACCCTTTAAATGTTCTAAATAAAAGCACGCGACAGCATATGTCTAGCTTTTAAGGTTAACCCTTTCAACCATTTTTATTATGGTTATTAAAATAGCCGGGCAGAGCCGCTGGCGATTCCTGGTCATAAATCATATAATAGGACATTTCAACTTAAAGTTGCATATGTATCCAATTTTTATTTATCGAACTTGTTTCATCTCGACTAATTTTAAGGTATTGAAGTTTTAGATTACTTATTAATACCACTATATTACTAACAAAATTTTGATAAAAATTCATTACAAAAAGGTGTGGTTCGTGCAAACGTGTGATTCATAGTCTAGACCATTTCTATATACCGTATACGAAGAAAACAAAATTATATATTGCAAGCTTGGAAAAATATTAGATTCTGCCTGTTTCTGACTTTTTCAATTCTACCGTAAACCATAATAATTTATTTGCTTGTGCTGCGCATCAAAGTTGTATGTTCATTTTCCACGATTCAGCGTCACGACATCGGGGCTATTGGCTCCTAATAATAAATATCTGCCGAATTGTAAGTTGGTTCAGATAACAGCTATTTATCATGAATTATAGTGTGAACATTCTGTAAATTTAAATATTCAATGGAAATCCGATGTAATCACAACTTAGAGCTTTTATAAATGTCTTTATTTACTGTCTAACAGCCGCCCCCGACTTTAATCGAATCTAATATCTTATATTAATCCAAGTGTTGTGTATGATCGTGTAACAAATATCGGAAGCTCTACAAACTTTTTTTCAGTATTGTGCCATGATTATTCCCATTGAGACCAAATCATTTGTTTTTAAATAAAATTATAGCTTTCTATTAACCGAATGTAGACTTATAAGCGTTATAAAAATAATCCGCCGCGTGGTATCCGGCTGAATAAAATTGTACCACCCTCATTTCTTACCGAGGTGTCGTAAAAGGCGACTAAGGTAAGTTCACCCACCGTGTGGTATCCGGTTTAGTAGAATAGACCACCCTCTTTCTAACCAAGGTGTCGTAAAATACGACTAAGGTAAGTTGACGTCAGGGAGGCGGCCGGTCGTAAAAACGCAGCCAAATCATGTGACAGCATGTTTATAACATGTTGTGCCGACCCCACTTAGAGTCGGATAAGTGCAGGAGGATGATGAAGCGTTATAAAAATAATCTTATAAAACAAAATAGTGTGCTTTTTATGAAATTTGTATGTATCTACTTAATTTATTTTCGTAATCAAAAGTGTTTTCAATAGACAAAAAGTTCAATGGTCAAAGGCCTTATTACCCTGTTTACCCGGGACTTTATTGATGCGGGCATTCTTTGCCGTTCCCGTGAACTGTCTGGTTCAATGACACTTTGAGCACACGTGTATCTCGTTCAGAAGCTAGCCTTCAGTGTTTATCTTTTGTCGTGGTCCTTTCAGCTTTAAATTATCTCTTTTGACGCTGCTGTTGATATGAAATTATTAGTTAGGCTTCGATTAAATAATAAGGAAATAATTAATTAGGTCTAGGATTCGCGAAGGTATTAAGTTTCTAAACATAAGTTAAAAAGTATTAATTAGTCAATCATTAAAAATTAAAAAAACATTCTAAAATTTATTTCTTCTTAATATTAATATTTTATTCATACCTAATTCATTACTTTTTTTTGTTAAATATTTTATTCCTTGAGTTTGATACCAATATAGAATTAAAATTAAAATTGTTGAGTTTTATGTCAATCTAATTTATTTTAAAAACATCAATTTCTTAAATTTTCCTAATTAAATTTTATATCTAGTAACGATTTGTTTTTAATCTGTTTATTTACCTCTATAGCCAAATTCCGTAAGACGTAAAGATGAATTTTAACGCCGTGTGGTATCTCTTACCGAGGTGTCGTAAAAGGCGACTAAGGTAAGTCGACCCGCCGTGTGGTATCCGGCTGAGTAAAATAGACCACCCTCTTTCTTACCCAGGAGTCGTAAAATACGACTAAGGTAAGTTGACGTCAGGCAGGCAGCCGGTCGTAAAATACGTAGCCAAATCATATGACAACATGTTTGAAACATGTTGTGCCGACTCCACTTAGAGTGGGATAAGGGCAGGAGGATGATGATGATGTATGATGATGATGGATGATTATGTAAAGGTGAATTTTATTAAAAAGCATAATCCATATACCTGTTTGCGTAAATTAATGTACTATGATTAAAGTCGCTAATTGGAAGGATTGAAAATTTAATTGATAAGTCGCTCCGTTTGGAGTTGAAATTACTATAATATACATTATTTACTAAGGACAACTGTCTACCTTAGAGATTGAGTCTCCACATAAATGTTAATTATAAATAGCACTAAAATATAATTACTCTGTACTACATGATATATTTTTTAGCATAATTATGAAGTGGAAACTATGCCATGGCAGCACAAATAAAAATTCATGTCTCATATCAATCCATGAATATCTATTAGTAAATATTGTCCTTTTTCAAGATCTTTGTATCCATTAAGGCCAATGCCAACGTTTTATGATACATTATTGCAACAATTAGTCTATCTGCTATTTATTAGTAGTATCTACTTATGGTGGTGCCTGCGCGGAGTTTGAACCAGTGACACTCGATTCCTGTTTAATTGTGACTTTTATGTACTTTGTATCGGAGCAAAACAAATTTACGTTTTGAAGTCGTTGTAGTCGCAAATGCTTATTTGATACACACGTACATAAAACATGCAAGTCTATTCAAAAGATTTCTATACCATACGATCTTGAGTCGCTCTAAATCTAGCAGCTTCCTGCGACTTGATTGAGATCGTCAGTCAATCATATTTCTTGCTTGTTATGACGTATACACAATGAAGAATTCATTACATTTGATAGCCTTAGTACTATTTGTTACAGTTTGTAGTTTGTTTGCATGTTTTTTTAATGATAAAATAAAATTATTTCAATTATATTTACACAATATTTTTTTGTTTCAGGTAATGACCATAATGACGACTGTGAGAATATACTCCAATTTTAATCATTGATGTTAACGTTGAAAAGTATTAATTGCATATGTTTGTTAATTCTTAATTTTAAGTAAAACTGATTATCTTTAGGGTGGTTGATTTATCTTAGAGTTCTACTTTGTTATAATACGGATTTGTAAATATACTAATTACTTTTAGCAGAGAATTTATTTATGAGAATGTATTGATATCTACACGGATAAGTTAAAAGTATTGAATCAATGCAAAAATATAAGCATGATCCAAAAGTGCGCTTTACTAGTGAACACCCAAACGCTTTGCTAATTTAAATAAATTATGAATTTTTTAATCGCATTAATCGCACTTACTAGCGGAACATATTAATTTATATAACTTTGTTTACTTTCAATTGCAAATTATTGGTGGCTTAATATTGCCTATAATATTGAATGTTGAGGTTTCTATCGCCTGTCATGGAACTTGTTAATCTATACATATATATAAAAGAAAGTTGGTCTAAGTTACGCTATTTATAATTCAAGAACGGATGAACGAATTCGGCTGAAAATTGGTGGAGAGGTTGCTTAGAACCAGGAGACGGACATAGGATACTTTTTATCCCGTTCGACCGCATTTATTTTATCCCGTCAAGTCAATATAAAACTTGGTATAACAAAAACGACTATGACATGGAAAAACAAAACATAAATGACAGCTAAACGTAATTTAGTCTTTGGGTAATTATGGTAAAAATTTGACAATTATCAAAATAGTAGTAGCTATAAACGTTACTACATAGTATAAAACAAACTCGCTTTCTCTGTCTGTCCTTATATCTCTATGTTTGCTTAAATCTTTAAAACTACGCAACAGATTTTGATGCGGTTTTTTTTAAATATATAGAGTGATTGAAGAGGAAGGTTTATATGAATAATAAAATTCAATATGGAGTAGAGAAATACTGTGATTATCACTGAGTGACATAGGCTATATGCTTTATACCCGTGCGAAGCTGGGGCGGGACTCCTAGTAAAACATATTTCCGTATTAGGCGTGGATATAGGTATTGATAAGATATACCTATATTGACTTATGTCATTTTTTATTCGTTAAATTAGGATTGTGTGTTTTCGATAGGCCTTTTATTTCGCACATACGTTTGTATGTGTATTGTGAATATTTAAATAACTCTCTTAAATGTATACTAAACGTAAACATATTTATGGCGGCCATCAATGTACGTTTTGGACTTGTTAAGTTATTCACGCCTGGTACAGATCTATTGGCGTAGTGAAAAATTTCGTCATATTATCATCGATAATGTTGTCTTTATCATCATCGCCATAAAAATAAGGATAGGTGTATCTGTCCGCGATACATTATTCGGACATGGTTACTAATATGTACATCTCGCAGGGTTAACCAGCGGTGGCGGCGCGCGCATCAGTTTCAGGGCGCAGGACGCACCCTAAACGAGTGTTATGAATGTTTAGATATGTACGGGGACAAGAACTACCCTTATAACATGTACTATGTTCATGTAACATGTTTCTACCGACTTTTACCGGTCCTGAAAAAAAATCTTTTTTCAACACGAATTTTTTCAACAGTGCGTTTTTTATGGTACATAAATAAATTAAATTTTTTAATTCAACATTTAATAAAGTTAATTGTTTACAGGCTGAAACTTTGTTAATGTAAAGTTGTCTTGTATTATAATCATTTCCACATAACTTATAGAATTAGGCGTTACTTTGCGGAGGTCCATAATACAAAAATAATGAGAATTTTATCGCGGATTATAGCAAAATAATATTTTCATTACTTTTCATTTCCACATAATTTTAATTCGAATTTAAGTGTCTGTGCTGTAATGTAAGTTTCTTTTTTTTATATAATATTTACTTTTACTTTATTCTGTTAACATCATGACACAAAAGTTATAAAACATGTAAACAAATTGTAAATCAACAATATTAGATTAAAAATCATTGCATCAATATTCCGTTAACAGTAAGAATATTAAAATGTGCTGATTTTATTAAATTTATCGATGAAGCGATAAAAGTTAATATGGCCTTGACTTAAAAGCAACAAATTACTCTTCCAACTTTGAAAAGTATTTTTCTCTTGAAACACTTTATTTGATTGATGAAATATTATAGAAAAGTATTTTGTTCTCAAAAAAAGTACTTATGTAACATTTTATTATTCAAATATTGCTAAGCCATCTCTGAAAAATGTTATAGTCTTCACGTACCGTAGTCGCCAATAGAGGCAGTAACGTATCGCGGCACATCAGGCTTTGCCGGCAACCTCAGCGGAGGGCGTCCTTTGAGCTAGTTCAGGTATAGGAAATTATATCCTAACCGCATTTATTACCCAGATATATCAGTGTCTATTGCGGCATCTCAGGTGAGTTGTCGTCTCTAATTATATTTACTGCACAGCTTATGCTTAGTCATATTTCGAATTTTCTAGTACTCACGTTCGATATCACCACGCATAGTATATACACTGTCATAGTGTAATTGTGGGTTATTTTTGTAACGTCGATCGCTTTCATGATAACCATAGTTAAGGTACACAGGCCATAGTATTTCTACGTCTTATATTTTGATTACGAAACAACGCAATCAACTAACAGAATTTCTGAATTTTCTCAAATTAAAGGATGAATGTATTATTAGTATACTTTTGTATATTACTATTCGTTCCGAATTTGTTTTTAATGGTTTTTCCCAATGTATATCGTATGCGCGGAATATCGACCGATCTGCTTTCAGGAAGCGAGTAGGAGTTTTCGTTCACTTCGGAATTGGGCTATACGTAATCGAAAAATTCTAGAATTCTCTTCAGTACAATGACAATTGAATCACTATCAAAGCTATCGCTGTATTTTCCAACATTACGTATAAAACGATAAATATGATAATTCAATTATAATTTAATTATCAGATAAAAGTAATTTTGATACAGTCTGGCAATGGTATTCCAAAACGTGGCCCTGATAATATAAATTTATTACACAATGGCTGATTCGATGGACTTTGCTCCTTAGGGATGTACATGTGTTATGATATGAGGAATAAACCGTCAATCAAGAACAATTGTGAGCCAATTACTGAGTCAAGGAAATATTCATAGTCTCTTGCAGATATGAGAGTCTATCGAAAAACCTCAAAGACCTGAATAAAAGTTTAAGGCTATTTAGAAAAAGATTATTTAAATTGGTTAGTTATTGCTGATTTTAAAACTTTTACTGCTGCTTGACCTTCTAACTGTTAAGGGTTAAAACAATAGCAATCGTATTCAATCAACATTACCAAGTAATCGTTAATAATTATCAGAACTAATTATCTGACCATCAAATATTGTCACATGTTATTACTTGAACTTATCTTTAATATTTAAATGAGTTAATCTTGCATGTACATATATATTTTCGTAATCTCGGAATCGGCTCCAACGATTTCCTGAAATTCAGCATGTAGACGGTTTTGGGGGAGAAAAATCGATCTAGCTAGGTTTTAAATTAAAAAAAAAACATTTTATCCCTGTTTTTGGCATTAAAAAATACTAAAATTTATATTGAATTGAATTTTTGCCATTAATTGTCAAGTCAGCGTAGCTTATTCGGGGAACGGATGGTCGCGAGAAATGAGAATATCTAGGATCGAGACACCTACCTATTATCTTTTCTTTATTATCTTTACCTACTTATTATCTTTTCTTTTTTTTGAAGTTTCTTTTTCTTTATTTTGTAAAAAAATACCGAGCAAGGCTCGACCACCCAGATATTTATTAATTACAAGTTATTTGTGTATATCGGCTTTTTTATTAGCAAAATTGATTTAAATATGGCTTCTTATAACATTTTCATAGTTTTATAAACGATACTAGGTGTATAAGCATGTTATAATGACGCGAGTTATATTTTGGTGATCTCTCGTCACGAATTAGTTCATAAAATTTATCATTTTGTTTATTCAGGCGGCGTCAAAATACGCGATGTAGGTAAATGCGATTATAAAGTTTAATTTGGGCGTGAGTCAAGCTATATGCTTCAATTGGGATATTTGCCATAACTACATCCTACATGTACTGATTCTGAAAAATGAAAGTGTTATCTACGTAAAGAATTAAGACTGAATGGGTATGACTGACTGGCCCGTTGGTGAAGTGGGTAGTGACCATGCCTTCAGCTCCGCGGGTTGCAAGTTCGATTTCGGCCAACATTTTCTATAAAAATAGTTGGTTCTTCGAGCCTGGGTGTATATTTGTATTTCAAATTATAAGTGTAGTGTATATATATATATATATATATACATATATATATATATATATATATATATATATATATATATATATATATATATATATATATATATATGTATTAAGTTACTTTGGGGACGGACGACCATGTGTGAGTTTCCCTTATATTTATTTATTTAACGATCAAAGTCGGATTAAATATGTATTTAATTTCTTAATCTTTTATAAAAAGTTTAGCTGTGTGGTCCGGCTGAGCAGAATAGACCAACCTCATTTCTTACCGAGGTGTCGCAAAGGCGACTAAGGTAAGTTGGCGTCAGGCAGGCTGCCGGTCGTACAATACTTAGCCAAATAATGTAACAATATGTTCATAACATGTTGTGCCAAGCCCACTTAGACTGCGACAAGGCCAAGAGAATGATGATAATTTCTTTATCTCTTTTAAAGGGATGTTCCAAGGCAAATAGGTATAAAATAAAATTTTAATAATATATTTTTTTCATTATATACATATTATTTATCAAGAAAATTTAAGTGAAAAAATGTTAATATACCATGTTTTTGCATCAACTGTAATTTTTTTGTAAATTATCAACAATCTATTTATAATAGGAAGAAGTACACAACTTATAGCACCCCTTCCTTCATGTTTTATTTATATTCTGATAATAAGTATAGCATTTTATTTAATTATTGAGCGTTTATAATATTCTTTCTTCAAAGTTTATTTCTATGATGTATTCTGAAGTATAATTATAGCAAAAACAAAAGAAACACGTCAATCGTAAAAAAAATATGGAAGAGCTCTCGCCAAGGGTATAATTTGTCCTAAAAGGTTCTTTTGTATGTTTCACTCATGACTCATGATAACGTGAATCACTAGAACATATTTTTATGTACTTTTAGAATATACTTACACCATGATAAAACCGTAGTGTACCTTGAATCACTAATGAGCGTTAAACGATAGTAAAGTTGTTTGGAAGATTTACCATTTAAATTTGTAAAGAACTAACCGAAACTGACTTTATTACTTGAGCCAATCATTCATAGGTATATATTCAAACTATATTTGTGCGGTGATGCATCTACAAATATTATAAAACAAGGTCCCCAAAAACTGTATGTATGTAATCGGTTATCTCAAAATCTACTTAACGGATTTTTGTACGGTTTTTACTAAAAGATAGTGTAATTCTTGAGGAAGGTTTAGGTTAATAATATACTACGTTTTTATATAAATTAAAATAGGAAAAACTTTGTGATTGACACTCTGGTTTCCACGCGGGCACAGCAGTACACAGCTAGTAAAATATATGCAGGAATATGCGGGTATCGAAAAACTGTATTAGCACAATTGATAAATAACGTAGATTTATTAAAGCTTCAAGATACAAAATAATACATAAAAATATTGATATCCTAATTTCATATTACATAGTATTAACATCTTATATTCCAAAACATCTTATATTCTTTTAAATATACATATACACAGTATTGTCAGATATCACCGTTAGCTCCAAAAAGTTAACTAATTAGTACTAGAAAGTACAAGTTTAGTACTAGATTCCACCTAATCTTAAAATTAAAAAAAATTGTGGTCATCAAGCCGTAATGGATACAATATTATTTTGAGCCTTGTAAAGGTACATTTGTTCATTAATACTTCTGCACTCAAAATCGTACAATCTATAAGCTTAATGAAATTTATAATTCTATAATTAATTTACTTCCGAAGACTAAGAGCCGAAGTCACATCCATTATCCAGGAGAGCAAAAAATCTCTTTTCTAAATTTTATATTAATTCTGATGCATCATTATATACATTAAACATTAACAAATATTCAAATAGTTAATTAATCAGAAAATAAACTTTAAAAAAATGTGCTTATGCCTGCCTTTCAGGTATCTGCAGATCTGTTATTTTAAGTTACACAAAATAAAATATACCTAAAAGAAATAGGCAAGTGCATTACTAATTTACTAGATACAAGTATTTAAGGATAGACTGTGAATAAGCTTCCTCAAATAATGTTTGACATGTTTACTTTGCATAAACGCCATGATATATTTTTATACGACTTTATTCTCAAGTCCGTATTTTAACACGATGGCAAGTTGCCATTTCAAATTATTTCGATATAAATACTGGACTGATGGATTTATCCGATTCTCTGTGCGAAATTTGCTGGTTTCGAATCAACTTTTGGGGGAGGTGTAGAAGGGATTTCGTGATGGGGCTTTAGTAGCCAAGGGTTGTCGGTTCCTTGATATGGACTACCGTCGCTCTTTCTCTGATTTGCATTAGAAGGCGTAAAATGCAAAAGTGGTAGTTGGTTCTTCTTGCATGTTGGCGGTTTCTCTGCATTTGGATGCATGTTAGCTGCAAAAATAACATAACTTATTAAAATGCAATTCAATTTGTGGAAAAGTTGATTTTGAAAAACAATTATAATTATAATAAAACATTCATTATTATATTCATTTTAACACGCAAAATAACTCCACTTCAAAGTTTTGCCAATGTTTATTATCATTTAGTTTTGTTACAAATATTTTAGAAACCACCAAAAGCTTAAAAACTATTTTATATATTTGTAACATTTGTAAAATTTGTACTTATAAATTAGAAAAATATAATGGGCAAAAATTGTTCAGATTTGACCATAAAACTTTAAAACTGTAACACGAAACAGCTAATAAAATCTTCAAGTAAGATTTGTCAATCAACAATTGACTGTTAAGATATGTTTGGCCTTTGCCAGTAACACTAAGTCTTAAAACTTTAAATAAGCTCCTTGTTTTAGGAAACGGTTTATTTATATTAAATATTAGTAATACTTACTTTGAATATCGAATGAATCCAGCACAATATTATTTAAACGCGAGTTGATAGCTTCGACACCGTTTACAAACATTTGGTATTGATAACAACAGAACAGCACCAAGGTGGACTGAAGTTTGATATATAATGCGCAAATGTTTGGTTAGCACAGTCGTTTTATAGCCGACTGAGTCACATTTGGCAGAGAAACTACGGTCTACGTCACCGCCGGCCTGACGTTCAATACTATGACGCTAGTCGTTAACGCATTTTCCGAGCCTCTTACTTGAAGGTGTATTGTCTTTACACTCGAAACCGTTAAGATTGGGCAATACTGTAGGTCTAGTACCGACGTTCGACAAAAGGGCTGACGTGGGTTATTACGATTAATAATACAAAATTACACGTTTGTTAATTATGATAATCTTGCTCATTTACTTAAGCACTATTCTGTACTGTAACACAAAGTCCAAAGTATTTTATTTCAACGGAACCAGAGTCTGCATACTTTGTTGCCTTGCAAAGCGTGTTGAGTTATTAGCAAAGTCTCTCATGTAAAATAAGCGTATATTACATCAATTGAGTAACAATGGAGTTGATGGCGAGATTGGAATAGTGCTATACACAATGATGATCGATAAATTAATACAAAATACTGTCCGAGGGTCGAGCAGATCAGATACCATGTCATAGATGAAACGATTGTGTAACTTAAGCAAAAGTGAACACACTGGGTAACTGAAAATATGATTTTAAATCTGTGGTTCTATTTAATAAAAATTTAGTTAGTCACCACTAATGAAGTAAATTTTAAAACGACAGTACTATAAAAATTATAATTGTAGGTAGGATATTTCTATGTAGTACATCCTCAAAGCGTTGCAGTTATAAAATCGCAGTTGCTTCGCATCAAAACTTTGAGAGCATAAAACATGGATGTCATTTACAAATAATAAGAGATTTGAAACATTTTGACCTAAATTTAAAATTACGTCTCCTAAAAAATAAATAATAACTACACATGTTTCACAGGTCAAGTGCAATGAAGTTAAATAATTTGATCACGTTACTTTTGTGATTTTATATCTATATAGTTGACGTATACATCGCCTTGTAATTGATATGTCATGAAAATTAACATTACATTATACTATAGGTAACCGGGTATTACATTTTTCCATTACAAATAGTATTTACGTATAAGTACGTAAGCATTCTTAGATTAACTTTAGTTTATACAAAACTAGCTTTAGATTAATTTTGTTTTATACTAGTCCTTTCATTACTGGTCAATAAAAATAATATAGACAATGCCTGGGATCAATTTTAGGCATCAATTACCGAATTTCATGCATTTATTGTATAAATTAGGTTGCATGAAATTTAGTTAAGAACGTTGCCACTTATATGGGCGCCTAGGGTAGTCTCAAGAACTATTACAGGGCATTGCAAAACTGACATGTTACATTACAGACCCCATCAAAGGTCTGCCGTCTACCGATACAAAAAAAAACAGACATTTTGCGACTACCAAAACAGTTGTCGCGTTATGTATATTTAAATAAGGGAAGTCTTAATATTTTAACACGTGCCTCAAAATTACAACAATCTGATAAGAACATAGCCGTTGATATGACGTTTATTATTACACATTGTTCTTGGAGAATTAAACCGATGACATATTTAGAAATTAAATGAGTTGTCAATGATCGTATAATCATTACTTGAGTTAAGTACGAGTACTTGAGTTTTCATAATTTTCCCAAGTACATATGAAATCATTCGCTATAACAACCTGTTTTTAGCGTTACTCACTGATTAGAGTTCATTAATCATGTCTTCTCCTGGGTAATCATCATCATCGACCATGCTATTTATATGCCCTGAAAGTGGGTTGGTGACGATGATACTAAAGATAATAATCACAATGCTACTCCTTACAAGCAAATTGTATTTGAGTTACCTGGTACGACAAATTATACTGCTAGTTGCCATCTTATGAGCACCGAGTAGGCGAAATTAACAGTCAGATAGCCGGGTGGGATGATTAATTCATATGACGACTTGTTAAATCTTTATTAACAAACATTGAAATATTTTAAGGCCACAGAATTTCTAAAGTAGATGAAGTTGAAGATTGTGAAAGCGCAATCAGCGCCGAAGGTCGACTAAACGGACACTCCCATGGGAGTGGTTTGTGTACACTAGTGTTGTCGCTGAAATGGAACAGATATTGACAGACAGACACTTTTTATTACGTTCATATAAGAAAATCTTGTAATATTGTGGTTCAATAACGTGGCTTTTAAGGTGTGATAACAACTCACAGATTCACAACCAGACCATACTGCGTAAGTCGAAAGCCAGAGAACATAACTTTATTATAATGTATAATTCATGCCAACTTATTTTTAAATAGAGTACAATGTATTTGATAAAACAAATCTTAATTAATACATTAAAAATCATATATCGTAGTAGTTTTAACAGAAGTTATAGATATCTATCGTATAATACTTCTTTTCTTTAAATGATTGATATATAGAAGAGTAAATTTTAACGATAAGCCGGGCAGGCGCATCCTATGGCATCGCGGTTAGTGGTATTGATTCAGATTATACCAATAGATATAACGTCATGAGTCGGTCACCAGGATCTTTTCGTTTTGTCAGCACTGGGTTAGTTAAAGTTAACAATTCTGGAGATTTACTGGGACGAGTTCTCCCTGAACATTTCCTTTTACGCTCTGACGTCCATAAATGTGATAAAAATAACTGATTATTTTTAGTTGATTTCAAATGTCTTTGGTCTTACCGAGAAAGATTTATAATTAAAATGATTAAAATTAATTATTTTTCAAAGAAAACTTCAAATGTGATGAGTCATTTTAAAGTGACATGACGTAAATGTTTTTTTTAGACAATCATTTTTAGTCACAGGACACGCGATTGTGTTACACTCATAATTCAACCATAGGGTCAAATTTGTGTCAGAGCACTTATGACGTCATTTTATGAATAAGTCTTAATTTGAGTTGATTATAGATGCCTTACGATTCGCAAGATACATCAGTCATTGCACTATAGCATCGATTTCTATGTTATGAATATTTCGTGACTAACTTTAACACGTAGTTAAAAATTCGATCGAATGCACTAGGCTAACGCACATAACCAATCGTGGGCTTTTTAATATTGTATACGATTTATACGTTATTACGAAGAAGCAATTATCTAAAGCTGTTGTTGATTTGCACATCGTTGCACTGTCATGAAAACTGAGTCGAGTAGAGAATCAGAAAGATTACATAACGCATTATATGTTGTATCTTGTTTTTCTCAATCGAATAAATAATGTTTCAGTAAATTAGATGTTATTATTGGTCTATTTGGCACTACAAGGTTAGTAAGTACTTGCTTTTGGTAACACAACGTAGTTTGAAAATTCATGTGTCGTCTGCGTCAGCTAAACACAGTTTCACGCTTCATGTCAGCGACATTGCGTGCAAGAATTAATAAAAAAGTTATTGTTTTATAGTATCAAGGAGATATCACAAATAGGCATCCCTCACATCGCGTGAAGATTGTGACATAAAGACTACTGCTCCAGAATTTGCAATCGTAAATAAAATGGAACAGACATCGAATAACCTCAATCGGGTAAGCCTTATGGCGAGGAAGGTATTAAATGTAGTGTTATGCACAAAAATGCCTTGCATCAACACAAATGTACTAATATGACCTGTTTAGAAGATCAATTTTGGTAACAAATTGGACACGAAACTCGGTCACCATTACCATTTCTAATTCATAGGTCTTTATACGATACAGAGCAGTTCCTATATCTGATTAGTTGTAATATTATTAATTGTAATTAATATTCGTTCATTAATTGTAATTAATATTCCTTCATTGTCTTTATTTCCCTCAGCAATACCGACATTGAAATTATCCGTTGACTTTGGTCCCTACTAAAAGCTTATTGCGTGCATTTCTAACTAAAAAAATCATATTTACAGACAAATAGAACAATTATGTCCAGAATTTTTACGCCATATTTTTTCTACTTTTACGCCAACTTTGGTTATAATATGGTTCAAGTATTAAGTTTAGACTTATAGTTAGTTTTGACGTGAAATACTTCTAAAAAACATCATACAACTATGTCCGTAAATTTCGTACGTATATGCAGTAGCTATCATTTAAGAAATAAACTACATTACTTACGTACTAAGTACATTTACTTTCTTTCATTTCTTAAATAATTTTATTTATGACCGTTTGAAGTATCGAGCTATGAAACGAAATCATGAATTTCAGGACGCTTCATCGGCACAAAATAACATAAAAAGTAGTCGTCATGAAAAAATGTTAGCTCTTGGAAAGTTTTTATTTATGATGTAATAAATAATCCGTCGTGTTCGTAGACGAAGCTCTGCCAATGTTGTAAGCAGTGTTTTTCTACAAAATCTACAAAGAAATAAAATCATAATATTATAATCTTAGTTGTACATTTTAATTGTTTTTAAGGTTTGTAAAAAAATGGTCTGAGTGTAAGTATACATTATTTTCTTTTCTTGGTTTTTAAGTAAAGAGAGTATTTAGAATTTGCTGTTATTAATCCTTATTTGATTTTGTCGTACACAATGTAAATGTTTAACATTCTTCTGAATCCATAAAACCTTTTTGAACAAGAAATACCTATGTTTTTAGGAGCATTTCTATTTATTCGCATCATCTACGTGCAATCAGACACTATCACTTTATGTACATATTAAGTTGATACTGATTTTTCTGGTTTTTTTAGCAGTGTGGT
Source organism: Morpho helenor (assembly GCA_029227775.1). Taxonomy (NCBI): domain Eukaryota; kingdom Metazoa; phylum Arthropoda; class Insecta; order Lepidoptera; family Nymphalidae; genus Morpho; species Morpho helenor. Next base: position 8,491,459 of record JARGCU010000020.1, read on the forward strand.
ATCCGGCTGAGTAGAATAGTACCACCCTCATTTCATACCGAGTTATCGTAAAAGGCGACTAAGGTAAGTTGACCCATCGTGTGGTATCCGGTTTGGTAGAATAGACCAACCTCTTTCTTACAGAGGTGTCGTAATATACGACTAAGGTAAGTTGACGTCAGGCCGGCGGCCGGTCGTAAAAACGCAGCCAAATCATGTAACAACATGTTTATAAAATGTTGTGCCGACCCCACTTAGAGACGGATTGATTTTTCTGTTTTAAAATGATTTTAAGCTCACTAGTTTTCAATGGATCGTTGTGAACTTTAGACTCACTACGACTGCGGAGTCCATTGTTTAGAAAAAATTTCGAAATTTCACTTGGAAGAACTGATCTTACAATCTGTTAATATTTCGAATTTCTTACCATAGAAACAGGGATATAGAGGAAATAATGTGCTTTGAGAAAACAAATAAACTAAGCATTTTAACACTAGTGACATGTATGACACGAAAGTAAGTAAATAGTACATCGGTAGACTATTTTGTTTCATGTAACACTAACAACGTTGCATGACATTGACATAATATGTAAATGTTTTCTTATACTCCCCTTCCTGGTTGCATGCAACTTGCCAGTTATAGGCATGACCTTGTAATCAGACGATGATTAAAGTTTACGTTACCAATAAAGTGTGGCAGTACAGCATTAAAGTATCGAATTGCTATATGGTTTCCTTCGATACATGTTCTAACTCACGCGAACGGAACTTCTATCTTTAAAGCGATCTTACATGAATAATCTAACACTGGTCTGTATATCTCAATTATAGAAGGGTGAATTTGATATTTTACACGATAAAATAAAAAAAAAACATCGGCTAAGAAATTTATCAATGTTTAGGTATTCGATCTTGTACAACAACATCAAACTCCTTAACCACTAAAACTGTTACAAACTGTAATCAAAGAACTTCAACGGAGTTTATTCTCTTTATCAACATAAAGCAATATTAGTGGCCTTTATCTTCTTACTAATGTCATCTAAATTTTTGATTACTTTCTTTTTTCATTCATCTTTTGCTTTTATTAAACTGTCGTTCATTAATAAAATATTTGTTTTCATCAATAACAAACCTTGATTCTGAAATTGCCAATAATAAAACTGCAATTGCGTTTTATGAACAGTAGAAAATTTATAGTCTTAGATGTTAAGTCAGTCATTTATGAATAAATATGATTGAAATAGTCGCGAGATCAACGTTGATCGTAATAACACTTAAATTCTATTGATTTACTATCATCTTACAGGTCAGGTCAAATAATATTCCATAAAGTAGTTTCATAATAGTTCTGAATACATCCAACCTTTTCTCAATGATGTTAAAAAAAATCTAATTCTCAAGTTTTCGTGAATAATTTGAGGATAATTAGAGTAAAATTCAAAGTAATTTGTGTTTTGATTAGATTCATATAATTATTAGAGCGTAAGCAAGACTTTTTTTAACTCCGACCCAATAACTGAGTTTTTTGAAGTAACCGAGTGTCAAATTAACTGATTTTATTAAGTGTTGTTCTAAAGCTGACATGATAGTGACGGCTTTCAGCTGTTTGGTCGAGGCAATTGTCTCCAAAATATTCAGCAAACATTAAAATCAGTGACAGGATCTTAGCAAATGTTAAAGTTAATTCTTATGTCGGGCATTATTCAAAACGTGTTTCTTATTAACCATATATTACTCGGTTATTTTTTTGTAATTAAGGTTAAATAACCATTTATTTTTGTAAATAGATGGTCTTTTAAATACTTGAAAATAAAACATATATTGAACTATGTATGATTGAACCCACTCACGGTCATATATTTATACTATTAAATTATTTATACTTATTGAACTACACAAGTTACATTGGTAAATAAGAAATACTATTTTATTTATTTACTTAAAAATACTAGGGTTGTGAGATCGCGGATGTCTCCGCCCTATAACGTGACGGGGTAAATCCTTGGCATAATATTAGATATCATACCGATTTTATCATTTCTCCAATAAATACCCATTAGACGAAATGCTAATAATATGATTTTATGAAATGATAACACATCAGAATATGTGTACGAAGTATTACAACATTATAATATTATTCAGCTCTAAAATATGAGTACTAAAATTATTCATAAAATATTACAACTTGTTTGGATAAATTGTATATTAAAAAATAAACCAAACAATCTTACTTACTTTAACGTAATCCTTATACATTTTGTACTTATTTTGTTCTTTATTTGTCAAGGCACCTGTTGAGCCTCGCAATTTAAGTGGCTCCAACGGGTCGGAAACGAATGGACCAAATCTTCCTTACCGTCCACCATTAACCAGAACCGATTCAAGATCGACGTTTTCGCCGCAGTTGCTTAGGCAAGGTGCCCCTCAATTGCAACAGAGACCACCATTGCAACCCGGAGGACCCGTAACCAGTCAGTTTGGTCCTCGTTTCGGAAACCCAGCACAAAGGGGGCCAGCTCCTGCCGGCCCTCCTGGTTCACCACAAATTCGAAATCAAGTACCACGGCCATCGCCACCACCACCAACATCGTCTCAGCAAGGTTCTAGGCCTATACAATCACCAACATCTGCTCAAATTCAGCCTAGAGGTCCAGTTCCCAATACCCTTCAATTTGGTCCTCGGCAGCCAACACAATTTGGAAGTGTTACCACACCAGAGGGCACTAGACCTCCTGTGGTACTTCAAACTAACGGCGCATCTAAGCCCAATACCACATCAAGCCCACCTCATAATATACAACTTTCGAGGCAATCTTCACAAGGATCTTTAAAAGGTCTCGATTCGTCTAACACTTACGAAAACAAACTCGTCAACCTGGAGAATCAAAATGCATCTTCTGAAAACCTTAACACTACCAAATCTGATAACACTAACGAAATACCGGGAGCGACTAAAAGTAGAAGCTATAGCATTGCAGCTGCACCGGGGACACCGAGTCCGTTGAAAATAGAAGATGATCGAAGAAAATCAGTAAGTGCAGTGAGCGGAAGGTACGATGAATTAGCTAGTCGCAGTCCAGGACTCGATTTGATTCAAGAAATGAAAAGCAGCAAAGATAACCTCCGCGAATCTAAAGAAAGTATCAAGTCTGAAGTATCTTTAGAAGGAAATAAAGACATTCTGGAACGTCCAGAATCACGCATCACAGGCTCCAGAATGACTGAATCTTTAATGGGTTCTTTGACAAACTTAACGCAGAAGAAAAAAAATGATGATGATGATGAAGTGATAGCTCAGAATAATTTAACTGCAATTAAAAAGGAAACTTCTCACAATAAAACTGATCTTTCGGATCGTTCACCATCGTTAACTAGAAGTGATGATTCACCTGAGCCAAAAAATGCTTCCCAAAGTTCTGTGTCATCTAATAAAACGCCAGAGCCGCAGCGTCCAAAGACACCTAAAATAGAAACAAAACAAGAAATAAAATCAGAGGCTCGTGAAGAGTTTAAGTCAACAATAACACCTAATAAAACAATATCGAAACCACCTATTTCAGATTCCAAGTCACCTACAGAATCTAAGTCGCCCGTCATTATTAATAACAAGCCGACTGAACTAACAACTTCAATTACTCCTTCCGATTCTAAAAAATCGACCCCGCGTAAAATAGTTTCTGCTCCAAATTCTCGACCTAAAGGTAATTGAAAATATTTATAAGTATGTTTACAGAGTAATATTAAATTAAGATAAATCAACCACATAGTTTAATGACTAACAAAGTCTTTTATCATATGAATTATTATACATATTCTATGTTAAATTTTAGATGGAGATAACGACAGCGGGGTTGACGAATCCACACAAGGAAATGTAAGGGTTTATTATTAATAAACGTTTAAAAGACGATATGTGTTTATACATAAAAAATTGTACATATATTGTTTTAAGGATATGAACGGCTCGCCTAGCTCACCAAATAAGAAGTTGCCGAGCAAATTACCTACTAAAGAGAAATCAAGCAGCAGCCTGAAGCAGAGTCTTTCCCGATCATCTAGTAAAAGTGCTACCGCAAAGACACCAGAGACTCCACAACCGAGTGAAAAAAAAAGTTAGTTATTTATTTATCATAATATTAATAATCCGTTCTTCGCAATGTAGTTCACGCTTCAAGCAGTACAAAGTCATTCATCGGCATTCTTATTAAATAATTATTTTCATGTATAACAGAGGTACCAATGAATAAAGTCCAAGTTGGCAATGCACCATCACCGAACATAAAAGCAGTTAAATCAAAGATTGGCTCTCTGGATAATACAACATATAAGCCGGGTGGAGGAAAAGTTAAAATTGAAAATAGGAAACTTGATTTCAACAATGCAACACCAAAAATTGCTGCAAAAAATGAAGCTTATACACCAAGCGGTGGGGCTAAAAAGGTAAAATATTTATTACATATTTAATAAAATTTATAAAAAATGACCTAACATACGAATATCATTTTTTATTTAATGTGACTTCACTTTCCAAATATCTACTTCGACCCAATCATCACCGGTTTGGATAATTCCTCCTACCGAGAAGAGCCAACAAGAGACTTTTTCACATTTCAAAATATAATTTCTTTTAACTTATGCCAAATCTCACACTCCTTTATGCGTGCAATGTGCTTAAAAAGGGGGTAAAGAATATTTATTTAAAGTATACATAGGTATTTACTGATATTGTATATAGTTTATATCTGTACGTAAATATAATTCCGTGAATTTGTGTCAATATATATATTTTTATTTATGTCCTTTGATTGTATATTCTCGTACTAAAACGGCTTGATCGATATTGTTGATTGTGGGTAATTTGGGACATGGGGTCATCTCGATAGTTGTTGATTTTGTTGTAGTTGTAGACGGCGCTTACTTCGAGATTCAGATTTTTACGATTTTGGACTAACGTAGTTAGCCTGTCATGTTCGCTCTATTGTAAACAAAGCTACTGTGCCTACTTAAATTATATGTAATTTAATAAATTGTATTTAATTTCCATAGATAACAACTACGAAATTGGAATGGAACGTAAAATCAAAAGTTGGCTCGCTACAAAATGCTGCATATAAACCTGGCGGTGGAGACAAGAAAATAGAAACTGTGAAACTTGACTTTAAGGATAAGGCAAAGCCAAAGGTGGCTTCAACAGTTAACATCACCCATAAACCAGGTGGCGGAGGTGTCAAGGTAAAATAATGAAAAGTTATCTTTAAATCATCATTATTGATAAGAATGATTGTAATACTGTGGGGATTTAAGTGATTTGTTCAATGTGCAATGTTATGCTACAACCTTTTAAGAAGCTGAAGTGAGTATGTGACATCTTTTAAATTCGCAATAAAAATCTGCAACACCTGCATTTATTTAGGCAGACATTTAGAGGATACATGTTCAGCAAGTAGGCCTATAGAATCGTACATTGCAATTTGCACTGTAAAAATAGGCAGATGTTGCAAAAAAAATAATCACAGTTGATAATTATAAATGTAAAATGTACCATTTCTTGCTGTTCCTTTGTAGACTCTAGCGAGCGCCGGGATGAGGCCGGTGAGTAATTTATGTACTTTGCATATGCTTAGCTCTCGATGACGTCGCTTGTTGTTTGTCTCAGAATGTATTTAATGTGGGCACTAAATTTAAGTCTCAATTTGTTAATTTTGAATATATAATACGTTCTCACTTTTAGTTTGTAAAATGGGCTTTACCGCGGTGGCGCGATTCAAATAGGCCCTGCTATTTACGTAAACATCGATTGGAGGTTTGTGTGGTACATTTACTTGTCCACTGATGACTGCGTATGTTGTGTGGCAAATATTATGTTATGATGTTCATTTAGGAATAAAAACGTCGACGTTAGGGTCGACGTCGTTTACATTGTGGCTGTTTACACACCGAAACGCTTTGAAGATGAAAGTATGAATTCACAGTTTTACAGGTTGCTACAACACATACGAATGAGAATGTTTACAAACAATTTATAACACGAAATCTATGTTTTCTGATTATGTATATGATTATATCAACTTCAAACAGTCAATAGATAACAGTAGTACAAATGCTACAAATTCACTCGCATGATAAACAGAGATATCTATCTACAGCATATAATATATTAAGGAGCACAGCAAATGCTTGTCTGATATGAAATGTTACAAACTTCAACATATATTCGAAATAAACTTTACAGCTTTATATTATAACGCAAAGTATAAATTTTATAAACATTTATGTAATTTTTTATATTTATATATTTAATTGTTATATTACATGCATTTAGCTAACACTTTTTAGATATATTTTTTAGCTAACTTTTTGTATAAGGCCACGCATAATATGTATCATATATAAGTATGTTCTATTGCACATTATATTGTTACACAGATTGAAAATCAAAAATTGGATTTCAAAGCACAAAGCAAAGTTGGCTCACTCGACAACGTTAAACATAAGCCAGGAGGAGGTGACATTAAAATATTCGACGACAAGGATTACATTAAGCAAATTGGTGGACAATCGCCACTTCCCAATAGCCACGGACAGTCGCGACAGGAGGTGAGGGATAGCTGGCAGACTAAGCCAAGCTTGTCGTAGGCGTTTGCTTCAAATTTTGTTTTGTTCTTTCTTTTCGTTTGGTGAAGGTTCTCGAGTCATCCTCATGAGTTTTTCGTTTTAATTCATAATTTTCATTTTTGTTTCAGCCTGAGTATTTATACTCATTTTACTAAATATGTTTTGGGGGAGTAAGGTATCTAAGCGACTAATGTGTTTCAATTAACACTAACACCATTTTTTTATATATGCGTTTCTTTTAGTGTGTCTAACTTTATAGTAATTTTTTTATATTATTTTTTTTTTGTTATTTTTATAGATATTATTTTGATTTTTGCTGCCTGATAGTAATATTTTAAGTGACATTTGGCAATTTACGATGATGAACACACAATTTAAATGTTTTAGTTATACAAGTTCTATCTCTCGACAACCGCTATATAAATGATGGCTCTTTCACGAATAAGCTCTTTAAAAAAATATTTTTGGTTTGTGTGTTTTTTCCAAATGACAAAATTCTATACAACATTTATATACAGCTAATAACAATATTTGTATTTTGTCATAGAGTCCAGTCCCACCGCCAGCGCAGACTCCGAAAGCGGACGAGAATTTAAACCAACAGCCGTGTTAAACACTTCGATAAACCACGATTACCGATACAAATATCGATTGCAATCATTGCTAACGAGTCCAAACATTTTTAACATTTCTTTATTTACTTTATTAACGATTATCATAAACATACCTACTCAGTATCGGTTTTACTAGTGTGGAGTTTTCCTTCATATATTTAATTACGTTATTAGTGTCATATCTTTTAAAACAAACAACGGATGAATGTTAATGTAACTTAATAATTTGTATATTTTTAGTATTATTACATTTGCTTTTACTATTGTTACATTCTATAAACAACAGAAACAAGTGCCAATAAGAAAAATACTAATTTAATGATCTCTGGAAACCTTATTTATCTCTTACAAAATGTTTCTGTGGCTAAAATTCTGAGATCTATTGTCCAAAATATGGTTCAAGTTCTAATATAGTAGCCTTAAATTAAGAACACACTGTTGCTTGACGCTTAATTGTGCAAATGTTATTTTATTTAAATATTGTATTTTTTATTAATATACAATACAAAGAGATTCACAAAACACAAACACAGTTTTACAGTTTATAATTTCTATTTTGTTACCACATTGATTTATGATAACCAATTAGATTTTTTTCATTTTTCATTGAAAATTGACGCGGAAATTTAAAATAAAAAAAAGTCGATTTGGATGCTTGATGTGACAGGCGTATTTATAGCGTAATTTTGTAATACAAAAATATTTTAACATAACCAGTGGAAAACACCAGTTATTGTTTAATTGTTTGTCATTGCTAGTATTGCCCTATTTTGTTATAAATAGGTTATATAGTATATCTGCAAAACCTAAATTGATATTCATAAGCTTTTGCTATAATTAATGTCTAATCGTATTTACTTACAGTGTAAGCCATCTTTTCGTCCAGACAAATTTACTCGTAGACGACTATTTGTTTTTTTATACTGTATCAATGTACAAGTATACTTAGATTTTTGTGCTTTATAAAGTGTTTTATACAGTTGAATAGGCATATGAAGAAGGAAAAATTAATAAAAAAGAATTTGTTGTTAATGATTTATACTTTGTGTACTTGCTGGAATTTTATAGGTTTTTCTGTGTATGGGAAGAGTAGGTGTAATTTAGAATGGTGATTGAATGTTTGCAGAGTTCTCGACTCAGCAATGTATGATTTGCCTTATATAGGTGTGATTATACCTTGATATTGCTTTTTGACTCAATTGTTTTATATGCCACGCGTATCTTTGTGTATTTTGTATGAAGTTTTATTAGGTAACACTTTTTGAACACTTTAATATGTTGAAGCGGGAACTGTGCGGGTAAGCGTTTGACTGAGAACAATTATTCTTAGAGTATTAATATTTTATATGTAACTATGTTATAAGAAATAATTAGATTTAGATAGCTACATTAAGTTAACGCTCATGCTTTCACATTATTTGCCCCATTGACACTATCACTTAAAAGTAAGTAGTACACTGCATTTGATTAATTTAAGATTGATTTAATATTTGTAAACATTTACCTAAATTATTCATAAAATAAGATATTCTATAATCCTCCCATAATTAAACAGTATTTTTAGGGTAGTATGGTTTGTGACAGTATACACCCCATGAATGCGTCTTCAAAAACGCGACCCTAGTTGATTCGATATTATACGGATTTTCTTTTTAATAATAATTCAACCATTTATCTTCTTTGAATCTTGAAGAATATAGACATGTATGTATATTTTTTCACTCAATATCTGATTATAAAAGTTGATCGTCAATATTATTTATTATTATAGCGATATCAATTCCAATATCGCTTATCAATGTATAGCGGTTAGATGATTTTAGAATAGTGTAGATCAGTGTTTCCCGACCTTTTTTGGTCCATGCCCCACGTAAAAAATTATTTTTGATATTTGTATATTTATGTTACTCCATACATAAATTTTAATATTAAAAATTGAATTGTCCGCTTAAAGAACATAAATAATAGGTTTTAGGAAGATAAATTGTTTTTTTATTTATTTTTGGCATCGAAATCTAGCATTGCACTTAAATGGCCCTGAGCGAAAGGCTAAAACTCGTGTCGAGTTGCCCCCCCCCCCCCTTAACCATCAAATTACGCCCTCTTGTGGGTCGTGGGCCTCACGTTGGGAAACACTGGTGTATAGCATCAACGTCGTGTGTTCCTGACACACGACACTTGCGAAGATTAACGTAATTGTTTAATTGTTAATAATATATAATATTATATTTACTATTTAATTTAAATACCTTATTACTACACGTTTTATTTATATGTAGGGAGGTTTATAGTCTTATTTGATTTCAAATTGTTAAAAACAGACTGTTTCAAAATGAGAAATATTAACTTTTCAATTTTACGCATTCATTAACTTGTTTAACAGTATATATCCTTTATGAATACTTTAGGCTTTACCCGAACTTATTAACAATTAGAATCACTATATTATGAAGATAATAAATTGATGAACGTAATTGTAATACAAGTTAATGTCTCAATCCTTGTTTTATTTATAGATATCGTACCAAGTATTTTAGATTTTAGCTCACAAACCATGTAAATCATTGCGAAGTAGAAAAAATACACTTTGCACAAGCACTATAGTTATGGGATAAAAATACAATTGAAATGCCTGGTAAGTAATAATTTGTTTTATATTTTAAACTTGGGTTATACAACATTTCCAAATTTATAATATTATTTGCAGCCATGCTGTATTTTAAAAAATCTTTGTCAGAATAGTATGTAAAAATTTCAAAATCAAAATGTAACAGTACTCAAAGTGTACAAAGTCACTCTTCTCACAACATGACTGGCTCTTTCCAGAGAGAGAGAGGGAAATAGTACTGCAGTTGTTTTGAGATACATGCTATAACATCCAGACTCACTAAAAGAGTTTCAATCCGATTGATTTAACAAATCTCTGAAAGACATATTAGTACTAGATTAATAGAACGATTTTTGAAATATCTTAACCATTTTTTATGTCAAGAATACCCATTATGGATTGTCACCGCCCAACGGGGATGATAGGAGGGTATGTCGGACTCTTCCGACTAAAAACCTGACTGTCCTCCACCACGCTGCTGGCTGGGAGAGGGTAACGTTGTATACATTGCCCCCATCCCCGCCAGCGGTTCTATACCCCGGCGAGCGAGAGAGATTGAAAATTAGTTTTTTCCAACAGGATGACTATTATTTGTCAATGCAAGATTGGACCGAGGATCGTCCATTGTCGCGAAGTCGTTCAGCTCGTTTCACGCGGCCTCCGCGCACGCCACGTGCTACGTCTCCGCGCAAAATGGAAGACCAAGAGCAACGTATGTTACGTCGTGTGCCCGCTCGCGATCCACCCCGATCTGCGTTTTCCCGACGTGCTTCGATCACTCAACGCCCCGCTTTTACTATATACTAAACAAATAAATATATTTGCATATATTGCAAATATATAAACAATAACCATTCATGTCTAAAAGAATTGAACAATGAAACTTCATTTTAATTTCAATTGAAACACAATATTACATAAAATTATTACAATATTCGTGCTTCGTTGAGCGTAAGGAACAAAAGTAAACAACATTTTATAGGACAATTTAACTGTTAACTTAACTTAATGTTTTTTTTAATGAATTTATTAGAACAGTCTGCTATTTATTTGCTGAAAAGTAATGTGTAAGTGAAAATATAGTGGAAGTTAATTAGTGTAGTAGACTGCAGATAGGTACATACAGAAAGAGCACATCTAATGTCACCTGCACAATGACCTGCGACCGTGTAAAAGCCTAAAGGATTATAGTGCGCACCCCTTTATTATTGATTCAAACTCGTTTAGTATCAAAGCGAATTAAACCTATTTGAAAGTAGCTCTTATAATATCATAAGAGTTAAGTGTATTTTTTCGGGACTATATTAGATTCGACAAATAATTGCACATATTTTAGAGACTTAGTGGACAAATATACGAAATTATAAACTAATATTGAAAATTTTTTGTGTCGACTATCAGTTCACCATATTTGCTTAAAATAAATGCCCGTATTGTATACAACGATGGAAGAATTTAAATTGCCCCTCATGAGCTCTTCTAAATTTTATCGTTATCAACAGTTGAATTCTGAGATTAGAGTTGGATATGACGATCATTACGGAATGTTTGGGGTAAGAATAAGTTTACTTATAGGCTCCAGCACGCGTTCGTGCTGCCAACAGATTCATTCACCTAAAGCAATTATTAGTTGTTACACTTATTAGTGTGGTTTAGTGGTCTATTTCTAACACTAACCAATTACAAAAAATGTTGTAGGTCAAATTAATTTTACACGATCAGTAGTACTAAATTTGTATGAAATAAGAGTATAAGTTATATAAATAATAGTAATTCATCCGGAACTTATGTAGGGTACGTGTAGGTGCTAAATCTGAAATAGCTTTTTTTGCGCACGTTTCACATAAGCTGATTAATACTAGCTGATACTAAATTTTGTTTTATATTTTACAGTTGACAAAATATTAAGAAACATTTTTTTACTAGAAAATTATTTCATATTTGATTAATCTTCTACGATAAGCCTGTGTTAAATATAAGGTGGTATGGATGTAATAACTTTGTTAATTTGAAATTTCCTATTAAATTCCACGATAATATAATAATAAAAAACATACGTTTGTGCAAAACCCAGAGTAGCAATATATCACCTATATATGTAGACAGTAGGGTTCACTTCATATTTCATGTGTATGAAATTCTCTCAATATATAGATTAAATGTTGTTCGGAATAATAATGGACGTTTTATTTCTTAATATTAAATTCGATATAAGTTATTCCTTAAAAGAAATTCGAGCAGAATAACTATTTTAGTTATTCTGCTCGAATTTCTTTCTTTTAATGTTCCTTCCAATGAGCTTTATTATATCAATATCAAATATTGATTTCTTACTCAATAATCCTGACGGTCGTAACCTATGGACAGGCTTTTTAATTCATCAATAAATATGAAATTGTTATTTACGATTTTCTCGCACCTTACCTACAGCAATAGAAAACATCGTAAGGAAACCTACATATCTGCAGTAAATTCCTGCAATGTATTGCATCAGAGTTAAGATCTATATGCCTATGATGGTTTTAGAAAGACATTAGAAGTTTCACTTTTTTTTTAAATTATTAAATCCTTAAAAGTGAATTATCAGAATTTAAGAGAAAATCCTTTTAAACGGCAATTTAAACTGCATTGCAGCGCTTGAAACTGTATATATACCTATCGTTGAATAATTGATAATTGCAATTTATACAAGCTTTTCGGTGAAGGAAAACATAGCGAGGAAACTTGCATGCATATCTCTAGAGAATTCTAGGGATATGTGTAAGGAGCTTGTTATTAGCTCCAATCCTTCTCTCTTAAAACGAAGAGGCCTATGACCAACAGTGGGAACTAGTTAAAGTAACTGGCCTTAACTGTACTTTTTTTTTTACTTTTAGGTATATTCACTCCAAAAATTAAAAAAAATGTGCTTTGTTTCCAAGTTTCTATCCATTCCATTTCGTAAACAACTTTATACTAGACACTGAGATAGCGACCGAGCAAAAGAAGTTAAAGGTCATAATAAAACAACATTATGTTTATTATTGTTTTATTGGTGTACATGGTTATGCATATAATATTTTATCAATTGTTAATTCATTAAATTATGGCACTTAACATAATATCTTTAAACAATACATATAATGATGATGAATGTCTAAACAAAACAGGATGATTTTTCGATATTAACTTACAAAATATTCGGAATTAATTTCTCAGTCGTTCGTCGAGTTTCGTAATAACGAGTCTCTTTTTTATTATTTTTTTTTTACTTTTTTCTTAAGAAAATAAAATCTTTAACTCAAATTTCAACTTATTGATCCCAATCATAATGATAAATTAAAAATAAAAATATACAAGCAAAGAACGTAATAACTTAAACCTTTGTACCAGAGGACACCTCACCATTCACCCTCGCGGCGTGCTAAAAGAGCGCGCAGGAAATCGTTTATAAAAGTTAACTTTCATCCTCCCACGTTATAAACCGTTTAAAAACTTACGACTAAACAAACTCCTCTAACGTTTACATGCGCCAAGCGGTTAGTTCCAAGCGTCGAAGCAAACATTTCGTATTAGTTCAATCGCGCTGTAATATTATTTAAGGTACAGTACTACGATAAAAGTTATGCGCTTGGCAATCAATGTTTTTCGAAATTAATAAGCCGAAACTAAAGACCGATTTAATATATAGAATTTTAAAAATTGTGTAGGATAAGTAAGATTTTATAGTTACTTCATCTAGTGACATGAGTGAAATAAATAGAAAGAAATCTAAGGTAAATCATACAATATTCATGAAACGAAAAAAGATAAACAGAAAAAACGAGGGTTCAATAACATAAAACCTAAATCAGTTAAAAATTTTGAATATCCATTGGCTTCTATATTATACATTTAAACTCCAGTCAGCCTTCCAGTCACAGAGTACAAACGTATCAACATATACGATTAAAGTATTTAAAAGCGTATAATATTTATGGTAGTACTGTATTCGGCGATTATTCTGGAGTATAAATATGGTATAGATAATATTCGAAGCGTTCCCCTCAATTTTAAGTAGTCTATACAACACCGACCCATGCAAGAAGCGCACGCACACAATATAATTCTTTAATTACATACAAAAGGCCACATCACATCATTCAGTCACAAAGCGCGAATAATACTAACACCATGAATCTATTTTACAAACGTACAATGGATACAATATTAATGATCTACAATCAATATTTTAGGTCTAACTGTCGTATAAATTATTATCTATGGTACATTTCTAGTTGTCAACTGACATCCTCGTAAGTGTAGAACCATCTTTTAATGTACGTAATCGGCAAGTTAAGTTCTCACGCCATAAAAAGACGCCTGGTTGAAATATTTGCTCTACTAAAAAAAATAATCTACATATAACAATGTCTAGACAGCATTACTGACACTACACTATCAGTATCACGCTTTTAATATTCCGTTACAATTTTGACTTTATTCTAAGAACAATAAATTTGATATACTTATTTATATTACGTTAAACGAATACTGATTAAAAACGAGTATAATATGATTACAATCGAGTATCATGTTTCAGATTAATATACCTAAAAAAGTTCACCGCTTGAGCAATACAACTACATACCAAAAATATCATCTCTGTTCGCCATTTTACCAGCGTAAAGCAGTGATATGATTGGATATCACAATACGAGTAACGAAGCGTAAAGCGATTAATACAAAGTATCAGTTGTTTTATATGATATCTAATATATATAGACCAGACCAGAGTTCAGACTGTTTCAGAGTCCAGTTCAGTGCTGGTTGTATAGGAAAGAATCAGGAAGGTCACATGCGATCAGCACTGCGAGAATGTTAGTTTCCAACACCTTAGAGATGGTTTGCGATGTAGAAAGCTATAGGAGAGGAGGTTTGGTGTAGGCCATGCGGTTAGTACCATAACCATATTAGAGCTTTCCAATTCCGGTTTGGAAGTTTGGTATTTATAGAAAATTTAAGAACCTAATCCTAGTAGTAGTAGTGCCACTATACTAGTAGTATCCTGCTAGTGGTAGTCCTAATAGCACAAACTTGTAAGGATGGTGCATAGGAGAGGCCGCATGCTGTTAATTATACAGAAGTTACCAAGTCCGTGTTATAAACTGAGCGCCCGAGATACTAGGTCTATGGGATTAGATTACTAAGATAAGGAAATATGGGATAAAAGATTAATAGTATTCCGTATGAATGATATACATTGATCATAGCGTTAAATAATTGTTACGAAATATCTTTATACTAAGACATCAAATTCCATAAATTTATCTAATCATGTACAACCAGGCGTCTTTAAATGGATCACGAGTTTCCATACGATTGCGCAATCGGGAGTTTGTTCTTACAGTACGAGATTTTCTCCTTATAGTAAAACGTAAACATCTATATCACATCTCATTGCTGAAACGTTAATTGTGAGCGCCATAAATATTAATACCTAAATGCCATGATCTAACTACGTCCACAATAAACATCCCAGCAACTGGTGTAGCTTACAATGATTTATATACAGTCCGAGACAATGTCGTGCCTTAAAACGTAAGACTAGATTTTACTACAAAATTAGTAATGTGCGAAAATTTCAGTGATGTCAAAATAAGCCCTTGAACGCCGTTTACCGTGACGGCTGCGGTTAATATCAGCCAAATTTATCATCTTGATACATTCAAAGAAATTTACAATTGCAATATCATAATAAATGTCAAACAGAATAAAAAGTCCACAATATTCGGTTGTAGAAATAAATGAAAAATAACCTAGAAGCGAAATCGCAGTCGCAAAAGTCCCTGATCGAAGATTACCACCACAAATGTGATACTTAAGTTCGGTAAACATCAGAAATCAAAACGAATTCAAGAACCTGAAGACAAAATCACGTACAGCCCCATTTCCGCTTATATACAAAGTTTATCATAATCTCATAGCGTTCATCATATCCCACCTGATAAGAGTTCAATCAATTCTGATTAATTTATACCACATTTAAAAGTTCACTTCACCGCACTAAATTATAGTTACTCGTGTGCACACAAAAACCCGATCCAAAATGGCTTTTTTGCTAACTTAGCTCGTACAAAATTGCTTTTTTATTTACCATATTTGATAATCAATATTGTACTTAAAAGGATGTTAGAAGATGTTAAAAGTGAGATTAAACTTAATAATAACGATAGCGATATTGTAGAATGATATAGGAAAGTGTGCAAACATTCCTATTAAAGGGACTCAACATTTTTTAAACTTTGTTTTATTTTTGTTACAATGAAGTATTATATTCATGATTTTTTTAAAATAATTTTATAGAAAATCAATCCATAGTGTACTGAAAAACTTTCAATGTAATAACATGTTAAATTGAAATGATGACTGACATATGGACAGGTTAAATGTATCGCCATTTTTAATCGCATTTTCTGCACGCACGAGTCAGTAGCACGTATTAAGTTCGCTTCGTTAGCCGAAGGGCCGCATAGGCTCAGTGCCTGCTAGCATTGGTAGCGAGGCGGAGAGGTCGCCAGTGCGGCTGCCAATCGGGCTATGTCTGCCAATATCAGAAATCTTCTAAAAGAACCGCATCGCGTGGCACTAGACCCTTTTGGTCCCCGCGACAGCACAATACATACTGGTCATCAACTTCTAGGATCAGCCGCAATCGCTCGCCTTCATTAAACGCCAAGTGACCTGAATCTGACGGCAATCTATGCCAGAGTGTTCTCACGTATCTGTAAGTTAAAATGTGTAATGTTTTCGTTATGTAACTAGTCTATACGTACATACATTCATTGTAATAGTATCAAATACATATCCCGTTTTTGCTAATAGATCCCAGCCTATATATTGTTTAGCATAATAATATGTTCAAAATCTTTTATAAAAGGTCTGGGAATTAATCTCGAATCTTCAAGATTTTCAAGACAAGATTACTATGGTCTAAAATAATTTATAGAATAAGGCGTCGGTTTGAGGACGCTTTGAATTTGCGTGTGCTTCTTTCGTTAATTTTCAATTTTTATTTAGATGGTATATATTATATATAAAAGCGTGTTTTTAGTTTCTTTAAACTATCTTAATTTCCACTTTTTTGTGGAAAATTTAAACATAGTTGTAATTTTTTTTTAATAAATCAAAAGTTCGTTCGTAAAAGTTCGTAAAAAGTGCGACGTTTCTCAAATTACTATTCTAACTACCACTGGTTTATAAATAAGTATACGCAGTTTGAATTAAATCTATCTGTTCAAAGTGGGTCAAAACTGAGTTCAAAGGAAAAAAATAAAAGCGTCTTTTCTAGTTTGTTTAACTAATTTATTGTTGTTTTCGTCACTGGGTTCATGTTTTAAGGTGGGATATTTTAACTAATCTGTGTAACGTACTTGTTTTTCTGCTGCGTGTGATGTGCGTGCGCCCGCGCCGCACTTGAGGACGCAGCGCGGCGCGGTGCGGGCGGCGGCGCGGATCGTCCGTACGGCAAGGACGAGGGTCGCGGCGCGCCGCCTGCGCACGCACCGTCTACGCGAGATGCCCTGTACACACACAGCCACTTTATATGAGTATATGTGAGGGATTTAGAACCAAACCTAGCTATATCCAAAATAATTGAGTAAAATGAACAATTTGTTTTATGTGTTTTCTTGGAGCTTCGAAAAATAAAAAAAATATTAAACAGATTTTATCACTGTGAATTTAAGTAATATCAATCTTTACGTTTCCTGCAAACTGTTATAAAAATATTTAAAATTAGCTGAATTTGATTGTGACTTTAGGATTTAGCAATTTTTGATGATCCTCTCTTGTAATACTGTGTCTATCAAGACAGGTCTATAAAACTTGATATTGTAATTGTTATATTGTGTTACAAGGTTTAATATAAAAAAGAAGAAAAATGGAAACGATATTGCAAAAATGAGGGGTAATCGAAAATCGGGAAAAGTAAGGGAATGAGATTTTTAGGTAAAGCAGTTTGGAAAATTTTAGTAAATAGAGCAAGAGCAGCTATGAGCATCTCGTTATTCGGACAAGACTCGTTCTAAATAAAGAGGAGATGTATAAGATATTATTGAAGTCAAGGGGGAAAAATCGAATGCTAGAGTATATTACTAATTCACAATCACAATGAGATAAGCAGAAGTTGTTTAAAGAAAATTGTACTCTGAAATTTTAAAATTTGTAAGTTTATTTATAAAACCGACTATGACTACAAAGGCATACACAAAGATTGGACTGAGATATTATGTTAGCACGTTAATATACGTTAAAGAGTTAATGTTGTTTATTTAGATTAGTTAGGGTTGGTTCTTAGCAACCCTCATGACTATGAAAGCAAATATAAAATGATTATTATTCGAACACATGCTATTTCACCCTTAATATTTAATATTACGTAAACCATTTACACCTCCACAGTGCAGTCATGCTATTTTTTATATTTTTTTCATATCAACATCGCCATATAAATATATTAGTAATTAGTAAGAAAATAATAAGCCCCATTTAAATAATACATACGGTGATTTCTTAGCAATGTTTGTATTTTTAGCACCAACATTTGCGACACGAGATTTGTCCACTGTTTTTCTTGAAGACTTCTCTGGTATAATTCTGAAGCGTTCGTAGAAATGTGTAAAGAAAAGCTCTAATAGCGTGTATTACATAGTAAAAAGCAGAAACCCAATTACAATAACTACCGTACCATTTATCAGTAAAGGTAGAAATAAAATATAGGTATTACTTATTGAAAAGCTGCTAAATAACCTTCACCTTATACATCTAGGTGTGAGTTAATCAATCTATAAGGAAATAAATAAAAATAGTAATAAACAAGTAATCGATACGTGAAATATTATAATGTGTAATTAAGGAATTATAAAAGTGTATTTTTTTACTATTTACGGTATTTAGCAAATAATAATAATTTAAGAAATAACATATTTTTTTATAGTTTTATAATCTTACCTATTAGCCGGTTGTGGTGGTTTTTTGGTAGTTCCAACTTGTCTAGCTGTGTTGGACCGCGGTGTCGATGTAGTAGGTGATGACCCTTTGCGTACCGGAACTGGGATACCTCTGCGTTCATCGAAACAGATAGCACTTATTGATTGAAACGATACAACTCTATAGCATTAACTTTTACTTACAGTAATTAGGGACACTATTAATCGAATATCTGTTGTAGACACTGTCTTGTGGTATACGGCTGAGTAGAATAGACCATCTTCATTCCTTACCGAGGTGACGTAAAAGACGACTAAGGTACGTTGACCCATCGTGTGATATTCGGTTGAGTAGAATAAACCATCCTCATTCTTACCGGGGTGTCGTAAAATACGACTTAGGTAAGTTGATGTCAGTCAGGCGGCCGGTCGTAAAATACGAAGGAAAATCATGTGACAACATGTTTATAACATGGTGACCCCACTTAAAGCCGGATAAGGGCAGAAGAATTATCTATTGAAGTCTCTCAGAAGAACTCAGTGTCATGTTTATGTGTGTAAAGGAGAAAATAAAACGCCTTTTACACGGCGTTATGTCGTCCGGGGCAGTCGATTCTATTTTCTAACTATTTAGTACTATTATTAGATGTTATTAATAATTTCGTCATCAACCACTAATTATGAGTTTGAAATATGCAGTAAAATATGAGCCAAAGGTTTTGGTATATTTAAAAAGTAGTGAGAATGGCAAAATCCTCTTAATTTCCAATAATAAACTCCAATGTGTTGTCTCGAATATTTTTAATGAAAATTCAGTTTTCCATACATTGTTTTCCTTCCTCGTATTGCGTTTGATAAATTGTAAATAACAATTACGCTATATTTTTATAGAAAATATGGTGTATAATTTCCAAGTTCTGATCCGCGAACTGTTGATAAGAGTCACATGACACATCTCCAAATAAACACTTAGGAATTATTTTATGCTGTTAAAATTTTATTACACGTTCACTTTATCAAGTTACCGATGCTTTATTAAGTCAATCAAATATTACAATTTGTTGCAACTTGGATTACCAATCTGATCTTAAAAAAAGTTGACTAATCTGTGTGATATACAAAACTATTATATATTTTCTAGCTCTAATTAGAAAACACATTTAGCTTTAGTGAACATGCTTGCGCCATAGTATTTATAGCATACTATATACATGTTATTTTTAAGCTTGTACTAAATCTTGTAGATTTGGTTCGATGTTTCGACGGAAATATCTATTTGATGTTTGATAAATTATTCGTCGATCGGCCCTCCACGTTCAATACTTTATCACTAATGTTTACTTTTAAAATAGTTCGAATAAACTTTTAAAAGATTAATCAACGTATCAGTAACGTCGCACTTAAAAGAAACCAAACCCATAGCTCAAAAAAAAAAAAATTTTAGGGTAAAAGAATGTGTATTGTGTGTATTTTCCGTTTTGTAATTCCATGACCCTTTTTTAAATAATAGCCTCAGCCCCAACATCTCGTAGTGTAAATGCGTTAATGAGGTCACGCAATTCATAATCCATTGGAGCTAACTCAGACAGTGGGGGATTTTAGAATGATTCACCACCGAATAACATTAATAAAAATAACAACAGCGCAGTAGAATTCACATCGTGTTGATTTCAAATTATTATATAATAGTTATTAAAAATTTATATATTATAATTAAAATTTGGTTTACTAACGTATATTAATAGTTTAGAATTTAGCCATTTCAAAATGTACCGCGACGTCAGCGTATCTCGAATGTCAGCATTAGAAGCAACTTGTTAGTCAATAGTCAGTTGCTATTAAATATGCTAACGTGTAACATTTTTTTTGTAATAAATATATCTCCATCTGCATTACTTTGATTTCGATCCACAATAAAGAAGTCTACAAGAAAACAATTAACAGCACACACAATTAATTTATTTAAGTTCACACGCCCTGGCTTCGGACAGTAATGTATTAAGCTTTGCATAAGACCTGCCATTGCTTACTATGTTTCATCTCCGAATAAAGATACATATTTAAATTCAATTCTATGGTGTAAAGGAAGTAAGAGGAGGCTGTTGCCTAACAATGGGATATTCAATGGCTGTAAAAAATTTGCCTCATGTTATAAATGACCCGTAATGTTATATATTCAACGGTATCCTTACCGATGCGAGTTCTTTGCTGGAGACTGCACAGCTGGTGCCTGAGGCCGTACGGGCGAGGATACCGGCCGTGGGATTTTGGAACCTCGGGCTGTAGCTGGCGATGTTTCCCCTACAACAAGTATTGAGTATATCACCATCATTCGCCTGCCTATTCCCTACTTTATGTGAAGTCAGCACAGCATGTTCTTCTCTTCCATTCACTCCTGTGGCTCGTCAAATCTGACGATACTACTTTTGTATGAATATAATATCTTACCTGTTGTATAGTATGAATAAGAATGTTGGCCAATGAAAAGACGTATAAAAGAAGAGTGCATAAAAATAAGGTTAGGATATTGCAGTGGATGTTTGGTGTGACAAAACTGCATCAAATACGAAATTAATATATAAGTATAAGAAGTACTTAATTAATTAATATTTCTTTAGAAATGCGCTTTGACCTTCTTTTGGAATAAGAGTAACCTCTTAGCTTATTAATAACTAGCAATCTAACGACCAATTTTGTAATACATTATTTTTGAATAACTTTCACCGTTTACGTAGCGCACGCAAGGAAAGCTTTAAATTTTCCGTTTTCGTAAAATTTTATTGCTGCTCCTCTCCTATTCATCTTAGCGTGATGTTATATAGTTTATAGCCTTCTTCGATAAATTAACTATTTTACACTCAAAGAGTTTTTCAAAGCGGTCCAGTAGTTCCTAAGATTAGCGCGTTCAAACAAACAAACTCTTCAGCTTTATATATTAGTATAGATTGATAAACTTTTTCTCTTAATATTAGCATCGCTGTCATACCACGATCCCATTTATTTAAGAGTCCTGATTTTTATTTAATCGTTGAAATATTTAGTATATACAGCTACATAATTGAATTTCTATTCTAAAACAGTTAAATTTTTAAGAATATGTACTACAGAATAGCTTTAACATCAATTCTGCTCGTTCGGTTGCTGAAGTTCGTCTTATTTCAACACCGGTCGTGTTTGACACAGTTATTGTGTCTATAGCTATTTCTGGCTCGTATACCCTCACTGAACTCAGTTTAACATAGACTTAACTGAACTATTACAGCAACTGGTACAAGAGTGCGTGATAATTTCCGCGATAAAATAAAGTACAAAATTATATACACGATATTTTTGGACTGAGGAAACGACGTGTGGTATCCGGTAAAATAAAATAGTACCACCCTCATTTCTTACCGAGGTGTCGTAAAGGGCGATTAAGGCAAGTCGACTCGCCATGTGGTATCCGGCTGAGTAGAATAGACCACCCTCATTTCTTACCGAGGTGTCGTAAAAGGCGACTAAGGTAAGTTGACCCACCGTGTGGTATCCGGTTTAGTAAAATAGTAGTACGACAGAGGTAAGTTGACGTCAGGCATGCGGCCGGTCGAAAAAACGCAGCTAAATCATATTACAGCATGTTTATAACATGTTGTGCCGACCCCACTCAGAGTGGGATAAAGGCAGGAAGATGATGATTTTTGGACTGAGGAATTGTATAGTTTTTTGTCCCAAATAACGTTTTTGCTAATTATAAAAATGACTCATTACACAAATCATGGTTATCACAAGTATCTTAGTTGGGATTAGGTTATTGACCCACTTAATTAAATCCTGATTAAGCTGATTTAAATCCATATTGTTCAGTCGAAGGAAATAAGCCTCCAATATTACAAATATAACCAAATCAGTTATCCGCTTAAACCTTTCAGTCCTAAATACGAGTTTAATGTAGTGTGTAGACTGTGACTGGGTATTAAATAGCGGTATTAGTTTGGAACGGAAGTTACCTACCTTTTTCGCTTGTACTACCATATTCGTAGCACTATTCATTGTTTTATATCTCATATTATCAGTATTCTGACGGAGTTAAAACTTCGTGCGAGTTTCCTGACTAAGACTGTTCGGATATTAATTCAAAATGTTTTTTATTCAAGTAAACGCTGTTCCTACCGAGAAGAACCAGCAAGAAACTCAGCGGTTGCCTTTTTAAAATATAATTCTTATTACTAGTGACATTTAGTCATTACTGAGTACAGGGTCGAAGAGTAGCTATACCCAAATATAATAATAAATTAATAATTCAAATAAAGAAAATATTTAAAATAGTTGACAATTTAGAGTAGTAGAATAGTTTTGCTGAGTAAATATAGTCTCAATATCAGCGCCTCTCTACCGCAGAAGAATATGTATAAAAGCTTTGAAAACATACAAAACAGAAAGTCAGGCTGAATATCTGAGAGCGTAGACAAGGAAACTGAATTTAATAGTTGGTATTATATCAGTACCAATGTAACTTTTGAGTTAGGCTCACTCTTAATACTATATTTTATTCGATTTGAAAATACATAAAAATCAATGCGACACGGCTCTGTTAATCATGCCCGTTTAAACTAAATATACCTGGAAAATTCATTAATGTCTAAATAGTGAAAATCAACAGTTTTAGTATTGATACTTTACTCTTTTGAACATTTCAATTTTCTGAATTTTCGTAAACAATCTAAAAAGTATTTACCTGATGGCGTAACGGGGCTTTCCGCATTACTCAGCATCTCCCATTTAAGCTGCAATCGTCGAAATTTTCCGCCCGAGTTGTTGCTACCAGTTCCCGTATTTCCACTCGCACTGCTATTTGCTGACCCTGGCCGCCATTGGTCCTCTCCGCTTGTATCCAGCTACAATAGAATTAAGAATATGTGTGTAAAAAAAACTATGAGAAAAATACATTATTTGATAAAAAATTTGAAATCTGAATTTAAAATTTAATTCGTAAACTACATGTATGAATGAAATAAGCTATAACGATGTCAAGAAATTATTGGATTGCCCTGATTAGTTTCGCCTTATATAGAGCCTTTAATCGTGAATTGGTACACGTAAAACGCTAAGTACTCGGGCCAACCCGATAATTTCACGAGACTTCAAAAAGTAACTATACTTGGTATCTAATAAACTGTTTCTATATATAATAGAATATAATGTCTGGGTAAATGTAGATCATAATGTTATGCCATCAATAACCAATAATAAAAAACAATTCCATCTTTAAATATATGTTTTTGAATACAACTTTCAACTCTTTCTATAACGAAAAGAAAACAAAATCTGGATATTCTACCATAAATTGAATATTTCATGAAGGTCAAAACCAAACAAATAAATCTAGTAATTTTATGGTTTCATGCCCGTTTACCATATTTACGTTATCACGTCATAAGAACATTTAAACACTGCGCATGCAACATCTATACCTATACATCTGAGTTTTTGTGAACGAACAGTGAAAATCCAAGCAAATTAAAAATGGATATTAAAACATTGATAGCAAAGCACAAAATCATTAAACTAGTGTAATAAATGTTAAGAGCGTAAAGCAGTTAATCCTGTAAACAAAATGATAAACCAAACAAATGGATACTAAGTAAAGCACAAATCCACACATAGGTCCCTCCCAAGTTACCTTCGTTTCATTGCCGGGTGCTTTAACGGAGGGCTTATTGTTTTCTAGGCTATCAGTATAATCATCACTGTCATCAAACACTAATCTGTCAAATGCTTGCATCAATTTCGAGCCCAAATGTACTCCGGACCATCTTCTATTAGTTTCTAACTCAATCCTACTGTTATTAGGGCAAATGTCGTAGCCTATTAATGTCGGATTTACACACGACCTCGGCCTATTTTTATCTACAGTAGTTTTAACGTTTGCAGAGTCGTTTAATAAATCTGGAGTAGATGGTTCTTTATTTTTTGGCTCTTTGTGTCTCATTATGACACTAGTCTGACAGTCATCGCTCGAAATGGCACTGGATTGCATGGATCTGACCAACTTCAGCAGGTTTCTCTGGTTCAGTGTTAGTGGTGGAGTGTTAATCGAAGTTGGCTGTTAAATACACCAAAGTTTAAAGATCATGCATCAAACCATTGGTAAGTAGTTAGAATATTATCGCAAAATGTCCTTGAAACGACTGCCGATGTTTAGTTATAGCATTTATTTGCATTTTATGAAAGCTGTGCACGAGAGTATAGGTTTTCGTTCGCGGTGAATCGTGTTTCGAAAGCACATGCAATAAACAATAAAATGCAAATAAAGCGATGTACTGTTTAGATTTGCGGCGCAATTGATATATATCAATGTGGCATCAATGCACGAAAGACACATTGCATACAGTCATATTGGTTCACTCACCCGACTAGCAGCTCTCATGTCGTTTTCGATTCTCTTGAAACTTCGATGAAGCTCGCGCATTTCAAACATAAGATCCAGGGAGAATGGCAGCAACCTAAGTGGCTCGAGACTGGCTAGTAGTGTATCCAAAAGGGCTCTACATCGTGATTCGCCAACACAGCCCGTTAGGATGAGAGAATCCGAATTATAATGCTTAGCGAGTATTGATTCTCTTGTCCGCACATAAGATACCCATGCGTCCACAGATTGCGCACTGTAAATTACGAATAGTTACATATCTTGTTTAAGTATATAAACTTCGCTAAATTGCTATCAAGAACTTACTTTAATAGACCTAAAATAAAGGCGTTGAATTTGACTAGACCTTCCGTTACCGCATCTTCACTGTTTATTCTCAAAACTAGTTCGTTAAGAGACTTTGTAATAGGACCTAAAATAAAATAACATAATCTGTAAATTTATGAATCTCAAACAAATAACATTTTTTTCTTGTTATATATAAAGTAACCTTGTCTAGCTGTAGCTTCAACCATTTGCCAGACAGAGTTGTTAACGGCTCCGAAAGAAGTTTCAATATTTTCTTTTAACCCATCTCTGAATATTGCATATAACGCTGGGCACAAAGCATTCAAAGCAATCTTTGCGCAAGCTGGTGATTGTTTTGAATCGCCTAAGTAGGCTAGTTCCGCCTGATCTGTTGCAGGAGAGAAGTGCTGAATCAACATTTCAACTGCATCGGTTACATTAGATACCAAAGCTGTGGACAAATAATATAATCGATAAATATGCCAATAACAATATACGAGTACGCATATTAGATGGATGTCAGAAATTTTCTACCTCTTTTCTGAGATACATCAATAAGGTCATATTTTAATCTTCCTTCATGTCGTGCTGTCGGACTTAAGAATTCATCAGGGCTTACTTCTCCTTCTTCACATATAGGCATCTCAGCTAAGTTTTTGCCCTACAAAGCACATTTTTTAAAGTTAATATTAAAATGCTTATTATTCTTTAGCTATTTCAACTGTATGAAGTAGCTAATGATTAAAGCGAAATATTACATAAAAGGTTTGCATCACAATAAATTAAATCAATAAAAAATAATATAATAAAATAAAATGAACAGGAATACCGCAGGACATGCTGAAGGTCTGCTATGATAAAAAGAAATAAAAGAACAAAATACTCACAGGCACGAACTGGCTTTACGGTGCAAATTGAATGGGCTATAAAATTGTGTTACCTGATAGTGCCTCTGTGCTACCATAGCTGAGATATTTGGCGAATTTGGGGGTGTGGTAAGGCCCCCCAATATCAATTCTTCTACTGCCTTTGTCTGTGTTTGTTGTACCTCAGTTTTAATATCAGACTTTTGAGCAAAGCTAACAGATTTCTTGCTATTACAACTACTGCTACTAGAATCCGTAGACTTTTGGTTTTCTTCCTGAGAACGTTTCATCTGTAGGAACTTGCTAACTTGACTTCTTACCTTTTGAACTTGATATTGATCCCAATCATCCATGTTTTGGCAGCTGATACCACTTTGTTTAAGAAATTCTTCTAGCTGTTGTAAATCGGAACTACTTATTAATGCACCCGGCGCTGGAAATTCTATGTATTCCATTTTTTTTGTTCTTGGTTTAGGAAGTGGTGGCGTATGTGGTCTATGGAATTTAATTTCGTTAGACTTTCCTGACTCCAGACTACTTTCTGTTCCTACTCCTTCATCTTGATAGTATTCATTATAATCAGCATCCTTCTCTGCGGCATCCAAGAACTGGTGAGATAATCTTTTGGCAGCTAAATCATTATTTTTTCTATGTTCAAAATTTGTTTGAGTTTGAAGATAATATGGTTCTTGAAGAGATCTTCTTTTAGTTTTATGTTCTACTGCAGCTGAAGCACACGCTATTGGATCTTGTATAAACTTATCCAATTCAAACATACTATATCGTTTTGTATTCGCACTGGACTTTCGCGTCTTATCCATAGACTTACGTAAAATACTCTTTGGTAAAGGTGGTCTAGGAGGAGCTAATTCTCCTTGTTTAACTATTCTATTTTGGTCGGCAACTGATAATGAACGTTTAGGCATCCCAGAATTAACTCTTTGACCTTCGACATTGCCAGAACTCGCTTCCGAACTTGTGGCACTATCATAGCGGTATACAAATAATGGATTGAAGTTGCCAATTGGGGCAGGGCTGTTTTGTGCTGATTCATCAGTTAGCATTGTTGATGATCCTCTATATCCAGAAGACGGTTGAGTTGCTGTACTTGAACTGGAAGAAACAGCAGTAGTATTGGCTAAATTATTGCAATCACAGCTCATAGGTCTATTTCTCTGTTTTGGTGAAGGCGTTACATTACAGCATTTATCATATTTATTTGTCATTTCTTTTTCTTTCATATGCTGCATTAATTCAGGCATTTCCGAGAGCAACTGCTTACATTCTAGTGGTAAAAGAAAATTTAAGGAATCCCAATCTTTAATATGACTAAGACCTTTTTTTTTAAGCATTTCTACGTCATTGCATGAAAAAGGTCGTTTACCTTTAACTTGCAATCTATTTCTTCTTGTGTCATTTGATTTGGGTGATAGATTTACTTTAACAGGACTTAAATATATATTTGGCCTGCCATTCAAAAAACTTATGTCTGGTAAGGTATAATTAGGATATAATACAAAGACTGGTTTTTCACAATCTCCTTCTTTTAATTTCTCAAGAAATGATGGTTCTACTATTTTAAATACTTCCCTGTCACGTGTTAGACTCGTAACTTGAAGGGTAGAGGTTTGCATACTTTTATCTAGTGTATCAGTATCAAGATGCGTGGATGTAGCTTTAGAATCATATGATTCCTTATGCAGAACTCTGTTCATTCTTGTTATTTGAGTACCATCAGACTCAGAACAACTAGAAATGCTAACACTGGTAGCTGAAGATTGAGAGGAACAAGATTTTCTATTGCTTCTTCCTTTTGATGGACTATTTATTATATTCAAGTTTCCTCTTTTAAAATGAGGTTTATTCACTACTGCATATAAATTAGATTCATTATCACTTAATCTCGATCCTTCTATTTCTTCTTCTTCTATTAAAACTTCATCATAAACTCTATTATGTGGATTAGCTGATCGGATTTCTTCATATACTGCTAAGGAAGTTTCTTCGAGAGCATCGATTGGTAATTCAACCTGCGGCCGTTCAGCGTGTGTATTTTTTAAAATTCCAAGCTTCTGTTCTCCCATTGAATCTGCACTTTCTCCACCAGAACTAGACGGCCAGCACTCCGATCTATCTAATTGATCCATACCAACTATACCATCATTACTAATGCTTTTCTGTTTCATGAATAGCTTTACTAAATTAAAAGATTGTTTTGTTTGGCTTTTATCTGATGATGACTGATTTTCTGTTGAAGATGTGCTCATAGGTTCTGAGTGCTGGCTACCATGTGAAGATCGATTTTGAGAAACATCATAAACTTTCATACATGTCGGTGTTCCAATAAGTCTCTGATTTGCTGTATAAGAGTCGACCTAAAAAAAAGGTGTAAATTTGTTAAACTCATCGGGCTACATAATTGCTTTAATAATTCCTTATTAACACTTTGGCAGATGTTTACCGTTGAATTGCTCAAGGCTGCAGAATTGATGGAACTGCTTAGCAGTTTCCTTCTGTACAAATTAGGTAAACTTTGACTTTTGATAACAGAGTTACTCATATCGTCAGTAGAATCAGACGGTTCGGTTGAGTTTTCGTTGTTGTTGCCAGATGGATGCCTGAAATTAATAGATATGTTATAAAAAATTATTTATATGATCAATATTTTTCTGAATATAATTTTAGTCTTACCTCTTTAATGGTGATTGACTATTTTGTTTTTTAAGTTTACACCAAGTCGTTAATCCTAAATCACTTCTAGCCATAGACGTTGTTAGCTTATTTGTTAATTTTTTACACCTCTCTAATAACTCTAAATTCCTGCGCGTTCGTTCATCACTATCTAATGCTATATTAAAATCTTTCTTAACCAGTTTGTCTGAAAATGATAAAAGATACTTATGGTAAACATAACGTGTGTAATTGGGTGCTATGAATCATTATCTTAAGCAGTGTAGATCTTTTATCATTATTATTACACTGCAAGCACCAATATTATATAGAATTATGTATTACCATGTT
Organism: Morpho helenor; assembly: GCA_029227775.1. NCBI lineage: Eukaryota > Metazoa > Arthropoda > Insecta > Lepidoptera > Nymphalidae > Morpho > Morpho helenor. The sequence continues at coordinate 8,520,812 of JARGCU010000020.1, forward strand.
TTTGACTGACGGCGGGTTCAGCACACTCACTATCCTCAGAGTAAATGGTAAGACTGCCCTCAAAGGCGATGGTGTAATTATCCTTATTCGCTTGACACGTGAGAATGAGATCTTGTTCTGTTGGAAGTTCACAGTCAAGACTATCAACGCTGAAATGGACCCCGTGCCCGCCTTCTTTCACCGGAGAAAATAATAACTCCGATTTACATATTGACATTGTATTGATGGAACCGACGGATTCTTCGCCCTGTGTATTCAAAAAAATATTCAGATCAAATTTCTAAATTGCAACTAACTTCAAACTAAATTCCTAAATTTTGATATAAGTTGATTTGAAACTCCCATACCCATTACATCATTACCAAGTCTTTACAACAATCAGTAAAGTTCCCGGAAGACATCAAAATGTAAACGCGTTACTTTAAACATAAACATTTTAAGGTGCAAGTGTATTTTAGGCAGTGGTAGTTTCGGAGAAACAAGATAAACTATTCAGTAATGTGGTCAGATGATAACGTTTTAGGCATCAGATTAAACTCAGATCAAATCAGATCTTTATATAATATTTTAATGTCCATAGTTTATGATAGGTATGTTTATTTACATAGGGAGGGTAGGTATGATACAATGTTTTTGTATTATATGTACATTATATACTTGTATGTAAGAAATAATACAAAATATGGCGTACATTGCGAGTTGGAGCGCGCCTTATCATCAATTTAATTCCTTTTCCTGCTACAAATGAGGTCACTATTCAAACAATCACTCATAACAGTGATATGACGGTCTATTTTTTCGTAAAACTAGGTACTTACATCGAAAGTCAATACTGTTGTCTTAAATAATGATGATTACATACCATTTATCAGCAATTATGATTTGTACACACAAATCTCAAAATAGTATTTTGATAGGTTTGAGAAAATAAAGTAATTATAAGCTCGTGCATTCTTAAGATATAAATCGAGTGTATTACAATATGTGGTAGTGTAATTGCATAGGTTTTTTTTGTGTACCTTAACCTTTTAAGTGACAGAACTGATGGCATATTTAGAAAATTAGTGACATTCAATTTACTTATACCTTTAAAATTTTATATTTACTTACTGAATAGTACCCAACACGGGACTCCCAATTATACTCGGTTACGCCCATTTTTAATTTCGAACAGAATCTTCTTATCACAAATAAGAGTCAACTAGATCACTAAGTAATTTGATTGTCTTCTCCAATATTTTGGAACGTCTTTAATTTGATTTATAAATCCACTATCACTATTAAAATGCTCACTGACCGTTATAATCACTATCTTACACAGACACAATTTATTAATAAATCCTGTAATATGCCCGATATGACCCTATTTGTAAAATAACATTTTATAGCCTTCATTGCAAAATAAACGAGAGCACAGCACTATCGAAAGCCCTGGGCGCTACTGGGGAAGCGGGGATATTAATTTTAATATTAGCCACTTCCAGAGCTCCTCAATCTTTTCATTCAACCTATATATATTTGTTGAACTACTGCATGAGTCACTAATTACCGGGCTTAGAACAACAACTGACTTAATACGCGAATTTGAATGTTAACGTTATATCCCCCGATTGCATACTGAACGGTCTTTAATTTAGCGTAACAACATAAATTAGTGTGATGCTAATTAGATTATTTTATAGTTAGTGTTTTCAAGGTTATAATGTTGTTTCGTTTTTTTAGAAGAGATATTTGTGTTGACGTGAATAGTAAAGTTTCAGTTTCTCCAAACTTTGAGAGTATATGACAATTAGATTGACTTCATTGGCAACGCACACATGGCCACCGCATGTCCAAACGCTGATACGGCAAAGAATAAATTTAGCTCACTCACACATGCTGGTGTTTGGAGGGAATGACTGTATGGGCTGGGGTATATACGTAGTTAAAATGATTGACGCAGGTCGGTGTGAACGGTTCACGCACACATTAATAGAGGTCTTATTTTATCCCTACTCGCATCCCGTGGGATCGACGTACTATGGGAGCACTGTATAGGAAGTCTTGTAGTGAATGTGAGCCAAGTATTTTGGTTGCAAATATATATTTGTATGACTAAGTTCACAAATGAAAAATATACTTTACAGTATCAAATTAAAAATAATAAATACTTGCAAAAATATGATTAAAAATAAATACATTATAGAATTTAATAACAACAATCCTACTTTCTGTTGGCACATGTTAACTACACGAAAAATATTTCAATTTGTTTTAAAGTCAAAGTTGAAATTGACTAGATATTCAAAAACTATTAGCGGGTACATATTCAGTAATATTATTTGTAAATTGCGTCGCTTTAAAGTGACATCTTTGGAGATCCATGGGAACTCAAAATGTATATTTTAAAGCTTGCGCTAGATGGCGTGACGCGGTACAATTAAATAGGCCATGTAGCAATTAGAGTCGCGTAACTACGTACTAAATGTGTATGTGGTGCGGATATGATCATGATAGAATTTAATGAGACCAATCATGTGATAGAAATGAGACATTGAGAGCAAAGCGGCGCGAACCTGCAAACTACTGCCACTCATTGAACTGTCGAACCGAAACTTTTCCATTAGAGAGTTTGATATGCTCGCAAACATCTCGCCTTGAGGGTTACTCTGCAATACACCATTATATGAAACCTTATCCACCAAGATATTAGTACAGAACTGAAAAATAAACATGTTATGGAAGAAAACAAAACATAAAAAGAATAGAAATGATTAAAAAAACATACAATTAAATAGGAGTAATTAAGGGGCTCCAATCACTATATATAATTAAGTTGAAAAAAATATTAACGATAAGAAAACATGTTGTTTGTTGTAAACAAATAGCAAAGGAATAACAAAGAGTTTATTAGTTTCATTTTTTATTTTAAAATATTATTATTGTCGTATATATTGTTAACGTGGATTTAATTTTTTCATAGTGAAATATAAATGTGTTAAAAACGTAAATCAATTCCCGCCGCGATAACGCCGCGTAAAGAGCTCATGAATAAGAGCCCCGTATGGGCTTGAAACTAGTCGGGCTCATCCGATAAAATAACACGTGAGTATAGCCGGTTTCTATACATTAATTATGAATTCCACTCACGATAGTTTAAATTCAAAAACGTAAATCAAATTTGTTTGTAAAATATAAATGGAAATAAGTAATATGAATTGTTGCACATATCAGATCGTTTTTTTTAAATTAAAATGACTAATTTTGGTAAGAAGGTTTTATTCAACGTTTGTTCTATAGTATAAGTGAGACATAGAGTGACTAATACATTTTTATTACATGAAGTATTTCACGCTTGACATTATGATCCCTAACATCATATAATTTGAATGCATATATGGAGAGTTACAGAGAAATAAAAATTTACACGAGCGAAAATAAATAAATGGCCTGTTTTACTGAAGATGTATGTTTTATATATAACGGCTGGACTGATTTTAATCAAATAGTCAATCAATCTTTAGATTGATCCAGTGGATCCTATAAAGTTTGGTGGCGATCGAAACATTTTTGAACAGTCAATTACAGTTTTGTTTCGAGGGTAAATCGAAACTTAAGCAAGGCACAGCAACGCTTGGACGGATCGCAAGTATGTTTTAAAACACGCGTGAAACCGGGCCGGGTCGCCTAGTTACATATAGAACCCTATTAATCTTTGACAATTGTTAAATATTTACTCAATTATCCTGAGTATCTAAGACGTCAAGTGCTCAACTAAAGCAAAGACCTGTTTAACTAAAGGTATTTGATTTGCAAGAATTTACCTCTTACGCACGAGGCGGTTAACCGCTAAACATTAGAACGACATAGTAGCAATGTGTAACTTGACACTAATAAATAGTTTAAAACCATGTAACCACATGAGATTCGTTTTCATGATTAAATAAATAATAATATATTAATTTATTGAAGCTGAAGTCAGTCAGAGCAATCCTACTTATCCTACTCATATTATAAATGCGAAAGTTTGTGAGTATGTATGTATGTTTGTTACTATTTCACGGCGAATCCGCTGAGCCAATATCGATGAAATTTGGCACAATTATTCGTTATACACCGGGGTAACATATAGGCTATAGAAATCCTGTTAATTCTACAGGAATAGGATGTCATTCAAAAACACCATCTATTATTCAACCTATCCCACGATAACAGTTCACGCAAATAAAATTGCGGGTAAAAGCTAGGTGATAAATATTATTGCCACGCCGTGTGGTATCCGGCTGAATGGAATAGTACCACCCTCCTTCTTACCGAGGTGTCGTAAAATACGACTAAGGTAAGTTGACGTCAGGCAGGCGGCCGGTTGTAAAAACGCAGCCAAATCATGTTACAACATGTTTATAACATGTTGTGCCGACCCCACTTAGAGTGGGATAAGGGCAGGAGGATATATATATATATATATATATATATATATATATATATATATATATATATATATATATATATATATATATATATATATATATATATATATATATATATTATTTCCCTGCTATTTATGACAGCTACTATCCTTCAGAGGGGTAAAGGGCTCCTATCCTTGCAGAGTAGGATTGGAGCCTGGAACCATCAAGCTGATCCAATTCAAATATCCCTGTTACTTCACAGGAAGGGCTATGTTTTACTTCACCGTAAAGCGCATGAGGAATTTTATATATCAATAAAGCATTCTAATAATAAAGCATATTCATATAATTATATTTGTATATATCTGTGGTTATGATGTGTAGTGTAGTGTGTAGTTATAACAATGTATTGACTTATATTAATAAATACTTTTGTACAGCTTTATAAAGGTTTTATTTTGTTTAATTTTAAGTATATTGTATTGTACATTGTTTTTGTGCAATAAAGATACCAACCCTTGGTTGAGACTATCTGAACTAATATATACGTATTTGTGTAATTGTATAACTTCTAATTGATAAAGGTATCGAGTTATACTTTTATGATATATTACTTATTGCGATTAACTTAGCTGGCAGGTTGTATTCGATTTTTGATCGCATAACAATCGACCACCACATAAAAGGAATTATTTAGAAAACAATAATAATCAATAATAATAAACTTAATGGGAAAATAACATAATTAACAATTATAAGCGCGATTAGAAATGCCATCAAGAATAATGATTTTTTGTTGACATCACGTAAACTTCGACAAGTATTTGTAATCTAATAAAATAAAGATATTTATTTGAATTAATAAACAAAATACGATTATGCCATATTATATATTTATAAACAGTTTATATTTTTATTTTTATTGCAATATAAACATTTTGAATAATATTGTTAACTTATGTCATATAAACCCTTTCTCCGCATGTAAGTTTGACAAATATTGGGTTTGTTCTTTCTCTAGATATTTATCTTAAAATATAATATGTTATAGGTTCCTTAATAAAAAATTTAGTCTAATCCAGATGGTGTTTTACAGCTTTTTCGATGAAATCGCGGCAAATTTGGAAGATTGATGAGTTTTCTTTGTCCGCGTTGAAAGCAGTCCCTTGGTGCCCATCGCAAGATCTGGCAAATGGGAGTAAACGACCTATTTGCCAGATCTTACGATGGCCTCCAGCGACAAAGATGTATTTCTTCTAGAATCCATTAGGCAGCTTCTATCTTCACTGATTGCTTCAAAAACATTTATTAGGACCTTATTTCAAAAACAATCATCATTAACAGATATACCTAAGAATATAAGACAATAGATATGTATATCTAAGAATTATGTATTATATAAAAAGGACACAATAACAATGAATAAGAAAAAACAACTAACTCTGCGCCACCTTAAATTGTCCATATAAATACGTTATTCATATACGACCTTTTACGTAGCTACAAACATATTTAATTATATTACATTTTTTTCGAACGATTACGACGGACGGACGGTCCACATCATAATATTATAGGTATAATATACATTTATATTTCCAACCCTTAATACTGCTAACAAAACATAGTAACAACAAACTTAATACATATATTGTCATTATTAACCTCTATCGTTTAATAACGACATTCTTGATATTGTTTTATTATAGAAATTTTTATATATCGAAGTTTTACTTAAACATAAAAAAAAATTATTACCTTTGCAATAAATCAAATCTGTTATAAAATTAAATTAATAATTCAATCAACTACATTTCAACTGTTTCATATTCATACACTCTAAAGTCGTCATCATCCAGCTGCCCCTTTTCCCTCTCTAAGTGGGGTCGGCACAAAATTACATGTTTTGGCGAGGTATTTTAGCGACCGGTCGCCTGCCTGGCGTCAATTTAACCTAGTTTTACGACACCTCGGTAAAAATTAGGGTGGTCTAGTCTATTCAGCCGGATACCAAGGGGCGGGTCAACTTAACCTAATTGCCTTTTACGACACCTCGGTAAGAAATGAGGGTAATCTTTTCTATTCAGCTGAATACCACACGGCGGGTCAACTTACCTAGTCGCCTTTTACGACACCTCAGTAAGAAATGAGGGTGGTCTCTTCTTTTTAGCTAGATAACACACAAAGTATATAGCAAAGTTCATTATAAAAATTAATAACGGGGTTGCAATGATCGCCTCTCTCAAGCCATTACACGTCATATACTTTCATATTAACGGATGAGATATTTTTATTTCTGACACAGTCAAACTAAAACCTATGGAGCCCATTACTAGAGGCTGTCAAAAAGCGCTTAGATATAACAAGATGCATCTAAATGGCGATACTACTTTCACCTGTCATCGTCGATTGAGACGTAGCCGCAGGAAAGTGGCACAATCGATGGACCGAAACACTTACTGTTACTGATCAACATTGAGTGTGTATACGTTTTAGGGTTATGCAGGAAAAAGTGTCACTAAAGTAACATACGTGTTACTTAGAATCTACAACTAAATCGCAAGCACATAACTTTGCGATTTCGTCGTAGATTTATCTCATTATGATGCTTTGCTTACGGGCGAAACGATTGTTAGACTGTCGTAATTGCCATTCATGTGGACAGAGAGACAGATATATATAATAATGGCTATGAGAGCGTAAAGAACCAGTTGTAGTGTTATTAATTTAATGAAATATTTAATTGCTTGAAACATGAGTCGACAATCTTAGCGACTCCTACACTTTTACTGCCTTTTTTCATACAAAACTAAGCTTTTAAAATGTAAAAATTTAAAGGAAGTCTATAGTCTACAACACTTAATTATAATATACTAGAATACTTAAGTTATACTAGAATATAACTTTTTTGTACAAAGTTCTTTCTATTCTATAAAACCGAAGTATTCAAGTTAACAGAACATTCTACTGATAAATCAACTAAGTACAACCAAGTCATTTTGTATGCCTAGTCCGATTGATATAGTTATAACTAAATTACATTGTGAAATCTAATAGAACACAAGAAATAACTATTATATTTATATTAAAATATATATACAATACAAATACAATCTAACACATGCTGTTATTAAATATTTATTTAAAAATAAATGTATTCAATTGTTTTAATTTATGTTTAATTAGAGTCAATTATAGGTAATTTCGAAAATACCGAAGTAAAGTCAAGTTTAATCGAAAGCTGATATTACATGTTCAATCTGTCTAAATATGAATGTGACAAACAAATAATAAAGTAAATGTAAATATCAAAGCAGATAAAATATGACTGTCTGATGTGAAGGTTTAAAACTATTTGGTTTATGTTAAGATTGATGTTACTACAAAGAACTTTGTGTGAAGACTACGGAACACTAACATACAATTATCCAGTTATATGCAATAAACAGTATTATTAATTTGCTACAACTGTTTTACTGACTGACTATTACATTAAGCAGAATAAATTTTGTTCTCAAGTACCAGCTGTGTCTAACGAGATGTAGTTGTCATAAATCGAATACAAAATAATCACTCAGACATAGTCCACAATAATATAAATGATTGAAAGTAAGGTCAATAAATTTATAGTTATATGCTAAAATTTAATTTTGTATGGTATTCTTTGGGACTATGGACTGCCCCTGAATTGAAAGTAAAATTAACTGTACGTAAAAATATTTACGAATCCTTTAGAAATGGACCCTTAATTAAAGCGGTGCTATTATATAAACTTTCGTCTTTATAATAATAGTAGGATAAAACACACCCATATTATCACACAGTGAAGTAGGTACCATATTCAACGTGCTCTCGGAATTTAGTTCAGACATTTCGATATAGTACTTCATATTATATTTCTTGATTTATAAATATAAGTTACATGTTCTGGACACATTATGTTTACCTTCAATGTATGCGACTCAAATATATCCTTTTAAGGTAGCGTTGCAACACTGAGGGCCTGAACAAAAATATTATGACACCGCAGAATAAATATGTTTATTGTTTGTATGTTTTTCGTCCTTATTACAAGATACCTCGTAAAACACAATAATTCTTCACTCGTTCGTTTTTTAAATTCAAATATTTAGCTCTAAAATAATATGTCAATTTCTTTTCACTATTATTTTAGTTTTTAAAATAATATTGGTAGTATATTTCGAGTTTTCTTTTACAGTATAAACGAATAAAGTATCATTATTATACATAAGTAATAATACCATTTCAATTTCATCAAAATTTAGAGGATAAAGTGAAAAGTTATTGCGGATTATACCAAAACAATTTTATTATTTGTTTTGTATTGTGGATCTCTGCAAAGTAACGCCTAATTCTATTTATTATTGTAATTATATGTAAACAATATGCCAGCAATTGAACATTAATATGCATTATTATCTTCTATTATCTATTTAAATTCGAAATGACAATTAAAGATCATTTTATTTTCTCAATTTATTACCACCTATAAAAATCTTGAACAGTCACCAGTGAAGCGGCGATAATTTTTATTTATGAACAGTTATATTTTTAAAGCTACGAATTCTGATAAATTTACGACCCATTCCTTAAGTAACGTTAATTAACGATCTAAGCCAAGAGTGTGAGACTTTTAAAAATATGCCTTATCTAGAAAAAGATAAAACGTTCATAAAGTGACGGTACATAAAATTTGTTCAATAAAAAAATAATTAAAGTACATGAATACATATGATTTGTGTATTAAAATATATACAATACAAATACAATCTAACACACGCAGTTATTAAATATTTATTTTAAAATAAATATATTTGATCGTTTTAATTCATATTTAATTATAGGTAATTTCGAAAGTACCTAAGTGTAGTCAAGTCAAATCGAAAGCTCATATTATCTGTTCACTCTGTCTAAATATGACAATTTATGTTACAAGCAATAATAAAGTAAATGCAAATATCAAAGCAGATAAAATATGTCTGTCTGATGTTAAGGTTTAAAACTATTTGGTTTATGTTAAGTTTGTTATTAAATTCCATAGGAAATATAAAAATATAATGAAGACGGAATAAAACCGTCTGAAACGAGTATTAAATATAAATGTGACAGAAAAAGAGATGCTTGGATTGTGTAAAGTATGACATGAATATCAATGGAGTAGCACCTGAGTTGAGGAGTGATAGGAGAGAATGGAAGCGAAAAACGTGTTCTAGAGTGACATAAGGGCAAGAGAAGGAAGAGGAAATATAAAAATAATTAGAGTATATTAAATATTAAATAACAGCATTAATAATTACTCGTATACATACACCATGAAAATTATGAAATCGTACACCATTTTTGTAGTGAGTTTTATATTAGACACGGTTAGTAAGTTTGAGAATTGTTTTGCAGACTTATAATATATTTTTATGGGCCAGTTATGCATGCGTGCTTGTTAGAATTAATTAATATTACTCAGATATACTTCTTGGATACTCGGATTTCATAACTGCAAAAGCAAAACTGGTTTTTGGATGTTAAGATCTTTCGTATATGAATTTTAAGTATGATAAAATGATGATATATGATTTCAAACGATTTATCAACAAAAAAAAAGGAAAAACTTAACAGCAAAACTAGTTTAATATTTTTTTTTAAATCTATAATAATTTGAATGTTTTTTTTTCTTTGAACAGTTAATATCACGGTTGATATCTATACTAATATATAAAGATGAAAAGTTAATTTGTTTGTTTGATTGTTTGAACGCGCTAATCTCAGGAACTACTGGACCGATTTGAAAAATTCTTTCAGTGTAAGATAGTCCATTTATCGAGGAAGGCTATATAACATCGCGCTAAGGTGAACAGGAGAGGAGCAGCAATAAAAAATATCGCGAAAACGGAAAAATTTAAAGCTTTCCTTGCGTGCGCTAAGTAAACGGTGACAGTTATTCAAAAATCATGTATCACAAAATTGTTCCCCTCTAAATGTTCTAAATAAAAGTCCGCGACTGCATATGTCTAGCTTTCGAGGGTAATCCACTTTAATCATTTTTATGGTTCCACGCGAGCGGAGCTGCGCCAGCAATCAAGCGCCAGCTTGCTAGTAGAAAATATTATTTATTGAAAATATTGCTACCTTAACTATATTTATAATAAAGTTAATTGTTTTTTGGAAGCACTAATAGCAATCGAATCAAAATGTTCTAGAATTTTCCGGGCGGTAGGAAAGTGCAGCGGTTTATCAATACGTTATATTTTCCTAGAACGTAATTTCTCGTTATTTATAAATTTAAAAGTCCTATATCAACACAAACCAGTTGCGTTGGCTGGTTTCTAAATTAAAGGTTTTTTCTAAAGGAAATGTCATCATATGTAGTCGATTTATTAAATATTTATGTTATAACTAGCAGTGCAAGTATAGAATTCGCAATATATAACGGTCTGTGTAAACATAAATAATAAATATCATCCGGATACATAAAATAGTGTTTAGGCATGATCGTACCTTAATTTGAAAATTTTACAAGGAAATTTTTTATAAAATCTAAAGAAAAGATTTAAATTTTGCCATTTAAAAAAAATTAATACTCTGTATTAGTCAGTTTTACATATGTTATGCATTTTAATATGCCAAGTTCAATTAGTTTTGTGTTAAAGTCTTTATATTGTATAGTCAATAGTATATGTATATGTCTATAGTAAAGTCTTATTTTGTTTTCCGCGTTTGTACAGAAAATCTATGTAATGTTAAGTGTAGGAAACAAAATCTGTTCTCATACCTTATACATGCAGGATTAGTTACCCCCTGTATCAGTTAACACAACCACAAGCACCACACACATATACTACGATTTACTGTAACCGAAGTATAATCAGGAGATAGGCTCCACCAGAAAATTGTAAAAATATACTTTTTTTTTAAAACGAATTTTGCAGTATTACGTAGTTTTTTTAAAAAGCAGATAACAAAATAATTCATTACTTTTGAAAAATAGAGACTTTAACACACAGTTAATTGAACTTTACATATTAAAATACGTGACATATGTAAAACTGACTAATAAAGAGTATTAAAACTACAATATGAACAAGTGTTGATGTTACTCATAACCAATATATCTAATTGCTGTGTGTTAATATTTTGACACACCCGTACATTTTGTTACGTAAACTTATTGCATGTTGCAAAGGCGAAGTGAAAATGTGAAAACACGAACGCCTTGCTCTGCGGTGTGCATAATATTTCCTCAGATACCTTTTATGTCCTTGTAATTATCGCGCAATGCTGCTTGCTGTTGGGAAAAAGAATCTAGTGCTTCTATATTTTCATGGAAATTGTAAATAAATGAGAAACGGAAAATAAACGTGAACATTAACATAATTAAATATCCATCCATCATAATCCATACTAATATTATAAATGCGATCTGTCTGCTTCTCACGCTTTCACAACTAACCTGCTGGGCCAATATTAATAAAATTTATTATGGTTGAAGCTTATATACCTGGCTAATATATAAGATACAGAATTTCCCGTTTGCTTTTGGAAATAGATATGGCATCATTGAGGGTACATAAAAGCTTAAGTTATCGCGAAGTCGCGTTTACCACTAGTATATATATACACACAGAGACAAATAATCAATACAAATTCAGCAACTACAAAGCCCGTACGTATCGTTAATGTAATCATGATCAGTGTGCTTAGTGCGAGTTTTTTTAACCTACTCGATCGAGTTAACGTAACATCAATTTGTATGGCGCTGCAACAGCGACATCTAGTGACCGCTGTTTTAGCGCCATACAAATTGGCGTTACACTAACGCGATCGAGCAAGTTAAAAAAGTCTTACTAAGCACACTGAATTAAAATAATGTTCAATATGAAATAAGGCTCGGAGGTAATTAGATTCTCTGCGGCTATAACCTTGAAGCCTATACAGTAACCGTGAGTGGCCTTGTAATTGGAGTACATGGTCAATGGCATACGTATTCAAATTCATTTGACGCGTGTAGAAAAGACCCGACAATATCAATTGAAATAATTAAAAACTGTCATAAAGTATGTTAAAGAAAAATATCATTTATAAGTATTTCTAATTGCCGTGCGCAAATATAAAAAGTAAGTCTAATACGACGAAGTACGCTTTCACTATTCGCAATACCATTTCTGACTCTTTTTGTTTGAAACACATACATATTATGAATCATAGTATTCAAAGGAGCAACCGCCGAGTTTCTTTCTGTCTCTGCTCGATAGGAACAGCTTTCCAAACTAGCAGTAGAGTGGTCGATTTAAAACAACTTGTTAACAAGTGTACTTGAATAAAGAATATTTTGAATTCCAATTTGAAATTTGAATTTATATATTACGAGTATGTTTTTTCTCTCTAATAAACGATTACTTACATCATTTGTTATTTCATCAATAATAGCGTCATGTGGCAAGTCAGCGGTCATCAAGAGTGCATGAATGTCTTCGGTCTTAAAGCTTTCCATATCAGCCTCAGCTAGATTAGCGTCGAGGTCTCGGGCGATATCTTTGTACCGTGATGCAAACTCGAAACGAGATGTAAGATCACTTATGCCTTTATACGACGCTGACACCGATGAGAGTACTGAGATGTGGTGGCACGAGCCGTCTCGAAACATTGGACTGAAAAGATACAATCTTTACGTTACTAATTAGGGTTTGAGTAAAAAATAACATTTGCGTGGAACAAGGGTAAAGAATTCTTAACCTTTAAGTGCTTCATCATGTTACGAAATAAAGATCGCTAATACATCTGACCTTTAAAGGTAAAAAGAGCTGAGCTCAAATATAAAGAATAGGTAATTTTCCCTCATATTAATATTTCGCTCGTAATTTTTCTCTTGTAGTTATTAACTTTCATAATTTTGTTCGGTTTCTGACGACGGCGTTCATTATTTTTCATAGACCGAAATTTGATTAAAGTATTCATATTATAATCGTGGTACATTAAACTGACAGCGGCAATTAATGAACAGCGGTGTTTTAACATATTATCCGTTATATAACCGTGAATTTTTCCCATCATGATATAAAATAAAATATATTATAAATACTTAAATTACAAGTATGTTTCAGGCAAAAGGTGTATTTAAGTAAACTTAATTTAAAGCAAAAAGAATCTTGCTCTGTATCATACATTGGATATCATAAAGACCACTAAAATACGTCTTTTATCCAAATAGGACAAGAATAGTAATTTTTTTTACAATAAATACTTTACAACTAATCCATAATACCATCAATTATATGCATAAGTTTACTTTAACTTCGTATGTATTTTTTTGTGTTATACTTGTTTGTTTTATCTATCTATCTATAGTTAAGATTGTCTTCTTCTTTCCAACCGATGGACGTCTACTGCTGGACATAGGTCTCTTTAAGGGATGTCCACGATTCGATAAGATATTGTATCTTATCGTATCTTTGAGATCCCTTTACGACGATTAGTAACACATCGTTACTCACTTGTAATCGAGGAGCCATAAGTAACCGGAGTTATCGCAATGCGCGTCGAGTTCATCCTGCGTCGAGTGGAGGCTTCCGGCGAGGCTGGTGTTACTATTGCAGTCCTCGTCGGCGACGCCGGGGCTCGCCGCCTTCAGCCCCAGCCGTGGCGGTGGCCCTGGAACAGGGAAATCCGATCCGTCAATCAACTAGTCCTCAAATAGCGAAAGAAAGGGACTTGTCAATCAACTGACCGCGGAACTGGGTTGCGGAAACAACATATGTCAGCATATAAAAATAGCTCAAATATTAAGAAACACATAACGCATAACGGTCACTTTAAAAACAGAAACATGTCATAATGACCCATAGTCTGCACATATTTTTTGTCTTATTACGTAAGAGCGGCAACTATTCCATACCAATGAATAAAACTAATGGAATGACGATATCTACACGAAATATTTTATCTTTATAAATTTTCGGTTAGTTCAATCAGAATAATATTATATAATAGACTGACCCCTTGAAACTATTCGGCTTTATCTCTAAACTTAATAAAGAAAGATGATATTTACGACGTTGTTTAGTAATTTTACAAAACACATAACTTTTATTTTGTATTTCTTTTATTAATAGAAAATTAAACAGAGGTAAATTTTTTTTATGGTAAACATACCTTAATACGTTTGGTCTATTTAATTTATTTGTGGCTTAAAATTTAGATCCATTAGTTAGTGATCTTCAGCGTATAGCTTTAAAACATAAAATTGATCGCTACCGTTTACTACAACGCATGACTATATGGTATGACTCTGTGTACTCAAAACACAATTGTCTAAAATGTCAGAAATGTACATGCTTGTTTCCGCGATTTTTTGTGTTATCCAATACTGCAAAACCTACCTGTGCATCATACTACATCAGAATATTATAATACATAATACATATAAGCAAACAAAAACTTACATCCTAACATATTTGTAATATTAGTACGAATTTTAACATTATAATTATGTAAACATACGGGTCACATCGCAATAAAATTGAATCATTTCATCGCAATGTGACCCGTGTGTTTATATAATAATCAGTATGAATCGCGAAAGTTTAGATCTACCAATATAATTGTATTATCATTAATGCAATGTATATCAAATATTATAATGGTTAGGACTATTTCATTCCCAACGTCGGCGTCTAAGACAAGACGTTTGGTAACCTTTCATTCAATGACAACCTTCAGTTCTTAACCTCTAACTAATTACTTCTGTTATGAGGACTTATTTTGTTGATAACCTTTCTTAGGCTATTTCTATTAAAATTATCGAAAAGTCGTACTTATCAAAACTTATATTCGTATGAGTACAAAATGTACATTATTCGTAAGAATAAAAATGGAAGGATAGGAATATTAAACGTTGAATTGTCCCATACGAGAAGGGCGTGGGTGAGCTAGCTGGACGACATGCCTTATATGGAAGGTTGAACATCCAAGGGACAAGGAAAATTTCGTTATAACAACAATGCCTTTAAACTTTCCAAGAATATTGTTTTTGTACCGTAATTATCTATTTTAATATGGGGTCAATAATCATCACATAATGATCAGTGAACTCACTGAGGGAGACAAGTTAGGAAACTATGTGACGCAAGTGTGACTCAGCAGTGATACATTATGAGAACGACTACCGATGGCCTCACTATTGTTTTGTCTCGCTAAGTGAACGTTGGTATTAATTTGAATATTAATCGGGTATCCTGTTGTTGTATATACCTATTCGATCACCATCCTCTTGCCCTTATGCCACTCTCAGTGGGATCGCATGATTTGGCTATGTATTTTACGACCGCCCGCCTGCCTGACGTCAATTTACTTAAGTCGTATTTTACGATACTTCGGTAAGAAAGAGGATGGTCTATTCTACTCAACCGGATACCACACGGTTGGTCAACTTACATTAGACGTCTTTTAAGTTACCTCGGTAACAAATGAGGATGGTCTATTCTATTCAGCCGCATACCACACGGCGGGTCAACTTACCTTAGTCGCCATCTGACATCTGAGGACATTTTCGACATCTGAGGAAGTAATGAGGGTGGTCTATACTACTCAGCCGGATACGACATCTAATATACTTATTTGATGAGAAATAAAAACACTAAATGCCCGAATGGCAAGAGTATAACACTCAGAGCTGACGGGTTCAAAACTTGGTCTATAAGTTTTCTAAAGACTTTCATACTTTATTTATAACTCCAGTACTTTTTACCATGAACATCGTGATCGAAACTGTATATCCATAGTGGATTCGTAGGATATTTGTAATCTGTTGATCAGTAATAAGCAGCGTCTAAGACGCTTCCAGTCATTATCTCAAAAGAGAGAGAAGACCTTTGCAAAGAAGTGGGATGGTATGAGGTAATAATAAGCTACCACTTAACCCAATTTTTTTACTATTTCTGTCTGCAAATTCCTTTATATCCGTTCTTTAAGCTGAAAATAAATGAGTCACTTATTCGTCATATAATCTGTATAGTTATCAGAATGGATTCATTATGCTATTTTGATTAATTATATAAGACTAAACTAAGCAAAAACAACGTAATTAGTATAATATATAACGGACCAATTTTTTTGGTGGTATCTTTATGTATGAGATTTAAGCTTCCGCATGTTTTCAGTCACAAAACTCGAAAAATAATCATATTATTAGAGTCAAACATTTCTAGAATATTGGATTCATCATCTTCCTGCCCTTATCCCACTCTAAGTGGGGTCGGCACTATATGTTATAAACTTGCTGTCACATGATTATGCTGCGTTTTTACGACCGGCCGCCTGCCTGACGTCAACTTACCTCTGTCGTATTTTACGACACCTCGGTAAGAAATGAGGGTGGTACTATTCTATTCGGCCGGATAACACACGACGATTCTAGAATATTGGATTCAAATCAGATAATAAAATAATAAATGACGATACACAAATGGCGAGGAGAGAGTCGGGACTAAGAATTCCATTGCCTCGGGCATGCAGACGCCTGCCTAGGGTGGGCGGACACGCTGCATTAGTCCATTTCTTCAATTTATACGTCCGAGAAACAAGGCATGCACATCCTGAAGTATTCTGTATAACTTGTCTTCGCCAGTGACTATGTGACAAAGAATATTATTTACTCTGTGTAACGTAATCTTAGATATCCATTAAGAGATGATAAAATACTTATATAATATTTTTTATTGTAAAACAATATTATTATTTTGATGCCATGTTATTATTTCAAATAAATAAATATATAATAAAATAAATATATAAATATATGGGACAATTACATACACGGTCGTCCGTCCCTAAAGTAGTTGTAACTTAATACTTGTGTTATGGGTGAAAGACAACTGGTGAATTTATACTTATATAATTTTTAAATACATACTGAAATACAAATATACACCCAGACTCGCAGACCGACAAATAGATTTATAGAAAATCAAAACTCGAACCCGCGACCCGCGGAGCTGAAGGCAGGATCACTACCCACTGCGCCAACGGACCAGCCTTAATAAATAAATATAAAATAAAATAAATGAAATATAACACTTGCATCTTAGAATTGTAATTACTAATATGGCTGGACACCGCTCAACCTGAAGTATTTCAAACTATGCTTTTTTATCCTTTTCTTTTTCAAACAAAAATCCTTAAATATATATCGACTGCTGAGCAAAGTCTTCTTTATTAAATTTTCATGTCAGAGGATCTATTTTTGAACATCCAGAGGCTTTTTTCCAAATTCGCCTGGCTGCGCTCTTAACCTTCGCAACGTTTTAAATAACCATGCTCATAATGATGTTTCTCCTAAGATCATCATTTCGATTTGGTCACTTAGAGATACTCCAAACATAGCTCGTTCCATCGCCCATCGAAAATCGATCCCATCGAGCATCTTATAACATCCATTGTCATCGAAGTTTGACACTATTTGACGACTTAAGGAATTTCAGGAAAAAAAACAACTTACATTGCTCACATAGCTGGTTTTTTAAGCTTTATAGTGTTAGCTGGCATTATAGTGCAATAATTAACAAAATTTTAAATAGAGCGATATTTTTATACCATGTACATGTGAGCTTAACGACCATTTTATAGCGTTAATAACATATGAAGTGTCGTCTCTGTTCCCAGATTATCTCCCTATAAATCACGTGACCGATATAATCATCAAATATTAAAATGTAGGTAATAAATATATTGAGCCTGGAAATACTTTCATGTTATAAGGTTGATATAAGTGAAATATGAATTAAATTACTAATTGAATGCTAATAAGCTTGTCAGGTTGCATATAAAATATATTTTGTCTAGGATAGACATGGGTTTTTTGAAAAGGCAAATTAGACACAAATATGAATATCATGAAAAGGAGCAGAATTTTAATTTGGGACGAGGAAGGGAAAGAGATTTGAGAATAAATATTCGATTGGAGGACAACAAGAGCCAGCATTTAGTTCGGACAGTTTCCAAATGAGGTGAAGTAAGAGATTATTGGAATCAAAAGGAAATATACGAAGTAATTTAAAGTTTAGCTTATTATAAAGTCTTATCTTTTAGCTTATTATACACATTTGAGAATTATAATATATGCCCATTAAATTACTCATTATAATTCATTCATTGTTTTTATATCTGGTAGCCTCGGCAATTAGGAACCAAATTGTGCGTAATAAGTGTTTAAAAAGTAAATAATTCGTAATCCCATGAATCCATTTAATTTTCCATATAAGAAGTATTAACTTTCCTGACTTATTCCAAAAACGTTTATTAGTTACAGACTACTTTTATTTTATTTTAGAAGTTTACATAGAATGCCCACTGCCTAATAGGTTAATCACTGGCAGCCATCTTGACAACCCTTTTTGACAGACGTAAAAAAAAACACTAGCTCCTGCGGAAACGGAAGTGGCTCCTCGATTTTCATTGTGTTGCCAACACGGCCATGCTGCATGGCGCCTGTCCCAGGAGCCCCACGAATCCAGATAAAAGTCTGAAACATAATGAGCGATTATTCTAACTGCCATAACTGTAAAATGAGAAACTATTTATGAACATTTCATTCACTTGAGATTTCAGGTCTAAATAAACCCGAGAAACCATCTGTACTTAAAGGGAATTTACCACATTTAAGACTTTCAGACGATAACTCCAAAGAGAACCACTTGCACTTAAAGGGACTTAACCAAACTTCAGTGTACCAAGCTCGTTCCCAACTCAAATGCCTGAATCTCCTGTACGAAATCATTTGTTCATTTAATATTTTTCTCATTCTTAGACTTTATCTTGATTCGCTAAGAAAATACAACTCGAAAATAAAACAAGTACAGCCGACAAATGCTTTAAAATTCAACAGTACTATTTGATCTCTAATATTTATATAATAGTTTACCTTGCCAACACGGGACAAAACCTTGCAGAACAATATTCTAATCAATATCCCAATCATCAATACGGATCCAGGGCTTCATATTTTCGGCGGCCACTGTCCCTGTATACAGTTTATGACTTCTTTTGCTACCCCTTAAATCCGTTACTTGGTATCTATCATTGCCTAACACCTTCTGAACTCGGAACGGTCCTTTATATGACGGAAGTAATTTTGTACTCTTCCCATCATTGCTTTGGCTTTGAATTTTGATTAAAACTAAGTTCCCCTCCGAGTATAGGCGTGCAGCCGTCCGAGTTTTATCGAATCTTGATTTCTGTGCCTTGGCATTAGCAATTATATTGTCATCAACTTTTTTTCGCAATGCTGTCACATCCGCAATGACTTCATCATCTATTTCGGGTGCCAAACTATCAGAATCTGTACGCAACCGATATCCCAGTAAAACTTCGCATGGAACTGCTTTTATAGTTTTATGAACTGTACTATTTAAACCTTGCTGTAATAACTTGACAAAATTATCCCAACAATCATCTAAGCTGTCTGCCCCTACGGCTCTCATAGCTTCTAGAATAGTTTTGTTAAATCTTTCTACCTGACCATTTGATCGATGCATGCCAGTTGCTATGATATGTAAACGAATATTTCTTTTGTTACAATATTGATTAAAATTACTTGATGTAAAACATGTTCCCGCATCGCAAATTATTCTTTTAGGATTCCCAAAAGTTTTAGAAATATTTTCCAATTCTTTTATTACACATGATGACTTTGTTGATTTGACTGCAGAAATAAAGACAAACTTAGTGAAAGCATCTACTATTACCAATAAATATTTGTTTTTATTTTTCGTTAACACGAATGGACCGATGTGATCGATGTGTAGTGTGTGAAAGGGCTGAGCGTATTTGGGCAATGAAAATAATAATCCTTCTTTAGGGCCTCCCTTGTTTTTAAAATAAATACAATTAAGACAATTTTTGATATATTTCTTTACAATTCTACGCATTTTAGGAAACCAATATCGACTACTTATCCTTTCGACAGTTTTGTCAGTAGCAAAATGACCTAAGTCGTCGTGATTACACTTAATTATTTGCCATATACATTTCTTTGGTACAACCCAACGACGACCGTTAATAGTCCTTCGATAGACCTTATTACCTAGAAGTTCATAGTCATTAAAAGTATCTTTATGTTCCTCGGCCTGACCTGACTCGAGAATCTCTTTAATATTTGTTATTTCCGTGTCTTGTAACTGTACTGATAACAACCAGTCTGCTTCGGTCAAAGTCATAACAATTTCAGCGTCGGATTTTTCACCAGAATAAATAGGGTTCCTACTAAGTGCATCCACATGTTGCATACGTGCCCCATCTCTATGTACAATATCATAAGAAAATTCTTGTGTTAGAAGTACCCATCTCGCAATTCGCGGAATAATATCTTTCTTTGTTAACGCAAATCTAACTGCGCTGCAGTCTGTAACAATTTTAAATGGAGAACCTAACAAATATAACCTAAATCTTTTTAGCGCGCATATTATTGCAAGTAATTCTAATTCAAATGAATGATACTTTTTTTCGTCTTCCGTTGTCTGTCTACTGTAATAATGAATAGGTTTTTCAACTCCACCCACAACTTGCATCAAAATCCCAGCAACACCATCTCGGCTGGCGTCTGTATACAGCACACTTTGTTTATTTGGATCATAAATTGATAGCACTGGTTCTGATGAAAGTTTACATTTCAGAACTTGAAAAGCCTGTTCATGTATTTCTTCCCAAACCCATATAGAATTCTTTTTTAATAATTTGGTAAGGGGAGCAGTGATAACTGCACAGTTTTTAATAAATTTCCGGAAATAACTTACAAGTCCTAAGAATTGTCTCAATTGATGTACTGTTTGAGGAGTAGGAAATAATTCAACAGCTTTTAATTTTGACTCATTAGGCATAACACAGTTAGGTTTAATTTTATAACCCAGAAAGTTAATTTCATTTTTAAAAAAATGGCATTTCTTTAAATTTAATGTTAAACCATTTTCGCGAAATATTTTTAGGATTTGTTCCAATAGTATAAAATTTTCTTGGACTGTTTTACTCATTAAGTAAACATCATCTAAATAAACAACAACTTTATCAAATCGTAAATTTCCTAATATTTTATTCATCATCTGCTGAAAGCAAGAGGGAGCATTTGCTAACCCAAAGGGGAGCCTCAAAAATTCATAGTGACCATCTTCAGTTATAAAAGCAGTTTTTTCTACAGAATCTATACTCATACTAATTTGATAGTAACCGCTTTTAAGATCCAAACTAGTGAAATAACTAAAACCTTGTAATCTATCAACAAGATCTTCTATACGCGGCATCGGATACTTATCTTTAATAGTTATTTTGTTTAACGCGCGATAATCTATACAAAGCCTTTTTTCACCATTCTTTTTATTAACGAGCAATGCAGGGCTCGCATATGGTGACTTGCTTTCTCTAATAATGCTATTTTCTAGTAACTCATTAACTAGGTCGCGAATTATTATTCTATCAGTCGCTGTGGGTCTAAAAGGTCTGCAATAAATTGGTTGCTGACTTGTCAAATTAATAACCATCTCGTGGTTTAATACTTTTCCTAATTCTTTAATATTTGTTGCTACACAGTCATTATACTGTCGAAATAATGTAATAAGCTCATCACGGTGTGTTTCTGCATTAATTTCTGATTCACTGATTTTTGTACAAAATTCGGTAAAGTGAGACGCATAATTAAACTTTAGTTCGTCCCCTATTCGTGAATACATTAAATCAGAACGTTCAGTTACATTCCTACCAATCAAAATATCACATCCTACAATGGTGTCAATTATGTACATATCTACTGAAGGAATATTAACAGAATCGATCATCAGATTGACTTGAACCTTCTCATTCACTAATTTAGAACCTAGTTTAGAAAATCCTTGCAACAAGATTGGTGTTGGTAATGAAATAGTTTCCAAAGAAAATTCATCAATTAATAATTTAGATATGAGAGAACAACTACTGCCAGTATCAATAAAAGCATCATGTGTGTAATTATTCAATTTTATGCTTTTTATAAATTTATCTCTTGAATCTGATGATGAAATAGTTTTTGTTTCTTGTTTTTCAATTTTACTAGTTGAATTTTTCTTATAACAAACTGACTCTAAATGACCTCTTTTTCCACAAAAATCACATTTATTTCTTTCACATTGATTTCTTTTATGATCACCTCCACATATGAAACATTTTAATGGCTTTCGATTCTGCACAAAATCTTCAGAATCATGTCGACTAACACTAGATTGACTATTTAAAATATCCTTTGGTTTATTGGTTTTATTTAGTGAATCACGGGCATTACTAGTAAGTGATTTAATAACTTTCGTTTTACAAGTTCGGCTATGAAGAAAACTAGCTAAACTATCACATGTCTGGAAATTACTTGATTCCATACTATCACCTATATTCCCCACAATAATAGAAATTATATCTTTTTCAGAAAAATTAAGTGATAACCTATCTATTTTGCATTTTTGCTCAAAATAAAATTCATATAATGACTGATTCTCTGTAGGTTTCTTTTCAATTATCTCTTTCAAAAGTTCATACATATTTCGGTTTATTTGAAAACTAGAAGACAATTTATTTTTCCATTGTTGCCATTTCCATGACGGCCACTGGCTATCGGTACGTACAAGAGAATCATACCAAAGTTTGGCTGAACCTTTTAATTTATTTAGTGCTTGATATCGAGTCATTTCATCGGACCATGCGAATGTTGTGACATATGACTGAATGATACTAAGCCAAGCATTTATATCATCTATTAGCGGATCGAACTCGGGTATTATGTTACTTAATGAGGCATTGTTTGTGTTACTCACAGTACCGGTATCAGCTCTACGTGATACCTTTCTTTTCCTTTTGGGTCGAGGAGAAGGTGTATTCTCACTAGAACTATTTGTGCTTATAGTAGAACTGGAGCTGGAATGGACCGGTTTGCGGCGCCTACGATGTCTTCCCATGGCGCGATGCTTCTACACACTTCTGATATTAACTTTCCTGACTTATTCCAAAAACGTTTATTAGTTACAGACTACTTTTATTTTATTTTAGAAGTTTACATAGAATGCCCACTGCCTAATAGGTTAATCACTGGCAGCCATCTTGACAACCCTTTTTGACAGACGTAAAAAAAAACACTAGCTCCTGCGGAAACGGAAGTGGCTCCTCGATTTTCATTGTGTTGCCAACAGAAGTATATACTTTGGTGCGATTATTTTTAAAAATTAAACGCAATAATAGTAATCAAGAAAATAGCTAACGATATTATTAATAGAATTATCATAGTCTAATATTGATACAATCACTGTTACATTATTGATACTATGGTAGTCGACTACTGATAGAATTGTAGAAGTAATTCGTTTGTATAAATCCTAATTTATAATATGTAATAAGTACAATATTAATTAAGCCGTAGCACCCCGTCAAGAGGCTCTTACCATGTTCTTTAAACCCCGGGCAGACATCTTTAAGTTTTTTATAAAAACTTGTGCCCAATATATCGTTATATTTAAATGAGTTAATCTTGTATATATACATATCGGGTCGAAAAACCGATCTAGCTAGCTTTCATTTAAAATAATTGTCGTTTTATCCCTGTTTTTGAGCACTGAAAATATGCTATAATTTACATCTAATACAAAAGACTATTTTTGCTATCAAGTTTCATCTTTTTTTAACTTGTAAAGAAATTGTAGAGCAAGGCTCTATCCAGGTACTATATCGTTATATATCATTTACCGTGCAGTTTACATTAAAGATAAATCATTAGGTATCTCATTTCTGCAATATGTGTAACCTGCCAACTCACATTTCAGCAGCATAGTGGATCTATGCACCAAACCTTGTTCCTGAATAAGAAATAAGGCCGCCCAGTATTGAGATAGCAAGCAACAGGCTTTATTATATTTGAGTTAGTGTGTTTTATAAAACATGTGAACGTTTCAAACTAATATGATGGATAATATTACAAAAGTACCGTAAAAGTTATTCCCTTTCTTATATCAATATTTTCACCAAAACAATGGCAAAGCGCCAAATAATCGTAAACAAATCCGTTGTACCCATTTCATTTCATCACTCTGTAATCTAAATACTGCGTTAATGTAAGTATTATCCGTGTTAAGCTAATTTAAAAGAAACTTCTATTCGTGTCAAGTTATTTCGATGGTAGACAAATTCTTATTATCCGTTGAAGAGGAAGCACTATTTTTTAAATAGGTCATCATCTAGTTTAAAATAATTCATTGACTCAGTAGTTAGTTTATTGGGAAAAGTAAAAGGTATAAGAATGGCCATATTGAAAATTTGAAGTGTCGTAACGGAAGCTTTGAAGTGAAAATTTCTTTAGTGGCGTTGCGGACTTTTTGTGATAGGTAAAAAATAATTTATATATAGTGAGTAAAAAATGCTAAACTCGTGTCAAGACTAGGTAATCGAAAATTCGTAAGACGGAGGGAGAGTGGACCGCCGGAGTGGCGTAGGAGAGGAAGTATCCCACTCTCTTTCTACCGCTTTTTCTTTTTTTTTTAATGTAGTATCATGTTTGTGTAAGATAGCGCAATAAATAAATATTGTGTTTTACCACATATACAATGATAGTAGATTTGCAGTTTTAGTGCAAAATTATTCCATAACCATTTCAAATAATTAAAAATGCACTACGTTAATATTCAAGGTTACACTTGAGCCGTTAATTTTTTTATATAACAACAACTGTTGTTGTAGATAACGAATGGACATCCTATGTTATAAATAGATTCTGGGGACTGTTTTCTTACTGCATAATCAAAAATCAAATCAAAATGTTTATTTCATTAACTATAATACATTATTTCTTTAGTTTGTGCTGGGGCCCTCTTTTAAGTAACAAATACCTGTGCACGAGAACCCCGCTCTTTCTGTTCAAAGTCGACAATGATTTTTCAATTAAAAGTTAATGAAATTTATTACAAAAGAAAAGAAAAAAGAAAAATGTGTGTGTGGGATTTGTGAATGTAGGAATGATTGGAAGTATTGACTTTAATGCACAGATGGTAGTTGTCAGTCACTTAGGAACACTTGAATAGTTTTAAATAGTCGCTTACAAGATATAAGATAAGAGTGTTTAGTCAGTTACGCTCTCTTTGTTATTTCTCATTTTAAGTTTTATTTTATTATCATTCATAAATAATCAGTTACTCATGTCTTAGAACTCAAGAACCGGCTTCAATTCAGGTCAAATAAGTTGTGAAATTATTAATTGCTTATCGCAATTCAATGGTTACATTTCACAGTTATTTTTGCAACATCCAGTGAACAATACAACGACGGTAACATGACCATGACGCCCAGAAACGAAGGTCGACCGTCTCTACCACGGTATTTCTACGATATAAAAGTAAATTGTTATCAGCTCTTTTGTTCGTGGGAAGTAAAAACGTTTATTTCGTTTACTTAAAAGCCAGCAACAAAAACAAGACAAGATAGTCGTTTGCCAAATATCAATACAATGATCAAGTTTTAAATCTACATTTTATACATTTGATTCGTTCCCATTAAAACCTTACAAAGCTTACCAATTTAACAAAGCTTATTAATGTGTATTATAAGTTTAAGTAATTTTATTGTTTTCGTTTACAGCAAAAATGTACAAATTATATCTATCTTAAATTACTTACACGCTAGGACTATACAAATCATGCCCACGTGGAATGGTCCCAAGAATGCTGGCAGCGTTTCCGCGCTGAATCGCTAAGCTGATTCTTTGTGCGAAAAAGGAGCCAGCCCGTTTCGTTTTCGTATTTGGTTATCGTTTGTTCTCAGGGTAAGCTCTCAGAATGAGGACTTTAGAAGTGTTTGGTTTTTTTTTGTAAAAATGGTTGTAATGATTCTAGATTTTAAAAAGAACATTAATTAATTAAAAATGCGATAACAACGGTTGATAACCACGAAAAACATATTAACTAAACGATGGTGGTACCAAGATATACCAGTTAAATACTCGTATTAAGATGACATGGTATTGCAGGCCAAACGATAAATATATCTAACTCCATTGAATAATTGAGATTCCAAGTGTAGCAACGGCGTTTAATTGTGGCGAACTTCAAAGAAAAACATTTATTAAGGAAGAAACTCGGAGTGGCTTATATTTCCGGTTTTACTTTATCTCATCAATGTTAAATAATTAGGGCGCTGTATCGCCTTTACTGCTCAGCCGATAAACAGGTTTATATTTTCACGGACAATATATTACACTGACATTTTGATAGCCTCAAGACACTACTTATATAATGTGTATCTATGTTACAGGAAACGTGACCTTATATAAAGCTAAATGATCGCGAGTATCGTTTTTTATAACGAATCCCACAAAAAAGAAGGTCAGACTATGTAGTTGTCTAGATTATTAAGCAACCTTCAATTTTGAGCGGCGAATTTGACGATAAATTAAGATAGATTAAAATGAGTGAATATTGTTTTAAGGCGCAATAACTACGATATAATATAATAGTACTAAAATTTTAAAGATAGCAAAAACCATTAAGAAATATTATAATATTAATAAATTCAGCAAAATTGTAGCATTTCAAAAAATATTTCTTACATTAAATTTTTTTTAAAGACACAAAAGAACATAGAAAAGTAAAATATTTTTTTGTGGTGATTTACTTAAATATATAACAGGGATTAAAATCGATATACAATAAAAATGGTTATTTTAATACTCACATGTCCGAATGTAGCAAGCTGACTCCTACATAAATATTGAAAACAACATAAATACTAAAAAGGCTTTATAGAATACAAATAAAATCTTTTTATAACACTGCACCCACGTCTCTGACTCTACCAAGCTTTAATAACGACACAAAACTAAGGTCATGTGGTATTTTATTACAGACTAAATAACAGGGGTGGATTAAAATAGATCGACACAAAAAATGACACTGGGAATCGTGTGAACGGTATCGCATTCCAAACTGTAAGTAAGAAAACCTTTAACCCATTGTATCATTCCTTAAAAGATTAACTTTGAGACCACCGAGATACTTCATCGAAAGTTAAGCTAAACATCCATTGATCACGCAAATATTGTATAGACATGTCTGTATGACGATTATATTCTAAAAAATCTAATTGCAATAGTCATTATTATTAAAATAGAGAAAAATTCCACTGTTTAAATATTATTACTATATTCCCGTAGCGAAGGTAGATTAGGTAAGATTTTAATTAATTTAACTCACAGTACGAAAGTGTTTCAACGTTATGTTATCCTGTTACCTTAAACAATAATTGATCAACTACATATTATTTAAAGACTATATGAGTAAATTTGAATTCACTTGAAAACTTAGATTACAATAACTTTAACGACACATCTGACCTCTGTAAGTATTCACGACTAATTAAGTGTGTGCTTATCATTCGACTACTCTGCAATAGATGACGCAAGTAATTAAAAAAACGAATTATTTACCGTATGATGTACAGATATTCGAATAATTACTTACAATTGCAAATATATACACGCGTATATAGCTGGAAGACATTGTTTATCGATTAGTTTTTATTAACTTAGTTTCAATTCTTATATTTTATGTAAGGTATATTTTCCTAAGCGATACTTATTTGCTTAAAAAAAACTAATCGAATTTTATAACAATTTTGGTGCTTAAAAAAATTCATTCTTACAGGGGTCAATATTTTGTTTGATACAATAGAAGTTTATATTTTATTAACAAGTATCCTTCAGATATATCACTTCTTAGGCATTGGGCGGATAGCTTAACTTTGCGTTCCTGGAACTAGCACCCAATTATGCGTATTTAGACTACCGGGAATAAACGTGGCACCTATAGGTGTCAGTAATAAGCTTATACGAATGGTCGAATGGTGTTGAGTCACTTTATTACAAGTCAAAGTACTCATAATCTGAATGTTACAGAAATATTCATTGCTTGATCACATTTGCGGTATAATCTTGTATATGTACGAATATAAACACCAGATCAAAAAATGACTTCACTTTCATTAGTAACTGCTTATATGTTACTCCAGAATAAATAATATTAACTATATTATAATACTATAATTATATTGAAATTACTTTAATTACAAGAAAATTAGTATTAATGTAAATTATACAATATTGAGGAAAAATAATCATCGTTTGATGTGTATAAAAAATATTGTTCTGACCTCGCTGCGCACAAAGCAATTTTTAGATTACTTATAAAAATATTGTTAAAATTTGTGGCTATGAAAACATCTGTCTTCAATATCGGTGAAGTAGTGGCAAAGATGATTGATTTTACTGGTCATATAAATACCTACTCTGTATAAGTTAATATTCTATTACTGTACAAGGTGCCTTTTTGGATAAAAGAACAGTAGTTTAGCTCTATTATAAAATTAATACATGTTATGTCAGTAATTAAGGGGTATATGTATGTAATTTGGAACTTGATAGTCGATTTGTGAGAAACGACCATTATAACAGCAACCCTGCTAGAGATATACACTTTTTTTTGGAATAACCATACCCTTTTATATAGAGTGCAGTTTTAGGAAATACAATTACTAAGTATATTACTTACGAGTATACTACTCGTAAGTAGCATAAGCGTTAATAGCATAGCCTTTATTATAAGCATAACGAAACTCGCGATAGTTAAATATCATAGACATGCCAGAGCTCAATCGAAATGTAAACAAGAAACATTCTCCAGAATTCCACGATTTACACACTGTGAAATTCAAACAGTAAAATGTTATATCGCTTCAATTTTATTACTTCTCTCTCAGCTATTATTATCGTCCGCTAACAAACAGAAAGCACTAAAGATCGCAAGTACCATCCATAGGTGATATTTTAAACATCGTAAATGAGTCATGAGAAAAACGAACCGTTAAACCATGGCGGTGACAATAAAAGGACAGGCAAGGCGCCGGATAATTTCAACCAACGAGAGCTCAAAATGGAAGAAAACTGGCCTTATAAATAGTCCTTCTGAAACAGCCGTATGACCAATTCTCTAATTTTATAACTTGCGTACCCTCCTATAAGCGCAGGGTTTATGGTACAAAAAGATACATGAGCAAACAAGGCAGACGCCTTAATATTCTTTTTTGATACCAGTTTCATTTTAAGTTGTGCAGATATATTTTATGGCTATGGGTTTAATTGAAACTATTATTTTTAATCAACCAAATTTTTATACCAAATACACAGAAGTAGCGACGTCCGTACGGCTAGACCGAGTGATCCTTATCAGAGCTGGATCAAACATTGTTAGGAAACCTGTTGATTTCTTGAGGATTTTTATGCCAATGAGCATTGTGATGGGTATCTAATAGCTCATACATTTCTCGTCAATAAAGAGAGGATGCCTTTAGCTAGCTATGGCTGCTAAAAGGATGTTACTTAACTAAGTATATTATAAACTTAATGTATATGTGTCAAATATTTTGATTCATTAGATGTAGGCAACGTCCGAAATTTATACGCAAAAACTTTTAAGCACATATGCTGAGATGTATTTATTTATGCCTTGAATACCTTGCATTGGAACTTTAATTAAAATTTTATTGTGTCAGAAATGTAAAGCGTAGGTTTTAAATACTAAGAATCTCTATTTCCCCAAAGTTGTAGAACTTTACGTCACATTATTTCAAGAGGAAATTTATGATCTGTAATTCAGTATGCAGCGGTTTTAACAGGCTAATGTTACTGCAAACGTTTTAACTGATAGCTTGCTGAAAAGTGAGAATAGACGAAACACAAAGAGGTAATAAATTACGTTTTTTATGCCAAAATTCATATTTTGAGATTAGTGAAACACAAATAGTGGTTAGTTCTCTAAAGATGAATAGAAACTACAAAATCGTCGATACGTCGCTCGTTTACAGCATGAGTAAATAAATAGTGATTCACCCGTAACACATATTACAGCTGAATAGTTTGAATAAAACTTGTTGGGTGATGGGACTTTAACCATATAACGAGAACATCTGTTAAAGTACACTGCTATAAGAATTTGTCATACGTCGAAAAAGTCGAACGAGTTAATGTATATTAAGGATCGTAGATACAAAATAGAAATATTTCATCATTAAATGGAAAAAATTGCAAAAATTGAACTAAAACAAGATAAAAGAAAAATACCTATATGATAGTTTTAATTAACTTACATTAGCAAAGATTTAAAAAAGGATCAAGATGAATACACCTAACAAAAATCTTTTTTTTTACAAAGAAAGGCTAACGCCTGGCTGCGATAAGCGAAAGATGCAGCCTAAGGTGGACTGCGCTTGCCACTATAGTGCCTATTCAATTCTTATATAATATTGTGCATCGGATGGAGTCGATTTTGGATACGGTTATCAGCTCCTATTCGCAAAATTACAACTACAAGGTTGAGATAGTGATCATTTAAATGGATGATTATAAACTACAAAAGCATCCTCATCAAATACTTAAAATGCGAATGAAAGCAATATGATCTAAAGCTGCAAATCATTATATACTGCCAAGATGGATGCATTTTAATTTCTCAAAAGACACGAGAAGTCTTACTTGATGTTTTAAGTATGAGACTTAACTTCGAGCTCAAGTTATCAAAAGAATATTTAGTACTCAGCAAGTTATTTAGTTTTATTTAAGTCGTGCTGGTTTTTAATGTTACTTGTAATGATTTCAAAATTAATTATCCAAAGATTACTTTCGTTTGAGTAACTTTCATGTGTTATCAATTCACTTCAAAGGCTGCGACTGAAAATGGTTAAAACTAAAGATTAAAAGATTAGTACTAAAGAATGATATAAGTAGAAATAAATTCCGGCGGTCATGAACACTCAGGAACATTTAAACTCTTCAATGTGAGATAGAAGTGTTTATAAGAAGCTTGTTTGGGATCGCATTGTATTTAAGAACATAATTAAAAAGTAGAAACTCTTCATACAATCCTGAACGCCAATCTAGCATCGAATTGAAAGACATGTGTGCAATCATTTGAAACTAATTCACGTTACACAATTAAGGATACAGCTGCACAATGGACGCCTACAGTCGAAGCAAAAAAAAAAACTACACATGTTATCGTGACTCTATTTTTGTTGTTGAAATAGAAAACGGAGTAATTGTTTAGCTTGTTGCTTTAATTTCAATCTAATATCTATAACAAAATGAAGACATATTTTAATAAACAACAAAAATAAATAATCACGACTTTTTGGCATTTGGCGTTGCATAATAAGCTTACAATCGAGCCCGGATGGGTTCGAAACAAGTTATTTTGCAATCTGATACTAGCCGGTTATATTTCAAGTGTGCATAAATCCGCAATGTTTTTGCTTTTATTAAACAACCAATGGTGTTGGCATTTAATAGAGAATGTATCAGGTTTATCAATTAATAATATGCTATTTGAAATATGCTTTGAATCATCCATATTAATATTGTATATTCATAATAAATGCGACAGTGTTTTGTTTGTTTGCCGTTCTTTAACTTCTGAATGAAGTAGAGTATGATAATTATACTCTACTTTATACTAGATACTACTTTATACTGATAATGATCCACCATAGTTTGTAAAGGGGTGGAGAGTGTAAGTTTTTAGGTGCTTCATAGTTATCTAACACTATATTATTTAAAATAATAAAACATTGGTTCATTGGTATATTTCATTAGTAAATTTGTGATTTTGGCGTTGAATTTGCAGAAAGAAATAAAATAAAATTGTAAATATGTACCAATTTTTAAAAGATTACTGAATTTTGAATAAATAAAACTATTCACGATAAACAACCCTAGTTCGAAGGCTATGGTGCAAAATAACTCTTTTATACCTTTTTATCCATCTCTCTCATAGACCTAAATTATGCTCGGCATACTTGTAATCTTTGAAATGCAACAGAAAAGAGGTTTTAATAACTGAAATAGAGCGACATAAATTGCAAAGAGCATATTACTTTACTAAGGCCGCACTTGCGAAAATAACGGGAACACGATCGTTATATTAAAAAAAGTCATATCAGATACTGAGAAGTTATTTAATAAATATAGATAAGGAATTTTATTTTGTATGTGGTATATTTGGTAGACCCTTTAGAATATGCTATATTTAATATGCAATATAGTATTAGGGAAATCAAGTCATTAGCTGTTCACGCAATTACATGGCCTAACGAATGCCCCACCTTGGTTAGAATACAAAGGCGACGGATTGGTTTCATTGTATATAGGGTTAGCAATTCTACTTATAAAAATTACAACTGAAACAGCAATATAAATTACATGCTGTCAATAAACATAAATATGCCTCATCGCCTAAAGTCATAAGTCTTCGAGTTGTGCGTGTGATGGCATTTAGACGACACTTGTTTACTGACTATGAAACTCATATTAAGTCTAAGCATGTAAGCGACCTAGAGAGTATCTCTGCCCAATCAAATTAGAAACGAGAAGATCTGTAGAACAAGAATTACCGATATCCTATCCTGTTTGTTAGTCTTTCACGCTAAAGCAATTATACTGATGAAATTTGCCACAATTATTCCTTATATACTGAAGGTAACAGGAGCTATAGAAATCCTGTTAATCCTACAGGAATAGGATGACATTGAAAAGCGCCATCTTTTGTCAACCTATCAAGCGACAAAAATCCACGTTAACGAAGTTAGCTTATAGTCACTAAACAGGGCATATTTGTAATTGTATAAGGAGAATATCAGCAGGCTCTAGTAAACCTCTTTTTTTCGTTTTATCACGGATCGGCATAAGTTTGTAATGTCAAATTTAACACTATCTCGCAATCTTTGGTTCTTACTTAGATTGTTAGACAAACCTATATTTAAATCGTTCGAAAAATTTAATTATTATTTTAGGTTGTTTTTTCAATTACAATACATAGGTTAGACACACACAAAAAAACAAAACAGGAAAATTAAGAAATTAAAAAGACCGTTGTAAACAAAAATGTTTAGTTTATTTATGTACCATAAAAATGTTGAAAGAACATTATTAAAAAAAAAGGGTACAAGTGTGTGTATATTTATGGTATATAACAATTATTTAAGAATATGTTCATTCGAACCCCGGTTTCGTCGAAATAAAAATAGAAAAGAAATAAAATATGTCAGCAATTATTTGTGTTAATACATGTATATGGCAACCCTGTCTGTTAGACTCCGGCGACGACTCGGGCGACCGAATGCATTAACCATGATATCCGTACCTACTCCCTGCATAATGACAACTCACATTCTATGGTTTCTACCTACATGCTTTTTAATTATTCCTTTTTTTAAAACTCCCAAATCATTTACGAAGCGAGATTCGAGGGGACTCAATAATTAACTACAATTCTGTATCCATAATAATATTATGCCTACTATCGGCGATTTGCATTGATGCGTGTCCGAAAAACCGAAAATTCCCGGAAATATTAAACTTGGAAGTGATAATATTATTAAATTCAAATAATTCTTTATTCAAATTGGCTTTTACAAGCACTTTCGAATCGTCAAATTACAATGAAGCTACGACTGGGTCGGAAAGGTGCTCTAACCGAGAAGAACCAGCAAGAAACTCGGCGGTTAATAAGAAGTAAATAATTAAAAAATTACGTAAGCACAAACCTATTCTACAGAATCAAGTCCGATAACAATACAGTCATAAACGCGGTGTTGCCAGCCTTGACTCAAGTTAACGGCTTGGCGCCACGGCCCTCCTTACCGGCCCAGCGCCTCTCTCCCTGAATTTATATTTAGTTTTGCCGCAACTGCGGCCAACAATTTATATATTTTAATCTCAGATCAAAAAAGGTGGAGGCTTGCTGAACAAAAGACATTAATTAAACGTGTTAGGAATAATAAACTTTATAAATATATGAAATTACGTCGACAAATATACCGAAACGCGCATTAACATAATATTGCGTAGGCTTAGTTTGATATGTTAATATATCTTAATTTTTTTTACATAACAAGTTGAAAGGAAGGGATTATTTTTACATTCATTTCATATTATTTTACAAAAAATTGATAAAATTTTCAACTTATATCAACAAAAAAGAAAGATGGAAGAGACGTATAGCACGATCGAGTAAAGTGTCTTTAAGTATTAGTGCATTTGTCGTAATCTTAGGGATTAAAATCTCAACAAAATTTATGATGGTCGAACAATACGCTCGAATGCTCGTTCACTTACGACGGTGGTCAGTTTAGTGTTTTGTATCCTTATAGAAAAAACCGGTTTAGTTTATATCAAATCCTTAAAATATACAATAGTTTACTTATCTAAGTACATGTACTCGTTTTTCCGTTTAATCTCGAAATTAAGGTGTTATACATTATTATATGGCGCAAGTAAGACAAGATTAAAATACGGGTAAGTATTAAACAATGCAAACTATACAGCTAAAATTTAATATTCAGAAGAGTTCAACGAATAAATTAATACTCTAACGATGGTCAACTCAAGAAAAATCAAAATAGCTATAAATGTAAATTAAATGACCTACAGTCAAATTGGGTAACTTTGAATTTACGGGTA
The DNA here is from genome assembly GCA_029227775.1 of Morpho helenor. Lineage (NCBI taxonomy): Eukaryota > Metazoa > Arthropoda > Insecta > Lepidoptera > Nymphalidae > Morpho > Morpho helenor. The sequence goes on from JARGCU010000020.1 coordinate 8,555,762, forward strand.
ACATTGAATAAAACGACTAAAATAATTATTAATTTTTTTTCAATATCTGTAACCTGATTTAAAACTGATAACTGAGTGAAATGAAAATACTAAATGTTCTAGTTGTCAAATGTCATTTAAAATTTATAGTTTTGAAACAAATTTTGACACTTTTTCAAAATTTTCTGTTCGCTGTCTTTTAGCAGTGAAAAGTATGTGAGTTACATTTCCGATTTAATTACAGAAAAGGTGTGTAAAACATATGATTTTCGGTTTCTAATGATCAATTGTACGTTGAAATTATACTTTTTCACATAATTTCATGATTTTGCATCGTTTTATATCCATTGACAGGGAAATTTGTAGACCACCCCTATTTTTAGTTAAATATGGGTAACTTTGAACGGTTCAAAGATACCCAATTGCATTATATTAGTTTATGGGTAACATTGACAAAGAGTTATTGATTTCTAAAAATATTTTCAAGTACATATTTTAGTACATACAGTAATTACAATAGAATTATTTTGCTATAATCCGCGTTTATTAAAAGAATCTATGTATTGCTAAACGTATAAAGCAGGCAACATTCACATACCTTATACCTACATGCAGGACGAGTCACCACACGTATCGTAATAAAATCCAATCCGGTGCTTTAACAAGGATGAAATCTTAGCTGTATAGCTGTGATAGCCCAGCGGTAACAACGTCGGACTCTTTCGAAGAGGTCGCAGGGTCAAACCCAGGGCAGGCATTAATGAGTTTCTATTAAAACTTATGTGTCTAATTGTGAATTACAATTTATCACACGTTTTTCGGTGTAGGAAAACATTGCGAGGAAACCTACGTATCTCTAGAGAATTATGGGGATATATGTAACCTACTAATCCGCATTGGAGCAGCGAAGTAGGTCTTAGCCCCAATCCTTCTCTCCAAAGACGGAGACAGGAGGCCTATGGTCAGAAGTGGGATAGTAACAGGTCGTTACTATCCCACTGGTCATGGTTTCCAAAAAAGGAATTTACTATTATTAAAAAAGAAAACATCGTTTTCATCTTAAAAGAGCATCAAATAACAAAAAATAAAGATAAAATGTACATTGAAGATGACATCTCATTCATGGAAAGGGGGGAATTATTTTTCAAATTCTCTTGCCAACCATTAATGTTTTGATCTCATTTGAATGGTAATTGATTATAGAATTTGTTATTTAGGTTTGATTTTTAATAAATATTTACAATTACAAATAAATATGAATTCGTTACAAAAAAAAAATCTACCCATATGTTGCTAATATTTAGTAAATGGCAATTTTAAGTAAACGGTTGGCTGTTAAGTATGACAAGTTGACTTTATTTGACAGATCTATCTTTCATTCATTCAGAACATAAGTATAATTTTACCCATGATACGAAAAATCTGTGAATTCAAGGATTTTTAGTTTTCGAAATAATTCGGTTCAAAGTTACCCAAAAGTCAAGGTAACTTTGAACACGCACAAAAGCATATTTTTTTTCCATTTCCTTTCTAGTTGCTTAGTAATACAGTTAGTTATTCTAATATTCAGTATAAAAGAACACTCATTATTCATCAAAACCTTAAATAAGGTCATCCAATTTTTTTATATTTTGAAAAATCTGAAAAAGTCATTCAAAGTTACCCAATTTGACTGTAACCAAACGTTTTTATTTCTTTATTAAAATTGAATTCCGTATTCTTGACATCAAACTATAGCGAAATTTTAGTTACATATTCTAAACTATATATATAAATTAACTTCTAATAGCTGTGAAAACGTAGACAGGCTATAAAAACCGTAACGATGTGTGATTTACACGGTCACATCGAAAATTAGGACGCCAGCGGAAGACTGTGTATTTTAGTATAGCATTTTATTGATAACGCCTACGCTAAAATTTGACCTTTTACATATTACTTTTAAAATATCCTTTATAAAATGGTCACCGGTCCCGTCACCGGTAATCTCAATAATATTTAATGAAATGTCAAGTATTGATTGATTCGAACTAAGTATGAAATTTGGTTCTAAAATTGGCTTTTAGAACCAAATTGCACACTTAGTTCGAATTTTAATTTTTAGGTACTTAGTGTCTTATTTACTTCAAGTGTTCGATTATCCAACAATAAAATCACCACTGTTCTAAAGGATTTTCAACATTAGTGATCTAATTATACGTGATAAGTTCGAATAGTAAAAGTAAAATTATTTTGCTATAATCGGCGACTAGATATAATAGTCGCTAATCGCGGATTATAGCAAATTCAAATTCAAATTCAAAATATTCTTTATTCAAGTGGACTGTTTACAGTACTTTTGAATCGTCAAATGTTTTAAAGAAGCTACCACTGATTCGGAAGTTTGCTCCTACCGAGAAGAATCAGCAAGAAACTCGGCGGCTAATCTTTTAAAAATTATTACAATTTGATGGTTACAGATAATCGTTGCAGCTGGATGCGTAGCTGACTGCAGTTAAGATAAGCTATCACTCAAATAATCCTCAATAGTATAGTAAGCTTTATGTAGCAACATGGTTTTGAGATAATTTCTAAACTTGTGTAAAGGCAAGTCCAGATAATGTTGAGGAATTTTGTTATAAAAACGTGTACCGAGACCGACAAATGATTTTCGGACCTATTGGAGGCGTAATCTAGGCGTCATTAGTTTATGTCTGTTTCTTGTATGTCTGTCATACCTATCACTATTTTTACTATACAAACATATTATTATTTTTATGAACCTCTGCAAAGTAACGCCTGATCCTTTAAATTAATATTTATTTCTTAATTTAGTACAGAAATAAAATTTAGCTATTGCAACTATTTAGTCTTTAATATTAAAAATCACATAGATCCTGGATCAGACGGCGAAAGATAGACTAAACAAACTGTCTGATATATACAGATATGTATGGATTTATCTTTACAAATTCATCTCAACTAAACAATCTACTATCTTTACTTCGTTTTCAAGACCTTACTTTACGCACTTGAAAAATTATTTAAATAATATAATACTTGAAAACAAGCTTTGTTTAATACGAGTCTATACTCGATACTAAGGTCATAATTAACTGTCGCTAAGTTCTTACATAATTAAAGAGTTCATATGCAAAAAAGAGAAACTAAAAACGATTAAATTTGAATGGTCCGAACATAAAACCTGTTTAATTAAAACAATTCGTTACATGGGAAGCTATTTATATCATCATCATCATTCCATGTAAAACGCCTTATTGCTCTTCACCAGGGAATTTCTATGTAGACATAAGAAAAAGTTGTCTATGGTATATAACAATTCTTCAAAAAGTGTCTTGTTGTCTTGTGAAATCCAAAGGAGACTATTTAAATACGTTGATAAAGCTATTTTTATACGTGATAAAATAAAGATTTTTGGGCGTTACGTGTTTACATAGAGTTTCAACTGAACGTGTCAATGCCGTGGTAGATAATATTACAAATAAAGATTAACTCTTTATTTGTACTAATATTTTTTTATTAATCATAGCATATTTTAAAATTTTTATTTAACCATTAAAATAAAGTAAAGGCCCGCTGCTACTCCCACTACTGCGAAAATGCCTCCTCCTTCGTTTTCAAGTGAAATGTTGGATCTTAAAGCCGACACGCTGCTCCAATGCAGTTTGGTAGGTGACATTTTTATATCCCCAGCATTTTTTTGAGATATGGAAGTTTCCTTACGATGTGCCTATTTCACCAACACACGTTGAAATTGCAAATTTTAATCAGGCACATAAGTTTTAACATAAAAACTCATTTTTTGGCCCGTAGTTTGAATGTAACGCTATCATCATCAATCATATCCAACCTTCATTATTCATCATTCTCTTGCCCTACTCTAAGTGGGGTCGGCACAACATGTAAATATTTCTCTTCATCATTCGTCAATTTTAGCGCTACTCCTTTGATGTGAATATCAATTCACTTCACACAATCCAACCATCTCTTTTTCGGCCTCATTCTAGTCACATATCCCTCAAAATTCATAATCATATCCAATCATAATACATAAAATTACATTACATAAAATTGAGACTATCTAAATTATTCAACTGAAAATTGAATTAAACTATACTAGAACTAGTAAATGTGAAACAATTAACATTATAGACAGGGTGCACACATACAAATACATCTGTTGATTAAGGTCTATAAATAGAGCAGGCCGAGCAGGCGGGCATGGACAATGGAATCCGTAGACTAGACGCGTTCCATATGGATGGACGAGAAAGGGCATACATGATTGCATTTCGAATGTTTACTGCCGATGAAAGCTCGGAGTCATGCGGCTAATTAACTATTTAAATATACCACAAAATATTTTTTTTGGGTAATGTTTCTGTCGAAATAGAGGATAGAATTATTATAATCGCACAGAATAGAGATATAATGATAAAACTCCTTTTTTTTTATTTCACACATTAAGAGTACTTATTGACAAATAACGCTCAAAAAGTACAATCTCCCACTTCGGTTTGCTCGTTTGCTTACAACGGACAAACAGGTGGGTTACACTTATTAGGGAATATTTATTATGCAAATTTCACCCTAATTTTTCAACATAAAGTGCCGTAAATGCAAGTTTATTATGATAAAGTGAAATTTGGAATTTTATAAGCTTCTTTCTACACTTAGTTAAAATTCACGTCTCAATTCTGTTACGCTTTTACAGTCAAACCGCTAATGTTTGATTAAATTTTTTGCCAATGAAGCTTATTTGGCTAACTGTCTAATATACAGGATAGAATAATTTTTGTTTTTCGAAAACAGAAAAAAACACATAATTGAGTTTTAAACATGCAGTTGACGCATAAATTCTCGCGAGCACAGCTAGTTAGTTATTCATAAGAAAATGTAAAACAAAGTATATTGTAAGATCTTGAATACCGATTATTTCTAGCAGAATATTTTCGAACGTGTTTAACAATCATATTTTTTTACAAGTTTATTTACAAGGAAAATATTATACCTATCTGTCGTCAGATATTTATGACCACTGATATTTGAATTTATATTGAAGATTTTTATTTTACATTAATTTAATATGATGGGTTGACACACAGATTTGTCAAGTGTTTTTAATATTTTGTATTTAATGTCTTCGTCTAGATTTTTCTTTTATAAATAAATTCCTTTTATTGCAACCATTATGGAAGAAGTGTTTCTAATATTTGAACATTGATAGTGAACTTAGTGAATATCAGGTTGTTAAGAGAAATGTAATAAATACCTTCCTTTGAAAATCACGTAACTGACATCGGGTCATTTAGTGATAGGTGTAAAGAATTCAGTTCATGGATGACCTTTGCATAATAGAGAAATACTACATTAATGATTGCGTGGTAAAAAGCTTTAAAGAATACGCATAAACATAATAAACGTTCTACAAATGTTATTATAAGTGATTTTTGACATATTTACAAATAGATATTTAAGTATTTCAATCGACACATAAAATACCTGGTTACGCTGAAATAGTCATTTCTATCACTTTTTTAGGCAGAAAATCGTCCCAATATTTCGAATTTTACTACTGAACCTACTTGCCTACCTACTTACTTTACCTAATTTTACTACTGAACACTCAAATGTGACACATCTGGTTAATACGTAAAACACCGGAGAAACTAAAATAAGAATGTAATTCCACATTTTGACCTTGAATAGTAACGATCTGTTTGGAAGGAAACTGAAGGCGTATTACATTTTTATACAGAGGTTTGCGAATTCTATACCTATTCTAAATTATCGTATAGTATATCATGCATATTCGCCTATTTATTTTCATCGTATTTACTAGAAGTTATTTTGATTCCATAGAACTATGGAATCAAAATATATTATATTAATGTACATCAATATAATATATATACATATGTATTAATCTGTCAATGCCGTGTGGTGTCTGGCTGAGTAGAATAGCCACCCTCATTTCTTACTGAGGTGTCGTAAAATACGAATAAGGTAAGTTGACGTCAGGCAGGCGGCCGGTCGTAAAAAACATAGCCAAATCATGTTATAGCATGTTGTGCCGACCTCACAAGTAGAGTTAGAGTATGATAAGGGTAAGAGGATGATGATTTTTTTAATCTATCACTTTTTTTAATGTATGAATAAGACAAAAAACAAATGTTGAGGTTTTTTTATTAAGGCCCTATAAGAATATCTTACGACTCAAATACGTACATAAATTTGGTGAGTAAAACGTATTGCAAGATTTTTATAAGTACAGCTCAGAATAGAAGGGGGAGAGAATAAATGTCGCATTTATCTTGGGTACGCAGCTATGAGCTCTTTACCGCTTTATCGTGCAGGAAACAGTCACGTAACGCTTATGACTAAGAACCTCGGATGTATATGAATCCGATATTAATGACGTGAATGTACTCAATCTGTGGATACACAATGTACTTTTATCATTTTGTTAAATTAAATGTATACTGGGATATTTATTCTTAAGGTAAGTTCAAGCTGTACTGCGAATACGTTATCAGCTTAAGTTTAATAATACCTCAATCATACTATATGGTTTTTCCTGTTCCCAAAAGGAAACGTATTTTTATATCCTAATGCTATTACATTATATAAGCTTTAATTACAAAATATTCGTCTTACTCTACTTACTATATTTATAATCATAAGTATTTTGAATGATGAAAATGAATTACTATACAAAAAATTCTATTCATCGTCTACACGCCTTTCCTGTAGTCATAGATCTATATATAAATACCTGTATACCAAGAGGATTGGCTCATTATTCGCACTAAGTATCAGTTTAGCATAAGCTAGTAGTGTTACAGTGATAATTATAGCACTGTAACACTACACGCGGAGATGACTATTGCGTTTATTATAAAAGATATTAAGTGTATATCTTAAGTTATAAATTGAAATACTTAAATTCTATCAATGTAAATCTTTAAAATGACTAAAATGGCAACAAACTTTGAGGATTAAAAAACGGCATTCCTATGTCAAGGGTAGCCACTGGCTAGTGCATTCTACTTTAGAAGTTTTATAGTTTTAGATATTTTTTTAGGTTTCCGTGGGCGATTTTGTTTAGGGTTCAAATAACTGAATAATAAATAACAATGGCGTCGTGACAAAGGTTTCACAATGTCAATTTCGCATTTGCCGCAGTGTTTATTTATCATATTTGTAACGATTATTAAGTTCACAATGACTTTCCTTCCGGAACGATAACCAGGCTTAAACTAATAAAAAAAAATATTATAAAAGTTGTTCATGTTTTATTTTAAGCTGAAGTTTTGCCCATGAAAACAATTAGAAAATCGGTATTAAACCATAATAGGTCTAGAAAGATATAATTATATTTATACAATTTTACAACGATGTTCAACAAGTAAAAATATGTATATTACAATTAATGTTTATAAATTAGCCATTATATAGGTATTAAAATTTATTTAATCTTTAAACGTATGTTATTCTAAACTGATTTTTGATTTTACTACCTGATGAAATAAAAAAAATAATTAGTATATTTAGTCAGCAAATATAAAACCTGCTAGACTTTATATATTTTATACAACGAAATAAAAATGATAAGAATAATACTATAAAAACGAGAACAATACCAAGTATTTTTAATAGCAGCAAAATAAAATGATACTCATTAATTTTGGCGGTGACACCGGTGACATTTAAAAGACTATCATGAACATTAGGTGAATTTTATAACTTGTTTTTAGTAATGTTTGACGTCGGACAATAATTTACCTGTTATTTAATCATATTCAATAGCATTATAATAACAAATATCAAAGGTTGGACTATAGTCTAGTAAGAGTTTCACATTATCAATAGAAGTCTAAATTCCGTACTCTAGAATAGGTCACGTTTGTTCTAAATTGTTGCGTAGTAAAATCTAGAAACGTTTCCTAGCTATTAATTAAGCTAGTTATTAATTGAAATCTAGTGCATACGTTAGTTGGAGGAAGACATGCATCTAGACTAGATCACGTCACGTGTAAAACCACGAATTCAATTCCAGCTAATGCGTTTCAAATTTATCGCAATTAGCAATGCCATGTTTTTTATACTATCCAGCATACACATGAAACGATTAACAAGTTATATGTTGCTCTACTGTCAGACTTTTGTTCATTTAAATTCACTTATTCTAATTATTGAAAAATTCTACTTAGAAGAACCAGCAATAAGCTAGGCTGTTACTCTTTAAAAAAATATGTCATATTTAGTCGACGACATTCAGTCATTGCTAAAAATGATTAATTTCATGCATTTTATCATTATTTCAACCTCTATAGTTTAATAAGCTTTCCTAAATTTTAATAGTTATTTTAAATTTCTGTAATGACAAATTGATTGTTGAAATAATTGATAGTAGAATTATAAATATATATCATTGGCATATGATTTCAAAATATGCTTTTCGTTGAAGAATTACGTCTTCGAGTAAACTCAGAGTCTCGCGAGTCAGCACTTGAGTCCCGCTTCAGTGTCATAAATTCTTAGTAACTTTAGAGTTTCCACTTACCAAGCTAGATAGGGTCTATGCTAACTACGCAAAACGTTGTAAGCAGTTCGTATTTTATGAAAGTACGAACTGCTTACAGACGATTCGTTAAAAATAAAAAAAATATGCAAATTAAATAAAACTAGAGCAATAATAGTTGAAACAAATAAATAAATAGAAATTTACAATGACAAAAACTTTTACGGAATAAAGACAATATTCGTATATATTAACATTGTTTTATATAAAGTAACAGCAAGTTAACCAAAAACTTATTACAGACTATTTAATGTATAACTAATTATATTTTTTAATTAACTGAAATATTATTCACTCTATAAATTTATGACAAATTACTTTGGTCGCTGCCGGAAGTAATTCCAATGGTATGGTGATATAAAAATGTAAGCTAATTAATGTATTTTTGTCTTATTCAGTGTTTGAAATATATCCTACGGTAATATTTAAATCAAACTACGTATAACAGGTTTCTATTACACTGAAAATTACTTCGGTAATTTTTGTTAATCTTGATTACTTAGGCAAATTAGAAATTTTGAGCAATTAAATTTTCTATACTCAAATCAACTATAATATAAAACCAGTTTCGGCTGGGTGGATTTTGTTATATAACGTTATAGTGAAAAGAAACTTTTAGCCTATCGCATATGACATAAAGGAGAAGACGGTGATTATTACTTACTACCACTTAATACATTGACTATTTAATTAATTCTTGAAATCGTAAGTGCAACTATATTATTATAACGTCAAGGAAATGAATATAATAATAATAAGGTCCATTACTTCGTAACCATTTTAAAACTAAAAATAAATTCTGTAGTATTTGACAATAAAAGTTCAAATCTTAGTGAAAAAAGATACTCAAAACAGTCTTTAGGACGATGCATTGAAACTGATTTAATATAAGAAGAATAGGATGTTAATGCTACATTTGACTAATGGATAAGCCCTAACTGAATAATGAAGTATTTAAGATAAATCACTACTACTACTTTTATATACATAGTCATTTAACCCAAGAGACTAAAAAAACTTACCAATAAAATGAAACTATTGCCGATGTAAATTATTCGATAATCATTTGCACTAGCAACAATTATGTACTGATGGTCTCATATGTCCACAAATTTTGTTTTAATACTAGTTATAAAAACGTCATCGTCATCTGAGAATTGGACTGAAATGGAAATCGTCAAGCATGTCCTTACTCCACAGACCAAGTACGTTGAAGGACACATTTCTTTGTTTTAGTTGCTCACCTCGCTGTCCCTTGCCTAGTGCTAAAGTACCAAAATGATAATTGTGATTTACAGCGTTTAAATACGTGATAAAGTTGAAATTACATTGAAGTTGCTACTGAATATGAAGATACTACGGAGTAAGCAGAGCGTGAACCGTGAAAAGATGCATTTACAAGTAAGCCTGAAGCTAAAAGTATACACAAGTACATGTAGCGAGATCATATAATTAATGCACATTATAAATACGTCATTCGAAATTAAGGAAGTGGGTGACAGACGTTCCAGTGTTTATTTGAAAAGTTGTGAATGGTTTATTGTATGGGCAGTATCAAGTTTTAAGCCTGAATAATTACAAGAGACGCCCGGGATGCGGGCGATTAAATTGAATGGCCTCTGTTGATGCGGAATGTAACTGCAGAGCATTGAACTACCCAATCAATTAATACAAGTACATTACACACTTGATTCATAGAATCGCTCCTTATATTGAATTTCTCAGAAATAGGACCTAGATTGCAGTTAAGGGCATATGTTATAATATTACGACACACTCATACGAAGATAGTCGATGCAAAACTTTTTTTTGCCGCACTTGCAACCGTGATCATATTATGAAACTGATAAATTTTTCAACAACTCTTTCTAATTGGCGAACATTATATTCAAACATAATATCATGAAGTGCAGCCTGTTTTTTATATTTTCTTTTCACAATTACATCAGACAATGTTATTGACTTCGACCAGAGCAACACATCAAAGTTCGATATTACATTCTGGTAACATTACTAGGTTATCTTAATTCAAACAATTGAAAGTTTTTCATATTTTTTTTATTATTGTTTTTGATATGAAATAACCTAGAAGTTAAAGCGTTTGATCTCCACCTAAGGTTTGCGCGAAAGTAAATTTGTGTGCATAATATATATTTACAGTTCATGAAACGGTTTTTATCATGGTCACGTTATTATTGATAAGATAATTTTTGAGATGTATAGGACGAAACAAATTCTTACACTATTATTTATATTTAAATATGTAACTAGTAAATCCTATCCTACTAATATTATAAACCTACTGATATTATAACTGAGAAAGTTTGTGAGAATGGATGTAAGTTTGTTACTCTTTCACGGCAAACCCACTTAACCAATGTCGCTGAAATTTGGCACATTTATTCCTTATACACTGGAATAACATTTAGGCTATAGAAATGCTATTAATTCTACAGGAATAGGATGACATTGAAAAGGGCTATTTATTATCGACCTATCACACGACAACAGTCCACGCGAACGAAGTCGAGGGTAAAATCTAGTTCTTTATATTATACAGGGTTTATATCGTTATTTAAAGTAAAATAGCGTATGACAAGAACATACAGTAAAGTAGGCCAAAACAGTGATTAAAACGATTTATTACACCCATTTTATGCACATAACACTTTTAAAATATCCGCTTCAGTCAACGTTAAAGTAGGAGCATGGCACCAATTTCGGCAAACAGAAAATATCACTTTCGCCAATGTCACATATCACATACGAGTACGTACGTAGGTAGTTTTAGTTGCAATCGCTTTCCAAAGTGGGTGTGATAGATCTACTATAATTTTTAAAAGGTATGCGAAATTAGTTGCAACATAAGTAGTATAAAAATGTATATGTATTCTAATAAAATTTTAACAAAAAGAAAACGTATAGTACAATGTGAAAATCACTAGAAAGCATCGATAATAAAAATTAAATATTGTTAAACATTGCGTACTATTAAAGCTCTATATTCAGATAAAAACATTAAAAAAAAATCAGGTTTGCTCTTAAATACAATCATAGAATGGCATCGTTTTGACAAATCTCTGTTTTTATCAGATTTATATGTTTCTTATCGATTTCTATTCATCATATATAGGAAAACGGATTGCGTAAGTTTTGTAGGTATAAAACATTTATAGCAGTACCAATCTGATAACTAAACCCAGACAAATATGGCTTGCATAGCATTCTTCTGCCCTTATCCCACTCTAAGTGGAGTCGGCACAACATGTTTTAACCATGTTGTGATGTAAGTTGACTAGGTATTTTACAATCGCCCACCTGCCTGGCGTCGACTAACCTTAGTTGCCTCACCTCGGAAAACAATGAGGTTAGTCTATTCTACTCAGCCGGATACTACACAGAATTAACCTTAGTCGTTTTTACGACACCTCGGTAAGATATTAGGGTGATTTTTTCTACTCAGCCGGATACCCCACGGCAGCATAACTCAATCTGAGGTAATATTTTTTTTTAATACAAGATATGTAAAATAGTTACATAGATAATAACGGGAACTTTATGTTGCTAAATTGTTGTTTGTTAAAGTATGTATACAATTCGTGTTTGAAAACTGAATTGCTTGTATTTTACGACATAAGGATTTTCAAACTAACGCGACATCTCAAATACAAATACTCTACGTGCGGCTCGCACATCAATTCGCAGTATCAATAAGTGTCAAGATCAAAATATAATAACAATATTTAAGTAAAAAAATTGAAATAGCTAGTAATTTAACATTGCGCCACAACAATAAAAGTTGTATTTTTTATGTAAAGAAAAGAATTACTTTAACAACAAAACTTGTGCGTTATCAATGACATTGACTAATGTCTTTCAATGATAATCCGAGTAGTTGTTAAAACTTAAGTAATGTAATAAATTTATTTTATATATTTAAGTTAGTAAAGTGACACTTTGAATGGACTTGTATTAATAATGTAACAAGTATTAATAATGTAAAACTTAGTTAAACAAAGTTAATATGGATTTTTATTTTTAGTCAAAACTCTATCCGTACAGTGCTAACTTTGAATAACGGAATAAACAATCTGTAAAGAGTAACAAGCATATACATATATCTGTAGAAAGTTATATCATTTCATTCTGTTAACGTATCTCCGAGGCAACTAGCCTGTTTTACCATACATGTACCAGACTCGTATTCGTAGCTCTCTCTTTTCTTGAATCCCAGAAACGGTGGTGTGTAAACATTTTATTGCTATATCAGTTGTAACTTGTTTAAAAAATTAAATTACATTATAGGATATATTTTTAATATTTAAATGAGTTCATCTTGTATGTATATGCATGTGTATATATATATATATATATATATATATATATATATATATATATATATATATATAATTTTTTTTTCTGAATCTCGGAAACGCTTCTAACGATTTTCTGAAATTTAGCATGTAGGGGTTGTGGGGAGAAAATCGATCTAGCTAGGTTTTATTAAAAAACTCGTTTTATTCCTGTTTTTGGGTACTAAAAAAACTACGAATAGGAATAGATAGCAACTCATAATTTGAGCTGTCAAATGCAAAGCTGTGACAGCCTAATGGTAACGCACAGACTAAAAAATGTTCGAAAGCTAGTTTAGATTCCGACACTCTGTGCGTTTTTCTTTTTTTTTTAATGCATTTTTATGTACCAAAAGCAGTTGTGAACAATATATGATATATTTATAAGCTACTATATAACAAACTAGTGGTGCTCGCGACTACGTTCATATGGACTGCTATATATCGTTGCTAAAATAATGATATTGACTTCCTTACTAATGTAAACTTTTTTTAAGCTTAAGAAGGAAAACAGTTGTTTATCCTATATGTTACCCCGGTAATTAATTCAAGTGTCCGAAATTTCATCAATATTGGTCCAGCGGATTAGCCGTAAATCGTGACAGACAGACAGACTTTTGCATTTAAATGGATATATTATATCTTACATCTTAAGTTATATAACCCTAACAACTTTTGAAATACCTTATATGAATGAATGTTTCGTTGTATCAAATTTGTTTATATTTATTCAGAGACAAGCTTCTCTCTGATCACTATTTGAAGGAGGCTTGAGTGGTTAATAAGGCATCACCACAACACACCTTCAAATATTTTCTGGAATCTCCGGTCGTATCCATATAAGTAAGGAAATTAAGTTTACTACATTAGTTCGAGGTAAAAATAATATGGCCCTATCCGGAGAATAAAGTCACACGCCTATGTTTATACATGGGAGAAGTAACTTTATTCTTTGGAAAGGGCGATACATCACATATAGACCGGCAAAGAGATATGCGAATTAAGTAACAAATACCCAAAATAACCTATATTAACTAACTATTATAACCTATATTATTTAATTTTTTTGTAATTAAGTTCCGTATCATTTATCTCATGATTTGAAAATAAAAAAAAATTATAAAAATTTTGCATTCCACACTCCTACTTTACAATTTTGATCAAAATCTGTCTAATCCTTCTAGAAGATAGCACCTACTGTCGGATGTGATAAACTATCGTTTGGATGCACTGGTTATGACAACAAGGCTATTATTATTCGAAGAATATTAATAAGTTTGAACCTTGGCTCTTCAAACATTGAACGTATCATATACAGGCAAGTAGCCAACAAAATTTAATTGCGTAATATTATAGTTACAAAATGTAACTACTAACCTTGTTAATTACCTTGAAAATTTCAGAAAATCTAAATAATATTATGTTATCCTACACCATAACGCAAAAAGCATTGAAGTATGATAATAACACCTTTTTGAAAATTACGAGTGGCTTTATTCGCGTCATTTATAATAATAAATATACTTTTAACTATGTACTATATATTTTTCCTTATTCCTAAAGGAAAAACCGGCATTATTTTATCCTATCCAATCCGTTAACTTTTTAACTTATGTAATAAGCTCGGTTTATAAGATTTAATTGAACGAAATTTTATCAATATTACTCCAGTAATACACGTGAGAGTGTAACAGACAGACAGACAGACATTTACATTTATAATATTAGTATGGATTTCCGAAATTTATTACGAATGTATCGCTTCACATTTGGTAATTTCAAGCCTGCTGATTATGGAGTTTTAGTGCCATAGACCATATTGGCACTCAGCGGTATATTATACAGAACACTAACGACTAAAGAGAGCTCATGTTGTTCTTACCGAGAAGAACCAGAAACAAACTCGGAAGTCAATCTTCTTAACATTTTCAATTTTACATTTCTAAACCGCAGTCCTGTATGAAGCTGAAAGGATTTTCAAATCCAGGCTTTTTATCAACCAAATAATCTTCAATTTTGTAATATGCTTAGTAGTTTATAACAGTAGTATAACTTAACATATAACTTAGTAGTTTCTAAACAGTAGTTTTATATAATATACTCTATGTCTGATTTCCCTAACTACACTCTTGAATTAATCTGTTGAGCATTTCTATCAAAAGCCTTCTCGAAACTTCTCGAAAATTCAACTCAACTCAATAAATTCATCCACATTTATATTATAACGAATTCTAAAACGCGCGTCGCATTTAAGAGATAAATATATTGGATCAGACAGGGGTCTGGTCGATTTCGCCGCGATAGCCCGCATACACACACATAGAAAACTGATGCTGTCATGGCCGGTCGGTCTGATATATCTAAACATAATAAAAACCAACCACACAGTTGAACTTTCAAAAAGACGCGAGGACCGTGAAATTATGTCAGAAACGTTGTAGAACGTGTTTGATTCTAATATGTTTTAGTAAAGATTATATCCATACTAATATTTTATTCGCGAAATGGTTTCTTTCTGTCTGGTACGATTTCAGGGCTAATCCGCTGCACTATTGGTCATATTGACGAAATTTTGTGCATATTTATGTAATAATTAGCTACATAAATAAATAAAAAAATAAATATATGGGAAACTTACACACACGTACTTTACACGTCGTCTGTCCCCAAAGTAAGTAACTTAATACTTGTGTTATGGTAGATGGAAAACTGGTAAATATATACTTATATATTTTTAAAATACATACTTAAATACAAATATACACCCAGGCTCAAAGGTCAACAAATTCGAAAATGTTGGTCGTCGGCGGGATCGAACCCGCGAATAAACATATAGATTGAAAAAAAAAAATTTTTTTTTAACAGGAATAAATAATATAGTACTTAATTTAGGATTTGATAATAAATTTCAAATGCTTATTTCACAACTACATAAAAAAAAACTAATTAATTATACTTTTTCGAGTAAACCGGTTTATATGAAGTATTTTTTTACAAGTTAACCATTTGCTACATTCTTTATTACTTCTTTTTTTGATCTATATCTTTCCTGTTTAAAAATGTTAAATATTTGTAAGCAGTTTCTGACAACTGATTTTGCTGAAATTCGTCATAGTAATGTAAGTTATAATAATGATATAACATTATATACATATATTATTCAAATAACTTTGAGAAAAACCTATAAATAACAGAATAACGGTCTATTATCGTATTGTTTAGCTATAGATTCCACGGATAAGTATCAGAGTGAGTTTTTGGCTGCAATAAAATATTATGTTCTAATAATGCTTTTATTACGGGAGTAAATGGTTTTTGATGTTCATCGAGATCGAATAAGTCTTTTATATTAAAATCATTGAGATGACCCACTTTGCGATATTCAAACATTGTCCTGATTGGCCTGTCGCGCTGTGCTGAAACCAGATGGCCGTTGATAAAGAAGGCGTATAACCCACAATTGACGCCTATATCATAAAGTTATCCCGATCTAACGACCGCCCACTATCCGCATCCAATATCCATTAGTTTCAACATATTTTAACTACGTGCGATATTAAATCTTGTTCAACACTGAAATAAAAACTCGAAGTGTCGATTGCGGTTTCGTAATGCAAGTCAATCAAAATAAGATTCATTAAATTAAATATTGACTTATTGACGTCAATATGTTCTTGAACCAATTGTGCCATACACAAATTAGTTTTTTTTGTTTTATATAAGTTTTGATGTGTCAAAACTTCGTCAGTTATAATGTCACAGATTATTTATACTCCTTGGGACCAAAAAAAAATCGCTGTAAGCGGTATACTTTTGCGGTATTTACCTTTCTAGTTTTTTTTTAAAATTTGAGTATAAATCCTACTCATACCACAACAGTATCACACATATTCAGTAATAAATCTGTTTGTATTGCGCATAACAAAACTAAACCTCTATTTGAAAGAGATAGAAAATTAATAAATCGTATTTTGTATCATGGAATTTCTTTAAGTATTTGCAACTGAGAAAGTTCAACTCCCCATCTAATTAGTAAAAATAACTTTAAATTAGTTTTCTATTCAATTTAAGTAAACTTTACACAATTAATTCCAATCGAAGAAATTGTATCGTGTTTTCAATTTTATAACTGAATTTAGATCTGTACTAGTAAATATAGCTGGGACTTACCGCATAAGGATATAGACTCGCATCAAAGTGGACTTCGACATTCTGCTTGTAAAATTAAAATTTACAAGAAGTGTAGGCGGTAGACGTCTAGCGCTTATGAACCAAAGCTTTACATTGAGTATAGATATCCTAAATTGTACGTTATAAGCAAACAAGCGAAAAATATACTGACAACATTTACATAACAGGAAGCAAAATCTTGTTGCAAATTTATGGCATTTAAATATCATAGGAGTGGCGACCCTCACCGCGCCTTTTGGTTCGATGGTAATTGAGATTCTGACCGCTGTCAATACATTACCATAAAATAAGGTATTCCGTAACACGGGAAAACAATATTACCAAGTGCATAGTGAGCATTGGAACTACTTTAATAAAATAGAAGTACATGAAATTTGTCTGTTGCCGTTGTATTCGATCAAACGGACGATAAGTGTGACTGTTATATACCTACTTATTTTGCAACGTACTTTATTATAATACACTGTTTGAAAGAATATAAGCATACTTAAATATATTTTAATAATAGATAGATTTTCTTTCGAGCACATCGTTAGGTAGACTATGGTTTAAGTTAGACGAAAGGATAAATATCGTATAAAGTGTTCTGTTTCTGCCGACATAATTTGAATAGTATGAAATTTCAAATGGTGTTTAGGGCCGCCTTGAGAAGTGTGTGCTGTGTTTCGCAGCCATAAAGTATTTTATAGACTCAATTAGATGACTGAATTTTTTCTAGAAGCAGCGCTTTTACTTGTATAAATGTAGGAAGATCAGGCAATTTATTAGGTAACCAACAAAGAGTATGTAAGCGACATTTTTATCGACAATTACAGCGTCGTTAAGAATCAGCGTCAACCGATCTTCATTTACTTTTGGCTCATGTGAACAAATTCTATTGAGTGGGGTGCCTAATTTTGGTCGCCCGCGTCTAGAAAATTTTGTCAGTTGAAATTTAGATTCTGAGGTACTGAATGTAGATGCCATTTTGAAGATGATTTATTTATAAAGAACATTGGTAAAGAATAATTCATTCGACGTTCAGAAAATATGATATTATAAGAGTGGGCAGGAGATTTCAACTAAACTTCTTTAATTATTTATATAATTTATTAAATACAGTTCTATGTATTTCGTAGGATCAGTCTTAAAATGATTACAGAATATTGTTGTGAAAGAGTATACCAAAAATCGCAAATGATCATTTATAACATCTAGAAAGGAATTAAGTGCTAATATATATGCTATTATAAGTGGCTGGTATATATTATTAATAAATAAGATTAGGTATCTCAATATATTTTCTAGACTATAAAAAGTTTATATAAAAAAACTATTTCAGATAGTTGCTTTATCACATCCATTATAATAAATAAAAAAATATAGTATATTTTAATGCGAACATTATACTGTTTTTATTACAGTGGTGATACTAAGGCGATAAATTAGTGTTCCTACAGAGAAGGATTGGGCCTTATAAAATGACAAAGGTTTCCTAAGCAATTATTCGACGTCGACCAAAATCACGGCTAGTTTATAATTAGGTACATTATTTTATAGTACACTAGCGGCCTGCCCCTGCTTCGCACGGGTATAAAATATATATCCCATGTCAGTCAGTGTAAAAAAATGATTAAAATCGATCCAGTAGTTTTGATTTATTCATTACTGCCCGTGGCCCGCACGCGTTAAATTTGGAGAAAAACAATTTCCTTTCCCTATACCAAGAAGATTTCCTGCTATCTTTGGAATATCTAAATTCATATACTACATTTTTACTTATTTACTTTTACATTTTCCCTATGTATTTTATTTTTACAATTAATTACAGAATGTCTTTAAACAAACTCTTGAAAGAACGATATAGCTGCTGGATTCGAAGTGTTATAGGGCGAAGCGCGGCGTCCTCACGGCATTTTAAATCTGTAATATCTCCGAAAATGTTCACTTAAATTACATGCTGTAAACGGCCATATTGATCTATATTAAATCAACTATTTATTTAAGGTACATAATTGGATAAGGATTAATGCTGTATTGTATAAAAATTGCTTCAAAAATATGGCATTACTTTTCGTAAAAAGTAACTGACAAAAAATGCTATAGTGGGTTATCCATAAGAGATAGACATATACCATCGCAGACTTTTCTGTAGACCTTTTCAAGATGTACAAATACTTAGTACATAATTTTGATAAATCTCGTAGAGTTTAGCCTGTATTTGCATTGTAAGCGGAAAAAATGTAATTATTTACAGAAACTCTACAGTTCTCTACTCCGTATTGAATGTTATTATACGTACAAACCTTCCTCTGGAATCACTTTATCTATTAAAAAAAACCGCATCAAAATCTGTTGCATAGTTTTAAAGTTTTATGCGTACATAGGGATATAGGGACTTTGTTTTATAATATGTAGTAAAGCCCACAACTATTTACATGATGTAATTATTGGAATATTCTTTCTTATTTTGATGTGATTATGTATTAGATGAAATTCTGTATTTAGTTGTTTTAAAGGACCCCTATGGTCCTTTGGTGGGCGGTATGTTGTGTTAAGTCAGTTCATATACTAAGTCAGTCGCAATTAAACATTGAATATAGAAATACGTCTGTTATTAAATTCCTTGTCGATCATTTTAAGTAGTGGAAAAAGTTAACCTTATTTACATCACCAGTCATATTGATCAATATTAAATAAACAATATATTTAAGGTTCTTAATTGGATAAGGATTAATGTTGTATTGTATAAAAATTGCTTTGAACATAAGCCATCATTTTTCTTAAAAAGTAAATGACAAAAACTGCTATTGTGGGTTATCCATAAGAGATAGACATATACCGTCGCGGACTTTTCTGTAGACCTTTTCATGGCGTACAAATACTTAGTACATCATTTTGATAAATCTCGTAGGGTTTAGCCTGCGTTTGCAATGTAAGCGGAAAAAAATGTAATTATTTACAGAAACTTCAAAAATTACAGTATTTCTCTACTCCATATTGAATGTTATTAGACATGTAAACCTTCCTCTACAATCACTCTATCTATTAAAAAACCGCATCAAAATCTGTTGCATAGTTTTAAAGATTGAAGCATACATAGGGATATACGGACATACGGACAGACAGAGAATGCAACTTTGTTTTATACTATGTAGTGATATTATTTATTTTTACAATTGATTAGACAATGTCTTTACATACAACATTCATAGCTTTCTTATCATTAGACAATATAAACTTGAAAGAAGGACATTTTTAGTTGCGCCTCCGGTCGCTGCTAAATTCGAAGTGCTTATAGGTCGAAGCGCGGCCTCCTCGCGGGATTTTAAATCTGTAATATCTCCGAAAATGTTCACTTAAATTACATGCTGTAAACGGCAATATTGATCTATATTAAATCAACAATTTATTTAAGGTACCTAATTGGATAAGGATTAATGCTGTATTGTATAAAAATTGCTTTGAACATAAGGCATCATTTTTCGGAAAAAGTAAATGAAAAAAACTGCTATTGTGGGTTATCCATAAGAGATAGACATATACCATCGCGGACTTTTCTGTAGACCTTTTTAAGGTGTACAAATCCTTAGTACATCATTTTGATAAATTTCGTAGGGTTTAGCCTGCGTTTGCAATGTAAGCGGAAAAAAATGTAATTATTTACAGAAACCTCAAAAATTACAGTATTTCTCTACTTCGTATTGAATGTTATTATACGTACAAACCTTCCTTTTGAATCACTCTATCTATTAAAAAAAACCGCATCAAAATCGGTTGCGTAGTTTTAAAGTTTTATGCGTACATATGGAAATATGGACTTTGTTTTATAATATGTAGTGATATAATTACGTTTACAAATATATTATTTGTCAAAGCATTTTACAACTACATAATAAGCAGAAATCTAATATTTGCAAACAATTAAAGCTGCTCTAATAAATTAAATTTTCTGATCTCACATTTATGATTCAGCGCCCCATTTATAGCCAAGTCGGAGTCTGCCTCCCAGAACGTTCTCTGTCGGACACAATATTTATGGTGTTTATGAAACTTGGTATAGGTAGAACGAACATACTTAAAGACCACGCAATTCAAGAACAAATGCGTAATCACTATAGAAGTTAATAGTACTACTAATATCTTTGAAATGTGAGTGCATATTTTGCCTGACTAAAGATATCTCAACTAAAGCGTATTATAAAATTTAAATTTAAAAGACCATTTGTGTTGCAGTTGTTCTATTATCTCATATATTTTTCTTTGACTTATCGAATTCGGAACTCGTAATATTATTTCGTTCGTTATATATTCGATGCTTTTGATATTTATAATTCAGTTACTTGTTTAAACGATTTAAGAGATTAGTTTTGTTTTGTTTAGTTTGAATTTGATTTTAAGTACAATAATATTTTATATTAGTTATTTAAGATAACTTACTATACCCATTGCGACTTTTAAAAAACTAACTCGCACCAACACATTAGGGAAGGCGAGATCTCAAACACTAAACAGCCACAGTAATGCGTGTCAAGCTCTTCTTCTTTTTTTTAAATATGTACATTTCTTAAGCAATTCGCATTCTCATGTTATTGATCGTAAGAATATTATTAACTATGTTTAACAAGTAACCAATCTTGTTTTTCGGTGCAACTACTATTTGACCAGAGAAATTTCTGGTTTGAGATTAAATATGACACGACAGCTTAGAATACTCTTCAAAACATTATTTAGGGTAATTATAACACGTACAATTACAAAAAGAACGAAATATTTTCAAACTAAATATGACATAGCAACTGCTTTTATTTTATTTTTCCTAAACGTGACATGTTAAAAAAAGTAATAAAATTGCAAATGATATGATTTAGAAACAATTCACCGATTTCGTATATGTATTGTCAAGGCAATTTTCGATCTTGTTATGGGCGCAATAAGAATTATTTTAAATTTACTAGCCTTTCGTAAAAACTCATTTAACTATGTGAATATTAACGTACAAGTGTAGCTATTACATGTTCATTAGAAAGCACGTATGACCAGCAAATAGAAATTATTATTGCTTCGGGTTCGTGCAATTCGTCGCTGTCGATTAAAGTACGAGTAATATAAACATTTACATGAACAAGAATTTTAGTAGCAGAAATGTTTGTTTCCAAATAAGTAAAATAAGCTTGCCTCTTTTATTTTAACTATCGCACACACATAGATACATACATACATAAATCGGCAAAACTATTTTTTTTTAATAATATGGTTTTAACTATAAACAATACTGGCCAACGTTATACCATAGTGTTTTCTAGTATAGAAGTATTAGACATTACTATGGTTTGACCTTGGTCAGTTCTGTTTATATGTGTATGAACTGTTTAAATCTATCTTATCATAACAAACATGAATTATCTCAATACTCTTATTAATATTATAAATGCGAAAGTCTGTCTGTATGTTGTTTTCACGACGAATCCGCTGAACCAATATCGATGAAATTTGGCACAATCCTTCCTTATACCCGGTGTATAAGGAACAATTGTGCCAAATTTCATTAACATAACATATTTTTCCGTATAATTTTCAGGTAACATTTTTTTTTTGTATTCATTAGGATTGACCGGTACACGTTGTGAAAATTTTTGTCATCTTAACATCTCCAAACTAGAAACGTTAAGCTTTAAAATGCATTGTTTTTGTTTCAGTATGAATATTTTTGAGGCAAATACAGCCACTTAAAAAACCTCAAAAAATTTTGATTCACAAAAATCAAAATTGTATTGACGACGGGTTATTAGTTGATAAATATATATTCATAGCACGTGGTACTGAAAAAAATTATTAATTTAAAAGCGTTGTTATGTTCAGATTAAACGTGCCAAAAACCTTCATTGTATTGTGATCAAATAAAACAATGAACACAACAAATGAACAAAATGATTTTGTTCCCACGGCTCCGAATTGTTGAAGCTGTAGAGTTGTAAGTGATGAGTTTATAGATATACATACACTTGGTTATTTCACTCCACCTAAGTACTTGACAGTAAGATGTTTTTAAATATGTAAATATAACTCAACATACATACTTCATAGAAGAGGTCTTTATAATGGCAAATATTTTGGTAGCTTTTCCATCATGCAAGTAAGCGTACAATACAAAATTGTGCGTAATCCTAACATTGTAAAACGAAGTATTTCGCTACTTATGTCTCTCTGTTCACTCAACTCAAAAACTACTGAATGGATTTTCAAGCGGTTTTCGCTTATAGAAATTCCTGGTGATTTAGTAACTTTTTGAGTAAATAAGTAGATATATACCTATAATCGCTCGTTTTTTAGTTGCTCCGTGTACGCAGTATTCATGTCCTAACACTTTTACAAATTTTTAAGCTAAGAAATCCATTATTTGTTAATAATTAAATAAGGTTTCGTAGATAATTCAACATTGTCTATTCGTTAAAGTCTTGTACATACAAGACTTAAAATAAAACACAACTATATTTTTATAAACATAGTTAAGTTGTACGCCTTATGACAATGTAGGTCATATTCGCAATATCCTGCCATATTTAACGGTCAACACATTACAACTCAACGTGTAATGCTAGAGATTTCTCAAAAATGCATTTCCAATAAACACCGTTATTTCTGTGCACGAATAGTTGTTTATAATTATGAAACTTTAAGTTTGCAATTTAGCAATTTTTCATTGCTGAATGAGACTAAAATAAATGGATTATTGTCATTTAAATAATCATATTTTTTTGCGAATTTAAAATGGTAAAACTTCTAAGAATTTTCTTTCGACTTCTATTATAGATAAATAAAACAAATAAATATCACTTATAGAACTTAAACACGTAGTGCAGCGAAATGTAAGGGTCCATTCTTTTTTTTTTTAGATTTTCTGATGTAGTAAAATTTAGGGAATAATTCAAAGACCTTTACTATAAATAATTATATAATACCATCTAAAAAACGTTAATTGACTATAAAATTTTGAATCTCTCTTAAATGGCAATGAGAAAGTTTTTGCGAATATTACGCAAGATGAATGGCCAATTGCCGAATTCAACTGCCTGTTATGAGAGATTTTTTTGTATAAAACCCTCTGCGCTAAAGCTAGCTCGCTAACTTCAAGCGAATTGCTATGTGGAGGCTCTTTGATGTTCGCTACATCCTGTAGATTCCCCCTTACATTCTCTACAACATGAATAAAACTACTACACTAAATACATCATAAAATACAACATACGAAAAATTTAAAAGAAGTTTGTACTTTAATAATCTTTAATTTATTTAGAACTTGTATAAAACATATGAATATCATCAGATACGATATAATAGCTACATATATTTCAAACATATTTATAAGTTAAAATTTATGATTAGACAAATAATAATTAACAATACAACGGATAATATTAATAACAAAGACGTATTTCTTCCCAAATATAATATTAATTTAAGCAACATTAATGAGAATCGGCTCAGAGTCCAAACAAAGATGACAATGTTCTATTAAAATAACAACAACGCAACTAAAAAAATGAGAAAAAAAACAATTAAAATCAGTGTAATATATCGCTGCACTGCCACCGAGATATTATTATGAAATAACATTCTACTGCGATAAGATGTATAATAGATAAGGTACATTAAACATGCTTTGTAATCCAAAATGAACAATGACGTTTCCAAAGCTAGCATAACTTCTCAAGCATACATTGCAGGAGTAACTGCTATATGCAGCGTAAATCTCGTCAAATTAGGTAGAATACAACACAAGAGTATTGTTAAGTGTACTTTCGAAACAATAATGACAATCATAACACAACGTAAAAATTCAGCGGCTTATTAACACCGACAAGGCGAACGTAAGCATTACAGCTGCTATTTGCAATTAACGCTCATTAGATCACAATAATTTTTATAAATGTAATGTACTATTATAAGTGACGATGTCTGGTCCTTTATAACACAATGGACGTAGTTACAATTTTATCATAATCCGCGACAAAAAAGAAAGTCTAATAGTCTGAACGTATAATAGAAACTATAATGTAACTAACACACAATTCTGGACATACGAGTAGAGCGAACCATACATTATTTTTATCAGTTTAACTAATCATTCTCCAGCCCTTATCCCACTCTAAATGGGGTCGGCACAAAATGTTTTAACCATGTTGTGATGTGATTTGGTATTTGTGAGGTATTTTACGACCTGACGTAAAAAAAAACCTTACCTGACGTCAACTTACTTTAGTCGCCTTTTACGATACCTTGGTATGAAATGAGGATGGTACTATTCTACTCAGCCGGATACCACACGGCACTATTAGTTAAACTGGGTAGAATAATATTTTTGGTAGTCATATTCTATTCCAAGATAAAATTTATCTTTTTCCTGTTATTTATCAAAATCGGTAAAGTTTGGTGCGTTTGAAAATAAAAAACAAATACAGAGTTATTCGCTTTTGGTTCGCGTACAATTTCAACCTAAGTGTTTTTGAAATAAGGATGACTTATTTTAGGTATTTTGTCTATGTATCCTATCTAAGTAACAACAAAATCCAATGACACAATGGAAAAAGATGACTATCACTAGTGATAACAAAGATTATTTAAAAAGTAACACTCAGCGCGTAGTCTGCACTAATATATAAAGCTGAAGAGTTTGAACACGCTAATATCAGGAACTATTGGACTGATTTGAAAAATTCTCTGAGTGTTCCATAGTCCATTTATCGAGGAATGCTATATGCTATAACATCACGCTCTATATGCTATAACATCACGCTAAGATGAATAGGAGAGGAGCAGCAATAAAAAAATATTACGAAAACAGCAAAATTTAAAGCTTTCCTTCCGTGCGCTAAGTAAACTGAGATAATTATTAAAAAATCATGTATTACAAAATTGTTCCCCTCGAAAAGTTCTAAATAAAAGTCCGCGACAGCATATGTCTAGTTTTTAAGGTTAACCGACTTTAACCATATTATATTACGGTTTTAATCTTTCAACGCGAGCGGAACCGCTAGCGATTGCTAGTTTAATAATAAAATTGGAGTCAAAACTGGCGCCTCCGCGGCAAACCTTGGCAAATAGCACTTGGCAGCAAGCACAATGACTATCGACCAGGTGCCGTGGGCGGAAGCTAACATGCAATACAATTGCAACACAATATACCTACTCCAATCTTAATCAAATGGTATTGCAATCTAAATTGATTGACGTTTTCATCCATTGGATTAGTCGCGAAACAATATAAAAAATTATAAAAAAAAACATAAAACCTAGTAAAACAAATGCATTTTAATTTTGAATAGAAACATGTTATATAAATTATATGAGTAACGTTATGCAGATATGTTTATACGTAATAAAATGATGTCACGTCCTTCATATTTGCGCGAATTTAATCGTTGTAAATGTAACATCTTTTTTAGAATTAAATCAGTAATAGTAATATATACAATGTACATAATTGAATAAAGGTAAATAATTTAACAGTTCATACTAAGGATATTGATTAAAGTGGTGAATTGAAATACAAATCCTTAATACCTGCTCCACACTATCGGCGATGATCGTTCATCATGTGATCGTCTATAATCAACATGATCATGGTGCAAGTGGCTATAAAATTGTCCGTATTAATATGATCATACCAAACCATAATCACCCAGCGATTCTCTTTAATGCGTGTCCGAAAAACCGACAACTTCTAGGTTGTAGGCGATCGTAAGCGATCATAGACGATAATTGGCGATTACAGCCGAATATGCACGAGACTCTATCGTGCTTGCTGTGAATCGCTGATTATGAAGAAAAATATATAAGGAAAAGTTCAGTATATGATAGTGACTCACAACTTGCAAGGTTCACTTATTCTTATTATCTCAGTAAGAAATGAGGATGGTCATTCTACTCAGCCGGATACCACACAGCTTAATGATAAAACATTTTATATTAAAAAATAATGTTGATTATAATAAACAACTAGAAGTGTAAGTAGGTGAGCTCAAACGCTAAAAAAGGTATTCAAAAACGTAATTATTTATCATCCTACACCAATGTTATATTTAATTAGGATATCATGGCCGTGGATTGGTAATATATTAAACAGAAAAGGAAAGTGATGTAAGAAATAGCACACTGAGTCATGAAAAGGTGACACCACGTCATTTATCATTTGATAATTAAGAAACTTCTAAGCAAAGTTATACTGTTTTTCTTGTTTTATTTGCATAATTTTCGAAAAAATAAGATGATTTTTTTAAATTACTTAATGTTTTGCTTTCATTTTATATCATTTGCTGTTCTTAATTTTGATTATCATAATTCTTGGAAGATATGAAAAAAACGTCTTAAGCCCTCTATTATTCTGCATCAGTTATTGTAAAGTTTTATATCTTGTACATTTATTATATGTAACAAATATAATAATAACAAAAATTCAAATATTAATTTGACATTGAAACCTAATTTAGTTAGTATTCATTCAGGCATTTTTAAAATGAGATATACGAAAGATTTAACAAAAAGACCTTTCAAATAAAAACATCAATATCAACGCCTAGAAACACGAAATTAATCCTTTTATAGAAGTATTTATATAGCTTCTTCGCCGTCGTGTACTATACCAATTTAATGCCTTTCAAATCCATACGATTAAGTAACTAAAGACA
The DNA here is from genome assembly GCA_029227775.1 of Morpho helenor. Classification (NCBI taxonomy): domain Eukaryota; kingdom Metazoa; phylum Arthropoda; class Insecta; order Lepidoptera; family Nymphalidae; genus Morpho; species Morpho helenor. The sequence continues at coordinate 8,583,535 of JARGCU010000020.1, forward strand.
TGTCTAGATATATCGTCCATGTTCTTAGAAGCCATTGCAAAGAACTTCACACTTAATATAATGCCTGTCAGATACTAAACACTCGTCTGTTTTACGCCGGTCGAGAGCCTCTGAATTAAATTCTTTCGCATTATTTTTAGCTACACTTGTAACAAGAGCTATCCGACCGAAACTATTAATATTCTACGTAGTTATGTAGGATCATCATTACAATAACATGCCGGAAGCGTCTACGTCATAAGTGCTTTTTTTTGTTATTCTAGGGATTGTTGAAACGTATTACGAACTATCATTTGCGAATGAAAACAACAAACGTAGTTCGCCTAATAGTATTTTTAGTTATACTTAAATCAGTAATACTTTCAAAAAGTTTTAATACCTAGTAAATATATTAATCTATTCTTAGTGTAGATACTCGTACACTGTTATAAATGAGAAACTGGAAGTCTTCTTCCTCCCCTTATCCCACTCTAAGTGGGGTTGGCACAACATGTTATAAACATGTTGTCACATGATTTGGCTACGTATTTTACGACCGGCCGCCTGCCTGACATCAACTTGCCGTAGTCCTATTTTACGACACCTCGGTAAGAAATGAGGGTAGGGTCTATTCTACTCAGCTGGATACCACACGGTGTGTCAACTTACCTTAGTCACCTTTTACGACACCTTGGTAAGAAATGAGGATGGCACAATTGAGCCGGATACCACACGGCGAAAATAAGACACTATAAGTACGGTGTGTAAAAAATTGAAATTCAAAAATATTAAAAAATAACCCGATTATGACTAAACAGATTTAGATGAAATTTGTTATATGGGTAGTTAATAATACAGAATACTTTTATATAATACTGAAGTCAACGCAATGTCACGTCATACTAAATGTCATTAAGAGTCGCACGGTAGTTTGCATGTAATGCATAAACATAAAACAGTCAATTAGATAAAAAAAAAACTTTCAATTTTAAATTACAAAGCATGATAATAATTGACATTTCATTGATTCGCAGTTATTGCAATATTGTTTTTTATGAATAGAATACATCAAAATATTTGAGCCAGATACTTTTTAGTATGACGCGGTGTGGTATCCAGCTTAGTAGAATAGACCACCCACATTTCTTACCGAGGTGTTGTAAAAGGCGATTAATGTCGTCAACACGCCATGTGGTATCCGCCTGAGTAGAATAGACCATCCTCATTTCTTACCGAGGTGTCGTAAAAGGCAACTAAGGTAAGTTGGCCCACCGTGCGATATGTGGTTGAGTAGAAATGACCAACCTCTTTCTTACCGAGGTGTCGTAAAATACGACAAAGGTAAGTTGACGTCAGGCAGGCGGCCGTAAAATACGAAGCCAAATCATGTAATAACATGTTGTGCCGACCCTACATAGAGGGCAAGAGGATGATGAAATACGTTTTAGTATGAATTTGTTACATTTCAATTTCCCAAAAGTTTTCCGATATAACAATAGCAAGATTTTATAAGAATTAAACCTTGATCCACATTACGCCATACTATAACGAACTAGGTCGTGCACTTTGCTAACGTCCATTACTGAAATTGTCAGAATCTAGCGTTTCCTTTCAATTCCAAGCATGGTATGATGTCTATTTGAATTGCACCTTAACAGTAATGCATCGTCGACCTTTTTTGGTAAAACACAGAATAACTGATTTCTCACTACTACAATCTCTGCAATCGTTTCGCCTCAAAACCGAAGCATCATTAGGAGGATAGGCTCCATGACAAAATCGTAATGCTGTTGTTGGTGAGTGTTGGTGTTGGTGGCGTTTTGTGATATGTGGTGACTTGTCCTGCACGTATAAGGTATGTGAAATGCCTGCTTAATACACTTAGCATTACATAGATTCTCCTAACAAACGCGGATTACAGCAAAATAATTCTATAGTAACTCCTGTACAAAATAATTGGTATTGCATGGAGGTTTTACATCTTTACATAACTCGATTTTGCAATTGAAGTGTTGATATAATATGTATGTAAAGGGGAAAGTAAGCAGCATAGGCGTCGAGAAAACTGTAATCCATAAACATAGACTGTTCAACTGATAGGTTATTGCCATCTCGTCTAGAATGTGACTACAAAATGTTTGAGTATCGAACTGGCGAGCAGTAATATTGCAAGGAAAAGTTGGCGTCGCGCCAGACGTCGCATAGCCAACCAATGTGCGATTTAATCGTGCACCGAAAGGAAACTCTTATTCTTTATTCATGTAAGTGAATTCTTCTTTGTCTCGAAAGTGAATTTTATTATTTTACAGACCATATTCTCATAATGTGACGTCACGTTCATCTTGGCGTGCAATACGCAGTCTGTTCGTTTCGACCTTGTTGTAAATATAATTTTAATTGTGCCGTTGGAGGAAAAATACTGCCAGTTTCCCGGTCGTGCGAATATTTTCGTTTTTCACATATTTTCCTATTTATAAAACGGCCATTAGACCTGTGGTAATGTATTGATCAGAATTTTGGGCAATAAAAGAAAAAGATGAAAGAAATGTGCACGCGAATGAGATGAGAATGTTAAGGTGGATGTGTGGTGTGACAAAACTTGATAGAATACGCAATGAGTATATTAGGGGGAAGTCTGAAAGTTGCGCCCATTACAGAAAAGATGAGAAGTGCGAGACTAAGTTGGTATGGTCATGTAATGAGGAGGGATGAAAATCATGTGACCAAAAGAGTTTTAAACATGAATGTGGATGTATGACTAAGGGGAGGCCGAAAAAAAGATGGATGGATGGATGGATGTGTGAAAAAATGATATGCATATTAAAGGTGCCAGAGTTGACGAATGATAGAGGAGAAAGGAAGAAGACATATTGTGCCGACCCCACTTAGAGTGGGTTAAGGTTAAGAGAATGATGACATATTTTCCTATTTTAAAGTCGAACTTCGTTAACTTCAGCGTCTTTTCAAACATTTTAACAATTATTAAGTAAGGTGACAGAATTGAATTAATAAAACAGTCACGCTTATTCCAGAGCCCAACGCGTCGCCTCGCTATAGCGTTCTTTAGTAATATCAGCCTTCCTCATCTTAAGGGCTTTCAACGTTCTCAATTATACGAGTACTTCACAGTTAAAGTGGATTAATTTAATGCGTGTTTAGAATTAACATTCTCGGCTTTCGGTGTACAGAATATTAACAACTATTTCACGTATTTAAACTTCTAATATTAACTAAGTTTCTGTGTTCATCTTAATAAATGACTACACAGAGATAAGGAGTACACTCTGATATTTATAACCATAAACGTCTTAAATAATGTAACGCAATCTATACTAATATATGAAGCTGAAGAGTTTGTTTGTTTTTTTGATTGTTTGAACGCGCTAATCTCACTAATGGACCAATTTGACAAATTCTTTGTATCATAGTCCTTTTATCGAGGAAGGCTATAGACTATATATCTACTATGATAAAAAGGAGCGGAGCAGCAATAAAAATTATTGCGAAAACAGCAAAATTGAAAGCTTTCCTTGTGTGCGCTAAGTAAACGAAAGTTATTTAAAAATCTGTTATGTTAAAAATGGAAAAAATGGGAAAAAAACGTATTGGAAAAAAATGTGTAACACTGATTTCCATACGGGCGAAGCTGCTGGCATAGCTAGTGTAAAAAAGTTTCAAAGAGACTACGGTCAGAAGTGCAGATGAAAATAAACTTTATTTTAATACAACAAAAGATTTATATTTCAAATGACAAACGGTAATGGTATCGACGCGGAATCGCAGACAGTCGGAGAGGAGAATTGAAGGGGTCTCACTAGCTCACCCCAACCATATAACATTCTTGGAAAAGCGGCCAGAACAAGTTTCTATAAAACTCATTTAAAGCGCGATATAAAACGAAACCGTTTATCTCAAATTGCCGTCTGTAGAAGCTAGTTTATATACTGAATAAGTGCAAGGCGAATAATGAGAAGGGTTAAATATAAACAGAGCAGTTCAGCAACGTGTTTTTCTTGATGAGTTTTTAGTTGGAGATCTTTTGACGAGAAAAACAAGATAGTCGGGAAATTATAGTAAAAATTATCTAATAACTATAACTTTAAAAAGCGAATCCTTAAATCTTGAAAAAGAATCCTGGGTAATTATAGTATAAATATATTATTTTAGTTACAAATACCGTCCGTTTATTATAAATTTCGTCAGGTTAATTATGAACAAGAATTGATAAATAACAAAAAATAAACATGCAAATTTAGTTCAAAAAGTTGTAGTATTAATCTGTAAAAGGGGAGACTATCTAATAAATCCTAAGATTTATGTATAGGGTGCTAGCAAAACAAGCCCGTTAGTCATGCAGACCGGTTAACGAGTTTTTCCAAGAATGATTCATCTCTAATGAGACGAGTTCAGATATTCCACGCCTAAGATCTACCCTAACTATAGTAATGTTGATTGGTAAATCTGCTCAATAACATAATGTTATAACTAATCATTTCAGATGCAAAGAGAACAGTAAAAAAAACAAAATTATGATATAGCTCATCGTGTCGCTAAGTTAAAATGACAATGGGTTGAGCGAAGATATGGACGTGCAGCGTTGAAGTGGCGATTTCTTATAGGAAAATGCAGTAGTAATAGACACTAGAGTGAAGATCAGGAACAGATGGATCCAAGCAGAATAATATCGCGTGACTGTTGGACACCCATCACTGTGGCATAATACCATCAAGGTTGTGCAAACATAAGAATGAAAATCATTATGAATATCGTATATCTTAACGAAGCCTTACAAAAAGATAAGACGATTGAGTATTGACTTCACTTTTTGGTATGCGCTTCGTTGTTGAGTTGAAAATCAATATTGTTATTTTACGTAAGGTCTTGTATTTATTTTCAAACGTTGCAACACCTATATACTGACCGACGGTGAATTTCTTGTCGGGATAAAGAAATTGACGTAATCTTTTTTTTAATAGAAACAATATTCGGTTTTAACCATAAATATTATAATAGTCTATTTATCTTTTTGTTACGCTTTCACAGCTACACCTCTGGACCAATATCACTTAATATAATTGAAAGCTTTATAAGTTCCGAGGTAACATACAGGAAAAAATTCGCATTATTCATTTATTCCGAAACAGGATAAAATACATTGTACATAATTACAAAATTAACGAGAATTAGAAGTTAACGCAAACGTGTCTACAAAAACAGCTAGTAATTGAAAAACAAGTATTTGTTACAATTCTCCACAAGAGTTTTTCTGTTTGAGTATTTTGGAACAATAGCTACTTTAATTGCATTTAGAATTAAATTGTTTTGTGAAACTGTATGCTGACTATGTAGTAACAAAATACAACCAAGGGTTCGTTAGTTCAAAGCCTGGGCACCTATAAAATTTCTATAAAAACCCATATATTTTCATATATTATTTATCGTACACTTTACGGTGAAGCCTTTATATATTGGGAATCTGCGATATGTATAATCTGCTAATCCGTAACGCAATGGAGAGTCTAATAGAACGAATTGTTTAACAAGTGATTAATGAAAAATGATTGATTATGATGATGATATTTGTTCCAAACACGAATCGAATTCAATTTCAAATTGCAAATATTCTTTATTCCAGTGGACTGTTTACAGTACTTTTGAATCGTCAAATGTTTTAAAGAATCTACTCCTGATTCGGAAGTTTGCTCCTACCGAGAAGAACCTCGGAGAAGCAATAAACGCAGCGGATAATTTTTTCAACAAAAAAAATAATTACAATTTGATGGTTACTAGTTAATCATTCAATCAAGAATCCAGAACGTTAGCGGGCTGATTAATTAAAAAATTGCGTACAGTGATCGCAGTTAAAGTAAATGTAAGGAGACATTTTTCTTTATTATTTGAGGTATAAAGTTCATCGTCGTTCACAGGCAGATGCAGCTTACCTCACCTGGTCCCAAAAACACCTTGTCAAAGTCCTTGCGTTTCCTTTTTTGGAACGCTTCGTGTTTGCCATATCTTGACCGTTGCATTTATTTATTTAATAACATAATTTTATACTGAATACATATAACACAGTATAATAAAAAGAACTTATTATCTTAAAAAAGTAATAATTTATTATTTTGCTCAAATCTGTGATTAGAGAAAATGTATGTAATGCTAAATGAATGAATTTTTAATTTCCGAAATATATTATACGTGAAAGACTGTATTTAACCTTTTACATTATTTATTTTTTTGCTTATTTTTTAGTTATTTTTTAAATTGATTTCTTATTACTTTATTCTTATTTTAAATTTTTGTTATGATATGTTATGACTCGGATACCCGAATTTTAAATCCGTACCTATAATTATTGTTAAATAGCCTACTATTAGTTCATACACCTGTACTCCTTATTTTTGCTAGCTCTAAGAGACCAAAAAAATTTAAAATAAAATACATACAAATACTATACTATTTTTTGGTTGTTCCTATATAACTTGGGCCTTGTAAAAACAAGGTTTCTTTTTTCAAAGTAGGGTCAATGTTTAGAAGTACGCGAGGGTGGAATCGATTGATTGCGAAAAGGCTCCCCTGTCCCTAGACGAGGGTGCCGTCATTCAAGGGTAGGCATGCACACAGGAAAAGTGTGACTCAGTAGGCTTCACCCGGATAATCACAGTTGTGAATCTGTTTTTAGTATATATAAATGATTTGCCACATTTTATTCATAATATTTGCGATATTGTACTGTTTGCGGATGATACATTATTAATTTTTAAAGTAAATAAAAATGATAATATTGACGAAGTAAACAGGGGTTTATCGCAAGTAGCTCATTTCAGGTTCAGGCTAAATAATTTGGTACTGAACTCAAATAAAACTACGAAACGAGTTTCTTGCTGGCTCTTCTCGGTAGGAACAGCTTTCCGAACAAGCAGTAGAGTTGACGATTCAAAAGCACATGTTTACAAGTTTATTTGAATAAAGAATATTTTGAATTTGTATTTGTGATTATTTGAGTAAAAATTACAGAAATAATCCACACTATTATAAATGTGAAAGTATGTCTGTCTGTTACACCCAAAGCTAATCCGGCGATATAAATAAAATTTAATACAATTATGGCTTATACACTGAGTTTATATATAGAATAAAAATTCTTTTATTTCCTTCGTTAAAAGTAAAAAAACGCATAATATAAGTTGAAGGTATTTTATTACATAAGGGGACGCAAAGTCGCGGCTAAAACTAGATGCTCTATAATATGGAGATACATACATAATTAATAAGTTAAAATTCACTTTCTTTGTCGTCTGAAAGTTAACATTATCTTGAATGGTGCATAATGACATCAAAAGATTTAAAAAAATTATCTATAGAGCGAACACAGAATATTTGAATAAATAAAACAATTTTATTTAATCAAACCATTTGTGCAATACTATTTCTTATATTGTTCATCATTTATATTGATCATATTTGTTCTGAATTTGTTGTATGAAAATACGTTTCTGGTAATACAAGATAAATAATAAAAATGGAATAAAATAGCTGTCTTTTTATTGTCTCTCTTCTGATCAAAGACCTCGTGTCTTCTTGGAGAGAAGGATTTGTAACAATGGATTGGCCATGGATATACCAGGAATTTATACTTGGATTTCTTCTCAATATTTTCCATCACCATCATATTTACAGCATAAAATTCAAATTTACTAACTATTAGACGAGCTAAGTGGTTACGCTGATGATCTCAGGAGTCTACTTATTAATACGAAATAATTCATAATATAAAATAGTTTATATTACCAGCAATGCGTATCTGAATATACTATAGGTATTAGAGCTCGCTATTGTATTAAGTGTAACAATAGAACACTATAAGTTCTAACAAACTGCCTCGTTAGTTAGTAACAATGGCGGCACAAAGTTTCAAAGCCTCTGTATTGTTGACTTCACTTGTACCATGATCTATTCTTTAAAATACCTTTATTTATCCGTAAAGTAAGTCTTAAAAGTCATGTCTCGATAGTCCAGAAGACATGTATCATTAGGGGATCATATCAGGGAGATATTGAGGCAACACTATTCCATAAATATTTGCAAAAGAAATCTACAATTTTATAAAGATATTCCGACGCGTAACAGCACAAATTTCTAATTTCTACATATGTATATTTTTCTAATCAGTTTATACCTACTACTTAAATGAACTGCAATCATGTGGCTCTCTATAATGTATCTAATCATTTATCATATAGACATTTAAGTACGTACTTAAAAAACAAAAAATCTAGTATGAATTGCGGTTATGTAAATAACTCCTATTCACACTACTTATGCCTAGCAATATACGATGTGTTACATAGTGGCAGAGGATAATTTATTTAGGTACTTATACTTATGCACTAAGGAAATGCTGCTACGAATTGTCTTTGGAATGATTAATACTATTTCAGCGAAGTCTCCACGACTTAAGCGATTATTTGTACGAGTATAGTGTTAAATAGGCAATAGAAAAACTTCTTTAATTTATTCTCAAATTTTAAACTAAAAACGATTTTTATTAATTACATATTTAAAAATAGTATTCCGTAATAAATTCGCGTAAATCAATGTGTTAAATTATTTGAATGTTATTAATGCAAATGGTAGTTACTGGACAGTATTAAACGCATTCCTACTTAATATAACGGGCTGTCAAGTGCCCATGTCCTGCTGTTCGTATTCCTGATGATTCATCATTCTAGGGCTGCCTATGTAACATAGAGTTTAAATTAATAAGAAATTCTATCCATTCACACCTTTCAGTCATAACCCTTATAACGTTATGTGACTTAAATAAAATCTAAGAACATATTACTTAAGTTGATTAATGAATAACGCAACTGATATCTGTTTATCGCTATTTCAACACCGCGATAAGACTGTGTCAAACTGTTCTAATCTTAAAATCACTATCTCAAACGTAGTCTTACTGCAAAAAATGCATGATAAAACTCAACGCTCATAAAGATGGATAGCAGAAACTCAAATTTCGATCCCGTAGAATTTTTGGCCGTTGTCATTTTTTATTTAGGTTAAACAACTCTTAGTCGCTTAATATTGAAAAATAAATAAAAAAATCACTATGTTGCAAAGTTTACTCAAGTTAAATGTATAAAATATGCAAGGTGATTTTATAGTACTCAAAGTTGGGTCACTGGAGCACAAAAGGCCGATAAGCACCGACAATCTAGAAGGCCATATACCTAAATGTAATTGCTTCGTAAACGATTGTGTTGGGAATGCCACTGGGATTATACAGGTTAATACTGGTATTATACTGGGAGTATAAGGATGAAAGTGTTAAATTTAAATCCATCCTTGAAGCTGATCTCGCGATCTAATATAAACATTGACTCTTGTCCGATCTGGAGCTGGCTCAAGTCCTTGTCAAATGCGAGTACGACTGGAACCTTATATCAAAAGAAATATAATATGGAACCTTATATCAAAAGAAATATTATATATAATACTATACTAGCAACAGTATTATTTTCTCTCATGTAACCAAAATTTTAGTTTAACATAATTATTTGCATTATAAGAACGTACGTGTTTCACTTCTGACAGATATAAATTCATGTATAAATATGTATGGCATAGACAAAAAGCGATGGCAATAAACATTTATTCCAAAGCTAACACTTACAATTGCAAATCAGAAAACCTCAGGTTAACGATATGCGACCTGAAGTAGCCTCAAATATGTATTTAGGGACGTCATGACGTGATAAAAGAGCTAACAATTTTGTCCAATAAAACTGATGATTTCTGAAGGAGGCCCCTCCCAGTTGCGGAAGTGATAGACTTATCCGAGATTCGCAAGGTTCTAAATTCACGAATTATTCACTGGAAATAAAACATGAGAGATACCGTTTGAACGTTTTAAATTGAGATGATTTGTCCTGTCGCGTTGGTCGCTCGTTGGAGTAATTGTGCTCGTCGAGGTCGGGCGCGGTTTGATCACGGCAATGATTGCAATAAGCCTTAAATAATAACCGTCGAAAACCATAATAAAGAATATGTCAAAGCAGATTCTTTGTTTCACTTGCATACTGGAATGCAATGTGTAATCACCATAGTTTTTCTTCTTCATCATTTAAGAATTTGGCGAATTTATAGTGACCGAAGTGACATTGAAACGAGAGATTGGAGATATGGTTTAAGAGTTAGAATACATCGTATAATTTTATATTCGTGTTGGCAGGATAGAAAGACAAATAATTACTACCCATAACTGATTTACGTCTTACGCCGTGTGGTATCTGGCTGAATAGAATAGTACCACCCTCATTTCTTACCGAGGTGTAGTAAAAGGCGACTAAGGTAAATCGACCCGCCGTGTGGTATCCGGCTGAGTAGAATAGACCAACCTCATTTCTTACCGAGGTATCGCAAAAGGCGACTAAGGTTAGTTGAGCCGCCGTGTGGTATCCGGTTGAGTAATATAGACCACCCTCTTTCTTATCAAGGAGTCGTAAAATACGACTAAGGTATGTTGACGTCAGGCAGGCGGCCGGTCGTAAAATACGTAGCCAAATCATATGACATGTTTGTAACATGTGCCGACCCCACTTAGAGTGGGATAAGGGCAGGAGGATGAATGAGGATGAACTGATTTACGATTTGTCCTATCAATGAAGTTTCTTCTCCTAATGATCTCATTATTTAGGTGTGTAATTTTTAAATCGTATTGAGAGTAAAAATAAGTTAGTAGTTTTGCAATATTAACGAATAAAAACCTTTTTACTGGACATTTGGAGGATACCTTAGTCCATAAATATATATTTTATAAAATTTTCTGAAATTGTCTGAAATCCGACAGTAACTATATATAGACCTAAATGAAAATCTATGTAGGTTTTATTTTAATGACCAGTGAACTAGTCATATTAACATACACCTACTAAGTCGACTAAGATGATTCATAAAACACGTATTACTAAAAATTAATGTTGATGCCAACCTACCTAAATATAGTCAATATTAGTAAAAAAAATTCTATATAAAATGTTAAGTAACAGAACTAGTGTTTAATTAATTAAAATTCTAACTGAATATCAATAATATGATAATAAATAATACAATGACTTTTTTTTCTAGAAAAGAAAAAATATTTACCATTAGGGCGATAATCAGAATATGTCTTGATCCGCATTTTCTTTTCGCAACGTATCCTTTATGTTCGATTAAACTAACGCACTTTTACCTAATTCCTTCATCACATTCCACTTTTCACTAAAAGACCACCTCACATTTTGCGTCTTTATTGATTTTAAAGTCAAAAAGGATACAAGTTACTAAGAAATTTTACTTAACAACCACTTTCCACATTGTTTTTGCACGAGACAAACACAAGTAAAGAAACTGCAATAACAAGGAATATTAATAATACCTACATACGATTAATTGCATACAAACGTGCTTAATGTTGTACCACTTGATTTGACAGCTGTGACTACTGCATCGCGCGCTATCCCTAAATTCCCTATTCAAATATCGGGTGGCGTATCGCCTGAATGAGCACACTCCGAGTGAGCAGGACGCAGTATTGTGAAGTTAGTCACACATGTCAGGGAACAACAGGATAGGGATAAGAATACTACGGGAACGATCGGCGTGTACTACGACTGGCGCGCAATAAATACACTTTAATAAAGTATATTATTGACATTAACGAAAAGTCAAATTAATCTAACAAAAATATTTTACATATACACAATCACTAGGGAGTAGGGACTTTCGTCAATTACAAAGAAATTCTATTAACAATTTGCATGTCGATATTCTTTTTAGTAAAATATATTATAGATACAAATTCAAATCAAGAGGCACAACAAAGATGTTTATATATATTTACTGTTAAGGTATAAATTAAAATGATAAAAAGAGCTGACGTTGTTAATCGGATCTTGACTACACCACCGCCGTATAAACGTCAAACGCGCAGGCGCAGTGCGCGTAACTGACGTACGCATGCGCACTAACTTCACTCCATTATACGTCAGTGGCTAGCATATTTATTGCGGTAAAACTTAAATTTTTAAAACTTAGATGTTTCGATTACAAATAAATTAAACCAATAGAGAATTTTCTCAATGAAGACTAACAATAATAAAGACTTGTAAGCATAATTTTATGCAGCCCCTATGATTATTTGCACGTAGTACCTATTTATCCTTTTTTTGAAAAACAGCAGCATGTGTTTGCGATTATACGATCTCATTTTTCTCAGTCAAAAAGTTAACGGTACATTTAGCAAGCAAGGTTTAATAATATGAGGCTAAGTGAATGACCTCGCGAAGCAAGTCGTAAGCGTGCTGGGTACATACCTACATATTATCCTTATAATTTTTCATTCTCTTGATCAAAATTATTATTTAATCCAAAAATATTGGAGGTACTCTGATTACAGTGAACTTTAACAACTCTTTTGTAACCTAAGTAAAGTTTGAAAAACTTCTACCTAATTAGCTAAAGTAAGTACCTAAAAAACGAATAAAAAAACGTATTATGTAAACCACTTTAGGATGTATAGTAAATAAATATAGTCGTATATAAAACTAATATTCACCTAAAATACTAATATTAAGAAACCAAAGAACCTAAGAAAACCTAAGAAATCAAAATTAAGAGGAAATTATTAACGACGTGCTGTGACGTCACAAAATCTAAACTGATTCTGTAACTAACAAACGCCAGCAATAGAAACTGACTCAGTTATGTGTACTTATGTATATATGTTCGTGGTATGTAATATGTATGAGATAGAAATATATGTAACGGATAGAAAATACACGAAACGTCTTAGTGTTTCCTTTTATTTTTAATTTAATATTTGTTTATTTATTTATATATACAAGCATTACAAGCCAACTGCCAGTGTTACGAGCCATTTTTTTGAAGTTTTGGTCACAGTGTGGTAATTTACCATATGGGTTAATATATCTTATCTAATTTTGAGTACAATATGCAATGACTTTTAGAATTCCATATCAGGGAAAATAAGTAATAATAAAGGGATTCCTGGTATAAAACTGGTCAGAAACATACACACATAAAAATAACGTATTCCTAAAATGTCTTCTGTACTAATTATAAGTTAGAAAATAATCTTTTATCCGTATGTAAATAAATTAATATTAAATAGAAAACTGGCAGACTAACGCCATCTAATGTATCTACAAGGAACTTTATCTACGATTCAAAGGATCGAAGAATGACCGTCGTGTTGCATCGCACCACGACCATTTACAAAGTTTTAATATAATGAATCTAGATGTCGATGCATGTAATTTTACTCATTATTATTAGTATTTATCTAATATCCATCGGAGATATCACATACAGTTATAATATTACACATACGTATATTTTTTCGTAGATGTCAATGTTATTAGGAATGATAAGACGATTTCACTTACCTAAATCACATTTTTTTACATCAAATAGAGATGTCAATAAAAAAAAGCATATCATAAATAAATAATGATCTAACAATATAGAAAACTTATTTATGAGACAAAGTAATAGTGTCATTTAAATGTTAAGCAAAAAAGGATGACATTTACGCGAACATAGCGCTTATGACCTTGGCAATGAGACTAAAATAGTAAATAAACTATGCATTCTACATTACCTCTGTCTTTTCTGATTCGCCTCCATTTTCTATGATGAACAAATTCATAAAATTCATTATCATTAAAATAAACACTTATCGCTATGTCTATAATCTTAGCAACAACGCATAACACCAATCCGATCATCTTCTATGATCTCGAGAGTCTATAATCTTATCTGTAAGACGTTATCAGCACTCAAGGCCTTTTTTTTCTTTGCGTTTAATATGAACACCGATCTCTTTAGTCTATCTTTATTTTTGTGCCGGAGAACAAACTTCAAACATATTTTATGTCCGACTAAATTTGCGATTCGCATCACCAAATTCACACAAACAATAAACACTGAACCTTTTGTTTGACGATCAAGTTTGTCCACTATATTGAAATCAAAGTACTATTTTATCTGCAGGTTAACACAACCCACTGCATCCTACTAGACTATTAAAACCTATGTTACGAATATGATTGCATAAGCTGGTATTATAACATCACTATTTACTCTCCGGGAGTCTCGATTTCTTAATAAGGCTAAAAATATACCACCACACGCGATTATACATTTTTAATATTTGTATATACAACAGAAAACACAAACGTGTCGTAACATTATCTAACTTATAATGTACGTAATTGTTCAACTTTGTTTATAAATAAGATTGATTAACAGATCAGGTCACTGAGGCGAACTGTTTACCATTTGTAGGCCCTAGTAAGTTAGAATAACTGGTTGTGTTTTGAATTGATACTATTTGAAACTACTGATACCTTCGAAGGGTAGATGTGTTATGGCAAAGTAACAGTAAAGGATAAAGGATTTGACATAGCGGTAATCGGCATAGCTCTTGGTACGTGCAGCTTATATTTATCAGGTGGCATAGACCTAAAGTACTCGTACATCCATGCTAATAATATACATTTGAAAGTCTATCTGTCTGTTACGCTTTCATGGCTAATCCGCTTAAGCAATATTGTTGAAATTAAGTACCATTAATGCTTATATTTCAAGCTATATAAGATAAAAATTTCGTTTCCGCTTTTCGTTCGGGTACAAGAAAAATCATGTAGTACATAACTGAGGGTAATTTAACACTAAAGTCAACGCGAATGCAAGTACAGTTGCATGTTTTCTGTACTCAATAACATTAAGAGATAAAAAACAAGTTTCGTGATTAAAAATGCTTGTTAACCGTATAGAAATAAATTGTTAACGCAGATTTAAAAAAGCTGATGCTGATGTTAAAAACATGTTGTCACATGATTTGGCTACCTGCCGCCTGCTGACCGGCCGCCTGCCTCAACCTACCTTAGTCGCCTTTACCTCGGTAAGAAATAAGGTAGGTCTATTCTACTCAGCCGGATACCACACAGCGGGTCGATTTACCTTAGTACCTACTAGACTTACCTTAGTGTTGCCTTTTACGAGACCTCGGTAAGAAATGAGGGTGGTCTATACTACTCAACCGGATACCACACGACTTTAGCAAAATTAGCCAATTAAATTAACTACGACTTCTATCCATAGCAATCCATAGAAATGTGCATCGATAGATATAAATTAACAGTAATGCAGCTCTACCGGTGAAATCAAAGACATATTGCAATTTATTCACGACTGAGCCTACGGAATAGATATCGTGACATCCGGGATGGAGCTACATTCATAATTTTTATTAGACTTCGCAGTTAATACCAATAATTATTGGTATTGTTAGATGCTTTCTCATTTTAAGTAATTTAATTTTTGTACATAAAAATATAAAGACTTATAGAACGATAGGTGATGTATATAATAGCCAAAGTAGGAGCCGACATAAGCTTACGGCTCCTGCTTTGCGCCTTGCAAAGGCACGAAATTCATTCGTGGGTTTGCGTATAAGATTCTATAATAAAATTCCGCAATCGATTTTAGCTTTGCCATTACAGCAGTTTAAAAACACTTTTAAAGAGAGGCTGAT
The DNA here is from genome assembly GCA_029227775.1 of Morpho helenor. NCBI lineage: Eukaryota > Metazoa > Arthropoda > Insecta > Lepidoptera > Nymphalidae > Morpho > Morpho helenor. The sequence continues at coordinate 8,599,118 of JARGCU010000020.1, forward strand.
ACAAAAAGCCTACTATACTGTTGAGGATTATTTGGGCGATAAGAATGCGTGGATATAGCTACTGTCCGACCCTGTACAAGATAGTAATGAGTTAATGTAAGTAGTTGTAAATATTATGTTGAAAAGAGCAACCCCCGAGTTTCTTGCTGGCTCTTCTCGGTAGGAACAGTTTTCCGAACCAGCAGTAGAGTTGACGATTCAAAAGTACTTGTTTACAAGTTTATTTAAATAAAGAAAAATTTGAATTTGAATGATTTTTTAATATATCGAACTTACATTGTAGTTAATTGTTACTTTTATTATATACATATAAATATTATATTATATAATATTAGTTATGAACTTTAAAACTGATAATTACAACTTTAAATTAAAGTACTCACCCAGCATTCTCGTTGCTTCTTTCTCAGTCATCGTCGTCTTCGACGTTCTTCATGGCCTATCTGAAACAATAGAGCAAATACCTTTACAACAATGAAAAATGTTCTACTTAGATGTTATTCGTATTTTCACCACTTGTATTTTATTCTCGTATTTAATCGTGTATTCAATCCATTTCGGTAATCTAGTTTCAAGGAATATCAAATCTTAAATGAAGTTAATTTGTCTAAACCTATTTCCGCGTGTATGTATTAAAGTGCGAATTATTATAATTTTTTTACCTTTACTGATGTTTTCTGACGACTATAAATGTGGGCACAGTTTATTATCACAGACACTTAACAAAAAATCATAAAATTATAGAATGTTTGTATAGAAACACTATATTTAAAATCTGGGTTTCGGTCAATATTCACTGGGGTTTATTTTTAAAGATTTTTAAAGGGTTTCCGTAGAGGCATCTCTACGAGGGTTAGAAGGCAGTACGCGAAAATGAACGAAAGCTAGCGAAAGTTGCCGAATGTTAATATTACTCAGGACCGTATTGGAATACCACCGAATAGTTTGACCTCATTTTAAATGTTCACTGTAATAAGGCACTTTTAAAAGCTTAGTTTAAATCATAGTTTAATCTGTACGTCATTATTGTAATTGTGCGTATAGAACGAGTTACTTTTTACTCACAATATGAACTGTATATCTTTCAACAAATATTGTGTTTTATATTTTTGGAGGTATGATTCTTATCTAAGCACGATTATTGACACTGTTTGAGTAAAATTATTTATGAAAACGAAGATCTTTCTTCCCAAATTTAGTACGTGCCTCGATCACCCTGCAGTGAGGTCGTCGTTTAGACGCCATGTTTTTCACGCATGCGCCTTAATTTTCCTTTGCGGAGAAATCGCTGACCATTAAACTTATTCTCATATATAGGTGTTTTACCAAAGTGTTACCAGTTTACTGTTATTTTTGAACATTTAACAGTGTATTTAAGTTTAATTTCGTTTGGTATATCTAGATATTTATTGATTTTTATTAATATTTTAATTTTCCTTTTATATTTTCGCGTTGCGCACTCAAATTACGTGCATATTGTCCTACTCTAAGCGTAATGACAGTAGAGCATGGGATCAATATAATGACGTCATGCCATTGAACGACGGAGCGGAAGACTTCACGTTTCTTCCCTTCATGGGCACGGAAATATCTGCAGGCTCGCTTTATATAGTTGTTTAGCTTTCCGCACTAATTATAGCAAATTTTTAAAAGGCATATTTATATACTTTACATGTGTTTTGTAGATATTATTGACTACAAGACTTACTTATTAGCGTTTCCCAATTCATTACGTGACTAATCATAAGGAGTTACAATGATTAGGTAACTAATTTAGTACCTTACGTAAGTTCATTTAATTTTTGAGACTGCTAAGTTAATATATTTCCAGTTTGCAATATGTATTGAAATATATAGAGTCAATAGAATTTTTTCGTTAAATCAATTTTTTCTGGGGTAGCGAAAACTGTAAACTTCAAGGTGCTAATAAAGCCCCTACTTTTCATATTCGTTAATATTTAGGGAAATTACTTGCACTATTGCTTTGTAATAAGTGTCTTGAGAACTCTATTAGGTATGCAAAGTTAATAATAAAAATTGTGATATTTTTTGTATCCAACGTAATATAAAGCTTTTATTATAATAATTGCAAAATACACATAGTGAGGAGAACCGATATGCGTTGGGGTCTCAAGGTGTTGGAATGGCGACCCCGCACCGAAAAGCGAAGTGTCGGAAGTCACGCTGGATATAAAAGGTACAAAATCGTGTGTTGTGGAGATCCCATGAAGAGACCTATATCCAGCAGTGGACGACCATCGGTTGATAAAGAAGAAGAAGTAAATAATTTTAACTATAGCCACTCTAATTGAGAGAAAAAATTCTATACGTATTCAAAGAAACTTAACTACCGGACGTATTTTTTGACCTTATGTGTAAAGCTTATTATCACTTGCATTAATAGGCACAGGAACGTTTGAAAGTAAGTATTTCAAAATGCAAAATTCGATTGTTCGGGACGACTCCGTCTTTCTTTTTTGTTTGTTTATCAAAATTGACCACTGGTGTCCGGCTGGTGTCGGTGACTATTCTAGTACCACTTTCATTTCTTACCGAGGTGTCGTAAAAGGCGACTAAGGTAAGTCGACCCGCTGTGTGGTATCCGGCTGAATAGAATAGACCAACCTCATTTCTTACCGAGGTGTCGTAAAAGGCGACTAAGGTAAGTTGACCCACCGTGTGGTATCCGGTTTAGTAGAATAGACCACCCTCTTTCTTACCGAGGTGTCGTAAAATACGACAGAGGTAAGTTGACGTCAGGCGGGCGGCCGGTCGTAAAAACACCGCCAAATCATGTGACAGCATGTTTGTAACATATTGTGCCGACCCCACTTAGAGTGGGATAAGGATTTTTTTTTATCTAAATTGACCTGACGCCCTTGCAAATATATGTCATCGCACCCATTTTCATTAGTCATATACCTGTAATAAAATATTCCGCTTGTTTAAAATAGGTCGCAGTAAATATCCTACTAATTGTATATGCGCTAAGTAGGTGCATTCTTCATATTCAACGTATTTCAAGGCCGCCAACATTCCCCATTAGGACTGTATGATTCTATGGTAATCATGCTGCGTCTTTTGTGCCAAGTAAGTAATTACAATGGATTACGATTTCGTTTCAATGCGGCTACAGCCCTTAGAGATTACGCTTTCGCGATTGGAGAATTGCATAAAGACGAGTGAATTAACAATAGGCGGTTATCTCCTGGGAAAATTTAAAGAAATCGATAAATTTATTAATTAATCGATTTCTATCTTAAGGACTTTCTAAATTTTAATTTTTATCCGATCATTGTATTTCAATTATTACATTGTCCACGAAAATTCATAATAAATTCCTGTCAAATCAAAGAGCTCCACGCCATGAATATCAAGTAATTTTTTTTTGATGTACGTATAGCGTTACTACTACGTACTATTATATTATATTACTACGTTAATATCACGAAAACACATTCTTCGGTTTAGTAGAGATTTGAATAATATCCAAAACTTAGTCCCTGTCAATGTGTCTCATATTTGCATATTATTGCATATAACACCTTAGTCTATTTGGGTGGGATGAAGTGACCTATGTTTGATTAAATAAAAAATATAGAAATTCGTAGAGTACCAAATTCACCGACATATAATACCGTGTTGAGAAACTTAAGTTACGATGAGCGTAGCTCAAGCATTGGGTTGTCCTAAAAAAACATGATGGATGTAGAGGTTAGTGATGCTCGATTCATGAATTGAAATGCACTTATTATAGATTTTTTTTACCGCCCACATACCGCCCCGTTTACACAGCCCTGTATCGGAATACTACTATCACTGGTAAACAACCAACTTCAAAATCAAAAATATTAAATAAGCGCCGCTGAATTCAAGCAGTACAAGACTGTAGAGTGTAGAGTTTGCACATTTCTTGAAGAGCCTCATGTACGTGGAGAAATTGAAGAATTTAGACACTATTCGACAACTCTATAAACTTAATTTATGTTATAATACGCTTTAAATAACAAGAATTTTGGTCGATAAATTTCAATAATATAATACCGCACCTGTAGATTAGGACAGTAGTTTTCAATTTGGTGAACAATCCAGGATACACAAATCACAATGCACTCACTTCACTGTTTGCTAAAACACTATTAAATACTACGTTCAATTCGAATAATTAGTTAACCGTCTGCAACAGACAACAATTCGATCTAACTGAATTAAGGACATACTGCAAGGCATGTACCAGTAGAAAGTTTCATAGGAAACTGTTTCATGCGATGTACATTTTAGGAGTTAATTTGCCTAAAACACTGGCTGTTTTCGTATGCGTACAAAATAGGTAGATTTTTATAAAATTTAACATAGCTGATAGCGTTAATTAACGACGAACTTGTTGAGTAAGCTTATGTAGGTAATTATAAAGAATGCTGAATTATAATGATTATTTCATATATGCATTTATATAATAATTTTGAATCTAGAAACAAGAGTCATAAGATTGTTTACTTGAATATAAATTCACGATACAAATAACTTTTAAAGCTGCTCTAAAGAAAGAAGCGAATTTGTTTATTATTTTTGTAAACTAAAAAGTCGTGCAAAAAATATATAAGGAGAAAGTCTTAAACAATATTTACACTCCCCTTAATTTATTTTCTAAAACTTACACCGTTTTAGAATCATTGTTGTTATTGATTCCACACCTAAGTTTTTGCGAGTTGGATTTAGATTTTATTTAATTTACGGACATATTTATTGAGAATAAATAGTACACAAATAATGATCATGTACATAATACAAACAACAAGCTATATCAGTTTGTTTCTACCCTCACTAAGAAATGTTGTAACATGAGCCCTTCATCACAATTAATATAAAACTGTTATGTACTAAAAACCTAACCCTTCCAAAAGAATTGCCACTACCTTTTAATAAAAACCGTACAAAGATCCTTTTAGTAGATTTTGGGAAAATCGATCATATACTCACAGGCAGTTTTAGGGGATTTTGTTTTATAATAATTATAGATTAATGTTATAAAAAACCACATTTATATTTTATAACAAAATACAATAAATATAAAACGGCTGTAAAATTTAGTCTGTATATATATTTATATTTTAGGACTAGCTGACCCGGCATACGTTTTGCCATATAAATTATTGCTGCTATTCATTTTAGCGTGATGTTATATAGTCTATAGCCTTCTTCAATAACGACTATCTTATACTCAAGAATTTTTCAAATCTTTCTAGTAGTTCCTGTGATTACCGCGTTCAAACAATCCAACAAAAAAAAAAAACTCTTCAGCTTTATATATTAATTAATATTAGTATAGATTAAAGAAATATGTAAAATGCATATATTTTTATCTCAATAATTGAGCCGCACATGCACTACGATGTGATTATTAATTACACAGTGTAATCGACGCGTAATGTGGTCCACGCGTGTCGACCGAGACCAGATTCTCAACTGTTTTATTTTAGAGCTTGGCACGCTTCGACCATGAAAATAATGCAAAGGTGTATATGTAGGCAGTACATTACTCAAAGCTGATGAGCTATTCACAATGTCGTTCGTTGACTGCCCAGGCTGCAGTATTAATTAATACACTATTAACATTAACGCATGGTGACGGTGCAATTTACACTGTTTGTTATCACGTTTGAAAGGCAAACCTAACGATTAACTATAGTGATAACAATAAAAATGAATATAAATCTTTATTATTGTATGACTGGAACGTTTTTGCAGGTGACAGTGACCCTGCCTTCACGATGAGGTGCGAGTTCGATTTCCGCTGAATGCCAACATTTTCTTAAAAATATTTTATGGGTACTAACTGGTATAATAGGGGTACTAGCAAATATTTTATGGGCATATATCTACTGGACTTGTAGTTTAGTACGTAAAAGTACTAAAGTATTTATTTATATTTATACCAGTTGTCCGTCACCCATAATATAAGTATTTAGTTGCTTTGGTGGACGACAGTGTGTATAATTGTCCCATATATTTATTTATTATAGGTATGTAACAATATATAAATTCCCGATAGAAATCAATGCAGGCTTTGAAATATGTTCAAATATTAGAAATCAATTTACTACTCGCTACCACGTACGCTATAACACATCGGAGCCGAGCCTATTTATTCCAATCAAGGGACCCGAAGTGTGAGCGAAATCTATTTCATGTTATTGCCAGTATTTCTGTCCTGTAGCTATATAAAATAATAGATTTCGACCACTGTGTCTGCTTCACGAAAAAACTGATCACCGTGTACTTAATCTCCGTTGATTACACTCGTTGAAAAAGACTGGATATTTTAAATATTAAAACTATCCACAGGCTATTTTTCTGCTGGATTAAGATTCATTTATTCACGGACATAAGGATGAGGAAGGATTTATTTGTGTTTGCTTTTTAATACTCTATTTCATTTGATGTTAACATAAAATATGTCAATAATATATCTTTTTTTACATTAACATAATATGTTCATTGAACCTATTTATATGTATACTTAGAATCACGTGCCACATTACTAATAACCCTTCCTAGGAATTCTAATAGTTCAAAAGGTTGCCAATAGAGTGCTGATAGTGTAGTCAGAGATTCTTACATTATTAGAAACTAAGCATTAGTGTTTATTAAATAAATATCTGTTTCACTTATTTATTTTCTTATTTAATTATTGTTATTCCCAAGTGATATAATTATTAACTAAAACCTATCCCAACATGAATCACATTTACATTTAAATTCATTGGAATTAAATTTCCACCTGTCCTACGTTGTCTTTGTATGTGCTATGTCTCACGTAGGTGCCGATCTAAAATAAATGGCAGTATTGATAAGACTTTGAATCGATTTTTATTATACTATAGCCACAATGACCGACTTTCCTTATCGTGACGACGTCTTTGTTCAAACACTCCTTTACCTAACGTTCATTTGATAAAAAAACGTAACGAAATGTTGATTCAACGTTATTTGTAAATATTTGAAGAATTGTTGCAATAGTCACTTCAGATAAACGTATGAAGTTATAGGAATAACAATAAAAAAAATATTAATATGTGTGGTTGTGCGAAATTGGTTGTTCTTTCTCTGGCTAAAGGGTCACGTTTGGCAATGCTTTTATAACATCATTAGAGACCCAATACCCTGCATCGCAACGAGTCAATCCTTACATGTAATACCGGTTGAACGTCTATTATCATTGGAATCGCCAATTGGAATAATCGGGCATAGGCGCGACCAGTCGGGCGAAACTTACCAGTTGAAGCCAGTGCTATCTTACGCTGCACTTACAATGCAACGTCTATAACTCATTGAGATATCTTTTAACCAAGTCTCATTGTTTCCAATATGCAAACATAATATTATCTTATCGTTTGACATTAGTCGAAGTATTACGTTACTGGTTACACGCCTCGTGAACGTTAGCTGTGATGTGAAATCTTGCATTAGTTAAACTTATTAGAGTGTGATTTAAGGATGAACATTGTTTGATTGCAACCAGATATAACGTCAGATTTAAAATTATGACAGACAGTTCTTTGGATATTCAGGAGTTGGAAAAATTAAGGTTTGTTTTATGATGTTTAATACATTATCACCAACCCGCGTGGCGAGCGTTATGATTATTGACATAAATTATCATAGAAGCGTATTGAGTCAACGCATTTATCAAGTTGTGTGAATCATTGGTAAAAACGAAGTATTACAATAAATCGTAGTATGCAAATATAGTTGCCCAAAAAAACAATCTCTCCTTTTTTTTAGAGAAAGCCCAATGTGAATGTGATCTTTACCCAAAACGTTGCAGTATACAATTAATAGCCTAATTTAGTGTTTTACACTTCCCGACAATTTTTCATGTCGTAACTAGCGTTTCATCATGCTTATCATTAAGCGTAAGCTTATAGTAAATAATAAATAAATGACACTTAAGATTATATCCAGAGGTGTCTCTGATCTAAAGACTGGCTAAAAGTCGGTTTGTTGGGAAAGCGTCTATCTGGTAATTTCGTTATCGCAACAGTGCGTCAAATAGGTGATGGACCACCGATATTTGGTTCTACTTTATAATCATTTGCAAATTGACCTTCCCTCTGTGCATAATTGCGAAGATCAGCTATGCGACGATAACTATAAAACTGATATCCTTATGAATAATTATGTACAGGGAACATATTTAGTCGTTTAGGAATTTAGTCACTTTGATTTTGTAATTTTTTCAGATCTACGAATTTTCACAAAGAATCGGAATGTTTACAATCAAGAGCTACCGAGGGATCGCACAAATGGCGATTTATTCTAGAGCCAGCACTAGTTGGTTCTATGATAGCGATCAATCTTGGCCAGACTTCGCTCCAGAATTTTTATTTGCGCACCGCATGTCATGAATTGAACTACACGGCTGATATATGCGAAAGGGGTGTCGGAGAAGAATTTCGTGAGGCAGAGGTAAAATACGGAGCAATATATTATTTGTTAGATAATTTAATGCGGCGGATGCGGAACAAGATCATTTCCTTTTCGGCTGAATATGTAATTAGACATTTGCAAACTAAGGTCGTTGTAGTTAACAAGACACGGTTTTTTTTGTAGTTAATTACTATTTTTTTTGAACGATGATAATAAATTTACATTTTTAAATCCTAAGTTGGCCACGGTTTTTTATTCATGTATAGTTTTTTCCGTGTAGTAATATGCGTATATCCAACCTCCATCCACGAGGACAAATAGTGTAGTTAATATTATTGTGATGATTTGCTTACATACTTTTTTATGATAATAGGTTTTTGTCTTAAACTGCTATATTATCTGATGCTAACATGCTAACCTAGACCACGAAAGCTAAACTACAAGTCTTATCAGTTTCTACATTCGTATTTTACCGAAATACAAATGTAGAAATGTCGCTTGATAGAAATGTCTTCATACATACTACATAGGTATGTATAGGTATTTAATAAAAAAAACCAACTTGTGATTTACTTTACTTGAGATATTTCTTCTTATATGTGACGATAGCAATTCCGACAATGGGAATGATTTTGTTATACTCAATAGTTTTGGTCCAAAAAAGCAAGTTTTATTTATTTTAATGCACAAGGTGTATTGCAGAATCATTTATAGTATAGTGCCTACATATTTGGTTTTTAGCCGCAATGTATTATAATTAACTACGTAAAGATTTAAATTTGTGTGTACCCGTTAATACTTTATGACGTCATAGCGCTAAGCTTGCCAAAGAATGCGTCCGACTTTAGGTATATTCTTTTGAACATGACATTAAATAAAGTGGAGTATAATACACTACTTTATATTACTTAAAGCATTTTTAAAAGAATATAACAATGGAATTTGTTTATTATAATAGAATAATAACTGATCCTGAGTTTAACCTTAGAACATAGATTTCTTAAATATTATTTTAATAGTCATTACTATGGATACACCGTGTGGTATCCGGCTGAGTAGAATATACCACCCTCATTTCTTACCGAGATGTCGTAAAAGACGACTAAGATGAGTTGACCCACCGTTTGGTATCCGGTTGAGTAGAATAGACTACCCTCAATTCTTACCGAGGTGTCGTAAAAGGCGACTAAGGCGAGTTGACTCACCCTATGGTATCCGGTTGAGTAGAATAGACCCCCCTCATTTCTTACTAACGTGTCGTAAAAGGTGACTAAAATGAGTTGACCGACCGTTTGTTATCCGATTCAATAGAAAAGACCACCCTCTTTCTTACCAAGGTGTCATAAAATACGACTAAGGTGCATTGACGTCAGGCAGGCGGCCGGTCGTAAAATACCTAGCCAAATCACATGACAACATGTTTTAACATGTTGTGCCGACCCCACTTAGAGTGGGATAAAGATAAAGACATAAAGACAGGAGGATGATGAGTGATTACTATGGATGTAATGTAGTCACTAAATAATGTTTGAATTTATTTTTTGTTTCAAATGCCACAAAGACGAAATCAGTACTTTAATCGAAGTACCAGGTTGACCGAGCCTTGCTCGGTAATATTTTACTTCAAAAAAAAGAAATAACAATAGGGTAGGTGGGGCTCGATCCTAGGTATTTTCATTTCTCGCGACCATACTTTCCCCGAATAAGCTACGTTGACTTGACATTAAATAGCAAAATTTATGTATTCAATAAATTAAAAGTAATATTTAGTATTTTTTTAATGCCCAAAAACAATAAAACAATTTTTTTTTTAAATAAAACCTACCTAGATCGATTTTTCTCCCCCAAAACCTTCAGCATGCTGAATTTCAGGAAAATCGTTCGAGCCGTATTTATTCGAGTTTGTTAATATTGTTTTATCTACATTCCAGGCAGACAGCCAAGCGTTGGTTTCCAGTATAAATGTGAGCCGAAGCTTTATAGGATCACTTATATCTACGATTGTCCTGTTATTCGTGGGCCCATGGAGCGATTGCAGCGGCCAACGAAAACCACTGCTCATCATATCTTTATTAGGAATGTGTGTAATGACCACAGGAGTTTTACTGATGCTTATATTTCCTGGCGCCAACACAACCCAGGTGTTATATGTTGTTCAAATACCTATATCAATTGGAGGAAACTTTGGACTGTTGTTAGCCGCATCTTTTAGCCTTATTGGAGACGTAAGTATTTATTCATATTGTTTAACTAGTACTTATAATGTTTATTTAATAAAGAGCTTAGACTATATAAAAATGGAACACATTGCTTAATACACCTGTGTGCTCTGAGAATTGCGTTGGTAAATATAAATATTGTATGTAATATACTTTATATATTACGCAATATATGTAGGTACTCTTTTTCTATTATCTCTGAAGTTAGTCTTAACATTCATCTTCTCTTTATAAAAAGGACAGAGGAGGCCGATGCCCAACAGTGTGACAGTAAAAGATTGTTACTTCACTGATTTTATTTTCTTTCATACAATTTAATTAATACGCAATTTAAACTTGTATCTAATAGTGTATAGCATCATTTAACTTAATTATGTTCATAATATATATTGCATAACTATTATTACATAAATATCGTTACTATACTAATAACAAGCCATTGACCTTGGTCTGAAAAAAATTGCCTATTAACTTTCATCAAGGTTTTTATTTATGTTATAATATGTTTTAATATATACAAGAAACATCTAATCCAGTTAGTATCCTACTTCCTAATATTAATTCTAATTTGTTAAACTGTTTGTAATTTGGTAAATAAACATAACGTCTAGGTTTTACTCGAAATGCGTTTAAGATGTTAGAGAATCCTTAATAATGAACCTTATTTTAAATGAAAGACTATTTTAATTAATAATTTACTAACATAGTATTACTTAATGGGAACAATAGTGGTTTTTTTATTTATTCGTATTAGAACGACCGCTTTCGTTAATACTGTTTTAGTCAAATTTTAAACAAATACCATTTATAATATCCAAGACGTTATAGTAGACAAGTTTGAAGAAAAGTGTTATATTTACTGTAACGGTACTGTCAATTCGAAAAAAACATTTTCACTATTTGAGGTCCGTCACGTATGTATAGGCCGACGTGTATAAACGTTGTGTAAATTAGTGTTTACCAAATTTGTCGTGTAATAAAGTTGATTCGTCCAAAGTGTTAACACTACGTATCAAACATTTCAGATATGTCACGCCACGGGTCGCGATGTCACTCGCACTATGGGCACCCACCGCGCCGCCATACAGTTCGCCCATGTCGTGGGATCAGTAAGTGGGCCCCTACTCTATCGCCGCCTTGGATTCTACGGTGTGTTTCCTCTTGTTTTATTGCTACAGGTACTTGCTTTTATTACTCGACGCTACAATACAATATTGAATTGTTAATAAATTCTTGTACACCATATATGCTTTTGCGTGTTACATTCTTCATTACAAAAATAGCTCAGTGCAGAGAATCGGGTACGTTAAGTAAAGTATATTTATAACTAGTTTTTATACATAGCTGTGTGGTATCCGGCTAAGTAGAATAGCACCACCCTCATTTCTTACCGAGGTGTCGTAAAAGGCGACTAAGGTAAGTCGACCCGCTGTGTGGTATCCGGCTGAGTAGAATAGACCAACCTCATTTCTAACCGAGGTGTCGTAAAAGGCGACTAAGGTAAGTCGACCCGCTGTGTGGTATCCGGCTGAGTAGAATAAACCAACCTCATTTCTTACCGAGGTGTCGTAAAAGGCGACTAAGGTAAGTTGACCCACCGTGTGGTATCCGGTTTAGTAGAATAGACCACCCTCCTTCTTACCGAGGTGTCGTAAAATACGACTAAGGTAAGTTGACGTCAGGCAGGCGGCCGGTCGTAAAAACGCAGCCAAATCATGTTACAACATGTTTATAACATGTTGTGCCGCCCCCATTTAGAGTGGGATAAGGGCAGGAGGATATATATAACTAGTTTTTATACAAAAGTTTCCAAAGGAAACTTACATAGATTATATTATAATTATTGATTATACAGATGAGTACCACACGCTAGGCTACCATAAGGCTAGCAAATATTGCTTTACGAATTCGCACTTTTCCTTTCAGCATTGCTGAGCCTGAATGTAATTTTGAATTATAAATAAATTCTTGTAGGCGGTACATACTTTTGCGTATTAAATTATTTTTCTTGTATAGAAATAGCGTAGTGCAGAGGAACAGGTAACGTATTGTGTGTGTACTATTGCAGTGTGCTGAGACACTGTATTTATTAAAATCTTGTATACGAAAGTTTCTAAAAGAAAACAAAAATAAAACAGTTTACAATACAATTTCTGTTTACTATTAAGCATAAAAAAATATACGGACAAGAGAATCAAATCAAATGTATTTTAAGTCACAGTTCTCCTTTCAGCATTAGTAAAGCTCAAACCCCACCTAACAGTATTTTAAAAACACTTTCTGCTCAATTAACAGAACTTCTATATCCTAAAAGAGTTCCCGGAATATGCATACCTTGGCAATCCGGATTGCTAAACGTATGAAACTTTTTCTTGTTTGAAAATTTTAAATTCACTATACAAAAATTGTTTACAGACCTCTTTCCTAGATGGCAGCACTAGTGTATTTAACCGTACGTACGTAATAATAAAATTATTTTGCTATAATCCGCGATGAAGTAGAATAGAAAATATATATAATGCTAAATGTAGAGTAGACAATCCGTTTTCATACCTGATACATGCAGGATTCGTAAAAACAAATGCACAAACTTCCACCACCGCCACCACAATACACAAGCACTACATACGTTCACTGTCACAAACTCAACAATCGTTTCGCCCCGCAACCAGGATCATCAGGAGATAGACTCCACGACAAAAACGCAAAGGTTTGCGATTGCACTCTACATTTAGCATTACCTATATATATTTTCTATTTTACTTCATCGCGGATTATAGCAAAATAATTTTATTATAACTTTCGTAATTACAATATTTATTTCATATGTAGTAATAAGTAGAGTTAGATTAACAAATCATATTGATCCAAGATATTAGTAGGAATATAAATAAAACAGCTTAGTTTCTTTTTGGGTATAAACAAAATATAATTTTAACATAATTATAACATGAATTGAATTATGCATTAAAAGTTTAGGAAAAAAACGTTTACCTCTTACTGTAGCCCGCAGAATCTTTCTCTGTGCCTGTTGATGTGACACTTTATCGAGTCCCTCGATTTAAAAAAAACTTCCGCGTATACGACTATAGCGTAAAATAATTAAATGAATTATTTGTGAAACATTATAATCAACTCCCTTAGGAACCCACGGCATTCCCCTACTGATTCAATATAAAGATTGGCGTATTGGACACGTACAATATTATGTGATTTCATATGTAACTGTAAATACTTCTTATAAGGATCATATCAAATCAAAATAATCTTAATTCAAATGAGCTCTTTCAAGCACTTTTGAATCGTCAAGGATCAATATCATTAATGAAGCTACAACTGGTTTAGAATGTTGCTCTTACCGAGAACCAGATAGAAACTCGGCAGTCAATATTTAAACATTTTCAATTTTACATTATTAAACCGCAGTCTTGTATAAATCTTAATATTAGGATTTTCAAATCCAGGCTTTTTTACCAACCAAATAATCTTCAATTTTATAATATGGTTTACGTATAAGTATCTCTTATACTTAATCGAAACCTTTCTGTAGACTGGTCTAGTATGGATTACGGAATATTATTGTAGAAACGAATACCGAAACCATCGAATGAGTTGCTAACTCTGCTCGCGTCGTTCGAGTCGCGACACAGGTATCACAAGCTTTTTGTGACCTCTCGTAACCCTAAAAGCCAATCGTATGCTGTCGCAGACTTTTATTTAGAACTTTTAGAGAGCAATAATTTTGTAATACATGATTTTTTAATAACTTTCACCGTTTACTTAGCGCACGCAAGGAAAGCTTTAAAGTTTGTTTGAAAGTGTGATGTTATGTATAGCTTGCGTATAGCGTTCCTCGATAAATGGACTATCTTACACAAAAATAATTTTGTCAAATCGATCCAGTAGTTCCTAAAATTAGCGCGTTCAAACAAACAAACTTTTCAGCTTTATATATTAGTATAGAAGTATAGATTGATTGACTTGCATCTTGTAACTCCTCATCGTGTAATTTAACATTTCTCATTTCACACAAAATGTGTTAGAAAACTCTTTATTTTACATATTACTATGTGATGATTTCTTATAGGTGGCTTCACTTCTCTACGTCGTTCTAAGGGTCAAGGATGTGAATGTGAACCGTGACAACAAAGTGTCGATGTTAAATTGGCGGTTGCCGTTAAACGCGGTGCAATGTTTGGTGCGGAAAAGAGAAGAGCATAAAAGAATGGTTATATTTCTCATGCTGGTGGTTGCACTGGGAGATAAAGTTTTACTTTCGGGTAATTTGTAACATATAATAATATTTTATATCATAATATTCTAGCTAGCCGTGTGGTATCCGGCTGAGTAGAATAGACCATCCTCATTTCTCACCAAGGTGTCGTAAGAGGCGACTAAGGTAAGTTGACCCGCCGTGTGGTATCCGGCTGAGTAGAATAGACCAACCTCATTCCTTACCGAGGTGACGTTAAAGGCGACTAAGGTAAGTTGACCCATCGTGTGGTATCCTGTTGAGTAGAATAGACCAACCTCTTTCCTTACCGAGAAGTCGTAAAAGGCGACTAAGGTAAGTTGACCCGCCTTGTGGTATCCAGCTGAGTAGAATAGACCAACCTCATTCCTTACCGAGGTGTAAAAGGTTGTGACTAAGGTTGTTGACATCAGGCAGGCAACCGGTCGTAAAATACGAAGCCAAATCATGTGAGAACATGTTTATAACATGTGGTGCCGACCCCACTTAAGGCGGGATAAGGGCAGGAGAATGGATGACCATTATATTTTAGCTGTTGTTGTAATCAGATGGTTAGTAGTCTGTAGAGGTTAATTTTAGTTAACTTCTTTTTAATTCTTAGTGTAAGGTGGGGTGCAACTATATTGTTAAATAGTATCATACCGTTTTTCACTATATAATACTTTTTACTGTTAGGTAAGGATTGCATGATTGGATGCATTGAAATTAGAAACGCATCATAATATAATATGAAGTCTATACCTTACAAAAATTTATTGTTTTACAGCAAATATGTATAAATTATCTTAAATTACTCACACGCGAGGACTATACAAATCATGCCCACGTGGAATGGTCCCAAGAATGCTGGCAGCGTTTCCGCGCTGAATCGCTAAGCTGATTCTTTGTGCGAAAGAGGAGCCATGGCCCTAGGGTCTCGACTACAAACGGCACAAATATATAACTCGATGAGAGTTGCATACTTCCGCCGTTTGCCAGATTCGGCCATTTCCGCCGCAGTTCTGTTTCCCTGATATGGGACGAGGCTAACGTATCAACGCATGTTGCGTCCCACATTAGGGCCCGTCCCCGTTCCCGAAGAACCAGCGTCAAGCCGTCTGGTCTCTTGCCATCATCCCGACATATCCCGGAAGGCTCGAGAAGAGCAGGAATGTCGATGGTGGCAAGAGCTCTTTTGATGGTATCAACAGGAGAACCATGACGAAAAACCCTACCAGAGCTCCTATGGCATGAAAGCCCGTGTATGCCAATAGTGTCCTTACAAAATAATTAGAGGCATAATATGTACAAAAGTAATAATAAAATTATTTTGCTAAAATCAGCGACAAAGTAATTAGAAAATATACTTAATGCTAAATGTAAAGTAGATCATCCTTTTCATAACCGAGACATGCTGGGTTCTCAAAAACACATGCTCTACAAACCTCTGTCGTTGCCACCACAATACACAAGAACTACACATATTCAGTATCACAAACTCTATAATAATTTCGCCACCATCAGATCCTGTCGCGGAGTCTATCATGTAATCAAAATACTATTTTATGTTAAGTGCGTAACATATAGAATAGATATAACAAAAATAGAGCTAGGACATTGGAAATTAAAATTTTATAAATAAATGCAATTAAAATGCAATGTAGTGAGCTCACACTGTCGCGAAAACGTAAGAAATGCCATTTTGTTTTTTGTAGTATATATCATATTAATTTAAATAATAATGAATTATTAATTATATGCATATATTATGTCGGTGGCATTTGGGACGTATGAGTAACAAAAGATGACCTTTGAGTTTTTAATGGAGGTAGAGTTTGAATGACACTGAGAGGTCATTACATATATGTATATCTACTATTACATCTGTGTGTTTAGTGCGAGTTTTTATAACCTACTCTTTACGTCAATTTGTATGTATAACTAACAATCGCCAGTGGTTACGCCCGCGCGGTTAAAACTTTTTTTTGTAATAAAATGGTTAAAGAAGGTTAACCCTAAAAGCTAGACATATGTCGTCGCTGACTTTTCTTTAGTACTTTTAGAGGGGAACAATTTTGTAATACACGAGTTTTGAATAACTTTCACCGTTTACTTAGCGCATGCAAGAAAAGCTTTAAATTTTACCCAAACTTTAAATTCTCTCCTATTCATGTTAGCGTGATGTTTTATAGCCTACCTCGATAAATAGACTATCTTACACTTAAAGAATTTTATAAATCGGTTCAGTAGTTCCAGTGATTAGCGCGTTCAAACAATCAAACAAACTCTTCAGCTTTATATATTAGTATAGATATAGGACAAAAAATTCTCTTTTGTATCTGGTACTGAAAAAAAACAAATTACATTTAAGATAACTTAACTTTTAAATTGAATCGTGCAAAGTCGCGGGTACTAATATTTATAAGGAATAGAAAAAATGTAGATATTGAATAAATGAATATGTACATTAACATTTATTTTTGAGATTCAGATACTCAGAGAGATACTAGGTACTTTATTTCAATCATTACATAGATTTTCTCTAAATCACGGATTATAGCAAAATAATTCATTATTTCTTGTATCTATCATGGGAAAAATCGAAAGATGACACAACAAGGTACTGGATTTTTAAAGTAAGTCGCCAAAGCTCTTTGTATATAATCATTTTTCTCAAAATCTACTTTCTTTGAACGGTTTGTTCGAAAAGCTAGTGTAATTATGACTGGCTCGTTGGCGCAGTTAGTCGCGGGTTCGAATCCCGCCGAGAATCAACATTTTCTATAAACAGGTTTAAATGGAAGTAAATTCTGGTTTTATCTGAATTAACTGAAACATATCAGTGTAGAATATAATGAACTGTTAAAGAGGAACAGTGAGTATTAATGAAACCCTAAACTACAATTCACCTTGTATTCCGCTCTCATCTTAATGCCATATTCCAAAGCTAACGACGCATCGCACTAGATGGCTTATTTTTCCGTTGCCATCGAAACCTTCATTTGTTGTTGCGCATTACGCCGAGCACGCCATCTGCTGTGTTCGAAGGACGTTTGGTAACAGGAACTCTATAACTGCTTTCTGGCGTCACGGCTAATTCTTTATCCATCAGCTGCACTCGTAATACGATAGCAGGGACCTCTTGTAATTGTCGGTTACAGTACATATTTAGATACAATATGAAAGTTAAAGATTTATCTGTTTCGTATCATCATCATTCTCTTACCCTCGGCACAATATATCTTCTTCTTCCATTCTCCTCTATCATTCGTCAACTCTGGTGCCACTCCTTTAACATGCATATCATTTTTCCCACAATCCATCCATCTTTTTTTCGGTCTCCCCCTAGCCATACATCCATCTACATTCATATTTAAAAATCTTTTGGTCACATGATTTTCATCCCTCCTCATTACATGACCATACCAACTTAGTCTCGCACTTCTCATCTCTTCTGTAATGGGCGCAACTTTCAGACTTCCGCTAATATACTCATTGCGTATTTTATCAGGTTATCTGTTTCATAAGTATATAAAACTGAAATATAAAACTATATCCTTGTAAGGCCAATATAATTTTCACAAACTTAATCTATGTAGATTTAACGGATGTGATTTCTCACGTAGGTTGTTATCACGTTTATTTTTGTATGCATTAACTGATTAGGATATTGTGAATATCTGAAAACTCCTGCTAAGATTACTGTAGTAACCGTGTAAAGTATAGAAACTTACAGTATATTCTATTTAATATTCTAGTTATAAATAATTATATAGCCGTGTGGTATCCGGCTAAGTAGAATAGTACCACACTCATTTCTTACCGAGGTGTAGTAAAAGGCGACTAAGGTAAGACGACCCGCCGTGTGGTATCCGGCTGAGTAGAATAGACCACCCTCATTTCTTACCGAGGTGTCGTAAAAGGCGACTAAGGTATGTTGACCCACCGTGTGGTATCCGGTTTAGTAGAATAGATCACTCTCCTTCTTACAGAGGTGTCGAAAAATACGACTGACGTCAGGCAAGCAGCCGGTCGTAAAATGCGATGCCAAATCATGAAATAATATGTTTATAACATGTTGAGTCGACCCCACTTAGAGTGGAATTAAGGCAGGAGGATATTTATATATAGTTATAAATAATTATAATATTCTTGTTTAACCTGTGAATTTGTCAATAGATAAAAAAGTCAGTCAGTTGTTAATGTCATAATGAGTATATAATGTCATAATTAGATAACATAGAACCGTCAGCCATTTTTTATAAATTAAAAAAAAAGAGCTCTGAAGTTATAATAGAATTATTTTGCTGTAATCCGTGTTTGTTAAGAGAATTTATGTAATATTAAGTCTATGAAGCAGGCAACATTCACATACCTTATACAAGCAGGATAAGTCACCACACAGATCATATAATGCTGCCAACACCAACACGCCACACAGGCACTTTACACACTCACTACCACAATCTCTACAAGCGTTTCGCCCCAAAACTGAAGCATCAACAGTAGGATAGGCTCCACGACAAAATCGTAATGCTTGCTTGTTTGAGTGCCTCGGGATAGGCAATAAAATTTTAGTGCCTGTCACGTTGGTGCAGTTGGCAGTGACCCTGCTCAGCTCTGCAGGTCGCAGGTTCGATTCCGGCCAAGGACCAACATATTCTATAAACAATTTGTTGGTTCGATCCTGGTTGTATATTTGTATTTAAGTATGTATTTTAAATTATGTATGCATATATTTACCAGTTGCCTGTCACTGATAACACAAGTATTAAGTCACTTACTTTGGGAACGGACGACCGTGTGTGTAAATGTTCCATATATTTATATATTTATTTTTCTATGTTCAATACACTTATATACTAAACTTTAAAATACCTATGTACTTTAAAGTTTAGTAGATTTTGATATTATAGAACATAAGGACAGGAAAATAGGAAGATTTTGACAAAGGAAACACGACATTAATCCGCTATATAAGTTTAAATTTTACCAAATTTCATCGATATTGCTTCAGCAGATTAGCAGTGAAAGCATGACAAACAGATATTTGAATTGATATACCACTTTTTATTTGTGATACCATATTTGCTGTGTCATACAAGACAGACGCTGTCGCAAGATGTAATGCCACTAGTTACATATGTTAGTTTTATTGCAGCCGAGGTACTTCTTGCCTACATGTACTACAGATACAAATTCCAATGGGACGACGTGATATTTGGATCCTTCCTCGCCTATAGAAACACCATAAGTTTTATTGGTAAGTTATATTCAATTTATATTCAGCTTCCAAATACGTAAATTTTAATTATACGATGCGATAGCAAATATTCTAACTTAAAACTATATTACTTAACTAGCGGCCTACCCTGCTTCGCACGGGTATAAAATATATAGCCTATGTCACTCAGTGAAAAAAATGATTAAAATCGATCCAGTAGTTTTGATTTATACATTACTGCCCGTGGCCCGCAAGCGTTAAATTTGGATAAAAACAATTCTCTCTCCCTATACCAAGAAGATTTCCTGCTATCTTTGGAATGTCTAAATTCATATACTACATATTTACGTTTTACATTTTTCCCTATATATTTTATGTTTAAAATTAATTACAGAATGTCTTTATATACAACATTCATAGCTTTGTTATCATTAGACAATACAAACATGTTTTCTTTAGAGGTTACTCTTAAAAGAACGACATTTAGTTGCGCGTCCGACCGCTGCTAAATTCGAAGTGCTATAGGGCGAAGCGCGGCCTCCTCGCGGGATTTTAAATCTGTGATATCTTCGAAAATGTTCATTTAAATTACATGCTGTAAACGGCCATATTGATCTATATTAAATCAACAATGTATTTAACGTATTTAATTGGATAAGAATTAATGCTATATTGTATAAAAATTGCTTCGAAAATAAGGCATTATTTTTCGTATAAAAGTAAATGACAAAAAATGCTATTGTGGGTTATCCATAAGAAATAGACATATACCATAGCGGACTTTTCTGTAGACTTATTCAATGTGTACAAATACTTAGTACATCATTTTGATAAATCTCGTAGGGTTTAGCCTGCGTTTGCAATGTAAGCGAAAAAAAAAGTCATTATTTACGACATCACATAAGAAACCTCAAAAATTACAGTATTTCTCTACTCCATATTGAATATTATTATACATTCCTCTTGAATCACTCTATCTATTAAAAAAACCGCATCAAAATCTGTTGCGTAGTTTTAAAGATTTAAGCAGTCATAGGGATATAGGGACAAACAAAGAATGTGACTTTGTTTTATACTATGTAGTGATAATCCCTATAGCATGATTCAATATCCACGCGCGATGGCTTATTATTAGCGTATTTCATATATAACTTTGGTGTTTCTATACCGATTTCAATGATTCTTTTTTTATACAATGGTTAATACTATTCACTTTTTTATTTAGGGATGACTGAGAGTGATATAATCGTAGGAGTTGACAAATATAACCAGAAAGCTTCGAACTGCTAAGCTATCGGGAGTTACACGTGTTATTGTGAGTCAACCATAAAAGATAGACATATGCTGGTGTGGGATATTCTTTATATAATTTTAAGGAGAACATTTCCGTCATACATGATTTCTGTGTAGCTTTAACCATCAAGGTTGCACACGCGACGAAAGCTTAAAAAATGGAGTAACTTCTCCCGTTTTCCCGACATTTCCCTTCACTGCTCTGCTCCTATTGATTGTAGCGTGATGAAAAGTATACTATAACCAGCCCAGGAGTATGAAAAAAAATTGTACCGAGTTTCGTTAAAATCCGTCGAGTAGTTTTTGTTTCTATAACGGTTATACAGACAGACAGACAGACAGACAGACAGACAGACAGACAGACAGACAGACAGACAGACAGACAGACAAAATTTTTACTGATTGCATTTTTGGCATCAGTATCGATCCCTAATCACCCCCTGATAGTTATTTTGGAAATATATTCCAGTTACAGAATTGACCTCTCTACAGATTTATTATAAGTATAGAAGATTACTAACGTGACTATATCTTATACATAATTACATTCAAATTTTTTTTACTTGTAAAATATTCTTCTATTAAACAATAGATATCTATCTAATGCCAGATTTAAAATCTCGCCCTGATAAGTTTTATTTGGAAATTATAGGAATAAATCTCTCTTCTAATAATTTCATTTGGCGAGCAGATTAGTGATTTTGATATTTTTTACCATAATTTATAATGTTGCTAATGCAGAGTCGAATCCGGCTGAGTAGAATAGACCACCCTCATTTCTTACCGAGTTGTCTTTAAAAGGCGACTAAAGTAAGTTAAGACTAAAGTAAGACACCGTGTGGTAAGTTGACGTCATGCAGGCCGCCGATCGTAAAATATCTAGCCGAAACATGCGAAAACATGTTAAAAACTTATTGCTACATGATTTGGCTAGATATTTTACGACTAAGGTAAGTTAACGTCAGACAAGCAGCCGGTCTTAAAATACGTGGCCAAATGGTTTTGGTTGGCCATGTGACAACGTCATGTTTATAGCATGTTGTGCCGACCCCACTTAGAGTGGGATAAGGGCAGGAGGATGATTAATCTGTAATGTTGCTAATTTTATCGGTCATACAGTACAATGGTTTGGTCGCCAACTGAGGATTCAGACTTCCTCCTTTCAATATTTGAGATAAGGAACTGTACTGATGATTAATTATACTCAGAATTATTGTTTCTATATTTGCGCTTTATTATTAACAATATCAGTTTAGTTACTAAACAAAAGCATTATATGATAACGATAAGAAAAATGCCGAAATGAAATATACACCTGATAAAATAATCCAATCAATTACTATTAAAATTCATTACTAAAATCAAAATTTTTGATATAAATACTTACTGCGCGCAAAATGCGAAATTTTCGAATGATTGACAATAAGCGGCTACGATTAAATGCTACGCTGTTTTCGCAACAGTAGGGACGCGTGGCGAAATTATGAATACATACCTACTTCAAAATCTTAAAAATTCTCTAACAATTGCACTTGTGCAGTAGATTAAATACCTGAAATCTTTTTACTGACACCTCCAAGGAATTTATATTACGCTTTTGTCTAAAAACCGCCTACTCTGTAATTTATTTATTTGCTATTAAATTTTATAAAATTAGTCTATTGACTTGCAGAACGATGAAAAATATCTGCGAAGTTAAACTTTTTTGGCATAAAGATATTGAAAGATATGAAATTTATATATATTATTTATATTTATTTATTTATACATATATTCTTAAATATAAGTATAAAATTTAAGCAATAATTGATGATACTTGGAATTCGAAGTGTCTAAGCCTAAGATCCGGTTTTAGAATCAAAATATACTATCACAAATACAAAATAACATTTTAAAAAACATTTTTAAAAAATTTAAAAATCGTCATCCACCGAAAGCGGGGCAATATCCAAAGCCGGTGGTTAGGACTCCAGAGTGAAGAACTTTCTTAGAATACGTGCCGTTTCTATTATTAAGTCAATATGCCTCTATATGGGGTTAAATGAATTAAGCCTCGGAATTTAATTTAACGGTGAAAACTGTATTGATTATACGAAGCTAGCATCTCAGGAATCGATAATGAATGTTTGTATTATTCTTGGATACTTATAAAAATTACACATAGACGAAAGTTGTGAGAATAAGTACCTACGTTTTTGAGTCCCTGTAAAACCAACTTAACCTTTTTCTGTTCGTCATTATAGATCGTTGTATTTCTATTTTTTTTCTTTTTATTAAGGTTTACTCAAAAACAATTCAGTCAACGAATATGTTAAATATTTTGACACGTATCATGTTTTAAAATCATTTACTAATTCTGCAATTATATAATTTATTGTTTGGTTGGCGAAATTAATCGGCCTATAAAATCAAGGCGTGAACGGTATTCAATCTTCATGATATTTTTTAATACAAGGCCGGATTTATCATATATCTAAGAATATATCATATCAATCATATATTTTTATTTAAAACTAAATAAATAATATAATTAATCAAAAAAATATTTATTATTGATTGATAAAAGGAATATCCTTTCATGAACATGTCATGTCATCTTTAGTTTGTCATAGAACAGACATAGTTGATGGTTTATGGTTAAAAAAATGTAGTGTTCATATACATTAGGTACAAAAAAATATTAAATATTCTAAAAATCTATTAAGAGTAGATGCTGTTTCAATTTTGAATTTATTGCCTACTTAAGTTGGTATGTACTAAAAAAGAATCCCTACGAATAATGGAAATATTTTTCAATGTTTATAACTGTTTCCATTTTTTTATTTATAATTCCGATCAATTAGGCGAAGTAAAAACCAATATACGAAAAGATAGAACACGAAACAAAGAAAAGGTTCATTCAACAATATTCGCTAGTTACGAAACTTCATTCCTTTAATAAGTCTTCTGAATCAGTAAGGAAATTAAAAATTAACATTTATAATAAGATATTTGTAAGTATTGTATAATATAGTTAAGTTGGAAAAAAAATTGGCATTGTTATTATTAAGGCCCTTCACATTGCAAGACGCAAATCAAAGAACAATCTAGATATTTGTAACAAAAACATTTTTTTTTGCTAGTGCTCGGCCGATAAATGCACTGATAGTGATCACAGATTTGTTGATATAAGTGCTTGTTGCACAAGTGGTCACGTTTTTGTTCACTGATTAAGATATGATGAATAATAACATGTTTTCGAAAATATTTTTAATTTCCTTATGCAATAACAAAAGTTATTAATAGCAGGATTATTGTTTGTTTGCATTTGTGATTTGTTATCATATTTGTCTCTTCTTTTACTTATATTCATAATAACAAAGCAAAAACTAATTTACTTATTTTAAATATGCTCATATATGTTTTTGTATTTTCAGGTACTTTACTTATCCTTACAGTATTCAAACGTCATCTTAGGCTATCAGACGAGATTGTAGGAGTCATAAGTTGTATGTCCTATATTGTTGCTACGTGCTCACTCATTGTTGCTACATCTACAATTTTCGTATTTATAAGTAAGTTTATTCGAATCTTGATTTTGTTTAAATCAGAATAAATACGTATCTACAACAATAACATAATTGAAACTCGTAGTAGTATCAAAGACAGAAAATAAAGCTCATTCGTTGTATTAATTATAGAATATTATAGTTTTGGGAAAGCCTACACTACAGAATAATGGTTTTAATCTTTTAAAAAAATTGCTAGGACCCATAGTAGTTCGAAGGTAATGTAAAAAAAATTAGAAATTGTTTATCATATTAATAATATCTCTTTGGGAGAGTGTAACATTGGCTTCGCATATATAAATACACACATATGCCTGGAATATAAAAGAGAGGAAAGTGGTCTTCGGAATGTTTCTAATGATATAGGCAACCTTTGTTCATCATTATAACCTTTGTTTCGTGTTGTTGATTGATTTCTCTCTCTTTGTTAAGATATGTTGATATTATATCTGTCATGTTTCATGTCCTACTTATCAAAAGTTTTTGATTTGGCTATATACTGTTACCTCTAAAAGTTTTTACACCGTCACCGTGCGAGTATCGATAAAGTTTTTTTTATTTTTATTTATTAATTTATTGAACAAAATACCATTGCCTTAGTTACCATTACATTAGTTGTCAATACTAATCCTGTCATTCTCGAAATGAATCAAATGAAATTGAATGAAATGATAATTATTCGGAACTATAAAAATGCACTTATACAATGGCAACGAAGACACTGCAAAAGTATAAACTGCGCTGCATATGTCAACGCCCGCCTCCTTAAAATTTAACAATAAACAGTGTTCCAAATGATAACTAAACTTAATTATGTTAATGTGAAAGAATATTTAAATATTAAATAAATTTTATAAGTAAATACACAACTGTTTTGAATTGTGATATACATAAATCATAAAACTAAGTTTTCTGTGAGTCAATATTACTTCGGTTTGTTATAAATATGTTTAATTTCACAGTTCCAATAATCGGGATCATATCACAGGGATCTCAAGTGGTTCAGCGGCCTCTATTGAATAATCAAATATTACCAAACGAACAAGGTAATCTATTTCACATTTTCTTTTAAAATCTGTAGATTATTACCTACCTAGAGACCTACGGTAATTAGATATAATCTCGGAATATAAAATAAGATAATGTAACTGCGTATGTATGTCGACCCGACGTGTGGTATCCGGCTGGGTAGAATAGGCCATCCTCAGGCGACTAAGGTAAGTTGACCCCACCGTGTGGGGTTATATAAAAGTATTTTTTAAATTGTTTTCAAATGCCCGGTGTAGATATCCAACCAACAGATCGATTAGGCAACTTTTGTCTAAACCGGTGTTCGACAAGTTTAAAAAATAAAAAGATTAATTGTTATCTTTAACTTTTTCTTTTCTTTTTATGAAATCGAAAATTGTGTAGAATTCCTATTTCTATAAGAAATGAACTCTGTATAAAAAAATGTATTGATTGGACAAACTAAATAATAACTTGTCCATATATGTATATATGGTATTTTCCACTGCAAATAATCCCAGAGATCGAAGTACATTTGCTTACACAATTCTCAACTCAAGATAACAATCTAATTATCGCTATTTTTTTTTAAGAATGCGATTAGTATTTCCTATATTCAGATATAATTGTATAGGTATTTTACTTTTATCAATATATAGTCGATATTATATCTTAATAAAATCTTTTTGTGCTGATAGCAATTTTTTGTTGTGACACAAAATCATCCCATGTGATCGTGATCTCTTACAAAATCGATGAACTTCAATTTGCAAGGTCATCGTTACAAACTATAAAAACAAAGTCGCTCGGCCAATATGTCTGTCTGCTCGTGATAAAGTCACACTACTGAACAGATTTTCATGCGGTTTTCACCAATAGAAAAAACGATTCACGGGGTAGATTGTATTTTGTAATTTTTTAAGGTTTTTTTGTAAATTAGTTTAAACGTGACGCTTAAACTAAATTGTCTATCCATCTAGCAAGGAATTTCTACAAATCTTTCAGTTTAAATCGCCATTGCCAAACGAAAGATAATCGGAATTTTTAAAGGAAAACCCCCCACCCATCGTCAAAATAATGAAAAAGCTGTTGGCTCTATTAAAAAAAAAAATTGTTACAGGTAAAATCTACAGTGTACTGGGCGCTCTACAATCAGCAACTCAAACATTTTCATCTCCGCTATATTCCCTATTATATACAAAGACTGTTTCATCGTTTTCTGATGCCTGGCTTATTCCAGGCATCATAATAGCCATAATACAACTGTTGTCATACCTATTAACCAAAAGACTGCAAAGAACTGTTCCTGATGGTGGTTTAACCGAAAAAAGTTTACCTCTACCCCTCATGGAAGCAAAAAATAATACCAAAGATCAAGATCTTATAAATAAAGAAGTTAATAACGAACCGTCAAAGAATAACTTATAGGTTTTACTTTAGTTTTTTAATAAAGAATTCATTTTTATTTGTTTGTGTTTTATTACAAGCATATGTAAAGGTATATATTCTAATAGTTATAAAACATTGTAAATAAACTTTTATGTCCCGTAAAAAAAAACTACAATACTAGGCAAATGTAATTAGACATTGCTTCATCTCAACGATGTACACTGGTGCTGTATTGCACCCACTCAACCAATATTACTCAAATTTATTCTATTGTCTATACTGTAAGCAGAATTCAATACTTACCTATAATCAGTATTTTACAAATATAAAGAACTGACATGTCGAAAGCCGACTTTAGAGATTTTTGGAACTCGATGTGAATGTAGGTTTGAAAATTAAATACCGTAAGTTTCTGTTAAAGAGTCTGACAAATATTATAAACAGAGTACATATATGTATAACTAAAGTTACAACTTCTCTCGTTTTTCGGATTATTGCCCAATGTTTGCAAATGTTTGACTTAATATTAAGGAGAATATTCAAACTTTATTGTCTGTCTTATCCTATGACGTAGAAATATATAAATAATAGACATTATCTCAGGCCGATTAATTATGACTCATGTTTTTAACAATAATAGTAGATATCCAAATATTAAATTGCCTTAACTATAGAACATCAAATTTACAAGAAACTTGTAGATAGTACAGATAATACAATTGATAAATTAATTGTTTTGTATGTTCTAAGATTGCAGTCGGTCCGGAATACTAAATCTGCTCTGCTTTTAAATATGACACTGTTTAACATTTAAAAGAAATGTCATAGAGCGAAAGTCATCTCAGTCATCAAGTCTTATCTCAGGATAATAAGAATAACTCTGCAACTAAAAGTAAAACGCTCTACAGACGACTATCCCTAAAGCCATTGACATATTGTTTTTAACTGTTAGACCACTGATGCCTGTAAATTGAGCCATAGCTCAATCTTATTTGCTTATTAATTTATTAATAATTGCTATACGCAAATCGTCTATAAATCTATATATGTCTGCGTTGTGTCCCCGTCATTTTTTATCTCGCCATTTTTTATAATAAGTATAGAGAGATGAACATAAATGTAGTTATTTTGAGTTAACCATATGGATATATACAACCATATAGGAACATTTGTTTATAATGAGTATAGATAAAACGTAGGGAGAAACAACATTAGAAATAATGGCAAGATAAGGTATTTAGAATGTAGCAATCAAACTATGCGTTTACAAACAAATCTTATAAGAAGGAATCGACACGGTTTTTATATATTTTTTTCATAACTTAGGTTTTGCTTTTTTTGACGTTCCCGATTAAATATGTCAAACCAAAGTTGAAATGGACCTCTTCTTTTAGATTTATTTTGTTATAAATATATTAAACCAAAGTAATTTTCACGCGAACAAAATTGCGAATTATACGTTAGTAAAAAAATATAATACGCTCTTATCGTAAAGGCTTACATTTATTGGTCGAATTGTTAAAATAAACGATCCTTTAAGCCAGTTAATAATAGGTGAAATAAATTTCATTCTATTAATAGCCTCTAATCATGTCGTCGTCCTCTATAGACGTCCTATCCCGTAAATACATTGACGAAACTATGCCGACCGACTACGGCCTATTAAAAACTTCGTTTTTACTACCTGACCAAAGTAAATCAAGTGATGCAACAACAATGTTGTTTACTACTAACGCACTACTAAGCATGGAGACATGAGTTTTGATACAAAACATTCTACATTACAATAGACAAAGCAGGAATCGACATAAGCTTGCGGCTCCCGCTTTGCGCCTTGCAAAAGTGCGTAAGTCGTTTGTTGGTTTTGGTATAAGATTCTATAATAAAATTCCGCAATCAATTTCACCTTTGAATTTACAGCAGTTTAAAAACACTGTTAAAAAGAGGCTGATACAGAAAGCCTACTATACTCTTGAAGATTATTTAGAAGATAAGAATGTGTGGATATAGCTTTGAACCTGTACAAGATAGTAACGACTTAATGTAAATAGTATTAGGAATTATATTTTTAAAAGAGCAACCGTCGAGTTTTTTTGCTGGCTCTTCTCGGTAGGAACAGTTTTCCGAACCAGCAGTAGAGTTGACGATTCAAAAGCACTTGTTTACAAGTTTATTTGAATAAAAAATATATTGAATTTGAATCTACATGAGGTAGTGAATTTATTGACATGACAGTTTAACATACAGTCGTCAAAAATTGCTGGAACAGATATCGCTAATAGGCAGTTGACAACCCTACTTGAGGATAATTAAAATCGACACAATAAAATCCTAGATTTAATATACACAGGAGCTAGCATTAGAAGGCACTTATATGCAGTTATTAGATAGGTAGATAAATGAAACGGGTTTGGGTAAAACTAGCTTGACTTTTTACGTTCGCGGGCACTGCTGAAATGTATGAAGTATGTAATACTTATAAAATAAAATAATTCTTGTACAAATTATAAATTAAAATATATGAGCGTGTAATTTGTGTGTAGTAAAACTAAGTAACAATAATATATAATTAGGTACCTAATCTTCACTTTTACTCGTAAATATATAAAAAAAGTCAAGTAACGGACTGTTACTATCCCACTGCTGGGCATAAGCCTTCTCTCTCGGAAGGAAGGGGTTTAACAAACACTCACCACGCTACTCTAATGCGGATGATAGGTTGCACATATCCCCAGAATTTTCTAAAGATATGCAAGCATGTGTCAAATTGCAATTATCAATGAGACACATAAGTTTTTAATAGAAAAACACATTGGTGCCTGCCCGAGTTTTGAGCTCGTGACCCCCTTGAAAGAGTCGCACGGTCTCACCGCTGGGCTATCACAGCATCGTGGCCGTGATAGTCCAGTGGTTAGGACCCTACGTTATAAATATATGAATATTTTTTTTAATTTGTATGATAAAGTCATTTTATCGTTATGTATGAATTTATTAAGATTTATTAAAATAAAAAGAAGATCTTATCAATTAAATCAGCTCAAGTAGCCTTATACAATAACAATCTTTAGATAAAGTAGAAATTGATAAAAAAAAATCAGTATAAATAGGTGCCGCAAGATTTTAAATCGACACATCATTTAATAATTGCTAAGCAATTGTTTAGTGCAGTATAAATTTTACACTAATTGAAGAAAAATCATTATGTAAGTACTTGATTATTTAATAAATAATTTATTTATTTTGTATTGTTCAATGGAAATAGCTTTGTTTTTGAATTTGTTTTATTGACTGACAGTTTTTTTGTTTCATAATTAGTGTTTTCTGTCTACCTTTGACTGTAAGTCATGGTAAAATAAATATTTATGGAAGACTTTATTATATAAAGGATGCAAATTATATACAAACATCTTGTCACATGATTTGGCTACGTATTTTACGATCTGCCGCCTGCCTGACGTCAACTTACCTTAGTCGCCTTTTACACCACCTCGGTAACAAATGAGGGTTGTCTATTCTATTCAGCCGGATGCCACACGGCTTGGTTAAATACAAATAATGACATTTTAATATTAGTCTTACTCTTAATATAATACTTCCATGTTATATACATTTAAAAAGCTTTTAAAGTCAACTTACGGATATTTGAGAGATCTAACTTATTTTGGCGAAACTGGGTATCGAACTTAGAACCCATTCTTAGAACAATTCTTGACAACAACTAGGATACAACTTTATGTTGTAATAATTAAATGTTTAGAGCTATAAAACCTTTTGCTAGTTGTTAATATGAAATAACCTTTTAAGGAATCTCAAATTTAAAGGCCCGACATTATAACTAAAACTCCTTAAAATATTTTTCCAACCAATTTTGTTTCGTGTGTAAAATTCTATTACGTCTGATGCCATTAAAATAGCCTTGAGAGATATTATAAGCATATAAGAATATCGCCGCTGAGAGATAAGTACAGTACTGAAGAATCTAACTTTAACTATGTGAATTTTACATACTTCTCTTTTTAATAAAACCTAGTTACCAATATGAGATCTGTCTTTGCTAATCTTAACTTATCTCCACAGAATGCAACGACCAAACTACAACCCAATGATGACGTGCTCGTCAAGCAAACACTACCCCATCCACCCAGCGAGTCACTTTGGACCGCCGCGTGTCAACCACATGGGCCCATGCTTTGCTGCACCACCACAACAGATATACAAACCCAATGACTGTTTTATGTCTGTATCATCCCTTAAATCTGCGTACCCCAATCAAATGCCCCAACAGTTCCGCCATGATCCTTGTTTTAAGTAAAACCTAAACAGCGATACCATAATAGAATCTCCGTATCCGTATTTATTTAATCTATTGGGGCGAAGAATATATTGTTGCAATTCTAATAATGCTTAAATGTGAACTGTCAGATTAAAGAATGTATTTGGCTTTTAGGTTAATTTCTAGGATAATATTATCTTTAGTAATCGTATTCCATTTTATAATTCATATCAAAACATACTTAAGCTTATTAGAAATTGTGTATAACCAAATTATAAACGTGAAATATTTTAATACCTAAGATTCATTTATATCATATTACTTTTACTACATAGAATTAAATTAATTTTAGACATAAATTAAATGTATGTGCTTATAATAAAAAGTTCATTCTGATATTATTTTTTTTGCAAGCTCACGATTTACCCATGAATTTGAAATTTGGACATAACATATGAATAAAATCCTATGATAAATTTGCAAACAATACTATTAACCTTTATGGACGCTTTGTTCAAATACGCTTATCCTATCGGTATATATCATAATAAAACAAAGTCGTCTGTCCAGTCTGTCTGTCATTAAGTAATAAATTATGCGGTTTTGACCAACAGTCACAGATATACTATGTATATTTATATATATGTATAATTTATTAAGGATTTGTATAAATTTTTTAAATACGGTAATTATAGATGTCAATAAAGTTACGCTTGTATCGAAATAGTACCTTATGAAAAGCTTTTTTTTTAAATTTAACTTGCTTTGTATGTATCTGAAGGTGGAATCTTGCAAGTTAAATTTAACCCTCTTTCCGGTGTCCGAATGAGCTGAAATTTTGCATACTGGTCCAGTCTCGATGACAATGTATGTTTATGATATGATAAGCATGACCTAATGCTGCTTTCAGGATTTGCTCCAGAAGAGGGAACTCCTCAATAGTTACCAGTAGGGACATGAAATTTTGTTTAAAAAAAATTAGGTTGACTTGTTTTTCGTTATTATTTTAGACATAACAGAAAATATTATGGTCACTATGGGTCACGGGTTCAAACCCCGGGCAGTCAACAATGAGTTTTTCTGTTAAAACTTATGTGTCTAATTAATTACAAATCATCACACGCTCTTCGGTGAAGGAAAACATCGTGATGAAACCTATATATTTAGAATTCTAGAGATATATATAACCTACCAATCCGCATTGAGGAAGCGTTTTAGGTCTTAGCTCCAATCCTTTTCTCCATAAAAGGAGAGAAAAAGCCTATACACAGCAGTGAGATAGTAACAGGCCGTTACTTTACTACTTTTAATTTCATTTCTCTATTATAAGCGCACAGAAAATATTGCGATGAATTCTTTTTTCAATCCTAACATCTATCTACATCCTATCTTCTAAAAATAAGGTCTGTGCAATACAGTAATTCTTATTAAATTAAAACTCACACTAAGCACACTGATCCACTGGTTTGACCGATTCGACAGATGATCGGTGTTTATTTTATAACCTTTCAGCAATTTTTTCCTTTCCTTCATGTTCCGGAAAGTATTTTGAGCTAGTTTGTTCCACTTATTATTATTATTAATAATAATTTAATCAAACTTTATCATCATCTTCCTGCCCTTATCCCACTTTAAATAGGGTCGGCACAACATGTTATAAACATGTCGTCATATGATTTGGCTGCGTTTTTACGACCGGCCGCCTGCCCGACGTCAACTTACCTCTGTCGTATTTTACGACACCTCGGCAAGAAAGAGGGTGGTCTATTCTACTAAACCGGATGCCACACGGTGGGTCAACTTACCTTAATCGCCTTTTACGACACTTCGGTAAGAAATGAGGTTGTCTATTCTACTCAGCCGGATACCACGCGGCGGTTAATTAAACTTTAAATTAACCTTAATTACATCTTTGACTCCAACGATAAATGTCTGTGAAACTCGAATAACTGTAAAACGTGAGCAATTTTTTTATTATTAGTGCCTTAACAATTTTATCCAGCTTTAATAATACTTTAGCAATATTACTAGGGTGACATAACAATAGTTACATAACGAAAACACCTATTTTATATGTGTGTATATAATTTATTTACTGCGAATTATGAGTCATAGTATTAATTTGTTCTTTCACAATAATGTATCAATATCTTTTATGTAACATACATTTGCCGCTCATATCATGACTAGAGTTTTATTTTAAGATAATCTTATCAATTATTGTTGTTCTTACTTATTTTCAAATCAGTATTGAAAGGAAGATATCAATAAAATTACAAACAATCACACATTTATTATGAATATCTCGATCTATCAGGCGTAAATGAAAATTATCACGTAGGCAAATATTATTGTATTTGCCAACTATTTTTAATATTAATGTATCGGTATATCGCCCGCACATATAACTTACATACATAAAACCAACTTACATAATTACATAATATGTTTCCCTCTTATACATAAATTGGTTATTCTAAAGTCGGCGTATAAAATAATTAATACAGACAAACCACCCTAAATTATGATTAACAAGCTTTTACACGCCACTCCGTTCGCGTGATTGGGTCGATAATAAATGGCACTTTTCAATGTCACCCTATTCCTGTTGAATTAACTGGATTTCTATAGCTTAGGTATATGTTACCCCGCTATATAAGGAATAATATTGCCAAATTTTATGGATATTGGTTCAGCGGATTCACCGTGAAAGAGTAACAAAAGTACATCTATACTCATAAAATTTCGCATTTATAATATTAGTAGGATGTGGCATTCAAGCTCTCCAAATATTTATGCTTCAATTATATAAATCATTATTGTTTTCATACATTGCACCTTGTGGCTTAATAAAATATGCAATTCCAGTTACAACAGGTAAAACATGTTTCAATCCCGTGACATCACTTTAAATTATAATACCAATAAATAAATAAATTGTCAAAAGTAAATCAGAATATAATTACATAATCTATGCCTAAAGAACGAGATGTGTTTTCTGGGTTGCGTAACTAATCCGAATCTTACGAAATAATTATACCTACTAACATACACATCTGCGTATAGTAAAATAGAAAAAAAAATCAGTTTAAAGAAAGTTATAACGTAAAAATAAATACAAGCGGCTTACGCTGTTCAAAAAATTGAACAGAGTAATGTAGTGTAAGTAATGACATTGAAACATCAAAAAATATTTCTTTTGCTTACTTTTATAGCATTATCTCTTATGAGTAATGTTATGGGGTAACCATACGTGCTATTTATAATTTAAGAAAATAGGTGATTTACAGTATATTTTTACAATAGGTACGATGTATATTGCAAAGAAATCCACGCTCTATTTGGTAGGAGCGATTTTCTGAACCACCAGGTGAGTTGCAAGTTACCACTAATTCACAAATTTTTTTCGTAAACAATATTTTGTATTTGAGAAAAACAGTGAAATCATGTAATAATTAAATTGATAATTAAATTATCAATTAAGCATGCTAGTACATTTATTAATATATTTTACGACTTTCAATGTGTTTGATGTTACTAATTAAAAAGGCGCTTACATGTTTTTTCCTTTTAATGTTTTCAGTCAATCTTTTTTCATAGAGCGTTTTTAAAATAAAGTTTCATATCACTTGTCCGTTGACGCCTTTACTTGAAGATTCTTTACACTATATATTAATAAATATCATCACAAAAGTATCTCAAATATCTTAATTGAAAGAAAATTAACTGGCTGAATAGAATAGTACCACCCTCATTTCATACTGGGTTGTTGTAAAAAGTAACTAAGGTAAGTTTTTCCACCGTGTGGTATCCGGTTGAGTAGAATAGACCACCCTAAATTCTCACCGAGGTATCGTAAAATACGACCAAGGTAAGTTGACGTCGGGCAGGCGGTCAGTCGTAAAATACATAGACTAATCATGTGACAACATGTGCCGATAAGGGCAGGAGGATAATGACTTACTTATTTGAATAAAGATTTTTTGATATAAATTGACTAAATTTTAGTAATTAATAATTTTTTATTTTTATATTAATTATATTTTTTAATTAATTAAAATAACTGAATAGATATGACGCTGTATGTAATAACGCTGACAATAGTTCCAAGAACGGTAGCGAAGTTCAATCGGTACAGATTACAAGCTGTAAACTGCAAACGGTTTGAATTGATGACTTGTTTGAATGTTTGCAGTATATCCTTTCTAATATGATCTAAAAAAAGAATGTAAATTATTAAATATAGCATATTTGATTTAATTCCTCTTCATGACTCTCCGAAAAGAATCACATCATGTTTCAGGAATAGGGTTCGTTTCTTACATTATATTTATTTATAACTAACAATCGTCAGCGGCTCCGCCCGCGTGGAAGGATTAAAAACCGTAATATAGTCTTTTGATAACCATAAAATGGTTACAGTAGGTTAACCTTAAAATCTAGACATATGCTGTCTCAGACTTTTATTTAGAACTTTTAGAGGGGAACAATTTTGTAATACATGATTTTTTAATAACGGTGATATCATTTACTCAGCGCACGTAAGGAAAGCTTTAAAGTTTGCCGTTTTTGATTAACAAGAAATAATTAATATCATTTTTAATTATTTATTAATTTACTTAGTCATTTAGAAATAAATTATTTATTTTTTTAAATAGCCAAGTACTAATATATATTCAAATTAACGTGCAAGAATTGACTAGACTAGAAACATAATTTCGCGAACGCCATAATCCTGAATGCTACGGCACTTTTAATTTTTCTTTTACTTTTTATTTTAGTATTTAATCAAGCATTTTTACTAAATTTGTACTTACCGCATCTAAAATCAATCATAAATTTTATTATAAGTGAATCCGTCTTTTCAACTTCTTGCCTTATCAGATTATCGATATAGCAACCAATGCCGAACCAAATGAACACTTGAGTACCTTTAATTATCTCCAGCCAGGCGTGTTCGGTCTGTATTGAAAAAAAATTTATTTAAAATATACAAGTCATAAAATAAATGCGTTATCGAACTTCATTTTATGAATTAAAGTTTACATTTTTAAGAATTTACAACAAGCCACAAAATAAATGTGTTATCCACCTTCATTTTATATATTAAAATTTACATTTTTTAAGAATGTACAAGGCACAAAATAAATGTGTTATCCATCTTCATTTTATGTATTATAGTTTACATTTTTTTAAGAATGTAAGAGACACAAAATTAATGTTATCCACCTTCATTTTATGTTTTAAAGTTTACATTTTTAAGTCATGTACGCTATTTTTTTATGTTATGGCTTGCATATGTATCTTGCCATGGTAACCGGGGAGAATAAGCGATTTCTACTTAACCTGAAAGCTTGTGTTCCTGTCTAGAACAGTGTAGGTATCTACTACATCTCTTCTAGGTTAATACGTCTGCGTTGTCGACAATCTGTCTGTGTTGTGAAATCTTTGTGTACTATGTATATCGTGTGAGAAGGTTATTTGTAAGTACATCGTATAAATTAATATTATAGAACTAGTTTTATTTAATTTTGAATAGTTATCTTTATACTTGTTCTGTAAAGCAAAAGTTTATAAATATCTCGTCAAAGTCAAGAGCAGTTTTTTTTACAAAGCTTTATGCAACTTTAACTTTAAAATCTTAATTTTGTACTGGTATATCGTAAACTAGAGATAGCGCAATGTAATAAATATTTTATTGACATTAAATTTTGATTTAAAAAGTAAGTCTATTAATTATTGCTTGCTGTTAACTGTCAGCGATGATTGTTAATCAAGTTATCGTCTATGATCGGAACGATGATCGTTCAAGTGTCCACACAAGTTTTGTCCGTATTCGTCCGTATTCCTCAAACGATATAGATGATCATACGTATCACTCAACGATTCCTTTTGATACGTATCCGAAAACCGACAATTCCCGGGGTGTAGGCGATCATAGACGATGATTGGCGAGTTCAGCCGAGTATGCCCTATACACAATCGTGCTCACGCTTAATCGTTTGTAATCGCTGATTACTAAAATAAACCCATTTCTATGCATGATGCATTCGATAGAAGATGGCTTATTCATTATGAATATGTTTTCAAAGGATATCGTAATTAAGCACCTTAAAAAAAAGTACAAGTTATATCTATCTTAAATTACTTACACGCTAGGACTATAC
Organism: Morpho helenor; assembly: GCA_029227775.1. Lineage (NCBI taxonomy): Eukaryota > Metazoa > Arthropoda > Insecta > Lepidoptera > Nymphalidae > Morpho > Morpho helenor. The sequence continues at coordinate 8,636,900 of JARGCU010000020.1, forward strand.
AAATCATGTACGTGGAATGGTTCCAAGAATGCTGGCAGCGTTTCCGCTCTGAATCGCTAAGCTGATTCTTTGTGCGAAAAAGGAGCCAGCCCTCTTGTCACATGAAGAGGCAATTAACCGAGGTGTTAAAACCAAAAATCTTAAATCATTACCTTTTCCAAAGATATTATGGTCACGGTCGTGACTGCGCTTGTAAACATCAACCAAATTGACAGCAACATCTGTAACATAATGTCTCACTTAAACGTAAGTTCCTAAAAATATCAAATGCTATAGCAATTAGAGGTTCCATCCTTTAAAGTCAATTTATAATATTTACAAAGTTGTAATAATATATAATATGTACATATTCTTTGCAGAGTTCAAGCTATACGTCTTAAAAGGATAAATAAAAATATATACATTGTAAAAAAATCTAATATCGCTCAATATATTGTATGGTACGAAGACGTTTCCATTAAAATGTACTGAAATAAAGTTCCAAAAGACTATTAATATTTAAATATAAGTGTACTAATATTACATTTATAGGTGACTGATTTAAATTACTTGGGTTTTATTAATTATAAATTATAATGTATGGAAAATATACCTTATATTTTCATTTTAACTAACCTGGAGTCCGTGACACTTTTGTAAAAGACAAATGCAAGTACAAAGATTATCATATACCTTGCACAGAAATTTTAAATCAAGCAACGTCTTATTTGGCTTCACATTAAAAAAATAAATATCAATATCCAGCAGGTAAAATAAACTGCTTCTTTGTTTTTCTCTATTAATCGAGAAAATTCTGCACGTTCCAATATTATTCAAATTAAGTATCTCAATTATGGTAAAGTTTAAAACTTTTAGAATACATAATATTAAACATAAATGTATAATTAAATGACACATAGTAAGAAATAGGGGTATTTTTATAACTGTACTATATGGAAAATGATCAAAAATGAACTCCAGAGTTGAAGAAACCCCAAAAAAGAAAGTGTTAATAAGAACCCACGTGTAAAACTTCAAGGAAATCATCCGTATACTCAAGTTGTTTAATTTTAAATCAAATAGAATTTCGTCAATAGTTTTATAAATTTTTATGAACAAATTGTCACTATTCGTTACATGGATTACTATAATGAACATGCTTATTAAAATATTGTTAATATCAGAAATTTCTTCTAAATTATCTACAATATGGAACTTCGGAGTCAAGTCGATAACTAGAAAATGCGTTGCTATGACACTTATAACAACAAATATAGACCAAAGTTTATTCCAGAATATTGTTGATGATTTTAATTGAGAAATTGATATACTGAATGGTTTTCTGAGTCCAAAAATACTGTTTATCCAATTGAAAAATCGAAAGTAATAGTAAAACATTTTAAACGTCTACTGTACCGCTAAGCAATACCGCTAGTATTCTTTTATGGGAAATTATTATATTACATGGCAAAAGCAATCCAATTTCTGTTATTAATTTTTAATATATCTAATATGATTTTAATAAGTGAGTAGGAAAAGATTCACTGATAAATTTCATGATTTATAAATTTAACAACGGTTTCGTTTTTATTTCAAACAGTTTTAATACATATAATATCCTAAAGGCCCAACGAGTGGTTTTTGTCTAGAGTTCTTGAGTTCTATCTCAAGACATGTTTATGACTTATTGCATTAAACCTCTGAAGGTCTGAAAATTTTCAGAATAACTTGCATTGCAATAACGACGTCAGTGGGAACCCTATATACTTCTTCCGCAAAGAAGAGGCTTTGGCCCATTATTGGAACTATTATATAGTTACAAAATGCTTTTAAAATATCAGTGTAAGTATAATTGTAGTGTGTTTGTAGATAAATTTTATTAATTATACTGTACCGTATATTTCGATACACAAGTATTTTATCTAATCAGTTTGTTGAAAACGGCGATATGGATGGATTGAGATAATGACAGCATATGATATATACTTCCAATGTATCATAGACTAACGTTGCATTTGAGGAAACAATAGTGTCAGTTTTTTGTTTGTGTAATATCTTTTAATTTCTTCCAAAAGAAATTCTTTCAGGATGGCCTACAGTAAGTAAAATTAATTTATGCATTACGTTACAGACATAACACTTATGTTTAAACTTTTATAAGCTTTCAGATTACGGATAAACGTTTAAATTATCGAATATGCTATGTTGATGAGTCAACTAGGCGTCTACATCGAATTACTTAAGTCTTAGCTAAGCTTAAGTTTAGCTAGTGTATGTTTATTATAAATAGAATATCGTTTACTTATAAGTACTTCTTCTCTTCCAATTAATTGCCACTGCCGTATTCCGTACTGCCGTATAAATTATTTTCATAGGATGTCCGTACAATCTTGTACCACTTAAAACCAGCAGTTTTCCGCGACGTTCTTGTTGTTATCTGTCAACTTCGTACGGGCTTTACCAACACTTTATCATCTGGTTCGGCATAACCACTCTAACAAGTTCCTATTTTCACGACCATCGGTTGTGTGAAGTATATTATCAGCCCATAAACTACAAAACTAAGTTGAGCTGGTCTCAACTTAGTTTTGTAACAAGATTACTCCGGTTTTCTACAGATACTTCCTACAAGCTTCGGATCCAATGCCTTTTGAATCCGAAACTTGTGCCATGTACAAACTAGAAAACTGCAAAATTCCGAAAAGTAACCCCTGCTTCTATAAATTAGTCTAAGAGGATTCGATAACTTACTGAAACATCGAATAGTACCAAATATATTTATATATGTAAGAGGTATTGGTAATTTTTAGGTTAAATGTTACTAAAAAAAAAATTTTAATTTCAGATCCTCCTCCGAGTGGACCTCCACCATACTTTGGTTACCCACCACCACCAAGTCAAACTCCTGGTGCTTTTGCCTATGTTCCAGCGCCTGTTATGATGCCGGTATATCCACCAACCGAAGGCCAACCATCGCAACCAACCTATGTGACCAACTACATATATCCACCTCAACCTGTACCTGAACCAATAAACATTGTTGAACGTAAGTATAAGTACTTCTTCTTCTTGGTTGCTTGGTCACTCTTGGGCAGTCGTGGTCGTCAGTTGGGAGTTGATGGTGCGCTTGACAACTCGACGCTATTATTTTCGGAAGGCTGGCTTTCTGGTACATTTATGAAGAGAGCCATCAAAGGCAAGCCTTCGCTTGATCCGTCGCGCGGTCTTGTGCCTTCAAAATTCCCCTGCACTACTAAGCATTCTAGAGAGATATCTCTTCAATGAGACACGTGTCCATAAAAACTGAGAATATTACCTTAAACAATGGAGGATAGACGTTACTTGATGCCGAGTTCATGAAAGATGGATTCGGTATTCCTAAATTCAGTCCACGAAACTCCGAGCAACCTTCTCCAGTACCACATCTCGAAAGCGTCTATCAGCTTCCTCTCACTTTCCCCTAGTGTCCACGTCTCACAAGCGTAGATAAATATGGGTAACACTAGAGCCATAAGTAATTTTATTTTTGTTACTTTGATGATATTCCTCTTCTTCCATATTATGTCAACTTGTCTATAGATGATCTGGTGAGTATAAGTAACGGATATTGTTAATTTCGCGTCAGTGTGGTAACCGGCTGAAAAGAATGAGTAGAACACCTTTATTTCTTATAGTGTCGTAAAAGGCGACTAAGGTAAGTTGACGTCAGGAAGGAGGCCAATCGTAAAATACTTAGCCAAATCATGTAACAACATGTCTATAGCATATTGTGTCATCCCCACTTAGAGTGGGATAAGGACAGGAGAATTATGATGATGGTTAATTTCTACTGAAAATTTGATACATCAAGTCAGTGACTAGAACTCAAGTCGATTCTATTTTACTCGATGACATCCTTAATCCATTGCTACGTATTCAATCTTATCAAAATAATCTACTCGTAGAATGTTATCAAAGTTATTATACATTCACCCTAATGACAATATTTGTGGCGCAGTATGTAGCATATACTATATTAATACTGTTCAACCTTCATTCACTATTTCAATTTCAAAAATTTAGTTCATTATTTCAATAACGTATACTTGTGTAAAATACGTTTTAGTTATAGCTGTTTTGAAATGAAATTGGAGTATGACTTGATTAATCCAAAATATATGTTGGCGTTGACCATCATATAGATTTGCTTTGAAGAGTCTAACTAATAAATAAATAAAATAAAACTTGTTTATTTCTGTCACTTAATTCTAAAAGTTACATTATATCTGCCGGGGACCACCTTTTAAGTAATGGATATTACTTGTGCTAGGGATCCCTCATTCAAGACATAAAAGTTCTAGAACAACAGCCGTATAAATTACTAAAATGAACAAAATTTTTATTTTATTGAATTTTGTAAATAATATTTTATGTTAGAAATACATAAATAATAGTATTATATAAGATCATGAGTGTTTTAGTGTGCGTGTGTGTTTGTGTGTGTATGCACGTTATCCACACACATACCATTTGTATACGTGCATGGATACTAACAAGTGACAATGTTTAAATTTAAACATTATTAAGATATGTTACAAATATTTAATCCGTAACAAAGATGTTAAAATCTATTAACAAACACGATAAATAGTACCTACAAAGACTAATCAAAATGCCATTACATTTCAGATCCCGAATATCCTCCCGAACTTTTGGACTGGGTACCCACGACACCTGGTGAAGCGCAGTCACTGTACGGAAGAGCATATACGGCTGGAAGGGAGGGATGGGATGGGAGTCCTTTGTGGGCCATTCGAGCACATCACAATGGTAGCTTAGTACCTGGCAAGCTTGCTATTAAACATCGTGCAGCGTACATACCGTTTGCGGGTAGAGAAATACCCGTTCATAACTTCGAGGTAAATAATGTTCAAGACAGGCAATATTACCATTAAAAGCTGGACGTAGATCAGAGGAGGTCTCACTGGACAGGATATAAACTTATACCTCACTATGCTGTTTCGTTATGAACATAGGTATCTGTCTTTTTTTATAAGCAAGTTTACTCACGATGTATTAGAAAATTTGATGCCGTCTCAAGGGGAGCCGGTGTACGAGAAAGTGGTAAGGAATAAATTGTTCTATTCTAACGTGACAATTTCTACGTATGTGGTGGAAGGTCCTAGATCCTCATATCTAATCGGAAGCGGATTAGGGATCTTTGTTAAAAAAATAGTATAGGTATAGTTATATTTTTTCACAATTACATGTTTGTTATTGGGCGAATAAGGGATAAAGATTTAGTTTTAATTTTGGTTAAATTTTAGTAGATTCAAAAACGTAAAGGTCACGTGCATATGCATATAACCATGTAGAGATGAGTCTTTACGTTTAATCTTAGCAAAAACTGATGAAATGTTTTACTATTTTAGGTGCTATGTGCTCCAACCCACGCACTTCAGTGGATGTCATCAAGCCATGGACAGGTTCCTCCTGGTGCAGTCATAGCCGGCAATACTCAATCTGCCGAACCACTTTACGTAGGTAGAGTTCGTCACAGAGGATCTATATCCCCTGGCAAGGTAATTAAGCCATTGTTTATCCTTCATGATATTCTAATTTAAAGTGTTAACCTACATATGTCTTAAATAATGAGTTGCGCGACTCACGGTGAAACACACTCGAAGGCTAACCACAATTTTTATTTAAAAAAATCTTTTAGTTTTAACAAATAGCCGAGCCTGATTATCAAAGCATTCTTTTGTTAGTGAGTCAGGTGCCTCGGATGTGAATCCTTCTATATATTTACGCAAATGACATAAAGGTTAAAATTAACACTAATTCTTTATTACAAAATGGTCGCCAAAAGGCAAAGCCTATTACTATGTCCCTGTTGCGAAAAAGTCCTCAATACAGTACCATGTACCATGCTGCTCTATTGCGAATTAGCCAACGAAAAATGTTCCTGAAATTCACTAAGAATTGTTTAAACGTTTCACTGTTACATCAAAATTTCTCTCGCATTAAAGACCTAAATCAATTATGTGTATTAAGAACATAACTTTCTTTAGTAAACTCATAGGTGTCCGGATTTTGACCATGGACCGCTTTGTAAGAATTACGAGCGCACACCGTTACCTTCTAAGTCCTTACAGGTAAAAGAAAATACCAAATTACCTACATTTTTTTTATTTACAGATCCATCCTAGCCACGAATGTTGTTACATTTCTTTCGGAGGATCGGAGGTAGCTTACAAGCAGTACGAGGTCCTATGCCGGACTTCAGGATTTTAAACAGTTTTGACTATATCATATAAATACAAAAAATAGCGCTTCTATCTCACTTATCGAAATTAGAAATTAAGGGGTCTATCAAACCTAATAGATACGAAATTTCGTAAACTGGTGTTTTTCTACCTTTTATAATAAAGCATAGCAGTTTGGCCAGATTAATATAAGCATGAGACGAATAGAATTAAACAGATGTTTCTTAAATGTTGATATAAATAAAGTTTATTACATACAAAATATTATTTTTATCCATACTTAAATATGAAAACCTGTCTATCTGTTAAGCTTTTACGGCTAATCCCTTGGATTAATTGGGTTAAGTTGGCGTGAACGAAGTTACAGTAAGTTAGTTAAAAAAAACAAATTAATGATAACTTAAAGAAATATACTCCATATCTCAGTGTTTTTAACCGTAATTCAAGTGAATATATCAATTACTAACTGACCGGGCCAACGTTGTTTCGCCATATAAATTATATGTATTACACGATTTTTGAATAACTATCTACATTTACTTAGCGCACACAGGGAAAGCTTTAAATTTTGCCATTTTTGTTATATTTTTATTGCTGCTCCTCTCCTATTCATCTTATAGTGATATTATATATTCTATAACTTTCCTGGATAAATGGACTATCTTACACTCAACGAATTTTACAAATCGGTCCAGCAGTTCCTAAGATCAGCGCGTTTAAACTTTCAAACTTAAGAATAAACAAACTCTTTAGCTTTATATATTAGTATTGATTCAAATTATTAAATTTAAAAAAAATTGTGTGTCCTTCAATTTCGTGCTTTTTAAAGGCTCTTAAAAATGAGAGTGACAGGGAATCCTAAATACCTAGAAATCGGAGTACTAAATGTAAAAGGTATTTAATGAAACATGCAATCCTAATTTAAGAAATGTTTATAATTAAAAAAGAAAAATTTTCGTTTAAGTTGATTCGTATAAAATTAAAAATTATTTAAATTTCTATACGTTCTAACAATTATAAGATACGTAATTGTATGTTGAGAATTTTTTAAATTACAAATTTAAATAAGTGAAAATTAATTTTAAAACATAAATGTTGGTCAAAAATTAAAGGTTACAATACTTAAACAATACGACCCATAACCGATATGCTTCAATGAAAATCATATACATTCATACAAGATCAAATTAATTCATTAAAATACGTAATTACTTAATTCTTTTCACGTTCGTGTGCTTATATATTATTACTTATATTTATTAATGCAATCGAGAATACCTCAACCATTGTCTTGCTAGATAACACATGGTTTACGCCCACTATATTAGGCTACCTGTTAATATACTTGGAATAAAAAGTATACTGTTCATATTATTTTTGAGTAAAGAGCAAGTGGTATGTTATATTTATACCCTTGTAAACTTTAATTCGTAAAGTTCATTTATTTAATTTATTTAGAGTCCAGAATCTTTATGTAAATACTATAATAATGTATATCAAGTCATTATGCATAAAAATCACACACTTTTGTAAAAACCACCCCGTAATTACCACTAATGCAAAATTGTAATCAAACCTTACCATGGATTAGCTGGACGCTTATTTTCAAATGTTATAATAAATATTTTGAATCAGAAAACTTACAATTTTTTTAGTTCCAACCCTGCATTGAATTAAGAAATACACAATAGGTACGAATTGTTCATTTATACATGTTCAATGTGTTTTGCGAAATATCGTTATATTTTTTGTGAATAAAAATATAAACAATTTTAAATCCATTCCAAAACTTAATTAATAGGCCTTATTATTATGGTTTAATTTCTTTAATAGTCGTATAAATATATATAAAACGCTGTAATGAGTTTTGGATTTCAAAAATCTGTCTATAAAATATGTTTGTAAGTAGTGGGCGCAACCCTTTATTATAGGATAATCTGTATCATCTCCAAGATGGTTGTTCGACGACGATCACTCCTGGTTGTTCGATAACATTGACACCTCTATTGTCCTCGCAACAAGGACAGCACGAGCAGCATGGGCAACAAGAATTGCAGTCACATCGACAGCAGGAGGAAGGATTGCAATCAAAACTGCATGAGGCCCCCATTTTGCTATCTGAAAACAATTTTAATAACACATCATTTTATTATGTTGGTAAACGTATTATTTATAATTGTTTAGTACACAATTGGCAATTTAACATTGTTACTACCTGAAGTACCGATTACCTTTTTCTTTTATTTACAGCAAAAATGTACAAGTTATATCTATCTTAAATTACTTACACACTAGGACTATACAAATCATGCCCACGTGGAACGTACCAAGAATGCTGACAGCGTTTCCGCGCTGAATCGCTAAGCTGATTCTTTGTACTTTAATCGATTACTTGCAATCCTTTAAATTAATTAAAACGATTTTTGACAGATTTTTCTATGCATATTATAATTAAAATTACCTATACGGTGAATATAGAAATTTATTTAGGTATTGTTATTATAGAATCAGGATCGACTTGTTTGATTTCTTTGATTTTATAGTTATAGCAGGTTAAATGAATTCCATTCTATTATAATTTTTTAGCTATTATTTCTTTCAAATGTAATAGGAAATTGAAAGACGTATGATAACAATACCTCAAAATAGTTTCCTCGCGTCGTTTTATGAGTACCTTAAAACTTATTTGCTAAGCGGAACGAACGGTTTAGTCAGCAAGATAGTGTGATAAGTTCCAGGAAATTCGGTTGTGATGTACGAAAATCACTTTTCCAATTCATCGGTTATTAAGTACTTTAATTGCAACATTATGAACTATGACGTTTTAACTGCATCTTGCTACATACTACATTTATAGCTTTCATCTCCTTCCGAACTTCACATCGCATTAGCTTTAGCGATAACCTGAGATTGAAACTAGATTAAGAACTTAAAGGCAATCGGAAAGCTAACTTTAGAATGCGAATCGAGGAAACCTTATGATTATTTCACTTTATTATGTCAGTCATGTACTTATAGCCACAAAGTCGTGGCTTCTTAATTGCTGATATTACGAAGTAGGTGATGTTTTTATCGCGTAACGTTTGTCAATATGGAAAGTAAAACAACCTTATGATTCGTTGTAATAAATACTAAAAGAACACTGCCTTTATTTTTATAGCAGTATTTTAGTGCACTTTTAAAAGAAACGTGCATAAGGTACTCATTCATGATCTTTTTGTCTCATTTAGTCTGTGTATTTCAATAGCATAAAAAATAAACACAATAAAATATAGTTCCAATTATGTACTCAAAAGTTTTGTTATTTAAAGTTGTTTAACAGAACACATTATCGAAAATTTACAACATTACTGACTTTAAAATGGTTTTAAATGATTAAAGACTGGATTAAATTTACCAGGTACGAATTATATCCGTTAAGATAAGGTGATTGATACGTTAAGATTAAGATTACGTAAAAATTATGGTGAAATAATGTTATTTAACAATGGGATCACCCTAGATTACACTTACAATTAAACTTCCAAAGTGTAGTACGATAATAATTTTCTTAAAACCTTGCTGAGAGTTGGCAAGACCGAAATGGGTCTGTAGTTGTAAGATTTAAACAATGGAATCAATTTACTATATTTCATTAAAATAAATAAAACTCTACATGATTGTACGAGAACCTGGATATATTACACAAAACGGATGTATTAAATTATTAAATAAATAAATAAATTATTCCAAAAGATCAAATTAATCTTGATTAATAAATTATTTTTATCATAATTTATTTACACCTACATATCATAACTGAGGAAATTAAATGTTAAATTGAATATTAAATATTAATAATTGAATATTAATAATGTTAAAACTTTGTATTAAGAAAAGGCAACGGGGATTTTTAAACTCAATTGTAAAAAAATTTATAAATGTGTTTGGCAAAAATAAAATAAGTTATCGATTACAGTAATCGATAAAAGTAAACGAAGAATTAAAAATACAACAAAGATGGCGTTGATTACATGACTATTTCAATATACCTAAATATTTATTAACTAATCCTATATAATATGTTTATGTTTAAATGATACTAACAAGTAACAACTAAGATGGACTTACATATTTATTCGGTCTTTCGTTCCACTCGTGTGACTAGTTATTTGACCTGCTTCTGATAAATCCATTTACAATTTGGCTATGGAGTTCTTAAATTCACGATTTACCCAGATTAGATAAACCAATCACATTTTTTGGGTATGTTATCGTAACATTTGATAAATTGTTATCAAAATATTGGTCACCCTGTTTTCAAGAATTTTTGTTAGCATATGATAACTTTAAATGTGTTATAAGCTGAATTTATATAAAATTATATTTAATTTATAGAATTAGTCCATCCATCCAAAAATAATAATAAAATTATTTTGCTATAATCCGCGATGATGTAAAGTTGAAAAAATATATTATGCTAAATGTATTGGACAATCCGTTTTTATACCTGATACATGCAGGATTCGTAAAAACACATGCACAAACCATCATCACCGCTACCACATTACACAAGCACTACACACGTTCACTATCACAAACTCAACAATCGTTTCGCCCCGCAACTGAAGCATCATCGAGATAAACTCCACGACAAAATCGCAAAGTGGGGACATCACAACATGTTGTATACATGTTCTCACATGATTTGGCTACGTATTTTACGACCGGCCGCCTGCCTAACGTCAATTTACCTTAGTCGCCTTTTACGACACCTCGGTAAGAAATGAGGGTGGTCTTTTCTACTCAGCCGGATACCACACGGCGGGATACTTCCCTCTTATTGTATCACATTATTTGTTGTGTCGTTGTGTTTTCTTATCGAGGTGTCGTAATATACGACTAAGGTAAGTTGACGTCAGGCAGGCGGCCGGTCGTAAAATACGTAGCCAAATCATGTGACAACATGTTTATAACATGTTGTGCCGACCCCACTTAGATAAGAGCAGGAAGATGATGATTATTTTTTGTTTCATTGTCATTTACAGGAATGCCTATAGCTCCCCTTCTATAAATATAATAAGGAACCCTATAAATCATCAATACGCATGTTCTATATGCGTATTTTTATTTACTTGATACATTATTTATATTGATATTAATTTATAAACCCTAAGCTAAAATAAAATAAAAAAGATAACATGTTTCGTTTTAATAACATGCGGAATAGATAAATAAGATACACATAATCTCAAATTTACTTGGAAATCAGAATGTACTTCGAAATCAGCTAAATGGTCTAAGCAATTTGTAATGACTGTATTACTATGGATACTAAAAGATTGGTGATGACTCATATTTCCGTATAAATTTATACCAAATATAGATAAGTGGATATCGTGGTTGTGGCAATCGAAATAAAAGGTATGACCAATTTATCTTATCATTTATATGAGCATATGTATAAACCTTCATTGCGTGACCGCATCGTTAAGGAATTAATTGTATTAAAGGATAAATCATTTCGCAAGTAAGTACAGCTTTCATTTATAATGTATCTATATATTTCATTAACTGAGAAGTAACGTTTTTAAAATTATGGTTCAAATAATGTGTATTGATTTTTCATTATTGCTTAATATAATTTAATACCGCCGTGTGGTATACCCGGCTCAGTAGAATAGACCACCCTTATTTCATACCGAAGTGTCGTAAAAGCGGACTAAGGTAAGTTGACCCACCGTGTGGTATCCCGTTAAGTAGAATATACCACCCTCTTTCTTACCGAGGTGTCGTAAAATACGACTAAGGTAAGTTGATGTCAGGCAAGAGACCCGTCGTAAAATACGTAGCCAAATCATGTGACAACATGTTTATAATATGTTGTGCCGATCCCACTTTGAGTGGGATAAATAAGGCCAGGAAGATGATGTTTAATATAATTTAATAATTTATTTATCTTACCGATGAGTAGATGACCTATATAGAGAAAATATTTTAGATAATAACTACCGATTATTATATTTTACCTTTAAACCTGTATAATTATAACCTGTATTATTATAACTGTATAATTATAAGGTTTAATTATACATATATGCAACGAATTCCTTTTTCTATGAATATGTAATATTCATACAAATATAAATATTTCTTTTGTATAAATATTACATATCAATACTACATATATTGTATAAATATTAAATACTATGACATAAAAATATTTATACGAATATATTCATACAAAAGAAATATTTTATCCCTTTGTATTATAGTTTGATGTAGTTAAATTACTGTTGGTTACTTGGGAACGGGGACGGGCCCTAATGTGGGACGCAACATGCGTAGATGTGTTAGCCTCGTCTCATATCAGGGAAACAGCGTCAAGACCTGGTGCTGCGGCGGAAATGGCCGAATCCGGCAAACGGCGGAAGTATGCATCTCTCATCGAGAGTTATATATTTGTGCCGTTTGCAGTCGAGACCCTAGGGCCATGGAGTCAAAGTGCAAAAAAATTTTTTATCCGTTTTAACACCTCGGTTGATTGCCGCTTCAGGTGACAAGAGGGCTGGCTCCTTTTTCGCACAAAGAATCAGCTTAGCCATTCAGCGCGGAAACGCTGCCAGCAATCTTGGGACCATTCCACGTGGGCATGATTTGTATAGTCCTAGCGTGCAAGTAATTTAAGATAGAAATAACTTGTACATTTTTGTTGTAAATAAATTATTTAATTTAATGTTCACTCGTTAGGAATCACAAAGAATGGGCTCCGTAAGCAGTTGCTGTTCGAGCTCGTGCTGCGATTGCTGCTGCTGCTGTTGTGGTGATAGCGGCGGTGGTGGCGTGAACGTCGTAGAACACCCTTCTGAAGTTGTCGTTGTCGAGCAACCAGGATTTGATTCCTCTATGACCAGATAATATTGGCACTCTTTACTAGTGGCGTAGCTCTAAAGGCCCTGGGGCAAAAAATAAACTCGGGCCCCAACTAAACTAAAAACTTGTAATCGTTTGTTCAATATTCGTTTCGAATTCTAGGTACTTCAGATTTGTCGTAATCCAGATTCTTGTCCTTCAAATTTCTCGTACTAAGTTGCCGTTTTTAAAGTCTAAAATCTAGTTTATTTATATGAGAAAATTTTTACTAGTTCAATCTATAGTTTGTAAATCAGAGATTGGGGCCTGGGGCCCCGGTAGCTACGCCACTGCTCTTTACAGATGTTACGTTCTTGGGTATGTTACGTAAAAAAATCTATAAATGTTACTCATACACTATATGAATTTACACTAACGACATTTTAAAACTGAAATTATTTATTTATTATTAATTAAATCATGTTGTGTTGACTATTCCGAACTTTGTGCATTACATGATTTTTATGCCAATACAATTTTTCACCTCATCAAATCTTAAAATATTCAATTTATTTTAATGATATATTATTCCTTTTTTTCGTGGAAAAATAAAACGTTAATATTTATTATTAATTTTAATTTTAATAAATTTACTTAATTTAATATGATGGCCTGATGTGTAGTAAAATTAATATAATTAAATAAATTTGAAGACGTCAATAATTGTAAATACTATGGCAAAATTATGTCACAGTATAATTTAAACTTACCTTTTTATTTTCTACATTGTCATTGTGTTATACAGAATTTTACTAATTAGAGGAAACCTGATTTTTAAAATAATATCGTTGTTTATTATTTGTTCTATTATTTATTAGTTAACCAATTTAGATTGATAAACTATATATATAAATAAATATTATTATTATTATTATATTGCTTTGTGGCCTGTACAGCGCAAATTGGGCGCATTGATAAACTATATGTTGCATTTACATCTAAGTGATATAGTTATAGTCATAGGCAAACCTGTAAGTGCCACTGTCACAATAAATAATGAGAGGGAAGATGGAAATCGTATACTTCATCTTTGTCTTATCGCACATAAAAAAGTGGGACAGACAGATCACCCTCACTTTCTTTCTCTTTATTGTAATATGTCATATTTTAGGCTGGTTTCCCTACTCTATAAGTATAATATTATAATAACTCAATGGTTTACATTTATAATTCTTTATACCAGTTTACATTGACAAATAAATGTATGTATTTAAATACGTCTAACAGCTAAAATTTGACTTTTATTTAAAGCTAAAAAGAATTCAGAATACCCATAAATAAATATTAATTCTCGGACGATATAATTTATTTATCGTCATGTGATAAATAGAATACGTAAATATTGATATATCATAATGGAATATTTTCAATAAATCAAGTGGTAGGTATTTAAAAAAGTCAAATGGTGTTATTTAATGACTGATGAGTTCATAATTCATTTGTAGTTAATCGCCTACTCTTATCAAAATAATGGAAACGAAAGATAAGCAAATAGAAGTGGTTAACCAAAAGCTATTATGAACATCTTTACATCCTCAGAATTTCTTTAGTTTTCAGTTACGGACAGTTTGTATGACCTAAATAAAAGTGTTGTTTTTCTTAGTCTTTGTATTGGTTGGATGGATCATGGATTTTCTCCCAAATAATTTATAGAATTAGGCTTAACTTTGCGGAGGTCTAAAAAAAATAGTAAACTATAAGTCGAGATTAGAGAAAGTGTATGTAATGCCAAAAGTAGATTGCACCACCCACCATCAGTTCATAACTTGTGCATGCATAATTCATAAACCGCATGCATTATAAACCAGCGCCGCCAACACTGAGTGCAGTGCAAGTAGTGTAGTGACACTACTTGCACTGCACATATTCACTACAACAAACTCAACAATCGTTTTGCTCTGCAACCGAAGCATCGTCAGGAGATAGACTCTACGATAAAATCTTAAAAGCGTGGTGGTAGTGTGTTATCAATGTTTAATCATTTTTCCGTTGTCAAGTGTCATTTATTACTATTTTATAAAAATAATTTGGAGTCTATGAAATGTAATTTATACCTAAATGGAAGTATACTTAATTGTATTTAGATCTGTATTATATGCATAGGTATGTATTACAAAATAGTAAATTTTTAGTCACACGTTTTTATCGTGATTGCACGATTATATTTAAACGGTATTTAGGGTTTTTTGCTTAAATTAACTATTGAATTTTGGTTAAATTAATTAATGGAATTAAATTTTGTAAAGCATATCGCACTTTGTACTTTATCAATACAATACATACACACACACGTACTTATAGATATATATATACAAAAACAAGTCGAGTATTTAACGTAACATGCTAATTAATACAGTATTATTTTTTTACAACTTTTGACATTATATACTCTTTTAACTCTCTATTAAACAGACATTTCTCTACGATTGTTAACTAATCTAGATTAAATCTTAACACTGAGTACTATTAAAAAAGGTTTAAAAATGCAAAATAAAATCTCAATGAATATTTATATTTTTTATTACTGTTTACTTTTACATTTTTTTTTAATAAAAATAGAGATTAGTATAAAATAAAAATCAAAAGCGATTTCAAAGTATAAATTCTCTTATTCTTTTTTAACTAATGAATATATAAATATTTTGTATTACGCACGTGACGTATTTAATAACCCAGCTGTAGTAGTGTGGATGTACCAGTGACGTAGATATAGGACGGTTAGATCGGAAAGGGCCCGGGGCCCCCAAGCAAGGGGGCGCTCGGACTGTGACTTAAATTCTAGGGTTAAAATTACTCCCGCATTCAAATTATAAATAAACCAGGTTCCAGACACGCGACTTTATTACAAACTATTTCAAATAGTTAGTTGGGTTCTTAGTTTTTAATTTGCCCTAGGGCCTTTGGATACTTAGGTACGCCACTGCAATATGCTATCCTCATAATTATACAAATTTACAATGAAAAACTATAATAAAGTAAAGTGACTTAAATAAACGTAAAACTTTGTGGATGGTTTTGTATTTTAATAAAATATGGTAAAAAACTATTTTTTTTTATACGTTTCTTAGATAGTTCAAATTTTCTTCAAAAGGCGAGTTGTGAAATTATAAGAACAATATTTATTAAAATTTAATCTATATTTATGGAAAAAATAGTAAATAAGTAATAACAATTTCTTAAAAGAAAGACTTAATAATAATCTTAAAAGACCTATTGATTCTGTAACATTCCTAAGATAATCAAATCTGGAACAGAAAGACCACCGAGTTGCGACGCGAACATTAGTTAAAGTTAATGAAAATAATATAGGTTAGCCTATAAAGGAAAAATATTACCTTTGAAGTTACCATCTATTATTTCTCATGATACGTGTTGTTAAGGTACACTTTTAAAATTATTCTCGTTACAGAAGCTAACATCGTAAATGTCATTTTTTTAATAACCAAAATTCATGAATATAGAACCTCTAAAACCTATTTTATAAGTTCCATTGATTCTAAACAAACTAGTATCCGATTTTGTCTTAACTCTCTAATAGCTAGCTATTAATTTCAAAATGTTGTCATTCCTAATCAATCAAATGACTTTAAAATGCTTTCGTTCCTAATCAATCAAATGACTTTTATGAGTCTAGGTTCGACCAGATGGAACTCTCAAAAGTATACTATCTACGAGTTGCTGCATCTGCTCAGTTATAACCACTATAGTCTGAAAATGATACCAGAAATGATGTAACTATTGGATGGCTAGAAGGGGCAGTGCCGGAAGTGCTTCAAATTTAATAAATATTTTAAATAGTTTAGTATACCTAAGTAGTAAATATATTAAAGGGCCCCTGTTTATTCTTCCCCTACGACCTTTGGTTATGTAGCTACGCCACTGGATATTAGAATAAAAAAAAGGAATCCTAATATTTATTTCCGGTAAAAAAACGTACATCTAGTACGTACCTTAATTGTTTATAGCAAAAGTAATAATAAAATTATTTTGTTATAATCCACGATAAAGTAAAACAGAAAAAATAGATAATGATAAATGTAGATTGGACAATCTGTTTCCATACCTGATACATTGATTGATGATTCACAAATCGCAAAGCTTTGCGATTTTGTCTTGGAGTATATCTCCTGATGATGCTTCGGTTGCGGGGCGAAACGATTGGTGAGTTTGTGATAGTGAACGTGTGCTTGTGTATTGTGGTTGCGTTGGTGATGGTTTGTGCATGTGTTTTACGAATCCTGCATGTATCAGGTATGAAAACGGATTGTCCACTCTACATTTAGCATTATATATATTTTCTAGTTTACTTCATCGCAGATAGCAAAATAATTTTACTATTACTTTTTTATTATAGATCTCCGCAAAGTAATACCTACTTCTATAAATTGTTTATAGCAACACAAGAAATTGTACATACGGTTCATTATAGCAGATATATCAGGTATTCTTAACCGTATTTCATATGTCATAACAAATGTGAGCTCATATACAAAGTATATTTAAAATTTTCAGACTGGCTTATTAACTTTAACGAGATTTAATTTTGAATAATTAGCATACAATTATATCGTTATCTCTGATATGCCGGCGGTGGTTCAAATTCAGTAGACCGGCCTGGCGGTACTTGTATGACGTTCACATGATGTTCGTGAACCACGGTGTTGCGCGGGGGCTCACTGCAGCAGTCGCAGCACAAACAGGGGATGCAGCAACAGCAACATGGACGACAAGATATATTACAACCCATTCTGGAATTTAAGAGAGAAACTAAATTAATATATGCAATATCTTAGTAATTTTTAAATGAGTTAATCTTGTATGTATATATATTCGGAATCTCGGAAACGCCTCTAACGATTTTCCTGAAATTCAGCATGTAGCGGGTTTTGGGGGAGAAAAATCGATCTAGATAAGTTTTATTTAAAAAAATGTCGTTTTATCCCTGTTTTCGGGCTCTAATTTTTTTTTTGAAATTTACGTTAAATACAATCACAATATTTCGCTGTCAAACGTAAAGTCATGGTAGTTCATTTGGAGAACGGGCGGTCTAGAGAGGTGAAAATACCTAGGATCGGGCCCCACCTGCTCTATTATTTTTTCAATCTTTAAAAAAAAAAATTACATCATTTTTAAAATAACCGAGCAAGCCTCGTCATCCAGGTACTCCTACTAATATTATAAATACGAAAGTTTGTGAGTGTGGATGTATGTTTGTTAATCTTTCACGGCGAATCCGCTGAACCAATATCGATGAAATTTGGCACAATTATTATACATCGGAATAACATATAGGCTATAGAAATCCTGTTAATTCTACAGGAATAGGATGACATTAAAAAGCGTCATCTATTATCGATCTATCCTATTACCTATTAATTTTTTTTTACTTTAATGTCATGTATCAAATATCAAATAAAAAAGTAGGTTTTCTTCTACGGATATCGATATATGACACAGTTTCATACAAATAATAGATCAATTAACTGTCCCAAGTGAAGTAGAATTGACATTGTCGGAAAAACAGTTCAAATTGGCAAAATAAAAGGAGTATATTTTAAAGTTGAATTTTATTGCTAGCAAATGGGCTGTCCCCAGAAAATGGAATGTTCTGGGGACATTTTTTGAGCGCCTGTGTATGTTAGAGCCAGTATTGTATTTCAAACCAAACAAACAGGTCTAGAGCTAGAACAAGAGCGTTTTTGTCGATCTTTTGAGTATTTATGACCCTCGTCAGTTTAAGCACCTCAACACTTTTAAATATGTAGTATTTATTTAACTAAAGTACTACATAATTACTGACTTACAATAACCTTGTAAAAAAAGTATACATTTAAGTCTGAATATGCACAGTTTACTGAAAAACACGTTTTGTTAGGATTATATCATTTGTATACAAAATGTAAATCATCTTTGTAAAGTAATAAACAAAGAGAATAAAAAAAACAGTACAGCCTTCAAATTCGATTCGTACGTATGTTACTTTAACAGCACAGTTTCCTTTGACGGAAAATATTAAATGTAACAGACATTACAGTCTTCACACAAAGCATTCTATTCGTCAAAGGAAGGAAAAATACAGTATTTACAGTGGCTGTTTTATTATATTGTAGAGTGAACAGTTTAAATATGGAGGTGATATGATGAGATAAGAATTGGACACGCATGCATAATATGGAAGTGTGAATAAGTACAAGTCACATGGCTGAACGTGTAAAGCAATTATACCAACATTAGAAATTAACATATTGCGACATAAATACAATTTGTTTAATCTTTTTAATGAAATGTCTTTTTGTTTTGCAAAAATGTCGTAAAAGTGGGTTAATAAGAAGACCTGGAGGTCATGCCCACATAATTGCACAAAATTAACAGTTACAAATGTATAATTGTGTATTTGTCAAATCCTCCATTATTTCGCGATCATGTACAGAAGATGGATTTAAAAAAAACCTAATTAATTCTACTTTATTAATTTCAGCAAGTTTACTAAGTTCTAGCTTATTTACTTATATATATATTTATTGCTTTATTTAATAAAAACTCAATAAAGGCAAAGGCTCCGTATACCTGCTTCTAAATTTAGTAATTAAAAAACAAGCAAGTTATAGCATATAAAAAAAATTATTTTGTCTAATAAATTCGACTAATTAGTTATATTGTAACAAAAATGCACAGTTAATTTGTAAACGAACTTTGTCAAAAAAAACTTTGAGACAAACATTTGAAACTTTGTAAAGAATTAGTCACAGATATCTAAATATTTTTATAACTCACCTTACAATTAGTATAAAACTTAGAGATTTCTAGTGTCCAATTATCTTCCCATAGGCGGTTGGGGATATGGATATCCCCCTTGAGGTGGATAGCCTCCTGGAGGAGGATAGCCTCCGGGAGGAGGGTAACCTCCTTGTGGGGGGTAACCGGGATATCCTCCTTGCGGTGGATACGGATAGCCTGGTTGAGGATATTCTGCGGGCGGCTGCTGAACTATCACAGTCGGAGGTTGTTGTCTATCTTGTTGGCCACATGCATTCGGGCAGAGACAGGGTATGAGACAACACGCACTGAGGGCCAGGCAACAAGGATTGCAGCATAAATCACAATCCCCACAGTCGAAGGAGAGGCACAACCCCATTTCTTGCTACGTTCCTCCTTTAAATAAAATGAACAAGCACGGATGATCGATATAGTTTTTTGGTATTGCCTTATCGCCTTATCACTAACACGATGTACTTGTTTGTATGAAACTACCTTTAAACGAAAAAGGGCTGTATTGTTATAAACATAGAAACCGATACTGTTACTTCGTTTCAATACATATTTATCTTTTATTACAGTTCGAAGTTATCTCGTGATAAAAGATACCAGGTAATCTGTGTGATTCACAGTTCACTTTGTTTTCTTAAATATTAATTTTAGAAAAAAATACGAAATTATTGTGTTTTTATATGGTATTTGGAACAATAACGTATAATAATGTCCTTATAAAAAATTCCACGAAACAATTAATATTTTTCCTTTTTTGAGCAATGAAATGTCTTAATAACATTGATGTAAATTCTCTCACAATTCGCAAAAATTTGCTCACAAAAAAAATCTAAGAGTTATTATTTTTTTTATTTATTTATTATGTCTTTTACAATTTTCTTCCCAGTAAATATAATAAATATGGTTAAGTCAGTAAGTTTTTTCATATACAAGAACAGACTTTTTTTAATATATTCATTTGATCCGAACTTTATTGTTATGACTAAGACATTATAAAATAAGTAACTGATAAAAGCGGTAATAAGATATGATAACTCATAGATTACGCGATTATTCTAACCGAATATGTAATCTGGGCATTAAATATACCCTACATTAATACTCAGCACAAGCTAAAGGCGTATTAAAATAAAATACTAACTTACCTAAGAACTCGCTGACAAGTGAGACTGGTGACGATATTTGACTTAATACTATTGAGACAACAAAAATGGCAACAAATGACTCAGGTTAGCGAATGTACTTTATCAGTCAGCCGGAAAATCTATAATGACGTAGGCGCGCGCGCACTTGCCCGCCTTCAATCGCTTTCTCTGTCTACAATATATACAGCGCACGAAATGTTTAACTGAAAACACAACTATTATATTGTGTTGGTATAATCGACGTTGTTCGGAAAATGAGAACGTATTTCGACCTTGCGCTGTTACTTCTTGAATTATTCAATACGATCTCATTCAGCCGTCACGTCCAATATAATTTGGAGGACGAATTAGATTCAATTAGCATATACGTAAATGTGGTTGATATCTTAATTGTAACCGGTTAATAATGTCTCCATTAATATCACTTCATTAATTTTACGACTAACGCCGATAACTAGTATCGACGAAAGAAATACCAATGTATCTGAAATAGGAATCGGATATACCTACAATAAGTTTCTGATAAGTAAACGAATTTTTATTTAATGTTGAATCTATGTTAGAATGTATAGCCATAAAACTCTTATAATCCTTACATCCATATCCGTATAATATATATCCGAGTTTGAATTGTTTCAAATTATTTATTAATTGTTTGTTTATAATTGCACGCAATTTAAAACAAATACAGCAATATATTTTTCATATAAGATTGCTATTATGTATTATTCATACACTATAACTTTATCAATTACTATGTATATAAATAGATTTTTAACTCATGGTGGATTTAGACAGTCCTATATTGCTGTCGGGACTTATAACATATATTTATCATTCTTTCAAGTCCGCACAGGAGCCATAAAACCAACCAACTTACCTTAGTCGCCTTTTATGATACCTCGGTAAGAAATTGAGGGTGAACTATTCTACTAAGCCGGATACCACACGGTAATACTATTCTAAAATCGAGTGAATAATAGAATAGATTAGAAAATGATTGGACTTTAAAGCCACCTAAGCGAACCATAATAAACAATATCGGTTCAATCATCAATTTCGGAATCTTTTTAATTAGAGCTATATTCAATCATATTTGAAGAAGTTATAATTGATATAATGTGATGTACTTACATATTCCCATAGTAATAATTAAACGATGTGATATAATAAATTTTCAATGTTCATATAAATTCGTAAAGGTGTGAATACAGTAAATTAAGATGCGAATCTGAGATTCTGAAGCCCGAGCAAAGGAAAGCAGTAAACATGTCATGCTATTGGGCACAAGGTTGGAATCTTGTTTTTTGCGTTGCCATTGTTTGTTAGTCTCTATTTTGTTTTTAATGCAATTCTTTACAGTATTAATAGTTAGTTTCAATAATATTAGAAAATCGATCTCAAATTTTTAATAGGATAATAAACTGTTGTATATATATTACCTTCTCGCCTACATCACTACATATTATAAAACAAAGTCCATATTTCCGTATGTACGCATAAAACTTTAAAACTACGCAACCGATTTTGATGCGGTTTTTTTTAATAGATAGAGTGATTCAAAAGGAAGGTTTGTACGTATAATAAAATTCAATACGGAGTAGAGAAATACTGTAATTTTTGAGGTTTCTGTAAATAATTACATTTTTGTCCGCTTACATTGCAAACGCAGGCTAAACCCTACGAGATTTATCAAAATGATGTACTAAGTATTTGTACGCCTTGAAAAGGTCTACAGAAAAGTCCGCGATGGTATATGTCTATCTCTTATGGATAACCCACAAAAGCATTTTTTGTCATATACTTTTTACGAAAAATAATGCCTTATGTTCAAAGCATTTTTTATACAATACAACATTAATCCTTATGCAATTAAGTACCTTAAATAAATTGTTGATTTAATATAGGTCAATATGGCCGTTTACAGTATGTAATTTAAGAGAACATTTTCCGAGATATTACAGATTTAAAATGCCGTGAGGACGCCGCGCTTCACCCTATAGCACTTCGAATCTTTTAAGAGTTTGTTTAAAGACATTCTGTAATTAATTGTAAAAATAAAATACATAGGTAAAATGTAAAAGTAAATAAGTAAAAATGTACTATATGAGTTTAGATATTCCAAAGATAGCAGGCAATCGTCTTGGTATAGGGAGAGGAAATTGTTTTTCTCCAAATTTAACGCTTGCGGGCCACGGGCAGTAATGAATACATCAAAACTACTGGATCGATTTTAATCATTTTTTTACACTGAGTGACATGGGATATATATGTTATACCCGTGCGAAGCATGGGCAGGCCGCTAGTGATTTAATAAAGCAATGCGAACTCGTGCGTGGTGTGTTCACATACTTTGTGCGTCTGCGAAGCAACCAGAACTGAAGCCAGCAAAAGACGGGCCTGTCAGTATTTGAGAAAATAATCAAAGCTCAGATTAGAAAAGTTTGCTTGTACAACATACGTTGGAACAATGCTTTAAGTTTAATGTATTAATTCTTACGCTATTCTATTAAATCTAATGAGAACGGCACCTTTATCTAGTAATGCCGTTACCATACAACCACTAAATAAATCAATAAATAATCGGTCCAACTCTGGTCGTCACGTTAAGCATGCAAATGCTGTGGGCCCCTTCGACGACCCACAGACGATTGTTGATGCGCTGGTTTCAATAAATAAAACTCTTCTATTAACTGCGAAAATAAAACTTGCCCCGGCTGACTGTTGAGAGTGGACACTTGTTGCTTCTTGAGCGTCGCGTTTCGAGTGACAATTTGTGTGTTTTTTTTTTTTTTTTTTTCGAAAAATGACTTCTTGCTGTTAGCCAGAGCGGCTTTTACAGCGTCACCGGGAGATTGGGGCGAGCGCAGAAGCATCGCCGGAGGTGGAGTGGAGCGAGCCTCGGGAGAGGCTCGTGACATCTTGGGAACGTCGCCTTAAGGGTGCCTCCTGTGAGGCCGAGCCTCGGCTTAAGACGACGTGTCGTGGAGGACTATAAACGGACTTATGGAAAGTCTGAGTGTCATATCGGTCGGGGCTGGACGCCCCTTCCGCTAGACGTAAGAAAACGAGGACCTCGTCTTCGCCGGCGAAGACGCTGTGTGTGTGTCTGTTTGTTAAGTGTTTTGGCGATGTCGATCGTGATTTGATCGTCAGGGTCAGTAAGGACGCTTCTTGGGCGTCTGTGAATACGGGCTTTGAACGATTTGTCAAAGCAGCGGTAAACGGCCATCCCTGCTATCAGAGGGTTAGCGTGTACCTCCGCTTTGTCGAAATAATTTTTCGAAAATCGCTTAAATAAACTGGCGACTGTGGGGAGACCTAGGTCTTTATGGAGGTCATAGTTTCGCACGTACCATGGACAGCCACTGGCTATTCTCATGAATTTATTCTGTAAGGTCTGCATGGGGCGCAGGATGGTTTTAGGCGCATGTGCGAACGAGACACTCGCATATGACATGATAGGTCTTATGCAAGTTTTATAAAGTGTCACTTTGTTACGAAGTGACAGTTTACTCTTCTTACATAACATCGGAAAGAGTCGACCCATTGCATACGCTGCCCTATTACGGACTGTGCGTATGTGTTGGTGGAATGTGAGGTTAGGTTCCAGCGTGACCCCAAGGTATTTGACCTTGTCCTGCCAGGGGATATCCCGGTTTTGTACGGTAATACATTTCCGGGGTTTAACTAAGCACATGCGGGGTCTATAGAAAAACATGGCAGCGCTTTTATCTGGGTTTAGAGCTATTCTCCAGCGGGAGAACCACCTTTCCAGGTTGTCCACTTCCTTTTGGAGACAACTGACTATAAGATCAGAACTTTTGCTGCTTTTAAATATAGCAGTGTCGTCCGCATAGAGTGCCAACGACGAAATCCGGTTGTTATGTGGGATGTCGCTTGTGTAAAGCGAGTAAAGGTACGGTGCTAATACCGAGCCTTGGGGGACTCCAGCGCGTATGGGGCGTCTGGAAGAGAAGGTGCCATCAAGGCGATATCTAAACGAACGGTTAGTAAGGTAGTCTCGTAAGAGAATTACGAACCTATCCGGAATACCTATTTGATTGAGTTTGTAAATCAAACCCGCGTGCCAGACCTTATCGAAGGCTTTGGCGACATCGAAAAATACGGCGCCCGTGTAGCTTTTTACGGAGAATCCGCTCAAAGCGTGTTCTACCAGCCGATGGACCTGATGAATGGCCGTGTGGCGGGATCTAAATCCGAACTGTTCGTTCGGTATAAGGTTTTTGGACTCTATTATTGATATGAGTCTAGAGAGGATGACTCTCTCGTAGACTTTGCCCAGACTATTAATTAGGCTGATGGGGCGATAGCTGTCTGGGAGGTTACGGGGTTTACCCGGTTTATGGATACCTATGACTGTTGCTTCCTTCCACTCGTCCGGAAAGCAACAGCATGACAGGAGGGCATTGAATATCAATACCAAGAGGTGCACGAGACGGTCAGGAAGACACTTGAGTGTCTTGTTTGTGATGGAGTCGGGACCTGGTGATTTACGGGGGTTGAGATTTTTCAAAATGAACCTAACCTCATCTCCAGACGTGGGGGGGATCGGTTCGCTTTCGGGAACCGCCGCTGGTAGGCTGGCCGCCGCCAATTCCACGCCGGCGTGGAATTCGGCATGGTCAGGAGAACTATTGTTTGGGGAGCACTGGGCTTCAAAGCTGTCCGCCAAGCACTCGGCCTTATCGATGTCATCGAACGCGGGTGGTAAGTTATTCCGCAACAGAGGCGGAGTAGCTGCATACTGGCTACCTCTCAGGGACCTCGACAGCTTCCAAAAAGCCAGATGACTTGGTGAGATCTCCGAGAGCTTCGCATCCCAGGAATCGCTATTGTGGAGGGCAAGTTTTTCTCTCACCTCTCTCTGTAATTTCCGGAGTCTAATCCGGTTTTCGGAAGTGGGATACGCAGCATACGCCCTAGTGGCGGCTCGTTTTTCGGTGAGGAGTAATCTTAAATCGACAGGGAGTCTCCGACGTTGGTCGTCAGGTATTTCCCTGGAGCACGCTTTAATCGTGTCGCACAGGTGAGCAGTAAGATGGGAGGTGGCCGCCTTGGCGACTTCCTCTGAATCTATATTATCCGGAATTTGGTCCAGATGGACAGAGTCAATCGACTGAAGTTGCTCATTGAGCTTCTTCTAGTCAATGATGGTTTTAGTGCTAGGTGCTGCGGACGCAGGCCTGCCTAGCTGGAATAATACTGGTCGGTGATCGGAGCTTAGGTCATGAATGACCTCAATAGAACGCAGCTGGAGTGCTACGTTCTTAAGAAGCACTATGTCGAGGATGTCGGGCTCGTGCTCGCTGTTGCTGGGATAGTGAGTCGGCTCGTCAGGAGCTATGACTTCAAAACCAAGGTGGGCTATGTCACTTAGATTGTGAAGGATGCGACCGTTCTTATTAGTTTTTAGGGAGTTCCAGTGGCCGTGTTTAGAATTGAAATCACCGGCCAGGATGACTGAGCTACCGAGCGCCAGAAGCGCGACAAGGTCGCTTCTCAGCACTTCTTTCTTAGGACTCAGGTATACTGATGCTAGTATGACGGGTGGATGACCCGTCAAACCCACCTGACAGACTGAGGTCTCCATGTTTTCTAACTCGGGGGAGTCTACTGGGGAGACATGGAGAGATCTTTTATGATAGATGACAGTGCCACCCAATTTGGATCTGGTGCGATCATGTCTGATCATATTGTAATTAGCGATTCTGGGATTACGTCTGCTTGGTTTCAAGAATGTTTCTTGCACCAGCAGGATATCGATGCAGTGGGTAACCACGAATTCTCGAATTTCGTGGATTTGCTTGATAAGGCCGTTTGCGTTAAGCGTGACGACCCTGAGCCCTTCGGGTTTAATCCTTTTGGTTGTACTACCCATAAAGGATTTATTTGGAAATTCTAGCTATGGCCTGAACGAGCTCGGCATGCTCGATCAATGCCATAAGACGGTTCTGCGGATTTTCCCTCAGCTTGGTCGCCAGCAATTTGTGTGCCGACCGCCATTGTTTTTATGCGCTAATGGCGGCCGGCACTCTATGAGTTTGCGCGTCCGACTCTCGGACGAGCTATAGTCAGCCGGTGCGGGGGGACATTTCGTCTTTATTTTTAAAACCCTTTTTACATTTCTATTACTTATTCTATCTTATAGTACTATAAATAATTTTTAATTACAAATAATTGTGAGCAAATACTAAACTAAATACTAAATAACTAAAGTCGCGAACATCTCTCCCGCCGCAGCTCCCGAAGCTGTCCCTGTGTCTAGTGTTCGCGATTTTCCAGCTCGACGGGTAGGATGATTAACTTCTTTGTTGGCCGGCGCAGGATTCCCTTGGTAGTTCTAACGTCGACTGCTCGAACCTCACCGTCTGGACCGGGATATGTTGCTGTGACGACGCCTCGCGGCCACATGTTTCGGGGCAGCGTGCCATCGGCGATCAGGACCAGGTCGTTCAGCTTGATGACTCCTTTCGCGTAGGGCTCCCGCCGGTGTTGCAGTTCCGGCAGGTACTCTCGCACCCATCGTGCCCAGAACATGTCGGCTAACCGTTGACTTGTTCTCCATTCGCGGCGTCCCGACGCATCTTCGCTTGTGAATGCACCGGGTAGTGGCACTCGCGACGGTCCGCCCAGCAGGAAGTGATTTGGCGTGAGTGCTTCGTCGTCTTCGGCCGCTGTCGATACGTGAGTGAGGGGGCGACTATTGATGGTGTGTTCTGCTTCTATCAAGAGTGTGTGCAGAACTTCCTCTTTTGGGGCTCGCTCGTTCAGTGTAACTTGCAGGGCTGTCTTCACACTTCTTACTAGCCTTTCCCAGGCGCCTCCCATGAATGGCGCGCTAGGAGGTATGAAGCGCCACGTAATAAAGCGCACCGACGATTCTTCGTGGAGCGCCTCGATAACAGCCTTTCTCATTTCCAGGTCTGCGCCTCGAAGGTTTATCCCCTGGTCCGACCAGAGTTCTGTAGGACACCCGCGACGACCTATGAACCGTCGAAGCGCCATTATCGCAGAGTCTGTTGTTAGGCTGCCAGCTAGCTCCAGGTGCACCGCTCTCGTGCTGAGACATGTGAAGAGTACCCCGTATCTCTTTTGTCTTGTCCTTCCTACTGTAACCATTATTGGACCGAAATAGTCCAACCCTGTGTACGTGAACGGTCTTCTGTGATGCGCTACACGGCTGCTGGGGTGGTTGCCGGTCGATGGTTGTGCTGGTTTGGCTCTGTTTATGCGACAGACCTGACAGCTCTTGACGACTGTTCTTACAGCGTATCGTAGTCGGAGCACCCAGTATTGTTGGCGGACTTCATTCGCTGTTGTCTCGAATCCTCCGTGGTGCAGTTGAGAGTGCACCCACGCTATATACAAGCGAGTCCATCTATGTCCGCCGTCTAATACTGCGGGCTCTTTTTGTTCTTGACTGATATCGGTTGTTGCCGCTATTCTTGAACGTAGTCGAATTATGCCTTTGTCGTCTATAAATATCGAATATTGCGCTAGTCGACTCGCGGTCGGTAGTGCTTTATTGCCTCTAAGTGCGCATATTTCTTCTTTGAATATTTCCTCTTGCATCGCGCGTATCCATAAAGTTTTTGCCCGTTGTAAATAGGAGTTTTCGATTGCTCTGAATCGTTTAGAGCTGTCGGGCGCGACTCTTGGCGCACTCGCCTTGCTCGCCAATTGGGATTGCGTCTCCTT
The DNA here is from genome assembly GCA_029227775.1 of Morpho helenor. NCBI lineage: Eukaryota > Metazoa > Arthropoda > Insecta > Lepidoptera > Nymphalidae > Morpho > Morpho helenor. The sequence goes on from JARGCU010000020.1 coordinate 8,665,650, forward strand.
TGTCCACGCGGGGTCTTTTTCTATGTTCTTTGCATTTCTCTTGCGAGTTATCATACATGTCTGCCTTTTTCGAAGTAGATCGATGAAAAGCAGCACTCGCGCTGTAACCCGTGTGACGCGTATCCAGCTGGAGAATCTGTCTATCTTCGGGAGTGCTTCTAGCAGGCTCGTGGTACTAGTCACGACGTGAACTCTCTCTTCACCTGTGGATTCATTTTCCGAGCTTTCTTCTTCTCGCGGCCACTGTTCTTCTCTCTTGTAGAGAAAGTCGGGTCCGCGATACCATCGATGTCCAGAAGTGAAGTCGTGAGGAGTTTCTCTGGTTGCATCGTCAGCGACGTTCAGTTTCGTTGGTACCCATCGCCATTCGGCTGTCTTAGTGTTTTCGGCGATCTCTGCTATTCGATGAGCGACGAAAGGTTTGTATGTTCGAGGACCGTTGCGCAGCCATATCAGAACCGTCCTGGAGTCCGACCAATAATATCGACGTGACGGTTTCACGTCATGCTCTTCAATGATGGTGTTGGTGAGGCGGCAGCCGAGCACCGCTGCTTGAAGCTCGAGTCTCGGTATCGAGATCGTTTTCAGCGGGGCCACTCTCCCCTTTCCTGCTATGAGCGCGACATGTACGTTCCCGTTCTCGTCGATGACTCTCCAATATGACACTGCTGCGTAGGCCGTCGCACTCGCGTCGACGAACGTGTGAATCTCTATATTTCGAGCTCTCGCTATGTGAGGGTAGCATCGAGGCACTGAGAGCTCTTGAAGTTGCCGAGTCTGTTTCATCCATTTCATCCAGGCTTTGGCTTCGCTTTGATGGAGTTGAGAGTCCCACCCTATGCCGGAGCGCCAGACGTCTTGCAGGATTTTCTTCGCTTGTATGGTGACCGGAGTAGCGATGCCCAGCGGATCGTAAATTGACATTATGATCTTCAATGCCTCTCTCTTCGTAGGCGTTCGCTCGTTCTTTACTATGTCTGCTGGAAGTTTGCAGAGCTTCATGTTGAACGACAGCGTATCAGGCTCCGTGTTCCACACCATCCCCAATATCTTGTCCGAGTTGAGGTGCAGTGTCTCTTCGGCGTGCTGCGGTGATAACGCGGAGCGTACTTTGATCGAATTCGAGTTCCACTTCTTCAAGTCGAAGTTGCCCTGACGATGAATCTCAGCGACTTGTGATGAGACTCTGATGGCTTCTTCCTCTGTCTTGAAGCTGGCTAGGTAATCGTCGACATAGTGATTTTTCGTGATGGCGTCTACCGCTTCCGGATGTGTCTCGCGGTAATCTTCAGCGTTTCTATTCTTCACAAATATCGCCGTGCTTGGTGACGATGTTGCGCCGAAGATTACGCTCTTCATCCTGTACTCCGTTGGTGGTAGGCTGCTATCTTCTCGCCACAGGAAACGTTGCATGTCGCGATCTTCTTTTATGATTGTGATTCTCATAAACATGTCTTGAATGTCACCGATGACTGCTACAGGGTGCTGACGGAAGCGCATGAGTACCCCGGGTAACGACTGGAGTAGATCAGGCCCTGCTAGCAACATGTCGTTCAGGCTGACACCCTTGGTTCTGGCGGCTGCGTCGTGGACGATGCGGAGCTTCTCGGGCTTCTGCGGATTGACTACTGCAAAGTGTGGCAGGTACCAGGTCTTCGCAGATCTTGACGCTGGTGCGAGTTCCGCGTATCCTTTCTCTATGAACAATTGCATCTGTAACTTGTATTTTCTCTTGAGGTCTTCGTTGCGGTCGAGCTTCTTTTCTATAAGTTCGAGTCGACGTAGAGCGGCACTGTAGTTTGCTGGTGGTGTGAAGTCGTCTCTCTTCCACAGCAGACCCGTTTCGAAGCCTCCCGCCGGTAGTCGACGCGTCTTTTCGTTCAACGTGTCTATCGCGCGTTGCTCTTCAGCGTTGAACGATCTTCTTGCTTCGACCCCTAGAGATTCGAGTGCGAAGTGTTCTTTCATCATTGCTTCCATCGATATTTCCTCATCCTCGGAGATGACCAGGTGATTGATGTGTTGCGTGGATCTATTTCTATTGATGCGCCCAGTACCATGTAGCACCCAGCCGAGGTTAGTTAGCGAGGCTACAGGTTCTGTTCTGTTTCCACGACGAATTTCATGGGTAATCAGGAACCGCCAGTTGTCTTGACCCAGCAGCACCGTCGGTCTCCCATTTTCGTAAACTATCTTTTCTTCTATTTCTTTCAGATGAGCGCACGAACGAGTCAGTTGGTTCGATACTGACTGCGGAGACAGGTGTAGATCTTGCATCGTACGCGCCGAGATGTCGTATTCCTTGCTGTCGCGTCCGCGTATGTTGAAGCGTACGCGTCGAGCTTCGGTCGCGTCGATCTTCGTGCCCGCCACTCCTTCTATATAGAACGGTTCTGGAGGCCCCGTGGCGCCGATCTTCTCTGCTACCGCAGTCTCGATGAGGGTGCACGTAGAGCCGTCGTCGAGCAGCGCGTAGGTGTCGCAGGTGCCTCTTGGTCCCGATACTTGAATGGGTAATATCTTCAGGAGCGCGGTCGTAACTTTCTCTTTTGTTGACGTCACGATGTCTGTAGATTCTATGCTGCTTGTTTTCTCTGGAAGCTCTCTATGTAGCAACGGGTGGTGTGTGTTTTCACACCCGTTGGTGTCGCACTTCTTTGTCTTGCAGGTGTGGCGAAACTTGCGTATCTTCAGGCAGCGGAAGCACAGGTGATGCTGCTTCGCCAAGTCCCACCTCTTCGATACTTCTGCACTCTTGAAGTTCCGACACTCGAACGATTGGTGGTTGTCCTTTTCACAGATGAGACAACGCTGTACTTCTTCTTGAACTGGATCAGCGGGTTTCTTTTCCAGAGTGTGGAAGCTTCGCGCTATCTTCTTGCCGGCTGGCTCCCGCCGGTCTTCCGACGGTATCTGCTCCACCGGCGCGAAACTCCCGCATCGCTCCGCCGTCTTCTCGAAGAAGCTCGATAAGGTGATGAGGTCCGGCTGATCTTCTTCTTGTTCAGCCGCGAAGTCGTAGTAACGATATCGCAATGCAGACGGTATCTTTTCGACGACACCTCTGACGATCTCTGCATTGTATAAGTAGTGAGGTTTGTTGAGGGCTCTCACTGTTGCTGTAACGTTGATGATCTTCGATGCGAATATACAGATATCGCGGGGGTTCTCGGTCAGCCGGGGTAGCGCTCGAAGTTTATTCAATTCCGCCATAACGAGGGCGTCCGGTCGACCGAATCTTGATGCTAGTAACTTCATAACCTCCGACGATGTCGTGTTGCCAATGAACAGGCACTGAGCCGCCTCTTTTGCGGCCCCTCGAAGACTTCTTCTTAGTCTTGCTAAATTTTCTTGTTCGCTGAGTAGTAATGCTGACTCCTCGAACGCAGTCTTGAATGGAAGCCAGTCGCACGATGCGCCGTTGAAGCTCGGTAGCTCGTGACTTCTATATGCGACCGGTTGAACCGCGCGTGCTGCGTGCGTGATAGCAGCCGCTAGTTCTCTATAATCGAAGCTATCTTGACGTCTTGTTGACGGATCTATACCGACGTGAGGCTCTATAAACTCATCGTGCCGCTTCGGGCCCGTGTGGAGTTCCTGAGGACGGGGCTCTGTTCGCGCCGTCTCTGTCGCACGCCAGTCTTGCGTCTCGTTCTCTCTCTGAACAGGAACGCTTCCGTTTTCTATCCTGGTTTTGTTGTGCGGCTCCATGGTTAGAGCTAGCGCACTCTTCGATAACCATTGTGACGTCATCTGTTCTTTGATGGTATCGTCCTCGTTGTCACTCTCGTCTTCGTTGTCGGTTTCTTCCTCCAACGCTAATACTCGTGCGGCAGCAAGTTCTACTTGTTTTCTTAACAATTCTTCTCGGGCCTTTGCGAGTTCTTTTCTTCGATGCTTGCCAGATGAACTATGCGGACGCGACGTCTTCTTCTCGGATGCTTGTGTAGCGTCGACGGATTCTTCTCGTGCGGCCGTTCCCGAAGCTGACGCCTCTTCTGTGGACGTAGTCCGGGTTGTGACGGTCCCGCACGCTGTTTCCGCCGATGACGATTCCGTGCTAGTAGCCCCCGTAGAAGACTCTGTCGTCGTTTCGCTTTGCTTCTGACTTCTTGTTGCTGGCATTTTAACTGGGATAGTCTCGAAAAAGACTCTTTATATATGGCCTCGAAAAGGACCTTTGGATGTGTGGTCTCGAAAAAGACCTTTGGATGTGGTCTCGAAAAAGACCTTTGAATGTGGTCTCGAAAAAGACCTTTGAATTGTGGTCTTGAAAAAGACCTTTCTATTGTGGTCTCGAAAAAGACCTTTTTTATTTTTCTTCAATATGCTGAAGAACCCGAAAATGGTACTTCGCAATAATCTTCTAATCTTGATTCTTGTATTCGGCTTCTGAAGGACCAGAAAATGGTACTTCGAATACTCTTCTAATCTTCATTCGGCTACCGAAGGACCAGAAAATGTGGGCCCCTTCGACGACCCACAGACGATTGTTGATGCGCTGGTTTCAATAAATAAAACTCTTCTATTAACTGCGAAAATAAAACTTGCCCCGGCTGACTGTTGAGAGTGGACACTTGTTGCTTCTTGAGCGTCGCGTTTCGAGTGACAATTTGTGTGTTTTTTTTTTTTTTTTTTTCGGACACTAACTAAGGCTGTTAGCCATGAAGGCTTTGACAGCGTCACCGGGAGAGTGGGCGAGCGCAGAAGCATCGCCGGGGGTGAAGTGCTAGGAGAGCGGGTCTCGAAAGAGGCCCGCAGTATCCTGGGAGCGTCGCCTTAAGGGTGCCTCCCGTGAGGCCGAACCTCGGCTTAAAGCGACGCGCTGTGGAGGATTATAGTCGGACTGTGGAAGAGTCCTAATGTCATAACGGTCGGGGTTGGACGCCCCTTCCGCTAGACGTGAGAAATCGGGGACCTCGCCTTCGCCGGCGAAGGCGCTGTGTGTGTATGTGTGTGAAGTGTTTGGCGTTGGCGATCGTAAGATGATCGTCAGGGTCGTATAGAACGCTCCTAGGGCGCCTATAGTTTTTAGCTCTGAACTTATTGTCATAGCATTTATATTGGACCATTTTAGAAATGAGCGGGTTCGGGTGTGCCTCTGCCTTTTCAAAATATTTCTTCATGAAACATTTGAATAGGTTGGCTAAGGAGGGGAGACCTAGGTCTCTATGCAGGTCCACGTTTCGCATGTACCATGGACAGCCGGAGGCTATGCGCGTGAATTTATTTTGCAAACGCTGCAAGACATTTAATCGGTAAGGGCGTACATGCGCGAACGTGACGCACGCATAGGACATTATTGGTCTTATGCAAGTTTTGTAAAGCGTCACTTTGTTACGAAGTGACATTTTACTCTTCTTGCATAACATCGGATATAGACGACCTAGCGCATACGCTGCCCTGTTACGGACTGCGCGTATGTGTTTGGCGAAAGAGAGGGTAGGTTGGAGGATTACCCCGAGGTATTTGATCTCTTCCTGCCACTGTATTTCCCTGTTGTGTATTGTTATACACTTCTGGGGGTGGGGGGACCGAGCGCCTGGCTTGTTAAAGAACATGGCCGCGCTCTTATCCGGATTGATGGCTATTCTCCATTGAGCAAACCACCGCTCGAGGTTGTCTACTTCTGCTTGGAGACGCCTGACTATTAGGTCTTTTTTAATCGAAGACGTGAAGAGGGCAGTGTCGTCAGCGTATAGGGCTAACGACGAAACCATTTTGTTGTGAGGGATGTCGCTCGTGTAGAGCGAGTAGAGGTATGGTGCGAGCACCGAACCTTGGGGAACTCCAGCACGAATCGGTCGACTGGATGATAGAGTACCGTCTAATCGGTATCTGAAGGTACGATTTGTTAGATAGTCCCGTAAGAGCCTTACGAGACTATCCGGTAATTTTAAAATTTTAAGCTTGTATATCAAGCCTGCGTGCCAGACCTTATCAAAGGCTTTGGCTACATCGAAAAAGACGGCACCAGTATCCGCTCCGCGTGATAGGCGGTTTTGGATGACATGTTCCACCAGGCGGTGCACCTGGTGGACGGCCGTATGATTTGATCTAAACCCGAACTGTTCGTCCGGAAGGAGTTTATTGGAGTCTATTTCCGTTTTAAGCCTCGAGAGGATCACTCTCTCGTAGACTTTACCCAAGCTGTTAAGCAGACTTATAGGGCGATAACTATCTGGGCGGTTACGGGGTTTACCCGGTTTGTGAATGCCTATAATTATTGCTTCCTTCCACTCGTCGGGGAAGCAGCAACATGACAGGAGGGCATTAAAGATCAAAACCAAGAGGCAAACAAGGCGGTCGGGAAGACGCTTAAGAGCCTTGTTTGTTATGCGATCGGGACCTGGAGATTTCCTGGGTTTGAGCTTATCGAGGATAGCTCTGACCTCATCTCCGGAGGTGGGGGGCAGCGGAACCCTTACAGGAACCACCTCGGTTGGCCTATTCACCAAGGATTCCACCTTGTCGTGGAATTTGGCGTGCTCAGGTGAGCTGGGATTTGGAGTGCATTGGGCTTCAAAGCTGTCCGCCAAGCACTCGGCCTTGTCAATGTCTTCGAACGCGGGCGGAAGATTAGTTCGCAACAGTGGCGGTGTGGAAACATATTGCTCCCCTCTCAGCGACCTCGACAGCTGCCAGAAGGCTTGATGGCTGGGCGAGATCTCCGAGAGTTTAGCATCCCAGGAATCGCTGCTAAAGAGGGCAATTTTCTCTTTCACCTCTCTTTGTAATTTCCGGAGTCGGATCCGGTTTTCAGGGGTGGGGTACGCTGCATTCGCCCTAGTGGCTGCGCGTTTTTTGGTAAGAAGCGCTCTGATGTCATCAGGGAGACGCAGACGACCTTGATCGTCAGGTATTTCCCTCGAGCATGCTTCGATGGACTCTTTCAGATGAGCGGTGAGGTGTGCGGATGCCGACTTGGCGACTTCCGCAGAATCTATTCTATCTGGGATTTGGTCCAGGTGGACAGAATCTGTAGACCGGAGGTGCTCGTTGAGCTTCTTCCAGTCTACTATGGTCTTTGTACTGGGCGCCGCGGAAGCGGAGCGTCCCAGTTCAAACAGGACCGGTCGGTGGTCCGAGCTAAGATCGTGAATGACCTCTATAGAGCGTAGCTGGAGGGCTACGTTCTTGAGCACTACAATATCTAGAACGTCAGGCGAGTGCGCACTATTGGAAGGATAGTGCGTTGGTTCGTCTGGAGCTATGACATCAAAATTGAGATGAGCGAGTCCACTGAGACTGTGGAGGATGCGCCCATTCTTATTTGGACTAATCGAGTTCCAATGACCGTGCTTCGAATTGAAGTCTCCGGCCAGAATGACTGAGTTACCGAGTGCCAGGAGCGCGACGATGTCATTCCTTAGCACTACTTTACTGGGACTTAGGTATACTGATGCCAGGACGACGAATTTGTGTGCCGACCGCCATTGTTTTTATGCGCTAATGGCGGCCGGCACTCTATGAGTTTGCGCGTCCGACATAGTCCGACTATAAATAATTTTTAATTACAAATAATTGTGAGCAAATACTAAACTAAATACTAAATAACTAAAGTCGCGAACAAATGCGTATGCAATTATTCAAAACGCCTATCTATCTGAGTATTATAACAATAAATAATTGAACTGCATTTGAAATTAGATATATATCTTATATAAAGATTTTGATCAAGAACAATCAAGAAATAGAGGACTAAAAGATGATAAATTAAAGCAGCTTGGGGTCATCTCCAATACCCTTGAGGGGTAGACGGGGTACGGGCCTCTAGGCGAACCTCTTTGCCCGGGGCGGTCCTCGCAGGCTTTAATAGCCTGGACTATGTTTGGGCCGTAGGCTCAGGTCACCTAAGTGACCTTAGGGATGTCGGGTTCGGTGGGGGAGCAACCACTCCCAGACCGCGGTATCAAAATTGAGGGTCAGTGGTAATGGTGTTTAGTTCGGGTGGTTGTGTCGTATCCGGTGGTGTCGCCCTCTCGCCCGTCGCGTCGTCTTCGTCGCCGTCGTCGTCGTCGTCGTCCGCGTCGGGCCGCAGTGACGGTGATCGCAGGAGCTCGCGAGACAGGGAACGTCCCTCTGGTGGTAGTGCGTGGAGTGACGCGATGCCATGAAGGTGAACGTGCGCGCTGTTTTCCGCTCGCGCGAACAGTCGGCGCGCAAGGCGACGAACGAACTCCTCCACAGTCGCCAATTGGGTGTCTCTGTGCACGACGTCGTTCCACACATACTTCGGGGCTCCTACAATCATTCACAGGCAGCGATTCTGCTGGACTGATAAATTAAACTATTTAAAGATGATAAATTAATTCGGGCACAATAAATGACGCTGTTGATTGTCGCGCTGAGATGAGAATACAAAGGTGGGTGTGTGGTGCGACAAGACTGGATAACATATGAAATGAATAATATAAGACGAAGTTTGAAAGTTACGCTCATTAAAGAAAAGACGAGTGTAAGAGTTAGATGGGGTAGACATTAATAATGAGGGATCAAAATCATGTAACTAAACGACAGTTAAATATGAATGTGGATGGTTATGTGACGATGGATAGAGGGAGGCTGAAAAAGAGATGGTTGGATTGTGGAAAGTAAGATATGTATAAAAAAGGAGTAGCGCCCGAGTTGACAATAATAGGAGTAAAATGAGAAAGGAAGCAAAAAACATGTGCCGATCCATTTTTAAACATTTATTTATTATATAACTTTATCCAGATTAATATCCCAAGTTTTCACTGAATGGTAAGTGATTCCAACACTAAGCCTAAGCCCACTTTTTAATATATAAACTTCTATAATAGTTATGCAATGCAAACCTTATCATACAAATCTAAACGCGAGCAACAGAAGAATCACACTAATAAGGTGGTTATTACGTATTAGTCATAACAAAAATAAAATAATAAGGCTATTGACTCATAAGATTCTACGCGCACGTATGACGCTGAATGTTCAGCATTCATTGGGAAAAGAAATAATTTGGTCAATCACAAGTGAATTACTACAAGAAGATGTCGTCTAAACGTTCTATATGAAATTCAAATTCAATTTAATTTCATTCAAATAATAAATTGATTTATATAAAATAACAATAACTTTGTCTTAAACATGTGAATTTACAAGAAAACAGTAGAATTTTTCACTGATGTAGATAATTAAATTCAAAGCGTGATTAACGCACCAGTCAATAAATTATAGATTTTAAAAATCATGGACATAATCGCAGTTTTTAATCTCACTAATCTTATCGCAACTGCACGTCATACTCAATCAATGCCAAAGTTAAGTAGCATCTTTTCTGTAATACCCCAACACAATATTATAGGCAAATATTACGCATTAACTATGTGACAAGCCTAAAGTGATGAGTGGTGAAGACTTTGCTTTAATTACACTCGCGGAAACAACCAAAGAATACGTGAAAACAGTGCAGTCTGATGATACGAAGTTTTTGCTCCCTAAAAAGGGAAGGGAAGATAACGACTTTAAAGGAACCTCGTTCTTTCGCCGTGTATTTAATATTCGACCGAAAATGGCTAAACTACGGAATCGCCTACAAAAAATCAACTGTTTCAAGACCGAGGAGGACGAAATAATGATGATGGAGATACCACGCCATAAAAGTATAGATATCGGTGTTGGATTCGCTCGCAGAATGTCCCTTTTCCTATTCACGAAAAGATCGGTGTGTGTACATCCATATCATCCATTCACTCCGAAACAAACAACCAGAAAATTCTTTATTCAACATGACGATTGATGTTCGTAGTGCTTGAGCGATTGTATAGTGTGGCCAACATTAGCTCTTGTAAAAGTATAAGAGACGAAATGAGGTAATGGGTCGTTGAAAGTACAAGTGAAGAGTTGATACTGAAAAAAGGAATTTGTTTAAATAATTTATCTGCACTTCAAGGTAACAATTAATATCTATAAATTATAAATGTTTAAACACGAACATTTAATTAATAAAATCCTTTGTGAATCTCACGTTTGTATTAAACAAAAGGAATTTTTAGTGAAATTATAAAATAATATTAAAAACTAGGTAAATGTTTAGGTAATATTCAAAATATTTTAATATAAAATTGTAATGTTTTTATTAAATACTACGTAATGTATGTTAAATAAAACGATTGTTTTCATAATTATTTTTATTCCCTTTTTTAATTACTTTGCTCCGTTTTTTACATGGCAGTTTTTATGATATTTACTCCAGATTATAGCGTTATGAAATATCTTACGTACTACGAAAAGAAATGCCTTTAATACAAAAAAAATCTCCATAGTTTTGATCGACACATTTAGCGTTTTATGTGAATAAAACCAAATAACATCTGTGGTTTATTGTGGTTGTATATAAAATTTAGATAATTCATACATCGTATTATACAGGTAGCTAAATAACTCGAGTACTTTATTACTATATCAATTGTTATCAATAAGAGGATTCTAAATATAATCCTGTTTACTTATATGCCAACATAACATGTGAACATTATTATCATATCAAATAGGCAATGTTATAAAGATTTTATAAATTTATAAAGATTTGAACTCATTTGCGTGTGTAATGCATATTACGAAATATATTTTTTTTACATCCTCATAGGACGACAAAATAATTGAAATCAATGAGGAAAACAATACACTAAACGAAATATTGCAATATATGAGGTAAATAAATATCGTAATATTGTAGACAATAAACACAAATATGTATTCACCACATATTTATTATGGGGTTAGCCCAGTAAAATAATTATTGAGGTTGTAAAATATTTATAGTTTTTTTTTTTAATGCTTGTTTTTGTAAAATAGTTTAGTTTAGCAAATAGTATATTTAGTATATATTCAATATTTATTTAATTTGTGAAAATTATAATCAAATTAAATACATAAAAAAATCCAGTTAATAAATAAGTAAAGGATAAGAAATTTAGTTACGCTTTACAATGCTTCAAGCTGGCCTCAATTTTCTGATTAATTTAAAACTTTATGTACGAAGGTTTATAGTTTAAATATTTATTTTTTAAATATTTACAATTCATCGTGCTCTGTAAGGTGGAATAAAATACTAGGTCATCTTGATTCTACCTTAAGCATGATTAACAATCGCGGATCATAGTACAATATTATCATTACTTTTGTAATATGTACCTCCGCAAAAAACGCCTAATTCTGTAAATTATTTCTTATCAATTTACCTGTTTACAAAAAAATATTTTTTTTACATCTGCCACCTCTAAATTCTATTTCCAATTTTTTTTACAGCTTTTCTTTCATAATATTAGGGTACAATGTAATACTGTGTATAAAATACTTACTATATTTAACAAAAAAAAAATCAGATCTATTCATTGATCACAATACTTAGGTATTTTGTAAAGTCATGGTACATTATTTGTTGTCATGTATTAACACTATATAAATAAATCAAAATATTTCGGAATGCTTTTTTTTTCATAATAATACATAAATTCCAACATTTCTATTAATTTTACAAGAAACTTAACAAAACTTTAGAACTGACAATAATATTTTTAAATTAATAACTAAACTAAAATATTATATGTAGTTAAAAATGAGTCATTTTCAAAGAAACAAAGTTTTAAAATTGTACTAAGTCATAAATAATACTAAAAGAAAATACTAAAATACATTATTATTAATATTCGAGAAATATTTATATTGCCGCCGAAATCCTATCTTTATATAAGATCACAAAATGAATATTTATGATAGAGACAAAATGTGTTTCTGTTATTAAAGTATTATAAATATTTTTCGCTACATATTCGTTAGTCATTCATGAGTTTTAAACGCGTGGAAACTTTAATTTCAAAATTATACTAAAATGTCAAACATACTACATACTTTACTGCATATTAATTTTAAAACCATCATGTTTTGTTTCTATGATATTTATCATAATTATTGAAGTCTGAAAACCAGCAGTTGTTTAAATCGAATACGATCATAATTCAGCAGTTAGAAAAATAAAAGAAAAACATTTTTCCAAAACCTAGGGTTGGACTAGAAACCAATTGAATGATACCTGACCAATACATACAACCAAAAAAAAACAACACAAAAACCTACAAAGTAATTTGGGCTTAATAATATGCCTATATTTGTCTTTGTATATGACTGAATAAAATACCATTAACCTAGAAACAAATCAAGACAAAGCTATGGTACAATTCAATTAATGGCGATATGCTATAATTATGGTGTATTCGTTAAATTACGTAATCTGTAAACAAACAATAAATCGCTTTATATTCTTCAGTAACTATTCAATAAACTTAATACTGAACTGCATACATTTTACAATTACCTTGCATTTAATGCAATGTTACACAAATAACTAGAGGCTTCCTTATTTGTTTCACAAGGAACCTTAAGATTTAAGGAGATTAATATATGAAGATTCACTTTCCCATTTCTCTAGTCTTAAATGTCGCAGCTTCGACAGCATTGATCATAGTAGCCCTGAAATTAGAGAGAAAATTGTCAATATAAAAACAAGTCACTAAAGGTTATATAAATTATATAATAAATTTGACTTTAATAATATTATATTACAGCAACTGAACAAAATAAAAACAAAGATTTAATATTTAACCTTATTCTTATTGAAAGGTAACTTCTCTTGTTTTTCTAAAACCTATTTTAGCATTGATATAAAAAAAAATTGTAAATTATTTTACCTTGGTTTATAGTTAAAGTACCTAGTAAAGACAACAAACATTACAAAAAAAAATTATAACACAATTTTTATTCTTATTTTTAATTTATCAGTCACATAATCAGTTGATGTGTAAGATAAATTGAGTAAGGGGATTTAAATAGCTGTTGTACAAAATCAGATAAATTAATACTGTTCAGAATGGCCCACTATGAAAAACAACTTTTTCTATTAGATATGAAAAAGGCTTAAAAAGTTTTATCATAGCATCTTATCATCAAATGACAAATCAAAAATGGCTAATTTTGCAGTCAAAACACATCTATTATCTATTATAAACGTTCTTTATAAGCATGGGCTATTAGGATGGATTCAATATCCATGTAAATCAGTAATAGTTCATATTAAAACGAGAGATCTTAATACTGACTGCTTTACATTGCTTACAAATATTAGCCAGTAATACTTGTTCACGTTCCAAACCTTATAAAATACCCAATAGTTTATTTAGGCTTCTCTTTAGTCACTTATCCATCTACATTCATATGTAACACTCATTTTAACACAATATTTTTTTTCCTCTTAATTATATGTACATACCATCTTGAACTTGAACTCATTTTTTCTATAATGGACACAACTATCAAACTTCCCTATATATACTCATTTCACATTTTATTTAGTCTTGTCACACCATACATTCATGTAAAAATTCTCATCTATTGTATGCACTCTGTTTTTATCCATCTTTTTCATTGACCAAAATTCTCTTCAATGATCTATATGTGTGCAAATTTTAAAATATATCATTAAGTTCATAAAAATTACTAGCTAATAAGTATATATGTTAATAAATGCAATATCTCTAAGATAGAAATATAAATTAAATAATTTAGAGAACCGGCTATACTCACGTCTTATTTTATCGGGTTAGCCCGACTAGTTTCGAACCCATCTGGAGCACTTATTCATGACCTCTTTACACGACGTTATCGCGGTGGGATATAGCCGGTTCTATACATGAACTATGAATACTACTCACGATAGTCTAAATTTCAAAAATAAATTAAATAAAATACAATAATTACCGCAATTTGCCATTTTCAAGGGCAGTTACACCACATATGGTGCAGCCACCAGGAGAACATACTTCATCCTTCAGTTGGCCAGGATGCTTCCCACTCTGTAACACCATTTGTCCACTACCTGCTACCATCTGCGCAGCGTGTCTCAATGCTGTTGCACGAGGCACACCCTGCTTTACCGCTCCATCTGCTAATGCTTCTATTACCATGTAAATCTGAAATAATTTATAGAATTAGGCGTTACTTTGCGGAGGTCCATAATACAAAACTAATGAGAATATTATTTTGCTATAATCCGCGATAAAAGAAAATATCTTCTTCTCCTTCTTCTTTATCAACCGATGGACGTCCACTGCTGGACATAGGGCTCTTAATGGGATCTCCACCACACACGATCTTGTGCCGCTTGGACCCAGCGGCTCCCCGCGACCTTTTTGAGATCGTCAGTCCATCGTCTTGGGGGGTCTGCCGACACTGCGTCTTCCGGTGCGGAGTCGGAGTCACCATTCCAGCACCTTGAGACCCCAACGCCCATCGGTTCTCCGTACTATGTTTACCTTCATCACAAAATAAAAAAAATATATGTAATACTAAATGTAGAGTGTACTATTCGTTCTCATACCTGATACATGCAGAATTTGTAAGAACTTATGCACTACCCAACACTGATAACAACAATACACAAGCACTGCACACATTCACCACCGCAATCTTAACATCGACAAAATTGAAAAGCTGGCTTTGCGATTTTGTTGTGGAGTCTATCTCCTGACGATGCTTCGGTTATGGGGCGAAACAATTGTTGAGATTGTGGTGGTGAATATGTGCAGTGCTTGTGTATTGTTGTGTTATCAGTGTCGGGTAGTGCATGAGTTCTTACAAATTCTGCATGTATCAGGTATGAGAACGAATAGTACACTCCACATTTAGCATTACATATATTTTCTTTTATCGCGGATTATAGCAAAATAATATTCTCATTAGTTTTGTAAATCTGAAATGTCAAGTCAAGTTCTTTACAAGCCTAAACATATTTTAATTTGGATATAAGAATTTTTGTTGTAAATTTATTATTTTTTAATTTAGGTCTGTCCACTTTGGGGACATAAAGACATGCAATACACAATAAGAATAATTTCAACTAAGTTCTGACATCTAGACACAGCCCAAAGAAATTTCTACAAGTCCTCTAATGCGTAAGTCAAATCACGAGTCAAAATGCTCCTTTATATGTTTCATATTGAAATTAAGATATAACTTACATATAACAAGAACAAAGAAGTACTTTAATAAAGAACTAAACAAAATTACTCGTAAATTGGTGCTAATAATATTAAAAGTTAACCTTTGTGTATCTATGACATTGATGTTAAATTAATATGTATCTGCTAATTTGCCATACTTGACATACATGTTCAGTGTGTAAGATACAAAACTATTTGAATTTAATTCTTATACCTACTGTTATAAAGTACTTTCTGAAATATACCTACTGAAGATAGTATAGGCAGCAGTCGATATTTTACTTGAAATAATTAAAACCTGCAAGATTCGTTCTAAGAGACCTCAAAAACTACCAAGGGAAAATACTACGTCGCTCTTCAACCAGACATTCCAAGACGACCATAGTTATTTCTCCATAGATATATAGACAGATGGATCTCATCTACTATCTCTCGTTTACGTCTTGGTCACTCATGCACACCTGTACACTTGGCAAAACTGCGGATCAGGGATAACTCGAGTGACTGAGTAACTGAGAGTGTGGTTTAAATGAAGGCACTGTACCCCACATCCTTTTGAATTGTCCTAAGCGCCTTCACCCTCTATATGACATTCTCGCATCCAAAATTTATTGTTGGTTAAATATTGAATGTTTGTTATTGTCTGTATTTATTCCCTATTGTAAATATTTATGTAAATATATTAAATGTATAATAAAATAAAATTGTAATATAATTTAGTTTTAAGTATAACTGTTGGTAAGTAATATATATATTCATAATGTGTTGTCCTTTTGTTTCAGGTGAAGGGTTAAAAATGGTTCCCACTATTTGTAAATAATCAAAATTTTAGTTTTACTCTTTGTTTCACCGTACTTCCTTTGTGTGTACTTCATCTTACGTGACATTGGCAAAGTAATTTGTGCCAACAAGGTACTACTAAAAGCCATTAATGGAAAATTGAATTGAATTGAAAACATGCAAGGATTTAAGAGATATTTATACTAATGTACACTCACAAAAGCAGGGCCACAGCCTGTAAGAGCACCGAGAGAATCCATTAGTTGTTCCGGAACTTTTTCTATTATTCCACAGCCTTTTAACAAGTTTTCTAGAATTTCACATTGATCCTGAGTAACAAGATTGTCTATTGCATACAAACAGGATCCAGCTCCTACTGCCATTGGTGTATTTGGCAATATACGAATTATCCTGGATTCTACTTGTAACTGCTTTATAACCTGGAAGAAATAAATATTTTAACTTTTATAGATAGTGTAAAAGAAATTAACACAATAATAAGATAAATACATAACTTACTTATAATCTTTTCTTTAGAAATAGAAAAAGAAAGAGAATAGAAATAATAGTAAATTGTTATTTAAGAGCTAATTAAAAAAAAGTAATATAATACTTGTAAGGTATAATACTCGTCTTGTGAGCACAAGAAAAAAACAATCCCATCGAAATTTGTTTAAGGTATCCTAAATATTTTTTTATTTTTGATAAGGTCAGTTCTATCTTCAAGGTGTGATTACCATAAGTAATTTTAAAAAAAGAATTACCTTACGTAAATGTTCAATAGAAGTTCCTGCTAACATAGAAATAAACAATATGTTTTTATCGTGTGGGCCTATCCATGATAAACAGTCCTTAATGGCATCATTTAAAAAAGCAGGTTTAACACCTATAAATACAATGTCACAGTGTGTTATAATTTCAGCATTATTATTTGTAACTGTTGCTCCCCAATCTCTCCAATGTAGAAGGTTATTTATATGTGGACCAGAAACCCACAGCTTTGATGATGGATGGTTACCTGAAATAATAATGTCGATCATTTAGGGTTTTATACCTCTTAAACAGCATATCATATAGAACTATATTAGTATTGTATGTGACTTCTTTGAATGATTTATCAGATCTTTTCAGGTATAAGATATTGGTATTCTATTAAAGGGATATTATAAGCTATAAGTTGCAAAGTAGTTTCATTGTAAAGTATAGAATTATAACTTCATAATTGAGCATAACATTAAACTTTATTTTACCATTGTGTAATATCCCTTTGGCAATGGCTGTAGACATATTTCCACCACCAATAAAACCTACATTAAACGACATCTTACTATAATTAAATTTTAAATTAAATACAAAAGTGATTATAACAAATAATGTTATGCATAGATTACTAACTATAAAATGTTAAATGCATAGATTACTAACTATACTGCGTCCATCATATTATCAGTCTTTTGACAGCTCACGCTCATTAAGTTTTGTATTGCTTACGTACAAATATCATACAAATAATATTTGTACTTTATGGATGGGTACCGCCCACTTAGTGATGTCACACATAATGGGTTACTACGATTATGCCACAGATTAAAAATAATCGGTAGAAATCGATGTTACGAGTATTAAAAGACATTTAATAACATTATATAAAGTTTTACTTTCTTCTTAGTTAATACATGAATACAAATAAAACAATCAGGATATTTTAATTTATTTTATTAGCACGAGTCGTCGGAATGATAATCAACACTAGATTCCTCCGATGAGGAGTCTTCAGTAGCAGTTATTATTAGCTCTTGTGTAGATAATATATTATCAAACGCAATATCACGTTCCCAATCAGAGAATATTACTCTTTTAGTTCTTTCCACCACACTTGCCCAGTTCTCGGCCGTTACGTGGGTGCAAGCATTTTTTAGCAATTGCAACATTTTATTCGCTGTGAATGGGGGGCTTGTATTGCATCTCGCAGCATGCCCTTTTACTTGTGCCCATATAAGTTCTATTGCGTTGTACTGGCAGTGGTATGGAGGAATCCGAAGAACAGTATGGCCATATTCTGCTGCCATTTCATTGATTACATAGCGTTTTGCTCTCTTTTTGGTTTTTAATATTTTTATTAATTCAACTTTTAACATTGAGTCGTCCACATTTTCTCCATTGTCCCGAAGCCAATTAATTATTTCATGCTTTTTATTAGCCTGTGTTGGCATTTTGTCAATTTGACGGGAGTGGTAGGGCGCATTATCAATAAAAATTATTGATGGTTCTTCCAATGAAATGAGCATTTTTTTGAACCACTCTTCATACACATTTGCATTCATCTCTTCGTGGTAGTCATTTGATTTCTTCGATTTAAATGCCAACAGTGCGTCTTGTACAAATCCTTTTGCTGTACCTGCATGGCAAATGATTAGGCGCTCACCTTTTCCCATTGGTACTGAGGAAGTGGAATCAGCAGTATCATCAGTCCAGAAACGAGATAGTGTGTGGTTAGCGTTGAGCCATGTTTCATCCGTGAAAACAATATTTGCCCAATCTTGTATTTTCTTTGCCTCTCTTAAAAAATCACAACGTGCTATAGCTATATCTGTGCGTTCCATTAATAATTTTCTTTTATTTAACTTTTTATATGAAAAGCCAATTGTGTTCAAAACTTTGACCAAAGAAGATTTTTCACCATGAAATAGACCACTTCTTTTCAAAGAAACAATAAGTTTTCTCAAAGTTGGAATTTCTTTTCTCAAGTAGTAATCTAGTTTACGTAGGTTATCATTAATCGAATTACTTAGGTACGTAATTCGATTAATGATAGTAGGTACTATAATCGGAATGGTATCGCATACGAGAATCTTTAGGACATCACTATCGTCAATCTGTCAAAAGATGGTTAATATAATGGACAGTGTATATAAAGTTAAATGTATATGATCATAGATTATTAACTATAAAATAGATGGTTGAGATTCATACATTGGCGCGAGCCTTTTTTCGGTGGTATGGGGGGTGCAGAGTAGCACTATAGCTACTTACATTCTCATTCATAAAAAACTTTCTGCCTCTCACCCGTTTCATTCATAAAAACGGATTTAGTCTCAGCTCTGACTCTTTCTCACATATGGAGTAGTAATATATATAACGTATGACGTAAAATCGTAGTAAAATTAGTGATGTACTTGGTGCGCTAAAACCGTAACTAGTGATGTCAAAGTTTTATCGATTCGCATTTTACTCTTACCGATTATTTGGATAACCGGTTTTCCTGTAACATATTAATAATGATTTTTAGATTTTAATAAAACAAAATATTTAAGGAAATTCTTTAATAGACTTTTACTGTAATAAAAAAATTTATATTCAACAGCCGTTTTACATTTCTATGTGCATGCTTCTTAAAAAAAAAAGTTTTTTCCTAAACACGCTAAAAGTGCAACTTCAAAAATGATTACTATTTTTAAATAGGAAACAGAATCGGCGATCATGTATCTTGAAAATATAGGAATTGTAATTTAAATTATTATATATTATTATTAAATATAATTAATTATAAGTATTCACTCGAAAACAAATTTACAAGATTAGTATTTGAAACAATAGATGCTTTCGTTTTTACCGTTTTAGTATTTAGGAAAAAACATTATACTTAAAAGGAGTATACTTGATGGTAAATTATAAATATTAGTCTTTTTTAGATATATTGGTAGTAGTTTTATAGAATATTAGTGGTTTTTATCTCTAAGTATAATATTTTCCATCAAACCAGTTAACACTTCGGATTTATACATATAAAGTAAGAATTAAATTGTGAAATTTTGCCATAATTAATGTGCCAATTGATACCAAGCTTTTCGATGAAAGAAAACATCATGAGGAACTATACTCCATGGGTTAAGTATTTAACTAAATGTAAACATGTCAAAACAGGTAGTTTATAGTAGGCATTATCTGCCTACTATAAAGTACCTTTTTTATTACAACACATTATACTAACATTTAATATAATTTTTAATTCTTTTAAACAATTTAAAATTATTGATAGTATTCGCACCACTTTATTATGGCGTGATTGCTATCAATAATTTTTACAAACTTTGAAACAATAAATAAGAAATATAAATTTTTTTTTAAAGAAAACGATGGATAATTTTAAATACACTAAATTACTACACATTTAAGTATCACAGAGTGAAGCTCGTAGAATATTGATATTATGTTGCGTTGGTTAATCCAATTACCATTTTAGGTAGTTTACTTGTCTAATTTGTATCTGCTGAATTTTATTAAATTATATATTGCTGTTTTGCTATACTAAAGGTATAAATATTTAATTTTAGAAAATACCAATCAATTTATGAAAATTACATTTATAAATATTAGAGATATTCTTTTGACAACTGCAGTTGAATCCCAATTTTTTCATTTGTTAATAATATTATTGTTATGACATATTTGTCACTCCTGAATCACATGGTTTTGTTTGTTTACATCTTGTTATGTTTCTATACTTATGGAGTATATATAGTAAAATAATAAAAATTTTGAATCAATTTTTAAATGTTAATAATAGTAATATTAGTTAGTTACTTTTGCCTCATGTATCATAGTTCTATAACTTTACTTGCGATAAAATTTTCCATTTCCATTATCGTTTTCCAAGTATCTGCAGTACTGTGAATTCTCCTTAATTGATACACCGTTGTCTAACTCGCATTATGATTACGATTATGCAAAAAACTTTTAACAAATCATATTTATGATTAATGCAAGTTAACCAGGAATTATAGTTTTTTAAGTTATATACATTTTTGACTAATTAACACTTTACATGCCATATAATGCCATTCCAAAGATATAAGTTTTTGTGATGGATAATATAATTTTAACTAGATCAAATCTTTCAGTTTTATTAGACAATAGCGTAATTATAAAAATTTCACAATTTAAATAATCCTGTTTTGAAAATATATTACTCCCAGGATTGTGCAGGTTTTTAGTTTTGCTACACAAGTAAAAACACGTGTTTTGAATAGGAATAAATGGTGTTAATGTTAAAATACACAATTTTTAGCAGCAATACAGGCAGAACTCATAATTCATTATAAGCCCGTCGTTTAAGCAAACTAACAATTAAACTAGCAACTAAGCAATTGTTATTCATTTTCCTGAGTAATGAAAATTTTAAACCCATTCATCTCAAAATTTTTGAGTTGTACCGCTATTGCTGCACATGACCGATATATCAATATACTGAACCGGTAATATGATATGGCTTGGGTCTGGAAAATATTTCTGATGGAATACAAGGTACTATAACTATCAAACAATAATATTAACCAATCATGTTTTAAACAATGAAACCAAATTATGATCCGTTCTAGTGTGCTAGAGCCCCCTTATCCACGGATTTGAGAAAAAATCCATTGGGTCCTAGTTAAGAAGTTTCAAACTTCATAATGTTTGTCAATTATACTAATATGAATACTATTTTGAAGACACAACCTTCTCTTGAGTCCTCTAGCATTGAAGCGGACTTTTACAGCCTTATTCCAAAATTCCGAATGGTTCAGGCGGCAAAATAAATTGTTAGTGAATAAAAGCATTCGCGCTGTGAAAATGTTATTATTAATGTCAATAAATGAGGCTAAATAATTATGATTCGACTGAAGCTCTTCATATATGTTCATTTGCATCATCGGGCTCGTGGACACTTCCCGGCGGAAGAGTTCGCAGCATATTTAACCTGTAATAAATAAGTTATTCTTTAATAATGTATAGATAGAACATTAGTTTGCAAAGGTAGTCTTACAAACAATCTTGGCATTGATATTCCCTGAGTAGAATAGACCACCCTCATTTCTTACCGAGGTGTCGCGAAAACCGATTAAGGTAAGTTGACGTCGGGCAGGCGACCGGTCGTAAGATACCAAATCATGTGATAACATGTTTAAAACATGTTGTGCCTACCCCATTTAGAGTGGGATAAGGGTAGGAGAATGATGCATTGACAAATAACAGAGATTTTAAATTTTAAAAATATATTTTTAGCTTCTACTGGTCTTAAATAGTGTCTGGAAAATATTTTTTTCGTGTCTATAACTTTGTCTACAGTTATATTTTAAGTATAGAATAGAGACTATAATTATAAATTTTGTTTTTTTAATAATAAAATATAAGGGGTATCTGTGACAATCTTTGTGTTATGTTAAATATCTTTGATTTTGTACTGTTAGCAGTACCAGGCTAAAAATATTATGCTTTCCAAATACTGTATTGTATGTGACAAAGTTCCAATGATCATCACTAATATGTCTTTTAAGCTATTCTTATATCACACACTTTTTTGCATCACTATAATAGAGGAAAAATTGTACCAAACATTTTTTGTTATATCTCAAACGGATTAGGCAGTTAGCCCATTAGACATATAAGCTTCAGTTTTAATAGAAAGTGAAATGGACAGACTGACATACTTTACATCAAATATTTACTTGCCTTCATCTAGTCAAATCAATTGACCTAATCATGTGCTTCATCCCATAAAGCATCAACAGCATATAGCCCTTAGACGTCATCCCAATGAGTACTCTCTTTGGCTATGACCAGGTTCATCTGAAAATTATTGCAAATACATTTTAATAAATATGGAACAAGCTATGGATAGCTCAGCGGTGAGGCCGTTCGACTCTGTAAAGACGATCATGGGTTTATACCCCGCGCAGGCACATGTCTAATTGACAATTGCAATTTATGACACGCTTTTCGGTGAAGGAAAATATGGTAAGGAAATCCGCATACTTCTAGCGAATTCTAGGGATATGCGTAACCTACCAATCCGCATTGGCGCAACGCGATGGTAGGTCTTTACTACAATACTTCTCTCCAAAAAACGGATAGAGGAAGCTTATGGTTCCCACTGCTGGGGTGGATAACAGGCCGTTACTTTAAACATACACATGCCAATTTTTGTGTTTACAAACAAAAATGATTTATATTTGAAACATTTTAACTCACTTGAAGAATATCAGCCATTGTATCTGATATTAATGAATTCATTGCAACAACAGTAGCAGTGCCTTGACCAGATACAGTTACTCAGACAAAAAAATATAGTTGAAATGTGCATAACTAAATGGGATAGTATGTTAAAGTATCTTGAACAAATAACTTTCTGTTAAATAATTAAAGTATGTCTGTAATCCATATTGTCTGTCGCAGAAAGAATAAAAACTATTCAGAAATAACCACCTAAAACATAGAATATAACTGATATTGGGTATGACATATGATATACAACACTTCAATAAAGCATACACAATAAATATTACTATAGAAGGAAAAGTTTTATTTTTATTATTTTAGTTTTATTTTTACTTATATTTTAAAATTAAAAAATAAAACTTCCCAATATTATTACAGTTCAATAAAAACACTAAGGATATACTATAATGCTATATGCTTCGAGGTCCCTGCTTTAATAAATGTATATATAAATTGAAAAACACTAGCTTAAATTGTACTATATATTATAGAAAAAGAATATAGCACGAAAAATACTATATTTTTATCGCTAATTGCAATTGTCGTGCTTTTTTTAATTAACTGTGAATGGAACGCACCCGCAGCCCTGCATAGGGAATGTAGGAACGAAACTCATTCATGTATTTACGGGGCTTAGTTAGTTAGTAGCTCTAACTCCGTGTCATTATCCAGCGAAAAGTAATAAAAAATAATCATGGAAAAATAAATAATGATTGAAAATAGATGTGTCCTATTTTTTTTCCTGAATTTCCTAAAAGTACTATATTTTTTTGATTTAAAAAGAAAAATAGTATTTTTCTTCAAAAAAAAGGTGGCAACCCTAATCGCGCCCTTTTTGATTAAATAGGGGCAACACTGTGCCGTTATTGTTTTCGGTGGGGACTGGAGTGGGGAGTCTTCCATTTGATAAAACGTTTCAGTGACATTCAGTCCTTGTTCGTCATTCAAGAGAAGTGCATCTCGGAACGGGAATTGTGGTATTCCTATTATATCGTGTTATTGTATATAGTGTGCGTTAACAAGAAGTTTATGGAATTGTCTAATTTTAATTAAAAATCATTTGTTGGTTTATATATTTTTGCGTAAGTAAAAAGTGATTACAGTTATATATTACGTATAACGAACGTTACAGGTGAGTCAGTACGTTTCAATTTTCTTCGTATTAAATAGTGCAAAAGTATAGTTTATTTGTTATTAAGTTTTGGATAACTACTCACATTTTATCCGAGAATGTTTGTTGAAATTCAAACATTTGAGTTGTTGAGTTTGTGATAGTGAATGTATATAGTGCTTGTGTATGGTGGTGGAGGTTTGTGCATGTGTTTTTTACGAATCCTGCATGTATCAGGTATGATAACCAATTGTCCACTCTACATTTAGCATTATATACATTTTCTATTTTACTTCATCGCCGATTATAGCAAAATAATTTTATTATTACTTTTGCATAATTACTCTGTTTTAATCATAGCTTAGGTAAATATAGACATTGTAATCTTTAATATTTAATGACTAGCAGCGTCTGACTGCCCTCCTGTAAAAGCTGCAGGGCTTTTTCTTTTCATTTAACAGTATGGTTGAGGTGGACACTGCAGTGTTCTTTCTTCCCATACTGTGTAGGCGTTTTGTTGGTAATGTTTGTTTTCTGTATCGTCGAACATTAGCTTCAAAAGCGCGCTACTTTGTAAGACGTTTTATTAACGGGCTAGCCATTATAAAGGTGTCGTACTGATTTCTGAAATTGCGCAGTTTTGGTAATTCGTACGTCATTAATTTTTACATTTTTTTTTGTAATGGTAATGTGTTGCGGTTGGCAAAGAGCCGGTATTTGGCACCTGCAATACATGTAAAACCTTAATTGTTTTCCCAGTCGCTTTTGGCTACTGATGTTTGAGTGCACGCTTACATCTGTGGCTGAAATTACGGGAATCTAACTTAGCTTCATAAATTCAGACTTCACTTGAGTATTAGTTACCTCAAATGCATTTTTTCAAATTACAGAGGTCCTGGTGGTTGACGCTACTGTTCGGCCTGGCGCTGTTCGAGCGCTTGAGGCGACGGCGGAGCGACAGCAGCTGCGGCATAGCCGGACGGGCCAGCCTGGGGTGAGGGGCGGCGGCACGTCTCCATTGGCAGCAGCGAGGCCAGACCAGCGTAGCTCGTGGAGTCACGAGGCCAGCTGTCGGACTGCCCTCCTGTAAAATTAATCCATTTATTTCATTCAATCCATTAATTTTTACATTTTTTTTTTGTAATGGTAATGTGTTGCGGTTGGCAAAGAGCCGGTATTTGGCACCTGCAATACATGTAAAACCTTAATTCTTTTCCCAGTCGCTTTTGGCTACTGATGTTTGAGTGCACGCTTACATCTGTGGCTGAAATTACGGGAATCTAACTTAGCTTCATAAATTCAGACTTCACTTGAGTATTAGTTACCTCAAATGCATTTTCTCAAATTACAGAGGTCCTGGTGGTTGACGCTACTGTTCGGCCTGGCGCTGTTCAAGCGCTCGAGGCGACGGCGGAGCGACAGCAGCTGCGGCATAGCCGGACGGGCCGGCCTGGGGTGAGGGGCGGCGGCACGTCTCCATTGGCGGCAGCGAGGCCAGACCAGCGTAGCTCGTGGAGTCACGAGGCCAGCTGTCGGACTTCCCTCCTGTAAAATTAATCCATTTATTTCATTCAATCCATTAATTTTTACATTTTTTTTTTGTAATGGTAATGTGTTGCGGTTGGCAAAGAGCCGGTATTTGGCACCTGCAATACATGTAAAACCTTAATTCTTTTCCCAGTCGCTTTTGGCTACTGATGTTTGAGTGCACGCTTACATCTGTGGCTGAAATTACGGGAATCTAACTTAGCTTCATAAATTCAGACTTCACTTGAGTATTAGTTACCTCAAATGCATTTTCTCAAATTACAGAGGTCCTGGTGGTTGACGCTACTGTTCGGCCTGGCGCTGTTCCAGCGCTCGAGGCGACGGCGGAGCGACAGCAGCTGCGGCATAGCCGGACGGGCCGGCCTGGGGTGAGGGGCGGCGGCACGTCTCCATTGGCAGCAGCGAGGCCAGACCAGCGTAGCTCGTGGAGTCACGAGGCCAGCTGTCGGACTGCCCTCCTGTAAAATTAATCCATTTATTTCATTCAATCCATTAATTTTTACATTTTTTTTTTGTAATGGTAATGTGTTGCGGTTGGCAAAGAGCCGGTATTTGGCACCTGCAATACATGTAAAACCTTAATTCTTTTCCCAGTCGCTTTTGGCTACTGATGTTTGAGTGCACGCTTACATCTGTGGCTGAAATTACGGGAATCTAACTTAGCTTCATAAATTCAGACTTCACTTGAGTATTAGTTACCTCAAATGCATTTTCTCAAATTACAGAGGTCCTGGTGGTTGACGCTACTGTTCGGCCTGGCGCTGTTCGAGCGCTCGAGGCGACGGCGGAGCGACAGCAGCTGCGGCATAGCCGGACGGGCCGGCCTGGGGTGAGGGGCGGCGGCACGTCTCCATTGGCGGCAGCGAGGCCAGACCAGCGTAGCTCGTGGAGTCACGAGGCCAGCTGTCGGACTGCCCTCCTGTAAAATTAATCCATTTATTTCATTCAATCCATTAATTTTTACATTTTTTTTTTGTAATGGTAATGTGTTGCGGTTGGCAAAGAGCCGGTATTTGGCACCTGCAATACATGTAAAACCTTAATTGTTTTCCCAGTCGCTTTTGGCTACTGATGTTTGAGTGCACGCTTACATCTGTGGCTGAAATTACGGGAATCTAACTTAGCTTCATAAATTCAGACTTCACTTGAGTATTAGTTACCTCAAATGCATTTTCTCAAATTACAGAGGTCCTGGTGGTTGACGCTACTGTTCGGCCTGGCGCTGTTCGAGCGCTCGAGGCGACGGCGGAGCGACAGCAGCTGCGGCATAGCCGGACGGGCCGGCCTGGGGTGAGGGGCGGCGGCACGTCTCCATTGGCAGCAGCGAGGCCAGACCAGCGTAGCTCGTGGAGTCACGAGGCCAGCTGTCGGACTGCCCTCCTGTAAAATTAATCCATTTATTTCATTCAATCCATTAATTTTTACATTTTTTTTTTGTAATGGTAATGTGTTGCGGTTGGCAAAGAGCCGGTATTTGGCACCTGCAATACATGTAAAACCTTAATTCTTTTCCCAGTCGCTTTTGGCTACTGATGTTTGAGTGCACGCTTACATCTGTGGCTGAAATTACGGGAATCTAACTTAGCTTCATAAATTCAGACTTCACTTGAGTATTAGTTACCTCAAATGCATTTTCTCAAATTACAGAGGTCCTGGTGGTTGACGCTACTGTTCGGCCTGGCGCTGTTCGAGCGCTCGAGGCGACGGCGGAGCGACAGCAGCTGCGGCATAGCCGGACGGGCCGGCCTGGGGTGAGGGGCGGCGGCACGTCTCCATTGGCGGCAGCGAGGCCAGACCAGCGTAGCTCGTGGAGTCACGAGGCCAGCTGTCGGACTGCCCTCCTGTAAAATTAATCCATTTATTTCATTCAATCCATTAATTTTTACATTTTTTTTTTGTAATGGTAATGTGTTGCGGTTGGCAAAGAGCCGGTATTTGGCACCTGCAATACATGTAAAACCTTAATTCTTTTCCCAGTCGCTTTTGGCTACTGATGTTTGAGTGCACGCTTACATCTGTGGCTGAAATTACGGGAATCTAACTTAGCTTCATAAATTCAGACTTCACTTGAGTATTAGTTACCTCAAATGCATTTTCTCAAATTACAGAGGTCCTGGTGGTTGACGCTACTGTTCGGCCTGGCGCTGTTCGAGCGCTCGAGGCGACGGCGGAGCGACAGCAGCTGCGGCATAGCCGGACGGGCCGGCCTGGGGTGAGGGGCGGCGGCACGTCTCCATTGGCGGCAGCGAGGCCAGACCAGCGTAGCTCGTGGAGTCACGAGGCCAGCTGTCGGACTGCCCTCCTGTAAAATTAATCCATTTATTTCATTCAATCCATTAATTTTTACATTTTTTTTTTGTAATGGTAATGTGTTGCGGTTGGCAAAGAGCCGGTATTTGGCACCTGCAATACATGTAAAACCTTAATTGTTTTCCCAGTCGCTTTTGGCTACTGATGTTTGAGTGCACGCTTACATCTGTGGCTGAAATTACGGGAATCTAACTTAGCTTCATAAATTCAGACTTCACTTGAGTATTAGTTACCTCAAATGCATTTTCTCAAATTACAGAGGTCTTGGTGGTTGACGCTACTGTTCGGCCTGGCGCTGTTCGAGCGCTCGAGGCGACGGCGGAGCGACAGCAGCTGCGGCATAGCCGGACGGGCCGGCCTGGGGTGAGGGGCGGCGGCACGTCTCCATTGGCGGCAGCGAGGCCAGACCAGCGTAGCTCGTGGAGTCACGAGGCCAGCTGTCGGACTGCCCTCCTGTAAAATTAATCCATTTATTTCATTCAATCCATTAATTTTTACATTTTTTTTTTGTAATGCTAATGTGTTGCGGTTGGCAAAGAGCCGGTATTTGGCACCTGCAATACATGTAAAACCTTAATTCTTTTCCCAGTCGCTTTTGGCTACTGATGTTTGAGTGCACGCTTACATCTGTGGCTGAAATTACGGGAATCTAACTTAGCTTCATAAATTCAGACTTCACTTGAGTATTAGTTACCTCAAATGCATTTTCTCAAATTACAGAGGTCCTGGTGGTTGACGCTACTGTTCGGCCTGGCGCTGTTCGAGCGCTCGAGGCGACGGCGGAGCGACAGCAGCTGCGGCATAGCCGGACGGGCCGGCCTGGGGTGAGGGGCGGCGGCACGTCTCCATTGGCGGCAGCGAGGCCAGACCAGCGTAGCTCGTGGAGTCACGAGGCCAGCTGTCGGACTGCCCTCCTGTAAAATTAATCCATTTATTTCATTCAATCCATTAATTTTTACATTTTTTTTTGTAATGGTAATGTGTTGCGGTTGGCAAAGAGCCGGTATTTGGCACCTGCAATACATGTAAAACCTTAATTGTTTTCCCAGTCGCTTTTGGCTACTGATGTTTGAGTGCACGCTTACATCTGTGGCTGAAATTACGGGAATCTAACTTAGCTTCATAAATTCAGGCTTCACTTGAGTATTAGTTACCTTCCTTTAGTTGCACTTAGTCTAGTGCTATTCCATCTCTGAAAATAATTTTAAAAAATTAAAAAAATTAAAAATTGTTACTATTTAAATAGAACCTCTTATGAACAAGGTTGTATTTGAATCTATATGAATAGTTGTTCTATAATATAAAAAAAATGTTGTCTGTGTCATTATGCATTGATTTGTTAAGAAAGAGTAAATGGGTTCACTTTTAGAAAAATTGCTTTTTATTATTGCTTTTTATTATTTAGTATGAAGGAGAAATATTGTTTGTTATTTAATTTCTGTTAGATATAAACAGTTGCACATTTTAAGTGATTTATAAATTACATAAATATTTACTTTCAGTTTTATAGAACAGTCTTTTAATATTGCTGTTATTCTTTCATTCATTACACATACTATTATATCTTTTATTAGCACTGTAAATGTAAAGATATCTCAAATCATAACTATAAATAACATCATGTGACAATCATATTAAAATAAAAAATTACTCTTAATCTTGGATCTGAGGATTCTTGAATCTGCAATTAATCAATCAATCGTTTAATCAATCGTAAATTTAAATTTTGCTTTTGCTTTTTAATTAAAAATCTAAATAGTGTTATATAAAGCAATATACCCAATATATATATATTGCTTTATACAGAATAAACTTGCTCTCTTTTGCTATTTACTCCCTTTTCATCCGAGTCTCATTATAAAAAACTTGACAATCATTTTTAAAGTTCTAATATAATACAATGAAGTATACAACTTCAATTAAAAAATACTTCTAAAAAAAAATATTAAGTAGACCATTTAAGTTATGTCCAAATTATTCATAACTAAGATAGATACACACTTATGATCAATTAGAACAACTTCTAAAAAACTTTCAGTTTAATGTTCCATTATTAATCATTTATTGCACTACAAGACACTAGAAGCTATATAAAATCGCAAGACATATCCTTAATATAATAATGAATATAGCTAATTCATCAATCGAAATTAATGTACATATTATAATTTTTATATAACGATAACTAAGTCAAATATGAAATAAAAATTATACTGCATGTTAAAGGTTTTAGGCTATCCATGCAAGGTTAGGTTATTATATTTAGATGTGAGAATGTAAATTTTAAGAAAGCTCTTACTATTATTGAGATGCACAAAATTCATTAAAACTCAACACTTACATTTATATAATGATTAAGTAAATCCTCTTCTTATTGTTTTATAACTGCACGTTTCTTCGTTGTTATATTTCTCATTTTAAGAAATATCTCAACAGCTACTGGTGAAATAAGACTTGATACATTTAATTTGCTTCTAGTGATATTTGTTTCAAGAATTTTGCTAACTAAATTAAAACAAAATTATACATTTTAGTAAAAATGAAAGTACTAGAACTTTACAACGGGAAATTTAAAAATTTAATACACCGCCCATTCATTAATAAAATCAACTTGTTGTCTTGTTATATGATAGACAGTCAAAATGAGAATGAGTGCGTAAAAATATGTATGTAGGAGTGGAGCGAGATGCAGCTGAGACTATTTTCATACGATTCATTCATAAATACGTACATGTGCAAGAGGGATGCGAGATAACATGTGTTGGCGCCTGTAGTAAAACCGCCCTGGTGATTATAACAAATAATGTATTTAAAATTTAAATTACTATAAGTTAGGGATGCGAAAAAATAATCGATTATTTTTTTAAATAAAATATCGATTATTTTAATTATCCTCTTTTCATTTTTACTCTTTTTTTTTTAAAATTAGATATGCCTTGTTGGATGAAACCAATGTAGCCAAACTTCACAATTCACATTTTAATCGAATTTCACAAACAGCGCATCTGTTATTATTTGTTGGTAGTTGTCCACTTTAATTAGGCTTTATGCTATTAATATTATTAATTATTAGTATTAAAATGGCAACTTTTCATCAAGTCAGAAAAAACCGATTTGTTTTGAAGGGAATAGAAATAGTTTATTTTTACTCCAACTCACTCCACTATAAGTTTGTATGGATGGAAAAATAATAGATTTTTAAATTAATCGTTTTTATTTTTATTATTTTAAATTCGTTTATTTTATTCATTGATTTTATAAACATTATAAATAGATTTTTAAATAAATCGAATATATTATTTAGCCTCTTTTTTTATTCTCCTTTTTTTAGTTTTTCAGGATAATATATGCGTATTTGACTTTCAATATCCATCCTTCAATCCATCCAACTATTAATTATGATTCCAATTGTTAATTAATTATTAAAAACTAGCGGCTTGTCCCTGCTTCGCACGGGTATAAAATATATAGCCTATGTCACTCGGTGAAAAAAATATTAAAATCGATCCAGTAGTTTTGATTCATTCATTACTGCCCGTGGCCCGCGCGCGTTAAATTTGGAGAAAAACAATTCCCCTCTCCCTATACCAAGAAGATTTCCTGCTATATCTAATATCGAAATTCATATACCTACCACATATTTACATTTTACATTTTTCCCTGTGTATTTTATTTTTAAAATTAATTACAGAATGTTTTATATACAACATTCATAGCTTTCTTATCATTACACAATACAAACATGTTTTCTTTAGAAGTTACTCTTGAAAGAGCGACATTTAGTTGCGCGTACGATCGCTGTTTAATTTGAAGTCCTATAGGGCGAAGTGCAGCTTTCTCGCGGGATTTTTAAATCTGTGATATCTTCGAAAATGTTCATTTACATTACATGCTGTAAACGGCCATATTGATCTATATTAAATCAACAATGCATTTAAGGTACTTAATTGGATAATGATTAATGCTGTATTGTATAAAAATTGCTTATAAAATAAGGCATTATTTTTCGTAAAAAGTAAATGACAAAAAATGCTATTGTGGGTTATCCATAAGAGATAGACATATACCATCGCTGACTTTTCTATAGACCTTTTCAAGGTGTACAAATACTTGGTACATCATTTTGATAAATCTCGTAGGGTTTAGCCTGCGTTTGCAATGTAAGCGGAAAAAAAGTAATTACTTACGACATCACATTAGAAACCTCAAAAATTACATTATTTCTCTACTCCGTATTGAATGTTATTATACGTACGAACCTTCCTCTGGAATCACTATCTATTAAAAAAACCGCATCAAAATCTGTTGCGTAGTTTTAAAGTTTTATGCATACATAGGGATATATGGACAAACAAAGAATGTAACTTTGTTTTATACTATGTAGTGACTATACATTTTATTTAAATTTCACATACGTCATCTGTTATTTTTTTATTCATCCTATTCCACTTCAATTTGTCTTTATTACTAATTAATTATTAATACCAAAAAGTAAATATTTTCAAATGGTCAGAAAAAAAAAGGATTACTAATAATCTATTTATTCGATTAGAGTTAATCGATTTTTACAAATCGTTTTATTTCAAAAGAAGAAAAATAGATTATTTAATAATCGATTTATAGATTAATCTAAGTTACGTCCCTACTTTATAGTTCTTAGTTATATTAACAGCCTGGAATCAAGTCTTTTAAATGAGTTTATAGTTAATTGTGATTTGTGTATTTCAAAATGTACACAAATGTGAATTGTAGTTTCTGGTGTAATACTATATCACGACTTTCAGTCCAATTTATTTTTTGAGCAATTTCATTTTCATCCAATCATCTAAATATTTATATATATGTATTCTTTTCAAACCTACAGTACAAAAATTATAAATGATAAAAGTTAGTAAAATATTTCTAAAAAAAGCATGCTTAATATAGTATTCGTTTTATTGTTGTCGTCATGAATTTAATTCCTCGGACTAATCCATTTTATTTCTGTAGCTCCTAAATTGCAACATATGTAGTATCTACATAGTTCATAGAGAAAAATAAGCAATACTGCAATTACTCGGTTATGTTAAAGATATAATATACTGCATTGGTTTGAACGTTTATATCACTGGCAACATTGATAGTTTGTGGCTTCATTTTTGAGGGTGAGGTGCTCATGAATATCTTTCGGCGTATTTTGATGTCGTCAGTCAGTTTTAAAATGCTGAAGTAGTGTAAAAACCGGCAAAGTGCTCAAATATGTGTCGTGATAGTGATTTACTAATTAATAGTTCGATTGAAGTGTAGTGTCCAACATGTTTCGATGTATACCTTTGTTCAAATGTAATCGCCAAGTGGAATGTGTAGACAAGCGGCACTGCTCGTTGCCAACAGTACCTGAAGACATTTTACGTTATTCAAGAAGTTTAGAGGAACTTTTTTTAGATGCGAATCATATACGAGATTTGCCGAAGGCTAGTAATATTTTCATTTATTATTGTTTGCCAATCGTGGGCGTTCACCTTATCACCGACAGTAAATAGCATTAGCCTTAACTAATTGATGTTGTAAGTCTGAACACTGAAAACATTGCATGAGTTATTAAAATAAGTATCAAACATAAATATATATTTAACGTTCAACAGTTTTCAATATCTAAGATAATATTATTCATGTCAGTATAATTCATAAAATTACATTCAACATTTTGTTTACGTGAATGTTTACATGTTTACAGTTAGTCGCATAGTATTATTTCTATGATTGAAAAAAATATGATCATACAGAAATTTAGTTGCATCTTTTGATTCAATTATGAGGTTTAGGTAATTACTAAAACTTATCATTTTCCTGCTGGTTGTGACATTAAAATCGAATGACTGTGTAAGTAGCAAGTAATGTGTATTAATTCAGCAATTTTTTTGCAGAATTAAAACTTGTTTTTGTATCTTACTGAGTGAACTTGTTTTCAAAAGATTTTACTAAAAATATATATGTATATATATATTTGTTTTTTCCAGCAACCTTAAATACAAATATTGTATTTATCATTGTAATTTATAATATATGACAAAATATATTTTAGTACTTAAGTAATAATAAAATTATTTTGCTATATTTATTATTACTTTTGTATTATGGATCTCTGCAATGTAACACCTAATTATATAAATTATATTCATTAACTACACCGTGTGGTATCTGTAAGTCGACCAGCCGTTTGGTATCCGGCTGAGTAGAATTGAACAACCTCTTTTCTTACCGAGGTTTCGTAAAAGGCGACTAAGGTAAGTTGACCCACCATGTGGTATCCGGTTTAGTAAAATAGACCACCCTCTTTCTTACTGAGGAGTCGTAAAATACGACTAAGGTAAGTTGACGTCAGGCAGGCAGCCGGTCGTAAAAACGCAGCCAAATCATGTCACAGCATGTTTATAACATGTTGTGCGGCCCCTACTTGGAGTGGGATAAGGGCAGGAGGATGATGATGATGAGATTCATTAACTATGAATGACATGTAAATTGTGTATTATCTATTTATCTTATCTTGGGGATGCCTGTTGCTACAGGACAGGGGTAGTCAGCTCCTATTCAGGACCTATTCCAGCCATTTCCTTATGTTAGGACAAGGGTTTCACTGCTGTCCAGATTTGCTTTTACAAACCTAATAATCTCCCTGAAGTAGATATTTGTTAT
Source organism: Morpho helenor (assembly GCA_029227775.1). NCBI lineage: Eukaryota > Metazoa > Arthropoda > Insecta > Lepidoptera > Nymphalidae > Morpho > Morpho helenor. Next base: position 8,700,132 of record JARGCU010000020.1, read on the forward strand.
GTCCTTAATTTCATCCTTACTTAGTATCTCCCATCTTACCAGCAAGTACATGGGGCACTTAGCCATAAGGCAAAGACTCATTACTTCCTCTCCACACTCTGGGCATGCTGCATCTTCTTTTATTTTCATTACTGACCAGTGTCTAACGGCCCAGTGTTAACACCAGTTATAATTGACATTATGTCCTGTGAGACATTATAGATTATTAGTTGAGATAAAAAAAATTAACAGAACAAAAAGGTGTTTTGTATGTTTGAATGAGCCACAACAATATTTATTCTTGTTACAGAATTTCTTCCGACTCCATCGACTGAGGCGACTAGGGCTTAGTGATAATGAAATTCACAAGCTCCCACCAGATATACAGAATTTTGAAAACTTAGTAGAATTAGATGTTTCAAGAAATGGTATGTACTTGTTTTTGCTATCGTAAAATTATGAATGAATGAATGAATGAATAAATGCTTTATTTACTACTACAATACAAGAATACAATTAGAAATACAGTTAAATACAAAGTAGTTAGGTACATTAAATAAAAGGTAAAAAGAGTTTAGACTATCCGCACTCTGCATCCACGTATCGCAGTAGTAAAAGGGTTCAAACTCAGCATAAATGCTACAGGTATCCCTGAGCGCTGGTATTCTGCCTGAACCGGGGAGTAACGGGGAGCACGAGCTCGCGACCTTCACAGTTCCATTGTGATAAAATGAAAATAAATACATCACAGTTTAATGAGACTAAAATTAAATTAATGTTAAAAATAAAGAATGAAGTTAAGTTAGTTTAGAGAAATATGTAGCTAAATGTTAAAACTAAAATATGTTGTATAAACTTTTGTAATAATTGGAAATTTAGTAAAAAAAACCGTTAAAAAATTAAGTAAAGTAAGAGTGGCACGAGGTTCAGATCCTGAAACTACGGAGCTTTTTGGTTATTACATATATACCATATATATTTGGTTATTATATTATACCATATATTTACTTTAAGTAAAAATTAGATTAATAAATTGAAAATAAAATTGGTGTTCCAGCTACAGTCTGTGAGTTGGTTAAGCTAACCAAAAGTTAAGTAGCGAAAGTCTCTTTGGTATTGGCACTATTATTTGTTTCAATCTTTAATAACATACATATCTTTATTATTTAAATGAGTTCGTTTTGTATTTATATGTATATATATTTTCGGAATCCTGGAAACGACTCCAACGATTTTCCTGAAATTCAGTATGTAGTGTGTTGGGGGGAGAAAAATCGATCTAGCTAGGTTTTATGTAAAAAAAAACTCGATTTATCCCTGTTTTTGGGCATTAAAAAATACTAAAATTTATATTGAATTAAAACACTATTTTTGCCATAAACTGTCAAGTTAGCGTAGCTTATTCGGGGAATGGGCAGTCTCAAGAAATGTATATCTATAACTTAACCTATGATCGAGCCCTACATGTTTGTCTTTTTTGTTAGTTTCTTTTTTTTTTTGTGAAAAAATTATCAAGCAAGTCTCGGTCAAACAGGTATTTTAAGTTATTAGATAAGTAGTATTATTGTATCGGTTAAAATAGCCCTCAGAACACCCCAGTGACCATTTAAGAAGAAAATTATCTATAAAGATGCAGTAGATATAACATACCAGACTACTAAGAGAAATATCCTCACCATACATTGATTTGTTACATCTCAAACAAATTATGCAGTTTTTTCAATTCAGCTGTCGGTTTTGTTATTTCCAAAATTTTTCCACAATTATTGGCATATTTCAACAATTTCACACAACTTAACAGATAATACACTTAAATTTACATAGTAAATTGATCTGTTTATTAGTTGAAAATGCATAAAAATTCATTTAGTAGTTTTTAGTTTATTGAAAATTCACAGACGTGTATTTTTTGTTTTATATACAAATAGAATTAGCGTCTACTTCAGTTCTTACAAGAGATTTCCTCTGCTTGAAAATTGACAATTTTTTTTTAAATATAAGCCGGATGTCTACATATTTGCATGGTATTGGTATTATGGGAATCACACTAAAGGGGCAGCGCCAAACTGAACGAAATTGATTTATTTGTATTCGCACTGCGTGTTGATTTGTCACTCGCATAACTGGGCGTACTGACTGTGCAGGTGTGAAATAATTAATAATGAAAACTTATATAACATCGTGATTTGTAGACGACCCGCATATTAATATGTCATGGGAAGTTAGAGGTCTTGCTATTAATTGCAACCAATTGTTTTACAATGACACTTTTGCATCTATTTTTGCTATGAATTGCTTTACAAAGACAATTGGGACGAGATTCAATTTTACTGTATGATATTATAACCTGGTAATTCGTATATATGATTTTTTTTTAAAAACTTATATTTCTTTAAATGTTACTCTATATATCCTTATATTATTAACAAATGCAAAAGTGTGTCAAAAATCAATAGACAAATTATCCTTTTTGCAAAACCGAACGAATCAATGTAATTTTCGATGTGGAGATAGTTGGACTAATTTTTATATAAGTATTATTGTGTATGTAGTATTATCTGTCAGTTTAAAATAACAAAAAAACTATCTATTGTTACTAATAAGTTAAAGTACTCTTTATCACGTCGCAGATATTTGCCACTTATTCCATGCAACTGCGACAATGTGTAATCCGATTCATAAACAGAAAAATCGTTATTACATTTATGTAGAACAATGGGTTTTTAATTACATTTAAGATATCAGATATCCAAAATGATTAATTAATTAAGCTGTATGACTTTGCTAATAATTCTCGATTTTGTTAATTGCTTAACAAATTTTTGCAAACGACGACGCTTCTTTGCGTGTATTTCATTAATTAGCTATAATTTTATTCACTTAAAATTTTTGCTTATAGTGCAAAAAGCGCAAACTAAGTACTTGATGTTCGACATGTACACTTATTCTGTAGAGCAATAATATATAAAAAATGTGATCTATTCCAAAGGTTGTGGTAATAAAATTAAGCAATCCAATACTACTTACGAAAAACGTCTATTTGTTCTTTAATTTTTACGATATAAAGAGTTGTTTTGATATCGCTTTTTCTACTGATTTAACGGCTCTTACGGTGAGCCGGCTGTAAAAGTTATATTTATTTCTTTCTGTTTCTGTTGTCAGTATAGTATTCGGGGGAGGTCAATGAATTAATATTCATACTAATCACGTTTGATATTGAATAAGATATTAATCTTAATCATATACGTTTTTCTTTTAAATAATACTCGTCGACATTTTGAGCTTTTACTTTCTTTATTTCGTTGGTTATCGATTGTAGCCAATATTTATCATGTCTGCAAAGTAGTAGTTTTTCGTACTTTATCAGTACGCCTGCCTTTTATCCTTTTATGTGTCTGTCGCGAAAAGTCCACGAAAAATGCACCTCGAACAGGTGATATTGGTGAGACCCTAATGCATATAAAATTGAATTCATTTAGCGGTTTATTTTATTTACATTTTTCCGACGCGCCAATGAACGAATGATTATTTAAATCCCTTAATTCCTGAGAAAGGTTTAAATGGAGAGAAAAAAGAAAACAACAATTACAATAGACAACTATTTTTTTCCTAAAACACTGAATTAAATATAAATTATGAAATTACTACAGGTGTAATTTGGATGTACATATTTAAAAAATTCATGGTATAAATACATAGAAGTGCATTGCGCCAGCAATTTTACAATTGTTAAACGCACTTGACACCATACCAAAATTATACTCTGTGCACTTTGAATTATGTTCCACTGAGAGCCGCGATTTTCTATAAAGAGAATAATTGTAGTGCAAAAAAAAATCCTTGTACACTAAATACGTGTTAAAATAGTTATACAATCAATCCACCAATTACTGGTAAAAGTAAAACATTGTTGTCTTAATAAAGACGCACAGTTTTCATTCTATGGAAAATTTATATTTATTACAGCGAATTATGTTTTAAACCACATTGTAATATTTTAAGATGTTTTACTGCAAAAATATATAATGTAAATTGCAACCACCACTAAATTATTTATATTTTAAAATTTAATTCGTTTTCTAATAATCTTTACAAAGTATGTTATTTCGACGTCTCAATTCGAATGTACTGCTAGGAATAAACATGCACGTTGCATTTAGAATATTTGGGGAACATATTGCCATATAATTGATACTAATATTATTAATGCTAGAGTGTCTTTTGTTTATCAATTTGTTTTTCCTTAACGTCCAGAGCAATGAATCAATATGTTTTTTAATCTGGAGTTAAAACCTGAATGGTTAAAAATGGATTTTATCGAAGTGCTTCTAATTAAAGATCTAATAAGTACCACGTGTAAAGGCGCCATTAATATACTACGACATTACAATCAGGCATTGAAACGTTAGGATTGTAAACAACAGTTAAAGACATTAATAATACTACCTAATTACATAACTTTTTTTAATATAAATTACACAATCTATCATTATATCTGAAAATACGCCTCGAAAGTATAACATCTGAAGTTACTATATGCTTAAACCTATGTTATAAGTATTATCACTAAAACCGTATAAATGTGTACCTTGTTAAACTATAATGTTTTTTCATATCTTTAATGCTTATTTAAAGAACTCATACCCATTAATCTTTATATTTTTTTCTGTTCGGTTGCATATCGGTTGCATTCTTGTATTTTCTATTTGACTTTTACAGTACGCTTAGTTTATTGTTGAGTCCGCCTTTTGTGCTCCTTATGTCCTAAATTGTACATTTATTATATTATAAAATATTAATATGAAATAGTTGTGCAGATAATCTATATTTGTGACGTGATTTCAGCAGTTTTCTTTACACATGATATAATTTAAATTATTTCACTCCATTATTTGTTATTTAAATAAATCCTTCAACGAGAGCACAGAGATCTTAAAAAAATATATTTAAATACAATGGAAAAAGGGCTGTGAAATAATATAATCTTACATTGACCTGTGCCCGCGATTTCGTTTGCGTAGCCATCAGTACCGAGAAATCAAATTTTGTGGCGGTTTAATAATACATGAGAGGAATAATATGTTTATTTTAAAGCATAATCTCTTAATATGAAAATCTAAGAACAAAAATATCCCAGCCGTGAATGTTATACTTATACTTAATATGAAAAACTATTAAAGAAATTACCGAATGACCCGAACTCAAAACTCGGAATGAGTTTCCACTTTTATGGTTTCATTTCCTCGAATGTTTATTTTTAAAAGAGCGGTTTGTTTTGTCAACTGCCGTCCTGCTGGGATTTTATTTGGTGCACTTCATTCATTCGTGTCATATGTTCGCGTTAACATAAATAACCTTAAATATGTTATATGCTAGGGTTGTCACAAAAGTTTTTACAATGTTACTCGTACAAATGGAATTTTAGAACAATCATAATTTAAAAATTATGATTGTTCTAACAATCATACAACAATCAACAATCAAAATTAAAATATAGCTGAATATAAAATATTGTTTACCAAACACAATCTATGATTAAGTAAAGCCCTTACAAATTGTACAATACAATTTTCTTTTAGGATAAAAAATGTTTACTTACAAAATGTAATTTAATACTCTTTTGGTGTCACTGATCCACAACACAATAACCATCCAGGATGATAAAATTAAAAAATAAATAAATTTGAAACTATTAAAAAAAATAAAAGAATAGGGTAGTGTCAAGGAGAGACATCATGAATTACTTCATTATGTCATATTCGGGAAGATATCATTATGTCAGCAATTTTTGTATATAATAAATATTACGTTATTTCTTGGTTTTCGTAATTTTTGTAGTGTCATATCCTTGATTAATGTAAACTGTTTTATAAGTTTTCTATTTAAATTTTAATGCTGTAAAAGGTTACTAATGTTGACTCCAATGCGGATTGGTAGGTTTCACATGTCCCTAGGATTCTCTAGAGATATGCAGGTTTCCTCACGATGTTTTCCTTCATCGAAAAGTGTGTGATAAATTGCAATTATCAATTAGACACATAAGTTTTAATAGAAAAACTCATTGGTGGCCTAGGTTTGAACCCATGATCGTCTCTAAAGATTCACACGGTCGCACCGCTGGGCCATCACAGCTTTTTTTATTGTAGATCCGTAGACAATTCTAAAATACGAGCTTACGTGTAATGGTTAACCGCATCAGAGCCTTGGCCGCGTCTGATATAGGTAAGGCAGTATGGTGGTGGTTAGAAACAAACTTTGCGATACGTCGTAATATCTAAATTGATTTAAAAAGTTTAAAATCAGTTAATTAGGTATATTGTTTAGAAACGGGAAGCACTCGTATGCCTTCATGATAGTTAACATATCAGTAATTCTAAACACAATACCTATGCATACTGATTAACTGTTTGAATCATTCAAGCTATAAAATTAGTGTAAACCTGCCAATATGCTTACCAATAAAGAATATGAAAGATGTACTTGATTACTGGTATTAGAAGATGCTGTACTATTTTTTGCCATTTGCCATTAGGCAAATATGACCTTAGAAGGTTAATATAGTCATTTATTTTGATAATAGAGAACTGACAAATTCGACGAATTAATTGAGATTGACTCAGACTAATTGAATTGATTAGGTATTCGATTGAGCTTTGCAAATTGTTCGCAAATATTAAAATTAAATTTCCAAGTCTCTATTGTGCTAGACAAACCAAAATATGTAGCGCTTTTAAATATTTTGTCTCGCACAGGTTATATATTGTGACTGGCCCGTTGGTGCAGTGGGTAGTGATCCTGCCTTCAACTCCGCGTGTCGCGGGTTCTATTTCCGCCGAGGGCCTACATTTTCTATAAATCAATTTGTTGGTCTTCGAGTCTGGGTGTATATTTGTATTTAAGTATGTATTTAAAAATGATATTCACCAATCGTCCGTCACCCATAAGAGAAGTATTAAGTTACTTACTGGACGGACGACCTTGTGTGTATGTGTCCCATTTATTCATTAATTTATAGTGGCAAAAGATGGTTTTTTGGCTTTGTATTGATTGACCAAATTATTTTACCATACGTATGTATAAAATTAATGATACCAACACGCTCGGTGCTGTATAAAGAATTATTACAACCTGAAAGAAGTCAATAAATATTTTAATCTCGTAAGTCGTAACGATCTGTTCCCAATGTGCAAATTTGCAACAACTCTGTTCGTGACATATTTGCAAATTAACTGTACCGTAAATAGAGGCTCAAGTACCGAATTCAAATAACTTTTGACGATATCGACTCCTCAAATTTTACTTCATTAGTATTATGTACATAGATTTTGGCACATTTTTATCTATACCTGCGAGTATTTACATAAATATTATAAACTAGTGGTACCCGCTACTTTGTCACGCCAACTTAAGCGTTTAAAAGCCCTTAACAATTCAATGTGTTTTTCCTTTTTCTGAGAGAAAAACTTATTTTTTTATTCTATATGTTACCCGATGTAGTGTGCCAATTTCATCAATAATGCGCAATGCCATGCAAAAGTAATAATTTCACTATTTTGTTATAATTTAAGTTTTAAAAAATCTATGTTGTCGTAAACATAAATAGTACAATCTGTTCTCATACTTTATATAAGTTCGCGTCAACGATCACAGCGACATACTTCACAGCGACAACACTATTTTTTTTATAAAATCATTAAAATCTTAAAAAAACAAAATTGCGGGTACCACTTCGATTACACTATGCGACTCCTTCAGGCATTTTAAAAAGTGCTCTAATTTTTCAATAGTCTTATATCTCTTTATATTTAAATGAGTTAATCTTGTATGTATATATATATTTTTTTCTTCGGAATCTTGGAAACGGCTTCAATGATTTTCCCGAAATTCAGCATATTTTTGGGGGGCGTGGGGAGCATGGGGGTTTTGGGGGAGAAAAATCGGTCTAGATAAGTTTTATTATAAAAAAATGTCGTTTTATCGCTGTTTTCGGGCTCTAAAATTTTTTTGAAATTTACTTTGAATACAATCGCAATTTTTCGCTGTCAAACGTAAAGTCATGGTGGTTTGTTTGCGAACGGGCGGTCTAGAGAGGTGAAAATACCTTGGATCGAGCCCCACCTGCCGTATAATTTTTTAATTTTTCTTTTCATTTTTTTTTATTTTTTTTACATCATTTTAAAAATTACCTAGCAAGGCTTGGTCACCCAGGTACTCACTATTACACAATCATGCCCAGAGGTACACCACCTACAGAGCTTTTAAAATGTAAAACGCGAAGCTTTCATTTTGTGGTTACAATACTTTGTATTATGTAATTGAAGTATAACAAAACAGTCTAGTGTTTAAAAACTTTCTCCTTTTAAATTAGAAAGGTGTAATTGGATGAACATTTGACCTCTATTGATTCTGTTATAATATTTTTGCTACATTATATTGTTTATGTAACTAATGTAATGTATTTAAAGATCAGAATCGATTGTGTATAAGGTGCTTCATTTTAAAATAAGAGAAAAATCTTTTATCTTTTACTTACTTCTTCTATTTAAAAGAATCACACCATTTGACCACTACATCTAGAAAGATACGGCCAAAGCGCGTTTGAATAACTTTATTATTATACTTATATATTTAATTAATATTTACAATTTCTTATGTACTTTACGGTGAAGGAAAACATTATTATGCAACCCTCTTGTCTTGACCCTAAAGATATGTGTAGCATGGCAATCTTTTCGAAGCGAACAAAACAGAATAAGTAAAAGAAAAAATAGAGTGAGCGAAAGAAAAAAGCGTAAGTAAGCCTTTATTGAAAAACTTGCAATCGCCAGCGGCTCCGCCCGCGTGAAAAGATTAAAAAACCGTAATATAGTATTTGATACCCATAAAAATGGTTAAAGTGGGTTAACCTTAAAAGCTAAAAGTAGTTTTTATTGCTGCTCCTCTCCTATTCAGCATAGCCTGATGTTATATAGCCTTCCTCGATAAATGGACTATCTTACACTCAAAAAGTTTTTTAAATCAGTCCAGTAGTTCCTGAGATTAGCGCGTTCAAACAATCAAACAAACAAACCCTTCAGCTTTATATATTAGTATAGAAAGGCAGTCATTATTAAAATCTTCCGGATGACTATATTTGACAATATATATTGTAATTCCACGTTAACACTACAAATTTGCGCCGATGGTTTCGCGACGTTATTATTATGATATATTATGGTTATAATACTATAAATAAACGCACGTATCGCATTAGCAGTTCACAAAGTTCACTAAAAGGCTCCATTAATAACGTACATAATCTTTCAGTCAGCTAATGCCAACTTTATTTATGGTTACAAATTTGACGTGTCTTAAGAATACAAATTGTTTGTGCATTCGATTCTTTTGTCGACGGACTACACGTTATGTAAACACACCTAAAGGTAGGTTATTACATAAAATTGTATTTTATCGTCGTAAACACAAGTTCACGGTTCGTGGTTTGATTGCGATCCCAGCGACCCGTGTAGATGAACTAGATTTCCTGCGAACTACACATCGGATGTTATGTTTGTATGTATGTATCATGTAAAATATTATTTACAGTTAACCGCTTCGCTCTAAATTTAAAACAATGCAGACGGTATTCTAATATTAATGATTAGTTTCGCAACTTTACATAAACAAAGCCAGTTATAGACGACTCTCCTTGGTAATCCATAACTATAACTATACCTATCTACGCTCGACAGTCGTTAGTCGGTAAATGTTTATCTGAACATAATTCTTAATGTACAGAATGAATAACCATAAATATTGCCGAATATTTTCTTGACTTTGCATAACACTACACTATAAAAAATATCATTTCCGTTATTACTATGGGTGTTCGCGATTAATACATATTTATAGAATTCTTTATTTCATTGTACAGTCTTACACTTCTTAAAAAACTGTGGTAGCCCAGCGGTAACACTGTGCGACTCACGGAGGTCACTGGTTCAAACCCGGGCAGACACCAATGAGTTTTTTGTTAAAACGTATGTGTCTAATTGATAATTGCAATTTATTACACGCTTTTAGGTGAAGGAAAACATCGTGAGGAAACCTGAATATCTCTAGAGAATTCTGGAGATATATGTAACCTACCAACCCGCACTGGAGCAGCATGGTAGGTCTTAGCTCCAAACCTTCTCTCCAAAAACGGAGAGAAGAGGCCTATTCGCAGCAGTGGGATAGTAACCGGCCGCTACTTTACATTCTTACACGATAAACACCAAAATTTCATATTTATATATATACTTAATATTTAAAAAAAATAGCTTCTGCCTAATGTCGTGGACTTCATCACTACTCGTATCTTTGGACTAGACTCCAAAGTAGCCTATGTCATTGTCCAGTCCTTCTACTACTTTGATCCCATGTTCTCTTCAGATATGGAGAAAGTTCAAGCGAACATTTGCACTTCTATAGTGGATGAATTTGTGTTACTTATGACGATAAATATAATTAGTAAAATTTATACCAATGTTGTTTGTACAATTTTGATCAGGAACAATTTGAGAATATTATACTAATGCTGAAGCTTATTATTATTATATAACTGTAGGATACAACTGTATTGTTTACAGTTAGGTTGCCCCAAGCAAAGGTAAGCTCGATCTGCATAAAGATTTCCTACATTCCACTATCGAACGTGGTATGCCTTGCTCGCATACAACTTGACTTGATATCTAGTTCCTGTACTGTTACGAAACTGATAACAAATGATAAACTTTCGTATGTCGTAAACGGATTCCATACTACTATAGTACAAGTACTTTATGTTTATTTAAAGAAAATCTTGAATACGATTGAATAAATTTATTAATTACTCAGCTTCATAGAGATTGTTTAATTAAACTAATTATAACGCATATTTTGAGACGTGTGGTATCCGGCTGAGTAGAATAGACCACCCCCATTTCTTACCGAGGTGTCGTAAAAGGCGACTAAGGTAAAACGTCTCACCGTGTGGTATCCGGCTGACTAGAATAGACCACCATCATTTCTTACCGAGATGTCTTAATATACGACTAAGGCATGTTGACGTCAGGCAGGTGGGCGATCGTAAAATACGTAGCCAAATCACGTGACAACATATAACATGCTGTGCCGACCCCACTTAGAGGGGGATAATGGCAGGAGGATGATGATGATAACGCATTTTTTAAGAATACTACTTTTAAGTTAGTTCATTCAACTTTAAGTAATCTATGTACGCCAGAATGCCGGACTCTTATCGTCTGAAACCTTATAGTGTTAAATCTCACGACCTGGTGACGAGAGCTTAGCAATATTAAACTCATCACATCTGCACCTTCCGTGTCTAGAACTTTTACTTCTGGTAGTACCTGTACAGATCCTATTTTTCAGCTGACGCATTGAGAGATTAATATGTTAAATATTTTCAAATCAGGAGTGAATAGACATATTCTAAACAAGCGTGCTTTACCTAATACTTTATCATTGTTTATCATCAAGTATGTATGACTGCAGTCAAGCACTCTTCTATTACACAAAAAAAAAAGAACAATTAGTGTATCGGCCTCCTCAAGGTACTTTTTACTAGCTAGAGCTAGAGTGGTCTCTATGAGATTAGTAGACAACGATATTGTGTGAGCCGTTTTTGTACCATCCCCCTCAGAAGAATGGGTTTGGAAGTTCTGATCTCCCGAATACTCTCAGCTGTTTCCTTTTGCATATTTACATCTTCGCAAGGAAGCCATTGCTGCGGACAACCTAGCGCTGTTCATCATAGATTTCACAAACAGAGAAATACAGAGAGATGTTAGGATTTTTTTTATTCCAGCCTCACTTTTTCACTACAGCATAAAAGCTATTCTTCTGAAGGACTGAGGAGATAATTGCAATGAGTAACAGGCTGTTGTATTCACCGTTGAAAAAAATATATTAAGAGTATATTTTGTCTTCATTGTAGAAAAACAAAACAGATATAATTCGGAAAAGAAAACTGGTTTAAGTGGTATTATAAATAAACAGACAGTCGTATTGTAATTTATCTTTACAGAAATTGGACATTAATTAGCCAAGTTTTTTTTGTTGGATTAAAAACTAGGTTAAAAGTTATTGTGGAGTAATAAAGACGTTGAAATAATTAAGTATATTTTAAAATTGTAATGCGGAAGTATAGCCGTGTGGTATCCGGCGAAGTAGAATAGTACCACCCTGATTTCTTGCTGAGGTGTCGTAAAAGGCGACTAAGGTAAGTCGACCCGCCGTGTGGTATCCGGCTGAGTAGAATAGACCACCCTCATTTCTTACCGAGGTGTCGTAAAAGGCGACTAAGGTAAATTGACCCATCGTGTGGTATCCGGTTTAGTAGAATTGACCACCTTCCTTCTTACCGAGGTGTCGTCGTGAGGCAGGCGGCCGATCGTAAAAACGCAGCCAAATCATGTTACAGCATGTTTATAACATGTTGTGCCGACCCCACTTAGAGTGGGATAAGGGCAGGAGGATATATGTAACGCGGAAGTGAAGCCGGTGTCTCCATAAATCGTGCCTAGTTATGCTTCGACTTCATTATTACTATTGTCTGTGTACCAAAGTATCTACTAGGTATCGATGAGGTAGTAACAAAGTCGTTTCTTTGTATAACTTGTTTATTCGGTTCGATGGCTCTATGGCTTATTCGGCTGTTGAACCTAACCGCATTGTGCTCTGCTCCCACGCCAAACGGCATCGCAATCGGATCATATCACTCCCCTTCTACACTAGAACAACCTGAATACCTTTACTCGCCTTTCTCTGCAAATCATCTTGTTTTTTGTAAACGTAGAAAAAAGAAAAAAACATTGAAACAATGTTTAACACCGTAATTTCATTGATTTAACCTATTATGAATCATCAACCTTCTCCCGTTATCCCACTCTAAGTGGGGTTGGCATGACATGTTATAAACATATTGTCACATGATTTAGCTACGTACTTTACGACCGGCCGCCTGCTTGACATCAACTTACCTTAGCCGTATTTTACGACACCTCGGTAAGAAAGATGGTGGTCTATGCTACTTACCACACGGTGGGTCAACTTACCTTAGTCGATACTTCCGCTTTTACGATACTTCGGTAAGAAATGAGGGTGGTCTATTGTATTACGGATACCACTCGGCATTAACGTATTAATTATGAAAGTTCGTGATTATTAAAACAAAATTAAATAAGAACTATAAACAAATTTATTCTCTTATAAAATTGGATTATATATTTTGAATTGGTTATGCTTAAAAATAAAGAAAATAATTTAAAATAAATTAAAATCTTTATTATTAAGTCTTTATAATCTTGCACGTTATAGCGCGTCAATACAATATCTGAAAGTTTGCTATCTCTGTTATTGTCTCTATATATGTATCGACACAATCAGAAAGTCTTTGTAAAAAAAGGTGATCTTTTTTTAATCAGCAACCCTGTGCCGTCATATCATAGGCCGCCGAATCACTAGACAGTGAGATCACTTTTTAAACCGGTTTTGTTACGATCATCCCGTATTTAAGGTAACTGTTCTTTACTTTAACTTTTCTGCTGGGTTTAATGTAATCTGTATCATTTGGAAATTATCCAAATCTGCAAAAATGCTTGGTGCGTTATCTGGGTCGTTTTTTCTGTACGGAAAAAGGAATAAATTCTTATTTCTTGAATAGTTCTCAGTATATCATATTGGTTGCAAGGTAAGCGAGTGCTGGGTTTATCGATCATTACCAAAAATGGCAGCTTTTATCTCTTTGCACTGTCATAACAAAAGCCTCGATGGCCGAACGGTATGACCGTGTGACTTACTAAAGTGTCAAGTAGTAAGTAATTAAATCCCGCCGGCGTCTATTAAAAGTTGACTAACTAAAAAAACCGGTAAATTTCGTACCCCTTTTGAATGAGCATGCTATAAGTCCTATAATATTCCATAGTCTAAGCACAGCACCGCACAATTTGCACGCTAATACGAACAATTTGTATAGGATAATAAAATTGTTGGTTTAACCTTTCATGTTACAAATTTTTCATTTTTTCAGACAAATATTTCTAAATCAAATAGCTAAATTAGTACATTATTCTATATATTGCAATATATAATATATAACCCTAAAATAACCGATAATTTGTACGACTGTGCTAGTCTTAAAGAAATCTGACTAAAATATGTACACAATTCTCTCCATGGCCAAATATAGGCTTCACTGGAACGATGTTGTACGCGATTAGCTTTTAATTCCGCGGTTCGCTAAGCATTACGTGTAGTTTAGATTACGTTTTTTAAAAAAATATTCCGTTAGGTAACCATTAAATTTTAACGCCAGCTTTAATTTACAATTTATTGCTTCGTAAATTCACTCCCCGGGCGGGTATGAATGAATCTTCTTTTAATACTGTTATAGAAACATTCATGCGATTTAAGGTGGTGTATAATATCGTGATAAGACCTGATAAATCCATCTGGAAATTCTTTGGAGGAGATGCGTTCATTTGAGGAGGTATGCGTAGATAATTTCTACAACGATCAACGGGGACCTTTTCCCAGGCTTTACATTTTTACATTTATATAGTCATTATAATTTATGTTTATATAAAGAGCTGTGATAGCCGAACCGTGAGGCGGAGACATCAATGATTTTTTTGTTAATACCTATTTAATATGCAATTTATCATACGATAGTAACACGCCATTATTATTATGGTAAAACAGAACTTATGTATGTATAGGTAAGCATAGCCTTGAAGGAGTATTTATATCTTAATAATGACTAAAGTGTGATTAAGACTGCCATAGGCGTGTGTAAGTAGTACGTGAATGGTATTTTAAAAGACGTATTTTCCATTGACAACTAATCCAATTTGTTAACTACAAACAAGTTTATATACCTGACAAAACTACCTGTACTTGCACGTACTGGCAATCAAAGACAGGCAGGCAGCATTGCCAATTAAAATATTTCCCATTTTGATTTTTATGTAAATTTGGTAGTGTTCTATACCCATATATAGCAAGCCGGTTTAGTAATAATAAAAATAATTGTAGTAATCTGTAAAATACTTTTTTAGTTTTGTTCACTCTCATCTTCCTTTTTTCCTTTCCTACCCTATACTAGTACTCTAGCTCCCGCCTCGTTAGAAACAAGACTAACATTTTTCTTTGCAGTACTAAAGCACTACAAGGATATATTCACATTTAAGAAGAGATCAATATTTTGTTACATCTCAAGGAATATTAGCATCATGTTGAAGATGAATCTCAAATCAATACTTTTGAAATGGTTTTTACACGAATTTCGTCCTTTCTTTTATGTGGGAGGTATTTATTCTGATGTTACTCCCACTCAGCAAAACCAGTAGAAAGTTGCTTGAACACCTTATACTGATTATGTATACCAATTATCCGTTTTTACAAGCTGGTCTTTTTATACATTGCTAAGTTTCTTTTGCGTAGGCGTTCAGAATTAGCTTGAACCGAATTCTTCGGTTGATTTCGACTATAGCTAAATTAGTAATAGTTTCAAATGTGTCTAAATAGTTAATTCAAAATTGACCGGATAGAGGCCCCATTTACACCAAAACTTCAATTAGAGTTCCACTAAAATTGTCTTATGAATCGGGAAAAGTGGTCATATATAAAAGTTAACCTATTATAAGATCAGGCTAAAATATGAAAACGCCAAAAGTATATTAAGGATTAATGAATGTTTTTTTAATAGCAAATGGTTCTGTTCCGATATGCGGGATCTGAGGTCTAAAACTGTGCACCAATAGGGCGAATACTATGAGCCTTTTAAAGGCTTTTAGGCTTTTCAACTATTTTTCTCTTACCAAACTTAATTAATAAATTAAATTTATATAAACTTTTTCTTTTTCTCTATATTACCCGTATTCTCTTTCTTTTTCAATTCTGATACTACAGAGTTAAAAATATTTCAAATCACTCCATTTAATTTTCATACAAAGATAGTTTGAATTGGTTCAGACGCGATTTCATCAATCATTCCCGTTTACGGAATCCATTCTGAAGGTCGATAGATTGATTGTTGACATCACAATATGTGCTTAAAACAACACACGTAGCAGTTGTCGAAATACTGATTAATACATGACTGGTCTCACTATCGGCCGTGTCGAAAAGTTAAGAGGTTAAACGCGACAATTGGTGTATTACAGTTTAATTATCTAGAAAATGATAAGTTCAACTGAAATTAGTTTTAAATGCAGCTAGACTGCGCCTTATTATTACCTCGTTGTATTCATGTTTTACGATTCATAAAGATTTTCATGAGTGTCTAGCATTATAACTTTTCCACTAAATTTTCAACTGAGAAGTAATAAAACTTAGACGTCAACGCGCGTAACTGGGCACACGTATACGTCGCAGGTGTGACTAATCCTTACGCGCCGTATTATTAAACGTTTAGAAATACCGGATCGTGGTTATTTCATGTTGTAAACAAATCTTGTGTGTTTAGCGTCAAGGGCGAACCTTTAAACGATCTCATACAATATGAACTATAATATATTTCATCCATACATTAGTATGGATGAACTGTATTATAAATGCAAAAGTCTATTTTTATGTGTATCAGACATCCTTTTTTACAATCGAAGCTTTTTATGTCCATCTGTTATGCTTTTTTACAATCGAAGCCTATTAATCGGACTAACATATAGGATTAAATATTTCCTTTTTTGTTAGGGCACAGAATTTTTTTTTAGTACGTATTTGAGTATATGTCAATTATTTCTAAGGTCCATGCGAACCAAGTCGCGGGTACCACTAGAGCTGTATCTATTTAGTTTTGCGTCATATGTACCTCCTGTTCAGACAACATTACAGGGTTTGCAAAATTAAAAGTCCTAGGACAAGCTTTATTTTATCATAACGAAAAATGCGGCACTTTCCTATGTTGCGCTGATTATATATTCTTTTCTTTAAGTAAAACCTGATCTTATCTATTGTAAAATTCACTTAAAATTAGAAAAAAAATATTGTGAATGGTACATCCATTAATATTTTATAGCTTTGTTTCCTATTACAACCACGTAGCTTAGATTTTCTTTTAGACTGCTGCATCGATAAGACCGTTATGTAAGTATGTCAGTATTCTAGTACGATACAATGTAGAAACAGATAAGATTTTTGGCTATCGTATGTACCTCCAATAGTTTTTGATTAGTTTATTAATTGGCCTTTTTATTGATTCAAAATTCATGTTGTCTTAGTTATCCTATTCACTAAGAAGCGTACAAATTAAGCGGCACTAAATTCAAATCTTGAAAAGTAACTTACTACTTATAATATATGCTTAAGTTTTATGCTTAAGTAATACTTATGAGTCAACGGTAAAAATAACATCCTGAAGAAACCTGCATATTCCTTGAAAATTTTTGTGATATGTGGTAATCCTCAGAATTCGTGAGGTATATGTAACCTGCAAATTCACATTAGAGCTACACTTTTTTCCAAAGGAGAAAGGAGGAGTCCAGCAGTGGTATAGTTACAGATCACCACCTTATATATAAAAATGTACGTCGTATATATATGTGTCATGGATAAACATAGC
Organism: Morpho helenor; assembly: GCA_029227775.1. Classification (NCBI taxonomy): domain Eukaryota; kingdom Metazoa; phylum Arthropoda; class Insecta; order Lepidoptera; family Nymphalidae; genus Morpho; species Morpho helenor. Next base: position 8,717,695 of record JARGCU010000020.1, read on the forward strand.
TTCACGAAAGTAACAACTACAACCTGTTATAGCAGGTTATTTAATTGCGAATAATATACCTCGATGCTAAGGCCGTTTATCTCTCATTTTTATCGATACTGATAGGTGGGGTTATTCAATTTTCATAATATATCATTGTTTGTAAACCTACTGACTTCATACGTACGGATGATATGGTTGGTATCGATTCCGGCTTAATCAGATATAAACATTTTGGATTTGCCAATATCTGTAATATTTGATAAGAATTATCGTACTAAGATTTGCAGGACGTTTTCAAAGTTGCTTTTTTAACAACATTTGACAGTTTAGTTACTAGGAGTTCATCATCCATATTTCCATCCATACTAATATTAGAAATGCAAAAGACTGTTTGTCAGTCTTCAATGTCCGTGTGTAAAGTTGTTATTTATGTAATTTAGCATGAGTTAAGCTAAAACACCGGGGTAGTACGTAGGGTAAAAAAGTTCTCGTTTATCTTACAGGAACTCTATATCTATCGCGGGTTTCGGGGGCAATAAATCTATCTAGCTAGATTACATTAAAAAAATGTGTCACTGAAAAACTGCTATAATATTATTAGATAACAAAGATTAATTTCGCAGGCACAAAGTTGGGCACAGGCGTACTAAAGAAGTAAAAACACCCCAAATATATCAAGTCCCAGATATCACCAGCCCTTTTTTCATATATTTTTTATATCTTCTAAAAAAATACCGAGAATAGCTCAGTCACCCAGATATTGTATATATTAAGTGTGCAATAAAGTAAATAAATAAAAAGATACTACCTATAGTTACGTTAACTGCGTGTTTCCTATCACGTTTCGCATGTCATATGCTTAATAGAGTCAGCAACGCGAAGTGCGAACTGTAACGATATTGGGCGCCATTACCGCTGCGGCCTCGTCTATTATGTGTTATAATGAAACTATATGACAATGTTGCGAATAAATATCATACTATGAAAGACCTTAACTCAGCATGTACAACAAATGTCTTCACATTCGTTCTCTAAAGTAAAGATACTACGCCCAACAAACTAATTAGTAAGCCATTTATTGAAAGGTTCACGTAAGTTTTAAAAAGGTAAAGCGGCAAATGACAGTGAAACGTTTTGATCCTTTCAACAGATGTTTATGTGCGAGTTTTTACGTCTATTGGTTTAAACTACGAATCGTGAATATCATCAAAGATAAGAATCTACAAAATCGTAGCTGCTGGTCTTTTTCCTCTTATATTTTCATTGTAACTTAAATACATGGGTAATCGCACCGAAAAGGGAAGGGGATTTATTAATCTATCCACTGTCATATTGTTTATTTGTAAAAAAAGGAAGGTAACGGCCCGTTACAATCCCACTGCTAGGCATAGGCCTCCTCTCTCTGTTTCTAAAGAGAAGATTTGGAGCTACCTACCACGCTGCTGCAATGCGGATTGGTATTGGATTGGAATCTGAACTCGTGACCCCCTCGGAAGAGTCGCACGGTATTACCGCTATCACAACTCTATTTGTAGTCACAAGTAAATGGATAACGTAAATTAGAATGTATATCCATCACAGTAGGCATTGCATGTGAACATTCCACTTTTCTCTGCGTTTAGTACTGGAATCAATTAAATAGAACTTTGTAGGGCTTCCAGCGTAACGAGTGGAGTAGTTATAGTTGCCTCGTAGTTTATACTATTGTCCATCCACTAATCAACTTTGTAAGCGACTTACATACAATTTTGTCCAATAAGCATTAAAAAATAAGGTTATATTTATTCATTGGGTATGTATCTACTTAATTTTGATTAAAATAAAATATATACATTGCAAAAATCTTAATCGATATTTATAATTCATCATCTCTTAATAGGGGATCCATGTTAACTCTTTTCACAAAAGCAAAACTTTTAAATAAGTCGACCTAATCTTGATGGAAGCTTTAATTTGAGAGCCTCGGGTGTTTTTTCAGTAAAGTAGATAGGAGTTTAACGTTCAAAATTTTTTATTATTGCTTTTTTTGTCTTGATTTTTAATAATCATGATATATTTTATTGGTATCGTAAAAGAAAACGATTCTACTATTATCGTAGCATAGGTTATTATAACATTACACTTTTAAAGTCCAATACTATATTCATTACTTAATTTAAATGGCACTGTGAGGTTATAAAATACGTTGAGTATTATTACGTCGGTGGTAGTATGTATTGCACACAATTATGTGTTTATTTACCCGAAGGCTATCAACTATGTAGCCCCGAGTGGCGGTCAGACTCCATTACCATGGGCAGTGGATCGTCACCGACCTCTTACTTATGGCTATTGTGTTCCAAACAATTTAATAACGCTATCTATAATGGAATCAATTTCAGAGAGAACTCCCTAACTAACTTTTACCTGTTTTCGCGTTTTATTTTTATGCTGTTTTATAGGACTAAAAATATTTGTACCTTTGTGTGTGTAAAGGTGCGTTACGCTGAGTAAAATATAGACTTAATGGCTTTATGAAGTGTATGAATTAAGAGAGTAATATTTAATATTTAAATGAATTGATTGTATATATGTATTCTGAATTTCGGAAATGGCTTCAAAGATTTTAATGAAATCCAGCATGTTTTTGGTAGAAATCTATCTAGCTCGGTTTCATTTAATAACGTTTTATCCCTGTTTTCGAGCACTGAAAAAATGCTAAAATGTAGAACATAATGCAAATTATATGTTAACGGGCGGATTAAAGAAGAATCGAGCCCCGCCTACCTAATTATTTTTCCTATTTTTTTTCAACTTAAAAAAATTACTGAGAAGTCTTGGTTATCCACGTACTTAAATCATGAATATGTTCAATCAACACAAGTTAACAAGGTTTTCAGATTGTCGGAACATTTCAAGTCAGAAGCGGGGAAATGGATATTAAGTAATTTCCTTTGAGTTTCACTTAAAGCGGGAGACTGCTTGTGCTCTGTTTAAGATATTATCGCGTGCCCAATAAAGCTCCTGAAAAAACGGGCAAAGATATCCAATTTCTATTTAAAATTAGATAATAAATTTAATTTAGATAATGAAATAGATTAAACTCAAAAATATCTTTAATTAATTGGTAAATATAAATCGTTTTACTATGCCGTGTGGTATGCGGCTGAATAGAAAAGTACCACCCTCATTTCTTACCGAGGTGTCGTAAATGGCGACTACGGTAAGTTGACCCACCGCGTGATATCCGGTTGAGTAAAATAGACCACGCTCTTTCTTACCGAGGTGTCGTAAAATACGACTCAGGTAAGTTGACGTCAGGCAGGCGGCCGGTCGTAAAAAACGAAGCCAAATCATGTGACAACATGTTTGTAACATGTTGTGCCGACCCCACTTAGAGTGGGATAAGGGCAGGAGGATGATGATGAAATCGTTTTACTGTGGCAGAATTATTAGCTGAAACAATTTTATCTTTAAATATTCGGATGCAATGATTCATAGTAAACTACTAATCATAGTGATAACAAGAGCTTAGTTTTATCAAAAGCTTTTATTTAACTTGCATTATATTATGTATATGAAGATGGAATCTTGCAAGTTAAATTTGACCCACTTATCGGTATCCGATTAAGCTGAAATTTTGCTTACTGGTTCAGTCCTGATGACAATGCATGTTTATGATAAGCATGTCCTTATCTGCAGCCGGAATTGACTTCAGACGAGGGAACTCCTCAAAGGTTAACAATAGGGACAAGAAATTTTTGTTAAAATATTTTTTTTATTAACTTGTTACGTTAACGATAATATTAACTAGTGATAGCAACTGACGAGTTTTATTTTAATAACAGTATATAGGTATTTAGATGTCCTCGCGTGCTTAACGTTAACAAAAACGCGATAATGCCACTAACCTGAGAATAAATGATAATTTTGAATGGAATACATATCTTCATGCAAATAATTTATCGCTATGTTGGACGAGTCTAGTTGTATTTGCCATAATTATGGTGTTAAGCTGACCCTGTTTAAAGACAGCTCAGGTAGAGCATTAGGATATTTTGTATCTGATAACAAATTTCACATTATCACTGTAATTGTTTGTTATAATGAGAAATCCATAATAATGCTATAAATATTAAAATATCTGGTGATCTTAAAAGTGATATAGGCTTTCTATGATTCTGCTTATGATGATTCTTATGATGGTTTCTATTATAATGATATTGAATAATTTTGTGGCATAAAAAGTGCAAAAAAGAACATAAAGCAACAAACTACAGGTACAGGTAATATGTGTAAACGGCTTTATTTTCGCAAAGTAGTGATTTGTCCCAATCAATTAAATTCACGCACATAAGTTTACGGGTACAATCCGAGATATAATTGTTAGATGTTACGTATAAATCAACAGCAAATGTTTTTTTAAATCATTCGCATGCCAAATTTTAGATTGATAGGTGTAGCGATTATTAATACAAAGATTTATCATCATTCTCCTGGCTTTATCCCACTCTTAGGGGGTCGGAACCACATCTTATAAGGCCACATATTTTACAACCGGCTGCTTGCCTGACGTCAACTTACCTTAGTCGTATTTTATGACACCGATAAGATAGAGGGTCGTCTATTCTACTCAGCTGGACACCACATGGTGGGTTGACTTCTCTTAGTCGCCTTTTACGACACCTTGGTAAGAAATGATGGTGGTCTATTCTACTCAGCCAGATACCACACGGCTTTATTAATACAAACCTTCATGGATAATAAACATTCATATAAGATCTATGTTCATTAGTGGATGTTTCTTGGGTGGAATTATAACGATAGTGACTTGAAGCACACAACTTGTTAATTAGCCCATACTTTTTAACGTTGAGCTGTTGGGTCTTACGATATAATTATACGTCTCAGCGTTAATCAGTATCATACCTAATTCTTTTTCCCACGTGAGTTCTCACACTAAATGAGACGCTGAATGCATGAGTAATCGTCATTTGTATGTCTTTGTATTCCTTTTATGTATACTTTGTTTCTTTAACTCCATATCTTAACATATAAACACGATGATAGCCTTACTCATCAGTGTTAATGATTTCGAATGTTGTTTAATTTGCGAGTTTCGAACTTTTGCAATTATTTTCTGATCTTATACCTTTGAATTTATTATAACTTTAAAAACTTTGTATCTACGGGTATCTATATATCTAACTTTCTTCATCTAATATGTAAAATAATTATCTATTCTAACATATTACTTGCTACAACACTTTTATACATAATGTTTAGAGCGAGCAGATCCTTATTCTTTAATTGTTGCGCGTATTCTAGATTTCGCATGTCTTGACACAGTGCAGTCGATGTCTTTCTAATTTTTTACACCCTCAATTCTCGATCAATTCTGGATCGAATACATGATTAATTTTGGAATTCCATTCTAAACGATTTATAATGAAGCTATGATTTCGAATAATTACCCTTTTCAGATATGTGCAGTTTAATGTTTGACTGCTTTACTTTGTATCATCAGCCGAAAAGATATACAAGTCAAGCGCAAAATCCGTTTTCAATTTTAAGAAAATTTTTGTTTATTATAATTTCCCTTCTAAAATAAAGTCTCTCTAAGATTATGGTTGCGTACAACCGTGTCGTCATTCACAATACAAATTGCAAAACCAATGTTTACAATGTATCCAAAAACCGTGAGAAATCGTTCGTGTATAAACTGTAGACACAAAACGTAAAGTTTTATTTCCTTTTGTAAATTCATTCAGACGGTATAACAGTTTGTTTGTATTAGGTAAAGTTGCATGATTGTGCAAAAATCAATTTCAATCGAGAAGAAATCTATTAAGTAACCGCCAAAAAAGTCGTTGATGAAACCAAATCGGCTAGTTATCATAGTTGAAACAGTTACACTGTTTACTTAATAAAAAATCTATTTATTTGTACTATTATGGCGTAACACTAAAAAATGTATTATACGTATTTCAAATTGCTTATATATTACGTTTGATGAAAAACATGAAGTTTTTCTATTATGTTGTATATGAGTAACTTTCTTTTCTTTTAATTTTTTAAATATATATTTTATTAATGTTTTATTTATATATATTTTTTAATTTCTTATAATTTTACACTAATAGAAATTATTACATAATTCGCGCACAGCTCCCAATATTATTACGCGCAATTCCTAACTTCCAAAGTAATCGTTGATTTCAGTAAAGATAACACATTTAACATGTAAAGTAGAATTTAAAGCAGATTTAAATTGGAGTACCGGCTACGGTGGAGTAAGAAGAATTATATTTGATTTCATATGAAAATAACCAACGAGTTGCTCTTTTCTTTTCCTCTTGTAAGATCATAGAATGATTGTTTACTTAGCTATTGTATAAAGCTCTTGATATCAATTAAACAAGATTAAAAAGGAAGGGATAAATCTATTTTTTGTAGTGATCGTAAAATTTATACAATGTGCGATATATGCTTCATCGTAAACCTTGTTGAAGAATAATGTTATACTTCCTTCAATAATACCTAAAGATGTTCGGTCTGTTTTTCATCTACAATAAACGGTTTGGAATAAGAATTTGGGGCACGTATTCTGTGATGCCTACAAGTTTTTACATAAATTATACTTTTACATGCATTAAAAAGTAATACTACGCGTATTAATTTTATTCAAATGAGATCTAATATTCATTTATTTTAATCTTGTAAAGCTCTACTTCTTTAATACCATCTCATGTGTGTTATCTCCGGATACAACTGGTTTAGTTGTATAATTGGAGATTAGGCATTACGACAATTGACAACATGTTAAGTTCTATGTACGAGTATTTATCATAATTATTTTACGCTTGCTCAAGCATAACTAGATAATTATGGAATTAACTGCGTAATTTGTGTTATGCTAAATGTATATCTTATATATTGTGAGACCAGTTATGTTATACCAGCTTCTGCGTACGATTTCGTCTGCGTGAACTTCAATACTACGATAAAAGTATTTTGTCAGTTTGTATATGTCCACACTTAAGTACCGAAAAAGTAGCAAATGTCATTTCATGTACAACCCTTCATTTTTCTTGGTACCATTGATTAGTGTCTGGATTTCACTATCGGCGATGATAGTTATATCGTTTATCGTGTGATCGTCTATAATAGCCACGATTATTGTGTAAGTGTCCACAACATCGTCCGTATTATCATACGATACATACGATTGTACCTATCACCCAGCGATTCCCTTTGATGCATGTCCGAAAAACCCATAATTCTCGCGTTGTAGCCGATGATATATAACGTACGCAATCTATATGATCTTGTTCTCGCTTAACCGATTGTAATCACCGGTTATGAAGAGCAGCCATAGAAGAAATAAACAAATCACACTTATTGATACGTTATATTAAAATAATTATCATTTTCCTGACCTTATCGCCACTCTAAGTAGCATGTTATGAACACGTTGTCACATAATTTGGCTAGATATTTTACGACCAAACGCCTATCTGACGTCAACTTACCTTAGTCGCCTTATGCTTCACCTGGGTAAGAAAGAGGGTGGTCTATTCTAATCAGCCAGATACTACACGGCGGGTCAACCTACCTTAGTCGCCTTTTACGACACCTCGGTAAGAAGTGAGGGTGTTATTCTACTCAGCCGGATACCACACGGCTTATATATGTTATAATAAAGTATAGGTGTATTTTGTTACTTTTAAATTGAATAAAAGTAGTATATAATAATTAAATCAATTAACATTTCTCCGCGCCTCGCACGCTTAGCCCTCGTTTCCGGTTTTAATTATAACTACCGTCGTTAATAATCATGAACCCTAAGCAGAATATATAATAACGTTGTTCAACTGGTATTTTCCTAACTTGTTGCATAAGTATATAAAATCCTACAACATATGTGCTAAATACTACATGAAATTTTAATTTATAATTAATAAAATGAATGTCAACAAGTTTGTAAGTTGTTGATGTGTGTGATTGTTTGTGACCGTTGCAATCATACTTTCGAATTATCAATTTTTACACATCGTATCGGAGACAAATTAATTAGGTATAGGTTGTCCATAGATTGATTACCACTTAAAACTAATGCTTTACTTTAGAACCCTTACTTTACTTTCAGGGTTCCAAAAATTAAATAAGAAATTGCTTTTTATGTATACAAGGATTGTAAGAGTCTCATTGCAGTGTCGACCTTTGGTGTGAGTTATTAAATATTAACAGGGGCCTCTTTTATGTCCGATAATCATTCCGTGACATATCCGTAATTTATTTACTCGTAGAACTAACTCTTAGCACTAAATAAATATCCGGTAGCATCAAAAGCCATTAAAGTTCAATTTCCTATATAAAACGTCGTAACAACAAGTCATTTACTAGAATCGGAAGCGGAACCTTCAAGTTACCTTTATAGACATTTCAAAGACCGCCCGACATTGCCGCAGCTATAGGCTTCCTACTTCTTTGAAAAGCCGTTCACCCCTCGCATAAACTAAAGCAATGCACTTAAAGATGGATTCTTCGTAGCTGGGCATACCTTTCCTAAAAATAACTTCCACTTACGGGCTGTTACAACGTAAGCAAAACCATTTTTACCGGCTCTGTTCAAAAAATTACTTGTAAAATAAACTATACGTTTCCTAATGTAAACATTAGCCAAGTGAAGTAGGACGATAAACACTTACTCAAAACTTATTATAGATGCGATATAAATAAATCGCCCTATCCGAAGAATAAAGTCACATTTCCTATGTTTATACATGGAATACAATATTTATTGTATGATACATATAGTTGCCCAAAAATATGCTAAAAAGGCTCAAATATTTGCTATTTGTAAGAGACGAAGATTTTTAATTTATTACTTGGCTACTAATGTTTTTTCTTCAAGTACCACAGAATTTCAAAGTATCGCGGTTTCGGTATGCTTTGCCATTTGTAGAGTTTTATCTATCGAACTGTTGAGACTCGTTAGGTCCTGGCACTAACTGTATACAGTTACCTTTTGGTATTTTCAGTGATAAGGAATTTTAATCGATGTCCATTATTAAGTTGCTCTACGAATGTTACCAAGGATATATTAGTGAGCAAGGGTTTAACAAGTAGATGCTATATTTCGTACTGACAAGAATTTTGACTAGGGATGATCTTCCTCATTCAAATTTTTACTGTCACATAGTTTCCAAATAATAAAGTCGTCCTGACCGTTGAAAACAACGTTATGTATTAAAGGCTTTTGTTGCTTTAATGACGTTGATGAAACAAAAATGATATAATCAGTGTTGAACTCTGCAACAATCAGAGAACACAACGAGGCCTTTTATCCAGTTGACCCACTTAGCTTTTGTTTTATCCGAAGCTCGCGAGGTGAAATGTTGATTGTTTGCATTTCTCCCATAGATTATGTCTGCCCTGGCTTGACAAATAATTGATGACGCCACGCCCGTTGGAATGCTCGTCCGCCAAAGTGGAAACCAGGGCATACTACCGTTAATATCGTGAAATTAGAGAACCAGTTCATAATGTCTTTTTAACTGCACTCCCGTAAATAATGCTATTGAATTGTTAATAGGATATTAAATGAATTAGGTACAATTAAAACCTAACTAACGTGGGTAGATCTTTGAATATGATGTAAATAAGAGGTACAATAAATAAATGTAGTATAGTAGTATATTCAAAATTTCTCTATGTTTCATGGTGTAATAAGTAAAATCTTATCAACACTAGTTTGGATGTAGCTTACAGAAGTGTATTCGGACTTAGTCATCATCCTCATGCCTGTATTCCACTCTAAGTGGGGTGGGTACAACATGTTATAAACATGTTGTCACATGGTTTGGCTACGTATTTTACGTTCGACCGGCTTGCCATACTTGCCTTAGCAACTTATTTTTGCAAAACCTCGGTAAGAAATGAGGGTGGTCTTTTTTACTCGGTCGGATACTAAATTGCTTTTATATGGACTCAGTAAAGGAAGGAGCACAGTAAATATTGAATATTGTATCACTCGAAATTAGGGCCATTCAATTATTTTATTTTTCATTCAATAAACAAGCACACAGTTCTCATTAATATTTTTGTTAACAACGGGATATAAAACTTTATCGAATCTTTGAGATTCTGTATAACTTGCAAATGTTCTTTAACAATTGATATGCTTAAGCACTTTAAATTAATATGTTAAGGTAGGCATAGTGCGAGTTGTTTTTACAGAGAACAGAGTATTATTTTAAGTTATTAACCTACTCACTTTTGAAAACCAATAAACCACTCATATGTAATTCTAATGCTTACTAACCTCCGGTAGGACATTATCCCACAAGATGATTTAAAACACCTAACTCATTACTGAACGTAAGTTGTCTTATCACGGTAAATTGTAACTTGGAGTTATCAGTGATCGTTTTTAGTCATTAGTCGAAATTAATACTGAAAACGGACTAGATCTCACAATAAGTCATGTATTTACGCGAGGCCAGTATGAATTGTTCTCACCGTACCGTGTATAATCGGACGGAAAACCGTTACATTATAATCCTTAGAGTAAAGTTCCACATACTTACGCACGATAAAATCTTTTCTAATATGGGTGTATATTTGTATTTAAGTATGTATTTAAAAATATATAAGTATATATTCACCAGTTGTCTGTCACCCATAACACAAGTATTATACACTGTCCATTATATTAACCATCTTTTGACAGATTGACGATTTACATATTTAGTGATGTCCTAAAGATTCTCGTATGCGATACCATTCCGATTATAGTACCTACTATCATTAATCGAATTACGTACCTAAGTAATTCGATTAATGATAACCTACGTAAACTAATAACAGATATAGAAATCAACATTTTGATTTAATATTGCCTTAGTTTTTTGAAAATAAATGTTAATCCGTGTGTATTTATTATAATCATAAAAAATATATTATACATCAACTGGCAACATCAACAGACCTTCCGCTCGGCCGCCATTTTGACGTGATCTGTCACTCTCAACGAAACGCCCGTGATAGTCACACGCATTTACGTTCGCTGAGTGTTCTCTCGCATCTGTTACACCTTGAGTTAAGTAGCTTTATTCCTCTGAAAAACTTTTGTGAAACTTATATTAATTGATCGTGAAAATGCCGAAAGGACGTGTGTTGAAAGCACAATCGAGACAGTTAGTGTTAAAACTTCATGAGTATTTTGAGCAAGAAAATCAAAATGGCGGACCTCTTATACCTATCACGCAAGTCCGAAACCGTGTTGCAGCCGCGTTGGGGATCAGTCTATCAACTGTGACTAAAATCACTACTGATGCCTACGGCAGGAGCGGCTTGGAGCAAAACAAACCATCTACACCAAAAAGAAAGCGCCGGGCTCATAAGGTGACAGCTGTTGATGACTTTGACGCTGACGCTATTCGTCGTCATGTATATGATTACTACTTGAGAAAAGAAATTCCAACTTTGAGAAAACTTATTGTTTCTTTGAAAAGAAGTGGTCTATTTCATGGTGAAAAATCTTCTTTGGTCAAAGTTTTGAACACAATTGGCTTTTCATATAAAAAGTTAAATAAAAGAAAATTATTAATGGAACGCACAGATATAGCTATAGCACGTTGTGATTTTTTAAGAGAGGCAAAGAAAATACAAGATTGGGCAAATATTGTTTTCACGGATGAAACATGGCTCAACGCTAACCACACACTATCTCGTTTCTGGACTGATGATACTGCTGATTCCACTTCCTCAGTACCAATGGGAAAAGGTGAGCGCCTAATCATTTGCCATGCAGGTACAGCAAAAGGATTTGTACAAGACGCACTGTTGGCATTTAAATCGAAGAAATCAAATGACTACCACGAAGAGATGAATGCAAATGTGTATGAAGAGTGGTTCAAAAAAATGCTCATTTCATTGGAAGAACCATCAATAATTTTTATTGATAATGCGCCCTACCACTCCCGTCAAATTGACAAAATGCCAACACAGGCTAATAAAAAGCATGAAATAATTAATTGGCTTCGGGACAATGGAGAAAATGTGGACGACTCAATGTTAAAAGTTGAATTAATAAAAATATTAAAAACCAAAAAGAGAGCAAAACGCTATGTAATCAATGAAATGGCAGCAGAATATGGCCATACTGTTCTTCGGATTCCTTCATACCACTGCCAGTACAACGCAATAGAACTTATATGGGCACAAGTAAAAGGGCATGCTGCGAGATGCAATACAAGCCCCCCATTCACAGCGAATAAAATGTTGCAATTGCTAAAAAATGCTTGCACCCACGTAACGGCCGAGAACTGGGCAAGTGTGGTGGAAAGAACTAAAAGAGTAATATTCTCTGATTGGGAACGTGATATTGCGTTTGATAATATATTATCTACACAAGAGCTAATAATAACTGCTACTGAAGACTCCTCATCGGAGGAGTCTAGTGTTGATTATCATTCCGACGACTCGTGCTAATAAAATAAATTAAAATATCCTGATTGTTTTATTTGTATTCATGTATTAACTAAGAAGAAAGTAAAACTTTATATAATGTTATTAAATGTCTTTTAATACTCGTAACATCGATTTCTACCGATTATTTTTAATCTGTGGCATAATCGTAGAAACCATTATGTGTGACATCACTAAGTGGGCGGTACCCATCCATAAAGTACAAATATTATTTGTATGATATTTGTACGTAAGCAATACAAAACTTAATGAGCGTGAGCTGTCAAAAGACTGATAATATGATGGACGCAGTATAAGTTACTTACTTTGGGGACGGTCGACCGTGTGTGTAAGTGTCCCATATATTTATTTATTTATTTATTTAATATTGTGCAGTCACACACGCTTTACATTAGCCTGTTAACAATTATCTAATAAATAATTTAAATTTTAACTTAACGAACTTAAATATTCTAGAGAATCGATAAAACTACTCGATTTATGACAGAGCATCCTATAGCTAGTAAGCTAGCTGCGCCTGCGGCTTTGTTAGTCAGTATATTTAATAGGAATTTTTAACATAATAGTAGTTACTGTAAGTTAACCTTAACAGATAGAGACATGCTCTCGCGGACTTTTTGTACTATTTTTGCAAATCTATAATACTTAAGTATATATATAATACTTGTAAATAAAACTACTTGCACTATCTTTTAGTAAAAACGGTTCAAAAATCCGTTCAGAAGATTTTGAAAAAAATCGTTCACATGTTGACAGATAACTTTGGGGGAACTTTGTTTTATAATAAGTATAGAAATGCAATGGTTGGATAAATTTCTTACTCCCGTTTACCTTTTCGTAAACTCTTCTTATTTATATATGAAGTTCTTTCTTCTGGTATTTTCTATATTTTCTTCTTTATATATGTATATATAGTAAAATTCGAAATATAATTAACGATATATCTTAAATACTTATATCGGCACTTGTACGAGAGTGTTAAATGGTTGTAAAGAATGTGGCCATTCAACCTTATTTGTCCAGTTTACAGTTTAGTTTTACTTTAGAAATACATTGAGACATAGTGTTTGTACGAATTTGTAAATTTATATACGACTCTACTGTTGCATTAGTCTTCTTCATTTCTTATCAGGTCTACGTGACATTGGCAAAAGATAGTTGTTGTTATAGTTTTTTTCATGAATTTGGGCATGAATTACTTAAAAAGGTAATTTATTTTATATTAAAGTATAAGGTACTTTATGGTGTAGAAAGTATATGAAACTATTAGGGATTAGTTCACTGAAATCTCATTGAAACCTTGTTTTTATATGTTTATAGCTCATAAGATATGGGGATGAAACATAGAACAAATAAAGAGATTTATATCGTTATATATACAACAATTTATAACAAACATAATCTCGCTGAAACTTTTACAAAAACTCGATGTAGAAATATAGAAATTAACCACTAACGTAGATCTACATATATTAACTGCTTATGAGACGCCCATGCGTAATTCGCGTAGGTATATGTTACATATGTATATCCCATAATTTTCCGAGTTACGCAGTTTCTCTAATTATGTTTTTTCTTAATTCCAAAGCCCACGATAAATTGTTAATATCAATTACCTCTTACCTACGTCTTTAGAAAACTTGTAGGAACTTCTCCGGGCGTTATATATAAACTTTAACCCTCTGTAAGTTTTACGCATTAAGAGCGTTCGAGCCTCGAGATCTTAATATTTTTTTATATAAGTACCTGGGTGACACGAGCCTTGCTCGGTAATTTTTTTTATAAAAAAATGTAATTAAAAATATAAGAAAAATATTTTATCAGGGATCGATCCTAGTATTCTGAATCCGAGACCATCCATTACCCAATTGAGCTATCATGACTTAGCAATTTACAGCGAAATTATCTTTTCCTTTCTCATAAAATTATAGCAGTTTTTTTAGTGCCCGAAAACAAGGATTAACCAATATTTTTTTAAATAAAACCTAGTTCTATTTTCCCCCCCAAAAGCCTCTATAAGCTGAATGTCATGAAAATTGTTGGAGCCGTTTCCATAATTCAGAAAATTATGTATAGACAAGATTAACTCATTTTAATATTAAAGATATAAATAAGGATTTTTTAAAATACAAAACAACATTTTCTGAAATGTTAATAAAAGATGAAATCCAAGAATGCTAAGCGGTGCTTTTTTAATTAAAAGAAAAATAACAAGACAATGAAAAGAACATCTGACTATCCAATATTGCATTAAGTCCGACCTTGTTCCCAGACTTTACAATGTTTGGATTAATATTTTGTAACAGTGAACAATTGTAAATTATTTAGTGAACCGCTATGTTTACGTGTCCATGTGCCAATTAATTATTCCAAAGACGGCCTTCAGAAGCCTTTGATGTACACTTATGTGCCCAATGAGCGTAACAATCGCCGCAATTGGAACATTTGACCAGTAACCTAAAATATTTTACCTCTTAATTGATTTCGTCATCATCTATGTGGTACTCGCTATTACAATTGATTCGTAATAATAAATAATTATAAAGCTTACATTATGTCACCTATTTTTGTATGATTAAAAGTAATAATATATAGCAGCGCATAACGCATAACCTTCACGCATCACGGGTTCAATCCCATGAGTTTATTATTATAAAAATGTGCTTAATTGATATTTACAATTATTCGTCCGCTTTATAATAGAGAAAAACAAAAAATAAACCTATATGCATCTAAGTTGATAACTTAAGTATAATATGAAATTGTGTTTTATTTATTTTTAAAAAACATGTAACACTTATCTATTAAGTTATCGTAAATCACTAAGTTATCGTAACATTCTGATTTTTTCCGTAGTTTAAAATTATTTTTTACTGTCCGTGATAAAAAAAAACTTTGTTATGCTTAATTTATAACTGAAGAATGTTATGTTTAATGTATAAACATAACTGAGCAAGTGCAATAGTAGATAATACGTACTGTAAACAACGGGCAAGCGGTTTCGCCTACAGGACTAGAAATCAGAAGAGGGGATTTCTCTAATAAACTAGTTAGTCGTGTTACATACGACCTAATGTTACTCATAAGGAGATACAATGGACCATACTTTGTATACATCATCTTGCTTAACCTTATGTATGTTTTTAAGCACATCCGACATAGAATAACAAATATTTTTCCCAACGAAACAAAATCAGTCCTCAGTTTGATATTGCTATTCATATTTTACCGTTATAGCTAACAAACAAATTGCTATAATTTAAAGTTGCCTTAATCTACAATCATATAAAACTTGTTTTAAGGACATATAATTTAAAAATCACACTACGGGAGTTTGATTTTTCGTGCGCCTTGAATAGAACTAAATTTGTATTAATATGCAACATCACAGCATCTCAGCATTATAAAACTAATATTGTTACTATGGTGAAGTAATTTCTAATTATATTTGTCATTGACATTGCATAAGGTAGTTACAGAATGTAAAACTAATATATTTCAAAAGTGGTTAATCACCATATTTCGATCTTATATCCACCATATTATGATCTTCTATTTCACACATCTCAAATAGAACAGAATTGATAGCTATTCAAGAATAGTTACACCTTAGTTTGATTTGACACATAACTGTAGAAGAATGAATGAATGAATTGCATCTATAGTGTTCACATTTATATATTTGTACACTATCTGGCTCGAAGGACCACATGGATGCATTAGTTTTTAATCCGGCATTGGTCATATGTAGTTTTACATAGAAAACAACGTTACTGAGTTATTTATTCTACGCAATCTATTATTAGTTATTAAAAACTACAGCATTTATAACAAACAGTTTGTCTTTACAAACATTTGTAACGGAACAATATAACCATTGATTTGCTATGAGTTGGTAGCGTTTTTTTAAATAAGCTACCTTTTTATTTTACCTCAGTTCATTCTTATTTTTCCTCGAATCAGCTGCCATCTGACCTGAATAAGACATGAATCAGTAGCGATCCGATATCTTACTATTCTGGTAGCACAATACATAACAATGAAAATTATCTAGTTTGTTAATTGTACTAATAAACATTACAAGTCAAAGAGTTGTAATATGACGTCGACGTGAACAAAAAACAGGCAATATAGAGGTCATTTAAATTGTCGTGGCCCAAAATACCGAGAGGTTACCGTGTATGGTTACTTAATATCTTTAGCATTGCAAAATCATTTAAACTCGTCAGGACTGGTTTCAATATTCCGTGTTTCAAAAGACATCTAAATTATTGTACAATTTTATATTTTTATTTGGTAATTAACAGTTGCCCCGTCCAATTTTCTAGGCACTGCTTTTCTAGGTTTTATTTTGTACATTATTTATTAATATTCCATTAATTAATGTTTCGGTTGAATATGTCTATTAGTTTTCGCTTAGTATTATTAGTTTTCTGATGCCGAGAGTTATCTATCTATCTAATTTCGGGGACGCCTGTCGGTGCAGGGCGGGTGGTCAGCTCCTATTCCGGACTATTCCACCCATTTCCCCATGTTGGGACAAGGGTTTCACTGCTGTCCCGACAGTGTCACCTGCTCTAATCTACCCGTGGCTTTTACGAACCTGATAATATCCCTGAAGGAGATATTTGTCAGGTCCTCAACTTCAATTTCATCCTTACCTAGTATCTCCCATCTTACCAGCGAGTACATAGGGCACTCAGCCATAAGGTGAAGACTCGTTTCTTCCTCTCCACACTCTGGGCACGCAGCATCTTCTGTTATTCTCATTATTGACAGGTGTCTGTTTGCCGAGAGTTTGTTGCTGGCTCTTCTCAGTAAAATCAACTTTTCGTATCAGCATTAGAGTTGAGGATTCATAAGTACTTGTTTACAAGTTTACTTGAATAAAGAATATTCGTTTAATTTGGCGTCATATGGGAAAAACAACAGTGTATTATTGAGGAATACTTAAACGGAAATGGGTTAACAATACTTGTACATGCACCGCTGAAACGATTGTGATAAATTAAGATTTAGATATAGATTGAATCTTGGAAAATAATGAATAAATAATATACAATTTTTGTAAAATAGAATATTTATTTAACACTACCGAATGATGAGGATTAGTGCCATATTAACATTTTACCCTATCAATAATTTATTTTAGAAATAATACTAACCACAACAACAACACAATTTGATGTACTTTATTCATATGTTTCACTGATAGTAGTCAAAACAGGAGAAATTGTCAAATATTATCATAATTTCTATCCAACAAATATGTTAAAAGTTGTTGACTAATTATGAATGACTTTTGGATGTGACCTGACATTTTATCTAAAGCTATTTACATAGCAAACAGGAAAATGACTTCCTTGTTACAAGAGTAACGACAGCGTGCAAAAGCTTTTAGGCGCTTTAAACATTCATATGACACTTCTCTTAAAGATATATTTATTATAAAATAAAGTCCCTAAAAGCTGTCTGGATATGATCGATTTTCTCTGAATCTAATGGACGGATTTTTGTACGTTTTTTACTTGAAGGTAACGCAATTCTTAGGAAGTTTTAGGTTAATAGTACATAACGGTTTTATATTAATTGTGTTGAAGAAGTCGTGTTGTTGTAAAAAAAAAACTTGGGTGCTGGGAGCTTTGCGTGCGCATAAACCAACAGATATAAACTAAAGTAATAGACAATTGTAGATTTAAAAATTTTACAAAAAGTCTGCGACAACATGTCTCTTATCTCTTATGGGTATTTCACAATAACTACTTATATATTCAAAATTTAAATTAAGAATACGACGTTAGTTTCAAGACTGGCTTCTATTATTCAGTGTATATCCTCATCTCATCTCAAAATTGACGTTTACACCATATGAATCGAATAAATAGTTCAGAAGATATTATAAATTAAATCTAGTCGTCACCAAAAAATATTATCTTCATGAGACAGCGCTCTTTCCATGACATACCGCGGGACTTACGCGGGAAAATCTTTGTGGCACACTAATTAACCGCGCGCAAAGCTGCAGGTACAGCTAGTATCGAAATAAAATAGGTATTTTCTCATGCATATTTGCTTATATAAATATTTTACCATGATATAACCGTGCCGTTTCAGTGGTTAGAGCGCCTAAAATTATTTACGATTTATTTTTGATCACCTCCGTTGACCAGGAATTTGTAATAATAACAGGAATTTATCATTTTTTAAAATATTGGTATGTTTAACATTGTCAATTAGGGAAACAAAAATAACTTCGGTAATAGCATTTGGTGTGCCAAATGGATACAAGTTACTATACCGATGTCAATTTGCGGATAAAAAACTTTTCTTTTTAGCTGAAGTAAATATCGTCACTAAATCATTTGCTAGTTATATGGCCGTACAACACGATAACCTAGCACGCAAATTATATAAATTCAATGTTTTTATAGATAAAATTTATCGATTCTGCTTCTTCTTTATGTTCTGTAGCTGATGGACGTCTACTGTTACACATAGGTCTGTTCATGGGATCTCCACACGATCTTATGTCGTTTGGATCCAGCGACTCCAGGGCTTTTTTGGGGTCTTGAGTCCACATCTTAGCTGTGTGTTCCGGTGCGGAGTCGCCATTCCCGCACCATTTTAACTTAGTCTTCATTAACTATCCAATACAGATGTTTCTTTCTAGAAACATAATTCGTGACAATATTATTTCAGACATTCCTGACATACCTGAAGATATCAAGAAGTTGCGAGCCCTGCAGATCGCAGATTTCAGCAGCAACCCTATCCCGCGGTTGCCGGCGGGTTTTAGCCAGCTGCGAGCCCTCACCGTCCTTGGGCTCAATGACATGTCGCTTACAAGCTTACCCAGCGATTTTGGAAGGTGAGAATTCTCATTATGTTCTTGGGATTTAACTAACTTTATTATTATGTGAATGCGATACCCACCCGCTTCTATTTGACTCGATTCATATGAGAATCCATACTAATTTTATAAATGCGAAAGTCTGTCTGTCTGCTTTCACGAGTAATTCGCTATAGCAATACTGATGAAACGCCGTGGGGTAACCTTCTGAGTAGAATAGACCACCCTCATTTCTTACCGAGGTGTCGTAAAAGGCGACTAAGGTAAGTTGACCCACTTTATGGTATCCGGTTAAGTAGAATAGACCAACCTCTTTCTTACCGAGGTGTCGTAAAATACGACTTAGGTAAGTTGACGTCAGGCAGGCGGCCGGTCGTAAAATACGTAGCCAAATCATATGACAACAAGTTTATAACATGTTCTGCTGACCCCACTTAGAGTGGGATAAGGGCAGGAAGATGATGGAACATTGATGAAACTTAGTAAGATTGTAGCTTATATACCAGGTTAAATAAGATAAATAAATAAATTCCCGTTTTTCCTTCGGGAACATAAAACAAAACACTACGTAATTAAACGTCTTTTGACATTTAGCTTAACGCGAACGATGTCGATAAATAAAAAATATGATCTCAATTACATTGTATTGTGTTTATAGTGGACGGGAGTAAATATAAAAGACAAATAGCGACCTCCCTTAAAAAAAATTACGAGCGTAATTAATTATTTTATAACAATAACGAACAGTCGCCTTGTCGGCCTAGTCACTATAATTACCGAACGAAGAAAAACAATGAGAGTCTTCTCTTCAATCTCCTTAATACATGAAAATTATATTGGGTATTGTGATCGGTATTTAAAAACATTATTGAATTTTAAAGATTCATTTGTGAACTGAACAATCATCATTTTCACACTTTAATTCAAATGACAAACGACTGTAATTTCAACATATCAATATAGTATAACATAAGTTATGAGACAAGCATGAACGATTTTAATCTTAATATTAATGTTTATTTCACATAAATTATTTTTTTAATATCGTTCAATTTAACATCTAAGTTGAGTAAACAAGAGTCAGAATCATAATGGAAAAGTTAAAAGTTAATTACTTTTTGTTTTATAATCAAGTACGGCTTCGATATAAAGTTCTGGTTCGTAACGAGAGCGAAAGTTCAGTGGAAAGTTACTTTAAACTGCGAACCTTTACTAGTGTTAATTATGTAAGAGATTATATAATTACCAATAGAAATATGAGTCGATCAGAATTCAGTCTAGTTCTCGACATTCTATAATTACTTTTTAATGCTTAATTATTTATGGTCAAACGATTTATTAAATGTATTTGAATAAATAATTTTATTCATTGCTTTTAGAAAATCCACGTATAATTTAATAAATTCGAAGGTCTGTCTGTTAAGCTTTCATGGCAGGGATTAATAGTAAAGAAGTTTTGCACAATTGAAGTGTACATACCGGGGTATATAGGACAAAAAATCCTGTTTTTTCTTTTGTTAATATTGCATCATAGGTGTACTTAAATCTGTCCGTTCAAATTGAGTCCAAAAGAATGTGTTAAATAAAAAAATGCAGGTGAAACTAATATAAACCGTTTATTTATATTAAGTTCATCCTTTTCCACTTAACAATTTAGGGCAGAACTCTATTACGTTTTCGTATCGAAATAGTTTGAATGAGTTTGCACTTTTCTATTATACATTGGATGAAAAAGTAATGAAGTAAGAAAGTTACAGAGGAAAGAGTACTATTTATGTTTAAAAATGTGGAGTCAGAACTATCATTAAATTAAAATTAACATTGGGAATTTATAAGTATATTTTTGAATAAGCTTTGATGGTAATTAACGATATAACATTACTGATATTAAAGAGAACCATATGTGACAGAATGAGCAGTTTCTTTTAATGTTCGTTGAGTGCCACTTAAGGTCGGTAATAAATCAAGTCGTCGACTCGTATTAATGAAACCAAAAGAATTACAAAAATCGAAATAAACAAAGTGGCGAGAATATCAGGACAAAGGCGTCTTCCTCCATCAGGCTGATTGATGCCTTCTCTCGTTGTAAATAGAAGCATACAGCTTTGCAGGTTAGATATATCCCAAAAAAAGATTGTCAAATGCGAGTTACATAACGATGTGTTACTACATCGTAACGTTTATGACAATTTCAACAGCATGAAGTATTAATAAAAAATTTATTATTTGATATTTATTAAAGAAAATCTGAAATAGTTACGAGTCTATAATAATCTGAACTCATTGTTACAGCCAGTGTTTCTGTAGCCCGTAATTATACTTACGGGACATTTGATTGTTTATGATGAATATCGCGTAACAACTACCCCAATTAGTTATGAGAATACAAAGATAAGATTAAAGATGTAGATATATCTTGTTAAAATAAATTTAGCGCGAAAAACGATTTGAAAAAAAATTTCTCGCTACGGTATTATACCATCTGAACTAAGTAATAACCTGCCTTCCCCATCGCCTTTATTAAGTCATCACTCACAATTGCCAACAGTGACCACACCTTACTCACACATGGTAAAAACGCCGATCATTATCCTGGCGTCTTAAGTTAAATAAGTGTAATTTATAGAAGTATTTTTTTTTTGCGGAATTCCATAATACAAAAGTAATGATAGAATTATTTTGCTATAATCTATTTTGTTAACAAACGCGGATTATAGAAAATTATTCTATAATAACTTTTGTTAAATTAGTCTATTTTCTAATATTAATAAGGTGCTATAACACCACGTTATTCAGTGTCAAAATAATGTCTCATAAAATAAAAGTTAAATTAAGTTTTTTTCTGTATAATTTACAGAATTAGGCGTTACTTTACGGAATACCATAGTACAAAAGTTATGTTATATAATAATTTTGTTACAATCCGTTTTTTTATATAATTATGAACTCCGTGCCCTCCTTCTGCATGATTCAAAGAATGTATATAAATAAAAAAAAATTAAAAAAATTAATTCAATATGTTTTATATGAGATTTTGATAGTTTAAACCATAGAAAAAATAATCTGGCCAAGGCAAACATTCTTTCATACCCACTGGTGACCTTTCCTTTTTCGGTTTGGTTGATTTTTGGTTGTGAGGTCATATGTTCAATTGACCTCATTTATAGCATCGTCTTGTTTCATTTGGGTTTCTGTATTGTTTATATGCATATACATAGAAGATTTCTTTAAAATACGCTACAATTATGATTTAATCGTGATGTACGTACCATGATAAATTAACGGCTGTGCCGACTATAAGCTTATAATCACGACAAACGCATCTTATCACTCCTGTTATTTATTGTTATAACATTTTTGGCCGTGATAATCTCTAATCGCTTGATTAACAGTTATTAAAAATATATATTGGTAGCTAAGATGCGCGCTCAGTGCTGTCTTTTTTTTTCATAAAAAAATTGATGTGACGTTGACGTAAATATTGATATTTATAGTTTAGCAATTGCTTTATGTTGAAAAAACTTATGTAGTCTTAACTTTTAAAGGAAATGCATTAGAAGCCATTAGTAATCGTCATAATTTCCTTACTTATCCCACTATAAGTGGGGTCGGCACAATATGTCTTCATCTTTCACTCTCCTTTATCATTCGTCAACTCTGGCGCTATTCCTTTTATATGTATATTATTCTTCACACAATCGATCCGCCTTTTTTCGGCCTCCCTCTAGTCATTTATCCAACCATTTTCATATCTAAAACTCTTTTGGTCACATAATTTTTAATCCCTCCTCATTACATGACCAACTTACTTATCGTATAGAAGCATATGACAGAACTTACACACCCACTACGTATTGAAACGGAATAAGTTTAATGATATCGTAGTTCAATAAATTTACCCACGAATTTAAAAAGTTTCACGATTTCTTGAATTGCATAAATCGCTAAACCGATCATGCGATAAATTATCTATGGGAACAGTTATGTCAAGTTATTTCTCCTCTCTATTTCGTAAGATACCTATTTTTCGGCATCGAAGTGATTGAACTCTACTCGGATGATTTCATTCATTTTGGGTACGGAATTAACTTTTGATTTGAGTTCAGGTGATTACAATTGTAATGCTTTAGTCCGATTTTACCGTAATCCGTTTATATTATCTGATATTAAATGTCGATACATTTATATTTTATATGACAGGTAGGTCGATACATTCAATAGAGTCAAAATAATATTATTCACTTCACAATATTACGTACTATATCATCATCTTCCAGTCCTTATCCCACTCTAAGTGGGGTCGGCACAACATGTTATAAACATGCTGTCACATGATTTGGCTGCGCTTTTACGACCGGCCGCCTGCCTGACGCCAACTTACCTCTGTCGTATTTTACGACACCTCGGTAAGAAAGAGGGTGGTCTATTCTACTAAACCGGATACCACACGGTGGGTCAACTTACCTTAGTCGCCTTTTCCGACACCTCGGCAAGAAATGAGGTTGGTCTATTCTACTCAGCCGGATACCACACGGCGGGTCGACTTACCTTAGTCGCCTTTTACGACACCTCGGTAAGTAATGAGGGTGGTACTATTCTATTCAGCCGGATACCACACGGCGTAATATTACGTACTATATATAGTGGTAATATTCATTCTAAAAAGTAGAGGTGCCCGTTTGCGTCATTACGATAAATACGTATTTTATTAGCACGTTGTATCCGCATGCGATAAACCTAATTTTTCATATGGGCCACTTGGCGATTGTTGTGGCATTTTATATGAAATAAAATTTATATCCTTGTTAAATTAAGAAGTGGGCCACCCATGAAGAAACAATACACCAAAATACTTAAGAAAACAATGTTTCACACTTAAGCACGCACTATAAGTATGTAAGTTTGGTCGTGATTCACTGAATGACGACCGTGTAACGTGTTTAGAAAGAACAGATCGCTAAGTACTTTGACATCTGCTTATGGAATGCGGCGTCAAGGTTTCGAACATAAAACATGGTCCAGTTTACTATCGGTAAACAATATCGTATACTAGTCAATAGCGGTATTACTTTACGGATAATACTAAGTTTTTTTTTTATCAGGCATTTGTTTAATATATTAACGCTGATTCGCCTGTTCGGAAATCAGTGTGTATCACAAAGTTTTCCCGCCAAAATCCCGACCCCATGATGATTAACCCGTACTGTAAATATTAACCTTAAGCTTCCTCAATTTTTTTTTGTACGGGTTACCAATACTTTTTATGAAAAAGTAGTGTAAACCCGTACAAAAATTCATTCAGTAGATTTTGAGAAAATCGATCACATAAAGACAGACAGCTTTTGGGGACTTTGTTTTATAATAAGTATAGATAGATATATACATACATTTATCTTTTTTTTATTGATGAGCTATTACGTATGTTGCAAAATCGTATTGTGCTGCGCGTTATTGTGTCATTGTTGTATAATACCTATTAACAAAAATATTAAAATAATTAGTTATGATTATGAAATAACTGCCATATAGACTGAAGAATGATTGTTTTTATTGTTGTTTCGGTCAATGGTTGATTGGTCAATGATCTAGTATCAAAGTGCCTCGTCCAAAAACAGTTTTTTTTTTAGATTTGAGAATAGGATAGAAAAAGCAGTAAGATGGCCCAGCGATATGAGTCCGTGCTACTTTTTCCAGATTCACAGGTTCAAACCAGAATTTTGGGGATATGTGTAACTTATCAAGCCGCATTTGAGCAGCATGGTAGGTCTTAGCTTCAATACTTGTCTCCAGAAAATGGAGAGAGGAGGCCTACGCCCAGCTGTGGGATAATAACAGCATTTTGTCGTATAGAATTATTATTATTATTTTTTTTTTGTAATTAAGGGTCAATTATTTTCTTACATTCGCGAACTGTTTTGACCACTAAGTCTGTATTGAAATAAGTTTATATAACAAATAACGTTTATTGATTTTACCCACACTAATAAATCTGTAGCAAGTAGAGCTTAGCACTACCGCAACTTTCTATTGTATTCTCGACAACTTTGTTAGGTAAATATAAAGCTTTGTTTTGACCTTAATATTATATTAATTGTTTTCATTAGTACGAGATTTAGGACTCAAGAATTGTTACGTTTATAAATGAGTAATATTAAAAACCGATAATTGAGAGAAAATTCGTACAAGAGCCAAGCCGTAGTTTTAAATTTATAGTAAACTATCAATAATTATTATTTCTTAAGATAGAACTTAAAAAAATTTAAGTGTTTATTGTACCATAGCTAACACCGTCGGTGTATATGTATGATCCAACATATCGCACGCTTAGTATTAAAGAGACCTAACTTAAAAAGTTAATAAGTCAAAAGTAATAATAAAATTATTTTGCTGTAATAAATTTTTTTAAGAAACATCATAAATTGGATCTCCGCAAAGTAACGCCTAATTCTATAAATTATTTCAAGTTCATAAGTGTTAAAGAGACTCAGAACTTGGGAGAGCAAGAAATCACTAGTTTTTTAATAGTTTCTTGCGTGATCATAGATGGCATTGAGATAAGGATTACAATGTATCTAAGTCAACTAATTCTTATTTTGAATAGATCAGTTTAATACTAAGCGTGCGAAATCAGCACACAATCGAATAAAACTACATACTCACGATACCATTTTTATTAAATCCGACAATCAGTAACTTGTTGACATCTGGTTGACGAGTTCGTAATAAAATATATTTTACCTATGTCTATGCCGTCTACTGATAATCTTGTAAGTACTTTGTTACAAGCATAAACAGTTTATTTTAGTTTGAAATAGGAGCTCCATCTTTATCTTTTTTAACTTTGAACAATACGTCTCAAATTATGCACTTACCGAGTTAACCTTGGGTGGGTGCAGCACAATGAAATTGATCTTGCGTTAGTCATCCATTGTATTCTAATTCCCATTAAAAGTTTTGCAAACAAGTGTCGGAATGTCAAAATTTTATTTTACTTACTATGCATTGCTTAAAATGTATCTGTTCTTCGTGATTGAGTGCCCTTACTTATTATATACCGAAAAGAGAGCAAACAATTATGAACATGTTCATAAAAATAATTCTTTACTGTGCTGTGCTATTGAAAATTATTTCGAAACATCCATTTCTTCCGTTTGGCCGTGTGGCACCCGGCTGTAGAATAGACCACACTCATTTCTTACCGAGGTGCCGTAAATTACGACTAAGGTAAGTCGACCTGCCTTGTGGTTTCCGGCTGAGTAGAATAGATCACCCTTTTTCTTATCGAGGTGTTGTAAAATACGAATAAGGTAAGTTGACGAAAGGCGGCGGCCAGTCGTAAAGTAGGTACGTGACTAAATCATGTGACATGTTTGTAACATGTGCTTACCTCACTTAGAGTCGGATAAGAGCAGGAGGATTATGATTCATTTCTTCCTTTATTATTGATCTATTTATTTATATTATAACGTGAATCTGAAACGTATGTATTATAAATACCTAAAACAAATTAATTTTTACGTCTGTTTTGTCATTATCAAACATGACATAGTTTGTCTTTCATGGCTCTACATAAAATATTTACGGTTTGGAAAAAAGGAAGGATATTATTCCCATAGATTAAACCCCAAATTTAAATCTTGTGAAAAGAATACAAAATGATGAAATTTTCTGACATACATTTTATATTTTCTAAAAAAACTTTTATTTGAATACTCTTTAGGCAAAGAAGTTATATTCACTTCCTATTTGGTCATTTCAAAGACCCCTTGATGATCACTATTTACATACTGTAAAATAGTCTCGCGCTTCAGTATAAAGACGAACAAGTTCGTATTAGTAATTGTTAATACACTACTAATTAAAATATCTAATAGTAATCTAAAGGCGCCGTCAATTAAACAGCAATAGTTAACATGCCAGTATAATCGTAGTGTAAATAAAAAATGTTGAAGATAATTGTTCACTTATATTCACAGGCTGATTCACTTCAAACTTGAGAATCTCTGATAATTGCACCATTTATAGTTCTCTAACATTTCGCTCTCTGGAGCTTCTTTATGAAATAAAGATAAGTTTTTCGCGTTCTAAATTTAAAGTTGTATTATCTCATTCGATCCAAAAAGGGGAATACATCTTTTATTGTTGAATCGCCTGGGAAAAAAACTATGGCAGCACTTGCTAAGCATTCTTAAATGAATTTATTTATTATACTACGTTAATGAATTGTGGACAGATTAACGCATAATTAAGAAACTTCTATATGATTTAAAATTAATAAAATTAATAAATTTAGTGTGTCAATATCCAAACTTATACTATACTATAATTATTGTTGATAAATAAAATAATAGTCACGTCTACTTATATGGTGTTCTATTATTTTATATGTGTACATCATCTTTTTCCATATACAAATGTTTACAGTGTATGTACTTAAAATAAAAAAGATATAATATTGTCTATATGATTTCAGTTTGGTGTCCCTCCAGTCATTGGAGCTGAGAGAAAACTTGCTCAAGTCATTACCGGAATCTTTGAAAAATCTCACCAAGCTAGAGAGATTAGATCTGGGAGACAACGAGATTGAAGAATTGGTAAGTTTTTAATTTTAATCTATTTACTTAAGACATTATCATGATAAAGCTATTAGTTATTATACTATTGAATAACCTTAAATACTAGTCTATGTATGAATATACGGGATATTATTTGTTTGTTGCTATAGAAAGTACCTAAGTTTATTTCAATGGAGCCGATGTTATCGCGCTTTTATCTGACTTGTATCTTTATAAAACGTGTAATGTTTATTTCATTCAATGGTCACTATTGACTCAGACGCAAACCATAGTTTATATCTAATTGATTCCTAACGCAATTAACTTAGTTCACAGTTTAATGACTAATTTTTTTATAACGTTATTGTAAACTTTTATACCTATCTTTAATATTTAAATGAGTTAATCTTGTATGTATATATATATTTTCGGAATCTCAGAAACGGATCCACCGATTTTCCTGAAATGCAGCATGTAGCATGTTTTTATGTTTTTTTCGGCATTAAAAAAATACTACAATTTATATTGAATATAAAACACTATTTTTGTCATAAACTGTCAAGTCAGCGTAGCTTATTCGGGGAACGGGCAGTTTCGAGAAATGTAAGTACCTAGTACATTACCGTTTTATGTAATTTGTATTAAAGAGGTAACGCGGTTGTAAAAAAAAAACTCTCATGTAGGCTTTACTCGCGTGCGCCGCGTAAACTAGCAGAGATACATTAAAGTAATGTACTAAAGAATTGTAGATCTACAAAAATGCTGCAAAAAAGTCCGCAATAGCATATCTCTATCTATATCTTATCTCCGCAATAGTGTATCTTAATTCTATTAACTCACAATATTTGATATACAACACTTTTATGTTCAAAAATATTAATATTTTTTTACAGCCTGGATTTATCGGAGAACTTCCAGCGTTGCAAGAATTATGGCTAGACCACAACAAATTACAATACTTGCCATCGGAAATTGGCAATTTAAAGGCATTAGTATGTTTAGACGTTAGCGAGAACAAGTTAGAAAAAATTCCAAAAGAAATAGGCGGACTCTGTTCCCTAACGGACCTTCACCTGTCACAGAACATGCTAGAAACAGTACCAAATGGTATTGGAGATTTATGCAAGTTAGCTATATTGAAACTGGACCAAAATAGATTACACACGTTAAATGAAAATGTAGGAAGGTAAGTACTCTTTGTGGATATCATCATTAATTTTATTTATAAATAATAGTTCTTATCATTTATTTAAAAAAGCGGGGTTTAATACGATTCTTCTCTTTCATAAAGATATACATATAAAAGAAATACATGATGTCATTGCTCTACAAAATTGCATAAATTATGTCCGATGTAAAAATACTAGGCAGTGCCTTTTAATGTTTAATGCTCATTTTGTTTATCCTGAGTGGAATAAATAGACCACCCTGATTTTTTACCGAGGTGTTTTAAAGACGACTAAGGTAAGTTGCCCACCATGTGATATCCGGTTGAGTAAAATAGACGACCCTCTTTCTTATATCAGGCAGGCGGCCGGTCATAAATACGTAGCCAAATCATGTGATAACATGTTTATAGCATGTTGTGCCGACCCGACGGCAGGAGGATGATGTAATAATATTAAGCAGTGCCTTTCAATGTGAAAACATTTCCAAAACAGGCTTAGGTGCTAACGCAACAGTTAAGAAATTATATATGCCCTTATGTCACTGAGATCCGTATTCACCCTAGGAATTAATAATTATTTGTTAGTGCATCGACGCCTTCTATGACTTATGCAGAGAATGGTAGTCCTACGTAGTCAGTTAATTGACTCACAGCTTCTAAATACTTAGTCATACTTTCCTAACAGAAAAAGTTACAAGAGTTATTTGTATGTCCTTGAATGATATGTATGTATATTGCGGTACTCAAAAATCCTTTTTTCGTAGTTAGGAGAAACACGTTTTAACTAGTTTCTCGTTTAATATTACTGACATTTAATGACAATGATAGATAGTAACTGATTTTTTGTTATATGTGATTTTTTTGTTTTAGATGTACAAATCTACAGGAGCTTATTTTGACTGAGAATTTTTTGACAGAACTACCTAACTCAATAGGGAATCTCAACGAGTTGACCGTATTGAATGTAGATAGAAATTCTTTAGGGGAAATACCGCTCGATATAGGTAATATGACGCTACTAGGCGTTCTGAGCTTGCGGGACAACAAATTAACTAAATTGCCCAATGAACTCGGGAATTGCAAGTCACTACATGTTTTAGATGTTAGTGGGAATAGGTAAGTAATTTCGGATTTGTTAGATAATTCAAATATTTTGCGTTATTTAAAGATATACAGAGGCTATATCTCTAGTTCCCTTAGGTAGCTTGCTTCATATGTCCAATATAGGACTTATTTATTTCTTTTTATACATATAGTTAGAAAAGAGAAAGAAAAAGTAAAAAAAGCACATGTATAAAGGTGGACTTATCCCTAAAAGGGTAATCTTCAAGTATAAGGCGTGATTGAATTGGTTAACAATATCTTTAAATGTGGATTTTACAGAAGTCTAGAGAAGCGAATAAAACGCGTGTTGCGAAAAGTTTTGAATTTTGAGTTTTGAAAACTTTCGACGTTCCGTTCCATCGTATGACGCAGAATTGCTTGAACAGTTAGATTTAATTTTAAATAGGCTAGTAGAGATTACAGCGGTTTATTCATATTAGGACATACAGTGGCGTTATTAGGTGTTAATTTGATTACAAAGGCCCTGGGGCAAAAATAAACTACCGCTAATTAAGCTATTTAAAATAACCTTGCCTCGTTTTTGACGTGTTCTGAATTCGTCGAGCTTGGGGAGAGTCAGAGTCTTTGACCCTTCGATAGTTACCCCACTGAGGTATATGCAGGTTCTTAAATTAAATTATATAATTTATACTCAGATATACAAATGATGGTATATAAACAAACAACAATATCATTAAAATTAAAAAATAAGATAATATAAAGTTATTGATCAAATTTAAGGATTATCAAGGAATTGAAAACGGTATAAAATGTTATACAACACATTTTTATTGCAGCTTGAGTAATAATGGTATATTCTTAATTAAACTGAATCACAGTCAATTTTAATTTAAATATTTGCAAGTTTTTAATATTTGGTCTCGATATTGTGTTTCGCAGGTTGCAATATTTACCATATACACTAGTTAATTTGGAACTTAAAGCTGTATGGTTATCAGAGAATCAAGCGCAACCCTTGTTAACCTTTCAAACCGATAGAGATGAAACCACGGGAGAGAATGTTCTTACTTGTTTCCTATTGCCACAGCTGAGTTATACGCAACAACCTGGTAAGGAAATTGTATGATAGAAGCTTTTGAAGGAATAGCAAAAAGTTTCTTTATGCTTTTGGTGGAATATGAGTATATTGATGATGTTCGAAACCTGTGTTATATAGATTTACTCAGTAATGGGCAACCAAAATAATTTACACTTATGGTATCTTCGCAGTCTTATTATTGTTTAATTCATTGTTATCTATCAAAAAATTATTATTGGAAATTTATTATTTTATTGTTTTTTTTTTTACAAGTTTAGAACATCGTCATATACTAATAACTTTTGCTTTTTAGCAAATAAGCTTTCACTGTTGTAAAATAATTTTAAAGAACAGAATATTTTTATGAAATTGAATTTAGTGAAATAATTTATTAATGTTAGTATTGTTAGTAGTTATTTGTACTATGGATTTCCGCAAAGTAACGTCTAATTCGAAAAATTAATAAAAACATCTACGACATAAAATAAAATAATGGTGAAAGCTCTAATCACCATTTGTTTTATGTAATTTATGTAGAGAGTCTCGCAACATATCAATAAGACATCAAAAACTTATTGTATCTCAAATATTCATTATATTATTTATTTTTATGTTGCGGTGGATTGCAGTGTTATCAAAAAAATATATTTTTATTTTATTACTCGTCTTATCTTAATCTTATATATGTTATCTTGGAATTGGGTAGTACCCAGTGATAAAATGTCTTATTATAGAAATGAGCTTATTTATATTGGTTAATAATACATTTATTGATATATTCACCCTGAACCATACTACGTAAAACAGTAGACTATTGTACTATTGACTATTGTCAGTAGAGTATAATCCATTGAATAGATAATATAAGTGTTGATAATTATGTACCTAAAACCAGTATCTTATACAAATTGAATGAATTATATTTTTTAGGCGTGGGCTTTGTTTTGCGGAATTTCATATCACAAAATTGATTGCCATGTTTTTTATTTATTTAGTATTGTTTTACCATCTCAAATACAATTATCAGATATTATGTAAATTAGTTATCAGCTGTTTGATATCTTGTCTAAACAAAAGCAAAACGCAAGATAAGATCGTTCACTTTGAAATGCGTTACAAGAAAAAATTTCGAACTTTAATTCCGCATAGGAGTATAGGCAATAGTTTATTTTTCGAGTTTTGGTTTTGAGCGCTAATGAGCCAAGTATTATATTTATCGTAAAGGTAACTTGAAAGTTTGGCCTAGTCAAAACTTTAGAGGTCTGGAATAGAAGTTGTAACACACCTCTTAAAATGATAAGCACAAATACCATACGCATTTTGAGTGGAAGCCAGCTATGTCTAAGATACTCTTCTAGTTCTGGTATCGTAGATTTCTTACACTAATATATTATATATTCTGTTCTTTGAATATTTAAAAATGCACTGAGTAGATATTTCTTTATAGAGTCTCGTCACGAAGTACGTTAACGTTACGAGCAATAAAATACCAAAGCGTCGTAAAAATCCAAGTGCAATCTGTATGTACGCTGGATGTTACACGGGTGATCATGACCTTCAACTGTGACTGTATATGTGGTCCTTCGCATTGCTTTTTTTGTGCTTTAACTTTAATTATGCAAGGGATCAGTGACCATTTACAGAATACGCGAAATGACTCTAGTTTATCGTTATGCACCTAAACCTAAGTAACTTTATAAAAAAAGCCTAATAGATCGTGATAAAAATCGGATCAAATTAATTCAAAATTATCCAGACAACTTCATTAATCATAATATAAAACTGATGTTTAGAGTTGCATCTTACTGTAATATTCCATCTATTGTAATCTGGCTGTAATATCTTTGATTATCACAAACTTTAATTCCGTGCAATAACAATTTATTTGGAGGAATTAGCTTAAATCCTTACTAACATCATAAGTGCTGAAGCCTGTTTATAACGTGTACACGGCTAATTCGCAATGTTGTTGAAAGTAAAAATAAATCTTATATATCGGGCATTGTATAAAATATAAAAAATCATTAATTTTCCTTCCGAAACAGGATGATCCATATAGCAAATAATGAGGCTAATTTAACATTAAAGTCGATGCCAAGAGATGCGTGATTCCTCAGACATTTAAAATTGCATCACGTATCATTAAGTAAATTGTCACTGACCACAGTTTGTTTTTGTTTTTGCTGTGTAAATATACTAAAAGTCACTTTTGCCACTTGTCACACAACAAATAGAGTTGGAACGTACGTCAGAAGTCGGCAGTGGCACGTGGTTCAGGGAACACAGATTTCATTCACAAGAGCTTGATAGGATACGTGGTAAGTTTGATCGAAGCTTTTATCATTTGAAGTGTTAACATAGCCTTTATAACAAATTTGACAACTTTTAAATACAAATCGTCATTAATAGCTTCATTTAAAATAGAATTCGAATTGTATCGAATTTTAGTTAATAATGCTATTTGATTATTCTCTGAACAATCCGGCTTGAAGGACCATATTTGTTTTGTCGAACAATTTTTTGTCGTCAAACCAAAGAATATAATGTATATACTCATACGCTGAAATATATAAGTTTCTTTAGTAAATCTATATCTGCGCCTTGCGATGTTTCATATAAGGTTCTGGTTTAGACTCCTCAGTGAATTGTGAAAACCAGTCACATCTTGTTAACATTTTGGGTAAAAAATACCCTTTTTGCCTTCGAGAATAGGATAAAAGTATAGTACAAAATTTAATGTATTGTATTAAGTTGACGCGCACTAAGTGGCAGATTCAGCTTGTTTTTAATAAGTTACTCGTACATTGTAATTTTTTTAATTCTGACCACTCACTATTGTCGTTATATTAAAGTATAAAAATATTGAACTATACAAAGTAATGTTTGAGTATTTGAGGATAGTATCTAAGGATATTAATTACCAGCCCAGTACCTAAAGAATTATTTCTATTTAGGTTAATATTAAGATTTCACTTTGAAATGAAATGAAATTTATTCAGAACTATAAAAATGCACTTATACAATGGCAACGAAGACACTGCAAAAGTATAAACTGCGCTGCATATGTCAACGCCCGCCACCTTAAAATTTAACAATAAACAGTGTTCCAAATTTATATCGGCCTAGAGAAGATCTACTAATCGAAGCACCTGCAACTTTCAATCTTGTCAGTAACTTTAGTTTTATCTTTAGGGAATATAATTAACGAATAGCATTATTAAGTATAAAAAAATATGAAAAAATTTGCGTTGTTAAAACTTCAATGACAAAATTCATAATTTACTATACACGGTGTAAATGGCCATAACCATATATTTTTTATAATCTATAAGTAGAACACAATGCTGCTTACACTTTCTTTTTTTTATAAATACACTTTTCCTTAATTGGAACATTCTTACCTAAACTAAATAGAAACTTACTTTTACAAATATTTCTACTTATCTTTAATTTATTTGTTGTTTAGACCAGTGTTTTCCTATTTGGGGCCCACGCAACAATTTGTTAATAAAAGCCCCAACCTTAGTAACGATAATAACAAAGGGGCAAAAGTGGACCCGAGATTAATCGTTACGTTCCGGGTCATTTAAATGCAATGCTAGATTTCGATGACAAGTTTAACGATAAAAGCCAATTCTGAGACTTATACTTATGTTCCTCAGTTATATAGGGGGGCATAAGAATTTTACGAAAGCTAAGTTGGGGCATGGCACAAAAAAGGTTGGGTTGGGTGAAACACTGATTTACACTGATCTTTTATTTGTACCTTTTTAATCACTTTTTATTAGATAGTTAAATGTAAGTGTTCGGATGCTTTTGTGTTGTCTATTGTGTTGGCGCTACCAGCAATGTTTTATATTTGTGAACTGTTCCTACTTAAAATTTAATATTGTTCCACTACCTATATAAGAAACTAAATAATGTTGAACAGAAACAAATCTATCACGAGATCGAGATTCAGATGACGGTTGGGAGGAAAGAGAAGCGTCACGCACAATCTCCGTTAAATTCACTGAAGACGTTCCCGAAGCTAAAGAGGTGAGCTTATGCTGTTGTTTGTTACTTTATAGAAGGAAATCGTACGGCCTTAGGACAGCTTCCAGAACATTCTGCCACGATTTTCGACACTGTTGTCACCGTATTTCTTCAAATGCTAGCAACCAATGTAGGAAAGTAAGACAATGGTTTAGTAATAATATTTATACTGTTTTCACTAGACAAAGAGCTTATTTAACGCTGAGTTCAATTCTAGTAACATTTGAATAAAACAACTATACTCGTAATTGTAAATACTAATAAATACTATAAAAGTATAAATATTGTATTTTTGGCAAATATCTTTTATACAATATTTAAATTAATTAAATTAACATATACGTATGTTTTTTTAAGATATTTTGTATTATACATTTATATACTTTTTACTTGATATCGCAATAAAAGTGCCATTAAAGGTTTTGTTTTATTTAATGTCACAATACGATTCTTAACCATATAAGGCACAAGACAGAACAAGCATTAAAATATTTGTTTAACTTGTATATTCCAATTTTTGGAGATTAGCATATACATCCGTAATATATGGCTTTTATACTTCTTAGTGAGTAGATTCGCGCAAAGCTACAAAATTACATACAATTAACCCACACAATTAGATTCGTCCACATAGTATACTTATAATTCTATAATAAATAAAGCTCTGTGCGAATTTGTGCATAATTCTCAAGGACGATTTATTGTAATTGATTAATAAAAACGATATGTAGTAGAGTTTAAGGTTTATTTTGAATTGTATATAAATTCGTCATTTCGGCGATACTCGTATCGTCATCATATATATAGTAAGCGCTGACCCATAAGACCATTTAGTTTATAGTTCTAATATTTTTTATTACAATACAAAAACTTGTTATGTCTTTTGCCTAAGAGATGTAAATACATATTATGAGGAAACAAAGCCATACAGTAACACGTAAACCATATTTAATATATAATTAATGTATGATACCAATTAAAAAATACTATTATTTATTAATACGTTAGAAAAATCAGTATATAATGTATTGTAAATAGTGATGTTTTATCATATTTTATATAAAGAAATTGACTATACTGATGTCGATAGCAATCTAATTAAGCCTAGCAAATCTAATACGACGTTAGTATAAATGGCTTGTATATTTGTATGTACTGGATTTTGTCAATGTAATTTCATAATTACATTGAACTTTCATATAGTGTTTAACATGGAAATGTTTGCCATTATCTGGCCATAGTTCGCTATCTTTACATTAAACTCAGATAAAAAGCAGTGATCTCACTCTATTATCACAGATAATGAATGTTAGTTAGTTGTATATACACTTGTTGACCTAATCGTACATTACCTACTTATTTTAAACTTCATACGTTATTATGTGTGTTTTTATAAAATCTCTTGAAGGAATGTATAATTTGAAATCTTTTATCATTTTAAAAACTATTTAAAACAAAATTTAACGTGATCAATTATTTTGATTTATTTACTGTATTGTATGATATAAATTTCTCACTTTATCATTCATCGACTTTGTTAATATATAGGAAATGAATGAGATTATTTTTATATGAAAAAAATTATACCATATAACGTGTCTATGATAAACTTTTCCATCGTAATAAAAAATATTTGGTGCAGTAAAATTCAACACAATATATAACACTGGCGCCTAATCTCATAAGTAATTTTGAAGTTGGTAAAATAGGGTAATGAAACACAGTAAGCAGTATATATATTTTAAAGTCAGATGTTTGATGTCATAGATTAAATGTCTCTGAGTGGTGCCTGCCCACGCTTCCTTGGTTCTATGACAGGATTACTCTAGGTACAAACATCTTGTGTAGAAACTGTAACACTAATATTTATATATAAGGTTCGAATATTTTTCATCTACATTTAAGAACTATCAGATCAAGTTTTTATCAAAGGTTAGCGCAACATGATTTAATAACAAATCGCGTCATTAAAGAAATGTTATGGAAATGTAATGAAAAGCGACTCGCTTCCGGTCTTTTTAAAAACACAAAGAGGAATTATTTGTATTCAAGGTCACATCGATTCAGGAGGAGACTGAGGAAACGACACAGTCTGATTCTTTCTTCAGCGGACAAACAATGCTAGGGCTGCGGAGACCGTTAGATGTAGTGCGCAAGCTAGTTACCACACAACGGAGGACGTCCCTGCAGAGACTCTCCTCCTCT
Source organism: Morpho helenor (assembly GCA_029227775.1). Taxonomy (NCBI): domain Eukaryota; kingdom Metazoa; phylum Arthropoda; class Insecta; order Lepidoptera; family Nymphalidae; genus Morpho; species Morpho helenor. Next base: position 8,755,107 of record JARGCU010000020.1, read on the forward strand.
ATTACTAACCTCGCTGAGGTACACGGCTATGCGAATGGAGTGCAATCACAGACGGTTTTTTTTTATTCCAATAAACCTTGCAATCTGCCTCGTCTAGGCATTTAGCTGGTAGTCAAGTGGCTTTGTATTGGCGTATATGGCATACGCTCAGTGGCCTATCCATTTTTGTAAATTCCATCCTTAGAGATGTTTAAATCACAGACGGTTCATGTACATTGAATCTGCAAAGGTAAAGTTTTGTCGTAAACACATAAATACAGCGAGAAAATAATATTGCTCGGTTCAGTCCGACAAAGGAATATTCTTTTCAACATTCTCTCTTCATTCAACACTCTTGATCCATGAACGAACATGAAATCTAATATGTCCGTTTAAAGATACATTCACAAATAAATCTAAATCAAGTACTTGTAATGGTTAAATGGAATATTTATTTTTCATTTATATTTTACACGTTTGATATGTACAACCATTATTGGGATATTACGGTGAATGCACTCCAATTACGCTCCATAAGCTGCCTCCACTAAGCCTTTTGGTCCTTTGTTTTATTTAGGTTTTAGATTTTATATTGCTGCGAGTAGAATGAACTAAATTATAGTGTAATAGTTATTCTTTACTTAACATTAGTTTTAGCATCATAATTTTTTGGACGAGCTGTATATATTAATTTGCCTTTGAATATATACGTACATTCCTTTAAACATTAAATTCATATAAACATTATTTTTCATTGCGCATGTTCTAAATACGTACGAATTTTATAGAATTAATAACTATTTGTAAACGGCACACCACACAATATTGCCTGTGCTTTACGGAAACATCCGATTCGATTTTGTATTTTGCGTCAATCAATTCTTATTCCAGTACTGTAGATCACATGGCACTATTTGCACTGCACTTATGATGGATTTAGTCGAATTCCGAGAGGCACGTCGTTTTGCCTCGAGAGGTGAAGTTAAATGTGATATCATATCCTGTGATTCACGTCACTACGTATAGTCCTATTAAGAACATACTTTTATTGGGTTAAATGCCTATTATAATTTTTAGTTCGTGGTATTAGGGTTTAACAGAGATATTTCTTCATAATATTAAACATTAATTGCTTAAGGAAATAGAGAATAGAAGCTTCAGAAGCTTAAATTATAATTGCTCCTTAGGTGCTATAAATATTTTTTTTAATTTCCAATTTTTGCATACTATCATAATATTCTCCTATATATCCTAAAAAAATAATCAAACAAGAATTTACGCCATGCATTTTGTTTTTCATAAAATTATTGACTTAACAATCATATTTTGAATTAGCATGTGCATGAATTTTTTAAACATCTAATAGAATTCTATCCAGTTAGACCTTTGAGTTTTCATAGCAATAAAACAAAAATTAATATATATTTTTAATTTTAGACACCGTTCGTACGTCAAAATACGCCTCATCCAAAAGAACTCAAAGCCAAAGCGGTGAAGTTGTTCACACGGACACCGGAACAACAACAGCAGCAGCAACAACAACAAGAACAACAACAGACGCAACAAAAACAACAAACGCCGCAGAAAGTTGATGATATGCCAACCACTAATGGTATAATCGCATCACCTCCAGAAAACGTGCATATTCCAGATGTGATCGAAGTAAGTTGGTTTAGTTTTAAATGAGCTGTTTTTATTATTATCCAGTCTGAATTAATTTGTTTCTAGAGTTATTGCACATTACTTTGACAGTATAATTCTGGCTACTAAAAAATTACATAAAAAGCTGGTATTATGGCATCTTAATATTAATGACCATTGACCAATTTTGAGTCAATATAAAATTTGATATGATTATTCATGTTTTAATATATTTTTTTCCACTTGTAACTTTTTGGCTCTTCTCGGTAGAAGCAATTTTCATTTGAATCAAGTTGACGATTCCAACTTGTTTATAAGTTTATTTGAATAATGATAATTTAAGTCTAAAAGGATGTTACTGTAGCTAAATTTTATCATACCTAGAGATATTTAACTTGTCGTTTCGGCATAATTTAGAATTAATTTATTTCTACAGTATTTTCCCAAGAGTAGTCTTTTTTATGGGGGAGATACAAATTTTCACGCCGGCAATCCGTTAGCTTTTCTAGAGAATACACTAGAAAATACACCATAATGTAACCAATTTTGTTTATCATCGAATCTTATTATATTATTCACTAACCAGGCGGTATATCAGCCAGTACAACCACACTTGATAACAGAAGTCCTGAAGGATGAAGAGAGTGACAATCAAGTGGTCCAAGATAAGGATTCATCTGAGGCAGAAAATGAAGATGACGAGTCTGATGAATTAGAGGTAAGTAATTTGTAAAAAATATGTTTTACCAACAAATAAATAGCTTAATCAATATAATTTTCTTGTTAACATAGATATAAGTTTAAGAGCGTTCAGACAGGGAGATTTGAATAAAGGAAGGGAAAAGACTAAAATTGATATTCATGTTGTATCTTCTAATAAATATTAAGCATTATTTGAGCCAAATAGGAAACAGAAAAATAATTGTTTGTTAAATAATAATTTGCAGTTTTTGTGACAAAAGATTTATATATACTGCTACATGTGTCAATCTCATGTGAATATATTTTATCTTGAAATATTCTTTTACTCCATTCTATTACTCCGTTCTAAAAATATTTTCATTATTAAATGTGATAAGTGCTTATATATTAAATAATAGATCTATCATATAATGAAGGAAATTACTATAGATTATTTTACTTAATAACTTTTCCTAAACGGCAGAGTATATGATTTTTAATATTTTAGTTTAGTTGACAATTAAATTTAAAACAAAATAGTTTAACATATACACATTGGGAGTTTTATAATTAACAAATGGGACACGTAGAAAGTTAACTAACGAATAGCCGTATTGAGTAATTTACTGTTAAATGTCAGTAACCAGCTGAAGGCACTTAAGTGTAAGTAAACGGTATCCTGTTTTTAAGAATAAATTTGTATAATTAACGTAACTATGATAGTTTTTATTACATTTAATTTTCTAATTATTTTGAATAAGGTAAAGGTTTTAATTTATTTGAATTAACTTTAAGTAAAATTGGGTGATGTACTAATAACCAATTACATTCGGGACTAAATTAAGTTATTGTCCACTTGATTTTAACTATATAAGAATCATCTCTAACTTAATAACATTTGTTTAACAATTTTTTGTTGAGTTATGTAGGACATTTAAAAAATTGATTATTTATTGATATTATTTACTAAAAAAATTACATTATTTTCTGAACAATTTATAGAATTAGATTTTACTTTACGTTGTTCCATAATACAAAAGATGCTATAACACCCGCGATTATAGCTCAAGTTATATTTGATATTAGTTTTTAAAAATTACATTACTCTCTGAATAATTTGTAGTATTGGGATTTAGTTTGCGGTGGGTCTATAATACGAAAGTTGCTATTACACCCGCAATTATAGCAAAATTTATATTTCAAATATAAATTTTAACTAATGTCATATTAGTTATTAAAAATTACATTACTTTCTGAATAATTTGTAGAATTAGGTTTTAGTTTGCGTTGGTGCGTTATACAAAAGTTGCTATAATCTGTGATTATAGAAAAATAACATTTTCATTACTTCTGCAATTTCATTACTTCTGCAATACTTTCTGAATTATGTGAACAAATTTAATCGTAAAAATGAATTTTCCGTCAAGATCAATTGGACAATATTTAATTGCTGGTTAGTAATAGTGGGTGCTAAGCTATGCGTGATTTGGTGATGGTAGCGTGCGGATGGTCGACGGGTGGCGTGGCTCGGGATACGGGACCGCGGTGGCAAGAACACCGGCAGTCGGCTCCACCGTCGGGACACCCCGCATCATCTGAAGAACAAACGCATCAACCAGATTGATGCAACACGCGCGCGTGATCTCATTGCGCAGGTGCTAACGCTTTGCTTGCCCGAAAATAATGTTATCCGATATTACCTTTGCATGTTAATGTTTTGTAGTTTAACACCATAAATATGCTGAATACTTTTTTATGAATTACCTATCTATAAATTTCTTCATTACTTATAAAGTTTGCTTATCTCATTCCTAAGCATGTTCTTGTTATCCGTTACCAATATTTAGGCTTGTTGTTTAAGGTGTTTGAGTAATTATATAGGTTATTTCGGTTTTTTGAATATTAAAGGAATAGTTATTTTGTTTTTAGATACTGAAATGTTATAATAATTAAACTATTATTTACTGCTCATAAATGACTTAATATATATGCAAAAAGGCGAAAATCATCATCATCGGGTATATGAGATACAAAAGAAAACCGTTAGACTAAATTTATTGTTAATATATCATTCGGTGTGCCCACTCCAAATAAGAGCGTTTACAACGAAAAAATAGCACATAAAAGATTTAAAATAGTACTTTATCCGTTTCAAATCGAAAACTTATAAATTTGAAACTTATTTCGTCTTTAACATTTCCACGTCTAATTCGCTCGAGCAATGATAATATAATTTAGTACAATTGAAATTAATATACCGGACCAACATAATGGGTAAAGTTTTCCGTTTTACATTGGAAAACAGTAATTACGTGAATGTGGTCTCAGTAACCGCTAGTTCGGTGTAAAAAATTTTAAGCGAAATATATTGTTTTATTTAAAAAGAAAGCCGTTGACAAAATTGCTTTATTAAAGTCTAAAAAAACGACGTTTCTTTTTTAATAAACGATTGTTAAAAGTTTTCATGACCATAATACATATATTGCTTTTTTGTATCATTGACCAGTCAAAGTGATCATTTGAACGTTATTTTAATTTTTAGAAATGTGTTTCCTCTTGAAATATGAATAATGATGATTTCATAGATAAAACTTTTTAAAATAACTTTCGCTTGTTCCCATTACGTTATGTGTAATACGTATGATCGTAAACCGCATGAATTTCTATGTGATCTGTGGGAAAAGTTTGTTTCTTTGTTCATATTTTATTGTCCTAGAAATTTAAACTGTCCCAAAAGTATTGTTAGCAGATATTAGTACGGTAAGTTGTCACATATAAAAACTTTTTCAAAGGATTCAAGAAAATTTTTACCGAGCGTTGTGATATAATGAAGCAAAACAAAACATCATCATACTCGTACATTGTATAAAAGACGGAATAATTTTTTAAATTACTTTGAAAATTACCACTTGTATGTTCCGTTCTTATAACTTAAAAGAATTATAATGTCAAGCCCCATGCTTGCGACGTTTATTAAAATGATCATGCATTCTTCTGATGCTCTGTATTTAAACGATAACTTTGTACATATATTGACTGAGAGAGTAATATAGATAAATATAGCAATGTTCTTAACACATATTATATTCTAATAGAAGACAATATACTCGTGAGATTTGTCATTTATTGTCAGTCGTACTGCCTACAGATTTCTCTTAGATTTAGTCTAGTTGTACTCTTACAGCCAACCAAACCTCAGTTGCTTTTATACATTAATATACCAATAATTTTTTGACCACAAATTTATTTAAAACACTAGCAAAAGAGCGTTCAGAATTAAATTTGCCGAGGAATCGCTTTGTTTCTGTAAGCACGACTCAACCGTGGGTAATTGTTGGAATATCGCGGTAGTTCCGGGCTGGTGCGCGCGGGCCCTCGACCACGACGCTCGCAGTAAACCCTCCTAGAGGTTCGCAGAAATGACTGTCTCGCACTGCACGGCTCCCAACAATGTTACATTTAATTCGACTAATCGATAAGTGAAGTGAACTTTCTCCAGTGTTAAATCTACAATGAAATAATAGAACAAATTTATTTACGTTTCCCTTCGTGGTGTTTATCGGTACTTAGTAAAATGAGGTGCTTGAAAGCAGCGGGTGGATGGCTCGCCCGGGTGAGATGTGTTTATAAGATAGAGCGGCATTCAAAGCAAGATTTCAATTTAGATTTCACTGCACTTTATTTGGCTTGCCTTGCTTATGTATTTTGGAAACATGTTTATGCCGTTTAAACTGCGTCGTGTTTAACTCACTGCCTGTTTTTTTTTAGTGACGTTATGATTTCCTAATAGTCCAGGATATTACCATTTTTTTTTTTACAGGCGATTAAAAAACGAGAACAAAACGAACCGAAAGCGGAATATGAAGTTGCGGAAGATATACCCGATGGTAAGTTTATATAATTATATCATTCAGCTTTCTAAACAATGAAAGCGCATATTTACTATTGCGAACATACTAGTAGTTTCACGGGCCAGTGATCCTTTTATAACGGAAAGAAATTATTTCAATTATTTTGTAAAGTATGCTTAGTTATTATGCAAGATGTACAGACCTTTAGTATGAACTACAATAGGATTGCGAAGGATGGTGACATAGTGCACGATGTGCCTTAGATAGTAATTGCGACATTGTTTCACGCGATCGTGACCACGTTCACCCGTAATGATCACGAGCATCGTTTCAAGCCCGTCACTAGCAACCAGAAAGTTCCATATCACTAAAGTAAAACCTTCCCTTTCTGAGTACGTTACTAGTATTTCACATACTCCAGATAGGTATCACTTTTTTACAGTCTAATTCTACGATATCTGACACATATTCATGATCGGCGAAACAGCCACTAATATTCTAAATATTGATCTGGTAATAAAATATACAACATATTTGATTTTTTTATGATTTCTTTCTTTTATTTTTGTCTAGCTGACTGGACAAACGTTGTTTCGCCATATAAATAGGTTATTCATTTGGATAAGGATTAATATCACGTTTATTAAAACACCTTCGCAAAAAAAAAATCATAAAATTGGTTGAAGGGGGTTAACCTTAAAAGCTAGGCATATGTCGTAGACTTTTATTTAGAACTTTTAATGGAACAATTTTGTAATACAGGATTTTTGAATAACTTTCACCGTTTACTTAGCGTACGCAAAGAAAGCTTTAAATTTTGTCCTTTTCGTAATACTTTTTATTGCTGCTCTTTTATTCCACGAACTAAACTATTATGGGGCGAAACTATTGTTGAGATTGTGGAGTGGTGGTGGTGGAGATATGTGTAGTGCCTGTGTATTGTTGTGTTATTGGTGGTGGATAGTACATGAGTTACAAATTCAGTATGTATCAGGTATGAGAACGGATAGTACACTCTACATTTGGCATTTTATATATTTTCTTTTATCGCGGACTATAGCAAAATAATATTTTCATTATTTTTTCCATATTAGTTTTCCCGATTTTATCATATGCAATATTAGATAAATTTTGATATTGTGAATTTGACATTGTAATGTCTGTAAACAAAAATCTAAGCTCAAAATAAATATAACCTTGATATTTTAAAAATATGATTATTGGCTGAAATACCAAAGATCAATACTCCCACATACATTAATAATATAATAAAAATTGCAGCGGACTTGTTGCGTACAGCATTTGTGTTAGTCATATAATCGGTATCGCCTGTTATCAGCTTATCTGGCGCACTCGACGTGCCATTTAGCAACCTGTGTGCCCAGTATTCTACTATCACTTATGTCGCGTTCAAGCAAGATTCCTATATTCATTCAGAAAAGTATATTTGTATTACGCTAACATACGCGTGTAAAACTGTGCAATTGAAATTTATTATCTGTGTTCAATATTAATTCCAACTGTGCTGTGAAGGAGGACGATCTTGTTTTGATATTGCCTATTTTGTTTTATAATACCCGTGCTACTTCCTTCGATTGAAGTTGCAAAATATTAGTGTTTTTAAAGTGAAGATTAGTGAACAAAGTGTTTTATTGATCAAAATGTAGCTATGATTCATTAAAAAAATTATTTCGATGAGTTGGTTTTTGATAATAACAACTTTTAATCACGATATGATATAATGAAGGTGCTAAAGTTTTTCTATATTCTTTATGTCGAGATAATTCCGCAGCGTTAAAATTCTCACAACATATCGTTGCACAATACATTGGTCTGTTTGTTCAAAACATTTAGCTCTATTTCATTTGAAGGTCAAGATTACCTATTGTTGCTATTGTTGGTATTTGTGTATATATCATGTGACACGCGTACGCTATTTTCTATTAGCATATCGTTGTTGTGTTCAGGAAAGTCGTGATTTACTTCACTTTTCGACTGTTGCCTTATAATGAATTGATTCAAGCGCGCAAGTGTATAGGTACTTTCTCTACATTGCAGCCACATAACTCCTACTTGAATGTATTTATTGCCATATTTATAGCTAATTCTATAGTAGCTGGTACATTGTTCAAAAATTAATCGTACTTTCCCAGAAAGTAACGAAGTTTTATTGCTCTGAAACCTATTTTCTCTACAACATTATGTATCAAGGTAGTCTATTATTGTCAGTAATGACTAGCAGTAAACTTATAGAAATAATTGCGGTCGATAGCGTAAATACTAAAATCAACACATGACATCATTGGAATATTATGTTTCATAAGATATACTTCTTTATTTTAAAAATTGAAACTCGTTGAGTTGCATTTGCACTTGTAATTTTTTGTTATTCCTAGTATTATCCGTTCTGGAATCCAAATAATTTTCTTTTCTCTAACAAATAGCATACCTTTAACTTGTTCCAAACCTGCATAACACATGTTATTGAATTGACGTTATCTTATCGCTTTCAATAATAACGATTCGACTGAGGCATTTCTGTTTAGCGGCCAAAAATCACTTGCTTAGATCACTTCCCAAAATAAGTTTTAAAGTTTTGTGAGACAGTGAAAAATATTATAAATTTAATACCATATTAGTTTTCGACACCTGTAGTATTTGAATCACTTCCATTGTCTACTAAGTTATTCGATTATAGTACAAAAGTAATAATCGATTATAGTAGACAATTTTGAATCACAAATATAGTTTTTGGGGAAATTATGTTGAATTGACTTTTAATGCAGTCTTCTTATTGTATTAAGTAAATTAAATGTACATGTTGCGATTGATACTCGGGAGTAATAAACTGATCGTCGCAAATTAACATGGCCAGATTTTCTCTCGTCACTTTTATTGTTCTCATTTGTTTAGACATCCCACCCGCTATGCAACATCTCAGTACCTTTGTGCGAGTTTGATGTTTCGAACAACGAACCAACTCCTAACCTCAATTAACCATAATAACTTTGCTTGTGGTCATTTACTAATATAACAACAGTCATTAGTCATCTTCCATGTGGATCGTTGTGAATTTATTTTACTTTCTTTACCGGGTGTATTACGTTAGAGTTTCGTGATCTAAAATTAATTATTGTAGTATAAAGAATGCGTTTCTAATTCCTTCAAAATTGTTGTACGCTTGATGGTAGTCGTGTTCATATAAGTGGCTACAATTTTTAGTTCATTGTGAATAGTGATAAAAAGAAAATATGAAAGACAAGAGACTTGAATTAAAGCTAAGTGTAAGAGGCGATGGTTCATTAAGTCGAAATGATCTAAGAAGCAGCACAAGGAGCAACCGCAGTAATTTAAGTAACAGCAGCTCTTCCTTACCGATAAATGAAATATTCGCCACAGATCGTTTTGCTGCACCTCAAAATAGGGCTTTCGAGATCCTGGATAAATACAGAAGACAACCCAATCAATATGGTTATCCCGCTCAAAGTTTACAAACTCTAGATCAGTATGGGCAATCCCAAAATAATAGATATGGCACTAGAGATAGAAACCCTTCAAATCAGTACCAGCAATCACAAAACAACCGATACGATACACAAGATATCGATAACATACCCAACTCTTATTTACCATTTAGAGAACCTCTTAATCAAAAATCGAATCATCCTCTGCCAGCTGGTTATCATTTAGTTTATGTTGACCCAGCCAGTCAGATATATGGTACTCTGCCGCGTGCTACGCAATTTAATCGCGAAGGAAATAGCCAGAACCCTATTCATTATACACTACCTGGAAGATTTCAAAAACGAGTGCGCATATCTGAGAATGAACCAGTTATTCATGATTATGGTACGTAACTTTAGTTTTTCACTCGTACACATAGATAAATACAATAAAAAATGTGCTTCAAACTTTAAATGTAAAAATTAAACGAATCATTACATGTGTGTTTGTTTACTTTATTGAAAGCTAAAAAACACCGTATTTTATTATCTACAGTATAATATTAACCAAGAAATAAATCAAAAAATTTAATATATTAAAATAAACTGAAAACTGTTCGCGAAAATATATGTTAATCTTGATTCCTAAAGTGTTTTTTTATTTACTTTCAAATACTTATGTTACTATTTAATATAATCTTAAAACATCCACATTGTTGTAAACTATTTAATTACTATTTTTGGTGGGAAAACAAATCAATACAATCTTTTCCTTTCTTCACTGTATTAACGTACATTAGGTAAGTTAATGCGAATTTGAATTACGGCAAATATCCGTAGGGATGGTATTGCAACTGATATCTGGCATTTAAAGTGAAATTTAACCGAGAAAGCTGTTTTGAATAGAAACTATCGACATCGACTAATATACTACAGATATTAGTTATATCCTATAAATTTCTACTTTCAGCGTTAGATATCGTATCCATCTAAAGATATCATTTAACTTTATATGAATGCGCATTATGCATCACATTATAATAAAAAAGTATGTCGAATTCGTGCTTCACTACTCTTTCTGACGTTTTAAGTGTTGGTTTATATTGGAAATTTTGTGCAACAAATTATAATGTTTCTATTCTATAGTGACTGTTGTTTTTGATTTTACTAATATTAAGATTTACGACTTGATTTGGATGAAATAAATATTATATAGTCATTGGCAGAGATTGCTTTTTTCAAATCAAATATAAAGACGGTATAGAACAAATTTTAAACATCACACAAACAACTCTGATAGTTATACTAGTAATATACTGTTTGTTATTGAGAGTTCGATGATGGAATGAAGTATGCAACTCCTAAAAGAATGTTTTAAGGGTTTCAACTAATTGTAAAATACAATGTAGAGATAGTATGCACTAACGTTTGTACAATTTTTTGCCAGGTTTATGGACTATTAGGTAATAAATAAACAAGTTACGAATATATTTATACCATAGTTACAAGGAGCTTGGATTGATCATACCTTTGGCAAAAATACAGCTTTGTTTTATAAGTTTACTCTCTCTAATTTAAATATTAGTTTTTTCCACAATTTCTTGAGCACGTATATACATGTATATTATATATTTATATGCATGTATGGATATTTAGGGCGAGATATGTGCCAACCCTCCCGAGGGACGTATAACAATAGCAACATTCTCCCTGAGTTACTGGTGCGTTCTAATGAACCACACGGGTGTTAAGTCCTCATGGCTCACAGTTCTTTATGGACCTCCCTATTATACAGGCACGTACGGAATTTCTCTTCACAGTGGAAACATACGGGCCATTTAAATTTTGTGCAACAATGGCTGCTACAAAGTCAGTAGTCCGCGGTGTCATGTGTTCGATTATGGAGTTCACCTTCAAAGCAAGTAAGGCCTGTAATGTGCATGTCTTCCTGAGGTCAAGTTCAGCATTTATTTACTTTTCTGGTAATTTCCTCCCTTAGTTATCTTTTCAATTTTCGGAATGTTTATTTTTATCTACATGTCACAAAAATTTGTAAATGCGTTATTTATAAAATATACATATATACTTTTCCAAATTTAAATTGTGTTAATTACCATATTTATTACATCTCCATGTTGCTTGTTCGGAATAGGAGTGCCGTTATGTTTTGCTCCACAGATAATTTTACCGTCACTTAAGTATCTGCTTGCATTTAGATTAACATACAGGTTCGTGAAGGTCATCAACTAAAATATTTGTATTTTGTGACAATCTGTGCCATTTATAAAAAATAATAACCATACAGAATTAAATTATTCCATATCTAAATTTAAAGTATTAACCATTGCTTTAGTTCGTAATTACAAGTTGTCTAATATTTTGTTAAAATTTATATTAGATTATTAAATATTACATAAATCACCATTAGTTAATGGGATATAAGATCTATTAAGTGCCTAACTTATGCAACGGAAAATATGCAAAAGCAACCTTCTCCGATCTAAAATATTATGTCGTTACTGTCCGTTATCAGATAGAAAGTACGCTGGGCGCTGCATCCGTAGAGGCTGTCCACTTGGCGTGGATAATAATAAATACAACAGATGGGCTTTAAGAAATACAATATTTTCCGTAAAGTTCGTGCACAGATGCCCGATAGAAAAGCAGACGAACACGATCACTTGCACTTGAAACAAAAAAACTGTATTCCGTTTTAATTTCCAGTCAGGTTCATATTTTCCTTGGCGTATCTACACTTAAAAGGTCATCACACACGTAACAAACAGTTCGTGAGACTAATGCCACATTCACATTTCTCGAAACAAAGCTACAACAGACCGTTTAAAGAATCAGTTTAGTTCCATGAGAATATAATAGTTGGTTATTGCCAGTCACGAGTGATTAAGTGTCGGACAAAAATGTTTCTATTGCACACATTAGAGCCCTGTCAATCATGTGACATGAACACAAATTGCTAGGTATTACTTTCGAAACTATAAATTAACGCCGTAGAGCGTAATTTGGAAGACCGTATTATGATTATGTTTATAAACTCTCTTTCGTTGAACCATAATTACTCTTTCTGATATAAACACGTTTTTATTGAATGCTTTTTTGTTTTTTTTTAAACGTTAGTTCATCTATTGTACTTGTTGCTTTAACTTTATAACTTTTTAACTTTATAATAAGTAATGTTGTGCACGCCGTTTCCGTATGTTCCAAATCGTTTATAATATATCTTAACTGTCGAGTCTGTTTATCTGGAATATTTATCATTTGCACATCGGCTGTTTATCTGCAGGAACTAATCTGAATAGACACATTCACCTTGCCTTTTATGTTTGTATAGTGCACCTTTCTCTTCTAATTTATTCCATCTATCTAAATCAATCTCGAAGTAATTCTATGCCCTAGCTCCAGTTTCTCCCATTCTATAATATTGTTCAGGTTGGTTTGCAGTAACCGCATTAATGTGGTAGAGTTAATCAACTGACGGTAGGGCAATGTATTTTGCGGTTATCGTCTGCGTTGCGCTCGTGGATCTCGAAAGTGAACCTGTGAAATGAGTTATTCAAGCGCGTCCACTATTAGATATTCGATAAATAAGATCATTTACATAGAAGGCCATCTTACCTTAGGTCATTGTATAGAAGTGACGGTGTGGGTATTTGATATTGATTATCTGGTTTTTTCATGTCCACTTTACACAATGTAAAATAATCTCTGAAACAATTTTATTTTCTTTTCTTTTCTTGTTACTAAGATTAAAAATTGATTTCAAAAGTTATTGTAGATGAAAAAAAACCGCTATAGCCGGAAGTATTTTCTTTGACAAATTTTTACTTGTCGTTTTAACAAATCAGATCAGATTCTTACTTTCGAAACATCATCCGCATCTAATTCTACGGTAAAAAATTGTTTATGTTCAAAGTTGTCGCTAGATTACAATAACAAGCTTAGTGTAGTATTTTAGTGTCACGTCCACCTACTCTAACGCATGTATCCTCGATTGTTTAAAATTCTTCGAAAGCTACATCATCAAAACCGTTATTTGAACTGCAAAATAAAAGACTACCGTAAACTTAAATGTGCGAAACGATGAAGTCGTGCGCGATTTAATAATTTAGATATGTAACATATGTGTTTTTGTTTGATAGATTCTTTATCACGAAATGCGATGTTTTTTTTTACTATATCAATATCACATACCTATCATTCTTAAATAATAAAAGAGAATAGAAGATGAAAACATATTGTTTCGACCTCCTTAGAGATAAGGGTAGGAGAATCATAAATAATATTAAAGTTTGTTATTAACTGTTTGTATAAACCCAATTTTTCGTATATGATACTTATATTACTTACTTCAGCATATTTCCCTTAGGTATTTGACGAAAACACAGAAGGTATTGAGTTTCTGACTTTATTATACGTAGTGAATACTGTATCTGATTGACATCTTTGCATATTTTAATTTTAAAGAGGATAGCGGAAATTTAATAGTGATTAATAATGAGTTAGTGAAAAATAACAATATTGTTAGGCGATTGCACATCACAAAATTCCAAGGATCCATAAAATGTGTAAAACAAGTTTCCAATATTATTTTCAATTATTATCGAGTACTCATCGACATATTATGGTCCTGCCCTTATCCCACTCTAAGTGGCACAACATGTTCTAAACATGTTGGAACATGATTTGGCTCATCATTATACGACCGGTCACCTGCCCTACGTCAACTTACCTTAGTCGTCTTTTACGACACCTCGGTAAGAAATGGGCGTGGTCTATCCTTCTTAGCCGGATACCACACGGCGATATAGTAGTCTATGTCTATTTTTGCATATTACAAGTTTATAATTGGAAAGTTTAAAGCTCTCGCCCCCGTATTAATAAGCAGCTGTTAACTGAAAGCAATATCCCGGTAGGCTCGGATCGCGGTTTCTAATTTCTCCTGCCTGCAGAAAATTGCTAGTAACCACTTGTTAGCCGGCGTCTTAAAATAATCCCTGACATTAGCTTAATCAGGATGATTGAACGAGGAGAGGAAATCTTAAGGCGTATCACCACTATCACTCTTCTAACAAGATATCTGCTTGGGGTTTTAATTGATTACGTGTTACGTTGACTAACAAAGTTTTTGTAATATTTCTAGTATTTATAAATTTGTGAATTAGTTATATTAGTTATATTAATACATACATTAGTATATATTACATATATTAGTTGCGATAGCCGATGGGTAACGCGCGGACGGAAAATGTTTACAATCCGATACCAACAATTCTCTAGAGATATACAGGTATCCTTACGATTCCTTCACCGAAAATCGTGTGATAAATTGCAATTATCAATAAGACATATAAGTTTTAATAGAAAATCTCATTGGTGCCTCCCTGGGATTTGAAGCCGTGATTTTCTCGAAAATACGCACTGTGCCTTTCAAAGTTACATCAGTAGTGAAGCGGAAGGGGTAATGACCGGGAAGAATAGTCTGAAAAACTTAGGGACGTGGGGGTATCAAGGTATAGAAAGCTGATCTTGTTTCAGAAAACAACTTTAATGGACCACCTACAAATTGGCAAGATGATCTTTAACTAGAGATGGAAAAATAATCGATTTTTATAATAACCGATTATTTTTTTAAAATAGTCAACCAATGTAGCCAAACTAGACATTTTATTACACAAACAGCGCATCTGGTATTATTTATTGCTAGTTAATTAATTATTAATATTATAAAAGGAAACGTTTCAAATAGTAAAAAAAAACGATTATTTTATAACGATATAACCAATTTTTTCTACTCCAAGTTACATCCCTATCTTTAACTGGTTTAACATACCGTTTGGTGTGGAAATCTATTGAAAATACTTGTGTTCCGTTGTGGACGCTCGTTAATTGTAGCAAACGATAATGAAGATAAAATATTAATTAGTTGAAAGTTTAAGTAAATAATGTCAATGTTAATTCACTACCTCTCTCTCTTTTATCTTTAGGCTCTTTTATAGGTGGCAGCTGTGATAGATAGACAGTAAACGTTGACGTCAACGTTTACCATGTATTCCCGGGTTTATACCCCGTGCAGGTAGGTACCTATTTGTCTTAAGCGAAATATATATTAGTGTTATGGTCTTTTCGATTCATAAAGGAAAATATATTGAGGACATCTCTATCTTTGGAAAATTTTGGTATGAGTAATACACAATGGAACAGTGGACCTATGCTCCTATCATCGAAATGCGCCCAACTGTAGTCTAATAACAGGTCACCATTTTAAGTTCTTTTATAAATATACACGACCCTAACGTAACGGCTTTTAAGACCCATCAGACATGGATATGCGAGGAAAAAAAGATATTTTAAATTGAATGAGTAGTTAGTTATTAACTTTATTATAAAAGCAGTTTAGTCAGGTCATTCATTAACTCGGCCTACTTTCAAATTACCATAATTTTTTTGCGAAAACTGACTTAAAGATTACTAACTACAGCTAAGAGATTTAAATATACGCGTACGTACATTAAAATTCCAAATAGAAGAGTGTATCCGCTCACTTGATATATGTCTAATACGTACTATGATTATTTTGGAGATTAGACTTCCTGCAGTCATATCTCATGTTAATGTCATCCGTCCTCAGACTGGTTTGGTAATTTTTTTAGCACGACTAATTCCGGTAGCAAGGTTACAATACACCTGCTTGACAATAAGTTTAACGAATCTAATGAGAAAAACCAGACTAATGCGATTTACTATCAGTAATTGCCATCAAATAATAACGTTGTATGGCTATTGAAATTTTAAATCAAGATAGGCGTAATCTATGTGGAAAATGAAAGTGTTCTTATTTTTGTAATCAACCCAGCGTTGGGTAGGTATTGTAAGGGTAAAAAATAAAAAGGAGCTGGTATGCGCCAGGTTGTTACTTTCTATTTTTAATCTAACGGAGAGGTCGCAGAGTTGTATAGGGACGTCAAACTTGTGCCAACTTGTACTAGAACTAAGGGCCATCAAGTCCCATATTGATGTTTTTACTATATGTAATATTACATCTTAATAGTTTTTTTGTTATTCGATAAATAAATTAACTATGTAATAATTGAAATTAACAAAGTGTTATTGCTGTACTTCATTAGCATATTAATTTTACGGATAAACATTATAATTACACCCTTTTATTTTTAGCAAATAAGGCGTTCTGCCTATAGGCAGATAGATTGATAGCGGCGAAATAAACTTTCTTTTAAAAGCTTCAGGGAAGATATATTTAAAATAGATCTTATATACAATCACCGCCAACCCTAGCTTTGGCGCTGGCGCCACAGCCTCTACATCTCGGACTGCAGCGCGCATTCCGTCAACGCATGCGCCCCGGGCTGCGCGCACGCACGCGTCTTCTTAAACTTAAATGTTATTGTGTTATTTCCGAACTTTTCAAATCACATTTTTAATTAATATCATCACATACTGTACACTACCTCAGTACTTGAACCTCTACGGTTCTTCATGACAATGACCGGCACGGAATTCATTAGGAAGCACAGACCGCTGCACTTTATCGATTGACACGCGATATTGTTCTTTGTTTATTGCGAACTTGCATCGATCCTAGCTCTACGCAAATAGCTGTCCGTTTCAGGAAATTAATATCACTTTAAATTGGAAATATGGGTGTAATAAGGAGAAAGAAACGTAAGTACTTAAGCTATTTGGTCCGATAACTAAGGATAACTTTTGTATCACATGTTTTTATATGTTCAGCGTGGTAAAGTACCTGATTTTTTTTAAATCTAGAAATGTCGTCGTTGATATATAAATATCTTGAAATGCCAAGTCTTAAGCCTTTAACATAATTAATTATTATTAGTTGCTATTTTTTTCTAATATTTTCATTGTTTTTTTTATGTACAATGATGAAGAAAATAAATAAATTAGTTAAGATAAATTGATAAGACATTTATAGAAACAGGAGTTACTTAACTGACTTCTAAAATGAAAACAATAATAAATTATTTGCTAAAATACGCGATCTACTAATAAAATAATATAATATAATTAATTTATATATATATAAGTAATAATTAAAAAGATATTTTGCTTTTCAAGTGAATATAAGCTTTTTATTAGGACATCTTGTTTTATTATAATTTTCAAATTATTAATCAATTGTATTTATCCACGATATTTATTTTTAGAAAATTTGCTTTCTCATTCATGTTTTCTTGCAATTTTTTTGAATGACTGCGTGGGAAATAATTTATTTGCATTTCTTCCACTTCTTGTACAGTTATACAGTGCAACAAAAACATATATGGTTTCACTACAGTAAGAGCTCTACATTAACATACTGTCATATCACCATTATCTTTCAAGCAATTTTAATTAAACTTTCCTTTTAAGTTAGAATCTTACCGTACGAAATTTCACTTTAACCCGCAACTAGAAATTCTAAGTATTTAATTAAACTAGAAACTCATTTGTATTTCGGAGCAAATATTGACGCGATTTTTTTGGTTCTTTACTAAGATATAGGTTTTTATTTTTTAGATTAATGCATAACTATTTAACTTAGTAGTATATTCTAAACATTGACCGTATCCTAAAATTTAATTTCATCTACAATATTTAATTACAACTCTTTCTATAAAGTAGTAGTCATTATATTCGTTCTCAAAATAGTATTCTCATAATAAGCGTTTTATTTATAATTAAAACAATTAATTTATTATTTGAAAGCTATACTTTGATATTGCTTTGATATATAATGATAATGATTAATTTAATATATTAATATTTCTTGACAGGATTTTATATACATCTTAATTTTATAGATTTTTAAGCATGTTCTACTAGGTAGCCTATAAATAGACGTAAAACTATAAAACTATGTTAGTATATTAAGTTTTGATAATGACCTTATACTCTGTTGGCGGACCCAATAAATAAATGAAATGACTCACATAGCCTCAAGGCCCCTTATCCGGTACGGTACTGGAACGATTAAGTACGAACTAACGGAAAATTTGGCAACAAAAAGTTCATTATACTAAACTTTGAACCTATAAAGCTTCAAATCCGTCTGCAATATAGCTGTGTTACTAATACACTTGTACTAAGTACTGGTGGAGTTGCAAATAAACGAAGCAGGTGTAACACGATGAACTCGCGATGGACTTGCTGGAATTTGTGGAATTTTAACTTCGTATTAACTTATGTAATACAGTTGAGCCTAATAATTACAGTTATTTATTCCGCTATAATTTTTTTGTTGAACCCCTATATCGTACGGTAGAGCTCACATACAGTATCGGGACTGAAAAAACTTTTGATGGAGTCTTTTCTTTTTCTTATGTCTTTTCTACCGAGGGGTTGCAAAATAAGGGTAAATTGACGTCAGGCCGGCGGCCGGTCGTAAAGTACGAAGCCAAATCATGTTACAATATGTTTATAACATGTTGTAACAGGCAGGGCAGGAGGATTATGATTTTTTCATTATTATTATTTAAATGTAAATTAATGAACCTTTTTTAATAAAATAACAGTAAATTAATTTAATGCAAAAAAACATATGTTTATGTTAAAAATAAAATAAAAACAATGTTTATGACTACTGCGTAACTATTGAAGAAAAATCCAATTCTTGCTGTTAGAAGTTAAAGATTATGTAGGTACTTGATTATTATCTTTATAACTCAGGGATTAGTATTACCAAGGTATGCATTAGTCATGGCTAAAAAATCCTATGATAATCCGACTTTATTATTTCATTTAATTCGCAATGCTGTTTTTTTAATATAGAAAATACAGTAGAGATTTATTTGATAAATTTTCCTCAATATAAGTCCATTGAATTAGTCTTCTAAGCGTAACAAACATACAGACTTTTACATTTATATTATTACTATGGATAACACTATATGCCAGAAGTTACACTGTCTACATTATATAACAACATTTGATCATCATCATCCTCCTGCCCTTATCCCACTCTAAGAGGGTCGGCACAAAATGTTATAAACATGTTGTCAAATCATTTGGCTACGTATTTTACGACCGGCCGCTTGCCTGATGTCACTTACGTTAGTCGTATTTTACGACACCTCTGTAAGAAAGAGGGTGGTCTATTCTACTCAACTGGATATCGAAACCTACCAAAATAATTGTACGATTCTTTGAAAAACGTTTATTTGGAATTTAAATTTAACATGCATATATTTTCATGTAAGCAAAGATGGCTAAAAAGTTAAAACCTATGAAATAAAGTTGTTATTTTGATTATCACCGAAACACTCAATAACATTCAATGGTCTACCGCTTTTGTTCAATAGGCCATACGTAATACGCTTTATGGTTGTCGAGGATAATTGCGGTGTTTTAGCCGAAGGTGAAACTTGTATGGTTGTTTGCGATGCGGTCATCTTTGGGCGAGACCTTAGGCTCTATATTAACGTGTCCTCGTATATTTGTTTCTGTTTTAAACCATCAACTTTTGTTACAATGTTTTCTATAATGTAATGAAGATTTTTTTTTGTTTCTTTTGATAATCCCATTATACGTAGTAACCTTATTCATCTTCCTCCCCTTATCCCTCTCCAAGTGGGGTCGGCACAACATGTTATAAACATGCTGTCACATGATTTGGCTCTGTTTTTACGACCGGCCGCCTGCCTGACGTCAACTTACCAGTCGTATTTTACGACACCTCGGTAAGAAATAGGGTGGTCTATTCTACTAAACCGGATACCATACGGTGGGTCAACTTACCTTAGTCGCCTTTTACGACATCTCGGTAAGAAGTGAGGGTTGTATTATATTCAGCCGGATACCACACGGCGTTATACGTAACAACCTTATTGTTTGCCTAAAATTTGGTACCGGATACACTATGTATTAGAATTATTTTATTGGCTGCACTGATTTTTTTAAAGAATTGTCAGAATTCAAGCTTGACAAATTAAAAACAAACTTTGTTAAGTTAAAGAGGCTTGATTCATTATTTTGAATCGACGTCACGAACCTTTAACGAGAAAGAGAAGAGAGAAAAGATCATTGAGTTATACTTAGAGTAGGAAGCCATAGATAGGCCTGTAAATGAGAGTGACACAATAAATAATGAGAGGGAACATGATACCCATATACTTCATCTTTTTCTAATCACACATAAAAAAGAGAGACAAATCATACTAGTTTACATATATAGATTTTAGGCTAGATTCCTTCCTCTAGTACTCCTAAGTATAATCTCTATGGAAAAGATAGTACTATACTTTGGCATATTTTTCAATCTTAAGCTATCTTTCAACCTCAGTTTGTATAACTTTACCATACTTTATCACTATAAATGTGGTCGTTAGAAAAAAAAATTGAAATGTAAAAAATAGGTAAAGATAAATCAATTTGAACCTACTTAGTCTTAGCATGATATATTTTCAAAATCTATTACCACTTACCTAACAATCATGGATTTTTATATATAGCAAATGTCTATTTGTTTCTTATGTTGAAACATACGTTATAACGTGTTCTATTGATAAACAAACCTTGATGTGCGTCGGTGTGAAATGGTTACTGCTTGCGTGCTATATTAGTTGATATTTTACTTGTTCGTAACGCGCATTTTATGTGGTAACAATAACAAATGTGAGGCAAGAGCTACAGTTTTCATTTTATGTTTCTATTTTTGGATTTAGTAACCGAAACAGAATTCAATATTATTTACAAACTACATTTGCGGTGTACCGTAGAAATACATTTTTACATCTCCAAGTTGTGTTAATTTCGTGCGAGGTACTTTTAAATGTAAAAAAACTATCATATTATATGAGAAGATGGATCTTTTTTATATAATCCATACTAATATTATTAATGCTCGCCGTATAGTTGAGTACAATAGCCCGCCCTTATTTCCTACCGCGGTGTCGTAAAAGGCGACTAACGTAAGTTGACGTCAGGGAATAAATTATGCTTAAAGGGTCTAATTTACTGTAAAGTTCTGTAAGTTTTGAATAGACTTTCGCGAGTCGAAAAGCTGTAGCATGTAGGGAGTAAAAATCGATTTAGCTAGGTTTCATTAAAAAAAAATGTCATTTTATCCATGTTCTAAAGCACTGAAAAAATATTTTAGTTGTAATTTGTAAAGTTGTAATAGCTTAGTGGATGACTAGCGGACAAAAGAAGTGAAAATTCGGCGGATCGGAGCCCACCTGCCCTATTTTTTTTTTTAAGTGACATCTTTAAAAAAAATTACCGAGTAAGCCTCGGTTTCACAGGTACTTTAATTAAGAGGTGATATGATGTTCGCAGGGCCAGCTAATCTCTTTATATATTTTTTTCTGTCATATTGCTCTTAGTGTATGTGATTTAGCGACGTTACGCTCACTTCTGAACTAACATCTACTTCTAAATGTACACGAGATGTGTACTACTTCTAAAATGTGACCTACGCTTACTGAAGCAGTAAAATACCTTCTTATAACACGCAATGTTTAACGAAACTTAGCATCTGTCATGTCATAGCTTACTGTATTGAACAGTTGCTATGAACAATAGACAATTTGAAATCAAACAATGGATAATTTTTTTAATTGTTTTCATTATCTATCAAATGATTAATCGAAATTTAATAATTGATTAAATGGTCATTCCTCGCGGTAGTTTGATTGGTGATAAGTTATAAGTAAAAGGAGTGTTTGATTGTTTAGATAATATCTACCCGAATACTTTTATCGTGATTTTGAGTACTGGAAGTGGAGTGAGTTTGGTACTGGAATGTTGTATTTAACAGTTGTATCATCTTCCTGCCCTTATCCCGCTAAGTGGGGTCGGCACAACATGTTAAAAACATGCTATCACATGATTTGGCTGCGTTTCTACGACCGGCCGCCTGGCTGACGTCAACTTACTTCTGTCGTATTTTACGAAACCTCGGTAAGAAATAGGGTGGTCTATTCTACTAAACCGGATACCACACGACGGGTTGACTTACCTTAGTCGCCTTTTACGACACCTCGGTAAGAAATGAGGTTGGTCTTTTCCACTCCTCTCCGGATACCACACGGCGTGTATTTAACAGTTGTATAATTTAAATAAAAATTAGTAGAAAAGTTGAAAGGTGTGCTATGATTACGACTAAAATAGTTATCTTTAAATGCCGAGAGGCGAATGAAAGAATTTCATCCATTTCAAATACGTACATGTGAACTTACATATTTATAGATACACCTGTCTTATATAGATGTAATAAAAAGAAATACTAAACATTTTTACACGCTTTAAATGAGTTTCATTTGTATTTATTTAACCGATTCCTTTGAACTCAGTTTTCACCCACTTTAAGCGGACAGTTATAATTCAACTTTGTACGTTTATTAAGAACTGATAAAATCTTATAATATATGAATATAATATATTAGAAATACATAATTAATTAGGAATATATAATTAATTAAAAATATATATATTATCAAATTATCGCATTAAAAAGTGTAACGCCCGAAAAAGTGAAAAATTGTTAGAGTTTAATAAAACTAAAAAAATAATTTTTGGGTCTAAAGAGTGTTTCACAGTTTTTCACAATAGTTCTATTTTTTTTTCTTATATTTCATTTTTCATTTTTTAAGTTATATTCAACTCTATTTATTACTATAACGTTAAAATAAAGCTTTTTAAAAAACTACATAAAATTGTTCACATAAAACAGATCCTGTAGAGGTCGACTTTCTTTTACGAAATCTTCTCACGCTTAAGTAACATTTCCTTTTATTTTAGATTCCTCACGCGTATGACAGTGTATATTATATTCCAATAAAGCGTTTTGCAATATGTCATTGTAATATGAACGATAAGTGGACTAATCGACTTTCACCTGTCTATTACATAATGAATCTACTGAAGTTATTGCCGTTCCTTGGAAAGAGCATTTCCCAATGAAATAATACTACCAGGTGATAAATGATAGTCACGAGTCCCTCTGTTAACTATCACGACTGTATTGGGATACAATAGAAGCGTTGTAATTTCATTTAGGGCATGGGAGGGGGTGAAAGTATCGAGACTGATTGGCCATTGTGCTACACTCAGGACACGGATGCGACCACTCTGGATCATGATTTCACTGCGCTCACTTCATTTATCTTGTTGTAGCGATTGTCGTGCGAACTCCAAGAAAGGCAAAACGCTCGTTTATTATTCAATTCAGCACCGTCTGCAGTGAGATTTTGCGAAAGAGAAATCACAATTGTAATTCGAATATGTACGGTGACCTTACTATATATGAAGGGATCAGAATCAAAAATAGCTAAATCCTTTTTAATTACTTTGGATATAGACGCCGTGTGGTATCCGGCTGAATAGAATAGTACTACCCACATTTCTTACCGAGGTGTCGTAAAAGGCGACTAAGGTAAGTCGACCCGCCGTTTGGTATCCGGCTGAGTAGAATAGACCAACCTCATTTCTTACCGAGGTGTCGTAAAAGGCGACTAAGGTAAGTTGACCCACCGTGTGGTATCCGGTTTAGTAGAATAGACCACTCTCTTTCTTACTGAGGTGTAAAATACGACTGAGGTAAGTTGACGTCAGGCAGGCGGGCGGTCGTAAAAACGCAGCTAAATCATGTGACAGCATGTCTATAACATGTTGTGCCGACCCCACTTAGAGTGGGATAAGGGCAGGAAGATGATGAATTACTTTGGATATAGCTAGGTTTTATTCTAACCCCCTCATATATTTATATATTTTTTAAAATATATGGGACACTTACACGGTCGTCTTATACTTGTGTCATGGGTTACAGATAACTGGTAAAAATACATATACATACATAGTTTGAAATGCATACTTAAATACAAATACACACCCAGGGTCAAAGACCCAACAATTTTTTGTAGAAAATGTTAGCCCCTAGGCGGGAATCGAACCCGCTACCCATGGATCTGATGACAGGGTCACTGCCCACTGCGCCAACTGGCCATTCTATGGTATTTCTGAATTAAAGGCACCATGAAATGAATGATATAATTTTACCGTCTAAACTGTTAAAAGCATACCCTTTAGGTCTCATCTACGGTAAATTTCGATGATACATATTTACCGTTTCAATATCGTTTTAAAGGGCAATATAAAATATTCCAACGATTTTATAGATCGTTGTTCGTGACTATTGTTTCGACTCGTGCTCTCCGAACGGTACTAGCGACCTTGCAAAAATGCTCTATATAGTTCAATGCTGGATGCATTGTTCGTTATAGTCGAGGGAATGCCAATTATTCCCGTGTCTAACTGTTTACGACGCCTACAGCCAATTACCAAGGGGTTTAGCCTCGTTTATTAATTATTGCGGTTTCTTTGAAAGCATTGGGTTACATCTCGGTATACAACTTATGTGCATATTATTTATAGATTGTGGCGTTGTAAATAGCACGAGGCTTTTCTCATTAACTATGTAGCCGAGTCGATCATTACATCGTTAGAAATCTACTTTTCTTGTGTCTACAATAATAACGGTGATGGCACTGATAATTAGATAAAATGATCTCTACGAGTAGGTACATACGCTTTCTATTATATTCTTTCTAACTTCACCTTGAACCAAATAAGCAATTATGCTAATTCTGTTAAGTACATTACCGTATCAGATTTATTTTATTCATTTTTGATTAGAATCTTACAAAGTAGATGTTTTTATTCGGCTCACGTATTTCACTCCGTCTCCCATCGTCGTGGAATAAATTATAGCATTAACTTTAGTTGATTAAAACAGTACAGATCTGTAACATTTCGTTTTGACTACAGTTTTATTTTCCGATAGAGGATGTAAAGCTTAATTCGCAATTTGTAATTCATGTTATCATTTGTTAACTTTCTCTGCGAATAAACAATTTGCAATGCTCTCAGCTATAACAATATTCAATTTCGTTACAGATGATATTACACGATTGAAATTTGTTCCTCTCAATAGTTTTGTTATAATCTGTAGAATTGTTTTATAATGTACCAATTTAATAACTCTTCAATATTGACGCAACAGCAATAAGAAATGAATGTAATACTCATTCATGTTATAGAAAAGATTATGGCAATATAAAATAAAATATTAGTGTTATATTTAATTTAATTTTATTATTACCTATTAGACTATTAGATTGTTCCTCACCACGCCGTGTGGTATCCGGCTGAATAGAATAGTACCACCGCCATTGCTTACCGAGGTGTCATAAAAGGCGACTAAGGTAAGTTGACCCACCGTGTGGTATCCGGTTGAGTAAAATAAACCACCCTTTTCTTAACGAGGAGTCCTAAAATACGTAGTCAAATCATATCACAACATGTTTGTAACATGTGCCGACCCCTCTTAGAGTGGGATTAGGGCAGGAGGATGATGGGCGTCGAATAGGGGGATTCGACGCCCTGGCTGGAGTGAGGTTCTTCGAGGTGGCCGATGCATTAAGTGTTCCCAATGCGTCGATTACGGTGAAAGAGTCAGTCCAGACTCTACAAGAGTAGAAAGGGTAGGCTGCTGACGAGGGTGTAGACGTGATGCGTCCAGTATTCCTGTGCCCTCGCCACCAAGCAGCGAGATGGAACACCATGAGGTTTTAGCTGGTAAGAGTCCGGCATAACTGCTTTCGCCCCCGAGCGATTAGTAGTACTCATGAAGGGTTTCCTCATGTAAAAGGGCAGGAGGTGGTAGATATTGATGATGAGATTGTTCCTCACCCTGGAACTTTTTATTTGCAGGTGAATCCGTGTCAGAGCGAGCAGATAGCGACGTACGAATAGTAAACGACCAGCGATGTATAGAAGTGCGGATAGCACGCGCGGCTGGCGGGCTAGGCCTCAGTATAGCGGGCGGCCGGGGTTCCACACCTTACATAGGCGATGACGATGGCATCTTCATATCCCGGGTGACTCCAAACGGACCGGCATATTTGGCTGGACTCAGGGTAATTCAATATTTTATTATACGAATTAGTGTGAGCCGTGATAGCCGATTGAAGCCAAGTGTGACCTTTACTGGTGGATCACGAGGTAAAACCTCGGAAAAACTTATGAGTTTAATATAGATTTTATTTTAGATGACGCGCTTTTTGATGAAGAAAAACGTTGTTAGAAATCGACATACCTTAAGAGAATTCTTGGTATATGTGTAGCCTACGATTTCAAATTAGGAGCAGCGTTGGTCTTAGCTCTAAAATTACAATAAAGAAGAGACCTTTGCAAGGCAATATATCTATTAGGCCCATAAAAAATAGCTTAAAATATAGCGCGATGATACGATTATATCAAAACAATGAATATATGCAGAGGCTGCTAGATTCAAGAGGAACATTATTATTACAAGTATTACAGGACTGTCTTTGGTAGAGATAGCAATAAGCCTAAAGAACCGTGTAGGGTTCTCGGCTTCTCGGAATTCAGGATAAACTTATGAAATTGTAAATCTTTTGAATTGAATACAAAAAAATATTTTTAAATATTGTTAATTAGAGTTACTTGGAGCTCCTTTCACCTCAGAATATAACAAAGTGTGGGAAACAACTTGTCGAAAGAAGAGATTAAAAAAAACATTTTTTTTTTGTATTGCTGATAGGTGGGGGATAAAGTTTTATCGGTTAACGGCACGTCGGTGGTCGATGTGGACCATTACTATGCCGTTGAAGTACTCAAGGCCAGCGGGGCAACTCTCACCCTTGTCGTGACCAGGGATTCACCGACTTCTACGAGGTATATATACGACACCTATCCTCACCAATATTAAAACAATAATAGATTTCTCATATAATATTTGTGTTAGTGTCATGTGTTACCTTTTTAATATTTTTCTGTTATAATTATTATTGAAAATCTGTATTATATATAGGATATCTGTAAAAGTTTTTACAATGAAAAAGATAGCTCTAAAGAAAGAAGTTTAAGAATGTATTTTTTTTACGTTGTGTTATCTGTCACCGTTTTAATATTTTGCAGTTACAATTTTTAGTGAAAATCTATATTATATAAACGATAGCTGTGAATGATTTTACAATGAAAAAGATAGCTCTAAAGAAAGAGGTTTAAGAATGTATTATTAATATTATGGTTTATATTACTTTAATATATATTTTAAACAAAAATTAGGGCGGTTATTATATTATATTGCGATATGATAATATCGTATCGTAGTCACGAACCACATGAATGTTAACTACATAAACTGCCCCTATTATTTATTTTAACTATGTACTATACACTAAAGCCACCTCTCTGTCGCTTACTTCATAAGTTAGTATAGTTATTAACTTACTGTCTGATGTAATTTGAGCAAAAATATCTGCAGTAAATATATATGACATCAAAACCAAGCCATATTTGGTCATAACAAACTAGGGTACTCGTCATTGAGTAAACTAAATAACTTCACTTATGAATTATGATTTCGTTTTTGTTTAGAAAAAAGTATTATCAACGTTCGTCAAATCAAATCAAAATAATCTTTATTCAAATAAGCTGTTTCAATCACTTTTGAATCGTCAGGGATCAATATGATTAATGAAGCTACTGGTTCGGAATATTGCTCTTACCGAGAAGAACCAGAAAGAAATTCGGCAGTTAAACTTATATACTGCCATACTTTTTTGTACAAGGAATAACATAAGAACCTATTTCAACAAATCGGGCAAAAATATAATCAATTTTATTATTCAGATTGCTTTTATAGAACTTTAAAATTAGAATTCATTTTTCTTTAAAGGTTAAGCTTTATGGTATATTTATTTAATCTGGGTTTCGTAAATGTCATCGAGCATTATATTAAATATAAGTATATGATTTTGTTATTTTTAGAACACACAGCCGTGCGCCGAGCGGTGCGAGCCATCACTCGATATCGAGTACTACAGATACCGTATCTACGTTAGAGAATGGACAGGTGATTAAATTCCATACATATTTTTTTAGCTTATCCCTATAGCCTCTCATAATTATTCTATTAAAAATAAGTAAGTTATTTTTTGTCCTTACTGTATGTCATTCCCATTTAACCAAATAACCCTTTAACAAACATGTAGCGGCACTAGAGAGCGCAATTCTAGCGCAATAATTATTAACTCATATGATTAGCGTTAGACTTAAGTACAAACTGTAATAAATAATAAGTGTAAAAAACAGATTTAAATTAAAAAAAAATTTTTTTTAGCTAAAGGGTCGTGAAACTTATGATTCTGAAAAAAATTGGCTACGTCGCTATTTTTTTAAGAGTATTTCGATGAATTTTTATAATATTTTATAATAATAATATAACATTATTGCAGTTAAAATAGCCGTGCTATGTTCTACTGGGATCGGTCTATTATCACTGATAGAATAGAATAGAATAGAATACACTTTATTGCACACCAAAACAGTACATGAAATTAACAAAAAAGTATTAGTACAATAGGCGGCCTTATCGCTAAAAGCGATCTGTTCCAGGCAACCTTAGGGTAGAGGATTTAATGAAATATCAGCGGTGGGGGTGTACAAAATAATTTCTAAATATATACCATACTAAAACATAATAATTGAACAAAATTATAAGTAAAGGCTATATGACGAAAAAGATAGAAAAAATAAATTAATGAGAAAATATACTATAACGTTAGAAGATATGAAGGAAGAAGGAGATTACAATCAGGAAAAGTTTAAATAGTATTGTTTAACATTTTGGTTTATAGTTATAGGTTTATAGTTGCCAATAAACCTGATATAGTGTTATTAGACCGGTTAGCGCGCGTTGCAATTATTGTTGATGTCATAAATCCGCATGACTATAATCTCATAAAAGCGGAAAAAGAAGAATTTACTAAATATTTAGACCTTTCTTATGAGATACACGCCATGTAGAATGTTGACTCAACAATAATTGTTCCTATTTTTGTTTCGGTTAACGGTCGGATTGCGAAAAGCCTCGATCAAAATCTTTATCGACAATTTATATTTTTAAATGTTTTTTTTAATTATTTTGTTTTTTATAATTAGAAATATTTGATATTGTAAGAAGTTTTAGGAGAAAGAAGGTTTAGTTTAATTGTATATTCTCCGGAACGGGTAAACTGATTTCGATGGAAGTGTCGCTGGAGGATAGATTGTGGAGTCACACTTAGGCTACTTTTTATACTAGAATTTCCACATGATTGGGATTTATGGTGGAAAAACTATGTGAGACACTAATTTTCACGCGGGTGAAGACGTGGGCGCAGCTATTTAATAAAGAAATTTATTCTTATTATGCTTTGTAATAATTTGATTTTTATGTGGATTTCAGGTGCCTACTGGTCGCGGTCTACTAACAACAAAACCGCTTATCATCAGTAACCAATATGCCCAGGAGTTTGAGCCCGAATTCAAAGAGCCAGTGGTCCAATCGACTCCCATAACATCTGTCAGTCATACGCCATCACCCACGCAAGTTAGCAATTACCAGAGGTTGCAAGCATCACCGCCGCCTGCGACTCAACCCTATGTGCCACCAGGTGATTTTTTTTGTATTTTATATATAAAACTATTCTTTTTTGGTCTTCCAATTTTTGGGACACAAACCATCGCAATAAATTAGTAGCAGCGTCGTCAAAAATGTAATCTACAGATGTTAGAGTCAAACTATGTTGTAGTCAATATACTATAACACCAGATAGTGTTACCAGAAACTTTAATTAATTCTAATAATTAACAAATAATGTTTAAAAAAGGTAAAATCCGATTTTTTGCTAATTCTATCTAGGTGTTCCTTACACTTGCAGGTTAAGGAATTGTGACAAACTGGTGTTGTGTATAAAATTCTTTAATAATATATTATAAATTTCTGGGTGACCGGTGCTCGGTAATTATTTATAAAAGAAAAAAGAAAAATAATAGGGTAGGTGGGGCTCGATCCTAGGTATTTTCATTTATCGCGACCACCCGTTACCCGAATAAGCTACGCTGTAAGTAACGGCCTGTTACTATCCCACTGCTGGGCATAGGCCTCCTCTCTCCATTTTTGGAGAGAAGGGTTGGAGCTAAGACCTACCACGCTGCTCCAATGCGGATTGGTAGGTTACACATAGCTACACTGCTTACACTGCTGCGTAGCACACAAGCTACGCTGACTTGACAGTTAATGGCAAAAATTCAATTAAATATAAATTAAATATAATTTTTTAATGCCCAAAAACAGGGATGAAATGATTTTTTTTTAAATAAAACCTAACTAGATCGATTTTTCTTCCCCAAAACAGAACTGCTGAATTTCAGGAAAATCGTTGGAGCCGTTTCCGAGTTTCAGAATATATACAAATATATACATACAAGATTAACTCATTTAAATATAAAAGATATAATTATATTTTCAGTGTACCAACAAAAAGTTTTAGTCCACACAACTCTCATACGGGACGGATCCGGGCTTGGATTTAGCATAGCTGGTGGAAAAGGCTCGCCGCCATACAGGGACGACAGCGACGCGATCTACGTATCACGAATATCGCCCCAGGGAGCTGCCTCCAAAGACGGCAAGATGATGGTCGGCGACAAAGTAGTCTCGGTAAAACTAATTTTTAATTGAATCATTCTGTAAATTACTGTGTCTATTTCAGGGATGTAAAAAATAATCAATTTTTAAAATAATCGATTTTTTTTTAAATAATCGATTAAATATAAATTGCATTAAATATTAAATAAATTGATTAATTTCGATTAAAATGCATATCTAATCTTAAAAACAAGAAAAAAAGAATAATTAATATTCTCTTTTTCTTTTTTACTGTTTTTTTTAGATTAGAAATGCATTGTTGGATGAAACCAATGTAGTCAAACAACACATTTAAATCGAATTTCACTGAGTGCATCTGTTATTAGTTCTTGATGTTAGTGGACAATTGTCCACTTTAATTAGGCTTTATTGTAATTAATTATTAATATAAAATATTCAAATAGTCATAAAAAATGGATTATTATTAATCGATCATTTTGATACGAAAAAATCGATTTTTTAATCGATTTATTTTAAACGGAAAAAAATTATTAATCGATTTGTTTGTCTCTTAGTCACTCCCTAGTATATTAACCTTATCTCGAAGTATATGAACAGCAATATCGTATATAAGAATTCATACTTAACAATAACATTTGCTTACAAGCTTACCCTAACGAAGAATTAACCAACCTTTTTAGTTAGTATAAAAATAAACATCAATATTAAAAAATTAAAATAAAGATAATATTTTTTTAAATTTTAGATTAACGGCGTCGATATGGAAAGTGCTCCTCATGAAAACGCTGTTTCACTTCTAACAGGCCACGAACGATTTGTGAGACTTGTCCTTCAGCGGACAATCACACCCGAACAAGGTACGTAAAT
Organism: Morpho helenor; assembly: GCA_029227775.1. Taxonomy (NCBI): domain Eukaryota; kingdom Metazoa; phylum Arthropoda; class Insecta; order Lepidoptera; family Nymphalidae; genus Morpho; species Morpho helenor. Next base: position 8,787,062 of record JARGCU010000020.1, read on the forward strand.
ATTGCTCATAATAATAATAATCGAAAATTAAAAATTAATTGCTTTAGCCTTTCCAATGCCTGCTTTTAAGATTAACGCAAAACTGTTTTATCTTTTTATAACTGTTTTAATATATATTATAACGAATAAATTGGCTAGTTCCACGTTTGAATACTTAAATCAAAATTAATAAATGTTTCTAAGGGCTTTTGTGTGATTGTAACGAAATAAGTCCATAATTTGAGATTCTTCTCGTGTAGGCAATTCGCTCCCGCGCAAGTCTACGTCAGACGAAGTGAGAGAGCACAAGACAAGCCTGCCGAATGTGAACGTCACTCCGACACCGAAACCCACCGCTAACCACGTCCCGTCATTAGTCGGGAATCATACCGCACCGCGAGTGTCCACGCACGTTGCACCGCAACCGCACACGCAACCGCAACCACAACAACCACAACCACAACATCCACCGCATTTGCAGCAGCAACCACAAACACAAACCGCGTTCGCACCGACACCTCTCGCTCCACCACAGCCGGCGCCACGGAAATTGAGTCAAACCAACGGAACGGTAAGGCGATGTTGCTTCTTTGGTAGTGGAGCCTAACGTTATTTATCGTTAATTGGAGCTTAATTTCCTGAAGCTTGGGGTTTAAAGCCTAGAGAATAACGTATACAGAAAAAAAGTCAAATTTAGTTATTTTGTAAGCAATAATTTTTAGTCTTTGTAATTACGCTCAGCTTGTAATTTAGCAAGCTTTTATAAAATGTAGTGCTCGAGTTATTAAAGGTTCGATTGTTGACTTCAGGCGGGCACGAAACCGGCAACTAATAGTACGAGCACGCCTCTAACTCCCGGCGCCAATAAATTGCACGGCTCTAACGACGATGTATTCGACGATATACAGGTAAGACGCGATTTCCCACCGCTGTACAGATATAAACGGTGACGGTCACGAAATGGTTTAACACGTTCACATCCATACGCTTAAGTTCAAGCTTAGTCATCTTTCTGCGTATTACATTCTTATTTCACGCCATTGCCTTTTGTCATCGTCCGGACAATAGCGGTTGTAGTGCATGCGTATCTCGTTGCGGCCCGAAATAAAGAGCTCATATTTCGGGATCGTAAGAGTATGGTATGTTCTGCATCGGCATTTCACGATCCGGATGCCCTGTGCTTATCCGTTGTTTCATTCCTAGTTTAAGTTGGTTCTTTTTATTTATATTTTCTTAACATTCCGATTTGTATCAAGAGGGGATATCGCTTTATTAGATGTTAAGGCCTCAATAGTTCAACAGTTCAAGTTGTGGATTGTGAGTTGAAAGTTTACAAATTCCGTCTTTAATCTGTTGGAGTATTGTTTCTACAATACGTTATATAAGCGACGGTATATGTTGCTTTTATCGTGTATTCGCTCGACGCGTCGAATAAGCTGACCGGCAGCGGGTAATGATGCGATGTGAACGTGTTGAACGCGCAGCCGGCGCGGGCGATGACGAACGAGGAGTTCCAAGCGATGATCCCGGCTCATTTCCTGGGCGGTCCGCGGGCCAGCACGCCCGTGGAGCGCGGGGTGCGCGTCACCGTAGAGCGCGCCGCGCCGCCCCCCCTGCCGCCGGCCCCCGCCACCCTCGGCCGCGTCACCGAGACCATCACCAAGTCCACCTTCACCGAGACTACAGTCACGAGAATTACGGACAACCAGCTCGTCGCGCCGCTCATCATCGAAGTAAGATTTGCATACCGCACACTTGCATATGGTGACGTTGATATACTTGTTTGTTTTTATTATACACATTAAAATCGTTGGTGGCTTTGTCCGTACGAATCTGTCTTAAAACGTTTCTTTAAGATGTGATGTATATAACTTTATAATTTAATTAAATCTACAATAATGTATTTATTTATATTGAGCAGCGAACATATCTGATATACTACAAACATAATCAATGTATTAATACGTGAAGTCAAAACTTTTGTGAAACTTTTTAACACGCGAGTAAAGAACTAAAATATGCACGACATCGAAAAAAAGATAAAAAACATCGAATTAAAACTTGTCTATCTTGTACTAAATGTTAAAATTATAGCGTGGATCACATTCCATGTTATTTTAATTAATTAAAGTAATTGTATTGTTCAATTTAAAATACACCCTTTTTGGTAATTTTATGATCACTCGCTTTTATAAATATTTGTCTATAGGATTCATTTAAGGTAAATACGGGACGGCATTACTCACGAAAACTAGATATATACAACGATATACAATTTTTATTTAAAACATTGACGCAATCGCTTGAAACTTTAATAGGCGACAGAGATCACCTATTAACCTAACCCATCCACTGGTTTGTTAATTAAAACAAACTTTTACTCAAACATACACTTTTTACACTGCCGTAGGTAAATAATTTATAAAAATGTATAGAAAATAAAGTTTACACAATAAAAAAGAGAAAAATTATGACATCCTAAGTAGATCCCTGCATTATCTAACAATTATTGTATATATTAGTACGGACAGAACCTTTAGAATAATAAGTGTGAGATATATATTTATTTAGAACTGTATAAGCCATAAATAATTGTTGGCTTAGCTTGACTGCTAGCTATTGTAGACGGTATTGAATGGTAACGATGTGAGTACGTATTTATTCATGATTCTATCTAGACGTAAGTATTGAGTTTTAGCCATTCGCCGTTAAGAACAACACATCTATTCATAAGTACTAAGACAGAGGTGTTGCCATCATCTCTGGAAAAAGAAGAAATTTGTGCGATGGTCACTCTTATCACAGTACCATATATATTAGACGTATTTAAACGTCTATTAAATGTTACAATTTTACTATATTTGCTGGCATACACTAAGAATGGATAGGTAAATATTTAAAACGAAATATCTAGGCAAATAGATCATATTCATACAGAACACGTTATGTCGATAGGCACGAATTTACCTTAATACATTATAACATTAAAACAACAAAAAGGTGAGTAAGGATGAAACAAGATTATCATGACTGAAAAAGTGTAATATTAGTTCCATCCACGACCTAGAAGCCAAGGTATCGAATTGTTGAATTGAGTCTATGGTCGGAACGATGCTGACTTTAGTATTAGTTTAGGAAAGCTATTTAGAGCTCCTAACTTACTTAGTTACGCGCCACATTTCCGTCGGTATTTTCGATTCCAATATATAATCCTACTATCGCTTTACCTAAAGGTTGGCTATAAGAAATATCCCTTTAGCGATAAGGCCACCTCTTTGTGTTATAGATTAAACGTGTTTTTTTAAATTTTATTCTATTCTTTTTTAGTCACCGTGAAATAAGTATTGTATGTCAACCTTTACAAACATATTATTAAGTATCAGTAGCTAAATGATATCTTAAATCTATAAATATATCCTACTAATATTATAAAAAAATCGTGAGTATGGATGTATGTCACTCTTTCACGGCGAATCCCCTGTACAAATATCGATTAAATTTAGCACATTTATTCCTTATACACCGGGGTAACATATAGGTCATAGACATAACGAGGTAACATATAGGTCAGAAATCCTATTAATTCTACAAGAATAAAATTTCATAAAAAACGCCATCCATTATCAACCTATCACGCGACAACAGTCCATGCGAACTAAGTTGCAATAAGTTGTTATATTTTCCGAATTTCGGAACTGCTCCAATGATTTCTATGAAACTTAGTATGTAGAGAGTTCGGGGGCGATAAATCGATCTAGCTAGTTTTATTTTAAAAAAATGTTATGTATCCCTGTTTTCAGCCATTGAAAAATTGCTTAATCTGACATTAAATACTGAAGACTATTTTTGTTGTATTTCGTAGAGTTGTAATAATAGCTCAGTGGGGATTGGGAGCACTAAAGAAATTGAAATATCTGGGATCAAGCCCCAGATATCAACATCCTTTTTTTATTTGCATGGCTCGGTCACCCAGGTATTATTTATTAATTAAACACAGTCTCTCTTTCAAGGTTGAGTTTTGTCTAAAAACTAGCCGTCAATAAATTACAGATTACATTTAAATCACCAGGTTTAAAAGAGAACGAACCTGATTTTATCCGTAATTCTTATTATAATTATGGTAATATTAAATTGTCACATACGAAATCGTTGCAATATCTAAGTGCTATAAATTACGCGTAATGTGATTATAGTGTACTTGGCAATTTAATTATTCTGAAGCTCTATTCATTTTTATAATAACAACAATTTCTTCAAAATGTAATGGAAACATTCTCTGAGACGCCCTCCTGTTTATTGTAAAAAAAAATTGGGTACATATATTGTGAGTTAATAATAATTCAAATTAGTTAATTTAAAAGTAAAAAAAAAACAAAAGTGTAAATGATCTATAAAAATAGTATCATTTACAAAAATTCTAAAGTTAAAGACGGAGGGAGAACTTACATCCATGCATCCTAGATGGCGCTAGTGGTATATTAAATAACGCTATCGTTTGGCTTTTTTCAGAATATATAACCTTCGCGTTTTGTTGACCAAGGCATCAGGCTATTAACCATTTTGGTTACCGGTTATATGAGAAGAATAGACTATCTTCTAATTTTTGTTGTCACTTTAGCTCACTCGAGCTTAAAGTGCTATTATGTTTATAAGTTACTAGCGACCTGCCCCTGCTTCGCTCGGGTATAAAATATATATCCCATGCCAGCCAGTGTAAAAAAAAAATGATTTAAATCGATTTAGTAGTTTTGATTTATTCATTACTGCCCGTGGCCCGCAAGCGTTAAATTTGGAGAAAAACTTAACCTTTCCCTATACCAAGAAGATTTCCTGCTATCCTTGGAATATCTAAATTCATATAATACATTTTTGCTTATTTACTTTTACATTTTCCCCATGTATTTTATTTTTACAATTAATTACAGAATGTCTTTAAAGAAACTCTTAAAAGAGCGACTTAGCTGCTAAAGTCGAAGTGTTATAGGCGCGAAGCGCGGCGTCCTCACGGCATTTTAAATCTGTAATATCTCCGAAAATGTTCACTTAAATTACATGCTGTAAACGGCCATATTGATCTATATTAAATCAACAATTTATTTAAGGTACTTAAATGGATAAGGATTAATGCTGTATTGTATAAAAATTGCTTCAAAAATAAGGCATTATTTTTCGTAAAAAGTAAATGACAAAAAATGCTATTGTGGGTTATCCATAAGAGATAAACATATACCATCCCGGACTTTTCTGTAGACCTTTTCAAGGTGTACAAATACTTAGTACATTATTTTGATAAATCTCGTAGGATTTAGCCTGCGTTTGCAATGTAAGCGGAAAAAAATGTAATTATTTACAGAAACCTCAAAAATTACAGTATTTCTCTACTCCGTATTGAATGTTATTCTACGTACAAACCGCCCTCTGGAATCTCTCTATCTATTAAAAAAAACCGCATCAAAATCTGTTGCGTAGTTTTAAAGTTTTATGCGTACATACGGAGAATGCGACTTTGTTTTATAATATGTAGTGATACGACTAATTCATTACTATCAGTTAATATAAATTATTATTCTGTAATCAGTAATAGCGATGGGCGAAATGTATCCCTGACAAGAAAAAGAGTGATTATATATCTTTTTTTTTTTCGAATATGACAAAATGATATATATCTTTTCGATCTTGGGATATATATCACTCTTTTATATCTTTAACTCTTTTAGCTCAGTACGGCTCGAAGAGAGTATAAGGCAACTAAGACTAAAAATATATCCTTTATATCTTCGGCTCTTTTAGCCCTGACTTAGAACTCAGTAAGGCGGTATTATACTTTTTTATTTATTATATAAATTATGCTACATATTTTCTTTTTTTTTCTATTTATTATGTACACTATTATTTACGCTTTTCTGATATGTACAGGTAAGGATGACTTCTTCCCACTTAGAATGGAATGTAAATAAACAAATAATCGTTCGCGAATTAGTGATTTTTTTTGGTACATTTGCATCCAATTAAGCATTTTATATCTTTCACATAAAGCACAAAAAAGCTGAACGCCGGCGCGTGTTGTCGTTCCGGAAATCCGTAGTTTACATTTTTAATACAAATATGCAATAGACATATTCGTCTCTCTTTCTGACATGTAAATTGCTATATAAGCTCATCTCTTTCACTCTAACTCTGAACGAGCCGTAACTCATCACAAAAAATTTACTCTTAAGATTAAAGATATAATTGAAACACATGCGAGCTAGAGAGTGATTTTTATTTGGTACATTTGCATCCAATTAAGCATTTTATGTCTTTGACATAAAGCACAAAAAAGCTGAACGCCGGCGCGTGTTGTCGGTCCGATAATCCGTAGTTTACATTTTTAATACAAATATGCAATAGAGTTATTCGTTTCTCTTTCTGACATGTAAATTGCTATATAAGCTCATCTCTTTCACTCTAACTCTGAACCAGCCGTAACTCATCACGAAAATTGACTCTTAAGATTAAAGATATAATTGAAACACATGCGAGCTAGAGAGTGATTATATCTTCTGGAGAGATATATATCTTTCTTGTCTTTAGCTCGCGAGCTACTCAACTCTAATCTGTAAGCTTAAATAAATATCAGCAAACACAAGCAATCTAGTAAGATTTAATGAAAATTCGATTTCGAAATAAAATTTTAAATAGGTTTTGTCCTTTCTTATCTTTACAATGTATGCACTATGCACATTTTCTTTACATATTATCTAATATCTATGATATTACTTAACAAGACTACATTTCTTATACTTTTTAGATTTTGGGGTGATACGGTTTTGTTGCAGCTGAATATTGGCAATTTTTGTTTTTACAGAGACAAGCAGTTAATATTTACAGAGTAAATTTATACTTATTTGGCGATTTACCTCGTCTTCTTGACTCCAAAAAGTTAAATTCCATAGATCCATAATTTCTAACAGGGTGCGCAAGATCAAAGGCAATCGTTTCTCGTGTAACCTGGTATATTAAGTTTATAATGATATAAATTATCCGCTGCTGTTTGTAATTAACTAAAAACTACTGGATCGATTTTCATGTGGATTACATCAATAGAGAGAGATTGACTACAAAGATTTTAGTGTATAATTTATTAAGATTTTGTGTAAATTTTTGGAAATATAACGATCATTGTTGAAAATTACGGATAACTTTACGCCACCTGGGAGCTTTATCATAAACGCTAGACAGCGTTAAAACATTGCAATTAATTAATCACTAAAACTTATCGTATCCCTACAATATATCACCTATCTCTGTTTTAATCAATTAGGTGCGCTATGCGTTTTTTATTAATTCATAACAACGACAATTTATTTTGACTTTACCAAAAATATTCTATTATATATGCGATATAATTGTTAAATGTAAAGGAAATCATTACCAACATTGTACTTAACCTTAAATTATTCTAGTTAACTCTTTTAATGTCGTAACTTCGCGGAAATCGAGCTTCTTTCCGCGTAAGTTCGATGAACATACCTTAAAACATTATAACCGCATTTATAATAATTATAATATAAATTCGGCAAATAAAGGCATTTCAGAGATTAAGAATGTATATACGTAGAGTTTGCTTAACGCTTCTTGGCTGTTAAATAGTGTGATAAAATTGTTTTATAAATTTGAATTTTTCTTTGTTGCAGGATGTGATACTGTTGAAAGAGGGCGGATCGCTTGGATTCAGTATAATTGGTGGTACAGACCATTCATGCGTGCCATTCGGTGGCAAAGAACCTGGAATATTTATTTCCCATGTAAGGCTACCTACTTATCTGCTTATTCAATACTCAACTTTTGTGATGGTATTTATATGTTAGAAAAATATTGCTCTAACCTCAGATATACAGATCCCATTGCTTGTATGATAATGGATAAGTGGATTATGAATAAAATTTATTAGAAGTGAGTCACAAGGTTAAAGAAACTACGTAATGTTTTGTAGAAATAGCCCTATAAAGTTTGCATTATTATATAATTTAATTTATATCATCATTCTCCTGCCCCTATCCGGTTCTAGGTGACGTCGGCATAATATGTTTTAAACATGTATGTTTCAAAACATGTATGTTTCAAAACATGTATGTTTTGGCTAGTTATTTTACGACTGGCCGCCCGCCTGACGTCAACTTACTTTAGTTGCCTTCTACAACAACTCATCACCACCACTCGACCACCCTCTTTCTTACCGAGGTGTCGCAAAAGGCGACTAAGATGAGTTGACGTCAGGCAGGCGGCCGGTCGTAAAATACCTAACCAAATCATGTTAACATGTTGTACCGTAGGTGGGGCTCGATCCTAGGTATTTTCATTTCTCTAGACCGACCGTTTTCCGAAAACTTAGGCCTAGCTTTTTCGGGAAACGGTCAAGTCGGCTGACTTGATTATTTACGGCAAAAATAATGTTTTTTATTTAATGTAAACTTTAGTATTTTTTAATACCCAATAATAGGGATAAAACGATTTTCTTAAAATAAAACCTAGCTTTATCTATTTCTCTCCCCCAAAACTCCCTACATGCTGAATTTCAGGAAAATCGTTGGAGCCGTTTCCGAGATTCCGGAAATATATATACATACAAGATTAACTCATTTAAATATTAATGACATAGATACATACTTACAAGATTAACTCATTAAATATTAAAGATTTATTATTGTACTACTAATATTTAAAATGAGGTCACGAGATATGTTAAGATTTCTTTTTTTCATATAAAATCAGATCGTTCCCGGCGGTGTCGCCGCTCGATCGGGCAAACTTCGTATGGGCGATCGGTTGATCAAAGTAAATGGTATTGAACTGGTCGGCGCCACGCACCGCGACGCCGTACAGCTGCTGCTGCAGCCTGGAGCCACACTCAGCCTCACCGTGCGACATGACCCGTTACCACCAGGCTTCCAGGTCAGTGAGATGTATATTCACTCGTGACACAGGATTCGCCATCTTTCATACATCATACACCCTAAGGAAAACCCACAAATATCATATTTACATTCGAGATATCTTATTTACTAATAAATATCACGTAAATATTGTGTAAACCCATAAACTTTACCATATTTTATTGATTATACTTTTGCATACCATACTTAGACTAATGAATACACACTGTCTCACTATATAGTATATAATTGTTTGATAACCGAAACTATTTGGAAGTGATTCCACTGATTATTTTTTCTATTAAGTATTGTTGTAATATATTGATATTAGTATATTTGATGGGAATCTATTAAAATTATACGTTGTCTAATTTATTCTTTATTTTATAACTTACACTTTGGGTAAACCTAATACAAAATTTTATTTTTCGATTTGGCGATCCTGTGTCATGCGTGCAGTAAGTTATTGTAATCACGATTGCAAGGAGTGACAAAAGGCTTTTATATTTTGTGGGTTTATAACGTCGCATTGCAACTAACGTTAATTTGAATGTCATTTTCTATTGTTTTTTGTAACGTAATACGAGCGTCCCATATGCATGATTGCAAGTTAACAGATTTGAGTACCGGAAATAATATTAATACTCATGCATATTTAAAGTAGAGGTAACTAACGCTTACGTAGTTTAGCAACATATAATTACGTAGTGCTTAACACAGAGGTGCGTAGCGGAGCCAAATTCTCTGTGCTGCGAAATCTGTCGCTTCATACTTGCAGGACATTGCATTGTATTTGAAGTGAGCTTATAGACCTAGAAGTGAATATTGATGAAACGTTATTTTATGTTATGAAAAACTAAATCTTGTTCTGTTCCACACGTGCACACTTCGGGCCTACACAACACAAATACAGGGTCTCGTTCAAGTTGAGATTGTTAACGCAACTGTAAGTGTGATCGTCACCAGACGAAATCGAAATTCTGTGTGTTTATCAAATTATTTTATGTGAGAACCCCCCTCCAAAACGTTATGTTCCACAATCAACGTAAAATGCTTCGTTCTTTTAGAATATTATCTTGATATATCAATTGCTAAAAGACTTGTGTTAAAAGTTTAGCTTTAGACTCTGCCTCTTTCTAAAGCTTTCACTATATACACCCTTCTTATTAAATATATTTTGATACCTCCTATCCTTAGTGGTGATACATTCCTTGCGTATTATAAATTTATTTTGTGAGCAAATGTGGATTTGAATGTCTAAAATGCATGCTCGTTTTGGCTTTGCATGTTACAATTACGAGTGTATATTGTTTAAACCGATTGAGTCTTATACTAATCGCTTATAAGATTTATATAAAATAACTGTTTTCGAGAAAATTAAATAGTCTACCATATTAAGCTTTTAGAACTTGAACTTAAAATTAATAAAATTGACCTAGTATTATCATTAACATTTGAAAGGAATAAGGTTAATAAACAAGGACAAAAGGTGGATAAATTCGTAACTTGACGCTTTTTTTAACGACGAAAATTTTTTTTTCTCAAAATTCTAACCTCGTTTTTCGTCACCAAAATTATTATAGTTAGTATTATTAGTTTTCATTTGTGAGGTTGGCTATATAATATTTTTATCCCTTGAATCTGCCAAAATGGTAAAATCAAATTAAAAGTCTACAATTATATACACTAATAGCCTTTTCAAATGGATATGATATCTATTTTTTTAATTTCACAGGATTTAACAATAATAAAGCAAGAAGGCGAAAAACTAGGCATGCATATCAAGGGTGGCTTAAATGGTCAGCGCGGGAATCCTAATGATCCAAACGATGAAGGCGTTTTTATATCCAAAATCAATAGTGGTGGTGCTGCACGGAGAGACGGCCGACTGAAGGTATAATTTATATATTTATAATATTATTTTACCATTTAATATTCAATTACTTTATTATAATTATAATATACATAAATACCAAACGTGCTTTAGCACGTGATTCATGGGTTCGTGAAGAGTTCAATTTAAACTCCGGTTCCTATTTGTCTATTAAAAATTAAGAGGTTAATGGATATATTCAATTCATCATATACTTAACGGTGAAGAAAAACATCGCGATGAAATGTGCATATGGCAAGACAATTACTTAGTTTGTCTTATCTTCGATTATTCAGTAATTATATTTATGCCTTGACGTGGGAAATTAACGGGCTATCGCTTATAAATAAGTTGATTGTGAGGAAGCAATACCTTATTATTGATTTTTGGATGCAACGTAAATTTTACCATTTTCCCGAAAACAGGGTAAAAAGACATTTTTTTTTAAATGAAACCTAGCTAGATAGATCGATTTTTCTGCCCCAAAATCCCTTACATGCTGAATTTCAGGAAAATCGCTTGAGCCATTTCCGAGATTCCGAATATATATATACAAGATTTACTCATTAAAGGTGTATTTTTGCAGGTGGGAATGCGTCTCTTAGAAGTGAATGGCGTGTCCCTATTGGGTGCGACGCACAATGAAGCGGTGAACGCCTTACGCTCTGCCACAAACGCACCGTTGCATTTAGTAGTATGCCATGGATACTCAAGACCCGAAAAATATACAGTAAGTAAATATACAGTAATAACAAAATATATTTAGTTAATTAAATGCATTTTTCTTGCTTTAGTGTTTTGCAGTACTAAATCTAATGCAAAGTATATTATAAGCAATTAGACCACTATGGTTCGTATACTATAATAGATATAATAATAGCCATTGAAATGCATATATTTATCCCTCTGTTAACTGACAAATTTTTTATTGTGACCAATTATGCTCTATGAATTTAAGTAAATACTAATACTCTTGTATATGTTCAAAAATTTTTTCTTTGTCCTAATGGATTGTTACCCTACATTTACTGTTTGTTATATTTAAAGATTTTTGATATATTATTTACAAACATTATATACTTTTTATTGTACGATACATATATAAAAATTTAGATTTACTCTCAGTCAATCAAAAGACTCAAATATTTTAATATTTTATGTTATCGGATATTCTTGTTATTTTATTTTGACACGCCTTAATTCACGTAGTTGCTTAAAAATATAGCTGACATTGGCTTAGGAATATTTTTATTCTTAAAATGATAAAAATTGAAAATTTATTGCCAAAAAAGGAGCATAGTAATAAATTATTTTGTGTTTAATTGTGGCACTCAACATTTCTGTTTTCTCAACATGTGTTGAAAATTACATACAATGTGTATGAGGATGTATATATTTTTTCCAAAATGTATTTTACATAGATTGGTAAGAGATTGGTAAATGATGATATGATCTCTAATTAAGACACCTTTACCTATGAGAGAAATCATACCGAAAGAGGTATCGTTTTCTACACATCATCATTTTGAAATTATAAATAGGTTATTGACATTTGTATCTTATCGTTTTCTAAACGTCATCTTTTTCAAATTATAAATAGCTTATTGGCGTTTGTATCTTATCGTTTTCTAAACGTCATCATTTTTAAATTTTAAATAGCGTATTGGCATTTGTATCTTATCGTTTTCTAAAAGCCATCTTTTTGAATTATAAATAGCTTATTGACATTTGTGTCTTATCGTTTTCTAAACGTCGTCATTTTGAAATTATAAATAGCTTATTGAGATTTTTATCTTATCGTTTTCTAAACGTCATCTTTTTGAAGTTACAAATATCTTATTGGCATTTGTATCTTCTCGTTTTCTAAACTTCATCTTTTTGAAGTTATAAATAGCTTATTGGCAGTTCTACTTATTTTTGGTAATATACCTTATACTTCATCGCATCAAATAGCACCCAAAGTCCCTTTGAAACTAGGCCAATGATCAGAGTAGAGCACTAGAGTGAATCACACGCATATTGAACAGACTGGCAGCGAGAGCGGGACAGCAGATACGGGCGGATCTCTCTCACACTCCACGTCTAGTCTGGATCGGGACGATACGTTGCATCAACAACAACAGGTTTGTTATATAGTTCATCTCATATCATTTATTAAAAGATACATATAATATAAAGGTATTCATATAATAAAAGCTTTACAAGATGGTCTATTCGGTATACATTTATAATATATATAGCTGAACCGGCAAATTATTGCTGCTCCTCTCCTATTTATCGTAGCATGATGTTATACAGTCTATAGCCCTCCTCGATAAATGGACTATCTTATACTTGGACTTGGACCAGTATCCCAGTCCCGGATTAGATCCCTGCGATTAGCGCGTTCAAACAAACTCTTCAGCTTCATATATTAGTACTAGCAATCGACAGCGGCTCCGCCCGCGTGAAAAGATTAAACCCGTAATATAGTCTTTTGATAACCATAAAAATTGTTAAAGTAACCTTAAAAGCTAGACATATGCTGTCGTCTATAGCCAATAGCCTATAGGCTTCCTAAATAAGTGGACAATCCTTAATGGTCCAGTAATTCTTGAGATTAGCGCGTTCAAACAAACAAACAAGCTCTTCAACTTTATATAGTATAAATTATAAAAAAGATACATATAATATATAGGTATGCATATAATAAAAGCTTGACAAGCGTACAAAAGCTTTACAAGGTGGTCTATTCGCATACATTTATAATATATTATTCTAGCTAAACTGGCAAATTATTGCTGCTCCTCTCCTATTTATCCTATCTTGATATTATGTATGTATCTATAGCCTTGCTCGGTAAATGGACTATATTACACTGAAAGAATTTATCAAATCGGTCCAGTAGTTCTTGAGATTAGCGCGTTCAAACAATCAAACAAACAAACTCTTCAGCTTATATATTAGTATAGATAGACACTACGGATTAGTTCGAAGACAAATAATATAGCTTGAAATGATTTAATTAAGATTTTTAAATCCCCTTAATAACTCCCAAAGTAGCACCTATCGGAAGATATATGCGACTATTCCATTTGTTTGATATTTTAGGCTTTACAGATGATTAGATTGATATTTTAGATACTATCCACTTATATTGTATCTTTTACTTAATTTTTTTCAAATGATATATTATTCTGTTAGCTCCAAAGACCTTTTCACGAGAGCCGAGTGCGATTGGTTTATATCATTATACATTTAAGACTCAAGCTATTTATTTATTTATACTATTTGCATATAAAATGTATTTATTCAAATATGTTATATAGTTACGCTATATTATGTGAACTCACTCTACATCATGTATAAAAATTTGTGTGAATATTTTCAATTTTTAGCTTATAAAATCAAGCCTTAAGTCTTTTAAATTGCATATAATCTTACAACGATAAAAAAACATACATTTATTATTTTTCAGGAGCAACATATAAGACAGGATTTAGTGGAATTCGAACATGAGAAGCAAGTTGCAGAAATGAGAGAAAAGACTACACCGGAAAAGGTAAGGTTATGCTTAAATGATCAATAAGAAAAGAGAAAAAAAATAGATAATAATCAATTAGTGATTTACAATTGTCAATTCTACTGCTGGTTCGGAAAGCTGTTCCTACCGAGAACAGCCAGCAAGAAACTCGGCGGTTGCTCTTTTCAACATAATACTTATAAATAGTTATTACTAAGTAATTAAGTAATTACTAACTTGTACAGGGTCGGACAGTAGATATATCCACGCATTCTTATCGTCTAAATAATCCTCAACATTATAGTATCCTTTTTGTATCAGTCTCTCTTTAATAGTGTTTCAAACTGCTGCAATTGCAAAGCTAAAATTGATTGCGGAATTTTATTATAGAATCTTATACCCAAACCCACGAATCAATTTCGTACCTTTGCAAGGCGCAAAGCACGAGCCACAAGCTTATGTAGGTTCCTACTTTGTATTTTATATACATCACCTATAGTTATAAATAATCCTTAAATACTAAATTACGTAACCGCTAAATTGACCGTTAAATAAGATGGCGTATTTTAACAGGTGTTGGACATTGTACACGCGGTAGAAAGTATCGCCCTTGATCCGGCACCGCCGATCTCGCCGGAGCCACAGCACAAGACAACCACCGTCGTTATGTCGAAACACACACTCCAACCTCAGGTATGTCTCTATTGAAACTACTCCAACCAATTAAATATACTCAAAAATAAATTTTTATATCCCTAAAAGCTATCTAATTTGTACTTTAATTACTGTACAGTTGTACGTAGGTATAAAATGTAGAACATAGCATATTGAATTTAGTTTACATAGTAATATACAGAATTATACAATATAATGAATTCTAATATTAACGAAACTGTATCCATAATTGCTGAAAAAATAGCTCATTATATAAAACAGCTAAAATTTTTGCTAATATAGAATAGAGATACTGAAAATATATTGACAATTTTATAATAAAATGTATAAATGAATTGATGAAGTATATTGCATGAAATTGAGTGCAGATTTGTAGTGAAGTACTATATAACGTAATAACGAGTTAAAAGTTTTCTTAGTTATAATTTTAACTCTTGCACGTCGGTCTTTCTTGATAGCATGCACCTGTACTATATAGCTTGCATGAAAATATTTTTTCCTTATTTGAATATAGTAAGTATTGTACGTATATTTTAATTTGTATTTAATATATCTTCCAAAATAAATGTTGTTTAATATATTGATGTAATATATTTTGTCAAGCGGGAAGGGTTACACTATATAGTTCTTTAATTGGATATTATTTGGACTTTGGTATAATTTTTTTTTAGATCTTTTGATAAACATTTTTGGTAGTGCCTAGCTACGAGTACGCGTAGCAAAAATGCATGTTCCTTCAGAGTGTATGTGTAAGAAATTATTCAAAATTGTAATGGAACTTTACGATGTACCCTCCTTTTGAACTTCAACTTAAGCATAAGTATATTTACATGGTTATTCTTAGCTTATATCGATGTTGTTATGTGTTAGTAGTAGTTGCCATTATTGACATAAGTAGGTGTTCAAGTCCAGTGAAATGTACTCACAATAAGTATTACGTCCATTGCAGAACGCATACCCTGATGGAATGGAAGGAAACATAGTACAGCAATAAAACATCTGTCCAATTAGTGTATATAGATAAAGCATATACGAGATAAACCATTTCATATTATAAGTAATATATCGCTCATGAGCTGCAATAGGGGCACAACTAAAAAAAACGTGTTTTGGACTAGGAATACGTGTAAATGTTAAAATACGCACTATTTTCAACAGCAATACCGGCGAAACTCATAATTCAATATCAGGTCTTTTGTTTATGCTAACTAAAGCATTTTTATGCATTTTCTTAGGCAATGAAAACTTAAACCCATTTATCTCTAAACATGATTTTTTCAGTTGTGCCACCAATGCAGCCCTTGAACTGTATTTCAATTATTTTTAATTGTTATAAATGTATTAAATAATAATTATATAATAGATATCTATAGTTCAATGTTTTGATTGCTCTCCTACAAAACTTTCTTTATTGGGATAATGTTGTTAAGCAAATACGGAGTTTAAATATTTGTTTGAGCTTTCTGAATGATTTTGGATGTTTCCTATACATTGTTAATCACATAAAACCACTAAGCCTGGTAACAAAAACAATATATATTGCGTTTGCTACTAAGTATATTTCGATTACATTTTTATATTTTTTAATTTTCGTTTTACAATTTTTGGTTGTTTTTAAATTGTTTACTATATTTTTATTTTACTATAAATATTTTATATTCGTTAACAAACTTATTAAAATTCTTCTCAGAACAGCGTGTCTATTATGTGGTATTATGTACAGAAATATATTTTACTGATGATAATTTAAATTCTTTGAAATCACAATTATGTTCTAATTTTTTTTTTTTTTAATGTTTATATCTAAAAATATTCTATTTTAGAGTGGGTTGTGTGATTTTATTATATGACATGGAGAATGTTTATATGTGTATAAACTATATTGTTTTAGTGTTATTATAATAAGCATTGATGTCCTTAAAGTCAAATACACCTAAAATTTTGAATGTTTAGATGTTTACACAGAAATCTAATTTAATAATATGGTATGATCAGCTATAATTGTGACTTTCGATATAATATAATAACTGTCAAACTTTGTATACATAAATACTGTGATGTGTAACTTAAAAGCGAAGCTTTAGCTATGAAATTGAAAATCATATTACACAAGTCAGTTACATCCATTTACTATTTGTAAGTGCAAAATTCGTGATTTGTTCCTATTATTCTGCGTAGTTTTCACAAAACTGTTGTACGTAGTACAACAAACAATATATTTAATGATGTTATTATTGGCAAGCGTGCTTTTGCCAGCTAAGAAATATCAATATAGTCTTATAAATTATTAAATTAGATTGGCTGTTCTAATTTCTAGCACTGGGAGTATTATTGATTCCTATTATCGTTCCATAACATTTAAACAAGGCTTTTTGCTATTTTCCCGTATATGGAATCAACTGATAAAATATTTACAAATAATCATACAATTAACTTAATTGACCAATATTAAGTAATGTCAATATTTAGAAACATATATTGCAATATTTTAATCCTATAATCTCTTGTACTCTGTATGTATTTTGGATACCGTTTTATATTTAACCAATACCATTGTACTCTCTATATTATATAGATCTATATCAAGTGTTGTTTCCATTCACTTTTTGGACTTTTTTTAATGGGCTAATAACGTGGTGAAAAATTTGCGACAGCGAATCTTTTAAGGGTACTAAACAAGCAACAAAAATCAAAGATTACAACATAAAATTTTTGTAATATAAAATTCTATTGTTTTGTAATCCCATACGACTACCCTACACAAAGAATTGAAGGCGCGTTTTATTATCGATATTTTTATTTTCATTACTCATATTGTGATAAATAAAAAAAGAATGGCAGTAACGTTACAAAAATATCTTAAAATGATTTATTCTGAGCTGAAATTTGGCTAAATACTTCGTTTATTAAAATTTTAAACTTAAATGTGTTGAGTAAGTCTTGGAGTTATTAAATTAAGTTTCCAGAGCATTTTAACCATAATTTTGACCATAAATAATACGTATTAATACTTATTTTAAAATGTAAAAAAATTGAAATTTTAAAATATAAAATTAATTTATATTTTAAAATATAATAAATTTAGTTTTATTATGTGTATTAGCATTTGAAGTTAAATTATCAAACGTGTTTGATCTAAAACTTAGTAATATATATTTTTCATGTTTCCACGACTTGAAAGTGAGATTAAACGTCAGTTTCATATTACATAAATCTATAGGAGATGTGAAAATTATAGATTAGATTATATGGAATTAATTTATATATGTTTCATACTAGTTACATGAAATATATAACTTTAGTAACAAAAATAATCATACATATTTTCGCGAGACATCATTAAGGTACTTCATAAAACTAAATGTGGTCCATGAAAACGACTAAAATACATGAAAATTTTGTAAAACCTTGCCAAAGTCATAACTGCCATTTATTTTAATATTTTTTAAACAACATGTGAATTGTATAGATTCAACATCTTTTACTTTATGTATACAAAATTATTATAATTGACGTTATGTTTTAGTGTTGTATTGAAATACACGTTGTTTATAAAAAAATGAGTTTTTTATATTGTTATAAATTTTTCGTTAGCATACTTTTATAACATTTATTTTGGAAGATTTAGTTTGTCGCTTAATTAGCTGATAATTTGCCTTACGTTTATTTCACTTGTATTTTACTTAAAACGCCGATTTCTTGCAAGTTGCTATGGCTATCTGAAACGATAAGTTTAAACTTTAAATAAATATATCGATAAGCACAATAACAAATTAGTGATAATTGAAGTATAGTAATGGCTAGCACAATACAGTACAATATCTTAATTTGGTTAGTCGTCTAGTTCACAAGCGGCGCCGCCGACGCCCCTTGCGGTGTACACTCAACAAAAAGTGAAGACGCCGCCACCCCAGCTCGCCACCGCAGCTTTTGTAATGGCCTCGGAAGGAACTCCTGTCGACCCACCGCCTCAACCTAATCCACCACTTCAACCCGGCAAACAGAAACCTCAAGTGCCTCGCAAACCGCAACCGAAGCGAGTTAGTTTCATTTCGGAACCGTATGATACATACGAATCGACATTATCGACGAACATCCAAACAAGTCCTCGCGTCCCACCGCATGGAATGCATGACGAGATCGCTGAGGAATCCTCGAATACTAACGATGCATGTCAGGAACATAGCTCTTTACTAATAAAAAATCGACCCACAAAAATAGAGCTGGAAGAAATTAAACCGAGTCTTGTACGTTCAGACGAATTTATCATCCCTCCTCCGCCTCTGTTTGCGGCGAAAGTAAGTCAAAGTCATTTAGTTCACGAAAAGACCCGAGAGCTAGATGACCCCGTAATTACTGTCGTTCCCGAGCGCGTAGTTCTACCACTACCTATCGTGGCTGAAACAACTATGCAGTCCTCTAATTCTACAAATTCACCAGAGACTGAAAATCCCCCACCTGTTAATTACAACGCTCACCCAATATTTGATACTACGTTGAAGTTAGACGCAGACCCTTTCCGAACTGTTATTTTTTCAGAAGTTCCATCACCTCAACTCTTTAGAGATCAACGTACTGTTGATGATGAATACTATAATGAGCTATCAGTAAGTCCTGTAGGAGAACCCAACCCTCCCGCGTTATTGCATGCCCAGTATAAAACTCTTCCTACTGTATCACATATACCCAACTCGCCTTGCTATTTACATCCAAATAGAAATTATTTCGAGGATCTTCCGAACACCAATGTATCTCTTCGAGATTTGAGAACAAGTAGTCTAGCGTCTAACATGGTACATTCCACAACATATCCGCCAAGCAATCCGTATCCATCTCTTACGACGGTTGCTGGAAATTTTAATCCATACACATGCACACTTCCGGTCCGCGTGTCGAATGACATGTCATATTCAACTTCTATACCACCATCATCGCCTTTATTAATTAGTTCAGTAGAGAAAGATATAAACGCCAACGTCACACAATCTATTCCGATTAAAGTGGGGGATGCGCCTAAAAATGTCCAATCAGAAAGAAGAGTTCGTTTTAGCGAAGTGATGACTGCGCCTGAATACGATAGTTTTTCGATCAATGCGGAGCGGACCGGAGAAGGGAGCGTTTCGCCCGCATCCACTCTGAAACCCGCATGGAGCAGCAATATCAAATCCTTCGCCACCGGCGAGGTAATCATTAACGTACGGCATCTTACCCACACAACACACAGCTTCTTATGATTGTGTTCGTCGACAACCAGCCTCGAAATATTAAAACACAAGTCTCATTATTTCATGCCATTGTGTTCCGTTTTTATCGTTATTAACTTGCATTTAATTATATTTTGCATGATTTTTTTTATTTACTTACGTTATTAACATTGAATTTATTGCATATGATCGTATTATAATTTATTTTTAATTAACTATTGACTGCATGGGTGTTTTAAGGCCGGGTGATTGGTATTAAATTAGCTTTTACATTATTTGTACATGCTTTTTATTTTATTCCATTTGTATTTTTCACTTCTATATGTTACAGTAAGATTGTAATACTAATAGTAATTTTTCATAAAATATTTACAGGCTTCCCCACCTCAATCTGGTAATTTTGTAAAAGCATCTGTCAGCGATAAGAAAAAGTTCTTCGAAAACGCAATGGAAGAAAGTCATAAATCATCGCCGAAGCCAGGTATTAAGATAAACGTCTTAAAATTACTGTTAACACTGTTATTTTATGCGTTTACGTTTTTTAATTTTAGTTTAATCTGTTTTAAAGTTCAATTATGTACCAGCCTCGGAAATAAATAACCTTATACACCTTGAATCATAATGATGTGTTGACATTTAGTGTCTATAGACAATAGATATTAATCTCTTCTCAATTTGACCACAGACTTTTATCATAAACAAAATAGTATATACGCCTGTGGTCAATACATAGTAATGTGTGTAATGATTTTTTTTCGGTTTAATTTTCATACTTCATCATATTATATAGCCGTGTAGTATCCGGCTGAGTTCAATAGGCCAACCTCATTTCTTACCCAGGTTTCGTAAAAGGCGACTAAGGTAAGTTGATCCCCCGTGTGGTATCCGGTTTAGTAGAATAGACCACCCTCTTTCTTACCGAGGTGTCGTAAAATACGACTGAGGTATGTTGACGTCAGGCAGGCGGCCGGTCGTAAATACGCAACCAAATCATGTGACAGCATGTTTATAACATGTTGTGCCGACCCCACTAAGAGTGGGATAAGTGCACGAAGATGATGATGTTCATATTATACTAATATTTTATACTCTATCTACGTAATTTGACTGGCCCGTTGGAGCAGTGGATAGTGACACTTCCTTCCGCTCCGCGGGTCGCGGGTTCGATCCCCGCCGAGGGCCAACATTTTCAATAAATGAATTTGTTGGTCTTTGAGCCTGGGTGTATATTTGTATTTAAGTATGTATTTAAAAAATATGTAAGTATATATTCACCAGTTGTCTTTGTCACTTTGGGGACGGACGACCGTGTGTGTAAGTGTCCCATATATTTATTTATAATTTTCGTAAAACTTTTTACTAAAACTACGTAGATAGACAGTGTTTTTTTTCTAATTATTTATTTATGGCTTTGCAGATAAAGTATTTACATTCTTGTCAGCGGATGAGGTGGAGAAATTGAAGCAGGAAGAGGAAAGGAAGATGGCCTCACTGTCGCGCGCTGAGCTCAGCTCGTGGTCCCCAGGGGAGGACCGCCAGAGTGAATACAGCTCGCATTCGGACGACGAGCCGTACGAAAATGGCCATAGGTAATAAATACAAATATATTCATATATTTTTTCGTTTGCCGTGTGGTATCCGGCTGAGTAGAATAGACTACCTTAATTTCTTAGCGAGGTATCGCAAAGACGACTGAGGTAAGCGACTCCAGATAGACTCCACGACCACTCCACGAAAATCACAAAGCTTTGCGATTTTGGTCGTGGATTTAGCATTATATATATTTTCTATTTTACTTCTTCGCGGATTATAGCAAAATAATTTTATTATTACTTTTGTATTATGGATCTCCGCAAGGTAACGCCTAATTCTATAAATTATTTAACCTTCATTATTTAAACACATTGACTTAATTGCCGTGTGGTATCCGGCTGAGTAGAATACACTACCTTAATTTCTTACCGAGGTGTCGCAAAGACGACTGAGGTAAGTGGACCCGCCGTGTGGTATCCGGCTGAGTCGAATACACTACCTTCATTTCTTAGCGAGGTGTCGCAAAGACGACTGAGGTAAGTGGACCCGCCGTGTGGTATCCGGCTGAGTAGAATAGACTACCTTAATTTCTTACCGAGGTGTCGCAAAGACGACTGAGTTAAGTGGACCCGCCGTGTGGTATCCGGCTGAGTAGAATAGACTACCTTCATTTCTTAGCGAGGTGTCGCAAAGACGACTGAGGTAAGTGGAACCGCCGTGTGGTATCCGGCTGAGTAGAATAGACAAGTCGAACGACAGTGTATCTGTTTGTCTCACTTTTTATGTGTGTTTAGAGAAAGATAAGTAATTTTTGATTTTAATCTATCGTGAGTGGTATTCATAATTAATGTATAGAAACCGGCAATACTCACGTGTTATTTTATCGGATGAGCCCGACTAGTTTCACGCCCATACGTTGCGCTTATTCATGAGCTCTTTACGCGGCGCGCGGGAACAGTTCTCGCCGCAATTAAGCGCGGACCGAAAATATTTTTTTTTATTATAGCTTTTAAAAAATTACCGAAGCAAGGTTCAGTCACCCAGGTACTGATATTAATCTGTAAATAAATATATGAGTATTAAAGTATTCTTATTTTGGCATTTGCAGTGTGTCCCTCGGTGGAGTCAGTCCATCCGCAAAGTCGCAAAGACGTCGAACAAATCGTGATGGGTCGGAAGATGAGGATGCCAGTACTAGAGCTGCTCGCAGAGCTGCATGGCGAGCTGCTAGGCTGCGGTCTCTAGAACAGGTAACTTAAATGACAATAATAATTGAATTTCTGTATGATCTGTTTACAAAAGTAATAATAAAATTATTTTGCTATAATCCGCGAAGAAGTAAAATAGAAAATATATAAAATGCTAGATTTAAGTGGATAATCGGTTATCATGCCTGATACATGCAGGATTCGTAAAAACACATGCACAAACCTCCACCACCGCCACCACAATACACAAGCACTATATACGTTCACTATCACAAACTCAACAATCGTTTCGCCCCGCAACCGAAGCATCATCAGGAGATAGACTCCACGACCAAAATCGCAAAGCGAAGCAATACCCAAATAAGTTTAGTTATATACTAATCGGTTCAACCCCACCCTTTATTTTATTTTGCCTGCGAACAAGCTTGTTACACACACCGATTTCCACTTACATTTAGCATTTTATATATTTTCTATTTTACTTCTTCGCGGATTATAGCAAAATAATTTTATTATTAATTTTGTATTATGGATCTCCGCAAAGTAACGCCTAATTCTATAAATTATGATCTGTTAGTTTAAGGCAAACGATTTTCCTCTCACTAACACAAAACGACTAATAGAGAAATAAAAATTTAACTTTAGCAAAATTAAATCATTTCTAAGAGGTTTAAAACCTCTATAAATGTAATATAGCAAACGTATATGTATTGAATAATACATACCTGTATATGCGTTAATTCGTTAGCCGAGTAAATCTAATGGATTTATTTATTTAAAGGGGTACACAAAACAGAATCCTGTCGGAGAAGTACAAGATAAACTTAAGACTAGACAGTAATACAAAATATGTGTACACATCATGATTTACTATAAATAAGATTAGATTTTCTGCGAGCCATATTTATTAGTACTACGAAACATTGCAGTAATCGACCATAACTTACATTGTTTTATCGATAACACGATCGGTTTTGGTTTGTGAATTAGCATGTTTTGGATATGTTCGATACTCAAGCATTTAATAGTTTGAGTTTCGATATTTTATTTAACATCCGATTACAATCGCGTCTTAGAATTAAATTGAAACTTATAACATTTTAGGACGCGATTGAATCGCAAAAAGCAATTAAAAGCATGGTGGGTCCAGCGCATGAAATTATAGGAGAGGTGTCGCCGAGAGATAGATCTCCCTCTGAGGTAAAACATATCGCTATTCTAATCATGTTCACTAAATGTTGTGATAATCTTACTAAACTGCTTACAGTTAGGAAGAATGAGAATTCTTGTACATTTTCATTCTCTCTAACAATAAATGTTCATGTGTACCTGTTCATAATCAAGTATCTAATACATGTTGTTTATGATAACAGTAATTGGTCATTAACACAATCGACCACGCAATTTCTGGGGTTGCAAATATTAATACCAAGTTGGATATATGACTTCCAATTATGGCTCACTCATTCCATATATGGGTGCATGACTATATTTTACTAAAAATTAAAATTTATTTGCACATGTAAATTTTTGTTGCTAAACAATAAACTTCTCGATTCTATTATCGTTGTAAGGTCTCTTCTAAATAAAATGTTATATCTATATTCAATTATTTATTTGTGAATTCTTTAAATTTATAAAAGAAACGAAAACGAGAACAGTCATGCACCCTTTCTTTTTATGTTCAGTTAAATTATAAGATCAGCACTATTAAATTTGTTTCGCTTTATTTGATAACCTATTTAAATAATATGTGACTAAAATATTGTATTACATGTTACAACAGTGTTGTCACTTGTTCTGTGGTTGGGTGTCGATTACGCTTCGCATAAGCTACACGTAATATGGGGTGTGTATGTGAAATTGGCTTTAAAAATTATAGAAATGGCCCCTACCACGTATCGCGTTGCGT
This sequence comes from Morpho helenor, assembly GCA_029227775.1. NCBI lineage: Eukaryota > Metazoa > Arthropoda > Insecta > Lepidoptera > Nymphalidae > Morpho > Morpho helenor. The sequence continues at coordinate 8,811,863 of JARGCU010000020.1, forward strand.
ACAAAACCGGGCCCGATACTGGCCGTGAAGGAGAAGGAAAAATTGTTAGACGAGCGAATAACACTACGCACGGAGGAATACGTGTGCCCCGCAACCGGCGAGACTAAAGTGCGAACCGTCGAGTACATTGAAAAAGTTATTGAGAAAGAGGTACGCGACGCGCGACTGTACATGCTACATACATGGACGCTGTACACAAGCAATGCCGTTTCGTGTGTGGTTTTATTTTGTGTATCATAAAAAAAGTACGCTTAGCTTTCTACGTGCAATTTCAAAGACACTACTTGACCGATGACCGAGACTATACTACAGGTTGCTAACAAAAGCTGATTTAAACAATATTGTTTTTTACCCAAGAAATAGTGTAAAGACGACCAACATAACGTCATTTTTATCTCATAAAGTTTCAAATATTACGTTGTTTAGTGACCTGTACCTGTAATGAATTGTTGTTGACTGATAAACTGAGACCGATGTTAAAATTGACTATGTTAAACTGGGGCCTTTTCGCACATAATGTTATTTACTAGGCATATTCGTAAAACACCATTATTAGCGTAGTTGATTACAAAGGTAGATAGATACAACACATAGTTTAAATGCGATTAATTTGTAAATATTATGGTGGCGTTATATTGTAAATATTAATTAGTTTGACAGGTATTGAAATATATTGCAAATATATGATATATTAAACAGTTTGTAACCACTGGTCTATGCGTGCGGAGACTTAATTGATAATTTATTTATTTCTGTTCTATTTTGTGTGTTGCATGATGTTTTGGCATGGCATGCTAATATATTAATTATATATTTATCAGACAATACCTGGATTCTAGACACGGAATCTTCACACGAAAGAAATGGTTTGTTTCGTTTCTTTATTTAAAAGCTTGGTGGCAATGATTTCATACGCTTGAGTTAAGGATTGGAATTTATTTTAAATGGCCTCATAATCAGCACTAAAACCATACCTTCAGGAATATGAAATTATTGCAAAAATCTTTTCTATTTGCTTGCACCATCGCTTATTATTAACATTATTTGGTGTTCGTATATGTTACAAATACACATTTGGTTTTATTAACAACTTTAGTCTAACATAAAAATACATTTTACTATTTTGTAAACCATTTGCAACAACATACATATCGGTGCTATATTTCAAGCATCTTATTTACCATTATATTAGCATCTACCTGTGATTTTGTCTGCCAAAATAAATAGATAATATAATTCAGGATAATATAATTATCTCTGAAAGTAAATTTATTCATTCTTTTCATATTGAATAACAGTCATCTAACCATTAAAGAATCTCGCCATTTTAACTATGTTAAATTAATTTAAAAAATTTAATGATGAAAATGATTTTTCCTATAAATTTGAGTTTTGAGGTATCTATGTCAAGAATCTTAGACTTATCCATTTCCATTTTGTATGATTTATTTGTTTAAGTCTTAACTTATTACTATTATTATTATAAATGAAAAGAATCGTCTAATTTTTCTTATAATTCATAGTAATTTGAAATGATTATCGATATTTGAGAAATATGCTTTAAATTTTCATGAACATGGAAGTTAAACTCTACATTACCAAACTATGAGTAACGTCAATGTTTAATTAGGTGGAAACAACGCAAGAGAAGATAATATCACTGGAACTAACAACAAGTCCAAGCAGCGAAACCGGTCCCACCGATTTAGGGGAGACAAGTGTCGAAGCGGACATAGACACTGGTGAGAACTCTCTCCAACCGGACATCGTTCAAGTCGTCAATCCTATACTTGACGGAGGCGTCGGCCGAGTCACCGCAATTCCCGTAGGACCCGCGCACAGACTCACAACCTACACTGACCATCAGTAAATAAACATCTCCGAAAAATCTCAAACACACTACATACAATTCCCTTTTTTTAGCTCGCTAGGTTGTCCTATTATCACATATAGTAGAACGCACTGCACTACGTGCATTAAATAATACAAAAATAGTAATTTCACAAAATACTACTTATACGTTAAGTTCTCGAGCAAATATTACCAAATAATGAATGTAATACAATTTTTATTTGGTATTTCCACAGTACTAAAGGCAACCTAACAAATTCATGACAACAATATTCTAATACAAAAATCAACATGACTTATCAATCGAGAATCAAACTGGGTTATAGATTTCCTCAGCGATACGAACGGCATTGGATGATTTTACATCTTTTATTTGTATTATAACTGTGATAATAAGTATAGAATTCCACCGACTTTGCTCTTATTATTTGTATGGCACTCGCTGAGAAAATTTACTGTCCAATTATAGCATTTTTACAGTGACATTTTTTATGATCACAATTTTTATTTATCATAATTTTGTGTCGGAGATTTTAGATTTGTGATAGTTTTTATCTATTTTGATAATAATATTGTTTGTGTACTTTACGTATATGACTTTTAACATTTTCATTCCGTGCAAGTTTTTACTGTTTGACTGAATGTTGATACTGTACCTGTTTAATGGAAAATATGAGAATAATTGATTGGATTGCTAAATTCTTATGAAGGAAATAATTTATGAGATTATGTGAAACGTAGTGTACATACCATCGTTTAGTGTATGGTTTTAAAGATATTATACCATCCGTAATTTTCTATAGCTGGCATCACCCAACTGCTTTCTCGTGTATTCAATTAATTATGTCCTATTATTATTTATTAGTACACATGCTTAATTTTAATGTCTTAATTCATACAGTATTTGTATTTACTTGTGTATTAATAATTTTATTTAATTTAATATTTTAATTTTATAAATATGGTGCCTTAATTCCTCCAATAGACTACAGTTTTAATGTTATGGAATAAATTTTAATATTGTTTTAAACCTATATACTACCATTTAATAAACATCAGATTTTAAGCAGTTTTAATAAAATTACATTATTGACTTAAACAGTATAAGTATTTCGCATTTGCATCTGGAGGCCGTAATATGGTTTTTTTAAATGTACATTCTATTGTTCTTAAGTCTCATGAAAATGTATATTTCCGTTGATATGTTTTGGATTATATTTAATGGTAGAAAAGATTGTGAAAGTTTGAATGGAAGAATGTGTTTACGTGTGTACTTTATATCTTTTTAAGATTAGAATTCTAGCATTGTGGATTGTAAACTAATGAAAATATTGTATGTTTGTCCAATAAATGGTTTAATATATATTTTAATAAAATTAACAAATTGTTTTAGTAATCATATCACAAAGAGTAATGAAGCAAAGCAACATTTGTTTATTATTTATTGAATATATTTATGATATTACGATAAAAACAAATCGATTCAAGTTTAATTAAAAATAAATTATATCCTAAATAAAAGATTACTTCTTTGGTGCTATGATGCCTTCTAGTTGTGCCTGAAAATAAATACAAAAACATATCAGTAACATTAAACAACTTGAATTGACATAGTCTTAGGATAAGCGAAAGAAATTTAAATAAAATTCACTAAGTGTAATTAAAATATATCATATTTTACACTACATATTATAAAACATATTTTCTATATAAAATCTATCTGTCGGTATAAACTTAAAAATGATTGAATTTTCATGCGACTTTTACACAGAATTGATCTTGAAAAAAGATAAGCTGTATAGATTTTAAGGCTTTATGTTAATTAATTGAAATATGACAATAATTATTGAAAAAGTCGGAAAACGTCAAACTGCCTGGAAGAATTCAAGAATTCCTTAATATTTACAATATCGAGTAGCCTTGTAGCCTAAGGGCCATAGTACCATATTTGTCTTGGGCGGATAACTGCCAGTAAAAATAATATACTGCATATAGGTTTTATAGAATATCGTGAACTTCTAACTTCAGTGTTTATTTAGAGAGAAAACGATTTTACCTTTAACTGCGCGTTAGTTTTCTTCAACGCGAGTAATTCCTCCTGGTGGCGTTTTTCTTCAGCCGCACGCAGTTCTGCGGCGCGTCGCTCTAATTGTTCAGTTTTCTGTTTCAGTTCCATACATTGTTTCTCCAATGCGGAACGTTCTGTTTCTAACTTTGCGACTTGGTCCATAAGGTCTGATTTTCCTTGTTCAGACTATAAGAATAAAAACTCGTAAAATTATAGAGAAGCCTTTATCAACCTAATCTGGAAATGTCTTTACATTTAGAAGATTTATTTAAAAGATACATTTTGAACAACATTTTTTTCCAAAAATAGGCTTGGGGTATTTTTGATTATTATTATGGGGCAGTTTTAGATTATTAATCCTTTTATGAATATAATTTCGCAATATTATTTTCAAAAGATCATAAAGAAAGTAGAATTACCTGTAAAGCTTTCCGCATGCCAAATGCTATCGAACTGCAATACAAAGTTTGGTATGCTTCCATAGTAATTCGTGCTTCGTCGCGCACTCTTAGTAAAAGGAGCCCTCGTTCACCGCAGTTAATTGTAACCTGATCAATTTTTTAACTCAAATATAGGGCTACCTATTTATTACAAGATAGTCGATACAGTGGTTTATATCACAAGAGCTAATTCATCAGTAAAGCGATACACATAACAAAGACATCATTTATTATTCTCCTGCCCTAATCCTACTCTAAGTGGGATCGGCACAACATGTTTTAAACATGATGTTGACCGGCCGCCTGCCTGACCTCAATTTACGTTAGTCACCTTTTATGTCACCTCGATAAGAAATGAGGGTGCTTTATTCTACTCAGTCGGATACCACACAGCGGTCACATAAGATATTTATTAATCATATACTTAAAATAAGGTTAAGGCAAACTTTGCAATTTCTAATCTTTAATATTTAAATAAGTTAGTCTTGTATGTAGGTATATATATAAATTTACCTAATCTGAATCTCGGAAACGGCTCCAACGATTTTCCTGAAATTCAGCATGTAGGGAGTTTTGGGGGCGTAAAATCGATCTAGCTAGATTTTATTTTATAAGAATTTCATTTTATCGCTGTTTCTTGGCATTAAAAATATGGAAAAGGATTTTTGTAGCTAAATTTTCTTAAAAAAGTCTTAGGATTCTTAATTATTATATGAGATTCAAACTTATTACCTGTCGAATGAGCTCATCAAAGCACTGAGTATAAAGCTGCCTACGGACAGGACATATTCCAGTTTCCCTGGCTTGACGTTGTTGCAAACGTGTATCGAGCATCTCCTGAAGATTTATTACGTCCAGTCTAGTCGCAGGTGTCGACGATATCTAATTAAACAATAAATTCAAATAACAGTCTCAATCTCCATAACGTATTGATCAATTAATTGATTACCGAATCCCTTAATAATACTTAATAATGAAATAGCCCTTAATAATGAAAATGTGAAATTTTTTGTCTCACAAGATAATATAACTAATATTGTTTTCTGTTCAATCATCCTCCTGCCCTTATCCCACTCTAAGTGGAATCGGCACAACATGTTATAAACATGTTGTCACAAGATTTGGCTACGTATTTTACAACCGGCCGCCTGCTTGACGTCAACTTACCTTAGTCGTATTTTACGACTCCTCGGTAAGAAAGAGAGTGGTCTATTTTACTCAACCGGATACCACACGGTGGATCAACTTACCTTAGTCGCCTTTTACGCCACCTCGATAAGAAATGAGAGTGGTCTATTCTATTCAGCCGGATATCACACGGCGGGTCGACTTACCTTAGTCGCCTTTTGCGACACCTCGGTAAGAAATGAGGGTGGTACTATTCTATTCAGCCGGATACCATACGGCGTATTGGTTTCTGATCTATATAAAATGACATACGGATTACTATAGTAAACGATTCTTTCGTGTTCATTAATTAGTAACTTACTTTTTGGGTCCATATCTGTCCATCTTCTTCCCATTCTTTTGGGGGTAGAATGGCATTTAAAATTTCCTCAGTCTCTCTTTTGGCTTCAGTCGGAATACATGGCTGAGCAGTTGCTCCAGCAGGAGGTGAAGTCTTCAAAATAAAGCTAATAAAAGTTCAGGGAATCTATGTTGGTACAACTAAATCTAGATACGTAAGGTACTTGTCCTTTTAATTCCGAGCTCTTGTGGATACCGATTTATTTAAAATCTGAACCTAGATTATCGTATTTTCAAACTAATGTGTAACTACACATTATTATATCCTCCTGCCTTTATCCCACTCTAAGTGGGGTCGGCACAACATGTTATAAACATGTTGTAACATGATTGGGCTGTGTTTTTACGACCGGCCGCCTACCTGACGTCAACTTACCTTAGTCGTACTTTACGACACCTCGGTAAGAAGGAGGGTGGTCTATTCTACTAAACCGGATACCACACGGTGGGTCAACTTACCTTAGTCGCCTTTTACGACACCTCGGTAAGAAATGAGGGTGGTCTAGTCTACTCAGCCGGATACCACACAGCGGGTCGACTTACCTTAGTCGCTTTTTACGACACGTCGGTAAGAAATGAGGGTGGTACTATTTTACTTAGCCGGATACCACAGCTAATGTGTAACTACACATATACAAGAAAATACACTTATTTTCTTATATATTATTTTCTTAATAATTGTTAGTTTTTAAAATGGCTATATCTTCTAGTATATTATTTTTCGTACTAATAGAAATATTTCGATAATAAGCATAAGTAATCAACAGTGCAGTTTTTTCTTAATAAAATTTGCCGTTGATAATAAATATCCTTTATTAGGGTTATTTCAGGTATGTTGTTGTTTCAGTAGGTCAAGTATGTTTGTATAACAATCCTTGATATAATACTTACAACTTTTTCAGGCTGTTTCGTTACTAATACTGGATTATCATAACGAACTAGTGTATCTTCGGTTGATACCGGTGCCCTTTCTCCCATTCTGATAAATATTTATGCGGCAATATAGCTTAAAAATAATTATTAGCTATTTCTAAATACACACACTCAAAATTAAGATATTTTATATTCATATCCATGACAATAACAGCTACATAGCAACTATCCTATATAGTGTATTATCTATGATAGCAACTGTTGTGTTGAAGGATATTATATTTATTGAAATTCCAGCAAAAAGGTTGCTAGTAAATAAAATTATTTATTGTAATGACCATGTCAATCCTTAAGTTACAGCGATTAATTTTCTTTTGAACATTTATAAAATAATACTGTAATTGAAACAATAATAATTAAATATTTTTAATTAAAAATCGATTGCAAAATTAAATTATGTAAAACAAAATATTTACTTTAATATTCATTTATTTATAATTGAACATACACTTAAACAGTCTTGTAATACATTATCTTGAGTAAGATAACATCAATTGCAGAATGAATACAACTTATTTTTAATTAACTAAATTTATCATTACAACATACATTGCAGACAGTAAAAACAATAGCGCAAATCTACCATCCTCCTGAGGAAATATTTATCAAATCATCATCATTAAATCATATTCATTAAATTATTCTATGAATAATAATTGAAGTCTATGATTGGGTTTCCACTGATTGTCTAATTGCATTAGCTATGAATGTTATTGTGAGTCACTGCTTGAGCTTGAACTTGAGTCAGTGGACATGACCTCAACATCCTCCTGTGTTGGTGCATCCTTACTCCGCCCATCTATGGCAACCGAGTTGCCACCCCCAACTGACATGTGAAGCTCTCCAGATGAATGCCATGTAAATTGGTTGGTAGCTGATGCAGGCACTATAACATTTTTAATAAAAGCTCAACTTAATCAAATATAGTATATTATATAGGTATGTAACATATGTGTATTAATAAGGTAGGATCTAAAGATTAGATTTTAAATAGAAAAAAAACATAAAATTTCATAATTGCTTGATTTGAGCTTGATTTGAGCATGGAATCAACATTATTTTATACTGGTCATCATCCTCCTACCCTTATCCCACTTTAAGTGGGGTCGGCACATGTTATAAACATGCTGTCACATGATTTGGCTGCGTTTTTACGACCGGCCGCCTGCCTGACGTCACTTTACCTTAGTCGTATCCCACGACACCTGGGTAAGATGAGGGTGGACTATTTTACTAAACCGGATACCACATCGTGGGTCAACTTACCTAAGTCGCCTTTTACGACACCTCGGTAAGAGATGTGGTTGGTCTATTCTACTCAGCCGGATACCACACGGCGGGTCGACTTACCTTAGTCGCCTTTTACGACGCCTCGGTAAGAAATGAGGGTGGTACTATTCTATTCAGCCGGATACCACTCGCCGTAAAGCTTATATTTTACATAGAAAATAAACTTGAAATTTCATAATTTTTCAAATCGTAATACTATATTATATTATTTAGTAAGACAAGAAAGCTTGATTAGAGCATGGAATCAACATTTCTTTAAACTGGTATATAATGGCTATAAAATTTGAGCATAGACCCACTCCTCCAATGTAATCCAGTATGAAACAAAAAGTTTGTAAAATTCAAATAATATATTCATTGATGAATAATATCAATGAGTAACAATGTATTAGAAATACATGTAAGAGAAGTATTTATAAAATAAATTAAAAGTATGAGTCACACAATTGGAGGAAATATAAGAAAAATATACCATTAACAGCTTGGATCTTGTCCAAAAGGTAAACAAATGCATAGTACAAGATAATAACTTCATGCAAATATAATTAAGGGAATACCTAAATATTAGCAGTACATTTTTATAATACAGATGATTAATAACATTACCTCCTCCAGTAGTAATTCGATGTAGTTCATTGAGAGTAGAGGGAGTGTGACCGTTTAATGGTAAATCACATAGTCGACCCAGCATACCCAGTCTCATTTCTAGATCAGTTGGGTAAGGACGTCTTGGATCCCCAGGCTGCCAGGATAGTGGGGCACTTACTGCATTTGATGCACTTATTCTAGGTAAGATATAATAAAAGTAAATTCTAATTAAATACCCCAATCTAAAGCCAATATATATATATTTGTATTTAAGTATGTATTTAAAAATTATATAAGTATATATTCACCAGTTGTCTGTCTACCATAACACAAGTATTAAGTTACTTACTTTGGGGACGGACGACCGTTTGTGTAAGTGTCCCATATATTTATTTATTTATTTATAAATCTCCCTTTCTTAAATAAATGGGAAACCCTTTATTATTTCATATTAGTAGTAAAGTATTTTTAATATCAATAATATAGCATAGCCATTTCTTATTCAGAATTTTATGAAATAGTATACACATAAGCTATTATTATTTTTAACTTTTGCAGTGAGCATATTTATGCTGTATTTTTTCCAAAATTTGACCCTAAAGCATGAACTAAACTGAAGTATTATTTGTGAAAAACGAAATTATAATTGTAAGGAACTATCAAAAATTAAATATACCTGTGTGCAAATTTTATTAATTCCTCCGAAGGCACTGGTCTCTTCCTGGATTTTACTATTGATGCTAGTTTTTGTCTTGCTTGATACAGTGATGTAGCTAATATTTGCTCTGCATCTTTCAATTGCCTCTGTAAATGGTGAATGTCTTGATCCTAAAATTTTGAATCTAAATTTAATTAAAAGAGAAAAATATAATGACAGTCATGACTAATATTGGGTTTTATTAACTTTGTTATCAACTTCTGCTTTAAGTTCATTCATTTTCTGTTGTATTTTTGCCTGTTCGTCGGCTAAATCCAAAGTCTTTTTCAATTCTGCATCTTTCGATAGAAGCAAGTCTGTCAACTGTGCATGATCAGGTGCTGATAATTTCTGTGGTTTCGGAGCTATTGAAACTTCTATTATTTCTCTGAAATATAATAATACATATGTGATGTTCCAAAATATTATAGAATAAATTACAAAATCTCTATACATCACACACGTACTTTGCAATGAGTTCCATGTCGTCTATAATAGAGAGAAGTCGATCTTTAGTGCTAAGATGCGAGGCCATAACTGTATATGATATTTGAAGTTTAAGAATACGTTAATTATATATTATACTATATAAACTTTAAAATAAATTAAGTTTTCACTCCATGAACAATTTTCTAAACATATACAAATTTAATATTTATACAAACTGTCATATACGTTATTTGACCGAGTTGTCAAATAAATGACAATTGACAATTTGCATTAGAGGTGAGGCGTATTTATCGGAACAGGTATAAATACTAAGTACTAAAATGTAACAGCCTGGAACAGGTACGCAAGTTCTCAAATACTAGCGACGAGTATTTTATACTCCCTGTGACAAAATACTCCCTGTTACAAAATACTCATCTAGTATTTTATACTCCCTGTGACAAAATACTCCCTGTGACAAAATACTCCCTGTTACAAAATACTCATCTAGTATTTTATACTCCCTGCGACAAAATACTCATCTAGTATTTTGTAACAGGTATAAAATAACAGGCCTCGCAGGGACGCGTACAAAAATACTAGGCTAGTATTTATGACACCTGTTCCAAAATACTATGTAGGCGTCTCACTATAATTACATAAAAAGAAAAGAGAAGCGTGTTGCATTCTTTATCACTTTTGTTTTTACGGTAATATTCATTAGAATGAAAGAAATAGAAGACGTATGCGGCGCTGCTATTATATTCAGTATTAGACAATTTATTTTAATTTTATAATTAATAATTATATAATCTGAAGAGTCAAACAGTACCTTGTTTTTTTTTTCTCAAAAAAGTGTTTGAGAAGGGGATACAAAAAACTTTGAACTTATAAGTTTCGAGAATTGGCGTGTCACAAAAAAAGTGTCAAAATTTTTTAACTTATTAAATATTTCTCAATATCAGTACCAATAAATAATTAATGAGTATTATATTGCTTTTTTTAATTTTTATTTGTTGCGGGTTTGTAAGTCGGGATAAAAAAATTATATGCAGTTTATAGATTACAGAGATAGACATTCAATTTTATCTATCTTATAGTAATCTTTAATCTTATAGTAATATTTTATAGTAATCTTTGACAGTTACAGTCAAAGATTAATTTCGTATAGCACTTTTATTCGATTGTTCTTTTAAACATACTATTTTCAACTTTCCATAACAAATGCCAAAGTCCATTGTTTGGTTTAAAAATGACAAAAGGAAAGGTAGAGGAGAGTGGCAGAATTCCTTTGAAGAAAAACCTTTGGGCCCAGAAGTTACGTCGTAATTTTTAAGTTGTTAAATAGAAAAATATTTATCTTAGTTTCAATTATTATTTTACTACATGTCTATGGAGGAACTACGCCGTGTAGTATCCGGCTGAGTAGAATAGACCACCCTCATTTATAACCGAAGTGTCGACAAAACACATTCATAACCATAGATTACCAACTACATAAGTTTAGGTACGAAACGAATAACTAATAAATGTAGGGATGTGAAAAAATAATGAATTTTTAAAATAATCGATTTCAAAAGTAATGAGGTAGTGCATGAGTTCTTACAAATTCTGTATGTTTCAGGTATGAGAACGAATAGTACACTCTACATTTAGCATTACATATATTTTCTTTTACCGCGGATTATAGCAAAATAATATTCTCATTACTTTTGTATTATGGGCCTCCGCAAAGTAACGCCTAATTCTATAAACGATTTTTTTTTAATAATTGATTTTCAATAATCGATCATCTTAATTTTTTTTTCTTTTTTACTATTTTCTTTGTTTTTTAAGATTAGATATGCATTGTTTGATGAAACCAATGTAGCCTAATTACACATTTGAATCGAATTTTTAAATTTGAACAAACAGCGCATCTGTTATTATTTCTCGGTAATTTTCCACTTTAATTAGCCTTTATTGTAATTATTTTTAATTATTATTAATATTAAAAAAGGCAACTTTTCAAATACTCAGAAAAAAATCGATTTTAACAAAAACGATTTATTAAAAGGGGGAAGGAAAAATCAATTATTTATAAATCGATATTTCTACTCCATGTCACATTACTAAATAAATACCATGTATAGACTTAATGACTTTTTTTTTATCCTACAGAGTTTAAGATCGTAGGCCATACAGCCAAAGTAAAAATATTTTATTTCTAAGCATCAATTTTAATCAATGAGGAATGAAATTATTGTTAAAAAAAGTCAAGCTTATATATTTGAAGATACCTATTTCAAATTATTATTTGATAAAAACGTTATTTAAGAATTATTTGTATTTTTTTTCTTCTTATTTGTAATAAAACCGTTGGAATCCAGCATGGTATATAAAACATGGTATTTAAAAAAGCAACAAGTTAACAATTACGATACGTTCCACTTTAAGAAACTTTTTCAATACTATTATATTGCTATTAAATACGTTTTCTAGCACATTCACGTTGAAAGTTTATAATGTTTATAGAGAAATTTAATGAGAAAAAAAATTTTTTTTTTTAGAATTTTGGGTTTCTGTAACAATTAGGCCCAATTCTGGCCTCCTTTAAGTATTTGTGTTTTTATTAAATATTTCTTACTCAAAATTTTGTCATCTCTCTTGCTTTGATTTGTAAAATCTATACTTACTTACGTATTTTTTGAAAATTTTTAGTAAAGTAAAGTAATACACATAAGTATGTGGTATACCACATATGCATTGAATATATACACATATGCATAGATGCATTGAAAATATCATATGTAATGTTTCAGGCCACCTAAATAGGTACTAAATTCTTATATTACCTAGTATTTTGTAACAGGTATTTGTCACAGGTATTTTTAAGTAACAGTCACAGTGATACTTAGTATTTGGTTTTGCCTAGTACGACCCAACCCTAATTTGCATAGATGGAGTTTGACAAATGCTAGTGTTGTAACTGTATATAGACAATTAATTCTTACTTTTTCTGCCATATTTTTAATTATTATTGTATTCTTTTAAGTAATTTCTTCTGAAAATAACTTATACTACTTACCTATCCATATATTTTAATAATTATTTATATTTACTTCACAATATTGAATCAGGTACGGATTAATTAAGAAGTACGGTAGCGATGACTTTAACACCAAAAGCAGTAAAAGTGCCATTAATCAATAAGAAGAAGAAGAAGAACTGCAAGGATTAGAAAAAATACGATCGAAAAATTTAGTTCATTTATACCACTTACTCACTTTTATGCTTTTCTATGGAATTTAAAGTTTCGGGTACTACATGTAGTACTCCTACGACCTACGTAACCTCCAACGTGAAACGTTGGTTATAACATAGGCTTGGTACTGAACGAAACGATGGGCAGCCATCAAATACTAATTTATACCTACCAAATTAGACTGGTACATACTGATCACAAGTATTAATAAAGAATCTTAATAGAATCTGTTTTAAATGCACTTGTTTAAAAAATTATAATTGTAAAAGCTCAGCAAAATATAAAAATTATAAAATGACAATATTGTTCGGAAAATTCATTATTTTTCTGAATGTGAATAAAACCCGTAACTTAAATACAGGTAAATCGGATCCGTTAGTTGAAACAAAGTCTGTAACATATAGCTCACGGCAATTAGTAATTGCGAACAAAGTACAAACCGGCTTAAAGCACGCGGTCAGCGCATGATCACGCAGGCGCGAGGAGTGAGGGGCGAGTTAACTGCCGAGCACGCTGCGAACATGCGCGCTCCACGTGCTACTGAGACTTTATTACTGTACCATAATATTGCGAAAAATGATTTATTATGAATTATTACTGTTACATTAAGATTTACGAAGAAAATCATGTTAATAGAGTTCTCAAACTTTTAAAATGTATTTTAAATACTATTTATTAATAAAAAAAATTGATGTTAAAATATCAACACACAATCCATTTCGTTTAATAAATTAAGTAATAACCATATGGTAGCAAATTATTATTAAAACATTTTCTGCACTATATTCTAAACATATTATTTAATATTTTTACGTACATTAATAAAGGCTCTAAACGAAATTATTGCCATAGGCTAAGCTAAAACAGTATATCTATTATGGCTGTTTAATACAAAGTACTGTTTGTACTTTACGTTCAAATAAAATAACAGATTATCAGTATTCTTATTATCAATAATAAAATGAATACACGTTTTTTGTTGGAATAAATTAATTATTGCATCCAATCACAAACTAACTCAAATATTTAAAAAATATATGCTTATTAACTTAATTTGCTAGGATGTGGCATGAGTTTCTTTTGTGAGGTAGAGGGGAGGGAGGACAAGGCGCATTCGATTGCGCGCTGAACGCACCATAACACACGGCATACGGTTTCGTTTCAGTGCAAGTTAGGCACTAGAGTTGGAATTGGCTCTTCTGCCAATCTAATGGAACAGCGTTCCTTCGGGCTAGTGTCACCAATCGTTCTCAGTAAATCAAACATTCGCCTTAAGCGTGATTGTCGTAAACAACAACTCCTGTTGCTATTATTATGTTGTTTAAACGAATCATCGAAGGAAAGTCGATGTTGAACAAAACGAAGGATAGTAGATCTTCCGAGAAATGTTCTAGAAGGAAATCGGAATGCACCGGTTGTGGCGAACATTCGACGTAAGTTGGGACTGCCCAAGTTATATTTTGATTATTTGCGTTAAAAAAAATTTCCGCCTGCTTTGTCCGTCCTATTCGTACTATTTTAATATAAACGATGCAGAAATTTAAACGGTTAGCTTTAAAAGAAGAAAAATTCAACAACGAAACTCTCTAGTCTCTTAGTTTCTGCTCTCGTAACTGGTGCTTAACATACTTTGTCTATGGTTGATGTCATGTTCTTTATTGTGACTAAATTAAGAAGTCATGTAGTCAAGCGACCTATTACCATTGTATACCGTGCTATGGTGTCGGGTAGTTATGGAGAAATATTTTACATATATTTGAATTCTTGCAATTTTTTAATTATTTAATGTAACTGAATACATATAAGACTTTCCTATATTCTTTTAGTTTGTTGGTAAACTACATAAACTCACTGGCCGATATAAAATTGTGCTAATTGCTTTGGTGTTTGAATACATTATTAATACATGAATACATAAAACTTATTGACTTTAAGGGCCTATAGATTATGGTACGCTGTTTTTATGTATAATAAATTAACATACTATCCGCAACTTTTTATATGTCGAATTTATTGGTTAACATACCCTCAATTATATTGTTTTTCAAATTATTGTATAGGAGAAAAATAGGACTTTTATTTCGGCATGATAGTTTCAATTGTACCAGATTTTGGCTATTTTGTTTGAGCGGATTCGCCGTGAAAATATAACTAATAATGCCTAAATAGGCTTTTGCATATTATAAGTATAGATAATATAGTATGCTATCTATTTTAAATGATCTACTTATGCATTGTTTAGCGTATTCTAACGAAAATATTGCACTAGAAATGAAGGTTATTTGCACACCTGGGCGATTTTTACTAATTAAGTAAAACATTATTATACGCATCCTTTACACTTTATATAAATAATATTCATTATTAAAATTTATTACTTCCCGATAAGATTTTATATTTTTGTTAGCTTTAAGCCTTTACTCTTAAAAATGAGATACACCTTATATGACTTTTGTGAAGATAAAATGAAATGGAGCCGTTTCAAGTGAAAGTGGATATAATAACGGACATTTTAAAATATCTTTTTAAGTGAAGCTGTGTTACGGCAATTTAATTTTTAAAGGTTAACTCACACATCTAAACATGTTTCAAGGCAATATCGGCGACCCATCGTCAATTCTAAGCATTATTTATTAATTAAACAAGCAGACTGGTTGATTAATTGATTGATTAATTTTTGCAAGTGTTTTTATTTTGCGATTACTCATAAGAAATCATCATCTTCCTGCCCTTATCACACTCGTAAGCGGGGTCGGCACAACATGTTATAAACATGCTGTCACATGATTTGGCGTTTCTACGACCGGCCGCCTGCCTGACGTCAACTTACCTCTGTCGTATTTTACTATACCTCGGTAAGAAAGGGGGTGGTCTATTCTACTATACCGGATACCACACGGTGGGTCAACTTACCTTAGTCGCCTTTTACGACACCTCGGTAAGAAATAAGGTTAGTCTATTCTACTCAGCCGGATACCATACGGTTGGTCAACTTACCTTAGTCGCCTTTTAGGACACCTCTGTAAGAAATGAGCGTGGTACTATTCTATTCAGCTGGATACCATACGGCATACTCATAAGACATTCAGTTAAATGATTCAGTTATATGATGTTAATGACCTTAAGTTAAGGATGAATTATATAAACTAACGTAATTAATTGGATGAGAATGAACACTACATCTGTCTTTTAATAGCTTTCGAATTGTCACGCATTGTACATAAACAAAGTTCCTTCAAAGTTACGATTATAGTAAGATATCCTACAAAGATAAATACGCGGCCTTTTTTGTGGACAATTAAAAAGAAACCCATTGACGAGTTTGTCTGTCTTTTGCTGTCTCAAAAGCATTAGGCAGCCTTTTTAAAGAAAACTCGCAAGCGGCTTTATTTTCACTAAAAATAATAACTTTACAACAGCCCTTGAGTAACTTAATCACTACGTCTAAAGTTGTACTTCAGTTAAAATTCTAATTAGAATGTCTTTCATCATACCCTTATCTTACTCTAATAAGTGGGGTCGGCATAACATGTTAAACATGATGTCATATGATTTGGCTACAAATTTACGATCGACCGCCTGCCTGACGTCAACTTACCTGAGAGGTACCTATTTTTCAAAACCGCGGTAAGAAATGAGAGTGATCTATTCTGTTTAGCCGGATTCCACACGGTGGGTTAACTTTCCTGAGTCGCCTTTTGCGTAACCTCGGTAAGAAATGTGGGTGGTCTATTCTACTCAGCTGGATACCACGCGGTGGGTTGACTTACCTTAGTCGCCTTTTACGACACCTCGGTAAGAAATGAGGGTGGCCTATACTAGCCGGAGACCACACAGCTTTGTAATTAGAATGTCTATGTTATTTATTTAACTTCTTTTATCTTAATGATTTCAATCAGATATAAATTATAGGATTACTAGCTTTTACCCGCTACATCGTTCGCGTAAACTGTTTTGGCATCATAGGTTGACAGATGGCGCTTTTTAGTGTCATCCTATTCCTGTAGAATTAACATGATTTCTATAGCCTATATATTTTCCGATGTAAAAGGAATAATTGTGCCAAATTTCATCGATATTGGTTCAGCGGGTTCGCCGTGAAAGAATAACAAACATACATCCATACTCATAAACTTTCGCATTTATTAGTAGGATATTAGGTAATGATTGTGTGAAGTATGACATGCATGTAAAAGGAGTGGCGCCAGAGTTGACGAATAATAGGACAGAATGGAAGAGAAAAACATGTTGTGCCGACCCCACTTAGAGTGGGATAAGGACAGGAAGATATATATTAATTAGTGTTTAATTAATCATTATCATACAAATATTAACCGTTGACTACACGAGAATACAAAGTTTAATATGTAATTAATAGTTTATTTACACTGATTAATTATAATAAACACTTATTATAATAATAAATTGCATCCGGGGGCTCGTCCCTCTTGTATTCAAGAATCCACAAAATCGTGACGCCATTTGTTTACAGAAATCATAAGGTCACAGAACCTATCAGCGGACCTTACTGATAACCTCTTATAATAGCAGTTTTAATATAGAGTATTTCTTGCAATAATGTTGTCAGTTGGAGTTAACTCTTTACGGATATTAAACGGATGTTGGTGTTAAAATTTTATAAAATGTCAGTTATCCATTGTGATTATTCTTAGTTATGTGTCCTTTTATAAAGTAGTTTATTCGTTTACAGTATACTGGAGGAGATGTTGAAAATGGTGTTACTTGGAATGGTATTATGGGCAGGAGTGACATTTGGAGGCCATGTCGCCCCGTATCCCCTTAACCTGATTATTTCTACAGGTGCGCTTTAAAAAACTAAATTAATTAAATATTTTCATACTTTTTCTTTATATAGAGACAAATTTATGCATATTCTGTGTTTTAGATATAACTCATCCGCCACCAATGTACGACTTCCCCTTTCCAAGTACGCAAATGTTGAAGAGATTGCCTCCAGTGACAGCTGCGCATACGAATAGGTCTATAAGCTTAAGCAAGCTAACAGTTTCAATGCTTGAACGTTTAGAAGAAAACTTGGATGCAGCGGGGATAACGCCGAAACGAGGTTCGGCGGCTCAAGGTCTTGCCATACAAGGCTATCCTTCTCATGATGCAATGAAGTATGAGAAATCGTCAATGACTATTACAAAGGCATCCCAAAATCTAGTTTGGACAAGATGTACCAGGTAATTGTCTTAATCGTTTTTCCAATCAACCTTAGATAATGTAATCTTTATTTAAAATAAGACTAGAGGGCTCATTAAAATTCATGTTCTCATTTAGATACGGCTTGGCAACGGACGAGTGTGCGAGTTTTATAAGTACGTTAAATCTACGTGAAAGTGAATATGGCGGCGAATGCGCACAATTGGAAAGGTTTACTTGCCGTACAAACAAAATGTCTTCAAGATATCGAACGTTTGATGGTTCCTGTAACAACCCTGTGCGATCTTCGTGGGGTCAAACCCTCACTGGCTATAAAAGACTGTTGCACCCCAGATATTCTGATGGCATTGAGGAGGTATAAATACTATATTTACATAATCTTTTATTGTTATCCAAGTAAGTTTTGTTAAGTCGCCTCTATATCCATTGTTATGCTTGCAGCCTCGTCGAGCTCTTAGCCACAACGAGTTGCCATCTGCCCGTTTAGTGAGCACAGTGTTAGCAAATAACTTAGACGTGCCCAACAATAAAAGGACTATTGCTTTGCCTGTTTGGAGTCAGTTCATGTTCCACGACTTAGCGCACACTCCTGTTCGCAAGACCAGTGAGTATTTGTTCACGATGATGTTTTATTAGAATCCTTAGTATATTCTTAAGTATATTGATATCTTGTATAGAAAATAGATCGATATAATTTTTCAATAATTCAAGCAAAATTTCAGTCATGTACAAAAGCGTTGTCGACCTCCATTTCTTACGGATTTCTCTCATACTAATCTCACATACTATTTTTACTTTTTAACTTGCCCAGTATCTATATCTTTATTATGTTTAGGCATCATTGCTTAAATGCACCACAATACACATTTTTGTCATCAAAAATTTACTGAAAATATTGTCCACAGTTCACACTGATCAAACAATTAGATGCTGTGATGACTCCGGATTTAACCTAAGTCCGAGATATATCCATCCCAGTTGCATGCCTATCTCAGTGTCCGACCAAGATCCGTTCTACAAGAAAAAATACGTCACGTGTATGGAATACACACGATCTGTCACTACATTCCGTGGAGACTGTACTTTTGGTGCCGCTGAGCAGGTAACAGAGCATTTTCTACTATCTTGCATTATATTTGTGTAAACTTCAAATGTTTGTTTTATGTAGATTTTACTGTTTTATTTATACAAACTAAACAAATGGCACTTTTAAGACTTACTTTTTTCTCCAAGTTCTTCTCAAGGTTAAGCCAATCATTTAGTTAATAGTGAGGGCATAATCATGCCTTTCAATAATATATACAAAAGCAAATTCTACGAAATTGTTTTCTTATACATATATGCACTGACTAGATGAGCTTGAAAGCTTTAAAATCATTCTTAAGTGGTAAATGAACCCAACTCATGATTCCAAGTTTTAATAACATGCACTTTTACTTCAAATTGAGGGTACATGAAAGAAATCACGTATTAACATGTTTCTCAATAACATCCGGAATATCACTATATTTAAAACAAAATCGACCGCTCCTCTGTTTCCATTCGTGATAAACACAAAAGTTCTGATCGGACTTTCATAGAGTTTTCTTTGTTTGAGTATTTTTTCCAAAAAACAGTAATTCATAGAATATAGATTAGATTTAGGTGAATAACTTCTTAATTATAACCTAGTGATGATTATTGATAAAGATGTCGAAAAAACCAAGCCTCCAATCAAGTTTTCCTCGAAAACATTGACTAATTCATATTTTCATGAAAGTTCGCGATTTTTTATTCCTTATCAATTTGAATAAGTTATTTACTATAAACATATCATGCTTCATATTAAAATTCTTATCATTTCAATGAATATCTTGGGTTTTGTTTCAAACTAATACAGCGTGTTTGCTTGTAAATTATAATTTACACCATTTTAGGTTACTTAAAGATATTTAAAGTTGCTAATTTAGTTCTTAATAAGGGCCTTTCCTTTCCTTAAAAGTGAACCAGTAAATTAACATTCATTTGATATATGCACGTATTTATAAGTGTACACAAGCAGGTAGGTGCGTATGTTTATTGGTATAATAATGTTAAATATTGATTCTCTTGATAAGACACTTTATGGTAAACATTAAAGGCTTTTTAAGAGTATAACATCTCAGTTCAAAAATGATAAAACGAATTAATTCCGTGTGAATTGTAAAGTGTAAATCAATTCACACTGTCAATAAATGTAATGTGAGATTTTGCATGTGTCAGTAAATATTCTAATACGCAGTTGTATATCGTTTTTGCTTAAAGTATACTTTCTTCTTTATAAGTAGCACTATTTAATTCCATTGTCTGTATATAATACCTAAATCAGTATGTTTTAGCGCGAAAATTCGGTAATAACTAATAGGATAGCTGTAATGAACTTATTTAACGATTATTAGTGACTTGTTCGTGAATCAAGCGACCATAGGTGAAAAGCGTACAAAAATTTATTGATGGGGTTAGTTTTAATTCACAATATATTTAAGACTAGCTGTGCCATAAGAGATTTTTGAATAACGTTCACCATTTGCTAAGCGCACGCAAGAAAAGCTTTAAATTTTGCGGTTTTCGCAATATTTTTTATTGCTGCTCCTCCCCTATTCATCTTAGCGAGATGTTATGTAGTCCTCGATAAATGGACTATCTTACATACAAATAATTTTTCATTAAATACAAAAGTTATTCAAATTAAACTTTAAATAATATAAATTACATTTGTGACAAATGAAAAACAAGTGTTCTTTAAATTGCGACTGTTATTACAAAGTCCAATAGCGTATTTGACCTATTCATTTACTCTTGTATAATATTTATTACCAGTCTGCACTTCGTACATAATATTTATTGGCATCAATAACAATCGAGAATGATCAATTGTAACGTATAACTTAGATTGTCAATAAGTATTTTAGATTACACAGAATTTACTAAAAATATATACCTATTGCCTGTGGCCGTGTGGTATTCGGTTGAACACAATAGACCACCCTCTTTCTTACCGAAGTGTCGTAAAATACGACTAAGGTAAGTTGATCTCAAGCAGGCAGCCGGTCGTAAAGTACTTAGCCAAATCATGTGACATGTTTATCACATGTTTAGCCGACACCACTTGGAGTGGGATACAGGCAGGAGGACGATATACCTATTGCCTGTAACGATAAAGTTGTAATCTTGCGAAATTAAGATAGTTTGTTTATGTCCTTTTTGAAACCTCCGTATCCTCTTTTCTAATAAAAGTTTTATCGATCTATTATTATTACGGTGTTAACCTGTTCTTTGAACGAAGGTTTTGGAAAAAAGGATAGCTTAAACCCACTTTGCCCTTCCAATGCAGTATAATAAAATATTTTTTTTTAAAGAAGGCATTATACTGTGGCAGAGCAACATCATTAAATCTTGCAAATGAGTAGATATATCTGGTAAAACAAGTTAAATTGCTTTTAAAAAAGAAATGGTCATTATCCTGTGCAAAAATAGTATACCTAGTTGGCCCCAGGTTGAAACCAGTAATCTAAATATAGCATAGTAAGATTGTTATCCCATGGTTTCGCGTCTTATATAATGTTGCTTTAATACTTGTTGGCAAAACTGAATTACTTATACATACAAATCAGTGAACTGCGTCAAGGTTATTTCATTGAACACTTGAACGTTTATAGACACGATTTAATACTAGCAATACAATTTGATGATGACATGATTTGGTAATGCCATGTGGTATCCGGCTAAGTAGAATAGAACACCCTCATTTCTTACCGAGATGTCGTAAAAGACAACTAAGGTAAGTTGACATACTGTGTGGTATATGCTGTGTCGAATTGACTACACCCTTTAAAAATAATACGTAGCCAAATCATGTAACAACGTGTTTATAACATGTTGTGCCGATCCCACTTTGAGTGGGATAAGGGCAGCAGGATGATGAGATATGATTTGGCACTAGCAATCCAATTTGTATTCTATATTTATTTTTTAACATAATAATAACAAATTGGTACTGTTATTGAATATTCGTGGAATAAAATGTAAATATTTTGTAGGATTAAATTCTGCATAATGTTATTCTAGAAACTTCAAAGCATTTTAAATGAAGGAAGTTGATATTGTGTTGTTTGTTTTCCCTAATTAGTATTAACTGTTTACACACATTTATTCCATTACTTGCAGTTCATTGTAATACTTATACAATAACAACGTAGTTTCAAATTTCGTAGTGTTTACGAAATATTTGATTACATTGTGTTATCGAATTGCATATTTGTTTTCCATAAAATATGAGTGACGAAGAATTCTCACTATAATTAAACCTTTCAGTACATAAACCTTTACTGATACACACTTGAAATTTATAGGACAACGCGGTTGCTAATATACTAAAGATAGCAAAAATTTAAAGCTTATATTTAAATAATAGTATACGAGTATTTGTTTTAAATTCATTGAAATATTTTTCTATTTACGAATGTTAAATACCTAAAGTATTAATATATACAAAAATGGTCGGCCTTGTTTTTTGACCTCGCGTATGTATCGTATCTGCTTTAATAAATTTGTTCCTCGGTATTTGAGATTTTCATTCTTTAAATAAGCACCAATATTAGAGCTATTTCTTAAATAACTAACATTATACATCCTGTCTAAATAAGTAAGCAATCTAGCAGTCAATTCCCCTAAAGTCATTAAAAAACTTACCGTTATCTACATCGTTAATTTAAATTAGAATTCGCATGAATATATTTATTTAGACCGTGTTCTTAGGCAAAGAGTCGGCATCTTTGTATATTATAATAAATAATCCAATAAATTTTTATCTAGTCTTATTAAAAATTGCTTGCTTCAACATTAGAAATATTCATTAATGCCGTTAGATCAGTTTTCGACCAAGTGATCAAGAATTTAGGAATACTCTTTTAATTTAAATATAGTAAATCTCACAGGCAAATATTTACCTATATTAAATCTCTCACCAATTTTTTTAACACGTTAAAGCTTGGCGTTTGGCTACGATCTCGCTTGATGGAAAGCGAAAGATGCAGCCTTAGGTGGACCGTGCTTGTCAATGTAGTATTCACACACAGCGTCTTCGCCGGCGAAGACGAGGTCCCAGATTTCTGACATCGGTTGGTCGTGGCTTCTTGCCACCCTTCCGCCGTCGTATTAACTAATCAAAGTCATACCATCAGCCCTCCTCTACACGTCGTCCTAAGCCGTGGTCCGGCCTCACAGGAGGCACACTTAGGACGACGTTCCCCGACGCTAGTAGAGCTTCTGCGCTCTACTCTCCGCATTTCGCATCTTCGGCGATGCTTCTGCGCTCGCCCGTCCCCCCAGGTGACGCTGTAAAAGCCGTTAGGGCTAACAGCATATATTCAATTCGAAAAAAAATGTAGTATTCACTCTAAATAATTAAATATACTTTAATTTGAGCTGGTAAACATTACGTTCTCAATTGTAGGAATCCTAGCTTAAGGAACTAATAAGCTTTAGGAACTATACATCTGTTTTCGTTTACAGATGAATCAAGCGACGCATTTCATGGACGGCTCTCAAATTTATGGTTCAAATAGTCGTGATGCAGCAGCTTTGCGAGAGAAAACCGGTGGCCTGTTGAAGACGTCCCTTATAGAAAATGAGGAGTTATTACCACTTGCTGTGAATCCAACCGAAAAATGTCTTGTTGACAATCAATCTGGTATCTGCTTCAACACTGGTGAGCTATATTCTGTAATATCATTCTCACATCTTGAGATTTGTTTATAATATCTTGCAGTAAATCCCAGCATAACATATTGATTTATTTCTTAAGAGATAAATGCCAAATTGTTATAGTACGTATCGGTAACAAAGCCTTAATTTATTTTGACCTATATACTTATTATAAATTTATTGACTTTTTTACGGGCTATTTTTTTACGCAATACAGAATTTCAGAAGACAAAACATTAATACAATTATTTTCATGTAATGCATACAATAGTATCAAACAAAGGTATAAGACAAATAAACTTGCTGTTATCATTATTAACTATCGTTAACTATTAAAACAAACAGAATTAAATATAACATTTGTTAAAACGAAATAATATACAAGAAAGTATTCTCTAAAACTAGAAAGTACTGCGGTAAATACATGAAAAGGAGCTATTTTTAAATCTGTAAAGAGTTGTTTATATTTGTAATTTTTTATCTAGAACGATAAATAGAAGATACAAATTCTTTCACAACTCAACTCAACTCTTTCACAGGTGATATTCGTGCTAATATGCATCCCTGGCTTACAAGCTTGCATTCCTTATGGGTAAGGGAGCACAATCGCATAGTCAGGACATTATCATCTTTGAATCCCGGCTGGAACTCTGACAAACTGTATCATGAAGCGAGAAGAATTGTTGTTGCAGAACTGCAGCATATTTCTTACAAGCAGTGGCTTCCTGCTCTTACTGGTTGGTATTTAACTTAATTTGAACATTGTATTGATAGTATAATCGCCCTATCCGGAGAATAATAGTCACATTTCCTATATTCATACATGGGACATGTGACTTTATTCTTCGGATGGGGTGATATGTTCGTGTTGTTGGTCAGGCTAGTTGTGGGTTTTGTGTTTGTCAGAGAATTTGCCGTTATCCGGATTCTGTTTATCTTGGGACTTATATACAACTGGTATAACTGAGCCAAAAAGTGATATAGAATAGAGGATGCTGTATAAATGAACTCTAAACTGATTGCGTTTCAGGTAAAGATTCTAAGGAAAAGTCCCTCTTACATTTTAATTAAAAATTAGACACGATTTAAGTTCATGTATTAATCTATCCAAAAAGCGAGATTTATTTCATTTATTATTTACATTCAAAATTTTAGAATCAATTCTTGTTTTATTTTTAAATTGTCGATTCAAAAGTACTGAAAACAGTCTGCTTAAATAATCCACCACAGTACAAGACAAAGTTGTAAATTCCATTTTTATAAGAGCTAATTCTTGAAAATCAATTGTACGTCTAATGATTTTATTATATTACTCATTAATGCATCACAAAGCGATATCGATAACAAGGAAAACCTTAGACAACCCAGTCAATTAAAAATGACTCTGCAGTTGATTGATCAGTAACGACCGTTTATGAGTAACGTAAGTTCATTCTCTCGGTTCGTGATAATGACGTGTACTTGCAATTCACGTGATCGGTTTTAAAACTAGTCCACCATGTACAAACAACATAATAACTTAAGGCTACTGGCCTTTCTTGCTTACATCATTTACAATGTTAAACTCTACGCAATATTTAATGTATATGAGACTACATGTATAAAAACATGTTTATCGATTTTACATGGAGACCTATTTTAGTGAAGTTATTACCACAATAGGTGTGGGATTACCACACCTCGTGCATAAAACAAAAAACATTTGTGCCCACATTTCTGTTACATGGTTAGATGGTAACACTATATATATTTTCATTTGGAATTATAATTATATTAACTCACAAACCTAAAGATATAATAGAAAATCTTTGTTATTTTGTCGTAGAGCCATGATGATGCTTCAATTAAGCGGCGAAACGATTGTTGAAATTGTAATAGTGAACGTGTGCAATGTATTGATTATATCCGAAATTTGCGGGAGCTTCTTTTTTACTTACATATATTGTATCGTATAAAGCAAAATTGATTTAATTCATGCGGCTTAGAAGTATGCAAGATTGCAAAGGCGGTTATTGTTTGCAGTGATAAACAACATTAGATGACGAGATCAGATTGCGAGATTGGTGCTGTTGTTAATTGTTTAAATAAAGTGATCTGTGTACACATAACAGATAGAGTATATATAGTTAATGATTTACATAACAATATAAATTATTTTAATATATAACACAGTAGATTAGGTAGGTATGTAGGAAAACGCGTTGTTGAAGTATTTTCGGATAATCGTATGGCCCTGTATAATGCTTTATGTAGAAATGATTCACGTTTAACTTGTTTCGTTAAGGGGGTCTTAAATCCAATATTTAAAAGGATATATGAGTTTGTTTTAACATACTCATGTTATGTATATGTTTTAACATACATTGTAAGAATAAACTATGAATGAATGAGAAGACGAAGAATTATGAACTGTACAGAAATGTAACTTAAGGATTATAGGGGAAATAGGTCTTATACGACGGGCTGCAATTGCGTAAGACAATAACGTAGTGTTATGCTACTATATATTCATAATATTATCTTTGTCTTAGGTAAACTCTTCGACGAGATGTACGACAACTATGACATTGGATACAATTCGGATATCGATCCAACTATAACTAATTCGTTCGCTACAGCGGCTTTCCACTTTGTGAATAGCTTGCTCGACCAGGATATCGAAGTTGTAGATGAAAACAACAATATGACCACACGCCGTCTAATGGACAGCTATTTCAAACCTGCGATGCTTGCGCAGAAGAAGGGCCTAGAAAATATTCTACGGGGAATGGTTAATCAGAAGAGTCAGAAATTGGACTTTAATTACGACGATGATGTAAGTTCTATTTAATTAAATGAACGAAAGTAGCAATTTGTGTGGCACATACTGATTTGGACTTCCCCTCGAAACAAACTGTCATTGCCAGTTCAAAAAAATGCTATGTTCGCCCTCCAAAAATATTACGGAATTATCCACTGTCTCAATGGAATTATCTAAAAATTTCAAGCAAAGGGTCTCCTCCCTTCTAGTACATCACTTCTGCTACATCCAGTAAATTTAATATACCCCGTATTTCATTTACTTGATAAATTTGGTCATGTTAACACACAAGTTATTCCATATGAAATGTTTCTCAATCCATCTTTATTAAGGTGTATACATTTTCTTGAATCATCTATGGATGCTAATATATTTTTTTCGCACTGTCAATATACTTAGCCTTACCGGCCTTTTCAGCGTTACCGGATGATAAACTGTATTCCACCTTATTTTAATTTGTTAACATAATTTATTTAAATTCTTAAACCATATGATTATGGCGTTCTCCTCAATTTTATACTCCACATTATTTGACTTTTCCTTTTCTAGAATTTATTGTCTTGGTATATTCTAAACATTGCTACATTACTCTTAATTTAGGTATGACAGATTTTTAAATTCAGCTGAAATTATCAATTGACCTTCATCCGATTTGTTTAGAGTATTTTTTTAATAGACGCAATTAAGATTATGATAAGTACAGTTCATCTACTTGTAAATGAATAATATTTATATATATTATATTAATGAATATGTAGTTCGCGAACTTGTTAATGGTTGTATATTGTTAAGTACCTATATTACTCCGTTATTTATGCTCGATACTTGTTTACTTCTTCATTTAAAATTTATTTTCCTCATTAAATTTTTTTATATAATTTTATAACTTAACTTTTTATATAATTTTTCATATCATACTGTCTAAATAATTCATACATAAGGTTAAAAGATTAAATACCATCCCTGCGTCTATTTTCCCAGACACAATTTTAACACAAAACAATTTAAAAGGTAAATAAAAAAAACAAAGTACTGAAAAAACTAAAGAGTAGGAGCGGTCCACCTTAGGCTGCTTATTCAATTTCGTCGAGGCTAGATCATATAAAAAGTCAATTAGGTACCTTAGAGGCTACGAAAGGGTTGGGTAAATTTCTAAGTAGTTTACAATTCTTTCAACAATTAGTTTGTTTGTTTCAGCTTCGAAATCACTGGCTAGGCGGTCTAGATGTCATGGCGATAGACATACAACGTGGGCGTGATCACGCTTTACCCGGTTATGCTCAGTACCGGGCCTTGTGTGGTTTACCTCTGCCCACTTCCTTCGCACATCTCACTGACGTCATACAAGAGGAGGTCAGTAATATTAACAGGCCCCGACGCTAGTAGAGCTTCTGCGCTCTACTCTCCGCATTTCGCAACTTCGGCGATGCTCGTGCGCTCGCCCGTCCCGCCCGGTGACGCTGTAAAAGCCGTTAGGGCTAACAGCATATAGTCAATTCGAAAAAAAAAAATAACAGAAATCTGTTGGCTTTCAAATTCATTTTTCAACACAGTTAACTTGTCAAACGTTTATAGAAAAATATGATTACGTCAAATCTGGTTCCGTTTGATTCTAAACAGAGAGTATGTTTTTAATTTAAAATTTTAATAATGTTAGGTGATTTAATATTGATCACAATACTCAGTGGTTTATATAAAAAAATAGGACGTAAATTTTAAACTAAACTTAATTTACACTAGGGAACTTATTATCTGCAAGACTTGGAACAGGATTCCTAATACCGAAATATGTTGATTAAAAATTTTCTCATGTAATGAACTATTTAAAATTAACCTATTTTTTTTCTGTTATTACAATTATTTAGGCACCTTAATCGGTAATTATCCGATTTTGAGCTATTGGTGCGACATCTTTTATTACAGAAACTTCAGAATTGAATTTACTTTACAAAACTAATGAAAATAGCAATAGAAGCAAAGCAAATAAAAATTATATTTTTTTTAGTTTTGGATCTCCGCAAAGTAACGTCGGATTCTATAAATGAATTTAGTTTAGTTAGCTCGTAACTTGTTCATTCGGTTTGGCTTTTGAACTAAAAAACTATAAAACGTTTTTAGTGGAACTTAGTTACGCAACCATACATTTGCCAATTTTTTTTTGTATTTCAATTCCTGGTTATGCTATGTTATGATTTGTTGCAGGTCGTCACCAAGCTATCACAATTATACGAGCATCCCAGTGACATTGACTTAGTCGTGGGAGTAATGGCGGAATATCCTTTGGATGGTTCATTATTGGGACCGACTGCTACATGTCTTTTAAGTAAGTTTATTGCTTGTTAATCATTTACGTTCTTGATGATCAAATATAAATAAGTATTCGAAATAGGTATATATTTGAAAATATTTGTTTCCATCGTATTGAACATTACTGGAGCTTAAATGTGAAGTATTTGATCCTAGTGTTAATTGAAAGTAGATTAATTGATTTTCACCTTTGTATCAATGGTATATCCGGCTATCGGCTTCAGTGCGGATTTCCATGTTATATATACTCCGGAAATTCCCAAAGATATGCAAGTTTTCTCAAGATCTGATAATTTTTATTTTATTTTTTATTTATTAGGATAATCAACAAGACTTACATTATTAATAGTATAAAATACCCTACAAACTATTCAATTAAATGTAGTCTTAATTATAGGTTACCACGGCATGTGATTGGGATGCGTACATTATTTAAATAAATTACAAAATAAAATTGTAAAATACAAAATGTAACAATATACACGTACACTTGTTTTCATACTTTCAGCATCATATGTCTATAAAGGATATACCGTTAAAAATCTACAACATAGTTCTGTAAAGTACATTGATTCAATATCTTAAATATATTACGTTATAAAAGCTTACTCAGTTAAAATAATTGTGTCTGTCTTTTTCAGAGGAGCAACTATGGCGTACGCGAAGCGGTGACCGTTATTTCTACACACATACAGACGAAGCGGGAAGTTTCTCGAAGAAACAGCTGGCAGAGTTACGTCGCACTTCGTTATCTAGGCTGCTTTGCGATAACACTGATATCAGTAGTGTGCAAAGAGATGTATTCCAGCCGCCATCTGAAATGTAAGATATTTTCTCAATTATATATGCATTTGTTTTTTTTAATACAAATTGGTAATATTAAAGTCTTAAGTATTACTTTCAGTAGTTAGGCAAACCTAATTGTTATTAATTTAAATTAGAATATTAATTCCACTTACAGTAGTCTATCTTTAACAATTTTAGACAATTTGTCTTATGTTGTCAATATCCATATTGCGATCTAATATGATAACAAATAATAAATTGTGTTGTATCTTAATTAAAAAACATATAAATTTCGAAAAAAAAAGCGCCGTAGTTACAGCTATGTATAATTTATTTTGTAATATTTTTTAATCACATCAAAAGCTTCATACTTAGAAGTATTTATTATTCGATTTAATGATCCGTTTTCTATTTAATTTCCAAGACGTAGTTCAGTAGGAATATTGTAATGATTGCGCGACTTTTGAAAGAATCTAACGCGTAAATAACCTGCATTATCCTCCTGCCCTTATCCCACTCTTACATTTTATTCTACGAATATCCAATAACAGTACCAATTTGTTATTATTGTTAAAAAATAAATATAGAATACAAATTGTATTGCTAGTACCAAATCATATCTCATCATCCTCCTGCCCTTATCCCACTCTAAGTGGGGCCGGGACTACATGTTATAAACATGTTGTCACATGATTTGGCCACGTATTTTATGATCGGCCGCCTGCCTGACGTCAACTTACCTTAGTTGTCATTTACGAGACCTCGGTAAGAAATAAGGGTGGTCTATTCTACTCAGCCGAACATCACACGGCGGGCATTTGTAATATTAGTATAGATGATAAAAAAACCTTAAAAGTTTCTGGGATACGTGTAATCCAAAGATTCAAATTTATGCAGCGTGTTAGGTCTAACCTCCAATATTTTCCTTTATGATATTAGAGGAATTAATTGAGTACAGTATTTTTGATTAATCTGTTTAGAACATATGATATTAATATTTATACTTTGTTTGTCTCTTCGTAGTAATCCCATCCTCCCTTGTGAAGATATAAAGAGGGTTAATCTCGCAGCATGGCAAGACCCATCCCATCAGCCAGACATATTTGCACGCACCAACAAATGGATCAAGAACAAAGTGGGCAGCGTCGGTAATTCCACCAAATAGATTGCCAGTTATAACTAGTCTAATGTTTATGTGTAGCTTTGATTTTTATAGATTTGTGGTGTTTATTACTTAACATATAAATTAAATCTGAAGTGGCCCATAACGTACTCAATTTTTTGAGGGTCTCTAAAATTTGCTATTCAATACCCTTGTTTCATTTGTGAGTGAAATTTCATAGATAAAAATTACTTCAATTGTATTTACTTTATTAAATCTAACTGAAAATAGCAAAATTTTCAGAAGGTTTAACTTAAATAATGGTACCAATGTACAATGATGTCTCAAAAATTAAAATTGTG
The DNA here is from genome assembly GCA_029227775.1 of Morpho helenor. NCBI lineage: Eukaryota > Metazoa > Arthropoda > Insecta > Lepidoptera > Nymphalidae > Morpho > Morpho helenor. The sequence goes on from JARGCU010000020.1 coordinate 8,843,198, forward strand.
ACGCATTTCCTTTCTAAAATAATTTCGAAAGTATTAGTCTATGTAAATCATCTATGGTACCGGGGTTAAGTTGTTTTATATTGTCTTGCAACAATTTTTTATTATAGTGCACAATAATAAATTAGAGAATGTTTCACAGAGTTATAAGTGATGTATTTTTATAAATCACGTACTAATGGTCAATTATTACTTCATATACAATTCAGAAATCTGTTTATAATTATACCTTAAATTTATGTTTATACAAACTATAAGCGCTACAGATTTCCATCAGAGCTCGAAGGATACAGTATTTTGAATGATTAGAATTTATTTAGCATTAAGGTTATAACCACGTTAATCAGATTTTGGGTCTATCCGATAGTCTGATGATTGAAAAAAATTAAAACAGTTGTTATGGATAAAATCTTCGGATAGGTCCAAAGTTGGATCAAGCCCGTATTGAAGGAGTACGGGCGCCATGTTGTACAGTGGCTGTGATCACGTGGAATAGTCCACTCTAGTTAAAGTAGTCGAGAGAGGAGCGTTATCGATCCCTACGACCCATATGTTAAAAGGTCTTGGGACTTAAGTAAAGTTAATAACCACCTTCCGACTGCTTGAACCGCATTTCGAAGATTCTAGAGCGTAGGTTTAACTTAGAGTTTTAGGAACTTTTTGAATGGGAAGCACAAATTGATGTGTTCACAAATAAACACTATATTTCATATTGTAAAAGCATAGACAGTTTCTGTAGAGATATAAAAAATGGAAATCAAAGTGGAGAGATAATTGTTCGGCGTAATTGTACTTGGAATTATTCTAAATAACTAACATATTAATTGTAAGTAAGCATGTAGTTAATGGCCTACTTAATTGATAAAGAACTGCAAATTATGGTCTCTAAAAATCTATTTGATATTGATTTGATGTCAGCTTACTTTAACTTATTGTTAAAGTAAGCTGACATGAAGTTAATTAGACTCTGTTAGAAGTGCAGCGTCATTTGTAAACTTTTTTGAGATTATCAAATTCTTTCTACGTTTGTTTTGATTGCTGTTGGTATAAATTAGAAATTTATATTATTTTATAGTATCTAGTTTTGACCGGTAATTGTCTTTGTTTCTATAAAATGAAGAATACTTTACTGTTATAACACGAATGATTGTGAAATACAAGTAAAAATAAGACTCTTATACTCACTCGTAGCTTATGAATGTATTTTAAAGAATGGGTCGATGTAATTTACTTAAAATTAATTATCGATCTATCATTTATACGTAGATTTGTTCATTTTCCATTCCTTGACCACTTTCAATGTAAAATGCATAAGGATTACTTTCGGATTGTGTTACAAAATGTATTATTTAAATAATATTACATTTTGATTTCATATTTTTGAGAGTGGTTTTAATATTTTATATACAGAAACGGGTTATACTTATATCGTAGTTTACCCGATAAGTGTCGAGCCTATTGAGATTATGGACTCTGCCAAAGTCCATACCACGTTGATTACACGGGTTTTCTTGATGTTACTGCGTAAAATCTCAGAATGGTATCAAAGTATAATCAATTTCTGCATATAAAGGACTAACCTTTTAATTCAAATAAATCTGTATGTTTTATCCTACCAAAGACTGGTTATCAAAAACTAAACGCTTATTTAAGATTTCGTGTGGCTATGAAAAAATGTTTTTTTATTGTAACTTAATATAATACTATGAGATCTAAACAGTAAACAATTATTAAATATACAGTAAATCGAAATTAATTGTGTTATTTCCACAAAAACATTATTATCTTGCTTTTAATGAATAAGTGTTTTTCTAGGATGCTCTGGATTAGAGGCTTTGAGAAATTTATTAAAACATATTTATTTTTCTTCTTATTTTTATCTTGGACACTATATTAGCTTATCAACTTAATCTGCGTAAAAATAATATGAAAATGATTTATTTGTAGTCCTTTTTAATTTGAATAAAAAATTGCAAACTGAATATTTTTTATTTTGTTTCAATCCTTTAATGTTCTTGTGTTTCAAAGATTTTACATTAACAAAAAAAAATTGTGAAAAACGTTTGGATTTATCACAATCCTAAATAACGCAATATAAAAATTATTTTAAGAGGATAATGTGTGTATTTATTTAGTCAAAATAAGGATTGGTTGCACTACAAAATCCAGTTTGGCTAAAACTGTCTATGATTAAATAATAAAGTGTTTTACCATAAAAAAATACACTGAAATAAAAATAAAATAAGAAATCTATTTACAGCTCCGAAAACATGTTATTATTGGTTGGCACTAAACCCTGAATCACCTTCCGTCTGGTTCCTGATCAAGAAAAAAATTGAGGCTAGGAGAAACTCTAATAAATTAGCACAATCAAACTTGGCGTGAATATAATACCCGTACATTATAGTCTGACTTGGCAATGGCCGAATCCATGTTATCATTAAGAAAAGTTCTAAATTTGAACGTGATAACATAAAACAAGCTCAGACCTACGTAGCTAAAATAACACGAATCATCTAATAAAAAGAATTGCCTTCAAATCAAATCATAACCTTTTATTTACAAACTGTCATATATAATCTACACATGTACAATAATAAAATAGAAGTAAAAGTTTACCTACGAGCGACCAGCGAAATGTATTCGATGATGTACCTATGTATGTAGTAATTTTTAATTTAACTTTTTGTTTAGGCTATTGTAACGGTTTGCCCCTCACTCAAATCTCCACTTCTCAAATTTTTAAAATATTTAAATAAATCAAATATTTAGAATGGGCTAGAGCGCTCGCGCTCTACCACCAATCTGCATAAAACTAGCGCAAGAGCGCTAGCACTTTAAAATATAATTGATTGGCTCGTGATTCGTCTAGTTAGTTAGGACCCATGTAACGTTGTGTATGTAATAACTCAAATCCTTTTAGAGCGTCAGAGACCACAGATTCATCAGATCGGAGGCGTAAAGCAAGCTTAAATTAATATAATTTATTTATTGTATAATAAGTGCACAAAACATTAACAGGTTAATATTTTCATCCAATACAAGAACAGGTTTTACATGTACTATACATGAACAGACTCTATATGTTTTACACATATATTCATTGCACTGATTCCTATATGTCCAATACACGAACAGGTTACGATAAAAAATAATAAAAAAATGCGAGAAATTCAGAAGGTTGAATGTCTCTTATGTTATTACTTCAAAGATATAGCCATCAGAAAGAGTTTTAGTTTATGTATATTATATTTACTGTAACATTTGTTTGCCATTAATACGGGACGTAAAACTATGTCAATATAAACGGAATAAGACTTTCAAAGCCAAACAGAAGGATCGCTCGATCATCAGATCGTACTTTAAACCATCCCGAATGGGAAGTTCGAAGATAATAATATCTAAATTGGAAATGTTGTAGCCAACAGAAAGATCACTCACTCGATCTTAATACCCTAGCCCTTAAACAACTCCGTAGAGAAGTTTAGCGATGTGGTATCCCTCTCCCATCTATTACATTCTTCCGATTTGGAAAAATATAAAGGGAGCGGTATAGTCAGTAGCTCCGCACCCGCTACCAACGGTGAGCTCCGTCCATAGGATACGAGCCCCCCCCCCGTAGGGTTAGGGTTTGCAATTTATAGTGTGCCTGCGCCCTCGAGCCAGGTTATTTATATTATGTTTTATAAACACCCGTCAATGCTCTTAAAGAGATTTAGGGTAATTAAATAAGGACCGTAGTCCCAGGTGAGGACCGTAGTCCAAGATAAGGCACAAGTGCCGGACGTAATGCTAGGACCTAAGTCCAAATATCATTTCAGCCGTAGCTGTGAGTCGGCGTTAGCCATGATTGTGTCGATGAGGCATAAAGCCTGGTTTTGTTGATATAAATATCCAATTCTTATAATAAGACAGCGCATCTTGCCAATAGCAAGCATTTCAAGCGGTGCGTGCCGCATTCGTCGTTGTAACCACATATAGTGGAAAATATAATAGCATAAAGCTAATACTGTACATGACTCCTCGGATATCATATAACAGTAAAGTTGATGTCGTTGCTACCACACGTAGTGGCAGATATCGTAGATTTGCACATGACTCCGCAGAGATCACGTAATAGCAGGTTTTGTGTTGCTTCTTACCACGCGTAGTGGCAAATGTTTACTCCGAAGAGATAAGAACGCAAAGCGCTCGCATTATGTGTTGATAATTCAATAATATATGTTTGTAGTGCTAGCACTATTGTGCTAAATATGTAGGTTTATAACGTGATGTGTTCATCACTAACGCACGCCTTCAATGCGTCCTTTTGGCTGATTCCACGATCGGCATACAAGAATTAGTTATTTATATAGTTGTTACGCGTAGTAAGCTACGTAAGATAGAGTTTTGGGCAGGCATCACTTTCTAAAGCTAGTCCGCAATCTTGTTAATAAAGACCCGACCGGCCCTACGACATGCTATAATGTCGTCGACGTTCGTGTATTACTATGGGGAAGCCCTGAGAAGGACTATAACACGGCTAGCGCAGGTTTACCCCGCAAGACTCCGTGCGATGAACAGTTTACTTTTAGAGTCCTAGGCGTCCAAAGATCAAACAAGGCTACACAGTAAAGATCGAAGATCAATACCGGCCTAAAATCCAATCCGTATCACCCAAAACACACCAAGTAGCTCTGGCTGCTCTGTACCAAGACGGAAACCCATCCTGATATTCACAGCCTGGAGCAGATCGAGGCGAGGCTACACTACAACAACCGAAATCATTGCAGGCCTGAAACCATCGATCCGACACCAGTACACACCAGAGACTGTTCAGTATAGCGCCCAGCATCACTCAGCGAAGTCACCCTCACCAAGTTATACTCAGGCACTATATCGTTCGAGAATAATAATGATTTGTCACATGTAATGAAATTACATTTTATTTGTTTAGTGAGGTAGGGAACCGAAGTCCCTCAAGACCGAAGTCTCTCACCACACCGTTATGCCAAGCCGAAGCTTTAACCATTTCACACTATAAAGTGTTCGAGAATAATATATAATTTGTCACATGTAATGAAATTACATTTTATTAGTGAGCTTGTAGACCGAAGTCTCTCACCACACAGTTAAGACAAGCCGAAGCTTTGAACAATGGTTCAGGGATCATAGCGCTACCATGTATCGCCCCAAGTACATGTAAACGTAAGCCTTCGGCTTGCGGTACTAGACCGCGAGCGCTCCGCTAGTCCGCTAGTCACCCGATACCTATGTAAGACTGCCGGCGTGACGTTCGGCGCTAAGTATGAAAAATTGAAAATGTATGGGAAAATTTTGATAAAAATATTTTAATGAAAAATGTACATATATGTAACGAGTATCAAATACTCATTACGAAAAACCATATTAAATGACAAACAAATATTTTTAATTATATACCTTCCTTAACATACTATCGCTTCAGTACGTAACTCTACCAATATATGCTTGTAAGGCCGAGATCGTCACACTATGATACTTTCAGTGCTTTAGAAACGTTTCGCTAATCTCATTTTCGTGAAGTTAGGTAAAAAGGCCCGATTGTGACTGTGGCTAAAATTCAAAAAATAAGATTAATTTAATTCAATACGATAAGATAAATGGCATTAAGTCCATGATTGGGAAAGGCTAAAAATGTTGTAAGAAATAATTGATGCTCATAGTGGGCGGTAGACGAAATAAATCTGAGATTTTCTGGTCTAATCTAACAATTCAATTGGTATCTGATAAGACATCAAATACAATTCGTATAAAATTCCTTACTTTTATTGGTTTCTAAGCCCGAGAGACTTCAGATCGGGTTGTGAGATTTATTTCTCAATAAATAAGCCAAAAAGTATAAGATACCTAGCAAGATCACTTTAGTCTATTTTTAGAACAACCCTGAAGAAAACCGTTATCTAAAATTTTCGCAATATAGTCATAGTATATGCCTTATAGGACATAAATACATAGTAAAATATTTTCGAAACCTTTTGTCCAAAAATTTTTCTTTAACTTAAAAAAGCTCATTAACATTTTTTCATTTTTATAATATCGTATTTTTCATTGCAGGAATATATACAAACAAGAATTATTCGAAGCAGCTATAAATATTTTTTAATATAGAAACGTTTTCCGAAGTTCTCGAGTTTTGAAAAGTCTTGATCTCCCCAATGGCTTACTTTATGTAGTTTTAAAAGTTTTTCGTATACCCTGCAACCTTCTGAAATGTCGGCGTGATCAGTATATTCTTAAATGTAAGTTATAGATGTTTCTTGATTAATGGTTTATATGCAAACACTTGATGTTTTCAAGCATTTTGCGACACTTTCTTTATTATGAGCAAAAAAATATAGGACATACTAAAAAAAAATAGTTTACGGAATCGCTAAACATATAAAAATATAAAACAATTGCTTTTGCGAAAAATATAAAACACACTAATGTTGAGTCAAAATTTACAAAAGCGACCATAACCTTGTATGAAAATGCATGAAAATTATTTTTCCGTACTACATTAAAAAAAAACAGTGACAGTAGAAGACTAAGAACTTTATTTTTTTTTTCTTTATTTATAGAGCTTTGTCACCATATGTGACTATGTCGCTCTGTAACATAAACTTGTAGTAAAATATTTCTAAGATAGGTAGTAATTCTAGATAAATATACCATGCTATTAAAATTAAAAGATGTTGTTGGTCTGTGGTACCAGCGTGATCGTTATATCCGTATAAGTTTTAATTTTTAAAATAATAAGTAAATTACAGTGTAAAAACGCAACCTTTTCGCATAATAGTGCTAACAGGATATGGTGCATAATAAATTGGCTTGTAAAATTATATGAACATTGAATTAAACATCGCAAATCTAAAAGGAGAACAAACAGTGACAGTTTCAGCTTGAGTGCATTTTAAATCAAATATTTAAAGACAATTTCATTAGTTTGAGTTAAATCAGTGTATTATTTAGCAAATAAAAAGTTAAAGAAATAAAAAAATATTACTAACACCACAACAGTACAAGTAAAAAAAAAAAAAAAAAAGTAATTTGAAAACTATCTAAGGTCAACAACTCTGTACATTATATACTATTTTTAAATAACTTAAACATAATAATATCATTACAAGATGACTAATGAATAAAACATCAATTAAATCAAGTATAAATAAAAATAAATAATATATGTGCAGTTCAAATAATGAAAGTGACAGTTGGTAAAAATTAAAATATTACTCATCAAAATCATAAAAAGTTATAAGAACAATTTATAAATGTTCGAATTTGAAACATAAAGAATAAAAACTGTCTAGTCTATTAAGCCAGCCATGTTATGTGCCTATTTGTGGAATGTGGACTTAATTATTAAACAGATCATTAATTATTTTAATTTTACCAAAACCTAAAGTACAAACTTTGAATACAGTGATAATAACGGTGATAAGTCAAATTTACAATACTAATATGTGATATGCCTTTACTCGAACTTTATGGACATTTTAACAGGCTATGAATATTACAAATATAATAGACAGAAGAAAAAAGCTTAATTATTCTTATATATAAAAAAAAAGATAATAATAACTAAATAATAAATAAAAATAAAATTTACATATATAATCAATTATAAATCCTATTACTACTATATGATAATAGAAATGGAATTACAGGAGCTTACCGAATTAATTATTGGAATGAAAACAGAGTTTGATGCAAAGTTTGAAGCAATAGAAACATCCATAAATGGAAATATTAATTGCAAATTTGACCTATTAAGTAATGACTTTGGAAATTTAAAGCAACAATTAGATGAACAGGAGAAAAGAATTTTTACACTGGAAAAGGCAAGCAAAGAAAGAAATTTAGTAATCTATGGAGTCGAAGAAACTGAAAAATCTTATTTTAATTTACAAGATAACTTATTAGAAATAATAAGAGAAAAGATGAAAGTTAACATTCAGGAATTTGAAATAGAATTTGTTAAAAGGATTGGAAAAAAGGGGACACAACCTAGACCTATTGTTTTTGGTCTTACAACCCTAGGGAAAAAAATAAAAATCCTTAAAAACAAGAACAACTTAACTCAACATGGAAATCTACAAATAAAAATAGATTATCCATCTAAGATAATAAAAATAAGAAAGGAACTTCAGAAAGAAAAACAAAATGCAATACAGGATGGAAAAATAGCATATATAAAATATGATAAGTTAATAGTAAGAGGAAATAGAAGGAAAGCTTCACAAAGTCCCGAGAAACACTATAATGGAGAAAAATTAAATCAGGCTACAAATAATGAACAAGTTAATACAGCTATAAAGAAATATAAAAGTGTGAATAGAAACATAACAGATTTCATGAATAAAAACAAAGATCAGATAAGCTCGACGAATGGTAGCCGTTTTTCGCAAGAAAAGATTATAGAATATAGTAAATGAGATCACGCGGCCCCTCCTAACTCAATACAAAATGTAATATTAAAAAATCCAAAAATATTCACTTCCAAGACGGGTGGTCTCCGTGGAAGTAATCGACCAACCCCCTCCACCCTAAAAAATCTTTTTTACATAGCAACACTTAATACTAGAACACTGAGAACAGATGAAGCTCTGACAGAACTCGAAATCGCCATTAAGGACTTGAAGTGGGATATCATTGGTCTGAGCGAAACAAGGAGAATGGGTGAATATGTTGCATCATTTGAAGACTATATATTGTTTTATAAAGGCACTATACCTGGGAAACATGGAGTCGGTTTTATAGTCAGGAGCTATCTTAAATCTGCTATTGAGGAATTTATTGGTGTGAGTGATAGAATCGCTGTACTGAATATTGAATTACCCCCTTATAATAAAAACTTTTCCATTATACAAGTTTACTCACCAACAGAGCAAGCAAGTCAATCAGAAATAGAATATTTTTATCGAGAATTAAATAAAACAATAAGGGAGAAAACTCATAAAAATAAATTTGTCATAGGTGATTTTAATGCAAGAATAGGGGAGTGCAAAAGTGGAGAAGACAAAATAATAGGAAAATACAGTTCAGGTCTAAGAACTAGAAACGGCAGGTTGTTAGTGAACCTCGCTTTGGAAAATAATCTTACAATCATGAATACTATGTTTAAAAAAAACCCGAACAAGAAATGGACGTGGATATCTCCTGATGGTAAATATAAAAATGAAATCGACTTTATTTTATCCAATAACCCTCAAAATATTTCCGATACTAGTGTGGTTCAGAATATTAATTTTAACACGAATCATAGAATGGTACGCTGCTGTTTAATAAATGGTCCGAAAAAGTTGAACAGACAGAAATTTCAAAGTTACTCATACAACTTTCAGGAAGGACATGTTGAATCCGCGCAACATAAAATATGCCATTCCTTATGTCATTTCAAGGAATTAACAAAAGATGCTAGAACACAAGAAAAATACGATCTATTTGAACAAATTATTCTATCTGCAATAAAGACTGTAAAAAAAAAGAAGGGTGACAAAGATTACCTTAGCATAAAAACTAAAAATTTAATAAATGAAAGGCAGCTACTATCAAAAAACATTAAATCTAAAGAAACTCGAAAGCTTATAACTAAATTAAACAATAAAATACGTGATAACATTCGGAAAGATAAGAAAAAACAAAGGCAATCCTCGTTTGAACATTATATCACAAAGAGAGGAAGTATAAAAAGAGCATTCAGAGAATTGGATCAAGGAAAGAATTGGATATTAAAATTCAATAGTCAAAAAGATGTCCAAATAACTAATCGGAAAAACATGACGGAGCTAGCAACAAAATTTTACAAAAAACTCTATTCTAAAAATAATACAGTAGCATCCCCAGAAATACAAGAATATTCGTACACTAACGATGATCAACTCACACCCGATATATTAGAGAGTGAAACCAGAGCAGCAATAGCATCACAAAAGAAGGATAAGGCACCAGGTCCAGACAACGTTTCAAACGAAGTGCTAATATATTTGAGGGAATATATAAATCCAGAACTAACAAACCTATATAACGAAATACTAAAAACAGAAGAAATTCCTCATCAATGGACTAACTCACAAATTATTTTAATTCATAAAAAAGGAGATGTAAGCGATATAAACAACTATAGACCAATAAGTCTAATGTCAAATTTTTACAAAGTATTTGCAAAAATAATATCAAAAAGATTGGCTTCCGTCCTGGATGATCATCAGCCAAAAGAACAGGCTGGTTTCCGAAAGAAATTTTCTACCTTAGACCACATACATACAACAAAACAAGTTTTGGAAAAGTACTCAGAGTTTAATAAACACTATTATATAGCCTTCATTGACTTTGAAAAAGCATTTGATTGCATAAGTCACCACTATATCTGGGAAACCCTAGCCAAACAAGGAGTTGGGAATAAATATATAAGGATAATGAAAAAACTTTATGAAAGTAGTACTGCACAAATAAAGTTGGAAAGCGTAGGTGAAAAATTCCATATCGAAAGAGGTGTTCGCCAAGGAGATCCAATTTCCCCAAAATTATTCACAGCTGTCCTGGAAAATATTCTTTCAACATTAGATTGGAATGGATGTGGCCTTAATATAAATGGTGATATGCTAACTCATCTTAGATTTGCAGATGACATAATACTGTTTGAAGAAAATCCAATAACCCTGCAAAAAATGATTACAGATTTAAGCACAGAGAGCCAAAAAATTGGCCTATGTATAAATACCAACAAAACAAAATTAATGACTAACTACATAAAAGTACCAATCACTGTCAAAGGGGAAAATATTGAATATTGCAACGAATATACTTACCTCGGGCAAATTGTCTCCATAAAAAATAGTTCAAGCAAAGAAATTAATAAAAGAATAGCAAATTCGTGGAAAAAATATTGGTCTCTAAAAGAAGTCATGAAAAGTAACCAAAAAATGCATATAAAAAGAAAAGTTTTTAATGTTAATATCCTACCTTGTTTGACCTACGGCTGCGAAACGTGGGCACTCACAAAACAAGACCTTACTAAGATTATTGCCTGTCAAAGGTCTATGGAACGAAGCATGTTAAATTTAAGATTAATAGACAAAGTTAAAGCTAAAGAAATAAGGAAAAGAACAAAAGTAATAGATGTAGTGAAAAAAATAAGCCAACAAAAATGGAGATGGACTGGGCACATGCTAAGACAACAAAAAGACACTTGGACAAAACAAATCACGGAATGGTACCCCAGAAACAGCAAAAGGAAGCAAGGAAGACCTACAAAGCGTTGGGAAGACGATTTTAGATTCACAGCGGGACCACTATGGATGAGAATAGCGAAGGATAGAGATGCCTGGAAAGGGTTGGAGGAGGCCTTTGTCGAAAGACAGCAGTCACACAAAAAATAAATATATATTTGATGGAAGAATTTTAAAATGACTTGTAAATCTGTATAACATTAATAACTGACATTACTTAATAATTAATATGACGACTATTGTAATGAATTTAGATGTGACTGCAAAATAAAGGCTATTTTTATTTTATTTTATTATTAAAAGGCAGGCAATTAACATTAAGTTTCTTATCATATTAATATTCATCATATATGCCATTAATTGAATTATGTAGAAATACATCATTAGAAGATTTGCATATATTGGTCACAATTTTAGGATCACAGGAAATCAGAATATCTTATGAACATGATTTGTGGAATAGAGTCAAATCTTTAGGTATACATTTAAAATAATACTCCAAATAAAAGGCTGAACATCATTGAAAAGTGGATTATTAATAGAATATTCAAATTAAACTCTGGCGATTCCGCAAATTAAAAAATTCTTTGTTACCACTTTTATTTCGTCTATTAAAAAAACTTAAGTTAGGATTTAAAAATAATCTATCAATTGTCAATATTATATATTGTTATGAAGATGTTAAGACGTGTAATAAAAATATTCTCGCAGTAGTTCATTAAAATGATAAAAGCTTTCCCCAAGTTCAGAGTTCAGTTAAGGGCGGTACGCGCTCCTGAAAGGATGTGCGTTGAAAGTTACGGGAAAATCAATGAAATCGTTTTTATTAACTCTTAAAAAAATGTTTTTAACAGTGTGCTATTTTTATATTCAATAATATAAAAATCTAAACAAATATAAATTAGGATAAAGTTTTTAATAAAACTTTTTAAGATTTCGTGTGGCTATGAAAAAATGTTTTTTTATTGTAACTTAATATAATACTATGAGATCTAAACAGTAAACAATTATTAAATATACAGTAAATCGAAATTAATTGTGTTATTTCCACAAAAACATTATTATCTTGCTTTTAATGAATAAGTGTTTTTCTAGGATGCTCTGGATTAGAGGCTTTGAGAAATTTATTAAAACATATTTATTTTTCTTCTTATTTTTATCTTGGACACTATATTAGCTTATCAACTTAATCTGCGTAAAAATAATATGAAAATGATTTATTTGTAGTCCTTTTTAATTTGAATAAAAAATTGCAAACTGAATATTTTTTATTTTGTTTCAATCCTTTAATGTTCTTGTGTTTCAAAGATTTTACATTAACAAAAAAAAATTGTGAAAAACGTTTGGATTTATCACAATCCTAAATAACGCAATATAAAAATTATTTTAAGAGGATAATGTGTGTATTTATTTAGTCAAAATAAGGATTGGTTGCACTACAAAATCCAGTTTGGCTAAAACTGTCTATGATTAAATAATAAAGTGTTTTACCATAAAAAAATACACTGAAATAAAAATAAAATAAGAAATCTATTTACAGCTCCGAAAACATGTTATTATTGGTTGGCACTAAACCCTGAATCACCTTCCGTCTGGTTCCTGATCAAGAAAAAAATTGAGGCTAGGAGAAACTCTAATAAATTAGCACAATCAAACTTGGCGTGAATATAATACCCGTACATTATAGTCTGACTTGGCAATGGCCGAATCCATGTTATCATTAAGAAAAGTTCTAAATTTGAACGTGATAACATAAAACAAGCTCAGACCTACGTAGCTAAAATAACACGAATCATCTAATAAAAAGAATTGCCTTCAAATCAAATCATAACCTTTTATTTACAAACTGTCATATATAATCTACACATGTACAATAATAAAATAGAAGTAAAAGTTTACCTACGAGCGACCAGCGAAATGTATTCGATGATGTACCTATGTATGTAGTAATTTTTAATTTAACTTTTTGTTTAGGCTATTGTAACGGTTTGCCCCTCACTCAAATCTCCACTTCTCAAATTTTTAAAATATTTAAATAAATCAAATATTTAGAATGGGCTAGAGCGCTCGCGCTCTACCACCAATCTGCATAAAACTAGCGCAAGAGCGCTAGCACTTTAAAATATAATTGATTGGCTCGTGATTCGTCTAGTTAGTTAGGACCCATGTAACGTTGTGTATGTAATAACTCAAATCCTTTTAGAGCGTCAGAGACCACAGATTCATCAGATCGGAGGCGTAAAGCAAGCTTAAATTAATATAATTTATTTATTGTATAATAAGTGCACAAAACATTAACAGGTTAATATTTTCATCCAATACAAGAACAGGTTTTACATGTACTATACATGAACAGACTCTATATGTTTTACACATATATTCATTGCACTGATTCCTATATGTCCAATACACGAACAGGTTACGATAAAAAATAATAAAAAAATGCGAGAAATTCAGAAGGTTGAATGTCTCTTATGTTATTACTTCAAAGATATAGCCATCAGAAAGAGTTTTAGTTTATGTATATTATATTTACTGTAACATTTGTTTGCCATTAATACGGGACGTAAAACTATGTCAATATAAACGGAATAAGACTTTCAAAGCCAAACAGAAGGATCGCTCGATCATCAGATCGTACTTTAAACCATCCCGAATGGGAAGTTCGAAGATAATAATATCTAAATTGGAAATGTTGTAGCCAACAGAAAGATCACTCACTCGATCTTAATACCCTAGCCCTTAAACAACTCCGTAGAGAAGTTTAGCGATGTGGTATCCCTCTCCCATCTATTACATTCTTCCGATTTGGAAAAATATAAAGGGAGCGGTATAGTCAGTAGCTCCGCACCCGCTACCAACGGTGAGCTCCGTCCATAGGATACGAGCCCCCCCCCCGTAGGGTTAGGGTTTGCAATTTATAGTGTGCCTGCGCCCTCGAGCCAGGTTATTTATATTATGTTTTATAAACACCCGTCAATGCTCTTAAAGAGATTTAGGGTAATTAAATAAGGACCGTAGTCCCAGGTGAGGACCGTAGTCCAAGATAAGGCACAAGTGCCGGACGTAATGCTAGGACCTAAGTCCAAATATCATTTCAGCCGTAGCTGTGAGTCGGCGTTAGCCATGATTGTGTCGATGAGGCATAAAGCCTGGTTTTGTTGATATAAATATCCAATTCTTATAATAAGACAGCGCATCTTGCCAATAGCAAGCATTTCAAGCGGTGCGTGCCGCATTCGTCGTTGTAACCACATATAGTGGAAAATATAATAGCATAAAGCTAATACTGTACATGACTCCTCGGATATCATATAACAGTAAAGTTGATGTCGTTGCTACCACACGTAGTGGCAGATATCGTAGATTTGCACATGACTCCGCAGAGATCACGTAATAGCAGGTTTTGTGTTGCTTCTTACCACGCGTAGTGGCAAATGTTTACTCCGAAGAGATAAGAACGCAAAGCGCTCGCATTATGTGTTGATAATTCAATAATATATGTTTGTAGTGCTAGCACTATTGTGCTAAATATGTAGGTTTATAACGTGATGTGTTCATCACTAACGCACGCCTTCAATGCGTCCTTTTGGCTGATTCCACGATCGGCATACAAGAATTAGTTATTTATATAGTTGTTACGCGTAGTAAGCTACGTAAGATAGAGTTTTGGGCAGGCATCACTTTCTAAAGCTAGTCCGCAATCTTGTTAATAAAGACCCGACCGGCCCTACGACATGCTATAATGTCGTCGACGTTCGTGTATTACTATGGGGAAGCCCTGAGAAGGACTATAACACGGCTAGCGCAGGTTTACCCCGCAAGACTCCGTGCGATGAACAGTTTACTTTTAGAGTCCTAGGCGTCCAAAGATCAAACAAGGCTACACAGTAAAGATCGAAGATCAATACCGGCCTAAAATCCAATCCGTATCACCCAAAACACACCAAGTAGCTCTGGCTGCTCTGTACCAAGACGGAAACCCATCCTGATATTCACAGCCTGGAGCAGATCGAGGCGAGGCTACACTACAACAACCGAAATCATTGCAGGCCTGAAACCATCGATCCGACACCAGTACACACCAGAGACTGTTCAGTATAGCGCCCAGCATCACTCAGCGAAGTCACCCTCACCAAGTTATACTCAGGCACTATATCGTTCGAGAATAATAATGATTTGTCACATGTAATGAAATTACATTTTATTTGTTTAGTGAGGTAGGGAACCGAAGTCCCTCAAGACCGAAGTCTCTCACCACACCGTTATGCCAAGCCGAAGCTTTAACCATTTCACACTATAAAGTGTTCGAGAATAATATATAATTTGTCACATGTAATGAAATTACATTTTATTAGTGAGCTTGTAGACCGAAGTCTCTCACCACACAGTTAAGACAAGCCGAAGCTTTGAACAATGGTTCAGGGATCATAGCGCTACCATGTATCGCCCCAAGTACATGTAAACGTAAGCCTTCGGCTTGCGGTACTAGACCGCGAGCGCTCCGCTAGTCCGCTAGTCACCCGATACCTATGTAAGACTGCCGGCGTGACGTTCGGCGCTAAGTATGAAAAATTGAAAATGTATGGGAAAATTTTGATAAAAATATTTTAATGAAAAATGTACATATATGTAACGAGTATCAAATACTCATTACGAAAAACCATATTAAATGACAAACAAATATTTTTAATTATATACCTTCCTTAACATACTATCGCTTCAGTACGTAACTCTACCAATATATGCTTGTAAGGCCGAGATCGTCACACTATGATACTTTCAGTGCTTTAGAAACGTTTCGCTAATCTCATTTTCGTGAAGTTAGGTAAAAAGGCCCGATTGTGACTGTGGCTAAAATTCAAAAAATAAGATTAATTTAATTCAATACGATAAGATAAATGGCATTAAGTCCATGATTGGGAAAGGCTAAAAATGTTGTAAGAAATAATTGATGCTCATAGTGGGCGGTAGACGAAATAAATCTGAGATTTTCTGGTCTAATCTAACAATTCAATTGGTATCTGATAAGACATCAAATACAATTCGTATAAAATTCCTTACTTTTATTGGTTTCTAAGCCCGAGAGACTTCAGATCGGGTTGTGAGATTTATTTCTCAATAAATAAGCCAAAAAGTATAAGATACCTAGCAAGATCACTTTAGTCTATTTTTAGAACAACCCTGAAGAAAACCGTTATCTAAAATTTTCGCAATATAGTCATAGTATATGCCTTATAGGACATAAATACATAGTAAAATATTTTCGAAACCTTTTGTCCAAAAATTTTTCTTTAACTTAAAAAAGCTCATTAACATTTTTTCATTTTTATAATATCGTATTTTTCATTGCAGGAATATATACAAACAAGAATTATTCGAAGCAGCTATAAATATTTTTTAATATAGAAACGTTTTCCGAAGTTCTCGAGTTTTGAAAAGTCTTGATCTCCCCAATGGCTTACTTTATGTAGTTTTAAAAGTTTTTCGTATACCCTGCAACCTTCTGAAATGTCGGCGTGATCAGTATATTCTTAAATGTAAGTTATAGATGTTTCTTGATTAATGGTTTATATGCAAACACTTGATGTTTTCAAGCATTTTGCGACACTTTCTTTATTATGAGCAAAAAAATATAGGACATACTAAAAAAAAATAGTTTACGGAATCGCTAAACATATAAAAATATAAAACAATTGCTTTTGCGAAAAATATAAAACACACTAATGTTGAGTCAAAATTTACAAAAGCGACCATAACCTTGTATGAAAATGCATGAAAATTATTTTTCCGTACTACATTAAAAAAAAACAGTGACAGTAGAAGACTAAGAACTTTATTTTTTTTTTCTTTATTTATAGAGCTTTGTCACCATATGTGACTATGTCGCTCTGTAACATAAACTTGTAGTAAAATATTTCTAAGATAGGTAGTAATTCTAGATAAATATACCATGCTATTAAAATTAAAAGATGTTGTTGGTCTGTGGTACCAGCGTGATCGTTATATCCGTATAAGTTTTAATTTTTAAAATAATAAGTAAATTACAGTGTAAAAACGCAACCTTTTCGCATAATAGTGCTAACAGGATATGGTGCATAATAAATTGGCTTGTAAAATTATATGAACATTGAATTAAACATCGCAAATCTAAAAGGAGAACAAACAGTGACAGTTTCAGCTTGAGTGCATTTTAAATCAAATATTTAAAGACAATTTCATTAGTTTGAGTTAAATCAGTGTATTATTTAGCAAATAAAAAGTTAAAGAAATAAAAAAATATTACTAACACCACAACAGTACAAGTAAAAAAAAAAAAAAAAAAGTAATTTGAAAACTATCTAAGGTCAACAACTCTGTACATTATATACTATTTTTAAATAACTTAAACATAATAATATCATTACAAGATGACTAATGAATAAAACATCAATTAAATCAAGTATAAATAAAAATAAATAATATATGTGCAGTTCAAATAATGAAAGTGACAGTTGGTAAAAATTAAAATATTACTCATCAAAATCATAAAAAGTTATAAGAACAATTTATAAATGTTCGAATTTGAAACATAAAGAATAAAAACTGTCTAGTCTATTAAGCCAGCCATGTTATGTGCCTATTTGTGGAATGTGGACTTAATTATTAAACAGATCATTAATTATTTTAATTTTACCAAAACCTAAAGTACAAACTTTGAATACAGTGATAATAACGGTGATAAGTCAAATTTACAATACTAATATGTGATATGCCTTTACTCGAACTTTATGGACATTTTAACAGGCTATGAATATTACAAATATAATAGACAGAAGAAAAAAGCTTAATTATTCTTATATATAAAAAAAAAGATAATAATAACTAAATAATAAATAAAAATAAAATTTACATATATAATCAATTATAAATCCTATTACTACTATATGATAATAGAAATGGAATTACAGGAGCTTACCGAATTAATTATTGGAATGAAAACAGAGTTTGATGCAAAGTTTGAAGCAATAGAAACATCCATAAATGGAAATATTAATTGCAAATTTGACCTATTAAGTAATGACTTTGGAAATTTAAAGCAACAATTAGATGAACAGGAGAAAAGAATTTTTACACTGGAAAAGGCAAGCAAAGAAAGAAATTTAGTAATCTATGGAGTCGAAGAAACTGAAAAATCTTATTTTAATTTACAAGATAACTTATTAGAAATAATAAGAGAAAAGATGAAAGTTAACATTCAGGAATTTGAAATAGAATTTGTTAAAAGGATTGGAAAAAAGGGGACACAACCTAGACCTATTGTTTTTGGTCTTACAACCCTAGGGAAAAAAATAAAAATCCTTAAAAACAAGAACAACTTAACTCAACATGGAAATCTACAAATAAAAATAGATTATCCATCTAAGATAATAAAAATAAGAAAGGAACTTCAGAAAGAAAAACAAAATGCAATACAGGATGGAAAAATAGCATATATAAAATATGATAAGTTAATAGTAAGAGGAAATAGAAGGAAAGCTTCACAAAGTCCCGAGAAACACTATAATGGAGAAAAATTAAATCAGGCTACAAATAATGAACAAGTTAATACAGCTATAAAGAAATATAAAAGTGTGAATAGAAACATAACAGATTTCATGAATAAAAACAAAGATCAGATAAGCTCGACGAATGGTAGCCGTTTTTCGCAAGAAAAGATTATAGAATATAGTAAATGAGATCACGCGGCCCCTCCTAACTCAATACAAAATGTAATATTAAAAAATCCAAAAATATTCACTTCCAAGACGGGTGGTCTCCGTGGAAGTAATCGACCAACCCCCTCCACCCTAAAAAATCTTTTTTACATAGCAACACTTAATACTAGAACACTGAGAACAGATGAAGCTCTGACAGAACTCGAAATCGCCATTAAGGACTTGAAGTGGGATATCATTGGTCTGAGCGAAACAAGGAGAATGGGTGAATATGTTGCATCATTTGAAGACTATATATTGTTTTATAAAGGCACTATACCTGGGAAACATGGAGTCGGTTTTATAGTCAGGAGCTATCTTAAATCTGCTATTGAGGAATTTATTGGTGTGAGTGATAGAATCGCTGTACTGAATATTGAATTACCCCCTTATAATAAAAACTTTTCCATTATACAAGTTTACTCACCAACAGAGCAAGCAAGTCAATCAGAAATAGAATATTTTTATCGAGAATTAAATAAAACAATAAGGGAGAAAACTCATAAAAATAAATTTGTCATAGGTGATTTTAATGCAAGAATAGGGGAGTGCAAAAGTGGAGAAGACAAAATAATAGGAAAATACAGTTCAGGTCTAAGAACTAGAAACGGCAGGTTGTTAGTGAACCTCGCTTTGGAAAATAATCTTACAATCATGAATACTATGTTTAAAAAAAACCCGAACAAGAAATGGACGTGGATATCTCCTGATGGTAAATATAAAAATGAAATCGACTTTATTTTATCCAATAACCCTCAAAATATTTCCGATACTAGTGTGGTTCAGAATATTAATTTTAACACGAATCATAGAATGGTACGCTGCTGTTTAATAAATGGTCCGAAAAAGTTGAACAGACAGAAATTTCAAAGTTACTCATACAACTTTCAGGAAGGACATGTTGAATCCGCGCAACATAAAATATGCCATTCCTTATGTCATTTCAAGGAATTAACAAAAGATGCTAGAACACAAGAAAAATACGATCTATTTGAACAAATTATTCTATCTGCAATAAAGACTGTAAAAAAAAAGAAGGGTGACAAAGATTACCTTAGCATAAAAACTAAAAATTTAATAAATGAAAGGCAGCTACTATCAAAAAACATTAAATCTAAAGAAACTCGAAAGCTTATAACTAAATTAAACAATAAAATACGTGATAACATTCGGAAAGATAAGAAAAAACAAAGGCAATCCTCGTTTGAACATTATATCACAAAGAGAGGAAGTATAAAAAGAGCATTCAGAGAATTGGATCAAGGAAAGAATTGGATATTAAAATTCAATAGTCAAAAAGATGTCCAAATAACTAATCGGAAAAACATGACGGAGCTAGCAACAAAATTTTACAAAAAACTCTATTCTAAAAATAATACAGTAGCATCCCCAGAAATACAAGAATATTCGTACACTAACGATGATCAACTCACACCCGATATATTAGAGAGTGAAACCAGAGCAGCAATAGCATCACAAAAGAAGGATAAGGCACCAGGTCCAGACAACGTTTCAAACGAAGTGCTAATATATTTGAGGGAATATATAAATCCAGAACTAACAAACCTATATAACGAAATACTAAAAACAGAAGAAATTCCTCATCAATGGACTAACTCACAAATTATTTTAATTCATAAAAAAGGAGATGTAAGCGATATAAACAACTATAGACCAATAAGTCTAATGTCAAATTTTTACAAAGTATTTGCAAAAATAATATCAAAAAGATTGGCTTCCGTCCTGGATGATCATCAGCCAAAAGAACAGGCTGGTTTCCGAAAGAAATTTTCTACCTTAGACCACATACATACAACAAAACAAGTTTTGGAAAAGTACTCAGAGTTTAATAAACACTATTATATAGCCTTCATTGACTTTGAAAAAGCATTTGATTGCATAAGTCACCACTATATCTGGGAAACCCTAGCCAAACAAGGAGTTGGGAATAAATATATAAGGATAATGAAAAAACTTTATGAAAGTAGTACTGCACAAATAAAGTTGGAAAGCGTAGGTGAAAAATTCCATATCGAAAGAGGTGTTCGCCAAGGAGATCCAATTTCCCCAAAATTATTCACAGCTGTCCTGGAAAATATTCTTTCAACATTAGATTGGAATGGATGTGGCCTTAATATAAATGGTGATATGCTAACTCATCTTAGATTTGCAGATGACATAATACTGTTTGAAGAAAATCCAATAACCCTGCAAAAAATGATTACAGATTTAAGCACAGAGAGCCAAAAAATTGGCCTATGTATAAATACCAACAAAACAAAATTAATGACTAACTACATAAAAGTACCAATCACTGTCAAAGGGGAAAATATTGAATATTGCAACGAATATACTTACCTCGGGCAAATTGTCTCCATAAAAAATAGTTCAAGCAAAGAAATTAATAAAAGAATAGCAAATTCGTGGAAAAAATATTGGTCTCTAAAAGAAGTCATGAAAAGTAACCAAAAAATGCATATAAAAAGAAAAGTTTTTAATGTTAATATCCTACCTTGTTTGACCTACGGCTGCGAAACGTGGGCACTCACAAAACAAGACCTTACTAAGATTATTGCCTGTCAAAGGTCTATGGAACGAAGCATGTTAAATTTAAGATTAATAGACAAAGTTAAAGCTAAAGAAATAAGGAAAAGAACAAAAGTAATAGATGTAGTGAAAAAAATAAGCCAACAAAAATGGAGATGGACTGGGCACATGCTAAGACAACAAAAAGACACTTGGACAAAACAAATCACGGAATGGTACCCCAGAAACAGCAAAAGGAAGCAAGGAAGACCTACAAAGCGTTGGGAAGACGATTTTAGATTCACAGCGGGACCACTATGGATGAGAATAGCGAAGGATAGAGATGCCTGGAAAGGGTTGGAGGAGGCCTTTGTCGAAAGACAGCAGTCACACAAAAAATAAATATATATTTGATGGAAGAATTTTAAAATGACTTGTAAATCTGTATAACATTAATAACTGACATTACTTAATAATTAATATGACGACTATTGTAATGAATTTAGATGTGACTGCAAAATAAAGGCTATTTTTATTTTATTTTATTATTAAAAGGCAGGCAATTAACATTAAGTTTCTTATCATATTAATATTCATCATATATGCCATTAATTGAATTATGTAGAAATACATCATTAGAAGATTTGCATATATTGGTCACAATTTTAGGATCACAGGAAATCAGAATATCTTATGAACATGATTTGTGGAATAGAGTCA
Organism: Morpho helenor; assembly: GCA_029227775.1. Taxonomy (NCBI): domain Eukaryota; kingdom Metazoa; phylum Arthropoda; class Insecta; order Lepidoptera; family Nymphalidae; genus Morpho; species Morpho helenor. The sequence goes on from JARGCU010000020.1 coordinate 8,865,411, forward strand.
AATCTTTAGGTATACATTTAAAATAATACTCCAAATAAAAGGCTGAACATCATTGAAAAGTGGATTATTAATAGAATATTCAAATTAAACTCTGGCGATTCCGCAAATTAAAAAATTCTTTGTTACCACTTTTATTTCGTCTATTAAAAAAACTTAAGTTAGGATTTAAAAATAATCTATCAATTGTCAATATTATATATTGTTATGAAGATGTTAAGACGTGTAATAAAAATATTCTCGCAGTAGTTCATTAAAATGATAAAAGCTTTCCCCAAGTTCAGAGTTCAGTTAAGGGCGGTACGCGCTCCTGAAAGGATGTGCGTTGAAAGTTACGGGAAAATCAATGAAATCGTTTTTATTAACTCTTAAAAAAATGTTTTTAACAGTGTGCTATTTTTATATTCAATAATATAAAAATCTAAACAAATATAAATTAGGATAAAGTTTTTAATAAAACTTTTGTTAAAGTTTGATAAAACTTAATATAGTTTCGTTGTTTGTTTGTAGTGGTAGCAGTAAGGGTGGAAAATTTACGTAGCTCTTGTAATTGATAAAATCAGGTTACTAACAAAAAAAACATTTTCTAAATAAATGGTATTATATTAAAATTCTTTATAATTCAGGTTTATTTAAATTACTATATCGTCCCATTCGAAGAATAAAGTTACATGTTCTATGTTATAAATATAGCACATGCTGTTTTATAAATTTAAAATGGTCATTAAATATTTTTAAAGTATTTTTTAAAGTTATTAGTATAAATTGTAGTTGTCCTTTATGACCATGTCGTAGATAATAATCCTTCCATTATAAGCTTTGGTTAGAAATCTTTGATTTTTTACTTTCAACTTAATAATTAACATTAACAAATCATTATGCGCTTTACGGCGAAGAGAAAAATAGCTGTATAAGCTTAGAGATTGTTTGGGAAATGTGTAAAATTATAGTCTAAAAATTTAGTTTCAGTTTATAAGTTTCAGTACATACAAAAACACCTAACAATTGAAGATCTTGAAATACACATTTCTAACTTTCTTGCGTGTGTTTGCCAGCAAGATAACAATTTAAGAATTGAAGTGATAGATCCAAGAAATATAAATGTAACTGCTGCTTGTATAAAAATAACATTATGATTACCTTAATGTATCACAAAATATAATAAATCGATACAAGTAAGTAAGTAAAAGTAGTTAAGCACAGTTTTCACGGACCCTTATTAAGGAATAAGATAAGCAGCAAAAAAAACGGATTAGGTAATTATATTTTTATATTTTTTCAAATATCGTGTGCTTAGATCACATTTTTCTAATAAAACTGGTTTGCTGACTTTTCGTTTTGCGGCCCGTTTGCATTTAATGAGCGATTTATGTATGGTCCAGAGATGACACTGCGGACTCCCATACATATACTCGCGGACCACAGATTGGGAAACGCGGTTTTAGAATGTTTAGCAAAATATTTATTCGTTGGTTTTCGGAAGATTATGCTGAATGGTCGAACGATCGTTGCGCTAGACTTATCAAGAGTTAGCGCGATCTAATGGGTCAGGCGACTCAAAGTTTTATATAAAAATTTATTTCCTCGGTTAATATTCAAAATAAATATCGTGAAAAAAATCTGCATATCCTTCGAAAATTCTAGGGATATGCCAATATGTGTTAAATCAGCGCCGAGGATCCAATTTCCTATAAAAAGTAGACTTTCTCCCAGTAATAGAATAAGTTTTTTACTTACGTAGTTTACTAACTTAATTTCTTTGAGAATGAGATTGATTGACATCATGATTTCAATAAAGTATTATTAATAAATCATAATTCATTCAGAAAACATTTTTCGTTCCCCGTTTCCAGCCCGCGGATGGCTGACTTTATCTTTTTAAATGATTCGGTTCAGCAGTTCAATAAAAAGATAAAGATGCTAACAAATCTCTCACGCCAGTCACTAACACAATCTTGTATTTTATTCAAAGAAAATTCTCCGATAGCTAATACAATATTTTATTTTGAAGATCGCTTATAAATCACTTTCTATATAATTAGGTTTAGTCATAAAATATTGGAAGGTTCTTTTTACCAGTCTTCCGTCGATCGTGATTAATGACTGATTTCAGCCTCAGATTGAAATTCAGAAGTATTTCTTATGGGAAGTTTGCATCGCTCTGCAATTTTAGTTTAGATTCTATGTTCTGACGATGCTTCAGTTATGGGGCTAAACGACTGTTGACATAGTGGTAGTGAATGTGTGCAGTGTTAGTAGGATTATAAGATGTTGATCTTATTGCTTTTTTAATATCAATAAAAAAGGATTTTATTGGAATATCTATAATAAAACGAAGGTTGGTGTTATTTATGACATTTAAATTCTTGATATTCGCGTTAAAGTTATGACTACAACATCGTTAGGTTTCGCTATTCTTTGTAATATATTTTTTACGGTAAAATTAAACATCGGCACGTGGAAGTAAAGAACTTTGTTTTATAGATGTTTATGGGGTAAGAATCTACTTTTAGAAATATGAAGATAACTAAGTGAGATGATATATTTTATTGCGGGCTGTGGCCATGGTAAAGTATCTTATAAAAAAGCTGCTGTTTTGTTATTATAACTTTACAATCAGTAACATTTTTATCTTAAATGCTATTGTAGAAATTTAAAAGGACTTAAGACTAGATAATTTTCGCTATTGTTTGTATAATATCGTGGAGACTATATTATAACGATAATGAGGTGAGGTTAAATCTTTCAATGACCATATTGCATCTATTGAATAAGTTTTAGAAAAAGTAGGCAGTTTATTATAGAAAATTAGGCATGTCATACAAAAAAATAAAATCGGGCGACGATCAGTAAATCACTCAAAAGATATTCTAAACTATTATTCCTACTTTAATAAACAACCACGTATTTCTTTCAATGAAAAGACAACAGCGCTGAAGCTCAAAAATCCAATTCAATTAACTAAAGTGGCGCTTAAATAACAATAAAGTACTAGCTATCATTGTGTTTCTAAGTAAAGACAATTTTTTAATGTGCGAAGTATGACAAATGAATTTGTTCAAAAAATGTTCCGCGCAGTGAATTAACTGAGTTGCAATGGACTCTGAAACTGAAATCCAGAACTTTATCAATTGTACCCAGCAAGTATTGGGGTCGGATTTATCTTGGGGCAAGCTAAATGTGTCGCAGATTCTAGAGCTACTTCCGAGCCAAATCCTTGAAGACGTCAACCTAAAGTAAGTATACGCTCTATAAGCTGTTTATTATAAGAAAACTTCAGCAATCCTAATTATTTAATTTCACTATATCACAAAACTACTTTGTACATAATATTAGATTCATATTGACGAGGAATTGGTATTGAGATAATGATGTTTATTCAGGAAAAAATATATAGACCGTTTTGATTGTAAGAAACAGATCGTAGAAGTAGAAACAGATCAGACCGATAAGAAAGACTGTAGAATAACACCCTTCTTAAAAGGATATATGCTCACTTTAATATACTTATTTATTTTGACTTCCTATTGTCCGGTATTGTCCGGTAGTGCAGAAGGCAACGGGAGACCACTGCACTATATGTTCCCTAGTCGTCGGCGATGTAAAAATATGGAAAGGTCACGAAAAACGAAGGCCCCGAGTTCCTGGCGTCCCTTAGATGGGACAGGGATGCTAAGAATCCCCAGGCGGCAAATACGGATGCGAAGCCTGGACTATCAAAGAAGACCTTAGGAAACGGATAGAAGCATTCGAGATGTGGGCATACAGGCGCATGTTAGCTATAATCTGGACCCAGAAAATCTCGAATGTGGAAGTTCTGCGACGCGTCCATCAAAACCGGGAACTTTTGCAGACCGTTAAGATGAGAAAAGTCGCATATTTAGGGCATGTGCTCAGGCACGACAGATATGGACTTCTGCAACTCATCTTAATGGGAAAGGTTTCCGGAAAAAGAGGTGTGGGACGCAGAAAGAAATCCTGGCTTCGTAACGTAAGGGAATGGACGGGGATCGCGAGCGCCGCTGAACTGTTCCGGCTAGCGAGGGATAGAGACGAATTTACACAGCTGACTGCCAACCTTCGCTAGTTGGAGAGGCACTCCAAGAAGGAGAAGAAGAATTGTCCGGTATACAGTATATAACATAATAAAGTAATCGCTTTTAAGTACGATGATGCCGTTGGGGTAGTGATTTATCACAGTCAATATATATATATTTGTAGAATAGAGGACTTTGTGGTTTCCTAAGTCAAATTGGTACATCGTAAAGCAAAGTTTTTGAAAAATCCTAGTAAGTTGAAAGAGAAACAAAATGGCCGCTCGGACCCACTTGATTTAGCCATCACAAATAGTATGATGCTCTTTTCGGCAGCGTACCTCAAGACTATGGTCTCCTTTATTTACTGTACTACCTTAATTTTTGAAAATCATTTACATGCATGTATATAAGTAATCCTAATATACTTAGCAAGGAAGAATGAAAAGCCTTTGATAGCTCTTCATGATATTTTGAAATATTATCTTATAAACTTAGAAATAAAAGCATCAAAATGATCTTGAACAATTTGTTGAATTATTAAAATTAAAATTGAGAATACTCTAATTATTTTACTGTATACTTGTGGACATAAGGGAATTAAAAAAAAATACAGATATACTTTATCTATGCTAATATATAAAGTTGAAGAGTTTGTTTGATTGATTGTTTGAACGCGCTAATTTCAGGAACTACTAGACCGATTTGAAAAATTCTTTGAGTGTAAGATAGTCCATTTATCGAGAAAGGCTATAGCTGGAAGGCTAAGATGAATAAGAGAGAAGCAGCAAAAAAAATATAGCGAAAACGGCAAAATTTAAAGCTTTCCTTGCGTGCGCTAGTTATTCAAAAATCATGTACTACAAAATGTAATCTTTCCACGCGGGCGGAGCCGCTGACGATTGCTAGTATTAATATAAAAGCTCGGGGGAATGCCCTCGGGAATAATATATAGTTTCTTGACAGAAGAGGCCTTTGCATATCTGTTGATTGCGATGTATTCATTCCTGTGTTTCGAAAAGATCCGAAACTTATAATAATAAGAAATAAGTTCATAAGTTATGTTTATTATTTTTTATGAAACCAACTTAAGAATTCTCGTTTGATTCTCATTAAGGAAAAAAATTGTTTTATAATGATCAGTACGAGAATTTTGAAGCCCATTGAAATGAGATTTCTTTTATTCCTTCAAAAAATAATCATGTTCTGGCGAAAATGGGAGTAATTTAAGACGTTTAAGTGTTCGTATCGTTTTTTGTTTCTCTTTTAATACTAGCAGATTTATGATAATTTTTATGTGAGAGTTTCGTGTTTTTACTTTGTCGTACGTCTAACTTACTGTTTAGCATACCTTTATTAGTTCATATAAAAGCTTTTAGAACGTTAAATGTTAAAAAGCTGCAAATGTAATTTTACGTCCCAAGATACTTTTGTAATTAATGTACTTTACGTAAAATTAGAGCTATTTAAGTATATATTTAGTTTGTGCTTAAAAACTTTGGGAGTCGTTGCAAATGAAAAACATTTTCATAAATTTAAAAATTTCATAAATTTATTTAAACGCATTTTTCATAAATTTATATCTATAATTTTTTTTTCTGTACATACAGACAAACAAGCGTATCCTTTATCTATATCTCTCCGCTCCGGCTGGACAGATTTTAATGAAATTTACACATAATCTTTAAATTGGCCCAGCTGATACCCATGTTTTAGTGACGTAGTTTTGTTTAGTGACAACCGGAGTTTTATTTTAAAGTCAATGACAGTTTTATTTCGAAGGGAGGTCGAAACCAAACTGAGACACAGCAACGTTTGGCAGTAGTTAATAATCAATGCATGTAACGATTCATTGGTTTAAAACATTAGGGAAATAAAAAACAAATAAATTAAAAGCTAGAGTAGATGCTAATATCCCAGACGATGTTCGGCTAGAAAGGTTGCCATTTGCATAATGCTACGGTTGTAGAACTACTACAGCGTTGATCTTCATGAATCTTGAATGAAAACACGACCCTTTGAATTTCCTGATTCTTCTCAGTTGGAGCAAACTTCTGATCAGTGGTAGCTTCTTTGAAAACATTTTAAGATTCAAAAGTACTGAAAACAGTCTACTTGAATAAAGAATATTTATAATTAAAATTTGAATATGAATTTAGAACACTTGCACAGGTTTTGCGCTTTCCACAATTTGTACATTTGGCGATGCTTTCATGTTCTTAGTCCATCTGGTACGTTGCAAAAACCTTAATTAAAAAAAAACATTACGAAAGATCGGAACTTTCAATACTAATTAGTAATAGCAGTAGAAAAAATGAGAGTTTAATAAGCACTACAAAATTAAAACTCAAATTTTTTTACGCTTCAGTTGTCAAAAAGCGTTATTCCATATTTTATATTAATAACAGTTTAACAAACCGTTTATAAGTTCTATAAATCTGTATCTCTATAAAAGATTATAGAGGTACAGATGGAAAAACACTTAGCTCGAACGAGTCGTATTTTAATGTTCCAATTCTTTAGATTAGCACTTTCATTTCGTTCGCTCTTTCCCTGTGATTTCCTTTGTAAATGATTGAGCTTTACTTTAACTTATTCACCTGTGTGTATCAAAGTTTATACTCAAATTAACACAGATGGTATTAATAGACACATCACAATTAGAATTTGACGGAATTTAGCAGTTTCTCCCAAAATACACGGCACGGATTGGTACTACTGATAGAAAAATGTATGTGTATACCTTAGTTAGACAAAGGCCTACTCTCTTTTGTTGGAGAGAAAGGTTTGGTTTGCCACCAAACTCCGCCAATGCGCATTAGCAGGTTACACATATCTCAGGAATTCTCCAGAATATGTAAATCTACATATTCTGGAGAATTCCTGAGATATGTGTAACCTGCTACTCGTCACGATAATCCTCACTAAAACCTCACGATATTTTCCTTCACGATAATGAAAAATAAATGTTTTTTAACGATAATTATAAATACTATAATTATAAAGCTGTATTCGTGACTTTGTAACCGTTAACTACAATGTTAAAATACCATTAATTTTTATTTAAAAAATATCATATTTCTGAAGTGTCTCGTAAGTTTTATCAAAATTACTCCAGCGGATTATTATTGAAAACAAACAGACAGATTTTACTTTTATAATATTAAATTGGATATCAATATAATATACATGGCTGAGCTGTCATGTCAAATGTTTGCCGTTTAGCTGACATAAACTAATATTTTCTTGGTTAGGTAGTAAAGACATCAACAATATTTTTAAGGAGCAGTGTCGTGGAAAATTACAATTCCTTTCTCAATTATATTTAATAAAAGATAAATCACGGTATGACAGAGTGTCTTGTAATACATCTTTATAGTGCTTATCAACATCTAATAAGCATCTAACTAACAATATCATAAATAAAACTATATCTTATTATAAGTAATAATTAGTTAAAAAAGTAGTTAAAATAAGTTTAAAAAGATATGAAATGATGTTAATTATCACACTATTTTGTAAGGCTTAATAATCCTGTTTAAAGTTTATTAAATTTAAAGTACACAATTTTTCATTACATTTAGAGCTGACAAGCGTTTAAGCTTATTGATCGTATTAAAAATCTAAAATTCCTGCTCGCACTTTCGAGTATATAAAATAGATAACGCAGTATTTAAGCTGGGATCATCAATTTATCCATATTGTACTCATGTTATTTATACCTTGATGTTGAAAATTCATTGCTTTGGGATCTTTGTAAGCCATTTATGAGTATGTGAACCACACCCGGGTACCGTCATCAACTATTTAATATTTGGTACATATTAACTATCAAAAACGAACGCGACGTTTACTGATGACGCATAGAACAAGAAGATGTGTGCATGGTATGCCACAGGGCACAACATTTAGACCCATCCTTTATAGTCAATGCCATTTAAGTTGGGTAAATCTTGTAATTTGGGTATCTATGTTAAAATACGCTACAGGCTGTCACTCAGATCTACTATGCAAATGAAACTAGTAACTGAATACGAAAGTAGGTACCTATAAGTACGCTTGCCAGCTGGCAAATTAAATTTAGCCTGGATCATTGCTACAGGCTAAATATTGACGGAGATTCTCGAGTTGATATTGGCGTCTGAAAGTAACTAAGAGACTCAAATATAAATTTGTGAGCAGATCTTAAAAAATAAATTCAGAGAATATTGTGAAACGAAATAGCACATTTACTTTACATCCACATTATCCCTTCTTAGATATAATAAATGCAATTTTAGTCCTCTCTCAGTCTGCCTATCTCTACATTTGGAAAGCTTTCAAGGCTAAATTCCGATTCCGTACTAAGATCACCCCTTTAAACATTCAGTCTAGAATTTTAGCGAGAATACTGAGACCTCTTATCGACGTAATATCTACCTTTGGAAATAATCAAACAAAAGAATTGGTTCTTTTCGTTAAAAGATATTATAAAGAGATGCGCATAAAATAGCACTCATAGAGTAATATTACATCTTTTTAACCATAATTTTTTTAACTTATAATATATTAACTCTCTTGAAGCTCTAGTAGCGTCTAGAATATCATTTGCCGTCGCTATTATAGCTTCTGCGCTCTACTCCCCGCATTTTACAAACTTTTCGCAAACTTGATGATGCTTCTGCGCTTGCCTGTCCCGCCCAAAAACGCAGTAAAAGGCGTTAGGACTAACAACATAAAGTCAGTCCGAAAAACAAACTTACTAAATTATTTATAAAACTAATCCCTTTCGTGCGTTGGGTAACATCTTGTATTAAGTTTAACGAGTAAGACGCAGTCTCATTTTTAAAACATATATGACAGATTATATCTCCGTCCACGTAGGCAACAGGAAAAGGAAATAAAACTTTCCAGATTGGAATAAAATCCCGCGTTGTCAGTGTATGTCGAGAAAGGAAATTTATCTTGCGTTAGCTTCGTTTAAAATTTAGCTGTGTTATGTAACATGCCAACAAGTTAACATTTAATGTTGCGCAGTTTTTTTTAAAATCTTTATTGACGTGACAACGTCTTAAATTAGGTTGCGGCTTGGAATCACTCATGAAAAAGTGTAACGCCCGCTCTCGTCTGTTACGATGAGTCATCGAACGAAAGAGAGGCCCGCCGGACTGGCGAATGCCTTGCGTCTCTCTCTCCCACTCCAATCCATCACATTTAAAAAGACATTGTCACGTAAAATCTTTGCCCGTAAAACCGACTTTACAGGCGACCGTTTTTTTTTTGGGAGTTTTGTCTCAAGGAAAATGCCACCCCCATTATTGAGTTTTATAAATGTTAACTAAAATTTACCATAACGATGGTGAAAAACTGCTTAATGCATGTCAATGCGTTTAAAACTAATTACATACCTAGGTTGAAACATTTTATTCAAATATAACTTTAAGTTTTATATATTTATTATATTAAAAAAATATTTATTTCTGAAGATTAAATATTTGATAACAAGCGGTACGCGTTTCTACCTTCTTGTTTACAGTACCTTATATAGGTACTGTAAACAAGAAGGTAAAAAAGAAAGTATCTACTTGAACAGCTGATACATATCCTACATATAAGAGAAAAAATATTTTTAAGCATTCAAAATATAAACTCATTATGTCTGTTAAAATTTAAAACTGCGTCCGATACGAAAACGTAATTATTTTTCTTTAATTAAATTTCACCTAAGTGAAAATAATTTGCAGCGTGTATTCATAAAGATTATGAACAAAACAACAAATTTTATATTTTACACTACATTTAAAAAAATTATACTTACAAGTTGTGTGAGTAGAGTCTGGTTGAATAGAATAGACCACCTTCTTACTTACCGAGGAAATGTAAATGACGACTAAGGTAATTTGACATCAGGCAGGCGGGCGGGACCCCACATAAGAGTGGGATAAGGGCAGGAGGATCATAACATTTATAAAACAAAAACAATTGGTGTCACTGGATTGGAGTGACTGTTAACACGTTAGCTGCGACACCAATTTTTGCATACTTTCCATTCCTGCGGCACGAGGTATAATCGGCCCGTACCGTGACCAGACGTTAGGGCGACACGCGGTCTATTAGACCCCACCTCCTTTTACAGACTAAAATCCATTTTCTGGCGCGAAATCAAAGATAAATGAGAATTTTGGTCCTTATTGATATAGACAGTGAATTGATGAACCCTTATCCACCGTCGCCCCGGGATCTGATGGCTAGTTTAGGAATTATTAGCAAAACAAAATATGGGATCTTATACACCTCGTAACGCACTGAAATAGGGCAAATTTTCGCTGAGATTAGTGATGGGAAAAATAATATCGACGTTTTTAAACTGTCTTAACTACGCAACGACTTGACCGATTTTGATCAATTATATCTCATTAGATCGTTTTAAGGGCAAAACCTGGCAAAACAACACAAAGCTATCAAAGGATACATTTTTTTTATAATCTAAATTGTGCTTGAATGCGCCAAAAAGAAAAAAAACCGGCCAAGTGCGAGTCGGACTCGCGCACGAAGCGTTCCATTCTATACCATTAAGAGGCACCTATTACAGACTTATTATTGGAAAATAATGGATCACGGTTTATGCATAAGGTTTATCTATCTATTTGTATATGAAAATCTTAATGCGGTTCACAGAATAGAAAAAAAAGGCAACCAGAAGTAGAAAAGAAATTGTCCTATTTATTCTGCCTCGGGCTTTAAAAATACACTTATTAGAACTTGAATTAACATTAAAAAATCAGTATCAATATACTTTTTTTTATAAAAATCTCAATATATATGTTGTACTTATTTATGAGTGTTTTTCATTGAAACAGGGTAGACAATAAATTTTTTTGCACTGAGTGCACTGAGTCAAAATCTTTTTGGATTTTTTATCAGCTTCACGAGATGGTAAAAGTGTGCGTAGTTTTTGGTAACAACCAACACATCTTCTCCTTTTTTAAGACGTCACACAATCGACGTGATGCACAACACTGGTCGCGGGAAGCTCGCGTTGGGTGCGGTACGAGGTCAGGGGGGATATGGGACGTTTTAGCCTCGTTCCGCACTGCATTAAAATTATATTAATTCAGTGCGGCACGAGGCCTAAGACATCCGGTACCAAGGTAGGTACACCACCGAGTACGGAACCATTAGCGCATCTCAATTTATATTTATCTCTTTCCTACACTGGACCAAACCAAAGCTATGCCATTCGCACGACAGAGAAACTCACGTTTTTCCTTGCCGCACCACAGGGAAGTTGCATCAAGGGTCATTTAGGCCTCGCTTCGCACTGAACGTGTTAAATACCTACAAATACTTTGAATACAAAATAGTTGGCAAAGATGCAATAACAAATTCTGGTGCAGTATACTGAGGAATTAATGTTTTAAAGAAGTGCTATAAGATTCAGTGACAGTCTATATTAACTATTAACTTCGAACTGACTATATATTGATTTATTTTTTAATGTTAAAGCTATAGTATTCGTTATTGTAAAAAAATATGATTTTAAAATATTACCGTTTAAATAAGTTTAGATTTCATTATAAATATTGAACGAAGCCGTAATTTAGTACAGTTGACCCTTTTTTGCTTCATACAGTCACTAATTCGCTACAAAATTACTCCGACCTAAATCATACGTTTGTACATATGTATATATATGCATGTAATTGGGCCTAGAACGATGTGTCCTTTCAACTAGCAAGGTCGGAAGTGTACTATTGCGAAATTAATGTGTTTGGTAATAAATACCAAATGGGAAATAACAGGTTTTGTACTAGACTCGTAAATTAATATCGAAAATGATCTAATATTAAATTATCTGACCAAACAAATGTATTAATAAAAAATTGAATGGATATGTGACTAGAGGGATGTCGAAAAAGAGATGGTAGGATTGTGTGTAATATGACATGCATGTAAAAGGAGTAGCGCCAGAGTTGATAGGAGAATAGAATAGAATGATAGGAGAGATTTTTTAGAAAAACTATTATGACTGGCCCGTTTGCACAGGTGGCAGTTATCCTGCCTATAGTTTCAGGGGTCGTGAATTCGATTCCCGCAGAGGAAATCTGAAATTTTCTTAAAACAAAAAGTTGGTTATTCGAGACTGGGTATATTTTCACCAGTTCCCTTTCACCCATAACACAAGTAATAACTTATTTTAAAGACGAACGACCGTGTGTATAATAGTCCCATATATTTATATATTACTTATTATAGAGTTAATGACTTGTACTATATTGGTTAATTAGAACTCATATTAAAGTAGAATTCGTTTATCATTCAAAGGTGACCTCATGAACTTCTTTTTACCTAACCATAGATAGATAGATAGATAAAAAACTTTATTGTACAAACACATAAAACACATAAAAATACATACGGACTTAAAGTAAACTTATGTTTACGTACAAAGGGCGGCCTTATCACTGAGTAGTGATCTCTTCCAGGCAACCCTTCTTACAGGATTATCAGAAAAAAAAATGAAGTGCGTGACAGGTGTGCAAAAGGAAAACTCGCATATTTATAATAATATAAATATACTTAGATAAAACTATTAATCATAATATACATACATGTATATTTAATACATATATTTATTCATACATACACTATATAATATCAATAATAATTTTACTAGAGATAATATAAATACAGGAAAATAGTACATTAAAAGACCAATAAATAGGTAAGTAAAGAGAAATAACTTTAGAGAGACAAATAGTAAGCTTTAATTTTATTTTTAAAGATAGGAAGTGACTTCGCATGCCGTATGTCAGTTGGAAGTGCAATCCACAAACGAACAGCCTTAGGAGTAAAAGAGTTAAAGTAAGTTTGGGAATGGCACTTCGGCACTTTTAATTTGTTGTCACTTTGAGAGCGTAGATTGAGATGAAGGCAGCTATAGCCTGCAAGGAAAGTGAAGCGTTCTTTTAGATAGATGGGAGTGCAAGGATGAAAGAGAATATTATATAGAAGTGAAAGAAGATGGAGATCACGACGGCGCCTGATGGGAAGCCAGCCAAGTTGGGAGCGGAAGTGTGAAATGCGGTCGAATTTCCTTAATCCAAATACAAATCTAATCCATAGTTAAATTCGATGATGTGGGCGACTAACAGCGAGCTCTTGGTAGTCAATATACTGATTGTGATTAATATTTTATCGTTTGTGTAATTTATTCATCAATTCATAGTAAACAGGAAGCTTCATTTCCATGAGAGAGTTCCGATAGGGTAATTTGCTATATATAAGCAATACTCTTAAACCTCTGAAAAAAGTTATCAGTGATGAAATTTATTTACTTCAATACCTTTGTACTTGTTCGTTGTTTATACGTTAATAAAAACAGTAACACCGCCTGAATAGACTTACAGATTCATATAATATGTAGTAAAAAACTATTTCTTTGAGTATTTAAAAGTATAAGACGCAATCATTTTTCTAGTGAGACCAGATGAAGTAATTTTCTGACATGAAATATAAAATCTAGGTTTAATACTTACTACTAATATTGTAATATCTCTCTGTTTGTCATGGCACAACAGCAATATTAATTGTAATAAATGCTACAATTAATATTTAATATTAATTGTAATAAATATTACAATTAATATTTAAGGGTTTAAACAGTTAAATTCCAAACAAAGCTCTTAAGAAATTCGATATCTTTAGTAGATGAAACAAACGCAGAAGATATATTATATGGACCGAGTAAGAGTAGAATTGCCAAAAACTTAGTAGAAATAATTATGTTATTATTAATTTGAAATAAGGCGCCAAACAATTCTACTATAAGTTTCGAATCGTTTCAGTCACTGAGAAGATTAGTTTTATGTCGTCGCTGATATTATACCTTTTCGGGTGGATAACGATACGAATAGACCATATTACGTCTAGGTAAGACTAGATTCGACACTAACCAAGAAAATACATTTTCTCGTTCTGAATGAAAAAAAAGGTTTTATATATTTTCTTCGAACGACTAAAAATGTAATAGTATCTTTTGGCACGTATAATTTATTGTTGTCAATAACTAATATTTTTATGTTTATTGTTCACTGTTTCTGACTATAAATCAGTCCTCTGGCGCGTGGTGTAAAAGCTTTAATGCTGAGCTTTTCGGCATTGAACGCATTAGGGTATATGATGGCACAGCTTATGTAACAAGTGTGTTATTTTTATTCGTTTTATTATTTTCTATTGTATCATTCTTTCGTTTTGTATTCTCTGAAACTTGTGTAATGATGACAATAGTTCCACGTAAACAAGATGCCTGTATAAGTTGGTGTACGGGAAATAAGCTACAATAAATAAAAGTACCTAATAGTTTTCTTTTCTTCAGAACTGGTTAGACGAACCTTTATGCATCAATGTCCCATTTTTCTATACAAATGTTTTACAAGGTCATAGTCAAAGTTTTGACTTTGTAACTTGTGAAAACGTATAATGCAATTAAGGTAAATTGACCCGCCGTGTGGTATCTGGCCAAGTAGAATAGACTACCATCCTTTCTTACCGAGATGTCGTACAAGGCGACTAAGGTAAGTTGACGAAGAATGCCGTTCGTAAAATAATGCGCCAAATTATGTTACAACATGTTTATAACATGTACCGACCTCATTTAAAGTGGGACAGGGCAGGAGAATGATGCAATATAAATGATCGGTGGCGTGCCCAAGATATTGTGTTGTTTGACATTGATTCACCATTTTTGCGATAGAGTAATATATGTCGTTGCAAATAAGACATATTACAACTATGTCCTTTTTTTTATTTACGGCCTATTTATTGAATGATTTTCTGTTATTAAAAAAAATCACTATCATTTTTTCTAAAAAGAATCAAATTTTTTTTTGTGTCAAACATAGCGAAAATACACTAATAATAGGCGGTCACATAAATTTATTGGATTTCCTCTGCGGCTGACTTGGCCAACGAACACACGAGTAATGCAGTTGAAAGCAAGCAGCATTGCTGAAATTCAACACGTATTATTGCACTCAAGAAAATCGCTAGGGAAAACTTTTCAATATGTTTTCTAAAACATTAAAATTTTATGTTACATTTAGTTTTCTAATAGGATTAGGACTAGATTACTTTTCACTGTGCAATTTATTAAAGCATATTAAGTTGAAATATGTTATCTTTATCGATACTGGATGTACTTACTAATGGCGACTAGCTACGTATTTAATGGAAATGGAAATGGCAATTAAAAATCTCTATCAGCTTCTACAGATCAAAAATCCACTTCTTCAAAAATCCAATTCTTCTCACAATTATATTGTAGTGTTTTAACCTACAACAGTTAAATTATTCTTTTTTCAACTCTGTGAGATAAAAAACGTTTCTTTATTGATCATCATCATCCTTCTGCCCTAATCCCACTCTAAGTTGGGTAAGCACAACATGTTATAAACATGTTGTCACATGATTTTGCCAGGTATTTAACGAGCGGCCGCCTACCTGACGTCAACATACCTAAGCCGTAATTTACGACACCTCGGTTAGAAAGAGGGTGGTCTATTCTACTCAACAGGATACCATACGGTGGGTCAACTTACCTTAGTCACATTTTAGGACACCTCGGTAAGAAATGAGGGTGGTCTATTCTACTCAGCTGGATACCATACGGTTGGTTGGTTTATCTTAGTTGCCTTTTACGATACTTCGGTAAGAATTGAGGGTGGTCCATTCTACACAACCGGATACCACACATTCCTTTAAACATACAATATACTTATACTTCGTTACCTTTAAGTGTAAATTTATGAAGGGGCTCGTAACACAATTTATTATTATAATGTCATATCGAGTTTAATCTAGTAGAGTTCCTTTTTATATATTTTGTGGCACGTTTATCGCGACGTTCAATTTCGCTTTTGAAGGGTTAATGTTTCGCGAAAGAATTTTCAAAGCCATTAAAAGGGCAATTCTGGCGAATTATTTATAGCGAATGGGAGCATAAACTTATTTGAGATTCATTGTACCGTTCACATAATATTAACATTTTTCGCCACTTATGGCATATTTCAAAATTTTATTTTATAGTGCTAAGCAATAGATACCTTCAACAAATATAATATGTAATGTTTTTATTTTAATCCATTATTTATTTATATAGATTGTCTTTTTTAGGTAGTGACACCAATGGTATTGGGACATAATTTTTATAATAAATAATTATAAATAAATAATCCACGTTCTACTGAAAACGTTCCAATTTTTAATAAAAAAAGTTTGTTAAAAAAAACTATGTCACTTTCACTTTCTTTAAAATCTATTTCTATTTCTTTAAAAATATATATATTATTTTCAGTATGTATTTTTCAAATGCAAATTTGTGTTAGAAATAATATATAAACAATTGAGAATTATTTTAAATTTTTTAATTTATTTTCCATGCCTAACAGAAAGTAAAGAAATGGCTGGATAACAATCTATTACGAGTTTTTCTTCGAAGACGATTCGTACAATAAAAGACCCCTATCTTGATGTCGGAAACAGATGTGCGGGTCTTTTAATTAGATGTCACTTGTTAAGATTTCAACCATTACGAAAATTCACCTGTAAAATGAATTACTAAATAAATGAAAATTTTACTAACTATTTAGGATCTCTTATGTAATACTTTAACGGTGCCTGGGAAAGTAAATTAAAAAGCTTTACGCAAACGAGTCTCCTAATTAATTTAATTAACCTTTAGGAACAATAAGGTAGCACCGCAATGTGATACTTCGTAATGACCATTACACGAGAGTTCATGGGAACGTTATTGGATCTAACGTATTAATTAAATAATTAAGCTACTAATCTTTATCGTGATTTTATAATCTATATAATATTTACCTATTTATATAATTATTTCTTTTTGATTTTTTTACCCAATTCAAATTTGCGATTTGTAATATATTTTTTTTTTTATAAATAAATATATGGGACACTTACTCACACGGTCGTCCGTCCCCAAAGTAACCTAATGCTTATGTTATGGTAGACACAACTGGTAAATATATACTCATATAATTTTTAAATACATACTTAAATACAAATATACACCCAGACTCGAAGACCAACAAATTGATGTATAGAAAATGTTAACCCTTGGCGGGAATCGAACCGCGACCCGCAGAGCTGAAGGCAGGATCACTACCCCCTGCGCCAACGGGCAATTGAAGTTTATATGTTAAAGAAGTGTAAAAAAATATATTTTACGAATAAATAAATAAATAAATATATGGGACACTTACACACACGGTTGTCCGTCCCCAAAGTAAGTAACTTAATACTTGTGTTATGGTAGACAGACAACTGGTGAATATATACTTATATATTTTTTAAATACATACTTAAATACAAATATACACATACGAATGTGTTAGATATATTCTAAATGGAAAAAATGTTACAGTAGTTACAATAAAATTATTTTGCTGTAATCCGCATTTGTTAAGAGAATATATGTTATGCTAAGTGTATGAAGCAGGCAAAAATCAAATACCTTATACATGCAGGACAAGTCACCGCAAGTATCATAAAACGCCACCAACGCTAACATTCCACACAAGCACCACACACTCACTACCACAATCTCTTAGACCGTTTGGTTCCGAAACCGTAGCATCATTACTACTTTATATGGAATTCCGCAAAGTAACGCCTGCTCTTATAAATAAAAAAAATAATAATCGTGTCATTTGCGTTTTTCCCGCCAATGTCAAATATTTGCCATTTTCTAGCAGCTACTTCGACCACGAGTCAATATAAAATGATTCATATTGATCTCATTTCTTACCGAGGTGTCGTAAAAGGCGACTAAGGTAAGTTGACCCAGCCTTGTGTTATCCGGTTTAGTAGTATAGACCACCCTCTTTCTTACCGAGATGTCGTAAAATACGACAGAGTCAGTTGACGTCAGGCAGGCGACCGGTCGTAAAACACGTAGCCAAATCATGTGACAATATGTTATAACATGTTGTGCCAACCCTACTCAGAGTTGGATAAGGGCAGGAGGATGATGTTAATATTACTAGTAGAACGCAAGAAAACCTCGAATTCCAGTCATGAAATCTATAGCAATATAGCCTAACTCGTGATTACACAAGAAAATCCTTGGGACACAGATGTACATAACAGATGATAACAAAAAGTTCCAGGCTAAGCAAAGCGAAATTTAAATAATTTATGAGAGACTTAAAAACATTTCAGACATTGACCGCCTTCAATTTAATGTTGGCACGCGATGATCATTTTACTTGGTTCATTACCCGAACCTCTAGCTTTTGTTATTACTGTGTACAATGTAAATAAACGTTAACAGAACGAGCTCTAAGTTTAATCAAATAGGTGAAGCAATTATTTTTAATACGACCTACCAATTTTTAAAGTTAAACATCAAAGCATAAATTACAGGGCTCGATTACCAGAGTTGATTATTTAAGCTTTTTGCTAAGATATTGAGCTGAAATCTAATATACCTAACATTTTCATTTTCTATAAATCTACAACTACTAATGAAAGGATGGGTATAATTTGTGTAGAAATCTTAAAATTCGTGTTTTTCAACAGGGTCACTCTCGGCAACTGTATGGGACTAGGCAAGAGGCCCTATAGCCCCCCTTGGTGGGGGCAACTTTCCTGGTTCATAGTGTTTGCGGTCATGCTGCTACTTGCAGTGATTGGAAACACCTTGGTCATATGGATTGTTGTAGGTACGTATTACCTATGAAAACTAAAGCTTTTTCACATTTTTTTGATGTATGTTGTAAATGTTTGGGTAAAGTAAATTAGAGATACAATAAGAAATTTCTCCAACAAAAGAAATAAAGAAATACCGACTAAGATCTAGTCTAAGGAATGGGTATCTTAATGACGCTGAGGAACTAGAAAACTCGAATAAAATAAACGTATAAGTAAAATGTTGGAAGCTCTTCAGTTTTATTCAAAACATTTAAGAACAAAAATAAGATATATTATGCATATATCTATATTAATATATAAAGTTGAAGAGTTTGTTTGTTTGATTGTTTCAATGCGCTAATCTCAGGAACTATTGGACCGATTTGAAATATACTTTGAGTGTAAGTTATTCCGTTTATCGAGGAAGGCTATATGCTATATAACATCACGCTGAAATTAATAGGAGAGAAGCAGCAATGAAAAATATTGCGAAAACGGCAAAACTTAAAGCTTTCCTTGCGTACGCTAAGTATAGGGTGAAGGTATTTCAATAATCTCTTATAATTGATGAATGATACAGATAATACTTCTGGGCCAAATATGCTATTATTAGAAACGCGAAAAAATAAATAATTAAAAAAAAAGAATTTCAATACATGTTCTGGGATGGGCTATATAACGTTCTATCTCTGTGTGTATAAAAGATACGAAACATAAACTTAATAGACCGCGACTATTAAAAGAATTTTAAACACGCCAATGTTTATTATTTCTTTATTAACGCCAATGTTAATAAAGAAAGTTTATTATTATTATTATAAAGAACGTTTTTTTCTAAAGTATATCAATATTGGCAACTAATCTCGCACATAAAATACAGTGTTAAATGTGTTAAAGCTTTGTTGTAAATTTACTCCGGGAGCTTGCGATTAATTATCTGTGTATTAAGTACCTAATATATGCAGGTCTTATCTGGATACACTAATTGATCGTTCTGATACTGGTTTCCAACTTCTACATACTTTATTCTATTAAATGAAATATTTCTTCGGCTACTTCTATAACAAGTAAAGAACAAAGTAACAATCGAGATTATATGAAACAATTTAAGTTTGTTGTTTGGAATATGAAAAAATGCAAAATACTAAAAAAAAATAGTTTTTTTTAAATTTATTGTCTTTATTGTGAAATTCTTACTGCTCTGAGTGTACCACAAATTATTGCAAAACAATTTTGTTTTTTTCATAAATAAAACTCAGGCAATATTATTAATTATTTAATATTAATCTTATGCACGTTTTGCTCGAAGACTAATAAAGTCATTTTTATAAGATAAATTCCACGACTAAATGACAAAGTGGAGATTTTGTTTTTATAAGAAAAAAACATGCTTATCGCTTTCTTATGCAATTTTATAAATATCGAACCTAGGTATGTAGGTAATTGCTTTGAAATAATTCACGGTTAATATGAACTGTCGCATACCATTTTCGTGAAGTTTAGAAAATAAAAGTATTAAACTTCTAAATATAATTGTATACAAAGTATAGTATCGGCTCGTTACTATCCCACAGCTAGGCAAACGCGTTCTCCCTTCTTGTAGAGAAAAGATACGAATGTGAAAAAATGTGTAAAAATACGAACTTTGGGTACGAATTGCATATCGCGAATAAGTAATTTATGTGGATATATTAAATATCTTGACATAGAAACTTTTGCCTTTTATAGTAGAAATAATCCGAAGATAAATGCGACTGGATTAATTCTCGTAGGCTTTATTTAGAAATTTCTACTCTTAATTAAGAACGAAGTAATCTTTTGGGCGACGAATAAGCCAAAAATGTATTATTCAGTATATTATAGTTATATATAATATATATTAAACCAACAGGGATAGGTTATCTCAGTTGTCAAAAATTTTGGACGGTAAATAATAATAAATAATCTATACTTATAATAAATCTGTAGAGAGGTCAATTCTGTAACTGGAATATATTTCCAAAATAACTATCAGGGGGTGATTAGGGATCGATACTGATGCCAAAAATGCAATATGCTGTATAACCGTTATAGAAACAAAAACTACTCGACGGATTTTAACGAAACTCGGTACAATTATTTTTCATACTCCTGAGCTGGTTATAGTATACTTTTCATCACGCTACAATCAATAGGAGCAGAGCAGTGAAGGGAAATGTCGGGAAAACGGGAGAAGTTACTCCATTTTTTAAGCTTCCGTCGCGTGTGCAACCTTGATGGTTAAAGCTACACAGAAATCATGTATGACGGAAATGTTCTCCTTAAAATTATATAAAAAATATCCCACGACAGCATATGTCTATCTTTTATGGTTCACGCGCAGGGTCGTCTCGCTGACTCCCCGGGTGGGGGGTAAGCGGGGTACGGGCCTCGAGGCGTACCTCTTTGCCCGGGCAGTTCCTCGCGGGCACTTAAGCCCGGTTTGTGTTTCGGCCGTAGGCCGAGGTCACCTGGGTGACCTAAGGGTGTCGGTATTTGGGCCGTGGGCCCAGGTCACCTAGGTGACCTAAGGGATGTCTGGTTCGGTGGGGAGGTCTGGGAATATTAGCTCCCAGACCTCAAAGTCGTCGTCAGGTGGTGTCATATCCGGTGGTGTCATAATCCGTGGTGTCGCCCTCTCGCCCGTCGCGTCGTCCTCGTCGTCACCGTCGTCATCCGCGTCGGGCCGCGGAGACGGTGACCGCAGGAGCTCGCGAGGCAGGGAACGTCCATCGGGTGGTCGCGCATGGAGTGGCGCGATGCCGTGGAGGTGTACGTGCGCGCTGTGGTCCGCACGCGCGAACATCCGGCGCGCAAAGCGACGGACATACTCCTCCACGGTCGGCATTTTGGTATCCCGATGCACGACGTCGTTCCGCACATACCTCGGGGCTCCTACGATCAGTCGCAGGCAGCGGTTCTGCTGGACTTGCAGTCTTTGCTTCTGGTACGCCGAACATAGCGCGTACCAGGCGGGTGCCGCATACGTCAAGCGCGAGCGGACGTAGGCACCGTAGACCCGCAGTTTGGTGTTCATAGGTAGATGGGATGTGAATAGCGCGTGAAGCTTGGACCTGGCAGCGGCAGCTCGACCCACGACGTGATTCACCGTGGGGATCATGCACAGGCTGCGGTCCAACTCACACCCCAAAAACCTTACTGTGGTCTTCCACTCTACGTCCTGGCCTCGTAGAGTCAGCTGACGTAGCGGCTTGGAGCGGCTGGTGAGCAGAGCGGCCGTCTTCCCGACGTTGACGGCCATCCTCCACTTGTCCAGCCATTCCGGCAACAAGTCCAGCATACGCTGCATGCGGTTGGTGGCGACGATCTGATGGTAGGACGACGCGAAATACGCGCTGTCGTCGGCGAACAGCGACAACAGGACGTCCTCCTCCCCTTCCCGCAGATGGTGGCGCAGGGTGGGGATGTCATCCGTATACGCCGCGTATAAGCGCGGCGATATACAACTGCCCTGGGGTACTCCGGCTTGGATGGTGCGTGGCTGGGATTCGGCACCATCCACTGCCACGTAAAAGCTACGGCCGTGTAGAAATGATGCCAGCACTCGCACATAAGCAGGCGGCATGGTGGTGTCCAGTATTTTGACCAGGAGCCCGGCGTGCCACACACGATCGAAGGCCTTCTCGATGTCGAGAAAGACCCCCACGGTGTAGCGCCCGTTGTTCCGCTCACTGGTCAGGTGGTTTATTACCCTCGCCAGCTGGAGCGTCGTCGAGTGGCCGCTGCGGAATCCAAACTGCTCCTCGCGCAGGGGCAGATGGGGCGTGACTCGACGCAGCAGCAGACGCTCAAACAGCTTGGCTATGTGCGAGAGCAGGGTGATCGGCCGGTAGCTTCCAGGCAGGTGGCGGTCCTTCCCCGGCTTGGGAAGAACAATGATCTTCCCGGTCTTCCACGCCTCTGGGAAGTGGCCGGTGCAGAGTACTCCGTTGAACAGTCTCGTGAGCGCTACGAGACCTGTTCGGGGCAGCAGCATCAGCGCGGCGTTAGTGATTCCGTCGGGGCCTGGCGCTTTTCGCTTATCAAGGCGAGCAGCGACCGACCGCAGCTCTGACAGGGAGATGAAGTCCTCTCCCCGGAGCGGCGGTGTAGGGGCCGACAGGAACCTTTCCAGCTTGTCCTGGACAGCCGCGTGATGACGGATGACATGGAGGTTGGAGGTGTTGGGGGCGTTGGGTGTAAATGTCTGTTCCAGGTGTGCCGCAAGAATCTCAGCACGATCCTTGGCGGCATAGGTGCGTTTACCCGCGGCATCGAGCAGCGGGTAAACGGGGGTGTCTTGTCCGGTGAGTTTCTTGCAGAGGGAGTACAGCGCTGTGTCGTGTTCTGTCGCTCGATCGACGGTATCCTCCCATCGCGCCTCGTCGAGAGCGACTACGGCACGCGAGATCCTCTCTGCAAGCCGGTTCAGGTCAGTCTTCACCCTGGGGCAACGAGTGCGGGCCCATAGGCGGCGCAGGGTGCGCTTCCGCTTGAGCATATTGCGGAGCGAGCTCGGCAGGTCCTTCCTTCGATTGGTATCCGGTGAAGTCGAAGTGGTGGTGGTGGCTGCTGCCTTGGCGGCGATGATCGCCTCCGCGATGAACGCAGCAGCATCGTCGACTCCCGAAGGTGTAGTGATCGGGCCTGCAAGCTCAAGCCCGGCAAGCTCTGCGGTGTAGCGCTCCCAGTTCGTCCGCGTCCGCGGCGGGCGAGGCACTAAGAAGCCTCCCTGGGTGGCTAGGGTGACCAGAACCGGAAGGTGTTGCGTGTCGAGGTCGTAGAGTACCTCGACATCAAAGGGGTTGTCCAGTCCATGGTGCAGCACTATGTCTATGACGTCTGGCTGGGAGCGGCTGTCGGTGGGTATGTGGGTCGGCGCTCCCGGCCCCACCACACCGTACCCGCTCCTCACGCTATCTTCGTGCAGGTGCCTCCCGACCGCAGTGATGATTCGCGATCCCCACGCGTGATGTTTCGCGTTGAGATCGCCCACGATCACTGCAGGTCCCTGCTGCCCGAAGATTGCCTCGACATCAGTGCTGCAGAAAGTCAGTCCGGGTGGTTTGTAGGCGGCATAGATGCGGAGCTCCTGGTTGCCCACGTTGACTCGCACCCCCTGTGTGCGGGTGCTAGTGAACGGGGTTATGGTTCACTCACAATAAGACGTGTAACTCCCGATAGCTTAGCAGTTCGAAGCTTTCTGGTTATATTTATCTACTCCTACGTTTATATCACTCACAGTCATCCCTAAATAAAAAAGTGAATAGTATTAACCATTGTATAAAAAAAGAATCATTGAAATCGGTATAGAAACACCAAAGTTATACATGAAATACGCTAATAATAAGCCATCGCGTGTGAATACTGAATCATGCTATAGGGATTATCACTACATAGTATAAAACAAAGTCACATTCTTTGTTTGTCCCTATGTCCCTATGACTGCTTAAATCTTTAAAACTACGCAACAGATTTTGATGCGGTTTTTTTAATAGATAGAGTGATTCAGGAGGAATGTATAATAACATTCAATATGGAGTAGAGAAATACTGTAATGTTTCTAATGTGATGTCGTAAATAATTACTTTTTTTTCTTTATAATTAATAATTACTTTGATGTTAGATATAGCAGGAAATCTTCTTGGTATAGGGAGAGGGGAATTGTTTTTCTTCAAATTTAACGCGTGCGGGCCACGGGCAGTAATGAATAAATTAAAACTACTGGATCGATTTTAATAATTTTTTTCACTGAGTGACATAGGCTATATATTTTATACCCGTGCAAAGCAGGGTAGGCCGCTAGTAAATAAATATATGGGACACTTACACACACGGTTGTCCGTCCCCAAAATAACTTAATATTTGTTTTATGGTAGGCAGACAACTGGTGAATATATACTTATATATTTTTAAATACATACTTAAATACAAATACAAATATACACCCAGACTCAAAGACAAACAAATTCGTTAAAAAATATGTTGGCCCTCGGCGGGAATCGAACCCGTGACCCGCGGAGCTGAAGGCCGGGTCACCACCCACTGCGCTAACGAGCCAGTCAAAAAAAATAAATGTTATAGATTCCACATCCTTTTGGTTGTACAACTTTAGTTAAGTTATCAGTGGGCCTAGGTTTGCATTAGTTAAGATCCAGAAAAATAGTAAATTTTATTAAGTTTCTTCTCATTACAACTTTTAGGTCCCAATTGTTAGAATACAATATGAGGATAACTATAAGTAACTTATAAGAAATACTCGGTGTAGTCCCTATAAATATATTTGGGTCACAGTTCTCATTAGACCCTAAGCTACTTGTTAAGTAGTTCAAGTAAAAGTTATATAGAATTGTAATCTTCGCGACGTCGCTTTGCAGTAAGTTTCTACAAGTTACGCAGCGTTCAGATTAATTTTGAAAACGAATATTATAGACATTTTTAATTCGCTAAATACATATTAAATCACATTTTACATGAACAATTTATAAAGTATTAATTACTTAAACAAATATGTATACTTTGAATTTATATTTTAGATTCATCTTGCACTTGATGTTCA
This sequence comes from Morpho helenor, assembly GCA_029227775.1. Lineage (NCBI taxonomy): Eukaryota > Metazoa > Arthropoda > Insecta > Lepidoptera > Nymphalidae > Morpho > Morpho helenor. Next base: position 8,890,713 of record JARGCU010000020.1, read on the forward strand.
TAGAAAACGAGATGAACATTTTAGAAAAAAAATAAGGGGGTTCCTTACTAATAAAAATATGTTAGTATTTACCTATCTAGCTATTTTAGCTCATCGACATTGTAATAAAACTATATATTTTATAGAAATAGCTAAAATAAAAAAAATTGGTGGAAAATAACATTCAAACTTTAAACCAGTTGTTGTTAAATTTTATAAAACCCAAACACCTATGCAGTAGCATTTTGTAATAATCAGTATCAATAGATTCATTGGAGTAGAGATAGAACTAAATTCAGTTAGATGTCTAAAATAGAAAAATGAGTTTTTAGAACCCTATTATTCACGGCGGATACAGTGAAAGAAATAAAAAATTGTAATACTGTCTTTTGTTTTAATGCATATTTGTTTTCACCTAAGAGCCTTTTTATAAATGTACAGGTGGTAAGCGCGACTGTATTCGCATAGACTTTATGCTAAATTACTCTCAATTATGTATGATATTACACTCGTTTTCTTCTATTCCCGAAGGAAAAGCGAGAATTCTTGAATCCTATGTTATTCCAGAATATAAACTTTAAAAGTAAGTAAGTAAGTAGCCACCTGTTACTCATCCACTGCTGGGAATAGACCTCTTCTCTCGGTTTTTGGAAAGAAGGATTGGAGCTACCACGCTGCTCAATTGCGGATTGGTAGATTACACATATCTCCAGAATTCTTTAGAGATACGCAGGTTTCCTCACGATGTTTTCCTTTACGGAAAAGCGTGTGATAAATTGCAATTATCTATTAGACACATAAGTTTTACAAGAAAAACTCATTGGTGTCTGCCCGGGTATGAACCCGTGACCTCCTTGAAAGAGTCGCAATGTGTTACCGCTGGGCTATCACAGCTTATTATTAGCTTACTTTAGTCTTAGCAAATTTCAACATAGTGCCATCGTACTATATTATTGTAGTTATTATATCATTTATTTACGCCGTGTGGTATCCAGCTGAATAGAATACCACCCTCTTTTCTTACCGAGGTGTCTTAAAAGGCGACTAAAGTAAGTCGACCCGCCGTGTGGTATCCGGCTGAGTAGAATAGACCACCCTCATTTCTTACTGAGGTGTCGTAAAAGGCGACTAAGGTAAGTTGACCCACCGTGTGGTATCCGGTTAAGTAGAATAGACCAATCCTTTCTTATCGAGGTGTCGTAAAATACGATTAAGATAAGTTGACGTCAGGCAGGCGGCCGGTCGTAAAATACGTAGCCAAATCATGTGATAGCATGTTTATAACATGTTGTGCCGACCCCACTTAGAGTGGGATAAGGGCAGAAAGATGATGATGATTATATCATTATTGTTTTTACATTGTTGGGCCAAAAAATGTTTTATTAATCAAGTTATTTTGTCAACAGCTCATCGTCGGATGCGGACAGTGACCAATTGCTTCCTCGTTAACCTAGCTGTCGCAGATCTTCTCATGGCAACCCTGAATGGTGCTCCAAACTTCGTGTTTCTGGTGACAGCGAATTGGCCCTTCGGCTCCGTGACATGTACCGCCAGCAATTTCACCGCGAATCTGACTGTTTCTGCTGGTGTCTTCACTCTTGTTGCCATTACCGTCGACAGGTAGACGCTTTGTAAACAATTACTACTTCGCATACTAAGTGATAGATGAACAATTCGATTATGACTAATTAATGTATAGATTCCAGCTATAGTCCAACTTGTTTCAAGCTCATACGGGGCTTTTATTCATGAGCTCATGAGATAAAATAAGACGTGTGATCTATACATTAATTATGAATAACACTCACGATAGTTTAAATTCAGATTATGACTCTTTTGTGGTGGAATACGGTTTCAAATCCCGGGACCAATGAGTTTTTCTGTTTAAACTTAAATGCGTATTTAATATAAATTTATGACACGATTTTCATTGAAGGAAAACACTGAGAAAACTTGCATATTACTGGAGAATTAATGAGATAAGTGTAACTTACCAATCCGTATTGGTGGGTTTGTGATATCCTTGTCTCCGAAAAAGGAAAGTGGAAGCCTATGCTCAGCAGTGAGATAGTAAGATATTTACTACCTACAGACAGTAAAATCATTTAACACTAATCGGAGCCATTAAATCAGAAACGTCTTTTTTTAAGTAAATTTAGTTGATTATAGATTTTTTTTCATTGTATTCTTTATCATACATAAAACAAATGCGTATTTATATAAAATGGCAATATAATTGTTGTCAAATTGCGCATGCCATTGCCATCTCTAATTAATATAGCACTTTAAAATAATATCACAGTTTGTATTTGTAGCTCTACATGGTGTGTATATTGTTGATGGCCTTTTAAAATAAATCTATAAATAAATAAACGTGGTGATCTGTGGAAGAACCAAAATTTCCGACATACCATAACGTCGCGAAGATGAATTGGCGTTGGGTGGGACGCATATTGCGAAAATTAATGTGGTGGCGTCCTCGAGCTGGACAATGTAGCGTTAAATCCTTGGTGGATCTTCAGGTAGTGGTTGTAGACCCTTTACTAAAAGGACAGATCACCACGGAGATGCAAATGTGTCCTTTTCACTAACAAAAATCATTTTTTCTAGACAAAGAATGTCTTATTGAAATTGTAGACAGTTTTCCATTTTTGCCATAAATGTAATCTAAAACGAATATCAACGAATGTCAACGAATACTTTAGTAGGCTCACGACTACGTGTATATTCAGGTTGATTCACGTTAAATTTACTACACGGTCAATATTTAATGCCTTATACCAATCGATATGAAGCCCTAATTTATCAAATTTAATACGATAGAAAAACCTTAAAATCAAATAACTCTATTTAGACGTTTTACTACTTCTATATTAAAGGTTCAACAAGAAAAAGTTATTTCATACTTTATGTTATGTTAAAATCTTCTAATCCATGGAAAACAGGAAATTTGGTAAATAGGACCCGTGATAGACTTCGTTTGAATAGTTTGGGAACACAATGTTGCTATTCTAACCCTTATATATAACCTTAAAAATATATTTCTATTACAGTTTTTTCTTATCAACGTAAAATGATACATAACCTTTGCAGCTTTTGTTTTGCTTTGTTGATAACTCACTCTCTTTCGCCTGTATTTCTTATCATACAAGAAATGTTTTTATTGTATCTTTGAACTTTTTTTTTCATTGAAAGCGACGAGCTTGTATCATATGCCAGTCTAAGTGGATGATAATCATCTAGCGATAATAAAACGGAAAGTTCATTACTAAAAGTTACCTCTTATCATTATAACGGAAGTAGTGGACAATGTTCACTTTGTGCTTGTAGCACGTGTTAAAAGATAAGTTAGGAGACGCAGGTGTACCTTTACGAAACTCCATATTATTCATGTAATATAGCCACCCTATTACTTAGAGACTTGAAAGGCTCAGTTACGAGTTAACGAGTAAGTCCACGTGGATGATATATCTATATATGTTTATATGTAGTTAGTTACGAATATGTAGGCAAGTAGGACACTGTAGAGAGTAAACTAATACATTTCAATCCCATTATAAGTTTCTATGAAATCTCTCTAACTGTTTTCACTGAACTAAACTAATTCATCGCTTAAATTAATTTTATCTTCTTATTTATTTTAAATTTTAAATTTATTTTAAAAGGCCATCAACAATATACACACCAAGTAGTGCTAAAAATACAAATGTTGAAAACTTAAACTAAGTGCTATATCAATTATAGATGGCAACGGCATGCACAATTTGACAACAGTTATTTTGCCATTTCATACAAATACTCGTTTGCTTTATGTATGTATGTATGATAAAGAATACATTTTTAATTTTTTTTTTTTTTTTAAACAAATTTATAATATACTTAATTTATAAAACCGAAATGTATAATGATATGTGGATAGGATATTACTAATGTATCTAAGATACATATACAAATCTATCTAGATAAATATATATAATATAGATAAGATGGAGCACAAAAGATTCAGGATTGTGTTTAGTGAATTCCTCAAGTGGTTGTCATATAAGGTCGAAAATGAACAGCCAAAAGAAGACTATTTAGATTTTTAAAGACTAAATTTAATAATATCTTTTAGTAATTACTAATAATCTTTAAGTTATTTTTACTATTTTCTATTAAAGGTTGCTTATCGCAATAAAGACTAGCTACCAGTCAAACTTTGAAAGCTTAATAAAAATATGATTATTTAGTGATAGACAGACAGATTATAAATATAGGTATACGAAAGATTTGTTAAATGTATATAATATAGCCAAATTAAAATTTACATTTACAAACGTGAATACAATTTTAGATGTCGCATCTAGAATATATAGTTACATAAGCCTGAAACGAGATAAGCGAATAGGATCTGTGTACGAAACGAGCAGATCATTCCGTACAGAATCGCAATCCGTATAGAAAACGTGACAATTTCGACTGCAATCTCGAAAAAATCGGATGACTTTTATTTTTTACTGCTTGCTTTTCCCTGACTTTCGATAGATTTGAACATTTACTACAAACGAGTATTCTAACGAACTTTAAATCATAATTTCAGAACCAACAAGAGTGTTGTAAAGAGTGTTCGAGCAATTTGCTTTTATCTTTTTTTGTATAAATGCACCACCACTAAAGTAACTTTATTCTAACAAATTTACTAAGAATATATTTTAGGTATTCGAAGATTTACTAAAGCTGTAGCTAGAGCGATCGACGAAATGTATTCAATGTCGTCCATTGGTCATCTTTAAATACTGTGAAAAAAAAAATGTGTAAAATTCAACCTCTGGCTTATCTGCTGAAGTTAAGTTAAAGAACCTATTTCGTCAATAGCAATTCATGTTTTGTAATAAAAGTTCATGTTTGGTTCAGGTTTCATTTATTTAGCTCTGGTTTTCTTCTATACATTCGAAAAACTTTTTTTAGTAAGTAAGTAAGTAGCAGCCTGTTACTATCCTACTGCTGAGAATAGGCCTCTTCTCTCAGTTTTTGGAGAGAAGGATCGGAGCTAAGACCTACCACGCTGCTCCAATGGGGATTGGCAGGTTACACATATCTCCAGAATTCTCTAGAGATACGCAGGTTTCCTGACGATGTTTTCCTTCACCGACAAGCGTGTGATAAATTCCATTTATCAATTAGACATATAAGTTTTACAAGAAAATCCATTAGTGTCTGCCCGGATTTGAACCCGTGACCTCCTCGAAAGAATCGCATGGTGTTACCGCTGGGCTACCACAGCTATCTTTATTTAGCTCAAGTGAATATAAATAGTGCAGGTATTTATTGCTGCATAGTTATCTATACATATTATAAAACAAAGTCTTCAAAACCTATGTCTGTGTGTGATAGATTTTCTCAAAATCAACTGAACGTATTTTTATACAGTTTTTACTAAAAGGTAGTGCAATTCTTCAAATAGTACATTAAAGTTTTATGTAAATTGTGTTGAAGTGGTAGCGCAGTTGTTAAAATACTCGCCTGCTGCGAGCGTCGCGTGCGCCATTTTGAATTCTACGCGCGCAAACTCGCAGGGATAGCTAGTTACATATAAAAGCAAAATTAACATCTATTAGCCCCTTCAAATACATTATTGAAATTTGATCCCAAACCGCAAAGTTTGGACTCCGATAGAATATGTTATGTGTTATTGAAAGTTAGTGTTTGCTTTAATGGCCCAATTAATGTATAACCAAATAATTCATGTTTAGAGAACAAACGGGACTTTCTTCGACTCCAGTTATTTATTTGCCAGTGAAAGTATTGAACAGACACACACGAGTAATAATTAAATTAATAATAAAGTCAAAATGATTTTGTCCTAAACGAAGACTTCAAAACAATATTTCCATTGCATGTTTTGTCCAATATCGGTACTGTAAGTAATTCTGAGCATCACTCATCAATTTAGTAACATGTGGTAATGTTCTTCGTTCAGTAATAACTGGTGTATTATCAGACGTTTATTGACGATCAAAAGCCAACGTAATGACTTTGGGTAATAGACAAATGATGCGAAAAGGGTTTCATTAGTGGAGTCTTTCATTTTATTTTCTTCTATGTAAAAACAGAAAAATATAACAAACAAGATAAACTTACCTTATCAACAGAGCTAAAAAATAATTCTCTTATATTTTCATGGCGGGCGATGAAGCAAGCTATGCTACTACGTTTACGTGATTAAATCGGAAATGGGGAGATTCCTTCATATATCTTCCCGGATTCCTACGATTTAAATACTTTAAAAAAAGAGTTAATAGGCACTACATTGGCAAGCGCGGTCCACCTTAGGCTGCATCTTTCGCTTTCCATCAAGCGAAATTGTAGCCAGGCGCTAACCTAATCGTGTAAAAAACAAGATCCGTAGAAGAACCAGAGTCACCGATATAGCTCAGCGAGTCGAGCGAGCGAAAGTTGAAGTGCCGATTGGCGGGACACATAGTGCGTAGAAACGATGGGCGTTAAGGTCTTAAGGTGTTGGAATGGCGACCCGCACCGCAAAACACTGTCGGTAGACCGCCTACGAGATGGACTGAGGACTTCACAAAAGGTCGCGGGAAGCGCTAGATTCAAGCGGCACAAAATCGTGAGTTGTGAATCCCGTCCAGTAGTGGACGTCCATCGGTTTTCAATTAAAAAGTTCTTTTAATGTAATATGATTATTTTATTTATTGATTAAATTTCTGTTTTGTTTAGGTATGTGGCAATTGTTAGGCCACTGCATCACAGATTGAGTCGCAGCGTCGCTCGTGCAGTTTTATGCACTGTATGGTTCGCGAGTGCATTACTTGCATTGCCGAGCTTGCTTTACTCCGATACATATACTAAAAAGTAAGTAACGTTACTATTAATATCTATAGACCTACTTGAACAAATATCGATCTTATTGTTTTTGAAAGTTCGTTGAATAAATTGTGTCCGTTTACACAATATTTTGATGTCAGATGTATGACTTTGATTAATCCTAATGGCATATTAATAGTGAAGCCGTATTACGAAGCGATTAAATGTGATATGGCCATAGAGTTATTATATTTACAGTAGGGAAGCCAACATAAGATATGACATATTATAATAAAGAGAAAGCAAATGAGGGTGAACTATCTATTTCTCTTAACATGTGTGATTAGACATTTAATGATTAGAAGTATACGAGTTTCATCTTCTCTAGCATTATTTATTGTGTTATTGTGTCACTTACAGGCCTGACTATCGCTCCACTAGTCAAAGTATAATAACTCTATGGATATGGCACATCAGTTGCCTGGAGAGTTGCTTACGTCACAATATGCGCGGGGTGAAATATCAAAATTTTATTTGTCAATAAAAAAAAAATTCTAAAAATATATTTGGATAATAGATAAAAGCAATAGCAATGCAAAGTCTGTTACTTTGCAAATATATTTCAATACTTAACGTACAACTTAAGATAACTTTTGTTTGAATAAAATGTCAGTGCTACCCGTAATTGATCCGGAGTGGAATAAAGTGATGTTTGTGCTGAACTTTGAACTTCTGTGTAAAGTTTGGAAACTAGTTACTACCGAACGTTATTGTCCTGGTTAAATACACTGAGAAATATTAGATGTAGGTACGTACGTAACAGAAATATTTAACTTCTTTTAGTATAACGAAATTCGTGGTCAATTCAGCATTACAATATATAAGACATGACTTATGTTTGTTTTTTAGTACTATATTATAGTCAAATAATTACTTAACTTAATAAATTATATCTAAAAATAGATATTAGCACACTTATACACACGGTCGTCCGTACCCGAAGTAAGTAACTTAATACTTGTGTTATGGATGAGACAACTGATAAATACAACTGATATTTATATAATTGTAAATACATTACGCCCGGCCACCTGCCTGATGTCAATTTACCTTAGTCGTATTTTACGAGACCTCCGTAAGAAAGAGGATGGTCTATTCTACTCAACCGGACACTACACGGTGGGTTGACTTACAATAGTCGCCTTTTACGACACCTCAGTAAGAAATGAGGGTGGTACTATTCTACTCAGCCGGATACCACACGGCATACTTAAATAAAAGTGTAACCTTGTTTAATTTTATCCATGTGTAGGGATTAAAAGGTAAAAGAGGGCAGCAGGCGTCCGTAATAAATAACGTGAATTTTTTTGTTCATTTAAATTAGGATCACAAATGACCTGTGTTTGCAATGGACTTAACGTCGCAATTTTAAATAGTTATAAAAATAGGAATAGAACAGTTTCTTAATTAAATCTCACCGTCGCTTTTAATTGATCTAAAATTATGCTGTAACTTTTTAACTTTATTTTCTTTGAAATAACGGGTTGGTATTTGTTCTACGTAAATTTTCGTTTAAAATTCGTTGGTTAAACTTGAATTTCGTTGAAAGAAAAATTTACTAAGATTATTTTAAGCTGTAACAATACATAAAAGATTCAGAAATAACCAATTTCTTATAGGATGAATATTTTTTTCGAAAACCCTATACTGATCCCAATTCTATTCTGTGCCTAATAATATAGAAATTATTATATATTTTCACTTGACTTCGGGAATGGGATAAATTTCTAGCTCGTGCATAACGTAATCAAAGAGATAGAATAAAATTTTAATTTCGTCCATAATTCCATATCGTATTTAATTTTTATAACAAGATATATAAAAAATAATTCCATCATTACATCCTATTATGTAAAATAAATGATATATCCATGTCGATAGCAAAAGTTTGTAATAAAGACTGTATTAAAAGGATGTTTTTCGTATAACCAATTAAAGAATACAAAGATAAAAAAAATGCGGCATATACACTCTCAATTCTCGTTTCACCCGCAACCGAAGCGACATAAACATTCTACAGTAAAATCGATTTTATCTCGAGCAAATAAACGAATTTGAATCTATCTCGCTTAAAACGACATAGAATTTTTTTACCGCGCATAGTAAAACAATTGTATCATATCTTTTCTATATTTAGGTTCCGCTAAATAATTTAACTATTACAAACTATTGGATCGATACGCAAAAATTGACAAGAAGCTAAAAGTACTGGTTTCAATTTCTGAAATAGAATTATGTAAGTGCCAAGTAAAGCAATTGAAATCTATGATATATCGTTTGAATTATCATCATTCTCCTGCCATCATGCCCTTATACCTTATGCCACTCTAAGTGGAGGCACAACATATTTTTCGCCTCCATTCTGTCCCGAAATTCGACAACTCTGGCGCCACTCCTTTTATATGCATGTCATACTTCACACAATACATCCATCTCTTTTTCGGCCTCCTTCTAATAAGATCTAATTTATTCCTTCCATTTACATTCATATTTACCATTCTTTTAGTCAAATAATTTTTATCCTTCCTTATTTTATCCTCCTCCTTTGTGCACTTCTCATCTTTTCTATAATGGGCGCAACTTTTAGACTGACTTTATATACTTGTTTCGTATTTCATCTAGTATTGTCACACCAAATATCTACTTTATTATTTAGATTAGGTAATAAGCGTACAAAATTACAAAGAACGGACAGCGTTTAATAGTGGCCTGTTACTAATCACCACGCTACTCTTATGCAAATTGGGATTTAGTTGAACATGATTGTAATTTAAATTCATTAGAACCAGTGCTATCGCTATATTTTATCGCCTTTGCGTGAACAGAGAGACCTTCGGACTTTCTGAGTTGCTACGGATATATTTTGCACCCTATATGATTATTTAGTAATCTTTTATCACCTCCAACCATGTTTTTTGACTGTTAGAGCTTCAGCATTTTGACGGATAGAAAAAGATACCTATTCACTGCGTCTAATCACATTTAAATGGAAGACGGTTATTAATTAAACACAACATGTGATTCTAATATAATTTTATTAATCTTCTGATAATTATGGGATATCTTCGCTTATAAAGGAAGCGACTATTAATATGACCAACTTTGTGATGCAGTATTCGGTGTAATGTCATATTGTAGGGGAACCTTGTGTGAGACTAAATTTGAAGTTTACGAATTTTTGTCTTGGGCATTGTAATAGAATTTCTGGTGTGGTTGATTGTTGTTTTCTATTACATAATTAAGTGTTTCAGAATTTTTTGCACAGAAACAGTATAGTAATCTATAGTGAATAAAAGTATCATATACATGTATAATAAATGAAGCCAGAGTTCAAAACCGAAGTTTAATTAAGATATGGCATCGCACGTTATCGCTGCGGTCGAATGTATTATGGATTTTATTGGTTGATTGATTTGAATTGCCTTTACCAGCACCAAATAAGTTGATTAATTATTGTTCACTAATTAGGTCATGGATTTGGACCGCTAATAAAACAATTATTTTATCTTACAATTAGAATGAATGACCTAAAATATATATTATGATATTTTCGAGGTACAAAGCATGCAAATTATATATAAATATTAATTAACTTATTACTTTAAATGACCTAATATTATGATATTGTCTTTTCATACATACGAGGTATATTATTTATATCAATATTTATTAATATATAAGCTTTATAGTTTAACTTTAAAGCTTTATAACTTTTCAAGTCATGTCTACGTTTGATCGTCCTAAGAATGCCTGCCCGTATACGTTTAATTGCTAAACTGATGCTTTTAAGAAAAACGAGCTAACCCTGTTAAGATACAATATTTGTGTATACTAATATTATAAATGAGAAAGTCTATCTGTCTGTTATGTTTTTATGGCTAATCAGCTGGATCAATATTTATAAAATTTGGCACTATAAAATAATTAAAAATAGTTACATATAGCATTCTCGAGGATACCTAAAGTTACGCTTAAGTTGGTGCAAACGATGTTGCGGTTGCCGCTAGTATTTTTATGAATTGATTCTATATACAATGTAATCCTTCGTATTGTTAGTCAAAATCTTCTATTTTTGCCATAGAGGTTTGTTATAAATTAGAAAATAATGTATACGAGTATATTCAAATGTTTCCTCATTCGCTGTAGCCATGAATACGAAAAATGTGTACATAAAATTTCTGTTCAATATTAAAAATGCCGGGAGAAGGGAATGTTTCTGACAATATAATAAATCCATAATAATTTTATAAATGCGAAACTCTGTCTGTAACATTTTTACTACTAATCAACTGGTGCTACATAAATGAAATTTAGAACAATTATAGTTGATAAAATCTTATTTTATTTATTTTATTTTTACTTTTTAGGATAACCAACAACACTTACATTATCAATACTATAAAATACTTTACAAACTATTCTATTAAATGTAGTCTTAATTATAGGTTACTGCGGCATGTAATATGTTATGTACCTTTAATATTTAAATAAGTTATTCTTGTATGTATCTATAAGTATATTTTCGGAATCTCGGAAAAGGCTACAACAATTTTCCTGGAATTCGGCATGTAAGGGGTTTTGGGGGAGAAAAATCGATCTAGCTAGTTTTAATGTAAAAAAAAATCGTTTTATTCCTGTCTTTAAGCATTGAAAAATACTAAAATTTATTTTGAATTGAATTTTTGCCACAAACTGTCAAGTCAGCGTAGCTTATTCGGGTAACGGGCAATCTCGAGAAATGTAAATACATACAACTACAACATTATTTTTTCCTTTTTTTTAAGTTTTTTTTATTTTGTAAAAAATTACCGAGCAAGGCTCGGTCAACCAGGTACTATTATTAAAATATGTTACAAAATAAAAGATATATTTATATAGTACCAACTATAACAATATTGTAAACTTAATTATTTCTTTTATTAATGTAACTAAACCAACCTAATTAGATCTTCTTCTTCTAACGATGGACGTTCACTGCTGGACATAGGTCTTCACGAGATCTCCACACCACAGGATCTTTGTGCCACTTGAATTCAGCGGCTACCATGGACCTTATTAAAGTCTTCAGTACACCTTGTAGGGGCTAACCAACGCTGCATTTTCCGCTGCGCAGCCTCTATTCCAACACCCTAAGACCCCAACGCCCAACGGTTTTTCACACTATGTGTCCCGCCCATAACCATTTCGGTTTTCTTAAGTCAACATATGAGGCACAAGATTCCCATTTTTCTTACGTAATAGGAAATCATGCGTTTAAAAAAAACGATTAAAGTAATTGAAATATATGTAGATTTAAAGCTGACCAGATTCAATCAAATTTATAGGTTTATCTACTTAGGACTGAATGATGTATTTCAACAGTATTTTTAAATATATCGTAACCAAACATACTATAACTATGCAATAACACAAAAGAAATAAGTATAATATTGTTAGATAGTATAATTATTTTATTAAGTTCTTAGTAGATTTCAAAAGAAAATAAGCTATATATACTTCTTCTTCTTTTGGTGCCTTTCCAACTAGTGGAGGTTGGCATTCAGCTCTGCATACGCCCTCCTTTGCGTGGCCAGACGGAACTATATATATATAGAACTATATAGACGGACCAGACTATATATACTATTCTCAAGTAAATAAAAGCTAGTCATTTATAAAGTAGTGCGAAAGTGTTGTGAGCTGTTGCAAACTTGTTGAAACTTTTATATTGATTTTTCAGTTGTAGTAAACTTTTTCAATTTCAACTGTTTCTAGTCAATACATACATTGCAATACTTTATACCACAATTACCAATAATTTATAACACAATTGATTCCCTATCAATTTTTTAATATACATAAAACAATTCTGCCACATAAATAATTTTGTACTTAAGTTAAATAAAGGGACAAAACAAAACTCTGATAATCAAAAAGCCGTGTCAGCTAAACGGTAATAGAATATGATTTTTATAGACGTATTTGATTCATCTTACTTAGGAACTTATGGGTTTTCTATAAAATATTGTGTATTGTGGAAAAACCTACATATACTTAGAGAATTTCATGTGTACATAGAACCCACTAATCAATTGAAGTAGCGTGGTGGGGCTAAGGTTTACTTCTGCCCTTTGCCCATCACTTACATAGCAACAGGTTACTTTGCCTTTTTTCACAAAACCATCCATCGATATATCTGTGTAAGGTTTTATATGAAAAATTTATGTTCTAAGGTATATAAACGGCGAGCGAGAGATATGTTTCATAAAATGGCCCGACGGCAGTTATCCTACTTCGAGAACGGATTACTGGTAAGATAGTCATTACTGGATGTATGTACTACATTCGTATTCTGAATTAAATAAAAAACATCTTGATATTTATTTGTATAATAAATGAGTAGAATTATAAAATAATAGTAGTTGAAAACTCTGTTTAAATCGAGATTTCCAATTAATGATAATTTTCAGCGGTGATTAAAACAAATTAATTTTTTCGATTCTGGTTTTCACTAGTTCGCATGTCCTCGATTATAGTAATGGAACTGTAAAGAAAGACTCTAAGCAGAAGTACTTCTTCTTTCTATTATTCTTTCTATGGATGTATAATTAAGCCTTTTCAAGAGTTTTCCCATGCTCTAAGATCTTGATATAATCCCGTGCTTTCTTACCACCTTTATATTCACCTTGTTTCCGCATCAATATTTTAGGAACCCTATGCACGTCGATTCAGCATACAGTGAGGTTCATACAGATGAATAGATAAAATGAACATTTTTTGCATACATACCATATTTTGTCTGATATTTTCAGGTATAATTTCTAATCAAACACATAAATAATGTTTTGTTTTATTTTCCTTGTTGTTTGTTTGACCACTCAATGTCAAGTTTTGCGTTATCTATAATATCTAAATTGAATGTTTTTCAATAAATTTTTGAAGACCCTGACAGAAGACTTTTGTTTTAGTTAATGTTATAATCTTAGTTCATATTGTGTTTTTCGATACAGTTACAATCTCGTATTCTTAACGGTGACTTACGTGGCTCCCATGGCTGTAATGGTATGGGCTTATGCAAGAATGAGTGCAGCATTACGGGGGCGGACCATAGGCGAGTGTACTCAGCACCAGATGCAAGTTGTGCGGTCTAAGAGAAAGGTAGGTTATACGCAACTGATTTGTAAATATATTTTAATATTATGGCATAATATTTTTATGCGATACTCTTATGTGATCAGCTACAGAATAATCTATCCTTTAATCTAAATAAATACCGTTGATACTTTACACACTCCGCCGTGTGGTATCCGGCTGAATAGAATAGTACCACCCTCTTTTCTTACCGAAGTTTCGTAAAAGGCGACTAAGGTAAGTCAACCCGCCGTGTGGTATCCGGCTGAGTAGAATAGACCACCCTCATGTCTTACCGAGGTGTCGTAAAAGGCGACTAAGATAAGTTGACTCACCGTGTGGTATTCGGTTAAGTAGAATAGACCACCCTCTTTCTTATCGAGGTGTCGTAAAATACGACTAAGATAAGTTGACGTCATGCAGGCGGCCGGTCGTAAAATACGTAGCCAAATTATGTGACAACATGTTTATAACATGTTGTGCCGATCCCACTATGAATGGGATAAGGGCAGGAAGATGATGACTTAACACGCTGTAGTTGACGAACAGTTACGATCGATGAGCCTATATTATTTGCTTACCATGTTAGACTGAGTGGGTCGCCCTTTCTTCGTCACACATCTGTGCATACTAACTTATGCCATTATTGACTTGTTTGTATATAGATGTAGTTACCTATTTCTGTATACATTGTTAAACATTGCTGGATGCATTTTCAAGACAATATTGTATCTGTTTCTTATTTTTAATTTATAGCTTTTAATATATAATGTTATTGAATTGTAGTATGAAAAATAAAGCTTTACAAATAAATAAAACATTTAAGTTATCTTTCTTCATCGAAGTATACGATATACATATGTCCAATAAAGCGTATTAATAATTAATGAACAACCAAGGTAACACACAATACGTAATAATTTGTAGGATTTGTATGTCATATAATTTTCAGTTTCAACTGAAAATAGATTAAATTTAGAATTTTAGGGAAATTTTAATTATGTAATATATAACTTACTAACTGAAACATTGAAACTGTAATTTTTGTACTATTAATAATGATATTTTAATATTATATAAATTCTTATTCCATTATCATTTTTTGTCATCCATAATGATCTAACGAATATTTATTTGAAAATCTCATGTACAAGCAAATGTATGAAAAACAATCAATCAACATCCGCATGGTTTAGATCTACATAATTTATTCATATTAAGTACCGATCATTTATTCTGAAGCTGTGTACAAAATCGAATAAATATTTAGACTAATAAATATTATCTTATAGGTATATAATATAATAATCTCTCTTTTAAGGATACAAAAATAAAGTATCTCTAGCCATTACAACTTAAATTGTAATGATATAAAGGTAATACACGCTTTGTACATAATATCCGCAGTAAAAAGCTTGTTATCTAATCAAGTAGTGTAATTTTAATTTTTAATAACAATGAAATTTACTTTAAAAAAGTTTTCATGATTAACACCAAGTAGCTTACATTTATTTACTTATGTAGCCACTTAAAAAGTAGCTTATGAATTATTAATAATAATAATAACGATGAATTTAACACAACATATTTTAAAACATAGTTTACATTACTCTTATTATTAAACCCGTATCTTAGAAGCCGGATTGACTATATATTTAGACAAGTGAATTTCTATTATCTAATTATTCAGTTCTCATAGGCAAATAAATCTCTTATTCTTTCACCTGGAATTCCAGACTAAATTTAAATTTTCAAAGTGGAATTAAACCAGGTTTAATAAACTGGCAATTACTGATGGGTAAAGTTGCAAATGATACAGACAAAATTGGAAATGCCTCTTTTTCCTACATATATTTACACAAATCCTAGACTAGTTACATTAATCCCAAGAGTTCTCCAGTAATACACGTATGTCTGTCTCCCTTCACTGAAAAGCGGGTGATGACTCTAAAATATGAATTACATTAGTTTCTATCCAATAATCTCGATTCTCGGGTTTTGCAGTTAAGTACTTGAGAAAGTACACAATGTCAGTAAACTTATTTTTCATCTCGAAACAATTTCGCCTTATATTTATGCAACATTTACGAAAGTAAAATACATCGCTGAATCGCTACGCATTTCGCATAATAATGTGACAAATGATATAGATTAATTCGGGCACAGGAATATTTTGGTATAATATTTTCTTCGGCGTAACGCGGATCGCTTTTGAATATATCAATATTTTCATCGAAAATATTTCGTGAAATCACCCATCGGTCTGTCGAATGTTTTATTAGTCCTAAATATCTGTTTGATCAACAATGTTGTTCAACTAGTTAAATTTAAGGAGACTAGATAAAACGTGCAAGTTGGGTATTCTTGTCTAGATGAAAACAAAAAAAAGGGTCAAGAACTTGAATATGATATTAAAATAATTACTTTGCAATTTCGTCTGCGGACTACATGGATCTATGTTATGTATGTGATATATTACTATATGTAATCATCTATTAATTTGCTTATATTTATATAAGTAATACTAAAACTATGAAAGTATTCTGATTGAATTAGGTTAAGTACGAAGATATTAGGTTTGTTATGACTTCGTAGAACTAATCACATATCATTATACAGTACATGTCATTATATTATATATGTACATTACATATATACAAAAACAATCGGAATTTAATCATTATATAAAAAGTAAAATCTAATTTTGAAAACAAATAAGAAAGTATTTGAAGTCTCGTGAGAAATATTATTATCGTTCTAATGACAACAGATTCGTAACTACAAAGCTTTACAGGCGCTTACAGTGCAAAAATATAATTAAAATTGTACTTGTTATCTAAAGCTCAATATAAGTACAATAATAACATTTAAAGATTACGTCATTTGGGAATGTCTTTAGTCTAGAAATAATAATGAAAAGGAAAGGTGTATTTAGGGTTATTTTCTTATCATTTTATCTGTCTTTACTAAAGAAAACCAAAAATTTACGTGGAAAATGACTGAAAAGGTGGCATTATAACTTGCTACATTTGAATAAAAATCTTGTAATAATAAGAATAAAAGAAGATATAATAAGCTCCGTCTTAGAATCTATCCATGTTTTCTCTTAAGATGAGAAATACTAAGTAAGAATTAATTCGTAGTTGAGCTAAGAGCATTTCTAGGTTCATCTCACATTTACTCTTCTTAGCCTAGAAATAATAATTCTGTAGTATTTAGTTAATACCTAAAATAAGAGAAAATCTTTCGTTCTAAAAAAATATTTAGTATTAAAGCTTCGTATAAAACTATGACTAAAGCTAGTGACATAAAATAAGTTTGAATAGATCGCAAGCAATCTATAAAATCCTGATAGTACGGCGATGTACATACTCGTATTTTTGGAATTGAGTATAAGTAATAAAGGTAAGGTCATTCTTATCCAATTAGATTCTATTAGTTGATTTATGTGTAAGAACCTTTTAGTGAGATATTGCCATAACTAGGATGAATGGGCTAATGCATATATACCGTCATTATAATAGTTTTGGTTAGTTCGGGTCTGCGTAATGTAATATTTGAGTTTTGAGTGCGATAGGATCTCGTAACTCATTGTATTAAGCTATTATGTGATCGAAATTTGATTATTCTATTTTAAGATGGATTATTATATAGTTTCATCTTTAGTTGTCGTCGAAATTCTATAAATATAAGTTCAGAATTATATTAACGGAATGTTACTATCTCACTGCTGGGCATAGGCCTCCTCTATCCGTTTTTGAAGAGAAGGATAAGAGGTAAGACCTACCACGCTGCTACAAGGCTGATTGGTAGGTTAAACATATCCCTAGAGTTCTCTAGAGATATACAGGTTTGCTCATGATGTTTTCCTTCACCGAAAAGCGTGTGATTAATTGCAATTATTAGTCAGACACATAAGTTTTAACAGATAAACTCATTGTTGCCTCTCCGGGGTTTGAAACCGTGACCCCTCGAAAGCATCGCACGGTCTCACCTTTAGGCTTTAGAATTATGTATATATAAATAAATATATGGGACAATTACACACATTGTCGTTTTTTCCCACAGAAAGTACCTTAATACTTATGTTTTGGGCTACTTATAATTATATACTTCCTAGTAAATATTTATAAATAAGTTATAATTGAAGAATAAACCAGTTATTTTCAGGAAAAGGTTGACCCTCAGTGGGAATCGAACTCGCGACCCACGGAGCTCAACTAAAGGCAGGGTCTGCCACCTGCGCAAACGGGCCAGTCAATTTACATTTTATATATATTTTACACATTAATATAGATTTTTTTAAGGTTGTCAGAATGTTTGTCCTCGTGGTAATGGTGTTCGCGCTTTGCTGGCTGCCTTACCACGCTTACTTCGTGATGGTATACCATCACCAGTCATTGGCGTCTTCTACCTTCGCTCAGCACGTTTACCTTGGATTTTACTGGCTTGCTATGGCAAATTCGATGTTCAACCCTCTCATATATTATTGGATGAGTAACAAGTAAGTTTTTACGACTTGAGTAAAGCTGCTTTCTTAAACCATTTTTATTTATTCATTTGTTTTTTTTTCAATTTAATATCAATTAATTGGTGCTAATAAAACAAAAGTAACAAAATCGCGAATTATAGTAACGCCTACTTCTATAGATGCTAATAAAATTGTAATAATTTGCTTTTTGTTCGAACACTAATCCATAGTCATATTATAAATGCTAAAGTCTGTCCGATTGATTTTCTTTCTATCTGTCTGTTACGTTTTCACTACTAAAGAAATATAAATGAAATTTAGTGCAATTGGAGCTTATGTACCGGGCTGACTTCTGGGATAAATCCGTTTTTCGGTATTAAAATTCAACATAATTCAGGGTATTTTAACACTAAAGTTGATTAGAGAGGTCTCGGGTACAACGAGTAACAATATAAAGTGAAGTTTAAGTTGAACAAGAATATAATAAAATAGAAGCGAGAAAATATTGAAGTTATAATAAGAAGCTTCCTCGTTTCCCGTAAAAGTTAAATCGGTCCTTAGCAGGAATTATGCATTTAAAACATCTACTTAATTTTGTAGTGTTGCTAATTAAGCTTCTTATGCCTCTCAAAGTATTTTAAGCAGTATTTACGATGTTCGGTATCAGTTAGCTTTGGGGAATTTATTTACGGTACCTCTTTTACTAATTACGTATTACATTTTGAAGTGGTGACGAGATAAATGCCGATAAGTATAGATTCTAGTATAGTTTGCTTTAAAGGTTTTTAACGCATTATATAATCTTTAATATTTAAATGAGTTAATCATATTTTTTTTCTGAATTTTAAATTTCATGAAACTCAGTATGTACGGGGGTTCCGTTGGCAATAAAGATAAAGTTAGGTTTCATTTAAAAACAAAAAAAAAATTTGTTCCTGTTTTTAGGCACTAAGAACTGTTTGTTACAAAATTCTTAGAAACAGTAACAATTGAATTGTCAATTACAAAGTGTAGAACAGGCTGACTCAAGAAGCGAAAATACCGTTTTCACCAACCTGTTTCTGCATTATTATTTATTTTAATTTTTTTTTTAATTTTCCAAGTCACCCAGTTTGATTTTAATGTTAACGTTACTCATTCACTAAAATAAAATGTCACAAATATGATTGAATATGTGTAAAAATACTAAAAATATTTAGGACAAATACCTAAAGGCTATAAAAATGATTTATAGAATTAGGCGTTACTTTGCGGAGATCCATAATACAAAAGTAATAATAAAATTAAAATTAAAATTAAAATTATTTTGCTATAATCCGCGAAGAATTCTTCGCGGATTATAGCAAAATAATTTTATTATTACTTTTGCTATAAAAATGATTGGATATAGTATTCACATGTCTTTTAGCCTAAATGTAATGAATGTAAATTAGTGAAATTCTTATTAACAATAACAAGAACTATTGGACTGTGAAATGCTCTAAATAATTTCTGCTAAAGGAAGTTTTGTATACTTAGAGGAATTTTCGTAGCGTTTGTTTACCTTTTGTTATATTTAGGAAATAATATTGTTTATATTCTAAACAACTTATTATTTGTAAAATATACAGTTACAAGAGTCAGATCGCTACAATATTTTTGCCGTTAATATTTATAGTGTAGAATTTGTTTTTATTTATGTTCATGGGAAATATTATGACATTTAAATTAGATATATATTTTTTAATTTAACGCTTGTAGGATTGAAAATGGGTCCTGACGAGTCGTGTCTCTAAGATATAAAACATAACTTTTTTAAGTTTTGAATAAAAATAATAATAAATCAAATCTGTAAAATATTTAAAGGATAAAATTTCGAAATAATACTGACCGAACTGTGGACCAGGCTGTCAAATTATGTCGTGACGATGTTTGAATGTAGATCTAGACGAATCGATCTTAGGTAGCCACTGAATTCGATCAGCAAAAGAATATGAAATCCATTTGTCCTTATTCAATTTGTCCTTATTTAAATGTTATCTGTTTTATAGTTATGTTAATTTAATAATCGGGAATATAATATTCATAGATTAATAAACAGATAAAATTTATAGTTCACCAAATATCCAAAACACACATAAAATAATTTTATTACAAAATGCGGGCTTATCGTTTAACAGCGACCGCAGACGGCGACTATAGTCCAAAGAACCTAAATATATATAATAAATCAGCGGTAGGGTTGCAAAAATTGGGCAAAAAAATATAAGTTGTCTGTATGCCTGATATAAATGCATAATAGAATATATTTTTTTATATAAATTACACATAGTTCGTCTCTTGATTGGATCAGAGGGAGGCCACTTCAAGATGTTACTACCATACCCGTAAAGCCATGCGAAGTGACTTACTGTTGTGATGGTATGTAGATACCAAGTAGAGATATACTTTTTTTTTACATACATTCCTACATACAATCAATGAAAAATAAAAAATAATAGTATAGACAATTTGAAAACAATAAACATTAATATATAAATCAAATTACCTGGGTCTTGCTCGGTAATTTTATTACATATATAAAAAAAGTAACAAAAAAAAAGATAATGTTATCTGGAATTGATTCTAGTATTCTGAATTTGAGACCGCCCGTTACCCAAATAAGCTATCGTGACTTTGAAATTGATAGCGCAATTAGTTTCACATAAATTTGGAGCAGTTTTTTAGTTCCCGAAAACAAGGTTCCAATAACATTTTTTTTAAATAAAACCTAGCTAGATCGATTTTTCCTACCCAAAACCTCCTACATGCTGATTGTTATAAAAATCGTTATAGCCGTTTCCAAAACTCAGAAAATTTATATATACAAGATTAACTCATTTACTTACATATTAAAAATAACAATATTGTGATCTATTTGAAATCGAACAAGTAAAATTAATTTCGTAAAATACTAGGTATATTTTAAACTTTATTTCATGATTCTAAAAATAAATATCAAGCCTTACTTCACAATATTTTGCCTTTGTTTAATGAGAGACCTTTTTCATTAATATTACTGTCTAAAATATTGGGAGGTTTCCAGAAATATCACAATGTAATTTTAAAAGATTCCGTTACGACGCTATGATATCTAAGGATAATAAAATATTTCGGTACCATTTTGACGTTGTCTCATCGCAAGATTAATTTTGTAATTCCAAATCTATTGTTAGCAAACACGCGATTTTTTTATATTTAAAATATTGAATGTTTAGGATATTAAACTGTATATTGAAAATAATTGATCAGTACATATATTCTTTTAATTACAAGATTTAAAATAATTTCAATGTTATCTAATTATTTATCTGTTAGTCGGTTTTTATTAATTATTTGAAGTGGGTATTTATTATTGTACTACATCTTACATCGTATAGTTAATATGAATATGGCATTTTCAATTTAAAAGTCTATTCTAAGAAATTTGATATCGATGAACTCTTGTATGATATGTACCTATTTTTTTTGAAATAATTGTTAATAGTATTTATAAATAAAATCTTGTAATTTTAATACATCGAAATAAGCTAGTTTAGCAGTTCGTGATTCTTCATCTTATGCAATATAAATAAAACCACTCAAAATCACTAATTATTAGCTTAATTTAGTTCTTTCTGAAGATTTATCCTTATACAGGTTCCGACTATACTTCACACTGGTGCTTTGTTGGTGGCGTCCTGTGAAGTCACAAGCTCCAAGCAACTTAACTAAGCAATTCGAAATGAATAAATCATTTTCCGGTGAGTACCTGATTCATAGGCAATTTCGTAATTGTCTTTGGGTAAAATGGATCAATCGAATGAAAAAAACAAAATTGCAGTGTTTACTAATCGACCAATGTTTGACTTGCGTCGTATATTTGTTTTGTTGGAATCTTGCAACTGAATTTTGAAGCAGTAATGCAAAACAGATTGAACTTAAATATTGTATACATTCGTAATTTCGATTTGAATATTATCTCAGGAACGTCTAATTAAATTAAATATGATGTATGGCTCCAGATGATGGAATAATTATTTGAAATAAATAGGTATTATGAAAAAGGGTATGCTAATTAAAATATGGGAAATCGTATATTATAGAAAGAGTTATCAAATGACTGGTTTTTTTTTTATTATATGGATAATAAATAAAAGATTGTACTGAGAATATACGAAAATACCTAAAAAAGGCATAACAAATTAATAGTAAATAAAAATGTACTACAAGCTCTTACACATATGTTTTAAAAAGAAGAAAGTATAGGGCCTTTTATACACAATTATACATCCATTCACATTAATACATATTTGTTAACGTAGTGTAATTTATTTTATTAAAATTTAAATCAGTCTATCTCCTCTTGATTGTTAAGTTGGTTACATCGTTTTCACTTCGGGATTTAATAAATAATGGGTGTTAATACAATTCATTCATTAAAAGTTCTTATACTACATTATACTTCATTAAAAAGACATTCCATCTTTTACGCAACATTATAATGATTCTTTGTTACGTCTTAATTACAAAGGGTTCATTTATAAATTTAATTGGGAAACTGTTCGTATTTCAGTTTTATTTTATATCCTGATGATTATATACGAGTATGTACGTATTATATATTAAACCCGTACATGATGATGAAATCTGTCAAAGAGACCTACGTTGTACAGTCGACATCCGCCAGTTGCAAGGAAGACAAATAAATCTAATTAAGAGGTGGAATCGAAAATAATATGAAAATATATAACATTGTTATTACATTTTACATTATTTAACTTTTTATTTTAAAGTATTCAGAACCAAAATTGAGCATTATATTTATTTATGAAATGAGTAAATATTGTCTATTCTAATTTGAAGATAAAAGTGACCCTCATAATTTAAGAATCCTCCCACAGGTCTTATATTTAGATTTCGTATTTACGAATATTAAATATAGGACCACAGGGAGCATTTATCGTTTAAACAGCTTTTAGTTAGACGGTTGTTTCTGAGTTGTAAAAAAAATATTTTATATATAACGCACCAAAAATTTGTGGTAAAGGTGGCATTTATTTGGCTCAGCACGATACACGTCATCCCCACAACATACATTAGCTCAGCACACAACACATTAGTTTCGCACACGACCAAGATATTAATAGAAACGACAGGAGACCGATTGTCTACAGCGATTTTATATTGAATATATTTCCCCTCTAAGCTACATTAATTTCTTTCTAAATTTAATATCTTCATCAAAAATTGCTCTAGTAAGTTAAAATAAAAAAAATCAACATCAAGGTGATTTTTTCTATTTTAATGTAATTTATTACCGGCAAAGGTCACTTTCAAGGATTTCCAAATTAGAAGATTTCTTGACTCTTGCATCGAGCATCGTCACCTGTCTATCATATCTGCTTCCCCCACTGCAAATTCGCACGAGAATAAGTAGCAATATGCCTATGTATCGAGGTGAATCGAATATATGACTCCACAGAAATATTCCTCTCATCATTTTTTAGTTTGATCTCATTGAGAAACTTTTAGTATTACTTGATGTAGATACTTTTATAACACGGCCATATGCCTTTGCGTAATTGACTTTTATTAGGGTATGCTTAGACCCTCGGGAGCTGTTTTTTAAATGTTAATTACAATATTGACTCTAAATGAATATGATGGAACGAAACGGAAATGAAAGATTTTTATTTAAGAAGAAATATTAAATAGAAATACATATCTAATTTCCACAATACGTGTAAGGTGAACCAGTACGTAGCACGGAAAACATTTAAGACATTAGTAATAATAATCAAGCCCGGTGATTTAACGTATTGTGCTATGTACGAAGTGAAAATAAATGTTTATATTAATATTTAACGTGTATATTGAAGTATAATGTACCCTAATTTTTCGGGACTTAGCAAATATCATTCTTTGTAGGTGTATACAATGGAATACTATAGTATAGTATAAAAATTCTATATACATTACTAATGGATAAAATGGATGGATTTTATGTAAAATCTTATTCAAAAATAAGAATAAAATAACATGAATACGATATATAAAAGAAAGTATACCTTATTTATATTTTATAATCTTCTGTAAAACTTTTATAAGCTGCGGTTAGTACCTATTTACCAGGCCTGTGTTTAGAAACGTCGGTGTGTAACACAACTTTGAATTTTTAAAAGATCTTTCTAACAAAAGAACCCAAACAAAGGCTTCGCGGTCATGTTGTTTGAATTTAAAACCTTTTCAAGGTGTATTTTGTTAAAATATTTACCTAAAAATTTGTTTATAATTTTCATTACTTGAAAGCAAGAATGCAGTGTTTGAAACATCAAAACAACTTTTAAAGCAAATAAAATGTAATTGTGCGAAACGTTAATAAGATAGCGATCATTATTGTGGCTATGCTACTAAAACTTGAATGCTTTTCTCACAAGTTTTAGAAGTTCGTTAATTCCAGTATTTAAGCAAATTTCATTTTAATAATCTGGTTTTGTTTTAGTTTTTTACGTGAGCTACATTTAATCTCCTTGAAGATTGTCCATAGACGTCCTCTGACTAGTTAGTTGACGAGTATGGCTCTGGGTTAAATTCTGATAGCATTAATGAAATTCTTAGTGTTTAAATTTTGCAAAAATATTGTTTAGGTTTTTCAAGGCAAAAAGTTCCTCAAATAGACAAACACTAGTCAAAATTCTGTTAAACTCTGACTTGTTAATTATGGTTTAATTGAATCGAATTGTCATTAATTAGGACGTAATAAGTTGGAATTGTTCCAGAGTGATTTAATAGCTGATGTTCATATATTGTTGTAGTGAGCCAGAGGCAACGTGACGCGTCATCTTTCAGCAAGACATGACATTCGCGTAGGCGGAGCAATATGTCACGCTCGCCGCCACCTAAGGGTAACTAAGTTTAGTTTTTATTTAATTCCAATATTGTTTGTGAAAAAAAGCAATTCGATTTCGAGGCGTTGTATAGACAACTTAATTTAAGTTCCTACATTTTGGATCAAACGCGTCTCTTAGAGTTGACTCGTCACTATAATGATGTAAGATAAAAGCTTAATATTTCAGACGATTTTATCTAATAACAGTATAAAATTATAGGGATTTTTTAATTGTACAATTTATAATTCTATATAAGATTTCTAATCTTTAGAAAAAAATTTCCTGCAATATAATCAAATATAGAAAAAAAGACAGTTTACAGATAAAAGAAGATGGAGACGATATAAAGCTTTTTTGTTGAGTGAGAAAAGTATACATATATCAGGTTAGCGATTCCATACGCCCGGGAGCTTTAAGCTATAAATAATGTATGGGCTTAATTGATATTTAAATTTCATCACGCGCTTTACAGGGAAGGAAAACATTGTATAGAAACGTGTATCCTTAGAGAATTTCTGGCATTTATTCAACCTGCAGGTCTGCATTGGAGCAGCGTGGTGGAACTAAGATTCAATCCCACTCTCTAAAGGGAAGAGGTCGCAAATACCCAGCCGTGGGACATTAACGGGCTACTTAGCTTGCCTAGATTAATACCTTATAATTGCTTATTTAAATTACAGAAGTTACATATGTTAGTAAAATAAAAAAAACTCAAAGACTATATTAGTATTAAATCATCATCCTCTTGCCCTTATCCCATACTAAGTAGGGTCAAGGGTCTGGCTCTAAGTGGGCTGGGGACTGTATTAAATATCAGATCAATAAATTTAAATTAATGTTTCAGTTAAATCTTCAGTTGTCAACTGAATTCAACTCAATATATCAGTATTAAATATCAGATTAGAATTCATATTAAAACTAAATTAGTGTATACCGTCCATTTTGCACTACGAATACATAGATAGCATTCTAAGCTATAAACGGATCACCAAATTTTTATGAAGTACTTTTTAGAATTATTGGAGCTTCCCGTATTCTGTTCGTCACTGATGCTCATAATTCCATAACAATCAGTGTTTATTATAATTGTTATCTTCATCGCTATAATCTTTTTATTTAGGATCAATATAAAAAATAATATCAGATAAGTGTTAACAGCCTATAAACATACTATATCTATTTCAAAAATAAATAAATCTACACAACAGTGAATGATTTTTTTTACTATCGGACTTATAACTTGACTGTTGTATTTATTGCTTTGCCGTTATCAGTTTTAGCGATTCCATTTTATTGAGAATTTATTGCGACGTGTTTGGCAAAATATTTCAAAATGAATGCTATATTTCTTGAGAAAATTTCTAACACGATAACAGATACATCTTTTTTATAAGACGAGTATAAAGGTATCTTCGGTATATTTCTGATATATATGTATGGCTGAAGTAAAGATAAAAGTAAGTATTTGATAAAAGTAAAGTACTGAAGTAAATCGGCTTATTTCAAAGCTGACATCGTCCCTTCTTGGAGAGAAGGTTTTTACATAAAACCACTATGCTGCTACAAATACAGTGGATAGTTTAAGCTTCGAACTTTAAATTTCCTCACGAAGAAAACTTGAAGGTGTCTTAACAAAGTAACGAAAACTTAAGGCGTGTTTTTAAAAACTTAATGAAAACTTAAAGGTTTGAACCCGTATTCTCATGCATATTTATATTTCAAAATTTATATTAAATCTCTTTTAATGTGGTTGTGTTGTAAATTTTAATCGTATGTCAAATTGTGAGCTCCCTTTTGGTACAAGATTATGATAGCATAGCAAGAATGAACTTTTAGATCATCAGCGTTTAACAATATATATTTTATATTAATTTCAATTTTCTGTCATCAGACATTTTGATCGCTACTTCAAGTTTGATGAATGGAGCCGAACTGAATACAAATCCCCTTGGAGACACTTGCAGTATCTGTGAAAACAAACAAAGTGCTTAAAAATAAAAAGACTTTTGAACATGTTAAATGTTAAGCAAGTAGATATACTTTATAGTATTTATCTGTCACATTACAATTCTAAAATGTTTTCCGAATGTATAATATATAAAATTATTATATTTGTACCTACTTCCTAAGGGAATATTGTAAAAACTATTGTACAGAGTATATTTAGTGTTAAAAATAAATCGAAAATCTGTAGCTATTTAAAAAGGCCAATTGAATTGAAAACAAAAGTTATGTTAAAAAATGAAAATACGAAATAATTGTTTCGATTTACTTTAAAGCTTTGATCGCTATTTACTAAAAATATTTTTACACAGTATTAATGCTTAAAATAAATTAAAAATCCGTAGCTAACTTAAGATGGTCGTTTATATGGAGCATAAAAATATGTTAAAAAACTAAAATGTGAAATAATTATTGATTTGATATGTCGTCATTGCTGTGACGTTTTGGCCTATAGGTGTATAAAATTGTTTCAATCTCCTTTAGAGCGTTGATCGCTATTTAAAAAATCTTTTTTACTATAAAAAAACAAATACAGACTTTATTGTCAGTTTCGTAAAGCGTTAAGGACGATGAGTTAAGTAATTTTTGTAATATATTGTTAAGAACAATATATTGTTAAGAACAATAACAATATATTGTTAAGAACAATATATTACAAAAATTACTTAACTCATCCTATTGCGAATATTAATTGTAATGAAAAACTTAGTACCTAATATATGATACAGTTATTAAATTTTTAGAACGATTAATTCAATTATTAATATAAGGAACGTGATAGTACTATATGTTACACATGGTGTAACAGGTTTCTGAATTGTGATGGTAAAACGTTATTGTTACTAAACATAATATATTCATAGTAGATTATGATACTGTTGCATAATAAAGGTTCTTATATATAACATGTGTGTCTTTTAAAAAACGAGCCGCAGGCGAGTTTTTTTAATAGTATCACACGAGTGCTATAAGACCAAGTTATGTAGTGACATAGACTACTTTATCTACTTTCATACTATAATACGTAAAACAATTTTAATAAAAACCAAACTTTGTTTAAATATTGAAAAGATTTTTTAAATGTCAAATGTTAGCGCCAAGGGGCAAACTTCGATTGTGCATGCGTGGACTCGTTCATTGAAACCTTTTTTTTAAGGTAAAGGTTCAACCTCCTTGGTCCAGCAGGAGGTTGCATATGTGTATCGTTATGATTAAAAAGTTATATTATGATACAGACCTGTATCGTAATAAAACTTTTTAATTTTTTATTATTGGCCTGTACGTCATGTTTGTCATAAGAATTTCGGTTTCAGTTTTATAATCTTTGTATTATAGTATCAGTGTAGATTAATAATATTCTTAAGTTGTGTTAACATTTAATTACATTAATTGTATACTGGAACGTTAACACTGTAGCTTATATTATTATAGTAAGTACAAAAGTATGATTGTGTTTTATTTGAAATATCTCTGTACCAGAAAAACGAAAGCACTATTGACATAACAGATAAATGTATGAGATAAATATAAATTTGCGTTGTCTTAACAAATTATGTTTGTTACATATAACTAGCCGTGTGATATCCGGCCGTGTAGAATGGACCAACCTCATTTCTTACCGAGGTGTTGTAAAAGGCGACTAAGGTAAGTTGACCCACGGTGTGGTATCCGGTTTAGTAGAATAGACCACTCTCTTTCTTACCGAGGTGTCGTAAAAGGCGACTAAGGTAAGTTGACCTAAGGTGTGGTACCCGGTTTAGTAGAATAGGCCTCTCTCTTTCTTACCGAGGTGTCGTAAAGTACGACTAAGGTAAGTTAAAGTCAGGCAGGCGGCCAGTCGTATAAACGCAGCCAAATCATGTGACAGCATGTTTATAACATGTTGTGCCGACCCCTCTTAGAGTGGGATAAGGGCAAGAGGATGATGATGTTTGTTATATATAACCTTTTTAATATTATTATTGCAACAAATTAATGATAATTTATCATTTCAATCGGAACTATATAATAGAATCTTTCCATTTCTAACAGATAAATGGTGTGTTGAATTGTGGATAATATTTCGAGATAAGAGAAGTGTTGATGTTATGTTTTAATACATAATAGTTTAAGTAGATACGCTTCATTACATAATATTTTAATAACATGGTCTTGAATAAATTGTGTTAATGTTTAAAAATGTTTTGTTCTTTACCATTTTCCTGTCTCGTTCATGTTGGTATCATTCTAAATGAAAAATTTACTGTTCTATTTATAAAAGACGGGTTAATATTTAATAGTGTTTAAGTTATGATAGAATTGTTTTGCTATAATACGCCGTGTGGTTTCCGGCTTAATAGAATAGTACAACCCTCTTTTCTTACCGAGGTGCCGTAAAAGGCGACTAAGGTAAGTCGACCCGCCGTGTGGTAGCCGGCTGAGTAGAATAGACCACCGTCATTTCTTACCGAGGTGTCATAAAAGGCGACTAAGGTAAGTCGACCCGCCGTGTGGTATTCGGTTGAGTAGAATAGGTAGACCACCCTTCCTCTTACAGAGGTGTCGTAAAATATGACTAAGGTAAGTTGACGTCAGGCAGGCGGCCGTACGTAAAAACACAGCCAAATCATGTTACAAAATGTTTATAGCATGTTGTGCCGACCCCACTTAAAGTGGGATAAAGGCAGGAGGAGGTGTAAATATCGTTTCAATTCAGTTTTTCAACGACTTATTCTACCGTCAGTCACCACTAGTTCCTTACATTTAAAGTTCAGTTGATAAGATAAACAAGTATTCATATTTAGAGATTCACAAACGCAGGTGAAACATATTACTGGCTCAAGGTAAATGCGTCTTTATTTACAACAATGGTATTCGCCTTACGTACTACCGGCTTAAGTAACCCGTTACGTGAGAAGTGAAGGAATGTCGCGAAAACAACTTAACTAAGGGCGTGCGACAGGATCGAGAAAGATTCAATAGCCTGATTTCTCAAATAGAAATAAAAATTATTCATTTATTACTATTTCTATTTGCGCAGTGATATCAAAACTATTTCAATATAACTCTTTCATATTCTAGCATTTTCTTTGTTTAGTAACAGATTGAAAACAACTTTTAATTTCATTGGATCACTAAAACCTGTTTTGCTATGATGAAATTACTATAAACAGTCAAATTGGTCGTTAACATATAATCTTATGATATTATAAGTTATATTAGATTAAACTTACATATAATCTATATATATAAAAGAAAGTTGCTCTAAGTTACACTATTTATAACTCAAGAACGGATGAACCAATTCGGCTGAAAATTGGTGTACAGGTTGCTTAGAATCAGGAGACGGACATAGGATGCTTTTTATCCCGTTCGACCGCATTTATTTTATCCCGTCAAGTCACTATAAAACGTGGTATAACAAAAACGACTATGACCTTGAACAACAAAAAGCAAATGTCAGTGGAATACAAAACATAGATGACAGCTAAACGTAATTTTATCTTTGGTGAAGTATGGTAAAAAATTTGACAATTATCAAAATAATAGCTAAACGTCACTACATAGTATAAAACAAAGTCGCTTTTTCTGTCTGTCCGTATGTCCCTATATCTCTTTGTATGCTTAAATCTTTAAAACTGCGCAACAGATTTTGATGCGGTTTTTTAATAGTATAACATATTATAAACTGTAATTTTTGAGGTTTCCAATGTGATGTCGTAAATAATTACATTTTTTTCAGCTTACATTGCAAATGCAGGCTGAACCCTACAATATTTATCAAAATAATGTACTAAGTATGTGTTCACCTTGAAAAGGTCTACAGAAAACTCCGCGATGGTATACATATATATGTCTATCTCTTATGGACCCACAATAGCATTTTTTTGACATTTTCTTCTTCATTTGCAATTTAAATAAACATTTTCGAAGATATTACAGATTTAAAATGCAGGGCATAGCAATTGCGCGCTTTGCCCTGTAGCACTTCGAATTTAGCTGCGATTGGACGGGTTTTTTTTTCACAGGGCCAACTATATGTCGGTTTATCAAGAGTAACCTCTAAAGAAAACATGTTTGTATTGTGTAGTGACAAGAAAGCTGTGAATGTTGTATATAAATATAAAGACATTCTGTAATTAATTGTAAAAATAAAATACTTAGGGAAAATGTAAAAGTAAATAAGTAAAAATGTAGTATATGAATTTAGATATTCCAAAAATAGCAGGGAATCTTCATGGTGTAGGGAGAGGGGAATTGTTTTACTCCAAATTTAACGCGTGTGGGCCACGGGCAGTAATGAATATAACAAAACTACTGGATAGATTTTAATCATTTTTTTCACTGAGTGACATAGGCTATATATTTTATACCCGTGCGAAGCCGGAGCGGGCCACTAGTATTTTAATAATTGTCTTTTTTCAATTGAATATGTTTTGTTCATTTTATATTATATTTCATGTCTCATCATTCTCCTGCCCTTATCCCACTCTAAGTGGGGTCGGTATGATATGTTATAAACATGTTGTCATATGATTTGGCTACGTATATTATGACCGGCCGCCTTGCCTAACTTTAATTTATCTTAGTCGTATATTACGACACCTCTGTAAGAAGGAGTGTGTTCTGCTCTACTCAGCCGGATACTACATGGTGGGCCAAATTACCTTAATTGCCTTTTACGACACCTCGGTAAGAAATGAGGGTAGTCTTTTCTATTTAGCCGGATACCATACGGCGTATTATATTTTATACTAGCGGCCTACCCTGCTTCGCACGGGTATAAAATATATAGCCTATAACACTCAGTGAAAAAAAATGATTTAAATCGATCCAGTAGTTTTAATTTATTCATTACTGCCTGTGGCCCGCACGCGTTAAATTTGAAGAAAAACAATTCCCCTCTCCCTATACCAAGAAGATTTCCTGCTATATCTAATATCTAAATTCATATACTACATATTTATATTTTGCATTTTTCCCTATATATTTTATGTTTATAATTAATTACAGAATGTCTTTATATACAACATTCATAGCTTTGTTATCATTAGACAATACAAACATGTTTTCTTTAGAGGTTACTCTTAAAAGAGTGACATTTAGTTGCGCGTCCGATCGCTGCTAAATTTGAAGTGCTATAGGGCGAAGCGCGGCCTCCTCGCGGGATTTTAAATCTGTGATATCTTCGAAAATGTCATTTAAATTACATGCTGTAAACGCCATGTTGATCTATATTAAATCAACAATATATTTAAGGTACATAAATAGGTAATGCTATTGTGGGTTATCCATAAGAGATAGACATATACCATCGCGGACTTTTCTGTAGACCTTTTCAATGTGTACAAATACTTAGTACATCATTTTGATAAATCTCGTAGGGTTTAGCCTGCATTTGCAATGTAAGCGGAAAAATAAGTAATTATTTACGACATCACATTAGAAACCTCAAAAATTACAGTATTTCTGTACTCCATATTGAATGTTATTATACATATAAACTTTCCTCTTAAATCACTCTATCTATTAAAAAAACTGCATCAAAATCTGTTGCGTAGTTTTAAAGATTTAAGCATACATAGGGATATAGGGACAAACAAAGAATGTGACTTTGTTTTATACTATGTAGTGATAATCCTTATAGCATGATTCAGTATTCACGCGCGATGGCTTAATATTAGCGTACTTCATGTA
The DNA here is from genome assembly GCA_029227775.1 of Morpho helenor. NCBI lineage: Eukaryota > Metazoa > Arthropoda > Insecta > Lepidoptera > Nymphalidae > Morpho > Morpho helenor. The sequence continues at coordinate 8,923,707 of JARGCU010000020.1, forward strand.
TAACTTTGGTGTTTCTATACCGATGAAAAGTATACTATAACCAGCTCAGGAGTATGAAAAAAAATTGTACCGAATTTCGTTAAAATCCGTCGAGTAGTTTTTGTTTCTATAACGGTTATACAGACAGACAGACAGACAGACAGACAGACAAAAATTTTACTGATTGCATTTTTGGCATCAGTATCGATCCCTAATCAGCCCCTGATATTTATTTTGGAAATATATTCCAGTTACAGAATTGACCTCTCTACAGATTTATTATAATTTTATATATCTGAGACCAAATAACTAAATGAAAACAAGGATACTTCAAACGCAACGAATTGTTCGAGGAATACTTCAAAGGAGCGAACATCTATTTGAAATTATAAGTGTCTATCTTCGTTGCTTAACATCGTGAGCTGTCAATTATTCTTTTATAAGCTTCATACGTGAAGCTTGTCGATAATAAGTATATTACATGAATAGTATATCAATGGAATAATTTATCACTGCTATTTTTATCCCGGCAAAATTTATAAAGAAAAATCAGGCTACAGATGAATATGACAGTGTATTCACGTTTTTTGTGACTCAAACATCTAATCTCATAACTTAACTACTGATTTTCAGTCAATCTTCTGCGGTAGGAACAGATTGCCGAACCAATAGTAAATTAATTACGACAAAATTTATACAAAATTTATGTCGTTAAAAAGTTGATTTTTATGTTTCGAAGGTAAAATTTTACTATGTTATGCAATCCCGCAATACTGCTCTATAAATTAAAAAACAAAGGAGTTTTAAGCAGCAGTAAGAATTCATTATTACTTTACTTATGGGACATAAGCTTAATGACCGATTTAGAATTTCGCGTAACCTTTAGGTTCATCTGACAGGCACCTTTTTCTCTCGCGAGTTTATTACTTCTGATTTTATTTTTTACCGCCGCCTACCGAGAATAATGATACATATGTATAATATTATTTTTATACCAGGTTTTTTAATAAAACATACAGTTTCTAAATATAAATAACAAGTACATTATGTTGTATCATAATAACGACCTAAGATAAACACTAAATCCCTTAGAGACGCTCGTAACTTTGTATGTTTATAAGTCACTCTAACAAGATTTAGGCCCTGTTTAACCCACGCTTCAACTGCGCCACAACTTATACAGGTTAGATAAAAATGTTACGCTAAGTTAGAAAATTTAGTTAGGTTTTATTTTAGTAGCCTTTTTGCTGGGTACAAGATTTATTTTAGCTTTATATTCGTCGAGATTTAGCTTGGGTGATTCATTGTATAAATATAAGAATTTATTTTTAGTTTTGAGTGGTTCGTAGATGAGGTTTTGACTGGTTCATATAGCAGTACTCGTTCTGTTCCGTGGGTTGCAGGTTTGATTCCCGCCGAGGGCCAAAATGTTCTTAAAAAACTAATTTGTTGGTTCTTCGATTCTGTGTGTATTTATGTATTTAAGTACATATTCAATAATAATTGTATTTAATAAAAGTGTCTATTTACCAGTTGTCTAACCCAAAACACAAGTATTGAGTATACTTTAGAGACAAACGACCGTGTGTGTTATATCCCACATATTTACTTATTTGTTTGTTCAAAATTGCAAATTTCCTAAAGATTTAAACCACTCATATGGAAATATTAAACAACGTTGTCTTCATATAAGTGCATATTTTTTTATGACCTCATACTTATAAACGTATCCTTAAAAAATATATACTTAATAATATTAAATCTATATTACCAATAAATTCATACTACCATTCTTTAAATGCGCAATAGGTTCGTTGTGTTTTTTTGGAATGGAGAGAGCTTAAAGAATGAAGAATGGTATAGGGTACTTTCCAATCGTTACCAAATTCTACATACGAAGTTTCGGGAAATTCAAATTCAAATTAATCTAAAAATAAGAACTTAAATAAACAAAATCATCCTATGTAAAATTTCAATTAAAATCCTCTTAAACTGGCGAGGAAAACAAAAGTTGTTATATAAATGTACTCAAACATACTCCCCAACAATGGCTAATTATCTTGTCGCAAGAGGACCTTTTGTAATTACTAATTAACACCGTGTTACATAAATATTAAGTATATTACATATTTTAGTTGCTGAAAGTTGGTACTTTGTGTGGTTTTAGTTATATTAAAAGCTTTTATTTTACTCTCGTGAATGTATGTGAAAATGGAATCTTGTAAATTTGACCTACTTCCCGGTGTCTGATTGAGCTGAAATTTTACATACTAATCCAATTCTGATGACAATGCATGTTTATGATAAGCATGACCTGATGCTGCTGGAAGGATTGGCTCCAGACGGGGAAAACCTCAACGGTTAACAAACGTTATATAAAATTTTGTTAAAAGCTTTTTTAACTTGACTTGTTACTATTATTGTTAAACAGTAGTTAATGTAATAAAATAAAATTTTACTATTTCAACGTATGATGAAGTTTTATTTATTATTTATATTTAAAAAAAATTAACTGATATGGTTGGTCGAGAAAGTTTAAGAGTATTTTTTAATTTTTATTTATTCAGTAATCCAACAGCGTTTTTACAATTTAATTACAGATTATTACTGTAGTATTATTAGTGTTGTATAATTAACTTCGATGAATGGTCATTGAATGAATCGATAAGATCAGTAAATATTGCCTGGCAAGAGAATGAGCGAAAACCTACAAAAAGTACAGATTATAATTCAGTTTACGTTAGTTTGATTCTTTACTTTGTTATCGTTGATAGTAACTGAGGGGATAAAATTGCGGCCGTAGTTGTCATGTCAGTGATCCAATTCTGAGACCGGAATTCCCAAGCACCTCAAAATGCATTTAAAGGATCTTAGCTGTCGAAAACCATTGTTCCCTAAATTTGATCAAGCGTTAAGCGACGACATGGAAGACGCTTTTCGATAAAAGCAAGAAGATTTAAATATGGTGTTTGAGTAACACATATAGCGAGTAAGTAATTTCTTATTGGATATGAAACACCTTTAAATTTATAGGAATATAAATATATAAATTAAGAAAATATAAAAAAAAATTGGACAACACAATATATCTCAATAATAAAGTAAAAAGTTGGTAAAAATTAGAAGAGTAGAGTTAAGACGCATTAAAATATTATGCATATTTTGACAAAATACCGAAAATATACGATATATATAAGACGTGAAACTATAAATTTTAAGTAAGCTTAGCATGCTCTCTATTATGTTCATTTCTTCAATCGAAAATCTTTTACAATCGTTTTACCAATACGTTTTAAAAAGAAATTTCTTTTTGATTTTAAAATAATTTCTTTTCAATCGTCTGTAAATGGCCTTCATGGCAGATTTAGATTGTCGCCTTATATTTGTCTTTGGTTTGTCTCATGATAATCCAATAATCCTTATCGATTAGTTGTTCGCTAAAGCTTGAAAAATAGACAAAACGGGCACTTTCTGTTGACCGAGGCTGCGCTTTATTGTTCGTACGAGTCCTTAATACAAGTAGCACTATCTTACAGAAATGATTGCGATACAGTGCACATTCTACTTTCTTTGTTCATATCAGGAGATTCTGATACTTAAATATATTCTATACTTTATTGCAAATCCTACTAATCCTACTTCTATACTAATATTATAAAAAGGAAAAATTTGTATGTATGTTTGTAATGTTTTCACAGAAAAACTACTGGACCGATTTCAACTGACACCGACATAAAGGCTACAGAAATCTTGTTAATTCTACAGGAATAGGATAGCTCGAAAATATTCTCTCCAAAGAAAGGAAAGCGGGAGGCTTATGATCAGCAGTGGAATATTAACAGGCCCTTACTTAGTACTTTGCTTTACTGCTTTTATGTATTGTCGAATTTAAGTTAGAATGGCTATAATAACTTGCATTATTAAAAGTTATGGATATGAAAATGAAGCCCACGTTAAATGGAACTTAAAATTCTGGTTCCAACAATGCATTGTGGCTCTACACTGATTTAAAATTATTGCTATAATTTTAAACCATAGTTAAGATATATTGGAAACATCGTATTGTTTATATAGACAAGTCTAATAGCCATATGTGTAAAAGACGGAGTCCACTGACGAGCCTTTACGTTTGATAATGCGTTTTCAGTTACTTCAATGTCATTTTATATGTCACTTTTCAGGGTATCTTATAGTGCACAAAGGAAATTCCATTTCTCTAGTTTGTTACTACAAAGTGAGTTACTGTACACTATATAACAAGATATTGTATTATTTTATCACGCCTTTGACGCCTTTGTTTCATGATTTTTAATGTAACATATGTTCTTTAACCATATTTATTTATATTGGACAGGAATACTACGTCCGTTCTATTCCGTTCGACAAATACACTACAGCATTTATATTTGTATGGATAAAGGTACAGCACAATATTTACAGTTTCTTAGTACTATTAACAATTTCTTACGTCTATTACAATTCATGGTAGGGTAGGTATCGTGCTGGCTATATCTATTTAACAATGGTACTACTATTTCCTATTCTAACTTATCGGTTTATTATATCACATAGTTTCCTACGCCGTGTGGTATCCGGCTGAATAGAATAGTACCACCCTCTTTTCTTACCGAGGTGTCGTAAAAAGCGACTAAGGTAAGTCGACCCGCCGTGTGGTATCAGGCTGAGTAGTATAGACCAATCTCATTTCTTACCGAGGTTTCGTAAAAGGCGACTAAGGTAAGTTGACCCACCGTGTGGTATCCGGTTTAGTAGAATAGACCACCCTCTTTCTTACCTAGGTGTCGTAAAATACGACAGAAGTAAGTTGACGACAGGCAGGCGGCCGGTCGTTAAAACGCAGCCAAATCATGTGACAGCATGTTTATAACATGTTGTGCCGACCCCACTTAGAGTGGGATTAGGGCAGGAAGATGATATCACATAGTTTCCTAAATTTATTGAACTACTATACCTTTTATTTACTGTTGATGACAATCCTTGGACAGAAATACTATTTGTCCAATATAATGTAAGATAATGAGAATTATAGTACGTATAACAAAACAGAATATTCATACAGGGATTATAGGGAAGCTATTGACTTGTTTTTTGAAACATTTGATAGTTTAGAATATTTGTGCCTAATATAAATTAGACACAAATAAACTCTATCTTCTTTTTCACCGAGAGTTTGATAATTAAAGTACAAATGCCAATTGGAATCGTGATATTAGTAAAATTAAAAGCTAACGCTATAAAATCAAAAAATTCATTAATAGAAATTGTGTTTACCAAAAGCCTCGAAGTGGCAATGAGAAACGCGGCGTGGATGCTTACTAATCCAATATTGAACGTTTAATATAGGCTGAACAGGTTTACTTTTACCTCGTATACTTGTTTGTTTCGAACAATTTGAATATTAACTGAAAGGTATAAGGGGGTATTAGATTAGTTATAAAAAATATCCATAGTAATATTATAAAGGGAAAAATCTCTGTTTTTTTATATCTTTCGTACTTAACCCATTTCCCGTTTCTCTTCCGGGGAAATTAAAATTTTAATTCAAAATATTCTTTATTATATAAATAAACTTGTAAACAAGTGCTTTGGAATCGTCAACTATGCTGTCGGGGAAAGGGAATGATATAATATATTACACGGTACCTAGTTAAGGGTACCTAGTTTAAGTTTTAGCGAAAGAAGTTGCAGGTTTAACGAAGTTTTAAGTTTTTATTATTTCAATATTATATTGAAATATATGAATATTATATTTGAAATGACAATCGTTGATGTTTTTAGACCTTATACAAATATCTCATCAACCTTATACAAACTCAGCGTTTGATGATGTCTGAGGCCCAGCCAGCTCAGCCCACTGCGTGCTACCTTATCTCTTCTTGTGTCTTGGGTTTGATTCACTGTTCGAGATAATTGTCTGTGACTAGTTACCGCCTTTCTGGCAAAGCAGTAGCACCAAACAAATTAGTCATCATCCTCTTGCCCTCATCCCACTCCAAGTGGGGTCGGTACAACATGTTATAAACAATCTGTCATCTGTCACATGCTGTTTTTTACGACCGGCCGCCTGCCTGACGTCAACTTACTTTAGTTGTATTTTAAGACATCTCGATAAGAAATGAGGTTGGCTTATTCTACTCAGCCGGATACCACACGACGGGTCGACTTAACTTAGTCGCCTTTTACGACACCTCGGTAAGAAATAAGGTTGGTCTATTCTAATCAGCCGGATACCACGCGGCAGGTCGACCTACCTTAGTCGCCTTTTATGACGCCTCGGTAAGAAATAAGGGTGGTCTTTTCTACTTAGCTGAATACCACAATGCGGTACCAAAGAAATTAGTATTTCGTAAATTTCTGATTTTATTTAGTCTTACACAGTAGTTAAATTATACAAAGACGGTTAATATTCTTCCACTTTATGCATAAGTAAGGGTTATATTAAAGGTCTGTAGAACATGTTTACATTACCCACTTATATAATGACAAAACTCATACCGCAAACATAGCAATAATTTATCCATACAAGTGGGTCAATGAGACTCCTAGATAAGAAACTTAGGCACAACATATTTTTGCGGCAAACGTTTTGGCATACTGATATATGCATACCGTGTGACTTAATATATGGATGTGAGTCATGTCGCTGACATCGGGTGATTCGAGGAACGAGAAGATCCGTAAAGGAACAAAAATTACTAATATAGAATAGAAATAATTTTTGTACATAAGTACATAAAAGAAAAATTAAAAAAATAACAATTTTTATAGCCTACATAGAACAAAACATTAAACAAAAAAGTCAATAAATTGTACAAATAGAGGCGTAGAAGTCACTTACACTGATACTTTACTATTAATTTACTATTCCACAGCTGGGTAGCCTGCTGTTACTAATTTGAATTCTATTTCGCAATCAGTTATTGCAGATAATATACGATGCTTATTCTGATAGCTCTAAGATATTATTATATTATAAAAAAATAGAGATAACTTAACTAAAAGAGTTTAAGTGCCCATATTATTCAGGATTTTACGAAATAAATAAATGTTGTTTATGTTAAACAAGATTTATTTATTTATATAACTTAAAGAAAATTCATGTGGAATCATCGATCGGGTTTTTTGTAAAAATATTGATATCGGAACGTTATAAATATTAAAAAAAGTACGTTAGTATAATACACAGCTAAGTAATTAACTTACTTTCTCGTAATTATTTTTTATATTAATTGGAAAAGTAATCTAACTTCTATCTAATCATCTCGATTAGATAGAAGATAACTTTTTCAATTATTTTACTTGTAGTTCTAGGCACGATAACATTAAGAAATAAGATTAGAGGGAAATTATACGTGTTTACTTAGTAGTTCTCTGTTAATGGGCCATCACATAATCTTTGTGACCGTGGCTATCTACATTACTGGATATTTTAGTTATACTCTTATAAACCGTGAATTATATAAAAGTAGTCATTATACGGAATAGCCAATAATTAACGAGATTTTTGTAAATAGGTATATAATATAATAATATCAGGGTGACCGAGCTGTACTCAGTATTTTTGTAATATGAAAAATACAAGAAAAATAAGGCAGGTTATATCTGGATTTGATCTGGGATACATTCACTTCTTTAGACCGTCCGTTCTCCCATCGGACCTTTGTAAGTAAGAGCATAAGGGAAAAAAATGTTAGTTCATTGTAGTATTTCTCTCCATATGCAATATTTTAAATTTGCACTAGAAATACTGTCACATAAAGTAAATAGTTTCAAATATTTTTCTATAAATTCAGTCCACAACAGTCTCAAACTCAAAGTTTAATATATCCAAATAGAAACTAAAAAGTTTCCTTGAATTGTAAAAACTACAGCGTTGTTAGGAAAAACGCTCCTATCGGAAAAAAGCTACCAATAAACTCTTCGAATCGGCAAACATTTTTAGTTATGTTTAGTCAAAAGGTGCTTAGTTATTTGTTAGAAAAAAATTGGGTAGGTTGTTGTTAGAATTTCAACAATCTCGTTTTAAACGTTGACTCTATACGGCCGTTAGATGCTTTGTTATCTTGATCATGAATTGTATGGTATAAAGGAATTGCAAATCGGCCCCTTGACAGTTTTATTCACAGCATCGACAAATTTACCTTGAAAATTTATCGCCTTCATATTACACCTTTTCAGAAATAGTTAAAAACATACTAACGGCCTCCTTATTCGTTATTATTATCCCGCTGCTGGGTATAAGCCTCCTATCTCCATTTTTGGAGCTATGACCCACAACGCTGCTCCAATGCGGATTGTAGGTTAGACATCTCCAGAATTCTCTAGAGCTATGCAGGTTTCCTCGATGTTTATTTTCACCGAAAAGTATGTGATAAATTGCTGATATCAATGACGCACATAAGACAAATAAGAAAACTCATTGGTGTCTGCCAAGAGTTTGAACCTGTAACCCCATGGAATGAGTCACACGGTCTCACTACTGAGATATCACAGCTCCACAAATACTTTATAATACTTTTTTAAAACAATTAACATTCACCATTGCTACATTAACTAAAGTAAACGGAGTATAAGAATTTTATGAACTGAATTTTTTATAATTATATTTTTATTTTTATTATTGTTCTGGTAACAATATTATATTCCTTTTACTCTTTTTGGTTGTAGTTATAGCGCTGTACGTTATCGCTGTGGACGCTGTATTCGATGTGTTTCTTGCACATTCAGTAAGTACTCAAAGACTGAAGAAAATACTAAGCTGTTATTTTCAGGGAAAGGATATTTCGCTCAATATGTAAAAGTAAATTTAATCAAGCCGGTCTTCCATTAGGCCTAATTTCGAACTTCAACAAACTATATGTGTTTAGGCTTAGAGAAAATTTGCATATTTTCGTATTATCCGTCTGCTTAAGTTTGTCGTTCGTGACGATTAACATTTTAAAACATAAATATGCTAGTATCGCTATAATAGCATTAAAAACCAAATAATATGTTAGGTTTCTTTTTATCGTATATTTTCGACTTTTTCTGTTTCGGCAGCAATACAAATTTAGATAAAACGCCCAAAGAACCAGAAGGTACATTATTAATCAATAAACTACCATTAAAAAGACTAGACTTTATTTTTGCGAACTCCAAAATGAAATATAATAAAATATTATTGCCTTATTAAATCTTATTGCTATAATTAAATATGTATTTAAAAAAACGCCTTTGTGTAACATAAATGCATTTTTTAAATAAGTTAAACATGAGTAACATGAGCTAACATGAGTAATTTATATGTTAAATTCAAATAGCTTTTGAAAGTTTTACAGTAGTCAAAAAGTTTCTGAACCAAAACAGGACGATATCGCAACTAATATAATTTAAATTGATTTTGTACTCTATAATAAAAGCGAAAATTTTAGAGTAAACAAGAATCAGATAAGTTATATAAGGCAAATGTTTTATCTGTTACCTAAAATAATATTATTCGGTTTTTGTATAATTTTAGCACTTAAAGCATATAAAGTTTATATCAACATGTGAATGGTTCAATTAAAAGTTTAAATTTTATTTATCTTATCCCAATCTAAGTGGGGTCGGCGCAATATCTCTTCATCTGCCATTTTCTGATATCATTTGCCAATTCAGTACTGTACTTTTTTAAATGCATATCATACGTCAAACATGTATCAATTTTCCGCCTCATTCTAGTCATATATTTATTTTCATTCATATTTAAACTTTTTGAAGTCACATGATTTTCATGCCTCTTCATTAAACGGCCATACCAAATAAATCTCCAACTTCTCATTTTTTCTACAATATAATGGGAGAAATTTTCAATTATCTGTACCGTGTGCCACTGTATCTCCACCCGCTACTTTTTCTACCCGCAATTCAGCATTAATGGTTGGTTCATTAATGCACCACCACTATTCCATTATTAAGTGATTACTTTTTTTTAATACAGGAAAAAATCCCTTATGGGTACCGCTACCCGACCGGACAAGCGGCGGTTATGTCGGACTCGCACCGACTATAACGACTTGTGTGCTCCACCACACAGCTGATGGCATAAGCTAGGTAGGGTATTGTTGTACATATTACCACCATCCCCGCCGACAGCCGCTCTGATCTCAGAGACACCTCCTCTGGGTAGGGGCCTCTCAAAAGAAAAGTCCCCCTCCACTAACCGATAAATTGCGAGCACCGGATGCACCGACCGCCTCAAGGACCTGTAAGCCAGACATCCTATATATTACTACTCTTTATGGGTATGATTTACCTTCATGGGTAGCTAGGTTTTATGGGTAAGTGGAATCTAACAGCGATTATGTTCGATTCACACTGATTGAATACTTGATTGTTTGATGTAGTTTGGTTAAAACAGAAACGATCTACTATATTCCACATCGTAATAGCAGCAGCTTTGTACCTCGGGGAGTCACTCCTCCAGAGCTGTGTTGTAAAACAAAGACCTATTTCTTCATCGGGTCGGTAGAAGCTGAAGGTATGTTAAAATTCAGATTAAAACATATTATTGATTGTGTTGTATTACTGATGTGTGGTGTGTTTTTTGGCGTGTGTCTTGCCTAGTTAAATATAATATGTTTGATAACAATTAGGAAAGGGTTACGATTCTATAATTACAACAATCGCCGAACCCCGGATGGGTTTAAAGTAAATAAACCTTAGTTTCTCGTATCATGAAGGGAGGAACTTGTTGTTAAGCAATAGATTGGATTCGTGTATTTACATTGTTCTAAGTATTTATTTAAGAACGAACTGGGCTTTTTTAATGAATCACTATTTCTTAAATAAATTAAATAAAATAACCAAAAATATGTATATTATTTGTATTTACATTTTCATTTAATTTTTTAACGAAAGTGTTCATTTAAGTAATTTCCAAAATATTATTTTAATTTTTTTGTGTATTAATTTATGGTTCTTGCCAAGAAGATATTATTAATTAATAAAATCTGGATATTTATATAATTTGCTGCAAAGTTGGGATAGCCGAATGGTGACACCGTTTATATCACCAATGAGTTTTTATATTAAAACTAATGTGTTTAATTGATATTTGCAATTTATTATATGCGATTTGGTAAAAGAAAACATCAGAAACCTTGAATATATTTGAAGAATTCTGGGGATTAAAAATAATATACATACGTTCAACATTGGAATAGTATGAGGCCGTTATTTTACTTTTTTATATCATTTATATAAAATATAAATTTAAAAATAAAGTTACACTGGGTAGCCTAAACCAAACCGCAGAAGTAGAGAGGCGTATCGCTCTGGCATGGGCTGCGTTTGGCGCTAATAAAAAAGTCTTACGCGGAAAATTATCTATCGCCCTAAAAAAGAAGGTATTCGAACAATGTGTGTTGCCTGTTTTCGCTTATGGCTCGGAGACTATGACTTTGACCAAACAATCCACAGAGAAATTCCGTGTCGCCCAAAGAGCGATGGAAAGAGCAATGCTGGGCATAACTATACGAGACCGGAAAACTAATGAATGGATACGCTCTAAGACCAAAGTCAAAGACGTAGTCACACTGATTGCCGAGCGCGGGTGGAGATGGGCGGGACACATAGCTCGCATGAATACAGGTCGTTGGACGCGAAAACTGCAGGAGTGGCGACCACGACCGCATACTCGACCGCGTGGTAGACCGTCAAAACGATGGAAGGATGACATCGTACGACACGCAGGCCATGATTGGATAAGAAAAGCTCAAGACCGTCGGGAATGGAGGAGTTTGGAGGAGGCCTACGTCCAATATTGGACTTTGAACGGGCCGCTATAGAGATAGATCATTTATATAACCCTCGATAGCATTATAAGCTTTCCATAGAAGCATCCAATTATTTTAATCTGATGTGGAATGTTATAATAGAGTAGCAATCGCCAGCGGCTCCGCTCGAGTGGAAAGATTAAAATCGTAATGTAATATTTTGACAACCATCAAAATGATTAAAGTAGGTTAACTTTAAAAGCTAGACATATGCTGTCGCGGACTGGAACAATGGAGGGGAACAATTTTGTAGCACATGATTTTTTAATAACTTTCACCGTTTACTTAGCGCACGCAAGGAAAGCTTAAATTTAGCCGTTTTCGCAATATTTTATATCGCTGCTCTACTCCTATTCGTCTTAGTGTGATGTTATATAGCTTATAGCCTTACTCGATAAATGGACTTAATGGATTATCTTACACTCAAAGAATTTTTCAAATCAGTCTAGTAGTTCCTAAAATTACCGCGTTGAAACAATCAAACAAATTCTTTAGCTTTATATATTAGTATAGATTCGTAAGCCTAAACCTCTAAACGTGGATCGTGCATTGGCTTTATCATTTAATATTGACTGTTTGAAAATCCCGCATATATAATGTAAATTTATCAAATTGTAATAGTATAGTACCATAGTATAACGTAGAACTCGATTAATCCGGATTTGTATTCAAATAATTTACTCGCACATTTTGTTTCAATATCAATATTTTATGTGCCTACATGAGAGTATATTAAGCACGTATATTTTATATAATTAACGTAACTTTCAACGTTCATTTGTCAACAGTACTTTGAAATTTAATCGGCAACATAATGAAATTCAACACACTCATTATTTATAGTGCGGATAAATATTTCAATATTTATATGATTTACTTATTTTGGATGGCTTTGATGTTTATTTTAGTATTTACGTTAGTTTTGATGTTTATTTTAGGATTAACCTCTAAATATAGGAGTTTAGAAATACATATCTATGAATGACATAAAGAATAATTTGAAACCAAATTAAAGTCGATTGTCTTGGAATTTTAATGTATAAAAATGAATGTTTGTCTGTATGTCTTTTATAGACTCTAAAACGGCTGGACCGATAAAAATAAAATTTTCAGACAATCTTTAGAATGACCCAGCGGCGATCAGAGTATTTTTTCAACTGTTGAGTTCTGTTTCGAGGGGTTTTCGAAAGCAGACTGAACCACAACAGATTACTTTAAAAATTTAAGACATACGATATTATACTTGAAAATTACATCTTTATTTTTTCACTTACTCTTTTACATTTAAAACAGTTTTGAATTTAAAAAAATTGTTTCGTTTCTACTAACATTTTGTTCTAGAGTTTCATTTCATTTCTGTTACAACAACAAATTTAGTTCTTGATGTTTTGCGTTCGTATTCTACGTTGCCGATGTAATACACATATAACATGTGTCATGTTGTCTTAGTAATAATTAAATTATCATAGGTTAACTAGGAATGTTTGTGAAGTATAGTTTGAAAGGCAAATAGTTGTTTAGATAATACTGATAGCAGCTTGACTGTGGGAAAAGCAATACTACATATAACGATCGTACTAAAGTCATCAAATTTCAGTCATCCATCAATTTGTTGAATTGCGTCACAAAAAACTTTACGAGAAACTTTAATTTTATTCGAGTGTGAAGAAATGTTTTACGTCCCGTCTCAGAGATGTCACTGCAAAGTTACCGTAATAATCCATTAGATGTCGCTTTTCTGCATTCTTATATTGCATGCATTCCCATTCAAAAAAAGCACCTGGGTGGTCACCCATTTACTCAGTATTTTATAGAAAATTAAAAAAAAAAACAAAAGAGTTAAATGAGATGGCCTGGTGATGCTATTCGTATTCAATCTGGGTATTCTTAATTTTGAGCCTGCCCGTTCCCGACTGAGTTGTAGTGACTTTACAAATGACAGCGTAATTAACCTTTGTTTTTTAATAATTTTGTAGATATTGCGAGATCTATTAAGCAGCAGGGTCGTCTCGCTTACTCCTTGGGAGTAGGCGGGGTACGGGCCTCGAGGCGTACCTCCTTGCCCGGGCAGTTCCTCGCGGGCAAATCTATCTATTAAGCACTTCGATAAACCCTCTTTTTGTTACTTATTCAAAGATGGCGCTCGCGGCCATCTGAAAAGTGATTCTTACAGAGTTTCACCCCCTGTTAATAACTCTCTCTATTTCCCTGGATCTCTATTCGTCTGTTAGACAATAGTATCCTTACGGAATGTTCCTAAGCCTTATAAAAACTTTGCCTAGTGATGATCAACCTGAATCGCATGTTTTCCTGAATCACACTCAATTTCATCTTATTTCAATGATTATGTTAATAAGTGTATTTACATGAGTATCCAAAACAATTGTTTGTTCGGGAAAAACATTTGTCCTTAAACGAATGTATGTCCGGCAAAAACAAAGGTTTTCCTGTTTCAGAAAACTTATTATACGCGGCTACGTGCCGCCAGTGCAAGCAAAAACATTTATATTTTTAAAGGTTCTCTATTCACACAATAACACTTGCCACGGTATTTATGTATTTTTTTTTGTATTCAGATGTAGTACGCGTTTTTTCGCTAAGCTGTGATAGCCCAGCGGAGAAACCGTGCCACTCTTTCGAGAGATCACGGGTTCAAACCCCGGGCATGCACCAATGAGTTTTTCTGTTAAATCTTGTGCGACTAATTGATAATTACAAATTATCACACGCTTTTCGGTGAAGAAAAACATTGTGAGGAAATCTGCATATCTCTAGAGAATTCTAGGGATATGTGTAACCTACCAATCCGCATTGGAGCAGCGTGGTAGGTCTAAGCTCCAAACCTTCTCTCCAAAAACGGAGAGAGGAAGCCTATGCCCAGCAGTGGGATTATAATAGGCATTTAATTTCCTTTTTTTACGCGTTTTATCATTGCAATGTGATATAAATAAAATATATAATGTTACAGGATACAGTTTTTAGGTTATTTATTCATTCATCATCCCTCATCCCTCTAAGTGGGGTTGGCACAACAAGTTACAAACATTGTTTGTAACATGTTGTGCCATGCATAAATACAAACAATCCATTTCAACTATGGACCTATTGTGAATCTTTAGTGAAAATATATAATAAATAATTTGTGTGTTTCAATATTAATATTTTATTATATTTATAGATAAGAATAGATGATGATGTTAAGATGTCGGTGTTAAGTAATATAAAATTACTTATAAAGTTGGATTAAAAAGTTATATCTTGTGAAATTGTAATGTGTACTCCACACGTCGTTGTTTACTATTTTATCTTATCTATTTTAAAATGTTTTTGACATTATGCGTCATGTGTACAGGATAGAAATAAAGTATCATTTTAAAGTCATGAAATAATTTGGCTTAGGTTGATATGGATGAATTTTAATTTATTTTTTTCTTACTTCTGTCTAAACATTTTAATCTTTTATAGTGTGATGTTTTATAATATATTTTATTAATAATTTAAAGAAGAATTTAAAACTGTTACGTAATTTATATAGTCAAAAATAGATGCTTGTTTGAGTAAGCATTACTGTTTTGTGGTTGAATAGGACTAAAAAGGTCGCTCGGTAAATACTTACGCGTCAGAAAGGTTCTATCAAATATTGAATATATTTGAAAATAAATAGATTTTAATGGATGACAAAATGTGACGGGAGCTAAGTTGGGCCAAGAAGAAATATTCTTTAAAAGTATTATATAAATATGTTTTTCATCCTATTACAGTCCACAGTTGGACAAAGGCTTTCCCTCTTTTTGGACACTCCTCTCTAATTTATTCTCAAGGGCTATATAAAATGTAATTTTGTAGTAGTAACATTAAAGAAATGTTTTTCTTTGTATCATATAATACGTACAATATAAAATAAGGTTGACATTAATCTCTGTGGTGGACAATATGCCAAACCACAAACAGTTTGTGAGCGGTATAAACAAGTATTTCTTTGAAGTACAACACGAATTTTTGTCTCTGTAATGCGAATTATAAAAGCTTTTGCAGTAGCAGAATAGAATTGAAAAAAGCATTGTTTATTTATTTATTTTTATTTATAAAAAATATACACCTCTTAATATATTTAAAAACCTGTGCAACTTACGATGCAAAGTTATATTATTTCTATCAAACCACAAAATCCTCTCGCAGATGGAAACTACGTTATTTATTTACATTCTTCGTTTATTATTTAGCCTACGCTCAATACGGTTAGATTCTCACAACCTTATCAAAAATTAATAAAAATGTTAGGTCGTATGGCTAAGGCTTTTGTTTATAGTCGGTAATTGGATATGTGAATACTTAATAATAGGTAATAATTAATGGTCACCAAGGCGACATCGATCTCTTCCATCAAACATTCGTATGTTAATTTATCCTCGGAGAAAAGAATATTGCAAATATACCACGTCTTTATCTGATATCTTAAAAATTCATTAGGTATACGACGGTGCATATTTTAAGTAAGCGCGAAATTTTTATGTATTTAAGAAAATTGCAATTCTTGTTAATAGTCACAATTTTTTTTATAACTAATATATATTACCAAGAATAGTAAAAGCTCCGAGAAATATAAAAAAAGTACATACAATTACATTTCAATTTCGGAAACTACTGGTTATGTTTTCTACTACTATTTGTGTTTTACATATAATGTACTACAAATAAAGGGAAGACAAAAATCTATAAAATCGTATATGATATCTACTAACCATTATGTGGAATAATCAATTAAAATTTACGAACGGAATGCAAATATGGGTGATTAACAATAAAAATGAGGAAATGAAATTGTAATATCGGTAAAGTAATAAAGCGTAAATTATTCCAACATTAAAAATAAATTACAAATTCCCTCATATAAAACCTACAGCATGCTTACACAACTCACGATGAAATTAAAACTTTATAGAATATGTAAGTGTAATTTTGATAAACAATTATTTATCATAAGCTGAACTTTATTATATCACTACATCTTTGTAATATTTTCAGTTTTTATTTGTAGTTTTGCATCGATAGATGTATCAGGAAAGAGTGTATCAATACAGATAGATTCTGATGACTTAGTCAAAGTGCTAAAAGGTTTCATAGATTTGATAGAAGTTGCAAATGCCAAAAAAAATCCAACTGTTTTTAGACAAGTAAATAACTATAATAATCCTTATCATCCAGAAGATGATTTAAATAATAAAGAACATGTTATAAATAATCCAAACATAAATATATCATTAAAGAAAACAAGTAAAGATATAGTTATAGAAAATGACCGTATTGAAGCAAAAATTGAAAAAGAGAACAAAGATTTTTTTAAGTTTCCAAATGAAAGTAAAGAAGATTTATTATCAGATAATGATGTTATTGATAACAATATAAACTGGGAACAAAATATAAATATAGTAAACAAAACTGTAAGCAATGACACAACTTCGACGCAATCAGTGTATAAGCCTTTGCAAAGTAGATATAAATTGAAAAGTTCAAGTGATTAACGATCTTACGAACGATTAAGTTACATGTTAATTTTTATATGTATACTGTAGTATTTATAATAAACCTTGATTTCCACTTCTCAAATAAAAATAAAAGACATGTGTCAAATTCAAGGCGTAGAAAAGGCGTATATGTAATACCTATCTCAATTGTGATTGAGAGATTTATTGTACCTACATTAATTTATGCCAAAGAGAGCAGGCTAACAGATCCCTAGTCATAAGTTATATACAGAATTTCAGCAAATTGTTTCGTATATCCACAGATCGTCTCTTGAGTTTTGTTTGGGCTTTAGTGTTCCCTTCGTAATACTATTATGTCTCTGAAGTTGCTCTTCCAGAGTTATTTTATAACTCCCATTTTTCAATGTTCTCCTATGACTGTAACTTAATTTATTTTGGGTGCTTTTGCTATGTAAATAATCGTCTATCTCTTATTACACGTATTATTATTTAGTTAAATTATGGACGCTGATAATAATGTTGTGCATGTATTATTTAATTTATGTACCAGTTAATTCAGGTTATTTTAAACACATACATTCTTATATGGTTAAACAATATTTAATTGGTATTGTAAAATAAAAATCTGAGATGATTTTATGACAGTATTATAGGATAGAGAAGATGCTACCGATTGCGTATTTAACATTTATTGCACGATTAAATTGACTGCAAGTTTAAAGATAAGGGTAATCTTATACATCCTTTAATTTTTTTATAAGAATACATCTCCTGCCACTTTTGAAGGAATAAGTGATATTGAAAATGGTATAGCTTGGGCGTGATAAATAGAATGCATGCATTACTTTACTATTGAAGTTTAGCAATAGGATTAAAATGCTGTTTTCGTTTGTAATATGTCACTCGTTTCGTTTTGTAATATGTCACGAATGAAATACAAGCCTGTAAAAGGAAAATTTACAAAAGAACATAAATAAGTTTATGTTTAAGACAGCATTCTAATCTTTTTTAATATG
This sequence comes from Morpho helenor, assembly GCA_029227775.1. Classification (NCBI taxonomy): domain Eukaryota; kingdom Metazoa; phylum Arthropoda; class Insecta; order Lepidoptera; family Nymphalidae; genus Morpho; species Morpho helenor. The sequence continues at coordinate 8,942,004 of JARGCU010000020.1, forward strand.
TTCTTTAATTCATTACTGTTATTCGTAGACAAATAAATTATGTGCTTTAATATACAATGTTTTGAAATAAAATCGATTTCAATGATTGCTTTATAATACTTTAGATTTTACCCGCAACTTCGTTCGCGTGGACAGTTGTCGCGTGATGGGTTGATAATAGATGGGGCTTTTCAATGTCATCCTATTCCTGTAGAATTAACAGCATATAGGTTGCCCCGGTGTATAAGGAATAATTGTGCAAAATGTCATCGATATTGGTTCAGTGTATTCGCCGTGAAAAAGTAACAAACATACATCCATCCTCATAAACTTTCGCATTTATAATTTTAGTAGGATTCCAAAATTGGCATACAATATAAGAGCATATAGTTTTCAATAAAAAGGTTATCTGCGACAAAAAATAAAAGTATATGAAAGATTGTTCTTAGCCGATTCTATTAGTTTTTTTCCATTTTTTATCAAACAAAGCTTGTTTACGTAAATAATTGAATTAGTGTATATACCATTGGACATATACGAATTACTTTCCAAATTTGAATTTAGCAACTGAATAAACAAAGAATATATCGTAAATACTGTGGAATTATTTGGGAAAACAAGAATAAATTATGTTTCGCTAAAATTTTGAAGCTGGAAAGTCCAGCGGTGAGACCGTGCGACTCTCTCGAGGGAGTCACGCTTTCAAACCCCGGCATCAATGAGTTTTCTATTAAACCTTATGTATCTAAATGATAATTGCAATTTATTACACGCTTTTCGGTGAATTGTGTAACCTACCAATCCGTGTTTCCAAAATGTTTCCTATGACCTTTACATATTATAAAACAAAGTCCTCAAAAGCTGCCTTCCGTATGTGGTCGTTTTACTAAATATCGACTAAACGGATTTTCATACTGTTTTTCATAAAGATAGAGAAATTCTGGAAGAAGATTAAAGTACATTACGGATTATGTAAGTTGAATGGTACACATATTCGTGACACATTGACTTCCACGCGGGCGAATCTGCGGGCAAAGCTTGTATCTCCAATGGATTCTGTTTATCGCAACACATTTGAAATTGAGATTTTGTTGCATAGTTGTATATGTATTATTAGATTTTATTATATTTAACCAATTTTTTTACAGTACGCTATTACAATAAGTTATTAACAAAAATTGTATATATTCTTGTTAATCTTATTATCAATGATTTTTTTGTAAATTTCTTAGAAATTAAGCACGCTTAAACTGTAAGAAATTTGAATTAAATTCCATTTAAAAGAATTTACACAATATAGCATAAACTGAACTTTACAGCGTTTTCTAACAATAGAAATAGTGAACTAGGGTCGTTGCAGGTTTATACGTTCATAACGTCGCTTTATTGAAAAAGTTCAACATCGAGTATCGCTTATAGTACAGAATGATTTCAAATATAGAATGAAATATTTAATATAACTCTATGTCCAATAGTTTTGTTCACTAGAGCTAATAGTGACATCACTGAGTTTAGGCGCACACAAATAACAAAATTGGGAATATTATGGAATGAATTTCCTATTCATTCCTTAATATTCACATAATGAAACAAATATTTCAACATTCAATATGTTGTATAAAAGACATATTTGAAGCAAGAGCGATAAAGCCTCGAATAGCATTCGTGAAAAGACTAATTAAGTCTAGATGATTTGTTAAATTAAATTTCATTACTGTTTATATCATTATAATATCAATTTGCATATATAAATTCAATGTTCATTCTGATGTTAAATATTATATCTAGCACTATCGGCAGGAGTTGTATTGTATACTATAACTTTAGTAAAGTGTTCGAATAATATCTGTCACGCTGACCTACTTTATCAAAGAAGTGACTTTGCAATATGTACGTGCAACTTTGGAAAATATTTGCAGATCATTCCATAGTAATAAAGTTTGAACCGCTTTCTACCCTAGGGTATATACAACTTTCTACATATGTTTGCTCACATGATGCTTTAAATAAAGCAATATACTATATAATTAATCATCATCCTCCTGCCCTTATCCCACTCTAAGTGGGGTCGGCACAGTATGTTATAAACATGCTGTCACGTGATTTGGCTGCGTTTTACGACCGGCCGCCTGCCCGACGTCTACTTACCTTAGTCGTATTTTACGACACCTCGGTAAGAAAGAGGGTGGTCTATTTTACTAAACCGAATACCACACGGTGGGTCAACTTACCTTAGTCGCCTTTTACGACACCTCGGTAAGAAAAGAGGTTGGTCAATTCTACTCAGCCGGATACCACACGGCGGTATACTCTATAATTAATATATCCATTTATATTAAAAAAATACTCTATAATTAATAAAAATAGATATATTTGTTTTAGCATATTTTATCATCTTTATTAGAAAGAGATTATGAGATGTTTTGATTTTTTATTGGCGGGAAGAACCATTTCTAACTGAGGATATAAAGGATACAAAGTACTAAGTATAGGTACGCCGTATTGAAAGTAGTGGCGAGTTTGTTTAAGTAGCAGTTGTATTGATGAAAAGCGGCTAGTAGGTACACGACTATTAAGTCCTACGTTTAAGTCTCGTGGTCAATAATTGGCTTTGTTAAGACTTCAAAAGTGCCGAAGACTACAGCTGGCGCGATGGCCGATATTCGAAGGTTTTTATTTGTCGCTTGGACATTAAATTCCATTTCATGCCTGGAAGAGCCTTTAAAATCATAGGTCCATACGTTAACCTAAAGTATCATTAATTTTATCCTGAAAGCATAAAATAAGTGATACTTTAGGAGATTGGAAGCAGTCGCTTCGTGTATCAGCTGATTTCATTTAAAATAAAATGGAAGAATGATGGGTAAATATCGGTAAAAAATATTTTGGGTCAAAAAGTAGAAGATAGATTTTCTTTAAAAAAGTATTCGTTATGTAATTTTGAAAAGCTCTATATCTGGTCAATGAATTTATTTTATTATATTTTAAAGATGCCGTTGCTTACAGTGAGATAATCTCAGACTAATTTAGCTCTCATCGAGTCAGAAAGATCAACTAGATTTCAAATATCAAACAAAAATGAATATAATATTGTTATTTATACATTTATTTACATTATCAATTGATATTTTTTACATTAACACAGAAGTGGTACGAGTAAAATAAATAATACGTACGTACATTCACAAAGAAAAACAATATCAAAGAAGTAACAAAATATACGTAATAAAATAAAAATAGTCACAATGAAAATTTTTACCATCTACATCGAAAGAGGTACATAGATTAAATACTAAAATATTTAAATGAAAAGGATAGAAAAATATAAAAAAAGAAATACTTTCTGTTTTAATTATGTCTTACAATTATTACGTAATTAATATATTATATTTACATATTTGAAAGTATTTTTTATCTTTGTATGTGTTTACCTTTGTTGTACATGACACATTTTACCTAAAAATAATTTGTTTTATATTACGCAAACAAATAAGATATATATTACACAACTAAATGCCGATGTTTCGCCATAAATTGAGATCAATTGCTGGCAACTTCTCACAAGGCACCGGCATGTTTCTGAAAAAGAAATTCAATTTGTACTTTTTTATTACAATCTTACATGATTCAGCTGGACTACGAATCGTGTTGTTAGTCCGAGTTTTCTTGTACTCAGACAATAAACTTTTAGACTTTTTTCTTGCTCGCTTGTAAATGTGGGAACATTTATAAGCGATTCTTACGTTATATATGGTAAGTAAAGAGGCCTTTTTTGTAACTTGTAACTTTCGTGTACTTTTTTTAAATGGACCAGTTTAATTTATCATACACATTTAGGACTACTTTTAAATGCTAGTTTGGTTTGAAACTAATATGCTAATAGTTTTCAATAAATCGTTATACGACAACAGGTTATATGTATCCAATTTTTGGAATTCAAAAGATTAGGTAAATCTTAATAGCACTATCCATTCACTTGTAATATCTGTTTTTATTATATGACGTATGTGTACAATATATCAGGACACAAACACAAATCAGACTGTGTGCACTTCGTATTGAAAAGTAACGTACCTATAAATACCTTCTATAAATTATGTAACCTACCTTTTTGCGAGGAAAATCGAATAGCGAGAAAACTAATGAATGACTATTTTGTTTAAAAGAAAGATTATAGTCATATATATTATCCTGTTGAGTTTGGCATTTTAAGTAGAATGAGAGATATCAATAAAATAGGCAGTTTCAAGTTCTTTGCTGTAAAGGATCATAGACTTATTATACTAGAGTAGGAAAGGCAGTCTAAAATGTGCCCTAGTTTTAACAAAGCAGATGAAACTTTCTGTCTCTCTCTTTCATGTATGATTAGATAAGGATAAGTTAGATCTTCAAGTTTCATCTTCCCTCTATTATTTGTTGCGACACTCTCACTTACAGGCCTGCGTGCGGCCCTTTCGAGATAGCAAATATCTGTCAATAAAGTGCGCGCTTGGTTAAGAGTAAATATTTATATAGCACCCTTTGTTATTTTACATTATTTATACATAATGCTCGGAAACCTTACCCCTTTGATATTTGCTGGAAGGCCTTTGGTTGCATGTAGCGTATATTATCGGCATTATCACACAATATACGTGCTATGGATGATCCTTGACGAATTGATTGTAGTTGACCTGTACAAGAAAATAAATTAATATGTATAATTAGGTACTTCTTATAAATCAGTACTCCAATCAATGTAATGATAATAACTGTTCTCAGTTAAGCAGAAGGAAGTAACTGCCGAGTTTCTTGTTGGCTCTTCTCGGTACACGCCGTTTTCCGAATTACCAGAATTGACGATTCAAAAAAACTGGTTTACAAGTTTATTTGAATAAAGAATATTTTGAATTTGAATAAGTTATGTGACTGTATCAAGTTGCGGTAACAAATGTCATGCGTCATGTGGACAATAGATATTCTACTCTCTACTCTTTCGTAACGTTCATTATGTAATAAGACAATTTATAAAGCTGTATTTTAGGTTTGGGCAAATAAAGTTACTATAAACCGTTATTAAAAGCCAGTTGTATAAATGTTGAGGAATATTAAGTTCTTGTTGTTGAACGTTGAGTTCTTATACCTAAATTAATTTACTGCTTTACATTTTACGCAAAGCAACATAATTTCCAAGAGAATAGCGCTATTTGTATGGTTGATTTGCCTTTGTAAATGTAAATTTTTTTTTATTATGTATGGAGAAATATTTGAAAGTTATTTATTAGTTTAGTTATATTTTGAGATCACGCGAATGTTATGCTTTGATACTATGTTGTACATGGTACTTGAAACCCCAGAAATAAGGGAGGTGTTTGAAAATGTGTTTTATAAAAGGGAAAGCCGTTTTCAAAGAAAGGCGTCGAATAGCGTCGTTAAAACATGTAATACTTGTGAACATATGTGCTGGATAAAATGGTAAAATAAAATACATATACTAAGGATAACTATATAGTTTATTAAGAAATTAGCATCAATAAAGTATTAATGATACTTTTATTTTTACAAACTGAATATTTTTCTTAGCATTATAATTATAAAGCCAGCTAGACAATATGATTTATTAATAAAGTATAGGTGACCGGTACATTTTAATAAGTAAGTATACATTCTAATAATATTAATAATAAATATTAGTAATAAATTCTACTTAACCAGATACCACACGGTCAACTTAGTTTAGTCGCCTTTTACGACACCTCGGTAAGAAGTGAGAGTGATCTATTCTATTCAGTCGGATACCACACGGCATATATAACATTTTATACACAGCCTTAAAAGGTACTTACTTGAAGAGAAAGCAATATCTGGATCGCCGCCGTTTTCGAAGAAAAATCTGTCACCCACACGCGTCCTATAGAACTGCTCGGTGAGGATGCAAAGGAAAGTCGGCCCAGCTTGAGCACCCGGCACGTTTCTTTCAAGCGATCCAGCTACAACTAGGTCTACATCTTCTGGGTTTTCATAGATAATTTGTAGTAACTCCACGTTCTACGAATAGAGAATGAATTTTTATGTAATATTCCAGTTATTTATATATCTCTAAAACTGCAAATACCCTTAAATGTCATTAGCAATTAGATATAAATAGATAGAACAGTTGTTGATATTAGTCAAATGCTTTTAGATATATGGTAACTGAATTGACTTAAATGTAAAGACCAAAGTCAAACGGTAAAATTTAGTGAAATTTGTATTGTTGCTATTACAATATTGTAATTCGAATTAATATTCTGAATCTGTTACATTGTATGACACATATTTTTGGTCTATCTGAGGTATGCGGATTTCGCTATACTTTCCTCTACCCTAAAGCTTATCATAACTCTGCAATCTGTTTTCCCTTTACACAAATTCAATAGTTTAAAAAAAAACTTGAAGATTATGCAAATTAAAATAAAGCTTGGATTTGAACAGATACAGATATTAGATTTGATTATTGTAACTATTATTATTTGTATGTTTGCATATTTGTTGTGTAAAAATATTTCTTTGAAAATAACCTACCGCCGAGTTTCTTACTGGTGCTTCTCGAGTAGCATATTTCTCAACCACAGACAGAATCAATATAATTTGACGATTCTAAAGAGTTTAATATTAATAGTTTGTAAAAAGTAAATAAATTAGCAGTAATAACGTACCTCCTTAGAGATAAAATCAGTCATCTCATGGAAGGTACTGGGTACGTTCAAACCACAAGCGCCTCGAGTCGCTACGTAGCTGCCTAAGCCGTGATCACGACCTCTTTGTATGTCTGTAGCTCTGAGGTCACCGCCGAATGTATTGTTTCGCCTAAGAAAAAAACCTCGACGTTTAGAATATCTATATATAAAAGAATTTCATTGTGTTGTAAAAATAGAGCATAGTCATATAACTGAGCAATGGCAAGGCGCAATATTCTTAATCGAAATAGTAACGTTAAAATAATTTCTACATACCTAACTATTAAAATGCAGCTAAAATTATTAAATTAGATACTGCAATATAATAATTTAATTTTTTTTATAGGAAAATATTTTTCTATTTTTCCTAATTTTGTTCTCATCTTTTTCACCATTCATTCTCCTACCCTTACCCCGCTCTAAGTGGGGTCGGCATAACATGTTATAAACATGTTGTCACATGTTTTGCCTTCGTATCCGCCTGGCTAACGTCAACTTAACTTAATCGTATTTTACGAAACCTCGGTAAGAAAGAGGGTGGTCTATTCTACTATACCAGATACCACACGTTGGGTCAACTACCTTAGTCGCCTTTTAGGACAGCTCGGTAACGCATGAGGGTGGTCTATTCTATTCAGCTGAATACCACACGGCGAGTCGATTTAACTTAGACACCTCTTAGGACACCTCGGTAAGGAATGTGGATGATCTATTTTACTCAGCCGGATACCACACGGCTAAATATCTTTCAATTTTATATTTTTATTCTCTCATAAACTAAACTAACTATTGCGAATTTACAAATTTATTTTACAGAGCTAGCTCGTATATTGATATAAATGGTATAAATAGAAACCCATAATAGAATTAAGCTGTTATTCATTCATTTTCCCTGCATTTAGTAGTATCATTTCTTTATACTTACTTAAACAGAAACTGGGTGATTTCACTGTCCCAAAATTGATCGCTGTAATCTTGTGCCTGATAAGTAAGCCCTCTCGTCAATTCGTCGAATGTGTTGTCAAGCTCAAGTAATAACGGTCTATTAAACCAGTCACTTAAGCGTACAATTCCAGCTAAATGTCTGTTCTCCGTGATTAATCTGTTAAAAAATGTTGTTTGTTATAAATTTCATAGTGAAACAAATCCTTACTCCGAAATCCGAAATGTTTACCCAGGTTGAAAATTAGCCTTAATTGAAGAAAATTTCTGTACCCTACTAATATTATAAATGCGAAAGTTTGTGAGTATGGATGTATGTTTGTTACTTTCTCACGGCCAATACACTAAACCAATATGGACGAATTTTTGCACAATTATTCCTTATACACCGGAGTAACATATAGCCTATAGAAATCCGATTAATTCTACAGGATTAAAAATATGACAGAAAAGCGCGATCTATTATCGACCTATCATACGACAACAGTCCACACGAACTAAGTCGCGTGCAAAAGCTTGTAATTTTAAATGTCTTCTTCTTCTTTTCAACCGTCCTCTGCTGTATATAGGTCTCCTTCGCTCGCTTCGGTCGCTTGGAACAAGCAACAATCCAATTTTATATTTGTGTCTATAGTAAAAAACAATCGTAAAACGATATAAAACGAAAAAGTAATGGCTGACTTCTATCCCAATGCTAAACAAATACATTATTGCTTATCCCACTTTACGTTAAAACAATCCAGGGTTCTAACTATGTCATTATATTACTCGACCGTGCAATGCATAATTGTGTATCAAAAATCAAAAAATCAAAATCAAAAATGTTTATTTCTTACCAAAAGAACCAATTTAATACAAATTTGCCTGACCAATATACCAATTTAATACAAATTTGCCTGACTAGAATTTGAAACTACGTTTCCCTGATAACCGTGATCTTAAGTCATGAAATCTTATCGTTCAGCCGTCACATTTCAATTAATGGATAAATGGGATTTATCCATTAATCAAATTTATTATTAATTTATAGAATTAGGCGTTACTTTGCGAAGACCCATAATACAAAAGTAAAAATAAAATTATTTTGCTATAATCCGCGATAAAGTAAAATAGAAAATTTAGCACTATACATATTATACATAAATATGGTAATCTTCCATATCTGAAATATTGCAATGTTTTCCAATTTAAATTTAAAAATTGCGAAAGGAAAAACCTCACTGAAACGACAAAGTATAATACCAAAGCTATTTCCTGTTTTCTGTTGCGGGTTTCTAATTAAGGAATTATGCTAATAGAAATTGAAGAACTTTTAAAACCATCAGCCTTGTTTGCATACAGAAATAACACATTTAATTTCTTTTTAAACCCTCTCAACAATGCTTTTTGGTACATAATTAAATACTTTTCAATGATTTCATGTTATTTATGTACATCTTTAATCTGTAAATGAGTTAATCTTGTATGAACATATATGTATAAAAACTAAATTTCGAAAACGGCTACATCGATTTTCATAAAACTGTTTTATGTAGTGGCCTTCGGGGGCGATAAATCGATTTATCTAGGTTTTATTTTAAAAAATCGTTTAATCCCTGTCCTCAGGCACTCAAAAGATTCTACAATAGTATTAGAAATCCAAGGGTAATTAAGCTGTCACTTGCAAAATTATAATACCTCAGTGGGAACGAACGGACTTTAGAAGTGAACGACTGTACTGTATACCCAGGATCAAGTCCTAGACATATCTGGGACGGTCATAACCGTCTTTTTCATATTGCATATTTTTTATATCGTTTCATCATTTAAAAACTAAGGTACTATTTAATTTTAACTCTAAATCTAATTATTTTTAACTCTAAGTTAATTTCATATAAGGATATGATATATATATTGAAATCCCTTTTAAGTCTGCATTTTCCTTGTTTGAAAAGCCAGCCGAAATGTGAGACTGGGTGCCTTCCATCAAGGGATCATGGGTTCAAACCCAAAGCAGGCACCTATGAGTTTTTCTGTTTAAACTTATTGCTTAATTTCTATGCAATCTTTCAAATGCCAAAAGCTGTCTATCTCTATGTGATCGTTTTTCTCAAAATCTACTTAACGGATGTTACTGGTACATTCCATTAGATTTCCCGCGGCGTCAGGATTTACGCGGGAAATTTTTTGTGATACACTAATTTCTATGGGGCCAAATCCGCTGACGCAGGTATTAATAAATATTATCCTGTTCGCTAAGTACTTACTGAAGATATCCTCGGATAAGGGTGTGGAAATGTCTGAATGCAGCAGTAGCATGTTCATCTAGTACAGTGGGATCAACATCCGGGCTATAGTCATTCACGTATCCATGAGCACCGGGATATATGAGTTTGTTCTTAACCATATTATTGTAACCTATTAAATTAAAAACCCAATGGATTAAATAAAATTAAATAACGATAATAATAAGTAATTATGGTATTATTTAGCTATAAAGTAAATATACAATATATATCGGAAAGCTTTGCGATTTTGACGTAGAGTCTTTCTAAAGATAATGCTAATTCGCAAAGCTTTGCGATTTTGACGTGGAGTCTTTCTCCCGATAATGCTAATTTGCAAAGCTCTGCGATTTTGTCATGGAGTCTTTCTCCCGATAATGCTAATTCGCAAAGCTTTGCAATTTTGACGCGGAGTCTTTCTCTCGATAATCCTAATTTGAAAAGCTTTGCGATTTTGACGTGGAGTCTTTCTCCCGATAATGCTAATTTATAAAGCTTTGCGATTTCGTCGTGAAGTCTTTCTCCTGATAATGCTTTGGTTACGGGGCGAAACGATTGTTGAGTTTGTGATAGTGAATGTGTATGTGCATGCGTTTTTACGGATCCTGCATGTATGAGGAAACGGTTAGTTCAGTCCACATTTAGCTTACATTTATTTTCTATTTGCTTGATCGCGGATTATAGCAAAAAAATATCATTATTACTTTTGTATTATGGATCTCTATTTCTGTATGAATCTTGAGATCTCCAACAACATTTTTTGCTTATAATTTCAATGTTTTAAGTCATCTTATGAGCTGTGATAACCTATCGGTCAAACCATTTCAAGGGGGTAACTTATTTAACTCCGGGCAGGCACCAATGAGAAAATAAAACTTGTGTGTAATTGTTAATTGCAATTTATCACACGCTTTTTGGTGTTGAAAAATATCGTGAGAAATCCTGCATATCTCTAGAGAATGCAGGGGATATAACTAACCTACCAATCCGCATTCGGGCAGTGTGGTAGTTATTAGCTCCAATCTCGTCTCTCTAAAAACGGCTTATACCCAGCAGTAACAGGTCGTTACTTTTCTAACTTTTTTTGAATTAATTTTAAACATACCTATATAAATTAGCATTAGCAAATTTGAACTACAGTGTTTCAGTGTAACACTCGTACATTACGCCTTCTATAAATCTTGTGTATGAAAGATAGTTGCTTTTATCAGTGATGAGTTTACATTTGTCTTGGACCTAATCTTAGGTTTAATAACAGTAAGATTTATGAGAAAGCTATTTTAACCGTAGTTTTATATCAGACACGATCTTTTGCTATCATTTCTGGAATGGTTTTGATAGGTATCAGTATTTTGCTCTTAACTAATAAAATCGACGGCCTTTGAAATAATACCGAAATAAGAATATAAGCTATAACGTATAATGCAAAGCTTGTTTAGTGGAAATGATGTCTTATATCAAATCAAATCAAATGTATTTATTTCCTAACAACAAGAGCTCATAATGTTAGTAACAGACTTATAACTATGTTAGTAACTAATTATCTACGAATTAACAAATAAACACAATATAATATTTATTTTCATACAACAAGGGCTCATAATGTTAGTAACAGACTTATGTTATTAACGAATGTAATGTTAGTAACTTATTATCTACGAATTAACAAATAAACACAATATAATAACAAATTATGTCCAATGTATAAAGTGTCCTGAAAATAGCTAAAGTTGAGCGTTGGATCTCAACGCTTCAAAATATACGTTTACAATTCTAAATATATAAAACTTTTTGAATCATTAGCACACATAAAGCAAAAATATTCATAAAAAAAAGTTAAACCAGATATATTAGCTATTGTTTGGAGACCTTTACTTGATTTATAAAAGCAGGCATTATTTTGCGGAATTCCATAGTACAGAATGTATAATAAAATGATTTTGCTGTAATCCGCTCTATCTAAACTACACACACTCACTACCACAACCTCAAGGTTGAGGTTGTGGTAATGAGTGTGTGTAGTGCTTGTGTAGAGTGTTGGCATTGGTGGCGTTTTGTGATACGTGTGGTGACTTGTTCTGCATGTGTAAGGTATGTAATTGTTAACTTCTTCATACACTTAGCATTACATATATTCTCTTAATAGGCACGAATTACAGCACAAGGCCTTTAATATTGTTTGTTTGCTAATAAAATTTTAACATTGTATGACGTTAGGTATTATATCGATATAAAATTCAGAGTTTTATTAAATAACCAAATAAAAGTCCTAAACAAAATTCATTTAGAGAAATCGTTAACATCCTATTGAATATAATAAATTTGATGTATTAAGTACTAAAAAAATTAAAATTAAATTAAAATTTTTATCCCTTTTAACACCTCGATGAATTGCCTCTTCAGGTGACAAGAGGGCTGGCTCCTTTTTCGCACAAAGAATCAGCTTAGCGATTCAGCGCGGAAACGCTTCCAGCGTTCTTGGGTGGGTATAATTTGTATAGTTCTAGCGTGTAAGTAATTTAATATAGGTAGATATAACTTGTACATTATTAAGTACTTACCAAGGAAAATAGGCAAATATTCATAGTAGTTAATGTACTGAAGTTCCGCAATCAGAATACGACGCGCTTCTTGGTAAAGAGTTTCATCGTTCCAGTGCGGGTTGATAGCAGATAGCGTATCAGCTATTCTATTGTGTTCCCGAAGCATGATTACTTGAAGTACCGTTAATTGGGGATTCTGGTTCACTCTTATATCGCCTGTTAAAGGAGATTATAATATATCAAATTGCTTGTAATTTGTTAAAATGATTGGCTCCTTAAATCCTATCCTATCCTACTAATATTATAAATGTGAAAGTGTGTGAGTATGGATGTATGTTTGTTTCTCTTTTATGGCGAACCCACTGCATTAATACTGATGAATTTTTCCTTATAAATCGGGTTAAAATATGGGCTATAGAAATCCTGTTAATCCTACAGGAATAGTATGACATTGAAAAGCGCCATCTAGTATTAACCTATACGCGACAACAGTCCACGCAAACAAATGAAGTTGCAGGTAAAAGCTAGTTTATTATAAAAAAATAAATGATACGTAAAGTAACTCATAAATGATATCTAAAGTAACTCATAAATACTATTTATAAAACTCCTTTTATACACGTAAACTGTGAATTGAGGATCGATAGACATTTTTAGTTTAATATATATTTAAAGTAAATATTAATTTACCAGCCAAGTAGCAAGGTTCATTAGGTGATTGTGCGGATTCACAAGTGAGCGTTATATTAGGATCCTGAGGTGGCCATTCTCGTCCTCCTCTAAGTATTGTTATCAGACGACCTCCGAGGAAGGCACGAATTGGTCTAGCCTGACCATCACTGCTGCCATAAATGAAAGAACCATCCATATATGCTGTTACAGTTGATAGCTAAAAAAAATCATAAAGTAGGATAAAAGTTTTAAATATAAAAGTTAACTTCAGTTACAATTCAATCTTCTTAAATATCGTATCGACTAATATAAGTATAATTTAATTGAGATCTGGCTTTGTTAGTAATGTTTGACTGACCTTACGCGGCGCGTTTGTTCAAAAAGCTGAAGAAAACAATAACATTACTGTTTAGTCTCTTCGACATCTGCACTATTTAGTATTTAGGTCAAGGTTAGAATGGTGTGTTAGGTTACGGTCATTGATCTCTATATATCGTGTTTATTTTGAAAAAAAGTAAATTAATTGCTGTGGCAAAAATACGTCACTGAATTAACTGTTTTTTAAGTAGGGTTTTGAGGTGTGTAGGTACCGTAAATTAAAGATGATGTCGTATGCTCTGTACCATCCTGTATATATTATCAATTTTCAATGTAAATTCATATTATCATTCATATCATATCATATTTCATGCAAATAATACATGATTTGGTATTTTACTACGCTATAAGATTTATTCTCACTTACAATGTGCTAGAAAATAGACTTTATTTAACAGTATATTTATTTGTAGAATTTGTAATTATAACTTAATCACGTTTTCGTAGTAAAAGGCCATTGTTTCGTTGAATACCTGTTTTCATAGTATTGTTTACAACGTACAGGACAGTGTCACAGACAAACAACAAATAGTCCTAAATTATATTTTGTGTATTTGTATTTCTTTCTAAAAATAATATATTAAAATTTATTTAACTACGTCATAAAACCGAGAAACATAAATCCAACAAAGGATACGAATTTATTATAACAACTCGTCAAAACCTTCTGTGGCTTTATCCTTTGATCTAGGGTTTGGTAAAGTAAATTTTGGTTCTTGTTTTTAAATTAATAGGATCACATTATCTAACTTCAGATAGAGTTTCTGTCTGGTCATTATAATTTAATTATGTAACGGGATATTTTACTGTAAATACATACCAAAAACAAAAATTATTTACAATCATTTGCGTTTCGTTTAATTAATTAATCTATGTAATCGTTCAATTACTCTATTTAAGTTTATGTACAGTTTTATTTTAGCGCGCTGATTGTGATAGAATTAACATTTAAAGATAATTATAACTAATGAGAGAGAACTAAATTTATTGCTGGTTCTTCTCGGTAGGAACAAACTTCCCAATCAGTGGTAGCTTTTTTAAAAACATTTGACTATTTAAAAGCACTGAAAACAGTCCACTTGAATCAAGAATATTTTGAATTAATCATAATAATAAATAAATATATGGGACACTTACACACACGTTGTCCGTCCCCAAAGTAAGTAACTTAATACTTGTGTTATGGTAGACAGACAACTGGTAAATATATACTTATTAAATACATACTTAAATACAAATAAACACCCACACTTATAGACCAAAAATTTATGTATAGAAAATGTTGGCCCTCGGCGGAAATCGAACCCGATCGACCCACGGAGATGAAGGCAGGGTCACTACCCACTACGTCAACGGGCCAGTCAAATTTCAATTTGAATTTAAAAAATCTGAGAATACGCTAAAAATAATAGTGAATTTCTGTGAAAAATAATAGTAAATTTGTGTATACCGGTTCAGCAGGCGCATAGGGAGGTGTGCATCCTCTATCTCTTGTTGTACCGGTCCGGACGAAATTCATACATTGGGTGCCGACGTGTGAATGAACGGCATCGGTAGGAGGAATCATGATGGGTGCGCAGAGCGGGTTGGACGCTGCATCAGCGGATAATTGACCGTTGTCGTCACAACATGTCACTGTATCTTTGTCTATAGGAAAAAATATAGCCCTATTAATTGCGTGTAGATCAATACAAAATATTAAAACATACTATACTTATATACACACAGGTTTAATTTAAATGTAAGGCATATGCTTATAAGCAAAGCATGTTATACAATATAAGACTATATAAATGATTATTATAGAACAAAGTCCCCGAAAACTGTATAAGTGTTTGTGATCGATTCTCTCAAAATGTACTCAACGGATTTTTATACGGTTTTTTTAAAAAGATTTATTGTAGAAGATTTAAGTTACTATTTTAAAGGATATAAAAATACTTGTTAATTCTTCCAGCTTCGTACAGGAATGCAGCTTAATAAAATAAATTAATAATGTTTACATTACACATATTATTATAAATATGATATCGAAGTATGTCTACTTAATAATGGCTAAAATTGTCGTCTGGTAGCAGAGTAAACTTATTTTAGTTTTTTTTATATTATAATTCTACTACTATTATGTGATGTAATAGTTATTGAATTGTGACGTGTGTTTATACAAATAGTTCTAAGCTTGGTATAATCAATAGGCTAATTTTTCGAATAAATGTACTTAAAAAGGAAGAAATTTTACTTATTACCTAACCTTTACATAGTGGTTGTAACCACGGGGGGCAGCTAGTATGTGTTAATAATTATAAAATGGGAGCTGATGCCGATAATACCAAAGGTAGGAAATATTATATCATTATTTAAATCCTATTTCCTACTAATATTATAAATGCGAAAGTTTTTGACTCTTTCACGGCGAATCCGCTGAAATAATATTGATGAATTTTGGCACAATTATTTCTTATACGCCGGAATAACAAATAGGCTATAGAAATCCTGTTCTACAGGAATAGGATGACATTATAAAGCGTCATCTATTATCAACCTATCACGCGACAACAATCCACTAAAAGCTAGTTCTATGTATTTTGAAAATATTGTCTAGTTTTTCTCCATTAGTCGACGGACCAGATACGTGACGTGTGAGTATGTTTCATGGACTATGTAAATGTTCTGTAAAAATAGGTTCAAAAACTATTAGAATGCATCTTACTGCATACATGAATATCTAACCCTGATTAAAATTGCTAAGCAGTGCAATCTAAATGTCTTGTAAAATATTGTAACTTACGGCTTTGCGCAATGCCAGCTGTGAGAGACATGTCGTGAGTTATAATTTGTCCCCACTGCTGGGCGTTTAAGTTCCATATTGGGTCGACTAGATTTTTACTCGGAAACAAGATGTTGCTTACTTCCCGAGCATTGGGTAGTTCCTTTCCACTAACCGTCGTTGGAAATGCACTGATGCCTGTAAAATTGGAAACTGTTAAAACATGAGAAATAAGTGTTAAAATTGTATTCATCCTGAGAGGGGTCGGCACAACTTGTTATAAACATGTTGTCATATGATTTGGCTACGTATTTTACGACCGCCCGCCTAAAGTCAATAAATATATAAATAAAATAAATAAATAAATATATGGGACACTTACGCACACGGTCGTCTGTCCCCAAAGTAAGAAACTTAATACTTGTATTATGGTAGACATACAACTGGTGAATATATACTTATATATTTTTAAATACATACTTAAATACAAATATACACCCAGGCTCAAAGACCAACAAATTCATTCATAGAAAATGTTTGCCCTCGGCGGGAATCGAACCCGTGACCCGCGGAGCTGAAGGCAGGCTCACTACCCACTGCGCCAACGGGCCAGTCCATTTACCTTAGTCGTATGTTACGATACCTCGGTAAGAAAAAGGGTAATCCATTCTACTTCACCGGACACCACACGGCGGGTCGACTTACCATAGTCGCCTTTCACGACACCTCGGTAAGAAATGAATGTGGTCTATTCTATACAGCCAGATACCACACGGCGTAAGTGTTAAATAGTATTAAGAATCGTAATTGCAATACACCAATAAGGCACATACATAAGCTTTCACAGAAAAACTTTCCTGTCTAATTTGAACCCGTGACTCCTTCGAAAAGTCACACGCTGCACGTTTCGGCTATCGTAGCTTTTCATTCATTCATACAGTATAGTAGACTAACCTTTATTCTTTATAGTTTAGTAGTAAGAATATAACATATTTGATGACTATACTGTATAATGATTCTTTTTTTATTTCGGTCTTCTAAGAAATTTGTTGTTTGTAGGAAATAACTTATGAACTTCAAACAAGTTTAATTTTATACAATGAACGTATGACCGCTAAAATAAATCTTATTTAAATAGAATTGAATTGATTGAATATCTTTATTCAGTCTTCTCTTTCCCCTCATTATTCTCGATAAGAACAATACGGTTTTGAAGAAAAGGAATTTTGTATGACAAAAAGGATTCTTTTATTGTTCTTTGAAAATGATTAATGATCTCCAATTTCAGATTCAAATTTGATACCATTATAATACGATAAAGTTCTGAAAATATTCTAAACTAAAGAGACTAGAAATGTTATGAAAATATTACGATAGGAGTAAAATCATCATCATCTTCCTGCCCTTATCCCACTCTAAGTGGGGTTGGCACAACATGTTATAAACATGCTGTCACATGATTTGGTTGCGTTTTTGCGACCGACCGCCTGCCTGACGTCAACTTACCTTAGCCGTATTTTACGACACCTCGGTAAGAAAGAGGGTGGTCTATTCTACTAAACCGAATACCACACGGTGGGTCAACTTACCTTAGTCGCCATTTACGACACCTCGGTAAGAAATGAGGTTGGTCTATTCTATTCAGCCGGATACCACACGGCGGGTCGTCTTACCTTAGTCGCCTTTTACGAAACCTCGGTAAGAAATGAGGGTGGTACTATTCTATTCAGCCGGATACCACACGGCGTTAAAATATGTACCATAATATGATTTTAAAATCAAGATCTAACTTTATAATAACAAGATAAGATCTATCTTAATTAATGGTTTATTACTATGATCGTGTGAGTAAATTATCAACATTACTTCAAGCGAGGGAAAATATGTCGAAGCAATGCTGTGTAGAGACTAATTAAAGGTGTCTATGTTTTATCTACCATGCGAGTAAATCACGAGGTTAGTAAGTTTTGAACGCCCACTAAATAAATTGCTCTTAGAAATAAATTATAGAACACATAGTGGCTAAGCTCGTTATTATAATTAAAAATACTTGTAGTAACATTAATTATAACCGTAGGGAGATTTAAAATAGCAAGGTCTAAGATTAAAATAAAAATAGTACTTAAACATACTATGAATATATTGTCCGACGTAAGTGATATATTTAATAGTTATGGTTCCATTACATTAACACTACGTAATTGACACAACACTAAAATATAATAACTCCGAAATTAGCAAAACTTTTACTGAATTTTAATTCAAGTAAAATATCTGTTATTTTACTGATCCATACTTATTATTGTAAAATAACACGGTTGACATCGCAATAAGGTTGGACTAAGTTCGACATTTCAGCAGAGGTAGCATTCGCTATGGTTGGAACTGACTAGAGCGCGTTATCTTCTTTAATCCCATGTTCTACAGCTATTATCTTTCTTTCCTTTCCGCACAGTAAATCTAAGATCTCTGACTTTCTTTCGTCTCTATTTCTTTCACTTCATTCAGATTCACGCGATATAAAAACGACTTTCGCAATTTGCATTTATTTATCACTGGGATCAAATCTGAACAAACTTTTTATTTAATTTACTGTACAATTCAATTCAATTTACCTCTTTTTAGTTTTAGACTGGTTTGCTGGAAGAGATTCTGATTCCGGAATAAGCCCGCCATTGCAAATTATGTTGTTTTTTATTTTTATTATTATTAATGCAAGATTACAAACAAACAAACAAACTCTAATATAAAGCTAATCGAGCTTTATTTCGATGTCATCCGTATAATTTTACAATAATATGTATAAATCGTGGAAATATATTTATGTTTTTTATAAATACAATTTTTATTCGTTAATTTACGATTTCATTTTTGTTATACAGAAAAGTATAAGCTGATACAGCCAGTATAAATTAAAGTCAACTCACCATCACCATATTTGAATTTAATTAATCGTCCGTAAGGAGTTTGTGGAATACCCCAAGTAGGTCGCAGAAGATTATTGCAAGTACCATCTATTGAGCGGTAACGAGACTTAGCGCAAAATGATGGAGCAATTCCACACGTTTGCGTAGCTGGGTCTTGTCCGGAACCCAACGGTGGGGGTGGGTTACTGAAACTGTAATAAAACGAACTATTAAGATATAAGTTGTAAGATAGGTTACTGTTTAGAAATTAGTAAATAAGTCAAAAAAGTTAAATAGAGACAACAAATTTGATCAAACGGAACAGCAAAGATTTTAGTAGAAAACTTATTTGACGAAAGATCTCTTTATTTTACCACAGAATTAACGGAAAACAGTAAAAATTACACATTGAACTGAGTGACATAATAAGCTCCTGATTCATTTAAAACGACTTTTTGGTGAGAGAGTTTAATAACCCGAAAGAGAAGATAAGTGGTGCTACTAAAATATAAGTGTGCCCGCGTACTGCGAGGCCGTATTTCCTAATCCCAAAAGATGAACGAAAATTTTTGATCAGTATGTTAGCGCGGTCTATATATAACCTTCAATTGAGCCACATTCATCAAAATTGCTAAAACGGATTTGCGATAAAAGCTTAGCGGAGAAACAGATTTTCCCATTTATATTACGGCATGGATTAATATTTTACTCTAGATTAATTTGTATATACATGATATTATTATATACTCCTTTAACATCTATATGTTTAAATTTTTCAAATTTAGCTTTATATGAGATTCCATTTTAGCTGGATTTTATTCAAAAGATTTAATTCTAGAAATTGTTCTAATATCATTATTAATGTTTTTAATTATAAATGCTATGAATTATATTGAGGTTTATATTTAAATATATGTTGTTACTTGTTACATATACATATTTCAGAAACCGTTGTTTTATAATAATAAATTTCAATTATCAATAGATAATCATTAATTTTATATAATTGGTACAGTTATAAGTAAATATATAATTAAAATACATGCAGACGACAAATATATATAAAAATAAAAATTAATAAAAAAATAAAATAATTATTAATGAATGCTTTGTAGTAACAAAAGCTCCAACACCTATATAATATATATTTTAATTTAAACAAACGAAGCTATTACTATTACAAGAGTAATGTAATAAGCAACAAAGAACACCGACAATGTATTTTGAAATGACTTTTAAGGTTTTAATAACCTATAATATAAGAATAACTTATAATTAGGAAATAACTTATAATACAAGAAAATATAACAAAAATAACCTTTTTTGGAATCCGTGGATATCCTGCGCTTGAGTATAGCTGTTAACAAAATAGGTGCAAAATTTATTAAGTGCAGTGCGCAAAGCAATGGTGAATATTAACAATTGCATTTGTGAGGATCGTATATAATACACTATAATATAACAGTAAGGATCATTATACGGGTTGATATGACTCCATACAATCTATGGTTGATAGATTAGATTGATATATCTTGACGTGAAACGCATAAGGTCAATTGTCAACATCAATCTAAATTCAAATTTATGTGATGTTTAAAATCGACATTAAATAAAAGTTGTTCTTAATCTTCATTATAATACAATACATTCATATAATGCGGGTTGGAGCAAACTTCAAAGAGATAGTACATTAGTTTTGTAGAAAGCTTACTATAAACTTAACCTCCCTCTAGATAGTAACCCTTTGTAGTCAAATTTACTGAGGGAAATATAATATTTTTCTATTTTATATACTAACAATCACCCGGTTGTCATAAACTGACTATCCTCATATACATCTTATAAATAAAGCATATACCTTTTATAATAAAAACTATAATCTTACTTAGGGATTAGGGTCGAGACGAAAACGTAGGCTCAGTTTTCAATTGGACTCAGATCGGATTTTAGTTTGTAACAATATTGAACAACAATAGAACAAAAGTTTATATCAAGTTCACTATTGATATTGTTATCTTGAAGGATTATATATCGTCTGAGCTAGCTTTAATTTAAATGTTCAATAAGTATGTACTTTATTAAATAGTATTCATTCCACAAGCATTACTGACTTGCGAGTTATTGAAACAATTTTGTTATATTTTGTTAAAAAAAAATGCTAGTTTAAAGCTTAACATTTCAAATAATAAGAAATGTTGAAGTCATATTGTAATCTAAAATGATATTGTAATCTAAAACTCAAATACGTTTTCTTGCATGAGAAAATTTTTTTCTTAGGAGCTTCGTTATTTCGTAAAAAGTTGTTAGCTCTGTTACGGGTTCAGTATAATAAA
Organism: Morpho helenor; assembly: GCA_029227775.1. Taxonomy (NCBI): domain Eukaryota; kingdom Metazoa; phylum Arthropoda; class Insecta; order Lepidoptera; family Nymphalidae; genus Morpho; species Morpho helenor. The sequence goes on from JARGCU010000020.1 coordinate 8,963,486, forward strand.
AAAAAATTATATGAACATTAATGACGACTAATTTTATCACGCAAATATCATTTTCATTATATGTTTGCAAGACCTCTTATACATCATTATCGCATAAAGCTATATTAAGTCAATTAACATTTATACATTTTAAAAGTCCCCGAAAACTGTCTGTATGTATATGAGAGATTTTATCAAAATCTACTGAACGGTTTTTGTTAGTGCAATTCTTGAGGAAGGTTTAGTTTAATAGTGCATAACACTAGAATACCCGCGAGGTCAGAGTTTACGCGGGAAAAACTTTCACGTCAACTTACCTTAGTCGTATTTTACGACACTTCAGTAAGAAAGAGGGTGGTCTATTTTACTCATACGGATACAACACGGTGGGTCAACTTACCTTAGTCGCCTTTTACGACAGCTCGGTCAGAAATGACGGTGGTCTATTCTAATCAGCCGGATACCACACGGTGGGTCGACTTACTTTAGTCGCCTTCTTGACACCTCGGTAAGAAATGAGGGTGGTACTATTTTCTATTCAGTCGGATACCACACAATGTATTTATGATCAAATGCCGTTTATTATTAAGTAAACATATGTATTTCATAAGATTACGAATGTTTCTCGCCACTTTACCGAGAGCAAAGCTAATACTTGAAGCGGATATATGAATACTCAAGGGAAGCGAAGAAGCGGAAAATAGGTACTTAATGATATACCATTGAATGAATAAAAGATACAAGCTAAAGACGGAGAGAATTTTGCGGATTAAAGTTATTAAAGGCGTATAATTGTATTATTCTATAGCAAAAAAATTTTTACGCTCTTGGTGAATGTGTACTAAGGTTTAGGGTGTTTGTTAATAGTGCATGGCATGGTGTTAAAGCCAATATAATATTATCAATTTTTTTATATCTCCTCATGTCGTCCATATTATATGTCCTTTTTCAGGCATATTTAAGTATGAATAAAGTCACAATATCCATGTACACACACAAGCAAATATAAATTTTGTTATATTAACTGTGCCCAGTGCATGATTATAAGAACATTGTCAATAAAATTGCGCAATAAAATCTATTATAGTGTACAATAAAATTCCAAAAATGATGAGAGAACTCACTTTAAATTTGTTTAAATTAAAACTTAAAATGTGTCTTATAGAAAGGTGCTTCTTTACAATTGACGAATACTTAAATATTAAACTTTAAAGCAATAGAATTGGATAAGCATTTTAGACATAAAAAATTGTCATATTAAATTTTATTGATTTCCAACACTAATGTAAAATATTAACATAATTTTTTTTATATTTAATTTTGTAATTTTGCATGCCTATAGTCCTAGGCGAAACATTTCTACTAGATAATGATACAGAACACCTTATTGTAAAAAATGTTTCAGCAAATAAAGAAATAAAAATCTGAATTTGTAATAGAAGCTTCTGTTAGTTAATTCTTTTTCGATTCTTAAATTATTTAAAATTAATTCCTATTTCTTTAAGATCTTAAAATTGTGATATACACAGTATCATATTAAACTTACCCAAGTCCGGCAACTGGCAATCTTTGTGGTGGAAAGAAATTACCAATGTTGTTTCCTTGGAAATTCGGTTGGATCCCCCGTAAAAATTGTTGTGTCGGATTGCTTTGGAGGTTTATGAATTGCCCCTTTACTAAACTGCATATCGCCACCAACCATATTATTTGACTGACCATTTCTTATCTGTAACAATGAATATAGTTTATAGATCTGATATAAAATAGAAAATGTTTCATGCTTAAATCCTAATTATTATGCGCTTTCTTGCTCGAATGACTGTCATATTTGCTAATTGCTAACTTAGCTAAAAATTGATGATTGCGCAATTCATCACATATTTGGCTGTTTCAATATGTTATTTTTTTTTACTTTAAAATATCAAATTATTAATTTCAACTATTAAAAAATGCAATAAGTATATCATATCGAAATATATTATAGGGTTTAGATACTTCGGAGAAGAAAAGAGAGTAATAAAGAGTTGAATAAGAGTATAAGGAATAAGAGAATAGAGATTTATAGTAGAGTACCAATCAATATTTTAAGGAATGAATAACCAAATATAAAGTTATTAATTAACAAATAGTGTTAGTAAGGTAAATAGAGAGTAATATTAAGTATACAAATTTTTAATAAGAAGACTTGGTTATACAATAATAATATTGTATATATTATTATTGTATAACCAATATATATATTTATAGGACAACGGTGAGTGGAACATGCTTTAACTTAAATGAAATAATATTATATTTTTATACTCGTACTATCGTTTTAATAGCATAGAACTTATTATATAGTACTGTCAAGCATTATTTGTGATCGAAACTACTAGTGCACCGTGTAATTACCTATTATTACGGAGTTGTGGTCGGCGCATTAGTTAAAACGCGCGCATATTAATAGGCTTGGATCGCATAAAATTATACTTGAATGTGAAGTCCTTCAAAGCGATGACCTGTACAAAAACTCAATTGTTCTATTACACCAACAAAATCACTAAATCATGAAATTTGACTGAGGTATAAATAGTTTTTTTTACTTTTATAAATAGTTATTGAAACCTGAAATAGCTATACCTCTTATTGGTTTCTAACATGTATTTCATTGGTTTATTTAAGTAGGACATTAAAAAATTAAGTAGTTGATCTGTTGGTTAATAATGATATATTCATTAAAGAATTGAAAAGTCATTATTATACTTACTTCTGATTTTGTAATTTAAACTTTCTATTGAAGGTCTATTCGGATTATTGTTCAAAGTCTTTTCTAAATCCTTCTATTATATAGGTACTTTATATTAGTGTTTGCAAACGTAATGCTGATCAATAAAATTTTATTTCTATATTCGAACCTCTATATACTAACATCGTCGTTCAATTAGAAGTAATGTTTCCCGAAAGGAAAGTTTTGCCACTGAAAACTTTTATTGACTAGAGAATTTTTCATCATAAGATTAAAATTTACCCACTTTGTATGGTAAATATATAATGGGACACTTTATATAAAGATATACCTATTTATTCATTTATTTAAAAATAAATTTTACCTTCATTTTTGATTCCTATGAAAAAATATAATGAAATTATTATGATTTCTAGGAATTTTGCCCATAAGACCCAAACAAAATAATATAACAAAACAAAATAATAATATAAGTATAAATAGTATAGTATCGGTAACAACTATTATATATAAGTTTTTACTTTTTACTTCACTAATTTGCTATGTTATAAAATATTGTAGTAAAATTATACTAGTCTTGAATATTGATGTGTTTCTAAGGTTTTACTCATACATAAAAAGTATGCATAACAAAGATATAAACTTTTAAGTTTTATAAGTTGTTATACATATATATGTAAGTCTTTTGAACTACGTAGTTCAAAGTTGCTAAGAATCCTTTTCAATTTTATTTTATTGCTTTACTGAATCATTATAAAAAAATTTCAAAAGGTTATAACCATACATTTGCAATAAAGCAAAAGTTCGTATTTTGACAATGAAATTTCGTGGAACGTAACTGAGGCGTGGCATACAATAAAAGGCACTAAAACGACGTCACAAAAGCTGGCAAGCTACAAACACCTATTGTGCGAATAGATCAATTACCTGGAAATTCCCTTTTCTGATAAGGTTCTAAATTTTCATTTAAAACTAAAAAAATAATTTAAAAGATTAAATTCGCATTTAAAACTTTTTGTTAATGTTACCGAGTGAAGATTTTGTTGACGATAATATTAAATTTGTACAAAACTTTCATTTGCCCTATCGGCAACATAAGCAAGTTTATCTTGTTTGTCAGGTAGGAAATCGCATAACATTTAATAATAAATAAAATACTAAAGACATATCAATAAATTGTATGCCCTCATCCCCACTCTAAGTGGGGTCACATCAACGCATCAATTTTGCAACGTATTTTACGACCGGCCGTCTTTCTGACGTCAACTTATCTTAGCCGCCTTGAACGACACTTCTGTAAGAAATGAGGGTGGTCTATTATTCTTACCCGGTATTACACGTCGGGTCAACTTACCTTAGTCGCATTTTACGACAGCTTGAATGAGGCTGGTCTATTTTATTCAGACGGACACAACACGGCATCCGACGGGAAATTATAACATATTACGTATGTAATGTTATGAATTATTAAGTTGCTACCGATATAAATATTCGTTATGATGCGATAAAACGTCTGTATATTATTACATCTATACTCATACATATTGTAAAACATCATCATCCTCCTGCACTTATCCCACTCTAAGTGGGGGTCGGCACAACATGTTATAAACATACTGTCACTGATTTGGCTGCGTTTTTACGGCCGGCCGCCTGCCTGACGACAACTTACAATAGTCGTATTTTACGACACCTCGGTAAGAAAGAGGGTAGTTTATTCTACTAAACCGGATACCACACGGTGGGTCAACTTACCTTAGCCGCCTTTTACGACACCTCGGTAAGAAATGAGGGTGGTACTATTCTATTCAGCCGGATCCACACGGCGGATACATATTGTAAAACAATGTCCTCAAAAGTTGTCTGTCTGTATGGGATCGATTAATAAAAGTACAGAACGGATTTTAATACGGTTTTCATTATAAGATAGTGGAATTCTTGAGGAAGCAGCAGAGATACTCTAAAGTAATGTAGTAGATAATTGTAGATCTACAAAAATACTACATTAAAGTCCGCGATAGCACGTCTCTATCTGTTGTGGTTAACTCACAATAACTACTTTTTACACGTGGGTGGCAGCGGTCGCAGCTAGTGATATTATAAAACTTTCCCGATTAGTTGTACCCATCAGAGACTATAACTCAATCAACTGTTTCGATTTGTCACATAATAAGTTTATGATTTGCTTATTCCTATTCCTGGTTTGGAAAGTTGACAGACTCGATATTTATATAATACTAGCTGTCCGCCAGACAGAGACCCGCGTGGCTGTGGCTCAGTCTGGTTTCCATTACCCCTTGAGAACTCAACAGTTAGAAAAATGCTCCGAGCGTGCCAAACCTCAGGAATATCTACCAGGTCATTTTAAAGATTATATATACATCATCCTCCTGCCCTTATCCCACTCTAAGTGGGGTCGGCATAACATGTTATAAACATGCTGTCACATGATTTGGCTGCGTTTTTACTTACCGGCCGGCTGCTTGACGTCACACTTACCTTAGTCATATTTTACGACACCTCGGTAAGAAAGAGGGTGATCTATTGTACTAAACCGGATACCACAGGGCGGGTCGACTTACCTTAGTCGCCTTTTACGACACCTCGGTAAGAAATGAGGTGGGTCTATTCTACTCGGCCGGATACCACACGGCGAGTCGACTTACCTTAGTCGCCTTTTACGACACCTCCGTAAGAAATGAGGGTGGTACTATTTAATCTATTCAGCCGGATACCACACGGTTTTTTAAAGATTATCTAATAATTTCACTAAAATCGGGCCAGCCTAGTCTATAAAGGACATAAAGACAAAAATTTAATTTTAAGCTTTTATTCGACTTGCAATGTATGTGGACACACAGGTGGAATCTTGCAAGTTAAATTTAGCCCACTTCCCGGTATCCAATTGAGCAGAAATTTTATATATTGGTCCAGTCCCGATGACAATGTATGCATATGATAAGCATGACCTAATGCTGCTGCCAATTTTGGCTCCAGACAAGATATAAAATTTGTTTAAAATCTTTTAAAAAGCATTTGACTGACACGTTGGCGCAGTGGGTAGTGGCCCTGCCTTCAGCTGCGCTGGTCGATGGTTGGATTCCGCCGAGGGCCAACATTTTCTATAAATGAACTTGTTGGTCTTTGAGTCTGGGTGTATATTTGTATTTAAGTATGTATTTAAAAAATATATAAGTATATATTCACCAGTTGTCTGTCACTCATAACACAAGTATTAAGTTACTTTGGGGACGCACGACCGTGCGTGTAAGTGTCCCATATATTTATTTATTTATTATTTTAAGTTGACGTGTTTTATATTTTAAATATAAAGTTAAATAATTCACACAAAAACATGGTACATTAAATTTACAAATAACGATTAAAAGCTACGACTTTAACGATAATTTCCATAAGCTTTTGGTTGTTCTACTACAGGATTTTGATTAAAATGTATTGTATTGATGTCTATAGTTTCTGCCTCCCATTTTTCGTAGGAAGTTTGTATTACCTTGTTATCTTACACAATGATACATAAATGAAATTGTATCTATTGTACACAAAGTACCGGCATTGCAAAACACATCAAATGGATTCAAGATAGGATCTGGCCGTGTTTAGAGAAATATCTACATCTCTATAAATTATTTAGAGATTATCGATATAAATTTTTTTCAAATAACCTATTTAAAAAATTTGTTGCAAAATATTTGTAGAGGTTAAAGCAATTCAATACCCCCGTGTGGTATCCGGCTGAGTAGAATACACCAGACTCGTAAGGTAAGTTAACCTTACCTTAGTCGCCTTTATTTATTATACATTTCGCATTTCTTAAACGGCGAGTAAGGTAAGTTGACCCGCCGCGTGGTATCCGGTTGAGTAGAATATACCACCCTTATTTCTTACCGAGATGTCGTAAAAGGCGACTCAGCTAAGTTGACATACCATGTGGTATCCGGCTGAGTAGAATAGACCACCCTCAATCCTTAAGGAGGTATCGTAAAAGGCGACTAAGGTAAATTGACGTTAAGGTCATAAAATACCTGGCCAAATCACATTACAACATGGTTAAAACATATTGTGCCGACCTCACTTTGATCGGGATAAGGGCAGGAGAAAGAATTTAGAGCAATATAATAGCTCAAGTTAACCAATGACGTTAATCTCTGGCTCTAGAAATGTTAGGCATCCTATAAGAAAGTAAAAGTAAGTAAGGATTTCTCGAAAACTTTGCTTTTTAATCCTTATTAAAAAGCAAAGTTTTCGAGAAATCCTTATTTACTCTTAGCTAAATTTTAGGAGTTTCCCAAAATTGTTAAAACTATTAAGCGTTCAATACAAAGAAGTGGACAAACCAGTGAACTGGGAAGATAACTGATAAAGTTGCTTTCCTTTGGGAATAGAATTTTGTATTGTGATAATAGAAACCCTTCGTAGTCCGGTTTGTTTCCGGTTACCGCTATTCACAAAGTAAGTTATTTCTCGATACTACAAATCCTCTAAAGTCACTCAGTATTTTGAGTGCTTTATTTACTGTGGCGATGATGAAAAAACAACTTATTATGTTTAGTTATAAGAACCAAATTTAAATTTGTCATATGAGCTGAAATGTTTTGAGTTTTATTGGATTGCAATAAATATTTTAGTAATTAGTTGTTTAAGTGATTAAGTTAAAATGTTATTGTAAAAAGCAGATGAGCAGCTATGTCTGGGATCTTATGCTTACCTCCTGTGTGTCTAGACCACAATTTAGGGCGACATATTTTGGAGGGCTAGTAGAAGTAATATAGCTAGACTTCACGCTGTCTCAGGAGTTTGGTGAGCTTCAAACGACTAACGTTAAAATATGGGAACTTCTATCACTGATGATAATGCTGACAGCGTTGTATTCGTGATTTGATCGTCAGGGTCATAAAAGAGTTCAGTTTTCACTACAGCTTGCTATTATTTATTTATTTATGTACCATAAAAAAATGTTGGAGGAAACATTATTATTATAAAAAAAGTGTACAAAGGTCAACTTATCCCTATGACAGAGATCTCTGCCAGCTAACCTACGAAGTGAGACACTTTATATTTAAGAAAAAGTTGGTACTCAAATACCAAACATTATGAATTAGAATTACCTACTAATAATTTCCTAATTTAACAATAAAAATAAAAGAAATATAATATAAATGTCGCATCATATATAATATAATATTTTGTAGCATCTTATATAAGTTTTTCATTTTAAGATTACTTAGAATGAATTAAAATAAAAGCAAAACCGAGCGCAATTCAAAAACTGTAATGTTAAATCACGAAAGGTAGCTCACACAGGAATACCTAGTGTAAGTTCCTACGGATACTCCTAAATTATTGTTGTAAATGTGTTTTTGGTAAATAAAGATTTTTTAAAATACACACATATACATATATATACATACATACACACACACACACACACACACTCAAGTAAGTAGTTGGTAGGAAGAAGAAGAAAACTTTAAAAAGATGATTATTATGCTGTTATGTATTTACCTTGTGACACTAATTTGAAAGAATGAAGTACTATGCAGAATAAATAGCATTTCAATTTTATAATTCAATATTTTTCAAACGTGTTTAATTCTCTAGTCACAAAAAAATTTGAGAGTCGGGATTAATTTTATAAATCAAATAGACAAGAGGATTACATGGATTACAAAGCTATCGTGTTTGTGATATTAAATTCTTTCATACCCGCGAGCCAATTTCCTGTTAGTCGTTTTTGTAACCTATCCCCTGAGCTCTTTTAAATTCTCATAGCGATTTTCAAATAGATGATGTTTATAAAATAAAAATATTATAAATTAATATTTCGATTTTAATAAAATGGTTACATATTGTCAACACATTATAAAACTAATAGCCCTACCGTGTTTGTCAATATGTCTGTTGGCGATAAACTCTTCCTTACTTAATTACTTACTTAATTACTGATCAGATTTTCATGCATTTTTTGCTTATAGAGAAAGTTAACGGTGGAAAAGGTTTTAGTGAATAATTTATTAATATTTTGTGTAAATTACTGGAAATATAACGATAATTCTTAAAAATTTCAGTAAAAGTAAAGCCCCATGGGGACTTTTATCAAAAACGCTATCAAATGCTATTGACACATAATAAAAGAATTAATGTTGAGGATTTTGCTTTTTTATAGCGGTACTATAAAGTCCACGATGTCATATCTTTTAACGATAACTCAATAACGCATTTAATATTTTTGAGCACGTTGAAGTATTCCATATCTTTTAGTTTTTTCCGACTTCGCAAAAGTTTAGGATAAGTTGTTTTATTCCTTTTTACTAATAGATACAAAGTTAACACAAACAAATTAAAAGAATTACATTTAGTAACGGGATAGTAATTTTTAATGTTTAAACATAATAAATGTGAATCTAGTATGTCGATAATTCCATGAATAAAATGTTAACATTTAATATACAATAAAGGGACGTAAATTTACGCCGTGTGGTATCCGGCTGAATAGAATACACTACCCTCATTTCTTACTGAGGTGTTGTAAAAGGCAACTAAGGTGAGTCGACCCACCGTGTGGTATCCGGTTGAGTTAAATAGACGACACTCTTTCTTACCGAGGTGTCGTAAAATACGACTAAGGTAAGTTGACGTCAGGCAGGCGGCCGGTCGTAAAATACATAGCCAAATCATGTGACAACATGTTTATAACATGTTGTGCCGACCCCACTTAGAGTGGGATAAGGGCAGGAAGAAGATGATTAATTTTTAAACTAATAAGTGTGTCTAGTATGTCGATAATCCTATGATTACGATATTTTCATTTAATATACAATAAATGAACATAAATTTCAAATTAATTATCAAAAAGAAACTGGGTTTAGGAAAGTCTGTAAGTGTGTAAAATATCGTGGGTTAAATTCGTTTTGATACATAAATAACTTTAATGATTGGTAATAAAAATATTAAGAACTTGTTAACTTTCGGAATTATATACCAAATAAGGGGACATTATATGTCTCATGACCACACCCCTCGCATTTAATATTGGGTCTAAACGATCGCATAATAAAAATGCAACGTGAACGACTTTTAGAATACATTTTGTGTGCAGTATTACGTTAATTGTCGAACGAATAAAAATAATTCAAATTATTTACTGAGGTCGAAGCACTTTTTGTTTTAATTATTATATAATAATAGCCAGTTTCTTATTATATAAATAAATACAGCGTACGTTATTATTATTCTCTGCCGTGTGGTATCCGACAGAATAGAATATACCAGTCTTTCTTATCGAGGTGTCGTAAAAGGCGATTAAAGTATGGTGAGCCGCCGTATGTTATCCGGCTGAGCAGAACAGACCACAGTCTTTCTTACCGAGGTGTCGAAAAGGCGATTAAGGTATGTTGAGCTGCCGTATGTTATCCGGCTGATTAGAATAGACCACCCTCTTTCTTACCGATGTGTCCTAAAAGGCGACTAAGGTATCTGGCTGAGCAGAATAGACCACTTTCATTTCTTGCCGAGCTGTCGTAAAAGGCGACTAAGGTAAGTTGACCCGCCGTGTGGTATCGGGCTGAGTAGAATAGACCACCCTCATTTGCTACCGAGGTATTGTAAAAGCCGACTAAGGTAAGTTGACTTCAGGCAGACGTTAGCCGAATCATGTGACAATATGTTAGTGCCGATTCCACTTAGAGGGCAGGAGGATGATTATAATATTAAACATAAAAGTATCATTTTGTTATACCTTTATATAAGGCTAATTTTTCTCGGTTGCAAGTGCAGTCTTTCTAGACGTTTTTAATTGTTTTTTTTATTACGCATATAAAACAGTTTAGAAATGTTTTGCTCTACTTTTCACGGTGCACGTTTGACAATCATGAGTCGACCTACTTTTACGTCCGAGTAGATAGTGTATAGACGGATACCTAATTACACTAATCGGTAACGGACGGTAACTTTGTAAGTGCAATAGTGCTGATTCTGTAAAGTATAATCTGCTAGCACCATGCTCATTATTACCAAGAGCTATGACGAAACCTCGTTACATTTAGTTGGGTATATATTTATATACCTAAACATAATTTTTTATACCTATATATAACTAAATGTAACGGTATATTTATAACGCCGTGTGGTATCCGGCTGAATAGAATAGTACCACCCTCATTTCTTACCGAGGTGTCGTAAAAGCGACTAACGTAAGTTGACCCACCGTGTGGTATCCGGTTTAGTAGAATAGACCACCCTCTTTCTTACCGAGGTGTCGTAAAATACGACAGAGGTAAGTTGACGTCAGGCAGGCGGCTGGTCATAAAAACGCAGCCAAATCATGTGACAGCATGTTTATAACATGTTGTGCCGACCCCACTTAGAGTGGGATATGGGTAGGAAGATCATGATGATGATGATATAACGGTATATTTATAGGTATATTTAGTTAGGTAAGGAGGATATATATCCTCTTTACTTAACTAAATACATTTAAGAGATAATATTCAGTTAATATGACGATGGCGAACTAAGTATTTCTTAATTTATTTATTGACGAGTTTTTTTTGTTGTGAAATTTTTAACTAAAACTTTTTTTTATTGACACTCACACACTCGGTCGTCTGTCCCTAAAGTAAGTAGTTTTAATACTTTATAGGTGGAAGGCATGAAGGCAGGATCACTAACCCACTGCGTCTGGTATCCGGTTGGAAAGAATAGACAGCCTTATTGTTACCATTATAAAATACGCCTTAGGTAAGCTGACGTCAGTCAGGCAGCCGATCGTAAAATACGTAGCCAAATCATGTGACAACATGTTTATAACATGTCGTACCGATATAACGCCGTGTGGTATCCGGCTGAATAGAATAGTACCACCCTCATTTCTTACCGAGGTGTCGTAAAGGCGACTAAGGTAAGTTGAGTCACCGTGTGGTATCCGGTTTAGTAGAATAGACCACCCTCTTTCTTACCGAGGTGTCGTAAAATACGACAGAGGTAAGTTGACGTCAGGCAGGCGGCTGGTCGTAAAAACGCAGCCAAATCATGTGACAGCATGTTTATAACATGTACCGACCCCACTTAGAGTGGGATACGGAAAGGATGATAATGGATGATACAATATGAATATACTTAATATACGTATTAGTTTTAACTCATATAATGTAACCATAGGCAGTGTTATATAAATTGTTATTATAATGTAACAATGAAATACTACGAATGAATTCATTTGACAGTTCAATTTGAGGCGAATGGCTAAGTCTAAATAAACTCATATACTCAAAAACAACATTTCTCAGGGAGCTTCTTTGTTTATCTTTTATGTTTGTTCATTTGTATAATTTATAATGATGTTACTGAAAGTTAATTTTGCTCGTTCATTTATCTGAGAGAACTAAAGTTCTGTAAATTTAACATCTAGCATAACAGAATAATTTCCGATTCTATTAGAAAAATAGTAAATTATGATACTGTTGCGTAATAAGGATTTTTTACTATAAGACCAAGTTATGTACAGTGTGATTCACTACTTTATCCACTCTCATACTATAATACGTAAAACCAAACTTTGTAAATATTGAAAAAGATTTTTTAAATGTCAAATGTTAGCGCCAAGGCGCCAACATCGATTGCGCATGCGAGTTGCATCGCCGAGGACTCGTTCATTGAAACCTTTTTTTAAGGTAGAGGTTCAACCATCTTGGTCCAGCTGGACGTATAGGTGTATCTTTATGATTAAAAAGTTATATTATGATACAGGTATCCATACAAGACCTGTATCGTAATAAAACATTTTAATTTTTTATTTTTGGCCTTTACGTAATTTTTGCCATAAGAATTTTGGTTTCAGTTTTATAATCTTTGTATTATAGTATCAGAGTAGATAAATAAATTAATTTAACAAGTTTAATCTCATAATGATTATTAAAAACAATTATGATATAGATAAAAGCATGCAAAGCATGCAATGTTATGCAGTCGTATATACTACTAATATTATAAATGCGACAGTTTGTGAGTATGAATGTATGTTTGTTATTCTTTCACGGTGAATCCGCTGAACCAATTAAGATGAAATTTGGCACAATTATTCCTTACTCACCGGGGCAAATATAAGCTATAGAAATCCTGTTAATTCTACAGGAATAGGATGACATTGCAAAGCGCCATCTATTATCAACCTATCATGCGACAACAGTCCAACGAAGGTGCGGGTAAAAACTAGTGATTTATAGTTTATATTATATAGTTTTATTTTTTTTTTCTTTTATAGTGATTTATAGTATATAGTTTTAGAAATTTGCTATAGTAAAAACAATGGATCTATTTTGTTTGTTAGATTCAGCGTCTGATATCAGCCATTACTCATCCGAATGCAACTTGTATGGGTACTATTCGAAAACTTACCCGAGATCTTTTATTTCAAAATTTCTCAGACATATTGGAAGACAAACATCTTTGAAAATCGCATGCTGTCACTGTGCTAGTGCCAATTTTATAGATCCGAGACTTTGTCTGATGACTTTCCATTCATTCTCCTGCCCTTATCCACTCTAAGTGGGGTCGGCACAATATGTTGACACATGATTTGGCTAGGTATTTTACGAGCGGCCGCTTACTACCGTTTAACTTATCTTAGTCGTCTTTTACGATACCTCGGTAAGAAACAGTGTGGGGGATATTCTACTTAGCCGGATACCACACGGAAGGCCAATTTACCTTAGTCACCTTAGAAGACACCTCGGAAAGAAATCAGGGTGGTTTATTCTACTCAGCCGGATAAAACACGGCGGGTCGTTTTATCTTAGTCGCCTTATTAGAGTTGGTTAGTAGACGAGAGGAGAAATATAATTTTATATTATTTCAGTTATTTATAACTCTAATTATTCTATACTTCTACTTAAACATTTTGTTATATACTAGAAATTATCTTCAATAGTTTCTTTAAACTATTTATTGTAACCGTTAAACAGTTCCCTTTAAAAAATAATTAGGTTCTACTTTTCGAGACAAAATAAGTAACGTTTTTCAACTGTAGGTATATTTTATCACACATTCAACAAATTTCGTTAAATACGAGTATATTCCGAAACCACATTTTAACACAATATTGTTATGAAGTAATTATAATACTCATAGAACTAATATAAATCATGGCAAGCATAATTATAAATGTGATACGAGAAATTTGATATTATGAAATGTAGTGTTTATATTCATCTTTTGTTATATATTATATGAGCTTTCGCTCACAATTATTTACTTTTGTAATGATTTTATTTACATAACATTTTATTATTTCTTAAAAGCCATTAAAAATACATTTGGTGAATATCGAGGAAAATAATAAATAATAATGTGACATTCGTATATGATAAATTCGAAAAAACATTCGAATATGATGAGTTTCAAAATTAATTTAGTTATAGTCGACATTTATGTAGTTGTTTCATGCCGGATATTAGGTTTGTATCTGAGTATACTGGAAACGGTGTTCTCAAGTGATCAATAATGAAGACAGGGATTTTTATGTGAGTGGAATTAACATTATTATTAAAATAGCGGAGCTTAACATAGTGAAAACACGTTCTAAACGTAGACTCTTACGAGTATTAGATGCCCACGCGTCTAAATCGTGTTAAAGCTTGGCTTGCTTAGACAAGTAGGTACGATCTGGTTCGATTCTTACTAATGCAAAAATGACAATGTCAGTGTGATTTTAATGTTGTTCAGGTTAATCCGCACCTTAAGTGTTATTAAACTCTACCCTCATATAATTACTACCTATAACATATTAAATATTAATTTGATAAAAGCAGCCATTGAGTTTCTTGCCAGTTCTACGCAGAGAGTAATTCTGAATAGTTTATATTATTTACTTAATTAGTACTTTTATTTATGTACCATAAAAAATGGTTAGGAAAACTAAAATTATTTACTGAACATTATAACGTGATCGTGTTTCTAGTTTTAAATAATATATTACACATATTTGAAATATGCCACGAAAACTTAATATAATGGTAGAATACATGAAAGAATTGAATTCCGAGTTTAGCAATAACTGCGTCATTTTCACTTTTACGTCAGAATATTTCAATACTTGAATGTATCGATTTATTATATTAAAAAACAAATATGTTGTCGAAGTCTGGGAGATAGGAGCCAATGTAACATGTAGAAGTCAGAAATATTTCATAAATTCATATTAATATTAAAAATGCATATATTCTTAATCTTCACGTACTAATAATATGTTTGCTACGATTCATATTTCAAAGATTGTACTTACTATTAAAAATCTAGCTTTTAGTTTGTTTTACTCGTAAGATGCGTGGTATTCGGTTGAGGAGAATAGACCTTCTTACCGAGGTGTCGTAAAAAACGACTCATGTAAGTTGACGTCAGCCAGGCGGCCGGTCTAAAATACTTAGCCAAATCATGTGACAACATTTTTATAACATGTTGTGCCGATCCCACATGTGGGATTGGGATTAGGGTAGAATTATGACGATGAGGTTGGAACCTTACTCCTATAAATATTGTTTAATATTAAGGCATGTTATGATGTTATTTGGATCTATCTTTCTAAGAGACTTAGACATTTTCTTGGCGTATTTTAAGGTTAAGTTGACAGTCTCTTCGCGTAAAGATAAATAATTAAGAGAACTTTATACCACGGTATATGTTTTGTTGATGTTTAAATGCCAAAATTCAACTCCGCATGAGTTAAAGAATTTTATTGATAGGAGTTAATAAAAAAATAAGTTATTAATATTTTAATTCGTACCATTACCAATCATAAAATATTAGTTATTATTTCTATAAAATCATATCAAGGTTTACAATAATATAAGTTAAAGTTAAGTTAAAGAATTGTGTTCAATCAAGTGTGATGTATGTCAGAAATAATTTTCAGATAAAATAGCCAAAGAAATAGAATAACAAGGTAAAAAGTGACATATTTATAAATAAATTTATATCTGTAAAATTGTAATGAGTAGTGTGTGCAATAAAAATAACTGCTTCCTGATACACTGTCGATGATTTAAATGTAAGTACAAAAATAATAAGTTATATATAAAATGTTAAAATAATTATTTACTTCTCATAACAAGCTGAACGGTGACAAAGCGTGACCCTCATCGCGGGTCACAGATTCAAATGATTGTCTAGTACAGTGGTTCCCAAAGTGCGGACTACCAGAGATTTAAGTTTCTTAAGTGAACAATTTAAATATTAAATTTCAACATTAAAAGTTGTATATGTTACTTAGAGGAGTTTTGCATATATTACACTCATCATCCTCCAACCCTTATCCCACTCTAAGTGGGGTCGGCACAACATGTTACAAACGTCATATGATTTGGCTACGTATTTTACCACCGGCCGCCTGCCTGACGTCAACTAACCTCAGTCGTATTTTACAACTCCTCGGTAAGAAAGGGTGGTCTATTTTACTTCTTTCTTCTTCTTTTTATCTTCTTTACCGGATACCACACGGCGGGTTGACTTACCTTAGTCGCCTTTTACGACACCTTGGTAAGAAATAAGGGTGGTACTATTCTATTCAGCCGGATAGCACACGACGTTTTAGCATATATTACACTATCACACAAAATTGTACTCGTACGCACAATGTATAAAGTCCAATTTGGTTTTACTCGACTTCACATATCCCTGGCATTTAAGGTCTGTGTCTAATTCCAACCAATATGGTACAAACTCCCCCTTTTTATATAGAGCAGCTGCTTATGACCTCTTATCTAATCTAATGAAACTTGTTGGAAAACTCACTGAATATATTTACCATAATTTTATACCTAATTATTATATTTTGTTAAAATCAAATCAAAATAATCTTTATTCAAATAAGCTCTTTCAAGCACTTTTGATAAGAATATATGATAATAAAAATACAACTTAGTAATTTCAAGTAACATAAATATCAGATAAATCATTTTAAAAAGTAATGTAAAATTCCCTTATATTTCGAAAAAAATCTGAAATAAAAAGATGCTTCTTTCATTTTTTCGTTTAATTAAACAGTTTAACGAATACACAAACATATCATAACCAAAATTATTACAAAATTTCCATGGCACACTGACATTGAATAACTTTGAAGATACGGTTTTCCCAACAGAGTTAACATCGGACAGCAGGCCTTTGAGCAATTTAGAAAAGATAACAACTACAAACCTTGAAATGCCTAATATAATTACCTCGATTCCCTTCAGTTGATTGTTTGACTAAGTACCAAATGCAAGACAAATAGTTAAGATTTATGATATTATCATTTCAACAATAGCTGACCTAATAGAAAAGAATTGTAGAAAAACGTCCATGACCGCAGCTTTTGTCTTCTAAACGGAATCACGCACGAAATTTTAAAGCAGACTAGCAATCACAAAAATCACATACAGATATTAAGGCACAATGTGGCATGGTAACAATAGGATGTCATCATCATTTTCATACCCTTCTCTCATTCTAAGTGGGCTCGGCACAGTATGTCTTCATCTTCCATACTCTTCTATCATTCGTCAACTCTGGTGGTGCTCCTTTTATACGAATGTCATACTTCATACAATTCAATCATCTCAACCTATAAATAAAAGACTTAGGACCTGTTTCACCAATTACCAATAAACTGTCAGTTAGCATATTCGGAACATATCTCGGAATTTTGCGTTTGTCAGGTTTCTGATTGGCTTATTGAGCACTTAAAGTCCCTAATAAGTTAACAGGCAGATCGTGTGGCTGTTATTTTGTTTATCTGCTGGATAGCAAATACCTATTTCAAAATGGCCGTGATTTTATATTTTAATTTTTCACTTTTTAGGGTCAATTTTTAAAGACATTTATCTGTTACTTAGTTTATATGTCGGTTAACTATCCGACACTTTATCAGTAACTTGTGAAACAGGCCCTTAATATTCGATTTCTTTAGAGAGGCTTTCTATTGTATTAGACAGAGACGTGTAGACTACAAAGACTTTGCTAAACTTAAGCCGTGGAGCAGATAGTGTCGCCGTGTTTTTAAAATTCATCATATCATGAATTGTAAATATAAATAAGGGACTTGGCACGTGAACACTCAAAGATATCTGTTTAGAATTTAAACATTCGTCCCCTTAACAAAGTGACATCACTACGGCTGGCTTTACACGCATATTTGTATTTATAATTTATATATTTTAATTTAACGTAGGTTATGGCTATTTAAAATTTATTGTTATATTCCACATAAGTTTTAAAGAATCTCCATTCTTATTTACTGTTAATTTTAAAGATCGCGCAGAGACATATTCATTTATTAAAAAATACTTAGAATATTTTTGTACACCTTTATAATGATGTTTTTTTAGTGAGCGTGCATAGTGTTGCACGCGCAAAAAGAGATTTTTAAATCTTTATAATAATATATCACATTTTAGGTTATATTACCTTCCTTAATCTAATATAACAACTCTATGGTAGAGTCAGCGTTGACAAATGGAAGAATGGAAGCGAAAAACATGTTGTGTCCCGACCCCACTTAGGTGGGCCGGAGAATAATGATTTATGGGTCTAATCATAGATAATACACTATATAGGATATAGATGAGCAACTCTGTCATTTTATTGAAAGAGAGAGGCGCTGACGACAGCGCGTATTTCGCGTCGTCCTATCACCAGATCGTCGCCACTAACCGCATGCAGCGTCTGCTGGACGTGTTGCCGGAATGGCTGGACAAGTGGAGGATGGCCGTCAACGTCGGGAAGACGGCCGCTCTGCTCACCAGCCGCTCCAAGCCGCTACGTCAGCTGACTCTACGAGGCCAGGACGTAGAGTGGAAGACCACAGTGAGGTTTTTGGGGTGTGAGTTGGACCGCAGCCTGCGCATGGTCCCCATGGTGAACCGTGCCGTGGGCCAAGCTGCTGCTGCCAGGTCCCAGCTCCACACGCTGTTCACATCCCATCTACCTGTCACCACCAAACTGCGGGTCTACGGTGCCTACGTCCGCTCGCGCTTGACGTATGCGGCACCCGCCTGGTACGCTCTATGTTCAGCGTACCAGAGGCGAAGACTTCAAGTCCAGCAGAATCGCTGCCTGCGAATGATCGTAGGAGCCCCGAGGTATGTGCGGAACGACGTCGTGCACAGAGACACCCAAATGCCGACCGTGGAGGAGTTCGTTCGTCGCCTTGCGCGCCGAATGTTCGCGCGAGCGGACAACAGCGCGCACGTTCACCTTCACGGCATCGCGCCACTCCACGCACGACCACCCGAGGGACGTTCCCTGCCTCGCGAGCTCCTGCGATCACCGTCACCGCAACCCGACGCAGACGACGACGGCGACGACGAGGACGACGCGACGGGGGAGAGGGCGACACCACCGGATACGACACAACCACCCGAACGAAACACCACTACCACCGATTTGGACATCGCGGTCTGGGAGCTACCACTCCTAGGCCCCCCCACCGAACCCGACAACCCTTAGGTCACCCAGGTGACCTGGGCCTACGGCCCGAACATAGTCCAGGCCATTAAAGCCTGCGAGGACCGGCCCGGGCAAAGAGGTTCGCCTCGAGGCCCGTACCCCGCCTACCCTCAAGGGTATGCGAGATGACCCCCCTCTCTCTCATTTTATTGAAGTAATGATAAGGGACTGTATTCGCTGATCTGGCAGAGATGTCGCTGTCACGTTATCATAATAATCCACTAGATGGCACTGTACTGCATTCATATAGTGACCCTTATATAAAAATAGCATTTACAAAAAAAAAAGTGCGCTATACCACTTCAATTTGAACGGGCTTGGCATCTCCAAATTCCAGTTCAAATCAAAGAGTAGCACCAAACTATTATTCTAAATAAGGTTAATGAATAAAAGATTAAAGCTATGTAATATTTAATAATTTTTATTTTTTACATCTTTTCAAATAGTATGTCAATTCAGGAAACACTTGAAAAATACTTTTAAAACATTTAAAAAAATATCAAGCGTATACAAATAATAAATGTTCATCAGTTTACACGGTTATTTGTTGAAAACAACTAACTTTGCATACGTACTACACTCTGTAATTAGTTTTCATAATCATAATCTTCATTTGCTGTAAACCTGAAATCACACATTTGAATTTTTGTAGCTATAGTCTAAATCAGACCAAATATTTAAAATGTATACCAAAATAATGTAACCGAAAGTGTTAAAATATAATATTTATTACGAATAACCACATATTTTTTTCTAAAAAACAAAGTTAAAGGTATTGTGGCACTTATAATAATTTTATTTAGTACATTTCAGTGAAATGGCTGCTTTAACCCTTTTGTGCCGAAAGCCGATAAGTTGCTTCTCACTGCGCTCTCATAAAAATTGCATACAGTCAGAGTTAAAAAAAATACAAACAAATATAAACAGGTTTTCAAAAATCCACACGGCGCTTACTGTGTAATACCTTTACCTGTGTGTTACCTTCGAGTAATCTCTTTTTTTTTGTTATGTAGGTATTAGGTAATAGGTATTATTTATCTTGTTGCAAATTCATTTTTTAATATTGTTTGTATTATTTGTTGTGAATTTTTACTCCGATATGCTGTATGTCTTATTATTCACCGTGTGGTATAGAATAGACCAACCTTATGTCTTATCAAGGTGTCGTAAAGGGCGACTAAGGTAAGTTGACGTCAGGCAGGCGGGTGCTCGTAAAATAACTAACATGCAACAAATTGTTTAAAACATGTAGTGAGAACCCTACTTAGAATAGGTTAAGGAGGAGCAAACTTGTTCCTATTTTATTCTTAGTATATTACTTTTTGAATCGTGTAAATATTATTTCTCGTTTGGTTTTAATTGCATAAGAATGTACATAAATAAAATTTAAAAAATTCGTCTGGTTATTCTCGTGTAGGCATTTCCTTTTCGCTCGGCACTAAAAGGGTTAAAAATTCAAATTTCTGCAGTCAAAATTTCTATTGTTAGGAAAAGGTATTAAATGGTTTCAAAAACATTATAGTAGTTACTTACCAAAATTTTCACATCCAAAATAACACATAAACTAATTTTTGGACGGCATAATTTCCAATATAGACCTTTAAATAAGCAGTGATGCGTTTTTGGCAGAAAAATTTGAAAATTTATGACAAATACTTATATATATTACAGTGTATCATTTGCGACATCTAGTGAATAATGATATAAAACTAATTTTTGTTGTCCAATACTTTCTGTAAGATGACGCTCTCGGCGACCTAAAGAGTGCTTCTTAGGGAGTTTCACCCCCCTGGGTCTAATTGTTAATGAAGCAAGTACAATAATTATATGTTCATTTTTCCTTTATAATTAGGTCAAGGTTATTGGATTTATGTATTGTTGTACATCTATTGTTTGGATGGAGGCTAATTGCGTGCTTATTACTAGTGTAGTGATGATTTACTTCATAAATAAGGTAATGGTGTTTTAATTTACGTGAACTGACGCCCGCGTGTATTAATTACAGACGAGTCACACTCAAGCCATGTTCTACCCGTGCAAAACCGGAATGGGTCGCGAAAAAATTCGCGAAATAAAAATATTCGAAAAACCTTTTTAAACTTCTATAATTTAAAGTAAAAGTAGCAGTAGCAGTAGTACTTCTATAAATTATTCAAGTAGAAAGTCTTTTGCTCTGAAGGATTTGTTCGTACAATTTAATTCCTATTTGACGCATCGCTTATCATAGTTATTAGAAACTTATGTCGAGATTCTCTCAATACATAAGTTTCAGTAACCGAAGTTTCTACATTCGGGAGTAATGTAGGTAGCTATGTAATTACTATATAATTTGGCATTACGCTTTAATGCAAAAATCAATTAAATATTTATTTGGTTATATTGGGAGATTATGCTAAAATAAGGACTGCTTAGGATCAGAAAAATAGTATATAAAAAATAGTAGAAATAAGTTACAAGTCTGTATATTTTATCTTTTGCAAGCGACTAAGTGACTAAACCCTAGGGGAAAATCTATCCGAATAATATTAACAGGACACGCTTGACCTACTTACTATACAAGACATTCCTTGAACTTTGCTTTATTCCTACTTTGATCTTTGAATATATCGCACGTTTAGTATTAAAACGACTTAATTCAAAAAGTTAGCAAGTGGCAAATGCAATAAAGTGTAGCAGCAGTGTAAAACAGACCCATAACTTGGAAGAGCAAAAAACACTAGTTTTTTAAATAGTTCGTAGCGTATATATGGCGTAATAGATGTAATTGAATAAGAATAGAATAGAAAATTTATTTATTTACTCATCCATACAAGTTATATTTAGTAACAAAATAATAAATTTATGTTTTAATAATACTTAAAACACCGATTATATCTACTTTGTTGATGATTCATAAGTTATTACATTAGAATTACTATGGAACTAGGATTCCCTGTATTTAGGTCGCCGGAGACTTAGTAAAGGATTACAATGAATCTTATTCAATTAAGTAAGCCTTATTTTGAATTAGGTCACTTTAATACTAAATGTGCAGTATGTATAATTGAAACAACTCAGGTCTATGAACCCGATTATTTAGACGTTTGCGGAATCGTTGCTAACACCAAATTTTAAATTGGTGCTGGCTACCATTAATATGTGTTAACATATAAAAAAATCCTTCATTAAAATATTCCATATACATTCTACTAATTAAGTTATTTTTACATGCATGCCGGTCTCTCACAGATTAGTCACAAATATGTGCTTGCTTGTAATTTTGCGTTAATTAGAGGGACATATTAGCGAAGTAACTTTTTCCATACAATTTTTTTGCATGTAATTTATCGATTTTTTGTCGTGAAATTTTTAAATGTATGTTACTTTTAAGATGTAATGTTAGCAAATTAGGTATCGATATTAATTAGCGCATATTTTATTCACATTTCCGACTTTGCAATTTATGTCGATTGTGTAATTGATACTTTTTAATTATACTCGTTCCTGTTACGCCCATGTACTATTACTACACAGTAGTAAGTACTACACCGTTATTTTTTAACCAGTTGAGTAACATATTTTCTTGAATTTCCGCAATGGGCTTTGAAGTTTACATTTGATTTGTGAGCTTATAATTATTTGTTTATCCATTAATCATGACTTTTGCCGGACGTGAATTTTTTTTACCCCTCTCATACTATTATATACCAGTACGTCAATCCCGCTTTGCCGTGCTTAATTTAAATTCTTAATTCTTCCGGCTGAATAGCATAGACCACTCTCTTTCTTTCCGAGTTGTCGTAAAAGGCGACTAAGGTAAGTTAACCCGCCGTGTGATATCCGACTGAGTAGAATAGACCACCCTCTATCTTACTGTGGTGTCGTAAAAGGCGACTTAGGTAAGTTAACGTCAGGCAGACGGCCGGTCGTAAAATATTTAACCGAATCATGTGACATGTTTATAAAATGTTATGCCCCACTTAGAGTGGGATAAGGTCAGGAGGATGGTGTTCTATGCCCCATTTTTTTTACTAAAGCCAGACTTTATCATATATCACTTATTCTTCTTTATCAAACTTATCTCATCTAGCCAAGTTAGCGTGACAATTGCTTTATCAATCAATTAGTACTACTAGATATTTATTGCTCAACTTCCATTGACTTTGCTTTCACTTTCTACTCAACATTACTCCATAGAGTACTAAATTCAATACAGAATATATTTAATTATTATCTGGTAGGTTCATTAACCTTGAATACTATTAACATTTTTATATATTTACCCATATTCCGAATTTCACTAATAGGATATGTATATCTAATGCAATAAATACCTTTCTGGAATATATGGAAAAGCTTTTAGCTTTATCAACTAAGTATTAGATCCAATAAAACTTAATAGTACCGGAATTGGCCATTAGTTTAGCTTTCGTATACGTTAAATAAAAATGGTAAAATGGCTTTTCTACTATAAAAACAAAAAAAGAAAGATCATGAAAACGCAATTTAAATTCTTTAAAGGTTCTTTGATACTAAAGGATTATTTAATATGATTAAAAATGCTTTTAACGATTCCTATATAATTCTTATTCTAAAGAATAAATGTGAGATACTCGTAAAAGGAAAATGGTATTATGTCCAAGTTTAAATAGCAAACACTTGTTAACTTTGTAAGATCTATATGTTTTGGGAACAGGGTAAAACAAATTCTTAAGTAATGAAATTTTTGGAGTGCTAAGCAACTCGCGACATTTATTAGTTAAAATCCTTAAACGATTTACGCTACGTCTAATGTCTTTTAACAGAGAAAAAACAAGAAATATTTGTCTTTTTTATAGTATTTTTCTTGGTAGAATGGTAGTCTAAAGACAATAAAGCCTACAAAAAATTTGAATACTTTTTCATCGTTGCATTTTCGTGTATAAGTTGAAATTATTAGATCTTCTATAGACATTTTTAGGGTCTCTTTTACACAAAAAATAAATAAATACTTAGCAATATATTGAGGCACAGCCACCTCATATTTCATAAAAAGACAGCATATTTAACAACATTAAGTTTATTTTTAATATTATTATTTTTATTTCTGACTATTTCCTACATATTTTAATTGTTAAAGTAGTTTTTTTTTATTGTAATAACTCTTTTTTTCTATTACTGTTTTTGATATAGAGAGCACAACGATATTTAGCTTTTTTATTATACATGCTGTTAACGCCGTGTGGTATCCGGCTGAATAGAATATTACCACCCTCTTTTCTTACCGAGGTGTCGTAAAAGGCGACTAAGGTAAGTCGACCCGCCGTGTGGTATCCGGCTGAGTAGAATAGACCAACCTCATTTCTTACCGAGGTGTCGTAAAAGGCGACTAAGGTAAGTTGACCCACCGTGTGGTATCCGGTTTAGTAGAATAGACCACCCTCTCTTACCGAGGTGTCGTAAAATACGACTAAGGTAAGTTGATGTCAGGCAGGCGGCCGGTCGTAAAAACGCAGCCAAATCATATGACAACATGTTTATAACATGTTGTGCCGACCCCACTTAGAGTGGGATAAGGGCAGGAGGATGATGATTATACATGCTGTTAGCCTTTAAGTGGGATATATAATAAAAAACTCTTATTTAGACATTTATATTAGTATTAAATAAACCAAATTGTATATCACGTTGACTTCCTAATAAATAAATAAATAAATTCTTAAAATAAATACACCGAATAACAAACCGATTAATGTATTTAAAGGTTGAGTGATGTGAAATATTGAACTAAATTAAGTGAATCGCTCAACCAATAGGGATAGTTATAAAGAAAATTAAAAAGGTGGTACAAATTGATAAACTATATTGATTTTCTGAACGATATCTTAGGATACTCTGGACAAGATATTATGAAGTCGACTTTCTCCTCGAAGTGGAAAGTCTTTAGATTATTTGAATACTGATTTAAATCGTTCCACGTAGTTGGTATGATATCAAGCCCTACCTAAGCATTATTTAAGCTAAGAATTTAAAAAATATCCAATTAAAAATACCTCATCATCTTTCTGCATTATCCTACTCTAGGTGGGGTCGGCATAACATGTAATAAACATGTTGCCACATGATTCGGCTAGGTATATCATGACCAGCATAATCAGCAAGATACCACACGGCTTCAAATTAAAAATAACTATTTTTAATTTTCAGGTTATCCTTATATTTATTTCACACGAACAAAGTCTTACTGAGATAATTTTAACTGTTAGCTTTGCGTTCAAGCTTTAAAGCACTTTACTAATTTAAAGTTAGTCCAGCTTAAAGTTTTGATTTCGGTAAATCACAAGTTACTTAGTTAAAGCGTGGGTAATCTAAATTTAAGAGCTTTTGGGAAATATATTGCTATGTAAGCTTTTTATAACAACAAAAAGCTTTAACTGCAATTTATCTCCAAAAATATTTTATAATCATAAAGGTAATGTGTATTATATAATTTACTCGTATTTTTCGTTATAATCAACGTATAAAAATACGTTACCTAATATTATAATCGGTAGTTGTGTGGAGAGCAAACCTACCGGAGCCAAAGAAAAGGATAAGTTCTTTGATGTAAGATGGATTCGGGATGGTTCAAAATACTATAGACAAGCAATAAGACATGTTAATGTCAACATAGTCTTGATTGGCAACCACTTTACTTGCACCCGATATTAGGAAATGTGGTCAAACTTTGCGTGTTATCTTTAATATTTAAATGAGTTAATCTTGTATGTATATATTTATATTTTCGGAATCTCGGAAACGGCTCCAACGATTTTACTGAAATGCACCATGTAGGGGGTTTTGGGGGAGAAAAATCGATCTAGATAAGTTTTTTTTTAAGTCGTTTTGTCTCTGATTTCGGGCTCAAACTTTTTTTTAAAATTTACGTTGAATATAATCACAATTTTTCTCTGTCAAATGCAAAGTCATGGTAGTTCATTTAGGAAACGGGCGGTCTAGAAAAGTGAAAATACCTAGTATCAAGCCCCACCTGCCCTATTACTTTTTCTTTTCAATTTATTAAATTATCGAGCAAGGCTCGGTCACCTAGGTACTTTATGTTACTTAAAAGAGATTAAATTAAAATAAAATGTAAAAAAATAATAATTTGAAAATGAGCCATTTAAAATGAACGATATAGTAGTGATGTTAATGGATTTAATGGATACATCAATCTCGATCGGTTTACCTGTATAGAGATATTCGTATGTGCTTTGTAAAATACTAGTAATATCCCGCGGTTACACCCGCGTAATTTTAATATTTTACACCTTATTACATTTTATTACGGATCCCTATTTTTTTTTAATGTTATATAAGCCTACGTTGCTCAGTAAAAATGCAGCTTTCCAATGGTGAAAGAATTTTTGAAATCGGTCCATTAGTTTTTGTGTGAAAACATTACAAACATACATACAAAATTTTGCTCTTTATAATATAATAGTATTCTTTATAAATAAACGCATTTCTGTTAAAGCGACGGATCTTGAGAAAGTTAGTTGTTAAAGATTACAATAACCAGAAATTTAAGTGCACCTGTTTTGATTTCGATAAAAGATAGTGAGATAATATCATAAAACAATTTATTAGCACACTCTGATCCATATCTCTAGAAACTTACGAGGTAACTGTTGAAGCTGTAAATTGTTATTCGTTAATCAACTGTTATGAGATAATTAAGAGTTATTAATTACACTACTATAATTAAGTTATTAGGTATTGCTTATTAAAACATTAATGTTATAGCATATGTGTACATAATAGCAAAGTTATTGATGATGTTCCGTATAGATAACAATAAATAATTTTGAATAGTTAGCCGTGTGGTATCCGGCTGAATAGAATAGTACCACCCTCATTTCTTACCGAGGTGTCGTAAAAGGCGACTAAGGTAAGTCGACCCGCCGTGTGGTATCCGGCTGAGTAGAATAGACCAACCTCATTTCTTACCGAGGTGTCGTAAAAGGCGACTAAGGTAAGTTGACCCACCGTGTGGTATCCGGTTTAGTAGAATAGACCATCCTCTTTCTTACTGAGGTGTCGTAAAATACGACAGAGGTAAGTTGATGTCAGGCAGGCGGCCGGTCGTAAAAACGCAGCCAAATCATGACATAGACTGACCCGTTGGAGCAGTGGGTAGTGACTCTGCCTTCAGCTCCGCGGGTCGCGGGTTCGATTCCCGCCGAGGGCCAACATTTTCTAAAAATGAATTTGTTGGTCTTTGAGCCTGGGTGTATATTTGTATTTAAGTATGTATTTAAAAAATATATAAGTATATATTCACCAGTTGTCTGTCACCCATAACACAAGTATTAAGTTACTTACTTTGGGGACGGACGACCGTGTGTGTAAGTGTCCCATATATTTATTTATTTATATTTATAAATCATGTGATAGCATGTTTATGACATGTTGTGCCGACCCCACTTAAAGTGGGATAAGGGCAGGAATTAAATAATTTTGAATAGTAGTAATTATAATAGTAATCTGGCTATTTTCTGCAGCTCATTATTTTAAATGAAATGTTACTCGTAAGTGTATAAAACGAAATAAAAGCTAAACGACTATGACAACCTTTCCGCTATTATTTTAAAATCATCATCTTCCTGCCCTTATCCCACTCTAAGTGGGGTCGGCACAACATGTTTTAAACATGCTGTCACATGATTTGGCTGCGTTTTAACGTCCGGCCGCCTGCCTGACGTCAACTTACCTCAGTTGTATTTTACGACACCTCGGTAAGAAATGAGGGTGGTCTATTCTACTAAACCGGATACCACACGGTGGGTCGACTTACCTTAGTCGCCTTTTACGACACCTCAGAAAGAAATGGGGGTGGTACTATTCTATTCAGCCGGATACCACACGGGGTCCGCTATTATTTTAAAATATTAGAATCATTTTCGAATGAACTTAATTTTTAATTTTAATGGAATTAAAGGTTTTAGTCAAGAATAACAGTATCTTGGTCAAAAAAAAATCCAAAAAAAATCATGAAGTTCATTTGAATAAGCCGTGTTTGAAGTTATGTCAAATAGACATTTTAAACAAATAACATCTAAAATGTTCTTAGATTAAACTTATAATAGAGCATCAAAGCGAGGAATTTTCATAATGGGTTAAGGATTTCAGGTCATTATCCTTGGCGCGGGACCACAAACAATTATTACATTGATCTCTAAAGATTAAGAGAACAAAGGAATGTTTCACAAAACCTTTGTACAACATTATCTCGGATAAAGTTTGATTATTTTGTCTGTGGCTAAAAAAGTTCTATTACAAAAAAATGACAGCATTTAATATATTTTAGTCTAGGATTTACTATGATATAGTCGTTTTTCATACACGGCCATTTAGCAACACCGTATTTACAAAATACGACTGTTTTAAGAAAATTGAGTTTGAAAATGTGATATATTCTGGAAATAAACAAAATAAAACTTGCAATTTAGTTTTGAAATAGCTTTCTTAGCTTACAAGTTTATGTTGTGCTGCGTCGAATTTTCGTTCACGAATAGGACTAAGATAATGTCTGTCGGGTGCATTAATCTAGTGAAATAATGAAAATCGTGCATTGAGCAGTCTTATTGCGAGTAGTGGCTTGACAACTAAAGTTCATACAAGGCAGAAATGTCATGTAGGAGTATAAAATTAGTCACAACTTTAACTAGCTAGTTAATTAGACGCTATTTTGCGGTAATCCATATTAGATAATGAAAATATTATTTAGCTATTATCTGCGATAAAAGAAAATATATTCAATGCTAAATGTAGTTCATTATCCGTTCTCATACCTGATATATGAAGGTAATACTTTTGAAATAATACTTTTGTCCGGCTAAGTAAAATAGACCATCCTCTTTTACGGAGGTGTTGTAAAAGGCCATTAAGGTAAGTTAACGTTAAGCAGGCGCCATTCGTAAAATAACTAATCAAATCATCTAAAAACATGCTTAAAATATGTTGTGCCGATCCCACTTAAAGTGGGATAAGGGTAGGAGAATGATGTAGGTATGAATAAAGGTAAAATTATTTATTGACATCCGGCGTTTACAAAATCATAACAGTGTCTATTTCTCTTGAATGTATCACGTAACTCAAATTCCTGCCAATCCAACAATGCGGAAATTTCCGTAATAATACGTTACGTTTAACACAAACCAGATTTCCAGGCAACATATAATTCTGAGTTTAAACCAAGAACACTTTCCCACTTTCCTCTTGAATTATACCGAAAGAATTACGCATTTGTAGCTCAGTTACACACCAATTTAATTTGGAAATTATATCACATATCGCGATTAAATTTGCATACTTATTTGCGAAAAGTAAATGATATTGCAAATTTATATTAATTTATAAGAAATTTACATTTAAATGAGTTTTATAATATCGTTATACAATTATTATTAACAAACAATTTTTACATTTATGATATGCTTCTATAAAATGACGCCGTGTGGTATCCGACTGAATAGAATAAACCACCCTCATTTCTTGCCGAGGTGTCGTAAAAGGCGACTAAGGTAAGTTGAACCACCGTGTGGTATCCGGTTGAGTATAATAGACCAACCTCTTTCTTACCGAGGTTTCGTAAATTACGACTATAGTAAGTTGACGTCAGGGAGGCGGCCGGTCGTAAAATACGTAGCCAAATCATTTGATAACGTGTTTATAACATGTTATGACCACGACCCTACTTAGAGTGGGATAAGGGCAGGAGGATGATAATAGGCTTTTATAAAATGCTAATATGTATACGTAAACTAATATGAATATGCTTTCGTTGGTCTAACACCAATTAAAGATTTCAGAAATTCCATGATGGAAGCGATTGAAACTTTATTATGATATTCCGATATGGATTAATAGGTTACATACATTCAGGAAATTCTCCGGATGTACAGGTTTCACGGGATGTGATTTTGCACCGTAAAACGCATCAGGAATCGTATCTGACAAATCCATCTTAATTTTTTAGCAAACGGCGATTAAAAAATACTTGTAAAAGAGTATTTGAATAAAGAAAATATTGAGTTATAGTTTAAAATATTATCTTAGTATTGTACATAAGTAGCTAAAGGTCGAGAGACTTACAGCGCTATTTCCGCCGTAATGAAGGCATTATGCTATAAGGTGATTTCACCATAATATCTTGTTTTTTGCGAGTTCACTTCATAATAGCCAATGAAGTAAATATGGGAATTTATTCAGCAAGTTCACGAAGTAATATGAGAGTGAAAATCCTTACGAAAAACATAGGCATTTGTATATTTACAAATCACACATCAATTTAGATCACATGTTTCATAGCTTGACTATTAAGTCTTATATAATGTGAACAGTTTGCTTCACGTAATATTAATTGCAAATTTGTCTGAGGATTAAAAAAAATTGTCTTGAATGAAGTCAATATTAATATTATAAGAAGGATCCATTCATAGGATGTCTATGAACGTAAACCACGCCTCCTTCATAATAATCCATTCTAATATTATAATGTCTGACTGTCTATCTGACAATCTTTTTGTCGGTCTGTCTGTATGTGATGCTTTCACGGCTAACCCATCGGTGCAATATTGGTGAAATTTGGTGCAACTGAAGTTTGCATAACGCGCTAATATATAGGAAAACCCGGAAAAACTGTTTTACCTTCGAGAATAGGGAGAAATCAATATTGTGCATAATTGACGGTTTTTTTATCACTAACATGGACACGAACGATGTCACTGTTAATAAGTAGTCTAGTAGTAAATATATATTATAAAATTAATATATATTATAAATAGTATAAAAGTAGTATAGTAAGTAAATCTTTAGCTTTGCCATTACAGAAGTTTAAAATCACTTTTAAAAAAAGGCTAATACAAAAAGCATACTATACTATTAAGCAATTAGATGATAAAAATTCGTAGACGTAGCTAATCTTCGACCCTGTACAAGACATTAATAACTAAATGTAACTAGTAATAAGAATTATATTTTTAAAAGAGCAACCGCCGAGTTTCTTGCTGGCTCTTCTCGGTAGGAACAGCTTTCCGAACCAGCAGCAGTGTTGACTATTTAAAAGTACTTGTTTACAAGTTTATTTGAATAAAAATATATTTTGAATTTGAATTATTCAAATCATAATTGCCTTTAAATCTCCTTAAGCATGTTACTAGTAATATGTACAACATTACAAGTTTGTCTGCGGTTTTTTACGTGTAGCTATTAAGTTACGAAATAGATTTGCGTCGTCCTATTATCTACAAATACGTTCTAAGTACGCTTACTGCGTTCATTTGCTAACTTAACCAAACAAAAAGTAAAGAACTACAGCATTTTTTACTGAAACTCTATGTGTATACATTTATTTAACAACACTCATATATCAAAAATATGAGCTTATAAAAACATTGATGATTAAACACTCGCGCCGCAGATTTCTTAACCCGTTGAGGACTTTCTATTGCGAATTACACAATTTATTTTTTATGATAGCAATGCATTCGTTCATGTCATAAAAACAAATCATTATCGCGTTGCCAAGATAATTGTAACTTGAATAGATTCAAACCTGCTTGTACTAAAGGTTTCATTTATTGTACTGTTTTATCGTATTTCGTGTAGAATTAAACAACATACCATATTTTAAATATCATATTTTATATTGAAGTATATATATAATGCGTTCGATTTTTGAAATGCAATGAGAAAACTATATTTCATAGGATTAAATCCTCCAAAAAATATTTCTTTTAGACACCGTAATATGTACTGGCTTTGTATTTCAAAGCCTTAATATCATTGAAATATATATAACAGACAAGAATGCTATTAATTAAATAACAAAGTGTTAATTATCGTGTAAGTATAACTTAAATGAGCTTCAAAATGATATAATTACTCAACGTTTTAGTGGATACAATTACTTGCACATTAATATAAAAACGCGCGAAAAATCTAGCTAGACCGTGACGGATTATGTTACTGACAACCGTTTAAACTTTCTGCTCTTTTTACGTTACTTTGAGATCTGACGTGTTTAAGACATATTAATGTTACTGTAGTGTGACTGACCTGACTGTGATGTATTTTTGATCCGATCTAGGTGTGTAGTAATGTGTTTGGTGTTCAAATCTATAGTATTCTACTTCCTACTTAATCCTATCCTATCCTATCCTACTAATATTATAAATGCGAAAGTTTGTGAGTATGAATGTGAGTTTGTTACTCTTTCATGGCGAATCCAATGAACCAATGTCGATGAAATTTGGCACAATTATTCCTTATACACCGAAATAACATATAGGCTATAGAAATCCTGTTAATTCTACAGGAATAAGATGACATTGAAAAGTGCTATCTATTATCAACCTATCATACAGCAACAATCCACGCAACGAAATTGCGGGTAAAAACTAGTCATTCATATTTCTGTATTTAATATCCAGTGTTACATTGTTAAGCCTCTTGTTATGAACTTGCCTTTTATCTCTTGGTAGAAACTATACTTAATGCGAAGGCACAAAACGTAAACTTCTAACGATATTAGATATTCCATTTTGAAATTGTTTACTTTGATTTACTTGAATTATATAGTGTGATTAATTTTCCTTATGTTTATCTTTCTTCTTGTAATACTTACTTCATGAAACGACACCACGATGCTAAAATCTTTCGTCTATTACTCATTACACATTCTATATTAGAAACAACTCGTAGGTTGTGACACAGCTTTAGATAGATAGATTATATTTTTAATATTAATTAAACTAGTCCTAACAAAATAACTCTCAGCATTTTATAATTAATAATTAATAAAAAAATTATATAGTCTTTTAATTATAATAGATTCTTTCGTATGATAAAAGCTTAACTTATTTTACTGAGTCTTGAAATGGTTTAGTAAAGTTCGGTTTGGACTTTGAGTTGAGTTAGACGAATCAAGATATAATGAAGCATAATAAGACACGAGACAATATAAGTTCACAAAAAATATATTGCTTTCCAATTCCTTCTGAAATCTCGTATAAAGAAATATAAAATAACAGATCATTAAGATAATAAATTAACTGTAAAAATGTAAGCTTAAAATACGCTACACCCATTAATTGACCAAGAAGGTCGATACACTTTCCTTGGTTCACACGAGTTAATTTCTTTGAATGCTAAATTTAGCATGAATTCGTAATAACAGGTTTTCACTTCATCAAAAAACAAGAAATTAATTTATCGATGTATATTACGTGATATAATTGCAAATGTACCTAAATGATTTAAAATATGAGTTTAAAATAAAAGTGAATTCTTTATTCAAATTCAATTTAAGTTAATTAAATATAAAGCTTAAAAAAAAGAAAACAAAAAGTTAGTAAAAAACTAAAGTAAATACTTTACTTTAACCAACATATTGACATGTATTTGTAAATAAAGGGGTGATGCTATCCTTTTCTTGTGTTTTTTTCAATTGGTAGCAGCATCAGAGAAGTTTTTTTTTTATAGTTGTACCAGACTAAATTATAAGGAATATTTAGTGAATTAATAATTATACTTTGATGTGCTATCTTCCTTGGAAGAAATTAGGGATTCCTGTTATTTTGTTTAAATGTCCTCAATGCCCCTTTTTTGTAGTTTCTAATTTTTGGAACTTAATATTTATTTACATTTAATGTATATTTTATTTTTTATATTTTATTTAGCCTCCATTTCAACAGTATCACCATTGGAATCTCTATTATCGAGGTCTATATTTTTTTTGGGAGTCCTATGAACGTTACTAAATACGTAAAATAAGTAATAGAAGTTAACATAAAAGAAAAAAGGGACCGCTGCATTGCACAAATACGTAATGTTACCAAAACTGGAGCATACGACAAAAATAAATACGAGGTCAGATAAGAAACAACAAAACTCACGTTGCTGCTGTTTTCATCCATTCAAACGGCTGGAGTTGTTTGTGCACTTTTACTATTACGATAAAGTGACCATATTTTTATGGAGACAAGCAGACAGAGCGGAATAAATGAGTTGAAATTATCATCCCCCTGTCTTTATCCCACTCTAAGTCAAGTCGGCACAACGTGTTATAAACATGTTGTCACATGATTTGGCTATGTATTTTACGACCGGCCGCCTGCCTGACTTCAACTTAGTCGTATTGTATAACACCTAGATTAGAAAGAGGATGGTCTATTCTACTCAACCGGATACCACGTGGCGGGACAACTTGACTTAGTTGCCTTTAACGACAACTCGGTAAGAAATGAAGTAGATCTAATCTACTCAGCCGGATACCACACGGTGGATAGACTTGCCTTAGTCGTCTATTACACCTCGGTAAGAAATGAGGGTAGCCTTTTCTACTCAGACGGATACTACACGGCCGAAATGAGTTGAAATGAGAATTACAACTTAATTTTATTGTATACATTCATATATTTACATTCATTAATACTGTATCATGTGTTTATTATTAGCTATTGGTAATTATAAAAATATTTGTAAAAAATATTAATAATTTGAGCATCATGATTTTTAAACCAATTAAATTAATTAATTAATTATTTAATTTCTCTTCTTTTGTTTATTATTTACTTACATTTAAAATAAGAAATGCAGGTATTTTCCAAGTCTACTAGCGGGACTGTCCGTCTAAATCGTGACGTATTGACACTTTATGTTACGAGTCCATAAGTTCATTCGCTTGTACTCGACCATGAAATTGATCAGAACATACAAACCTATTATGACATTAGCTTTCGTTTCATTTTTGTTACATTATAAATGAGTTTTATAATAATTTAGTGTCAGTAAATTGGTATGACAAGTTTAAACAGCTTGTTGGTTAAAAGTTTTCGTAATTATGGTCTAGTCGGTTGCTGCTGCAATCACAGTGTGATAATTTTATCACACTGTGACACTATGATACACAAACATATAATTACATTTTCGTATGCTTAAACATATAATTTTACTACTTCGTTGGCATGGATTTTAGTTTCGATATACTCTCGGTTATGTACTGTGTTTTTAACGTATCCTAAGGGTAAAAGAGAATTTTCTTATCCCATTTAGTAAAGTAACAGCCTGTAACTATTTCAATGTTGGACATAGCCCCCCTCTCTCCTTCTTGGAGAGTTGGGTCGGAGCTAAGACACAACATGCTGTTCCAATGCAAATTAGTAGATTATACCCCGACTGCTCTAGAGGTTTGCAGGTTTCCTCACTATATTTTCCTTCATCGAAAAGCGTGTGATAAAAATATCAATTAGGCCATAAGTTTTCATAGAGAAACTCAGCCGTTGCTGTTTGTGGTTTGAATCTGTGACCCTATCCTATACAGCTAAGCTAGATCCTGGTCTTAAGAGTGGGTTCACGTCTGTGGCATAATGGCCGAGATTCGCACCCATGACCTCTCGATCGCAAGTCCGTTACCCTATCCATTCCACTAACGCCGCATCCGGTTTATAATTCGATTTTAAATTTCATCAATTTTGGTACAGAGGATTAGCCGTTAGTGTTAAAGTGTCACTGCAGACAGACATTGAAGTATGGATATGGACATATCCCTGTCCAAGTGGACCCTGGTTGTCTGAAATAAAGATTTATTATTATTATTATATCGACTGTACTACCTACCTACTGAAATTAAAAGTATAACTAAAATTCTAATACTAGAATGTTTTCTTCATTTCATAGCTTTAACTTCTGTTCCCTTATGTTTTATATCAACGCCAGTTGGCGATTTTCAACCAAAAATGTTTATTTCAGACATAATTTAAATAAAAATTTCCATATTTGCCACAAGTTAAATCCGTGTTTTTCTTCTACCTATTTAGATTTCATTTACGCCAGACTGAATTAAGTTAATTTACGTACACCAGGTGTGCTTATTTTGAGCGCGTCATAACAATAATTTGCATAAAGGCATGCACCTTTATTACTCCCATGCTTGTTATTAATAACCGTAACTATCTAGTGGCTACAGAAGCTTCCTTTATAACGAATCGTAGTTTATAAGTATACTAGATGTGACAGCGACTTCGCCCGCATAGAAATTGGTGTGTCACAATTATTTTCCCGAATTGAAATTTTGAACATATTTTTGAATAACTTTGAATTTGATTTTTAAAATATAATTTTCACCATTTACTTAGCGCACATAAGCAAAGCTTTAAATTTTTCCGTTAGACTAGATGTGACAGCGGTTTCGCCCACATAGTAATCAACGTGTCACAATTATTTTCCCGAATTGAAATTTTGAACATATTTTTGAATAACTTTGAATTTGATTTTTAAAATATAATTTTCACCATGTACTTAGCGCACATAAGCAAAGCTTTAAATTTTTCCTTTATCTCAATATTTGTTATTGCTGATCCTCTCCTATTTATCTTAGCATCATGTTATATCATAGGAAGGCTATCTTCCTCGATAAATGGACTATCTTACACTTAAAGAATTTTTATAAATCGGTCCTGAGATTAGCGCGTTAAAACAACCAAACATCCAAACTCTTCAGCTTTATGTATTAGTATAGATATCGTTAACAATATTAGTTAATAATAAATTGTATTAATAAATATTATTTGTTGAAGTAATTAGTTTTTTTATCGTATCTATCTATAAAAATCCTTGGCTATTGTAATTATAATAATTTCGTAAAGCAATTCACTTTTCAATATTGAATAATTCAGATCAAGTAATAAAGTGTTACAAGAATTAAGTAAATGTTACACAAACCCTTAAGTAATTTATGAAAATCAATTTAGGTGTTTACCTTTGTGACATCACTTAGTTTTTATGTAATCTTAGTGTACAGGCTAGCATGTCTGATAACTATTTCAGAATTTTACGCTATATTTTTATACTAAATTTTACTCGTGCCTTCGTCCGCGTGGAACGTAGTCCTGGATTAAACTTTAAGTACTTTAAGATTAGAAAGATAGATTAGATTTTGTCACTCTCCAACCCCGAAAATATCTCCATCTCATCAAAATTCCGCCATAAATGTTGGTCTTGCCATTACAGCAGTTTAAAAAAACTGTTAAAGGGAGGCTGATCCAAAAATCTTATTATGCTGTTGAGGATTATTTAGACGATAGGAATGCGTGGATATAGCTACTGTTCGACCACGTATAAGATATAGTAATCCATTAAGATAACAAGTTACGAGCATTATTTTGAAAAGAACAACCGCCGAGTTTCTTGCTGGCTCTTCTCAGTAGGGACAGCTTTCCGAACCATTAGTAGAGTTGACGCTTTAAAGGTGCGTGTTTACAAATTTATCTGAATAAAGAAAAGTTTGGATTTGAATTTGAATTTGAACGAGGATCTCTATTAAACACATTCTCTCCTATGTAACAGCTAACATAGTACTCTTTTAACTCTATTCGAATTGCCTATTAAATTCATAGCAATACTAGGAAACATCAATTACACGAATCAATGACGAGCGGAAAGTAATCAGTGCTGTTTCAAAAGGTCACCTATTAAGTATAATTTATGCTTAAAATACTCTGTTAATTAAGAAATACTAAAACACGTGTATGAAAGGATTAAATTAAAAAATTCTTTATAGTTTGGTAAATAACGGCCATAGAAATTATAGTGTCAGCCACAACAACAAGCCAGAAAAAAATAAAATCTGAACAAAGTCCTGAATCTGAAAAAACCTTTAGTCCTAACGAAACGTAGACTGTAAGAGTTTATTTTTACTCTCCGCAAAGTAACACCTAATTATATAAATTTATTATTTATCTTTCATCTTACAAAAAAAAATTAAACAGAATTTCTTGTTGTAAGTATGAACTTTTGAATAACAATTAAAGGTTGATGTAGTAAGATTCTTAAAATATTTGCAATACATGCATTTTGTAATAAATTTCATATTTTCCCGCCGTGTAGTAAAATAGACCGGCTGAGTAAAATAGACCACACTTGTTTGTTACCGAGGTATCGTAAATGGCGACTAAGATAAGTTGAGCCACCGTGTGGTATCCGGTTGAGTAGAATAGACCACCTTCTTTCTTACCAACGTTTCGTAAAATACTACGCCGTGTGGTATCCGGCTGAATAGAATAGTACCACCCTCTTTTCTTACCGAGGTGTCGTAAGAGGCGACTAAGGTAAGTCGACCCGCCGTGTGGTATTCGGCTGAGTAGAATAGACCAACCTCATTTCTTACCGAGGTGTCGTAAAAGGCGACTAAGGTAAGTTGACTCACCGTGTGGTATCCGGTTAAGTAAAATAGACCACCCTCTTTCTTACCGAGGTGTCGTAAAATACGACTGAGGTAAGTTGACGTCAGGCAGGCGGCCGGTCGTAAAAACGCAGCCAAATCATGTGACAGCATGTTTATAACATGTTGTGCCGACCCCACTTAGAGTGGGATAAGGGCAAGAAGAAGAAGATGATGATGTTTCGTAAAATACTATTAGAGTAAGTTGATGTCAGGCAGGCGGCCGGTCGTAAAATACGTAGCCAAATCATTTAACAACGTGTTTTTAACATGTTGTGCAAACCCAACTTATAGTGGGATAAGGGCAGGAGGAATATAATTCAAATTTCTAATTTTAAGTAAGGAGAATTGCACAAAGTCGTTTTATTGGATTAAAAGTATAGATAGGTATCTAATTTAATTTATACAGTTATACTTTATTTGACATGATTGATCGACAGGGTTCGAGGTTATAAGGCGTATTTGTAATAAAGGAATTAACTCTCATCAATGTTGAAATTCTAAAATAGTAGTACATAACTGTACAAAAATAGAACCTTACTTATTATTATTGTGTCGAACAAACAATGGTAACGAAATGTTTTGCTTGTACCTACTATCAATTCAATTGTTTAACGATC
Organism: Morpho helenor; assembly: GCA_029227775.1. Lineage (NCBI taxonomy): Eukaryota > Metazoa > Arthropoda > Insecta > Lepidoptera > Nymphalidae > Morpho > Morpho helenor. Next base: position 9,002,532 of record JARGCU010000020.1, read on the forward strand.
TATGTTGAAATACTTTTTCTCGTTATAGAAGATTTTTATAGAATCTCATCTTTTTATTACTAAACATTAATTTTATTTAATGGCTTTATTGTGATATTATTCATCATATTATATTATAAAGAGTTGTTAGAATATTATAAACATCAACAAACTATTCCGGTACGTACGTCCAGTACGCACTATACTAGAGTTAGAAATAAGAAATAATATTTATAATGTTGTATAAAAAGTATTAAATACATCATCCCTTATCCCACTCTAAGTGGGGTTGGCACATGTCCTAAACATGTAGTCATGTGATTTGTCTTCGTAATTTACAACCGGCGGCCTGCCCGACGTCAACTTACATTAGTCGTATTTTACGACATCTCGGTAAGAAAGAGGGTGGTTTTATCCACTCAACTGGATACTACACGATGAGTCTACACGAAAAATTTGACAATTATTAAAATAATAGCTAAACGTCACTACATACATAAATAATAAACAAAGCCGCTTTCTCTGTATGTCCCTATATCCCTATGTATGCTTAAATCTTTGAAACTACGCAACAGATTTTGATGCAGTTTTTTTAATAGATAGAGTGAATTTAACTGCGATCGGACGGGTTGTTTTTCACATAGCCAACTATATGTCGCTCTTTCAAGAGTAACCTCTAAAGAAAACATGTTTGTATTGTGTAATGACAAGAAAGCTGTGAATGTTGTATATAAAGACATTCTGTAATTAATTGTAAAAATTGAATAAATAGGAAAATGTATAAGTAAATAAGTAAAAATGTAGTATATAAATTTAGATATTCCAAAGATAGCAGGAAATCTTTATGGTATAGGGAAAGGGGAATTGTTTTACTCCAAATTTAACGCGTGTGGGCAGTAATGAATAAAACAAAACTACTGGATAGATTTAAATCATTTTTTTCACTGAGTGACATAGGCTTTATTTTTTATACCCGTGCGAAGCCGAAGCGGGCCACTAGTAAATCATATACAATGCGAATGGCCTGTTTGTCCTAACGTTCACTGGAAGTGACACGAGTGTAGACCAATCGGCGAGAGTGATGTGAGGTAATGTGAATAAATGAATGATATGAATCATAAAATATATATGATATGACTTAAGTTGCGAAGCTTCATTAGCTCAGTTCCGTTTTATAGGTTAAGAGAATTAGTCTAGATCGGTTCGAGCGTCGGTCTTAAAGGATTTCAATATTTATTTTCTTTACTTATTTATTCATTATATATCTATCTATATATCTAATTTGGGGACGCCTGTCGGTGCAGGGCGGGTGGTCATCTTCTATTCCGGACTATTCCGTCCATTTCCCCATGTTGGGACAAGGGTTTCACTGCTGTCCTGACAGCGTCACCTGCTCTAATCTACCGATAGCTCTTACCAATTTGATAATAACCCTGAAGGGGATATTTGTCAGATCCTCAACTTCAATTTCATCCTTACCTAGTATCTCCCATCTTACCAGTGAGTACATAGGGCACTCAGTCATAACTTGACTCGTTTCTTCCTCTCCACACTCTGGGCACGCAGCATCTTCTGTTATTCTCATTATTGACAGGTGTCTGTTTAACAGGCAGTGCCCAGTAGTAATACCTGTTACTGTACAATTGATACATTTTCCCTGCTCTGAGACATCAGCTGTTTAGACTTCTTTGTATCAAATGATTTGAGAAACAACTTTGCTTGTGCATTGTGTTTCTCCATCTTTTGTTCGATTCTATCTCTATTCTTTTTTCTATCACACGCTTTATTCAGTATATAAGAAGATATGTTAAAGTCACATTGACATCCCGGTGAAGATTTTGCGCTCGTCCGTCCCACCGGTGACGCTGTCATGACCAAGGGCTAACAACAGTATGTTATTTTAAACGCGTGATTTGTAATTATGAATTAAGCTTAAGTTTTTATATATAAATCAAAGGTGCCAGGAGCTTAAACTCGCGATCCCGGCGATGGTGAAAGCGCGTGACCGTAAGGTTCAACTCTCACTGTTCAACCTTCACGACTTATGATTTGTATCTATACTTACTAATATGTAAGCTGAAGAGTTTGTGCATGTTAGATTATTTGAACGCGCTAATCTCAGGAAGTACGGGACCGATTTGAAAAATTCTTTGAGTGTAAGTTAGTCTAGGTAGGTAGACTATATAACATCACACTAAGATGAATCGGAGAGGAAGAGCAATAATTTTTACGGGAAGACGTTTCCCGGTTCAACTAGTCAATAATAAAACCGGCTTTGGTCGCTTGTCTTTCTTACAAGTATTTTTTAAATCTTGGATTGCTTGGTATTGGTTCGAACAACTTGGAATTTGTATTTTTTTGTTGATAATTGGAATTTGTAATTTCAATTTCGAATTCGTTTTTCCGATATTGTTTTTTTAAATACCCGTATTATTTTTATTCATTTCCATTCTAACTCTAAAAACTCTTTTTTTTCCATTTAAAAAAAAATTCCATTCTAACTCTAAAAACTCTAAATGATAGCAACATCCTCGAGTAGCGGCTAGTAATATTTAAATAACACTAGCTTCTGCCACGAGCGTGTGGTATCCAACTGAGTAAAATAGACCAACCTCATTTCTTACCGCTATGTCGTAAAAGGCGACGGGTAGGTTGACGTCGGACAGGGCGACCCCTGTCCGACGTCAACCTACCCAACCTACAGTATTTTAAGACCGACGTCTTAAAATACCCACCACTGCCAAATCACATCACAACATGGTATAAACTTGTTGTACCGATCCTACGTAAAGAGGGATAAGGGCAGGAGAATGACGATAGCTTCTGTAGTGGCTTAATTTCCGTGGATTTTAGTACTGAAATAATAAAAGTCAATGTTCTGTCCTATATTCTTTATTTGTACCAAAAAATATATTGATCCGTATTTCTGTTCAGATACCACACTCGATGTATTATGATAAGAATGGATGCAATAATTTAAACATCCTAACGACCTGTCAATCATCCGATAATACGTGGGAATATACGGGGTAATATATCGAAATAACCAGTAGGTATATGTTGTAATTGACAACACAAGATGAATGAGTCGCTTGATACCTACTTCATTTATACTTCATGTTGTTTTATGATACGTGTGGTAACTAATCTTTATAAGGTATAAGAACGATTTTTCGTCCTACACTTAGCATTACATAGACTTTCTTAACAAACGCGGATGATAGCAAAATAATTCTATCATACCTTTTCTCCATGCCTACTCGCTTTAAAGCCTGGTTTATTAGTTTGTTTACCAACGTAAAAAAATGGCAAAGATTTATTTCTATTATAACGCCGTGTGGTATCCGGCAGAATAGAATAGTACCACCCTCATTTCTTACTGAGGTGTCGTAAAAGGCGACTAAGGTAAGTTGACCTACCGTGTGGTATCCGGCTAAGTAAAATAGCCGGCCGGTCGTAAAATACGTAGCCAAATGTGACAAAATGTTTATAACATGTTGTGCCGACCCCACTTAGATAAGGGCATAGTGGGATAAGGGCAGGAAGATGCTGATTCATTTCTATTATAACGAAACATGAATTACACGATTGTTTCAGTGACGTAAATATATTTTTAAGTGGTTTTATTTAACAAGTCCAATACATTATTTGGAGCACTTCGTTTCTCAAAAGTTTTGGCATATTTTGTAGTTAGATGTTTATTATATATAAAAATATCACCCATTTAAGCTATCACGAAATTTAGCCCTCAAAATTATTTGATTTTAAGGAACGTATTACGAAGCAATGTATAATGTTTTATAACTTTATTAAAATATTATAAACAGCCGACGCGTCTCTGAGAGGGTGAAATAGGCACTTTAACTTTCGCGTTGTTATCTCAATGCTATAAATAAAATACTGATATCAAATCCAATATTAAATATCCTAAACAAGTTGGAATCGTTTGTGTTATTACATAAATTACGTTTTATTGGCTTGTAATAAATATACGTTATTTATCACAAACTTCTAATACATGTTTTGTTTTTAATATTAAATTTTTGAAATTGACTGAAAATTAAACGTTTTGACTTCTCTTTGTATTTAAGAAATGATTTTTGTTAATGAAATTCGAAAGTCAATAGAATGTCGAGAATAGTAATTTTAATAATAAAGTTATTAAATTAAATTAATTTAAATTACCCTATCTCACTTTAAGTGGGGTTCGGCACAACATGTTATAAACATGCTGTCACATGATTTGGCTGCGTTTTTACGACTGGCCGCTTGCCTGACGTCAACTTATCTCAGTCGTACTTTACGACACCTCGGTAAGAAAGAGGGTGGTCTATTCTACTAAACCGGATATCACATGGTGGGTCAACTTACCTCAGTCGCCTTTTACGACACCTCGGTAAGAAATGAGGGTGGTACTATTCTATTCGGCCGGATACCACACGGCGTACAAAATTACACAATTACAACCCATATAGCCTAAAACATGATTTTTTTGAGTTGTGCCACTGTTGGAACCCATGACCTATATATCTACATGATTATATAAAAGACATAAACAAACTTTTATATGTCTTACGTTATAAAAATCTTGCTACTAAAGTTTATACCCGGCTTACCCATATGAAACAAAAGAATAATAAACTTCTTATGTGATTATTACTGCTGTACTAATAAAATCATTCTTATTATTTACAGTTTTTTTCGATTATTGATGAGCAAAGGATTCCGCTAACCGCTCCATCCATATGAAAAGCTAAAAGATTATCTTATTAACTCTAAAATATGTCTACACTTTTGCTTGGTCAATCATTAATTAATTTTCTTTAAATGGAAATTTTTCAAGTAGCTTTAAGATTGACTTGTAGTAAATTTTTTTGTACAAAATTGCCTTTGTTTATAAGGAAAACGCTAATTAGGCAAACGAAACCGTTACTCAGAAATATTTCACAATTGATTCGTTTCCTGTCAGCCGTAACCGTGTCGAGGAAAAACGTGCGACGCTTGAAAATAATAAGGCATTGTAGACCATAATGATAATAGGTAAATTTGACATTGTCTTTCTAACACTGACGCCAAACAACTAGATTCAAGAGCCAACCGTTATATTTCAGTTAAGAACGAGAGTGTATTGATAAAATTAGGAATATATGGTGTCGTTCGATTTTGCGATAGGGCATATTCCAGCGTATTCTTAAATATATTTATATTCTTATATTTTAATAATGTTAAAGATATAATAGATACAAGGGAACGTCGTGTGGTATCCGGCTGAATAGAATACTACCACCCTCATTTCTTACCGAGGTGACGTAAAAGGCGATTAAGGTAAGACGACCCGCCGTGTGGTATCCGGCTGGGTAGAATAGACAAACCTAATTTCTTACCGAGGTGTCGTAAAAGGCGACTGAGGTAAGTTGACCCACCGTGTGGTATCCGGTTTAGTAGAATAGACCACCCTCTCTCTCTCTCTCTATATATATATATATATATATATATATATATATATATATATATATAAGATTAATTTATTAAAATATTAAAGGTACATAAGCTAACAATAAAATTCCTGTTAACTCTTACACTATAACGTACAATGATTGCATGAGATAGTTCGATGTCGTGCCAGATTGTTCCCATTAATACACAATTTAAATTACAATTATACCATGGTTAATGGATTGAGTCTTAGGAGCTCAATATGATAATTAAGAATATTTTAATTAACTCATAATTTACTAATACTTTTTGGAATATCATACTGCGTTTTTAGAACCGGCCGCCTGCCTGACTTCAACTTAGCTTAGTCGCCTTTTACGACACCTCGGTAAGAAATGAGGGTGGTCTATTTTACTCAGCCGGATACCACACGGCTAAAATCTATACATACCTATTATAAAACAAAATCTCAAAAAGCTGTCTGCTTTATGTAAACGATTTTCTCAAAATCTACTGAACGAATTATTGTAGGTAACTTAATTAATAAATAGCAATTCTTGAGGAAAGTTTAGGTTAATAATGAATTTGCCTGAACGGCTAAACAGATTTTGATGGAATTTTTACCACACGACGAGACTGTGGAGCAAAATATAAACTATTTTTTATCTTAAAATTTACGCGGGATAAGTTTTGTGACAAACCGATTTTCACGCGGGCTCAGTTAGTACATTATAATAATTTATTAAATTCACATGTTTTTAAACATTTCATCCATGTTAAATATATTAGTTAATAAATGGAGTTTAATAAATACTCCTTATTATTTAATTATAAATATAAATAAAATTAAAATATAAATAATTGCTTAAAATCTATTTCTTCTAAGGAAGTTATTATATTTTATCTATGTAAACTAGTCATGACCGATGTAGTGGAACTCTGTTATTGCTTACGTAATCTATAAAAAGTGTAACAAATGTTACGTTACGAGTCATTTTTTAAATCAAACTTATAATTAGGTATGCACCCAACGTATATAAGAACCCTTTTAGTAAATGTAAAACACATTTACGTGACAAATTACACTTCCGTTATTACAAATATAGTTTATTACATTTGTAACGATCTTTTATATTTTAAAAGTTAACTAGTAGCTGCGTTGGATTTGATACAGTTAACATTCTAATAGATTGAAACGGATTGTCACATTAAGGAAATTTATAATCAAGAATATAAAATTATATCTTATTTTTCTTACAGTATTTGGCTGAATAAATATAGATGCGTTTGGTGAAGATTAATATCCACTTAAGTGTTATAAAACTTATTTATGAAACTTGACGGGGATTTTTAAAGTAACTTATTTATACGAGTGTAATTTAATAGGCTGCCATACTCGTATTTGCTTTTCAAATTAACCCTTGTTTTATATAGCAAGAAGGAGTTCGTTTCTATAAATATTTTTTACGACTATAATATGTATTTATATCAACCTAAGATAATTTGTAACACGGTGTAGATAAAAAGGTAGGTAAAAATGGTATAAAATAGCTTTACGTATCTGAACCCGCCTCACGGTTTTGTTTGTTTAACCTCTGCTAATATTTTGGCGCAGTCTAGTTTATTAAATTTTGCGATAAATTCTTAGACATTCAATATTGAGCATGAAATGATTAAGGTTAGGTGAATGTTTATGTACGACATGTTTATTTACTTAAAATCGAACTTTTGACATTCATTTTTTGATCAGTTTCTTACTGTACAATAATTACACCTATGATTTGCATTGCATTTTCTTTGTTAAATTTCCCATTAAATATAATAAGTCAATTAATAACAAGTACGTGGGTGACCGAGCTTTGCTCGGTAATTTTTAAAATGATGTAAACAAAAAATTAACAAATGATTGAAAAGAAAAATGAAAAAATAATAGGACAGGTGGGGCTTGATCCTAGGTATTTTCACCTCTCTAGACCGCCCGTTCCCCAAATGAACTACCATGACTTCATGTTTGACAGCGAAAAATTCTGATTATATTCAACGTTCAACAAAATTTTAGAGCCCGAAAACTGGGATATAACGACATTTTTTGAAAATAAAACTTATCTAGATCGAATTTTCTCGCCCAACACCCCCTACATGGTGAATTTCAATAAAATCGTTGGAGCCGTTTCCGAGATTTATAAAATATATATATAGATACCAGATTAAGTCATTTAAATATTAAAGATAACTTAAATTTATCGTCGATTACGAAAACATTTTGATTTTTCTAAAATCGTAATACGATGTATCAAATTTCTGGTCAAATGCACGTAAACAAACAGATTCAATTTATATACGTCATATTCATACATCTATATGGATTAACTGTTTTTTTTATTGGCTGTTGAAAATTCAACAATACACATTTAATCTCTGAACGAACGAGCAAGTAAGTGATAAATAAGGATTAATACTGAATGCATCGAAATAACTTCCAAATACCGCATATGTGAATAGCTAAAACAAAGTTAGAATGGGTATAGAAAGTTATCCTTAAAAGATAAATGCAATTGTGGACTTTTTATAGACCTATAAAAGAGGAATATACCCACGATATTTTTTTGGTATATCTCAAACGGATTACTCGGCGTTTTCGATGAACGCTCCCAGGCGGCTACTTGGGCTAAGATATTTCAACAAATTTATACAAAACCTGAACAAATTACACATTTAAAGCTTTTTCGGGATTCACTCTGTATATTTATTTGTACAAACCGCTTGACATTTCGTTCTTTAGTTGTTGAGTTTAAGTAAACTACTAGTCAGACAGACCGACGGGGAACTTTGGTTTATAACATACTAGCTGTGGCTGCCGCTTCGCTGGCGTAGAAATCAGTGTATTTAATTGAAAATTGAACATAAAATTAGATATTGTGAGTTAACCCGTTCAACTGGCTCGTTGGCGCAGTGGGGACCCTGCCTTCAGCTCTGCCGGTCGCGGCTTTGATTCCCGCCGAGGGCCAATATTTTCTATAAATTAATTTGTTGCTCTATGAGTCTGGGTGTGTATTTGTATTTAAGTATGTATTAAAAAAAATTATATATATTCACCAGTTGTCTGTCAACCATAACACAAGTATTAAGTTACTTACTTTGGGGACGGACGACCGTGTGTTTAAGTGTCCCATATATTTATTTATTTAATATAGAGACATGCTATCGCGGACTTTTGTAGTATTTTTATAGGTCTATAATTTTCCAGTACATTACTTTAGTGTATCTCTACTGGTTTACAGGGCGTACGCGAATAAAGCAGGCGAGTTTTTTTACAACCGCGGGACCTCTTCAACATAATTAACATACCGTTATATTGCAACCGTAATATAATTTGAATCTAAACCATCTGAAAGTACTGCACTATATCTTAGTAAAAACCGTACAAAAATCCTTTCAGTAGATTTCGAGAAAACCGATCACATACATACAGACAGCTTTTGGGGACTTTTTTATAATAAGTATACAAGGAAATGAAAATTAATATTTTATTATAATCAGTAGGATGAATTTAAAAAAATATATAAACATGTAAATATTGACATGTAAAAATCAATCCTTCATTGTATCATTAAATTAATACTTCATCAAAATACTGATCACCAAGGCATGGCACCATGACAAAAGCTAAAGTAAGAAACCAGCGAAGTACAGTAAACTTTCAAAGATCCTTCTATTTATCGAGTATCCCGATAAATAAAAGGAACTTTTAGATAAAGTTCGTTGAGAAATCCCTAGCGAATAGCTAAAGAGAAATCTGTATCAATCTAATATTTTGTACCTAATACTTTCTTAGTCAATCTATGGGCTGAGTAGAATAGGCCACCCTCATTTCTTACCGAGGTGTCGTAAAAGGCGACTAAGGTAAGTAGACCCACAGTGTGGTATTCGGTTGAGTAGAATAGACCCTCTCTCTTTCCGAGGATAATTATTAAATTTAATGTAATAAATTTTATTATAAATATAATTACTTAAATATCGTCATTGTTAGAGTAGGGGCATAAATAGGTAACTCTATAATCATAATTGAGATCGCCTAAGTAAATCCTTAAAATAATGTGTAATTCGAAAATTCTACGTTGTTTAGTAGATTTCCCAATTTGTTCCAATTTTTCGTATTTGAAAATGTCAATATATTGTATAGATAACCTTATTCTAGATATTTTTAGAACTTAAAATATTTTTTATTATTAATTTATTACCCATAAAAATCTTAATTTTAGATTTTTATTAATTTCATATTTTTGTAAATTCGATTCAAATTCTAATTTAAATTAAATAAAAAAAATTATTACACTTAGTTAAAAAGAATATATACGTACTACATAATATACTGTAGAAGTATTATATTTGTGACAGTAACAGGCTAATTTTGATAAAAAATCATTAAAAAAAATAGAAATTTACCTTCACTTTCTTAGTATATACTTATTACAGTGCCGTAGGTAGACAAAATTATACATCATAGTAAATTGTCGATTCCTTGTTTGGTAAATGCCTTAACTACACTTCTCACACGGTACTAGTTTATTGCATAATTTGCATTGCTAAGTTCTTTCTCACGGCGTACCGTATTATGGCAAAAAAATTCGTTCAATGTCTCTTTATTATAATTATTTATTAACATTATTTATTTTTGATTAAATTTATAAAATTTGACTTAAATTTGAATAGATTTTCAACATAATACGTGCCGATATGCGTCTCCTGTGTCATAACTTTGGTAACACAAAAACCGTTACATTTGAATCAGCTTTTGATAATTCACTATTTTATCGGCTAAAAGTATTGTAAAATATTATCATATATACGTTACTTACCCTATTTTTGAAATGTGTGTATACTTAAAAGCACAAGACACAACAAGAGTAAAACTAAGTATTTCGTGTAAAGTTAGGCTAAAAGTTATTTCTTGCGCACGCGCCTTGTTTCTTGCGCACGCGCACCTTGTTTAAACTAAGCCGCGCGAAGGGAGGCCGTGGAAATTTATACTGAAAAAGCGGGGATATGCTTTATCTGGTATTTATTATGTAAGAAAGACAGCTTATGTCTGATGTATTCAACGGGAAGATCTGCACACTTGATAAAAATCGTTCATGTTATCTTAATTGCAGATGTTGTCGTGTGATTACGGTTTGAAACAAGTGAACGATTTGTTTCAAATTTGGGTCATATAACGAAACTTAGTACGTTAAATCACTAACATTCAATTGACGAGATTAACTTCTGTGTCCTAATGATACTGGACAGCAAACTGCGTCGTCTACAAAGTTATTATTTATAGAGATTTGGAAGTCTGTCTGTGCTATGCTTTCACTGGAGCAATATTGATGAAATTTTGATTTGAAACCATTGAAACTCGAACTAATTTAAAAAAAAAAAACATTTTTTCATACCGAAAAAGAATAAAAAAGGGTAGTTAATTTTCACATTTAAATTGACGTGAACAAAATAGAAAATCGTAAAATTTATTTTCATGTTCACTTTATACTTATGATTCAAGTACAGTTTTAAAGAGTCTATAACATTTTTTAAATACCAAAATTAAACAAAACATAGTAGAAGATTGTTACTAGTTTACAAAGTATTAAAAGGTCTTACATGTCATTAACTTAAGTCACTTATGTCACTTACATGTACTTTCTTAATGTCACTTACATATTATTGATTAAATCAAGACTTAGTTTAATGGCACTGCCAGTGAGAATTGTCTGATTTTTTGCTCTCAGAATGAGTTTAGCGATTACACGCTGCGATGCACCATTGATGATTAATAGCCTTACAATGACGGGTTAACTGGTTCTGCATGAGCGTGATTTGTCTAAGAAAAGCTAGTATACAAGCTTACTAGAACAACTTACTTAACTTACATGTTTATAACATGTTGTACCGACCCCACTTAGAGTGGGATAAGGGCAGGAAGATGATGATGATGAGTAACAATTCTTAACTGCAGTCAGCCACGCATCCAGGCGCAACGATTATCATGTTATCATCAATCAAATTGTAATAATTATTTTAAAAGATTAGCCGCCGAGTTTCTTGCTGGTTCTTCTCGGTAGGAGCAAACTTCCGAATCAGTGGTAGCTTCTTTAAAACATTTGACGATTCAAAAGTACTGTTGTTTACAATACTTTTAAATCGTCAAATGTCCACTTGAATAAAGAATATTTTGAATTTGAATTTTAATTAAGTAAGCGAGTTGTAACATTAAAATTGGATTAAAGTTATCGGATTTACGGTGGTTCATATACATGATTCATATAACTTAAGCACGTATCCTTACAATTATTATCCAAATGATTCTCATAAAAGACTAATTACGACTGATTAACTTGTGAATAGTATACAAAATAGTTATTAAAAGTTTTATTAGTTTTGGAATCTGAATGCATTTTAGGTAATTGGATTGCATGCAAATTCCTCTCTGTTCTTTTTATATGATCTTGTCACTGATGTAAATGTATGAAAAGCAAAAAAAGTTATGCCTTAAAAGTTAAAAAGTATTCACTAACAATTAAAAAAACATTAAGGGAATGCACTAACAAAAAGTATTTCCGTTCTTAATAACAATAGATATTTTTATTAAAAACGGAAATTCACGTGCTTTCGACATAAAAAAAATTACTTCCCACTTAAAGTAGGATAAGGGCATGAGAATTATGTACGTGTACATGACCATTATAAATTCTCAATATTATGTTTGTTTTTATTTGACGCCCGAACGAAATAACGACTAGATTCATTTATTTTATGAAAAAAGTCAAACATCGTGAAAATATCATAAGCTTCTTAAGTCTCGGTACTAAAGTCCAGACAAAGTTGTGGTATATGCTAGTGTAATATATAAAACTTGACATTGCAATATGACCTGAATAATATTAGCGAGATCTTAAATGTATTTCAAAACTTACAATTAACTTTAAAATTATCAGCGACTAATAATAAGATTTCCACTAAATATGTTACGTAGCCCGTTGATTTGTCAATTTCAAAATTGTTTTTGGCTTTAATTTATACTTAAAACTAATTTGCTATTTACATTTATTTCGACATATCGTAAGAACCCTTTCACTTCTAACAAATCATTGATTTATTTAAGTTACATTTTTGTATAGAATATCATACAAGCCGCTTACACGATAAACGAACGCATATACGAAATATTGAAAACTAGTTCTTTTTTTATCAGTAAAAAAGTAAAGAAACGGCCGTTTACTATCCCAATGTTGTCATTGGGATAGTATAGTAAAGTATATAGTAGTAATATATACTATACTATACTATCCAAAAAAGCTGATGATGATGAGTTATTTGTATACTATACTATCCAAGCCGGTATAGCCGGTATAGTAACCGGCTGCTTTTTAGACCTTCTCCCTCCGTTATTTGATAGAAGGGTTGGAGCTTAGTTAGACCACTGCTCTAATAAAGACTGGTAGGTTACATATAATGATCCTCCTGCCCTTTTCCCACTCTAAGTGGGGTCGGCACAATATGTTATAAACATGTTGTCACATGATTTGGCTGCGTTTTTCCGACTGGCCGCCTGCATGAAGTCTTCTTATCTTATTCGTACCTTACGACACCTCGGTAAGAAGAAGTCTATTCTATTCAGCCGGATACCACACGGCGGGTTGACTTACCATAGCCGCCTTTCACGACACCTTTTTTAAAAAACGAGGATGGTCTATTCTACTCAGCCGGATACCACACGGCTTGGTAGGTTACAAATATCCCTAGAATTATCTAAAGATATGCAGTTTTATAACGATGTTTTCCTTCACCGAAAAGCGTGTGACAAATTGCAATTATAAATTATACGCAAAATTGTTAATATAAAGAGTAATTAGCCTGCCGGGGATTTGAACCCGTGACCCTTTTGGAAGAGTCGCACGGTCTCACCGCTGGGCTATCATTCATGTGATTTTTATACTGCTTTGTTTTATTTTAAATTCTCAAAATTTAAATTTAATTTTATATGGAAATGGAATTATTATAATAATATAAGCATTTCCGTATTGCTTTCACAGATGCAATTCTTATTAAATAATATAAAAAAATTGTTATGCATAAAGTTAATAGTCTGCAACTGTTTTAATTTGACAATTATGTAAATGAGCGGGTTCTAATGGATTTCGATTCGACTGGAAGCTCTTTAAGGCTTATAGTAGTGATCTCAATCCATGCAACGCATTCACCACCAGGAAACCAGTGGAAACCAGCGGTTGTCGGCATATATTGTTTCGTAGCGTACTTATTAAATGAAAGAAAGAAACAAACAAATTTATTCATTATTCATAAATATATTTTTTTTGAGTCCGTATAATAATAAAGTTATTTCTTACTACCTCCTGCCCTTATCCCACTCTAAGTGGGGTCGGCACAACATGTTATAAACATGTTACATGATTTGGCTATGTATTTTACGATCGGCCGCCTGTCTAACGTCAACTTACCGTAAAGTATAAAACATTGTTGTAGATAGTATGAAAAACAAGATAAAACACGGCTGTGACTTTTATGGCAGAGGAAGCTGGAATATAGAAAAAATAAAACTCAGCTGGATACCACACGGCGGGTCAACTAGGGTTGCCACCCGTACTATATTATATAGTATCGTACTATATTTTAGTCAATTGTACTATATATTATAGAAAAACAATATAGGACGAAAGATACTATATTTTTATCGCTAATTCAATTGTCGCGTTTTTTTAATCAACAGTGAATGGAACACACCCGCAGCACTGCATAGGGAATGTTTAAACGAAACTCATTCATGTATTTACGGGGCTTAGTTAGTTAGTAACTCTAACTCCTTTGGCATTGTCCAGCGAAAAGTAATAATAAATAATCATGGAAAAATAAATAATGATTGAAAATAAATGTGTACTATTTTTTTTCCTGAATTTACTAAAAGTACTATATCTTTTTGATTTAAAAAGAAAAATACTATTTTTCTTTAAAAAAAAGGTGGCAACCCTAGGGTCAACTTACCTTAGTCGCCTTTTACAACACCTCGGTAACAATTGAGGGTGGTCTATTCTATTCAGACGGATAACACACGGCGTTATAATAAACTTATTTCATAGTACAATATTCTAAGGTCTACACTGAGTTAAATAATACAACTTCCCATATTCACCTGATTAACGGTTAAGTAGTATCTGTTGTTATTGCAGTACTTTTGTAAAGAGGAAAAGCCCCTTACAACGCGTAAAGCAGATGGCGGGTATACCGGAATCGCACCGAGTAAAATACCTGAGTGGGGTACCAGGGTAGTGGTAAAGAAAGTGTACCGTTACCTGCATCCTCGCCAGCAGCAACTCTGAATACCTGAGTGGGGTCGGAGCCTCTCAAAACATTGGCTTCTCTGCAAGAGCATCGATTAGCGGAGAGAGGAACCAATGGCCATATGGACTAGATCTTTCTAGTCTTGTGTTAAACGCGCACACAATGTTAGTGTTATATTTCTTTCTAGTCAATGACTTGATGGCACGTAAGTTTTGCGTGGGTCAACAGATACAGAAAACACTGACAAATATTAATTTGTACCTGATTTTTTGATTAATATCTCCCAGACAAGATGTACAGCATGTATATGTCTTCTGAAATGCTACTAAAATATGGATTAGCAAGTTACACAAATTTAAAACAATTAGACACCTGGAGTTTTTTTTTTAATATATGGGACACTTACACACATTGTTGTCCGTCCCCAAAGTAAGTAACTTAATACTTGTGTTATAGGTGACAGACAGCTGGTGAATATATACTTACATATTTTTAAATACATACTTAAATACAAATATTTTAAATAAAATATATTTAATTATTATTTTAACTTCATCGTAAGGTTAATGATGAACTAAATATCGTTTAAGTACCCAATTCTACAGAAAACTTAAAGGTACAATTAACAAATTGGTAAGTTGCTAAAATTACTCCATAGCTTCCTTTGGTATGAGGTGAGATAGTTCAGTAATTATTTAGAGTAAGAGGACGTTATTAAAACCTTTGCATAACTTTTTAATTTCTCGGTCTTTGTTACAATATACTCATCGACTGTGACGTTCGACATGGCAATAAATTGTAATAAAGCTGTAATCGTCTCATTAAATCAACATAATTCATAATTATATGAAAAGTGATATAATAATAGGTGATTATTATTATGTTACATAAGTAAAATATTTCAGAGTGGATTTTCACAAATTAATATTTCAATTAATTTGCATCATACGTTTTTTTTAGATTAACGATAATAGAGTTGAACATAAACTTTTTTTTGACTTTTAAATATTTGATTACAAATAAAAAATAAGCTAAAAACAGTCAAAAGAATAATAGGTAACAGTTTCCTGTGCAAAACATATTATTTAGAATTAACGTATATTACTCGTATTATACTAAAGTTACTGTTTAAATCAATTTTAAAAATATATAGGACATTTACACACGGCTGTCCGTTCCCAAGGTACCTAAGTAACTTAATACTTGTGTTGTGGGTGACAGACAAGTAGGTACTTACAACATATACTTAAACTTGACAAACATATACTTAAATACCAATCTTGAAGAACTAACAAATTATTATCGAAAATGTTGGTCACTGGCGGGGATCGAACCTGCGACCCGTGGAGCTGAATGCAGGGTCACTGCCACCTGTGCCAACGCACCAGTCAAATTTATTTAGTTTCGTGTAAGAATCAGAGCGGATTCAATTATGAAGCCAATATTTGTTTAAGACGATACAAACTATTAATCACGTAATCTTGGTACCAATAATAATATAATAATAATAATAATAACTTTATTTGACCAAAAAGCCTAATACAGTTTTTAAGCTTATTTAAATATATTCTATAATTCTATAATTTTTCGGCTTAATATTAAACATCTGTTAACTAATAGTGACCCTGACTTTCAAGCTAGGGTAAACCTGTGATTTGAAAGTCAGTGTTTTGGCTCGTAACTTGAAAAAATGGTAACGGCATTCCTTAAAAAATTCGACACTATATTAGAAACTTACATGCTATAATTAATTATATTATAATTATGGAAGAGTTGTGTGTGAGTGTGTGGGTGTGTGTGGGTGTGTGTGTGTGTCTGTGTGTGTGCGTGCGTGCGTGCGTGCGTGCGTGTGTGTGCATGCTTGAGTATGTGTGCGCGTGTGTAAGTGTATACGTAGATGTTTGTATTAGTGATTATTCACTGCCACCTGTGCCAACGCACCAGTCAAATTTATTTAGTTTCGTGTAAGAATCAGAGCGGATTCAATTATGAAGCCAATATTTGTTTAAGACGATACAAACTATTAATCACGTAATCTTGGTACCAATAGATTTTAAGGTTGCATAATGTTGGCGCTTTCAATGTTGACTTTGAGAAATTCATATTCTGAGGGCGTAATGTAATCAGCTCCTTGCTACCATAAAATTGTGCGTTGTATTTATTTTACGGTAAAAGATAAAGCTGTTAGATAAGACGATGCGACTCTTGCAAGAGGATCACGGGGTCAAACCCCGAGTAGGCAGTAATGAGTGAGAGAATTATGTGTCCGCTTAATATTAACAATTTATTACACGTTTTGGTTGAAGGAAAACATCGTAGGAAAACCTACATATCTCTATTCTTTCTGAATTCTGGGGATATATTAGAGAGGAGATCTATGTGTAGTATATAGTAAATGTTAAGCATTTTATGTACATATAAATTTAAAAAATATAAAACGATAGGTGATGTATATAATAGACAAAATAGGCACCGGCATAAGCTTGCGGCTCCTGTTTTGTGCCTTGCAAAAGAACGTAAGTCGTTTATGGGTTTGGGTATAAGATTCTATAATAAAATTTCGCAATCAATTTTAGCTTTGCCATTACAGCAGTTTTATTCTCTTAAAAAGAGGCAGATACGGATAGCCTACTATACTGTTGAGGATTACTTAGATGATAAGTATGTGTGGATATAGCTCTCTTCAAACCTGTACGAGTAGGTAATGACTAAATGTAACTAGTATTAAGAATTATATTTTTGAAGAGCAACCGCCGAGTTTTTACCGCCGCCGAACCAGCAGTAGAAGGAATGATTGTTTACAAGTTTAATTGTATAAAGAATAATTTGAATTTGAATTTATGCCCTCCAGCGGTGGCAATATAAAGACCGTTATCTTAAGAAATTTAACAACTTTACTCCTAGCATAAAAATTAATGTATTTTTATTCTTTGGTCATGAATATTGTTTATAACTAAATCTGATTTACTTATAGTTTCAAAATGGAAAAAAGTTGCAACAGTCCCTAATAAAGGTACTTATCTTTAAATGTATGTATCTCGATTTATTTAATTATGTAGTTTAATGACCAATAATAACATTTGAGATAAAACGTATTATTTTCGCTCGGCTGAATTTAAATGAATGCAAACTTTTTATTTCTACATAATAGCTAACCTTGCCAATAAAAAATCTGTCAAGCATAAACGTTATTGGAAAATTGCTGGCAGTTTTAAATAAATAATCTACTTTACGACCATCGGTTCTTGTAAACACAATATGTTATAGCATTTCTTATGTAATAATAATAAAAATAGGCTATTAAAATTACTATCGAATTTCTATAATGATATTTTGGATATGATATTTAAAAATAAGAGCCAATTAATGTCTTCATATTTTTCTATGGAACGCCTCGAAATTTCGAATTATCCGCCGTGTGGTATTCGGCTGAATAGAAAAGACCACCCTCATTTCTTACCGAGGTGTCGTAAAAGGTGACTAAGGTAAGTCGGCCCGCCGTGTGGTATCCGGTTGAGTAAAATACACCACTCTCTTTTTTACCGAGGTGTAAAATACGACTAAGGTAAGTTGACTTCAAGCAGGCGGCTAGTCGTAAAATACGTAGCCAAATCATGTGACAAAATGTTATAAACATGAGTGGGATAAGGGTAGGAGGATGATGCTTCGTAAATTCGAATTAATCTGTACTAATTACTAGTTATACCTAAATGCGAGTGTATGTTAGTCCTTTTTTCACATAGATATACAATCTCTCCCTATCAATGTTTTTTCGCGAACGATCGGGGCAAGGAAATGATTTGATTGATTGTTCACTGTATTTAACTTTAATTTAACTAAAGGAAGGAAGTATTGATAAAAAATAGTTTATAACTATTTTTTAGTAATACTTCCTTCAAGCAAATGCTTAATACCGATAATATTAATATACAAGCTATTACCGCGACTTTGTTCACGTAAATTTAAGTGTAAAAATATCCTTAATTATGTGGTATCTGTTTATTCCTATACCTAAAGTAAAAACGAAAATTTTTATCATGTAATATAGTTCAATTTATAAGCTTCAATTCTATTTTATTGTTTTATAAATGTTGCTCTCGCAGATTAGCGATTAAAGCATACCAAACAGACAAGTTTTATAATAATGGTTTGCTTTTTTATGTGTACTTAAAGATAAAAAAATCCGAAACAGAGCACACTTGATGGTAGCGTAGCAGCAATTTCTAAAAGGCATCTCATCTATTCGATAAAACTCTTGGCATAAAGGCTTTACTGGTAGGTTGGTCATAAATAGGTCCTTCTAAAATAGAGCTATTTTAAAAAAAGAGATTTCATTTTTATCATTTGAAATCAGACGTTTTTGAACTAAATAAGTATCCCAATAACCTACAAAAGTCTTCAAGTTTCGGCGCTAGAGAAGTTTCATCTTTTATTATAACATACTAAAGAAATAAATCCCTATTTGAACATAGACATAGTCTACAATCGCTACCTTGAGGACCAAGTTCAAAATAATAAATGGAGCCTTGGCCTCGCATGTCACGTGGTGAAAGTTTCTAAATAACGCAATACTTGAACATAACGCATTTGCTGGCTCTATCTTAGACTTTTTCTATTAAATAAAGTTAAGGTTGATATACTTTATAAGATAAGAGATGTTTATAATAAATAAATAAATATATGGGACACTTACACACACGGTCGTCCATCCCCAAAGTAAGTAACTTAATACTTGTGTTATGGTAGACAGACAACTGGTGAATACATACTTATATATTTTTTAAATACATACTTAAATACAAATATACACCCAGGCTCAAAGACCAACAAATTCTTTTATAGAAAATGTTGGCCCTTGGCGGGAATCGAACCCGCGACCCGCGGAACTGAAGGTAGGGTCATTACCCACTGCTCCAACGGGCCAGTCAAGTTTATGAATTTTTTCATTATTTTGATTTGTAACACAATAACAGAAATATAAGTATTTAAATGAACAATAAAATGGTATTATTTCCTTACAGTCGATAATAGCGTCATAAAATCATCAATTGCTACATCGCCTTTTCATTGATGATTAAAGAAATTTATAGAACTAGGGATCCATAACAGAAAAGTAATAATAATAGAAAAAAGAATACTATTATTTTTAGAAGATTTTAGATTTTTTATCTGTACTTAACAGCATTTTAGGTACGTGAGATAAACCAAGTTTTCATTATTAAGATAAGTAAAAAGCGCACGCGGGCTTCTACTATAATATCGCAGGATTAAGGACTCTTGTTGGAAAAGACAAATCTTGAATCCTTCTATAGATGGGCTTAGACCAATAAGGAATTTTAAAGCGGAATAGCAGGTTAGACGTATCTCAAAAATTGTCCGATTACATGCAGTTGTGATTTCTATTCACGTATAATGTTCTGTTGTCATCATTCTCCTGCCATTATCCCACTCTAAGTGGTATTAGGTATTTTACGAACGGCCGCCTGCCTGATGCCAACTTACCTTAGTCGTACGATTTACGAGCTTACGACAACTCCGTAAGAAAGAGGGTGGTCTATTCTACTCCGGATACCACACGGCAGGTTAATTTATTTTAGTCACCTTTTAAGACACCTCAGTAAGAAATGAGGGTGGTTTATTCTACTCAGCCGGATACCACACAGCGGGTTAACTTACATTAGTTGCCTTTTAAGACAGCTCAATAAGAAATGAGGGTGGCCTTTTTTACTCAGCCGGATACCACATGGCTAATATCAAGCTCTGTTGTGTTTTAGAGATGATTCATAGGTGTCTATACGCTTCTTAAATCCGCTCTTTGTTATTCAAACGTCAAACTCAGTCTCAGTCAAGTTTGTCCATCATTTATCCTATTCTTTCAGAGACAGAAATCAACATTTAAAAAAATATCATACACCGCTTCTTAAATCACCCAATTTTATTTTATAAACTTTTAATAGGCTTTTGACAAATGCGATATTCGTTTGAGCGTTAATTCCGATATAGCGATTTCCGTTTGACTAAAGTTCGATATGAACTAATCTGTTCTTTTTCATTTTTGATTTAAATGGATTTCTTTTTAATTTGAATTACAATTAGAATGTGAATGATTTTTCTATAAAGGGAATGTGTAAAGGTAAGCTGGGATAACAGGGAGCAAGGCAAAACCTCAATTCTCTGTTGTTCCTTCATGGGCGCCGCCAGGATTATTTTTAGGGAGGTGCATTTGGTATATACACATACTATTAACCAATATAAACTATAGAACTATATTTAATTACATACAAATACCTATACATACACCTATACATTCTAAAAGCATACACTCCAACTAGTTTAGTTGGGTAAAAATATATGTAATTTTTCTATGAACTTTTTTTGCAGACAGGGGGCCATTGCACCTCGTTGCGCCCTGCTACCAACGTCCTACTCTCGTTTACTTAAATCGCCTTAATTGGCCGAGGTGCATCATGTATCGAGTGACTAATGGAACCCGTATTTGATTCAATATCCTTCAACAACACAGTCTACAGAATACAGTCACTGAAAATTAGTCAATTAACAGAATTTTCTTTCAATAACATCGTAATAATTATATTCGATATATCGTAATAATTACAAACTGCTTATAATTATACTAGTAATATCCCGCGATTTCACCCGCGTACATATCGATCTCACGACAGTGGAAAGTCTACTAAGGCCGACTATAGATTTATTTTTGTAAAATATCAATATCATCATCATCAACAGTTTCCGCAGCGCATGCGATGACAGAGTTTTATGACTAATTTTTTACACCTTATTAAATTATTAAATTTTTATTACGGATCCCTATTTTTTTAATGTTATATGTATATAAAAAGCTGTGGTAGCCCAGCGGTAACACCGTGCGCCTCTTTCGAGGAGGTCTAGGGTTCAAACCCGGGGCAGGCACCAATGAGTTTTCTAGTATAAACTTATGTGTCTAATTGATAATTGCAATTTATCACACGCTTTTCGGTGAAGGAAAACATCGTGAGGAAACCTGCATATCTCTAGAGAATTCTGGGGATGTGTGTAAACACATCCCCAGAATTCTCTAGAGATATGCAGGTTTCCTCACGATGTTAACCTACCAATCCGCATTGAAGCAGCGTGGTAGGTCTTAGCTCCAATCCTTCTCTCCAAAAAAAAAAAAAAACGGAGAGAAGAGGCCTATGCCCAGCAGTGGGATAGTAACAGGCCGTTACTTACTTACTTACTTGCTATATGTATATGTCTATGCCTATGTTCCTCAGTAAAGATGCAGGTTTCCAAAGGTGAAAGAATGTTTGAAATCGGTCCAGTAGTTTTAGTGTGAAAACATTACAAACATACATACAAATTTTTCCTCTTTATAATATTAGTATAATATAAGTAGATAAACAGTAAAGGCAATTTCACTTGGTCCAAATAAAGTTACAAACATATTTTTGTTGATACATATATAAGGTACTAAATATATTATTTTCATTGGATTATACCAACAATATAGATTTTTGTTGTCGCAATAATAATTATATAAAAACCATTATAACGTTTTGCTGTTAACAATAAGAAACATTTCCTTATAATCAATTTATTAAACAGACTCTTTGATTACCGCGGAACTATGTAAAAGCAAACGTTAAAGGAAATCATTCAAAACTATAATCAAACAATTTTATACTTAGTCACGTTCTAATAGGTTCTGTTTTTGATTGCTTTAACTTTTTCATTCGGAAAACCGATTAAAGATATGGAGCATCCAGTCAAGTTGAACGATTCCATGAATAAAGGGAGTTTTCTATAACATTTTTAATGAAAATTTTTATAATAAGCAAATATTTCTTTAAACATTTTGTGCTAAATATAGTTTCCTAAATTCGAGACCTCGAGTTAATACAATAAGATCCGCTCGGAGGCTAAACCTTCCCACAAGACATCCTTTTTTGGACGCTCCTTTATACACTGTCCATTATATTAACCATCTTTTGACAGATTGACGATTTACATATTTAGTGATGTCCTAAAGATTCTCGTATGCGATACCATTCCGATTATAGTACCTACTATCATTAATCGAATTACGTACATAAGTAATTCGATTAATGATAACCTACGTAAACTAATAACAGATATAGAAATCAACATTTTGATTTAATATTGCCTTAGTTTTTTGAAAATAAATGTTAATCCGTGTGTATTTATTATAATCATAAAAAATATATTATACATCAACTGGCAACATCAACAGACCTTCCGCTCGGCCGCCATTTTGACGTGATCTGTCACTCTCAACGAAACGCCCGTGATAGTCACACGCATTTACGTTCGCTGAGTGTTCTCTCGCATCTGTTACACCTTGAGTTAAGTAGCTTTATTCCTCGGAAAAACTTTTGTGAAACTTATATTAATTGATCGTGAAAATGCCGAAAGGACGTGTGTTGAAAGCACAATCGAGACAGTTAGTGTTAAAACTTCATGAGTATTTTGAGCAAGAAAATCAAAATGGCGGACCTCTTATACCTATCACGCAAGTCCGAAACCGTGTTGCAGCCGCGTTGGGGATCAGTCTATCAACTGTGACTAAAATCACTACTGATGCCTACGGCAGGAGCGGCTTGGAGCAAAACAAACCATCTACACCAAAAAGAAAGCGCCGGGCTCATAAGGTGACAGCTGTTGATGACTTTGACGCTGACGCTATTCGTCGTCATGTATATGATTACTACTTGAGAAAAGAAATTCCAACTTTGAGAAAACTTATTGCTTCTTTGAAAAGAAGTGGTCTATTTCATGGTGAAAAATCTTCTTTGGTCAAAGTTTTGAACACAATTGGCTATTCATATAAAAAGTTAAATAAAAGAAAATTATTAATGGAACGCACAGATATAGCTATAGCACGTTGTGATTTTTTAAGAGAGCCAAGAAAATACAAGATTGGGCAAATATTGTTTTCACGGATGAAACATGGCTCAACGCTAACCACACACTATCTCGTTTCTGGACTGATGATACTGCTGATTCCACTTCCTCAGTACCAATGGGAAAAGGTGAGCGCCTAATCATTTGCCATGCAGGTACAGCAAAAGGATTTGTACAAGACGCACTGTTGGCATTTAAATCGAAGAAATCAAATGACTACCACGAAGAGATGAATGCAAATGTGTATGAAGAGTGGTTCAAAAAAATGCTCATTTCATTGGAAGAACCATCAATAATTTTTATTGATAATGCGCCCTACCACTCCCGTCAAATTGACAAAATGCCAACACAGGCTAATAAAAAGCATGAAATAATTAATTGGCTTCGGGACAATGGAGAAAATGTGGACGACTCAATGTTAAAAGTTGAATTAATAAAAATATTAAAAACCAAAAAGAGAGCAAAACGCTATGTAATCAATGAAATGGCAGCAGAATATGGCCATACTGTTCTTCGGATTCCTCCATACCACTGCCAGTACAACGCAATAGAACTTATATGGGCACAAGTAAAAGGGCATGCTGCGAGATGCAATACAAGCCCCCCATTCACAGCGAATAAAATGTTGCAATTGCTAAAAAATGCTTGCACCCACGTAACGGCCGAGAACTGGGCAAGTGTGGTGGAAAGAACTAAAAGAGTAATATTCTCTGATTGGGAACGTGATATTGCGTTTGATAATATATTATCTACACAAGAGCTAATAATAACTGCTACTGAAGACTCCTCATCGGAGGAGTCTAGTGTTGATTATCATTCCGACGACTCGTGCTAATAAAATAAATTAAAATATCCTGATTGTTTTATTTGTATTCATGTATTAACTAAGAAGAAAGTAAAACTTTATATAATGTTATTAAATGTCTTTTAATACTCGTAACATCGATTTCTACCGATTATTTTTAATCTGTGGCATAATCGTAGTAACCATTATGTGTGACATCACTAAGTGGGCGGTACCCATCCATAAAGTACAAATATTATTTGTATGATATTTGTACGTAAGCAATACAAAACTTAATGAGCGTGAGCTGTCAAAAGACTGATAATATGATGGACGCAGTATAATGTCAGGGCGGTCCAACTGTGGAATTCTTTACCACTAGCTATAAGGGAAGCCAAATCTTTATGCAGTTTTAAAAGAATGCTTAAAAACTACTATCTATCACTATCTACTTAGGACGACCTTGCTTAATCCTGATGCATATATGTATCTGATATATATTTGTATTTATTACGGTATATGTTTAAAGTTTTTATATATGAATATATATTATTCTATATTTGTGTATATTTATTTTAAATATGCACCTCCCTACCTTCTTTCCTTGAGTTGTGAAGTTCTCTAGCCCAAAAACCTTTGGGCTAGAGAACTTCACAACCCAGGCAACCCCCTGGAAGAGATCGCTTAGCGATAAGGCCGCCTCACTGTATCCCGCAGTTTATATTGTGATTTTGTTATTTAGTACTATTGTAAATTTTGTGGTGTACAATAAAGAGTATTCTATTCTATTCTATTCTACTTCTTTGTCTTAATACCGGGCGCTAATACAGGCTATTGTACTACGAGTAATTTATTAGTATTTTAGACAAAGCTAATTTTCATAACAATAATTGTTACAATTTTAACGATAACCCTTCAGAATTAATGTTATAATTATAACTAAATGTAACAAATATTGTCGAAAAAATAGTATTGAAAAAACGTCTGCTTTTAATTTTACTTTGATTGCTTTTTACTCCATATCCTGTTAAGGTTGAACGACAGGATATTGTCGAGATTCGTTTGATAAAAGTATTTATTTTTTTGATGTTTCTTTGATCTCCAGATACAATATTTCATAGCTATATTTGTGTATGGTACGGCCCTTCAAAAACCAGCGGCGGCGGTAGCAGAATGGTCAGGATAACGGACTTGCGATCGAGAGGTCGTGGGTTCTATTACCGGCCCACACTACCGACATAAACCCATTCCTAACACAAGCATTCAGCTTAGCTGGCGGGGCTAACAAGTTTGCTAGTGCCTAATTGGTAACCCAAATTGCTAATACCTTTTAAAAAAAAGAAACAGACCCGTTTCACAGATATCTGTTTAGGCCTCTAAACATATTAACCATCTAATCATTCTCCTGCCCTTATCCCACTCTAAGTGGGGTCGGCACAACATGCTATAAATATATTGTAACATGATTTGGCTACGTATTTTACGACCGGCCGCCTGCCTGACGTTAACTTATCTCAGTCACCTTTTTACGACACCTCGGTAAGAATTGGGGGCGGTCTATTCTACTCAGCCGGATACCACATGGAGGGTCAACTTACCTTAGTCGCCTTTTACGACAACTCGGTAAGAATTGGGGGTGGTCTATTCTACTCAGCCAAATACTACACGATATTAACCATCTAAACTGAATATTATATAACTGAATATAACTGTTATATTACGTATTAAATCTAATCAATACTGTTTGAATCCATATCATTTTATAATAACCATGTTATAGATTAACCGCCTTAATTTGTCACAAAGTACAAAAGAATAACGACACAATTTTGTTGTTGTAGTATAGAAAAAGTAATTAGCAACTTTTTCAACGTCGTCCGTAACAAATTTATAAGTTGCAAAGTAACCCACAGGACTTAGGAAAGTTATACCGAGGACATATTTCACTTAAGGAAATCCATGAATTTATTATACAAAATAAACTGTTATTTAGGTATATTTAACGTTCATGGTATTATATCCTGCGGGTGTAGCGAAATTCTATAGGCGTAACTCGTCGCAACATGTTGACTAGAATATCAGTGCACATACGTAGTGTCAAGAATATGGATAGTAATGGATCAGGCACAGCGGAGAAATGTCCAGGATTCGACTATCTGCAGATTCGATAAGGCTAACGTATTATCCAGGAAAAATTTCTAGTAACTAGAAAAATACGGGAGACATTCGAATAAGCCACACCCGAATTTTAAAACTAAATAATAAAATATAAAAATATATTTATTTTTATATTAATTATTTTGCTTTAGTAAATGAAACGTGAGTTATATTTGACTTAGTCCGTTGGCGCAGTGGGTAGTGACCTTGGCTTCAGCTCCGCGGGTCGCGGGTTCGATTTCCGCCGAGGGCCAATATTTTCTATAAATGAATTTTCTTGGTCTTTCAGCCTGGGTGTATATATGTATTTAAGTATGCATTTAAAAAATATATAAGTATATATTCACCAGTTGTCTATCTACCATAACACATTACTGTATTAAGCTACTTTGGGGACGGACGACAGTGTGTGTAAGTTTCCCATATATCTATTATTAATTATTATATGAAAATAAATGCATCATTACTTTCCTGCTATAACATTTTGCAAAGTAATTCCAACTTATATAAATTATTCTTAGCATTGTTCGTTTAAATAAATATAAAATTTTATGTGTTTTATAATTTTATGTGTTTTATAAAAACATAATGAGTACGAGTAAAATGATCATAAAACGCAATCTCGTTGAGGTAAAAATTATAAAAATATTAAGTAATAACATTATATTACTTAACCCGTTACACCTTTGATTGTAATAAAAATATTTTTAAGTTTTGTATAAGAATTTGTAATAAACGTGTGTAAAAAAATATCCTAATTTGTATTATCCAATTTGAAAAGCATTTATTTAGCAGAGCATTTATTTTAATAGCCCGTTAGCGCAGGTGGCCATGATCCTGCATTCAGCTCCGTGGATCACGGGTTCGATTCCCGCTCAGCCAACACTTTCTAATAGACAATTGTTGGTTCTTTGAGTCAAAGTGTGTACGTGTATTTACAGTTTTTATTACAAATCACATTATATACCAATTATATCTTAACACAAGTATTAAGTTACTTTGCTGACCTACGACTGTGTGTAATTGACCAAAAAAAAATATAACAACAAAAATTCTCGCTAATTCGAAGTTGGTACAATGTGTTGCGAAGATTTTGCGGCTTATAAGTGCTTAGCAAATTTTAAGAAATCAGTTAAAGTGAAATAGTGTTACGATAAATTGTTGTAAATAATATAATAAAAAGGAACAAAACTTTTATTATTTATTTCAAACTTGTTTTTAGTAAATAACTTTGTGGATGATCAACAAAATGAAAGGATCAAAGCTCTCGTTATTCTGACCTGACGCTCTTTGTTTAGAGCTCTTTAAACACTGTAGCCTTTGCTTTTATTCTAAAGGAATCTATTATACTGTACATTTTAAATGAAAATAAAATACGTCTATAATTTTTTCCTTAGTTTGAATTAGTACACGTTACTTAAAAACTGAGTTTAAACGGATATAGAATTTTTGATTATTAATCGTTTAAGGGTAAAGTAAAAATTTTTGGGCGTTTAGGTTTCGCATCTCAAAGAGATTAAAGTTCAGATTTAATTCTATAATCATAAAAGAATGTATGAACCATAAGAATGCCGTGTGGTATCCGGCTAAGTAGATTAGACCACTCTCATTTCTTACCGAGGTATCGTAAAAAGGGACTAAGATAAGTTGTCGTCAGGCAGTCGGCCAGTCGTAAAATACGTATTACAACATGTTTATAACATGTTCCGACTTAGAGTGAGATAAGGGCAGGAGAATAATGATAAACTATAAGAATTGACTTAAGTGTTCTTTAACTTATCACACTAACTTTTACATTATTATTTAATTTACTAAATTGTAACCTAATCAATCAACATCGAGGCAAAATCTAAGTTAGGTAATGAATAAAATTTTGAGTAATTAATTATGTGTCCCGTTCTCAAATGATCTTGAAAGTTGTTAGATAGTAATTTTTAAATGAAATATAAAGTTAAATTTAATTGCATTGAAATTCTGGTGAGATAATAGAGTCGCGATGGCCTATGAGTTTTCTATAACAGCATTGTCCTGCCCTTATCCCACTCCAATTGGGGGCAAAAAATGTTATAAACATGTTGTTAGGTACTTGATTTAGCTGAGTATTTTACGATCGGCCGACTGCCTTTTAGGATACCTCGGTAAAAAATGAGGGTGGTCTATTCTACTCAGCCGGATACCACACGACGGGTCATCTTACCTTAATCGCCTTTTACGTCACCTCGGTAAGAAATGAGGGTGCTCTATTCTACTCAGCCGGATACTACACGGCGGGTCAAATTACCTTAGTCACCTTTTACGACACCACGGTAAGAAATGAGGGTGGTCTACTTCTACTCAGCCGGATATCACACGGCTATGAGTTTTCTATAACAACTTATAATAGGTAACTTATTTAATTGATGTTTACAACTCAGCACTCCGTTATGGCGAAGGAAAACATGGTGAGGTCCTTAACAATGAAAGTATAGTACAAAAAATCAATACTCGTCAAGGTCATAATATATTAGAATTGCCTACCTCTCTTTGGAAAACACAGCTTTCGTAGACCCTGTCTAGGCAAACGAATGGGCTCAAAAAGATCATAGGGTGACCCTGGATCCAAACGGCACAAGATTCCGGAGTTTGAAAATAGCTTATACTTATGTCCCTATCTTACGGATTTTACCTATGTCCATATCTTAAGGATTTTACATATGTCCCTATTTTAAGGATTTTACCTATGTCCCTATCTTAAGGATTTTACATAAGTCCCTATCTTAAGGATTTTACATAAGTCCCTATCTTAATGATTTTACCTATGTCCCCTTCTTAAAGATTTTACCTATGTCCTTATCTTAAGGATTTTGCCTATGTCTCTATCTTAAGGATTTTACAATGATTCATTGTTGAAAGCAAAATCAGCCGCGCGTTACCGTAAAAGCTACTTCTACGTGACATTAATGACGTTTAAAAATTTTCTGAACAAACTTGCATCATATTATACGAACTTATAACAACTGTTTATAAGAACTCTCTGAACCAACAATAACATTCCGAGATCTCCGATAGAAGATTTTAAAAGCTACCACTGTTTGCGTTTCTTCGTATTCTAATAAATTTTCCTCGTTATATTGCTATTGTGATTTGTTTGTTTGTTATTGGAATAAGAAATTGATGAACAACTGTGCTTTTTAAGAACTTTGAGAATATAAAGGCTCCCTTTATGCATTGGGTACTTTGATAGATTATTTCATGGAAAAGTGCAATCGCTTATATTTATTACGTTTATATAATAAACATATATATCAGACTGCTTGAACAGTCTCCTTAAAGCATCGGTAAGTCATTGACGCTAATGCGACAGTTTGCGAATCAAAGCTAATTCCAATAAAGATGCAACCATACCTTTAATTGAAAATCCATGATTGCCCTTCTCGCATAGAGACCTCAAGGAAAATGGGACGTCTTCCTGGACGTTTGTTGGTAATCTATGAAATGGAAGGTTTATAACCTAGGTCCCGCAACCGGCCTGTGTCATTTCACCCTAAAACTGAGGTTAAGTTTGAGCTTTAAAATCTGTAAACTATCTACTCTCAGAACAAAAAAAGATGCTACTTTGCCGCGAAATCGAGTCAAATATTTTTAAGTACCTTTCTATCTAGTGGTAAGTTTGAATGTACTTTAATTGTTGGGAAATGAACTTCATTATTTGAAATAAGTACGAGAATACGCCCAAATGCTCACTGCTGTTGATGTCCGCTTAGTGTTAAATGTCATTGAATACAATATTTCACTGTAGAAAATAAAATGCTTTATTATCTAGTTCCGGGCACTCTATCTACTTTTTTTTTGTATCTGCATTTGCATATCTGCATATAATAATAAATAAAAACTAGATTTAAGTTTCATATTAGTGCATAAAACTTACGCCGTGTGGTATCCGACTGAATAGAATAGTACCACCCTCATTTCTCACCCAGATGTTGTAAAAGGCGACTAAGGTAAGTTGACCCACCGTATGGTATCCGGTTGAGTAGAATAGACCACCCTCTTTCTTACCGAGGTGTCGTAAAATACGACAGAGGTAAGTTGACGTCAGGCAGGCGGCCGGTCGTTAAAACACAGCCAAATCATGTGACAGCATGTTTATAACATGTCGTACCGACCCCACTTAGAGTGCGATATGGGCAGGAAGATGATTAGTGCATAAACTTCTTTCATGCCTCACACAGTAGGCGAGATCTAAAAAAAACATTTAAAATAAGACAACTAAATTTATTGCTTTAAAAATTTATTTACATAAATATTAAAGAGTAATTAGGTTTAAAAGAAAATTATATAATATTTGATTTCTTTGTTTCAATAATTAATTTACGCCCTGAAATGAACGTAACATACCATTAGTAGTTAATGACGAATGATAAACTAAAATTATAGGAACCGTCACGAGCTTATGTATCGCAGGTAGATTGATATTGTCGAGTAATTCTCTACGAGACTACCATAATTCTACAATCGTATTGTCGCGATCCCGTAACGGCCGGCTCTGCGACTGAAACTTGTCGCATTTCGACAGGTTTCTGCAGACTGGTGTTATCCATACAATTATAAATGCACGTCTGTTTCTCTATTTGTCTTAATACTGACGATAAGTCTTTGTAAGTAACGGCCTGTTACTATCCCACTGCTGGGCATAGGCCTCCTCTCTCCGTTTTCGGAGAGAAGGATTGGAGCTAAGACATACCACGCTGCTCCCGCGGATTGGTAGGTTTCACATATCCCTAGGATTCTCTAGAGATATGCAGATTTCCTCACGATGTTTTCCTTCACCGTGCGATAAATTACAATTATCAATTAGACACAAGTTTTTAATAGAAAAACTCATTGGTGTCTGCCCGGGTTTGAACCCATGATTGTCACTAGAGATTCACGTCACGGTCGCACCGCATGGCTATCACAACTTATTAGTCTTTAAAGCAGGGAAATATTGATGTAATTAGGAACAATTTAGGCTTATAAATCGGGGTAACATATAGAATCATATAGGATAGAAAAAATCCGGTTTACTTGTCGGAAAGGGGAAAAATATTTAAAGATACGCTTAAGTTGTTAGAGTAGGTTAAGTCTGTCAGCCGACACGCAGCGTCTCGTCACATCACTGCGATATAGCAGGGATAGCGTACCAACGGCACGCAATATTTTGAGAATGTCAGAGATCACGAAATAGATTACAATAATAAGACACAAACGTTGCAAATCTTTTGGTATTAAATAAAGAGTTTGAGTTAAGAGTTAAATTAATTGATGATCTTTTTCTCAGTACTCCAGAAGTCATTTCTGATGACACGTCAATGATTTCAGTAAACATTTGGCATTAAAAAAATGCCACGTCTATGCATAAAGGTTCGCTTACCCTGCTTTATATTGCCGTGTAGAGATACATTTATAATTTATGAATATAAACACAGCACGAAAATTTCATTGTCATACACTCGCTCGAGACGGCGCAGCTTAAGAAAGTATAGCAGCCATACTAAATACCTATATTCCAACCTTAAATCCAGTATTGTGGCCATTGGGCCCAACATATATGCCTACCGCTAATTTTCCAATCAACTATGCCTAATCAATTTTATAAAATATAAGTCTTTTATAAAATTGAATTATTATGTAAGCATAATCAATCAATTTAATAAGATTGGAATAGATTTAATAAATATATACTACATCATAAGATAACATCCCTTTTTCAGATTTCAAATCACAAACGTTGAGATCTAAAAGAAACATAATAGAGCGACTCTAAAAATAGCTACTCATATAAATACAAGCTATTACAGATAGTATAGTTATAAATTTTTATCTTATTAAATACTAACATGGGAATAAAATACAATATATCACACGCTTAGAATTATAGTGACCTAATTTAAAAATAATCCTTATTTCAACGCCATCTATGAATCATACTATGTATTATTAGAAAAAAATAGTGTTTCCTTGCTTTTCCCGCTTCCTTGTAAGATGTTTTATTGCAATTTGCCATTAAAAATTGAGGATTAGGTCATTTTAATACTAAGCGTACGATATGTACGCACATGTAATTCTAAAGAATAATTAAACTTTTAATTTTTATCCAATTTCAACTGTTTACCTAAATTTTAAAATGGATGATTTAATGTGAAATATATAGGTAAAGGGAAATCGCAGCGTTTATGCCACAGTATATAAAAGTTTAAAATATTGTCATATCTTGATCTCTTGGTCCAAGAGATCTGAACAGATTTCGATGTGCAAATACAAATATTTTGATCAATAAAAATAAAATAATGTACATTATTTCATTTTTAATGACCATAATTTCTCATATACTAAGGAAAAATATGTATATAATATCGAATTTAAAGCTTCACTAACAAACTATTTTTAAAAGCAATTTTATAAAAAGTAAAGTAATAAAGTACGAAATATTTTTACATGTAACCAAAACATTTCATTCACAATGTTTAATATAACTAACTCATAATATTCAAATAAGTAAATATAAAAAGAAAGAAATTATCTCTTCTTGATTCCTAACAAATTAGGCAGGTAATGGAATTGCTCTTTTTGACATGTGTATACGTAATTTTTAAATTTAAACTATCGTGAGTAGTATTCATAGTTAATGTATAGAAACGGTTATACTCACGCCTTATTCTATCGGGTTAGCCCAATTAGTTTCGAACCCATACCATACATTAACTATGCTATATGTACTTATAAAATTTGCCGTATAAAAAATGCCTTAATTTAGAAGCGATAAATCTAATACAAATAATGAGTAAATATCACATATAATAAGAAAAAAAAATAGTGTATTTTATTATCAAGATAGTTTAACTCTAGCGATATAAAATTGGATTTATATATTTTCAACATATTTAAATAATTTAATGTTGTACTTATAATCAGAAGTCTTTAAAATTGTACTTAGAAAATTTAACCTTTTTAAATAGATATTTTTGTCTATTGTAAAGCAAGTTGCATGATTCTTAGCGCCGGTTACGTTACAATCTTGTTCATTATAGTAAACAAACAAAACAATTTCGTTGTTTTATGGAAATATTCCATCGATGCTGCACATTAGTAAATCATAACAGGAGCACGCCTAATTTAGGGGATCAAAATCAAAAATAGCTAAATTCTAAAGTCACAAGAAAATTCAGCTAATTTTAAATATTTGTATTACAGTTTGCAGGAAACGTAAAGATTGATATTACTTAAATTCACACCGATTAAATCTGTGTTTAATATTTTTTTATTTGTTGCATCCCAAAGAATTAAACACATAAAACAAAATTTGAATTTTACTCAATTTTAATTATTTTGGATAGCTAGGATGATTCTCACCCCCTCAATTAGAGTAGTAATAAAGACTCGCTGCACGCGGTGTAATAAATTGTGGAAACAAGACGCCGTCTAGTGCGTTCTCTGTCGCACTTACGAGCGGCATAGTGACACGCAACTTATATTTCGATATTTGCAATATGAAAAATGTAACAGTGCTTAAATGACACAAATCTAGGCAGTAAATTAAGGAGCTTGGTTAAAATTAGTACTGTTCAATTTTTTCGTTAATTCGTAAATTTCGAAAAATTCGTTATATAATCAGTATAGCGTGCGCGCGGAGCTAAATGTGCGTGATTGTAGTAATTATAGATATAAAATTTTTAAATTGTAATGCCTCAAAAATGTGTTTATTGTTAACTATTAAAATATGGTAACAACAAGCCCTAATTTTTCCTCGGAAATGACCTTCCATGGCACCCAAATCATGACACACAGCATTCAACGTACTTGGAAGTATAGTTCATTTAATATTCATATAAAGATTTATAACTAGAACTTATAACGTATTTTGAAAAGAAATAATAAATTCTTATTTTCTGATCAGGGACCGTTCAAGTATTACGTAAGCACTATAGGGGGAGGGGGAGGGGGTCTTTGCTTTGCTTATTTAGGATGACATTGGGGGGTAGGGGAGTCTAGATGATTACGTCATCGATAGTTATTTAGTTTTTTACACGAATGGCAACCCTCACATTGTCTTTGCTTAAAAAGAAACGGATTAAAATACATATAATCATGGATTCAGGTTCCATGGACTGAAGACTGTTAATTTGAATTTAATATGTGTACCAAAAATTTAAAATTATTTGTTATGTTAGTAAGATATAATATTTTTGTCTCTTTCTCTATGTTGAATACCGTATTAGTAAAATATGATCTCTATCGTAAATCTTTTTTCGTATTCTTCAAATTATAATTATAATAAAAAAAATGCATTGATTGACAAATGTTTACGTAAGCATGGAGGGAGGGGGTGAGAGCTTTGCTTACTTTTGCTGACTACTATTTAACCCCCCCCCCCAACCCCCTTGGATGGGGGGTAAATAATTAAAATAAATCTGCTTACGTAATACTTAAACGGCCCCTCAATTGTTCTTTTTGTATAATATATAAGTATAAATAAATTAATCATAAGCACATAGAAACGAGAGCCAGTTTTTTGATAAATGCCGCACACAAACACCACTCTCATATATCTGAATTTAGCTGTACGATTAAATCAAGCCTTATACATTGCGAAAATTCAGAAATAAATACCATTTCGATTAATAAAACATACCTAAAAAAAAATATTGGTAGTAAAAATCAGCCAATTATTATATACAAATACTACATTAGTCATACTAAAGGACAGAACAATACAATCAAATTTTAACTACCCATTTTTTTAGAAAACTTTTACAGAATTTAGCTATACGACTGAATCAAGGCTCAGAAATTGTAAAAATTCAGAAATAAATACCATTTTGATTAATAAAACATACATAAAAAAATTTGGTAGTAAAAATCAGCCAATTATTATATAAAAATACTATATTAGTCATACTAAACAGACAGAACAATACAATCAAATTTTAACTACCTATTTTTTAAAGAAAACTTTTACAGAATTTAGCTGTCTGACTGAATCAAGGCTTAGAAATGTAAAAATTCAGAAATAAATACCATTTCGATTAATAAAACATACATAATAATTTTGGTAGTAAAAATCAGCCAATTACAAATACTACATTAGTAAAAAAAAAAGTTTTTTTTTTCAACATATAATTAAAAATTAGTGTTATACCGCTAAAAAGCATCCAGTCTCCAAATCGTTAAGCTCAAACTAAATATAAAAGTAATAATAAAATTATTTTGCTATAATCCGCGATGAAGTAAAATAGAAAATATATATGAGGGGATAAGAATCAAAAATAGTTAAATCCTAAAGTCACAATCAAATTTAGATAATTTTAAATATTTGTATAACAGTTTGCAGGAAACGTAAAGATTGATATTACTTAAATTCACAGTGATTAAATCTGTGTTCAATATTTTTTATTTGTCGATACTCCAAGAATTAAACACATAAAACAAAATTTTCATTTTACTCAATTTTAATTATTTTGGATATAGCTAGGTTTGATTCTAACCCCCTCATATAATGCTATATGTAGAGTGGACAATCCATTTTTGTACAAGTGAACGTGTAGTGCTTGTGTATTATGGTGGCGGTGGTGGAGGTTTGTGCATGTGTTTTTACGAATCCTGCATGTATCAGCCATGAAAACGTATTGTCCACTCTACATTTAGCATTATATATATATACATTTAGCATTTTATTTCATCGCGGATTATAGCAAAATAATTTTATTATTACTTTTGTATTATGGATCTTCGCAAAGTAACGCCTAATTCTATAAATTACTGAAATAAAATATAAAATTTCACGTGTTATCGACTTTTGACATCAAACAGCTACGTAAATACTTTGTACATCTTATAATTACAAATTAGATAATTATTCAGTATATAATTTTACTTGGCGGTGCTGATGTGTTTGTACTCATTGCTTGTTCTAAAGTATCCAAGCGACGGTAGGCGTGGCCCCTGCTATTTCTTCGTCGACCTGATTGTCTTCCTTCTAGTATTAGTCCCAAAATCTGTAAAAAAAGGTCAAGGTCAAGTAAATATATATAAACTGATGCAAAATGCTACCTTCCCAAAAAATAACGGGAATATATACCATCCTATCCTACTAATATTCTTCTTCTTCCTGTCCTTATTCCACTCTAAGTGGGGTCGGCACAAAATGTTATAAACATGTTTTCACATGATTTGGCTACGTATTTTAAGACCAGCCGCTTGCCTGACATCAACTTACCTTAGTCGTATTTTACGATTCCTCGGTAAGAAAGAGGGTGGTCTACTCTACTTAACCGGATACCACACGGTGTGTCAAAATACCTTAGTCTCCTTTCACGACACCTCGGTAAGAAATGAGGTTGGTCTATTCTACTCAGCCAGACATCACACGGCGGGTCGACTTACCTTAGTCGCCTCTTACGACACCTCGGTAAGAAATGAGGGTGGTCTATTCTACTCAGCCGGATACCACACGGCTATAAAAGCTAGTCATACATATATCAACTTTTAAATTAAGTCAATACAAGTATATTAAGATGCTATAGAAATTTAAATAAACTATGTCTCAAAAGGGTAAAACTCACAAGTATTTCTTATCGTGACTAATTATTGATATCGCATACATGAAATTACAATTAAATTAAAAATTATACACTTACCACTTTAGTGAATTTACTTTTGTTGTGATACAAAATATATAGAAGAACAACAAGGATTATTGCAGTCAAGAAGATCGGGAAGAAGTGGTCGTCGTCATCAGTGAATGAATCTTGAAGAGTATTAGGGAACAACTCTGGAACTAAAGAAAAAAATATTAACGAACTTTAATGTCATAGAAATAAAACGATATAGTCTAAAAAAAATGCATTGACGTAGCGAGTGGAGTTAACCTTACAATTTTATATGGTAATTCTTTCAATTAGAACGTGAGTTCAAACTCCTGATAAGTAGATACGAGTTTTTTATAAACAATTTAATGTTTAATTGATATTCACAATCGGTTATACGCTTTATAGTAAAGGAAAACATCGTTATAAGATTTGCACATACTGAGAAAATTTAAAGGAGGATAAGAGCTTTATTAGCATAGCACTAAGATAAAAAAAAAACTTAAATTATCTGTGATAACTAATACAGTTTTTTTTTTCTTAAGAGCAGTATCGTGGGTTTAAATTCTAAAATCTACTTTCTGATATGCAAGGCATTCATCCAACAGCGAGATTTGTAAAAGGACGTAATTTTTTATCCTGAATACACACACTACAAATGTATTACGTCAATGCCTCTATAAATTATGTAAATATTTGCGTAGAATCAAGGTTTTAAAAATGAAGGTATAAGAGCGAAATTTGGAAACTAAAACTCGAATTTAGATTGGTTAATCCTACTAATATTATAAATAAATTTTGTGAGTTTGTATGTATGTTTGTTACACTTTCACGGCGAATCCGTTAAACCAAATTCGATTATATTTGGCATAATTAATCCTTATACACCGGGGTAACATATAGGCTATAGAGATCATGTTAATTTTATAGGAATAGGATGTCATTGAAAAACGCCATCTATTATCAACATATCACGCGACAATAGTCCACGCGAACGAAGTTGCAGGTAAAAGCTAGTTTTATATAAGCTCTACTAAAGATTTTTAAACAGTTTTGACTGATTGACGGAGCAACTTAGAACTTGTTTAAACGTAAGGACTAAGTAAGAAATCAAACACTTAAGTTTCACAAACAATAAAGGTAGAAAAAAGGCCGAGGACATGACCCCATTTTTATCTTCAAGAAAGCGTTTTTGAAGACAAATGCAATATTACAAAATAATCGAACATACAAATACAACATTCAAGGCTAACAACTGAATAAACATGAGAATGTTTAATAGACATAGATGTTTGTTGATTATAATTATTATAATATATGTAAAAATGTTTTTTTGAAAAATAGTGATAACTTTCTATATCAAAACTAATCAGAATATTATTTTGCTATGATCCGCGATAAGATCGCTTTTATCGCGGATTATTGCAAAATAATATTCACATTAGTTTTGTATTATGGACCTCCGCAAAGTAACGCCTAATTCTATAAATTAACTTCTATATCGTAATTAATATTAGTTATTTTTATGAAAAATAATAGGAATTGTCGAAAAACTCTATCAAAATATTTTCGATATATTTGAATCAAAATCTCATTTTACATTTCAAGTACACCTAATTATCACTTATAGCATCGTACTGCTGGGCATAGGCCTCCTCTCTCCGTTTTTGGAAAGAAGGATTAGAGCTAAGACCTAGCACGCTGCTCTAATGTGGATTGATAGGTTACACATATTCCTAGAATTATGTAGAGATATGCAGGTTTCCTCACGATGTTTTCGTTTACTGAAAAAGTGTTATAAATTGCAATTATCAAATAGACACGTAACTTTTTAAGAGAAAAAGTCATTGGTGCCTGCTCGGGGTTTGAACCCGTGACCTCCAGAAAGAGTCGCACGATTTTATGGTGGTCTATTCTACCCAGCCGGATACTACACGGCGGGTCAACTTACCTTTATCACCTATTAAGACACCTCGGTAAGAAATGAGGGTGGTATATTCTACTCAGCTGGATACCATACGGCGAGTCAACTCTCCTTTGTCACCTATTATACTCAGCAGAATACCACACGGCCACACAAGCACACTTACATATTCATTAATTATTTTATATCTAAATCCTCCTTCCTCTTTTACTGAGACACTTGATAAAATAGTAGATTTTTATTTTGATTAACTAGTAATACGTTACGACAAGTGTAAAGTCAAATACAAAGATAAAATTCAAGTATCTAAGTAATATCGCTTTCTGGTAATCATTTTTATCAACGTTATAATTTTTTTGTTCATTCATATATCGTGTTTGTTTACAACTTTATGATGCAAAAACTAATGTAACGGAATCCTTACATATAATTTATGTATTAACGGACATAAGGCAGAATATTGCTTATTGCTTAAATGCTTAAAGAACCGTTAAGACCGCTAAATGGTGAGAAAACGTAAACTTTACCAGAGAGTCTCGCTCAAAATCATGAGCAGGAAGGATTTATCTATAAAAAATTTTCTTCCTCCTTTTACCCTTATCCCACTCTAAGTGGAGTCGGCACATATTATGAACATGTTGTTGATCTTTTAAACAAAGGTGAATGGTTATATCGCCGTTGGGTGAACCATAATGCTCATCATCATATCTTCAAAACCATAAACAATATTAAAATAAATAGAAGAGGAGCAGCAATTAAAAATATTGCTAAAACGGCAAAATTGAAAGCTTTCCTTACATGCGCTAAGTAAACGGTGAAACTTATTAAAAATCACTTATAATTAATTCACGATAACCACTTTTATGTTCAAAATTTTAATTTGGGAAAAAAATTTGCGATACACTGGTTTCCATGCGGGTGAAGCTGCTGCAAGTTATGTATAAAATGCAAGTAATTTTACCTTTTAGAGGGTGATTCCCATTGTTAGATGTTATAGACTCTATTCCTAATCTGACTTTGTTTTGGTCTTTAATTACCACATTTGGATCAGGTTCTATCACATCATCTGTAAATATATTCAAAACTATACATAAAAGGAAAAGTATAAAAGAATGTTAAATGCTTTAAGTCAAAAGCAGTATTACTATTGGGGAAATTGAGAGTTTTCATCCATGTATGTGTTATTAAATTAAATTAAATACATGGGTGACTTACACATGGTCGTCTGTCCCCAAAGTAAGTAACTTAACACTTGTGTTA
Source organism: Morpho helenor (assembly GCA_029227775.1). NCBI lineage: Eukaryota > Metazoa > Arthropoda > Insecta > Lepidoptera > Nymphalidae > Morpho > Morpho helenor. Next base: position 9,042,937 of record JARGCU010000020.1, read on the forward strand.
TGGTAGACAGAAAACTGGTAAATATATACTTATAATTATATTTGGCTGGCTCGTTGGAGCAGTGGGTAGTGACCCTGCCTTCAGCTCCACGGGTCGCGGGTTCGATTCCCGCCGAGGACCAACATTTTCTTTAAAAATGTATTTGTTGGTCTTTGAGGCTGGGTGTATATTTGTATTTAAGTATGTATTTAAAAATATATAAGTATATATTCACCAGTTGTCTGTCACCCATAACACAAGTATTAAGTTACTTACTTTGGGGACGGACGACCGTGTGTGTAAGTGTCCCATATATTTATTTATTTATATTTATTTATATATAATTTTAAATAAATACTAAAATTCAAATATACACCCATGTTATTTTGTCTGTTATTACAGATATCACCTAATGCAATGAATCAAGGTTACATATTCGACATATTTACTTTAAATATATGGAAATTGTTCTAAAATATTAATGTATTGTAAATTCCAATAAAAAACCCAGGGTTTTACCATGCAAAGAATTCATACTATCAATTGTGGAATAATTGTTCAATTGTTGTTACAAATTAATATATCTGTTGTATATGCACTAAACAACTCCATTTTGAATTAATGTTACGACTATAAAGGCATAGTGTGTATTTTATTAATTTACATAAATTTAATGAAAGAATAAATAATTTATGCTTTGCAAAATATATTGTTACTGCCACTTTCATACATATAGCATGCTCACTTAAATACTAAAAGTAACCAAATTGAAATTAGGCTAAACTGAGTTAGACACATTGATTGTACTACGTATCAATGTTATCTATGGCATTACACTACAAACTATTAAAAAACTCATGTTTTCTTGCTCAACCAAAATATGGGTTTAACACTCACAAGTTTTGTAGATGCTAAACTTTTTTGGAATTTGTACAAAACATCTTTTTTTTATTTGTTCACTTTAATACTTATTTTTTTTTTCAAATTGACTATATGCTGTTAGCCCTTACAGCTTTTACAGCATCACCAGACGGGTCTTTAATACTTAGCATATGATATGTGTTACTAGATTATGCATGCATATTATAATAATTATAACAGATCATGTATCTTAATGTACACCAATTTTCTGTGTTCCTGCACATTTTACCTACATTCTCAATCTTTTCAGTCCAGTCTTAGAACATTTCATAATATAGACCAGTGTTTCCCGACCTTTTTTGGTCCATGCCCCACGTTAAAAATTATTTTGCCCCCCTAAGTAACATACAAAAATTTTAATATTAAAAATTAAATTGTCCACTTAAAGAACATAAATATTACGTTTTAGGAAGAAAAATTGCTTTTTTTTGTTTAATTTGGCACTGAAATCTAGCATTGCACTTAAATGGCCCAGAGCGAAAGGCTAAAGGCTAAAGGGAAACACTTGTCAAGTTGCCCCCCCTTAACCATCAAATTGCCCCCCTGTGGGTTGTGGGCCCCACGTTGGGAAACACTGATTTAGACTGTATTGATTCTGTTTTTTGGATAACATTAAATTTTCAAAAATGCTTAAAAAAATCTTAAACATTAGTAAAAAAAACTTACTATCATGGTTTTTAATCACCTCTGGCAACTCATCAGATTGAACAAAGTCTGTAAACAATATATTTTCATTACCATTCTAATCAATCCGAGGACAAAATTTGTTATATCAGGTTACATATTGGTCTGGGTTTGTTCTATGAATATTTGCTACCCTTGACAGTTATATCTAAAGCTTAGTTGGTCACAATAATAACTAATTACAGTGCTGTTTGTTACTAATCATACTGTTTGTATTAACATTTGATCTAAAGGGGTCTAAATTTGCCACTCAGGCACTCTAGACAGGTGAGAATAGCAAATAGATTGCTGATACTGCCTTATGCTGTATTAGCCCTGGCTCGTCTTTTGTGCTCCCTAATATCAATTCAATTAAATCATTTTCTTCAATTACTACTACTAATTAACCCACTGAACAGTTTCTGTCATGCATAAGAATATACACAATTATAAAAAGATTGGTGACATATATAAGAGACAAAGTAAGAACCGACATAAGCTTGCAGATCCTGCTTTGTGTCTTGCAAAAGTATGCAAGTTAATTGTGGGTTTGGGTATAAGATTCTATAAACAAATGCTTCACTCAATTTTTGCTTTGCCATTACAGCAGCTTTTTTTTAAATTGACCATATGCTGTTAACCCTAATGGCTTTTATAGCGGGCGGGTCAGCAGTTTAAAAACACTATTAATAAAAGGCTAATACAAAAAACCTACTATACTATTTAGGATTACTTAGATAATAAGAATGTGTGGACATAGCTATTCTTCAACTCTGTACAAGACAGTAATGACTAAATGTAAGTGATAAGAATTATATTTTAAAAGAGTAACCGCTGAGTGTCTTGCTTGCTCTTCCCAGTAGGAACAGATTTCCAAACCAGCAGTTGAGTTAACACTTGCTTACTAGCTTACTTGAATAAAGAATATATTGAAATTGAATATTTGCTGACCAATTTATTGTTGTTCATGGTTGTAAAAGGATCCACACAGTAACCTGCCTGCAGCTTTGTGATTCCCTTAGAATATCAAATATTCATTGATAATACTATTTGAACACCTGTCTCAGTAAGTTTTCAGCAATTGAGTTATACATATAAATGTATCTTCAAGAAAATGCAAAAACAGAGTGCAAACTCAAAACTATATTATTGATTGATAGAACAACTAGTGGACAGACAATTTTAAGGAGCAGGGAGTCTTTGGGTCCAAGTAGTATATGATCATGAGATGTGAAGATCCTATTGTATGGTGGTAATAACTATTAGTTAAATGAGAGGAGGAAAAGCCACAGAGAAAGAGTTTAGTTCGCTAATATTATTGCACACTATAAACTTTTTCCTTTAAATTCAAATGAAAGAAACATACTGTGAAAGCCTGCATATCTCTAGAGAAGTCTTGGGATATGTGTAAACAATGTATATATATCGACATTAAAGCAGCGTGAAGGATGTAAGCTCAGATCCTTCTCTCCAAAAACAGAGAATTGGCCTATATCTAGCGGAGATAGATAGATAGATATCTACCGGAGGTTTAGTACTACAGGCTGTTACTTTTTTAAAGAGCATTAAAAGACACTATAACACCAGGCAGCAGTGATAAACCAATTTCCAAGTTAATATTGATTGAAACCAGAATTTACTGTCAAAAAGAAACCTTTGGATTTCATAATCCTTTTGCAATATACATAAAATATAGAAATTATTTACCTTCATCATTTTCATCATCTTCATTTTGATTCGAAAAATCAGGTTTCAATAAAATATCCTTAGATTCTTTATTTGTATCTAATGCCTGCTCATTGTTCTCAACTTCATCTTTATTGGGGGGATCTTTGTTTACAGGTGGTTTCTCCACTTCTGCTATTACAGATGAACTCACACCTGGTGATACAGATTGCTCGGCATTAGCTTTCTGATTTTTAGGCAATAGAGGTAAATTTTGAATATTGGGAAATGAACTTGGCACACTGATAGCATCATCTTCTTTAACAGATTCAGAAAGTTTTGGATTTCCAACTGGTTTTACATGTTCTTTAATCGCTGACACACTAGCAGTATTAGTGGTGGATGATGATTCACTGTTTTCATTATGATTCGATGATGAATTAGAGGCAACAACATTGTTTTCGTGTAATGTTGACTGTTGTTTTTGTATGATGTCTGTTCCCCATTTGTAATACAAGCAAAAGTAGTTTGCGTCATCGCTGAGCAAATCACCAACTCCACATAATTTTTGGCAATTAACTGAATCATTAAACACTTTTTCCAATATATTGAACCTGGGATGTTCTTTCACGGTCGTCAGCTTCCATGTTTTGGCATGCTCGCACAATGATGCAACGTTCAGGGTTTCATTTATTTTGGTATTGTAATTTTCTAACAAGTTGAATTCTGAATGGTTAAATGTAGCACAGAGTTGACTGTTTATATCGTAAAACATAAAACATTCTAAGTCGTACTGGTTTAATCTTGTTTCATTAATATTACAGCGCAAATTATTCTTTTTTAGTATATCCGCGAGAAAAGGATTTTTACAATCATTTGATAGATTTTGAAGTATTAAATTTTGGGTTACATTGGATATTGGGTATCCTACACTATAGTAAAGGGAATTTATTAAAAATATTGCTATAATGATACTGTGCATGATTAAATTAGTGGCAAAAAAGTTGCAATGGTTATTCAAAACCTGTTTTAAATATATTGCAAAATATAACGGTACATCAATCACGCAACACTTTATTCCAAACAGCATAGATAATACACTATATAGGATATAGATGTGCAACTCTGTCATTTTTTTGAAGTAATGATAAGGGACTGTTTTCGCTGATCTGGCAGAGATGTCGCTGTAACGTTATCATAATAATCCACTAGATGGCGCTGTACTGCATTCATATAGTAACCCTTATATAAAAATAGTATTTACAAAAAAATAGTTTGGCGCTATACCACTTCAATTTGAACGGACTTGGCATCTCCAAATTCCAGTTCAAATCAAAGAGTAGCACCAAACTATTATTCTAAATAAGGGTAATGAATAAAAGATTAAAGCTATGTAATATTTAATAATTTTTATTTTTTACATCTTTTTAAATAGTATGTCAATTCAGGAAACACTTGAAAAATACTTTTAAAACATTAAAAAAAATATCAAGCGTATACAAATAACAAATGTTCATCAGTTTACACGTTTATTTGTTGAAAACAACTAACTTTGCATACGTACTACACTCTGTAATTAGTTTTCATAATCATAATCTTCATTTGCTGTAAACCTGAAATCACACATTTGAATTTTTGTAGCTATAGTCTAAATCAGACCAAATATTTCAAATGTATACCAAAATAATGTAACCGAAAGTGTTAAAATATAATATTTATTACGAATAACCACATATTTTTTTCTAAAAAACAAAGTTGCGGGTGCTCGTAAAATAACTAACATGCAACAAATTGTTTAAAACCCTACTTAGAATGGGTTAAGGAGGAGCAAACTTGTTCCTATTTTATTCTTAGTATATTACTTTTTGAATCGTGTAAATATTATTTCTCGTTTGGTTTTAATTGCATAAGAATGTACATAAATAAAATTAAAAAAATTCGGCTGGTTATTCTCGTGTAGGCATTTCCTTTTCGCTCGGCACTAAAAGGGTTAAAAATTAAATTTCTGCAGTAAAAATTTCTATTGTTAGGAAAAGGTACTAAATGGTTTCAAAAACATTATAGTAGTTACTTACCAACGTTTTCACATCCAAAATAACACATAAAATAATTTTTGGACGGCATAATTTCCAATATCGACCTTTAAATAAGCAGTGATGCGTTTTTGGCAGAAAAATTTGAAAATTTATGACAGATACTTATATATATTACAGTGTATCATTTGCGACATCTAGTGAATAATGATATAAAACTAATTTTTGTTGTCCAATGCTTGCAATGAGATGACGCTCTCGGCGACCTAAAGAGTGCTTCTTAGAGAGTTTCACCCCCCTGCCAAACAGTTCCAAATTCAATATAAATCATAGATATCATACAAATCATAGATTATTAACTATAAAATAGATGGTTGAGATTCATACATTGGCGCGAGCCTATTTTCGGTGGTATGGGGGGTGCAGAGTAGCACTATAGCTACTTACATTCTCATTCATAAAAAAACTATCTGCCTCTCACCCGTTTCATTCATAAAAACGGATTTAGTCTCAGCTCTGACTCTTTCTCACATATGGAGTAGTAATATATATAACGTATGACGTAAAATCGTAGTAAAATTAGTGATGTACTTGGTGCGCTAAAACCGTAACTAGTGATGTCAAAGTTTTATCGATTCGCATTTTACTCTTACCGATTATTTGGATAACCGGTTTTCCTGTAACATATTAATAATGATTTTTAGATTTTAATAAAACAAAATATTTAAGGAAATTCTTTAATAGACTTTTACTGTAATAAAAAAATTTATATTCAACAGCCGTTTTACATTTCTATGTGCATGCTTCTTAAAAAAAAAAGTTTTTTCCTAAACACGCTAAAAGTGCAACTTCAAAAATGATTACTATTTTTAAATAGGAAACAGAATCGGCGATCATGTATCTTGAAAATATAGGAATTGTAATTTAAATTATTATATATTATTATTAAATATAATTAATTATAAGTATTCGCTCGAAAACAAATTTACAAGATTAGTATTTGAAACAATAGATGCTTTCGTTTTTACCGTTTTAGTATTTAGGAAAAAACATTATACTTAAAAGGAGTATACTTGATGGTAAATTATAAATATTAGTCTTTTTTAGATATATTGGTAGTAGTTTTATAGAATATTAGTAGTTTTTATCTCTAAGTATAATATTTTCCATCAAACCAGTTAACACTTCGGATTTATACATATCAAGTAAGAATTAAATTGTGAAATTTTGCCATAATTAATGTGCCAATTGATACCAAGCTTTTCGATGAAAGAAAACATCATGAGGAACTATACTCCATGGGTTAAGTATTTAACTAAATGTAAACATGTCAAAACAGGTAGTTTATAGTAGGCATTATCTGCCTACTATAAAGTACCTTTTTTATTACAACACATTATACTAACATTTAATATAATTTTTAATTCTTTTAAAGAATTTAAAATTATTGATAGTATTCGCACCACTTTATTATGGCGTGATTGCTATCAATAATTTTTACAAACTTTGAAACAATAAATAAGAATTATAAAATTTTTAAAGAAAACGATGGATAATATTAAATACACTAAATTACTACACATTTAAGTATCACAGAGTGAAGCTCGTAGAATATTGATATTATGTTGCGTTGGTTAATCCAATTACCATTTTAGGTAGTTTACTTGGCTAATTTGTATCTGCTGAATTTTATTAAATTATATATTGCTGTTTTGCTATACTAAAGGTATAAATATTTAATTTTAGAAAATACCAATCAATTTATGAAAATTACATTTATAAATATTAGAGATATTCTTTTGACAACTGCAGTTGAATCCCAATTTTTTCATTTGTTAATAATATTATTGTTATGACATATTTGTCACTCCTGAATCACATGGTTTTGTTTGTTTACATCTTGTTATGTTTCTATACTTATGGAGTATATATAGTAAAATAATAAAAATTTTGAATCAATTTTTAAATGTTAATAATAGTAATATTAGTTAGTTACTTTTGCCTCATGTATCATAGTTCTATAACTTTACTTGCGATAAAATTTTCCATTTCCATTATCGTTTTCCAAGTATCTGCAGTACTGTGAATTCTCCTTAATTGATACACCGTTGTCTAACTCGCATTATGATTACGATTATGCAAAAAACTTTTAACAAATCATATTTATGATTAATGCAAGTTAACCAGGAATTATAGTTTTTTAAGTTATATACATTTTTGACTAATTAACACTTTACATGCCATATAATGCCATTCCAAAGATATAAGTTTTTGTGATGGATAATATAATTTTAACTAGATCAAATCTTTCAGTTTTATTAGACAATAGCGTAATTATAAAAATTTCACAATTTAAATAATCCTGTTTTGAAAATATATTACTCCCAGGATTGCGCAGGTTTTTAGTTTTGCTACACAAGTAAAAACACGTGTTTTGAATAGGAATAAATGGTGTTAATGTTAAAATACACAATTTTTAGCAGCAATACAGGCAGAACTCATATTTTAATTATATTATAAGCCCGTCGTTTAAGCAAACTAACAATTAAACTAGCAACTAAGCAATTGTTATTCATTTTCCTGAGTAATGAAAATTTTAAACCCATTCATCTCAAAATATAAGTTTTTGAGTTGTACCGCTATTGCTGCACATGACCGATATATCAATATACTGAACCGGTAATATGATATGGCTTGGGTCTGGAAAATATTTCTGATGGAATACAAGGTACTATAACTATCAAACAATAATATTAACCAATCATGTTTTAAACAATGAAACCAAATTATGATCCGTTCTAGTGTGCTAGAGCCCCCTTATCCACGGATTTGAGAAAAAATCCATTGGGTCCTAGTTAAGAAGTTTCAAACTTCATAATGTTTGTCAATTATACTAATATGAATACTATTTTGAAGACACAACCTTCTCTTGAGTCCTCTAGCATTGAAGCGGACTTTTACAGCCTTATTCCAAAATTCCGAATGGTTCAGGCGGCAAAATAAATTGTTAGTGAATAAAAGCATTCGCGCTGTGAAAATGTTATTACTAATGTCAATAAATGAGGCTAAATAATTATGATTCGACTGAAGCTCTTCATATATGTTCATCTGCACCATCGGGCTCGTGGACACTTCCCGGTGGAAGAGTTCGCAGCATATTTAACCTGTAATAAATAAGTTATTCTTTAATAATGTATAGATAGAACATAAGTTTGCAAAGGTAGTCTTACAGACAATCTTGGCATTGATATTCCCTGAGTAGAATAGACCACCCTCATTTCTTACCGAGGTGTCGCGAAAACCGATTAAGGTAAGTTGACGTCGGGCAGGCGACCGGTCGTAAGATACCAAATCATGTGATAACATGTTTAAAACATGTTGTGCCTACCCCATTTAGAGTGGGATAAGGGTAGGAGAATGATGCATTGACAAATAACAGAGATTTTAAATTTTAAAAATATATTTTTAGCTTCTACTGGTCTTAAATAGTGTCTGGAAAATATTTTTTTCGTGTCTATAACTTTGTCTACAGTTATATTTTAAGTATAGAATAGAGACTATAATTATAAATTTTGTTTTTTTAATAATAAAATATAAGGGGTATGAGTGACAATCTTTGTGTTATGTTAAATATCTTTGATTTTGTACTGTTAGCAGTACCAGGCTAAAAATATTATGCTTTCCAAATACTGTATTGTATGTGACAAAGTTCCAATGATCATCACTAATATGTCTTTTAAGCTATTCTTATATCACACACTTTTTTGCATCACTATAATAGAGGAAAAATTGTACCAAACATTTTTTGTTATATCTCAAACGGATTAGGCAGTTAGCCCATTAGACATATAAGCTTCAGTTTTAATAGAAAGTGAAATGGACAGACTGACATACTTTACATCAAATATTTACTTGCCTTCATCTAGTCAAATCAATTGACCTAATCATGTGCTTCATCCCATAAAGCATCAACAGCATATAGCCCTTAGACGTCATCCCAATGAGTACTCTCTTTGGCTATGACCAGGTTCATCTGAAAATTATTGCAAATACATTTTAATAAATATGGAACAAGCTATGGATAGCTCAGCGGTGAGGCCGTTCGACTCTGTAAAGACGATCATGGGTTTATACCCCGCGCAGGCACATGTCTAATTGACAATTGCAATTTATGACACGCTTTTCGGTGAAGGAAAATATGGTAAGGAAATCCGCATACTTCTAGCGAATTCTAGGGATATGCGTAACCTACCAATCCGCATTGGAGCAACGCGATGGTAGGTCTTTGCTACAATACTTCTCTCCAAAAAACGGATAGAGGAAGCTTATGGTTCCCACTGCTGGGGTGGATAACAGGCCGTTACTTTAAACATACACATGCCAATTTTTGTGTTTACAAACAAAAATGATTTATATTTGAAACATTTTAACTCACTTGAAGAATATCAGCCATTGTATCAGATATTAATGAATTCATTGCAACAACAGTAGCAGTGCCTTGACCAGACACAGTTACTCAGACAAAAAATCTAGTTGAAATGTGCATAACTAAATGGGATAGTATGTTAAAGTATCTTGAACAAATAACTTTCTGTTAAATAATTAAAGTATGTCTGTAATCCATATTGTCTGTCGCAGAAAGAATAAAAACTATTCAGAAATAACCACCTAAAACATAGAATATAACTGATATTGGGTATGACATATGATATACAACACTTCAATAAAGCATACACAATAAATATTACTATAGAAGGAAAAGTTTTATTTTTATTATTTTAGTTTTATTTTTACTTATATTTTAAAATTAAAAAATAAAACTTCCCAATATTATCACAGTTCAATAAAAACACTAAGGATATACTATAATGCTATATGCTTCGAGGTCCCTGCTTTAATAAATGTATATATAAATTGAAAAACACTAGCTTAAATTGTACTATATATTATAGAAAAAGAATATAGCACGAAAAATACTATATTTTTATCGCTAATTGCAATTGTCGTGCTTTTTTTAATTAACTGTGAATGGAACGCACCCGCAGCCCTGCATAGGGAATGTAGGAACGAAACTCATTCATGTATTTACGGGGCTTAGTTAGTTAGTTAGTAGCTCTAACTCCGTGTCATTATCCAGCGAAAAGTAATAAAAAATAATCATGGAAAAATAAATAATGATTGAAAATAGATGTGTCCTATTTTTTTTCCTGAATTTCCTAAAAGTACTATATTTTTTTGATTTAAAAAGAAAAATAGTATTTTTCTTCAAAAAAAAGGTGGCAACCCTAATCGCGCCCTTTTTGATTAAATAGGGGCAACACTGTGCCGTTATTGTTTTCGGTGGGGACTGGAGTGGGGAGTCTTCCATTTGATAAAACGTTTCAGTGACATTCAGTCCTTGTTCGTCATTCAAGAGAAGTGCATCTCGGAACGGGAATTGTGGTATTCCTATTATATCGTGTTATTGTATATAGTGTGCGTTAACAAGAAGTTTATGGAATTGTCTAATTTTAATTAAAAATCATTTGTTGGTTTATATATTTTTGCGTAAGTAAAAAGTGATTACAGTTATATATTACGTATAACGAACGTTACAGGTGAGTCAGTACGTTTCAATTTTCTTCGTATTAAATAGTGCAAAAGTATAGTTTATTTGTTATTAAGTTTTGGATAACTACTCACATTTTATCCGAGAATGTTTGTTGAAATTCAAACATTTGAGTTGTTGAGTTTGTGATAGTGAATGTATATAGTGCTTGTGTATGGTGGTGGAGGTTTGTGCATGTGTTTTTTACGAATCCTGCATGTATCAGGTATGATAACCAATTGTCCACTCTACATTTAGCATTATATACATTTTCTATTTTACTTCATCGCCGATTATAGCAAAATAATTTTATTATTACTTTTGCATAATTACTCTGTTTTAATCATAGCTTAGGTAAATATAGACATTGTAATCTTTAATATTTAATGACTAGCAGCGTCTGACTGCCCTCCTGTAAAAGCTGCAGGGCTTTTTCTTTTCATTTAACAGTATGGTTGAGGTGGACACTGCAGTGTTCTTTCTTCCCATACTGTGTAGGCGTTTTGTTGGTAATGTTTGTTTTCTGTATCGTCGAACATTAGCTTCAAAAGCGCGCTACTTAGTAAGACGTTTTATTAACGGGCTAGCCATTATAAAGGTGTCGTACTGATTTCTGAAATTGCGCAGTTTTGGTGATTCGTACGTCATTAATTTTAACATTTTTTTTTTGTAATGGTAATGTGTTGCGGTTGGCAAAGAGCCGGTATTTGGCACCTGCAATACATGTAAAACCTTAATTCTTTTCCCAGTCGCTTTTGGCTACTGATGTTTGAGTGCACGCTTACATCTGTGGCTGAAATTACGGGAATCTAACTTAGCTTCATAAATTCAGACTTCACTTGAGTATTAGTTACCTCAAATGCATTTTCTCAAATTACAGAGGTCCTGGTGGTTGACGCTACTGTTCGGCCTGGCGCTGTTCGAGCGCTCGAGGCGACGGCGGAGCGACAGCAGCTGCGGCATAGCCGGACGGGCCGGCCTGGGGTGAGGGGCGGCGGCATGTCTCCATTGGCAGCAGCGAGGCCAGACCAGCGTAGCTCGTGGAGTCACGAGGCCAGCTGTCGGACTGCCCTCCTGTAAAATTAATCCATTAATTTCATTCAATCCATTAATTTTTACATTTTTTGTTTGTAATGGTAATGTGTTGCGGTTGGCAAAGAGCCGGTATTTGGCACCTGCAATACATGTAAAACCTTAATTCTTTTCCCCAGTCGCTTTTGGCTACTGATGTTTGAGTGCACGCTTACATCTGTGGCTGAAATTACGGGAATCTAACTTAGCTTCATAAATTCAGACTTCACTTGAGTATTAGTTACCTCAAATGCATTTTCTCAAATTACAGAGGTCCTGGTGGTTGACGCTACTGTTCGGCCTGGCGCTGTTCGAGCGCTCGAGGCGACGGCGGAGCGACAGCAGCTGCGGCATAGCCGGACGGGCCGGCCTGGGGTGAGGGGCGGCGGCACGTCTCCATTGGCAGCAGCGAGGCCAGACCAGCGTAGCTCGTGGAGTCACGAGGCCAGCTGTCGGACTGCCCTCCTGTAAAATTAATCCATTAATTTCATTCAATCCATTAATTTTTACATTTTTTTTTTGTAATGGTAATGTGTTGCGGTTGGCAAAGAGCCGGTATTTGGCACCTGCAATACATGTAAAACCTTAATTCTTTTCCCAGTCGCTTTTGGCTACTGATGTTTGAGTGCACGCTTACATCTGTGGCTGAAATTACGGGAATCTAACTTAGCTTCATAAATTCAGACTTCACTTGAGTATTAGTTACCTCAAATGCATTTTCTCAAATTACAGAGGTCCTGGTGGTTGACGCTACTGTTCGGCCTGGCGCTGTTCGAGCGCTCGAGGCGACGGCGGAGCGACAGCAGCTGCGGCATAGCCGGACGGGCCGGCCTGGGGTGAGGGGCGGCGGCATGTCTCCATTGGCAGCAGCGAGGCCAGACCAGCGTAGCTCGTGGAGTCACGAGGCCAGCTGTCGGACTGCCCTCCTGTAAAATTAATCCATTAATTTCATTCAATCCATTAATTTTTACATTTTTTGTTTGTAATGGTAATGTGTTGCGGTTGGCAAAGAGCCGGTATTTGGCACCTGCAATACATGTAAAACCTTAATTCTTTTCCCCAGTCGCTTTTGGCTACTGATGTTTGAGTGCACGCTTACATCTGTGGCTGAAATTACGGGAATCTAACTTAGCTTCATAAATTCAGACTTCACTTGAGTATTAGTTACCTCAAATGCATTTTCTCAAATTACAGAGGTCCTGGTGGTTGACGCTACTGTTCGGCCTGGCGCTGTTCGAGCGCTCGAGGCGACGGCGGAGCGACAGCAGCTGCGGCATAGCCGGACGGGCCGGCCTGGGGTGAGGGGCGGCGGCACGTCTCCATTGGCAGCAGCGAGGCCAGACCAGCGTAGCTCGTGGAGTCACGAGGCCAGCTGTCGGACTGCCCTCCTGTAAAATTAATCCATTAATTTCATTCAATCCATTAATTTTTACATTTTTTTTTTGTAATGGTAATGTGTTGCGGTTGGCAAAGAGCCGGTATTTGGCACCTGCAATACATGTAAAACCTTAATTCTTTTCCCAGTCGCTTTTGGCTACTGATGTTTGAGTGCACGCTTACATCTGTGGCTGAAATTACGGGAATCTAACTTAGCTTCATAAATTCAGACTTCACTTGAGTATTAGTTACCTCAAATGCATTTTCTCAAATTACAGAGGTCCTGGTGGTTGACGCTACTGTTCGGCCTGGCGCTGTTCGAGCGCTCGAGGCGACGGCGGAGCGACAGCAGCTGCGGCATAGCCGGACGGGCCGGCCTGGGGTGAGGGGCGGCGGCACGTCTCCATTGGCAGCAGCGAGGCCAGACCAGCGTAGCTCGTGGAGTCACGAGGCCAGCTGTCGGACTGCCCTCCTGTAAAATTAATCCATTAATTTCATTCAATCCATTAATTTTTACATTTTTTTTTTGTAATGGTAATGTGTTGCGGTTGGCAAAGAGCCGGTATTTGGCACCTGCAATACATGTAAAACCTTAATTCTTTTCCCAGTCGCTTTTGGCTACTGATGTTTGAGTGCACGCTTACATCTGTGGCTGAAATTACGGGAATCTAACTTAGCTTCATAAATTCAGACTTCACTTGAGTATTAGTTACCTCAAATGCATTTTCTCAAATTACAGAGGTCCTGGTGGTTGACGCTACTGTTCGGCCTGGCGCTGTTCGAGCGCTCGAGGCGACGGCGGAGCGACAGCAGCTGCGGCATAGCCGGACGGGCCGGCCTGGGGTGAGGGGCGGCGGCACGTCTCCATTGGCAGCAGCGAGGCCAGACCAGCGTAGCTCGTGGAGTCACGAGGCCAGCTGTCGGACTGCCCTCCTGTAAAATTAATCCATTAATTTCATTCAATCCATTAATTTTTACATTTTTTGTTTGTAATGGTAATGTGTTGCGGTTGGCAAAGAGCCGGTATTTGGCACCTGCAATACATGTAAAACCTTAATTCTTTTCCCCAGTCGCTTTTGGCTACTGATGTTTGAGTGCACGCTTACATCTGTGGCTGAAATTACGGGAATCTAACTTAGCTTCATAAATTCAGACTTCACTTGAGTATTAGTTACCTCAAATGCATTTTCTCAAATTACAGAGGTCCTGGTGGTTGACGCTACTGTTCGGCCTGGCGCTGTTCGAGCGCTCGAGGCGACGGCGGAGCGACAGCAGCTGCGGCATAGCCGGACGGGCCGGCCTGGGGTGAGGGGCGGCGGCACGTCTCCATTGGCAGCAGCGAGGCCAGACCAGCGTAGCTCGTGGAGTCACGAGGCCAGCTATCGGACTGCCCTCCTGTAAAATTAATCCATTAATTTCATTCAATCCATTAATTTTTACATTTTTTTTTGTAATGGTAATGTGTTGCGGTTGGCAAAGAGCCGGTATTTGGCACCTGCAATACATGTAAAACCTTAATTCTTTTCCCAGTCGCTTTTGGCTACTGATGTTTGAGTGCACGCTTACATCTGTGGCTGAAATTACGGGAATCTAACTTAGCTTCATAAATTCAGACTTCACTTGAGTATTAGTTACCTCAAATGCATTTTCTCAAATTACAGAGGTCCTGTTGGTTGACGCTACTGTTCGGCCTGGCGCTGTTCGAGCGCTCGAGGCGACGGCGGAGCGACAGCAGCTGCGGCATAGCCGGACGGGCCGGCCTGGGGTGAGGGGCGGCGGCACGTCTCCATTGGCAGCAGCGAGGCCAGACCAGCGTAGCTCGTGGAGTCACGAGGCCAGCTGTCGGACTGCCCTCCTGTAAAATTAATCCATTAATTTCATTCAATCCATTAATTTTTACATTTTTTGTTTGTAATGGTAATGTGTTGCGGTTGGCAAAGAGCCGGTATTTGGCACCTGCAATACATGTAAAACCTTAATTCTTTTCCCAGTCGCTTTTGGCTACTGATGTTTGAGTGCACGCTTACATCTGTGGCTGAAATTACGGGAATCTAACTTAGCTTCATAAATTCAGACTTCACTTGAGTATTAGTTACCTCAAATGCATTTTCTCAAATTACAGAGGTCCTGGTGGTTGACGCTACTGTTCGGCCTGGCGCTGTTCGAGCGCTCGAGGCGACGGCGGAGCGACAGCAGCTGCGGCATAGCCGGACGGGCCGGCCTGGGGTGAGGGGCGGCGGCACGTCTCCATTGGCAGCAGCGAGGCCAGACCAGCGTAGCTCGTGGAGTCACGAGGCCAGCTGTCGGACTGCCCTCCTGTAAAATTAATCCATTAATTTCATTCAATCCATTAATTTTTACATTTTTTTTTTGTAATGGTAACGTGTTGCGGTTGGCAAAGAGCCGGTATTTGGCACCTGCAATACATGTAAAACCTTAATTCTTTTCCCAGTCGCTTTTGGCTACTGATGTTTGAGTGCACGCTTACATCTGTGGCTGAAATTACGGGAATCTAACTTAGCTTCATAAATTCAGACTTCACTTGAGTATTAGTTACCTCAAATGCATTTTCTCAAATTACAGAGGTCCTGGTGGTTGACGCTACTGTTCGGCCTGGCGCTGTTCGAGCGCTCGAGGCGACGGCGGAGCGACAGCAGCTGCGGCATAGCCGGACGGGCCGGCCTGGGGTGAGGGGCGGCGGCACGTCTCCATTGGCAGCAGCGAGGCCAGACCAGCGTAGCTCGTGGAGTCACGAGGCCAGCTGTCGGACTGCCCTCCTGTAAAATTAATCCATTAATTTCATTCAATCCATTAATTTTTACATTTTTTTTTTGTAATGGTAATGTGTTGCGGTTGGCAAAGAGCCGGTATTTGGCACCTGCAATACATGTAAAACCTTAATTCTTTTCCCAGTCGCTTTTGGCTACTGATGTTTGAGTGCACGCTTACATCTGTGGCTGAAATTACGGGAATCTAACTTAGCTTCATAAATTCAGACTTCACTTGAGTATTAGTTACCTCAAATGCATTTTCTCAAATTACAGAGGTCCTGGTGGTTGACGCTACTGTTCGGCCTGGCGCTGTTCGAGCGCTCGAGGCGACGGCGGAGCGACAGCAGCTGCGGCATAGCCGGACGGGCCGGCCTGGGGTGAGGGGCGGCGGCACGTCTCCATTGGCAGCAGCGAGGCCAGACCAGCGTAGCTCGTGGAGTCACGAGGCCAGCTATCGGACTGCCCTCCTGTAAAATTAATCCATTAATTTCATTCAATCCATTAATTTTTACATTTTTTTTTTGTAATGGTAATGTGTTGCGGTTGGCAAAGAGCCGGTATTTGGCACCTGCAATACATGTAAAACCTTAATTCTTTTCCCAGTCGCTTTTGGCTACTGATGTTTGAGTGCACGCTTACATCTGTGGCTGAAATTACGGGAATCTAACTTAGCTTCATAAATTCAGACTTCACTTGAGTATTAGTTACCTCAAATGCATTTTCTCAAATTACAGAGGTCCTGTTGGTTGACGCTACTGTTCGGCCTGGCGCTGTTCGAGCGCTCGAGGTGACGGCGGAGCGACAGCAGCTGCGGCATAGCCGGACGGGCCGGCCTGGGGTGAGGGGCGGCGGCACGTCTCCATTGGCAGCAGCGAGGCCAGACCAGCGTAGCTCGTGGAGTCACGAGGCCAGCTGTCGGACTGCCCTCCTGTAAAATTAATCCATTAATTTCATTCAATCCATTAATTTTTACATTTTTTTTTTGTAATGGTAATGTGTTGCGGTTGGCAAAGAGCCGGTATTTGGCACCTGCAATACATGTAAAACCTTAATTCTTTTCTTAGTCGCTTTTGGCTACTGATGTTTGAGTGCACGCTTACATCTGTGGCTGAAATTACGGGAATCTAACTTAGCTTCATAAATTCAGGCTTCACTTGAGTATTAGTTACCTTCCTTTAGTTGCACTTAGTCTAGTGCTATTCCATCTCTGAAAATAATTTTAAAAAATTAAAAAAATTAAAAATTGTTACTATTCAAATAGAACCTCTTATGAACAAGGTTGTATTTGAATCTTTATGAATAGTTGTTCTATAATATAAAAAAAATGTTGTCTGTGTCATTATGCATAGATTTGTTAAGAAAGAGTAAATGGGTTCACTTTTAGAAAAATTGCTTTTTATTATTGCATAAGTATGAAGGAGAAATATCGTTTGTTATTTAATTTCTGTTAGATATAAACAGTTGCACATTTTAAGTGATTTATAAATTACATAAATATTTACTTTCAGTTTTATAGAACAGTCTTTTAATATTGCTGTTATTCTTTCATTCATTACACATACTATAATATCTTTTATTAGCACTGTAAATGTAAAGATATCTCAAATCATAACTATAAATAACATCATGTGACAATCATATTAAAATAAAAAATTACTCTTAATCTTGGATCTGAGGATTCTTGAATCTGCAATTAATCAATCAATCGTTTAATCAATCGTAAATTTAAATTTTGCTTTTGCTTTTTAATTAAAAATCAACAATAGTGTTATATAAAGCAATATACTCTATATTGCTTTATACAGAATAAACTTGCTCTCTTTTGCTATTTACTCCCTTTTCATCGGAGTCTCATTATAAAAAACTTGACAATCATTTTTATAGTTCTAATATAATACAATGAAGTATACAACTTCAATTAAAAAATACTTCTAAAAAAAAATATTAAGTAGACCATTTAAGTTATGTCCAAATTATTCATAACTAAGATAGATACACACTTATGATCAATTAGAACAACTTCTAAAAAACTTTCACTTTAATGTTCCATTATTAATCATTTATTGCACTACAAGACACTAGAAGCTATATAAAATCGCAAGACATATCCTTAATATAATAATGAATATAGCTAATTCATCAATCGAAATTAATGTACATATCATAATTTTTATATAACGATAACTAAGTCAAATATGAAATAAAAATTATACTGCATGTTAAAGGTTTTAGGCTATCCATGCAAGGTTAGGTTATTATATTTAGATGTGAGAATGTAAATTTTAAGAAAGCTCTTACTATTATTGAGATGCACAAAATTCATTAAAACTCAACACTTACATTTATATAATGATTAAGTAAATCCTCTTCTTATTGTTTTATAACTGCACGTTTCTTCGTTGTTATATTTCTCATTTTAAGAAATATCTCAACAGCTACTGGTGAAATAAGACTTGATACATTTAATTTGCTTCTAGTGATATTTGTTTCAAGAATTTTGCTAACTAAATTAAAACAAAATTATACATTTTAGTAAAAATTAAAGTACTAGAACTTTACAACGGGAAATTTAAAAATTTAATACACCGCCCATTCATTAATAAAATCAACTTGTTGTCTTGTTATATGATAGATAGTCAAAATGAGAATGAGTGCGTAAAAATATGTATGTAGGAGTGGAGCGAGATGCAGCTGAGACTATTTTCATACGATTCATTCATAAATACGTACATGTGCAAGAGGGATGCGAGATAACATGTGTTGGCGCCTGTAGTAAAAGCGCCCTGATACAAATTATAAATATTTTCGAATGACAGCTAAAGCACCATAGACTTCCTTGCATTCGCTCGTGTTTAAACAAAAAGACTAAGGTCGTTGACTATTCCACCTTGTTGATTGTCCATACCTAATAGTAAAACGAGTTTTTTTTGTGTTCTTCTTTCATTTTTACCTTCCTCATATTAATTTCTATACTTCTTTAATTTAATAATTTTGTCTTTCGTAAATGATATATATATTTTTTCATATGGTATTTGTCTACAAATTATTAGAGGTGCAGGTATATTAGGTTCAGGTTTCATCCAACACCGCATATCTTATCTTAAAAAAAAGAAGTAAAGTTATCTACGAAAAGAAGAGGATAACGAAAATAATTGATTATAAAAAATCGATTTTTAATGTAAAAAAAACGGTTCTTGAAAACCGATTGTTTAAAAAAATAATAGATTAATATAGAAATTTTCACATCCCTACATCGATTAATTCGATAATTTATTAATGAATAAATCGATAAATAAATGGTCTTTTTATTTTAATATACTTTTCATATATAAGTACGGGTTAATTACTAAAATTATCAAATTATGCTCTTGATAAAACGATAAATCCCTGTGATTCTTCCCAGATCGATCTCATTTTTGTGATAGAGATATTTGCAGGGTTGGAGAGTGACAGAAGCTTTTGTTAATTCCAAGACCATAGTCCACGCGAACGAAATTGCGGGTAAAACCTACTATAATTTTATATACTATAACTTATTAATATTTAAGCTACGGAATAAAAAAGTGTTAGTGTTATATATTTAAGTATCTCTATCGGTATTTCTTAGCAGAGCGTAGAATGAGTAAGAACTCTTCAAAATCTGTAAAAATAAAAATATGCAAATGAGAATCTCTTATTTTTATTGTTAAAAAATGGAGTATTTCAATATTTTATGTTATATACAATTTGATAATACCCTCTACAGATTTACATATTTAAACTTTATTGCCGGACATAAAAATCATAGCAATTATAGGTTTTTAGAGTCAGAGTTGAACCAATTATCAAAGAAAATAATTTTCAATTAACACAACAACTGCAGCCGGAGGATACTTTCCTACTACTTTTACGTAACTTCAATAGAAAAACACTACTTAACTATATTGTATAGATATAATTTGTGTATATTATCAACATTAACCCCCAAATATAGGACCGAGTACAGACATTGCGAGGCCTGCGTTGTGAATAGTTCGTCACGCATGCCTCGACGTGAGGCATACGACGGTACATTTATACATGCTTCTCGAATGACGCATGTTCAAGCTGAGCACACAAACAACCACGCATGGTATTCGTCAGTAGAAAAATGGCTCCGACGAGGCAAGACGTGCGGATTGCAGCTGCGGCTTATAAAGTAATTCATAAAATATTGAAAAAAGAGAAAAGACGCTGGTGGACTAAAATATTTTTTAATGAACCGATTACATTCTGGGAATACATGGGCTCCAGATTCATGAGCGTGCAACGCGAACTGAACGTCCGTCTACACGGAGTGCACGGCTCGCAACACAGAGTACATTTTATAGCTCGCACTGAGGCAGTGTTTGCAACGATCGTATGACGCGAATGCACATTGCTCATTGTGAGCTCACACGTCCACACATCTCGAGGCATGCAAGACGAACCATTCGCAACGCACGCCTCGCGATGTCTGTACGCATCTTAACCCTAACCTCCCACATATAACCCTAGTACAGTAGCTAATGAAAATAACGCTAACAATAAGTGTCCAAATAGCGCATTAACGCTACTTTAATACGACCAAACGGTATAAGTTCCGAGGGGGCCCTAGTCTATTTTCTGCTCCAGGCCTTGTGGTTACCTAGCTACTCACTTCCAGCACTTACCATGGCTCTATATCTGCTTATTATTAGTTTAAAACTAAGTGTAAGTATTCTGACATGCCCCGAATAATTTTTAATTATATATAAATTACTCAATAATAGTATAGCGACTTAGTAATGTGTTTATTTACCGAAATGAACGTGTTATTAGAGAGTGGGATTATGATTCCTGCTAAAGGTTGGATAGGTTTTTTTATTCTTTCCATAAATAATAACAGATTACGTTGATGCTTGATTGGAGATCCCAGCCATTCCATAGCGTAAGCAAATTCCGTAAGTTTTAGACTCTGAAATTGGATTAGGTATGTGCATTAATTAAAGTGTGTAATTTACGATAAAAACCAAATAATTAAAAAATAATTAATAGTTCTTAGCTGAAATCTTTATGCTCGAAGATGTGCTGTATTTATTTAAAATTTATTTATAAGTATAAATTAAAACATGGAAACGGGGAATTTTCTAATAATCACCTCTCATTACCTAGTAATGGAAGTATTTTATCAGAAGATCCCAAATCCTGCAAGTAAATAATGCGCCCTGCGATTCGACGATGTAATGGTAGGTACGTACTATAGTTACTAGATATAGAGTTATAAAGTACTATGTTATGGAAAAAGGGTGTATTATGGATTTCTTTAGGACCATGGATTTTCTTGAAATGAAAAGTAGTCTAGTACTAGTTTAGAAGTATATGTTACTCTAGGTTATGACTTAGCTGTCAAAAAATAATTGAAATCCGTTAATTGTTATCCGTGTTTAAAAAATAAATACATTTTTTTTCGAAACGAAAATTTTTTACTATCGCTTATATTTTGTAAATGTCACACACGTACACAGATTTGTGCAATTATAGAAATAATGTATTTATTAAAGTATTTCATAAGGCATATTGAAAACACTGATGTGCTGAAAATTATTTGAGCTTTTTGTTAGATACATTCTTGTCAGATAGCGTACCTCATGAGTAAGCTCATTTCCATAGAAACAGTATATAAAAACTTCCATTAGTATGCAACAAATATACAAAACCA
The DNA here is from genome assembly GCA_029227775.1 of Morpho helenor. NCBI lineage: Eukaryota > Metazoa > Arthropoda > Insecta > Lepidoptera > Nymphalidae > Morpho > Morpho helenor. The sequence goes on from JARGCU010000020.1 coordinate 9,064,702, forward strand.
TTGACCAAAATTGGACTGTTGTTGGATCTGCCTGTAAATATGAAGAAAATATTATAAAAAATTCACACTACACTTAGCTCTAGAACTGTGTTTTACTTACATCAACCATTTTATATACAGATGTACATATAATCCAACCACTTATTATGAACTGGTAAGCAACTGTACTCCCAAATATATCTTGTACTCTTTTATTAAAACTATAACATAAAAACTTATTTTATGTTGTCTGTAAGTAAACTTAATCAGGAGGTTCTAGTTGAAAAAATATTGTAAAAGTAATAACATAATGTTTAAAATTGTATAATAAAAGCATGTAAGAATATGTATATTAAGTATATATGATATAATACAAGCTTTATATACAGTGTGCCACGGAAAGGTGTATCATACTGCGAAACATATATAGTGTATTATCTATGCTGCGAAACGTAGTTCGTATATGTAGAAACGTAGTGATACCTATCTTTAATATTTTATCTACTCTGATACTATAATACAAAGATTATAAAACTGAAACCAAAATTCTTATGACAAACATTACGTACAGGTCAAAAATTAAAAAGTTTTATTACTTTTTAATTATAACGATACACCTATACAACCTCCAGCTGGACCAAGGAGGTTGAATCTCTACCTTAAAAAAAAGGTTTCAATAAACGAGTCCGCGGCTACACAACACACGTGTTTGCGCCTTGGCGCTAACATTTCAATATTTAAATAAAGTTTGGTTTTTATTAATATTGTTTTACGTATTATAGTATGAGAGTAGATAAAGTAGTGTATGACACTGTACATAACTTAGTCTTATAACCCTTATTATGCAACAGTATAATAATCTACTATAAATGAGTAAATGTTGTATGTATATATATACATATATGTATTCGTAATCTCGGAAACGGCTTCAACGATTTTCCTGAAATTCAGCATGTAGGAGGTTTTGGGGGAGAAAAATCGATCCAACTAGGTTTTATTAAATGTAGTGACTGCTTTCCATGTTTTCTTTAAGTAAATTTGAATAAATTTAATTTAAAAAAAATTAAGTGATTGCTTTTAAATAAATTTTTTTAATATTTTTTCCGTGTTGCGTGGATACAAACAGGCGGAATCGTGCTTGTAGGTGTTTTTCTAAATCCCTTTATTTATTTTCATAGTGCTTAGAGCTTTAGTTTTGGTAGCTTTACAGTATGTAAATGTATTACACCATTTACATTTTGGGTTTTACTTAAAACATTCATGTTTTTTCTGCTTTTTGCGTTTTTTAGCATTAAGATATGTCTTTGAAACATGTACACAAAAAGTGTTCATAACATTGAATATTACTTACTAAAGGATCTGTATATGATGTTTAACTATATTTTTAAAACGTCTATTTAGTACATCGGCAAAATCTTCGTTTGTAGCTAAACTTTCTCTTCTTGCCCTTTCAATTAAATACAGTAGATCATTCCTAAAACAAAGTGCGTTTATGTTTAATGAAATAGTACCGAAAGAGTTTATGTGTATTCGCGTTGGGTATGTGTATACAGGAATGGAATATTTATATGAAATATTGATTTGTGCTTTGTTAATAGGCACTAGAAGAAATTATAGAGTTTAATAGAAACCTAAGTTGGACAACATCTCTCCTCTCGTTAGCCACTTATAATGTATATTAACTTACAAAAAAAGAAGTATTTTTTTACTAGTTATTTACAATGAAAACATACATTATAATACAATATAATACAAGTAGTATACAATACATCCATCCCAATTTACTTAGACGTTACTTCAATACTAGCTTGTATAGTATAAGCTAGTACTTAGCATGTGGAACGGCCTGAGGTATGAAGCGTTAAATCGCTAAGCTGATTGTTAGTTTTTTTTAAAAAAATTTAATTAATACGTCGAGAAAATTGTCCTTTGTTCTTTGTATATATATTGTGTAAACATGTGGTGTTGAAATAATTTTCAGCCTAGTGGTGATATTAAAATTCTTTCAAATTGAATCAGATATGACTATATATCTATAAAATATATATATAGAAGGCAGCAGCGTCACCAGTATAATCAATACAAATAATCCCGCCATTTCTCCAAGGTCGTATTTTTATATATTAGTTTATTTCTTTTTAGACATAGTTAGAAACGAGAAAGAAAAGTAAAAAAAAGCACATGTATAAAGGCGGACTTATCCCTAAAAGGGATCTCTTCCAGTCAACCTTTGAGTAAAAGAAGAAGAAGGACAAGAAATGAAGAAGAAAGAGAATACGGGTAATATAGAGAAAAAGGAAAATTTATTTTGGTATAATAAATAGACGAAAAGATGCTACTAATATATAATTACTTAAGATAATCGATTACGTAATCTTAGTCCTCAAAGAAAAATATATACAACAGTGCACTCTTACTCACTTTTTTTAGACAGGAAAATACCCCTTATGGGTACCGCCCAACGGGGACAGGCGACGGTTATGTCGGACTCGCACCGACTAAAATAATCTGTGTGCTCCACTACGCTGCTGGTGGCGGGGATAGGGTACCTATAAAGACATTACCCCCATCCCCTTTTATCTTACCTTAATATAGATAGTTGAGCTTTACACTGTCCCCAAAGAAATGCTACTGTCACATCAATAGATGTATTGCAAAATGCGAACCAAGAAGTTACTATCCAAACATATAAAGCAGTCAGGTAGAATCTGTAACATTTCGTTTAAATAAAATAAGTAAACCCTTTAGGCAACTACAAGTATAGTTATGACTCATAAAGAACTAAAACTTATAAAGAGCTTCAGACTTATTAAGCACGTTAAGAATATTATAGTTTGCAGCATATTTTTTAATTAAAATATTCTAGTTATTTATTATTGTAGTTATAAAATATTCTATTATTTTTTATATTCATATTCTAGTTTAACGTTGTAGCTACCCCGAAGTAATGATTTTTTTTAACATAAATCATATAACCATTTATCTCCTTATAGCATCGAAGATAATTTTTGATAAAAGGGTAAATTATGAATCAACCATTACGGAAGACTGTTAATTAAAGGGTACTTAACATGAAAGTACACCCAGCACGCTATTTGAGTAAAATGGCACGCAAAACGACTATATCCTATAAAATTGACACTAATATACGGCACATGTATTACCGGCCAATAATTATAATGCTGTCAGTTATTGTTTAGAAAGCCTAGTTATTTAAAATTATACATAACAGATTTGTATTAAGTTAATTACTAAAAAATATTATACTCTTTGAAAACACATTGTTTTGTTTTAAGAAGGTTTTTATATTAAAATAAAGGAGTTACCCGAATAAACTAAATCAATTTTCGATACTACTTTCAGAACATCCGTCTATAGACAATATTACTAGGTGCAGATGTATGCAGAAAACCCATATAAAAACATATGGAATTAAATATTTCATACTTTATTGAACATGCAGACATCCTAGAGAAAATCTACTGTATTATGAAAATAGCATAATGGTTTAAAATTAAAAGTTTATGGTTTTTATTAATGTTTCATCTGATTAACAGACAAAACATTAGTAATAAGAACAAGTCAAGTTAAAAATACTTTTAAAAAAATATCATGTTCCTACTGTTAACCGTTGAGCAATTCCCTCGTCTGGAGCCAATCCTTCATATATATATGAACACTTGAAGTAAATAAGGCACTAAGTACCTAAAATTAAAATTCGAACTAAGTATGCAGTTTGGTTCTAAAAGCCTTTTAGAACCAAATTGCATACTTAGTTCGAATTTTAATTTTTAGGTACTTAGTGCCTTATTTACTTCAAGTGTTCATATATACATTGCATGTTGAATAAAAGCTTGTATTATATTATTATTGAGATATTGTTCTCGAGAAAAGATAAGACAAACATCGCTTTATGAAAGAATGTATAGAAATGTCAACATAATATATTTGAAAATATAACATTTATTTAAAAAAATATATGATCTGGAAAAATTACTTGTAATTAACGTTGATATCATAAGGTAGCCATATTGCGAAGTCTGAGTGTTTCCCCTGAATATGCAAAATTAATGGATACAAAACCCATAGGAAGCAAGTGCACAAAGCCATGTAATTGTGTGTCCGAAGAAAGAATTTCCCATGACGAGCTATTTGTGTTAAATATTTCTTGTGGTCTGCTTCTCCTTGGTTAAATAATGGTCCTGTTGAAGAAAATTATGTATTAACTAGCGGCCTGTGACTATCCCACTGCTGAGAATAGGCCTCTTCTCTACGTTTTTGGAGACAAGGATTGGAGTTAAGGCCTACCACGCTGCTCCAATGTGGATTGGTAGGTTACACATATCTCCAGAATTCTCTAGGGATATACAGGTTTCCTCACGATGTTTTCCTTCACCGAAAAGCGTGTGATAAATTTCAATTATCGATTAGACACATAAGTTTTAACAGAAAAACTCATTGGTGTCTGCCTGGGTTTGAACCCGTGACCCTCGAAATAGTCGCACGGTGTTACCGCTGGGATACCACAGCTCTATTAAATTATGTATTATATTAAATTAATTTATTGGTTTATTCATATTATGATTGTGGTGATTAATAAAAAAAATTAAGTAGAGTCTCCTCCTAGAGTTACGTTTCTTCACATTTGTCTTTATATAAATATACAAAGTAATAATCACGCATCAAACCATAGACTACATTAAGCAATTAAATAGCACAGGATTTTTTCATAACTTTTACCATTATAGTGTATTAAAATAGGTGAAGGTATGTAAACAATTTATTTGGTAAATCAATAGATTATATAAAGTGTTTCTTTCTCAAACAAAGAATGGTCAAAAAATCAAAATAAACCTTTCATAATGTCCAGTAGTTCTTGTACATCGTTCGCTCTGGCCAACATTACAACTTGCTTGTAAACTGAATCACTATGAGTTAGAAATAGAAACATTGTTCCAGTTACTTCATCCATGTTATTACGTACCTAGAAAATTAAAACAGAACTCTAACCTCTGTTGCTAGTCATATTCTGTTATTTATTATTGTTTTAAACTGTCCTGTATAACAAAATGAATGAAAAATTATAAAATGTTCCGATCTTTTATATAAAATATAAATAAATATATGGGACAATTACACACACGGTCGTCCGTTCCCAAAGTAAGTAACTTAATCCTTGTGTTATGGGTGAGAGACAACTGCTGAATATATACCTATATAATTTTTAAATACATACTTAAATACAAATATAGACTCAGACTCGAAGATCAACAAATTCAATTATAGAAAATGTTGGCCCTCGGCGGCCGGCTGAGTAGGAAAGACCTCCCTCATTTTTTACCGAGGTGTCGTAAAAGGTGACTAAGGTAAATAGCCCGCCGTGTGGTATTCGGCAGAGTGGAATAGACCAGCCTCATTTTTTACCAAGGTGTCGTAAAATACAACTAAGGTAAGTTGAACCGCAATGTGGTATCCGGCAATGTAGAAGAGACCACCCTCTTTCTTACCGAGGTGTCTCAAAAGGCGACTAAGGTAAATTGACGTCAGGCAAGTGGCTGGTCCTAAATTACCTAGCCAAATCAAGTGACAACATGTGTATAGCATGTTGTCCCGGCCCAACTTAGAGTGGGTTAAGGGCAGGAGAATGATTCATCATTATCATGACTTTTAAATTGATGTAATTATTTATCATAGTTTTTTAATTTTACTTTGAAGTTTGATGTATGACAATTTTGTGTCTACGTTTTAAATAGGCGTTTATCAATAATGGATTCCCTTAAGTACCTACCTTAAAAACTTTAATGGCCTGTTGCATTAAATATATATTCATACAAGCGAATGTGACGGAGATAAAACATAAATGTAGAAATTTATACAGTTTCGGCGATTTTTTATCAATATATAAACAGCCAGCGATACGCAAATTTAACAAATGTGGCTTAAGACAATTGTATGATAATTTGGTATCCATTTTCGAAACTTTTCTGTTTGTTCGAAGTGAGCTTAGAAAGGTAACATTAAATAAGTTTACTTTGGTTCAACAAACAACTCGTCACTTGAGTCCAAGGCGGAATGTTTACGTAAAATGTCTGAAGACCTAATTTAATTTGCAACAAGTAATTACCTAGTATGACATTTTGTTGTCAATCATATATTATAATTACTATGTCTACGTTTAGATAGAACTACTATCATTTTCAATGTTAATTAATGGTATTTAAAAAAAGTTTCAATTAAGTCTTTTATTAGTGATGGACGTCAATACCTACTTAATTCGTTTTACAATATAAAAACTATCCGCCGTGTGGTGTCTGGCTGAGTAGAATAGACCAACCTCTTTCTTACCGAGGTGTCGTAAAATATGACTGAGGTAAGTTGACGTCAGGCAGCCGGCCGGTCGTAAAAACGCAGCCAAATCATGTGACAACATGTTTGTAACATGTTGTGCCGACCCCACTTAGAGTGGGATAAGAGCAGGAAGATATATATAATATAAAAACTATATGCAAGTGTAAAGGTGACGTTCTTCTCAGTTTGTCTTCAATTATATTTTAATATCTTTATCTTCAATATTTAAATGAGTTAATCTTGTATATATTTTTTTTCTGAATTTTGGAAACAGCTCCCACGATTTTCATGAAATTTAGAATGTAGGAATAGAAGGGTAAAAGAAGTTCGCTTTTACCCTTCTTTAGCTAGGTTTTATTTAAAAAAAAAATTGTTTTATGCCTGTTTTCGGGCATTGAAAAAACTGCCAGGTACTAATTATATAAGAAACTTATACGCATCGATTTACATTAAACCGTAATTTACTATTAATTAAACCTTTCTCAAAAACTGCACTATCTTTAAGTAAAAATCGTGCAAAAATCCGTTCAGTAGATTTAAAGAAAATAGATCATTTTGATATGATTTGAGATTTGAGTCCAGGTTCCAGTTATCCCTTTTTTGATAATGCATCTTTTTTATATCTTCTAAAAAAAATATACAGTCACATCGGTACTAATATGTATAGAAGTAACTGTGAAGGAATGCTGACTCTCTTTGTTACAAAATATAAGGAACTCACCGGCATTTTCATTTCAGTCGCAGAAGTCTACGAGCAATTTCACCAACGCTTTTGTTATCGTTGCGTGAATTACGCAGGTAATGGGCCGCGTTTACACCGTACGTGCCTCGACATTCATTAAGCCGGCTAATTAAACCAGCCGTTGAGATTCCCACGAATTCGCCTCTGAGATGACACAGCTTTCTTTGTAATTCTTCGGTGAACATTTTAAGCGGAACGGGCTTTCCCTTTATTTGGAAGTTTTTCGTGTAAAGCATTTTCAGAGAACCCTCCTGTTTAATCTACCGTAATTCAAGTGACATTATTACGTTAATCGGTACCTAGAATATTTATTTGTGCTAGATATTTTCAACTATATGAAACAATGTACTTGGATATATTATTGTACAAATATATTCTTCGAAGGGGCCGTGTATTCAGACTCCAAATTTAAAGTTTTATAATATACTAGCAATCACCAGCGGCTCCGCTTGCGTGGAGAGATTAAAACCGCAATATAGTATTTTCATAACCATAAAAATGGTAAAAGTAGTTAACCTTAACCTTAAAGTTAACCTTCGAAGCCAGACATATGCTGTCGCAGACTTTTATTTAGAACTTTTAGACGAGAACAATTTTGGTATACATGATTTTTGAATAACTATTACCGTTTACTCAGCGCACGGAAAGAAAGCTTTAAATTTCTTACCGAGGTGTCGTAAACGGCGACTAAGACAAGTTGATTCACTGTGTGGTATCCAACTGACTAGAATGGACCACCCTCATTTATTACCGAGGTGTCATAAAAAGCGACTCAGGTAAGTTGGCCCTCCTTGCTGTATCGGGTTGAGTAGAATAGACAACCTTCATTTCTTACCAAGTTGTCCTAAAAGGTAAGCTGACGTCAGACAGGCGGCGGGTTAGAAACTAACTTGCCAAAACATGTTACTACATGTGCAAACATGTCGTACCGACCTCACTTTCGCTGGAATAAAGGCAGGAGAAAAGATATGTGCCACGATATCATCTTTTAAATATTCGTAACTGGATAAGCATTTTTAAACAGGTTTAACATAAAATAAATGAAACTACTAAATTTATGTTCATTAAATATGAGTTTGCCAGCTACAAATAACGAATCAAAACACTAGTCGATAGTTTCGGCAACTTCTCTTGAATGTAGATCGTTGGCTAACATTCCGACTTTCATGTATATTCAGGCCAACCGAATAACATCGGAAAGCTTTTTGGAATATTAAAGGTATTTTCAGATCCGTCGAATTTTTAAATGCATGCGGTACAGCTTCACAATTTACATTTCGTGTTTTTCGTATCTAGGATTAGTATGTTGCATTTTTTATAATAACATTGACTAATACCAACTCGTCATCCTCCTGCCCTTATCCCATTCTAAGTGGGGTCGGCACAACATGTTACAAACATGTTGTTACATTATTTGGCTACGTATTTTACGACCGGCCGCCTGCCTGACGTCAACTAACCTTAGTCGTATTTTACGACTCGGTAAGCAAGAGGGTGGTCTATTCTACTCAACCGGATACCACACGGCGGGTTGACTTACTTTAGTCGCCTTTTACGACAACTCGGTAAAAAATGAGGGAGGTCTATTCTACTCAACCGGATACCACACGGCAGGTTGACTTACATTAGTCGCGTTTTAAGACACTTCAGTTGGTATTAATCAATCCGCCGTGTGGTACCCGGCTCAATAGAATAGACCACTCTCTTTTTACCGAGTCGTAAAATACGACTAAAGTAAATTGGTGTCAGGCAGATGGGCGGTAGTAAAATACGCCAAATCATGTGAAAACATGTTAATAACATGTTTGCCGACCCATCTTAGTTTGGGATTAGAACAAGAGGATGAGTGATTAATACAAATATAAACTGAGAACATCACATACATAAATATTTGTTTCTATTAGATGATTCGTAAAATAATTAAATTGCATTTTTTTATATACTTCTACCTCCAACTTAATCGGAACCAGAATCTGTCTATTTGTCATTAATACCAGTTCTCGCATGTGTACATTCGTCAATGAGTTTTTCCGTTAACTTATGTGCATAGATAATTGCAATTCATCACACGTTCTTCGTTGAAGGAAAACATCGCGAGGAAACCTGCATATCTCTGGAGAATTCTGAGTGTATGTGTAACCTACAAACACCTACGAACAATTCGCATTGGAGCAGCGTGGTGGGTTTTAGTTCGAATGGTCCTCTCCAACGAAGAATCCTGTGCCCAGTAGTAGGTTACTAACAGTTACTTTACTCGTTATATCATGGCTGTTCTTAATTTATGTTCAATAATATATGCTATTCGTAAGTCAAAGGCACGTGAATAACTAGATTGGATTAGTTAATTTTCCAGCAAGTTGAACTTTCTGATCGTTTACTTATTACGTGATGACGTTACGATGTAAGACCAAGAATTGAACTATATGTTTATATACGAAACTTTTTAAATTGATGAATTGATGGTTCCGGGAACTTTTGTTATAGATTCAATCTGCTGCTGGCGAGTTCAGGTGGTAGCGACTTGCCTATCGTCTGCCGCCTTGACAGGAGACCTTCGGACGTTCTGAATGGAGAATATCGGACGTTTGGCTTACAGGTCTCCGAGGCGGTCTCTGGTCTGGTATCTGGTGCTCCCGATGCACCGGTTAGCGGAGGGGGGTTCTCTTTCGAAGGGTCCCTACCCGGAGGAGATACTCTCTGTGATCAGAGCTGCTTTCGGCGGGGATGGGGGCAATGTATACAACGATACCCTTGCCTTGCCATTGGCAGCATGCTGGAGCACAAAGGTCCTTTTAGTCGGTGCGAGTTCAGCATAACGGTATCCATAAGGGGTTTTTTCCTATATAAAAAAAAATCTTGGGGAAGGTTTAAGATAATAGTAAATTAAATATAAACACGAAAATTTTGTGACACGCTGATTTCCATGCAGGCGAAGCTGCTGGCACATCTAGTTGATTATAAATAATATAAAAATGGGATATTTATTTATTTATATAATACTCTACTGGCTTTTACTCGGAACTTCACAGCAGGGTCTTCTCGTTTACTCCCCGGGTGGGGGTAAATGGGGTGCGGGCCTCGAGGAATTCCTCTCTACCCGGGCATCTCCTCGCGGGCACTTTAACTTCATTTTATGGACTGTTGTCGCGTGACAGGATGATAATAGATGACGCTTTTCAATGTTATCTTATACCTATAGAATTAACAGTATTTCTATAGCCTATATGTCATCCCGAAATAATTTTGTCAAATTTCATCGATATTCGTTCAGGGGATTCGCCGAGAAAGAGTAACAAATATTCATCTATACTCAAAAGCTTTCGCATTTATAATATTAGTAGGATTAGTAGGATTTTAAAATTATTCTTGGGAATCTTTTCGCACTTACGAGTATAATGTATAATTTAATAACATTGATCTTAATGATATTTAATAATTATATTCCACAATAACCTTGACGGAGGTTCGGTGATAGAGACAGTAAACAAAGCTTTATATTTTCGTGGTGACATTCGAGCGCTCTAAAATCGGAAGCTTTGACGGTGTTTAATTTATTAACGGCCCAATGTTCGCCTGACACGCACAGGTTCGTTATCAAACTAATGTCTGTTGACATTAATTTTCTACTAAAGTGGGGAGTAAATATTTATTATTAACTGGTTTATGTCCATGGCTTTGATTGTGACAGTATTATTAATGTCAATAAACGAATGGTACAGGTGTTATTCTAAAAACAAATAAAGGAATACCCCTACAAACCCCTGTATAGGTACGGTAACGGCCCTATAGAGTTCTTTTCTTAAACCATAAGGTTTACTATAAAATATAATTTCTATAACTACGCTTAGATACTTTGAGGAAATCCATAACACAAAAGTACTAACTTTTTTGCTAGAAGACACGATAAAATTGCAAAGCATGATTTGTCGTGGAATTTATCTCCTTATGATGTTTCGGTTGAGGGGCGAAACGATAGTTGAGTTTGTGATAGTGAATGTGTGTAGTGCATGTGTATCGTGTGTTTTTGCAATTTCTTCATGCATCAGGTATGAAAACGGATAGTCCACTCTACTTTTAGCATTATATATATTTTCTATTTACTTTATCGCGCGAGCAAAATAATTCTATTGTTATTTTGTACAATAATTTATTAAACAATAATAAAGGTAATTTATGAAATAATATTTATTATATAATTTATTAAAATAATAATAGCGGTGTACACAAAAGTACAAATCATATAGTAAATGATGATGATGATGATAATTTTAGATTTTAAACTTTCGCGATTTATACTAATTAATATATAATCAAACGGGTCACATCGTGATAACTTCGAGTTACTGACTGAGTCAGTTTGTTTATATATTAATGATAATTTTATTTCATAATTTGGCGTCTATACGATTTTATTATATGTATTGATAAATTACACCTTTTATTTGGGAATACTATCTTAATAAGGCTTTACGCCTTAATAAATTTAAACAAGTTTAAATAAGTTTAAACGTTAGTTATTTAACAAATGAACTGTATCATCTTATGTTCTTTAAAGTGAAACTTGTGCAAACTACAAGCGTATGTACTTGTCACTTTGTTCACTATTAGGATTTACGGACGTGACGTATGAAGGCCTTTAATCCGTTTACCCTGACAGTTAACTGAATTGGACGTTCTGTAGTAGTACTACTTGTTAATCGAATCAACATATCAGAAGCAAGAATCAGTTGATTTTTTTATATTGTTTTTAAAATTAACAAAATTTCATTGAAGTTTATGAAATAATAATGAAACTTGAAATTTTGAAATCTTATCTTATTTGGAAAAGTAAATAATAAACAATGGTTGCTATATCACCAGTAAGCAATTTTGTTAGTAGTATCTGGGTGACCGAGCTTTGCTCGGTAATTTTTTTAAAGAAATAAAAAATGCAATAAAAAATATAAAAAAAGAAAAAAAGCGCCGGGTGTGGGACTCGATCCCAAGTTTTGAACTTTGTTCGTGTGTTACCATTAAGCTATCACAGCTTTGCGTTTGACAGCTAAAAATCTCATTCAATTTCTATTCCTATTCTAGAAGATTTTTAGGGCCCAAAACAGGGATAAAACGAATTTTTTTTTAAATAAATCCTTTCTATATTAATTTTTCTCCCTTAAAACCTCCTACATAATGAATTCAGGAAAATCTTTCCGAAAATTAAATAGTTATTTAAAATCGTTTAGTTAAATTTTAAATGATGTTTTCGCAGTTTTAATTTAATCATGTCGATCTTTATACTATTCAAGCATTAAAAATGTCTATAATTAAAAACCAGAAGTTAAATTCACATATGTGAGCTTGAGTCTAAAACTTGATTCGTCAAAGCGAAACTTGTGCTAGCAATAATTGTAGTTGGCACTTTGCTCAGAAATAGGATTCTCGGACGTGGCGTTTGGAGGAGGCATTTAATCCATTTACCGTAGCCAAATTGAACGTGCAGTAGGGATGTGACTTGGAATAGAAAAAATCGATTAACAAATAATCGATTTTTCCCCTTAAAATCGATTTTAAAGAATCGATTTTTTCGTTTCATACCTAATAATCTATTAATGATAATCGATTTTTCTATTTGACAAGTTGCCTTTTTTAATATTAATAATTAATTAGAATAAAGGCTAATTAAAGTGGATAAGTACCAATAAGTAAACAGATATGCTGTTTGTCAAATTCTATTGAAATGTGTAGTTTGGCTTCATGCGATTTAGGTACATTGGTTTCATCCGACAATGCATATGTAATCTTAAAAAACAAGAAAAAAGAAAAAGGAGTGAAAAAGAGAAAAAATCGATTTTTATGAAAAAATAATTGATTCTTAAAAAACGATTATTTAAAAAAAATAATCGATTATTTTAAAATCGATTATTTTAAAAAATAATCGATTATTATAAAAATCTATTATTTTTCACATCTCTAACGTGCTTTGATTGTTGATTGTTGGTTTGTAGGACATATTGTTAACATTTTAATTATCCTTACTAATATAATAAATGCAAAAGTCTGTCTGTTACGTTTTCACGGCCAATCCGCTGAACCAATATCGACGAAATAAAGATAGAAAATCTTCTTTATACAGACGTACTAAACATGAATTATTAAACGTAATATAGAAGTATTACGTTTTTTGGCTTAATTCGAAACAGTTACTTTAAGAAAGTTTTTATATATAGATTTTGGTTTATGTTTACTGGATAAATTTAATTGAGCGATTACAATGTATAATTAATATAAGTAGAATGGGTTATTACTTATATTAATTATACATAGTTATAGCGAGTAATTAAACTATGGTCTTGAGAAAACGATAAAACTCTCTCAGTCTTCCCGGATTGATCTGATTTTTGTGATGGAGATATTTGAAGGCTTGGCGAGTGGCAGAAGCAACTGTTTATTTTAAGTCACGCGATTACAGTCCACGCGAACGAAATTGCGGTTAAAAGCTATTTTTTTTATGTACCATAAAAAATATTGTAAAAAAAACATTATTGTTAAAAAAAGTGTACAAAGGTCTACTTATCCCTATGACACAGATCTCTGCCAGCTAACCTACGAAGTGAGACAATTTAATTTATATTTATAATAAATTTACTACTGGACATAATAATTTGAATAAATCTTGTAAGTAACTGAGAAGTCACCTTATGAATAGTATATTTATTAGGTTACTACTCAATTAATTGCTAATTACTAATACAATTTGGCGTATCAGCTTACCTTAGTCGCCTTTACGCCACCTCAGTAAGAAAAAGGGTGGTTTTTTTCTATTTAGCCAGATACCACACGGCGGAAGTTGAGGCGCCAAAATTAAAAAAAAAATAACTTCACAAATCGATAACTAATTAAGTTGCTGCCTTGATTCAATTTTATAACTGTTCCAACATATAATTTTAGGCATTTTATCAATATTGTGTACATTTATATACAATTTTTTTAATATCAAAAACAAAATCTCAGGCCTGTTAAAGGCACGTGTTCAGTCTATAAGCTGCGTGGTCTAGCATGTACGTCAGATATTTAGGTAGGAGACTTGTGTGAGAGAGGATGGTTTAAATTACAGCCGACAATTCTTGAGAAAAAGGATAAGTAAAATAAATAATGCCTAGTATTTAAGTGCTGCATATTTTTCACATGATTTACGGAAAACATTAATTCAGTCTATACTTAAGTTAATTTATATAATTGCGAAGATGAACCATAGAACAGTATAGTAGTATTTAGCTATCATCCACGTTTTTTTAGATGTTACAAAAAGCATTATAGCATAATAATAAAACTATCATTACTTTTATATACTTACCTATAGTAATTTTGAAAGCCAAATTTGTTGATTGTGTTAAGTTTTTATCTGGTAAATTGAGTTCTAGATATAAATTTACAGATTTCGGTTTTTATAACGTTATTTATTCCTACGAAGGTGTTTTATAAAAAAGAAAAGATGTTTCGATTAGCAATTACTACATCTCTTCAGTGAAATACGCCGTTTTTTATTCGTGACTTTTATTTGACAACTTCACCTTAGTTCGGTATAACTTGATGACAAACTATTAGACTAAACGCGTCAAGAGAATCTGGCCTCTGACTGCAAAAGATAGCATTTATATTACCTGGGCCACATACTAGTAATTGAGGCCGCGAGAGCGAGAGTGGCCTAAGTTCTTAAAAAAAAAGGTTACAGTATTAAGGATAAACAATAAGCCCTGAATAATTTATAGAATTAGGCGTTACTTTGCGGAGATCCATAATACAAAAGTAATAATAAAATTATTTTGCTATAATCCGCGATGAAGTAAAATAGAAAATATATATAATGCTAAATGTAGAGTGGACAATCGGTTATCATACCTGATACATGCAGGAGTCGTAAAAAACACATGCACAAACCTCGACCACCGCCACCGTGATACACAAGCACTATATACGTTCACTATCACAAACTCAACAATCGTTTCGCCCCGCAACCGAAGCATCGTCAGGAGATAGACTCCACGACCAAAATCGCAAAGCGAAGCAATACCCAAATAAGTTTAGTTATATACTAATCGGTTCAACCCTGCATGTATCAGGTATGATAACCGATTGTCCACTCTACATTTAGCATTATATATATTTTCTATTTTACTTCATCGCGGATTATAGCAAAATAATTTTATTATTACTTTTGTAATAAGCCCTGATTTAAAATAATTGCATCTTTAACGATTTATTTTATTAACTTTTATAAATATTTGCTGTCTTACTCTCTTATTATATAATTTTTTCTTTTATTTTATTCTTTTATTATATAATTTTACTAACCCAAAGCATCTGATTCATTAATAAAATAAAACTTAGTATTGAAAATTCTCACTTAGGCCACTCTCGTTACGATTAATATTGGTGTTTCTAAGAAACTTATTAGCAATAATTTAATGTGAAACACCGTAAAAGGGCCCTCTAGCTTATTTAAGACAAAAAAAAAGCCTTATGTATAAGCAACGACAATCTGTTGAAACAATAAAGAACTTATTGATACAACGCTACCGCCTGTCGCTTAAGTTAATGTTACATACCACAACGCTAAGTGTACGAAGCCGCAGGCGCTACATGCAACAACGTGTAGTGCATCACATCGCTTCGCACACCTCAACTAAATTATTGTATCATATAATTCTATTATACTTGGAACTTGCTAGTATTATAAGTTTAATTTACTTCGTTACCCTAACATAGATCTGTGATTTAAAAAGGTTTTTCTTACAATTTAACTTTAATTATTCATAGCAAGCAGATCATTTAAAAATAAATTACGTCTCATTTGCAGATTTATAGAAGCCTCTTCGTTAAGTTACCAGTCCAGAACCGTTACAATTTTTAAAAGTAGTCAGGTCAAAAAAGCAGCGATATTGAATATTAGATATATTTTAAAACAATAATATTTCGTTGTTCATAGATATTTAAAACATCATGTTAGGATGTTTACATTCATATCAGGCTGGAATAATAAAATAAAAAAAATACGTTTAAGTGATTTATTTATATATTCTTACTCACATATTGACATCACTTGTAATTCGATGAATTATTAAAAGAGGTAAAAAATTATAAAAATATAATGCTTGGCCATACTAGGCTGAAAGTACATTTTTAATTATAAAAGGCCCATTCAAGTCCCATTTAATTATAAAAGGCCCAAGTAAATGAATTTAAAAAATATTAGAACAAGAGTACGTTTGATTTTACTATTAATGAATCTCTCACGGAATAGGCATGCTTACAATCCAGGATACTTTGCATACATTTCTTACAATAAACAAATTTTTTTTTTTTTTTTTTTTTTTTTTTTTTTTTTTTTTTTTTTTTTTTTTTTCGAATATGACTAATGCTGTTAGCCCTAATGGCTTTGACAGCGTCACCGATAAGACGGGCGAGCGCTGAAGCATCGCCGAGAAATGGATGATACATGCGGGTGCATTACAAGCACCCGCGCTACAGGGGGCGTCGCCTTAAGGGTGTCTCCTGCGAGACCGAACCTCGGCTTAAGGCGGCGCGTTTTTGGAGGGCTGCATCTAATAAATGACTTGGAAGAAGTCTGCGTCACGGCGGCCGCGGCAGAGGGCTGCGGCCGCTTGACACAAGCAAGCGGGGACCTCGTCTTCGCCGGCGAAGACGCTGTTTGTGTAGATGTAATGTGTGTATCTTGTTGGATGCCGTGATAGCATCGTCGGGGTCGTTAAGGACGCTCTTCGGGCGCCTGTGAATCTTATTGGGGTGCCTGAACACCTTATAGTTGGACGCGGCCACTATAAGGGGGTTTGGGTGGATGGACGCTTTCTCGAAGTAAGTCGTCGAGAATCGTCTGAAAAGATCGGCTATCGTGGGTAGGTCGAGATCTCTATGGAGGTTCACGTTGCGCACGAACCACGGACAGCCAGTGGCTGTACGCATGAATCGATTTTGAAGTGTCTGCAACGGACACAGTCGTGATTTCGGGACGTGCGCGAACGTGACGCTCGCATACGTCATGATGGGTCTGATGCAAGTTTTGTAAAGTGTCACTTTGTTGCGAAGTGACAGTTTACTTGCCTTGCACAGTATCGGATTGAGGCGTCCCATGGCGAACGCTGCCCGGTTACGGACAACGCGGATGTGTCGGATAAAGGATAGGGTAGGTTCGAGGATGACACCTAAGTATTTGACTTCCTTTTGCCAATCTATATATTTGTTGTAAATAGAGACTCTAGGAGGCGTCCGGATGAAGTCCATGGCTCTCCTAGATCTCGCAAAGAACATTGCTGCGCTTTTATCGGGATTTATTTCGATTCTCCACCGGCGGAACCAGCTTCCGAGCTGGTTGGTTGCTCTTTGGAGCCTATCATTAATGGTTATGGGATCTCTACAAGTGGTATAGATTGCGGTATCGTCCGCGAACATGGCTAAGTGGGTGACTGCACTAGTTTTAGTGGAGAATCGTGGGATGTCACTCGTATAGAGCGAGTAGAGGAACGGTGCGAGTACCGAACCTTGGGGGACTCCGGCGCGTAAGGTACGTCTTGAGGAGAGCGCACCATCAATACGATATCTAAATGAGCGATTTGTAAGATAATCGCGAATGATAAGAACGAGTCTATCGGGGATTCCTAGGTTTGCGAGTTTGTATATTAAACCCGCATGCCATACCTTATCGAAGGCTTTGGCGACATCGAAGAAGACAGTACCGGTGTACCGTTTTTTGGCGAAGCCATTTAGGATGGCTTCGGTAAGTCGGTGTACTTGTTGTACCGCGGTGTGTTTGGCGCGGAAGCCGAATTGCTCATCCGGTATGAGCTTCATCGACTCCATGAACGTTTTGAGTCTAGCGAGGATTACTCGCTCGTAGACTTTCCCTAAGCTGTTGAGCAGACTGATGGGTCGATAGCTGCTCGGGAGATTACTGGGTTTTCCCGGTTTACGAATACCTATTACTATTGCTTCCTTCCATTCGTCGGGGAAGGAGCAACCTAACAGGAGGGCATTGAAAATCAATACTAATAGGTTTATGAGTTGGTCGGGGAGGCACTTGAGTGCTTTGTTGGATATGGAGTCGGGGCCTGGGGACTTGCGGGTCTTCAGGTTTTGGATAATGGAACGGACTTCCTCTCCGGTGGTGGGAGTGAGCGGCTCGCTTTCGGGAGCCTTCGCGGATATCCTAGCCGCCGCCATTTCCACTTCCGAGTGGAATTCGGCGTGTTCGGGATGACTGGGATTGTTAGTACATTGTCCCTCAAGACTGTCAGCCAAGCATTCGGCCTTATCGATGTCGTCAAAAGCGACCGGACGGTTTGAACGTATTAATGGAGGTGTAGCTGCACACTGGTCTCCTCTCAGGGATTTCGCCAGTTTCCAGAAAGCCAGGTGACTCGGCGAGATCTCTGAGAGTTTGTTGTCCCAGGCGGACTGACGGTTGAGGCTGAGTTTTTCTCTAACCTCTCTTTGAAGTCGCCGGAGTGTTCTCCGGTTTTCGTCTGTCGGGTATGCGTCATGGGCCCTAGTGGCGGCACGTTTACGTCTAAGTAGGTCGCGCAGGTCGTCCGGCAGTCTCCCACGACCGCGGTCGTCGGGGACTTCCTTGGAGCAACGCTCGAGTGAGTCTGTTATATGTTTAGTAAGGTGGGTAACAGCGAACTTGGCACTATCCACGGAGTCTATCTTGTCAGGAATTTGAACTAGGTGGTCTGAGTCTAGGGACTGGAGTTTCCCGCCTAATTTACTCCAGTCGATTATCGTTTTCGTGGGAGGGGTCGTGGAGGTAGATTGCCCTAACTGAATTAGAACCGGACGGTGGTCCGAGTCTAATTCATGCAGGACTTCTATAGAATGTAACTGGAGAGCTACATTTTTGAAAATGTATATATCTAACACATCTGCTCTGTTTGGATCCCCGTTAGGCGGGTATCTGGTGGGTTCGTTAGGGGCTATCACCTCAAAAGCGAGGTTTGGAAGGCCGTTGAGGCCTTGTAGTATTGTGCCGTTCCGGTTGGTTCGGCGAGAGTTCCATTGGCCATGTTTGGAGTTGAAGTCTCCGGCCAGTATTACAGAGTCGCCTAGTGCGAGAAGGGTGCGGACGTCTCTTTCGAGTACCCGTTTGGTCGGACTGAGGTATACTGATGCTAGTATGATCGACTGATGGCCGGTCATACCCACCTGACAGACTGAAGCCTCCATGTTAGTGAGCTTTGGGGAATCAAGGGGGGAGCATAGGAGGGCTCTTTTGTAGTAAATGAGCGTGCCGCCTTTTTTGGATGACAGACGGTCATTTCTAATCAAACTGTAATTCGCAATATTGGGATTGCGAAATTGGGGTTTTAAGAAGGATTCTTGTATTAGAAGAATATCTATATCGTGTGCAACTACGAAATCGCGGACTTCGTCCATGTGTCTGATAAGCCCGTCTGCGTTGTACGTGACGAGCTTGAGGGAGTGGGGCTTTGCCCTACCCAGTGAGGGTTTAAGCTTAAAGCCTAGAGATGGCCTGCACCAAACTAGAGTGTTCGAGCAAGGCCATTAATCTGTTTTGAGGATTACTCCTCAGCTTGTTTGCCAAAATTGACAGCTCCGTAGTGTCAATTTTGGTTACTATATCGCAAACGAGTTTCATGTCGTCCATGAAACTCGTTGCTGGAGGGGCGGCTGTCGCTTTAGGAGCGGCAGCTCTTGTATTGGAGCTCAAGATGGCGGCGGCGGGTTTCGCTACCGTCTCCTGAGCCGGTTTTACTGGCACAGCCGGCTCGGATGCCGGTTTCCTGTGCCAGGGGTTTGAGGTGGGGAGAGGCGCGGGGACGAACCTCTCAGCTGGTTTGGGGGCGGTACGGGCCGCCTTTTTACGGGTGGCCCTTCTGCCCCCCCGTTTTGCCCTAAGCGGGACTTTCGGGCAGCCGCGATAGCTCGCGGGGTGCCCTTGGGTCCTGCAGAGGACACAGCTGGGAGGTTCCTCGGACGGAACCGTTCTGGGGCAATCGGCAGTGCCGTGATCGCCCAGGCACTTGACGCACCTTGGTCGTGCGGTGCAGTTGCGCTGCGAGTGGCCGTAAAGTTGGCAGCGATGGCACTGCCCCATTACCCCACGCGTACGCGGCGTTTCTATACGCAGACCCGATAGTCTGCATATCGTTGTTACGTTGAAGACACGTTTGCCTTCAGGACTGAGGTCGAGGACCGCGAGACAAAGTTCATAAGGAACTTTGGTTCTATGATGGTACATACGGTGTACCTGTCTGATTGGGAGACCCTGGCTGAGGAGGTCGTTTTTGATATGCTCGATATCGAGCTCTACTGGGAGCCCGCGGATGACGACGCGAAGTTCGCGCTCGTCTTCTAGGGCGTACGTGTGATAGCCGATCTTTTCGGCATCCAGGAGCGTCGTGAGGCGACGGTGGTCCGTTGAAGACGGACATTGCACCATTATGCCCTGGCTTGTGGACCGGGCAGAGGTGAAAGGAATGGACGAGCTGTCCATGCGCGGGATTAAGCGATTCCACGCGTCTTTTTCCCTAACAAATAGGGGCGGCACCTTCTCCTTCCTCTCCGTCATAGGCGAGTCCTGTGTGGAGTCGGTCTGTCGAGTCGTGGCCTGTGAGGCAGGCTGAGGTTTGGGGGTGGGACGTGGGGCAGGTGCACCTGCGTCGTTAGTGGCCCTTTTGGGCGGGACGGTCTTAGGAGCCTTCAGCTTTCGCTTCTGGCTCTTTGATAGGACAGCGGTGAAGCCGTCGTCCTCGTCTGAGGCGGATGACGTCGAGGGGGACTGCGAAGCATCGGATGCTTCGGCTTCCTCACCGGACTCTGAGGGAGTCTCGGATTCCGAGTCGGATTGCTCCTCCACTTCCATGTCAGGAGACACGGGGCGGGAGCGTGGTTTGGCCTTTTCCGCAGAGGGGGGAGAAGGTGCTGCCGGGCTGCCACTCTGGCCCTGAGGGGGCGGGAGGGCCTTGGTGAGCTCCACCAAAATGGCGGGGTGGTGCGCCTGAAGGAACGCGAAAATCGCGTCCAGTATCGGTTGCCCCGTGGGGCGCAAAGTAGGGGCCATGTTGGCCCGCTAGTGTGGGGTGGCCTCCCTGCCGGAGGGCAGGGAGGTGTGTACCTAAGAAAAAATCTAGGTCTTAGTCTCTCTCCCTTCGGGGGAAAGAGGTGAGTACCTAAATTAAAAACTAGTGTACTTACGCACGGACGGAACCACCTACGGCAAGTGTTATGCGTGAAGCACCACACTACCTAGTCGAATCACAATATCACTATCACAACCACTTGCACGGGAACGAACGAGACACTAACAGTCCAATGTCTTTATTCACTCGGGCACAAGCTAACGCGGCAGGGGCGTGAGTCAGGCGGGGGGAGCGGCAACCGGATTGCGCTCGACCCAGACATCCGCACGCTACGGCGGCGATCGATGGAATGAATAAACAAATAAAGTACCTTACTTATTAAATAAATTTAACCCAATTAATTAGAAATAGACGGTTAATGGAAAATTCAGCTCCTTTATGCAGGTAAATAATTACCGTATTAGTTCCGCTGAATACATCGCCAATATTGATCGACCTCCTATTTATCACGCAGTTGGTATTTCAAAGGATACGTAATTTATTAAGGTTGCTAAGGTGTTTATAATTAAGAGTTAAAACATGTTACTAATGACAATTTACGTAATCCGCATCCCTTCTAGAATTGTTTAGACGGATAAATGATATAATTAGTTATCACAAAAAAATGTTTATTAATAAGACCCATATATAATAATAGGTGGAAACTCATTCAGATGACTAGGTCATTTTAAGTCATTAAGCACTAATATAGTCATTAGGTAACATGAACATTATGGACTAAGTCCGTACATCCATAACAGTAATGTCTGGTTACCTTTAATATTTAAATGAGTTAATATATATTTCTAATTACTAACTCAGAATAATATAATAGTCGTAATGAACATTTGTCCGTTATTTCATTCTTCAAATTACAGTGCCGGTTGGCTGATTGTTTATAGGCGATTATCTATTAAAGTATAAATATAAATATTCTTCCATATTTCTTTACACGCATAACTACGTTTTTATTAGGGGCATTGCAAACTATATTTTCCTTAACTCCCACAAAGGTCCCATAACGAAGTGAAATAGCCAAATAAGAAGGTCTTAATGCCGCAGTTAGCTGAGAATTCTCCCTTGTGAATGCTGGGTCATTAGCGCTGTGTTATTGCGAATTACCCTGAGGGGACGTTTCATATAATCTGGCTCGAATTAACAACTATTAAGCGGCTTATGAGCATATGATTATAACGCTTGGAGCCTTCAAATCCCCGGCGGGCACCTCTTTCGTGAACAATTCATATTTACCAGCGGCACGCTTTTATGTGAACGAAGACTTGTTGATCAAACAACCTCAGATAATTCTCGAGTAATACGTAATACTCTAATATGGGAACGGCATATTTTATACACTCTGCAGTATATTATTAGGTAATAAAAATATATAATTTACTAATATTATAATTTACTTAACAATTACTTTAATAATTCTCTTAAATTATTAGTTCGTAAAGTAGGAGCTGATTGTGTTGATGAGTTTAATGAACTTGCGTTGAACGTTTACGGGCAAGAAAAAACTAGTATAAAATAGAATACATTTTGTATCATTATTATTGTTATTTAACGCCGTGTGGTATCGGGCTGAATAGAATAGACCATCCTCATTTCTTACCGAGGTGTCGTGAAAGGCTACTAAGGTAAGTCAACCCACCGTCTGGCATCCGGCTGAGTAGAATAGACCACCCTCATTTTTTACCGAGGTGTCGTAAAAGGCGACTAAGGTGATTTGATCCACCGTGTGGTATCCGGTTGAGTAGAATAGACTACCCTCTTTCTTACCTAAGTGTACAATACGACTAAGGTAAGTTGAAGTCAGGCAGCCGGCCGGTCGTTAAATACGTAGCCAAATCATATGACAACATGTTTATAACATGTGCCGACCCCGCTTCGAGTGGGATAAGGGTAGGAGGACGATGATTTGTCATTGACGATGTATCATTATTTAATAATAGTATTAGTATGTACTTATAAAACCTTTTCTTAAATTGATTTGCTGTCTTCTTGAAAGCTTAACGCGAAAAAGCATTGCAATCCACACTGATGTTCTGACGAAATTTTTTGCCGTAAAAATAAGACTAAACGACTAGAACTAGCATGGTTATAAAAAGGAAAAATGCCAATAACACAATTTTGCGTACGTTCCAATCTTTGTGAACACTCCGTAATCGTGGAACTCGAAGCAAAAGTGCTGGTTGTCGCATTTAATCTAAATTTTCCCTTTACACGTGATACCTTGAGCAGTTTGTGTGATATTTCGCAAAATGGAATCTGTTTACATACGCAATTTAATGTTACGCTATTCGCGAATTCGTATAATAGTCTCATAACAGAAAAAAAACAGAATCATTTCCATTTAGAATTGACAAAGCAATTTTCTAGTCCGTGATATATTATCACTATTGATACCCGCTTATTAGTTTGCTTTTGGTTTTAAAATACTCTCAATTATGTAACTATGTAATGTTTCATGTCCAGCAAATTAGCCGTGAAAGCGACATACAGACGGATAGATAGACTTTCACTTTATAATATATTAGCATGGACATTATAATAAATTAAACTTAAAATTCATTATGTCAATTTTATTTACGTCTTAAAAAATCATGCTCATAGTGTTCACATACTCGAGTAATAATTTAACACCATTATGAAGAAAATATGCAAGGCGACGTATCTATTCTGTATGGGGAAGTTTTTCTTCGAATTTTGAGTTGTTTTATGAAAAACTAATAGATAATAGATTTAGATAATAATAAGGCAATGTTATTAAATTAAAATTGCTTATCTTTATATGCTTTTATGCCATGTATAGTTATTTTTCAAATACGCCGTGTGGTATCCGGCTGAATAATAGTACGACCCTCTTTTCTTACCGCGGTGTCGTAAAAGGCGACTAATGTAAGTCGACCCGCCGTGTGGTATCCAGCTGAGTAGAATAGACCAACTTCATTTCTTACCGAGGTGTCGTAAAAGGCGACTAAGGTAAGTTGACCCACCGTGTGGTATCCGGTTTAGTAGGACAGACCACCCTCTTTCTTACCGAGGCGTCGTAAAATACGACAGAGGTAAGTTGACGTCAGACAGGCGGCCGGTCGTAAAAACGCAGCCAAATTATGTGACAGCATATTTATAACATGTTGTGCCGACCCAACTTAGAGTGGGATAAGGGCAGGAAGATGATGAATAAGGCCATGTTATTAAATTCAAATTGCTTGTCTTTATATACCTGCGTTTATACCATGTATTGACTTTTTTTTCAAATTTCGTTTCAGTTTTATAAATACAAGAACTCCGTTTTAATAATGGTTAAAAAGATTGAGTAGTTAAATGTTAATTTAAAAAAGTCTGAAGCTCCAACGAACAAAGGCCTTAAAATCCATCAAGCATGTCGTTGATCTTATTTAGATAAGTAGCCGTCGAAAGCCGCCCTTCTTGTACACTTGACTGATTACTGCTAATGAATGTCTCACTTTAATCTTCACGCCACCCCAACTATATCGTTAGCACTTTTCTTCAGTATTTTAAATAAGGAATTCCGGGGGATATTTATGGACTAATCCCAAAAAGGAAAACTGACGTCTAATAGACGTGAGGATGGATAAAATTATTAAACTAGCTAAAACTAGTTTGCTTTTTTCTGTGTCTGTTGCTATAGTTAAATCATCATCTTCCCGCCCTTTTCCCACTCTAAGTGGGGTCGGCACAATATGTTATAAACATGCTGTCACATGATTTGGCTGCGTTTTTACGACCGGCCGCCTGCCTGACATCAACTTACCGCTGTCGCCTTTCACGACACCTCGGTAAGAAATGAGTGGTACTATTCTATTCAGCCGGACACCACACGGCGTCATCTTTCTCCCTGCCCTTATCCTACAATAAGTGGGGTCAGCATAACATGTTATAA
The DNA here is from genome assembly GCA_029227775.1 of Morpho helenor. Lineage (NCBI taxonomy): Eukaryota > Metazoa > Arthropoda > Insecta > Lepidoptera > Nymphalidae > Morpho > Morpho helenor. The sequence continues at coordinate 9,089,813 of JARGCU010000020.1, forward strand.
ATAAGTTGTAACATGATTTGGCTAAGTATTTTACGACCGGCTTACCTGACGTCAACGTACTTTAGTCGCCTTGGTAAGAAATGAGGGTGGTCTATTCTACTTAGCCGGATACCACACAGTGCATTTTTTAATTCTTTACCAATATTTTGTTAATAATTTATTTATTTATTTTATTTATTTTTATACTTTTGTTAATAATTTTATTTTATTTATTTATTTATTTATTTATATATTGTTACAATGAAAGTAGTATTTACTAAAAAAACTAAAGTGAAACGATATTGGCTGCATTAGTTAAAAACTGTGTCGCAGCCAATAACGCCCGCCTCCAGTACAATACATTAATTATACTACGAGTAAAATTAATTTTATAAGTTTACATATATTTTTATAAGTGTGTGTATGTGTGCGAGTGTGGTGTGTTTTTGTGTGTGTGCGTGTGTGAGTGTGTGTGTGTGTGTGTGTGCGCGTGTGTGTGTGTGTGATATAAAATAAGTTGGTCTATGTGTCAGTAGTAGTCATACATTTACAAATTCAAAATTTTACAAAAATTTAACGTATCATCGTATGAAAGTAATTTAAGCCACTCAGTTACAAGACTTTTACATTTTTTAGTTGTATTTGAATATATATTTAGATAATAGTTTATTTTATTATATAATATACCACTAGCATAATAATATTGGTACCTAGCAAAAGAAGTTCGACAACTCTCTATAGGACATACCCTGTCCCATCTCCTTTTTTCTTGGTAAATCGATGGGTTATATGGAATTTGTTTATGCTTGCGTAGGATGACTTGCAAAATATACATTTGTCTAATTGAGAGAATGTCACAATCGCTGTATAATTTTTTAGTTGAATAAAGCAGTGGCCGAAAAGTCATGACTTTTAAGAGTGCCCGTTGTGCTCTCTCTAAGCGTAGAAACAGGGTTTTCCCACAGCTTCCCCAAGCGTTGATACAATATGAGGCAATAGATTGTACTAAAGAGAAGTAAACAGTTTTTAAGGTCTTGAAGTCAGTAATCGTTCGCAAAATTTTAAATACATATATCATTTTTCTGAGTCTACTTATCAACATTTCAATGTGAAATGACCATGATAGTGAACTATCTATGAGAACCCCTAAATACCTCACACTGTGCGCGCGCAGTATGTGTCTGCAATCGCAGTCATTGCTTGAAATTGATCCGCATTTATGTGCTGTTAAGTGAAATATAGTGTGATCTTGAGAGGATTGTCTAATTGCAAATGACATGTATTTGGTTTTCTCTGGATTTAACATAAGCGAGTTACGCGACAACCAGATCATAATTTGCTGGAAAGCGACTTGTGCACGGACTTGGGTTTCATGCCAGGTCTTTCCATGAACAAGAACCGCAATGTCATCAGCGTATGCTATCACCTTACATTGTGGCAACACAATATCACACAAGTTGTTTATATATATTAAGAAAAGTATCGGTGATAGGACACTTCCCTGTGGAACACCGGTTGTAAGAAGTTCATCATCACTAGTGCAGTTACCAATTTTAACGCATTGCCTGCGATATAAATATTTGTATATTCATATCCATCTCAATTAACTTGGAACATACGTAAAACAATTTCACTGTAAATGTTATATTGAGGTAAGTAATTAACTTTTCGTTATATTTATTTTTTAAATAAATTACGATGATTAATCACTGATTGATTGGACGCTATTAAAAAGGTTCTCTTTGAATAAATTTCATCGAACCGCAGTATTCATTGTAGGACAAAAATCGGAATCAGTTGTACTATAATCTTTCCCATCATTTATTTCACTTTTGACAGGTAAAGTAGTGATATCCAAATTGCATGTCTGATTCGATTTTTATTTCAACAATCGATTTTATAACTATCGATTTTTATTTAAATATAAGTTCTAATCAATTTATCATGTTGATATTATTTTTTTTACGCAACGTTTTGCTTTGTTTTATACAAATAAACAGCCACTTAAATGACTTTATTGTATGTAGGTATTAACATAACTATATATTTACATTTATAGCATTACTTAAAAAATAAAACATCATTATTCTCCTGCCCTTATCCCACTCTAAGTGGCGTCGACACAACATGCTACAAATATGTTGTCACATGATTTGGCTAAGTATTTTACCGATCGCCTAACTGACGTCAAATTACGTTAGTCGCCTTTTACGACACTTCGGCAAGAATGAGGGTGGTCTATTCTACTTAACCGGACACTACACGACGAGTACTTATAAATAAGTATTTAGTATTTATCAATAACACCCTCATAAATAATAGACAATATAGGTATGGGACATTTAATATATGGGACACTTAATAATATCCTTCACCGACAAAGCGTCGCAACGAATAATTAGTAAAATAGTGGTGAAATTTAAATCAATCTTCTCAATTAACTCGGACCAATAAATATCGGTGATGATTAGCACTTCACGTCACTATTTAAAGAAATAATAAACTGCCCATAAAGCATGTGGTTTTTAATGTTATAATTACGGAACATTATAAGCCTGTAAATGTTAAAAGCTAAATAACTACCCCAAGTTAAATACGAACATAAAGCTCTAAATGGTTGAACATGGACATAGTACATAACTCTCTTACCCTTATCCCACTCTAAGTGGGGTCGGCACAATATGTGTTCTTCTTCCATTCTCCGCTATCATTCGTCAACTCTGATGCCACTTCCTTAACATGCATATCATTTTTCACACATCCATCTTTTTTTCGGTCTTCCCCTTGTCATACATCCATTCACATTCATATTTAAAAGTTAATTTATATTTATATTAATTATAATAAAATTTAAATATTTAAAAGTTAACTCGGTCATTTTTTTTATAAGATATAAAAAAGAAATAAAAAGAACAAAAATGACGGTTGACTTTGGTTGTGAACTTCAGGCAGTGCCTGTAGACCAAAGTCTATAAGTTATTTTGGACAAAAAGATCTCACGTAGCTTCCCAAACGCTGCCCACCCGAGTTTGATTCAGCTGCTGACTTCTTTCTCCAAATTGGACCTAACAATAATTATTATTACCGTTAAATTATGTTTTCATATCACTCAACTTTGAATTTCCATTTTGAATCATTGTGTGTCAATCAATTGAGGGTAATGTGTATTCAAGAGCCATCAACGCTCTTAAATTAATATCGTGCTGCCAAAACAAATGAAGTATAGCAGTGTTTACGTAATTACTGTTTATTAAACGATTAAATTCAGTCTTAATTAATAAACGTTTTATTTCATATATACCTCACACATTTGATACAAATAATAAATAATTATTGTTCTCTTATATTATTATCGTAATTTTAGTTACCGAGATTTTGTTTTTTTATTGTTTTATACAATCTTAATTTTATAATTTTTTTTAAGTAATACTTTATTATAGAATAAAACAAAATCAGTACAAAAATTTAAACGCAAAAGCGTATTTTAAAGTAAGTTAAAGGATTATACAATTATTATAAGCAAAAAAATTAATGTACTATTATAAATAAGTAAATAAATTATTATAATGACTTCTAACTTTTGAAACTATTAAAGGAAAACCTTCCCAAGCATTTTGGTCTGCATACATGAATTATAAAATGGAATCTATAATATAAATTTTAAGTAAGAATATCAAAGTTATAGATAAACCCCTTTTTCTATCCCCAGCTCCAGTAACTGAAACCTGTCAGAATCTATTTCAGGTTTCACCGTAACAGTTATGATGTGACAATTTCTGGCTCAGAAAGCAGTCTTCATGAATAAAAGATAGTCATGAAATCTCGTTAAATTTAGTTTCAACTATATGTACTTTAAAAAATACTTTACAGTTCAACTATGTCAAAATTAGTAATGTTGTTCGCTGTTGTAATTTGCTGTTAAACATAACCAGTTTTTTTAAAAATTTTAATTGTACTTTTGCCTTTTAACGAAGGCCGAAACAGTGTAAGTATCTGTAACTCACGGTCCCTGTCTTGCACTTCGTGTCAAAGAGATGCGTAAGAGATACATAGGTCACTATTTTGAAAAACTATAAATAGTCCCAGATTAATAGGGAGATGACGCATTTGTGGAAAAAATTTGTGAGGTACGATACCATTGTATGAACATAAAGAGAATGTGAATTCGAAACAATTAAATAATTCATTGCTAGAGACATCTGTTTGTGGTATCCGGCTGAATAGAATAGTACCACCCTCATTTATTGCGCCACTCCATGCGCGACCACCCGATGGACGTTCCCTGCCTCGCGAGCTCCTGCGATCACCGTCTCCGCGGCCCGATGCGGATGACGACGGCGACGACGAGGACGACGCGATGGGCGAGAGGGCGACACCACGGACTAAGACACCACCGGACATGACACTACCTGACGACGACTTTGAGGTCTAGGAACTACCATTCCCAGACCTCCCCATCGAACCAGACATCCATTAGGTCACCTAGGTGACCTGGGCTTACGGCCCAAATACCGACACCTTTGGGTCACCTAGGTGACCTCGGCCGTAGGCCGGAACACATACCGGGCTTAAGTGCCCGTGAGGAGATGCCCAGGTAGTGAGGATTTCCTCGAGGCCCGTACCCCACCTACCTCCCCACAAGGAGAGTATGTGAGAAGACCCTGCTGCTGCTCATTTATTACCGAGGTCCCATAAAAGGTGACTAAGGTAAGTCAACCAGCCGTGTGGTATCCGGCTAAGTAGAATAGACCACCCTCATTTCTTACCAAGGTGTCGTAAAAGGTGACTAAGGTAAGTTGATCCACCTTGTGGTTTCCGGTTAAGTAAATAGAACACCCTCTTTCTTACCGAGGTGTCGTAAAATACGACTAAGGCAAGTTGATGTAAGGCAGGTAACCGGTCGTAAAATACGTAGCCAAACCATTTGACAACATGTTTATAGCATATTGTGCCGACCCCACTTAGAGTGGGAAAAGGGCAGAAGGGCAGGAAGATGATGAGTGGGAGATAACTGTTTCACTGATTAATTTAGTAATACAAGCGATGAATATTCCAATTGATTTCCAATATTAACACGCAAATATTCAGTTACATCGTATTGACTGTGACTTGTTCTAGTTTCAAAGACTTGTTCGGCACTAATTGAAAAGGTATTGTTTGCTTTGGTACATTTGATATTACTGGTTGGCAAATTCCGAATAATTACTACTTAACACCCAGGTATTTAACTATAGTACGCGTTATATAAATTTATTTGATGAACAATTTTTTATTAGTTTATGTATGATAGATAATATTCTTTATTTTACATATTCCATCCGCCCATCTCATTCCAGTCTAAGTGGGTTCGGCACAACATGCTATTTACATATTGTCGTATGATTTGGCTTCGTATTTTACGACCGGCCACTTGCCTAACGTCAACTTACCTTTAGTCGTATTTTACAACACCTCAGTAAGAAAGAGGGTGGTCTATTCTACTCAACCGGATACCACACGGTAGGTCAACTTACCTTAGTTGCCTTTTACATCTCGGGAAGGAATGAGTGTGGTCTATTCTACTCAGCCGCATACCACACGGTGGGTCAACTTAACTTGGTCGCCTTTTGCGACACCTCGGTAAGGAATGAGTGTGGTCTATTCTACTCTGTCGGAAACCACACGGTGGGTCGACTTACCTTAGTCGCCCATTGCGTCACCTCGGTAAGAAAGAGGGTGGTCTATTCTACTCAACCGGATACCACACGGTGGGTCAACTTAACTTGGCGCCTTTTGCGACAACTCGATAAGAAAGAGGCTGTCTATTCTACTCAACCGAAAACCACATAGCGGGTCGACTTACCTTATGAGAGGAAATGAGGGTGTTCCATGGTGGTGGGTATTCTACTCAGCCGGATACCACACGGCGTTAAATTTAGAATTTCTATGGCCTGTTTAATTAGCCAGCGCAACAAATATCACACGTAAAGTGTAAACGCGTCTCATTTCCGGTGCAATTTACGCAGTAATAACAAAGGCGCTCATCAAAGCTCACTGCTACTAAAACAGTAATATTACTGTTTCTATTCTGTATGTGTTTTGTTTACACATTATCTTATCTTTTCTTGGGTTTTATCTTTTAAGGTAAAATTGTGTAGTGTTACTGAACTAACTAGAATTCTGTAGTATTACTGATTGATCCATAATTGTATTAATTAGGTAATTGGGTGTGTCTCTTAGCAAAGAGATTTACTTTAATGCTAATACTTTTTGTTTGCAGAGTACTAATTACTTCTGCTGCTCTCTATAAAATAAATATAAATAAATACTATATGGGACACTTACACACACGGTCGTCTGTCCCCAAAGTAAGTAACTTAATACTTGTGTTATGGGTGAGAGAACTGGTGAATATATACTAATATAATTTTTAAATACAAATAAAATAGGCATATATATAGGCAAATTCGTTTATAGAAAATGTTGGCCCACGGAGGGAATCGAACCCGCGAACCGCGAAGCCAGGGCAGGGTTCCCCACCGCTCCAACGGGCCATTCAATGTATTATTAATTTAATTGTTTTTTATTGGTTAAACTATTGAGTTTGACTGTTATGTCTTCTAATATAAAGTAAGAATATAGTATAAGATGAAAACGCGTATGTCGGGTAAAAATATCCTATATGGGTTTACATCGTTACAGGATACTAAATGATTTGATAATACAGCTTTGCTGGCATAATAAGATCCACCCAATCCATTTAAATCCTTTTAAAAACCTTATATCGGTAAAGCAAGCTAAGATCATATATTTCATCAAGTTATAAATAATTCAGATTGTCGTTTGAATTACGTAAATATACGGTTAAGGAAAATTTTATTCTCATAAGAATTTACATTCACTTAAATGAGACACACTTAACTAAGTACAATTTTTTGCATGTAGGAGCGTGCTAAACAAAAAAAAACTTATAACTTAATATGAAATATCCCAAATAAACATTACTAAGAAAAAAAAAAGATAACAAATTTGTGGGTAAAAACCAAAATAAAACGTTGTATGATATGCTTTGCTAACGAGTTAAAGTCCCTAGATGTGGCTTTATCGTACTAATATAAACTAAGCTATCATCCGTTTGATAATACCTAGACTCAGACCACCTAGTTCAAATTCCTGACAAGATAGACTCCGTGGATAGTGCCAAGTTCGCTGTTACCCACCTTACTAAATATATAACAGACTCACTCGAGCGTTGCTCCAAGGAAGTCCCCGACGACCGCGGTCGTGGGAGACTGCCGGACGACCTGCGCGACCTACTTAGACGTAAACGTGCCGCCACTAGGGCCCATGACGCATACCCGACAGACGAAAACCGGAGAACACTCCGGCGACTTCAAAGAGAGGTTAGAGAAAAACTCAGCCTCAACCGTCAGTCCGCCTGGGACAACAAACTCTCAGAGATCTCGCCGAGTCACCTGGCTTTCTGGAAACTGGCGAAATCCCTGAGAGGAGACCAGTGTGCAGCTACACCTCCATTAATACGTTCAAACCGTCCGGTCGCTTTTGACGACATCGATAAGGCCGAATGCTTGGCTGACAGTCTTGAGGGACAATGTACTAACAATCCCAGTCATCCCGAACACGCCGAATTCCACTCGGAAGTGGAAATGGCGGCGGCTAGGATATCCGCGAAGGCTCCCGAAAGCGAGCCACTCACTCCCACCACCGGAGAGGAAGTCCGTTCCATTATCCAAAACCTGAAGACCCGCAAGTCCCCAGGCCCCGACTCCATATCCAACAAAGCACTCAAGTGCCTCCCCGACCAACTCATAAACCTATTAGTATTGATTTTCAATGCCCTCCTGTTAGGTTGCTCCTTCCCCGACGAATGGAAGGAAGCAATAGTAATAGGTATTCGTAAACCGGGAAAACCCAGTAATCTCCCGAGCAGCTATCGACCCATCAGTCTGCTCAACAGCTTAGGGAAAGTCTACGAGCGAGTAATCCTCGCTAGACTCAAAACGTTCATGGAGTCGATGAAGCTCATACCGGATGAGCAATTCGGCTTCCGCGCCAAACACACCGCGGTACAACAAGTACACCGACTTACCGAAGCTGTCCTCAATGGCTTCGCCAAAAAACGGTACACCGGTACTGTCTTCTTCGATGTCGCCAAAGCCTTCGATAAGGTATGGCATGCGGGTTTAATATACAAACTCGCGAACCTAGGAATCCCCGATAGACTCGTTCTTATCATTCGCGATTATCTTACTAATCGCTCATTTAGATATCGTATTGATGGTGCGCTCTCCTCAAGACGCACCTTACGCGCCGGAGTCCCCCAAGGTTCGGTACTCGCACCGTTCCTCTACTCGCTCTATACGAATGACATCCCACGATTCTCCACTAAAACTAGTGCAGTCACCCACTTAGCCATGTTCGCGGACGATACCGCAATCTATACCACCTGTAGAGATCCCATTACTATAAATGATAGGCTCCAAAGAGCAACCAACCAGCTCGGAAGCTGGTTTCGCCGGTGGAGAATCGAAATAAATCCCGATAAAAGCGCAGCAATGTTCTTTGCGAGATCTAGGAGAGCCATGGACTTCATCCGGACGCCTCCTAGAGTCTCTATTTACAACAAATACATAGATTGGCAAAAGGAAGTCAAATACTTAGGTGTCATCCTCGAACCTACCCTATCCTTCATCCGACACATCCGCGTTGTCCGTAACCGGGCAGCGTTCGCCATGGGACGCCTCAATCCGATACTGTGCAAGACAAGTAAACTGTCACTTCGCAACAAAGTGACACTTTACAAAACTTGCATCAGACCCATTATGACCTATGCGAGCGTCGCGTTCGCGCACGTTCCGAAATCACGACTGTGTCCGTTGCAGACACTTCAAAATCGATTCATGCGTACAGCCACTGGCTGTCCGTGGTTCGTGCGCAACGTGAACCTCCATAGAGATCTCGACCTACCCACGATAGCCGATCTTTTCAGACGATTCTCGACGACTTACTTCGAGAAAGCGTCCATCCACCCAAACCCCCTTATAGTGGCCGCGTCCAACTATAAGGTGTTCAGGCACCCCAATAAGATTCACAGGCGCCCGAAGAGCGTCCTTAACGACCCCGACGATGCTATCACAGCATCCAACAAGATACACACACTACATTTACTCAAACAGCGTCTTCGCCGGCGAAGACGAGGTCCCCGCTTGCTTGTGTCAAGCGGCCGCAGCCCTCTGCCGCGGCCGCCGTGACGCAGACTTCTTCCAAGTCATTTATTAGATGCAGCCCTCCAAAAACGCGCCGCCTTAAGCCGAGGTTCGGTCTCGCAGGAGACACCCTTAAGGCGACGCCCCCTGTAGCGCGGGTGCTTGTAATGCACCCGCATGTATCATTTCTTCTCGGCGATGCTTCAGCGCTCGCCCGTCTTATCGGTGACGCTGTCAAAGCCATTAGGGCTAACAGCATTAGTCATATTCGAAAAAAAAAAAAAAAAAAAAACGTTTGATAATAATAAATATTGTGATTGAAGCTAAATTATTTACTAATAATTAGTTGATTTACCAGTTTTAGAATGTATTTATAAATTGTAAAATATTTTCCTCAAATACCTGTAACGTAATGATGGTCTTCAAGTCAGAATTATCGGACTCTTGGACTATAGAATATGGGAAGCCAAACAAGATGTTATATACTATTAAACATCGTATTTATATTGGTTGTAGAGTATGAATATGATCAATATTTATTTATTATTTAGAATATTATTTAAAAGTTTTATTCGCCAGCGAAGCATTAAGAATATAAAATTTAGTTGAAATGTTTACTATGCGTCCAAGAGAGGCAATAATTCGCTCTATCCCTAACATAAACAAACGAGTGGTCGTTCCCAATATGTAACCTTTATTTTGGTATAGATATAGGTGACATTACGCTTCGGTCACGTATAAGCAAACGATACATCTATATTACCCCTACGTGCATTACACCGAAACTACAATTAACAGAGTAATTAATTATTAACGTATCTAACGATACCAATATGTATGGCTAGAGTAACCTCAATACGGATTTATGTTAAGGCCCTTAGTTAAAGCGCCATGCTTAAACCGTAGATAAATGACTACATTAAGACTACATGGTTCAACAATCTACGTGTATATGTAGAACACAAATTTAGATTAATGTTATGAAGAAGTTTAATATTAAGCAACTTAATGATTAGTACATATTACATCTATACAATTTATTGTCTTCATTTATATTTTCTTGTCTTCATTCAAAAATTGTCTTCATTTATATTTTCTTATTCTTATTTTATTTCTTGTTTTTAAATGGTACGTTTAACGTACCATTTAAGTACCACAACGTACCATTTCAGAACACTTATGCTATTATCCCACCCCACTAGATGAAAAAGCACTCTCTTGTTGACCCCACAAAAGTGTGCTTTTTCATATGATAGTTATATTAGAATAGTGAACGCCATTGCTGTGATTGGTAGGTGTATTTATCAGCTTTCTTAAAGTAATTGAGTTTTAATTAAAGGGGTCGTTGACAAGGCATAATGGTAGATAAACCACAAGGAGTGCTTTAACTATACTTGTTAATAATGAAAATATGTAGAACTTATTTAACTTACTGCGTTAAAGCGTTCTTCAGCTGCAGATGTGCGGTTATTCGATTCCGACCTACATTCTTGTTTTTCTGCCCTTTTGGTAATATAACAACGGCGCAATCGAAACCCCAGATACATTAAGTGTAAACGAGTACTTTGCTGTTGTAGAAAACTAGACATAGAGATCAGGTTTTTAATTACAACATCGTCTAGTGAGAAATCAAAAAGTCTAAAGAGTCTTTTACGCCTTCGTTATTTTATTTATCTACTCTGATACTCTGATATAATACAAAGATTATAAACCTGAAACCAAAATTCTTACGACAAACATTACGTACAGGCCAAAAATAAAAAATTAAAAAGTTTTATTACGATACAGGTCTTGTATGGACACCTGTATCATATACAACCTCAGGCTGGACCAAGGAGGTTGAACCTCTACCTTAAAAAAAAAAGGTTTCAATGAACGAGTCCGCGGCGACGCAACACGCATGCGCAATCGATGTTTGCGCCTAACATTTGACATTTAAAAAATCTTTTCAATATTTAATATTGTTTTACGTATTATAGTATTCGAGTAGATAAAGTAGTGTATGACACTGTTACATAACTTGGTCTTATAACACTCGTGTTATAAGAACCCGTATTATGCAACAGTATCATAATCTACTATTACGGTGTCTTTAATATAAACTCCTTTATTAAAAAATATTCCATGTAAGAATTTTGTACCACATAACAAAACATCCTAAGGTATAAGCAATGTAGGTAGGAAATGTTCAGAGGTTAATTTGAACAAAGTAATTTATGTATCATACACCCACGTTGAAAACTTACTCAAAGGCACCGATGGAACCCAAATGGTCTGCTTATTATTTTCGTGGGTAGGCGAGGGTCAGTGACGATATTTTATGATCATATCACAGAAAACAATAAAGGTTTTAGGTTATTTCAAATTTAGTTTATTTCATAAAAATGTTTAAATTATAATTATAATATACTATTTTGGAAATATTATTGGAAAGTTGGTAAAATAATTTTTAGTACTCATAAAAATAGTTTGACAACCAGTTCTACGATATCGATTTGGGTCGGCAAGATAAATATACGAGCTACGTCAAGGTATCTCACATTAGCCGTGTGGTATCCAGCTAACTAAAATAGACCATCCTCTTTCTTACCGAGGTGTTGTAAAAGGCGACTAAGGTATGTCGACCCGCCGTGTGGCATCCGGCTGAGTAGAATAGACCACCATCATTAATTACCGAGGTGTCGTTAAAGGCGACTAATGTAAGTTGACCCACCGTGTGGTATCCGTTTGAGTAGAATAAACTAGACTAGAGTAGAATAGTCTAGTATAGACTAGACTTGAATAGAATAGAATAGCCCCTCTGTCTTACTGAGATTTCGTATAATATGACTGAGGTAAGTTGACGTCAGACATCCCTGCCTGCCGTTCGTAAAATACGTAGCCAAATCATAAATATAAAAATATATTTATAATATGTTGTGCTGACCCCACTTAGAGAAGGATAAGGGCAGGAGGATGATGTTAAGGTATGTCACATAGTAAGGGCGAACTGGTAATCCGAAAGCCTACACTGCTATTTAAATCTAAAGCCATATCTGTTATATTATGTGCTTTAAACTTGTAATGTAATATTTATTTTCATAAAAGCAAAATGCATTATATTGAAAAAAATTTATAGTGTATCTACCTATATCAATATAAAAGCTAAAAATTTGAAATCTATATTTATTTTTGTTACAAATAATATTCTTAATAGTGGTTTTAATAAATGATAAATCGGCCGTAATCGAAAGGTAATATAATTTCAAACAAATATAAAAGACATAAATTGTGATGATTTTAAATGTACATAAAAGGAAACTCATTTTTATCACTCTTAATTCTGAATAAACAAAACAAAGTTAAACATTCAATCCAAACAATGGAAATGATTTACTCTGAGCCTATTTTGCCGATAAAAATGTAAAAGAATTTTTACGCATACATAGTACAATTATAAAAGCAAATACATTTACAGTTTAAACGTTTCTGTATGATTTTTGCAACTCATTGGTTAATATAAATATAAAAGGAGGCTTTTCCACTTCTCAATCAAATTTAGACGAATTGTTTTATCGTTGCCATATTTGAAACATTTTTACTTTTCGGTTTTTTTATTCGACTAAATCCATTTCTTATTTTCATTCGAATAAATTGATGTTTAATGAATTGGTTTATATATTATAATAACAATGTTACTAAACGTAGATTGTCATAGACATATTCGTAGGATAAATTTTGGTTCTTGGACTTTCCATTTTTAAACGTTGACACAACCTTTTCTGGGTTGGTGTTCAGCCATATATTTGGAATTCCTGGTGTAGATTAACGATATGAAATGCAATATGTGTTTCCGATGCATCGTTTCTTTACGTGTTTAATAGACGGACGGTTCAGTTGTGGTTTTCTACCACTTTAACCGCATAGCCGTACCACGTACGATTTAACGCTCTTGTACAATCCTACTTTTCTCCAAGATTGCACACTTCCATCAATATCAAAATTAGATGATATAGCCAAATATATTTCCATGCTATTAAAATTATCGATTATATATTATTAGCCATCACAAAAGAACAAACGTTACTATGAGGAGAAATGGTTTGCCAAAACATGGGCGTTTAAGTCGTTGGTGAGGTGGACGAGCTTTCTTGGGTCGCTTATATACTGTTAATACATATGTAACTTAAAGTTTCGACTTTTTTTCAAGAACGAAGAGATCTTTGCTTAGCTACAGTATATTAACATTTTTTATGTCTCAAACCGATGTGTCTGCCGAAAGCAGGAAACGTTGGATGACCATCGTTAACACCAAGATGTGAATCATGGGGTCACGACCCTGATTATTAGGGAAAGGTAAATAATGTAATCATGTAATATAATTTGCAAACGTTAGTAGACAAATGTCCTTTTCCTTTTCTATTAGAAATTAAAATTTATTTCTAATTGAGAATAGGATGGACTGGGTGCATCACTTGGATGAAAAAGTGAACATAACAATTTTATTTTCCCGTACCAAACGTAAACAAAGTTGCATGTCGTAAAATATTTAACATGGCTATCGCATATCGGATCTGCTGAATAAACAATGTTTGCGCGCTAGTGATGGGTATATCAGGTACAAAGTAAAGAAATAAAGTGCACGCTCACGTGTGACGTAGACTGGAAAATATAAATCGAAACTGTTTGACAACACTCGCTAAGGGAAGTGGGGTTTGTATAATAATTTAATTATGATCCAAGACCAAATAATAAGTACAAAATACTCTTTATTCACATAAATGCCGTGTGGTATCCGGCTGAGTAGAATAGAGCACCCCCATTCCTTACCGAGGTAATTTAAAAAGCGACTATAGGTCTATAGCCTTTCTAGATAAATGAACTATCTTAGATTCAAAGAATTTTTCAAATCGGTCTAGTAGTCCCTAAAATAAGCGCGTTCAAACAAACAAACAAAAAAACTCTCAGATTTATATATTAGTATAAAACGCGTAGATTAGAGTAGACTAGCCCTGCCTAAATTCAATTTAAGACGTGGATAAATAAATATTCTGAAAAACATATAAATATTCGAAATACGAAATGTTCTCGAAATAATAGACTCAGAGAATAAATTCTAATTAGCCCGGGTCGTGTCTAGCAACCATTTAGGCTTAAATAAATTAAAGAGAAATCGACGCTTTGAAATTCAGAGCACTCGAATGTCACCACAATAAACGTAGAGCTTTATTTACTGCTCCCATTTAATAGTTTGGAAATAACTCGCAGCTGTTATATTACGGTTGTAATTCACACGTGCTCTTAATATACAAACAATTATTACATAGTACTAAGCGCCTTTAACGTTAACAAATTCTTAATGTGAAGAAATTTTCATTTTCGTCTCCATGTGTTTTTTTTTATACCTAAAACCTAATAATAAAATTTACACTTTATTGGAGTTATGAATACTAAAGACATTATTTAAAGTGCGATAATTTAAGTATGATTTCAATTGCTTTATTAAATGAGATATAAATTAAGTTCTATATTTTATATTTTTAGAATAGTCCACCCTCATTTCTTACCTGGATGTCGTAAATGGCGACTACGGTAAGCCAAGCCGCCGTGTGATATCCGGCTGAGTAGAATAGACCATCCTCTTCTTACCGAGGTGTCGTAGAATACGACTAAGGTAAGTTAACGTCAGGCAGGCGGCCGGTCGTAATCAGCAAACTCATGTGACGTGTTATAAACATGTTTATAGCATGTTGTGTCGACACCACTTAGAGTGGGATAAGGGTAGGAAGAAGATGATGTTGATTTATTATTAAAAAAATCTCCTAAAGCTCTCTGCCTGTGTGGCAGATTTTCTCAAAATCCACTAAACAGATTTTTATGCGGACAGCATGTCTTTGTCTCTTATGGTTAACTCACAATAACCTTTATGTTCAAAATTTCTAAGACTGTTTTTTTCTGTTCAGTATCCATCCTTAATAAATACGATCGTTAGCTTCTCTATTAAATATAGATTAAAATTGTTCTTTACACCATATACATTAAATAAATATTTCAGAAGATATTATAGATCAATTAAAATCATACGTCACAAAAAATATTAGCTCCGTTTTTGCTATTTTTGATTTGATATTTTTCTTTATTTAATTCCATTTTGGTTTGATTGAAACACACTAATTTCCACGCAGGCGAAGCCGCAGGCACAACTAGTTATTTTAAAAGTGCTATATTTTTTCAAAATACACACAATTAATTAACCTACCCATAGCTAGTATGTGCATAAAGCATATAATCCAAACAGATTTTATTGCGGACGTGATACGCCGGAGGCAATGCAGCCTTCATAATATGTATGAAACGTTACAAAGGCTGTTATGACAGCCCTTAGTAATAACACACCTATTATTATTGTCTATGGGTACTACAAATATCATATTTACGTCACTATCATGAAAATTAATTATTATAATTAAACTGAATAATTTTTAAACATCATTAAAACGTATTTTTTAGTAATAGCCAATATAGGTGCTGATTTAACGTTGACTTGGCCTCTACCCATAGAGAAGATAGTAGCATTTATTGCGTATGACATGCCTTAGTAGCCCGACTTTATTCGCTCGATAATTCGCAAAGTTTACGATAATTTTAGCATTTGTATGTATATTGTATAACGTTATTTTAACACCATTATTTAACAACTTTTTATCTAATATGAAATATGTTACGAAGAACAAACATATAAGAATACAAAGGGTTTAAAAAAGCAAGTATAAGCTATATTTTAGTTTCCATGATATAATTCTACCATCTTCATGAAATAATTAGATTACAAATACAAATAGCCCCGGAATAAACATAAATACATACATAGATCACACACAGTAAATTTTCAATCAAAAAGTATTTACAGTTTTCCGAATTCATTTATAGATTTGCAAATTACTCTGTGTTTATTAAAGCGCATCGTTTAGTGCATAAACAATTTCCAAAATGATTTGATTCGAAATTTATGCAATACCGCTGCTACGTTGTGGTCAACAATAGAGTTACTCATCCATAAATACAAATATTTACGTACCAAGCGCTTGTTGCTCGTCACAAATCAAAACGTTGAAATTTAATAGTTAAAAGCGCGATATGGTTATATACTAAAAGCTTTTAGTTGGACGTGCTTACAACAATTGTATAAGATAAAGGACTGTTTTAGGCTCTATTGTTTGCTAATGCATCGTTATGGCTCTAGCTCGAGGTCATTAAGCTCTAAAGTCCAGGGCGGCGCCTTTCCATTTGCTTACTATTAATTTGTATAAGCGGTCTATTGTTTTGACGGGTTTTCTTAACCTAGAAATGGTACTGTTTGTATTTGAATTAGTGCACTCTAATATTATATTGATAATTGTTGACGACGGTTTCTTAGTTTATCATTTAATAAGGTAGATTATAGGTTAGGAAGAAGATTAGTTGTAAATAAAGGTTAAAGCTAAGTGTTTTTTAGTTACACTTAGATTTAAGATATACATGTAGGTTAATAATAATGTATTTATTCTTACTAAATAAAGGTATACAAGATTTGTACACCTACATTTGAGAGAGGAACCCTAACAAAAACGTTGCAAAATTCGCCCCATCCGATGGAAAAAGTCACATTTTCCGGCTGAATAGAATAGTACTCCCATTTCTTACCGAGTTGAAGTAGACCCACCGTCTGGTATCCGGTTGAGTAAAATAGACCACCCTATTTCTTACCGAGGTGTAAAATACGACTAAGGTAAGTTGACGTCAGACAGGCGGCCGGTCGTAAAATACGTAGCCAAATCATGTGACATGGATGATGATTCCTGTGCTTATACATGGGACATGTAACTTTATACTTTGAACGGGGTGATTTGTTCTCTAGTTTCTATATAAATAAATCTATTGACACGTTACATGGTGTTATGTTCACATAGAGTGACGTTCAAATGCTTACATTGTTGGTTGAACCAAATATTTTGTAATTTGGTCAATTTAATGTAGAGTTTAGCCTGTACGGTCAAGCTCACCGTCTTTAAATAATTTTACTTCATCGGATTTTTCGCGGATTATGGCAAAATAATTTTATTATTACTTTTGTATATTTGAAATCAATAAAGACATGACTTTTAAAGCCGCGTGGTATCCAGCTGAGTAGAATAACGTCCGCAAAGCAACGACTGGTTCTATAAAGTATAAATTATTCAATCTATGATAGTTAGTTAAATATTTCTATTTTATCTTATAAATTCAAAACTACGATGTTTTAAGCGATTAATGAAAATTTTTCTTATACCTATTTCACTGTCCGATGTACCAGGACGTATCGGTGCGCACAGGTGTTCTTAATTGTTTTTAGTGTCGGCCGCCAATTAACGAGGGTGCAAGCGGACGGTTAGTGCGAGCTCTAACTTCCCGACCGCCGGCAATTTCCGCTTCAACGATGCCTGTTAGCATCACCTGCCTTCGTTTAAAATAACAGACATTTGCGTGCTGGTCACATCTTTTTAATGACACTGCATTACTCACCTTTTAAATAATGTCCTAGTGAGCATTATGTAAATTGACTTTATCATATACCAAAGTCTACAGCAATAACATTATAATAGTTTTACATGCTTTTTTGCTCACATGGTTGGTATAACTTTTCAGTTTAGTCAAATTTCAAAGCATGAATTTTTGTAGTTAAATTATATTTTTAAAATATTAAGATAGCTGAAATGTCAATGTTAAAGTAATTAGAGATTTAATTCACCATTCATCATTCTCCTACCTTTATCCTACTCTAAGTGGTGTTGGCACGTATAAATCATGTTGTTACATAATTTAGTTGATTAGGTATTTGACGACCGGCCTCCTGTCTGACGTCAACTCATCGTAGTCGCCAACTCTTTTACCTTGGTAAGAAATAAGGGTGTTCTGGTCTACTCAACCGGATAGCATAGATTAATCATAGATTTTATTATATCACGTATAGTCTATGTAATATCTTTAAAAAAATTGCTACATAAAGAGGTTACGTTAGGAGGGCCATTGTAGTACCAATACAAAGACGATCTCCTTTTCTTTCAAATATATAATATTGGAGTTAGTCTTTTATGGCATACATTTATCAGAACAATCTTAGTCAATAATCGAAGTCCACTAGTTGAATCGAAGGAAGATATCTACAATATCTAATCTTTTCGTTTTATAAAGTGTGTTCTGTATTTTATCTGATACAATAAACAGAAGACAACTCCATTAACTTGACTGGCTCGTTGGAGCAGTGGGTAGTGACCCTGCATTCGGCTCCGCGGGTCGCGGGTTCGATTCCCGGCGAGGACCAACATGTTCTTTAAAATGAATTTGTCGGTCTTTGAGCCTGGGTGTATATTTGTATTTAAGTATGTATTTAAAAATATATAAGTATATATTCACCAGTTGTCTGTCTACCATAACACAAGTATTAAGTTACTTACTTTGGGGACGGACGACCGTGTGTGTAAGTGTCCCATATATTTATTTTTATTTTATTTAAACATTAGTAATAGATTTTTAGATTCTAATATAAAATTGGGCATACAACGTAATCTATTTTAAATATGGTATAGTAAAATGAAATAGGAGCATAGAAACAAAGAATGTGATTTATGTTTGCAGTTTGGAAAGTATTTCCATACCAGTGTGATGTATCATTTCTTCCAGAGATTTGAATACGTACTACGTGAATTCTGTTTGAATACCTAATTTTAAAACGTATCTCGCTCATGAGATCCTGTAAAAAGTCATGTGATTACGGGTACGGATTCTCTGAAGTGATTTCAATAATATATAGGTCTATAATTTCCGAACAGGTTGAGATAAAATGAAAAAAGGAGGTTGACACACAAAGCCTACTATACTGTTAAGGATTATATAGACGATAAGAATGCGTAGATGTTACTACTCTTCGAACCTCTACAAGATGGTAATAACTGTAACTAGTTAACTAGTTTTAATTTCTGACTTTTTTATTACACTTTATTTAATATTTCAAATTAACAATTTTGTTTTTACTTTTATTAGTAAGAGTTTAAAGCCGCTGTTTTATCTTGTAAATCATGTCATAATTATATAACCTGCAATTAGTGGTGCAATTATAATAATAAAATGGAAATATAATTTTAAGATTCTAAGTATTGTAACCATTGTTGGTAATTGAAAAAAATAAATAATATTTTAAATTTGGATTTGAATCGTTTGTTCCACTTACATAGAAATGCCTACAATGTGCTTTAAAATATTACATATATTTTATTACAAATAACACTTATCACTAGCAACCAAGTAAGCCCTTCTAGACTTATGAAGATCTATATCCTAAGTAAAATAAACGAAAATCAATTAAGAATGACAAACGAAACGAAATATTGTTCCAAACACAAATTCCATAAAGTAAAGAGCTTTCATTCTAAGATGTTTGGTTATTGTAGAGTATAAAGGCTATTGTACTTTCTCATTTAGCGTCCATTATAATTTCTGCGATGTCATACTTCTGCTAAGACCATTAAAGTCAAAAATCCGCAGCGGCGCCTTTCTTTTTGCTTTACAAATATTGTTAAAGTACCCTATTGTTTTAATGTATGAACGCTGTAACAACAAAGCGTATTCGCATTCTGAAAGAAAGTTCCTATTTAATTGGTTAAATGTCTAAGTTCCCTGAAGAGGAAGTCTAAAAGTCATTTTATTTTCAGATGTAATACATCGGTCCTTATTACAGAGACAGAAAATGCCCTTTAGATTATGACATAAAGATTAGTAGATTTGTCGGTCTTATTGACGCGGAACAGTCAAAAATGCATCGAAGATGCATCTTAACTGTCGTATACCGGATATTGGAACGAATAAATAAACAATTTCCAAGCTCTATTGATATCAAGTGCAAAGTAAAAAATAAAATGTACGAGCGCTTACAGACGGCGTTGAGTGTAAAATGCAGATGGCCGCTCCACTGAACAACAATCGCTGAGAGAATTTTATTGGTCTTTATTCTACAATAGGAACGGAAGACCATTCTGTTGTTAACATATTGAGTAACGTAGATTCTCAGTTCACTGAGCGGTTTATTTAATCAAGAGCTTATAGGTATAGTTCTATTTGAAAAAATTGTATCGTTTTAGTAAAATTATTTGGCACTTACGGGTTTACATATTTTTACTCTTATTCTTTTTACTCTGTTAAGATTTACGCTGATGATGTCAGTCCACTTTTTTATTATATCTGTATATAACATGTTCGTGACGGTTATATAAAGTATATATTAATTCATCATCATCTTGTCTTGCTCTTATCCTTAGTGGGGCACAACACGTTTTAAACATGTTGTTAGATGATTTGGCTAGTTATTTTATGACCGGCCGCCTGCCTGACGCTAATTTACGTTAGTCGCCTTTTACGATACCTCGGCAATAAATGAGTGGTCTATTCTACTCAGCCGGATACCAAACGGCGGGTCAACTTACCTTAGTCGCCTTTTATGACACCTAGGAAAGTAACGAGGATAGTTTATTCTGCTCAGACGGATACCACACGGCGTAAAATATATGTTAATTATTAATGTATATTTATTTTCGCTTGACTGATATTCTGCTGGATTTACGAAATAACACCAATTAATATAACTTGAGAGAAAAAAGGTAACTACGAATTTTTAATGGAGCTTTATGAGTAAAGCTCGGTAAAGATAAGGCTTACCTGAGGGTAAGCCTTATCTTTTTCTTGTTCAAAATACTTATATTACCTGAACATTTATTTCATGATCAAAATCACACCAACAATTAATTCCAATAAGTAATTGGTTAGTTAGAAAAGCAAAATCAGTTGTAACTATACGTCAAACAAATCATGACTTGTCGTTAATCAAAATATGACTTGTAGCTTATGATTGCCGTTGGAAAATTATTTTCCTAATTGCACGTAGTGTTGCTACAAGGGCTCGACATGCGATTGTATTCTAGTACAGCTATTACACAAATTTTACTTAACATCTACATCGATTATCTACAAAACCGCTTTAACCGCAAGAAACTCGGCGGTTTCTTTTTTCAATACATTACTTATAAGTTTTTTTTACATTTAGTCATTACTATTTAAATTTAGCCATTACTATGTTTTACAGAATCGAACAGTAGTTATATCCACGCATTCTTATGATTTAAGGAATCCTCAATAGTATAGTAAGCTTTCTGTATCAGCCTCCTTGCTTGCTTCTTGCTTTCTCTAAATGCTCCTCACTGACTTACTCGAGATCATTTAGCTTTCAAGGTGTTAAGCTGTGGAATGATTTACCAGTATCAATACGCTAATCTCTTTCCCTTTCAATATTTAAGTTACAGATTAGAAAATATTTATCTTAAGTAATTATATATTAGTAGATCTTTTCATCTATTATTTTTACCAAAATTGTTTAATAGATTAAATAGTTCAATTTATATACACTTTTTCTTTTTCTCTATATAGCCCGTACTCTCTTTTTTCTTCAATTCTTGTCCTTTTTTTTCTAATACTCAAAAGTTGACTGGAAGAGATCCCTTTTAGGGATAAGTCCGCCTTTATACATGTGTTTTTTTTAATTTTTCTTTCTCTTTCTTTTCTTTCCCTTTAACGGTGTTTTCAAACTGTTGTAATAGCACATGCCCATAGATGGAATAGTTCTGTAAGTAGATATCCTACTATTGTGCGGATGTTCTAATTTACGAAGTCCCAGTGACCTAAATTAGAACACGTATTTGGTGTAAATTAGACATAATCAGTTACTAATTAACTAAGTTGTGGCGTTAAATTATATTTCAATGTTAATGATGTTGATGTAATCAACTCAAGGAGACTGTGATTTATGTCCTATGCTAAATTGCTGACATATTAGTACTCATCTAAGCAGCTCGTTTTACATATATGACTGGATATCCTCCTCGCATCGTTTCGTGGTCGAGATCGAGGGTCGTGATTTCCTAGTGGTTCGATCATTTTCGGACAGTTGCTCACCACTTGTTCCTATCCTTGGCCGAGTGAAGAGCATTAATGTCCATGGTGTTTCGTATCTGGTCAGTCCATCTAATTAGGCTTCATCTTGCTGGTCTTTTGCCGTCATTTTTTCCGATAACCATGAGTTGCTCGAAGTTGTTCCCTTCTTTTCTGGCGACGTGACCAAAGAACTCAAGCACTCTTTGGTAGATTGATGAGAGATGAGGGTCGACTGACTGATATGCCCGTGCAAATGCCCTATGATAGCTCTTAAATCAGAATTCCCTTGAGCTTAACCGGCTTAAAAAAGATGTTTACTGACATTCAAGTTTACGATATTCTGTTAATATAAGTACTTGATCATGAGATATATATTTTTTTATTATTTTGGTTTTTATTACAATCAATTCATTAAATACTGTATTATTATTACGAAACTAGAATAAAAGATACAATAGATTATATTCTTTGATATACTTTGTTGTATCCTAAATTTAGTAGGGTACTTTATTGCCAGCATCTGTTGTTATAAATATATCGTACTTCTGATAATATAAACGGACTTCCTATTATTAATTGCAAGGACGTATGGTAATAATTGCTTTTTAAAAAGCAAGTAGAGATAATAATGTAAAGTACATACGTGTCTGATGACAAATAGGTTACTACGAACTGACCCTAATATACTCGTATAGATGATGCTAAATATTTTTATAAGTAGCATTAAATTTAAGTATAATACTGACTGCGAGCGCTTTTAAGAGTAGCCTCAAATGCCAAATTCAATGTTATTCTTACTAAAAGGGTATAACGCAATTAACTTTTATTTTAGTGAGAAAATACACGACAAAGTACTCTCTAAGTCCGTGGATCCCGAAAAAATCATAACTGCGAATTAATATTTTCTTCGTGATAAAGGGCAGGTACTAATAAACGTCCTCTGTTGTACATTAGTTTGTTCATGAAATTTCTAGGACACTCGAAACTTGTATTGTTTTTGGCTCCCAGCAACTTATTTGGGGTAATTTGTCCATATCAAAAGATTCAGTTGTTGACAATACTGCATGATCCGGTTCGGGTTAAGCACTTTACTTTAAGAATCTAACATCCATCGACTCAAAGCTATATGCTCTGTCAACACTTTTGAGTCGTGACTTAAAGGGCTATAGGCTCCATATCGTCAAATGTTCAGCTTTTGCTGGCCGTTAGTACAATAAACAAGCATCACACCTATACGACATAATTCATTAAATTATGAAGATACGGAAGCTCTAATAAAATATACATCTTAAATACACAGATCTACATGCACACACACGCACACACACACACACACAAACAAACACACACACACACACACTCACATATACACATACACATACACACACACTCACATATACACATACACATACACACACACAGACGCGCGCGTGCGCCACGTACACATACGCTATAATTATATAAATTAATAAATAGTAATTCTTATATACCTTTTTAATATTTATATAACTTACCTTTGTTATGTAAGAGCGAGACCTTCTGACACAAGTATTTCTCATACTTACTAGCAGGTCTCAATCTAAATATTTCTTGTGATGAATTTTGGAAAAAAATACATATTTTTGATTTTGATTTGATTGATTTTGAAATGTGACGACTGGAAATGTCTGTAAAGTAAGAATTCGTTACAGCATAATATGTAACAGTCTCAGGTTAGATTTCCTTACTACAATATGACACTCATTTTGCAATCCGATGTTGAATAACTTCCATCACCTCACTATATTTATCTTATTTATCTTACAATATTTAAGGATATTGAATACATGTATAAATTTCCTGCCAATAAGACTAGAATACATAGAAGAAACTTTAACATAAATTTTAACATCTGAGCAACTTAGTGTATGTATATTGCGTTACTTTTAAATGTATATTAATAAATGAGAGATTAAAACTTGAACAAAGTTAACAGATTTTTGTAGAGTAATGCTTGCTACTATTAATCATTTTTTATTAAAGAAATATAAAAGTGGCATGTCATTCGAAAAATTTAACTTAGTGATAAATTTTATAAAGTTTTAGTCCCTACTGACGATACTATGTGTATATTTCACGGTCAATGATTAATTTTCATTAAAAATTCGTAAAGTCAGTTCTACTAATGAATCGATTTTGGTTATGAAAACCTTACGTTTAATCTTTCTAGCGTAAGGGCAAAGATGTCACAAGGTATATTTATAGTTCAGATTAATGACATGTATAAATTATAGTTCCTGGTTGAGCCTTGCTCAGTAATTTATTACAAAAAAAAAAAAAACAAAAAAAAAATAGGTAGTTCGAGATCGATCCTATATATATGGCAAAAATAGTGTTTTATATTCAATATAAATTTTAGTATTTTTTAATACTATATATTTTTTAACTCAATAATATATTTTTAAGTCATGTAAATATTAAAGATTTAGAAAAAGAACTTTGATGGCTGTGTCAATAGCTTTGTGTTATGTTTTACTGGTTTTCAAAACTACGTACTGTGTTTATAGTCTGTAAGACCTACGACTCCGAGTAAGATATAATTGCAATTAAGCATAACACTGTTTGGTAAGATTTAAAAACTGACTGAGTAAGATACTTATAGACAGTCAGTAGAACGCTATAGTCACATATATTTTTGATAGAATAAGTTAAAAATGGTATAAGCTGTAGTAGCCAAGCGGTGAGACTGTGCGTCTCTTTCGAGGGGCCTGGGGTTCAAACCCAGGACAGGCCAAACAAATGACTGTTTTTGTTAAAACTTATATGTCTTATTGATAATTGAAATTTATCACACGCTTTTTGGTGCATGAAAACAAGGAAGGAAACCTGTATATCTCGAATTCAAGGGATAAGTGTAACCTACCAATCCGTATTGGAACATCGGAGAGAGGTGACCTATGCCCAGCAGTGAGATAGTAACAGGCCGTTACTTTACTTTACATAACGTAAATGTTACTGTTGTACAATATATCTCGTTTATTAAGCTTTTTTCGTTAATCGTGTGCGTGAAATATGTCTTATTTAATTTTCTTTTTGTATTTCTTTTAAGATTTTTTTGTGCAATAAAGTGTATTTGTTGATGTTTTTGTAACTATAGATGTATATTACACAAGACTTTCAGTTCTATTCCAATAGACTTTCAGTAAATTTTCTTAAATATATACTTTATATACTCATACTTTGATTTTAATTTTAACTATTCTTGGAAAAACGCAAAAATATTTGATCACTTTAATAGACAAATTATATAATGCTTCTGTTGAAACATAAATAAAACATGTATTATATAAATTGGGTTTGCACAAAAGCCTTTTCTGTAAATCAGATTTTCGCAGTAAGTAATCAACATTTATCATGCCATATAACTCGTAACTTCGGAGAATTCTATATTTAATCTTGCTTTATGGCTTATATCTAGACCTAAGTGTATATGTTTTAATTAACTTACTTCTATTTCTAGACATCATTATTCTATATTCACGTAATGAAATTTAACTAATTAAACATATTAAAAAAATAGAATATAAACTTCATTTGATAAAATCTGAAACATGATCTTATGCCTCAGTAATGCGATGGTTTAATAATGTCAATTAGGTTATTATTTGTTTGTAATCTCTTTATTGTCCTAATTAATATTAAAATAATTTATAAAACATAATTTGCAATGGGGGACTTATTCTGGAATCGGAATCTCTTCTTGCCAACCAGTCTTAAATTAAAAAAAAGTAAATAATGAATTTAAACAAAAAAAAAAATTTAAAGCAATAAGTATAAAGCAATAATAAAAAATTAAATAATAATATAGTATATATATATAGTATAATAATATCACACATTGTTGTTGTTATCCCATACACTATAATTATTTAAAGAAATTTATTGTTCCTAAGACAAAAAACAAATTTTACACAAAATGTAACATTTTGATGATATTTTCTAATATAGAGTACAATTTTGCACGAGTATAGAAAAACCTTAGCATAGAGAAAGATTTAGCAATAATACACCTAATTTCAATGCATATTTTTTTTTATTTAAAGTATTTGTCTTCGAAGGCAAACAAGAATCGAGCAAAGGCTTGCAATATTTAAATGATATTAAGAAAAATAAAGGTGGCTTATATTTATTGTTTTATCATTCTACTACAAATGAGCAACGATATCTTAGTAGTAAGAGGTATACTTTAGCTAAATTACTACTGGATAGAGAGAGGTATAATTTTGCTTAATTACTAGGTACCGTGAACTAACTCATCATCCATAGAAGCTAAAAACAGTGTAGATATTAGCGCTCTTACTTTTAAAGTTAAAAAAATAAGATCCATTTAAAGGTTCAAAAGAAAAATTAGTTTTGAAATATTTTATTATTATCGTGTGATAAGAAAATTATAATAATGCTGGTAAAGCTTTAGATCGGAAAACAAACTGGTAATAGTGTTTTAATTAAATGTAACGCAAAGGCATTAGTCATGACTAATTCATAATATTATTGTTGGTAGTCATGTTGAGACACTGTATTTACCCACGAAGCGTAAAATATTAGATTTGCTAACGATATTAATAACTGGGCATACTGCAAGTATTGACAGATATTGTGTACTTGATAAATAAACATGAATTATAATTTCAATAAAGCAATTACAAAAGTAATAATAAAATTATTTTGCTATAATCCGCGAAGAAATAAAATAGAAAATATATATAATGCTAAATGTAGAGTTGACAATCGGTTATCATACCTAATACATGCAGGATTCGTAAAAACACATGCACAAACCTCCACCACCGCCACCACAATACACAAGCACTATATACGTTCACTATCATAAACTCAACAATCGTTTCGCCCCGCAACCGAAGCATCATCAGGAGATTGACTGCACGACCAAAATCGCAAAGCGAAGCAATACCCAAATACCCAAATTGACTGGCTCGTTGGCGCAGTGGGTAGTGACTCTGCCTTCGGCTTCGCGGGTCGCGGGTTCGATTCCCGCCGAGGGCCAACATTTTCTATAAATGAATTTGTTGGTCTTTGAGCCTGGGTGTATATTTGTATTTAAGTATGTATTTAAAAATATATAAGTGTATATTCACCAGTTGTCTGTCTACCATAACACAAGTAATAAGTTACTTACTTTGGGGACGGACGACCGTGTGTGTAAGTGTCCCATATATTTATTACTAGCGGCCTACCCTGCTTCGCACGGGTAAAAAATATATAGCCTATGTCACTCAGTGAAAAAAATGATTAAAATCGATCCAGTAGTTTTGATTTATTCATTACTGCCCGTGGCCCGCAAGCGTTAAATTTGGATAAAAACAATTCTCTCTCCCTATACCAAGAAGATTTCCTGCTATCTTTGGAATGTCTAAATTCATATACTACATATTTACATTTTACATTTTTCCCTATATATTTTATGTTTAAAATTAATTACAGAATGTCTTTATATACAACATTCATGGCTTTGTTATCATTAGACAATACAAACATGTTTTCTTTAGAGGTTACTCTTAAAAGAGCGACATTTAGTTGCGCGTCCGATCGCTGCTAAATTCGAAGTGCTATAGGGCGAAGCGCGGCCTCCTCGCGGGATTTTAATTCTGTGGTATCTTCGAAAATGTTCATTTAAATTACATGCTGTAAACGGCCATATTGATTTATATTAAACTAGCGGCCTGCCCTTGCTTCGCACGGGTATAAAATATATATCCCATGTCAGTCAGTGTAAAAAAAAATGATTAAAATCGATCGAGTAGTTTTGATTTATTCTTTACTGCCCGTGGCCCGCAAGCGTTAAATTTGGAGAAAAACAATTTCCTTTCCCTATACCAAGAAGATTTCCTGCTACCTTTGGAATATCTAAATTCATATAGTACATTTTTACTTATTTACTTTTACATTTACCCTATGTATACCCTATGTAGGACATTTAGTTGCGCCTCCTGTCGCTGCTAAATTCAAAGTGCTTATAGGTCGAAGCGCGGCCTCCTCGCGGGATTTTAAATCTGTAATATCTCCGAAAATGTTCACTTAAATTACATGCTGTAAACGGCAATATTGATCTATATTAAATCAACAATTTATTTAAGGTACTCAATTGGATAAGGATTAATGCTGTATTGTATAAAAATTACTTTGAACATAAGGCATCATTTTTCGTAAAAAGTAAATGAAAAAAACTGCTATTGTGGGTTATCCATAAGAGATAGGCATATACCATCGCGGACTTTTCTGTAGACCTTTTTAAGGTGTACAAATACTTAGTACATCATTTTGATAAATCTCGTAGGGTTTAGCCTGCGTTTGCAATGTAAGCGGAAAAAAATGTAATTATTTACAGAAACCTCAAAAATTACAGTATTTCTCTACTTCGTATTGAATGTTATTATACGTACAAACCTTCCTTTTGAATCACTCTATCTATTAAAAAAAACCGCATCAAAATCGGTTGCGTAGTTTTAAAGTTTTATGCGTACATACGGAAATATGGACTTTGTTTTATAATATGTAGTGATTAACATTGTATTTAACGTACTTAATTGGATAAGAATTAATGCTATATTGTATAAAAATTGCTTCGAAAATAAGGCATTATTTTTCGTATAAAAGTAAATGACAAAAAATGCTATTGTGGGTTATCCATAAGAGATAGACATATACCATAGCGGACTTTTCTGTAGGCTTTTTCAATGTGTACAAATACTTAGTACATCATTTTGATAAATCTCGTAGGGTTTAGCCTGCGTTTGCAATGTAAGCGGGAAAAAAAGTAATTATTTACGACATCACATAAGAAACCTCCAAAATTACAGTATTTCTCTACTCCATATTGAATATTATTATACATTCCTTTTGAATCACTCTATCTATTAAAAAAACCGTATCAAAATCTGTTGCGTAGTTTTAAAGATTTAAGCAGTCATAGGGATATAGGGACAAACATCTTTGTTTGTCCCTCACATTCTTATGTGACTTTGTCCACAAAGCCACATTCTTATGTGACTTTGTTTTATACTATGTAGTGATAATTCCTATAGCATGATTCAATATTCACGCGCGATGGCTTATTATTAGCGTATTTCATATATAACTTTGGTGTTTCTATACCGATTTCTATGATTCTTTTTTTATACAATGGTTAATACTATTCACTTTTTTATTTAGGGATGACTGAGAGTGATATAAACGTAGGAGTAGACAAATATAACCAGAAAGCTTCGAACTGCTAAGCTATCGGGAGTTACACGTGTTATTGTGAGTCAACCATAAAAGATAGACAGAAAGATATGCTGTCGTGGAATATTTTTTATATAATTTTAAGGAGAACATTTCCGTTATACATGATTTCTATGTAGCTTTAACCATCAAGGTTGCACACGCGACGAAAGCTTAAAAAATGGAGTAACTTCTCCCGTTTTCCCGACATTTCCCTTCACTGCTCTGCTCCTATTGATTGTAGCGTGATGAAAAGTATACTATAACCAGCCCAGGAGTATGAAAAAAAATTGTACCGAGTTTCGTTAAAATCCGTCGAGTAGTTTTTGTTTCTATAACGGTTATACAGACAGACAGACAGACAGACAGACAGACAAAATTTTTACTGATTGCATTTTTGGCATCAGTATCGATCCCTAATCACCCCCTGATAGTTATTTTGGAAATATAATCCAGTTACAGAATTGACCTCTCTACAGATTTATTATAAGTATAGATTATTATTAATAAGCTTAGATATATACACATCGGTTCAACCGATGGTTTTGTATTACGGATCTCCGCAAAGTAACGCCTTATTCTATAAATTATTTAAAGCAATTATTGTTAATTTTTTAAAATGAGTTTTTCTATTAAAGTCTTATGTGTCTAATTGATAATTTCAATTTATCACACGCTTTTCGGTGAAGGAAAGCATCGTGAGGAAACCTGCATATCTCTAGAGAATCCTAGGGATATGTGAAACCTACCAATCCGCATTGAAGCAGCGTGATAGGTCTTAACTCCAATCCTTATTTCCAAAAACGGAGAGAGAAGGCCTATGCCCAGCAGTGGGACAGCCGTTACTTACTTTATGTCTGTCTTCATTAACTTACACGCTAGTACTATAAAAATCATGCCCACGTGGAATAATAACGCCACGCTGAGTCTTTGTAAGAAATAGGAGTCAGCCCTTTTGTCACCTGAACAGGCAATTAATTTAGGTGTTAACGGATAAGAATTTGCACTTTGACTAGCCATGGCCCTAACGTGTCAATTGCAAGCGGTACAAATTTAAAAGGTACTTGGGTTAACAGACGCAATTTAAATAAAATCTGAGAAGCTTAACTGTTCTACATACTTCTTTTAAATGAATGAGCTAAAACGACCCGAGAAATTGTTTAAGTATTCATTACAGAAGACATTTTTACTGGACGAGACACTTTTTTCGGCGAAAAATTTAATTAAGACGATGTCGTGGCATAAATCTTCACTGGATTTAATTACCCGGAGCAACTTTACGCGAGTGTATATGTGTTGCAGAGTTTTATGAAAAAAGTTGGACCAAAATTGTCTTTTAAAAAGGTTATAAAGATATACGTTTAGCCACGTTGTCGTGACAGTAAATAATTATGTGTGATGTGGTGAGTTGCCTGAAGAGATTAGAAAATACTCTTATTAACACAAGTAATAATAAATTATTTTGCTTAAATAACAAAATAACATTATAATTTGCTATAATCTATTGCTATTGGTTAAATAAAGATCAAGAGAGAGAGAAAACTAGTCGCGATGTCTAAGCCCAACGCTATATTTTTTTATTAAAAAATATTTTTCTTAATAATTGTTAATCACATAATCAATTTTATATAAGAAACAATGATTAGTATGCTCTTTGCCCTTTGATCTACAATAATCTCGGCTCACTAAGTTGTTTAGTGTCCAATAAATATAATCTATTTCGCAATAAGTCAAGATTACTGCGAAGATTATGAGAGTTTTGTTCTAATATTATCAACAACAAGTATACATACATAGTTTTACACCAATAAATAGAATTAACTCAAATATAATGTGTTTTCGGAACTAAATCGGAATCAAAACGGAATGTATGTATGTGTGTTTCTTAAATTCTATTTCGGATAATTATTGGAGTAATTTTTTAAATATTACTATTAAAGTGAGTGTTGACGTGGACATTCCATGATTTCTCCATGGAATCTCCTGTGTGCTTAGTGCGAGTTTTTTACTTACTCGATCGCGTAACGCCGATTTGTATGTCACTAGATGTCGCTATTGCAGCGTCATACAAATTGGTGTTACGCTAACGCAATCAAGTAGGTTAAAAAAACTCGCACTAAGCACACTGATACTTCGGTTGCGGCGCGAAACGATTGTTGTGTTTGTCGTGCACGTCTGAAGTTCATGTATATTGTTTTTAAGAATCCAGCAAAATTAAAAAGTAGGTAAAATAATTTTCAGTTTAATAAGTGAAAATTTCGTGACTGGAACGCGTAACAGTAATAATATATTAGCTCCATCGTGCGAAACTAGCGAGGCAGCTCTCTTGAACAACTTGGCTGTGTTCAACATAAGGACCCTTGGAACGCCGGAAAATAAACTGAGCAAATATGAACAGCCATTGAAACACGGAAAAATATTACGAGTTAAAAAATCTTGAATGAACTTTAGTGAATTAAATTACATTTGCCCGACGTCAATGGAAAATAGTCATTGTAAGTGCATATACGGTTTTACATTCCTTTATCTTTGTTCATACACCTTAATCGTTCCTAAGCGTTATACATACTTTTTGCTTTTCTAAATACAAATTCAGTCGAAGGCAGTCGGTTTATTTTATAGGTACACTTTGAATACTGTACTCAGCCGACTCAGACTTAAGTAAGTCGACCCGCCGTGTGGTATCCGGTCTAAGTAGAATAGACCACCCTCATTACTTACCGAGGGTTCTTTAAAGGCGACTAAGGTAAGACGATCCGCCGTTGAGTAGAATAGACCACCTCTTTTCTTACTGCGGTGTCTTAAAAGGTCACTAAGGTAAGTTGACGTGAGGCAGGCGGCCGGTCCTTAAATAACTAGTCATAATATGTAACAACATGTTTATAACATGTTGTACCGACCCCACTTAGAGTGGGATAAGGGCAGGAGAATGATTTCTTTAATTTTGAATAGTTCTATTATAATTTACCTTAACTTACCTTAGTCGCCTTTTACGACACCTCGGGTAAGAAATGAGGGTGGTTTATTCTATTCAGCTGCCGGATACCACACGCCGAGTATTTTACCTTAGTCGCCTTTTACGACACCTCGGTAAGAAATGAGGGTGGCTAATTCTATTCAGGACACACAGCGGCTTCAAAATTAAAGAAAATTAAATATGCATCAATGAGCACTGATAACGGTTCTTTAATATAAAAAGCTGTTCGCTAATATTACACCTATTCATATTAGAGTCACGTACGCGGACTGAATTAGATTTTGTCGAGTCAATTTCATATGATTGCAAACGAAACGAAAGCATCGCATCCCGCCATAGTGCTATTTGCCACGCATGGCATCTCACGAGTTTATTAGCGCCCCGAAACATGCACTGCATCCCAATCGACGTTATAATGAAACTTTCCAGATACTTCATCGTTCCACAATACAAACTAAATTAACCGATTAGTTGTTTGACATGCAAAATATCAACATACCTTCCAATTTCGTATATATATATATATTTGTATGTTGTCTTGTAACTCTCATAAATTATAATCTGATAATAGTTTTTTTAATTGCAGCTACAAATACACAATTTTAAACTTATAATTTTATAATATTTATAACATTAATATTTATAATATTAAATATTAAATATTTATAATATTGAATATTTATAATATTAAATATTTATAACATTAATATTGAATAAGAATTGCACTAACTGGTAATAAAAAACGGCACAAATATCCGTTCAGTAGATTTAAAAAAAATCGGTCACTTACAGACAGAGAGCTTTTGGCGACTTTGTTTTATAATAAGTATAGATTTATTATTAGCAGAGGCGGTGGTCGTGCCTCTTCAACATCTTCTTCTATGTGACAATATGTTGTTCCGACCCCATTTAGAGTGGAATAAGGGCAGGAGATGATGAAGAATTGGCACCATAAGTATTCATAAGTAAGGAATGAAAATAGAATATTTAATAAATAGGTAAATATATGGGACACTTACACACACGGTTGTCCGTCCCCAAAGTAAGTAACTTAATACTTGTGTCATGGTAAGCAGACAACTGGTGAATATATTTTTAAATATATACTTAAATACAAATATACACCCAGGCTCAAAGATCAACAAATTCATTTATAGAAAATGTTGGCCCTCGGCGGGAATCGAACCCGCCACCCGCGGATCTAAAGGCAGAGTCACTACCCACAGCGCCAACAGGCCAGTTATTAAGAAAAATAAAAAATAAATATAAATAAATAAAATTAACTTATATATCTTATCCTCAAACCTCACGCCCTATATTATATTTTACTGAATAATAATTAATTACCAAAATTGTTTGGATTAATTTTTACAGCAATTACTGATCTTAATTAGGTTCTTCAAATTACGTTAATTAAAATTTTACAGCAACTTAGTAAGTAATCTGATTATGAATATAATGAATTAACTAAATAATTCGACCATTCTTGTCCATCACTCCGTAAACTAAAACCTGTGGTGAACCAACGAATCGATTAACTATTGATTTATCTGTTTTGAACTTTACCTGTCTACTAATGTGGTGAGCGGACCTAATTTAACATATATTGGCGTGTCCCAAAATGGGTAATTAGTCAATAAACTGAAACTTGATACTGGTTTGCGGATCTTTCGTTAACTAATTGCAACAATTTGTATTTGTCACGTTATATCGCCATTCCACTATTATTCGCTAAAGGAATCAAATCAAGTTAATCACGCATTGAAATATAAGTAGTATTCGCTGTTTCTACTAATTAATGTTTTTATAAATAAATAGGTATCCGACTGAGTAGAATAGACTACCCTCATTTCTTACCGAGGTGTCTTAAAAGGCGACTAAGATAAGTTAAACCCCCGTGTGGTATCGGGCTGAGTAGAGTAGACCACACTCATTTCTTACTGAGCGGTCGCAAAAGGGGACTACGGTAAGTTGACGTCGGGCAGGCGGCCGGTTGTAAATATGACGAAAATATATTAAAAACTAGCTTTTACCCGCAACTTCGTTTGCGTAGACTGTTGTCGCGTGATAGGTTGATAATAGATGGCGCTTTTCAATGTCATCCTATTCCTGTAGAATTAACAGGATTTCTACAGCTTATATGTTACCTCGGTTTATAAGGAATAATTGTGCCAAATTTCATCGATATTCGTTCAGCGAATTTGGCCGTGAAAGAGTAACAAACATACATCCATACTCACAAACTTTCGCATTTATAATATATGTAGGATATTTGAAATTATTCAGTCAATCCATTTATTATTATCAATAATATTTTTTTAAATTTTAAATATTACTTAAATAGCGCCATATAACCATACTATCTGAAAGCATTTCGATTGAAGTAAATACTGGAATAATAACAAGAAATCATTGTGGTTTAAAATTAATAGTCAATGACAATTCAAAAGTAATGGCGTAGTTAAATTAATACCTTGACAATAATTTCAAACAAATAATAGTAAAATTTAATTTCAGATGCTTGGTTGAAATGTTTATTCATTAAACTTGTAATGAACTTAAATTACTAAAAGTGAAGTCTGAAAGTTCGTGGATGAGAGCATTTTAAAGCAAAACATATAAGGTAAAAGTTTTATTAAAAAAGTTTAGATGAAACTAGTATTAGATGAACCATTAAATTTTAATAAACTTTGTGATATGTAATCTACTAGAATCCGCTTAGTAAGGGATGGCCTAGTTAAGAAAGCGTATATTGCCCAATTGAAGCATATTTTTCTTGTTAATATAAAGGTATAGGTGAACAATTATTTAAAAAAATATGGGTCAATTATACACACGGTCGTAGGTGCCCAAAGTAAGTAACTTCATACTTGTGTTATGGGTGACAGACAACTTCTAAATAAACACATATGTATATAGTTTTAAGAAAATACTTAAATACTTTATGTATTTAAATATTTATCGAAAATGTTAGCCCTCAACGGGAATCGAACTCGTAGTCCCCGGAGCTAAAGGCAGGATCACTGCCAACTGCGCCAACAGGCCAATGTCAGCAAACAATTTGGACAATATACAATATAACGTGAACACTAAAATAGTTGTATGAATCTAAAAAAATCCGAATTAAGATTTAAACAATTTACTTCGCAACCATGCATCGTCCTGCCCTTATCCCACTCTAAATGGGGTCGACACAACATGTTCTTAATATGTTATCACATAATTTTGCTACGTATTTTAAGACCGGCCGCCTGCCTGACATCAACTTACCTTAGTCGTATTTTACGATACCTCGGTAAGAAAGAGGGTAGTCTATTCTAATTAATCTAATTCTTCTGACTTACCTAAGTCGCCTTTTACGACATCTCGGTAAAAATGAGAGTGGTCTATTCCACTCAGCCGGATACCACACGGCTTAACAATTTACTAACACAATCAAGAATGTTCGAGACAGAACATAAAATTGGCTGCCTAGTTACCCGTTTATATTCTCTCAGAGCAATCTCAGTATCCTTACAATAAAAGAGTGGCATCATCCAATTTTGCATTCAATCTAGCATGAGAATTGCGTCTTCCGAGATGACCCGCCTATTCTGACACCGCTATAAAGCGATCGTCTAATCCGGTTTATTTGATTTGGGGTTCGAAATCCACTTCTGTTTACAGTTTGTTAGAGCAATGTCCATTTTATCATTTGGAAAGGTTCTTACTATTATATACAAATGTAGAATATATGAACATAAAACTATAAAAGATGAAAATAAAGCTCCTAATCTATATATATAAAAGAAAGTGGTGTTAGTTACACTATTAATAACTCAAGAACGGATGAACCAAATATGGTTGAAAATTGGTGGAGAGGTTGCTTAGAACTAGTAGACGGACATAGGATACTTTTTATCCTGTTCGACCGCGTTTTCGCCAAGTCATTATAAAACGAAGAAAAAACGACTATGACATGAAATAAAAAAACGTAAATTACAGTGGAATAACAAAACATAAATGACAGCTAAACGTAATTTTGTCTTTAGTCTTTTGGTCTTTGGCTAATTATGGTAAAAAATTTGGCAATTGGCAAATTTGGGGTCAGCAGAACATGTTATAAGCATGTTGTCACATGATTTGGCTATTTATTACCTTACCTTAGTCACATCTCTGACACCTCGGTAAGAACTCTTTCTTACCGAGGTGTCAGAGAGGTGGCCTATTTTACTCAACCGGATACCACACGGTGGATCAACTTACCTTAGTTGCCTTTTAAGACACCTCGGTAAGAAATGAGGGTGGTACTATTCTATTCAGCTGGATACCACTCGGCGTGGGTCGAAAATATAATAAAGTTAAAATTTGACATTTAAATGCTTTCTTGTGTATTTTATCGTTTTCTTATTTTAATTTAATACTTATTCCTTATCGTTAGTATTTTTTTTTTATTTGTAAAAAGAAGCAATATTATTAAAAAAATAGAATTTGTTGCCTTCATTTTGATTTCGTTAAATCGTAGTTTAATGTAATTAATTATGAAATAAGTGTTATCAACTTACTTTAAGGCAAACTCTTAATAGGAAAATTAGGGATAAACTTGTAACTTGATCAGCAAATAATATTATTTTCTTGTAAAAAATACAAACGTAAAATTTGAAGTTACCTATTATTTAATTTTTCTTAGGATAATCTTACTAATTAATATCATAAATGTGAAAGTTCGTGAGTATAGAAGTACGTTTGTTACTCTTTTACGGCGAATCAACTGAACCAATATCGATAAATTTGGCACAATTATTCCTAAAACACCTAGAATAACATATAGGCTATAGAAATCCTGTTAATTCTGCAGGAATAGGATGACGTTGAAAAGCGCGATCTATTATCGATCTATCACACGACAGCTTACGCGAACTAAGTCGCGGGTAAAAGCTAGTGACATAATATGTGATGTGTAAAATATTAGAAACTACTTAATAATTATATACTACCTAAACAAGATATTACTGTGGTTTAAAATATGCTTGATTTTTTTTTGATTTTTCCATTGTATTTGAATGAAATTCCATTTTGCATTACATTTTTGTTTTATCGGAATTCATTTCTTTACAATCCCATTATTTAAACTCTGTACATTAACTAAGTAATTTTAAAGGTCAGTCTATAGAGGAATCAA
Source organism: Morpho helenor (assembly GCA_029227775.1). NCBI lineage: Eukaryota > Metazoa > Arthropoda > Insecta > Lepidoptera > Nymphalidae > Morpho > Morpho helenor. Next base: position 9,127,371 of record JARGCU010000020.1, read on the forward strand.
TTTGCATTTTATCAGAACCAACCAGAAGGTCGCGTGACTATAAGGGTAAATTAACATAAGAATGGATGAATAAGCTGAACGCTTCTGTTAAGGTTTTCAAGTTTAATTGTTTGGTTGAATAAACTAAGCTGTTATTGTCTACAGTTATCATAGATGTAGCATATTCCCAAAGACTTACCTTACTTCCTAAAACAAGACTTGTAATTTATTAGAACAATTCGCTAATGGGTTATAATAGCGGTGCATCTCAAAAAAATCATGGGTTTTAAGTTTTCCTGGCTAAGGAAATGCACAAAAATGCTTTAGTTTCCTTAAACGAAAGACCTAAGATTTATGAGTTATGCCAGTATTAGTATTGAAAATACGAAAGAGAGTGTACACTCTCACTGCTAAAGTCTATCACCTATATATATTTAGACCTTATTCTTTATTTCTTCCGAAAATATCTTCGCTCCCTACAATATTAGACAAAACTTAATATCATTCAAGCTGTTGAAGCGCTTTTTCGTTGGAATATCTGGAAAAATCTCATCGAATTTTTATTGGATTTAATCTCTGCACTTTATACTCTCAAAAGTTCATGGATGGTTCATCACAGAGCATTCAAAGTATGTAGAGCGATATTTCCTATAGGCGCAATATTTGATACTGTGAGTGCTTTTTTCATTACAAGTCAAACCGAAAGGCAAAAATTATTAAATATTCAATCAATGAGTTTCTATATTCGAATATTTTGTCACGATGAGTTTAAAGTTATTCGGTTTATACAGTTTGCAGAGTATTATAAAATAGAAAACAAAATCTGATATCTATTGTGTTTATCACGAATTAGTAAATCAAGGAGTTCACGAAAAACTTATTAAAAGCTTTTATTTAATGTGCCGTAACGTATGTATGTGAATTTATTTATTGTATTGCAAGTTAAATTTGACCCACTTACCGGTGTCCTATTGAGATGAAATTTCCTGGAAATGTACTGGTTCAGCCCCGATGATAATGCATGTTTATGATAAGCATGACCTGATTCTGCTGCCGGGATTGGTTCCAGACGAAGGAACTCCTCAACGGTTTACTGTAGGGAAATTAAATTTATTAAAAGCTTTTATTTATTAAACGCTTTTATTATGGTTAACTTATTAAACTCTATTCTTAATTCTTACTATTATGTTCCAAAATTAACACCCATATTTTCATACTGTGTGTACTTTCATTCCATGATCAGTGTAAATTACTATTTTACCGATTCATAATACATATTTATAAAAATATTTCCAATATTATAATTAATATTTGGAAAAATAATCTTATGGTTACTTTTGAATTATGAAATATAGGCATGTAATGCTTCATTATATCTTATATTCTTATATATCCATTATATCTATATATATTCATTATATATTATTATGATATTTGTTGTCAGATTAAAAATTTATTATATTGAAAAATTCAAATCACTCAAATGCAATGTATAAAAGTATAGCTTTTATATTTAATATAATCTATGTCATCACCATCAACGTAAAACAATTTTAACTTTAATTTTAGTATGCACATATACTTTTTTTTATAAAGGAGTACTTGATAAAGCGTTCTAAAAACGAGTCTCTTTAGGTTTAGTAAAAGTAAAAAACAAAATGCACCTCAATAACCCTTTAATGTAATGCATCCGTAATCTTGTACTACTTGACTAAGTAAGGGCATGCTCTCATTTCTCTTCACTGTTACCGAATGTATTTTATCTCTTAACTCAATGCTACAAGTGCTTTTGAAGTACAGTTTAAACTGAATAATATAAAACCTGTGTATTGAATTTTCTTATAAATGTCGGAAAATTGGGTGCGTGGATCACTGTTAGGAATCACAATTACCCATCAACATTCTATGTGCAGCCTAATTTAAAGATTTTGTTTATTTCTCTATTCAAAAACTCCTTATGTATTTTTTAAGAATAACATTGAAATAAGGTGATTTAAAATATAAACTAGCAATTGCCAGCGACTCCGCCCGCGCGGAAAGATTATAGTATTTTGACAACCATAAAAATGGTTAGGGTGGGTTAACCTTAAAAGCTAGATATATGCTGTCGCGGACTTATATTAAAAACTTTTAGAGAGGAACAATTTTGTAATACATATTTTTTTAATAACTATTACTGTTTACTCAGCGCACGCAAGTAAAGCTTTCAATTTTGCCGCTTTCGTACTGTTTTTATTACAGCTCCTCTCCTATTCAGCTTAGCGTGATGGTATATAGCCTATAGCTTTCCTCAATAAATGGAATATCGATATATTGTTAGTCCTTTTTGGTGCACGATAAAAAGTATTAAATAAATAAACCTCAGAAAGTATACACATTAAGATTACTTAGTTATAGCTTTTAAATAAGTTGCTAAAATTATATTCTTATAAGGCGAAGGCCATTTGCTTTTAAGCTAAATAACTTTTAAAACTTTTGGGGTGTTTAGATGAAAAGCTTATTTAGGCACGCCTACAGAACTTAAAATAATTTTAAGAATAAATTTTTTATTATGTAGGTACTATAAGCGTCGTAATAGAATTCGGTTAAAGAATTTTTTGTTACAGAATTGAATCTGAATATTTCATGATAGCTGACAGACACTCGAAGTTTAAATATTTATAGTTATAGCTAGTTTAGTATTTTTTGTATATTAATTAACATTAAGTGATAGTTCTGTTGCGGTGTAAACGATTTAATATTTGGGGACCTCTTTTTACACTATGCATTTGAAAACTCAAATTTTGTGGCTTTAATTTTTTTTGGAATAACTTTATAATACCTTTATAATTTTTTTTTCAAATTTAAATTTAATCACAATTGTTCATTAAATACATGTCCAATGATTTATAGAACCAGGCGTTACTATGTGGAATTCCTTAGTGCAGAAGTTACAACAAAATTATTTTGCTGTAATCCGCGTTTGGTAAGTGAACCTATTATCTATGTAATGCCAAGTGTATGAAGCAGACAACATTCACATACCTTATACGTGCAAGACAAGACATGACAGTGCATAACGATTTTGTCGTGAAGCCTATTCTCCTGATGATGCTTCGGTTTCGGGGCGAAATTATCGTAGAGATTGTCGTAGTGTGTGTGTATTGTTGTTGGTGGCGGCATTTGTAATACGTGTGGTTACTTGTCGCGTATGTATAAGGTATGTGAATGTTGCCTACGTTATACACTTAGATACATAGATTCCCTTAACAAAAGCAGATTATAGCAAAATAATTCTATTGGAACTTCTGTAAAGACGTCATTGGGGAGCTCGCTGAGCGACCTTAAATTGATGGATTAGTCGCATTTTGAGTGTCCACCCCATATGTCAATAAAGCAATCAATAGAATAAATATAAATAGTACAGTATTTATATACTTCGGTTATTGTCGTGTGAAAACATAAGCAATATTTTAATTATTTATTAGCATTAACAATTTTAGTCTAAAATACTAACGAAAATGAATGAAAAATATCCAGATAATTCTGTACGGCCAGTTTTAAGGGCAAGAAATATATAACACAATATAATGTGCTCGACATTAGCTTTGGTGTGCAGAATTGCGCACCGATGTCGACGACAACGTTTTTTCAAACTCAAGGGCTCTCGGCGAATAAACTGGGCAAATATCGCGTTCTACTGGAATGGTAATGGAAAATATTAAGCGCGGTTTGAAACGCAATGTCTTTGAATGAAATTTACGATTCAGGAGATATCAACTAGGAAAGCAAAGACATGGGGTAATATAGTAGTCCCTTCTTGTTCAATAACCCGGCTTATTTTCAATCTATATTCACATAATTGAAATGCGTTCTCTTGGAGGCGGAATAAATAAATCCATATTGTTTTAATTTCGCTTCCACGGATTAATATTTACTATTACGTAATTATGAAAATTTTGTTTTGTTTTCAAAGCGAATATGAAACTAGAATAATGAATTCAGGCTCATTATGAGAACTTGTTAATTATAAAGATTGAATATTTATTTCTAACGAAATTCTAACATAAAACTACAGAAATTGAAAAAAAAAATTCATATCGACACTTATTTTAGCAAAATAATAGGGATAAATAAATATATAAATTTTACGAAACAGTTCAATTTGGGTCTTTAGGGTCAAATGTTTTATTTGTTGGCCGCCTGCCTTAAGTCTACTATCCTTAGTCGTATTTTACGACACCTTTGTAAGAAAGGGGGGTGGTATATTCTATTCAACCAGATACGTCAACTTATCTTAGTCGCCTTTTACGACACATCGGTAAGAAATGAGGATGGTCTATTCTACTCCAATGTCCGAGGATTCCACACGGCATTCTCGTTGTTAGTATGAATACTATTATAAATTATTACCATCGACACAAATGTTATTAAAATCTTTAATATTGAAACGTATCAACTTGGAAAATTTACCACATCATTTCGAAACCTTCAATAACTTTGACCTAAAACGATTGCTATAATAATTCTAAAATCTTCCGAATTAAAAAAACAAAGTCTTGCATTTTCTCTTCTTCCATAGAAGAAAATTACAAAGAGTAAACTTTTTCTCATAGTCCGTGCTATAAATAAAAATGTTAGAGGAAAGAAGTTATTAAAAGTCTGTGGGGATTTCAAACAAAGCTAGTAGTGAAGCTTGTGATTCATTTGAGAAAACACTCCGGTCACAAATGGCTTGTTTAAAGTTTATTGCGGTAAAAAGCTCGATTTTGTATTAAGAGGACCACAAAGTCTTGGGTAATGTTCTTTTAAAACTTTGTTTTGGTATTATGAAAAGAAATGCCTAAAAATAATAATTATGCATAGTTGATGCAAACATTACATAGATTTATTTTACTAGAATGGGGCAGCGAAAAAGGCGTCCATAGAATAAAATCTATATCTTTTTTTGCGCATTATCTTTCGTGGGATCAATTGGGTGTTGGAAAATTTTAAATCTAATTTTCCTTTTGCATAAAACCGCATAAACATTTTGTAGGTGTGCTAAAAATGTTTACAGTACAGTAACAAGCAGTGTACAGTAAGATTAAAAACGCGCAATAATATTTCTCTACATGTGTGTTATTAGACAGAGTTAAGTATGAGTCTAAAACAAAAGTAATGAGAATATTATTTTGCTATAATCCGCGATAAAAGATATATGTAATGCTAAACGTAGAGTGAACTATTCGTTCTCATACCTGATACATGCAGAATTTGTAAGATACCATAACAATACACAAGCACTACACACATTCACCACCACAATCTCAACAATTGTTTCGCCCTGTAACCAAACCATCGTCAGGAGATAGACTCCACGACAAAATCGCAAAGCCATGTCATGAGTTCTTAAAAATTCTGCATGTATCAGGTATGAGAACGAATAGTACACTCTACATTTAGCATTACATATATTTATTTATTACATATATATTTTCTTTTATCGTGGATTATAACAAAATAATATTCTCATTACTTTTGTATTATGGACCTCCACAAAGTAACGCCTAACTTTGATACGTGAGTAGACATTAATTAACAAACACTTAAAAGTGAAACCCAGGTTTTATTAAAGAATAAGCTTTTAAGGATCCTTAATCAATTTTATAGGCCGTAAATTTTTGCTGACGGGAAATTACCTCCGATCATGCAATAATAAAACTTGTTTTTCTGTGACAATACTTGCAAAAGGGGCCCTATTAAGGGTTGGCTAATATAAAGTCAAGCTAGAGAGACAACAAAAACAGCAAATATCTCCGTTTCGATTAATAAATTAGGGAGATATTTCAGTCATAGTACTCAGAACTACATTCTTTTTCCAATAATCATTATACTACAAGACTACTTGTAGCAGTTTTAATATTTTTAACATATATAAGTATTAAATAAAGAGACTTCCCATACCTGGGGAAAAGTTTTTATCTCTCCTTGGTGACCGAAATTGTAGCTAAGAATTTTCATCTTGTTCCAATGTGCTTCATTAATCATAGGAAATCTTTTAGGTATATGCAACATTACCTTTTCGCCTAGTGAATTGTACATATCAATTAATTACATGTCTTTATTGAAAACTCGCCTGTGGTTTAGATCCCCTGGTATGCACTTTCGCTTGTAAAGCACAACTGTAGTAAAGATTTGTCTATTTATTTATTTTTGTTATCCTGTAGAAATCACACTAAGTCTGCCTGAGTTCAACACGTATGATCAGTGAGATATCATCTCGGCATTTTAATATATTTGGATTTTATATTACGTTAAATCACAGAACGTCGAAGCGGTTTTTTAAACAATACAGAGAGAATTAATTATCTAAGCCACCATTTCAATTCATGTAGAATACCTTCATAAGAATAAATGTAAAATTACTTATTAGGTCTTACGAGTATAAGCCCTAGACTCCAAAAAAAACTTTTCATTGATTAAAATTTTTGTATGATTATTGTAATGATTGTGATTTAAAAGACTTATAACCGTTACACATAACTAGCTTAAAATACTATAAGAGATACAAAGCAAGGACATGGCTAAGCTCCGGTTAAATGAAAAATTTCATATACGTTTATGCATCTTGAGAGAGAAACTCGCTGCGTTTTATTAAATAACTTTAATGCGGGTCATAAATAGAATGAATGGAACTTTTGTACAGTTCTTCTAGCAGTAAACAGTTATGCAGTTTATTTTATTAAAACTGTTGAAGATATGTTCGCTATGAATGTTATTTTTTAAAATATTGTCACAACTATTGGACGTTAATTGCTAGAAATTGTTTTTTTGAGGATTATCATCGAAGTCAGGATCGGTTGAATCTACTATTACTGCAAGACGATCTGCGCTTTGGAAACCATGTTTACGACATTAGAACCTGAAAGCTAAAGTTATTAGTAAGGTTTAAACCGGGTGTTTTACAGGGAGAAGGATGCTCTCTGAAGGTTAATATGAGAACCGCGAAGATTTGCTTAATAAAACCTACTCAACAATGCAATTACAAAACAAAGACTTTAGGGGCGTTCATGGATTCTATAATCCCAAAACGAACTTTCTACATACAAAAAAAACAAGTCTTAGTTATAAATGCATGTTTAGTAAAAAGCATGTTTGTTACTTAATGAAGAAATAATCATATGTGAAGTATGGAAGAAGTATACCCTAAAAGATACCATGTCTAGATGGAACAAGGAATAATTGCGTCATAAAATGCGGCAAGCATGAAAATTGCATACATTTCGCGATAAACAAACTATACGATGTTGATATGAGATTTAGTGAGGCAAAGATAACTCCGTTGCGATTAATTATGCTGCCTTCACTATTTCTAGGAAATTAAATGCTGTTACTGCGAATTTGCTATCCAACTTGAATATTTCTTCTTGGCAAGCAAGACGACTTAAATTAAATTTAGCCGATAGGTATAATAATGTTTTAACTTACATTTAGATCGTAATGAATATGCCTTTAGATTGATTTTAATTATAGTGACATTTCATTTCCTCACCGAAGTAGTTTTCCTTGACCGAAAAGCGTGCGATAAATTGCAATTATTTATTAGACACATAAGTTTAAATAAAAAATCACATTGGTGCCTGTCCGGGTTTTTGAACCTGCGAACCTTAAAAGAGTCGCCTGGTCTTACCGATTGGATATCACAGCTTTCCAGAACTTATAAAATAAAATAAATTTGCTAGAATTTTAAGTGGCATCCCCGTTATCCTGCTAATCCTACTAATATTATAAATGCGTAAGTTAGTGAGTATAGATGTTTGTTTGTTACTCTTTCATGGCGAACCCGCTTAACCAATATCGATGAAAATTGGCATAATTACGCCTTTTACACTGGAATAACATATAGGTTATAGAAATTTTGTTTTTTCTACAGAAATGGGATGACATTGAAAAGCGCCATCCATTATCACCTATCACGGGACAACAGTCCGCGTGAACGAAATCGCGGGTAAAAGCTAGTACTATAATAAAAGTAAGTGGCACATAGTTTAGAGGAACATAGCTATAAATACTGTTTGAAGGTCGTAACAGAACTAATGTCTTCCCAAGACTCGAGGGACTATTATACGCCTTGATATCTAGGTTATGGTGTAGATTTGTGATGGTATTTATGTTGCTGTACCAAATAGATGTCGCTATTGCCACCAATTATCTGGGCGTTGTAACAAACGTACATTTTGTCTATATCTGAAGAAAATTCAGTTACCTTTTACGCCTACAGAGAAATGTAAGATTTTTTATCACAAAAAGGTAATCGAAAAAATAAGGAAAAAGATTTGAATATACAGAACATTCATTGTTAACGTTCATCTTGCAATGTCAAACTTGAACAGTTACTTGTACAGCTACTTGTATAATGACTTGAAGTGATATATTGACGGTATATTCAAATAAAAGTACTATCAGGTCATTGACATGAAAGATTTTTATGTCATTTCAGAAGAAAGTTTCTGGACCACCGGACGCAAAAAAAAATTACCTCCTTCCAACATTTTATTACTATACGACCATAAATCTAATAGATCAGGTAGCCTCTATGCTAGAAAACCAATTTCAATGATTAACTGCAGCCAGACAGCATGTGCACTGCGCAAACGAAAAAGAAAATTAAGTTGTTTGTACGTTTTTGGATGTGCCCATTTTGACTATAAATAGATTTTTTACGTATTTTTTCCTTGACTTCGTAAACACGTTTCGTACAAAACCGTAACATATGTTTGTGATTAGCTCTTTTATTTTCATTTGAACCATATCCTTACTAATATTCAAATTAAAAAATAGTGTCTTATGTGGAAGAATAACAATCAATCAGAGTTACAGGTTACACTCTTAATTGATTACTACAATTATTAAAACTAGACTAACAAAACGGAGAAACCTATATATTTCTATTCTATGGCAGCAACAGTTTCGCTCCAGAGTTAGCAGTTTTATATATGTGGCACAAGCAAGGTGTTATGCATCTAACTTTAGCTTCCAATTCAAATTGAAAATATTCTTTATTCAAATAAAATTGTAAACAAGTGCTTTTAAATTATCAGCTCTACTGGTGGATCGGACAGATGTTCCTACCGAGAAGAGCCAGCAAGAAACTCGACAGTTGCTCTTTTTAAAATATATTATACTTCTTATTACTAATTAAATGTAGTGATTACTGTCTTGTACAGGGTCGTAGAGTAGCTATGTCCATTCTTATCATCTAAGTAATCCTCAATAGTACAGTGTAGGCTTTCAGTTATAGCTTTTTTTAATTTGTGTGTTTAAACTGCTGTAACGGCAAAGCTAAAGTAGATTGAGTCTCGAATCCGAGGTCTAACCTGAAGTCCTCCATTAAGCTGGTGTTGTAAAGTTTTGACTTCTATCCTCTGATACGGCAGTATACTCAAACATCCAAAACGAAACTCCAAAATCACTATATAATAAAACTTTGTATCCTAATCTCTAACTGTAAATAAATTCAAGAATTTGAATAACGCTGACTTGTATAAACAAGGCATTCCAATTTACGCTAATTTAATGTGGAATTTGAGAAATATCCTGTTTATGATAGATATTTTGTTATGATGTAAAAGGAATTTTAATTTAAGCAGAAAAGCTTTATTACCTTAAGTTACTTGAGATAAAAAGATCAGGTAAATCATAGTCAACATTTTATATGTTTTACTTAAGGTATTACTGATCTGTAGTAACGTGGTATGGCATATAATTACCTAAACTATTTTAAATATCTTTACATATAATATAATAAAATATGTTACAATTACATTGTTTTTATTTAACCTCGGTGCTGCTTAAAGTACTGATTTTAAAACGAAATATAAAATAGTTTTGCTATAATCCGCGATAAAATAAAATAGAAAATGTATATAATGCTAAATGTAGAATGGACTGTCCGTTTTCATATTCGAGTATCCATTATCATTATCAGCATTATATATATTTTCTATTTTAGTTTATTGCGGATTATAGCAAAATAATTTTATCATTACTTTTGTAATATGGATCTCCGCAAAGTAACGCCTGATTCTCCGACTAAGATACTCCGACATTTTGCAATAGAACCCTATAATTTACCATTTATATTTATGTTTGCAGTTTGTTGTTAATTTTTTTCTGTTTTAAGAGTGTATAGCCCTTCTTGCGCATAAATAGCATCTGAGATCTATTGACGCAGGTTGCTATTATTTGACCACTTCAACCGAAAACGTGACGAGCGTAAATTAATATCCCATTGTTAGTTGTTCACGTTAATAACTGACAACCATTTTCGCATACAAAGCATGCTTAAATCGTGTTATAATCGCGTTCAATATCAGAGGCGTACTGATGTGTAAACTATTGGCTCCTGTTTGTAGTTAAAATTAGTATTTCGGTTTATATATATTTATCTTCTTCGTTTGAACATATAAAAAAGCAAGCACAGTTTAGCAATTTTAATGTTAGTATGGATATTCATCAATTTCGTTCCCTTATGCCGCTATGATTATTATCTAGCTATATGATTTGGATTCGTATTTTACGACCGGCCGTCTGCCTAACGTCACCTTACTTTAGTCGTATTTTACGACACCTCGGTAAGAAAGAGGGTGGTCTATTCTACTCAACTAGATACCACACAGTGGGTCAACTTACCTTAGTCGCCTTTTACGACACCTCGGTAAGGAATGAGGATGGTCTATTCTACTCAGCCGGATATCACACGGCGGGTCAACTTACCTTAGTCACCTCTAACGACACCTTGGTAAGATACGAGGGTGGTTCTATTCAGGCGGATACCACACGGCTAAAAGTCTCACAAATCAAACTCGCTTAAAGTATATAATACATTCAGTTTCAAAAGCGCGCTTAGGTGTTAATATTAATTTACCGTTTTAATCGAAGTCAAAGACTATTTGGCGGAGTTTCTGAATACATTTAAATTACATTTGACGTTTGGTTTGTAATGTAATTCGTGCTTTGGATAATTTACTAATCAGAAGATAATATTCTGCAACATTGATTGAAATTTAGCACGTTTCAGTACTGTCGAAGCATAAGTAAAAAACATTACCTAGACTATCATCATATCAATCCATTAAACAGATAGTACAGGTGCATAGCAAATACCCTGCAAAACAAAAGCTATTGCAGTTTAAACTAACAATGACTTGGAGAAATGTGCAGAAGTCGTGGAAAAAATGTGCGTTTCCGTTCCCTGCATTGTTCAAAACACTCATGTCCTAATGGAGAAGAAATTGTATTGTGAACACTAACTAGAACATCACATTTCAGGACATCATCATCATCACATTTCACTGCAGGAACACAATACTGTAAAAATTAACGTTAATCTAATTGCATTTAATTTACTTGTAGAGAACTTGCCAACTCTGATTAAATCTTCTTTATATAAAAAAATCTAATTATACCATAATATCCATTTGATCTAAAATCAACTTCAATGAGCTTTACTTTAAAAGGTTTCTGGCTTTTTAATATTTTTAATAATATATCTTAAGAGAAAATTGGGGCACGGAGATATATAACGTTACAAAGTTATTATACTACTAATAGCATTTAAAAGTCTTCTGCTCTAAAGAAATTACGCGCAATTTGCAAAATGTTAAGATAAAATTCTGAAATAATATAAATTCTATTTTAAAGAAACACTTTTGTCCGTTCTCGGCTTATAAGAAATTTTCTTTTAAGCCTAGAATTTTTATAGCACTGGTTATAAAAGAGTCTTAGAGTAAGAGTGGTATTTCAGGTAAAAAAAAAGTTTAATTTGAAAGAAAATATCGTAACATAAATCTCTAAGGCATCTAATTACATGAAACCGGCCTCTTGTGCGCAAACTTATAGGAGCCATACGTCAGAATGCTTTTCATGAAAAACTGCCTCTAAGTAGCCTTTTCAGAAATTATGAAATAGCCGGCATTCCCAGCGCTTAGAAAATGGCAGGAAAAATACGCAAGGCATTTGTAAAGGAAATTCTCGACATTTGTGACTGGATTTTGCGAAAGTGTTCAGTTTACTTACAGCTGTACTGAGAAGACGCGTAAAACAGGCCGCAGAAGCGAGGATTTTTAACATTTATAATATCACAATATAGAATCTTATACTATTATTTTATCAAAATATGCGAGTTTTAGACTTAGTGATGTATAGGTACTGCATTTGATTCAAATGATAGGAGTTTATTGTTACGACATGTTTCTTGTGTCATGTGACTTTTGAGAAAATTGCTTCTTGTTTACTGAATAAGTATGAACGAAAAATATCGTTGTTATAATATATTTTTTGTTTTATTGATGATGGTCAAATAACAAATAAAATTTTGATGTAGGTAGGTGTTAGCATTCGTAACACATTTATTTATTACATATTATATAAAAAATGTACATATATTTTGACGCAAATTTAGTATACTTATTGAACTCACGCCTCTTCTACGAGTGAACTTAAGGGTTAGGTACCCTTAATTAAAAAATATGTGTTTTGCCTCCAACTAAAAGAAAAACTATTTCTGTATGTATATATGTATGTATACGAGGCCAGTTATCAAGCTTAAATTTTGCTAAATCACATGGAAACTTTGGTCCAGATTAGCTTTGAAAGAGTATCATATATTCATATGGATCAATATGAGCGATATACGTTAACTAAATAAGCCATTACGGCTTAATAATCATTGGCAAATAAAAGTTTAATAAGATTATAATCCAAATATTCATAGAAGATTCATTGTATCATTTGAATAATTTTATTTCATTTCAACTCAAAAGCTTAATTGAAAATTTCTCTTTGAAAATGTATTCGTAACAAAATTATATTTTATTAACAAGCAAATAATTAACATTTGTATTACCTACCTACGCATTCTGTTTACAGAAATAACAGTCTCTTCCCACTAATTTGCGGATTTTCTTAACATTTCATAACATTCGTAGCGACATTTTTGACAATTCTCGTCGTATTTCCACCATTTTACCCAATATAAAACAGTGTAATCATTATAGTTATCTACTGTTACTGAGTATTAATGTAACTATAAACTATAGTACAACTTGTATTACCGCATTTGTAATTAATACCATGTCCCAAAGCAAACGTCACATTACACCACATGGCTTGTTTTTCCATTTGCCTCGCAACCTCCATTTGTTGTTCCGCGTTACTCCAAGAACGTCATCAGCTATGTTGGTAGGACGGTCGCTGACAGGGAACTCTATAATTGCTTTCTGGCGTCGCGGCCTCGTAATACGCACGATAGCAGCGATCTCTTGTAATATCCGTTTACACTATATATTCACTTACTTATTTAACAAAATGAATTTATAACTATAGATTAAATATATAAATTTAAATATTATTTTTATCTACGAGTATATTGCATCTTTTTTATCTTTTGTTTTATGTGTGCAAATATTAATTTTTGTATATAGTTTTTCGTCATTTTTCTTTTATTTTTCTCTATATTTTACTTCTTCTACTGTACTATAAAGAAAATAAATAAAAATCCGTTCAGGAATTTATAGCAAACAGACGCGATGGGGGCTTTTGTTTTTATAATTTTTATTGATTACCTGCTAAACTATAGTTAGTTCCATTTCAATGCAATAATTCCTATGCATAATTTGAATTGATGTTATACAATCGTACCGTAACTGTAATATATGAAGCTAAGTTATAAAGCTAATACTCCCAACTGTATTTGAATCAGTGGAGAGGGATGGCTCACTTGTACAGCCTGTTTATTTAGCTCAAGGGCTCTTATACTCCCGGAAAATAAACTGAGTTAATGTTTCTAATTACAGATAGAAAAACTATTGCGAGAGCAGTTCTGAGGATGTACTAATAACAGAAACATAATTTATTAACAAAAAGATTTCAACTTGTAACTTTGCTAGCCAAAATACTTGAACATATGAATCCTTAAACTATATATCGCTTAAGTGATCCTCTAACAAAGTTTTCACCGTAGATTTCAATTTTCTGTTTCGCAGATGTTTACCAGAATTATGTTTACAGTAAATATAAATTAACTATTTATTGACGTGTGTATCCGGCTGAGTAGAATAGACCACCCTTATTTCTTACCGAGGTGTCGTAAAAGAAGACTAAGGAAAGTTGACGCACCGTATGGTATCCAGTTGAGTAGAATAGACCACCCTCTTTCTTACCGAGGTGTCGTAATACGATTAAGGTAAGTTGACGTCAGGCAGGCGGCCGGTCGTAAAATACGTAGTCCAAACATGTTACAACATGTTGTGCCGACCCCACTTAGAGAGTAGCATAAGTAAAGAAGGATGATGATGATAAATCAATGATTTAACATTTTATATATTTTGCAAATTCATCACGCTAGTTTATTTGTATAACTAATTTATTTTTAATTATTTTTGAGTATATATAGTTAAGTTTTTTTAGTGTTAGTATCCGCTTCTTTTAATGTATTATTAATTATATTTTGTTTGTTATTCCTTTGTGAAAAAACATCAGCGCCTTAATTTTTTTGCCATTGAGAACAAAAAACAAAACTCTTTTATAACAAGCGAAGTTATTCCTTTAATAGGAATAATTTAAAAGCTTTGAGAAAAAAAGTTTTGTCTTCCTAATCCTTTGTAAATGTTGAAATAAAGAAGTTATCAAAAGTCCTCGGTTTTGTAAACGAATCTTGTAGTAAAGCTAGTGATTAATTTGAAAGAACACTTCCCGACCACAAATGGCTTGTTTGAAGTTTATTGCAGTAAACGACCGCCTCTTTGAAATTCGCCTGTTATAAGTTTTCTTCGAATATAATTTATAATGAACTAAAGGAATTCTGTGACTTCGACGTCTCAATAAATAACGAGAACGGAAGTTACAATAAAATTACTTTGCAGTAATCCGCGCTTGTTAAGAGAATACATGCAATGCTAATTGTATGAAGCAGGCAACAATCGCACACCACATACATGCATTACAATTTGGTTCCTATCCCCCTGATGATGCTTCGGTTACGGGGCGAAACGATCGTAGAGTTTGTGGTAGCGTGTGTGTAGTGCTTTGTATGAAGTAGGTGTTGGCGGAGTCTTGTGATACGTGTGTCGGCTTATCCTGCATGTGGTGTGTGATTGTTGCCTGCTTCGTACACTTAGCATTCCATGTATGCTCTCAACAAGCGTAGATTACAGCAAAGTAATTTTATTGTAACTTCTGTACTATGGAATTCCGCAAAGTAACGCCTGCTTCTATAAATCAAATAACGAGAATATTTTTGAATGTTTTTAGCTATTTCTTTCTATTTATATTGAGAAAATTTAAATTACACCTAGGTAATATATATCGAGAAAATAGCAATATAAATTAATACTGCTTTGCTCCCATTAAAGATACCGTCAAGTCGTCAGTGTTTATAATGACCCCACGAGTATCAGAAAGGAAGAAGTTTATATGTTAATGTTGAAATCTATCAATTGTGATGAGAAATGTTATTATAAAAATCTTTGATCGGTAGCTTCCAAGCTGTAGATAGACAGATAGATAACCATCTTTATTGCACAATAAATACACTTTAAATAAAAACAAATAACAGAAAACTTTAAATCTAATAATAACGTAAAGCGTGCAAAGGGCGGTCTTATCACTAAGCAGTGATCTCTTCCAGACAACGTTTTTAAGGGAATGAATCACATAAAAATAACATAGTATACTGGGTTAGTGTTCCATAAAATAGAAAGGAGAAAAAAAAATACAAAAAAAATAATAATAATCAAAGCATTCAAACAAAGAAATCAAAGCATAATGCACACAGTATTAGCGTGACATCTCACTGCATAAAGTAAAATTCCGTAGCTATGCATTGACAACGTAAAATTGGACGTACGGCATAAGATTTCCTATCAATAAACTACTTTCTGATCTATCAGGGATACTCTTAGTGTAATAATGTAAACGCTGTGTGGTAACTGGCTGAATAGAATAGACCACCCTCATTTCTTACCGAGGTGTCGTAAAATATGTTTAAGGTAAGTTGACGTTTGGCAGCGGCCGGTCGTAAAACACGTAGCCAAATCATGTGACAACATGTTTATTACATGATGTGCCGACTCCACTTAGAGTGGGATAAGGACAGGAGGATGATAAGGTATAACACGTAATATATTACATAATACTTATGTAATACACTAAAAACTCCGTATTAGTATACGGACTACACAGTACTAAAGCACATAAACACTAATTGCTTGAGATAGATGGTTGAATATTTAAAACAATAGTGAAGATATCCACAAGATTTCATTACTAACATAACCTTTACGATACTAATAAAATCTCTTCGAACCAATAATTACATGTTTGAAATTACCATTTTTATAGATATATTTTGTGTTTGAATTAAAATAATCAAATAAACAATTGGAAATTTGTATGATGATAAAACAAAAATATAAATATTACGTGTAATTTTAAAAATTATAACCACTTTACGATAAGGTTTAAAAAATGTTACCGGATAAAAAGTTGGCATGTCAGTAAAATAAACCATAACACTACTTAAAATGACTGTTTTTGAAGTATCTAGATGCCGTTTAAAGTATATTCGAGTCCTCAAATATGTATTCGTGCTTTTCATTCAGTAAACAATTTATTACCGACGTTAATATGCTTCAAATTTCAACATTAATTCATATATCGCGTTGTGTTTGTACGTTATAAAATTGTAGAATATTAATTGTCTAAATATACGTAAGAAATAATTAAACAATAATCGCTGTTATTGATAAATTTAAACAGTGGTATCCGGCTGAGTAGAATAGATCAACCTCATTTCTTACCGAGGTGTTGTAAAAGGTGACTAAGGTAAGTTGACCCACCGTGTGGTATTCGGTTAAGTAGAATAGACCACCCTTTTTCTTACCGAGGTGCCGAAAAATACGACTAAGGTAAGTTGACGTCTGGCAGGCGACCGGTCGTAAAAACGCAGACAAATCATGTGACAGCATGTTTATAAGATGTTGTGCCGACCCCACTTAGAGTGGGATAAGGGCAGGAAGATGATGATTGATAAATTTAAACAACGTTTTTTTTATCTTTATCTACCAAAACGTGATTTCTATTCTCAAAAGCCAACAACTTCGATCCCCTGGTCATTTATGTTAATAATGTCCACAGTTCATCCCTCCGGCAAATATACTGAGGTATTATAAAGGTAGTATTACAAATTGAACAAAATGAACGCATTAACTGAACATAAAACCCGCAGCATGTTACAAGCATAAATTTATTCCTCATTGTCAGTTGTTAACGTTTATAGAGGGATAACGTTTTACGCATACAAAACAGTGCTTATATTATGGTGTATAGCTTTCAACTTCATGATTGTGTTGATGTATATGCTAAAATATTGAGCTGCATAGAACAAAGCGGTTGATTCCCATAGGACCAAAATGGCTATCTAATAGCGGCTCAGTTAATAAGTAAGTTAAGACATGATGGAAAAACCGTGAAAATGTGCGACGCATATCAAGGCTCGCGAAATCCAAGGCACATATGAGTTGTCTATGGAAAGTTTATTTTGTTGTGGTTATGATGACTCTAATTAAACTGACATATATATCCTCCTGCCCTTATCCCACTCTAAGTGGGGTCGGCATAACATGTTATAAACATGCTGTCACATGATTTGGTTGCGTTTTTACGCCCGGCCGCCTGCCTGACGTCAACTTACCTTAGTCGTATTTTACGACACCTCGGTAAGGAGGGTGGTCTATTCTACTAAACCGGAAACCACACGGCGGGTCGACTTACCTTAGTCGCCTTTTACGACACCTCAGTAAGAAATGGGGGTGGTACTATTCTACTTGGCCGGATACCACACGGCTATCTAATTAAACTGACAATTAAAAACATTTAAATGATTATTAGATTAAAATTACATCAATTAATAATAAGAAAGAACCATAGATAATTTAAAATTTAAGCGAACATAAAACTTCCAAACTTTCTTATCACACCTCAAAGAAGTTTAACAGAATAATAAAGTTTTAAACTTGCATCATTCACAATCTTGGGGGAGATTATTATAAAATATTCATGAACAGTAATCGATCGTTCCTGAGTGAGGAAAACAGGGTTTCGGTGTTATTAATTGTTTAAATTTTTTAGTGTATCAATATCAGGTCAAGGCCAAAGTTAGTAATCCTAATAATAAATAAAAAGTAATACTTAAAAGTAGTAGTCCGTTTCTATGTATTAAAAATATTTACTATGTTTCACATATCTGTATATTCATTATTCATTTAAAAGACCTATTTGTTGCTTATAACAAAAAATAAACTGACCGAATTATTTATTATCCATTCACAACAATTTATTTAATTTAATGTTATTACAGCTTTTAGAATTATTCCCGAACTGGAAACAGGTGTTATTTTCCATTTTTTATTATTCATGTACTCGAATTACTATTTGTCTGTGAATTACTGTGCCTGTGGACTAAAAGCTTTCTATAGTAATTTGTTTCCATTAGTGGAAGGTTTCATAATTTTTATAGCATTTCCATATCAAAGGGATATATAATACGCATTAACATAAAGCGTTTAAATATTTTATTTTTTATTTCTGTAAATATTTTTTTATTGAATTGTCAGACCTTTTTCATACAATCGCTACATATTAATGACATTGACTAGTAATTGAAATTCTAACAATGTCTTTGTAGTATTATACGTGTTAAAGCTCATTCTAATATAGATAGGAAGTATGATATCAGATCATGTATTGTCTGTATTGAAGAATACTTCACGAAGGCTGATACCGAATAGCGTTTAATTAGTTCTATACATATTATGTCTAATATGAATTCAAATGTACCTTGAATTTCAATAATCGGTGACAAAATACTATATAAATTTCTAAATACCGTAGGAATTGTTTAAAGTATTTTTCATAAAAGTAATTATTTACAAAAAATATATATATGTAATTTGTGAAGGAAAAAATATTTAAAATATCGAATTAATAAAGCAATACAATCTGTTTATATAGCTGGGAATCTTCTATTGAAAAAAAACTGTGACGCCTGTTGCTGTTGCTGTGCCTGTAAGTTTGAACCCTAGACTCATAGCAAGTTCAGAAACTCATATCCTGTTAGGGCATAGCGTAGGCTGTTATATTAATATTATATTTATAATCTACGCAATATTAATTATTTTAAAATCAGTTGTAGTAGTGTAGTACATGAGTTTTTACGAATTGCATCTATCAGGTATGAAAACTGATAACATACTACATTTACCATTAGATATATTTTCTTTTATCATTGATTATAGCAAAATAATATTTTCAGTATTTTTGTATAAGCGTTATTATAAATTTGCTGACTGTAACTGAGGTCGGAACTTCAATCAAATAAACCGGATGAGGTCAACGCTTTACGGCGGCAATGGAGGCGGCGGGTCATCTTGGAAGACGCAATTCTCGAGCTCGTAGATTGAATACTAAATTGGATGAGATCTTACTGTTTCACCGTATTATAGACCTCACGCTTGTTATGCTGAGTGACACGGTTTTATTTCTCCTTCCCGCTTACAATGTTTGAATAGTTTGATTGAATGTGACTATAGCGATTGTAGTCGACACTTCGTTTGCTCTTTATTCCTTTGTTTGTTCGAGGAGTTTTATTTCTTACGGTTTATATTTGAACTAGCTGTCCGGTCACGCGTTGCTGTGGCTCAGTCTAGTTTCGAATTCCCCTCAAAACGAAAAAGAAAAAAAGGTCCGATCGCCACTAAACTTAACTGATAATTTTCAAACTGCTCACCCGTTTCGAAGTCTATAAAAGACATACAAACAAACATTAATTTTTATATATAAAATATTTTTTGTATGGTTCTAAAGCGGATTTGCGGAAATTTACTAGTTCAAACCACAGAATTAGTTTGTCAAAATTAATGTAAATAGAAAAGTAAAAACAAAATTTGCTTTAATCCGCCTTAATCATTTATGACTGGTTTATTTATGATTTTTTAATAGTAGCGTATAATATATTTTATATTTTAATAATATATCCTCCTGCCCTTATCCCACTCTTAAGTGGGGTCAGCACAACATATTATAAACATGCTGTAACATGATTTGGCTGCGTTTTTACGACCGGCCGCCTGCCTAACGTCAACTTACCTTAGTCACCTTTTACAACACCTCGGGAAGAAATGAGGGTGGTCTTTTCTACTCAGCCGGATACCACACGGAGGGTCAACTTACTTTTAACTTACTTTTAATAATATTAGCATTTAATATATTTGGAAGAACTTGTGTTTTCAAACCCTTGGCAGTCATATATGAATTCTGTACGAACAGAAAAATTTAAAAGTTTGACTTGAATTTGATACAACTTCACTTTCATACTTTAATATCGTGATAGCGAAAGCTTGTTCGTTTGTTTGTATTCCTCTTACGACTAGACGTTAAAACGGGTCGATGTGATCAAATCATATTAAAAATCTAGTTTTTATGGATAGTCGTACATACCTGTTTTATTTCAAGCTTCCATTAAAATCGTTTAACTAAAACGAATAGTAAGCTTAGGTAATCATTAATTTTATCGATTCACAAAGAAATTGCATACATTTGATGAGAACTACATATAATATTTAATTGACAGTTCAAATGTTTAAATCTATTCTAATATGAAGCTGAAGCTGAAGATTTTGTTAGTTTGTTTGTACGCACTAATCTCAGAAACTACTGGACCGATTTGGATTTTTTTTTTCAGGATGGACAGATAGTCCATTCATCGAGGAAGGCCATGTAACATCACGCTAAGATGAATAGGAGAGGAGGAGCAATAAAAGCAGTACGAAAATGGCAAAATTTAAAGTTTGCGTGCGCTGAGTAAACGGCGATAGTTATTAAAAAATCAAGTACCTATTACAAAATTGTTCCCCTCTAAAAGTTCTAAATAAAAGTCTGCGACAGCATATGTGTAGCTTTTAAGGTTAACCCACTTTAACCATCTTTATGGTTATCATAATACTATATGATGATTTTGAATCTTTCCACGCGGGCGGTGCCGATGGCCATTGCTAGTATTAAATAAGGACACAGAACTAACACTTTGAACGGCGCATATTTGAAACCCCATGGTTTCAAATATTTATTGTACGGCACTACATTTTACTTATACAAAATAAATTATTATTAATAACATTCTGCTTTTGATCACATGATACACATCATTCTCCTGCCCCTATCCCACTCAAAGTGGGGTCGGCAAAACATGTTGTTACTTGATTTGGCTAGTTATTTTACGACCTCGACTCTCTTACTACACCTCCGTAAGAAATGAGGGGGATATATTCTACTCAGCTGGATACCACATCTGCTTTTGAGACACGTGTACAAATAAAAATTGGTTACAAATAAAAATAAATATGTTAACTGAAAAACGAGTCGAATGAAGCTGTTCACATAATTGTGGTCGAACTTCACTTACAGGCAAGTTCGTTTGACCTTTAATTTGTTTGAAGAAATACATATTTATGCGGACGTGTATAAACGTTATGTCAATAAGCGTGTATTAAATTTGACGTGTAATAACGTTGCTACGCACAAAGTATTAACATCGTCGGCTTGACCGCAGAGCGACATCCGTCATGGACTCAGGGCCACATTTGACAACTTTCAGTTCGACTCCGTTATTTAAAATGGCAAAAGTCCTTTTCACTTCTGTAACAATCGGCTAGTTCAATATGGCTGACCCTTATTCAGCTACCCTATTCAAAACCCTACTCGACCCGAATGGTCAGTATTATAACATAGTGATTGCTATGTATGGGAACAACGAAATTGAAAGTCTCATATATTAGTTTTACAAATGTTACTCAGTCCACACATACAAAGATTTTTTAATATACTATAATATAAAGTTAAATAGCGGCCTGTTACTATCCCATTGCTGGGTATAGGTTTCGTCTCTCCGTTTTTGAAGAGACGGATTTCGAAAACCCACAATTTTGCTCAATGCGGATTAATAGGTAAAATATATCCCCAATATTCTTTAGAGATAGTTTCTTCGCGATGGTTTTACTTCGCCTAAAAGCGTGTCATAAATTATCAAATAGACACATAAGTTTTAACAGAAAAACTCATTGGTGCCTGCCCCGGGGTTTGGACTCACAAGTTTAAAGAACCCCTCGAAAGAGTCCCACGGTCTCACCAATGGCCTATGACAGGTTCTCTGGTTCTCAGGTTATCTTTAATATTTAAATGAGTTAATCTTGTATGTATATACATATCACTACATATTATAAAACAAAGTCCATATTTCCGTATGTACGCATAAAACTTTAAAACTACGCAACCGATTTTGATGCGGTTTTTTTTAATAGATAGAGTGATTCAAAAGGAAGGTTTGTACGTATAATAACATTCAATACGAAGTAGAGAAATACTGTAATTTTTGAGGTTTCTGTAAATAATTACATTTTTTTCCGCTTACATTGCAAACGCAGGCTAAACCCTACGAGATTTATCAAAATGATGTACTAAGTATTTGTACACCTTAAAAAGGTCTACAGAAAAGTCCGCGATGGTATATGTCTATCTCTTATGGATAACCCACAATAGCAGTTTTTTTCATTTACTTTTTACGAAAAATGATGCCTTATGTTCAAAGCAATTTTTATACAATACAGCATTAATCCTTATCCAATTGAGTACCTTAAATAAATTGTTGATTTAATATAGATTAATATTGCCGTTTACAGCATGTAATTTAAGTGAACATTTTCGGAGATATTACAGATTTAAAATCCCGCGAGGAGGCCGCGCTTAGACCTATAAGCACTTCGAATTTAGCAGCGACCGGAGGCGCAACTAAATGTCCTTCTTTCAAGTTTATATTGTCTAATGATAAGAAAGCTATGAATGTTGTATGTAAAGACATTGTCTAATCAATTGTAAAAATAAATAATATCACTACATAGTATAAAACAAAGTCGCATTCTCTGTCTGTCCCTATGTCCGTATATCCCTATGTATGCTTCAATCTTTAAAACTATGCAACAGATTTGATGCGGTTTTTTTTAATAGATAGAGTGATCTTAGAGGAAGGTTTACATCACTACATATTATAAAACAAAGTCGCATTCTTGGTTCCATATCCCTATGTATTCATAAAACTTTAAAACTATGCAACAGATTTTGATGCGGTTTTTTTAATAGATAGAGTGATTCCAGAGGAAGGTTTGTACGTATAATAACATTCAATACGGAGTAGAGAAATACTGTAATTTTTGAGGTTTCTGTAAATAATTACATTTTTTTCTGCTTACATTGCAAACGCAGACTAAACCCTACGAGATTTATCAAAATAATCTACTAAGTATTTGTACTCCTTGAAAAGGTCAACAGAAAAGTCCGCGATGGTATATGTTTATCTCTTATGGATAACCCACTATAACATTTTTTGTCATTTACTTTTTACGAAGGCATTATTGCCTTATTTTTGAAGCAATTTTTATACAACACAGCATTAATCCTCATCCAATTAAGTACCTTAAATAAATAATTGATTTAATATAGATCAATATGGCCGTTTACAGCATGTAATTTACGTAAACATTTTCGGAGATATTACAGATTTAAAATGCCGTGAGGACGCCGCGCTTCGCCCTATAACACTTCGACTTTAGCAGCGATTTCGCTCTTTCAAGAGTTTGTTTAAAGACATTCTGTAATTAATTGTAAAAATAAAATACATAGGGAAAATGTAAAAGTAAATAAGTAAAAATGTACTATATGAATTTAGATATTCCAAAGATAGCAGGAAATCTTCCTGGTATAGGGAAAGGAAATTGTTTTTCTCCAAATTTAACGCTTGCGGGCCACGGGCAATAATGAATAAATCAAAACTACTGGATCGATTTTAATCATTTTTTTTACAGTGACTGACATGGGATATATATTTTATACCCGTGCGAAGCAGGGGCATGCCGCTAGTATACATATATATACATATATATATGTATATATATATATATATATATATATATATATATATATATATATATATATATATATATATATATATATATATATATTTCGGAATCTTGGAAACGGCTCCAACGATTTTCCTGAAATTCAGCATGCAGGAGGTTTTTGGGGGAGAAAAATCGATCAAGATAGGTTTTATTAAAAAAAATCGTTTTACCCTTGTTTTGGGCATTAAAAAATAAATAAAACTTTTTTTTAATTTATTGAATATATAAAATCCTATTGTTGCCGTTAATTGTCAAGTTAGCGTAGCATATTCGGGGAACGGGTGGTCGCAAGAAATGGAAATACCTAGGATCGAGCCCCACCTACCCTATTATTATTATTTTTTTTAGTTGTTTTTTATGTTGTAAAAAATTACCGAGCAAGGCTCAGTCAACCAGACACTTATTTTATAATGTGATATTAAATAGAAGTGTACAAGGATAAGCAGTGAAAGGAGTAAGCTCGTCTTAGTTGTATATTCTTAGTTGTATACAATATACAAATTGTAATATTTTGTATAGAACAATAATAAATAGGCAGATCAGTAATTTTTTATATTACTGATTTTAATTTTTTATATTTTATTACATAGAAAATACACACAATTGTCTATATAATGCGTTTCGAACGAATGTAGTAAAATTTCAACTTATTACAATAAAACCGTAAATAAAAAAGTAACTTTATACCCAAGTATATATGTTAGGGTCCCAAACCATTAAAGCGTAAGAGACTGACAAATAGACTTTCACACTTATAATATTAGTATATTTTACTAAATATATATCAACATAAAAGACAACTTTCTTGATTCTTTACATACATACAACAGTATAAAATGAGTCATTAATTTTGTTGTGTCTACAAATAGATATAATTCTAACCTCATATTTCGTAAAACATCGTATAACATTCAAGACTGCAAAGTAGTAGAATAAACATTTTGGTATTCAGGCGGGGTCCATATCAACTCAGCGAAAAATGGAAGGTCAGTTTATACGAAGGGCGCCCGTAACTCGGCGTCGCCGAATTCATTTTAAGCGCGAGATAAGGAATTGGCAATTCCGTTATCAACACTGGATCACAAAGCTGCTCGTTTTTAACCGAATATGAATAAACGGATATCACGAGCTACTAGATCCGTTGACCCGTGTTATTGGACTCGGGTTGAAATAATAGCGGTCGGTGGCATCGAGTATCTTTTGTTCTACATCAATATTAAAGTAGTTCTAAACTATATTCGCATATACCTACCTATACTATAGTTTTTATTGTTTATATTTCACATTGCCTCTTTGATAAAATGAATGAAATAACTAGTAACTGTTGCTCGATATTCTTTTGGAAGGTACCTGAAAAAAAGGAAACAATAATTGGGGAGGTGGGGCTCGATTATTTTCACTTCACTAGACCGCCCATTGGGCTATAAAGTAGCGGTCTGATACTATCCCACTGCTGAGAATAGGCCTCTTCTCTCTGTTTTTGGAGAGAAGGGTTGGAGCGAAGACCTACCACGCTGCTCCAGTCCGGATTGGTAGGTTACACATATCCAGAATTCTCTAGAGATATGCAGGTTTCATGACGATGTTTTCCTTCACCTGAAAGCGTGTGTTAAATTGCAATTATCAATTAGAGACATAATTTTCAACAGAAAATCTCATTGGTGCCTGCCCGGGTTTGAATCCGTGTCCTCCTCGAAAGAGTCGCACGGTGCTACCGCTGGGCTACCACAGCTACTCCGCTAGGCTACCACAGCTTTTTTCCGCTGGGCTACCACAGCTTTTTTATTTGAGCTATTACAACTCTACAAATGACAGTCTAATTAGCCTATATTTTTAAATGATAGTATAACAGTTTTTCAATGCCTGAAAACAGAGATAAAACATCATTTTTTAATGGAACCTAGCTAGATCGATTTATCGCCCCCGAAACCCCCTACAAACTAAGTTTCATGGAAATCATTGGAGCCGTTTTCGAAATTCGGACCCTATATATATATACAAGACTAAAGATGCTAA
The DNA here is from genome assembly GCA_029227775.1 of Morpho helenor. Classification (NCBI taxonomy): domain Eukaryota; kingdom Metazoa; phylum Arthropoda; class Insecta; order Lepidoptera; family Nymphalidae; genus Morpho; species Morpho helenor. Next base: position 9,153,395 of record JARGCU010000020.1, read on the forward strand.
CCTTTCAAATCCAAAAATAGTATTTATCAATTGTATAGATAACAAGACGGTGGCAAAGTCTCCGAAATAAGATCTTTTTTACGTTATTCAATTCCTATTCATTACGATACCCTTTTAATTGAGATTTAAAAAAAGTATAAACATCCTGTACAACATTTTACCAAAATAGTATTTGGATTTAAAGAGTATTTGTTGCTTTAATATTCTGAATAAATAACCAAGAAAAACATTTTATGTCAGAAAACATTATGCAAAATAATATAAACAGTGCAACTTTAAAATGTCATTATTGTAAGCCTCGAGTCATTTTCTCGGAGCATGGTCGGACTCTTTACTGCAATAAACTTTCAACAAGCCGTTTGTGGGAAATGTACTCTCATATTAATCTCCTCTTTATAAAGATTGTTTGGTAGAATACAATTTCTAGTTCCTTTTAGAATAAAACTTTCATAAAAACATCGATAAAAACAACGTTGAACGCTTGTTTTATGAAATAAATTGTTAAAAAATTCAACTTTATGATGGCCGATATATAAATGTGTAATTTTTATCTTGTAAAAGTTAGAATGTAATTTATATGTAATTGTAAATATCTGTGTAATATTAGTATTTATTTGTATGTTTTATAATTTATTATGCACTATACCTGATCACATAGTATTCACCTCTCACCAAAGGTTCCCTATGAGAGATTGCTTTAGACCGCCATTGCACGCTTGTCCTAATTTAATTTCTTATAAACCAATGTACCTTTGTATACTGCAATGAGAATAAATAAATAAATAAATAGATCAATACGAGAGCGTAATCTATATAGTATTATCTAAACAGTAATGCATTCCTTGCAGTCCCTCAAGGCCTACAGCGGATGCAGTGTAATAACTTAGAAAAGCATTAGGATGCTCTTCCGAACTACACAACACTTAACGTAAGACGTAAAATAACAAAAGCCATGATCTACTAATATTGAAAGCGTAGGACAACCAACGATTTTACGAAACACACAAAATGACAAAGTGATTACATTTACATAAAGTCATAGCGGGACAAATGGAATCAATTACGAATTACAATACAGTTTATTGTATAAATTTATATATATTACTTATACAAAAATGTAATTATTAATAATTATTAGTAACTATAAAAAATAAAAATATGAACATCATTTTTAATCAAATTAATTATTTATTTAAAAAACTATTTTCCTTTTATTGATTTGTCATATTATTTTATCATATTTGTCATATTATCTTCCGTTTAAAATAAGAAAATATTTTGTAAAAAGTGAGACACTTCACAAGTCGGCGGGACGTGGAAAAATATACCAAAAAAGTGTGACTCTCTCGCCAAAATCGGGACGTAAGGTCACTTTAACCGGACATCTACGAGTATTCTTTACAAATGTATGTACTTAAATGAAATCACAATTCAGTTTAAGTTGAAAGCGAATGTCATAAAACCAACTTATCCGTAATAAATTCTTGGATTATGTGTTCACTATCACAATTAAAGAGCGTGGACCTAAACCCTTTAATATATATATAGAACTAGTAATTTCAGCCATGCATCTAAGTGGATAGAGACGATACCAACATAGTTTCACTTTTAGTTGCTCAAGACAATATCTGAATTTAGGTGACTCTATCGTGAATCTGCAGCCAAGCCTTTGTGGATAATAGTTTCAAAGTTACTATCGCTAAGTTTTATTAGAAGTTACTCAAATTGGATGGGACGTTGTACAAAATGGAATACTAGATGTTAAAACTATATCACTCTTGAAACTGTGAATTAGATTGTTACGGTATTTTTCACTATACCAATATTGATAACGTTTTTATAAACAATTCTCTTAAAATGTGCTGAGTGCTGACGCATATTTGTACGAATGGTTAGGCAACATTATTCTTGCCATTAAATTGTTTAAAATAAATGTTAATATAGTATTGCTATATTTAAAACGACGAGTACTGCTTGTTTCTTTCATCTAACCGCAAGACCCGATAGTTTTTGCAGGGCTGTCAATTTTGTATTATAGTTTCATGATCTCAAATGAAATATTTTTTATGTAAGACTGTAATTTTAAAATGGATCAAGTTAAAATGATTGTGTTTTAAACCTAGTAAATGTTATAATTTTTTAAATTTTTCATGAAATTTCAACTATCAGGTTTAAGTTATATATAATTCTCTATGGATAATACAGATATATTATCCATAGAGAATCCAGTAATAATTTTTTGTATAAAGTTATGAAAATAGATGCCTTTTACGACACCTCGGTAAGAAATGTGTGTGTTGTATTCTACTCAGCCGTATACCAAACGGCTGTGATTATTATATTTATATTGATGATTTAAAAAATATGTAAGGGTTTTATAGCAACATGTATTAATTGTCAATTAATTAATCGTTTTTCTCTATACGACCCGTACTCTCTTTATTCTTCTATTCTTGTCCTTTTCCTTCTATTACTCAAAGGTTGACTGGAAGAGAACCCTTTTAGGGATAAGTCCGCCTTTATACATGTGCTTTTTTAATTTTTCTTTCTCTTTTTTAAATATATGTATAAAAATAAATAAATAAATAAATTGTTAATCGTGTAAGCAAGTTTTGAGTTGCAAGTTTTTTTTTATAATATCAGTTTATAAACTAATAATTGTTTTATTATATTATTTTTCTATAGCCTAGATTAAAAAAAAAAATAATAAAATTCGTCCTCCTCCTCGAGTTTTTGTCCTTAATATTGACGTCGTGACCCCCCTCCACGGATTAATTTTTCACGGACAATGTTGCGTTAAAGGTGTCGGTTCTTTGGAAGCTTTAAAATTATTATATACTTATTTGGAAATACTCAAGATCGTTGAAAGCAGACAGTCGAGAGCCTAATTATTGTGATATTGAGTTCATTATAAAATATATGCTGGTAAAATAATATAACTGGTAACCCTGCCCATAGTTTCAAATACGCCTCGTGTCGACGTCTCAAGCAAATATTGTTCCCCTTCATCGGCACTGTAAGCTGAAGTAGACTTCAATATTATTAAAATGTGGTTAAACCTTACAATGTACTTTTGTGAAATAAAACACAATTATTTAATAACGACTTCTGACTCTTTAAAGTAGACTTTGCAATCAAATTCATTACAATATCCGTCTCAATAATGTTTTTTAAATACTTTAAAAGACGGTTAAATTTAACGTTGAATTATTAAATGAATAACTGTAATAAATAATAATAAAATGGGCATGAAATAAAATAAAATACAGACTACGCCGTAATTAATGGATACTGCAATTTATAGCATACATTTAAATAAATAAAAATCTAACAATTAAAGAGCACTGAATTAATTATCTACTCTCTTTAAATAGACGTATTACAAAATTATAGAGTCATCAAAGAAATATTACTGAAACCTAAAAGGGCTTAAAATAATCTTCAGTAAGATAAAAATAGAGTAATTCAAAAGAGGATCAATTTCACTTTGAAATACTTAAGAGTTAAATTCAGCTTATTCATCTATTCTTATGGTAATTCATACTGCCTGCTACGAACTTTTACTTGCAGGTCTGTTATATTCAAAGTCAAAGCGGCTTTTGGCAAGTAAATCTTATATTAAAGATTTTATCTCTCTTATTGAAATATCTTAATATAATGTATACTTTAACAAATGCTAGAAATAATTAAGCCGTGTGGTGTCCGGCTGAGTAGAATAGACAACCCTCATTTCTAACCGAAGTATCGTAAATGGCGACTAAGGTAAGTGGACCCCCCCGTGTGGTATTTGGCTGAGTAGAATAGACCACCCTTATTTCTTAGCGAGATGTCATAAAAGGCGACTAAGGTAATGTTACTCGCCGTGTCGTATCCGGCTGAGCAGAATAGACCACCCTCATTTCTTACCGAGGTGTCGACTAAGATGAGTTGACGTCAGGCAGGCGGCCGATCGTAAAATAAGTAGCCAAAACATGCAACATCTTTAAATGATGGTGGGCTGAACCCACTTAGAGTGGGATAAGGACAGGAAAAAACTTAGCTATATACATCCTATTGATAATGCTAACTAGATAAAAAACTGCATATAATGATGAACAAAAAATAAAATTGTAGGTAAAGCTTTGTTTGCAATTTGCAGTAGATTCTGTTACTTTCATATTACTCATTTTGTTCAAAAACTCTTGAATTTCTGTAGTTAAATGCACATCTTTGCAATCTGAATTCGTAATATGCCAACGTTGTGTTCTTTCGCGCTACCCCAGAATTTTAGAAATTCTAATTCGAATTATGTGTTTGCTTAAAATTATAATATAAAACTAAATTAAATAAAGATACTAATAAATGTTTCATTGTTACAAGTTGTTATTTTTATTTCTTACTAGCTACGTGCTTGCGGCTTCGCTCGCGTGGAAATCAGCATGTCACAAAGTTTTCCCGCGTAAATCCTAACCCCGCGGTAATTTAATCGTATTATATTATTGACTTTAACCTTTCTCAAGGATCGCACTATTTTTTAGTAAAAACCGCACGAAAATCTGTTTAGTACATGTTGAGAAAATTGATCACGTACAGACAGCCAGCCTTTGAGGACTTTGTTTTATAAAATGTATAGATTATTCTTAAATTATTTATACATATTAAAAATACTTTCTATATAAAAATATACAAACGTAAGTAAGTAAGTAGTAAGTAACGGCCTGTTACTATCCCACTGCTGGGCATAGGCCTCTTCTCTCCGTTTTTTTTTTTTTTGGAGAGAAGGATTGGAGCTAAGACCTACCACGCTGCTCCAATGCGGGTTGGTAGGTTACACATATCCCCAGAATTCTCTAGAGATATGCAGGTTTCCTCACGATGTTTTTCCTTCACCGAAAAGCGTGTGATAAATTGCAATTATCAATTAGACACATAAGTTTTATACTAGAAAACTCATTGGTGGACTACCACAGCTCTATTATCAGCGATAAATGATTAAAGCTACCAGTAGATAGGGATCCAAAGTGAGTAACCTTTTCACTACACGTTCCGTCTCAAGTAACTCTGCCTTCTGTGTACTCTTGACCCACCAATAAGCCAAAAGCTAAGTGCCTTTGAGGTCAAGCCTCTTTGCTATCAACATCAAGTCAACATTCCGCACTAGCACTTAATTAGAAGTATTAGACAAGTATATCCTTCCTCAATTACAAGGAACTTCTATTATATTATAACAAACTAATAGTGTAAGAAGAATAGTAAGTTTTGGACTAAAATCAAAGTGAATATGTACAGAATTTACTTAAACCCATAAATGAAATCATTTTTCAATTGATGTTAACTAAATATCAAGTCTATAAGAATAGTACACGGTATCTCAATACATTAATTTTTCGCGTCAACATTTATTTATTCTTCCTATACATTAGCCCAGTATATACGCAAAGCTGTGATAACCGAATGGTAAAACGGGTTTGAATACCGGGCATGTACCAACGAGTTATTTCATTAAAAACTTACTTGTTTAACAACTTATCGCACGCTTTTCAGTGAAGAAAACCATCATGAACAAACCTGCATATCGCAGAAGAATATCCTGGTCCCTGGATAAGTGTAACCTGCCAATCTGCATTTTAACAATGTGGTAGATCTTAAGAACCTACTCTTTTCTTCGAAAAGGAGATAAGAGGCTTTTGCCCAGAGAAAAAACAGTTGCTTACAGTCGTTGCTTAGTTATATAGGCTTCAATTGCATGATTGAATAGCATTAATTAGCTCAAGCGTAACAGCAGTGAAACGTAACTTGTGAAATTTGTAGGATATCATAGACATACGAGAAGTCACAAAAAGCTTGTGATTCCCGCGTCGCGACTCAGCGGAGTTAGCAACTCATTCCATAGTCTCGGTGTTTGCATCTACAATAAAATTCTATAATCCATACTAGACCAATCTACAGAAAAGTTTAAATTAAAAGATTAAGTATAAGAGATATGCTTGTACGTGAAGCACATTATAAAATTGAAGATTATTTGGATGATAAAAATGCCTGGATTTGAAAATCCTTTCAGCTTCATACAAGACAGCGGTTTAATAATGTAAAATTGAAAATGTTAAAAAAATTGACCGCCTAGTTACTTTCTGGTTCTTCTAGGTAAGAGCAACATTACAAACCATTCGTAATTTCAACAATCATACTGATCCTTAACGATTCAAAAGTTCTCTAAAGAGCATTTGAAAAATTATTTTGAGTTGATTTGATTTCATTTAACAGCTGTCATATGTTTAATAATATTATGGATATAGATTCTTGCAAGAACGATCTTACATATTTACTACTAAGACAGAGTAAATAATATATCATAGATTAAGCAGATACATGTTCATCCTCTTCATACCAATAGATACAACGTATATAATAAATTCCTCTCTGTAGTAAGGGCCGGTTCATTTAGCTCATGTATCACTGCAGACGTCACTCCCAGTTAATTGACTACGTGCGTTTTGAGCTGGATTGGTCACGTACTAACTTTGTTCCCTTTTATTTTTTTAACGAATAGCATCTACTGTCATAAAAAGACTACATTTTTAATGGCCAATTTTGTTCTTGTACACATTTTTATGATTTGTGACGTAGTCCGTTAACTCATCCTTTTTTAAAATTTATATGACAATTAGATGATATGACTGCATATAAACGTCCACATTCTTCTTCCTACTTCTTACTAATGTTACTAATATTATAAATACAAAAGTTTGTGAGTATGGATGTATGTTTGTTACTCTTTCACGCTGAATCCGCTGAACCAATATCGATGAAATTTGGCACAATTATTCCTTACATGAGTACACCGAGGGTAACATATAGGCTATAGAAATCCTGTTAATTCTACAGGAATAAGATGAAATTGAAAAGTGCTGTCTATTATCACACTACAATAGTCCAAGCGAACGAAGTCGCGGGTAAAAGCTAGTATTATAAATGCGAAAGTTTGTGAGTATGGATGTATGTTTGTTACTCTTTCACGGCGAATCCGCTGAACCAATATCGATAAAATTTGGCACAATTAATCCTTATACATCGGGGTAACATATAGAAATCCTGTTAATTCTACAGCAATAGGATGACATTGAAAAGTGCCATCTAATATCGACCTATCCCACGACAACAGTCCACACATTTATCTGTTAAAACATGTTGTTACATGCCGACCCTTCTTAGAGTGAGATCAAAGCAATAAAAGTATAAGAACGAAGAGTTAGGCTTCTTTTTGTCTAAATCCTAGAACCTTCGCTACGAAATTGCAGATAGTTAATAAAACCAATTATGTAAATAGACTTGCTACTATTTTTTTTAATACTTAAATAATGTGAGGGAATATGAAAGGAAAAAACACAAAATACATTTTTTTTTTATATTAAACACAGTAAACAAGAGTACACAGTGCCAGTCTGCAACTGCTATTTACGTTCAAACATAAATAGTGCTATGAAAGTGGAAACTTTTATTTTTGTTTCATGCAAATTCAAAAACCAATTCACGTGAAATTTATTCTGCGGTAAAAAGTAAGCATAGCACTCATTGAATCAGCTATTTGTTATATGTAGTTGTTCTATTTCCGTTTCCACAAAAGCTTTTTAATATATTCTTATTTTGTAACTGTTTTGGATAGAGTTATTATACATACGTGAGATTGTCCACAATAAATAATTAGAGGGAAGATAAAACTTGTGTACTTCATCTTTGTCTAATCATACATAAAACGTGAGACAGATAGATAAACCGTCATTTTCTTTATCTTTATTGTTAACTAACATCCGCCATCGGCTCCGCCCGCGTGGAAAGATTAAAACCGTAATATTTTGATAATCATAAAAATGGTTAAAGTAGGTTAACCTTAAAAGCTAGACATGTGCTGTCGCGGACTTTTATTTAAAACTTTTAGGGGGTAACAATTTCGTAATACATGATTTTTGAATAACTTTCACCGTTTACTTAGCGCACGCAAGGAAAGCTTTAAATTTTTCCGTTTTCGTAATATTTTTTATTGCTGCTCCTTTCCTATTCATCTTATCGTGATGTTATATAGCTTTCCTCGATAAATGGACTATTTTACACTCATATAATTTTTTAAATTGGAAATCCACTTAACGACTACTTAAGTCAACCCGCTGTGTTAAGTTGACGTCAGGCAGACGGCCGGTCGTAAAATACGTAACCAAATCATATGACAACATGTTTATAACATGTTTATAACATGCAAATAAAGTAAGTAGATACATCCGACACAATTCTGAAATATGTAAATAACAATTCTACACCGTAGCCATGTCTAACAAGAGAAATTAAATCTGTTTCTGTCGAGGCAAACACTGTCGATGTTATTGTTATGTGTATACGCCTATAGTGATCGGCGGACAAAAGCAGCAACTGCGGAATTGCTTTTATAAGAGTGCAGGCTTATTAAATTGTTTAGCCGGACGAATACATGGACCGAGAGGTCAATTGAAGATCAGCGCGGTCACCTTTCACACCTTTTTAGCGCGCTGCGTTGTTACATATCAAAATACAGTACTTGCAATCTTTAAAGACTTTTATTGTACGAAAGTACTAGGTAGGATATGCAGTGATACCTAAACAGTCTTCCTACCTATCAAGAATTTCCTACATGGGAATAGTGGCGACCGATCAAAAAGGACTTCGCATCGCAGCGCCGGGGCCAAAAATCAGCTAAGTGTTCCTTCTTATTCCTTTCAATTTTCAAAGTTCTTTATTCTTCCTTTAAGTTAATTTCCAGCCTGTGTGTCTAGTCTACTTTAATTTCAGCACTAAATCGTATTTTCTATATTTAATGGCTATATAATTTATTAAAATTAATCTGCATATTTCTTTGACCAAATAGTGCAAATAAACTAGAATATATTTGAGTATTACGTAAACGTTTACAATAAAACAATATATTAAACAAATTAATTAAAAATTATTAATATATCAAATATAATAATTTCATAGTGTTTTATCTTTGTTAATTGTGTTTTATTTACAGCATATTCTGTTCCGTGATAGTTATTACGTAGTCGTTTCAAAGCATTTTAATTTGCAATTACAGGTGCATCAGCTGACTTGTTATCAGTCGTCCCATTGTTTAAGCGAGCAGGTAACCGACCCGTGGCAGTGGCCGCTCGGGTTGAATAGCGAACCGGTTTTTATACAAAGGAGTATCGTAAGAAATAATATCTATTTTAATTACACGTTATTAAAGACTTTATTTGTATCGTTCGTATAAGACGATTCGTAAAATCGCTTGACGACATATTTATTACGCTGTTTACGTCATTTGTAATTGTTTGAATCATGTCTGACGCGAAATTAAGGGAACTTTATACTAAACGTAGCTCCATTAAGGGCCGTTTAACGAAATTTAAGAACTTCTTAGCTACAGTTGAATCTTTAAAATCTATAAAGGACATAGAAATTTCGAAATTAAATTTTCAGTTAACAAAGATAGAAAGTTTATCAAATTCTTTTGAGGAGATTCAAGGTCAAATAGAGATTTTAAATTCATCAGAGTTGGATGATGAGCTTGAAGAACGCGACTTGATTGAGATGGAGTTTGCCAGTCTTATTGCACTTTCACAAAGCTTTCAAACGAAATACAACCAAACAAACACATCTCATGTTGCTGACGCTCATAACTCGTCTTCTTCATGCTGTCACGATCATTCCGGGATAGGTTTTAAACCCCCTACACTGCAAATAGGGAAATTTGATGGGAGCTATTACAAGTGGCTCGAATTTCGGGATTTGTACTGTTCGCTCGTTCATGATAATACGCGGATTCCGGTGCCCATCAAGTTTTGCTATCTTAATTCATACGTGGAAGGGGAGGCTGCTCGGGTGATAAGTAATCTCGAAGTCTCTGAAGAAAACTACAATAAAGCTTGGGAGTTGTTGCGCGACCGCTATGATAACAAACGATTATTAATTAAGAGCCATTTAAATGCACTTTTAAATTTTGAAATTAAATCTAGTGAATCGGATAAGGTACTAAGGTCTATTATCGATAATATTAATAAAAATTTGCGTGCTCTGTCTAGTTTAGGGGAGCCCACGTCTCATTGGGATACCCTTATTATTCATATCGTTTCATCCAAACTTTCTAGCCAAACTAGCATGAAATGGGAGGAATACAGGAACTCAATTTCCGAATCTCCTACTCTTGAGCAATTTACAAGGTTTTTAAAGGACCGTGCTGACATTCTTGAAACTTACAATCACAATAGGCCCCTAGGTGACAAAATCTCACATAGCAAAATAAATAATTCAAAATTTACTAAAAGGAATCAATCACAAGCTAATTCATTTTCTGCACAGGTTATTAGCGAAAACATAAGCGACAAAAATATTTGTGCTGTTTGTAGGGGACAGCATCACATCTACGACTGTTCAAATTTCAAATCTAAAACCATTGAACAGCGGCAGGGCATAGTATCTACATTAAGGCTTTGTCGCAATTGTTTGCGTTCAGGGCATAATGCTTACAATTGTCGTTTCGGATCTTGTCGCAATTGCAAAAAACGGCATAACACTTTACTTTGTAACAATAATCATCAACATGCCGTTCTAAGTAATACTACAGACACTCTGTGCACCGTGACGTCCGACGTGCAAACAGATGTCACAGTTAATTTCGCAACAAACAATTATAATAAATTAACATTTTTATCTACCGCTCTAGTCGAAGCTGTCAATCCATTAACCGGTAAACGTGTATTAGCGCGCGTGTTACTTGACAGCGGTAGTCAGTCTAGTCTTTTATCTAAGCAACTACAAGCTAGGTTAGACCTACAGTCTCTTTCTATGGAGCCTGTCAAGGTCATAGGAATCGGAAATTCTGCTTCTCACTGCGTAAAAGAACTTTGTTCATTTCAATTAAAATCGTTACACAGTGACTATGTTGTGAAGTTGACTTGTCCGGTACTGCCTGAGCTTACAGGTGACATTCCAAGGTCACTTATTAACTCGAGAGCGTTTACCATACCCAAGGGTCTTCAGCTAGCCGATCCTAATTTCTATAAGCCATCACCAATAGATGTGCTGGTCGGCGCTGATCTATTTTGGACCATAGTAGGTAGTGAACGTCATTCTCTCGGTTCTAGTAAACCATTTTTAATTAATTCAGAATTTGGCTGGATTTTATCTGGTTCATTATATTTACATTCTAGAATTTCGAATATCCATTGCAATTTCTTAGCATCTACCTCAGAAGAAGAAAATGTCAATAAGCTACTGAGCAGATTTTGGGAGCTAGAAGAGCTGCCACCAAAGGATTTGCTCAGCGAAGACGAGAAAGCATGTGAGCAGCACTTCAAGACTTACACTTCTCGTGATTCTTCAGGTAGATTCTGTGTGCGCTTGCCTCTTAAAGACTCACCCGAATGTTTAGGCAACTCATATGTAATGGCCAAAAAGCGATTCTTAAATTTAGAAAAACGATTCAGGGCAAACCCCGAGCTAAAGGCTCAATACGTTGAATTCATTAACGAATATCTAAAATTAGGTCATTGTTCTATTCTAGATCAACGAAGACTAGATCCTTCGTATTTTTTATGCCATCACGCAGTATTTAAACAAAGCAGTGAGTCAACCAAATTACGTGTGGTGTTTGACGCATCTGCTCGCACTTCTTCTGGTGTCTCGGTCAATGATCTGCAGCTGATTGGCCCTACAGTTCAAGACTCTCTCTTCTCCATTCTTCTACGCTTTCGTCAACATAAGTACGTGCTGACAGGTGACATCGAGAAGATGTTTCGTCAGATTCAAGTGAACGAATCAGATCGTAATTTGCAGTTAGTTTTATGGAGAGATGACGAGTCGAGGCCTCTTCAGACGCTAAGACTTAATACGGTGACTTACGGTTTCGCAAGCGCCAGTTATTTAAGCACGAAGTGTATTTGGCAGCTAGGGGAGGAATGCGAGGATGCGACAATTAGGAAAATCATTCAACACGATTTTTATATGGACGACTTGCTAACAGGCGCGGATTCGTTATCACAGTTGCAATATATTTTGAAATCTATTATAGCCGTCCTGCGTTCAGGTTGCTTTCCTATTCGCAAGTTTAAATCAAATGCGCCCTCTATTTTTGATGACATAAAAACAACAAACCCCCAAGAAACGTTAACACTTAGCGAGTCTACGAGCACTTTAGGTTTACAATGGAAGCCGTCATCCGATACATTACACGTATTGACAAATATTCCAAATGATTGCGGTAACCAAAGTACAAAAAGATCAATTTTATCACATTCATTTAAGGTTTTTGATCCTTTAGGTCTGCTTAGTCCGTGTACTATTCAACCTAAGATGCTCATGCAGGAACTTTGGCGTCGAAATATCGCATGGGATGATCCAGTTCCTTCCGATTTACAGAGCTACTGGAACGAACTAAAACGAGAAATATTAAATTTAAAGTTGATACAAGTTCCTAGGTTGGTATTATGCGATTCACCCGTATATATCGAACTGCACACATTTTGTGACGCAGCCATATCAGCCCACGGAGCTTGTCTTTATTTAAGATCAATAAGTTCTGATCAAACTATATTTGTAAAATTACTATGCGCAAAGTCGAAGGTCAACCCCAGCAAGCCTATAACCATCCCGCGACTGGAGCTACTAGGAGCGTTACTGGCAGCTCGGTTATGTAAATTAGTAATAGATTCTTTGCGCTGTAAAATATCGCGATGTGTACACTGGTGTGACTCTAGTGTTGTTTTAGGGTGGTTGAATACTAGCCCAAGCAAACTTAAAACCTTTGTAGCCAACAGGGTTGTCGAAATTTGCGAAACTACTGCATCAGCCGATTGGCGTCACGTGCCCACAAATGACAACCCTGCTGATTTAATTTCAAGGGGTACGAGAGCTAGCCATCTTCAGCTATCGGAGTTGTGGTGGTCAGGTCCAAGTTTCTTGACTGCTGCTGAATCTCAATGGCCAGTTTTCCCCAAAGACGACGTACACGATTTGCCCGAAGTTAAGTCACACTTAGTTCAAGTTCAAGAACCTATAATATTATTTCAGAGATTTTCTAATTTTATGCGGATTAAACGATCATTTGCCTATTTGCTTCGATTTATACACAATTCTAGATTTTCTAAAAATAAACGTAACGGTATTCTTACAGTAGATGAGTTAGCTACGTCATTTAATTATCTTTGTAAGTTTGCTCAAGTTCAGTCATTTCCAGATGAGTATGATGCTTTAAAGAAAAATCGACTAATCTCAACTAAGAGCAACCTTCAGTCTCTTAGCCCATTTTTGGATAAAAATGGTGTTATGCGTGTCTGTGGTAGGTTGAATAGTTCAAATTACGACTATGATAAAAAACACCCCATTATTTTGCATTCTAAGCATCATTTCACATTACTTCTCTTTCGGTACGAACATATAAGACAGATGCACGCGGGACCCCAGCTGTTGTTATATACAGTACGAAATTACGTGTGGCCAGTAGGTGGTAGAAACCTCGCAAGACGTACAGTGCGCAGTTGCGTACGATGCCGACGCCTGCAAGGTAAAGCCATAACACCGATGATGGGTCATCTTCCATCACAACGTATAACGCCTGCGTTTCCTTTCGAAACTACGGGAGTGGACTTTGCAGGTCCATTTACTATTTTAAATAGGAAGGGTCGAGGCGCAAAAACTTCCAAGTGTTATCTGTGCCTTTTCATTTGTTTTAGGTTTAAGTGCGTCCATCTGGAAGCAGTGACTGAATTGTCAAAGGACGCTTATATTATGACTTTGCGGAGATTTATCGCTCGACGGGGCAAGCCGTTGGAAATTTACTCCGACAACGGTCGCAATTTTGTTGCTACTGCTAAGGAAGTGGCTAACTTTTTTAAAGAAAACTCTGACTCTCTATCCGATTTTGCTGCTACCGAAAACATAAAATTTCATTTCATTCCGCCTTACGCTGCTTATTTCGGTGGCCTGTGGGAGAGTGGTATCAAGTCAGCTAAGCATCATATTAAACGTGTAATTGGTGATTTAAATTTAACGTACGAGGAACTCTCTACACTATTCACGCAGGTGGAAGCTATCTTAAATAGCCGTCCCCTGTATCCCATGTCTTCCTCTCCTCACGATCTTCTTTCCCTCACTCCAGGGCACTTTCTGATTGGCCGGCCGTTGACATCGCTTCCGGGTCCTGATCTTCGTGAAGAGAATTTCAGCCACCTCCAGCGCTACGCACGCATCGAGCAAGCCCGCCAGCACTTTTGGAAGCGCTGGCAAATTGAATATATCAGCGAGCTGCAGCAGCGGTCAAAATGGCGCAAGAATCATGACAATAATCTTCGTGTCGGAGACCTTGTTATTATCAAAGAGGACAACAGTCCCCCTCTTCAATGGAATATGGGAAGAGTGACGCACCTCTATCCGGGTATCGACGGTGTAGTCAGAGTCGCCGACATCTTAACATGTAGGGGCCAAGTGCGACGAGCACTCACGCGGATATGCCCGTTATTCCCAGACTCCGAGATGAGATGATTACTTGAATACCTCGGGTATTCCAGGGGGGGAGTTATGTATACGCCTATAGTGATCGGCGGACAAAAGCAGCAACTGCGGAATTGCTTTTATAAGAGTGCAGGCTTATTAAATTGTTTAGCCGGACGAATACATGGACCGAGAGGTCAATTGAAGATCAGCGCGGTCACCTTTCACACCTTTTTAGCGCGCTGCGTTGTTACATATCAAAATACAGTACTTGCAATCTTTAAAGACTTTTATTGTACGAAAGTACTAGGTAGGATATGCAGTGATACCTAAACAGTCTTCCTACCTATCAAGAATTTCCTACATTATGTAAATATTTTAATATCTTTTCCCCCCTTCTGAGCCAATGGAACGGTGCTCATGTAAAATCAAACTAGTGCTTTTTAGTTTGTAAGTGTGTTTTTTAATATGTTTTTGTTAATACAAATTCAAAATTTAATATTACTAACATAGTTTTAAGAAAGAATTTAACTAACATTAATATGGATCACGTATCTTATGTTCAAAATAAAATAAAAAATAAATAATTTATAGAATTAGGCGTTACTTTGCGGAGATCCATAATACAAAAGTAATAATAAAATTATTATTAGTTTTGTAATAAAAAATAAATAAAATAATAATATCAAAAAATGATATTAAAAGAGGAAAAAAATTTTACGAGCCCATTTCATAGCGTTAACATGCACGTTTAGTGCAAATCTAAAAGATTTTGATGACTATATGTATATCCAATTATTTATTTGTAGTTTAAGAATTCCTAAAATTACATAGCATTATTTATTCTGTTTATGAAAAATCAAATTGTCGTACTGGCCCGTGGCAGTGGGTAGTGACCCTGCCTTCTGCTCCGCAGGTCGCGGGTTCTATTCCTGCAGAGGGCCAATATATTCTATAAATAAATTTGTTGGTTTTCAAGTATATATTTGTATTTAAGTATGTATTTAAAAATTATATAAGTATATATTCACCAGTTGTCTGTCTACCATATCATAATTATTAAGTTACTTACTTTGGGGACAGACGACCATGTGTGTAAGCGTCCCATATATTTATTTATTATTTATTTTCTCTAATTGTGTTATTAATACAATGAAATTATTTTAATATAAAAAAAAAAGTAAGCAGCGGCCTGTTACTATCCCACTGCTGGGCATAGGCCTCTTCTCTCCGTTATTGGAGAGAAGGGGATTGGAGCTAAGATCTACCACGCTGCTCCAATGCGGATTGGTAGGTTACACATATCTCCAGAATTCTCTAGAGATATGCAGGTTTCCTCACGATGTTTTCCTTCACCGAAAAGCGTGTGATAAATTGCAATTATCAATTAGACACATAAGTTTTAATAGAAAAACTCATTGGTGTCTGCCCGGGTTTGAACCCATGATCGTCTCTAGAGATTCACACGGTCGCACCGCTAGGCCATCACAGCTTCATTTTTTTTAATATAAACTGCACGGTTATTTTAATATAAACTGCAGTTTAATCGTGGATTAAAGCAAAATAATTTCATTATTACTTTTATATTAAAGATCTCCACAAAGTAACCCCCAATTTAATAAATTATTTATTAATACAAGTAATTATTTATGATAATAATATGATACTATGTTACAATGTTATAAAGGGAAATGTTGCTATCGCTAATCAGAATTGAAAAGAAATAGGGTGATGCCTCTGAGCAATTTGGATTCCAATTCAAATGAATGTTTCCTTTAAGAGCAGTCTCTAGATATAATGGTTAGCAGGCAATCTTGCTTCATTGTACAAAATAATATACAGCTCGGTGATTCGTACACTGTTTCCTGTTTATGCAGGCCGCACCAAAGACTATTACCTACTCTCTGTGCTCATGAATATATTAGAATAATTTGCAGCTGACAACTAAATGATGCAGTTTTTTCATCTAAAACTTTAAAATGGATCTTTTGCTTTGTAAAAATTGATCCACGATGATGACATAATCTTAAAGTTTATAAATCTTTTTCTTCAACCGATGGCAGTCCGCTGATGTATATAGGTCTCTTCGTGGGATTTCCACACCACACGATCTTTTGCTGTTAGGGTGCAGATGCCTAGTGACCTTTTGGAGGTACTCAGTCATCGTCATAGAAGGTCTAATAACGCTGAATTTTCCGATCCATTCCAAAATTATTCAAAATCAAGATTCTATTCTTGTACTAATGTACCAAACAATGTAACAAACGCCGTGTGGTATCGGACAGAGTAGAATAGCCCACCCTCATTTTTTACCGAGGTATTGTAAAAGGCGACTAAAGTAAGTCCACCTGCCGTGTGCTATCCGGTTGAGTATAATAGACCACCCTCTCTCTTACTAAAACGTCGTAAAATGCGACTAAGGTAAGTTGACGTCAGACAGAAAGCCGCTTGTAAAATACGTAGCCAAATCATGCGACAACATGATTATAACATGTTGTGCCGACCCCACTTATACTGGGATAAGGGCAGGAGGATGATAATGTACCAAACAATGTAACAAGTAATATCAAAGTAGAACGGCAAAGTTTTGTAAATAAAATAATATATCAGTGTGTATAAAAATAAATGGTCATCGACTGGTCTATATATCAACAGATAAGAATGAAACGGTTATATGTTATAAAAAATTACAAAGTAGTTATTTTACATCATGTACCAAATATCAAATACTCTTAAAAAATATACAAAATAAATTACCTCTAAGTAATTCGTGTTCCAGATATAAATGTTCAAATAAATAAAACTCAATCTCTAAACCAATTTACAAACACAGCGACTAAACAAAAGATATCTTAATAAAAGCCTGACCTGGTGTTCCACGAATCCCGAAGGATCGACTCATTTAGACGTGGGACAAATTTACACGAGCCAATCTAATACAAGCACGGGTCACGATATTGCGACAGAATTCTAATATATTACTTTCATTTCGACAAAAGTATCCCTAAACAACTAAATTCATTTCCAATGTTGTTGCAAATTAATTTCTGGACACCGGATATTAAAACCTCTATACCAAGGAATTATTAAGAGAAGTTACAAATAATATAAGACTCGTTACTATTTTTCGTTTATTCGTTAAAGGAAAATCCTTTCAGGTTCAGTGAATAGCATTTTCATTCTCCGGCCCACTCTAAGAGGTGTCACGTACGTATTATAAGCATGTTGTCACATGATTTGGCTGCGTATTTTACGATCAGCTGCCTGTCGTCTACTTACCTTAGTCGTATTTTACAACACCTCGGTAAGAAAGAGGGTGGTCTATTCCACTCAACCGAATATTAAACGGTGGGTCAACTTACCTTTTTCGCCTTTTTCGATACCTCGGTAAGAAATGAAGGTGGTTTATTCAACTCAGCCGGACCCACACGGCTTGACAGTGAAGGAAACCGTAAAACAAATATTTCACGTTTTTCTTGTATAAAACCCACATATAGTAATTTTGGGATTTACTATCCACGAATGTTGTTTAGTCTGTTACACAGTACTAAAATCAGAGACTAAGCTGAAATAAATAAATCTGTACCTTTTGCTATTGTAATATCCGTTATTTTACCTATTGTTATATATGTAATGTACATACATTACATATATTACTATAGGTAAAATCATTTAGAACATTTTGAAACTCCAGATTTGTAGATGAAATAATTACGTAAAAGTTTTTTATTTGCAATACCAATCTCGTTACGTCATATACTTGTTCCATAGTTCAGAATTTCAATCAAGTAGAATAATTGAATGCAAACAAAATGTCGTGCCCACGGGCGATTTCCATGGTTACACGGTTAGTTCTATACTTGTGTACTATCTCTTAAATTATAAAAGTTCGACAAAACCGCAAATTCGCGATAGAGCCTATCTCCTGATAAAGCTTCGGTTACGGGGCGAAACGATCATTGAAATTGTCATAGTGAATGTGTGTAGTGCTTGTGTCGTAGTCAATGTGTGTTGTCGCTCGTTGGTGATGATGTTTTGTGATACGTTTAGTAGCTAATCCTGCATGTATAAAACATAAGAACGTTTTTGCTTCCTACACTTAGCGTAACATAGATTTTCATAACAAACGCGGATTATGGCAAAACAATTATAATCTGACTTGGCAGGCGGCCGGTCATAAAATACGTAGCCAAATCATGTGACAACATGTTTGTAACATGTTGTGCCGACCCCATTAAGAGTGGGATAAGGGCAGGCGGATGATGATGAATTATAATCTGACTTATAATTTTATAACTTCATACTTAACACTTCCTACCCTCTTGACATTTTATTTTTCTATATTCCTAACCGCAAGTGGTTGTAATATTTTGTTTCATAACGTTTGTTTTCAATTTGCGATATTTCGCGATACTGCGATTAACAAATCCTTTTATTATATTACTATATATTTTAAGATTTTTCCTTATCTAATACGAGTATTTGCTGATTTCCACAACAGGTTTTTCATTGATATGAAAGAAAGCGGAAACTTATTTGAGACAGATGTCTGTTAGAGAAATGTCCTTTACAAATAAATCTATTTAAGGACAGTTGATTAGAGTGGGCGTTTTCGTTCATTCGTGAATTACCATGTATTATTTTATTTACTTATTGGAAACTTGTTTATCAGACAATCCTACTCCTATTGGAAATGCCATTGAACTTATAAATAAGGCAATTATATATTTGCAAAATAATGTATTTTCTGTTCTAACTTTAATAATAATAAAAAAATACTTTTTTTATATACATACTAAGTATATACTTAGTATGTATATAAGTTATATACGTAGTCATTAAACCACCAACTGTGCCGAAATGCTTTATGAAAATGACATGAATGCCTAGGTCGATATACTAGTACAAATTCTGTTATTCCCGAAGTAAATAATAATAAAGGTCAAGTTAATTATGGAGGTAATAATAACATACGCGTACACAAAAGTAGGTGACTAGATTAAAAGACGTTGCATCGCGTTAGCGCAAGTTGGCAATAGACAATATAATACAGATAAGTGCATAGATATATAGAAGTCAAATAATGTTATATTATGTACTAAAAAGGTCAGATCTAGATTTAATATTCGATATTCGAATTTGGAATTAAACATGCCAATAGAATTAAGTTCGTTTCATATAAAGTGAGTGAAGTCACATTCAAGTGACATTGTTAGTCTGAGATCGTATCTAGAATTGAACTTACTTATATTCTGTAAACTAATTGTTTTAAAATAGATTCAAATGACGGAGTATTGTATAAGTTTTGGGCTGAATTATCTTTCCTTGACTTACAATCAAAGTGCTTTCAGTTAGATATATTATTGAAACTTTATGCGGCTTACAATTTCTGTAACTTGTAAGCTGCCGGCTTAATGATTAAATTTGTATTGGCGACAAAAGTTTAATGAATTATAAGATAAAACACGATATTAACTCAGTAATATAATAATCACTGTTTGAAAGCTCATGTCACTTAACTGCAATGCTTCGTAATTTATATAAAAAGTTGTCTGTGAACATTTGTGTTCACTAAGAATTACACAATGTCAAATTTTACTATTATTTGTAAACCAAATCTTGTAAAAGAACATCGTATACTAGTTAAAGGTTAAATACATTTTACAGTGAAAAAGCCACTATTAGGTTAGAAGAGTGCTAGTCTCGCTATGCGGTTCGGTTTCTTACTTTTTATTAAAATTAATTTGATACTAATTGAAAACTATGGCGTTATCGTAGTAGTTAATGTATATTAAAGATAATTGAGCTACGGTTCTTGTTTGTCAGTATAGTATATACTGGCAGTATAGTATGTGGCCTAAATAAAACAAAGCTTCAATTTACTTACGACATAATAGTTACTGTAGTTCGTCATTTTCTAGGTGAATATTGAATGAAGTCGGAATAAAAAAAAGATATTTTATATAGAATTTTTTTTTGTATTGTATAAGTTTAGCAGTGGCTCAAACGTATACAAACAGTATGTCACTACACGTTAACTCACGCCTACGGCTCTGGTGCTATTGACGTGGTGCGCTTGAGACAGTGTATGTAAATTGATGTATGATTTATTTGTGTTTTATATAAATTTTAACAGTTGTTATATTGATGGGTTGAACTATTATAAGCGAATGAATAGATTAATAAAAAATAACTTTTTTAGTATACGTTTATATAGTTAGCAGGTTAACGTTTTGTACGAAAAAAATAGTAATATGTACCTTCCATAGTCGTCAAATAAAAATACCTTAATGAATACCCACCCACGAGTCCAATAAAATTAATTCAGTACGAAAAAAGACTTTATAAACGTCAATGTTGACGGCAAAATTACGTCAAATACAATTTGGAACTCCGCATGGTATTGTAAAGCGACGAGATATTTTGTATCGGCAACACTGGGCGGACGGGGATATAAGATGGCGGCGAGCTACAAGAAGGATGTGTTCGAGGGAAATGTATAATAATATAATATAAAGAGGGATCTTTTGTAAAGTATATAAAGTTATAGATTACTGATTACAATGTACGGAATTATATTTAAGGAAAGTTAATACTATAGTTTTATTACATTTCAGAAGTGCCAAGAACTTTAAGGTATGTAATGTAAAATGGAGAAATGTTTCAATTTTAATTATTTCATATGTTATTATTTTGCGATAACCATTTTCATCATACCTGTTTTGATATACACGCCTACTGCCTTATTTTCATTAACTTCCTTTAAAAGAAAATAGATGACTGACAGTATTCGATGTAATTAACTTATTGTGTTATTTGTTTAATTTTATTTGTTAAAAAATAAATACTTGCGCTGTACAGGCCATAAACAAGATAATAATAATAATAAAAATAAATACAACAAAACAAAACAATAAATTTTATATAATATAAATAATAAAAGTATCTTTAATATAAGTTTAATGTAAAAAGTATTTGTCCTTGCTTTTATATGAAAATAGTAAGAAAAGCATTACGTAAATGATAATTATACCCAATTGGTGTTCAATATTTTGAATTCCTTTGAAATACTTGCATTTTTCAAACTAATGGTTTTAGATCTAACAAGTAAAATATTAATCAATATTTCATTTTCATTATAATATTTAGTAATATTGAGTTTAGGATATAAAATATATTATTGTGTGTAGTTTCAGCTTGATAAACAGGTTCGAGACTCATTTAGGCTGGTACTAATCCATATCAATACAAATATGCTAAATACTGTGTCTCAGACGCATGGAGATTGAACTGAAAGGGATTAATTTAAGGTGTATTACCCTTCATTGTGTAATTGTGGCTGTGGTGTATGCAGGTGGAGATGTAGAGTGTAATGTACTTTGTATATTTATATACAGGACACATATATGTGATACATGCATGAACATAGTCACTCTAACTCACACTGATACAAAAGGACATACACAGTTTCAGGATGCACCATGATAGTAACATGAGAGCCCTTGGTGAGAGTGGTTGTAAAGTGACATGTTGTTACTGTAGTGTGTGTTTGAGCCTGTGCTATATTCACACAACATTGGTTTGTAAACACTACTGTGGCCGTAGCAAGTGGTAATGCTATGGATTTTGTTATAAATGGTTATACAAAAATGATATTTGATTTAAAGCAATGAGTACTAATACATATATATTTTATTTATTTGTTGCACAAATTGTGTTTGCAGTTCTGGTCTGGTTCTGGGTCTAGATTTTTAATAGACATCAATATTTGGAGTTTATTGATATAATTTACCTGAATCAGAATAAATATTTATTACTTTATTGTACATACATATTGTTAGAAAAGTTAAATAGTACATGCACCTACATTTGAGTACCAGAAGGAAAAGGTGAAGAAGGGAGATATGGGTAATATAGAAAGAAAGAAAAATAACAAAAACAAATGATATATAAAGAATAATAATTGCACACTTTACACAAAAGAAAAAAAATGCAGTACAGATACAAGTAAATATTTAAATTTTTATAAATTTGACTGTTTAATTTTTGTAAAATAAGTAGATAAATAAAGATGTTAGTAATATATAATTACTTGAAACAAATATTTTCTAGTCTGTGACTTAAATGCCGAAAGGGAAACAGATTTGGTTTGTTATAGATAGCAGTTAGTAGTTCACTTATATGTTAATTAACTCATAAATTACAGATAGTTCAGTTTGTCTCTAATTCATGTCTTTAAATATTTGATGCCCTTTCCCTATAAGTTCAGTTATGATAGAATATGATTATGATTTAAATAAAATAAAGAAATCATTTATTTATTGGAATAAATCCACAGCTATTATTATAACTAAACACTAAAATAAGTCAATTAGAATTTTATTGCTTGAAGCAAAACTGATATTAGTGATTGTTTATTAGGAGTCCATCTTCATTATCAATCATTAGGAATCTTATTATTTATTTATACACTTTATTGTACACCACAACAAATAAATTGGAAGCAAAAAAAAAAACAAATTGTAACATACAAGAGCTTAGTAGCGATCTCTTCCAGGGGACCCTTGGGTTAAGTAGAACTGTAACAATGGTGTGGGTGGTGCACTATTCTATAGTTAAATACATACTAATAATACATATGAAGACAAAGACAAAAGATTTACACATCATAAAACATCTAAAAGTAATATATATGCAATCTATAAACTAATACATATTATATAATGAATACATAACAATGATTTAAATACATACATTAATTATTATTTGACAAGTAGTATTGCTTTACAGATTTTTTTAAAAATATGACTAATGATTTGGATTCTTGAATATTTAAAGGTAATACATTCCATAATTTAATCTTAACATTGTATTTATATATACAGAAGTTTTAGGATACTTTTGGATCTGTTTGTATATTTCCCACCTTCTGTAGAAAGTGAGATGTTTATTTCGTTGTTTAATTTCTGTTTTGTAAAGAAAGTAAGGAACATACTTGACACAGAAATACAAATAAAAATACTAATTTCAACAGTCCTACATTTTCCACAAAAAAAAATAGAATAAAATATTAGTGAATAAAAATAAAATATTAATAATTAAATTAGTATTCACTGGTTAAATAATTTTAAACAGGTCATAACATTTATTAAAGGTATATGAAATCTTTAAAGGATTAAATATGAGGTAAAGTGCCGCATAACTATTATAAGGAGTATTAAACAGTGTATAAATTTATATTTTGAACAACTTGGTTGCATATGGTTTATCCCAGGCACTTTTGTTAATTAGTTTGACAAATTTGTTAAATTAGTTGTTTATATATATGTGTTTTCATTTTTGTGAAATAATTTGTCTTAAAAGGTTTTCTGTATATAATTCTTTTTGTTATGAATAGATTCTAACCAAATACCTTTCTTTGCGAGTTATGTGGAGCATTATGGTGGATGATGGTGATCGCTATCAACATGCAAACAACCTGAAGGCATTAAATACAAGATGATCGCTATCAACATCTACGGAACCTGAAGGTATTGAACATGAGTTGAAAAAAAAAAGGTAATCGCTTTCAGATTATAAGCAACCTGAAGGGGTTAAGTATGTGTTAATCGAGCCAGATGTTTAAGACATAAAAGCCTATTGCCAGGTATTCGGGCATTTATGATGATATATTTTAAGATGATAATCTCGCTAAAATGTATGGGTTAGCGAATATTGTGTAACTGTGTAGTATTGATATGGACAAACTTGCTAGAATTGATGGGTTAGAAAGTACTATGTTACTGTTAGGATGTTTATATACAATCTTGCTGAAATTGAGGGGTTACAAAGTATTATATTACTGTTAGGATATGAATAGACAAACTTGCTAGAATGGGGTGGTTTAGTAAGTATGGCCGAACTACAGTAACATATAATTAATGGAGTTGCTTTTTACCCCGACAATATAAAATATGGTGTCATTCGAATCTAACCTCTAATATAAATAAATTCTTCTGCACAACTAGTACAGCTTAATATGGATGATATATTTGTATGGCATTGATTTTATATTTAGTACAGAAAGAGTTAAGTGTAAGAAATATGCTTATACATAAAGAATATAAAGAAAATATTTGAATATTATTTGAATGATTAAAATATCTGGATTGAGAATACTATCAGCTCTGCAGTCTTGAATGACAAGACTGAGGTTTAATAATGTGAAATTGAAAATGTATAAAGGATTGATCGCAGAGTTTCTTGCTGGTTCTTCTCGGTAAGAGCAATATTCCGCACAAATTGTAGATTCATTAAACATATTGAGCATTGACGATTCAAAAGTACTTAAAAGAGGTAATTTGAATAAAGATTATTTTAATTTGATGAGTTAATTTTGTTAATGCATCATCTACATCGCACTCCGTGACTGAAGGGTGCAGCGTTGCGATAGTCGGTGTCGCAAAATGAATGGTTTGCATACACTATACTCCGTGGACGTTGTACTGTCACGATAGTAAGCGATTTGATGAGTTGATTTTGTTGTTGTACCATCTACATCGCACTCCGTGACTGAAGGGTGCAGCGTTGCGATAGTCGGTGTCGCAAAATGAATGGTTTGCATACACTATACTCCGTGGACGTTGTACTGTCACGATAGTAAGCGATTTGATGAGTTGATTTTGTTGTTGTACCATCTACATCACACTCCGTGACTGAAGGGTGCAACGTTGCGATAGTCAGTGGCGAAATGAATGGTTCGCATATACTGTACTCCGTGGACGTTGTACTGTCACGATAGTAAGCAATTGATGAGTTGATTTTGTTGTTGTACCATCTACATCACACTCCGTGACTGAAGGGTGCAACGTTGCGATAGTCAGTGTGGCGAAATGAATGGTTCGCATATACTGTACTCCGTGGACGTTGTACTGTCACGATAGTAAGCGACTTGATGATGACATCGCACTCCGTGGTTTGGTGCCGTGATGATCGACGATGAGCGATGGCTGCCGGGTGTGTTGACGGCTGCCGGGTGTGTTGACGGCTGCCGGGCGTGCTGACGGCTGCCGGGTGTGCTGACGGCTGCCGGGTGTGATGACGGCTGTCGGGTGTGTTGACGGCTGCCGGATGTATTGACGGCTGCCGGGCGTGTTGACGGCTGCCGGGCGTGTTGACGGCTGCCGGGTGTGCTGACGGCTACCGGGTGTGCTGACGGCTGCCGGGTGTGCTAACGGCTGCCGGGTGTACTGTCGGTTGCTGGGTGTGTTGTTGGCTGCCGGCGACACTTAAGCGGACGCCTATCAGTGATAAGAATGAAGAAGGATTCGGCATGTCCAGGAGTGGAGAAGAGGAAGGCTTGTGGTTTATTCACCGGTAAGATGGAAGATATTGGGTAAGGATAAAACTGAAGTTGAGGCTTAAATAAATATCCCTTTCAGGGATAATATCAGATTTGTAAAAGCGACTGATAGCTTAAAGCAGGTGACACTGTCGGGACGGCAGTGAATCTGGTGGCACTACGTGGGGAAATTTGTCAAGTAGTCAATCACATGAGCTAACTACAAGTCTGGGCGTCTCCAGGACTCAGTAGATATGTCGTTTAAGTTATAGTGGTAACTAATTGGACTGATTAGACTTGGATAAAGCATAACAACAGGAGGGATAAACGGTGCCATTGTTACTGTACGATTGTTATTGACTTTAAGTTTCTTTTAGTGTATTTATGATTTGGATTTGTGCTTTTAGGGCATGATATATTTCGCTGTAGGGGCTCCACAACAATAACTAGCAGAGTTCAATCCTGCTGGGGCAGTCGACCGGTTCCGAGCGCTGCGAGCGCGCCGCCTGCAGTGCCGCATGCGACCCGGCCCCAGTTATCAGCGCGCCCTCATTGCGAAGCCACGTCACTGTGCAGTATTTCCCTACTTACGTAGACAACCATCCTACTAATTTTGTAAATGTGGAAGTTTGTGAGTGTGGATGTATGTGTGTTACTCTTTCGCGGCCGACTCGCTGGGCCGGTATTGGTGGGGTTTGGCACATTTGTCCGTTGTGCACCGGAGTGACATGTGGACTTTAGAATTTATGTTGGTTCTACAGGAATAGAATGACAAAAAAAAGCGTCATCTATTACCGACCAATTACGCGACAGCAGTTTACGTGGGCGGGGTTGCGGGTAAAAGCCAGTATAAATAGTTTTGCCTTTATCACTTGGTTTGTTATAGCTATAATTGAATTCCAATAAACGATACTAATTTAATTAGTATACAGCAGATAACATCATAATTTAATATTGTTTTGTCACCAACGAAATGTACACATAGGTACATTAGTAAACATTGGGAATGTGAAACTAAAGTGATGGGAGTCAATAAAAAAAATTTTGGAGAACACTTAAGTTTTACCCGTAACAGAAGTAGTAATCCATAGTTGCACTTTAAAGTAATGGTCATATGTAAAATTAGTTTAAATTTATTTGCAGGTTCTGAATGTCTTCTTTTGCCGAGTGTAAAGTGGTATCCCGTGCATGAGGACATACACGCGTTCAGGATGGACGAGTGTAAAGCGACGAGATATTTTGTATCGGCAACACTGGGCGGACGGGGATATAAGATGGCGGCGAGCTACAAGAAGGATGTGTTCGAGGGAAATGTATAATAATATAATATAAAGAGGGATCTTTTGTAAAGTATATAAAGTTATAGATTACTGATTACAATGTACGGAATTATATTTAAGGAAAGTTAATACTATAGTTTTATTACAGTATATACTTCTAAATAGTGCATAGTGATGATTCGGACCAATATTTTACTTATAGACAATTAGGCATGAAAGTTATATTAAGGAGATATTAGTCCATTATACACAAGTATATTGCTTTATTCAAGAATAGCCTTAAATATATATAGACTTCATAAGCAGCTTTAATAATTCAGGAGCGTCCTTTAATTCGACCAAAAGTCTCCTTAACAACTAAAGTTACTACCAGTTAGGTTCGAATTTAATATCTCTTGGCTTTAATCAAAGGTCACTTTATCAAGATGTTATCGAAACTACTAATAGTTTAAAGTGCCCTTTATAAACTTTATGTCTATGGATTAATTATGTTTATAGTTATACAATTAGAACGAAGTTTCAAATTTTCGCTCGCCCACACATTTTCAAATTTGTATTAAATTATGTGTGGAGAATTTTTTTTTTATTATTATTTTTTAATATTTATATACGAGTATTTTGATAACTATATAGTTTGGACCACTAAATCCATAGATAAAATCTAAAACCCAATTAATATGGGGAATGTAGATAGAAAATTAATTATTCTCGTATTACAAGAATCGAACCCTTTAAAAATAAAGTATTTATAAATCTTTTTTGGGAAATCTTTACAACGTTTTTTTTAGATTTTCTAAATTATTATTAATACTCAATGTTACATTAAATAAGAATGTCATAAACGAATAACTATAATTATCGTTTAGAATATAAAGATATTTTTTAGGAATATTAATAATTAAATTATAATATTTTTATCAAGTTCCGCCATGTGGTATTCGGCTGAGTCGAATAGACCCTTATTTCTTACCGAGATGTTGTAAAAGGCGACTAAAGTAAGTTGACCAAAATATAATACCTAGCCAAATAACATCTAGACATGTTGTGCCGACCCCACTGAAGAGTGCGATAATGATGTATATTTGTATCAAGTTGCGATCTCTGCCACAAATCACATTGTTTAAAAAACACGGAGACTCATTTTGAAATTGATTGAAGTTAACAATGATAATACCTAGCCGAATAACATCAAGACATGTTGTGCCGACCCCATTTAAGAGTTGGAAAATGATGAATATTTTTATCAAGTTGCGATCTCTGCCACAAATCACATTGTTTTAAAAACACGAAGATTCATTTTGAAATTGATTGAAGTTAACAATGAAGAATTTTAGAAATAGTGTATTCGAAGTATATATCATTAGTATGTTATTCACATATAATCTTTAAAAAAAGGAATAGCTTTCAGCAGTCAAAATAAATAAAACATTTCCCTTTTTATAGATACGTAGTTAGTAAATGAAAGAGCTGATATGACCGCTCGGGGGCATAGGGTTCGTAGCTTACAAAGAGCTTAGTTTGTTTTCAATGGAACACAAAAACCAACCCCGAGTAAACTAACCAACATGTTATTTTGCAAATTAATGTTACCAACATAAACAAAAACAAAAAGTCTTCGTTTCGTAAAAGATTGCCCTGCGGTGAAATTCACTTAGGTAATGTTTTGTTTGTTATAGTATATTTTATTAGTAGACTTTAAGTTCGCGCTTCGTTTGTAACAACAAACTGAACGTCATTAGAAACTGAGGAACTACAACAGTTTACGTCTACATCTAAAAATAAAGTATGTTAGCCGTGTGGTATCCAGCTGAGTAGATTAGACCACCCTCATTTCTTACCGAGATATCGTAAAGGGTCACTAAGGTAAGTTGATCCACCGTGTGATATCGGGTTCAGTAGAATAGACCACCCTCATTTCTCATCGAGATGTCGTAAAAGGTGATTAAAATTAAGTTGACCCACCGTGACGTGTGGGTTGCCAAAGTAGTAAGCCTTCTCGAAGTCAATCTGGACGGGCCGGGGACTTTGGAGGGGTTGGGGTGGAGTCCCTAATGAGCGACAGGTTCAGTTGGCTTGCTTAAATCTGGCTGGATACGGTCTTCAGCCACCATCGGCGAAGCACGGAAGCCCAGCTATGGGAACAGCCGCCTGTCCCTGTCGGGGGGTGGTACCCATAAGGGGTATTTCCCTGTATAAAAAGAAAACCGTGACGTGTACGACTGAGTAGAAAATACCATTCTTATTTCTTACTGATGTATCTTAAACTAAGGTAGGCTGAATTCAGCCAGGCGGCTGGTTGTTAAATACTGAGCCAAATCATGTTACAACATGTGTGATGAAACTACTCGTTACATGTCCAATATCAAACTGCAGCCTGTGACAATTCAATGACACCTTCTAATATCTGATTCTTATTCCAACCTTTTAAACGAAGACCTCCTAAGAGATTTGTCAAAATGATATGATAAGAAATATGAAGCAATTATTCCAATCTATAAATATCCAATCTATAAATAATCGAAATCAAATTATCTTAATATGCAAATTATTTTTATATACTGTGTATATAACGAGTAAAAATAGCATGATATTTTAGGCCACGCAAAGGTACTACAAGCAAAGTTTCTTAATAAGAAAAAAATCACAGCACGTCAATTAATCTCAGGGTAGGTATACAGTCTAATCATTCAATCCAATTTCACAAGCCATATATACTTTAATCAAAATCCCTCTTTACATTCGACTATATGTAGTACAAATAACTTTTCGTTATCTTTTGTATAGTGTAATTTGTGTTGATTAAAGTAGTCGCGTACGTTTTATCCTTCCCTAATCCCGTAATGTTAGACATCCCTTTAGTGGCTGTAATTGTATTAACATAGTAGATTACGGGAGAGAAAGGAGAGATAATCAACTATGTTTACTACGAAATAAACTTTTGACTTGATTATGACGAAAAGTTATTTTGCTTTTACTATTATGAAATTCTTCTTCTTCCCACCCTTATTCCACTCTAAGTGGGGTCGGTACAACATGTTATAAACATGTCACATGATTTAGCTACGTATTTTACGACCAGTCGCTTGCTTGAAATCAACTTACCTTAGTCGTATTTCGCGTCACCTCGCTAAGAAAGAGGGTGGTCCATTCTACTCAGCCGGATAGCACACGGTGGGTCGACTTACCTTAGTCGCCTTTTACGACCCCACGGAAAAATATGAGGGTGGTACTATTCTAAATAGCCGGATACCACACGGCATCATTATGAATTTCTAGTATACAATTAAAATAATAAAAATATGTAGATATGCGCCCATCGCACTTCAAACCAATAGACCTAAAATGAGTGAGCGACTTCACATTAAAAACCCAGCGATGGTAGGCCCTCCAGTAAATAGACAGATGACCTTAGATCGGTTTGGGTCGAGCGAGTCGATGAATCGAAGCGACTCAGATTCCTATAAATAATATTTTTGTAATCTGAGCTAATATTTATTTTTATTAATAATAAATATATATTTTTCCTTCTCCAAGTAGTAAGTAACAAACGAAGTAACGGCCTGTTACTATACCACTGCTGGGCATAGACCTCCTCTCTTCATTTTTGGAGAGAAGGATTGGACCTACCACGTAACCTACCAATCTGTATTGGAGCACCAATACGGATTGGTAGGTTACACATATCCCTAGAATTCTCAAGAGATATGCAGGTTTACTGACGATGTTTTCCTTTAGCGAAAAGCATGTGATAAATTACAATTATCAATTAGACATATAAGTTTTAACAGAAAAACTCACTGACGCCTACCCGTGGTTTGAACCCGTGAACCCTCGAAATAGACACATGGTCACATCGCTGGGCTATCACAGCTCTAAATATGTGATATGTGTTGGTAGGTTACACATATCTGCATCAGAGCAGCGTTGTGGGTCTTTGCTTCAACACTCTCTAAAAATGAGAAGAGATGCCTATGCCCAGCAGTGGGATAGAAACAGGCCGTTACTTTACTTTTACCTATTATCGTTCTATATTAATCTACACCGTGAGTTTGATCTTTATTATCATGCTAAGCGTTTTAGTAATTAAACACTACATTATGAGCGAAACTTTACATATCCTGCTGGCTCGGGCCTGTGGTATTAACAATTTACCTCATTTACACATTTGGTGTGGATTCAAAATTTTGAAAATATAAGTTTAATGTAAATAAAAAATAGATAATTTAATGAGATGAGACGAGTGTATATAGTCATTCTCCTGCTCTTATGTCACTCTACGTTGGGTCGGCACAACATGTTTTAAACATGTTACATGAATTGGCTATTTTTTTTAAACTAAAAAACTTTGTGACACACTGATTTTCAAGCGGGTGAAACTTCAGATACAGCTATTATAGTATAAGAAACCCCATTTATTTGTATAACTTGTTTTCAGTCCCAAGAAAAACAATGCTTTAAACTATGTGTTGACAAACTTCAATTATATCAAATTTCATCAATACCTATAGCTTCAAATAGCCGAAGGCATAACAACAGACAGTCATACTTATGGATTTATTATATTAGTGTCATATAGCTTCCTACCACAACCTTTCTATCAAATGAAAAACAATCTCATAGCTCTAATGCGTTGTGGGATAGATACTCATATATACACTAATACACATGCATCTCGCATTAATTAAAGTTAAGCAAGGCACAGTTTCATCATCATTTTTCTGCCTTTATCCCTCTCTAAGTTGGGTCGGCATAAATGTTTTAACCATGTTGAGATGTGATTTAGCTAGGTATTTTAAGACCGGCCGCTTATCTGACGTAAACTTATCATAGTCGTCTTTTATGAAACCTTTGTAAGAAATGAGGTTGGTCTATTCTACTCAGTCGGATACCACACTGCATTTATTGCAGTGTGGTATCCAATTCAAAAATTAAACATTAGACTCAAGGATTTGTTGCGTATTAGTTCAATGATTAATTTTTATTTTGCACTCATCTTAAAGACATAATACAGTGATAGGGGAACATAAACATAATATGTAATTGCTATCCGCAAGAACAGCTGCTAACTAAGAGACTACTTAATGACAGCCTGACTCGGCGACACACTATTCCCCAAGGACCAACTTATCTAGAAGAGGGACAAATTCACAAAAACCAGTCTACACGGACAGACTTAACAATGTTTCATCGATCTAAAAAACCAATTCTAAAACTAAATTGTGAATTTTATTCGAATTATCTTATTTTAAATTTGACTGTAGGATTCGAGCTCATTTATTTATTAACATTTACGATATTAGCATATTCTGACTGTTTAATTTACAGGCGTGTGTTATCGCACGACTAATAGGAGACAAAGGAATACGTCACATCGAGTGACGTATAATAATTAATACCTAATCAATATTTATATCAAGTGCTATAGTTATGATTTATTACGTCTTTAAATCAGTAAATAAATTGCTCTTTATTTTGCTATAATCCTTAATAAAAGAAAATATATGTAATGCTTAATGTAGAGTGTACTATTCGTTCTCATACCTGATATATGCCGAATTTGTAAAAACTCATGCACTACCCGACACCGAAAACACAATAATACACAAACACTGCACACATTTACCACCACAATTTCAACAATTGTTTCGCCCCGTAACCGTAGCATCGTCAGGAGATATACTCCACGACAAAATCGCAAGGCTTTTTTTTACAAATTCTGCATACATCAGATATGAGAACGAATAGTACACTCTACATTCAGCATTACATATATTTTCTTTTAACGTGAATTATAGCAAAATAATATTCACAATAGTTTTGTATTATATACGCAAAGTAACGTCTAATTCTATAAATTATCTTTTGACACAATTATTTCAGCGCCAGCGATTGTGTCGCCATCTTAAATTGTTAGAAAAGGAAATAGTCAAATGTCATCTCTTTAGTCGTTTAATACCAAAAACGCTATAATTACATGACCAAGCAAAGGAGGGACTTGATAATTTTCTATAAAGTAGCCGAGCTTGCTAGCGAGGAAAGTTTTGCTGTAAAATTTACTTCTTAAATGAAAAATGTATGACGTTAATTTCATTCTATAATTGAAACCTATACGGGCAGGAGAGTGTTTGTGATCAGCACTACAATCAGTTTTGAGTACCTATCTGCAAAACTTTAATAAATGTAGTGAACATTTACCAAGGCCGGTAATAAACGTCCATTAGTGAAAATCAGACAATTATTTTCGTGTTGCGAATGTAATTACGTCAGAATCTAGACCGAATTTCGTTATATGTTATAAGCGAATGTCTACGTTTAATTAGCCTCTAGTGTTCATTATGTACAGTAATTAAACGCAAACAAACTAACGTATCTTCAGGCGATTTGGTAATTGCGAAAAGGTTTTCATGATTTTTATAGAAGTAAATACTGAGTCGACCAATCGACTAATATACTACGGGAACATCATTATATAAAAGATATTTAAAAATCATTTTAATATTTTCATGTCAATATTAATATGTTATTGCTGGTTAAAGTTCATTCATCAGCGTAAAAGATATGAAGTTTAACCTTCCACATTACTGATGTTGTCTATCCTCTTACTTTAAAGGCGTCAATTTTGCTCACTTCTTTTAAATGTTTCATGAGCATGTTCTCATATGAAGTGAAAACAATTAAAACTTTTTTTATTAAAAAGTATGAATTTTTTATAATTTGGTATTATTAACATATCCTAATAAACTCACATGACATATTATAACATGCTATATTTGATGAATAGTACTTAAATTGACCTTTTTACACTTTCATGGCACATTCATAAATAAATAAAATATATAAATTCATTTTTTAATTCAATTATTCTAATGCTTCTGTATTAACAATGTTAAATAGGTGATTTTTTGAAAGTTTTGATTTACTTTTACACATTTACACCTTTTTTACACCTTGGCTATGGGATTTCAATTATATAATCGTTTTCCCAATATGATAAAGTCTTGTTTGTGACGTTTTTTGGATTCAATAACTTATTGAATCAAAATAACTGTACCATTTTGCTAATAATAACATAGTGTATCTCATTAAAATTCCTAGAGCTACATATATTCACCATATACTTCATATCAAACATTACCCAACGTAAGGTGAATTGATAACAGCCGCAAGCTATCGTTTGAAGTAAACAAAGAGTCCGGGCTACCTAAACAATACGAAAGTAAAAAAATACCAGAATAAATACAACGAACCAAGCTACTTTAAATAATAAATAGGAATTTTTTTTCGCAGGAGAACCTTCTTATAGCCTTCAAATCAATGTAATGTTTGTTTTTTAAGTTTAATTAATTTCGTTTTCAAAGTTCAAGGATAATTTAAGAAAAATTTCATTAAAAGACTTTGTAGTTTTATTTATATTTTGTTCTCAATTTGAAAAAGGAACCTTTAAAATATGTATTATACATATTTTCAAGGTTTCTTATTCTTTTATGAAGAAGTCGCTGGCTATATACTAAATATTATTTCCTCCTGCCCTTATCCCACTCTAAGTGGGGTCGGCACAGCATAGTATTCACATATTGTCACATGATTTGGCTACGTATTTTATGACTAGCCGCCTGCCTGACGCCAACTTACCTTAGTCGTATTTTAGGACACCTCGGTAAGAAAAAGGATAGTCTTTTCTAATTCTATTGAATCGTATACCACATGGTGCGTCAACTTACCTTAGTCGCCTTTTACGACACATCGCTAAGAAATGAGGGTGGTCTATTCTATTCAGCTGGATGCCACACGGCGGAAGAATTTTAAATTCAACATAATTTTTTGTTGTGACATAAAGGTATGTCAAGTAGGCTGCCGGTTGTAAAAAATTAGCCAAAACATGTAACAAACTAAATAGTTTGTTACATGTTTAAATAAACATGTCATGCCGACCCCACTTAAAGTGGGATAAGTGCAGGAGAAGGTTGTATTTAAAATTCTTGTCAGAAGTCCTTTTTTTGTCTGATGTCTCTACTTTGAATTTTTTTGTATGGAGTTTATTTTCATTCATACACAATAGATAAATGTAGTAGATAATATAGTTAAATCTAGGTACCATTTTATGCGTACAGAATTTTACTACCTTACTTACTTAAGAAGATATTTTTCAAGCTCAACCGATATCAATATTTGTTACTCCGAATCAACGACAATTATTTAAAATGATCTTTGCATATTATTCTATACTTTTATTTATTATATTAAATATTTAAATGATCACATAAATATATTCAGCCTACCAATCCGCATTGGAGCAGCGTGGAAGGTCTTAGCTCCAATCCTTCTCTCCAAAAATGGAGAGAGGAGGCCCTATGCCCAGCAGTGGGTTAGTAACAGGCCGTCACTTATATGTTCAGACCTATTTTCCATCTGGCTTACATTGTCAGCATATCGACATTTCAAAAGAAATAATCAAACGAGCCTAATCAACCTTTCCTAGCGTATTTATAGTAAAGTAACGTAAAAATAACAATAACAGTATTATTTCAAAACAGCTAGTATTGTTCAATAAGTTTGATATCTACTCAAAGCGAAGAACGGCCGTTTAAGCGGCATTCAACCGTACTCTCGGAAACATGCCAGCTGCGTTTCAAACAACGGGTAGGAAGGATCCTTTCAGACATAGAAACGGTTTAGAAACTTCAACTTAATCTACAAAATTATTACTACTTGAAATCATTTCTATCATCATCATCTTCCTGCCCTTATCCCACTCTAAGTGGGGTCGGCACAACATGTTTAAACATGTTGTGACATGGTTTGGCTACGTATTTTACGACCGGCCGCCTGCCTGACGTCAACTTATCTTAATCGTATTTTATGACACCTCGATGAGAAAGAGGGTGGTCTATTCTACTTAACCGGATACCACACTGTGAGTCACTTACCTTAGTCGCCTTTAACGACACCTCGGTAAGAAATGAGGGTGGTCTATTCTGCCCAGCCGGATACCACACGGCGGGTCGACTTACCTTAGTCGCCTTTTACGACACCTCGGTAAGAAAAGAGGGTGGTACTATTCTATTCAGCCGGATACCACACGGCGGTATTTGAAATCATTTTTATATAGCGAATAATATAATTAACATACAATTGATTTATAGAAGCAGGCGTTACTTTGCGGAACTCCATAGTACAGAATATACAATAAAATTACTTTGCTGTAATCCGCGTGTGGCGGCTTGTTCTGCATGTATGATTGTTGCCTGCTTCATACACTTACATGTATTCTCTTAACAAACGCGGATTACAGCAAAGTAATTTTATTGTAATTTCTAACATATAATTGATACACTACAAATATTTATTTGTCTTATACTTGTTATTATAAAAATTTAATTCTTGAAAGCTCAAAAGTAATAATGAAATTATTTTGCTGAAATCCATGATGAATGATTTTTCAATTAATTTATTAAAAATTCTTAAATTTAAAAAAAAATAACCGTTTTTTATTAAATTACATTAAATAAATAATCGCAGATTATTTATTAAATTACATTAAATAAATAATCGCAGATTATAGCAAAATAATTTCGCTATTATTTTAGTGTTATGGATATCCACAAAGTAACGTCTAATATTAGAAGTAGTTAAGTAATTTATAGAATTAGGCGTTACTTTGCAGAGGTCCATAATACAAAAGTAATGAGAATGTTATTTTGCTATAATCCGCGATAATTATCGAGGATTACAGCAAAATAATATTCTCATTACTTTTGAAGTAGTTAAGTTTTAGCTACACTACGGTGTAAGTAGTAGTGTAAATTTTGTACTGTATATTTCATAAAATTTATTTAAAAGTACAATATGTAAAAGTGTATGATGATTGATGATTTAATTCTATGTAATATTTATAAGCAACATATTTTAGTAATACCGATTGGTCCTATTGACTTAATGCGCTTTCTTACAAAGGTAGGAAACAACAAATGATATACCAAATATTATAAGATACCTATTAATATTTTGGAGATAGTATTGTGAAGATGCTAGGTATAAACTTGGATGAAGGTAACATGGGTTGACAGTATCATTTAAGTTGGCAACATAGTTTTAACCAATCAAAGCTCAGAAAGCCATATGGAATGGCATAATATGCTGTATCTATGTACAACATTTCAATAAAAATTACGATATAACTCTCAATGAGGCTAATAAAAAGTTACTTACAATACTGACGGTATCCCAATGAATGAAACAAAAAGCAAAAGTATATTATAAACATTACCCGCTATATTTTATCGCGGATTATGGAAATATAATTTTATTATAACTTTTGTATTACGGATCTTCGCAAAGTGACGCCTAATTCTATAAATTATGTAACAAAAGTAAAACTTACAAGATAGCCGAAGTATACACCTAACTTGATTACTATATGAGTATGTAGAGATAATATATATATTAACAATAGACTGTTATTGAAAAGACGAGTCGTGTTAAAATGTATAAATCTTTACTATAAAATTATGCAAACAGTCTGACTATGATGACTACGGACTTTGATTACGGAGGACAGCATTATTTTAATTTTTATTTGAAATCATTAATCACTATTAAAATTATAAAAATTAAAAATTACAAATAATAAAATCTAATCAAACCCATGGTTTTACAAGCTGTTTAGATGTCATTGGCGAAAATACATGCTAAAAAATTGTATTCTATGATAAACTATGAACCTCTATATTACGCTACGAATAAAATACAAATTTAACTATAGTACTTCATCGATTTAGAGCTTAGGGTACAGGTTTGAATAAATTATCACAAAACTTTCTGAGGATTATTTTATTAATCTCACAGATTAATTTTTTTCAACACACAAAATTACAAGAAAAAGTTTTTGGCTTCAGATTAAGAATTCAACGGCCTTTTAAAATTCAAATTGAAAAACTTTATTTAAGCACAGATGATGTCTTTACAAATATCAAATATTTTTGTCGTTTTTAATATTTATATCAGTATTTTTATATATTGTGATTATCACTTCATTTATATTTGTTACTATAATATGAAAAGTTGATACAGCTTTAGGATTAAATAGGGTCACTTTTTGTATAATAACATTGAGCTAAGAAAAGATTTCGCATATGTTTGTCAATATATTTTGGCTCAATCTATACGTAAATACTTAATGCATACCCTTTGTATATCAAAGTTCGATGTACATGATTCAAAGGGAATATGAATCTTGCTTAAGTACATTTAATGTACCCCGTCAAGCGTTTCTACTACATTACTTAGAGTTATTAACTTCGTTTGGAATATTAAGAGGATTTACTCGCAAAGGTTATCGGGCGCATGTGCACCAAGTTAGCAAACTTCCACATTTATTCTAAAGCATCAGTCGCGCTACACGTTCGTAGACAACCGCACGTAGCTCAGCTACGGTAAACACGCTACGAACTTCTAAGCGCTACGAAGTTAGCGCCAAAACGATGAAATAAAATAAAGGCGTGTCGTACTTCCAAATATCCCGTTAAAAGTTTCAGATATAAGTTAAAAGTGAACTGTGGTGCAATGTGAACTGAATAATGGTTGGAAAAATTTTGTTCTATATACACTTTGGACTCGTCTTCCACGTAGTGATTTGTTTTAAGGATACTGTCGGTAAGGACTAGGGGAAGTTTACTTAGTACTGTAGTAGTTTGATAGAATTAGTATTTTTATCATTAACGAATGTTTCAGATGTTTTGAAAATCGTGAATATTAGTATATTGAAATTCATCCTCATCATCCTTTTGTTTTATTTTACTCTAAGTGGAGTCGGCACAATATGTTTTAAACATGTTGGTACATATTTTGGCTAGTTATTTTATGACCAGCCGCCTGCCTGGCTTTAATTTACAATTGATATTTTAACTTGACTAATTTTCATAATATTCAAAGCAATTTTTTACTACACGTTAATTTGTCATAATAATACGTGTAATTAAGTTTTCAAGAAACGAAAGAAAGTCACGAATGTTTTATAATTTATTCTGACATTTGTTTATAGTTAAAGATCAATTGATAACAATTATTAGTTGGGGGTAGATTTAGGCACAGATTGTTTAGCAAATCAAACAGCAAATATATATTTATATAAAATACTGGGTGTATGTGAGCATAAATATTCAGTGTACGTAACAAGTTTTTAAATAATCATTAATAGTAATATATCAAAATATATAAGACAATAACGTCAGAAACATATTAAATATTATTTATGTAAAATATTATCAAATTTGTGTTAATGTATTATATTTATAGGGTAATCTAACCCAATTCTTTATATAAACTTCAATTAACGATAGTTTGAGGTCTTTACTATATATGATAAGCCTAATTTAATGAACCTATATATAATAGAGTTTAAAATTTCTGATATACTTTGATTATGGAAATTCTTTTATTTATGTTCAGTAGATTTTGAAAAAATTGATGATATACAGAGCTTTTGGGGACTTTATAATAAGTATAGATGCGTGACTTCTTCAAGACAGTTTACATAAAATCCGTAATGTATTGATCAAATCTATTGAAAGAAGAAGAAAGAATTAAAGTGATGTTTGTTTCCAATTTATAAATAAATAAATAAATACTTTTTAGTGCGTAGGCTAACGAAGAAGTACACCCTATTCGGAATAAAACTTAAAACTTGGTTAAAAATAACCAAATTCGCAATATGTACGTTTGTATCTCATGAACTGTTAGGAAATAGGTTTTACGTGTACGATAACTGAATAAATGGGATCTTTCCTTGTTAAAATTAGTAGCATGACTTATATGGAATTGTATACTATATTTAAACACTGAGAATTTGTATATAAATAAATATAAGGGGCAACACACACGGTCACCCATTCCCAAAGTAAGTAAATTACTACATATGTTATGTATATGTAGGGTGACATACTACTGGTATAAATAAACATAGGTATATAATTTTTTTAGAGCTGTGATAGCCCAGCGGTAACACCGTGCGACTCTTTCGAAAAGTTCACGGGTATATCCCAGGCAGACACCCATGAGTTTTTCTGTCAAAACTTATGTGTCTAATTGATAATTACAATTTATCACACGCTTTTGGGTGAAGGTAAACATCTTGAGGAAACATGCATATCTCTAGAGAATTCTGGAGATATATGTAACCTACCAATCCGCATTGGAGCAGCGTGGTAGGTCTTAGCTCCAATCCTTCTCTCCAAAAACGAAGAGAAGAGGCATATTCCCAGCAGTGGGAGAGTAACAGGTCGCTACTTACCTATATAATTTTAAAAACATACTTAAATACGTATATACATGTGTCCGTAGAATAGATCAGCCTGTTTCTTACCGAGGTGTTGTATAATACGACTAAGGTAAGTTAACGTCAGGCAGGCGGCTGATCGTAAAATACGTAGCCAAATTATGCAACATGTTTATAACGTGTTGTGCCGACGTCACTTGCAGCAGGATAAGAGCAGGAGGATAATGATGACTTATATACATATATATCAGACTCAAAGTACTAACAAACTGTTGGCCCTCGGAGCCGAAGAAATGGTCACTGCCAACTACGCTATCGGGCACAACATGTCATAAACATGCTGTCACATGATTTTACTGCGTTTTATACGACCGGCCGCCTGCGTGACGTCAACTTACCTCAGTCGTATTTTACGACAGCTCGGTAAAAAAGAGGGTGGTCTATTCTACTAAACCTGTTACCACACGGTGTGTCAACTTACCTTATTCGCCTTTTACGACACCTCGGTAAGAATTGAGGTTGTTCTATTCTACTCAGCCGGATACCACACGGTGGATCGACTTACCTTAGTCGCCTTTTACGAAACCTCGGTAACGAAATGAGGGTGGTACTATTTTATTC
Organism: Morpho helenor; assembly: GCA_029227775.1. NCBI lineage: Eukaryota > Metazoa > Arthropoda > Insecta > Lepidoptera > Nymphalidae > Morpho > Morpho helenor. The sequence goes on from JARGCU010000020.1 coordinate 9,194,361, forward strand.
AGCTGGATACCACACGGCGAATATTAAAAATAAACTATTTGTATAAAATACTTAAAGCTGTCACCAGCATACTGCAATGTTTTATGACATCATGTAAGCAGCAGCGGAAGTTTTTACTGTAAAATGAAAATTATAAGCTCTTTTTGTGTATGCGTGAAAATTGTGACGATTTAATGGAATTTTAACACGTAATAATTGTTAGCCGCTTCAACCGCTAGCATTCACGTAATGATTTCTGGGAAAAATGAATACCTGTGTTATCATATTATTTCTATTGGAAAAACGAATTCTTGTATTATAAAATTATTCCATTCGATAGAATAAGATAAAACATTAAATTTTTCTGCGAACATATTACTTTGCTTAACAATATTAAACTTTTATGAATCTAAAAAAAGTAATAAGAATATTATTTTGCTATAATCCGCGATAAAAGAACATATATGTAATGCTAAATGTAGAGTGTACTATTCATTCTCATACCTGATACATGCAGAATTTGTAAGAACTCATGCACTAACCGACACCGATGACAAAACAATACACAGATACTGTACACATTCACCACCACAATCTCAACAATTGTTTCGCACCGTAATGTCATGGGTGTCCATATTTTACGACACCTCGGTAAGAAATGATTCTTACCGAGGTGTCGTAAAATATGACTAAGGTACGTTGATGTCAGGCATGCGGGCAGTCGTAAAATACGTAGCCAAATCATGTGCAAACATGTTCACAACATGTTGCGCCAACCCCATTTAGAGTGGTATAAGGGCAGGAAGATGATGTTTTTATTATCGACAATTGGTAAATGGCGAAAATAGTGTACTTAATATATAGATTATGAAAGAAAAAAAAATTGTATTTGTTTTATAAAAAATACCATTTCACCTAGTACGAAGTTCCTCTATAGAACTTTTGGAAATAAAATTTATTTATGTAGTCCGCCGCAGTGAAAGCCGCCAAAGCCGTACATATTTGACGAAGACGACCATGTATTTCAAGCCACCAACGGATTTGCATCTAAAGCTATACTAAACCTAAAGTATATACTAAACCTTCAATCCTTCTGTGGGTGATCTCTGTAGTAGGCATTTCCTACAAAGTCACTACTACACAACTTTGAAAATAATAATGAAATAAGAAACTATTTTCACTGCGGTAAAATGCATGGAGAAAATAAAACTCTATATTCGTCCATAACTAGAAACCCATACATAAACTTACTTTTATATACTAACTGTTTACTTCTAGTATTCCATATATAACAGACTTACGTAGACCCGAAAGGTCAAAGAAAATTGGTTCAATATTGTAGATTACTGTAATTAAAATCTTACCATGGTAAAATTGCAGGCATCTTATAATATAATATAACATGAAAATTGCTCACATCTTACATTTCAGTCTTGGGTACTTAGACATCCCAAAAGACCAATATTTGTCGGTCTTACATACTAATAATAACCGTAAAGTTTTATGTTTGAATTTAGCAAAACTTCCATATTTGACGCGGGGGTGCATTAAGCACATTTCGTATGTCCAAAGTAATTCAATTGAGTTTAAACAGTTTTGTTACAATATTGAAACTGCAATATTAACTTGAATAGCATAGTATTTTGAGCATACTGTAGGTTTTATTAAATGGTTTAAATGTAAGTTTCATTTAAAATAAATACATTCTAATTCGATTATTTTTTTATTTAAATAAACTTGTAAACAAGTGCTTTTGTGCCTTCAACTATACTGCTGGTTCGAAAAATTTACCGAGAAGAGTTATTAATAATAATAGAAAATTTTGTAAGTTATACAATGCATCATCAAGAGGATAGACGACAAAATCGTAATGCTTTTAACAAACGCGGATTACAGCAAAATAATTCTAATGTAGCTTCTGTACTACGGAATTCTGCAAAGTAACTCCTGCTTCTGTAAATCAAAAAAAAATATTATTGTGAATTTTGACCATTTTTTTTTTTTTTATGTCAGGAAAACCCATTATGGGTCATCACCGCCCGACGGGGACGAGCGGCGGGTATGTCGGACTCTCACCGACTAAAAACCTGACAGTGCTCCACCGCGCTGCTGGTGGCGGGGATAGGGTACCTATGAAGACATTGCCCCCATCACCGCCAGCAGCAGCTCTGTACCCCGGAGAGCGCCACCTCCGGGTCGGGGCCTCTCTTAACAGTGGCCCCTCCCTCCGCTAATCGATGCATCGGGAGCACCAGATGCATCGACCGCCTCGGGGACCTAACTCCAGCGAGCGTCCGATACCCCGTTCGGACCGCTCGGAGGTCCCCGTTAGGGCGGCATGCGACGGACTTCGGCGAGTCGCCTGCGCCCCGCTCGCCTGCGGCGGATCGGATCCAAGGACTCGACTTCCCGGATCCGCCCCGCCGCCTCCTTCCGCGAGATTACGTTCTCGCAGAAGGAGGCCATCGCTGCCCACGATCTCTCCCTGTCCACCATAGCACGAACAACAGTGGGCAAAGAGAGATCGTGCCCCACCGAATTTTGACCATTGGACGACCACTATTAACTTAGTAATTATCCAAGTGGATCGACCTTTAAATCTTTTTATATTAGACCTTTATATATGTATTAGATAGTTTAGGGTAACATGGCTACGATTACTTTGAGAACATATGAAGCGAAGTAAAGCGAAACCTTTACGAAACGAAACCTTAAGGAAAGTCTAAATATCTGTCTTTGAGCAGTGCGTGGTTTTAGTTATGACCCATAGATCTGAAATTTATTCTTATACGAAACTTTAGGCTTTTGACTTAAGGCTTTATATAATTTGTAGAATTATTTAAGGCTTAATTAATTACTTAAGGCTTTATAATAAGCGGGCGATGAAGCGACCTATTCTAAGTGTCAAATGTTTGATGTCCTTAGGTGCTGGAATATATTATGCTGTGGAACATTTTATGTCTAAAAAATGATACAAAAATATTTATAACATTAGGAAAATTAATGAAATTGCAACATAGCATTTATAAAATTCTCTATTCACAAATTATCACACGGCTATTCAAGCTCCGTAATGATATTTAATTAAAGCTTAAAGCAATATTATAATTTAGTTTAAGCCTTCGTAGGTTGTAACATTAGCTTGAATCTAAGCCGGCTTAGTGGCGTCAACCACCCCCTGTCTCACTTACACTGCCAATTTAGAAAATCCCGTAACTGAAAACATAGTCCCGATTAATCAACTAGAGCCGATCGTATCTGAAGGCGAATTAACACGCAACTCGAATAAAACGTGCCGAAGTCAAGTTTGGAATCGATTTTATTTTGTTACACGTCATGGAACTATATATGTAAATGTACCTGGGAACATGGACCGAGACCTTGCTCAGTATTTTTTTTAAATGAATTAAAAAAATACAATTTAAAAAAGGATAAAAGAAAAGTAAAAATTAAAAAACAAAAAAAAGATTCCGGGTATTTTCACTTCTTTAGTTCGCCCGTTATGAACTGAGCTATTATTTATTTAAAGCAAATTTTCTCATTTAAAATATTAGTATAGGCTATAACTTTAACATTTAATGCCAAAGATTATATATATTTAATTAAACAAGATTAGTTTGAGCTGAGGTTGGAGTTAAACATCCTGAATGTCATCATCCTCCTGCCCTTATCCCACTCTAAGTGGGGTTAGCCCAACATGTTGTCACATAATTTGGTTAAGTATTTTACGACCAGCCGCCCGCCTTAGCCTAGTCGTATGTTACGACACCTCGGTAAGAAAGAGAGTCGAGAGGTCGAGAAAGCCTATTCTACTCTAACGGATACTACACGGTGGGTCAACTTGAAATAAAGAAAAGAAATGAGGGTGGTCTATTCTACTCAGCCGGTTACCATTGTGGAAATAATAAAACTATCTATTATAGTTTGTAATTTTTTAACTTTAAGAAGTTTAAGCCACTGAGGAACAAAACAAAAACTAAAATTAATTTCAATAAAATATGTCTACCCACGTTGCAAAAGCAAGAAGGACGAGAATTAGTGACCACAACTTTCAATGTCTCAATAAATCTACTTTTTCCGCAGTTTCCTTCGCTTTGCTAATTTTTAATGCCTCCCTAGTGATTGTAAGTAGGTGGGACTTTTCCACGCTTTTCTTATATAAAAGCATTTTTAAACAACTTATATCTCGCTTTAAATAAAGTTTTTATGGCAGAAGTTTTTACTAAAGCGCAAGGTGAATGAGTTAATTTGATATTAAAATTTTTAAAAGGTACTTCTTACTACTTACTTAATTTTCTTAACAATAGAAATTATAAAAATTACTTCATAGTGAGTCATACTCATATTATAAATACAAAAATCTATCTGTTTGTCTGTTACGCTTTCACTGCTGGATCGATATTAATAAAATTTGGTTCATTTGGAGTCTACGTTTGTTATCTTGTTAGTAATCGGGATAACGGTATATATTTTTCGGAGACAATAAAAAACATATATTAAATAATGGGGAGTATTTTAAGTAGGTTGTTTATCTATTTATTAATTGTACATACATATTGTTAGAAAAGATAAAAAAATCACGTAGATAGGCGGACTTACTTAGTTTATGTAAGTTGATTCAAACGAAGTCGCGGATATATTTTTTATTTACCTCTTTTATATTAATCATCTAAATTTAGCTGTGTGGTATCCGGCTAAGTAGAATAGTACCATCCTCATTTCTCACCGAGTTGTCCTAAAAGGTGACTAAGGTAAGTCGACCCGCCGTGTGGTATCCGGCTGAGTAGAATAGACCACCTTCATTTCTTACCGAGGTGTCGTAAAAGGCGACTAAGGTAAGTTGACTCACCGTGTGGTATCTGGTTTAGTAGAATAGACCACCCTCCTTCTTACCGAGGTGTCGTAAAATACGACTAAGGTAAGTTGACGTCAGGCAGGCGGCCGGTCGTAAAAACGCAGCCAAATCATGTTACAGCATGTTTATAACTTGTTGTGCCGACCCCACTTAGAGTGGGATAAGGGTAGGAGGGTGATAAAATTAATCATATAAATTACGTCACGGCTTATAAATAGAAACTATTTTATATGTATAATATAATACACACACACATTTACAATTTTCATTTTATCCTCGATATGACCTTTGACCAACTTTTTTCAGTTTTGAATGACAAAGCTATTCGATTGAATAGATTAATGATTTATGTCACCTTGTATATTGAACCAAAGCAAAAAAGAAAACATTTTTATTACCCTATATTTTTGAAATTTTACTAAGCAATGAGGTGCTCATTTAAGGCAATAATTGTGTCATATCTGACAACTGGTAAATATATAGTTATATTCATGCCTATATAATTTTTTAATAAATACATGCATGTATATTAATAACCTGATTTGAAGAATCAACGTAATGGTTTTAGTAGATTTTAGCCCTCTATTAATCGAACCCGCGACCCGCAAACGCGAAAGCAGGATCACTGCCACAGGCCACTTGTTAAATGTTTAAATTTTACGTTCTAAGACAGCTTAATATTCTGAAATTGGGTAACATTTTAACAGGGTAATATTTTTGATGTATTTAAGAATAAAATTTAAAATTTCTGTAACAAAAACATATATGTATCTTCTATTTATTTAACTTTACATAGATGTTAATCTGTTTGTCCATCACACGAAAGCTCCAAACGAGTAACATAACAATGCTTTTAGCTGAATTTTATACTCAACAAACACTGCCACAGCATTGCATTTATAAAATTGAAAATTCTCGAATTCATTAATTCTATTATAGCCTGTGATGGCGTACAACAGGATGTTTAAAGTGTCCGTTGAATTGTTTTTAACCAAAGAGTAACGCTGATCTACGGCGACCGTAGACAATAAATACATATTCGTATTTATTTTTTATAGTTTATGAAATAACTATTTAAAACGTTTGATGGTTTATTATATTATAAATTACAAAAACTGTTTTCCAGATTTTTTATATTAATTTGTGTTAATTCTTTTTTGCAACATCGTGAGTTGCAATAAAATAATACAGAGACTACTATTATCTGTATTATTAAAAGAGCAATGAATTTTGTTTTAGGATAAATTTGTTTCCGTGTTGCGGAATGCATCGCTGTAGGTTCACCTAGGAATCACTGCGTTATAGAATATACGTTACAGTAATAATTATTACTCATGAATACTGGACGACTTTAAAAAATTTAACCTAAGAAATATATATGTATTTAGTAAATATATGTATATGTATTTAGTAAGTGTAAAATAAAGAATAGTCGAAGACTGATATTCTGTATTTTTTATACTTGTATAATATCTGTAATAAAGTAAATTACAAATTATTGTGTCATTAAAGTAAAAAGTAAAGTAACGGCCCGTTACTATCCAGCTGCTGGGCATAGCCCTCCTCTCTCCGTTTTTGGAAAGAAGGTTTGGAACTAAGACCTATAAGAAGAACTTCTCCAATGCAAGTTGGTAAGTTACACATAACCCTAGAATTCTTTAGAGATATGCAGTTTTCCTCAGACGTTTTGCTTCACCGAAAAGCGTGTGATAAATTGCATTTTTCTATTAGACTCATAAGTTTAAATAGAAAACTCATTAGTGCCTGCCCAGGGTTTAAACTCATCACCTCCTCGAAAGAGACGTACGTTGTCACCGTTGGGCATCTCACAGATTACATCATAAGCTGCATTAAAACAGGAAACATTTTAATTGGATAGCAAATAATTAGGCAATTAATGGTCCAGAAATTCGGCTATCCGATCACGTCCGCCTAACTTCGGACCAGCCATTAAATTAAGAACAACTAAACTTCATTTATCTCGGCTTGTTACTTCTACGGACGATAAGGTTTGGAAACACGGCTGGAAACTTCCCCGAAACTTACGGCTAACTTCGGTGGAAAAGTTGTGGAATCACGCCGATCGTTCTCAAATTTGTTAGATACTTACGATATTTTAAAATACTTGGCGTCAGCTTTTATTTGCCAACCTAAACGTCTGAAAAGTTTCTTTAACTTTGTTTAAATTTGCTTAGAATAATTAGAATCGGCGTTCTGTGATATCTTTTTGATATCTTTATAAACAAAAGCCAAACAAAAGTTTTAAGATAATGGCACGAATTTCAGCTTTGATGGAGTTGTTGGGGTATTGTTAGCATTTGTAAAGTAAGCTTTGGTATCTGGGGCATAGTGTTTGGCCCTAATTTACAGAATAAGCATCGATCGGGCATACAAACGGTAGTTAAAGTAAAATAAACTTCTCACATTTAGCCTGGTGCTTGCGTGACGGTACACGTTAAAAATGCCAACATGGGTAGGCGGAGCTCAGTCGCGATGTGATACGCAAATATTTTTAAATCGTTAAATCTCAAAGTCATTGCCTGAAAGCGTAGTCTTGTTTACGGCTCATTTTAAACAGAAAATATCGCCCGTCAATATAATTTACCGCAAAGTCACGTAGCAAATAAACTGCGCACTCTCTGTTTGAAAGATATTGTCGTAAATTTATATTAAGTATTATAAGTGCTATCATAAATCATGGATGATGAATTGTACATATAAAGCGCTCGGATACAGTGATGTGAAATATTAATAAAATATACATCACGAGTATTAGATTTGCGCCCAGGTAAAGCCACTGTCTAGAAAGAGGTAAGATATATTATTTACCAAGTGAACGAATAAAAACTTCTTATTTTGTGCATTTAAGGTTCTATAACGCAGTTTATAGCTCTACCCAGATAAAAAGAATGAATCAATTTAAAAAAATAAACTTAGTTTTTCTTATTACTTAATTTATTTTAACCGCGTGCTTTTTAACGCTTTGACAATATAAGTTAAAAATAGGTGTACGAATATGTATTGAAATATTTATTACCTTTTTAGAACCATTTTACCCTGACAAATTACCTTAATCTTATCATCAAATTACCTTACTTTTGCATATTTCTTCACAAATTGAACAACAAAGATGCTCTTGTCTCAAATATTTATTTTAAAGGTCCTTTTTTGAGTATGAATTCTTTTTGAAATATCTTGTACTTGAATATATTGAATATACTGTACTTGTGAGTTTGAATATATTATACTTAAAAGGAAAATTCTTAATAAATATAATCCGTTATAACATATTTTGCTTCTATTCATATCTTAGATCATATTACTATAGTCTTATCATGATCTTGCTTTAATTTTTATACCAGTTAAAGTAACTAAAAATAATAGTAATTGGAAGCCTTTCATTTGTCACTAAAAAGAAAAGTGAACAAAGTGAAAAAAGTGAACTGACAGAAAAATGTAGTACTCACTTCTCATAATAGAATTATTAAATTTAGAGTAAGTAAGAAAGTCAGCCTTAAATGTGATATATTACACATAAAGACAAATTAGGGTGAACTATCTGTCTTTCTTTTTTTTGTGTGATTAGACAAAGATGAAGTAAACAAGTTTCATCTTCCCTTTTATTATTAATTGACACTCTTTCTTACAGGCTTGTTTATGTCTCGCCTATTAAGTATAATAAATCTATGATTCTCATACAAAAGCCAACGACGGTTAAACAAAAAACAATGTTATTAAATAAAAAAAGGGACGCTTCTACTTTTATTGCTTTATTCATTCAAAAGTAATGAGAATATTATTTTGCTATAATCCGCGATAAAAGAAAATATATGTAATGCTAAATGTAGAGTGAGTGAGACTCCACGACAAAATCGCAAAGGCTTTGCGATTTTGCCGTCTATCTCCTGACGATGCTTCGGTTACGGGGCGAAACAATTGTTGAGATTGTGGTGGTGAATGTGTGCAGTACTTGTGTATTGTTGCGTCATCGGTCTCGGGTGGTGCATTATTTTTACAAATTCTGCATGTATCAGGTATGAGAACGAATAGTAAACTCTACATTTTTCTTTTATCGCGAATTATAGCAAAATAATATTCTCATTACTTTTGTATTATGGACCTCCGAAAAGTAACGCCTATTACTATAAATGCTTTTATTCTTTTTATAATACATACATGAATATGTTAGACAAGAAAAAATAGTCAACATGTGCTAAAAATGACCGAAGATATTTATTATAGCTATAAAAAGAGTTGCGAAACGCGTTAGCCCCCACCCAACATGTGCATTCGTGTATCGCCACCTTTACTGATACTATGCACGAATAATTTAACTCAGCTCATTCACTTGTTACGCTTGACTTACAGTAATTTATAGAATTCATAGAAAGGCGTTACTCAAGACCAAATATGTCATGTAGTTTATCTGCTGATGATGCTTCGGTAATAGGGCCAAACGATTGTTGAAGTTGTGGTAGTGCATGTGTGCAGTACAGTGTGGTGCTTGAGGTGTGGGCTTATAGTGCATGCGTTTTACAAACCCTGCATGCATCAGTTATGAAATCATACACTCGATAGCATAATACTTTTGTCATTCATTACTTTTATTTCTCGAGTTAAAAAATAGCACTGAACCGTCCGTTTCCACTTCATATGTTTTCTTTGATACTATTCTATGTTTCAATTCAAATAGTAAGTTTGTTATAATTACATAATTGTGGTGTCTGGCAAGACCTGTATTATGCTGATTATGAATCATAAAGAGAGTAATATTAGTATATATAATTCTTTCAAATAACCGCAAAAGCCTTTACGTTAGCTTATTTCGACACTTTGGCTTCGGATTCTTTTTTTATTAATTGATTATTTTAACAATACGGTGGAATCCTGGCAATATTGTAGAATATTGTTATTTTATAGCCACTGAGCCACGTTTTGGACAATGACATCGTTATTTAGCATCGTAATGTAATGTAGAAATTCTGAACGCTAAATACACAACACTTTTCAAATATGCGAAGATACTGTCATTCTGTTATTGTACGTTTGACTTAATTACTTTACCTTTTCATTATATTTTAAATATAAAATTATATTCCGTAATCATCATTCATCATTCTCCTGTCCTTATCCCACTCTAAGTGGGGTCGGCACAACATGTTTTAGCTAGTTATTTTACGATGTGCCTGACGTCAACTTAGTCGCCTTTTGCGCCACCTTAGTAAGAAATGAGGCTGATCTATTCTAATTCACCGGATACCACACGGTGGGTCAACTTACCTTAGTCGCTTTTTACGACACCTTGTTAAGAAATGAGGGTGGTCTATTTTACTAAGCCGAGTACCACATGGCGGTATATTCAGCAATATATTACTGAAATAATTGAATAGATAAACAATTCATTGCACATTTATGTTAAAGTAATATAAAGCTAGTATTTTATATTAATCTTAAGTTTGTAATCCATAACGCTGTATGTTGACCTTTTAAGTATTTATTACTATGTTTCAATCATACGTTTACATTATATGAATCGTAAATCAGAAAATTTATATGTGCAAATCGTAAAGTTAGCTCAGACAGTCCGAGATAATCCTGACAGTTAGATGTCTCGCGCAGAATTAGTTAGTCTGCGAGATTCTGTTAACAGTCACTTTTGACTATGTTAATATATATAAATTATTCATACCCATATATTGCAATGAACTAAAATTGTAGCATATAACACTAATTATTCGTAACTTTTAATATTAAGATCAGTTAATCTTGTATGTATATATATTTTCGGAATCTTGGAAACGGCTCCAACGATTTTCCTGAAATTGAGCATGTAGGGGTTTTAGGGGAGAAAAATCGATCTAGTAGGTTTTATGTAAAAAAAATCGTTCTATCCCTGTTTTTGGGCATTAAAAAATATTATGATTGATATTGAATTTAATTATTGCCATAAACTGTCAAGTTAGCGTAGGTTATTTGGGGAACGGGCAGTTTCGAGAAATATAAATACCTAGGATCGATCCTCAACTACATAATTATTTTTTTTAAGTTTTTTTTTATTTTGTTAAAAAATTACCGAGCAAGGCTTGGTCAACCAGGTACTATGTTTTTGACAGTTTAATCGTTAAAAATCCATTGGAACGAACTACTCCCGCTTAAACTTCGTGTTGAAATTTACAATACAACCCTTTTCTTTGTGTCAGGAAACCCTAATATGGGTCCCCGCCGCCCGAAAGGGTACAAGCAACTGGTATGTCGCACTCTCACCGACTAAAAATCTGACAGTGCTCCACTATGCTGCTGGTGACGGGGACAAGATTGCCCCACATCCCTGATTGCAGCGGCTCTGTACCCCGGAGAGTATTACACCCAGGTAGGGGCCTCTCTAGGCAGTGCCAATGAGCGTCCGATAAACTCCGTTTTGGTTCGCTCGGAGGTCCACCATTAGGGCGGTATGCAACGGACCTACAGAACATCACTAGCTTTATTCCCAATTTTATACTCTAAGCATATCATATCTCATTGAACAATATATCAGGAGTTGTAATAGAGAGCTATAGATTTTGGTGTCAAACAATTATTATGCCTGCACATCACTATCGGCGATGATTAACTAACGGCTGATGATTAAAAGCGGCGGTAGCGGAATGGTTAGAGCAACGGACTTGCGATCGAGAGAACCCACTCCTAACACAAGCATTTAGCTGGAGGGGTCAACAAGTTTACAAGTAATTTGCGACCCAAATTTACCTTAACCTTTAAAAAAACAAAAGTTTATCGGTCTATAATCGGCGCAATCATCGTGCAAGTGTCCACACGATCATCCGTCTTATCATACTATACTACGATCATACGTATCACCCAGCGATCCCCATTGATGCGTGTCCGCAAAAAATGACAACGGTTTGTAGCGATCGTAGGAGATTATAGACGATGATTGGCGAGTACAGCTAAGTATGCCATTAACACGGCCGTGCTCGCGTTTAATTGTTTGTAATCGCCGATTACGAAGAGGAGCCATTACAATACTCAAATTATCACATCGACCCGCACATTAGAATAATGTATTATGTTTAAGTAATTTTACCGCTAAATGAAATACATCGCTCAGGCATTAATATTCATTGTTATATATTAACTGTAATACTAATTAAGATAGAAAATTAAGCATATAACGTATAAGATTAATAGCATACACAGAACGAAAACGAAATATACCAAAATATGGAATTTTAAAACGTTCAAAATCTTCATAAAAACTCGCACTAAGTACACAGAGATCAGTATGCTTAAGGCAATTATTTAACCTACTCGATCGCGTTAGCGTAACGCCATTCGTATCACTTTGGAACAGCGGTCACTAGATGTCGCTGTTGCAGCGTCATATAAATTGGCGTTACGCTAACGCGATAGAATAGGTTAAAACACATGCATTAAGCACCCAGACGGCAGTCGTTTTATGTGGCATGTTATGTATTAAAATAATGAACAGATCCTGGATCAATAATATGAATATAAGAAAAATTAAAGTGGTTAAGATTATATAAAATAATACCCTAAAAAGCTCCTACTCAGAAGATCAAATTATACTCTCATTGCTTACTTACATGAGATGTTTAAAAGTTTCTTTTTACAGTCTCCAAGAAAAGTAATATTCCGACATAAATTTACCCGGGCGGCTCACCCCACTCCTTGAACCCATAAAAAGATAAAGATCGTATTTTGTAGCCTTTATACTTTGGCGGCGTAAAAATTATTACTACTATACTATATGAATAATTTTTCATGAATTATTTCAAGTTAATTAGACTTGACTCTATTTATAAAATATTCGTATTTGATGCATTTTGTGTATTTAATCTTACTACTAAAAATAATGTAAATATTTAAAATGTTTATTAATTTTTAAACAGAAACGCATATTGCTATTGTTCCTTTTATAACTTAAATGTTGGCTGAAATACATCTTTTTTCGCCTTTGTAAATATTGTACAAAGGCAGTATATTTCTTGTCTTGTATATTTTTTTATTCAGTAAATAATTCAAAAGAGAATAGTTTATTTCCAATATTATTATTTTTTTGTAAATAATGTTTACCGTCAACATATGCCTTATTTACAAGCACGTTATATACAAGATCGACGCATAATTCAGAGGACGTAACTTACTTTTCAGAACTACTAACGACATATTCACCTTATAGTGTTATATTCATAAATTATGTTAAAAAGTACCATAAAATTAAGTAGAAATTCAATTTTAATTACGTTGACACAAAATAAACTGTAAAACTAAATTATTTTCATATTATTACCGCTATAAACATTAGTCTCTTACGAAAATACCCTTTTATATAAATGCCATACGTATAAATTACTTTTGATGTTAACACAATCACCACCACGAGAGCCATAAACATCGCGAAAGCATTTTATCGGCAATAACATCTATTTATTGTTTCATTTTGCCTAATCTGTATTTTCACATGTCCATTTGTAAGTATTTTAGACTTTAACTCTTAGTTTTAGGAACGGTTTTTGTTTAATTTATTTCAAACACATGTGCATCGTTTAACAACATTATTGGGCCGTTAAATTTGAGAGCCAAGTGGAGACATAAGCGAGAAGCCACCCGGCTTTATTACACCTTTAGCGTATTGACTTCTCGGAGGAGATACGGGAAAAAACATTCATTATCGGCTCAGGCGAGCAAATAAAACAGAATAGCTCCCCGAGGCTCGCTCGCTGGGATATTGCGTCCCGCAAGCAAATTTGCTCTAGGCACAATACGAATAAATGCTTAGGACTGAGCGTGCGAGAAAACTAGCAGAAACAAAAATATTTATTTTGAACTAGGTTTTACCTGCAGCTTCGCAGTAAAATATTCGATCGTGCTTAAAAATCCCACTGGTAACCGCTTTCACGTAATTTTACGTGATTCCGTGAATTCCAGTTCAGTAACAATTATACTCGTAAAAAGTTTATATTAATAGATACATTACTGCATTATTGCATTTAGGATATACTTTTATTCAGAGATAAATAAATAATTAATATATAGTTCAATAAAGTTTTACGCTTTAATTTTGTTGAGACTCGTTAACTAAATACATATGTAATATATAATATACTCTGAATAAATTTTAAGACCACATTGTGTTGTACTAAAATCATACCGTACTTTCTATTCATAGAAATGGAATAATAATGAACTGAAAAGAATAAAATTAAAACAACAATTATATCTCTGTATGAAAATTTTGAATTCGCACTTCCTAAACTTATTCAGAACAATTATATGATTTCGAAAGCGGTACGAACCTTGCCTCTGAGACCGGCATAATAATTAAGTACTTTATAAAGTCTATTGTTGGCAGTAAACACTAATTAAAATTATGGTACAATATTACGAAAACTGGACTTAATTGTTTTTATGTAAACGTATGAAAATCACCGCTTTGAAGATTATTTGGTTTGGAACTTTTATACGCGTATAATAAAAATTATGATAATTTGTTTTCTGCTTACTTTAATAATAATACTGTATGTAACCTAAGCTGATGTTATTGATAAGGAAATAGGAATAATTACTTTAATTTTAATCTGTTAGTAGTTATTTACTAATTTTATAAATAATAATAATATTTTATTACTATTTTATCTATTTAAGATATTTACGTGATATCGAATTTTACGACTCGGTTGAGTTTTTCGGTACATGATTATTTAACATTAAGCGTATATTTAATATCTTTAACATTTAAATGAATATATTGGCTAGCTAGGTTTTATTTTAAAAAATGTCGCTTTATCCCCGTTTCCAGGCATTGAAAAACTGCTAAAATATAAATAGAATACAATGATTAATTTTGCTTACATTTGTAAAGTTGTAATAGCTCAGTTGGGAAAGGGCGAACTAAAGAAGTGAAAATACACAAGAACAAGTCCAAGATATCACCAGCTCTTTCTTTCTTTTTTATTTATTAATTGTATTTTTTTAATATCTTAAAAAAATTACCTAGCAATGCTCAGTCACCCAGATATTATATTATTAAACTAAAAAATAATATTAATATTTTCTTAATATAATATATATGCTTTTACACCTATTTAATTTTTTTTACAATGTAACTTTAATTACTACATTCGATGACAATGACGATACTTGCTAGAAAATGTTAACTTTAACTAAATTCAATAAATTTAATTTCATTTTCATAATAGTAGGACTTAAACATTCTACTTAAAGGAATCTTAAACATAAATATAACATACAATAGCGAGGACGATCAAAGCAATTGTAATTAGAGACAACACGCCCGTGGCAAAGATTATTGTACCGTTTACAACTTAAATGTACGAGGAAAAAGGATTGTATTCACGATATTGATTATTATTTGTAGACCCCCTACAAGGTGGATTGACGACCTCGAAAAGGTTGCGGCCAACACACAGAAACATGTGATGTGAAAATCGTTGAAGAAGATTATTCATGAAATTATTTTTTTATCCTTGAAAGCTATGTAGGCCGAACGGTAAAAGAGCCTGACCCCGAGCAGAGTGCGCGACCATAACTATAGTTCGCTGATTCAATGCTTAATAACCTTTAGGTTTCAATAAAAACTTTCACTACACGTCGCCCAAAGCCGCGGTCTGGCCTCACAGCACCGTTACGACGTTCCCCAACGCTAGTAGAGCTTTTGCGCTCTACTCTCCGCAATTCAAAACCTCGACGATGCTTCTGCGCTCGCCCGCCCCGCCCAGTGACTTTGTAAAAGCCGTTATGGCTAACAGCATACAGTCAATTCGAAGAAAAAACTTGCAATCAATTATGATTTAAAATTCAGTTATCTTAAACTATAGTAGAGTTGTATTATCCTGAACACTTTTTTAGTAATAATATTTTTGCACGCTACAATAGCAATTTAAAATAGAACATCCGCCATTAAGTTTCCGTATTCTCGAAAATAATAAATATCGCACCTAAACCCAGCGGTTTTCAGAATCCGTTGCTATTAAAATTTATGCAAATATCTATGTTCGTGAGGACAGGCATTAAGTTAATCGAGTTAAGTTAAATTATAGCGGCCTGTGTCTCCAAAATTCGAAAACAATCTGAAACTTGCCGTTGCAGCAAATTTCAATTAAGTATCACGGTTGAAATCATTTTCGTTATAAGATGTTATAATTTTGTTTCTCATGTTGAAACATTCATAGAAAAGACAGTTATCATATGTCCTGTCACTGCTGCGCTTTATGGTACATAGTGACCACCCTAGTTAGTACCTATAGACCCCAAAGAATGTTTTAAATTGTGAATGAATATCATTTAATAAAAGCCTTTAAATGTGGTATTCGCCTGAGTAGTAGAAACCACCCAGAAAAGATAAGTTGACTTGCCGTCTGTTATCCGGCTGAGTAGAATAGCCCACCCTCTTTCCTACCGAGGTATCGCTAAAGACAACTAAGGTAAGTTGGCGTGAGGCCTACGGCTGGTCGTTAAATCGACCTCAGAGTACGATAAGGGTAAGGGAATAAATGGTTATTATTAAATAGGTATTTTTTTATGTTCAGTATTGGTAAATCCATTACAGTAGATACATGGGTAGCATTTTTTTATATATTAATTACAATTAACACTAAGTTTCTAATATTTTAATGAAAGGTTTTTAAAATCAAAATATCTGGCTTAGAATAAATTATCTGCTTAATAATGTTTAACATTTATAATTATATCTTTCAAGAATATCATTCTAATAATAATACAAAAGTAATAATAAAATTATTTTGCTATAATCCGCGAAGAATTAAAATAGAAAATATATATAATGCTAAATGTAAGTGGACAATCGGTTATCATACCTGATACATGCAGGATTCGTAAAAACACATGCACAAACCTCCACCACCGCCACCACAATACACAAGCACTATATACGTTCACTATCACAAACTCAACAATCGTTTCGCCCCGCAACCGAAGCATCGTCAGGAGATAGACTCCACGACCAAAATCGTAAAGCGAAGCAATACCCAAATAAGTTTAGTTATATACTAATCGGTCCAACCCCACCCTTTATTTTATTTTGCCTGCAAACAAGTGTAACAAGCTTGAACTAGAAACATTTATTTGCTCGTTAACTATAGTTAGTTATTCTACTACTATAGTTAGTTATTCTGCTCTGATTCTAATTCTGATTTTAATTTTTCTAAGCAGAATAACTCGCTAAATTTTCTTGACCTTACTATTACACGGTCCAATAATGAACATATGTTTGAGATCTTTCGCAAACCAACCTATACGGATACGATCATACCTGCTTCGTCTTTTCACCCCTGGCAACACAAACTTGCCGCCTTTCACAGTCATATACATAGACTTTTATCAGTCCCTCTTTGCGAGAAGAATTTTAACAAAGAGCTTCAAATAATCAGCCAGATGGCGCATTCTAATGGCTATGATAAGCAAGTAGTACATAACATATTAAAAAATAAACAGAAGTTGCAATTGGCAAAACACTTGTATGCGGTGCCACATTACAAAGATAATAAGTGCAAAGCCAGTCTGACCTATTTTGGAGCATTGTCAGAACGAATTTCAGCTATATTTAAATCCAAATCAAATATAAAATTAGGTTTTAAAAGTAATAACTCTTTAAAAAAGATTCTGTGCAATAATAAAGATAAATTACCAAGCGCGAAAAAGTGTGGTGTTTATAAAATAAAATGTCCTGAATGCAATGATACATATGTGGGTCAGACTGGTCGTAATTTTGAAACTCGTTTTAAGGAACATATGGCCGCGTTCAGGAATAACAAACCACAAAATTCAAATTTCGCTAAACATCTGATAGAAAGCGGTCATAAAGTTCCTAATGACCATAGTTTCGAAGTATTGCACACGTGTTCTAATAAAGGGCTTAAGCTGAGCCTATTGGAAAACCTTGAGATTATTAAACATAACAATGGCACCCTCGTTAACGAGCAAATAAATGTTTCTAGTTCAAGCTTGTTACACTTGTTTGCAGGCAAAATAAAATAAAGGGTGGGGTTGGACCGATTAGTATATAACTAAACTTATTTGGGTATTGCTTCGCTTTACGATTTTGGTCGTGGAGTCTATCTCCTGACGATGCTTCGGTTGCGGGGCGAAACGATTGTTGAGTTTGTGATAGTGAACGTATATAGTGCTTGTGTATTGTGGTGGCGGTGGTGGAGGTTTGTGCATGTGTTTTTACGAATCCTGCATGTATCAGGTATGATAACCGATTGTCCACTTACATTTAGCATTATATATATTTTCTATTTTAATTCTTCGCGGATTATAGCAAAATAATTTTATTATTACTTTTGTATTATGGATCTCCGCAAAGTAACGCCTAATTCTATAAATTACTAATAATAATAATTTATTTAAAACCTTCTCCGTTCTAACTCAAAAATTATTCAAGGTTTATATATTTCTCATCTTTTTGTCTTATATAGACATTAATATTAATATTTTTGTCAATGAAAATTATTTGAAATAAAAGATTTTTAAGTACGAAATAGGAGCGTATTCACATGTTTAGGTTCTTTTCTCACACTTTTAGTTTTCTATTCATGTATAAACGCTGTCTTAACATATTTCACCTTATTACCTTATTACCTTTATTCATCCTGGACAGTATCTTTTATATAATTCAAAGCGCGGTGGAACAGATCTCTATTCTGTGATAAAACCTTTTTTGCACGTTTCACTGTAACACTAAACAAGTTTTAACAGTTACAAGGTCTATTTTTAAATAATTTATAGCGGTAACTACTTATTTTGTCGAATTCCATAGTGGAAAAGTAATGATAATTATATTATTATTTACAGTGGCTTATGATAAATCTGGAGTTCTTAAGGTCCTTTTAAAGACTCTTTTTTCTTTTATGATTATAAACACTATGATGAGCAACACGTGTAAGAAACGAAATATTGAAAAGCATATTTATTATCAGCGAATATTGTAATCCGAACATTGCAGACCTTAGTTCCTTATAAGAAACATACGGTTTAGTTTCATCTAGTTTCATTTTATACAAATACATTTATACATTTAAATAAACAAAAACATAAAATATAAAAAAACAAAACACGTGCATAACCAAATTAAATTATGCATAAAGCTTAAAATAAAATTGTTCATATACAAATCTACTACTGGATTCATTCATTAACATTCGTTTGAGCTGAAATTTTAATATTAATTCATACAATTTGCACAGTTTATTAACGGAGCATTAAATGCTTATCAATAATTCCTCGTTTTAATTTTATTTTTCAGCATTGAATATGCAAATTCATAATTAATATAAATGAGAATGGTATGACCTAGTTTTTACAGCGACTAAGAAATCTTTGTTTTGTTTCAACACTGACCCACATTGGAACTCAGATAGACAGCTGACCTCCTATTTCAAAACTATTTGGACATTTCCTCCTAATAAATAACTTGCACTTACTCTATACTACTGATTTTGATTTCAAACATTGTACCGTTATCAATTCTAATAAAATAGATTAGCGATATATAAAATTTTCTAGATGATTGCTTTACTAGCAATCTCTTGTCTGAGCATTGCTGAGAAAAGGCCTTCTAAAAAATAAAAAGAGCAACAATGTAAAAGCATGTTTTAAATATTTCGCACGCTTAGTATTAAAGTGACCGAATAAAAAAAAGTTTTGGGAGCTAGCTAGTTATTATTTGAAAAAAGAGTGTTTTATCCTTGTTTACAGGCACTGAAAAAACTGCTAAAATAAAAAATAGATTTTAAAGCTTAAATTTGCTATCATTTGTCAAGTTAGTTGTGTTCAATTTGCTTATAATATTAAAGATTTTAATATTATCAGCAAATTAAACACAACTAATGAAATAATAAATTAGTCTTAATGTAATTAATTTACAGAATTAGGCGTTACTTTGCGGAGATCCCTAATACAAAAGTAATAATAAAATTATTTTGCTATAATCCGCGATGAAGTAAAATAGAAAATATATATAATGCTAAATGTAGAGTGGACAATGCGTTTTTACTTCACCTATCTACTCACCTATTTTACTTCTTCGGAGATTATAACAAAAGAATTTTATTACTACTTTTGCTTAATGTAATTGTTTTATTGCAGAAGTGCCACGATTCGAAGACAGTTTAAACAACCTGACGGTGTCATTAGGCAGAGAAGCTGTGTTCACTTGTGTTGTCAATGACCTCGGGTCTTTCAGAGTAAGTGTAAATCATACGTACTTTTTTATTATATTGATACACAGGGTAATTCTATCTAATAATAGGTAGCTTGAAGCTCACTAATTAATCACTTATAAATTTATCGATAGTAAATCATTATTGTTCCCACTATAATAATATTAATTGCCTAAAATGTATTTAGATAAGTGTATGCATTTCTTATATAATAAGGTAAAAAAAAAAAAAAGTAACGGCCTGTTACTATCCCACAGCTGGGCGTAGGCCTCCTCTCTCCATTTTTGGAGAGAAGGGTTGGAGCTAAGACCTACCACGCTGCTCCAATGCGGATTGGTAGGTTACACATATCCCTATAATTTTCTAGAGATATGCAGGTTTCCTCACGATGTTTTCCGTCACCGAAAAGCGTGTGATAAATTGCAATTATCAATTAGACACATAAGTTTTTAATAGAAAAACTCATTGGTGTCTGCCCGGGTTTCAACCCATGATCGTCTCTAGAGATTCACACGGTCGCACCGCTAGGCCATCACAGCTTATTATATAAATATTATTATTTAATATATATTATTTAATATTAAATAAGGTATAAATTGATAATTATTTCCTTGTTTATTTAAACATCTTTCTCATAACATGTAACTATGTCGCTTTGCTAGATTATCTAAACTAAGAATAAGATTTATTTTCTATACCTAAAATAAGTAATACATAATTTTTGCACCCTTACTTAGCGGAATAGCAACCAAATAACTAATGATTAAATTACGGGAAGCTTCCTAACAAACAATATATATGAGTACCTTTCAATTGCACTGAAAACGGTGCAATTAGTTTAAGGGACTTTTGTCATAATACATGCAAATTTTTATAATGGAACCTGACCAGTTTTAAGTCTCAATTTTGTTTTATCATATCCATGGCTAAGGCTATTTTGAAACAAGCAACCTTTTAGACTGAGTCTACATCGTCCTATACCAAATACCGTCCTCTTTAGATTGCACATCGAAGTACTCGTTTCACAAAGGAAAGCATTTTTTTCTATCGTACTACCAAAAATTTGTGTGACATGTGCGAGCTAATTTACTCTAATAGAATCAATTCATATTTGAAATATAACAATTCTGTACCTTGTAATTTGAAGCCGAACATCAATATTATAGAATAGAATAAAACCTTTTATATTCCAAGGTTATTTGATAATACCGTTAATATTAATAGTGCCTTTAAATTTTTCATATAATGTTATAAAGGGATAGAAAAAAACTATCAAGTAATTTCGAATACAATTTTTTGCCTTCAATTTTAAATTTCAATTCTTGTAAAGAATATAAGGCAGTATTATTACAATAAATATTGAAATAACTGACTCAGAATTTCATAAATACTTATCAATGGGCGGAGCTTTTATGAATTTAGTTAATAAAATCCTTATTTTATTGACTAAATTCATAAATAGCTTCGCCATTCTTTATTCCTTTATAATAAATTACAAATCTATCCAAGCTGAAAAAACCAACAAAAATGGTGGAATTTATCAAGGCATAATAAATGATTTTAGAATTTGAATTACCGCAGTATACTAGATTCAACTCTACAACTTATTATTTGTATGGCTAAGAAAGAGTACTTAATTTTATATGACCTTACTGTATATACTCGTATGGGGAAGTTTTATAATTTTTTAAAAGCTAGCTAGATGTATGTACGACTGAGGTATTTTTTTTTTGGAAAATTTAGCAATATTGTAAATGACGCTTGAAACTTCAACAAGCGGCTACAAATTATCAAGCATGCGCCCACCGCGATCCCTTGGCACAAAAAGCGAACTTTTCCATAAGACTTTAGTGCTTTATATTTACAATTCATCACGCACTTAACGCTGAACGAAAACCTTGCGAGGAAATTTGCAACTTTTAAAAGACTTTGCGACTTAACTTTCACCAATGGAAGAGCACACGATGGATAATTAATAGCCTGTTAATGTGCCTAATCATCATCAAAACTTAAAAGCTTCTCTTACTTTTATAGCTTCCCTTAAAATTATATATGATGATCAATAAAATTAAACACGAAATTAATATTGTGTATCCCGTTCAGTGTATAGTTAACAATATTAAAAAAATATTTTAAATTCCATTTAATTAAGCATTTATATTGGAATTGTTGTTATATTTAATATATAACTAATATGAGAAAGTAATACATAATACTATTAGTAGAGCGAAATAGTTGCCATCAGCCACTTACAGTAGCAGCAGTTTCATCAATATATTTCAAGGGGACCTCTGGGCGTTCCGAACGGGGTTTAACGGATGTCCACCGGAAGGGTCCCCGAGGCGGGCGATACATCTGGTGTTCTCGATGCATCGATTAGCAAAGGGAGGGGCCACTTTTGGAGAGGCCCCGAACCAGAGGTGGCGCACTCTTGGGTTCAGAGTTGCTGCTGGCGGAGATGGGGGCAATGTGTACAACCTTGTCCTCGCCACCACCAACGTGGTGGAGCACTGTCAGGTTTTAGTCGGTGAGAGTCCGACATGACCGCCGCTCATCCCCGTCGCACGGTGATGACACTATAAGTCATTCCTTTACTCAAAGTGGGGCTTATATAATAATTTTGAGCAAATATATATTTATAATATAGAGCAAATGATTATTAATAAATTAACGAGAAAGTGAACTCTTTTTCCAAAGGTGGCGTGGCTACGCGTGGACACGCAGACGATCTTGACGATAGCTACCCACGTGATCACAAAGAATCATCGGATAGCCGTCAACCACAGCGACAGGCGCGTGTGGTTCTTACACATACACGACGTACGCCAGTCAGACCGTGGTTGGTACATGTGCCAACTCAACACAGATCCCATGAAAAGTCAAACGGCTTACCTCGACGTTGTAGGTAAGTAATATAGACCATCGTTTGTCTAAGCTGGAGCTGAAGAATGGTTTCAAAAATTAATAATAAACTAGAAGCTCTTTATTTACTCTTTTTTTATTCAAGTTTTCACTGTTCGCGGACTGAAAAAATGCGACTCAAGTCCTATATTTGTGGTCAAGATTTATTTATTCGCGGATCGAATCTGTAGCCATACACATTGAAATCATGCTGGAAAAACTGGCACCGGTTCCGACTGCGGAAAATGAAGAAGAATTTGTGAAAATTCAAAATTTAACTGCAAAATATTGCCGAAATTGCGAGTGGAATAGGACGAGATGGCTTAAATGAAACTGATTTTTATGTTTTGCTGTTTTTATTTCGTCGCTTAGGAACCTCTCCCCTATATAAATTACCATTCCATATTCACGTTTTCTGTATTCGCGACATATTTACGGAACGTATATCCCGCGAATAAAGAGCTTCTACTGTATAAATTGACTCTCTCTATCTCACTATCAGTCTGCCTGTAATTTAAAACTGAAGTCAATGCAAACAAAGTAGCAGGTACCATTAGTGAGTATATCTCTGTCTCTGTCTCTCTCTCTCTCTCTCTCTCTATTCAACCAATAGACTGTTGAACTTAGGTCTCTTCAAACGCCTTAAACGTTCTCTTCCACGCTACACGAACTTGCGAACCTGGATCCAGCAATTCCCCGCGATATTTCTGAGGTCTTCTACTCACCTATTCAGAGGTCTGCCTGAACTGCGTTTTCTTGTGCAGGATTATCACTCTAGCCTTTTGAGACCCCAACATCCATAAGTACTTCACACTATTTAGCTTCGCGACTCGTTGAGTTTTGTCCTTCAATTTGGTAATTCTACGGATCTCCCCATTTCTGATTTGAACACGCAGAGACTCCGAGCATATTTCCTTCCATCGTATATGAGATTTTTTATAATGTCTTTAATAACGATCAAATTTAGATCTTTAGCGTCACGCATTGTGCGAAAACGTTTATTTTCAAGTAGTTAATAATATTGAAAGAAGGGACTAGTCCTGGCTCTGACATCAGATATTATTCAACATTTATTAATAAAGATTCTTAATATGACTATGCTACACAACCCGAATACTAGTCGAACTATTATAGTCATATTTGCTAATTAAATCACACACATTACTTTGAACGACGGAAGGTATCGTATTATTACGTTGGGAAAATTAGACGGGTAAGGCAGCAAACAATAGTTTCATTTTAATATAGCCCAAGCATGCGTCCATACAGTAATAACAGAGAGTGCGTGTCGCTGACACCACGGCAACGGCTTATAATTGCTATAATAGGTCATAGCTGTGATAAGCTAGAACGTGCTTGTAGCCTTAGTTATGCATACTTCTACGTATAAGCCTTTATTAATAATGTACACAATTATATTCTATATTTTTAGATTATTATACATAATAAAAAACGAAGGTATAATATAAAATAACAACAGTAAAAATAACCTTTAAAGTAACAACTTTTTGTTTGTATCGCTCAATCCGAATAGTGTCAACCACTAGTATTTATCATTTGTTAAGGCAGTAAACAAGATGTATTAAATAAGACGCTATGTACGTGATATTGTCTGTTGCGTCATTTGTTTTTCAAAAATCTAAATGTGCACATCTGGCCGAGAAGGACCCCTTATAAAATCATGATCCTGCTGCCCTTATCCCGCTCTAAGTGGGCTCAGCACAACATGTTATAAACATGTTGTCACATGATTTGGCTTCGTATTTTACGACCGGTCGCCTCCCTGACGTCAACTCAGCTTAGTCGTAATTTACGACAACTCGGTAAGAAAGGGGGTGGTATATTCTACTCAAACAGATACTATACGGTGGGTCAACTTACCTAAGTCACCTCGGTAAGGAATAAGTGTGGTCTATTCTACTCAGCCGGATACGATGGCTGTGTCAGCCATTAGTATTATGTTACTTAGAAGACTTGTAATGACTTGGTTTTTTTAGTACCACCGGATATTCTAGACTACCCAACAAGTAGCGATCAAGTGGCAAGAGAAGGAGCAAATGTCACTCTTCGATGTGCAGCCCATGGTGTACCTACCCCAGCTGTAGTGTGGAGGAAAGAAGCAGGGGATCTGTTGCCAACTTCAAATTTTACTGATAATCATAGTAAGAGTTTAACTTTTAATGCATCTTAACTTCAGCCTGATTGTGTATTTAGTATCAGTTCTATTGAACGCAATGAAAAACTCGTAGCGTTGTATATAAACTTTATTTATTCCCACTTACCGCTCTCTGAACCGGCCTCCGTCGTTCGTCATTTCTTTTTCTCTATTTCTCTTATCCTACTGTCCCGCTCACACTCTCACTTGCATTCCGTTTCAAGCATTCATCGAACGTTCCATTTCCACATATATATTTTTTTAAACAGACACAATTTAATTTTTTCTTCTACTAGTAAATATTTATTATATTTTCCTCTTTATCGTAGCGTATAACTAGCGTTGTATATACTAGAGCAACGGTATACTCATTAGCTCAAGCTCTTAAGGGCTGAACATTACCATTCTATGTAAGTAACAACTGCAGTTTAACTACCGGATCTCGTAAAATATAAACTTGAAACAAGAGGATAGAACGTATTGTTATGCTTACTTTTAGGCTACTAATTAACATCCCATATTATTATTACTGGAATACGAAACCAATTTAAAAACTTTAAATACTTTCTAAAGACTATTATACTTATAGTTTGCTTTCATATAATCTTTAACGACATGATTCTAACAATATATTTATCACATCTAAAAGTATGTTAAGCACTTTAAAAGTAAGTGATAATTATATTTAGCCTAAAAATATTACTAGACAAATTTATTTTTACTGGAATGTTAATAACCAAATAATTTATAACTGTTAGGATGGTATTCGAATTGTTCAAACTAAGTTTTGTTTGTATGTATACTCAGAAATACAGGCTTAGGAAGCTAAACTACTCTTGACCCAGAATATTATTGAAAAATAGTATAATATAATTTTAGGTTCTACCAGAATAAACTTAAAAACCAAAAACAATATTTATGTCTAGATTGCAAAGAACGATATCGTAATGCAGTGCTATTATCTTCCTTTATTAGAAGTACGTTTGA
The DNA here is from genome assembly GCA_029227775.1 of Morpho helenor. Taxonomy (NCBI): domain Eukaryota; kingdom Metazoa; phylum Arthropoda; class Insecta; order Lepidoptera; family Nymphalidae; genus Morpho; species Morpho helenor. The sequence continues at coordinate 9,220,462 of JARGCU010000020.1, forward strand.
GATAACAAAATTAAAAACATTTATCCTCATAAAATGTAGGCCTTTTAATTATAGACATTACTACTGGTTAATTATTAGTATTACGTAACAAAATATGAGAATATTTCGAAAGGAAATTAGATTTAATCCATATTACCTAGAAACTTTTGGGAATATAATATTCTCCAAAACTTTAAAGGTCATGTTGATTTTTCTTAAAATATTAAAGTCTGATTTGTTATTTGCTAATATTTATATAACTATTTTTACAAAAAAGTTTCTATTCAGAAAATAATGTTTTAATTAAAAAACCAAAAATAATTTTGTTTTAAGGTATTATTGTATATTTCATAATTCACTATTTCTCAAAGCTCTCACTCGAGGTCACTTAAGATTTAAAAATGCACTGTGTTGAAAATAATACAACAATGAACATTCCTCATTTCTTATACTCTTAACTTATTCTAATGACATTGAAACGCATTTCATTAGCATGTAAAGTAACTACAACCAACGATATATCACGGATAACATTTTATGAAATGAAAATGGGTAAAACCGAACGAAACATCAACTTCAAAGCATGCAACATGCAAACCACAAAGACCCTACCACTTTCAATCTACGAGTAAAGGTTCACCCACACCAATGCAACCACAACTACAAGGGTAGTAGAGCTTCACATATTATATACTATATTCATCAACAATATAACCTATTAGCTAATAAAGTCAGTAAGATTTTTTTTAAGAAAAATGATCGTTACATATCAAAATTTCGTGAAGAATGATCAGAAGATGTATCTATACTTATATATCAAGCTGAAGAGTTTGTTTGTTTGATTGTTTGAACGCGCTAATCTCAGGAACTACTGGGCCGATTTGAAAAATTCTTTAAGTCTAAGATTGTCCATTTATCGAGGAAGGCTATATAACATCACGATAAGATGAATAGGAGAGCAGCGGCAATAAAAAATATTACGAGAACGGCATAATTTAAAGCTTTCCTTGCGTGTGCTAAGTAAACGTCAACAGTTATTCAAACGCTTTTAACTCTACAGGTCGCGGGTTCGATTCCCACTGAGAGCATACATTTTCTATAAAATAACAATTGGTTCGTCAACTGTAGGGGTATATCATAGGGGGTACTAGTTGTCTGTCACTCATAACACAAGTAGTTAGTTACTTACCTTGGAGACTGACGACGGTTTGTGTAATTGTCCCACATATCAGTTTCTCCCTGTTACTTTATTTACGTAGTATTTTACAGGAATAATGAGAATCTGGTTTGTGTTTCTATATTTAATTATATTAGAATGTGTGCACCAAATGTGTTCTATATTTTATTTGTTCCCTACATTTTGACGTATGATGATAGTTTTAGTGTATTCAATATTACAAACTTTAATCGATCTTGTAGGATGGTAAATAATTTTATCATTATCCAACGCATATTTAAAAGAAGATTATTTTCTTCAATATAATCCTAGTGTGGATACAACCTTAATGTGAAATAGAAAACTACAGCCGCACATTCACAATATGGAATTATATTTCCTCCAACGGAAAGTGCGACTCCTGATAAAAGTCATTCGCGCAATAAAAATGGAAATTGGGATATATTTAATGTCCAACGATTACTGTCGGTACGCACGTCATTCAAAACTTAATCCAGAATACAAAACTAATGAAAATATTATTTTGCTATAATCCGCGATAAATCATGAATCATCAGGAATCCTCGAAAATCGCGAACTGAACCGCGATTTTTTATCGCGGTTTATATCACAATAATATTTTCATTATTTTTGTATTATAGACCTCTGCAAAGTAACGCCTCATTCTATAAATTACTTAATCCAGAAAATTATGGTCAATCAGACAATAAGTCTTCACTATTTTTGATTTTTTAAACTATTTTAGTATAATTATATAGACTGGCCCGTTGGCGCAGTTGGCAGTGGTCCTGTCTTTAGCTCCTCGGCTCGCGGGTTCGATTCCCGCCGAGGATCAACTTAAAAAAAAATGTTTGTTCTTTGAGTCTGGATGTATTTATGTATTTAAAAATTAAATAAATATATATTTACCAGTTGTCTGTGACCCATAACACAAGTATTAAATTACTTACTTTGGGAACAGACAACCGCGTGTGTAAGTGTCCCATATATTTATTTATATTTAAATCATCATTCTCCTGACATTATCTCTCTTTATGTGGGATCGACACAACACATTGTAAACATGTTGTCACTTGATTTGGTTAGGTATTTTACGACCGGCCGCCTGCCTGACGTCAACTTACCATAGTCGCCCTTTGCGACACCTCGGTAAGAAATGAGGGTGTTCCATTCTACTCGGCCGCATACCACACTTATTTATATTTATATATGATATTGATTATATATTTTTTTTAACATGGTACTTAATTCATTGATGCGAGAGTCACTTATTAGCACAAGCAAAGATTACATAAACATTATGTATTAACCAGGGTTTATGTGGTCAATCCCTCCCTGACAATAGTTTTTGTTAGCTCCCATATGTTGTTTAGAACCACGTTGATGTAGACATATTATGTAAAGTTATATGAATCAAATTAAACAATGACGGCGATGTATTAAGAAGACATATGTACTTCAGAAGTTTTTTTATGTCAATTCTTACTAAAAGCTTATTAAAAGTTATATAGGTCATACAAGCTTTTTAAGTCGAACTGAAAAAAGTACTTTGTAACATCGTTGAGCCAAAATATATTTCTTGAAAGCTTAAAGTCTAACAGAATTTTTTTTTAAGCATTTCCTTTGGACACTAATATATTAGTGTTCTCAATTGGGATTAGTCTAGGGTATAACATTTTTAATTTGCACGAGAAAATGTTTATATAAAACTTCATGTCTTTGGATGTAACTACATTTACAAAACCGCTTTATAGTAGCGTGGTCGATATTAAAATCCATCTGTCTAATGTAGAAAAAAGCCTTTTACCCAGCGGTGGGTTAGTCTGTTAAAATATCATACTGATACTTTAGTACTAGATTACTTGTATTTGTAACCGCCATATGGTATCCGGTTAAGTAGAATAGACCATCCTCATTTCTTACCGAGATATCTTAAAAGGCAAATAAGGTAAGTTAACCCACCATGTGGTATCTGGCTGAGTAGAATAGACCACGCTCATTTCTTACCGAGGTCTCATAAAAGACAACTAAGGTAAGTTGACTCGCCGTGTGGTATTCGGCTGAGTAGAATAGACCACCCTCATTTCTTACCGAGGTGTCGTAAAAGGCAACTAAGGTAAGTTGACTCCCCGTGTGGTATCCGCAAAAGACGACTTACGTAAGTTAACGTATAAATATAAATATATGGGACACATACACACACAGTCGTCCGTCCCCAAAGTAAGTAACTTAATACTTGTGTTATGGTCGACAGACAACTGGTGAATATATACTTAAATAATTTTTAAATACATACTTCAATACAAATATACACCAAGACTCGAAGGCCAACAAATTCATTTATAGAAAATGTTGGCTCTCGGCGGGAATTGAACCCGCGACCTGCGGAGCTGAAGCCAGGGTCACCACAGTCAAATGGTGAATGAATGATGATGATATAAGAGTCGTATTAAATAGTATGTTTGTCTACTTAGATTCGTCGGTAAACGGTGCAGTGCTGCATTTAGTAAAGGTGTCTCGACTGCACATGGGGGCTTACCTTTGCATCGCAAGCAACGGCGTGCCACCCTCCGTCAGCAAACGAGTCATGCTCGTAGTCCATTGTAAGTAAATCACGCTACAATATACCTTCTATTTTTATAAATATCGTTTTTGCTTTTCATTATAAACTCTAATTTATAGAATTATATTATATTTATTCACTACTATATGTAAAGCAAATTTTTTCGACTCAATATATGCTGTATATTAAACAATATTACGTTTATTATTATAGAGATCATAAAGTAGAATAAATTCAAACGGAGTGACAGCTCATGAACTGTTTAACTATTAAACGTCTGATACCAAAATCAAACGTTTCTCATTAAATTATTTTATAATGCAACTTTTTATAAAGAAAAAAGCTAATTCGGTACGGTACGGTATATAACTCTGCTTGTTTGGGTAATGCTTCGCTTTACGATTTTGTCGTGGAGTCTATCTTCTGACGATGCTTTGGTTACAGGGCGAAATAATTGTTGAGATTGTGATGGTGAATGTGTGCAGTGCTTGTGTATTGTTGTGTTATCAGTGACGGGTAGTGCATGAGTTTTTACAAATTCTGCATGTATCAGGTATGAGAACGAATAGTACACTCTAGATTTAGCATTATATACATTTTCTTTTATCGCGGATTATAGCAAAGCATTATTAATTTTGAATTTCTAGACTGCCAAAATAATATAAAAAAATGAGTAAAATAATATTATGCCTAGTAAATACTAGAAAAGCATAAATAAAACATAATAAAATAGTTCATAAATCATATTATAAATTCAATTTCAAACATTTCTAGATATTTTATTTCGTTTATTATCCATAAATTTATTTTCGCATCTATATTGACAATAAGACTTATATTAGGAGCAGACGAAAACCAATACAAGCAATACAGTAACAAAGGTATAAGAAAATCAAAATACATTGTTTACAGATAGAAGAATATGATTTTATCAGAATGCTTAGTCAAGGGCTCGAAGGAAATACGATTTCCATTGTTATTCGGCTGATGTTGCTTATGACCTTTCAATATTTACAATTACATATACCTATCTCATTAATCTGCCATTTATAATAATGAGAATGACAAATGATTCATGATCCATGATATCGAGCTTTGGAAAGGTTTGCCTTTTGATTTGATATCAAAGAAAGTGTCTTATAGATATAATACGAGTGTAAAGGTTTTGTATGTGTGTGCACCTATTCTTTGGATAAACGTAACCATTTGTTCAACCAATATAGGTAACTGCGTGATACTGCGAGTTTTTTTAACCTACTCGACCGCGTTACCGTAACGCAATTTGTATGGCGCTGGAATATCGGTCACTAGATGTCGCTTTTGCAGCGTCATACAAATTGACATTACGTTTTAATTAATATCCATTAATTAAATAATCACCACAATAATCTCTTATGATTAAATCAAATAATCTTATATTCCAAAAAATCTTACAATGAAAAAACTAAATGAAATATATCTTTATATCTCAACCACGCTATCCTATTTAAAGGAGTATGTAATTTATGTTTATAAAATTGTGATAATACCATACAAAGATATAAAAGATAGTTTATAAATTTTACTTAAGCGGTTAATTCTTGCTTTCATTGGTAAACGAGGCATGTTTGCACGGAGTAACACTATTAACTGACTTTCTTTTAGGACATTGATGGACGTGTGGAAATTGCTTTACGGTACATTTAACTTTGAGTTTAAAGAGGATCTGGTTTTAAATATTTAAAATCTAAAATCATATTTTACAACTGTCGTGATGCTTTTCCATTATGTATACGAGTATTTGTGTTCTATCTTCAATTATTTCTAAATTTGCGCTAGGCCAACTATTTAAATGGATACGTTATTATGTACGTTCTTAAGTACTTACTTAAAGCATTTGATGCTTATGATTCCTTATTCTTTAAGTGATCACAAAATTAAAACTAAACGTGCGAAAATTTATTAATGGCACGTCTCACTTAAGGCATTTATATTTTATTGATAGTGCAAATCCGGGTCGGATCAACTAGTTTATTATAAATATTACTATGTACCTAATATAACCTAAATTTATAAGTTCACGACACAAAATCTATACTAATATTATAAAGAGGAAAATATTTGTATGTATGTTTGTTATGTTTTCACACAAAAACTACTAGACCGATTTCAAAAATTCTTTTACCATTGGAAAACTGCATCTTTACTGAGCAAAAGCTATATTACATTTTGAAAAAAATGAGGTTCCGTTATAGAAATGTAATAAGGTGTAAAAAATAAAAATTACGCTGGTCAAACCGAGGTATATTACTAGCATTTTATATGTATATGTAACGAAATTAGACATTGAAGACAAGCTGCAGCTCTAAAATCCTCGTCTTAGGTGGTTCGGTCGTAAAACTCAAAGCCCCAATTGTGTACGTAGAAAACAAATGTTAGAATTTGATGACCCCTGGAATTAGGTCGGTGTTTTGAGGAAGAGTTACCAAAAGTAAGCTACGAAATTAATATGAGAGACATAAAATATCGTAAAGGATTTTCAAGACATGAAAAATCAAGAAGCAAAGAAGGAAAAGGGATCTTGATCATTCTTAGTAACGCTAAGAATAAAAACTACAAGATCAATTTAAGAATTTAACGAAATCACCGCAAAAAACGAAATCATCCATCTTCGGCCATCGATGAATCGCCGAGACGAGGAATAATTTTGTCTTTAACACTTATCTTCACTTCACTTTCTTTATTAATTATCGATTCAATTATTACCTATGACAAGTTAGCGGTGCGCTGCGGGGCGACACGATTAAAGATTAATTACATCAAAGTTGTCAACGTAAATAGTGAATGGGAAAACGTAAACTAAATGCAAGTATTTTCCATTCTAAGAAAGTGTATTTTATTTTAAATTTATTTTATTTTTATTCCTGTATTAAAACACAAAAAGTTGTAAAGTCTTAATCAATCTATTGCAAGTTTAGAAAAAAAATGGATTTTCTTAAAAATATAGTCAAGTCGTTATTAATGCTAAAAGGAAAGTAACAGTCTATTAAAATCATACCGTAGGGTAATGGCCTCTTACTAACGAGAGGGATCAACTTCAGCTTCCCCGTTTCGTTTGAAACTGACGAGTGAATATTATTTTAGAAAGTCTGAGGCTTTTTAAAATTACCCCTCTAAATAAAAAGCTTTAATTTGTTTTATTATAATTCTCTATAAGGGTCGTTTTGATCACATTTTTTTTAGATAATATATTTTTTATTACACACGTACTAAGAGTGTATGTATATTTTAGCGAACTTGAAATAACTTACACATTCCTTTTTTCTTTTCATTTGCGGATTAATATTATATCGTAAGTCTCTTTGTTAATGTTTTTAACTAAAATATTATTGTTAAATACTAAAATAAAATGAGTCATTATTATTAAATAAACACATATAAGAGTCAATAGATAATCCATTAGTTCAACTACTAAGTGATCTAGATCATTTTTTCTTAATAATATCCTTTTTTATTTATACCACAATTTTACCCTTTTTGATTCTAATTGCCATTAAGTTGTCAATACTAGCAAATCTCTAACAAATAATTGTCATCATGCGAGAAAAACTTTCTGAGGATCATTTCAACCCAGTCATAATTTGTCCTTTACAAGTCTAAATAGGAGTTTTCATTAACAGAGGATAAGCTTACGTATAAAACAATGTTTGATTACCCACAGTTTTTCACAAGTAATAGAAATTGATAACGCAGATATAGATATAACCTGGAATCTTGTTCGCAGTTCCACCGATTATGACGATACAAAACCAGTTGGTAGGAGCAATGGAAGGTGACACGGTCCACCTAGATTGCCATTCAGAAGCATTCCCAAGATCTATTAACTATTGGACGATAAACGGTCAAATTATATCGCAAAGTAAGTAGTGTTCTTTTTTAAATTAAGAGTATAATTAGTAACATAACACATATAATATATGTATTGTAATAAACACGTGTCGAATGTTTCGTTAGATTGTTAGAAAAACGCAAAATTGTAAAGAAACTAAAATTGAAAAATATATTTTTCAATTACATTCTATAAGGGGTCCACCGTTTGGTATCCGGCTGAGTAGAATAGACCACGCTCATTTCTTACCGAGGTGTCGTAAAACGCGACTAAGATAAGTCGACCCTCCGGGTGATATCCAGCTGAGTAGAGTAGAACACCCTCTCTCTTACCGAGGTGTCTTAAAATACGAGGCAGGTGGCCGGTCGTGAAATACGTAGCCAAATCATGTGACAAAATGTTTATAACATGTTGTGCCGATCCCACTTACAGTGGGATAAGGGCATGAGGATGATGATGATTTTATAAGGGGTCCTTCTCGGCCAGATTTGCGCATTTAGATTTTTGAAAAACAAATTATATAATAGACATAGCGTCTTATTTAATACGTCTTGTTTAATTTACTGCCTTGACCATATTTATTATCAGTGATATAGAGAAATATTAAAATTCCATTTTAAGTATAGTTTAAATTATGAAAATATTCTAGAGTCCTAATAAATTCCTGTTACTTTAATGACTCATTAAATTCCCAATATGTAGCTGACAAAAAGTTTGAAGTAACGGCCGTTGAGAGAGGTTACGAAGTGGACATGAGGCTGAAAATAAAGAAAGTGGGACGCAGCACCTTCGGCACATACAGTTGCATATCAAAAAACTCCCTTGGTGATACTGATGGGACTATCAAACTTTACTGTAAGATCGTAATTTTATATTAATACTATCTAGTAATGTCTGTGGTAAAGCTGTGGTAGCCCAGCGGTAACAACGTGCGACTTTTTCGAGGAGGTCATGGGTTGACACCAATGAGTTTTTCTGTTAAAACTTATGTGTCTAATTGATAATTGCAATTTATCACACGCTTTTCGGCGAAGGAAAACATCCTGAGGAAACCTGCATATTTCTAGAGAATTCTGGAGATATGTGTAACCTACCAAACCGCATTGGAGGGGCGGCATAAGCCCAGCAGTGGAATAGTTAAAGGCCGATACTTACTTACTTACTAGTAATATCCCGCGGTTTCACCAGCGTACATACCGATCTCATGGCAGTGCTAAGTCTACTAAGTCGGACTATAGATTTATTTATGTTAAGATAAAAGTTTTATTTCTTATTTAATTACACTGACATTCATAATCTAATGAATGTTAGTGTCAGATCAGATCTTTATGACTAATTTTTACACGTTATTACATTTTTATTACGGCTCCCTATTTTTTTTTGCCTATATTGCTCAGTAAAGATGCAGCTTTCCAATGGTGTAAGAATTTTTGTAATCGGTCCAGTAGTTTTTGTGTGAAAACATTACAAACATACATACAAATTTTTCCACTTTACAATATGAGTATAGATTAACATTTTTATACTGGCAAGTGACTAGAGGCCAAAAGAGAAAGAAGTATGTGAGGCATGACAAGCGCGAGTAAAGGAGTAGCGCTAAAATTAAGGAATGATAGGAGAAAATGAAAAAAAAAACACGTACAGCCCTACTAAAAGTGCAATAATATAATAGATGCAATAATATAATAGAATATAATATGTGTATAAAAAACAAACTCATAGTATGCTCATACCAAACTCAGTAGAATCAGTTTAGAGTATTATTGTAACACAAGTACAATTTTTTTTTATCTAACGTGTGAATGAATGCTAAAAGCCAAGCTTAAAATTTACATTTAAAATTTTAAATCATTTTTATACTTGACTGTAGTTAGCTATGTGGCTACATTTAGACATTATTTTACCTCTTGGAGATAAAGCAAAGTATCATTCTTCAATAGGTACTAACAACCAACACTATTAAATGTAGTGTCGGTTTATTTAAGCTCTAGCTCATATGTTTCTACTAGATCAGGTTACGTCGTAACAATTCACATATAAATAAAAGCAATAAAGTGGTCCGTTAAGGTTTATTGCATATGATTAAAAAGATTGTTTTATTACAGCCCTCTCTGGTAAGTTTGAAGAGATGCAATACAACGAAGTGGATGGAAACTTTGAGGAAACATTGATTGTGAGCGAGTTGGAAGCGTTAAAACGGAGCTCTGCTAGTACACTCGCGCCAGTACTCGCTTCTGTACTTACTGTTATTGCCATATTATAATGCTAGTACTTTGTATATACAAAATATATTGTTACAGTAATCTTTTTGACGTTGTTTTAATTTACTACTCACCAATTTTATGTAGGTTATTTTTCAGAAATTTCCTTTTTCAAAATTGATAAAAATTTTAATTGAGTTTTCAGTGAGCTGCTAAGTTTGTCACCGTTTTCCCTGATAAGATTTTGCTTAATGCTCAATAGGAGTAAAATAATATAATACACTAATTTATAAGGCATTAAGGCGATTTATATACTGACATTAATTAAACATAGTGATTTATTTTTAAATATTTTATATACAATTGATAATAATTCAATTATTTTAAGAGGTACGTTTAGAGATTGCGTGGTAAAATGTCAATTTAAAAATTATAGATAATTATAAATCTTTAAAAAATTCACTCTTACAACTGGTTCATCAAGAATCGAATCTTTAAAAAAAGTAAACGATAATTCTACACTAACAATAGTTAAAACTAGAGGCTATATTAACTAAGCGTAAATTAGGCGATTAATCAGACCAAAATACAATAACAAGTTTTAAGTAAAATATGTATACAAGAAAATTATATGACGGGATATACTTTCTGAAGTGCTAAATTATAGTAAAATAACTTACCATATAATTGAAAATGATAAAACTTAAAACTTTGGTATACTTCCAAAGTTAAATATGCAGCAAACGAAGCTAAGTGGCGACAAAATATTTGTCGTGGGACACTAAACTTTATCAAAAATGTACGTCGAATATGGTGACCTTAATGTTAGGACTTAAAAGAAGGATCGTGTTTGAAATATTATAGGTATAACAATGCCATATTTGACTTTATTTATACATCATCTTAATCGTTTTTGCATTACATAGAACATAGGTTTTTTCAAGTCATTTCTAACCCACAGGTCTTAAACCGGCTGTATCCCGAAACTCCCTCGAACTTTTTAGATCGTCTTTTTTATAGAAATTCTCACTAGTCGTATGTTTTTCGGTGCGAGGTCGCCTTTTAAACATTTGAAAAGCCCAATTTTTCCTAATACAAGCACTTCGTTTCAATATATGTATATTTATTTAAACTAATACGTACCATATATTTGATAATATTCTTTATTACCTGTAATATAAATAAATATTTATTAGTTGTTAAATAAAACAAATTTAACATAATTAATATTTTGAAATAATTGCCAAATCACTTGCAAATTAGTTTATCGGTAAATTACATATTTATACAAAACAGTAATTACATCATGTTTTTTTATTATTAGTATAAAATTATTAAGTTCCATCATATAAATAAAAAAAATGACTATTTAAAAATATATGTAATAGAATATGTTATTTGCTAAAATGTATCATAAATTCATCATCCTCCCGCCCTTATGCTACTCTAAGTGGGGTCGGCACAACATGTTCAAAACATGTTGTTACATGATTTGGCTGCGTTTTTACGACCGGCCGCCTGCCTGACGTCAACTTACCTTAGTCGTATTTTACGACACCTCGGTAAGAATAGAGGTTGGTCTATTCTACTCAGCCAGATACCACACGGCGGGTCGAATTACCTAAGTCGCCTTTTACGACACCTCAGTAAGAAATGAGGGTGGTATTATTCTACTTAGCCGGATACCACACGGCTACCTAAAATGTATCTTAAATTATAGAAAAAAAGCAATGACCGTATTATTGAAAACAATAGTTCCATAACTGGTGTCAACCCTTATTGAAGTACAAGGTTACTTGAGTAACAAAATATGAAGGGCAAAGGCGTAAAATATGAAGGACAGACACGTAAACACTAAAAGTACCAAATACCGACGATTATAGTGTCATGATATATCATGCAAGCGGTGTCCCAAACCTTTTGTGTTTTATGTTTGCCCCAAGCGGGCGATTTTAACACCTGTGCTTGCTACTACAACCTAAAAGCTTATGCCCGGGATAAAACAAAATCTATCCACGTTCATACTAAAGTCCATTCTGTTGCGACTGCTATAAAATCTCAATGGGTAGGTTTATGATTATAAATGTTTGGACATTTCTGATGATTTGACTGTCAAATGTTTCTGTTGACCATGTAATATAGTGAAGTAGCGACGTGTAACTATCTCACTGCTGGGCAAATCTCTTTCTTCTCCTTCTCCCTCCTGCATTCCACTAAAAACGCCATGCTGCTATTGTAGATTTTTTCATCATCATCATTTATTCTCCTTTCCTTATCCCAATCTAAGTAGCATAATATGTTTCTATATTTGATTCTCTCTTATCGTTCCTCAACTTTGGCGCTATTCTCTTTATATAAAGGCATACTTTACAGTCATACTTTTTCAGGGCACCTATTTCAATGAAATGCGCAGTGTGAATTGAGTTTTACACTTAAACTTGGATTCACATGGACTTATAGTTCGACCATTATCGTATATTATATTAGTACTAGGGTACAACTTTGCCTGTCAAAATAAATCCTATCCACTTTTTTCTTCCTTATACCACGGCATCAAAACGAAGCACAAAATACACTTTAAGAGAGTCACGCATTGAATATTGAGTGACGACACCGACTCGATGAAGTAAAACATAGTAACCACAAATAAATATAAAAACTATTGTAACATCTAACTTAGCTTCTATGCATAAGGAAAACTTACACCAAGTACAGACGTTTCAAATTAAAGTTGATTTTAATGGTTACTGAATACTGGCCGATTTTTAGCTCAGTAGACTTGGGAGATTAAACCTCACAAAAGTCTATCATCATATCATAAGTCATGCTTTATTCTTCCTCGCTTTAAAATTTACAAAAATCTTTTATTAGTATTTGTTCATTCTTTTCACATTTATAAAATATATCCAAGGTAAAAAAGTAACGCTCCATCTTGGGTCATACTTCATCTTTAATTTACGACGTTGTCACATGCCTGACCCTTTTTTACCGGTTTCTTGTTCAATTCAGTTCAGATACCTATATAAGCCAGATATATACACACACATAGAGATTCGTGTTTATTTTAGCGACTATATAACCCGAAAGAGGCAGTCTCTCTAATTCGAAGTCAATCCGCTAATCAATGCAAAATCAATAGAAGAAGTAACTAAGCGACGGCAGCGGAATTGTTAGAGTAACCGACTTGCGATCGAGAGGTCGTGGGTTCGAATCCCGGGCATAATACTACCGACGTGAACCCACTTGTAAAACAAGCATTTAGTTTAGGTTGATGGATTAATAAGTTTACTAGTAATTTGCAATCAACATTTCTAGTTACCTATTAAAAGATAATAATAATAAATAACTGCACTGATAATCAACTCAAGCTTGAATGCCCAAATCTGCTCTAGATTTTATTTTATTACCCGCTTCTATCGGTTCTGACATCAACAGAGTAATTAAATTAGTTTATTTAACAAGGACAGATCCACACAATCACGTCAAAATTACTTACCCTTAAATTAAGAGTAAATCACAAAAAAAAATAACCAAACCAAATAAAAAACCTCGGTAACGTAATGGGTGAAGTTGGAAATTTATTAATGTTGTTCGATAAAAGTCCAGCGTCAAGACGCATTACAATTTATGTTAGCAAAATGTTGCTTAATTCAGTTAAGAATTGTTTTTCCAACCGTACTAACCTAATTTAATGTACTAGATTACACGATAGTAGAACTAACGTTAATATAAATTTCATTGTAGTAGAAATTAAATTACCAAGGTAGTACCAAGGATAATTTCTGTAATTATTATTCGTTTACATCAATTTTCTATTGTAAACTGATTGTTTCCTACGACTTTCTCTGCCTAGAGTTTAATGAGACAAGCTGTAAGTATTGACCCTTTATATTAAGTTTTAAAAAATGATTAAACTGCAAAAATCAGTTAATACGAAAGCGAGAGTTTTGATATGCTTTTACTTTAAAAGATTTATATATCTTTATTTTATAATTATAGTCCATACAAGACTGTTACAATAGTCATCATCTATTGACTGAAGTTGTACGTAATACTTACTACATATGTTGAAGTTATTAATACATATTATTATAAGAGTAAAAGCGAGAATGAAGATAATGGTGATAACTAAACAAACAAGTTAAATTTAAAACATTTTAACAAATGTTATGTCCGTTTTACTGATAACCGTAAAGGAGTTCACTAGTCTGCAGTTATTTTAGGCAACAGAAACAAATCATACTTATCGGAACTGACCTACCTAGTATGTAAAATTTCAGCTCAACTGAACACCGGAAGTTGGTCCGATTTAATTTACAAGACTCCACCTACACATAAAAACATACAAGTAAAGTTAAATAAAAGCTATTAAAAATAGCTTTTGGCACACCTTATTTTAATTTCATACCATTGCTCTCTAAACTCTACATAAGTTATATTTATTAGAGGTACAGATCACTGAAAAGCGGATTTCGTCTAATTGAAAATTGATTTTATTAACTACCGTCCTCCTTATTTCACGATGATATTTTCACAAAGTGTAATTATTTTGTACAAGACTCTATCAAAGGCTCTTGGGAGCAAGAATTTAATGAATTTTAGAGTTTCTTGTTAATTTGTCTTTATTGTTCGTTGTTGACGAAAAAATGTCTAATTAAAGCAATAAAAGTAAAAGAACTTTTTTTTTGGGTTTTTGTGATGTATTATACGTATTTACGTTATATATCTTTAATATTTAAATGAATTAATCTTGTATATATATAATCAAGGAATACAGGGGAAAAATCGATCTAACTAAGTTTAATTAAAAAAAAATCGTTGTTTTCGGTCATTCAAAAAATACTTAAATTTATATTGAATATAAAACATCTTTTTTGTCGTAAATTGTCCAGTCATCGTAGCTTATTCAGGGAACGGGCGGTATAGAGAAATAATAATACCTAGGATCAAGCCCCACTTACCCAATTTTTTTTTATAAAAAATTACCGAGCAAAAAAGAGTTTTAAATATGAATGTGGATGGATGTATGGCTAGGGGGAGGCCGAAAAAAAGATGGATGGATTGTGTGAAAAATGATATACATGTTAAAGGAGTGGCACCAGAGTTGACGAATGATAGAGGAGAATGGAAGAAGAAGACATATTGTGCCGACCCCACTTAGAGTGGGATAAGGGTAAGAGAACGATGATGATACCGAGCAAGGCTCACCCAGGTACTAAATATAGAAAGTAAAATACAGTATACTACATAATGTATCAGTTACATAAAAAAAATTATATTTCAGTACATTACAAATACAAACATAGATTGTGTAATAGATATCTCGATTGCGATACTAGTCAATATCCTGTCTTTATCAATAAAGCGTACTTGCAGTAAATTCTCTTAGGGTGGATATTAACTTATCAAAAGGAGCTTTAACTTGAAACTTTAAAGTCACGTAGCAGTACGTGTGTAGGTTATAGATTAGCAAATTTTGAACTTGATACGCTCAAATAACCTTGGCTCAGTTTTATAGTATTTAGGACATTTATTTTTATTAATATAACACAAAGTTGCATTAAGTTCTATAATCTAATAACAAAATTTAGTCATAAAATATAGAACAAAATAATTGAGTACGACTAAAGTAACAAATAAAGATTTAATAAAAAAGTTTTTTTATATGAATTTGTTGATAACGTATTCATCATTAACCCACTCTAAGTGAGGTCGCCACAAAATGTTACAAACATGTTGCTACGTTATTACGAGATTTGGCTACGTATTTTACGACCCACCGCCTGCCTGACGTCAACTTACCTTACTCGTATTGTACGATACCTCGGATAGATAGAGGGTGGTCTACTCTACTCAACCGGATATCACACGGTGGATCAACTTAACTTAGTCCCCTTTTACGATATCGCGGTAAGAAATGAGAGTGATCTATTCTACTCAGCCGGATACCACACGGCATAACTTATTTTCCAATATAGTATTGAATCTATTTTGACATAACAATTCACAATGTAAACTTCGTTGCAATCTGTTCATCTGATTTGAAATTTGCATTATTGGAGCAATATTCAATAAGATTTCCTACTCAAATAATAAAATGCAATTAATATTTTTCGAATTTTCAATATTCTTTTGGCCTTAATAGTTTCACAATGATCGCATTTATAAACAGAAAGCTTTTGGAAAGATAACGTCGCGAAGCTATATTTTACTATACAATAAACGTAGAATACAGTTCTAAATAACATTTAATATTACGAAAATCCAGTTTTATCCCCGTGTAAGGAAAGAGTCAAAAATTAAGTATGGTTTGTCATGTATGACATCGCAGACACAACTTTTTCGTGTATAAGAATGGGTAAAAATTTGTTTTTAGTTTGTCATGGACGAAATCGCGGCTTAACTTTATTTAATATAATAAAAATATTGAATAACTCTCAAAAGGTTCTATCTGGACATAACGGCTCACTGATTTAGACCGGATAACGACGTTCGTGACTTGAAAATACTAGAAGGTATTTTAAAAGATATTTAACGCTCTTCCAAATTTTCATGGAATATCCGCATTAGAAATATTTGAATGAAACTCTAGTTATACTTGACTACACAAAAAAAAATTAAAGCATTTGGAGAAAAACTATATTAAATAAAGGGTTAAGTGATCCTTAAATTCAACCATCAATTGTGCCTGTATAATAATATAACACAAGGTTAACATTATTCCGATATAGGACGCCTGAAGAGCCAGACGTGGTCGGTCTATATTTAGGACTATAGCAATGACACTTATACTGCAAGGAGTTTTATTTTTTTAAGTCTCAAAGTATGAATTTTAGTTAAGATTGTTTACCTTCATTTTGTTTTCAAAAGTACTAAGGAACAATTATATCGAACCTTTGAAAATAAAATCTAGAACCACAATGGATCGTTCATCATTCCAACAAAATAATAAGTAAATAACTGTTTTTACTTTTAAGCGTTTACCATTAGGTATAGCAATTTGTTCATGTTTAATTACATAATCGGTGTACTTTCTATAATATAGTTAGCACGCAAAAATATAAGGTTAAGAATTTTCATTATAAAAGGTAATTAACTGTATTATAAATTAGTCACAAGTCGAATTACTTTGTAAAATTAGTAATCAGAACGCAAATACTCAGATAAATGTGACATAATACATATTGATATATATTTTAATTCGGTTTGTTACTTATTATAAATTATATATGCGACTATATCTACACATAATTATTATCTACGGATTGTTGCCTTTAGCCTTATTGCCGAATTTAGCCTCAATATTTTTAATAAACCGTCGAATTTTTGCTTAAAAAAACATCACATTTTCAACAAAACTACAAATATGATATACATATGTATATGATAAATAAAGGTTATAATTATTATATACTAGGAGTCCCGCCCCAGCTTCGCACGGGTATAAAGCATATAGCCTATGTCACTCAGTGATAATCACAGTATTTCGCTACTCCATATTGAATTTTATTATACATATAAACCTTCCTCTTCAATCACTCTATATACTTAAAAAAAAGGACATACAGAGAAAGTGACTTTGTTTTATACTATGTAGTAATAGTTAGTCAATTATCAAAATAGTAGTTTATAGCTACTACTATTTTGATAATTGTCATATTTTTACCATACTTATCAAAAGACTAAATTACGTTTAGCTGTCATTTATGTTTTGTTTTTCCATGTCATAGTCGTTTTTGCTATACCACGTTTTATATCTAGTGACTTGACGGGATAAAATAAATGCGGTCGAACGGGATAAAAAGTATCCTATGTCCGTCTCCTGGTTCTAAGCAACCTCTCCACCAATTTTCAGCCGAATT
Organism: Morpho helenor; assembly: GCA_029227775.1. Lineage (NCBI taxonomy): Eukaryota > Metazoa > Arthropoda > Insecta > Lepidoptera > Nymphalidae > Morpho > Morpho helenor. Next base: position 9,238,112 of record JARGCU010000020.1, read on the forward strand.
TGTTTCATCTGTTCTTGAGTTATAAATAGTGTAACTAAGACCAACTTTCTTTTATATATATAGATTAACAATTCAATTTTCCCTTAGCGATTACGGTATCACGGGAGACTAATGGAAAAAATGCAAAATCCGCTTACGTTTCATTTCGTAGGGAGTGCTTACTTTCAACTAATTAATAAGAAAAATTTGTGCTTACTTATATTTCTACCAAAACGACAATTCAAATCAAATCAAAAGAATATTTATTTAAAAAGGGTTGAAAAAGCAGTTTAAAATCCTCAAAGGGCAGTTATATGCTTCTTAAGCTTCCAATGATTCTCATTATTCTTAATGAAAAGACAAGAAGCGCAAGATTAAGATGGCATGGACATATAATAGAGAGGGATGAAAATCACGTGACCAAACGAGTGTCGAATATGAATGTTGATATGCGATAGAGGAAGGCCTAAAAAGAGATAGTTGGATTGTGTGAAGTATGACATTAAAAAAAAGGAGTAGTGCCAGAGTTGGAGAAATGGAAGAGAAAAACATGCTGTGTCGACCTCACTTAGAATGTGATAATAGAATGATGACTAAAAAGTAAATCATACCAAAAGTAATATAATATAATAGATAAATTAATTTTCCAAATCTTTTTGACTTAATACAATAAAATTAATGCAAAGGTAACTAAGAATATCTGTCTTATTACATTTCTGACTAAAGAAGATCCTTAAGTTTATTACAATGGAAGTCCGTATACAAAAGTCCTATTTTACGGTATAATAATTTTAATATACACCATAATTATACATCTTAGTGCCGTAATAACGGGCTTCTTAGAATGCTGCTTCATTTCATGGACTGCGGCTCTGTTTTGAGGGCACATTAATTATTTCGACGTTCCTACTACAAAGATTTACACTTGAGTTACTTTGAAATATTTGTCTAGTATGTGATACCCAAATGCTCTATTTACGTTAAGTATCTATTTTGGTAAGCTGTGATAGCCGAATGGTGAGACCCATGTAACTCTTTCGAGGAATTCAAATCCCGTTCAGACACCAATGAGGCGTTCCATAAAAACGAACGTGCCTAATTATAAATAGCACTGAAGTAAAACATCGTGAGGAAACCTGCATATCTGTAAAGAGTTCTGGGGATACGTATTACCCACCAATCTTCAGGTGCAGCGTGGTGGGTTTAACCCTTTAACCGTCAAGGTCAGGGGGTTAACGAATTTTTACATTCATTTTTAGACCATTTTATTTACTATATAATAATTATACCTATGAGTTGGACACCATTTTCTTTGTTATAAAGTCCTCCATTGAATGCAATAAATCATTTATTGTTAAACTTACATTTATTGTTGGTGACGAAAACATTTTGATTTTTCAAAATTAAATTTGAGCACATGGTGCTCACTAGACGTTTAAGAGGTTAAAGCTTTAACGCTTCTTTCTTAAAAGGCGAGAGAAGACTATCCCCCGCAGTGGGATAGTATTTTTAGAATATTAGGCTACTAATTAATTTTTTTATTTATTTTTGTATATATCTTTTATTAACATATTAAACAAAGATATTATTTAAAAAAATGGTTATGCAACAAGATATTATTTATTTCTTCGGGTCAAGCGACAGTAATTTTAGCTTTTAAACTCGTCCCAGTCGTAAAAATGGTTGCGTGTCAAAAATAATTACATTTTAATTTTTAGAGACTAAATTTCTATACTATATAATATGTAAAAAAACAAGAACGCAACATAATTAGCAAGTACTACCTCAGTTAAGATTATAATCATAACGCTAATGAGTTATAATTTATACAATATATCTACCATCAGCAGCGTAGATGTATTTGTAAAAAGTTCATAGCAGAATTAGTAATTGAAATCATGCTACTTTATCGTTCATTATTATTTATAATAATGAACGAGATAAATTTTTATTCATATAAATATAATTTTTTATAAAATTAAAACATTTTTCTTTTTCAATCGTCCAAGGATCTATATAGAAAGATAAAGGGAAAACAAATAGCTTGAAGAAACTATTTGCTTCTAAAGAGTGGCTTCAGTTCTTTTGAGTTTCGCACAAAATAATTAAGAACTGTACAATTGATGACATAAATAATAGATTAATTCGTAAAAAATATAATTCACACCTAAATTCTTTTTTTATCTTGATAACTTAGATAGCCTATAAAATGTTGATATATTTTAGTTATAAAATTATTTTCAACAAAACATGAATTTACGGTATTTAATTTTAAAAAGTTCAAGTCATGGTTATCAAAGAGTGGGCAAATACTTTAATATTAAGTGGTGACATAAACTTAAGATTAACAGTGCTCCATACAACGGTTTAGTAAATATATTCTGAACGATTGTCATCATCATCCTCGTTATCCCACTCTAAGTGAGGTCGGCACAACATGCTATCACATGACTGAATATTGTATGGAGGAGAGCAGAAGTTGTAGCATCGAGACGTGAAGATAGCTGGGCGAGGTGTAGGGACAGGTGGAGAGGTGCGGTGCGGCATGGAGTGGAGAGCAGTAGCGCCACTCTGTGCGCAGAGTTGACGAGTTGTTAAAATAGAATAAATTGATTGACTTTTGAGAAAATCGTTTATTATTTATTGAATAAATAAAGGAAAAATATCTTTGTTATAATATTACGTTTTCTTACAACAATTTCTCGCTTAAAAATGCATAAAACCATTAATTTGGATCATGCTCTGTATATACTAGGCTTTTCTCCCCTAAGCTTATCACTTTTAAATAACGTTGGCTAGTTGAAAATTGGACACGTAACTAAATTAACTTACATTCTGCTATCATAAATTGCCACGTTGCCGGCGCCCGCTTTATCGTTAAGCATTTTGGATTGAGCTTTATTTTCTTAAGGTCAAAGGAAATGCGCATATTTAGTTGTAATTATTTTTTTGCCGTCATTAGGAATCGAACTTTAGATTTATGAAAAAATCTTCATCAATCTCCTGCCATTATCCCACTCTAAGTGAGATAGGTACAGCATGTTAGCATCTTGTAACATGAGTAGACTACGTATTTTACGACCGGCCATCTGCCTGACGTCAACTTACCCTAGTCACCTTTTACGACACCTCGGTAAGAAATGAGGGTGGTTTATTCTACTCAAGCGGGTACCACACGGTGGGTCAAGTTACCTAAGTTGCCTTTTACGAAACTTCGGTAATAAATGAGGGTGGTCTATCCTACTCTGACACTCCTGCAGCAGTGGGATAGTAACGGCCTGTTACTATCCCACTGCTGGGCATAGGCCTCCTCTCTCCGTTCTTGGAGAAAAGGATTGGACCTACCACGCTGCTCCAATGCGGATTGGTAAGTTTACATACACCTAGAATTCTCTAGAGATATGCAGGTTTCCTCACGATGTTTTCCTTCACCGAAAAGCATGTGATAAATTGCAATTATCAATTAAAAACTCGGCTTATATATACTTAGTTTTATGTAGATACATAGTTTAGTCATTCATGATACAACAAATAAATACCCCTTTTCTGATGTACGACTATGTATGAAACAAACAGCCGGCAAGAAATAAAAACTACGAATACAAAATCTTACTATCGTACAGGGAATATTAATAATATATCTCTATTCGGGTCAAGGGACATCTTCCGAGCCTGAAAGGACGACTACTCCGCTCATAACTAAGATAACAACCATCACGTGCCATCTGTAGACCTTTTCAGTGTCAAATTTACATTTGAATCGCAAACCGGGAATCTGTGGGTCACGTTGACGCAAGTGCTGAAGTGGCTCCAGAAAACGCATTAAATATACATCTATCTCCGATAGGTATAAATAGGTACACAATTTTTGTATATACTTTTGATTGGCCCGTTGACGCAGTGGGTAGTGATTCTGCATTTAACTCCGCGGGTCGCGGGTTCGATTCCCGCCGAGGGACAACAATTTCTATAAATGAATTTGTTGGTCTTTGAGCCTGGGTGTTTATTTGTATTTAAGTATGTATTTAAAAAATATATAAGTATATATTCACCAGTTTTCTGTCTACCATAACACGAGTATTAAGTTACTTACTTTGGGGACGGACGACGGACATTTATTTAGAACTTTTATAGGGCAACAATTTTGTAATACATGATTTTTGAATATCCTTCACCGTTTACTCAGTGCACGCAAGGAAAGCTTTAAATTTTGCCGTTTTCGTAATATTTTTTATTGCTGCTCCTCTCCTATTCATCTTAGCGTGATGTGTTATATAGCCTATAGCCTTCCTCAATTAATGGACTATCTTATACTGAAAGATTTTTTCAAATCAGTACAGTAGTTCCTGAGATTAGCGCGTTTAAACAATCAAACACACAAACAAACAAACTCTTCAGATTTATATACATTATATATTAGTATAGTATGTGTTTATTCTTCTTAACAAACACTCTTTTGCATTTATAATATTAATATGAATCTACAAAACACAGCTTCATACAAATATTTCTGTATACTAGAAGAATCACACAAAAAGATTTTTGTAAAAATCTTAAATAACGCTATAAACTTTTCAATTCCCATTGTATTTGTAAGTGTTTTCAGTACAAGCACTTACTTTTTAAGTATTTCTTCTGTGCAAATACCATAAACCTAGTGTAACTATAAAATATTAAGAAGTTATTAATCTTTTTTGTTTAATATTAGTCTGTTTTTTACTGACATTATATTAAGTTACTTAGTCATAACTACAGATAAAAGAAACCAGAGAAAAAGTCTTCTTTATTTATTTCCTTCTTACTCGTATATCTTTCGCTATACCAGTATAAAAGATTATATTATATTAAAAACAGCAAAGTACATCGTTTTAACAATGGCAACAAAACAATATTAGTATTATAATTGTATTTAATTTAGTCAAAGCCTGGCGTTAAAAATTAGATATGAAAAAAATTCGTCAAAAAAATTAAACAAGTAAAAAAAAATTAGCACGAACGAAACTTAAAAAAGCAAGAGCATAAAACGCAAAAAAATGGACACGTAATACAAAGCCGACGAATTCAGACGTATTGCTTATGCATATATTGTAAAGTGAGGAGTTAAAAATACTTCACTATATCACGAATACTAGATGCGTCAAGCCTATATCTTTCTTTTCTGTTGATCTGAAGCCAAATGTAACAATAAAAAGTAATGAACATTTTTTTTTAATATATGTGTACACAATAAAAATCATATATCAATCATAAGGAGCACAAATGTCTGCTAAGCTCCTTTTACGAATATTTAATTATCCAACCCAATGTCTCTAACGAAGTAAGATTTTATCTCAGAGAATGATCTGTAAGAGGATTTACGTAATTAAATCGAAGACAGATAGCCTAAGAAAAATTATTTCTTCTTTTAAAATGAACGCTCGATTCAATTTTCGAAGTCTTGTGCCCCTAATGGGTATCTTGTTTTATACAACGTTTATATTTACTAACTAAAATATTGTATAAAATTAGTATGTTAGAAGCTTAGAAAACAAAAATGTATAATGGTTTAAGTTACTTTTTATCGTATTTTACTTATAAAAGTTTATATATACTGTATATTTCCAAAATATTAAAATAAATAAATCATTTAAATAAAGGACTTCTGAAGTCAGAAGTTGAGTTTCATTGGTTACTCACAGCATAACCTCGCCTAACCAATAGCTTGAACCTCATTCTTCTTCTCCTTTTGCTTCTTTGTCTCTTATATATTGAATGTTTGCTGTTAGCGTTCTTTAAGTGACTCTGTTCTCCGCAAGTGGGAAACGTTTTTGAAGTAATTATTTCCGGTCCACTCTTGGATATTTCGCTACACACACGACGTCCCTTCAATTTTGCTGATTGTTATAAGTTGGAGAAGCCCATATCTCTCTTTACTAAATATGTTAGATATATATATCCTTTCTCCCATTTCTTAACGGTTTCTGACAACTTTAGGGTCAACTTGGCACGCTGCACTATGATTTCGTTTCTCATCCTATCAACCCTATTTATACACAACATCTCAGGACGTTTGTTGTATACCTATTAATACAAACACGAAGCCCGTCGCTAGTCTTTATGGTCTCGATCTGTGCAAAGGTATTGATGAGCATCTTAGAAAACATACTTTTCCTTCACAGAAATAAAATCCAGAAATAAAAATTAAAACTTTTAATTTGTCAAGCAAATAACTCTCGCCCTGTACCACAAAAATTTGCAAAAGATGTATGTGTTTTTGTATATGGGTATTCAATTTCCTTTTCAATGTATAAAAATAAATCCCGATCGTATATTCATAAATTTTATAACTTTTTTCGTAGGTATTGATGCAAAATTCAATTTGACTACCCTAGATTGTTTTATATATACTATATGAAAAGTCTTATAACGAGATCGTATTAATCAAAATTCGAATTTAAACAAAAAAAAATTCTTTTCCTGCCCACCGTGGTTCGTGGTATGATGGACAGGGAGGAATCGTGGGCAGCGATGGTCTCTTTCTGCGAGGACGTTATTTCGCTGACGGAGGCGGTGGAGCGGATCCGGGAAGTCGAGTCCTTGGATCCGCCGCAGGCGAGCGGGACGTAGGCAACTCGCCAAAGTCTCGCATGCGGCCCTAACGGGGACCTCTGAGCAGTCCGAACGGGGTTTATCGGCCGCTCGCTGGAGTTAGGTCCCCGAGGCGGTCGATGCTTCTGGTGCCTCGATTAGCGAGTGAGGAACCACTTTTATAGAGACCCCGACCCAGAGATGGTGCACTCTATGTAACAGAGCCGCTGCTGGCGGGGATGGGGGCAATGTGTCCAACGATAGCCCGTCCCCGCCACCAGAAGCGCGGTGGAGCAAGGTTTTAGTCGGTGAGAGTCCGACATACCCGCCGCTCGTCCCCGTCAGACGGTGACGACCCATAATGGTTTTTCCTGATATAAAAAAAGCTTCATAAATAAACTAACGCTAAGCCTATCTACGCTTATATAGATGAATGAATTGTTTGTTTCAAGATACTTTTATATACTTTAATATTTAGTTTATAGTTAAACAATGCCGGCTAATAAACATGAAACACCATTCGTGCTACGTTTTAATTTTATAGTAATAAAGCTTACCTTCATAAATTATGTTACAGAGTACGTTTTTAAAGAATATTCTCTTCTACAAGATTTTTAGAACTGGAAATCAAATGGAACATATTTAAAAATGTTTTGTAAAATTTTCTTAATATTCATACACTTTTTCGTTCCCATTATATAAAGTTACAAGTTTTCCGTCCCAAATTAAACAAATTATATTAAAAATTCTTATATTTCAAAAATATATTATTTTGTATTCCTTTTGGATTGAGAATAATTTATTTTATATTTTTTTAAATTAAATTTTGATCACAATTAACGACGGGCATGACGCTTTTTGAATCCGTTTAAGATTTAATACAAATATTTTAAACATCTCTTTTTAAGGTTCATTTTATACGTCGGACTTGTAGAGTTTTACATGCAAATTGTATGTATAAGATAGCCCGAACAAGCGATCGGTCCCAAAGGATTTATCTCAGATACATGCAAATGTACGTGCAAGACAGTCCATTTGCTATAGCAGGGTAGAACTGACCCAGATAAAATAACAGTAATATTATTTTAACTTCCCGAACAGTAATGTAAATATGCGGACACATGTAACCAAGTACACACAAAAACGCACACGCATTCACATACTATTGCATTTGTTAATTAGCGCGTTCTCGACTGGTCTTCGAGATAAGTTAGGTAGTTAGTTGTTTGTTCGTTTAGGTTGATGATAAAAACTAAAAGCTATTGCAACAATAGTAATTATTATTAACATATGAAATCCTGCCACCACTCTCAATTTATTTTCCTATTCATGGAGTTCTGGAGTATAATGTTATCTTCTTGAAGATAGGAAGATCGGAACTTCTTCCTGGCTCTTCTCGGCAGAAACAGCTTTCCGGACCAGCAGTAGAGTTGACGATTCAAAAGCACTTGTTGACAAGTTTATTTTAATAAAGAATATTATGAATTTGAATTTGCATGTCAAAATTAAGGTAACAATAAATGTGACTATATTAAAAGTAGTTTTAAGTTATGTTTCAAAAATTTCAAGATCACTATATACGTTCTTTTTTTAAGATATTTTCGTTAAGAATGATTAAGAGCTGTCCAGACTTTTCCCCTTACCTTGACTTACTTTGTAGGCCGTTAATAACAGCAATTTTATTTCAATTTAAGGCCGTATGTAAAATATTGTGTCGACCATCGGTTATTATATTATAACTACTGAAATTTATACTTGTCACGAATAGCTGTGAGCGCTTAACTTGCTTTAAAAAATATAAAGTAAAATGATATTGCCTTGTACTAAGTTTTTTATTAAACGATTTTGACCACAAAAAATCAGTTATTTAAGGCGGGTAAATTTTAATTGTTATTAGAAATATACTATACAAAAGACACTTATTATTTGTTGTCTTCGTCAACTCAGATGATATGTATTTTAACAGATTTTATTTAACTTGCCTTGTATGTATGTTTGTATGTGAAGTTGAATCTTGTAAGTTAAATTTGATCCACCTTCCGGTGTCCGATTTAGCATGATCATTTTACAGACTGGTCCAGTCCAGATGAAAATGTATGTATATGATAAGCACGACCAACAGACGAGTGAACTGCTCAATGGTTAACAATAGGAACATGAAATTTTGTTTAAAACTATTTTTGTCGAAAAACGACGGAATTTATTTAATATATTTATTTAGGTATACATATAAATAAAAATGGTTTTTATGTATTTCTTTACTATTGTAACTGTCATATTATACCCGAAATATATAAATACTCAATTATTTACTTAAGTTTCTTAAAATATGCACAAAACAACAAAGCCCAAATAGAATACATCCTACATAAAAATATTCTCACAACGTTCAACTTGATTTCAAAGTTTACTATTTTATAGTGATAGTTCATCGTATTTCGGAAACAGATAGGCGTGGCGACTAAATAAGCGAGAACTAAAAGTAACGCCTAGCAATAATATACTATGTATAAAATTATTGTCTGCCGTATTGACTTAAGTTCGGCAATTAATATTAATTACCTGAAATAAAGGTGGTACAAAAGCAGCTAACATGAACGTATAGCTGAATTTACTACGAATATCTCTAATAAAACATACATGGTACAAACATAGCATCTATCCCAGAAAAGACTAAGTCATGAGCTTAAAAGTGGTTGGTATGTCTCTTATATGTGTTTTAGATGACCATAATATTCCTTAAATTACTTATTAACAAGCGACCGCGCGTCGGCGTATACTATCGTATCGCATCCTTCCTAAAATAGATTGTTCATAGTGCGCCATTCCCTAGAGCACCGATTTTATATGGCACCGGGGCAGCCAGACTAACTATGGCGAGGTTAACCTCGCCATAGTTAGTCTTGTTTAAGTGTCTACATGACAAAATATAATCAGTTACAATTACTCACTACAAGTTTTGGCGTAGGTAATACTAAAAGGAGTAGCATTTTTTTGCTATTATTTCGATTCTTCGAAGTGTGGATCCATAGAATTTACACTTTATAATATAAATATGCTACATTGTTGCACGTGTACTATATTGCTGTTTATGATACTAAAAAGGTATATTTATAAAATTTGAAAAAATTTGTGCTTAAGAAATATTTTATATATTACAACGTGTATTATTTCCACGATATAATACGCTGCAGTATTATATACCCTACAAATTTCTACAACGAAAATGGAAATTACGTTGTGTTAGGACCTCCATCGCACGTTCCTACTTAAAATATCGTGGATAAGTTTAGCTTGAAAAACAACTCCTAACTAAATTAACTCGCATTTTGCTCACATAAATCGCCATGTGCCCCGACGCTTGCTTTTATCGTTGAACATTAATTGCCTAGCTTACCATCTAGAGGTCACTTTTTTACAATGTACGCCTTTAGTATGAGCAAATTCGATAAACAAAATTTTATCAATATTATGTTTAGCTCTAACAATTCTTAAAGCTTCACCAGATGAGACAAGAAACGTAGAGGTGACACAGAAAGTGCGAAATAAGTTGAGTAGAATAGAAAGTTAAGGTAGCGTCCAGCATTTAGGTTGCTTTCTATAAATATAAAACTCGGCGTCGTGCTTTGCTATGTCTAGCGTTCTGTTATAGGACTGGTAGTAAAACCGCCTCTAATGAAGTGAGTGGCAGGAAACTATCAACCTTCAAGCCTCTAACTTAAGGTATTTGCTTAAGGGTAAAGTTATAGAGCACTTATAATTTAGCATAAACTTATTATTTTTCCAAGTTAAGAAAATTATGCACCTGCATGTTCCGATCATATTTATCTTGTCAATTTGTATTAAAAGTTATAAAAACGTGGGAGGTAGGGAATAAACAATGAAATAGATGTTTTTAGTACTTTTAATGAAGAGCTGCAAAACATTTTAATCATTCTGTTTTAAGTACTCCACTTTGTTCTGATATCAAATACAATCAGAACTAAACGAATGCTATTCGATAATCATTTAATTATAAAGTTAATTCCGTTATAATGATAGTAGTTTATTTATTGTTTTACTTTTTTATAAACTTTACATTGGTTATTTGTTCCAAACATACCGTTAACTTGACCTAAGTGTGTCAATACCATCAGGTATCTTCTGTTGTCCAATTTTTTCAAAAAATAGCAAAATCAGTTTTTTTGGAAGCTTTTACGGTCACGTGGAGGTCACGTGAAAACACTGCACCTTACGTGCTGACCATTTTAAAATTGAAATTACACTGGTATATTGTTAACGACGAGACATTTTGATAATATTCTCGCTGCATCATCTCCTAAGATAACTAAACTCAGTTCAGACAAGCAAATTTATTTACAAAAATTTTACACAGAATTAATTTGCCATTAATTCATTATAATATATTCGATTACACTTACAGAGAGCTTTTTATCGAAGACACAATGGGATTATAATAAGCTCTCGTGAAAGCGACTTTAGAGTAGTTATAGTACTTAAGTATATTAACTACGTGACCTCGAACTTTCAAGTTTACGCTAGTTTCTTGTGAATTTTAAATGGTAATTTATCGATTACGTGGACCCGAATATATGACGGGTTAAGTAGCGTGCAATATTTATATAAATAATTATTATAGCATGATATTAAATTAGGTTTTATGCTATAGTAAACTATTTATTTCTGCGTACATAATCCAAATATTATTAATAAATATACTTAAGAGAACAGTCTTGTTAAGGTGATGTTCTAGTAATTTGTACATGTTATTCGTCTTATGGTTTGTTTCCGCTATAACTTGAGTAATCATAAAACATAGATAATGTTTTTTGTGTATGTAAATGACAAATAATCACAAATTCAACCTCAGCTATTAATTAGTTAAGGACGAAGGCAGTAATAACAAATTTAAGGTACAACTTACACTTATCATTTACTTTCTATTTAACATTTTAGCATTTTTTCAATGCCAAAAAACAGGTATAAAACAACATTTTTTTAAAATGAAACCTAACTAGATCGAATTATACCTCCAAAAAACCGCTACTTTCTGAATTTCATGAAAATCTTTGAAGCCGTTTCCGAGATTCGGAATATATATAAACAAGATTATCATTTAAGTATTAAAGATATACCTTGTGCTGCATTTCTACCATAATTTATCGATGTAATATCTAAATTGTTATACAAGTTTTATTCGTGATATATTTTTCTATTTTTATTATTTATGCGACCCGTGTCCACTATACGGTGAAATTTATGTCCTGCCAAACGAGTTGCCTTTTGTCGCTATTTTGGTGATAATGCCGCCTATTATATTTTATCTAAAGAGCTGATGGTAATACTTTATACCTTTTCGTACAGTGGCAATAAATATATAATATCTGTTATATGGTAAAAGTTTGATAAATGTTTCTTTTATTGTGCTTTTTTTCCTTTTTTATACTAATATTATAAAGAGGGAAAATTTGTATGTATGTTTGTTGTGTTTTCACACAAAAACTACTGGACCGATTTCAAAAATTCTTTCACCATTATAAAGCTGCATCTTTACTGAGCAACATACATATTACATTTTAAACGCCATGTGGTATCCGGCTGAATAGAATAGTACCACCCTCATTTTATTACCGAGGTGTCGTAAAAGGCGACTAAGGTAAGTCGACCTGCCGTGTGGTATCCGGCTGAATAGAATAGACCAACCACATTTCTTACCGAGGTGTTGTCAAAGGCGACTATACTGCGTCCATCATATTATCAGTCTTTTGACAGCTCACGCTCATTAAGTTTTGTATTGCTTACGTACAAATATCATACAAATAATATTTGTACTTTATGGATGGGTACCGCCCACTTAGTGATGTCACACATAATGGTTACTATAACGATTATGCCACAGATTAAAAATAATCGGTAGAAATCGATGTTACGAGTATTAAAAGACATTTAATAACATTATATAAAGTTTTACTTTCTTCTTAGTTAATACATGAATACAAATAAAACAATCAGGATATTTTAATTTATTTTATTAGCACGAGTCGTCGGAATGATAATCAACACTAGACTCCTCCGATGAGGAGTCTTCAGTAGCAGTTATTATTAGCTCTTGTGTAGATAATATATTATCAAACGCTATATCACGTTCCCAATCAGAGAATATTACTCTTTTAGTTCTTTCCACCACACTTGCCCAGTTCTCGGCCGTTACGTGGGTGCAAGCATTTTTTAGCAATTGCAACATTTTATTCGCTGTGAATGGGGGGCTTGTATTGCATCTCGCAGCATGCCCTTTTACTTGTGCCCATATAAGTTCTATTGCGTTGTACTGGCAGTGGTATGGAGGAATCCGAAGAACAGTATGGCCATATTCTGCTGCCATTTCATTGATTACATAGCGTTTTGCTCTCTTTTTGGTTTTTAATATTTTTTATTAATTCAACTTTTAACATTGAGTCGTCCACATTTTCTCCATTGTCCCGAAGCCAATTAATTATTTCATGCTTTTTATTAGCCTGTGTTGGCATTTTGTCAATTTGACGGGAGTGGTAGGGCGCATTATCAATAAAAATTATTGATGGTTCTTCCAATGAAATGAGCATTTTTTTGAACCACTCTTCATACACATTTGCATTCATCTCTTCGTGGTAGTCATTTGATTTCTTCGATTTAAATGCCAACAGTGCGTCTTGTACAAATCCTTTTGCTGTACCTGCATGGCAAATGATTAGGCGCTCACCTTTTCCCATTGGTACTGAGGAAGTGGAATCAGCAGTATCATCAGTCCAGAAACGAGATAGTGTGTGGTTAGCGTTGAGCCATGTTTCATCCGTGAAAACAATATTTGCCCAATCTTGTATTTTCTTTGCCTCTCTTAAAAAATCACAACGTGCTATAGCTATATCTGTGCGTTCCATTAATAATTTTCTTTTATTTAACTTTTTATATGAAAAGCCAATTGTGTTCAAAACTTTGACCAAAGAAGATTTTTCACCATGAAATAGACCACTTCTTTTCAAAGAAACAATAAGTTTTCTCAAAGTTGGAATTTCTTTTCTCAAGTAGTAATCTAGTTTACGTAGGTTATCATTAATCGAATTACTTAGGTACGTAATTCGATTAATGATAGTAGGTACTATAATCGGAATGGTATCGCATACGAGAATCTTTAGGACATCACTATCGTCAATCTGTCAAAAGATGGTTAATATAATGGACAGTGTATAAGGTATGTTGATCACCGTGTGGTATCCGGTTTAGTAGAATAGACCACCCTCTTTCTTACCGAGGTGTCGTTAAATACGACAGAGGTAAGTTGACGTCAGGCAGGCGGCCGGTCGTAAAATACGTAGCCAAATCATGTGACAACATGTTTATAACATGTTGTACCGACCCCACTTAGAGTGGGATAAGGGCAGGAAGATGATGATTATAAAGAGGAAAAATTTGTATTTATGTTTTTAATGTTTTCACACAAAAACTACTGGACTGATTTCAAAAATTCTTTCACCATTGGAAAGTTGCACCTTTACTGAGCAACATAGGCACATTAAATTTAAAAAAGTAGGGATCCGTAAAAAAAATGTAGTGAGGTGTAAAAAATTAGTCTTAAAAATATGTCATCGCATGCGCTGCGGAAACTATTGATGATAATATTTAACAAAAATAAACCTTTAGTCCGATTTAGTAGACTTTCCACTGTCATAAGACTGGACCGGGTTAAACCGCGGGCTATTACTAGTTATTAACAATTAACACAGTAATCGTGGTTTTCATTTATTTATATGTGAAGACAAGTTATAAAATTTTTGCCACTGAAAATCTATAAAATTTATTTCCTTTGTAAAATGCCCGCATACAAGTCTGTCAAGTAAATATAAGAAAGTATTTGCTCAGATAGTCCTCAGGGCAGTAAACCTTCACGTAATTCAACCGTGAACAGATTTTAGTCTTCAAAGGATCTTATAAAACTCATTTAAGTTTCCATAATATAGTTTTAAAAGAAATAATGCCATGTGAGCGGCTGAGTAGAATAGACCACCCTTATTTCTTACCAAGGTGTCGTATAGGCGACTAAGGTAAGTCGACCCGCCGTGTAATATCCGGCTGAGTAGAAGACCACCCTTATTTCTTACCGAGGTGTTGTAAAAGGCGACTAAGATAATTCGACCTACTGTGTGGTATACGGCTGAGTAGAATAGACTATCTTCACTTTTTACCAAGGTGTCGTAAAATGAGACTAAGGTAAGTTGACCCGCCGTGTGGTATCCGGTCGAGTAGAATAGACCACCCTCTTCCTTACCGACGTTTCGTAAAATAAAACTAAGTTAAGTTGACGTCAGGCAGGCGGTAAGTAGTAAAATAAGTAGCCAAATCATCTGACAACATGTTGTGCCGCCCCACTTAGTGTGGGATAAAGTCTTAGAGTGGGGGTTTATTAAGGACATATTGATGGCTAAAGCTGTATGGAAATCATAAATTTTTAGTACATCAATTTTTTTAAGCACAAAAAAGTTTTCCGTAACAAGCTATTTGTTCAAATAATAATTTATTTAAGAAAGTACATGCCTTTATGAAGAAAGAAAGTTCATGAAAGTAATTTTACTAGAACAAATAACAATGTTAACACGCTCTACAAACACTAGCTTTGTTTGCTTAAATCGAGCTCTATAGTAGTTTTGCGGGTGTTTTCAAAACTGCCACGGTTATTTTTGTTGGCAATTGAACGCTATTTCGCTTGATTTCCCTGTTTTTATTTCATTCCATTCCCAAATAAAATTGGTTTTGTGAAAATTGATATTTATGACAAATATAGATGAAAGCAAGAGTGATATTATATTTGTCGCTAATCTCAAATGCTTTTAACTCATATTCTAGGCTCAATAAAGCAACAAAAAATTAACCCTCAGTTAAAAATGTTGAATCGTATTTATCTATACTTATTATAAAACAAAGCCCCCAAAAGCTTTATGTATGTATGTGATCAATTTTCTCAAAATCTACTAAAGAGATTTCCGTATGGTTTTTACTAAAAGATAGTGCTATACTTCTGAATGGTTTAGGTTAATAATACATTACGGTTTTTTGCAAATTATATTAAAGAGGTCGCGCAGTTGTAAAAAAACTCGCCTGCTGGGAGCTTCAGTCGCGTGGGCCACGACAACCAACATTGATACACTAAAGTAACAGCATCTCTTATGGTTAACTCACAATAACTGCTTTTATGTTCAAAATTTCAATTAAATACATTGAATTCTATGCGTGCGAAGCCCCAAGCAAAGCTAGTATTCTATAAGATAGTATTTGCCATGTTTGCTACCTTGCAACGTCTATTCTCCTTGACAACATTCTAAAAAATCATTCGTAGCTTGTATAAGTAATATTCTTATTAATGCATAAACCGTGACGACCATGCCTAGAGCACTTGATTATCTTTCCTAAGATAGGGTTTACCAGATCAATTTTACTTGTAAAAAGCGAAAGGCCATGTTTACAAGATGTTGTGCCGACCCCACTTAGAGTGGGTTAAGAGCAGGAGAATGATACAAATAAAAACTATTGTGAACTGTGTAACGTCCTAGTATTTATCATCAATCCAAAATGTTTACTTGAAAAGCAAATATTACAATGGACACTCATAATTTTTGCTGAAAAGGTTAAACATCAAAGAAATGAAAACAATGCGATATTTTCAACAGGGTAACAAAGCTATAATTATTGCGATAACAGGTAACCCATTCAATTCATTTCTTGTGCTCTTAAATCACGTTTTTGTTTGTTACTGGCGGCTCTTTGTTTTGAATGGGGGAATTTGTTTGCAGCAGAACAGCGAATAATATGTAACCCTTAGGTAAATAGGTATATGATTTATTTTGTTGTTAATACTAATATTTAAAAAAGCTTATTTCTGTATGTTAATATTATAGTGCGTATTTTGAGTTATTTAGTGATAATTTATCAGTGACATGGATTCACTAATTCCTGGTCTCACATATCTTTAGTTCTCCTAAAGTTATATACTTCAGTCGTAGTTGTAATTAATCATGACTATATATAACAAAAGTAATAATAAAATTATTTTGCTATAATCCGCGATGAAGTAAATATAAAATATATATAATGCTAAATGTAGAGAGGACAATCCTTTGCGATTTTGGTAGAGGAGTCTATCTCCTGATGATGCTTTGGTTGTGGGGCGTAACGATTGTTGAGTTTGTGATAGTGAACGTATGTAGTGCTTGTGTATTGTGGTGGCGGTGGTGGAGGTTTGTGCATGTGTATTTACGAATCCTTCGTGTATCAGGTATGAATACGGATTGATAATTCAACCTATCACGCGACAACAATCCACGCAAAAGCTAGCACGGTAAAAGCTAGTCACATATAAGAGCGCGATTAGCAAATAACTTGTAACGTAACATAAAATGTCGCTTTATAAACCTGTATACGGCGTTTAAAGTAATACCATATAAAGTAACACCATAAAAAGTAAGGCGGTATAAATAAAACGCCGTAATTAGTTACTTATGTACAACACTCAACAATCCAGACAGAATGCACAATTCAGTCTAATGCGATGCTATAGAGTAGGCAGTAAAGAACGCATCAAACCATCTACGTGTTTCATCACGAGTACGTGATAACTTCCGTAACTGTGGACACCGCTACCCAGACTGTATTACATACCTTTTACTTTATAGGATTGCGAATAGAATACCAAACAAACTTTGACGTATTCAAATTTTCATATCATCGAAAATGACTCTGTATAATGAAAAATATATAGAAGTTTGATACTTAAAGAAATAAATGAAACAACAATAAAGATTTCGCAAAGTATCTATGTGCTTATTCAATTATCAACAAGTTTGAATCATACTACGATACAACGTTATTTAAATCAGTGATTGAAAAGCACTTACGTAGTTTACTATAAGACACGATAAAACTTAATTATTTTTACACGGCCTCTTTACGAGACTTAAATTAGTAACCTATCTTTACCTGTAGAAACCCAACCAAAGCTAAGTAAGTTATTAATTATAATATAATTTGCCTCAGCAGGGAACCGTATCTAAACCGGTTCCAGTCTCTAGCTTCAATTTATAGACTATAGCACACATACAACACTGCTGTAGACATTTTTTGCTCAATTTTAATCAACTTTTTGAAAATATGTGTCTATTTTAATATCATATTTACTAATGAATATTTTAAAAATCATTAAAAGGTTTCATCTAAAGGAAATTGTATGGAAATGTTTAAATTACTTATGACAAGTACACCATAATCGTTTTTCTTCAGTAAATTACTTAAGTCGAGCAACAAGGCAATTTTCTATTGAGAAGGAAATTCAAGATTCTCGGCCACCTGCTCTTAATGGAAAAACAGTATTAGATGTCACTTGAAGCCCTCTCATAACAATCCAATACACAAACAGCAAATAATATTGATTCAATTTAATTAAAGACATAAGATACTATAACATTTCTGCAATTAGATCCTTACAGAAAAAATATAATATATATAAAAAAACCATACAATAAAAATAATTATTTATTAACAGCGTTTTCGAGAAATATAAACTTGAACGAATAAAAAATTATATAAATAAATTAATTTAGCCGTGTGGTATCCGGCTAAGTAGATTAGACCACCCTCATTTCTTACCGAGGTGTCCTAAGAGGCGACTAAGGTAAGTCGACCCGCCGTGTGGTATCCGGCTGAGTAGAATAGATCAACCTCATTTCTTACCGAGGTGTCGTAAAAGGCGACTAAGGTAAGTTGACCCACCGTGTGGTATCCGATTTAGTAGAATAGACTACCCTCTTTCTTACCGAGATGTCGTAAAATACGACTGAGATAAGTTGATGTCAGGCAGGCGGCCGGTCGTAAAAACGCATCCAATTCATGTGACAGGATGTTTATAACATATTGTGCCGACCCCACTTAGAGTGAGATAAGGGCAGGAAGATGATGATGATAAATAAATCAATTAATATACTAAGATGCACTTATCATGATAAAAGCTTGGAAATTTATAAGTTTATTTGAAATAAAAATTAAAATATCATTAAATATACTCCCACCGCAAAAATTATAGACTGAGTTCTACTAGCTTATAACTCGGACGAGGAGAGATTCCATCTCAGTAACATCACTTAACTTATTAAAGAGAGATAGCCCCAGTATACGGTATAACAATTGCTTGGCTATCTAATAATTCGTTCAATGATATTAGTATACCCGTGATATCTGTTGTCACTACATCACATGGCTATTTATATGCCTTTTATTTTAGTAAAGGAATCACGTATTGTACCGCAAAAACTTTTCTTATGATTTTCATATCCATAAAGCTGGATCAAAATGAACAAGTCTTTTATTTTCTGTTTCAAATCCACCCGCATTCAGGTTTGATGAATAATATGAATGCCTATTTATCTCGAGATCGCAAAGAGTAATTTTTTTAATATTAAAACGTAATCTCTAGGTAAGGATTTACTTTAAATGACACTATATTTTTATTCTTTACAAGTTTTCACTAGATAAAAATGATCAGATTATATAATAACAATTTTTTTTTTCAAATGACATTGCGAATGAAAGCATCTATCTATCAGTGTATCGGCTGATGCCAGTATTTTTAGTTATTTCAATTTTATTCTGTTGGTATTAATAACTATTTTTTAATCGAACTAATACTAAATAATTTTTTATCATTATATTGTTCATAGAGTCGTTTTTTTATATCTTCACACAGATTAAATTAAATTGTATCTTTTTAAAAGTAGAATGAATATAAAATAAAGCTCTTAAGCCGTATTTTCTTTCAATGTTAAAGAAGATTAAATACTACACAATACTCAAGCATGAACGAAACGATTTTCTTTACAGCTATAGGATTACTTATACAAAACAGATTTATCTTCTAAAGGGAGGTACAGGTGTTGGCATTCTATACGTAAGAAGCTTAAAAAATCTTTTCAGAGTGTTGTTATATAATTTTTTAAATCTCGAGACATCAAAAATAGGCTTATCCTCTATTATATTTACTTAATATAGTATTATTTCGAATTCTTTGGTTAAAATATGTTTTTTTTTATATTTCGATATAAAAAATCGTATGATATATGAGATCGTATAAGTAATATACAATTAAATTATTAAATATCATAAACCTATTGTTTAATGTACTTAAGATAATACCGCCGTGTGGTATCCGGCTTAGTAGATACACCACCCTTATGTCTAAATTATTCTATTGTGTTGTACAAGGCGACTAAGGTAAGTTGACGTCAGACATGCGGCCGGTCGTAAAATATCAAGCCAAATCATGTAACAACATGTTTATAACATAGGATAAGGGCAGGAGGATTATGATGACATAAGACATAAACACAAAATCTATGGTCAATTTTTCACCAAGTACATCCGATTCTATATTTAAAAAGATGAATTTTCTCCAGATTCGGGAGAAGCGAAATTGCTTTACAATGTGGTTAAAGTAGGCATAAGTCGTAGAAAGTAAGGTTAGTTTGTAGTTACTATGGGGGTGGCATTTTCCTTGAGAAAAAACCCCCAAAAATAAAGATTAAAAAAAAAAAAGATGAATTTATTTTCGATGACCAAATTGAAAGATTTCCCGAATACGGCAAACAATATGCAAATATATTCAGAAGGTTTTATGTTTTCGCAATATATTTTATGTAAAATTGTTATTTAATCCGCGGCGCATTTAAAGTCTATCATCTCGTTATCAAAAGCACTTTATGCTCACCCTTGAGATTGAAAAAATTAATGGCGCGGAATCTTTCGGGACGTTTAAAATAAATCGATGATATAGTATTTCCCATTGAAACAATTAATTTTTATCCTATAAAGGAACCTGGTTGAATTATTTGCTTGTATAGACATAAAAGTTATGATTAAATTATACCGTTTATAATTTAATAACTTTTTTTTATAATCGATAGATTTATATCGATCTAACAAAAAGTAATTAATTTTATTCTTCTAATCCACAAGACAGTTTTATACTGACCTTAAATTGTAAAATATATTTGTATAAAAAATACCATTACTAGTTTTATTTATTATGCCGTGTGGTATCCAGCTAAGTAAAATAGACCATCCTCATTTCTTACCGAGGTGACGTAAGGCGACTAAAATAAGTTATCCCACGGTCTGGTATATGGTTGAGTAGATTAAGCCACCCTCTTTATTAACGAGGTGTCGTAAAATATGACTAAGGTAAGTTGACGTCACACGGCTGGTCCTGAAATACGTGGCTAAATCTTGTGACAACATGTTTATAACATTTTGTGCCCACCCTACTTAGAGTGGGATAAGGGCAGGAGTATGATGACACTAGTTTAGTTACTCATAAACGAAAAAAAGCGAAACTGTATTCTTGGTAATAAATGATGTTAAATTTACTTAGATTTGGGCTTACTTTATAAGACTGAACCTGGTTTATATGAAAAATATTATTCTTATACCAATATTATTCTTATATACATAAATGAATTAATAAACATTTTTTAAGATCATTTTACTCGTCATCAGGAACGTATATATAAAACCGGCTTAATACCTTGTAAGCGGACACAGTAACGGGCGTCTAGTAGGGCGATAAAATTTCGATATCGCCACAAGTTTCATAAAGTGCCTCAGTAATTTATTTGAACGTTTATAACAAGAGGCAGTTAGTTACACGTGAGGAGAGCCGACATTTACATGCGGCTAACCGTTATCAGATAGTAAATCACTTTTTATTTCTTAATAAATCGCAAAACACATACATAAAGCGGAATGTGTGCGTTTACTTTAACATAAGCTATATAAACATAGGCTAGAAAAGAATAGAAGCAATAATAGACAGATTTTAGTTAATATTGGATTAAATGACTGGCTCGTTGACGCAGTGGGTAGTGACCCTGCATTCAGCTCCGCGGGTTGCGGGTCCGATTCCTGCCGAAGGCCAACATTTTCTACAAATGAATTTGTTGTTGGTGTTTGTTGGTGTATATTTGTATTTAAGTATCTATTTAAAAAAATATATAAGTATATATTCACCAGTTGTCAGTCTACCATAACACAAGTATTATGTTACTTACTTTGGGGATGGACGACCGTGTGTATAGGTGTCCCATATATATATATATATATATATATATATATATATATATATATATATATATATATATATATATATATATATATATATATATATATATATATATATATATATTATTTTTTTTTTAAATTGTTGAAGAGTGACGACTTGGAATATTTTTGGATTAGCATAGCTAGAATGCTGTCATTCAATAAAATGAACAGGTGAGAAACTCCATGCTTACTCTTTCATAGTTCTCTCATTCTCCAATAGTCCAAGAGTTTATTTACTTCTTTGGAGTTATTCATGTCATTTCTCTTTACTCTGCTAAATATATGTATATCTGTTAAATATATGTTACCTAATTGTAGCATAAAAATCAAATAAACGAGTTGTTTTTTCAGCTGGTTACAAAAAATAATAGCTCCGATGATCAATAAATCAATCAAAATAATTTTCGTACAAAGAAACAGTTTTTGATTTATTTCCGAACAACGTCTTAGGTCAAATAATAAATTGCCTAGCGTTAGACGGTAAAAGCATGACAAGACTGGGTGGATATTAAACATTTGAACATTTTTTTAAAGTTAAAATATGTGTGACAATCAGTAGACATGCCTGCACACAAGTTTTAAGTACATATTAATAATGTGCTAAAAAAGCAATTAACATTGTCTGTGATTCATATGAAAAAGTAAAAAACTTAAGATCTAAATTCCTTCTAACTTTATGACAGAATACAGTCCTAAATACGAAAATTATCTAATTTTAAAATAAAGGACCGCAAATTTTTACTAGTTTTTCTCACTTAGACTGTTCTTTGAAAATCCGGAAATTGCAATTATTTATTTTAATTTGTTTTGAATCGACCGATGAGATATTCAAAAGTTTCAAAATCCATCAAAAGTACTTAGTTATGATATACAAATGTGTAGTAGAAACTAGAACATCGGGCAAGCCCAGTATATATCATTAGATTTTACTGTTTTTCTAAACCCAAATTAATCTTTCCATTATTATTTTTGCAATCAAAATTTTCTCTTCCAAATTCGTATCAAATTACAAAGTTATTACATCCAAAGGAATTCATTGACGGATGTCTGAAAGGCGAAGACAGAAAGGATATAATAAAATTACCTGTTAGATTTTCCACTAACGTCCAAATCTTAGTAGAATTACCATGTAATTTAATATAAATCTTTGATCAATTTAATTTTGGCGGATACCTCTCCTTTAAATAACTTAGTCTGTTTTTGTGAATATTCTGACTTGGTCTTTGTGTAAATTAGGCGTTAATTAACAATAACGTAATAATTTTTGAAATGTAACAATTTTAAAAGGGTTTATTTCAAATTAGCTTCTGCCCTACTTCTGCGTGGTTTTTACTATCGGGCCAAAACATACTGATATTACTATGGAATCCTGTAATCATATCAATATTATATATCACATTGATACGTTGCTTGATTTAAACATAAAAAAGGACAAGCAAACATTCATAATATATATTTAACCCCAGTTTATTGACATATTTCGGTCCAATTGTATGAATCAACTTTTCTATGATAATGCGGTCATGCGTTGCAATAATGTGTGGGGTAAAGTTGAGCTTCTATTTACTATCTATCTACATTAAAAAAAATTTGGTATGCGCATCATTTAAAAGAAAAACCGTAGTAAACCATAGAAAAATCTAAAATAAAGCTTTTTTCTTTATCTCCACAATAAACATCTCAACAATCAACTAATTAAAATTAAAATTTCTGTTCGTTCTCATTTGAAAAAAACGGACGTCCACTTTTTGATATAGATCCCTTCAAGGAATTTCCACACCATTATATGTACTTTACCCATATACACCGATTGAAACAAAGTACAGTTATTATTGGTACATAAGGGGTTCATTGCAATCACCAACTAGTTGACCGAGCGCGATTACTTTAGCACTAATAAGAACTCTTAGAAGTTACATTAAATCATTACATAATTTCGTCTTACATTATAACATTAGATACCAAATCTAAAAGTGCCAAATTTACATTAAACAAGATTCTTAATTTTTGCATAAATTTATATTGAATACTTAATTATATTCATGTACATTGGGAATTTTTATATGAATTATTCTTTTAAAGAGAATTACGGAAGTGACTTGGTAATTAATTATTCTCAATTATGTTAAAATCCAATTTATATTTGAGTGTATATTTTGCTCAATAAAATGTATGAACACATTTTCGTACCATTATGCTTGGGAGATTTCCCCGAGGGAAATGAAAAGCTTTCGAATACTGAAATTTTGCTCGGTACATTTTTTTGTATAATTAACACACGTATAGCAATTAGAAAGCTACTTTGTTCAGGTGATTAATACAATTAGATTGTTCAACAGTAATAATAAAATTATTTTGCTATAATCCGCGATGAAGTAAAATAGAAAATATATAATGCTAAACGTAGAGTAGACAATCCGTTTTCATACCTGATATATGCAGGATTCGTAAAAACACATGCACAAACCTCCACCACCACCACCATAATACACAAGCACTACATACGTTCACTATCACAAACTCAACAATCGTTTCGCCCCGCAACCGAAGCATCATCAGGATATAGACTACACGACCAAAATCGCAAAGCTTGCTTTGTATTATGGATCTCCGCAAAGTAACGCCTAATTCTATAAATTATTAAATTAGATTGTGTTATTTCGTGTACGATATCTTCTTTTACAATCAGTAGTAATCAGATGATGACCATAGGTTTCTTTAGGAGAATACCGAGCTACATATTGTGCCCATTGCATAATCCTGCACAGTGCCGCGTTTGTGGAGTCGCCTGTCAATTATGTAATGGTTTCACAAACAATGCGTTTTCCAGTATGGGTTTCCTGTAATTGATAACACAGTTCTAACCCAACGTCATTCGGTTTTGTACTATGTACTCAACCCCTTGTCACTTCAATTTCACGACACGGTGAGCTATATCTGCACCTTTTGTCCTTCTGCGGATGTCATCATTCATCAAGCATAGCACCCATCGGTCGTTGATCATTTTTGAATTTTTTTAGGACAAGGAACAAGTTTTGTAGCCGTAAGCCATCACTGGCACACGCACGTCTATTATATATGGTTTACAAAATTTAATCTATTCAAATTAATTTGAATTACTATTCCGAATCCTTTAAATTATTCCGTTGTATTTGTTCACGGTAGTTCTCTGTTTTGAAGTACAGCTGCGGCAGCGAAACCCATGTACTCATGACTGGGCACATAATTTGTATCATGTCGCATCCCATGAGTTTACATTTGCTCAAAAAGTTCAACTTTCGTTTTTTATAGACATTTTTACTCTAGAATGGACGAAAATTCAGTAAATTTCGAATGAGTCAACAATTCGGCTACGGTTTTTTTAAATTAGTCTTAACTATGACATATATTAATCTAATAAGATTATTAGATAAATAAGGTGTAACAGTGTAAATCAATGCCAAATTAATAATGATTATTATTTTATAAAAATCTTTTTACTATCACAAGACGGAATAAAACGGTTATTCGTGGATTTAATCCCGTGCAACTACTTGAGTTTTTCACAAATATGTATGGGCTTAATTTGATAATTATATAGTAACGGGAAAATATTCTTGTATGACTAAAGCAGGAGAAAAACGAAGTAAGCAAAACTATTATTGCTAGTTTTATTTTCGTCAAAACGTTTCGAAACGTTTTCCTTTGTTGTCATATTCACTAACATGAAGAGTAGAAAATAAAAACAGTGTAACAAGGGTTCTTGTAAGACGAAGCTATTTTATGAGTTACTTGAGTACTTGCGTTGTACGTAGGTACTATTCCAAAAATAGTTTGGAGAATGAATCGTTACTTGTTAAACAATTACGTATCTTACGGTTGGTTATTTTAATATATTTATGTGTATTTACGTGAAAATATTATTGATACACACTCAACTAGAAGTGTCAATGTAAAATGATAGATATTAAGAATTATAGCAGCGTTTCCGAGTAGAATTAATATATTGAAACTTTCTGCAAAAGACAAGTCTGCCTCTTTGTCGCTCCAAGAAATTATTCGACGTGTTCAATTATAGTATTTTTTTGTGTCCGTTAGTGAGATTATTAAGAGAATTATGAGTTTGAATGTATATACAGGTAAGTTAACGCTTCCTGTCCCACATCAGCAGAAAGTATATTTATATGCAAACTCAAATGACTTATGGTTAATAAAACAATATTGATATGATATATTGGAACCCTGTCTCCAAAACTCGAATTAACTCTATTTCAATAGCTAGTGATTTCCTAATAATCATCATCAGATCATTTGTGTTATAGTTTTATACATATGTATAAAAATCCTTAAATTAAAAAAAGCAAAAAAATATCATTGCAATTGCCTTTCGAACTCATCTCTGAATTATAAAAATATGTAATTTTGAATGAAAAGATTGGCAACATTGGTATATTTTACCATTTACCCCACAGTTATCTTATCACAATAATACAGTATGGGACTGACTTATAAATCTTCTAGACAACAAGGAACAATCTTTGATTCACAAATCGGTAACGTAATATATATAAACTAGGTGTCGGCTTCGCCCGCGTGAAAATCAGCGTATTTAATTGAAATTACGATCATTAAAGTACAAAACTAATAATAAAATTATTTTGCTATAATCCGCGATAAATTGATTGAATGATTCATCGCGGATTATAGCAAAATAATTTTGTTATTACTTTTGTATTATGGATCTCCGCAAAGTAACGCCTAATTCTATAAATTATCATTAAAGTAGTTATTAGAGACATGCTATTGCGAACTTTTTTGTAGTATTTTTGTAGATGTACAATTCTCTCATATTACTTTAGTGTATCTCTGTTGGTTTATGCGGTGCAACCAACTAAACTCCAACTGCGCGACCTCTTTAACATAATATATGTATATAAAACCGTAATGCACTATTTACCTAAACCTTCCGGAAAAATTGCAATACGCTGGCATTGCAATTGAATGGCTCGTTAGCGCAGTTGGTAGGGACCCTGCCTTCAGTTCCGCGTGTCGTGGGTTCGATTCCCACCGAGAGTCAACATTTTCTAACAAAATATTGTTGATTCTTCGAGCCTGGATGTAAGGGTTAAGTATATATTTAAAATTATATATGTATTAGTTTACCAGTAGTCTGTCTACCATAACACAAGTATTAGGTTACTTACTTTGGTGACGGACGACCGTGTGTGTAAGTGTCCCATATATTTATATTTATTTATTTATTTAATACAATTTAGTAAAAACTCTACAAAATTAGTTCAGTTGTGTTCATTTTGAATAAATTAATCACATAAGACAGCTTTTGTGGACTTTATTTTAAAATATGTGTAGATATATATTATTTAAATAAAGTGATATTTGTATTCATCGGTCTATTTTAATAAATGCAAATTGCAGCGGCTTTAGCCGGCGTGTGTTAATGAAGGCAGTGCGCGGAAGCGGTGCTCGTAAATACTGCCCCGTTTCGTTTTTCCGTTTCCGCACCAGTGTTGCCATTACTTCTGCTTCACGTCTTATTCAAATTACACGGCAACTTTATTATACTCTAGAGGCTTGTGTGTGATACAAATCCAATGACGAACTATTTTTTACAGCGCCATACAACCTTATAGCTTGTGCAACTAACATATTTTTTCATGAAGTTAATTATAAGCACTTGTATGAAAGCGTCGTATGATAATAGAGAATAATAATAATAAATATATGGAACACTCACACGGTCGTCCGTCCCCAAAGTAAGTTACTTAATACTTGTATTATGAGTGAGAGACAACTGGTGAATATATACATATATAATGTTTAAATACATACTTAAATGCAAATATACACCCACGGAATCGAACCTGGGCCCGCGGAGTTAAACGATCACCACCCACTGTCCCAACGGGTCAGTCAGTCGGGAATCTTAACACATTTCATAAAAATAATATATAAATGGCCAGAAAATTATACGTTATCAATAATTTAATTTTAAAATTCATTATTTCATCCATCTTTAATATAATAAAGATATTTAAATATCAAGAGCAAAGAGATAGCAAGTTTGTAAGCATATCTATATTATAAAACAAAGTCCCCAAAAGCTGTATGTTTGTATATGATCGATTTTCTCAAAATCTACTAAATGGATTTTTATACGGTTTTTACTAAAAGGTAGAGCAATTCTTCTGAAAGGTTTCGATTAATATTTATTACAGTTTCATGAAAATTTAGTAGAAAAGGTTGCGCAGTTGTTAAAAATGCAACAGAGATACACTAGAGAATTGTAGATCTACAAAGATAATTTAAAAAGACAGCATGTCTCTATCCTTCATGGTCAGATAAAAATTCTCCTTTACACCATATCAATTAACTACTTTAGCAGTAATTATTTTAAAATGAAGGGATAAACTTTGTGACACACTGATTTCCGCGCGGGCGAAGCCACAGGCACAACTAGTAGCACAACAAGGATATGAAGGCAAATAATATAAGTATAAAAGAAATTGATTAAAAAATTATTTCATCAAAAATTTCATCTCGCTTACATCAACCATATCCTAATGTTTTTTAATAGGTATAGTATAACAAATATCTAATACAATAATTTAGTAATAATTTGTAAAGGATCGCCAAATAACGCGACCCATCCAATCAAAATAATTCAGGAAGGCTTTACACGCATTAAAACACGTTTCCCTCGTTTAAATTTATCTGATAAATGAATTTGGACTCTTAAGGATTTTTTTTTACATTTAGTCCGGCCATTAACTCTATGTATAATTTTATATCTACTAATACTGATGTATTAGTCCTTTTTTTACTACGTAAAATATTTATACGTTTATTTAAAAGGAGTAAAAGATATAAGCTGTCGCCTACAACATTAAAAGTGATACTTTTGTTATAATCATTATTTAATAACTGTTCGCGTAATAGACATTGTAATAAATTAATATATTTTAAGCATACGTGACAAAAATAATGATATAATAATGAAATAATTTAAATGTACTTGATAAATAGAGTTGAATTGTTACAGAAATATGAGGTCACGTAATTACATAGACAATGTACACAAAGTTTTATGCATGGGTAAATGTCTAAATATTTATGCATAGTCGTTTATTTAGTCAGGGAATACCTCTATATTAATATATAGAGCAGTTGTATAGCAATATACATACACAATTATTACATTATACATTTTACTCACACGCAAATACACAAGCACACACATACATACACACTCTTTTTCATATTTGTTGTTCTATGAGGATAGCATATGCAGTACAGTTTATACTAAATGTCATCCTCGCAAAATGATAGTCTTGTTTAAGTTTGAACAACTGTATAAATGAAAAAAATAAAGTAAGTAAATAATTTTGTTTGTTACAAATTTGTGCGACCCACAAAATAATCAATTCTTATGTATGCTGATAAATATTTAGTAGATATAATAAATACAAACGTAATAAGACTTTTAAATAAATATATATCTCTAAGGTTTTTACAAAGGCCCATAAAATATACCACATCTTTATTTATATTTATATCCTCCTTTATCCATACTTGGGTCACTACCTACCGATAGTCCTGGATTATCATGGTCCAACAAATTCATTTATTCGAAGGTAAAAGTGCGTGAGAACGAAACAAGGTGTGGACGCGGTCTATTGGATAATAAACAGATAATATTTTTATTTACCGGATACATCCGTTTGGTATAAAAGTAATTTATTCGTCTTCGTTTTAACCGAAGGAAATATAGAGATATTATACTATAGTAGAGGAGCCATAGGCAAGCCTGAAAGTGAAATAGCACATTACAATTAAGTACCTTGGTGACCGAGGCTTACTCGGTAATTTTATACAAAATAAAAAATATTTTTTTAAATAAAAAATATTTTTTTATTTTAGTAGATTTTAAACTTTCGCGATTCATACTGATTATTATATAAACATACGGGTCACATCGCGTTATAATCGATTACCTTTGTATAAGGTTCAACGTTTCGGCAGAGTTGCATCCACCGTTTTATTATTTTGTAAATAAAAAATATTTTTTTTATTTTGTAACAAAAAGAAAAAATAATAGGGTAGGTGGGGCTTGATCCTACATATTTACATTTCCCCGAATAAGCTACGCTAACTTGACAGTTAATGGCAAAATTCAATTCACTATAATAAAATGTTTTTAATAGGGATAAAATGTTCTTTTTAAATAAAACCTAGCTAGATCAAATAGATTTTTCTCCCCGAAACCCCCTACATGCTGAATTTCAGGTAAACGTTGGAACCGTTTCCGAGATTCCGAAAAAAAAAATATATATATGTAGACTCATCAGTATCTTGGACATTATTCTTAGACATTAGTGGGCGTAATTAGGGTATCGTGCATATGGAAAAGTACAACGCTTATCTTCAACTTTATATTCTTCTTAACAATTTTCACAACCGCGCCATGACACGGATCTGTCTTCATCTCTCACATGCGCCGTCTGCATTCTGTCATCGCTGCGCCTTCTATTTTCAATGTATTTTCAATATATTTTTAATGATGGAACGTTGGTTGCCAGGATGCGACACGGCCATCCTGCGAGACACACGTCCCCGTGTGTTGATCTGTAACAAATAAACGAACCCAGAAATTCCGTTCGGCCTATCCTACAACATCTGGGTCATTGGGGTCTAGATCTTTTTAATAAACGAACAAAACAAGGAAAATTATATCTCGTCATAAGTGATAAGTGATAGTGATAAGATCATTGAACTATGAAACCCAACAAATAACATGTAAGGCCATGCCAAACCCATAATGCATACGAAAAGTACTGAGGCAGAGTACCATTGACTAACACTCAGCATGACATTATAAAAATAAACAGAAAACCTATCAGAATTTACTTCAAAAACAACCCAGGTATCTTGTTCGTGGTCTACCGCTTCTGTCTCAGCAGAAGGGTCTTCCCTCAGGGATAACGAGTCCACATGACTCACGGCCATCGCTACACAGCTAGACCCGACTATACCACCCAGAGCTATCGCTCCCTGCGTACCCACGGACTACTCAGAGCAGATACCGATTTCTACCGGGCTACAGACGATACCCTGGTGTCATCGACCCCCAGAGCTATCGCTCACTGCGTACCCACGGACCACCCTGAGCAGATGCCGATTTCTACTGGGCTACAGACGATACTCTGGTACAGTCACCGACCCACCGAACCAAGAACCCGTCTGTATAAACATCAACACAAATTACGTTACCACAAATCTTGTCATTGTCAATAGGTACTTGACTCTCAGGTATTTTTGTAAGACAATAAGACACATTATGTTTTTGACTAAAAGAGCTGAATTGGCAAAAGGTTAACAGTTCACCCCCTTCTTATAATTTCAGTTGTAAAACCGATTACTTTTACTTGACAATTATTTGAAAGATACTATAAACATTCTTGTTAGCAATCCCTATTAATGACAACATTATCAATTATTTCCGAACTAAATTTTTTAGCTATAGTCTCTTTTATGAGAGAACATCCAGGCCCAGAAACAAATCAAAGTAATAACACCTACCAAATTATGTGAAAGCTCCTGATGGCGGTTTGACCAGACATTGGTCTACAGTCTACACGTCGGTGTTCTGGTACCTCAAAGAGCAGGTCTATTGGCCATGCAGCGACTCGCGACGTGGCCCAGCCTGCTACACCTGTAGCACACAAGTAATTTGTAATCTGCTTGTCGTCGTTGTCCAGAGCTTACCACAGTACCACAGACAATAGTCTTTTGGTTCCAAAATCCGTCTGCGAGACTCCATTTTTCTGCGCGATGCTGATCGCAACTAAGACGCTTGAATTGGGATCGCGTTGAATCTGCGATCCTCTATAAATAACTTTCGTTTCATATAGGAGTATACTTGTAGTTCCTGGTGCAGCTTTTGACGCGAAGATATCTCCGGTGTGAATGCAAGCCATTGCAGTCATATATCAATTTTGTACCAAATGCGTAATCACCGTTCATGCTGCTATTTGCACTATATTTAAATTCTTCCAACAATTCATCAAATACGTAACACGAAAACAGGCATATACAGAACGATTTTTAATTATCCATTGATCTAATCATTGCTTAAATTAATAAGTGCAGCCGTAGAAATTTCCAGAAAATGTATTTTCTTTTGTTTTTCCGTCCAAGTATAAGTCAGCTGTAGTACACCACAATTTTACGTAAAATCATCATTTATCGGGTTTAAACTTCGGCCGATTGATATTATTCGTCTCACTTGGGTTTTTTTTTTTCTTTTTGTTTTTGGTGTTTGAATTGTTTTATTTCGTAACTCTTATAGTATCCGCCATTGTGAGTCATCATAGTCCCTTCATACTATCCATCCATTTGCACGATTGAATCCCACGACTGATGTAGACTCATCAGTATCTTGGACATTATTCTTAGACATTAGTGGGCGTAATTAGGGTATCGTGCATATGGAAAAGTACAACGCTTATCTTCAACTTTATATTCTTCTTAACAATTTTCACAACCGCGCCATGACACGGATCTGTCTTCATCTCTCACATGCGCCGTCTGCATTCTGTCATCGCTGCGCCTTCTATTTTCAATGTATTTTCAATATATTTTTAATGATGGAACGTTGGTTGCCAGGATGCGACATATATATATATATATATATATATATATATATATATATATATATATATATATATATATATATATATATATATATATACACGCCGTGTGGTATCCGGCTGAATAGAATAGTACCACCCTCTTTTCTTACCGAGGTGTCGTAAAAGGCGACTAAGGTAAGTCGACCCGCCGTGTGGTATCCGGCTGAGTAGAATAGACCAACCTCATTTCTTACCGAGGTGTCGTAAAAGGCGACTAAGGTAAGTTGACTCACCGTGTGGTATCCGGTTTAGTAGAATAGACCACCCTCTTTCTTACCGAGGTGTCGTAAAATACGACAGAGGTAAGTTGATGTCAGGCAGGCGGCCGGTCGTAAAAACGCAGCCAAATCATGTGACAGCATGTTTATAACATGTTGTGCCGACCCCACTTAGAGTGGGATAAGGGCAGGAAGATGATGATATATATATATATATATATATATATATATATATATATATATATATATATATATATATATAAATACAAGATTAACTCATTTAAATATTAAAGGTAAGAGGTAAGATGAAACTCGTATACTTCATCTTTGTCCAATCACATATAAAAAAGAGAGAGATGGATACACCCTGATTTCTTTCTCTTTATTGTAATATTATGGCACATTTTAAGCTGGCTTCTCAACTCAAGTATAATAACTTAAATGAAATCAAAATACTCTTTATTCAAATAAGCTCTTTCAAGCATTTTTGAATCATCAAGATTAATATGCTTAATGAAGGGACAATTAGTTCGGAATGTTGCTCTTACCGAGAAGAACCATCAAGAAACTCGGCGATCAATTGTTTAAACATTTTTAATTTTTAAACTAAACCGCAGTCTTGTATGCAGGAAGGATTTTTAAATCCAAGCATGGACACTCTATGGAAAACCAAGGGCCTTGTAAAATAATTCTTAATGACCTATCTTTATTTTTTTTATTTTAATATATGGGACACTTACACACACGGACGTCCGACCCCAAAGTAAGTAACTTAATACTTGTGTTATGGATGACGACTGGTGAATATATAATTATATATATTTTTAAATACATACTTAAATACAAATATACACCCAGACTAAAAGACCAACAAATTCATTTATAGAAAATGTTGGCGCTCGGCGGGAATAGAACCCGCGACCCGCGGAACTAAAGGTAGGGTCACTTTCCACTGCGGCAACGGCCAGATCTATGACAGGAGGCTATCCCATCATCATCGCATTTTTTAATCGTGAAAATAATGTCTTTGTCATTTACGAGCATTATGTATGCAACTTTTCAGTATATTCCTAGTTAAATATTACTGGGTGGCCGAGCCTTGCTCGGTAATTTTTAAAATGATGTAAATAAAATTAAAATAAAAAAAAATTGAAAAGAAAAATGAAAAAATAATAGGGCAGGTGGGGCTCGATCCTAGGATTTTTACACCTTTCTAGACCGCCCGTTCCCCAAATGAACTAACATGACTTTAAATTTGATAGCGAAAAATTGTGATTGTATTCAACGTAAATTTCAAAAAAATTTGAGAGCCCGAAAACAGGGATAAAATGTAATTTTTTTTTGAATAAAACTTATCTAGATCGATTTTTCTTCCCCAAAACCCACTATATGCTGAATTTCAGGAAAATCGTTGGAGCCGTTTCCGAGATTCCGAATATATTTATATATACAAGATTAACTCATTTAAATATTAAAGATTTCAATTAGCACAAGCGATCTCATCTAAACACTCAACCACATCTTTAGAAACCGTACCAACTAAAACCTCGATTCAACTAACTGCAGTTTGCTTTTAAGTAATAAGAGCGTGCGGGCCGCTTTCAGTCTTGCAAATGTTTCTTTGTACATCTAGTCTGCACCAATTGGTACGTTTCAAATTTAGTGATTTCGAATAAACAGTGTTGAGAATAGTTTGTTTCTAAATTCTTGTACGCGTTGAATTTATCATATCCTTTGATTAGGTGTGGTCCATTAAGTCTGTGTGCATTAGTCTTTTAAAGCCTTTCTGACCACAGTATTATTAACCTTCCTTGCTGTCTTTTGCATTATATATTCTCAGCCATTAACGGTAAGTTTCTATGCCCTCATCTCCACTACGTGATACGTATCTATTTTCTATTTTATCATATCTATTTTCGGAATCTCGGAAACGGCTCCAACGTTTTTTCTTATATTTGGCATTCTGGGGGAGAAAAAAAAAAAAAAAAAATCTAGATAGGTTTTATGTAAAAATCGTTTTATTCCTGTTTTTGGGCATTAAAAAATACTAAAATTTATATTGAATTTAATTT
The DNA here is from genome assembly GCA_029227775.1 of Morpho helenor. NCBI lineage: Eukaryota > Metazoa > Arthropoda > Insecta > Lepidoptera > Nymphalidae > Morpho > Morpho helenor. The sequence goes on from JARGCU010000020.1 coordinate 9,272,807, forward strand.
TTTCCATAAACTGTCAAGTCAGCGTAGTTTATTCGGGTAACGGGCAGTCTCAAGAAATGTAACCTAGGATCGATCCCCAATTACATAGTTATTTTTTCTTTTTCATTAAGTTTCTTTTTTAAAAAATTACCGACAAAGGCTCAGTCAAAGGTAGTGATATTAAGTTATTAAAATTTTACATACATTACGAGTATTAGGTATATGCTGATATGATCCACCAAGAATGCCATATATTTGCAACATTTTAGACAATTTCTAGTAATTATTTACAAGTTTATAGTTACAATATTCCTATAACATACTAATGAAATTATGACTATTATATAATAAATATCTAAAGTTTCAGTAAAATAGAGTTTTAGGGTAGGAAAACCTTTTATTGTTCGTAAAAGCCTTGGTTATAATAACCTATTGTTATTTAGAGTACCAAATCAAAAACATTTGAGTGCTTGTGACTGTAAGATTCCATGTAAGATCTAGTACCCTTTGTTCGCATCCGAGAACGTCTTGATTTAGTTGCAATGAGAGTCGGTGTGTAGATAAGTGTAATAAATTTCAACCTAATTACTGCCAAGTGTCGGAAACCATATCGCGTGAACAACTTTGCACGATAAGTCAGTTAAGATTTAGATATTTCTACTTAGGTTCTACAGGATATCTTTTACGCCGTGTGGTATCCGGCTGAATAGAATAGTACCACCGTCTTTTCTTACTGAGGTGTCGTAAAAGGCGACTAAGGTAAGTCGACCCGCCGTGTGGTATCCGGCTGAGTAGAATAGACCACCCTCTTTCTTACCAAGGTGTCGTAAAATACGACAGAGGTAAGTTGACGTCAGGCAGGCGGCCGGTCGTAAAAACGCAGCCAAACTTACCTTAATTGAATTTTACGAAACCTCGGTAAGAAAAATGGTGGTATATTCTACTCAACCGGAAACCACATGGTGGATCAACTTAACTTAGTCGCCTTTTATTATAATATAGACACTTCGGTAAAAAATGAGGGTGGTCTTTTCTACTCAGGTGGACACGACACAGCAGGTCGTCTTACCTTAGTCGCCTTTTACGATACCTCGGTAAGAAATGAGGGTGGTCTATTCTACTCAGCCGGACACAACAATTTATATCTAAATATCGGATTTATAATAAAAGGTTTTGTTACATAATTTTTTTTTGACCCGAATATTTGAATGTTAAAAGTCCAATTTAAAACACATCTGCTGTCGGCAATTTGGAAATAATGAATAGATTAACAGAGTTATGGTTGAATTGTATAAAAGAATTAGTAAAAACGATCTATCATAGAAGCCCAGTTAATATATTCATTTTCTCCACTTTCAGTCGTTATTCGTTTTAAAGTTTTTAGCAATAAAAAAATAAGCTAAGATTTATTTATAAATTGATAATTATTTCATAGTTCAATTGCAACTGATAGCAAATACCACATTCAAATTAGAAACTTCACATTTAGGAGCGAAATAATAGTTGTGGAAATTGTTGAACTATATTGGCCTTTAAAGTACAAATTGAAGTGAAGAGTGAAATAACAATTCAGTAAATAGAGTTGCAAATGGATATTTCGGAAGCGCAGTTGTTTCTATAAACACGTAACTAACAGTTTCGATGTTTATATTTCTATTATATCTATAGAAAAACTTTTCTTATTCAGAAATGTCTAATTTAAAATTGATTAATTTAAATTATTGATTTTCACTACATATACATAAATAAATTGTGGTATATATTTGAAAATTTTCGATTACCATGATTTTATAATATATTTATATTAAAATGACTGCGCCAACTGCCCACTGCCCGAAGCTGAAGATATTCAGCTCCGCAGATCGCGGGTTCGATTTCCGCCAAGAGCCAACATTTTCTATAAACTAATTTCTTACTCTTCGAGTCTGGGCGTATATTTGTATTTAGCTAGTATATTTGTAGTTAACTCAGTTTATATTATCAACCAACTCTATAAATTTGAAAAATCTAATAGCATATTGTACTGTATAACTTTCTCACACACGCTAGTTTTTTTTTTGCTGGTATCTTAAAAATTTACCTATCTCTTTTTTTAGTGTAGGATATATTTGTTGAAATCCACTTAAACGTTAGAACATCAAAGCGGTACACACACACATACACATGCTTTCATATTTATAATATTGAGTGTGTATATTTGTATTTAAGTATGTATTAAAAAATTATATAGCTATGTATTCACCAGTTGTCTGCTTACCATAACACAAGTATTAAGTTGCTTTCTTTAGGGACGGATGACCGTGTGTGTAAGTGTCCTATATATTTATAAAAAAAACGATGATGTAGAATCGGTCTGATGCTTTCCCTCTGCTAAATATTAGCCTCCTCTCGCCGTTAGAGACCGAGATTTCAATCACTCACCAGGCTTTACCAGTGCAGATTGTTACGTTAAACGTGCCCAGGAATTATATAAATGTACAGGCATGTAACTTACAAGGTTTAGTCGCGGTTAAGCGCATGACGAATTTTAAATATCAAGTTTTCATAGAATACTCCTATAGTGCCTGAGATTCAAACCTACAGACGCCCGTTTAAGGTCATATGCTTTCACCATACTCCGTTCACCATCATGGCCTTAAGATGAAAAATATATATTGCTGTTATAATCTCGTATAGAGATTTACTTTCAAAGTTTATTTCAGATTGTAATACATTCTCCGCAATTGTAACTTACTGTACCAATACACCTAGTCGGTCTTAGTGTGAACTTTCAAAGCAACAACAAATTAAACTTAACTTTTGCACGTTTCCTCGCACAGGTGTATAAATATGAAGTTTCTTTTACTTATAACTTAGGAGTAGAATGAAATCAAAAAAGTTTTTGTTTACATATTCCATGCGGTTGTAAAAAACATAATAATTCCACATATTGAAATAGAAAATTTCCGCCGTGTGCTATCCGGCTGATTATGACCACCCTAATTTCTTACCGAGATGGCGTAAAAGGCGACTAAGGTAAGTTGACCGAACGTGTGTTAGCCGGCAAATTAGAAAGAATAGACCACCCTCATTTCTTACCGAGATGTCGTAAAATTATACTAAGATAAGTTGACCCGCCGTGAGATATCTGCTTTAGTAGAATAAACTACCCTCATTTTTCACGGAGATGTCATAAAAGACTAAGGTAAGATGACAGGCAAGCGGCCGGTCGTAAAATAGCTAAATTAAGTAAAAACATGTTTAAAACATGTCGTGCCGACCCTACTTAGAGTGGTATAAGGGCAGGAGAGTGAACATTGAAAGAGAAAATGTGTGCTTTTGCTATAACAAAATCATGCAATTTACCCAGGTTATTACCAATTTTAATCATAAAAAACCCAAGTAGCTCATAAAATATTAAAATTAAAAACTAATTTTAAGATCACCATGTTATTGAATTAATACCATTTATTTACCGTATTTATTAAAATCATTAACAAATGTAATGGAAATAGAGGAAACAGTAACTAACAAAATGTTACCTAATTGAATTTTCATCCGACCTCGCTGCTATAAGCAGCTTATCAAATACATGATTTTATTAAAATTAATTCTTTATTCATTTCAGGAAAGTTCAGCTTTAATGCTTCTAAACTAAAATATTCCTTCATTATTTTATTAGATCACTTATCTGCGCATCATATTTAGTATTCTAGTCTGGACTCACATAATTTTTAATTTGGATTTTCTTTATTTTTCGATTTCATAACATGCTCAATCGCTTATTACTTTAACAATATAGCGCTGCTTACACAGCTTATGTATAAGAGGCCCGTATGAGCTTGAAAGTAGTCGGGCTCACCCGATAAAATAGGACGTGAGTATAGCCGTATCCTGCCCTGATCCCGCTATAGTGGAGTTTCACAACATGTTATAAAGATGTTGTCACATGATTCGGCTTCGTATTTTATGACCGGCTGCCTGCCTGACGTCAACATATCTTAGTCATATTTTACGACACCTTGGTAAGAAATGAAGGTGGTCTATTGTACTCAGCCGGATATCACACGGCGGGTCGACTTACCATTGTCACCTTTTACGACACCTCGGTAAGAAATCAGGGTGGTCTATTCCACTGAGCCGGATACTACATGGCAATAAATCATTAATTAATATTAAGTGTAAACATCATTCTGGTAAACATTTGCGTAAGAGAAATCCACAGTGAAAACTTTGTTAGGGGAATGACTTAAGCAATACGTCATGTATTGCTTAAGTCATTTAAGTACAAGTATTTTTTATCCATTTGTCATTTTACTTTCATCCATTTTTCATTTACCTCGGTATTTACAACAAAAATGTACAAGTTATATCTATCTCAGATTACTTACTAGGACTATATAAATCATGCCCACGTGGAATGATCCCAAGAATGCTGGCAGCCACTTCTATCTTTATACTCATATCCATGTAGAAGACATCGCTACTTACTCGCAGCTATTATATCCGTATCATCCGTATCATTATTTCCTACATTATTCATTTTTTTTGCTACTTTTTTGGATACTTACATTGCTACTAAAACTAATAAGGCAGACCTACGTGACCGTGTGATTTTGGCCTAAAGTATTAAGCGCACACTTTCTACAATAACACGATGTAAAGAAATACCACAATTCCCGTTTCGAGGTGCACTTCTCTGGATGACGAACACAGAATGCCACTGAAGCGTTTTTTAAATAGGGAGACTCCGAAAAAACACGACACAGTGTTGCCACCATTTCAGTCAAAAGGGCGCAATACTCTTGTTTTATGACAGTGTTGCTATAAAATACAAAGCGAAAGTCATTGGCGACAACAAAAGCTTACTCGGAAAATTGAACGGACGTCACGTTATCATAGTTATCAATTTCGTGTAACGATGGACTTTAAAAAACGCAACAAAAACGTAATTTAATTATGGTAATGGACTAACGTGGGCTTCAACGTTTAGTTTATCGCTGCTGTCGAATCGAAGTTGTAAAAATGTACGTACCAAAATTAGTTTATAGCCTTCGAACACAATAAATCTGTATGTTTTTAGTGTGTTCGTAATTCATTAATAAATTGTGTGTATACTAATCTTCCTGCCCTAATCCCACTCCAAGTGGGGGTCGGCACAACATGCTGTCACATGATTTGGCTGCGTTTTTACGACCGGCCGCCTGCCTGACGTCAACTTACTTCAGTCGTATTTTTCGACACCTCGGTAAGAAAGAGGGTGGTCTATTCTACTAAATTGGATACCACACGTGGGTCAACTTATCTTAGTCGCCTTTTACGACACCTCTGTAAGAAATGAGGTTGGTCTATTCTACTCAGCCGGATACCACACGGCGTTCACTAATAAAGTGTGTGTATCTTCTTTATTTTTTTTAGTCTTCGTTTCGCGTATTAAACAATGTGTACACCCATATATGTATGGGTGTACACATTGTTTAATACGCGAAATGGCCATACAGGTACGGTTTAATATAGAGTAACAGTAAAAAAGCTATTAGAAAATAATTCAGTAATGCTATTTTATGTCCTTAACATATAGATATAAATAAATTCTACGAATAGCCTGAACTTTTATTTGACTGAGTATATGCTATTAGCCTTAAAGGTTTTTACAGCTTTAGCTGACGAGAGGAGCAAGCGCAAAAGCATCGCCGAGGTTGCAAAATGAAGAGAATAGAAGCAAAAGCTCTACTGGCATCGCAAAAAGTCGTTATAAGGTTGAGACCGGACCATGGCTTAGGGCGACGTGTAGAAATATGATATTGAAATATTGTAGCAAATATTAATTTTTATGAAGTTAATTTAAGTCAATAGATATTAAATTGATAGTTTTGAAAAATTCTCTCGAACTGAAAATAACATTTTCAAATCAAAGAATTTCCATTCATGAAGCACTCAATATATTTATCAAGAGATAGTAAGATCTTTTAGAATGGTCTAAGTTTTCCAGTTGAAATGCAGTTTACCGGAAGTCACGTACGTAGCTTATGGATTGGCGATTCGTGGAGATGAAGAAATCATAAAACGCCTCATAGAGAATTTTTAAACTACTAGAAATTATATATATAGGTGTAGTAAAAAGTAATCCATTATTTTTGCACGGTATTGACGGTTTCATCTAGTGTAGTTAAACATATCCGATTTGGTTCATTTATGCATCGTTTTGTTCGATAACTTATTGTCTTTTTAAGGTAATTTTATTTTGCCATTTTCACATAAATCTTTTTTGTTATTGGCAAAAAATTGGGACAGTCGATTTTCACAAGCTTCTCTTGAGACGAATTTTTCACCAACAAAAACATTTACCAGTGGCAAGAACAGTTGGTAATCATCTGGAACTAGGTTAAGACTATAAGATAGACGCAAAAAAAATTCCCAACCAAGCTCTAGGAACTTTTGGCGAGGCACTATTGAATGTGTGGTCTAGCGTTGTCCTGATAAATCATAACGCCTTTCCTATTGGCCAAACCTGGCCGCTTCTGGGTGATTGCTTTCTTCAGATGGTCCAATTATTGACAGTACAGGTCCAAATTAAGAGTTTGGCCTTAGTAGAACAGCTCATAATAGAGCCAATCCCACCAAACACACAGAAGAACTTTTTTGACCATTAATCCTGGCTAAGCCACCAATTGCGCCGGCTCACCGCAGTTCGACCCCGACCATTTTTGCTTAACGTTGTCGTAAGTTATCCCCTTTTCATCACCAGTCAACATCCACTGAAGAAATGGGTTGATTTTGTTGCGATTCAGCAGTGATTCGCAGATGGAAATAAGTTCCATGTGGTTTTTTTTACGAAAATTCATGTAGCACCCTTACATAGAGCATTTTTTTATATCCAGCCTATTAAAGTGGTTCTAAAAAGTTTTTTGTGCAATATACAGCTCCTGCATAATCGAAAAAGTGCTGGTATGACGGTCGGAATTGAAGACGGTCGGATTATTTTATTGACATTTTCGACAACTAGTCCTACGGAACGTCGTGCGTCTTTAACATCAAAATAACCGGATCGGAATCGACGAACCCAAAATTACACATGATTAGCTGATACAGTATCAAGACCATAGACATTATTCAAATTTTCAACCACCTGGCTTACGTTTTCGCCTTTATCTAAGAAAAACTGAAAAAAAGGAAAAATTTCTCTTTTTGGTACCCATCTTTGGCACGTGCAAACAATATTCAATCAAGCAGTCACAAAAATGTCTGTCTGTCTGCTTTTAGTACGAAAGCATATGCTTCTGACACCGTTTAGTGTATATTGATAGCACTTATGCAAGGCGAGTTATAGATTACTAACGGCATGATCGAAAAATAATGGATTACTTTTTACTTGACCTATTATTTTGTTTCACGAATTAGAAACAACTAAAGAACGCCGTGTGGTATCCGGCTGAATAGAATAGTACCACCCTCATTTCTTACCGAGGTGTCGTAAAAGGCGACTAAGGTAAGTCGACCCGCCGTGTGGTATCCGGCTGAGTAGAATAGACCTTACCTCTTTTCTTACCGAGGTGTCGTAAAAGGCGACTAAGGTAAGTTGACCCACCGTGTGGTATCCGGTTTAATGAAATAGACCACCCTCTTTCTTACGACGTAAAATTCGTAAAATACGATTAAGTTAAGTTGACGTCAGGCAGGCGGCCGGTCGTGAAATACGCAGCCAAATCATATAACAACATGTTTGTAACATGTTGTGCCGAACCCACTTAGAGTGGGATAAGGGCAGGATGATGATGAAACAACTAAAGACTATTTATATTTTCCCTTTTACAAAATTATCTATTTTTACGCTGTAGTAATAAAAAAATATTAATCTGTTTTTCTTGTTATTCGTTTAATAAATTGAAAAATAATATTAGAAATTATCTTTATGTTGTTCATAATTATTGTTAATAGGATACTAGCTGTGTTCAAATCTGTGTTGATTTGATCCCTTAAAAGCTTTCCTCGATGCATCTGTCCGCAAAGTAAGCCCCTACGCCACAAATAAACTAGAGACGCTCTATGAATTAGAAGGTGCCACTAAAAAAATTACAGAACTGTGGTAAGCCATACCATATGTCTGCCACTTGTAGCATTTTCCAGTCATTGTAGTTCCGTTCCATTAAATTAAGTTTACTTTGTTATCCTCAACAGCCGTAGATGGTCGAAGATGTTCGTAGACGGTCGTAGATGGTCGTAGACTTATGTAGACGCTAAACGTTCGATTTCAAAACAAATAAATTTACAACTGTGTACTTCCTAATTCTCAATCCTTGTGCTCTCAAAATATTTACAGACCCCGAAAAATACAAGGAATTCCTAACAACAATTTAACTCGTAACGTAGTTCATATTTTCTTATTCTAAGAATTCCTTATAAAAATAAACAAAGTCGAAATTGAGAAGTAAATTCAAACAATTTTGTTATTATTATCATCAATATTATCACAATGTTTGAAACATAAATCAAGTCCAAGTTATATTATGATAACAGAGAAATTTGAAATATCAGGAATAATAATATCTCATTTGTAACTTGTAATTAAATCAATGTAACTAGTAATAAGAATTATATTTTGAAAAGAGCAACTGAGTTTTTTGCTGGCTCTTTTCGGTAGGAACAGCTTAGCGAACCAGCAGTAGAATTGACGATTCAAAAAAAATTTGCGGTTTAAAAGTTTATTTGAACAAAATATTTTGAATTGAATTCTTGTGTACTTATTTAGATTCCTACCAGACAATGTAACTTTATTTTTATTTTATTAATATACAATATTAATTTATTGATATAAATAAAGTAAGTAAACCAAAAGTTATAAAAATTATAAAGGAGTTACAGTAGAAAAAAAATTAACTAAGAATTTAAAAAGAACGCCGTATATACGAATAACAAAAAATAGATTTGTTTCTGTGAAATTGATTTATATTTATATTGCTTTAATTTTTGACTATAATCAAAGTATTTAGTTCATAATTGTATTCTCTTGCGGATATTAAATTAAAAAAAAAACAAAGAATTTATATGTATGCAAAATATGACATGCCTTTTGTTTGTTCATCTCGCCGCAGCCATTGCGTTCGCAAACAAAGAGTTGACATCAACAAACAAATCTTATAATTTGAAAGCCTTTGGAACGAAAGCTTACCTACTTAAGCTTTAAATGCGACTGCAAATGTTTTGTTATAATTATATAAATCAAAATAAAATTATGTATATTACGTATAAACAGTTTTAATATTTCGTCTATATCTATACTTATTATAAAACCAATTCCCCAAAAGCTGTCTATCTGTATGTGATAATTTTTTTTCAAATTCTACTGAACTGATTTTTGTACTGTTTTTACTAAAAGTTAGTGCAATTTGTCCGGAAGGTTTAGGTGTTATGTGTTTAGTGCATTACGGTTTTATGTAAATTGTGCTGGAGAGACGCGCAATGGTAAAAAACTCGTCTACTTGGAGCTTTATTTGCGTGCGCCGCACAAACCAACAGAGATACACTAAAGTAATGTACTAAAGAATTTTGGATCTAAAAAAATACTAGAGAAAAGTCCGCGACAGCATACCTCTATCTCTGATGGTTCACTTTTTATACCTAATTTTATGTTCAAAATGTCAATTCGCGCAGCAGGCGCAGCCGCTAGTTAATTATTATTAGTTCTCCAGTAGTGGAATAGTAAAAAAATCTTTATATCTTATCAAATATAATTATAAGTAAATAAAAAAAATTGCAAAGAAGCAGTAGATTCTTTAGGTGTATCAAAAAGCAGCACTAAAAACAGTAATAGAAAGGTCAGTTCTTGTATATGTTAGATATACGAGATATCTCATTATTAAAAAGATTATTGATTCTCGAAATCATTGAGACGTGATTATCTGTTACTTTTATGGAACAAACAAACCAGATAAAATCCTGAATTGATTAATTATTCATCTTCGACGAAATCGTGATAATGAAGATTGAACTTGAGTAACTTGTATAAGTTCGCTTAACCCAATAATTTATTAACATTTCCTTTGCGACATTTTGAATATTTGAAAAGAAAATAATGTAACATTCTAAAATCCTGTGCAATAATTTACTTTATTTTTATAGAATAGAGAATAAAATCATTTCTTTTACTCCTCCTCCTCCTGCCCTTATCCCACTCTAAGTGGGGTCGGCGCAACATGTTATATACATGTTGTTAGATGATTTGGCTGCGTTTTTACGACTGGCCGCCTGCCTGACATCAACTTACCTTAGTCGTATTTTACGACACCTCGGTAAGAAAGAGGGTGGTCTATTCTACTAAACCGGATACCACACGGTGGGTCAACTTACCTTAGTCGCCTTTTACGACACCTCGGTAAGACATGAGGGTGATCTATTCTACTCAGCCGGATACCACACGGCGGGTCGACTTACCTTAGTCGCCTTTTACGACACCTCGGTAAGAAATGAGGGTGGTACTATTCTATTCAGCCGGATACCACGCGGCGTAAAATCATTTCTTTTACTATAGAATAGTAATTTATATTCTATGATACTTTTTATAAATCAATATATTTTTAGCGCTCATCCATGAATGGATGTTTACATCAGAATTTAGACAATGATCTTTGAGAAATTCCAAGGTACATTTAATTTTATACGCAACTAATGTAATAACTGAAAATAGAATTAATACTTAGAACGAAGAAAGATTGACACCTAGCACTTTAGTTCTTACAATTCTTCAAAATTCAGCGACGAAGGTTCAAGACTCCATGCCGTATGAGTCACTTAAATAACAATGCTCATATCGGCTATGAAATACAAGTTGCTCTCAGGTCTTTGTAGCTTCACTGGAGCCTTAAATGGCCCTCGCATTGGTTCGTTTATTGGCAGTAAATTAATTTCCATCGTATAGTTCAATTAGTGAAGATTTGTTAACGAAAACCGATAAATTCAATAGACTATGTAAATTACAAAAGCTTGCGATACCGTAGAAGTTGAGCTCCCAAGATAATAAAGCTACTGAAGACAGCGTAGAGACATAGACCTGTTAGGCGGACAGACGGTGTCAAACGGTTTGAAGTTAGAACTTACGTTTAATAGTTTCCAAGTCTCGGTTGAAATCCTTAAAATTTTATGTTTCCGATAAAGCTTCTATAAGTTAGTATCGCATGATTGGATAAAAGACAAGAATCATATGATTGGATAAAAATCATATGAATGGATTGGACATCATATGATTGGATAAAAGACAAGAATCTGTCAATCGTCAATTGAATTAGTCTATATACTTATTATAAAACAAAGTCTCCAAAAACTCTCTGTCTGTGTGTGTCTGTATGTGATCAATTGCAATTTTTCACTAAACGGAAGTACAAAGTGAGGTTTAGATTAATAGTACATTACGGTTTTATGTAAATTGTGTTTAAAAGGTCGCAAAGTTGTAAAAAAGTCGCCTGCTAGGAGCTTTAGTCGTGTGCGTCGCATGCAACAGATATACATTAAAATAATTTATTAAAGAATTGTAGATCTAAAAAAATAGTACAAATAAGTCCTTTTTTTTCAATTTGACTATATGCTGTTAGCCCTAACGGCTTTTATAGCGTCACCGGGTGAGACGGGTGAGCGCAAAAGCATCGCTGAAGTTGCGAAATGCGGAGAGTAGAGCGCAGAAGCTCTACTAACGTCGAGGAACGTCGTCCTTAAAAAAGTCCGCGACAACAAGTCTCTCTCTCTCTCTTATGGTTAACACACAATAACTACTACTTTATGTTCAAAATTTCAAATAAATACACTGATGATACTAAATGCACGCGGGCGTAGCCACAAGCACCGGTGGTAATAAAATATAATAAATAAATGAAATATAATTAATAGATAAATAACTGTTTAGTAATGACGGAAATAAACTTTATTAGTGAACTTAAGTTTAAGTAAAAGAGATAAAACATTTCGAAATCAGCGGATGACGTCACGGGTTTTGACAACGATGACATTGTATGGTGCTGATATAAATAGTTAAAAAATGAAAAAAACCTTACTTAATAGATGTATACCATTTATGGTAAATATAACGCTACAATTGCGTACGTGAAAAAAAGTTATTCATAAAAGCATAACAGAAAAGTGGTTCCATTTCTCTAATGAAAACTAGTGGGCTCCCGCTTTGCTTTATTGTTTGTTTTAGTTTTGCGTTGATGCACTGTAAATATAGGAATGCGCATTTCAAAACTGCTATTGTTTAACAGTGAACTAGAAAACGGTATTGGCACGTTTAGTGCCTTGGTACCTATTTATTTCATACTTTTACTGCTTCAAAAAAACTTAAGTTGTGCACACATTTTTTCATTTTAAAGATTAGGCTGCATACATAAACATATATACGTACTGTTAAAGAAGATTTAGAAGTGAGTATTAATGAAACCGTAAACTATAATTCAATTTGTATTCCCGCACTCGTAATTAATACAATATCCCAGAGCAAACGTCACATCACATCAGATGACTTGTTTATCCGTTGCCATCGAAACCTCTATTTGTTGTTACACGTTACGCCGAGCACACCATCGGCTGTGCTCGTAGGACGCTCGGTGGCAGTAACTTTTTTACTGCTTTTTGGCGCCGCGGCGAGTTCGTTATCCACCAGCTGCACTCGTAATACGCACGATAGCAGCGATCTCTTGTAATATCCGTTTACAATATATTTTTCATTTTGTCCAACATTGTTTAGATGCCATGACAAACTGGAGAATGAAATAAAGAACTGGGTAACGGATTCAGAACAATGCCAATAATGTTAGTTTTACATACTAGATAAAAGAAAAATGGTTCCATTACGGTAATGAAAAACAGTGGCTTACAAATTGCTTAATTTTTTCGTCCATCATTTTCCAATGCCGCATTGCAGTTACATAAATGCTGTATTAAAATTCCCTTTCATCGAAATAAACTTACTTCTGTACTTTAATGTAGTTGGGTAAACTAGATCTAACCATTAGTGCTTTTAAATATATAAATAATAAGTTCAGTCATCAACATCAACTAAAAAAATTAAAACAAAAGTAATAATAAAATTATTTTGCTATAATCCGCGATGAAGTAAAATAGAAAATATATATAATGCTAAATGTAGAGTGAAGTGAAGAATGTACTTCATCGCGGATTATAGCAAAATAATTTTATTATTACTTTTGTATCTCCGCAAAGTAACGCCTAATTCTATAAATTATTTAAAAATTAACTTTAAAAAAACCCAGATTTATTCACATAGCAAAATATCAAAAATCAATTTATAAACAGTTCATACATTTCAATACTCATCACACGGTAATTCCAAAAATTGCCAGGTTAAGGACATCCCAGATATTCTCTTGGCAAATACAGATTTCATCAAAAGGTTTTAATCACCGTAAATCACATGCAGAATTGGCAATATCAATTGATTACATAAGTTAAGTTACGTTTTAACAGAAAACACAGGTCGTCAAATGATAAAGTTAACATTAACTATTTCATTTGACGACCTTATTAACGAAACTCATTCATTTACTCCTGACTCATTTTCCCATTCCAAAAGACATGAGATTGTAAATCGTGCTAAGCTTTTAAAGGCCCCTTATTTGTTTTTGTTTTTTCTCTATTTAAACAGTCGGCAGTTTATTACAGCAAAGTGCGCACAATAAACAGAATACTTAGTGCAGGCTCAATGAAATAGCCGTGGCTGCAGGCGGTGATAAAGTAGGCACAGAGCTTACGTGCCGCGCAACGAGTACGTGATATCACTGCTATTTCTGTCCCAGTGCCAGTTAGAACGTTAAAAGAAAGAATTTACATCGCCATTCTTGAAACTTAGATTAAAAAATTCTCTTCTAACAAAGGCTGAACATTAAATGACATCACGGAACTAAATTACATGCACGTATTGTTAAAACCCAAAAAAATTTCCCAGAATGAAAGTTATTTAGTTTTCCATTATTCTACACATCTCCTGGCTAAGATTGTTTTATATGAAACTAATTTTCAACAAGTAAATTTACATCATCATTCTCCTGCCCTTAACCTACTTTAAGTGGGATCGGCACAACATGTTATAAACATGTTGTCACATGATTTTGCTATGTATTTTACGAACGGCCGCCTGCCTGACGTCAATTACCTTAGTCGTATTTTACGACACCTCGGTAAGAAAGAGGGTCGTCTATTCTACACAACCGGAGCTTCAAACTAAAAAGTATCTGGCTCAAATATTTTGATGTATTCTATTTATTCATAAAAAACAATATTGCAATAACTGCGAATAAATTAACTGTCAATTAATATCATGCTTTGTAATTTAAAATTGAAAGTTTTTTATCTAATTGACTGTTTTATGTTTATGCATTACATGCAAACTAACGTATTATACGTATTAAGCTGTGGTAGCCCAGCGGTAACACCGTGCGACTCTTTCGAGGAGGGCACGGGTTCAAACCCGGGCAGACACCAATGAGTTTTTCTGATAAAACTTATGTGTCCAATTGATAATTGCAATTTATCACACGCTTTTCGGTGAAGGAAAACATCGTGAGGAAACCTGCATATCTCTTGAGAATTCTGGAGATATGTGTAACCTACCAATCCGCATTGGAGCCGCGTGGTAGGTATTAGCTCCAAACCTTCTCTGCAAACACGGAGAGAAGAGGCCTATTCTCAGCAGTGGGATAGTAATAGGCCGCTACTTACTTTTTTTTACTTTAACGTATTATAGTTTATAACTTCCTCGATAAATAGACTATCTTACACTCAAATATTTCTTTATAATCGGTCCAGTAGTTCCTAAGATTAGCGTGTTCAAACAATCAAACAAACAATAAACTCTTCAGCTTTATATATTAGTATAGATATAGAGAAGCCCATCATATATGTCCCTGACTACTGCATCGTCAAGTAGTAAAACATATAAAGCGGTTTTCGTAATCAGTATAGGGACGAGGATGCCAGTAGTTTATGGTCACAAGGAACACCATCGTACGTGCTACGCAGTTTATTGCTCCGGCATCTTATTGGATATGTTGAGGTTTCCGAGTAAATATATCTATTTACTCCACCCAAAGCTTTCCTTAGAGCTTCCTTAAAGCTTTCCTTGCTCTAAGTAAACGGTGAAAGTTATTCAAAAAATCTCTTATAATTAACTCACGATAACTACTTTTATGTTAAAAATTTCAATGCGGAAAAACATTTGTGTCATTGATTTTCAGGCGGGTAAAGCTGCTAGCACAGCTAGTATATTATATTAACGAGTCATTCCGCCCCTACATACACATATACACCAAAGCTCGTAGAAACCAAAAAAAAATTTAGAAAACGTAAGCAGGAATCGAGCCCGCGATCCTAAGAGCTGATGGCAGGGTCCGTGCCGCCTGCGCGAACGGGAAAATTGAAACCAGTAAAGAAATCTAGGTTTATTAGTAAATTGTTACCAATGTTAGTTGTATTAATAAAAGAAGTATTCTAGACTGGTTTTGTTCTTTTAACTAAAATGCAAAGTCAACCATCAAATCGAAAGCAGACCCTCGCTATCCGCGGGTTAGCTGCTAAATGACAGCGGCTGTCACATCTCCCGCGTCAAATGGCGCGAACGGCTGTAGCAAAATGTGACGTCATAGCTTGCTTGCAGTAGCGACAAGACGGCGTTGTTACAAAATATAAAATGATATTCATCATTATTCTCTTACCCTTATCCCACTCTAAGTGGGGTCGGCACAATATGTCTTCTTCCATTCTCCTCTATCCACTATCTGGTGCCACTCCTTTAACATGCATATCGTTTTTCACACAATCCATCCTTCTTTTTTTCGGCCTCCCCCTCGCCATACATATACATTCATATTTAAAACTCTTTTGGTCACATGATTGTCATCCCTCCTCATTACATGACTATACCATCTTAGTCTCGTACTTCTCATCTTTTCTGGAATGGGCGCAACTTTCAGACTTCCCCTAATATACTCATTGCGTATTCTGTCAAGTTTTGACACACCACACATCCACCTTAACATTCTCATCTCATTCGCATGCACATTTCTTTCATCCTTTTCTTTTATTGCCCAACATTCTGATCCATACATTACGACAGGTCTAATGACCGTTTTATAAATTTTCCCCTTAAGTTTAATGGGTATTCAGGGTCACATATAAAATATTAAATGATATTATCACTAAAATTCATACCTACGATTGTTTTAACAAAGATTTAAAAATGATTACAATCACAATCATCAATTCGAAGGGTCATTGACTCGGAAAGTAAATAAATGTGATATTATCTGAACCGTCGTAATTACCCCAATATATATTGTATATGAATATGCACAATGAACAACGAACATTAATGTAAAATGTAAAATCTGAATAAGCATAATTTGTAGTTTCCAATGCCATCCTATTCCTGTAGAATAAACAGGATTTCTATAACCTAAATGTTATCCCAGTGTGGTTGGGCGTATTTTGTAAAGCATGTCACTGCCATGAACTTAGTGGTGAGTGACAGTGGTGAAGTCGCGCGACCAATCGAACGGTCGCGCTGCAGCCGCCATTGTGGTTTATCGCCGCGCCGCAACCACCATAACGCTTGACACCGCCGAGAAGTCAAGTCCGCATCGATTCTCCGCATCATCGTTTTGTACCGTAACGGTCATCCGCGCCGCGCCTTCTTTGGATCCCGAGAGATCTAGAGCAGGCTACCACCATACAGTCCACAACCGCTAAGGTAAGTGCTTTGACTTGTTGTTGCACTATACGCCTTATCCGCCTATCCGCAGGGGAGAACATAGGGTCGCGGAACCGCCCCGCGGGTTTAACCATCATTTGGTCTACTTCGAGCCTGGATGCGATTTCTATGTTCTATTACCCATTTGTATATTCTATATTTTCATTCCGCTGTTAAAATCTCTTATTTTTCCATAATCAGTATTATAGAACCGCGATTTAAAGTTATTTACCCCATTGGCCATTTAATTAGTATTAAAATATCCATTAATCGGTGTTCAAACAACATATTATTGCATACACCGCGATTAAATATTCATTTTTCGCTTAATCGTTATCCGTTACGCAATTCAAATTTTTCGATTTCAACTGAAAGCAACAGCACAAAGGTATCAAGATGGCTTCAAAGAAAGGTGACTTTTCAGAATGTGCAGATACAAGTGAATGTGATTTAACTATATTAGAAGCTAAAAAGCAATCATATTTTTTAAGAATTAAAAACATTCACTCCTTAATTCCTAAAAACACTGAGGATCCTACATATACTTTGTTTTTTAAAAGGATTTCGAATTTAGAAAACGTTCGATCGGAATTTAACCGCTTACTGGATCAAATTAATAAGATTAATTTATTAATAAATCCAAAATATGTAGCAAACTTCGAAGCGATTTGGGCTTTCGAAGATTTTTATTGTGAAATAAAGGATGCCGCCCAGAAATATAGTTCCTCTTTATCGAATAGTTTATCGTTAAAAAATAGTAATAATCATAACATTCCCGCAAGTTCTATACGCTTAGAAAAGTTATCCGTTCCCGAGTTTTATGGCGAATACGAAAAATTCCCTATGTTTATTGAGTCATTCAACTCGATGGTTCATTTTAACGATGAATTGACAGATTCTTTACGCATTCGTTATTTAATCGCTAAATTAAAGGGTAAATCAGAAAGTATTTGGCTAGGTATTAATCCCACGGCGGATAATTATTCACTTATTTACAACGCATTAGTCGATAAATATACTGACAACCGAGCAATAGCTGTCAGTTACATAGATAAATTATTAAACTTAAAACCGCTTCAAAACACGACTGCACCGCAACTAGATACTTTTATCGATACATATTCGACATCTATCGCCGCCTTAAAACAAATTAAAATCGACGATCTATTAGATTTCTTGTTTGTGCATCTCGGTTTACGAAAATTAGACGTCGAAACCGCAAAACAATTCGAAAACAGTATAAGAAAACAATGTTATCCGCAGTACTCAGAGTTTGTTATATTTCTTCGCGAGCAATTAAAAATATTACAAAGAACGGCGAATAGTTGTAATATTACCACCCGCGTTAAACATAATCATTGTAACCTTGTTTACAATCCGCACTTTAATCCCGCTTCGTATATTGTCAACGCACCATCCACAAGTAATATTCAAACTATATCGCGTAGATGCTCGCTTTGCAAATCGACCGAACACTTTCATTTGTTTTCTTGTCCCGTTTTTGATAAACAAACGCCGCACGATAAACACAACACAGTTAAGGATTTAAAGGGTTGCATTAACTGCTTAAGTACGCGTCATACATTATCTAGTTGCCGTTCGAATTCTAGTTGTAAAAACTGTAATAAGAGACATCATACATCACTGCATTTTACTAGCCCGCGTACTGATATGGTCGGGGGGGTTGTTCACTCTGTGCAAGGTGCATCGGAAGCGCACGAACGTCACTGCGAACAGCTCATATCTTCGGACGATAAACCGGTTTCCTTGCATAGCAATAGTATGTCCGCGGGCAGTAGAAGTGATAATAAGATAGTTTTATTAGGTTCCGCGATTGTTTACGTATTAGATCGAAATTCTACTATGCAACCGATTAGAGTACTCATCGATATGGGTTCTCAAAAACATTTTATAACAAAACAGTGCTGTAAAAGGCTTGGCATTAATATTTTCCAACCGAATGAAAATATTTCGATAAAGGGAATAGGAGATAACTCACAATCGGTGCAAGGTTTATGTAATGTAACATTACATTCGCGCTTTAATAAATTTCAACTTGACCTTGAAGCTTTAGTTTTGAATAAAATTTCAAGCCATTTACCGCAGACCGTTGTTGACCGTTCTTCTTTAGATTATTTATTTAGTTTACCGCTTGCTGATGACAAATTTTTCCTACCGGGACATATCGATATGTTAATTGGTTCGGAGGTATTTGCTGAAATATTAACGGGCAATAAGATGTTAGGTAGCTCTTGTACTCCAGACGCGCTGGAAACAGAGTTCGGTTACATCGTAATCGGTTCAGCAAAAATTTTAAAAGGCGTTTCCGAATCGTCTGACACTAATAATTGTATCGCGTATCATTCTTACGTCTGTAATGTGGAGTATTCAATGGAAAATGTAATAAATAAATTTTTAAATGTTGAAGATGTTCCTAGTATGCAACATCTGTCACCCACTAAGAAATTTATTTTTAAGGATGATTTAGGCACGTCTGTATGTACCCCGCAAGAGAGCGTTGCGGCTTCTTCTTTGAATACGGTAAATTTAGCTATCGCAAAGAGTAAGGTCGTCCCCGCTTGTAACAAGATGCTTATTCTATGTAGGTTAGTCCTCTGCGCGCTTTTACTTTTAACGAATATTATTCGTTACGGTATCGACATCATTTCATCGCGTTGTAATGATTTCGATATTTACGCATTTACTGATTCTAGCATCGCTTTATTTTGGGCGCATTCATCGCCGTACCGCTTTCAATCTTACGTCGCTAACCGCATAGGACAAATGCAAGATTGTTTACCACTGCGATATATAATATCCGCAATATTTACTATGACACCCGCACATTTCCTGACTTTAGGACCGCTTGATTCGTTCCATGCTGTTGATATTTCACTTGAACCGCAGTCGTTACTAAAACGCATATATTTGTTGGATAAACTTATTCAAAATTACTGGTCAAGATGGAAAAATGAATATTTAACAATGTTACAAAACCGACAGAAATGGAACACGGTACATATCAAAAGGCCGAATGTAAAATTTGTATGTCCGTTACCAACACAATAATTTACTTTATCGCATTTTCCCCTTTTAGTTTTAAGTAATTCCGCATTTTTTTTATCGCGTTCCGCAATTTATTTTCAGCATTCCGCAATTTATTTTATTCAACCCCGCATTTTTCATTTTTATCTCCCATTCCTCATTTTTATTTAAACGCATTCCGCATTTACGTCCACTGCATCCTTCAAGATATACATCGCATCCAGGATTTGGGAAATTCCACCAGGCTTCCTATTTCTTTAGGAGAGCTCATCTCTCCTAAGGTCGGGGGGATGGTTGGGCGTATTTTGTAAAGCATGTCACTGCCATGAACTTAGTGGTGAGTGACAGTGGTGAAGTCGCGCGACCAATCGAACGGTCGCGCTGCAGCCGCCATTGTGGTTTATCGCCGCGCCGCAACCACCATAACGCTTGACACCGCCGAGAAGTCAAGTCCGCATCGATTCTCCGCATCATCGTTTTGTACCGTAACGGTCATCCGCGCCGCGCCTTCTTTGGATCCCGAGAGATCTACCACCATACAGTCCACAACCGCTAAGGTAAGTGCTTTGACTTGTTGTTGCACTATACGCCTTATCCGCCTATCCGCAGGGGAGAACATAGGGTCGCGGAACCGCCCCGCGGGTTTAACCATCACAGTGTATAATAATTAGTTGTGCCAAATTTCATCGATATTGGTACAGCGGATTCGCTGTGAAAGAGTAACAAACATACATCGATACGCACAAATCTTTCGCGTTTATAATATTAGGAGGATAGGATACTGTAATACCTATGCTTTGATCTTTAAATGAAAATACTCTCAATTCGGTACTATCTGTTTTTCTCCTTCTCCCGAAGGAAAAACAGGATTTGATTAGTTAGCTTGGGACATAAGATTCATTTGTTCCAAATCTCAATCATAGTTCTTCAACCGATTAAATTTGAAAGCAAACAGAGAGACAGACTTTTTAATTTTTATTATATAGTATATATAAGTCATCTTTGTAAAAGCAAGTCTAAAACAGAATTTTGTTATAATGGCGAAACATTATTCTATTAAAGATATTTTCTGTGATTACAAAGAATATTTTCCATCCTTATATAAACCAATTTACGTTCTTTCTTGAACATCTGCCATAATACTTAACTAATGTCTAAAAATTAGGTATAACTTATAAAATCTTTTTCCCCAAATAAAGCTGAAACTTGGTAAAACCAAGTTAACGCCTCGAGAAGCTAATTAACCGACCACAAGATAAATGTCAGCAATCACGATCCGCTTCCACAACCCTTCCGCCCTAACCACTTCCCGGATCGTACGTTAAACAACAAATTACTCGCGAACTAGCTTCATCTTACGAGAACCCTTGTATAACCCAATTTTTCTTCCGCCTCATATTTCAAAATATAGTAAAATGAAGGTAACGCCTCAAGGAGCTCTATGTTTTTTAAATAAAAATTATATAACAATTTTTTTTCAATAAAAATATTGCATACTGATTTATATAAGCAACGCCGTGTGGTATCCGGCTGAATAAAATAGTACCACCCTCATTTCTTACCGAGGTGTCGTAAAAGGCGACTAAGGTAAGTAAACCCGCCGTGTGGTAACCGGCTGAGTAGAATAGACCAAACTCATTTCTTACCCAGGTGTCGTAAAAGGCGACTAAGATAAGTTGACCAACCGTGTGGTATCCGGTTGAGTAGAATAGAAACGAACGACCCTCGTTCTTACCGAGGTGTCGTAAAATACGACAGAGGTAAGTTGACGTCAGGCAGGCGGCCGGTCGTAAAAACGCAGCCAAATTATGTGACAGCATGTTTATAACATGTTGTGCCGACCCCACTTAGAGTGGGATAAGGGAAGGAAGATGATGACTGATTTATATAAGCAGGTCTTACTTTACGGAATTCCATAGTACAGAAGTTACGATAGACTTATTTAGCTGTAATCCGCGTTTGTGAAGAGAATCTATGTAATGCTAAATGTATGAAGCCAGCAACATTTACATACCTTGTACATGCAGGACAAATCACAACACGTATCACAAAATATAAAGCTTATAACGCTAAACACACGACAAAATCGTAATGCAATACGATTTTGTCGTGTGCTATCCTATATGTGATTTTGTAATGTCCTATCATATCCTATCCTATCCTCCTGATCATGCTTCGGTTTCGGAGCGAGCCGATCGTGTAGATTGTGGTAGTGAGTGTGTGTAGTGCTTGCTCGGAGTGTTGGTGGTGGCGGCGTTTTGTGATACGTGTGGTGATTTGTCCTGCATATATAAGATATGTGAATGTTGCCTGCTTCATACACTTAGCATTACATAGACTTTCTTAACAAACGCTAATTACAGCAAAATAATTTGATTTTAAGTTCTGTACTATGGAATACCGTAAAGTAATGCCTGCTTCTATAAACCAATAGTTCCTGGTTAATTTTTTACAAAATAATGATAATTATAATGATTCTATGATCTTTTTCTCTAATAATTTCAGGTTTTCAAGAAAATATCCTATCAATTATTTTGTAACATATATTGGTCCTGAAATGTGACCTCTATCAAGGTTTGTTGATTTTATTTAGTTTTTGTTGATATTGAATTTAACATGCCCTTCTGGTGATGTTTTCGTTTCCGGTAGGAAAACATTGTTAGAAAATCTACACATCTTACGACAGTACATATTACGTTGTAACTTTGATAACTAAAAAAATATTTTACTTTTACCGCTAATAACAATTATATATTAAAATTTCTTTAATAATTTATAGATTTTAAAATCATCACGAACTCTGGGGGCTAAACTTTATGTACGTTATATTATACAAAAAAGGACATTTATACGTAATTAATTTATAAATTACTACAACTAGTATAATTAATACTATTGCAAATTATTACTGCCAATACCAATCGAACCGGCCAATTTAAGATCTTAGATATAACTACGTTCAAATGTATCAATCACAGAATTACTTCCGAACTGTGAAAAATAAACAAAATGTCGCGAGTATTTATCCTTCTTCTTCTTCTTTCATCCCTTTTAAGATCCAAAAAATCAGTTAATGAAACTGTAAAATAAATAAACATCAAGACAATTTCCTACCCGAAAAAATATAGCTTTTTTCTCTATTGGATTTCTTTCACTTAGTTTTCCGTTTCAACATATTGTAAGTGAACTCAGAAAAGAGTTTCACGGTTCTCTTAGCACGTGTGTTTGGAAGTGATTGTGTGAAAGCCGAACAAGATATAAACCTTCACGCTCTGCTAAACAACATGTAACGGACCACAACAGAATAATTTTATTGTTATAGTGCCTATATATACAAAATTACATAAGATATATTTTACGACTAGCATCAACCGCCACTTCGCATGGACTTAGTACACAGATAAACAATTTTATGTCTCCCTCAAAAGCAAAAATGTTAATATGTTCTTCCGTTCTGAAAGAAGGGCAAGCAATCGAACTTATTAAAACTAATATAAGAAGGTGTTAATTAAACCAGTTTTATTTTTTACTAGCCAGTATCCGCGACTTCTTTTGAGTAATGCATAGCCTTTATCGTTCTCCTACGTTCAACTGCTCTCTAATTTATTTCAAAATATTTTGTTGATATTATTATACTTTGGTATGGAGATAATTTCCGCCGTGTGGTATCCGACTGAGTAGAATAGACCACCCTCATTTCTTACCGAGGTTTTTTTTTCCTATTTTGAGGGGCTCTCTGATGGTGTTTTTGGAGTCACTGGCGAGAAACGCCGAACGCGTGGCCAAACTCGCTACAGGTCAGTGGTGACGGCTTCCGCTATTGGATACGTCCACCGCCGCCCCGCCTGTATTTTAGGAATGGGAAATTTATATGGCGCTAAATTTCTTACCGAGGTGTCGCAAAAGGCGACTAAGGTAAGTTGACCCACCGTGTGTATTAGGTTGAGTAGAATAGACCACCCTCTTTCTTACCAAGATGTCGTAAAATACGACTAAGGTAAGTTGACGTCAGGCAGGTGGCCGGTCGTAAAATACATAGTCAAATCATGTGACAATATGTTTATAACATAATATGCCGACCCCACTTAAAGTGGGATAAGGGCAGGAGGATGATGATATGGAGATAATTTAAGAGTCTTAGATATTTTAATAGACTAGGACCATTTTACCAATAATTAGTAGCCAATTTTAATTTGTATAACTAAAATTCTATAGTATGCTATTCCTACATCTCAATTTCTAACTAACTTATGGCGCAAAGTTGTTCATGCGATACGGCTTTGCTTTTGACACTCAGCAGTAATTAGCTTAAAATTTATAGCGCACTAGCCGTTTAAACGGGGCCCATTCACGTAAATTTAGATTTGAAAAAATATGCCCTTTAATAACACAAATATATTTCTCAGTGTACGTATAACAACAGCCATGAATTGTCTTTAATTTCTCTGTGATATTTAATCTTTGAATGTTGGCATTAAAAGAAATATTCGATACCCAATATCTACTAATTATTGTATGTAAAATTTGACAGTTATCATTATTCAAATAACTTGAAAGAATTTAATATACACTTTGTTAAACAATGTATGTAAATTTGTTTGAATTATTAGCCTTAGTATCAGCCGTGTGGTATCCGGGTAAGTAGAATAGACCACCTTCATTTCTTACCGAGGTGTCGTAAAAGGCGACTAAGGTAAGTCGATCCGCCGTGTGGTATCCGGCTGAGTAGAATAGACCAACCTTATTTCATACCGAGGTGTCGTAAAAGATGACTAAGGTCTTTTACCCACCGTTTCATACCCACCGTGTGGTGTCCGGTTTAGTACAATATACCACCCTTTTTCTTACCGAGGTGTCGTAAAATACGACCAAGGTAAGTTGACGTCAGGCAGGCGGCCGGTCGTAAGAACGCAGCCAAATCATGTTACAGCATGTTTATAACATGTGCCGACCCCACTTAGAGTGGGATAAGGGTACAAAGATGATATTAGCCCTAGTATGTATTGCAGTTTACTCAATTTAAGATGACGCCATGAGTATAATAGTAATGTATTATATACCTATATATATTATACAGTAGTCTATTATAGAGAAGAATATAAGATAGAAAAGATGAAGAAGATAGAAAGATAATACTATAATAAACCTTTCTGTGTACATAGTGTATGAGAATTGAAACTTAAATAATTGTATATAATACACTCACACCGATTTATCGGACTTGATAAAAATATTACTTGTGATATAACAAAAAGGGTAGTTTGTAGACATGTTTTATAACTGTTAGTCTAATCTATTGGGATAGAACGTTAAAGGGATTGCAGAATAACCAAAACATAGCCTGAGTAGCATTATGATAGATGTATCTATCATTAACAGTTATGTCCGCTCTATTGCCCAGCCAGCGCTTAATCATCATTTTCTTGTTTTGTGTTTATCCTATCGAGCCGAGCAGTTAATCAACCAGATAATTCTATAGACGTCTGTTATATTTAACGCAAACTATTTTTATATAAGTAAGCCATCATACTTTATGAGTTTCATTGAAGCTCGAGTAAAAAAAGCTCGTAAGCTTCCGCTATTATGTAATACTAGCTTTCGCTCGTATGCAAAATTTAACTAAAAAATATGTACCTATAGGTATGTCCCTATAATAAGTAGACAATTTTTTTTCTGTGTACACACAGTACTGTAATTAATTACATAAGTAATTACATACATGTAATGTAGGGCTGAGACTGTTACATGTAGGTCTATGTTTAACTAAATTGTAAAGTAATCGATATGTTAGTATGGGTTAATAACCTAAATGTGCTTGAAAGTTAAATAATATTGTTAACGCCATACGATAATCTACACAAAAAAATTAATGATGATTAAAAACACTTTTTACTTTACTATACTATTTTGCAAAATCAAACATACGAAACCAAAATTTTTATATATGAAATCGATTTATTTCCTCTATGTGACAAACAATATGTTAATAAAATTATTTCGCTCTACTTTTAAAACTATGAAGTCAATGTTTGTGTTATTGCGAATATTAGATTTATCTTTATCATTGTTCCGGAATCCTTTTTTATTTACAAAGCTCTTAAAGAATGCTGAACATTAATCACATTATATAATTATATTGAGTATAAGATATCCTTGCTGTCGGGCTTACAAAATGTTTAAAATTCATAAACTTATAGTACTCCTAAAATTCCACTGAAATTTTTTTGGGAAATTATCTCGCAGTCAATTAACAAATATTTTTTAAATTATGTACGACATCTTCAACAAAATTTACATGAAACCATAATGCACTATTAATTTAAACCTTCCGGAAGAATAACACTTCCTTTTAGTCTACTAAAGGCAAAGTTGTGTAAACTAAAAAAAAAACGTTTACGGTTTTTAAACCGTACAAAAATCCGTTCAGTAGATTTTGAGAAAATCTATTACAGAGAGACAGGTTTTAAGAACTTTGTTTTATAATAAGTATAGATATAGTATCTTAAAACTTCGCCTTTTCATCTTTTATTAGCAATGCAAAAAAAATATAGACGTATATCATTGTCATCATTAAAAATTCTTGTACAACGTTTTCTAGTTAGGCTATTTCATAATATGAATACACCCAAAGGCCTTTTCCTTACATTGTTTTCATTATTTTCGACAGGAAAAAGAAACACAGGGAAGACATTTTTTGTTGGTCTTTAAAATACTTCTTACGTGGGCCTTTGTTAGCTTTTCTAGCAAAAAAGAAAGGGAAAAATTAACTTTTGGTCAACTAATGTTGTGAGCCGCTTTTATCTCGGATCAACCGGGCTTGTATTTATTTCGTTTGAAGGTCGCAATCAGAATTATATTCACATCGTTAGCCCGTTACAAATTGGAGAGGGCTATTTGTTTGCCTCCATAGAAGCCGTCAGGACTCCTATTGCAAATTTAATTAAATCCGGCAGTGTGATTAAAGCCGCCTTTTGTATACACAAATGACACTGTCTATCCTTCTATTTATTTACTAATAGTCAACTAATGCTTTATAAAGATTTTCATAGCTACATTATATTCATCAAATATTCATCAGATATTTTACATAAGATGAATTTATACGATCAAAAGAAACATTACAATTATGTTTATATTTAACAAATTGTATTCTTACCATTCCGGATAAGAGTAATTTCTAGCTGAGTAAAATAAACCACCCTCTTTCTTACCGCGATTACGTAAAAGGCGACTAACGTGTGTTCGCCCGCCGTGTGGTATCTGGCTGAGTAGAATAGACCACCCTCTTTCTTATCGAGGTGACGTAAGGGGGCGACAAATGTAAGTCGATCCGCCGTGTGGTATCCAGCTAAGTGGAATAGACTACCCTTTTCCTTAGCGAGGTGTCGTAGCAGGCAACTAAGGTGAATTGACGTGAGGCGAGCGGTTGGTCATAAAATAACTTGACAAATCATGTGACAACATGTTTATAACATGCTGCTAACATGCTTATCCTGCCCGGGATAAGGGCAGGAGCATGATGATGAAATTATACGACCTCAAGAGAGATGTAATATACAATGTCTCGACTTTATTGCTCACCATTTTTTTATACAGGAAAAAACCCCTTATGGGTACCGCCGCCCGACGGGGACAGGCGGTTATGTCGGACTCGCACCGACTAAAACGACCTATGTGCTCCACCACGCTGCCTATGGCAAGGACAGGGTTTCGTTGTACACATTGCCCGCCGACAGCTCTGATCCCAGAGAACACCTCCTCCGGGTAGAGACCCCTCGAAAGAGAAGCCCCCCTCCGCTAAGCGGTGCATCGGGAGCACCAGATGCACCGACCGCCTCGGGGATCTGTAAGCCGGACGTCCGATATACCCCGTTCGGAACGTCCGAAGTTCCCCTGAAAGGGCAGCAGACGATGGGCTTAGGCAAGTCGCTACCACCTGGACTCGCCAGCAGCAGATTTTATCCAGAACAAAATTTCCCCGATTACTATTCTTTACTTTGCTTTACTTTTATTACTTTACTATTTCATTCATTCATTCGTTTTAGCTTCTGAAATTTGACGATCAAAATCATAAAAAGTTGTAAAAAATGTTTGGTTAGTTCATGAACTTAATAAATATATTTAACATTGTATGTTTGTTGCGATTCATGCAATGCATTCAAAAAAACCAAATATGCGAATGGAAGCCCACATAAAAATACTGCTGGAGAATATAAAAAGTAACTCCATTAGGGTAATGGAAATAGTAGGCTTTCACAAACTAGATTTTTATTTTGGTTTAGAACTGATGCCTCGCTGGTTCTGAAACGTTATTCAAAGGCTTCTTTCATTTCAGTATATTTGCAACTGAAAATATCGATACGCAATAACTAAGCCGATGAAAAAAAATTATAAGTGCGACTCTAGAATTCAATGGTTTTATTAAACAGGGAAAAAAAATGTAAATGCATTTTGCACATTAACCTATTGTTTAGAATGATAATTATATACTATTATTTGGCTTATTAGTTAATGTATTTAGTAAGCAAATAAGTTCAATTATTGATAGCAGAAATTAAGTAATTAAAAATGTCATGCGGAATCTCGTAGTAGTATCTCAATTTTAACTAGGTACATATATAAATAGCGTCATCAAAATATTTTAACTACAAACGAATTTCTAGTAATAATCTCACAACTGTAACGGATTTAAGGAGACCATTATATGTATAAAATGACCTTTTATTATTTCACAATTAAGTGCATTTGAGAATATCCATATAAAAAATTATGTAAAATATCCCATTTCGAATGCTACTATAAAAAAACTTAATAAAAGAATAAGCCCAAACAGTGATACAAGAGTTGTAAAAAGATTAGTGTTATGTGCTTAATAATTATGACCAAATTCCCTCAGTACCAAGAAACAATAACTTTCGAACAGTGATTATTGACGAGTTTCTGATTAATTATTGTATCAGAAACTGAATCACTAAATATGGGTTTGGTTATAAAGAAAATTTTAACATGTACTCTAAAATGTACGCATATTTGTAACAATATAATTATTATTTTGAAATTTATACAGTGAAATCAATTTTGCTTTCTAACACTTTAATAGTTTATAAACTTATCGGATATTTATTTACAATATGGATAATTATAAAATATCAATTCCAATCTATGCTAATATATAAAGCTGAATAGTTTGTTTGTTTGATTGTTTGAACGCGCTGATCTCAAGAACTACTGGACCGATTTGAAAAATTCTTTCAGTGTAAGATAATCCATTTATCGATATACCATCACGATAAATAGGAGAGGAGCACCAATACAAAATAGTACGAAAACGGCAAAATTTAAAGCTTACCTTGCGTGCGCTGAGTAAACGGTGATAGTTATTAAAAAATCAAGTATCACAAAATTGTTCCCCTCTAAAAGTAAATTCAGAATAAAAGTCCGCGACTGCATATGTCTAGCTTTTAAGGTTAACCCACTTTAACCATTTTTATGGTTATCAAAAGACTATATTACGGTTTTAATCTTTCCACGCGGGCGGAGCCGCTGGCGATTGCTAGTGTAGATAATATACAATATACTCGTACATACCGAATGTTGCTAAAACAAAATAGTGCGCTTTAAATTTAATTTTCATATGTATTCAAAATCTACAACTTTGTATGTGAGGTAACGATTTAATACTTTAAATTCCAGTTTCTGTACTCGTTACGGTTCGTATCGTCGTTCCACGTCATTTACCACACCGCTGTTTAAGGCTGTACAAATGAGAATCCTTTAAAATATATTTGTTAGTAAAAATACTAATGCGCTTATAAATCGCTTTAATAGGTGTGAGTATAAACTGAATTAAACAGAAAAATAAAATCTTAAAAAAACTTATGGCTTATACTCGTTATTATTATAGTATAACAATATTATTATTCAATAACAAAATACAGTCCTAATTTTAGGACAGATAGTACAGATAGACTAACTAGAACGAATTGTCCCCAAACCAACCTTGAAAGGATCAGAGTAACCTAATTTGTGGACCTCTAAAGCTTCAATAAAGTAAGCAAAAAATCTACTTAGCCTATACTTTAATTCATATTATGTAAGTATAATACATGTAAATGTACATTGTATTGTTAAGATTTACAATTTTAAATATCATAATATTGCGATAAATTGTCAAATCAGGAAATAGACAGCAATAATTATTAATTTATAATTAAATTGGCATAACGAGTATAAACCAGTTCCGAATATAATCATACAACGAGATGAATAAGTACGAATCCAATAGTTTGTTGTATCGGGAGCAGAATTACGTGACACCATCTTGTATTTAATTAGACAAATATCGACACCGTGACCTAGACGACAAGTCATCAAGATTCGTAATAAGTTCACGTTCAAAACGGAATGGCTAGAAAAAGAAAATGTAAAATTGTCTAAAGTGAATAAAAAAGCTTATTTATATTACATATTGGGGCAAAAACACTTCAAATATAGCGGAACAATTACAAGATATAAAAATTTACAAATGAATACGGGAAAACCTTACCCTGTTTAAGAACATTTTGCGCTTGGAAGACTGTAGTTTGGCATTAGTAACGTTTATTTAGAAAAGGTGAGTTGACAGAGAGTGTGTTGCAAATTTTCCCATTATTTGTTTTTTTTATATCTGTTGTAAAAGATTCTCATTTATTTTGTAAAACTACTCATATTTAAGTCAGAGTCAATATTAAATACTATTATAGCTTTTCCCGCAACTTCGTTTGCGTGGACTGTTGCGTGGAAACGACACTAGATCGTTTTCTCTAATGAACGTCAACCTTTAGCATAAGTGTGCATGAGTTCACTTGATATTATTTATATGATCACTAGTTTAATTTAACATACAAATGAGACAGCAATAAAAACTAATTCTTCAGCCACCTAGCATATTCCTGGTAACTAACTGTCACACCCGATACTCTTGTAGTTTTTACGCGAAATTGCCTTTTACAAATCGTGAGGGATGACTATTACGAGGTCGGAATAAATTCTACCTTAAATTAACATTTATTATCCTATGTCGGTTATATTAACGGGGACCCACGGCTTAACCTGCTTTCCGAGATACAAAGTAAAGGTAAAGGGACGAACAGATCATGAACAACATCTAAATATCGGTCACCTAATATATTAGATAATAACAGTCACAATAATACCATAATTTATTATTCGTTGTAACTAGGCCATACGAATAGATATTATTTTTAAATTCATAACGTTCCATAATTAATTTGTATAATAATATTTCCTTTGTCCGTGATAGATTTTCTCAACCTCCTGTCGACGCTTAATCAATTAAGTCTCGTTGTTTTGTATTTTTCCCGTCTGAGCATAAACTGTTCATTCGTCTAGAAATTTTTCCATTCATTATCTTTTATGGTAGAATATAAACGACAGGAAGAATATAATGATGTGATTTTTCAATCTAATATTCATTAAGTGAACTCTTTTAATCAGAGATTTGAACAATTCCCTATAAACGTCTTATATTGTAAATTAAATGTGATTAAAGTGGAAAGCAGAATCTGTTGAGAATATTTGGGCAGTTTTTGTTATACCTTTTGTACATCATATATTCTCATCAAACTATCATCGTTTACAAACAGTATTAAATCAAGCAGTAATCCGACATACCCGCTGCACGTTTCCTTCGGACGGTAATGACTAATGATTTTTTCCTGATAAAAAAGCAATACATAAGCCTAAACGTCCAAAGCCCAAGGGGGAAACGAAACATTGGCAGACCAAGTAGAAGGTGGGCTGATAAATAACACAAGTCGCAGGAAAAAATTGGCCAAAATGGCAAGGCGACAGACAAATGGAAAGAACTGGAGGAGGCTTTTACCCATAACGGAGTCCATATTTCATATGAAAATGACGTGAATATTATTAAAATCATACATATACATAACATAACATATGTAAATAACAACATATGTATAATGTAACTTAGAAATATGGAATAAATGGCCTTATTATTATTATAAATCTCTCTAAAGTATATTCATCTAATTTTTGCGACTATGACTAATAAAACCTAACTTCTGATTAAAAGTAAAGCCACAGGTAAAGATTAATGGCTATTCTTATGTCACTCCAATGTGAAGGTATCTCTCTTTTAATATACTAACAGCTTTGAAACTGAACACAACAGCTGGCAAAGCGCCAAAGAGTCATCGGTGCGCGCGTCAACTAACAACAGGATTTTGAAAAAAGTTTACCTCCAACGATGCAGTGAAACGTGCTACTGACAAACTAGA
Organism: Morpho helenor; assembly: GCA_029227775.1. Lineage (NCBI taxonomy): Eukaryota > Metazoa > Arthropoda > Insecta > Lepidoptera > Nymphalidae > Morpho > Morpho helenor. The sequence goes on from JARGCU010000020.1 coordinate 9,304,856, forward strand.
ATTCTACTTTCTATTAATAAAACTACTTTATGGTTACCTATTGTTTATTACGCAAAGATTTATATGAACATAGTCTCATAGAACATGTTTCGTATGTCAACTTTTCTAACATGTTTAGACTTAGTTTTTCTTAGTCTCAGGCTGAGTGTATCAATAATCATAAATTTTACATGTGTCAGTTAACAAATAAATTATCTTACTTCAACATTGCCTTTTAGATTATTTTAGAAATTTTATGTCATTGTCAATCTAATTTGACAATGATAGGGAATTTAATTAATAAAATTAATAAAGACTTAAATATCATGGTTTGTGCATTCAGTTTAATAATATCAATAGTAATATATAATATAGATAGATGAAAGATTAAGTGTATTATAGGAAATAAAAACTTCATAACATAAAAATTTTATATTCACATCACACATTCACATTGACGTATTTATGTGAAGGTATAAATGTATCTAGAAAAAACCTACGTATAACAGTGTTATGACAATCCTTTGCGATGTAGCGATGATAATCAGAAAAATCAAACCATCTTACACCTATTACAATTTTATGTAATACAGCTCATATTAACTTGAAATTTTTAGACCTGTAAATAACATTCGTAATGTACAGAAATTAAAAAAAAAGAAACCTTTAGCGAGCGACTGCGAGCTTATTTCGGGTTCTCAATCAATGAAATCTTGCACCTATCATCATTTAAGACTATTGACTGAGCTGTCCCTGACAAAACTTTTCCCATATTGCTTCCAAGAGTTTTGTTAACTATTTAATATAAAGCCATTTTATGTTAAACAGTCAACAAATTAACAGCTAAAATTAATCATTTAATAAATCATAACATGTTAAGACATTATTATTAAGCCCTTGGATAGCGCCTCGGTTATAAATGTCCGTTCCACTAAAATAAGTGTCTGCATTAGCTATATATTCAGCAATAAATAACGACTCTCAACAAAATTATGAGCGTGAGGTTTTATGTTCACATAAATTGTGTAATATATTTTTCAGTTTGCCATCGACCTAAAAAATAAAAGGCGCATACAACCGAGTGGTCCCTTTTAAAAGTAATATTGCTGGCACTGGAAATATATTTGATTGAAATCCTGGATAGGTATTTTTATTATCCGAAAGTAAAACGCTTTTAACATTTTTTACATTTATTCGCATTCATATGTGGCAACCGTCAGACATAGAACGAAACAGGTAAGTAAGAGTACATAGTAGAAGCATTTATGACTAGATGGAAACGAAATCACGTACGAAACGAAATACTTCCAAAATCTGTGTATCATAGTATTAACCTTAAGTGCCCCCTTAAGTAATAAAATTAATTAAATTAAACCATTATTTTAATTTCATTAAAATTAATTCACATTGAGTAACCATTCCATTCCACCACAGAAAGGTTAAAAAAAATGTCCTCGACGTTAGCAACAAATTATATGGCACTGCCGACACTTTTGCTTCCCCTTCTTGTAATTGTTGACTTTAAAAGTATAAAACTCTCATCAATTTCTTCAAGTCTAGTCTTTTTTATCAATTTCATTTACAGACCAAGTTAGAATTCTCCAGACTATAATATTCAATGCACTAGAAAATAAAATTTCTACAAATGGAATCAGTTTCCACAAGAATGGTTTGACACTCGGTAATGATACCATTATAAAATATTCAAAACGGATCTGCGGGAAAGCGTTTCTTCAGGAGGAAATGGTATGACATCGATTTATTTAAACCACTCGCAAATGGTTCCGAGCCATTAAGTTTTTCAATCTCCAGAATGAGCATTATGTGCTACTGATAGCAAATGGACTTAAAATTAATATACTGAGTGGCTACTTTATATATTGAACTTTACTTTATTACATAGCATATATCGCTCATGAGCTGCAATAGTGGCAAAACTCAAAAATCTTTATTGGACTAAGAATAGTTGTAAATTTTAAAATGCACATTCTTTTCAGCAGCAATACCGGCAGAACTCATAATTCAATATTAGGTCGTTTAAGCAAACTAAAGCATTTCTTATGCATTTTCCTTATCAATGAAAAACCCATTTATCTCAAAACGTAATTTTTTGAGTTGTGGCACTATTGCAGCCCATGAGTTGAAATAATCGGTCATTTTATTTAAGTTCATTTTGCGATTATTTAGCTATTACAAAGTGCTTATATTATTGACACATTATATTATTAATTTTGACACATTAAAACTCCTTTATATGTATTTTGTTAGAGCCAATGATATTATGAAAGCTTTGACGTATCTTATATGTCCCATAGCGCATTCATATACTCATAGATAATAGACTATATAGGATACATATACTTTTAACCTTTAAAAAGTGTACTAACTACTGATACACCAATTTTTAAGGACACTTATAATGAAAAAAATCAAATGATACTTAATTTGTAATGAAGTGTAGAAGGTTTACGGTTTGCTATAATGTAAGAAACATTTTTTTATGTTCAATGTACGGCGTAATCTACATATAAATAATATAAGATATATTATTTCAGAACGTATAATTTTCATATTGGACTACTGTAAAACACTTCAAGATATAGTTAATTATAATACTTTAAATAATTTATAATACTTTGAATAACTTTAAAGAAAAGGGCTACTAGATAAAGCAGTTATTAATTTAGATTACAACACATTTGTTTGTAAAAGTATGAGCTACTTGCAAGCATCAATTGAGCAAATACAAATCCGGAAATAGCGTTGAACCATGCATCTCGTAATTGCTTTGCTATGTAACGGTCTCAGTTCTCCAACCTTTGCGGTTTTGTGTTTGTTACTGATATATCAATATATCCAGTCACATCGATAGTAATCTAAAACACAGTAACCAGTAACGACCGGTATTTATCGTAAATTCCTACTAATACCGTCATTATAGACCCCTTTGTTTTTCAGCTCTGATAACATCCCTGGGGCTTGCTAATTGTTATCTTTTAATGTCTCACGAACAAAAGGGAGTACCTTAATACTTTTAAATTAAGACAACTTTCTTGTTGCGATTCGCTTTATATCGGACTTTGCCGTCCCTTTTCGAACGACTCTGCAATCATTTCTAAATTAAAGCACTTAAATTTAAGCCTCAAGAAAATTTTGAATTCACTTGAATTTTTTAATTTTTTGTTCTCGACAGAAATAGAAACTTTCGCTGGTAAAATCATTATTGGGTAAAGTGTCTGTGATGCGAGGTTTGTGACTAGACCTTAATCGATCAATGCCTTCATTATCCCACAAACTTTCGCATTTATAATATAACTAGTAAGAAGTAGGATAGTATAGGATTGTGTCTTTCTAATACACAGTATTTTTTTATTTACCTATATCTTTATTTATAATAGGATATATGTATCTGATACCTAAATTTTGTTAATCCTTTTAGACCAAAGCGGTACACACACACACACATACACACGCACACACACACACACACACTCAAACTCATATTATTAATATTAGTGAGATTAGATTATTTTATCTCAAGAAGAAAACACAAGGGAACGCCGTTTGAGAACTCGTCAATAAATCAACTGCTGAACGACTACATTTTATCTGACACTAGTCTCTCCGACTCTTACAAATAGACGATAACAAGTTTCTTGTGACGCTCCAGCTAGAGCGCTTCCGTTTTTCTTCCTCTAATGACACTTTAGTAAAAAGTGAAGTGTAACAATTCGCTAACACTCCTTTCATTGTTGTGAATAAATATCCCTAAATTTATTAAAAAAACAGCGTTTCAATCCCACTTATTTACTCGTAAATTTAACACTGGATTTTTTAAAATATATTTGGACATAAATCGATGCTGATCAAATGATGAGAAACATCAAAAATTGTTTCCTAGGTTTGCATGTCTGTAATTGTGTCTTTAGGAATATAATATATATATAATAAAATATTTTATTTATATATATATATATATATATATATATATATATATATATATATATATATATATATATATATATATATATATATATACACACATATATATGTGATGAAACCTTAAGAAGCTTGTAGCGCCCGTCTCAATTTACGCTTTATAAACTGCATGCAGACTTTAAAAGTTCTAGGGTGTTCCTATGCCTTATCTTATTGTCCTGTACGTAAAATACGTGCTCAAATCATGTGACAACATGTTTATAACATGTCGTGCAGTCCCCACTTAGAGTGGGATAAGGACAGGGTGATGAGGATGATGACTACGCTTGGAAAGTAGATTAACGATCACAGAGCTAACTTTATCATATGTTGTATTGAGGTCAGCTGGAACATATGTTATACTTACTACTTATAATATGTTAATAAAAAATGGAGTGTACATTAACTTTACATTGTAACCAGATTATTCTGATACGCTACTTCAGTATTTGAATGATCGAATAACAACGTGAGTGAATTATTAATGATGTACATACATTCACTGACACATTCAAATACATTTTAATAATAGGGAAAATGTAGACCATTCCATTCTGATTATACGGTTCACGTACGCACTTGACTGTTTGAGTGATGAAATAAAAATACAAATGAATGCGTACTGAGAATTATTAATATTGGACACGATTTATTTAAAGCGGTTATTTTAATGAGGCAGTTTAAATACAAGCTAGCAATACAAGAGTTTCAGTGTACTCGCCGCCGTAGGTAATTTGTTATATGATAACCATTTTCTTTTTCAAGTGACTATATGGTGCTTGTAGCGTATATAAACTAATGTTGTATGAATATAGCACAAGCTCAAACACGCACTAACAGTAACCACATGTCACTTCACGTCCACTCTCACCAATCGCTCTCGTGTCACTAACGTGGTGCATCATGAGACCGTGTATGTTTCTTTGTACATTAGTATTACTGTGAGTTAGTGTGAGTAAGTTCATGTATGTATTACATATAATATGTGTTTTGTATATAAATATACAAGGTAAGTTACACATCTCAACCCGCATACACTACAGTGCAGCCCTAATTGCTTTTAGATCGGTATCAGATAGGGCAGGCGAACGCAGAAGCATCGAGGATGCAAAATGCAAAGAATGGAAAGCAGAAACTCTAGTAGCGTCGGGGAACACCGTCCTAAAGGTGCCTCCTGTGAGGCTGGACTACGACTTAGGGTGATTTGGTTTAGCTGTGATTAGTTTTTAAATTTAAACTATCGTGAGTAGTATTCATAGTTAATGTATAGAACCAGCTATACTCACGTCTTATTCTATCGGGTTAGCCCGACTAGTTTCGAGCTGACAACAGTTCCCGCCGCGATAGCGTCGTGTAAAGAGCTCATGAATAAGTGCCCAGGATGGGTTCGAAACTAGTCGGGCTAACCCGATAAAATAAGACGTGAGTATAGCCGGTTCCATACATTAACTGTGATTAGTTATCACGCTGTCTGAAGTGTGGCTTATGCAATTGATGAAAAGGAATATGGAATATGGAATGGATACCTCATTTGACAAAGTCACATAACCGTGTTGCAATCAGCCTATGGATCGATGAAGTTGCGGCGACTGAAATTTATTTTGGATTTGGCTAAATAAGAATAATTTGCCTGATCATACATGATCAAAAAATTACGATTTATTATTCGCGCAATATAATATCTTATCACAATATTGATATCAAATAAGTAGCCATCAATAATGTCTCATGAATGAAGGATTCTATTACGAAAATGACAATCTCATGTACCCACATCATACAAATTGCTTGACAGACTGAGAACGAATATCAAATTCATTTATGACATCCTTTACTTTCGTATATATGAATTCCTTACGTTAGGAAATAACGCTACATTATTATAAATCATACTTTACACTGATTATATTCTAAATATAGCCTGTTTCAATATTAGAGCTGGGTAAATATAACTTTTCTTTGAGGACAAAGGGACAATATCCAGGACCAATGTGTCAAAGATATTCATTGTCTACTACAGTCTGCAATATGGCAAGGTTAGCTATCTACAAGTTTACTATATTTTAGACTTTATGCCTCTTCCTCTATTGAGCAAGCTGCGTTCATCTTTGCTAAGTAACTGAGATTTTATTAAGTACAACCTTTGTTTCTTTATCTTCCGTTACGTTTAACTTTTTTTTTAGAGCTATTAAAAGATCCTCTTATATATAAAATTCTCGTGTCATAATGTTAGTTACCATACTCATCCGAAACGGCTTGACCGATTTTTATTAAATTTTATATGCATATTAAGTACGTCTGACAATCGGCTACTATCTATTTTTCATACTCCTAAGTGATAAGGGTTGCCACCATTTTTTATAATAAACACTAGAAATGCACTAGGAATCGTACTAATATTAAAAATTCAAAAGTTTTTGAGTATGGATGTATGTTTGTAACTCTTTCACGACGAACACGCTAGATCAATATCGATGAAATTTGGCACAATTATTCCTTATACCCCGGTATAACATATAGGTTATAGGAATCCTGTTAACCCACAGGAATAGGATGACATTAAAAGGACTATCACACAATAGTCCACACGAACGAAGTCGCGGGTAAAAGCTAGTAATCAAGAATAGACAGCCTTAGTAGAAATTTCGTAGAAGGCAGCGGAGTAAGTTCGATTTCCAAAAACCAAAGCAAAAACAAAACGATAACAGTTCCACATGTCCTAAGTTGTGATTTTAATTAAAGTAAACAGTTACAATCCATATTTTTTTTTTTTTTTTTTTATTGATTAATAGGCGAGCGCTTGACTGCAATCATGCCTGATGGTAAGCGATGATGCAGTCTAAGGTGGAACGCGCATGCCTATAAAATGCCTATTCACCCTGGCTTTGAAAATACCCATATTAATTAATACCCATATAAGTCTAAAACATTGCTGACACTATGCTCCTTTGGTCACATTTTTATCTTTTGCCTTTTTTATTTTTGTCATCATCACAAATGTTGATGAGACTTTTCCGTAAGCTTATTTTAGCTATGCAGTTCCTAGAAGTAGGGGAAGAAATCGCCATATTTAGACCGCGTAAAAATCATTGTATTTAATTGAACTTTTAACATAAAAGTAGTTACTGTTAGGGAACCATAAGAGGTAGAGACATGCTATCGCGGACTTTTTTGTAGCCTTTAATTAGGTCTATAACCTTGCCTTATCTGAATTATGTAATAAAAAGGGAATTCATTTTATCGTTTCTTTGGTGTTATTAAAGTGAATTTTGTTGCACAATAAAAAGAAAAAATGGTTTTTGTAAAATTTAACATCAATTTAAATGGAAAAGTCATTCGCACGTAATTACGTTTCGGTCCCATTACGCCTACGATTTTATTCATGCACAGGATGCTTGTTCGATTTGTTTTTGATCAGCAAGCTACAGTAAATTCGAGTAACTCGGCAATCATTGTTGTATGATCGAAAGTGGGTATTTATAAATGTTGATAATTACATCCAATGTATTTTATCTTAAGTCTGTTCAATAATGATTTAAATAGTATGACTATTGTTGAATGTTGAATAATTTGATTATTGCTGTGTGATATCCGGCTGAGTAGAATAGACCACCCTCATTTCTTACCGAGGTGTCGTACAAGGCGACTAAGGTAAGTTGACTCACCGTGTGGTATCTGGTTGAGTATAATAGACCATCCTCTTTCTTACTGAGGTATTGTAAAGTACGACTAAGCCAAATTGACGTCAGGCAGGTCGTAAAATATGTAGCCAAATCATGTTACAACATGTTTATTATATGTTGTTCCGACGCCACTTAGAGTGGGATAAGGGCGGAAGGAAAATGATGTTGAATTATATTATATATGATTATAATATAATCACTGAATAATATTATCTATACAGTACATTCGTGTATGTGATTGACGTATTTTTTACAAATATCACTTCGTTAGATATGAGGTCAACATGGTACTGTGGATATTAACAATAATATTAACTTCCACTCTACCTTAAGATGCGATTTAATAATGGTATTTAATTACTAGTAATTAATACTGTCATCAGCCTCCTGCTCTTAATCCACTCTCAGAGACACTCTACCACACGGCGTTAATAATTAATACTTATACTAAGTAATTAAGTACTAAATTAAAAGTAATAAAGTTCCTAAGGTAATCTGTGACCAAGTATCTTAATGTCGTTAAGAAATACCAATCTCAGTCTATTTTGCTAAAAGATGTGCGTATTAAATTAGAACAATCTATAATATTTAGAATGTGTATTTGTTACGAAATTTCATAAACTCACCGTTCCGAATTAAAAATAATCTGATATCAAAAATATCTTCAGTGTTTCTGTAAAACATTTTAAATATTGCTTCCACAACAAAGCATTATAGCGAGCGATAAGGATTCACGTTCATTGCGGTGTCGTCATATTTCAGAGAATTCATCTCATTTTACTATATTCCTGAGTTTATCTTCGATATTTGTCGGTACTTTCGTGTTTTTCCGGGTCACATGTCGATAAATGTAATGATACAATATAAGAAAATAAATTACTTAGTAAGATATACTTTATAGGATATTAGAAGATCATAATACTCTCTGGTGTAATTGTGCTTTACACGAAATACAAACGAATTTATTTAGGAAAAAACTTATGTTGGCGATATTTTAGAATACCGCCTAGATTCATCATTCTCGTGCCCTCATCCCATTCTAAGTGGGGTCTTCACAACACGTTATTTTTTTATTTATATAATTGGGCAACATTAGCACTTAAATATACCGCCTCGAAATATACCGCCTAGATGCGATTAGTTTAATCTTTTGTCACAAATTATCTCATATAATCTTATTGAAAGAATGCATTTAGCTTTTAAAAAGTAAACTGTTTTTGTCACTTACCGCATATCAACACCATTATGGGCACCAGCAGCGAGGTGAAAGGGGGTGCAATTGCACTTCCTCTGTCTGAAAAAAATTATATATTATATACACTAATTTCTAAATATGAAATAAAAAATATTTGGTATTAGCAGCTAAGCGACAATGAATAAAGTATTTAATTCTCTGTTATCCATGCTATATATATATCTATACATATATATTTTATATTGGTATATAGTATTTGTGGATATATGTAGATGCAAATCCTGATAATAATTCTTAGGCCTCCATAGCTAATATAATAATACTATCAAATCAAATCTAGGTATTTAAAGTTAAGCATGTTATATATATATATATATACGCCTTATGCTTGCATTCTGTTCGCATTATGATCTCGTTTCTGTTATGTACGCTTGTTGTTCTCGTGAAAATATTTGTGGTAAAAAAATAATATAATTTGGACAATCACAAACCAGAATTTTTTTCAAACACGAGTAGCTAGGGTAACTTAACAAGCAATGCTTTAAATATGTTCAAATAGTCCAATAAAGATTATAATATGAACGAAATTAATTGGAAACGTTAAATACACCAAATCGACAAAGTTGTTATTTTCCAAGAGTTAAATTAAGATTTTAACTTAATACAATTATCATTTGGCAAACAAAGTTGATGAGTTTTCGTGTTTCAAAGATGTTTGGAAAATTAATTCAAAAACTTGGCGAGTACACGCGCGCAAAAGATGTTTGTCGTGGAGTTTCCTACTTAATAACTTGTTAGCTGCAGATCAAACCTTTGACATAACTTCCTAGAGTATAAATCTATTCATAGTGATGAAACTATTAAAAAATTTAAAAAGATATTCAGGCTTTATAACGTAATATAGCTTACAAAAGCTTATGTCGTAAAATATTCAATTTGATTCGAATTTCGAACGCTCTTTCTAACACTATTTCTTTCATTTACTGAAAACACACTATCCCATTGTATATAGACCATCCCCATTTCTTACCGAGATGTCGTAAAATGGGACTAAGGTAAGTTGACCTCCCGTGTGGGATCGGTTGAGTAGAATAGACCACCCTACGACTAAGGTGAGTTCACGTCAGGCAGGCAGGTCTTAAAATACGTAGCCCAATCATAGCCAACATGTTCTGCCGACCCCACTTATAGTGGGATAAGGGCTAGAGAATGATGAAATCAGCTATTATTTACATAATGAAACCCGCGAAATCTTAAATAGATTTATGAAGTTTTTTAATTTGTTTGGTAAAATTGATTCTTAATTTGCAGCTTTGTTGATAATTATAAACCTTATTCGATCTACTGTAAGTAGTTTCAAGCAAAATTTGATAAGTTCGTAGTAATAATCCGTACACATTTTCCATTTTATTGAAAATGCGATTAAAGGTTTTTTTTCTAAAAATATATGTATATACATAGTATAACATTTCAATTTGGGAAAAATTTTGTGACACCAATTTCCACGCGGCTAGCCCGCGTCTCTGTCACAGCTAGTGTACAATAAAAAAATATAAAGGTAAAGAACAACGCAGTTACAAAATTATAGATATTACACATACATTACTACTATACTTACTTTTATTATATTGTTTAACAATGTATGGCAAAACAAACAAGTCTGCAGCATTAATGATAATCCTAACCACAAGTTTCTTAGTTAGGACTCAGATGTTCTTTCAACGGCCAAATTATTACTTTCTTTTTATTTACTTTTTTATTATATTATAATAAATAAATAAATTACACACAGTTTAAGATAATATATGTAACGGAAGAAATAATGGGGATAAGATGGGTGAGGTGTGGAGAGGTGAGGTGAGGTGCGGAGAAGTGAGGTGAGGTGCGGAGAGGCGCGGAGAGGCGCTATTAAATTTAATGTATTTTTTTAATGTATAATAGCGTGGAGGTTTTGTGTTGTCAAAAAAGAGAAAGAAATTAAATTGATTTTAACTTATGAAAAACGCTTCTTATTTCTATCGTAAAAAAATAATAAAAATATCATATTTAATATATATTTTTAAGTTTCAATTCCCAGTAACACCAAACGTCCACAAAATTGAATGAGAAGAACACTAAATGGCTCACAATAGGACAATACTCGACACTGCGAACGCGTTCCACGGTCCACCACAAATCTGAGGTAAATCTGATTTCGAACGTTCGCTTGTATTGCGATGTTCAACCAATGCATTGTCCTACGACAGTAAAATGCTTGTAGCAAGCTTTATAATAAATCACTGACAGAATACGTATAAAACAAGATATTTAGTATTTGAACACTTGAAGTAAATAAGGCTTTTAAAAAAGGCTTTTTGAACCAAATTGCATACTTAGTTCGAATTTTTCATTTGTTTCAAGTTCATTTGTTTTCATTGTCTATTATAAGGATTAATCCATAGTATAGTAGTAGCGGCCTGTTACTATCCCCCTGCTGAGAATAGGTCTCTTCTCTCCGTTTTTGGAGAGAGGGATTGGAGCTGCTCGCTGCTCCAATTCGGATTGGTAGGTTACACATATCTCCAAAAATCTCTAGAGATATGCAGGTTTCCTCACGATGTTTTCCTTCACCGAAAAGCGTGTGATAAATTGCAATTATCAATTAGACACATAAGTTTTAACAGAAAAAGTCATTGGTGTCTGCTCGAGTTTGAACCCGTGACCTCCTCCAAAGAGTCGCACGGTGTTACCGCTGGGCTACCATAGCTATGATTAATCCATAGTATTATTATAAATGCGAAAATGTGTGCGGTTGTACAGACGGCTTTCATATCTAATCCGCTCAAGCAATATTTAAAAAATTTGGTTCAATTGAAGCTTTTATACAGGGCAGGTAGAGCACTGTAGAATTTGTAAATATAAATTAAAATAAATAATATAGAATAACTAAAAGATTCAAAACTGGGAGTTCGTGAAAATTTATAGTGTTTACAACATTTAGTCATGACGGTTATAATCAAAAGACTAGTTAATAATATTATTTATGTAGAAGTCCGATTCTGCTCTCTACAACGCGTCACTACTGCTTAATTGGTAATATTATGATTTATCTCTATAACGTTTTTTGGTGGATATCAGACACCGATTGACTTGTATGAATATCTTTATTGTTGTAACTTATAATAGCACAAGACGCCGACATGACATGTATCCTATATAGTGTATTATCTATGATGACATGGATGGGAAAGACAATAGACAATAGATAATAATTATAGATGACAATTATGCCACAGACTACATACTCATAACAATCTCTTTTCGATTTAACGGATACATATTTTAATAGTCTGAGTTATTTATTTGTTCAATTATAAAAGCGCACGTAACTAAAATGTATATTACAATACTTTCATTACATCAGAAAGTATAAGATAAATTTTTGTACATAAATGTGAACTTTATCAAAACCAAGAATAAACTTCTAATAATTTTACAAAATAATCTATTAAATAATTCAGAACCATGAAGATATTCAAAATCTATTGAAAAAAAATCCTCCACAACCTTCTAAATATACTCGTATTAATAAAATTCTACAGTAAAATGGAATAATACGCAATTTAGGGAATTTATTCCAGTGAATGTGGTTTGTTTTAAATATGATTTATCCGCTAACAGGTAAAATTACGCTTTTAAATTGAAAAAGTGTGACCCAAAACCACAAAAGAGATTTGCGAGTGTTTCTGTGCATAAAATAGAAACATTTATAAAATCGTTTAACATAGATACCTTAATTTTAACTTTCTACTTTTTCTTTTATAAATATACGTCTAATTGTGCTTTACTTGCCGTGTTTTACTTATGAGTATTTTTGTACTTGACGCAGAATCTTATAAAACTATATATTATTCACCTTAATAGCTGTGTTTTTCAGAAGTTATGATATAATTAATTTGCTATAATGCACGTCGGTTAAGAGAATATTAAGTGTATGAAGCAGAGAACGTTCACATACCTTGTACATGCAAGTCACCACACGAGCACTACACACTACACTAATACAATCTGTACGATCGTTTCGCCCCGAAACGTGAACGTTGCCTACTTTTTACGCTTATCATTACATAGATTGACTTAACATACGCGGAATATAGCGAATTAGTTCTATTGTAAATTCTGTACTATGGAATTCTGCATAGTAACGCCTGCTTCTATTAATCATATAAAAGCTGTGTTTTTGATAATTCTACATTTTTACCTATCCCTTAACTCGTTTAACAAATAATTTGTAGGAACGCATAAAAATGAAAGCAGTCTACGACTGTGAAGCGCGATTTACTTAAAGTTAAACATCGCAGTATTTACAAGGGCTCGTCAGCATTTCATTAGCTACGGTCAACAAGAACTGTTATTTATCTGTTCGTTGTATTTTAACTTAAGCGAAGTCCTCGATTTAAAAAATAAACAAATCTTCTTAATTAAGAGTGTTGAAGCCTAGTTGAATTAACATTCACAATGACCAAAACATGGTGGTTAATGTATACAAACTTCTATTTATCACGTCTTATAACACACACAAGTATTTTTAATACTTACTAGAAGGTCTCAATCTGTATTTTTGTAATGAATTATTGAAAAGAAATAAATATTTTTGTATTTTGTATTTTTGTATTTATTTATAAATGACATAAATATCAAACCTAACATAACGCATATGACAGGGCATCTGATATTTGGCTCTGAGGGCAGAACGAGGCCTACATCATCAATATTCATATCTCGGCTATTTATAGCCAATATATTACTAGGTTTCTCACCATATTTCCGCTAAATAACAAGTACATAAATATCATTTTATTATTTCTGATTATAAGTAAGTAAGTAAGTAGCGGCCTGCTACTATCTCACTGCTGAGAATAGGGCTCTTCTCTCCGTTTTTGGAGAGAAGGTTTGAAGATTAGACCTACCACGCTGCTCCAGTACGGATTGTATTATTGATTACATATATCTCCAAAACTCTCTAGAGATATGCAGATTTCCTCACGATGTTTTCCTTCACCGAAAAGCGTGTGATAAATTGCAATTATCAATTAGACACATAAGTTTTAACAGAAAAACTTATTGGTTTCTGCCCAGGTATGAACACGTGACCTCCTCGAAAGAGTCGCACGGTGTTACCGCTGGGCTACCATAGCTTCAGCTGATTATATTATTAAGAAATTCTTGACGACCTTATAATTTATCAACTGTGCAAACTGTCTAAAACTGTATCAGCTTAGCTTTGTGTGGCTACAACTATAAACTTGTTATTTGTTGAGCTGAAAGCGAAGCGCTTGTCATCTTGTTCGCTAAGCATTGAACTTCTGATTTTAACTGTCTCCAAAACTTAATTTTAACGCATATCATCACTAAAATAGTATATAAGTATGTGTAAAGTTACGAGGAAGTATGGTTATCCGTAAGACCTTATGCTTAAAGAGCCTAAAATTCCCATTTCCAATATAGCAGTTAACATATAACAGATATATCTTACCTCACTATAAGTTTTATAGAAAACTGATTGGTCTAAAGCCCAGCGCTTGAATTCGCGAACCCTTGGTAATTTATGCAACTCTTGGTCAGGTCATCACCTTTAACCATCATCCTCCTGCCCTTATTCCTCTCTAAGTGGGGTAGGCACAACACGTTATAAACATGATGTCACGATTTGGTTACGTATTTTACGACCGGTTGCCTGCCTGACGTCTACATAACTTAGTCGTATTTTATTACACCTCGGTAAGAAAGAGGCTGATCTATTCTACTCAACCGAATACCACACGTTGGGTCAAGTTACCTTAGTCGCCTTTTACGACTCCACGGTAATAAATGAGGGTGGTCTATTTCTACTCTTTTTAAAAGGTTCATCCCTTCATTTAAAACCGAAACAGTAAAATTTTGCAATGTTTATTATAAAACGCTCAATCAATTCTGTCCCAAATTAGAATTAGAATATATGACTACGAAATACGCCTTTTTTACAAATTTTTACAAACATAAAAATTAACGATGATTTTATTCAAATAATTTAGATGAAGCACGCATATGTGTATAAAAAAAATTGTGCCTAATTGACATTCACTATTATCTATGCGGCTTGATAAAAAAATCATCGCGATGAACCCAATATCCCTAGAGCATTCCTAAAATATGTGTGAGCTGCCCATCTCCATTAGAGGACTGAGTTTGAGTATAAGCCCCGATCTTTATCTAGAGATAGGTTAGAACCTAAGGGGAGGCCTTTATTTCAATGATGACCATTACCATACTAAAGCAGTAATAGTCTATTTCTATCCCACCGCGGGGCATAAGCCACTTCTCTCCGTTTTTAGAAAGAAAGGTTGTAGCTAAGACCTACCACGCTGCTTCAATGCGGGTTGGTAAGTTACGCATATTCCCAGTATTCTCTGGAAATATAGAGGTTTTCTCAGAATATTTTCCTTCACCGAAAAGCGTGTGATAAATTCCAATTATCAATTAGACACGTAAGTTTTAAAAGAACAACTCATTGGAGCCTTCCAGGTGTTTGAATCCGTTATTCCGTTGAAATAGTCATATGGTCACACCGCTAAGCTATCACAGCATACTAATGATACGACACCTACATTATATGGAAATATAAAACGAGATTTTTATAAGAATAACGTCTCTGCAATTGAATAAAAATTATTTAAGGCAACTTAAAGAATTTTGATTCAATTGTTTTCTTACACTAATACGTGCTGCCCATATTGTTTTCAACTTTTCAGAATTCCTAGAATATACTCGTATTATGTTTCGCTCTAGAAACTTGAATCTCAAACCTAAATGTCGGAAAAATTATATACGGAAACCCGTGAAACTACAAAGATCTTATATAGCTTTATAGTATTATCTTCGTACCACCAGTTATATTTTTGATGAAAAATTATACCCGACAACGCATTTCCTATTAATTATGGATGCCCGCCCAGTGATAACAAATTAAATTAATTTTACAGTCATTGGTTTCATAGTTCCTTTGAGCTACAATAATTTTGATTCGAATGAATCGCATAACTGACTGCAGTTAAATAATATTTGTCAACAATTTTCCTAACATAATTTATGATCTTATCTTACGATCTTTGTTATCAAGTGTTATCATCTAATACTAAAATAATGCCAAACAACGCAAATGCTTTAAAATTATAATCTGTAATTCTAGAATGAAAAACTAAGCACGTGAAAAAGCGTACAAAGATACAAATCAAGCATCTAAGCGATATGCAAATTAACAATCTCACAATATCAAAAACGGAAGCGATCTTCTTATTCTCTTTAAATTTACCAAATCGTTAAATAACATGAAGCGGCAGCCAATCGGTTTGAATAATATAATGTGTAAAAAAATGCCATTCAGACGTTCTTCGGTAAATAGCTAAAAGCGTGTCAGAATCCATGCGGAACGTACTTGACCCTTCTTGACTACAGAAACGCTATAGGAAAATAAAATATTATTCTATAATAATTATTACATATTTTGTTTCTCTTATAAGCATATAGCTGTCTAGCTTTTACCCGCGACTTTGTTCGCGCGGACTGTTGTTGTGTGATAGGTAGATAATTTAAAGTCATCCTATTCCTGTAGAATTAACAGGATTTCTATAGCCTATTTGTTATTCCTGTGTATTAGGAATAATTGCACCAAATTTTATCGGTATTGGTTCAATAGATTCCCCGTGAAAGAGTAACAAATATTCATTCATACTCACAAACTTTCGCATTTATAATATTAGTAGGATAGGATAGGATGATCGTGTGGACACTTGCAAGATGATCGTGCTAATTATAGTTCATCAAACGATCAACGCTCATAGCCTATAGTGAACTGTAGGCATCAAGTTATTATGACTGAATGTATTTTGCTACGACGTCATCAGAAACTGTTAACTTCTCAAACTACGTAAACGTGTTACTGTTATGAGTACAACGAGTAAAGTTTTGTTCAATAACCAATTATCGTCCCTCGTAATTATAGCAGAAAGTTTGATCGTTCACTTGATTGCTTAATATTATAACGATTTTATAATATTAAGCAATCAAATTGGCATTTTTTTATTTACCGTTTATCCATTTGTCTTTATAAGCTGTGGTAGCCCAGCGGTAACACCGTCCGCCTCTTTCGAGGAGGTCTAGGGTTCAAACCCCGGGCAGGCACCAATGAGTTTTCTAGTAAACTTATGTGTCTAATTGATAATTGCAATTTATCACACGCTTTTCGGTGAAGGAAAACATCGTGAGGAAACCTGCATATCTCTAAAGAATTCTGGGGATATGTTTAACCTACCAATCCGCATTGGAGCAGCGTGGTAGGTCTCAGCTCCAATCCTTCTCTCCAAAAACGGAGAGAAGAGGCCTATGCCCAGCAGTGGGATAGTAACAGGCCGTTACTTACTTACTTATCCATTTATGACTATAAAAAAGAAATTACCGCTGTTAATGTGAACTACAAGACACTGGTTGTATTCCCTCAATAATGCACTATATTATTTTTCCTATTCCCAAAGGAAAAGAAGATGTTTTAAATCCTATATGTATTAGCGATGTAAGGAATTACACTTATGATTTTAGCACGTAGAAAAGGCTTTCAGATTAATCAACAAAAGATAAAAAGGCTAACGAGTATTAACAGGTTAATATCATCATCATTCTCCTGCCCTTATCCCACTCTAAATGGGGTCGGCACAAAATTTTATAAACATGCTGTCACATGATTTAGCTGCGTTTTTACGACCCGCCGCCCGCCTGACGTCAACTTACCTTAGTCGTATTTTACGACACCTCGGTAAGAAAGCGGGTGGTCTATTTTACTAAACCGGATACCACACGGTGGGTCAACTTACCTTAGTCGCCTTTTACGACACCTCAGTAAGGAATGAGGGTGGTACTATTCTGTTCAGCCGAATACCACACGGCGTTGACAGGTTAATAATAATTTATAAATATATAAATATAATTTCTGTTTTTATCGTCATAATTCAGAATTGTATCTTTTACATGAAGCTAGGCTGTAATTACTCCAATAAAAACCTCCACTGAAAACAACTCGATTAAATATCTTCATTCAAAAAATCGACTTCACCTTTGTTCGAAGTGAAAGATAAAAATGAGGAACCCCGAGGTGGCACTCGAGGTTTTTATCAAAACTGAAAAACAAAGGGTTGTTTAATGACAGTATTAGTGCAGAGTCAAGGATAAATTTGGGTCGTTAGTAAGTTCTTTGTTTGAGACTGTATTGGGCCGTGACTTGCCCGAGTTAAGTTTCGGACACTCAAACAATGAGCTGCTTTAGAGTACATTTGCAAAACGACGCCCTTGATAAATGTTATAATTTATTTAATTACTACCTATATTAAAATATTGATATAATATGGACCCGGGTTTCTGTTGTTTGCAACTCCGATATTATGGCGCGCGTTAATTTAACTTTTTCCATGTAAGATGTTATTTAAATTGTATAGAGTAAAGGATCATAATGCTTAAATATTCTAAAGAGGTTAGATTTTCAATGAAATCCCCCAGGTGGTTTGACCTTTTCAATGACTGTCCTATTTAAACCAATTTTCACAAAATGAACTGTTTAAATTATAAGGTAATTAAAATATATATGTAAATATTTACTTCATATGAATTATTTTTTTTAACCATTAACCTCGAATTAATTTAGTAGACTTTTGTACATACGTTGAATTTATAAATTAACATTAATAGCTGATCGTAATAACGGTGCAAAAGCAATTAAGACTAAGGGTCGTGACCCAAGATGTAATGTACACCGTCTAAATCAAAAATTATCTCGAGTATAATTAAACTCTGATTTATACTGGTATCAAATACAAATATTTGACTTATGAAGTTTTTCTATGCAGTGCTGGGAGCTTTAGTCGCGCACGTCCCGTAAACCAAAGAAGATACATTAAAGTACGGTACTAGAGAATTGTAGATCTAAAAAAATACTACAAATAGCCCACGACAGCATGTCTCTATCACTTATGGGCTAACTCACAATAACTTCTTTTATTTTGTTTATTTATTTCTTTTTATACATAAATATAGTTAGAAAAGAGAAAGAAAGGGTAAAAAAGCATATGTCTAAAGGCAGGCTTATCCCTAAAAGGGATCTCTTCAAGTCAACCTTTGAGTAACAGAAGGAAAAGGACAAGAATTGAATAAGAAAGAGACTACGGGTAATATAGAGAAAAAGAAAAAGTTTATATAAATTTAACTATTTAATCTATTAATTTTACGCCGTGTGGTATCCGGCTGAATAGAATAGTACCACCCTCTTTTCTTACCGAGATGTCGTAAAAGGCGACTAAGGTAAGTCGACCCGCCGTGTGGTATCCGGTTAAGTAGAATAGACCACCCTCTTTCTTATCGAGGTGTCGTAAAATACGACAAAGATAAGTTGACGTCAGGCAGGCGGCCGGTCGTAAAATACGCAGCCAAATCATGTGACAACATGTTAATGACATGTTGTGCCGACCCCACTTAGAGTGGGATAAGGGCAGGAGGATGATGATATTTAATCTATTAATTTTGTTAAAATAAATAGATGAAAAGATGCTAATAATATATAATTACTTAAGATAAATATTTTCAAATAAATAAAATAAGGGAAATAGATTTGCGGATAAATACTGGTAAATCATTCCACAGCTTAACACATTGAAAGCTAAATGATCTCGTTTATTATTTTATGTTCAAAATTTCAATTAAATATACTGATTTCCACGCGGGTGAAGTCGCAAGCACAGGTAGTACAGACTAAACTAAGTTTACCACATAACTGATTGAATGTTATCTAGGATTTCATGCGCTAATGTAAAAGAGTTTAATCAGTAACCGGGCGTGGGAGCGGAAATGCCTCGCCCAACTCTGAATTTACGAGGGGGAAAACTTCCGCCGCGGTCGCTTTGCATGCTGCAATTTAAATTACTGCATTCCAATATAATGCTAACAAGACGTTAAACTTGTGTTAAATATAATATATTAGTTAGTAAAAGTGCCCGCGAATACTTTTGCACCAACTTTAATGCTATTCTAGAAGAAAAAACAGGATGTTTTTTAACGTTCTATCGGTCCTGCTAATAAGATTTATCACCATCTTTCTGCCCTTATTCTACTCTAAGTGGGTTTGGCATATGTTGTCACATGATTTGGGTACATATTTTACGACCTGCTGTCTGCCTGATTCCAACTTCACATCGGTCAGAAAGAGGGTGCTCTATTCTACTCAGCTGGATACCAAACGGTGGGTTAACTTCTGTTAATCACCTTTTACGACACCTCGGTAAGAAATGAGGGTGATCTATTTTACTCAACCGGATACCACACGGCTTCCTGGTAAAAAGATTTATTTATACTAAATTTTATCCATATTGTTAAGGCAGATAAGCAGTGAAAGTGTAACTGATAGGCAGATAGACTTTCGTATCCATACTACACGTATTTTGAAGACCTAATCAGATGCTACTAAAAAATCGGGACTACTTGTAATTCTTATTTATCTGCTATTACTTACAGCAATTCTCTGATTTATAAAGCTAGCTAGCGGACGCAGCTTTCCTCGCGTGGAAACTAGTGTCACAAACCACCACCCACCCACGTAAATTTCGATCCTGGTAACCGGGAATTTCCCTGTCATTAAGTAAAAATTGTACAAAAATCCGTTCAGCAAATGTTGATCAAATTTAACAAATACAGACAAACAACTTTTAAAGCCTTTGTTATATTATGTATACATAGATGTTACACTTACATCCGTAACAGCTTTACGCCCCCTTTAAAACATTACATTATAAAATCTGCTCCATTCACGTACGAGTTGTGTTTAAGTTATAATAGGATTACTAAAATGAGTTAAGAGCTCTATTAAGTCAAAGTATTTGGTCTGAAGCAAACAAGTTATTAAGTAAGAAACTCTGCCAGAACAAACATCTTACGCTCGCGTGTTCCGATCAAGTTTCCGAATTAATTTGCCAAATATCGTCGAAACACGAAATTAAAGCTCACTTCCAAACTTCAATTGTTATAAGATGATTGTTTTAAAACGAAATCTTAATTCTTATGATCACAACGTTACCTATTCATATGTAAATTTATAGTATATACGTATATATATATATATATATATATGTGGTGTGTTTGTGTGTATGGAGAGAATAACGTCGACGTCTATATACATCTCGACCATTGGGCAAACGAAAATCTAAATTCCTAATATACAAACTGAAGATGTAAAAGAAACAAAAATATTATATTATATTTAATTACAAGAGAAGATGCAAAGATTTAATGCCTAACGATTACTTTAATTGCATAATTGCCTAATTACGAATATCTCTCATAATCAAGTTGTCGCTGTATATAACGGAATAAAATAATATAAACGGAAAAAAACAGTAAAATATAAGAAATACTGTTATTTTATAAAAGTGGTAATTCAACTTTCTTTTGACAAAAACCTTCAGAGGGTAGTACTTGTTCAGTGCAATAATAAAAGTTTTAAAATTTACAACGCTGTTTCAATAGACGCCTTTGTGAGGTCGTATTTATTCATAGTTTATTATAATAGGTTTGCTCTGTGGGTGTTAAAACGTTATTTTTTATATTATAATAAATAAATTGTTATTCCATTGTTTGTAAGCAGGAGATTTTTTAATCAAACTGAGTGTAATTTATAAATTGAAGGCAATACTTATAGAATGAAATATTATTATTTGATTTTTTTTTTGCGTACTAAAAAAAGACTAATTATTAACTTAACAACCTAAATGATAGGGCATCTTAAAGTCATATCTATTTCTTGTTCAAATAGGAACAGGTCATTCAAATACCGAAATCAGTATCATCATCTTCCTGCCCTTATCCCACTTTAAGTGGGGTGGGCACAACATGTTATAAACATGCTGTCACATGATTTGGCTGTGTTTTTACATGCGGCCGGCTGCCTGACGTCAACTTACCTCGGTCGTATTTTACGACACCTCGGTAATAAAGAGGGTGGTCTATACTACTAAACCGGATACCACACGGTGGGTCAACTTACCTTAGTCGCCTTTTACGACACCTCGGTAAGAAATGAGGTTGGTCTATTCTACTCAGCCGGATACCATACGGCAGGTCGACTTACCTTAGTCGCCTTTAACGACACCTCGGTAAGAAATGAGGGTGGTACTATTCTATTCTGCCGGATACCAACGGCGTGTTAATAGAAATCAATATATTCTACTTATTTCTGCATTATCTGTGGTGCATAAAAAAATCAATGCGTATACTTTCCATTCATTTAATAAAGTTCTCATAACAATCATACATAAACTCATAGATAACTACTTTTATCTTAAAAGATATAAAAGAACAGTATATTTCTGTATTTTTCTCATTGCAACTTTATTGTAGACCATTTCTGTCACACGCCTTTGTGCGATTTTCACACGTTAGTAAACACGTTTGAGATTTTATTCTTTGAGAAAAAGTTACTGAAAATACAATAAAATATTTGCAGTTGTCAACAGAGTATATTTTATATCCTTAAATAAACTTTACTTAAACTAGTATTACCTACAAGCTAGCATCATTCTCCTGCCCTTATCCCACACTTAGTGAGTTGGCACAACATGTTTTAAACATGTTGTACCGACCACAATTTGGGTAGATATTTTACGACCTGCCGCCTGCCTGACTTCAACTTATCTTAGTCGCCTTTTACGACAACTCTGTAAGAAATCACGGCTGTCTATTCTAGTCTGTCGGATACCACACGGCACTTACTTTAGCCTCTTTTTACCATACCTTGGTAAGGAATGAGGTTGATCTATTGTAGTCTGCCGGATGCCACACGGTGGTACTTACAAGCCAACATATTATAGACAAAATAGTAAATCATTATTCATATGTATTCTTAGTTGGAAAACATGTTATTTATGTGTATCTCTAATTTCGTCTGATCAAATCATTTTCTTTGAAACATTTTCCCTAAACGAAATCGCGAATGTAATTATGATGCCCAAATAAATAGACAGATATTTATCTGTTATTTATCTAGAAACAAACTTATATCATACTAAGGTGTTTATTCATTTTAAATGAGATGTATATTCTTTTGACATGCCTTTACTCTTAATCATCCTCCTAACCGTATCCCACTATATGTAGGGTTGTAACAACATGTTATAAACAAGTTGTCACATTACTACTTGGCTACGTATTTTACCGACCGCCAGCGTGCCTGATATCAAGTTACCTTAGTCGTATTTTACGAAAACTCGGTAAGAAATAAGGGTGGTCTATTCTATTCAGCCGGATACTACAAAGGCGGGTCGACTCACCTTAGTCGCCTTTTACGACACCACGATAAGAAAGAATATACCACACTGCGTACATACCTTTCTGTTATATAAAGATAAAACTCTGTTAAAAATAAATCATCATCCTCCTGCTCTTATTCCACTCTAAGTGGGGTCGGCACATGTTAAAATATGTTGTCATGTGATTTAGCGACATATTTTACGACTGACCGCCTGCCCTACGTAAGTTTAACTTAGTCGTACAGTTAAAAATAAATGAAGAAAAAAAAAAGATGAACATAATGTTTATTAAAGCAAATGCTAGGTATAACTTAAATGTTATATTAAATTTTTAAGTGCAATCGCCCTTTGTAAAAGTAGGAGTATAATGGATTATTCATCAAGTTTCATTTTAATTAATTTGTACTCTGTAGTTTTATTTTCTTCAGCTCCAATAATAGACAGCTGTGGTCTTCAATACAATTCATTTAACCGTCTACACTTTGTTGGTTTCATTGTTCAGAACTTAAGAATGCTAATTTGAATTTTTTTGTTAATTAGTTTAATATACCTAACACCGTGATGGCGTGGTGGAAGCGAGACAACGTAAAAATAGTTCTTTCAAAAAGTGATTGGGTTTTCAAAACTTAATTGATATTTTATAATTAATCAGTCGCTGTAAGGTAAAGAAAAATATCGTCAAAATACTTAAATACCCGCACGGAATTCATGGGTTATTTATAATCTTCCACCAGTAGCGAAGTGGTAAATAACAGGCCGCTATTTTCAACTTTTAAAGCACTTTCTGACTTTGTCTGAGAAGCCTATTGATATAACGGTTAGTAAAGAGATAGCTTCTGTTGCGATGTCACATATAACTCATTCACCTTAGGAGATTGTTTCTCTAGATACTCAGGCTCTCAAAAGCTTACTCCTTTCGCATAAGAAACGACGTCGACGCGCCGTGAGTTTAGTTAACCAGGGCGACCAATTAGACAGTTAGGCACATTACTATAGCAATATTTTCGAAGTTAAAGAATACCTAAGACTTGATAATTTCTATGAAAGAATTTACTAAGTGATACTATGCCACATTCTTAACGTAGAATTATACAGAGCAACGTAATATATTCGATAATAAAGTATCAAAGTATATCTGACATTTATAGAAATCTCTTTACTTATGGCAAAATATTCCTCTCACATTTCATAACATTTGTTGCTTGTCATTTTATATGTTTGTATTCAATATATTGCGATTCTGTGCGAGCTTCAAATAAACATATTGTTATGCTCTTTTGTGTTTCAAACAATAGATTTAACCATTCAAATACTTTATTGAAGTACATTTCAGTAAATGCCTAGGGCATAATTTCATATTTTGAAATTAATATTTGATAGATACAAAAAGTATAGTTTGTCTGTTTTTGTTAGGATGTAATAGGGAAAGTATTTAGTGACGAAATTGACTGGCAAATATTTTTTGTTTATCAGCAGTAATTAAGCTAAGACAATCTTCTTACAGATATAAATAAATGGATTAATGTATCCATATTGTTAGATTGGAAAAACCTTACGTAATTACGCTGTGTAGTATCCGGCTGAATAGAATGTCGTAAAAGGCGACTAAGGTAAGTCGACCCGCCGTGTGGTATCCGGCTGAGTAGAATAGACCAACCTCATTTCTTACCGAGGTGTCGTAAAAGGCGACTTAGGTAAGTTGACCCACCGTGTGGTATCCGGTTTAGTAGCATAGACCACCCTCTTTCTTACCGAGGTGTCGTAAAATACGATTAAGGTAAGTTGACGTCAGGCGGGCGGCCGGTCGTAAAAACGCAGCCAAATCATGTGACAGCATGTTTATAACATGTTGTGCCGACCCCACTTAGAGTGGTATAAGGGCAGGAAGATGATGATGATTGTTAGATTGGAAAAAGAAATAATGTATCAAATATTGATCAATATTTTTTAAAGTAACAAAACAAAAAAATACTATCGTATTTGATCGAACCGATATCGTATGCGATTTAGAAATAAAGATTTGGTGAAGACAGACGAAAGAATGTTTAAAATGAAAAAAAACGCAAAAGAGCCGGCTACTAGAAATATCGAACTAGTTTCGGTTGTCCACAAGATATCCACCTTCGGGGAATTGAAACCGTGAGACGGTCAAACGATTTGTAAGTGCTAGCTTTTTTGCGTAAACTATTCACATTTGACGATTTCTTTGCTCGAACAAAGTCTTAAACTATTAAAACTTAGAGAAGGACGCTTTCACATGAAAAGTTGTATTTAAACGTTGTGTCAATTTTAATATTCGTTTTACCTCGAATGTTTTATAAGAACGATATTTGTTCGTGCTTACTGCGTGCCTTCGATAGCTGCAGTTGGTGAGCATAGGTAGGATAGGCGATAACCGGCAATTTCTCCACCCCGAATAATCAAGGATACTGGCCGTTGACTTAGAGGCTTCTTCTTAAGTTATGACCACGCCGCTCCGGCTGGAGTATAACCACAAAAAACTTATCCACTTATATTCGTGGAATCACAACTTTAATTGTTCTTTAATATAGTTTATTCACACAAACACCGAATTATTCTTTATATTTCTTATATATTAATACGATAATCCACCGAACACCGATATTTATTGTAATTCACTCAGAGGCCCGTGCACCGTGTTGCGCGGCCGACCGATCTTCCTTTTTTTTGTGTGATATTAATTAGTCACCTACCCACACCTCAGGTGCAGTAATCCCCGATTACCCTCGGTGGAAATAATTGCCCGAACAATATTTTTTCCCTTATCTTTATATTTAAATGAGTTAATCTTGTATATATATATATTTTCCGAATCTCGGAAACGGCTCCAACGATTTTCCTGAAATTCAACATGTAGGAGGTTTTGGGGGAGAAAAATTGATCTTGCTAGGTTTTCTGTAAAAAAAAAATTATTTTATCCTTGTTTTTGGACATTAAAAAACACTAACATATATATTGAATTGAATTTTCGCCGTTAACTGTCAAGTCGACGTAGCTTATTCGGGTGACGGGCAGACTTGAGAAATGTGAATGCCAGGGATCGATCCCCAACTAAATAATTGTTTTTTTTTTAAGTTTTTTTTTTGTAAAAAATTACCGAGCGAAGCTCGGTCACCCAGATATTACTTATTTAACAAAAATAAGAATAGATTTTCTCAAAAGGCAATAATTTTATTCTTTTTTTAACAACTTGTCAATTCCGCGTACAAATCACGACTACGTCAAATAGCGCTACCACTGTACTCTCTGCACCACAACGCACCTCTCCACCCGTCGTGACACCTTGACACAGCTATCTACACGCTACAACTTCCGCTTTCCTCTTTTCCTTTCCTTTACAATTACATTGTTTCATATACAGATAACGTTTACAAGTCAAGCTACTTGTAAAACATCGACCAATACTCATGAGAGACTCTGGAAGCGCATAATTAAATAAAATATAAATATTAATATATGGGACACTTACACACGCGGTCGTCCGTCCCCAAAGTAAGTAACTTAATACTTGTGTTATAGTAGTCAGACAACTGGTGAATATATACTTATATATTTCTAAATCATCCTTATATACAAATACACACCCAGGCTCAAAGACCAACAAATTCATTTATAGAACATGTTGGCCCTCGGCGGGAATCGAAACCGCGACCGTGGCATTGAAGGTAGGGTCACTACCCACTACGCCAACGGGTCAGTCTTTTCCCAAAGTAAGTAACTTAATACTTGTTTTATGGGTGACAGACAACTGGTAAATAAATTAAAAGTAAAAAAAAATGTTAGTGGGAATCGAACCCACGACCCGCGGAGCTGAAAGCAGGGTCACTACCAACTGCGCCAACGGGCCAGTCGATAATTGTCACTATAGTGATAAAAGGCCTTTCGCCAAAACGTTATTTTTACACCATAGACACTAAGCACGGATTAAATATAAATAAATAAATATTGCACATTTTTGATTTCGTTACTTTTGCTTACATTAATCAGGCTTCAAAAAAAGTTTAACCAAAAAGTCAACCCAATTTCAACCAAAAATGCCTTAACGCGTCGTAATCTACGGAGAATTGCAACTGTAAGACTCTTAAACTATTCCTGTAGGTCATCATCTTTACGAATACTATTCACGCTTGCCAAGTTCTTTGTTCAAGGCGAACCTTTTAAACTATTAAAACTTAGAGATAAAAGAACTGTGCTTTAACTTTTTAAGTTGTGATAATTTTGATATTTCTTTACTTTCGCTGTTTGTTGCCTTTTTTACAATTTATTATTATAGTTTTAAATCATGTATAAATATTTTTTCTGTTACTTAAATATTAGGACTAGTTTTTGTTTAAAAAATTATCCAATTATGAGTAAAAACACGTTATGACACTGTACAAAGAAACAATTATAATTTTTAATTTTTCGTCTCAAAAACATACACCAGACATCACATTCACAATGATACATTAAAACGCTACAAATTGTAGTAAAAAATATATTAAAAATCCGATATGATTTTATTCTTATCGACATTTATTTACCTAACTATAGGTACCTAAAAATATTTATATAGTTCCCAAAAATATTAAAACATCCTTATTATATAGTATTGATTTACACTTTCTACTCTTTATTCAGTTACCGACTACATGATCGTCAAAACCGAAATATGGAAAAAAATAAACCAAGATTAATGCTGTACAATATAAATATAGAGGAAAAAATAATAAAAAATTAAATGAATGTAATGTAAAATTAAAATTCATTCATTTTCATAGGACAAATTTAAATGCTACTACAAAAACAAAGATTAACACAATGATAAAAGTAAATTTAAAGTAAAAAAAGAAAAGTAAGTGAAAAAATAAAAGAAGTATAAGCTAGCTCGTTTAGTGGTTCCGAAACCTTTGAAGAGTGGCAATTTAGAAACGGCGAAGAAACTTTAAAAATGCGGTCCTTTTCCAAGACTTTCCACGCCAAAGTGTTTATAATCTTCATGTAAATGCTGAAGTTTTTCGGCGTTAGCTAGTTAAATATTAGTTTAGATACATGTAAGAATAAAGTAAACTAATAAATAAAATGACACCGTTCTGATGTGATACGGCTTTCACGGTGCGTTTCATAGGTTAAAACAAGTTTTATTAGTTACTTAATGAGTTGAATGCGGGTTGAGATTTGTATATCTAACTTTGTATATTTATATACAAGATACATGCTTGTAAAACGTACATGAATGTACTCACACTCATTCTACTGCCCTTATCCCACTCCAAGTGGGGTCGGCACATGTTTTACCCATGTTGTAATCTGATTTGGCTAGGTATTTTACGACCGGCCGCTGCCTGACATCAACTTACCTGAGTTGCCTTTTACGACACCACGGTATGAAATGAAATGATCTATACTACTCAGCCGGATACCACACGCCGTTTTGAATATACTCACACTAACCCACACTAATACTAATGTACAAAGGAATCATTACATTGTCTTACAATGCACCATATCAGTAAGATGAGAGCCCTTGCTGAGAGTGGACGTGTAGTCATATTATGGTATTTTAGTGCATATTTGAAGCCTCTGCTATATTCATACAGAATTAGGCTATATAATTATTATACAATACAAGTCCAAACATACACTACACTAAGTTAAAACGCTAAACTTGAAGATTATGTGTGGAATGTCTCAATTCTTCTCAAAATTAAGTAAAACATACTCGTATTTCTTGTATTCTTAGTTTTACAAACTCTCAAACGCATACAAATCGTTATCTCAGTGTCTAGAGATTTATATCTATATATCAGAACGTAACCAATTATTCAATAATAAAGTGGTGCTCTGTACACGTGTCTCACAACATCAAGCGCCTTCCCTGGGGTAAATACGTACAGGAATACTAATCGCTATTACGCATAATAATTAACTTAGCTTCAGATAGATAATATCTAGTGTGAATCATCAAGTGATATCAAAACAGATTATATACTACACGTAGGCATTTAGAGGGAAACTATTCTAGTCTTATTAATCATTAAGAAAAAGGAGGTCTATTCTTTTGTAAGATTTGAATAGATCAAGCAATTTTAACGCCACACGATCTTGTAACGAACGCAACTTTGATTCAGCGAACCCATGCAATTGAATCCGCCCGTAGAATTATCCGCCCACTTAATAGTGTGTCTACGCTATGTTTTCCCATAGCCATTTTACTGCCTTTTATATTATAGCAGTGAACACAGCAATGCGTTGCCGTGTCCATTTTCATCTTCCATTTTACTTATTATTTAGCGCGTGTTAGCTTTAATTTTGCAATAACTTCTAAGATATTTATTTCAATTATACTGTGTAATGTATCATAACGCTAAGCATAAAATGCTTAAGGTAATTGACTTATTGAAGTTGATAAGGGTTGTAAAAGGGTGTATCCGTCGAAATAAAATATCTTTCCAAATAACGCATTGTACGTGACCATTAAAAAGGTAGTATAGGTGTTATCCTTAAAAGATAGATATATGCAATTGCGGACTTTTGTGTAGTTCTATAAAAGACAAATATTCCTACCATACATTTACATACACTTGTATGTAAATGTATGGTAGGGATATTCCTCATGTACACTTGTATGTAATGTAATTCATTTATGTACACTTGTATGTAAATGTATGGTAGGGATATTTATACATATACTTATGGATGATGGAGCTACATCAGCGGGTGAAGATTGTGTCGTGTTCGCGCACAAACTATTTTCTTGTCTACATTAGGCGGGCAAGGATTGAAGCAGTCTAGGAAAAATTCGTTTTTCAGTTTTGTGCATCCGAAACGATCAGTGTCTGCATTATATTTCAGTAAATTATTATATATTAAATTTTTACGAGTATCAGGTACGAAATAATATAAATATGAGACGAAAGAGGAGATGGTTGATGACTACTATTTACAGAATCCGAACGTCAATCTTTGGACAACACTGAAGTGACATAGGTGTGGCCACTCAAACGAATATTGTCGCGACAAATCCCTTTGATACGCGTCAGTTATCTTCAATTGCCCGATGTTACATCATCTCCGCCCAAATACACCGCGTTGCAACGTTGCCATAGCCCGAATATTCGCCGTAGCCCGCTAATGTAGCCCCAGCATTATAAAATATCAACTATTTAAAAAGTATTCAGTCATCGGACCAGTTTTCTCCAACACATTGCGTCATTATTAAATATAACAAACTGTCCAAGCTAACGGGTCCTATGCTCCTTTGCAAGAAAAATTTAAACATTAATTCGCCGAACTAAGTTGTGAAACACGCGATTCAAGTTGGTTACGTAAATTAATTTCGCTTGTTAAATGGTAATTGAAATGCAGCGTGTAATGAGTTCTATACAGTACATACATATTAAAATTGAATTAAATACTTGTGAAACTCAATCTTATATTGGAAACACTTTTTAGCGGTTTTATAGTTTATTAACTAGTAAAACATAATTCTTGTTACTAGTTAGTTGCATTTAGTGCTTACTGTCTTGTACAGTGTTGAAGAGTAGATATGTCAATGCATTCTTATCGTTTATGTAATCCTCGAAAGTATAGAAGCCTTTTTGTATTAGACTCATTTCAAAAGTGTTTTCTGCTGCTGTAATGGCAAAGCTAAAGTTGATTGCGGAATTTTATTATAGAATCTTATTCCCCAACCCAAAAACGGCTTACTTATTTTTAGGATATAGATTTTTCATTTTAACACTTTACGTAGTTTATTCAACCATACAAAATATAAAGAATTAAAAGTAAGATCAATACTTTTTTAAGTATATCTGATATACATCAGTACTCATACGAGTAAGAATAAGTTTTGATCCAAATTATTTTAAACTATCTTCTAATGTCCTATTCATCTCTATTTATTTCAGTATAGGGGAAATTCAGAAGATACATACATTTGAGTATTTTACTAAACATTTTGTTATATTTGTAAATAGCTAGTAGCTTCGCTCGTGTGTCACAATTTTTTACCCGAATTGAAATTTTAAAGTAGTTATCGTGAGTTAATTAAAGGATATTTTTGAATAACTTCCACTGTTACTTAACGCACGCAAGGAAATCTTTAAATTATGCCGTTTTCGAAATATTTATAATTGCTGCTACTCTCCTATTTATCGTAGCGTGTTATATAGTCTATTATATTATATAATCTTTAGCCTTCCTCTATAAATGGACTATCTTACTCAAAGAATTTTTCAAATTGGTCCAGTAATTCCTAAGATTAGCGTGTTCAAACAAACAAACTCTTCAGCTTTATATATTAGTATAGAGAAGAATTGAAGTTTTATAGTTGAGATTTATCATTGATTGCAAAACTTAAATAAATTCTTTAAGGCTTATTTAAAGAAGTCATGATTCGCTACCAAGATGTCATATCGTAAGTTTAATATATTTCAGTAAACCGACAACATAGACAGAATGAGAATTAATGGGTAAGCAAGGTGCTCGCAAGGTTAATATACTGCCCGTGTAAATCTTGTGGTAAATTATCTTGTTAAATTAAGGGAAACTGTGCTTCTGATATAGAGGAATTTATTATGATATGCAAACATTAACAAAATAAGTCTTGACATATTTTATAACGATATACGAGATATAGAAATTTCACGTCGCGAATTTATAAAACTTTTATTTCTTTTTAGTTATGGGGCAATACAGATAGTAACTAACATTAGGCAAGCAGTGGCATATAATTATCCATACTAACGGATAAAACTAAATTTTGTATTATTTTACTAACACAGAAGTTATAATAGAACAAGATTTCTTAAATCTATGTAAATCTATGCAGGCAACGTTCACATACCTTATGACATGTAGGACCACACGTATTTTAAAAAGCCGCTACCAACACACCACAAAACACTACAGACTCTCACTACCACAATCTCTACGATCGTTTTGGCCCGTAACGTAACGTAATATGCATTACGATCCTATATATTAGGTATATATATATATGTTGTACATGTAATTTTTTTTGTATTGTGTACGTGATCGTATTTAGTGTTTTTTTGTATTTCGTTTTTTCTGCGTGCAATAAAGTGTATTTGTTGTTGTTGTTATTTGATGATAATTAGTCTATAAATTATTATTTTACTAATTATAAATGTAATATACATTTTTATACTAATCTCATAACCATAACAATCATAGTTGCCATTGTGCAAAAATATCTTATTACTTCAAAAGTAATAATAAAATTATTTTGCTATATTCCGCGATGACGTAAAAAAGAATATACATAATGCTAAATGTAGAGTGGACAACCCGTTTTCATACCTGACACATGCAGGATTCTTAAAAACACATGCACCAACCTCTACCACCGCCACCACAATACACAAGCCCTACATACGTTCACTATCACAAACTCAACAATGGTTTCGTCCCGCAACCGAAGCATCATCAGGAGATTACGTATAAACATTACGTATTCATTTAAGAATTTAAATACAGTTATTTTAAATGTATAGAAACGCTACCACCTTCTAACAATATGTGCACCTATTGGAGGCAACGTCGCGTGCGAACGAGTAACTTTCGTTTCGATCTAAACTTTGAAAATAAGATTGTGCCGAGCATCCATTGGTAATGGCTTTGTTGTGTTCCGGCTGCAGTTTGTCGGCACGCAAGCTTCCTGTTGAGGTATTTTGGTAGAAATTTTCAATACACTCTACACATATCCCAATAAAATCCGTTTTAGGGTACGTTCATATAAACCAGCTAGAAAATACGATCATCATCTGCCTGCCCTTATCCCACTCTTAAGTGGGGTCGGTACAACATTTTACAAACATGTTGTCATATTATTTGGCTACGTATTGGCACGACCGGCCGCCTGCCTGACGTCAACTTACCTTAGTCAAATTTCACGACACCTCAGTAAGAAAGAGGATGGTCTATTTTATTCAACCGGAAGGATCACCGATAAGTAACGCCTAATTCTATAAACTATGTGTAGTAACAGTTTGTTACTATCCCATTGCTGAGAATAGGCTTCTTATCTCCATTTTTGGAGAGAAGGGTTGGATCCTCCACGCTACTCCAATGCCGATTGGTAAGAAACATATCCGCAGAATTCTCTAGAGATATGCAGATTTTCTCAAGATCTTGAATGTAATAAATTGCAATCATCAATAAGACACATAAGTTTTAACAGAAAACTCATTGCTTCCCAAGGGTTAATTGATGACCCTGTCGTAAGAGTCACACTGTCTCTATCAAAGACAATTTGTACAACCCATTTATGCATAGTCATCCGAAAATGTTTAATTTACGTGAACGCAGCCTTAAGATTCAGTAACATCTTCATCAATGTAACATGTTCACTACTTAAGTACAAGTTCTGATTGCTAATCTACCTCTCATCTGATGAGATTTATATATACCGTAGTGATACCCACGTCTTTAATCCACAGAGTAATTATACAAGAGTAAGGAAGCCAGGCTTAAATGCATCCATCAACAATAAAGAGAAAACAAACGACGAAAGAGAGACAGATAATTCTGTCTCTCTTTCTTATGTGTGATTAGAGAAAGATAAGCATATAAGTTTCATTTTTCCTCTTATTGTTTGTTGTAATCCTCTCACTCACCTACCACCTACCGTATATATCCGTACATGCATCGATCACCTCAACTTAAAAAATTTCCTCCTGCCCTTATCCCACTCTAAGTGGGGTCGGCATAACATGTTATAAACATGTAGTCACATGATTTAGCCACGTATTTTACGACCGGCCGCCTGCCCGACGTCATCTTAGCTCAGTCGTATTTTACGATACCTCGGTAAGAACGAGGGTGGTCTATTCTACTCAACCGGATACCACACGGTGTTTCAACTTACCTTAGTCGCCTTTTACGACACCTCGGTAAGAAACGAGAGTGGTCTATTCTATTCAGCCGGATACCACATGGCAAAATTTTCTTACCCTTATCTCACTCTATATGGAGTCGGCAAAATATCTTCATATTCCATTCTCCTCTATCATTAGCCAACTCTGGTGCTACATTTATTTATAATTGTCCAAAAGCCGTGACAAACACGTTACAAATAGGCCGACAGACGCTTTCAGGCTACCCATATTTAAATTTAAAAAAAAACTAACAAGCGTGTAGGTGGAAGCTATTACAAAGAAGTTGACCTTTATGAATAAATCTAAAATTGCAAACGCATAACTATTTTACCCTTAGCCTTTACTGTAATCAACTGCACGTAATCTCAAAGGCAATAGAAACAGTTCAAACAAATAAACATCAACCTTTTTTGTCCCGATAAATAAGTAGTACCTTTGGGAAAAATAACTCATATTGAATACGACGGCCTTTTTTTTGGAAACTAATACAGACTAGTTCGTTAGTTTCCATTCAACTTTTAATGGATCACTTAACTGATTAGTTTTTATTTATAAAAACTTTTACGACGAAGTTTTGCACTACTTTGTTTAACTTATTTAATTTTTATTTATTTCGCCTCTTCAGGTGACAAGAACCCACGTGGAATGGTCTCAAGAGTGCTGGCTCCTTTTTCGCACAAAGAATCAGCGTAACGATTCAGCGCGAAAACGCTGCCAGCATTCTTGAGACCATTCCACGTGGGCATGATTTGTATAGTCCTAGCGTGTAGTGCTTGTGTATTGTGGTGGCGGTGGTGGAGGTTTGTGCATGTGTTTTTACGAATCCTGCATGTGTCAGGTATGAAACGGATTGTCCACTCTACATTTAGGTTCAACCCCACCCTTTATTTTATTTTGCCTGCGAACAAGTGTAACAAGCTAGTTACACTTGTTCGTGTACAAGTGTAACAAGCTTGTTACACTTGTTCGTGTACAAGTGTTACTTGTTCGCAGGCAAAATAAAATAAAGGGTGGGGTTGGACCGATTAGTATTTAACTAAGCTTTTCGGGTATTGCTTCGCTTTGCGATTTTGGTCGTGGAGTCTATCTCCTGATGATGCTTCGGTTGCGAGGCGAAACGATTGTTGAGTTTGTGATAATGAACGTATATAGTGCTTGTGTAGGTGGTGGAGGTTTGTGCATGTGTTTTTACGAATCCTGCATGTATCAGGTATAATAACCGTTTGTCCACTTACTTTTAGCATTATATATATTTTCTATTTTACTTCATCGCGGATTATAGCAAAATAATTTTATTATTACTTTTGTATTAGGGATTTCACTAGTAACGCCTAATTCTATAAATTATTTACGGATACTGTTTTAAAGAAGCTGTGATGGCCTAGCGGTGCGACCGTGTGAATCTCTAGAGAAGATCATGGGTTCAAACCCGGGCAGACACCAATGAGTTTTTCTATTAAAAAAAAACTTATGTGTCTAATTGATAATTGCAATTTATCACACGCTTTTCGGTGAAGGAAACATCGTGAGGAAACCTGTATATCTCTAGAGAATTCTGGAGATATGTGTAACCTACAATCCGCATTGGAGCAGCGTGGTAGGTCTTAGCTCCAATCCTTCTCTCTTATAAAGGAGAGAAGAGGCCTATTCCCAGTAGTGGGATAATAACAGGCCGCTACTTTACTTTTTTTTTACTGTTTTAAAGGTAAAGTTTATTTTACAGAAACGTATGTAGAGCCGTAATGCTCCCATTCCTATTATACTCTGTTACCTTTTGTCATACCTGTCTGAATAGACTAGTCACCCAATTGAAAGAGAAAATGCTTATCACGCCCTCCCCAGTAAATACCCTCTGAGTCCAGATTTCTTTACACGTTGCAAAAACACATACCTTTTCCACTTTAGCTATTTTTGGTTTTCTTTTATGTCAAGACCATTTGCTAAGGACATTGAAAGTGACACCTATACATAGAAAAACTATATAGATTTATCTATACTAATTTATTAAGTTGAAGAGTTTGTTTGTTTGTTTGAACGCGCTAGCCGTGGTAGCCCAGCGGTAACACCGTGCGACTCTTTCGAGGAGGTCACGGGTTCAAACCCGGGCATACACCAATGAGTTTTTATGTTAAAAACTTATATGTCTAATTGATAATTGCAATTTATCACACGTTTTTCGGTGAAGGAAAATATCGTGAGGAAACCTGCATATCTCTAGAGAATTCTGGAGATATGTGTAACCTACCAATCCGTATTGGAGCAGCATGGTAGGTCTTAGCTCCAATCCTTCTCTTCAAAAACGGAAAGAAGAGGCCTATTGTCAGCAGTGGGATAGTAACAGGCCGCTACTTACTTTTTTACTTACTTGAACGCGCTAATTTCAAGAACTACTGGACCCATTTGAAAATTCTTTTAGTGTAAGGTAGGTCATCTATTGAGGAAGGCTATATATAATATCAAGCTAAAATGAATATGAAAGGGGCAGCAATAAAAAATAATACGAAAACAGCAAAATTTAAAGCTTTCCTTGCGTGCGCTGAGTTACCGGTAATAGTTATTCAAAAATCATGTATTACAAAATTATTCCCCTCCAAAATTTCTAAATAAAAGTCCGCGACAACCTTTGTCTAGCTTTTAAGGTTATCTCAGTTTAACAACTTTTTATGATGATCAAAAGACTATATTACGGTTTTAATCTTTCCACGCGTGCGGAGCCGCTGGCGATTGCTAGTTTTTAATATATCAAAGCAACGGTTTCATGTGAATAGCTGCCGACAAACTTTTTTTGTCTACTTCGGGTATCGGTAGCTTAAGACCCTTGTCACGGCTAATTTGTGGCATATTGCTTTGAAATACTGTGCGTGTAACTTAAATCGGTTTAAACATAGCTATAAGCTCCTTAAACTCATATAAAGTGAAATGTATTTTTGTAGATATGGTATGAATTTCAATAAAAAATTCAACATTTTGTATAAAATTCTCCTGCCATTATCCCATTCTAAGTGGAATCGGCACAATATGTTTAAACATAACTCGACTAGGTATTTTACAACCAGCCGCCGGCTTGACGCCAACTTACCTTAGTCGCCTTTACGACACCTTGGTAAGAAATGAAGATTCTCTATTCTACTCAGTTGGATACCACACCGCTTACATTTGAAGATACGTATACCTTTATAATTTTATTAGAAAAATTCGATACAAATATATAAGCTCTTTTTAAGACTCTTCATAAGACGCTTAAGTCTCTTGAACTTTATATATATGTAGAGTAATGTTACTCTACAAGTATGTACTTATAGCATTGTTTACATTCACCTCACTCTGATTACGGTCACGAATGCAATTTACTGCTGATTTCTTGTCTTGCGACATCAAACACTCCGCAGACTTAATACATAGCTTGACTTGAACCCATAAATACATTACCTGGTGTAAAAACATCTTTACTAGCTTCCATTAATGAGTTATTTAAATAAAATAGTATATTAATACATTTTTCATCGCAATGTATTCGAGGCATTGTTTGCATTCGTCCCACTTTGATTACGAATCACGAATGCAATGGTCAACACAAGTCCGCTTAAATCAAATTTACCTCTAACATGTTGCAGTCTGCATAAACTCCATATATATGATTAAATATAATTATTAAAAAGTTATCAGAGACTATAATTTCCAAGGTCCAACATCCTGTATTCTACAAACATTCTAATAAAAAATCGGTTTCAAGATCTGTGTTAGCTAAAGTACCATAGGTTTTTTATTTTAATTTATCATAGTACAATTAATATCCGTCCGTACAAGAGAAACATTTTCTCCGATCAAAGATATTACATGAGTGTGATTCAACATTCTTGATTGTTAAATCATACTCATGTTGATTGATTCCGCAACTTTTAATAGATAAACATGTTGTTTCAAATACAACCTCCTTCAACTAGTTAGATCAATAATGTCAAAAAAAAAAACATTGTCACCCTCAATATGTGACAAGATGTGGAAAAAGAATACTTTGGTTGACTTTTGAGAAAATCACTTCTTATTTACTGAATAAATGTAAAAGAAATATATCTATGTAATAAAATAGAAAATGGAAATGGCATTCTCTTAGATATGTAAAATAATAGAAATCACTACTAAACAGAACTTTTAAAACACATTTTTTCATTTGGTTGAGGATTTAACTCATACTTGCTTAAATAATAAAGGCACTTAAGAGACGCCGTTACGACATTGGGACCGCCGTATAAAGACCTCATGAATAAGGTTCCCGGATGAGCTTGAAAATAGTTGGACACACCTGATATAAAAGACGTGAGTATAACTTACATTAACTATGAAAACTCTCACGATAGTTTTAATTGCAGAATCACTTAAAATAATGAAACTCAATACAATTCGTAACAATATTTCGTAAAATATTCAGTGCACAAGTGTGTTCAGCCTACATTGATTACATTTGTGGATACGGTCAACGTTACCGACGGCGGCTCAAATCAAATTTACCGCTGATTTGTGGTCCCTCGACAACAAACATGCCACACTCGTGACACAAATGCAACTTTTCATTGCGTCCAGAACATTGTCGATATAATTTACATCCTACGTTTTATTCTTCTACGATATCTATATCAGATATTTATCAATCTAATCCGTATTTAACAGATTCACTAAACGTTCTGCTGCAAACAAAAGAAGAAATAAAGAAATTTATTATAATTAATTAGCAAATAAACAATCTAATTTTAAAATTATTGTTTACACACCAGTCTTCAAACAGTACGTGATAAAAATGTAGACATATAGATCTGAAATCTACTAGCTAACTATGCCTCATAAAAAAGCTTTTAATGGGTGATGAACTCTGCTTGGAATATCGCTATTACAATGAAACATAAAAAAGAAACAGCTTATCAATTTGCAAAGCCGAAGTCGCCATAGGCGAGGCATGTAATCCATAAAGGATGGATTTAATTTCCTTTTTTTCGAGTTATTATGACGATTACGTATAACATCAATTGCTATCGTTTACTTTTATTGTGTTGTAATTAAGTTTTCAACATATACTAAATAAAGAATTAGTGTAATAAATAAATTGTACTAGCACGGGAGATTACAATTTTATTAAAAACTAGTAATATCCCGCGGTTTCGCCGGCGTAATTTTTATTTTTTTACACCTTATTACATTTTTATAACGGATACCTATTTTTTGAATGTAATATAGCCTATATTGCTCAGTAAAGATGCAGCTTTCCAATGGTGAAAGATTTTTGAAATCGGTCCAATAGTTTTTGTGTGAAAAAATTACAAACATACATACAAATTTTTCCTTTTTATAATATTAGTATAGATAAACCAAACTCAGCGTACTTCCAGAACTCGGCAATTAGCCTAATTATCAGTTATAATTTACGAAGTTTCTCGTCCTAAACTTCTTAAAGTTCTATTTTACGACGAAGCTATTACGTAATAACGTAACACGACAAACTTATAACACTTACAACTTTAAAACATTTATCGCCTCAAACATTTGTTGTATATAATAATTGAGTAATAAGGGAACAAAACTGTGGCTTATGTTACAAAATAATAAATTTTCTTTTCATTAACTTAAACAAAGAAAAGAGATATGACCTAATAATCGAGTGACGCATCTTTAACAACGTACTTTTCCATGTGTGAATAGGTCGTTAGAAATATTCAAAATGATGAATTTAAAATAAGCTAGAACAAAACGGGTGAATATAATGGGCAGGATGTACGATCCAGTAACTTTTTTTCATATCCGTGTAGAAAAATCCGGTTTAGTATGTATTTGTCGGTTTTCTCTTTAAAAAAAGGAACATTTTTGTGGTCTTTTGTATTAGACTAAGACAAGAAAAATGTTCCTGTTTTTAATTCACATTTCATGCACTGTCATTCCCGCTTTCCTCTTCTCATTCATTCCGCCATTCTCTTGTTATCAATTGAATTCAAAACATATTAAAATCATGATTCATTGTTAACTTATGACTTCACATTTGATATTTGTAACAGATTTCTTGTTTTGTTTTCAAGATAAGTTAAATCCTCTTTACGTAAATACACATCTTTCATTTTTGTTATATATATATATATATATATATATATATATATATATATATATATATATATATATATATATATATATATATATATATATATATATATATATATATATATATATTTTTTAACATGTTTTAGCAATGAATTAACGACTACTCCCAAAGTAGATTCGTGGGAGAGGTTGCGACCCATTTTTTTAATTGGTGATATTATTTTAACTGCCGTGTGGTGTCCGGGTGAGTATAATAGACCACCCTCATTTCTTACCGAAGTGTCATAAAAGGCGACTAAGGTAAATTTAGGCCAATTTACAATTTATTTACGTGTGGTATCGCAGTAGGATAGATCACGTTTGCTTCTTACCGAGGTGTAGTAAAAGGCGACTAAGGTAAATTGACTGGGTGGAATAGTCCGGAATAGGAGCTGACCACCCGCCCTGCAGCGACAGGCGTCCCCGAAATTAGAAGGTAAATTGACCCATCATCCGGTTGAGTAGAATAGACCACCCTCTTCCTTACAGCTTTTAGAGTAGAATAAGGCCAGGAGGATGAGAATAACGATGGTGATATTATTTTAAGGCCTCAATGTTGGCTTATTCTGTCAGTTTTTAAACTGGCTATTTGTTTGCCGACTCCTATAGAAGCCGCTGCTCGTATTTTAGAGTTAATCAAGTCGGACAGCGTGATTAACGCCACCTTTTGTAATCGTAGAATGACATTTAATTAATCTGAGCGTGGAAATGTGAATGGATACCATTGGAAAGGGCCATTTAATTTGGTAGTTTAAATTACATACATAAATACCTGTCTAGATAGAGAATTGTGAATTGAATTAGGTATTTAGGTTTAACTATTTAGGTAAGTCTCCGTAAAACGTTATTGTATCTTATAATTACAAAATTTTAAAATTCAATTTTAAAATTTTAAAATATGCAATTACAAAATTGAATGACTTCAATTAACACATTACACTGTTCAAATATGTATATGACTAAAATAAAGGAGCCTGTAGTTTAGAAATCAAAAAGCGCGAATAACAGCGTGTTAAACCCAATACTAACCCCATATTTAAAGCCACAAAAAGATACTGTACAATTATGTCGCTTATATAAAAAAATGTTTATATAAAAGTCGTAAGTAAATAATACAACTAAATTCGCATTCTTACAAAATATTGTTAACTAGCCGTCCGGCCACACGTTGCTGTGACTAAATCTGGTTTTAAATTCCCCTCGAAACAGAACTCAACGGTTAAAAAAAATACTTTTGTATTATGAATCTCCGCAAAGTAACGTCTTAAATAGATTTGTAAATTATCAATATAAATGTATCACACCTGCAATAAAATTATTCCCAGAACATCTTAAGTTATAATAGTTTGAAAGCTCTCCTGAGTATAAAACTTTTAAGTCTCAAACAAAAGCTGTCCTATAGAAATTGCTTGACACTCAGTTCTATTGTACCTGACTGGCATAAAATACGTATATACAAATTTACAAAATATCTTAAATAGTTGTAAGGTTTATTATTACTCAGAATAACGATATTAATATTACTAAATACCACAATATATTTATAAATTATTAATGGATTAAATGGATATATTAACGCTCCGTTAAGCAGTGAACGCGTAATCTTTAGTTGGAACGTTTCTAATTGCTTTGAGATACTATTCCAAGATATACGAGTATAAAGGACTAGCTTTTAGACGACTTTACCCGCGACTTCGTTTGCGTGGACTGTTGCCGTGTGATAGGTCGATAATAGATGGCGCTTTTCAATGTCATACTATTCCGGTGGAATTTATAGGGTTTCTATAGCCTATATGTTATTCCGGTGTATAAGGAATAAATGCCAAATTTCATCGATATTGGTTCAGCGGATTCGCCGTGAAAGAGTAACAAACAAACATCCATACTCACAAACTTTTGCATTTATAATATTAGTAGGATTCCGTATGTTCTATTAGAAACCCTGCAAAAGTTGAAGAGGATGGGGTCTGCTTGCAAATTTCTTGAAGAAACCTTGACATTCACCACCACAATCTCAACAATTGTTTTGACCCGTAACCGAAGCATCGTCGACGATGCATGGTATGATAACGAAGAGTACACTCTACATTTAGCATTACATATATTTTCATTTATCGCGGATTACAGCAAAATAATATTCTCATTACTTTAGTTTTTCATGCTTTGTTACAAAGCAGATACTTAAAAAGATAAATATTATACAATTAATTTATAAAATATTTGATTCGTAAGATCTGTGTAAAAGCTAAATATCAGTGAATTGTGAATAACGTTATATTGTTGGGAGTTACTGCTGCGAACCCTTTTTCAGGTCACGGAATAATTTGAATGATGTGGGAATAATATAACAATGGCAAATTATAGAATCGGGTTGTCAAGAGCATTGAGTCTTATCTTTTGATTTTGATCGAGTGTAATGCTAGTCAGAAAAGTAAAACTCTAACCTCAAAGAGGGTTTTAGGGATATGTTGATCAGTGAACTTAATCGCTAATGTTGGTCGCTAAAAGAAAGATCACAATCACTCAGTGTACAATAAAAAGGACGTGTTCGAACAAGAAATAATGAGATGAACTTTAAACTATCGTGAGTAGTATTCATAGTTTATGTATGGAAACCGGCTATATTCACCTCTCATTCTATCGGGTTAGCCCGACTAGTTTTGAGCCCATCCGGGGCACTTATTCATGAGCTCTTTACACTGTAATATCGTAGCGAGGAATGACAAAATAAGACGTGAGTATAGCCGGTTTCTATACATAAAATATTCGTAGAACTAATGTGATTAATATGGGTGGATTTGGGACTCCATATCGAAAATGCAGTCATGGTAGGTCTCCACACTAAGTGAATAAAAAAGCCTCTTGAACCAAACAGCACAAGATCATGTGCCTCATGCCATCTGTTGAAGAAAAAGGCTAAGAAGAATAAATATGGGTCATAAGTAAGTATATAAGTAACAAGTATTTGCTTGAACAGACTATTCTCCAACGTACTTTGGATTATTAGTCATATAATATTTTTTAGCAACTCATTGCACTAAAACGTTAACGTAAATTTATTCTCAGATTTTTTAGATATAGCCCAATAAACTCAAAATTTATGTGACAAAATTTATTTATTTAGCTATATTTATTAAGGTTAAATTTTAGTTATTTTCAATTTTTAATATTGTTACACAGTCCATTATACAAATTTATTGCAAAATTATTATTAAAATAATACAAATTTAAAGTGCGATGTCACTGAACAAGATGTCAGTTCATCATGAAAACCGCGTCTTTTTATATATTATTAATGCAAATATATACAGATTAAACACACCTGCGTGACTCCTCTGTAGCTAACATTTTTAGGAGACATTTAACAATGTAAAAATTGTGTTTTAAGTCCATCATTATAGGGGTCGCATAATGCACAAATACCTAGACTGATGTTTCACAATTTTATCAACAATTCTGGCATTATAAATATTTTGGAATAGTAAATTTTAATATCTTTTACTGCAAGTGCTACTTCAATAAATGTGTACACATGTAAAGAATATACATAAATACTTTTTCTTTATCAAAAGTTTA
Organism: Morpho helenor; assembly: GCA_029227775.1. Lineage (NCBI taxonomy): Eukaryota > Metazoa > Arthropoda > Insecta > Lepidoptera > Nymphalidae > Morpho > Morpho helenor. The sequence goes on from JARGCU010000020.1 coordinate 9,348,642, forward strand.
AATTAAGAGCACTATTTTGACACAGTGAGAAGGAAAAAGTTTGGAAAAGTAGAAACAATTGTAACATATTAACAAGATTGATATATAAGTTAATATATAAAGGGAAACGGCAAGTAAAATATAAACTTTCATTGTCGTTTCTTTCGTTTACAGAGTAACACGATTTTATTTTGCGTTCCCAAAATTTACTTTTAATTGTCTTATATACATATACGTCAAGCGTATATATCATATAAATTGTCTAATGTTATTTGATATTTATTAATTAAATGTATTCGTCGCACTGATGTTTGTTTTCGCGGATATATGTAGCTGAAAATCAGCGCCTAGCTTAGAGAATAGGGACATACGCTGAGCTGTACAACACATGCAGTATGGTGTAACAGACAGGTATGTCATATTAGTTTAAGTATCTGTTTGTAACACTATAACCGAATAAATGATTACTATTATTATTATGTAAAATTTGTACCTTTAGAAACCTTGACCTTACCTCGTCAGAAAAGATATAAATCAATGGTTTAACTTTTAGAATAAAGTTATTGTATAAGTTTAGATAAAAGTTAAATAAATCATTTTATCTTGTATATTATCCTACATAGTGTATTATCTATGTTGTATATTATGCTAATGTAACATATAATGTTTTTAAATAAATTTTCAGTTCAAAATTGACAGTTACTAGGCTACATTACAGATACCATAGATAATAAATACACTATATAGGATAACAGATACTCTATCTACATAATCGAGTAACGACGATACCAAGGAGAAAAATAGATCTTCAATTTAGTAATCTACTATTAAAAACTATATACAAGTAAATTACTAATACAACACGCCTTTGCCTCTTGAGTTCAACACTGGTCACTCTCTCTCTATCTGATAAAATCCGAAATTACTCTAAACGACGTACTTATAAAAAGCAACAGCGATTCTTTTATTACTCTTATTACAAAAACCGCCGTAATGACTCCATTGTATAATAAACGTTTTACTGAAGCAGTAAAATGATAAAAATAACGCAAATTAGAGACCGCTTTAGAGCTTTGGCATCATTAAGTAACAGAAAATAGAATATAATGATGTCAAGGTTTTGTAAAGCTATGCTTTCATTTATTTTTTTTACTTTATCATACGTAAAATCAGGCCGCTACACAATATGCCGTGAGGTATCCGGCTGAGTAGAATAGACCATCCTCATTTCTTACCGAGGTGTCGTAAAAAGCGACTAAGTTAAGTTGACCCGCTGCGTGGTACTCGGCTGAGTAGAATAGACCACCCTCATTTCTTACCCAGGCGTCGTAAACGGCGACTAAGGTAAGTACGCCAAGCGGGTGGTCGTATTGTTAACGCACACTATATACAAGAACACGATATAATAGGAATACCACAATTCCCGTTCCGAGATGCGCTTCTCTTGAATGACGACCAAAGACTGAATGGCACTGAAACGTTTTATCAATAGGAAGACTAAACCGGAAACACAGCACGGCAACACAGTGCTGCCACTGTTTTAATCAAAAAGGGCGCGATACTCTTGTTTCATGACTTTGTTGCTATAAAATACAAAGCGGAAGTCAATGGCGACATATATATATGATAACTATATCATATAATACATATGATAACTAGCCAAAACATGTTAAAGCATGTTTACCGATACCACTAACAGTGAGTTAACGACAAGAGAATGATGATGTTGAACAGCTTGTAGATATACAAGTCAAGTGACGTCATGAAAGACACTCAGCGTCTAAAAAAAACTATGTCAAATTGGTCTTTATTTTTCCATTGGTCTTTGGAAATATAAACATTTTGTAAATTTGTATGTTAAACTGAGAGAACTAGTATATTACGGGAGCCTTGTAGTTATGTATAATTGGTAAAAGTAACGTAATAAAGTAATCAGTAAAGTAAAAAAATCCGTATAACACCTCAAATTTGATAAAAATGATACTGATGTGTATACTTAAGAGTATTTATTTATCAATCTTTCTGTCTATGATCGTGTCTTTACCATAAATTAAGTAAATAAAAGAGTCAATGAACATACTCTGGTTGCGAATATATGCTACATTATTTGGTAACCCTAAATATTACAAATTGTAAAACTTTAATCGTATTTCCTAAACTACTAAAACTTCGTATTCTCTGCCAAGATAAAACTTTTAAAGTAATGACAAAGTACTGGTTGGCCTATAAATTTAAAATAAATCTTTTTAAACTGATAAATTAAATTGTTTTTCAAGTAGCTATCTTTTAAATCTTATATCCTTTAACATTTCAATTCAATTATAACGCCTTATCGTTATCAAATATCGACTATATATACGTTATCGACTGGCCCGTTGGCGCAGTGGATAGTGACCCTGCCTTCAACTCCTCGCGTCGCGGGTTCGATTCCCGCCGAGGACAAACATTTTCAAAATAATAATATGGGCAAAAATTATATATGTATATATTCATCAGTTGTCTGTCTACCATTACACAAGTATTAAGTTATTTACTTTGGGGGCGGACGACCGTGTATGTAAGTATCCCATATATTTATTATTATTATTATTATTAAATATTAATAAAATTGTGAACTGACCCTAAAATTACATCATTCATAATCGTGTAGTTAACTAGTACTTACGTGTTTTGTTTTTATCATGTTTTACATAAATATACCGATAGTCCATACCAATTTATTGTCCCAAAAAGAAATTTTATCCGAGGGCTCTCAAGTTCTCATGAAGCCTATCAAATCATTTGTCGGCATAGCAACGTCCAATTTCAGCCATTATTCCGGTCCGTTTAATAAAACAAAAGTGTTCTTATTTCTTGATCTGGGATTATGAGCGATCGTTACTTTTCATGGTTGCCTTGACGAGGGCGACAGTATAAAGACAACGAATCGCGCAAAAGCATTGTTTTGAAACAATTTTTTCCCTTCCATCATCATATACCTATATTTTTCTATAACTTTCTTTGTTATCATAATTACTCAGTTCACTATTCGCTTTGCGATTTTGTCGTGGAGTATATCTCATGATGATGCTTGAGCCGAAACGATTGTTTAATTTATGATAATGAACGTGTGTATTGCTTGTGTATTATCGTGGCAGTGGTGAAGGTTTGTGTTTGGTATAAGATTCTATAATAAAATTCCGCAATCAATTTCAGCTTTGCCATTACAGCAGTTTAAAAACACTGTTAAAAATAGGCTGATACAGAAAGCCTACTATACTATTGAAGATTATTTAGAAAATAAGAATATGTGGATATAGCTCTCTTTGAACCTGTACAAGACAGTAACGACTGAATGTAAATAGTATTAAGAATTATATTTTTAAAAGAGCAACCGCCGAGTTTCTTGCTGGCTCTTCTCGGTAGGAACAGCTTTCCGAACCAGCAGTAGAGTTGACGATTCAAAAGCACTTGTTTACAAGTTTATTTGAATAAAGAATATTTTGAATTTGAATTTGAATTTGTGCGTGTGTTTTTACGAATCCTGTATGTATCAGGTATGAAAACGGGTAGTCTTCTCTACATTTCGCATTACATATATTTTATATTTACTTTATCGTGGATTATAGCAAAATAATTTTATTATTACTTTTCTAAAAATATTATGCTCTAATTTTCACGAATAACTATCAATTTATTTGTCACTATATTTATAAATTATTTGTCACTATATTTGTTACCCGAAACTTCGTTCAATTTAAGCGTTGAAGTACCAATAACGCAAAATACGTCTTTCCCTTTTCCCAATAAAAGGTACTTTTTTCCTATATGCTACCCCGGTGTTATAAGATTTAATTATCCCAAATTTCATTAATATTGGTGCAGCTGATAAACTGAGAAAGCATAAACGACACTTTTGAATTTATAAAATTAGTATGGATGATTCGTATTCGTAGTGCACAAAAACATACTACGTAAGTGACAATATATTATTAACTAATGAAATTTAAAATTCTACCTTTTTATTGTCATTTTATTTGAACACGTAATTTTATAGGGTCTCAAGAATACGACACCTGTAAAATATTTTTACAATTCAACATGTGTTTAGAAACAACGTCGATGGCTAGCAAGTTTCGGGAGACCTAAACTTTGAAAATAAGATTGCGCTGAGCATCCATTTCTAATAGCTTTGTTGTGTTCCGGCTGCAGTTTGTCGGCGCGCAAGCTTCCTGCGAAATTTGGGTAAAAGTTCTCTATGCATTATATCATTATCAGGATAGGTTCAAAAGGCATTCAGTAAATATAGAGCCAGATGCCATATACCAATATGAATGTCACACGTCACAGTTAATTTCTAGTACCCGGGTGACAGAGACTTGCAAGGTAATTTTTTAATAGATGCAATTAAAAATAATAAAAAAGCGCCGGTGACATGTGGGACTCGGTTCCGGACTTTGAACTTTTTGATCTGTCCGTTAACCATTAGGCTATCACAGCATTACGTTTGACAGTTAAAATTTCATTTACTTTCTATTTAATATTTTAACATTTTTTCAGTGCCTAAAAATAGTTTAATAATCACGATTTAATGAAGAAACCTTACATGTTTTTTTTGAGAATGATTTGATTTACCATGACGAATTTTGTAATATGATTTATAGTAGAGCATGCATTAGAAACTTCTCTGCGCTTAAAGTGAACATTTTTCAATACTTTTTTCATCATTAAGCATAAAAATAGATGCAATTGTAAAAAGAAATTCTACCTTCCACGAATAATAATAATATAAATATTTCTTCCGGTGTTCAGACTTAATTAACTCTTTTTAGTTTTGTTTCACTTTTATTATAATGAACAATACCAAGAATACGCTGGGGTTAATTAAATGCTTGCGCTTTCAGAAATTATTTAATTGCTTTATTCTTTTGTTAGGGAATCGGAAAGAAATCGTTTTGTTTGATATGGAACCTTTTTTTACTCATAAGTAATATCCACTTCAAATTCACGATATCTTGGGATATACGGATGTAAAAAGGGTAGTTCCAGTAATGTAACTTTTATATTTTTACGAACAAAATAAATATTGACACGTTAGGGAATAACATATCTTAAAAAACGACGGCAAAATTGCGAGCCTACACAAATATCACGCTTCGCTCGAACATAACAAAGTCGTAGCACTAATGAATCGAATGTATAAAACCTATTAAGCCGTAAAAAATATTTTCCAATAAAACATTCGGATAACGTAGCGAAAAATTTTTCAATTTGTTTAAAACTCGTATGATACTTGACAGTAATTATATTTTATGGCATTACCTTTCACAGGAAATTTTCATTTTGCTTCATCGCAGTTGAGTAACTGACGAGCGCACTTGACTTTTTTCATTTTAGAAAGCGCTGCACGAGTGCAGTGGGCAGCGAAATTGACTGCCACTAGCCCATTCTATTAGTATCGAATGAGCCTCTTCATGCCTCTATCCAACATTGAAATATATTTCATCTGATTTTTTTTAACTTTTCACTCAACCGCTTCGTAATTAGTGTTATTTCAATATATTTAATTCTTGGCACATACTTTAATTGTGCCATATATACTATAACGTACAAATACGAGAAATAAGAGAGTAACGGCCTGTTACTACTCCCACTGGTGAAAATAGATTTCCGTTCTCCGTTTAGGAGAGAAGAGTTGGAGCTATGGTACCACCACGCTGCTTCACTGCTATTGGTAGGTTACGCATATTTCCGGAATTCTATAGAGATATGTAGATTTCCTTCCGATGTTTTCCTTCATTAAAATGCGTGCCTTTTTCTTTGTCAACCGATGAACGTCCACTGCTGATGGTCTCTTCATTGGATCTCCAAATCACTCGATCTTGTGCCGCTTGTATCCAACGGCTCCCCATGACCTTTTTGAGATCGTCAGTCCATCTTGTGGAAGGCCTGCCGACACTGCGTTTACCGATGCGGGTTCACCATTCCAACACTTTGAGAAATATATCCCTATATCCCCTATATATTACTGATAATACTAGGTAATTCAATTGATTACTGTCCCAGAAGGTTTGTTGGCATTATTAAATGTAAATCAGTCCGAAGCATAAGTTTTAAACAATATAAAATTCAAAAAATATGCTAAGATGGATAATTATCTAGTTTGTCGTCCAGTCTTGTTAATTTTGTAAATTTCAGTTATTATTTACTAAATAGGATGAAAGAATTCCAAAATGTTCTTTTTGTGAGTAAAGATAATATATTAAAGTTCTGTTTATTGTTGTTTTTTTTATAAATGAGCCGAGTAAGTCGAATTGAAGGGAAAATAAATGGAGGTCGAATTGTTTTCATAATAGTGTCATCGTAAATGTCAATGGTTGAACTTTAAAAGGTCTACTGGGTAATAAAGCTCTACTTGATGAACCGTGTCGTTGTAAATCAATTCTGACGATATGAGAGAATAACAAAGTTACTGGGCGGTGCACTTTAATAAATACCAATAACACGAATTCCTTTGCAAAACCCAGATAATACGCACTCCATTCTATAATAGGTAACGTATATTAATGAACAACTGTTTAGAAGCTTCTTTGTTTTGAAAAGAAAAGTGCAGTCACATGCAGTGCAGATTAGCCGTTTACTTCTGAATGAACTCTCTAGTGATATACAATTTTCTCAAGATTGATGCTTTGCTTTTGCCTGTATGAATTGTCAATATCAGGCTAGCACATAGTTTAAAAAGCTCTTCTTCTTACTTATTTTACTTAATACGAAAATTTATATAATTTAAAACCTTATTCTATGGTGTCCTTGTGTGATGAAGGCAGCTTGTAAACTGAGAACTCGCAAAAAAGTGATATTTTATAAGATTTGCATAAGACTTAAAATCAAACTCACTCCACTCCATTGCAATGTGAAATATTCATATATTAAAAAAAATATATTTTCTACACCCTTCCTGTATATGATCCTGGCTACGCCCTTGAGGATTCCCAGTTACTTTACAGTTAGTCACTACGGACTTTTAAAGATTACCTAGTATATACATATATTTTATACATGGTACAAGTTTTGAACACTTTTACAAGGCTTAACATTACTGACTAAAGTAGTTCACTAATAGCTCAGTATAACACGTGTTACTTGCAGTCAGATATAAATTTACATTCTAACTTGAAACAATATAATTTAAAATTAAAAAATTATAAGATATAATTTTTTGTTTATAAAAGCTAAACTAATTTACTTTTGTATAAATTTAAATAATATTCTTCTATAGTAACCATAACGTAAAACTTGTCGAAATTGTGTTCTAAATGCTGGAACAATAAAATATTATGCAGCTACATATATCAGTTGCGGTGAACCGTGATTTAGTTACTCCGCAGGTTTAATATTGGCCATTTTAGCCTTTTAAGTCACATCTTAACAACGGACTTATCGTAAAATGGCAACGAGACATAAAGCAAGTTACGAGATACAAGTTAGAGATTATAGATAAGTTAAAACGTACCACGTCTCTGTCAAGCTCTGGTAGCCCAGTGGTAACACAGTGCGACTCTTTTGAGGAGGTCACGGGTTCAAACCCGGGCAGACACCAATGAGTTTTTCTGTTAAAACTTATGTGTCTAATTGATAATTGCAATTTATCACACACTTTTTGGTGAAGAAAAACATAGTGAGGAAACCTGCATATCTCTAGAAAATTCTAGAGATATGTGTAACCTACCAATCCGCACTGGATCAGCGTGGTAGGTCTTAGCTCCAATCCCTCTCTCCAAAAACGGAGAGAAGAGGCCTATTCTCAGCAGTGGGATAATAACAGGCCGCTACTTACTTACGTCTCTGCAAAGCAATTAATTGAATGTATAGTATAATTTATAAATAAAAAAATTAACTGGGTGACCAAGCTTTGCTCGATAATTTTATTAAAATACATAAAAAAGCATAAAAAAAAGAAAGTAAGGGCCGGTGACATTTAGGACTCGATCTCGAGTATTTTCACTTTTTTAGTCAGCCCGTTCCCCATTGGGCTATTACTTGATAAATGACAGCAAAATTAAGCTTTGCATTCTATTTCTATTTAAGCAGTTTTTTACCTTGACATTTTTTTAAATAAAAAATCGATTTATCGCCCCTCGAATACCTGTACATTCTAAATTTCATGAAAATCGTTGAAGCCGTCCTACAAGATACAAAATTACCTAACTCATTTAAACATTAAAGATAATAATAAAAGTAAAATTTGAATTAACAATATATTAAATTTATAAAAATGTTTTCTCGTATACAGCGCTGAAATACAAAAATACATATAAGTTACTCAGTGGACCGAAAGAACCTTAAAAGGGTTGTACAAACCCTTTCCCTTTTATTTTCAGGGAATGTTCCATTTATTAATGTACTATATGTGTAAATTTGTCCCAAAAATAGGTGCAATACTTTAAATTACGTAGTATCCCATTTAAATGTTACGGTGATATTAAAATTACGACTTTAGTTTGTTTATGATAAAGACAAGTAAAAAAGTACAAAAACATGAGCAAAGACACGATTAAGGAACTCTTATTGTTATGACATAATAATCATCCATATTGTAAGTACCGACTGACTAATAATTAAAGATTTGAAATCAATATAACGTGTTTACATACCTTTTATATTTTAAAATTAACAATAAAACTGACGTTCGGAGGCGGGTCAACTTACTTTAGTCGCCTTTTACAACACTTCGGTAAGAAATGATAGTAGTCTATTCTACTCAGCCGGGAACCACACAAAATAATATGATCAATAATTTTGTATTTGTGAAAGTAACGAATTAGGTATCTTACAAATTAATAACCCAATCTTTAGAGTAGATATAACAAGTGTGCCATATATTTATTATTCATTTATAATCTTAAAAAAACCGCTAGAATAAAACGTATTACGTATAAATCTCTTTAACAAACCTGTGTCCAGTATTGGACATGCATTGTTTTAGAAAAAGAAATTTAATCGATACATATAATTCCTAAGACATAATAACTTGTACCGGCCTATATTAAAAACCTCTTTCAAAAAAACTTGTCACTGACATCCGATTAGTATAAACTTCTCCTGTGTATTTTTAACCCGCAGTTAAATAACACAAAGCGAAAAGTGTCGTATTTATTAAAATCCGATAAGCCGGTGTTCTGAAACGAATTTTACATTCGATTTATTTTTTTATTGGAAGTAAATATAACGTTTTAGTCGTGTAGTTGATTAAACTGAATATCGTAAATGGAATTTTCATATTTATGAATTGGTTTGGAGAATTTTGATACTTCTCGGTCTTTTTGGTCAATATATAGTTTATTCTACGAATAAACTATTCAAACATATTATAATTCAGGTGTACAACTTGAGTTGAATTTATTATTTGATATGTTGACGAATCCTCGTACATGTAATAAATTTCTATTTATGCCTGTAAGTATTTGTCCGAAAATGAACGTTCTCAAATGCTATTTGTGTAGAAAGATAATGTAAAAAGAAATGCTCGCTTCATATAATAAAATAATTGTAGCGATTTAACTGTATATTTAGTGTTATTTATATCCCCCCATGTTCAAAGCATTGTAAAATTTGTTATGTTAATAATAAGAAGAAAAAAAACATTTAGATTTCCTAATCTGAAAGGTATTTCGATATTAGTTGAAGTTTTTAATTGCAGTAGAAAAAGCAGTAGCATTCAATATTAACTGATACGTCATTTACATATCCATTTTAATTTTATTTATCTCTGCTTGGATGAGTTTATCATAAAGCCGTAGTATCTGGGTCAATCTCAATAAAGCGCATGTAACTCCGTAGATATACGTAACTGAAGTGAAATCCATAAATTTTAATTAAATGCAATATAAGAGACATTGTCTGGTACGACTCTATGCACCATTTGTATAAAATATCTTTTAATATTTAAATGAGTTATGTAATCTTGTCTATATTTATATTTTCTGAATTTCGAAAACGGCTCCAACGATTTTCAATTCAGCATGTAAGAAGTTTTGAGAGAGGAAAATTCGATCTAGGTTTTATTTTTTTTTTTTAAAGTGTCGGTTTATCCCTGTTGGTAGGCATTAAAAAGTTTTAAAATTGACATTGAATACAGAAGACTATTTTTTCTTGTCAAGTTATATTGTGGAGAACGGGCGGACTATAGAAGTGAAAATATCCGAAATCAAGTGTCAGATATCACCACCCCTTTTTTGCTTGTATTTGCATTTTTTAATGTCGTGCATGGTTTCGTCACTCAGGCACTCTTTATTGTATAGCATTCGGTAGCTGAGCAATGCGTTATAAACGAAGCTGATAAAAAATTAACATTGACATGCAGAAGGCTTATCTAGGGAGTCATGCTAACAGAGGCATTGCGTGTTTCATTTATCACGGCAATGTATTAAAGTCTACTCTAATGTGCAATAGTGTATTCTGGTATCAAGTTTAGAAAATATTGCCCGCAACAAATCACGAACATTAGACTCCGAATTTCAGTATCGTTACAACAAAATATCCTTTAAGCATAGGTTGAAAAAAAAAGTGAGCAATTTAAACAAATAATTAAGGAATAAATCAATATTAAGAATTTGTAATTGAAAAATTCAACGTGTTGTTTATTTATTTTTCAAAAAAAAACAGGTTTTTCTAGGTATATTTATAAGTATCTTTACTTAGTTTTTCCATTTTTCTTTGACCGTTATTGCAATTATAATTTATACAATACTTATTTCAACTAGTTAATACAAAGTCAAATAAATAAATTTCACACAAAGAGACGATAATTTTGTATAATACTATTATTAATTATTATTACTATAATTTGGTATAATACTTTAATACTAGTCACAATATTTCAAGTTATATGAAGTCAACAACAACAATATTGTTTCGTCTTGTTTGTCGAGATAAGTGAACAACTATTTCGTCTTTGATATCAGTAGAATATACGTACATAATTAATAAAAATTAAAAAATAAAATAACGGTCTGTTATTATCCCACTTCTGGAGCTAAGTTACACATATTCCAGGAATTCACAAAAATGTGCAGGATTCCTTAGTTGTCCTGTTTTTCTTCACCGAAAAGCGTATGATAAATTGCAAAGATTATTTAGCTTTACATATTATATGCTGCCTTCCACGCAGTCGCTGGTAGAAGCTTGTATATGAAATAGAAACAGCAATTATAATTGTAGGTGTAATTTGAGATAAATTCATGTATTTTCATGGAAGGCAAGGAAACGATGACGCTAAGGCGGCTGCGCATAATTACAAAGATAATGATGTCAAGATGCGGAAGAAGCAATTAGTATCACGAGCAGCCATAAACCTGCTTGCGAGGAAATAGCAAGGTATACAGATAATTTAAATTGAGATTTTAATGTTCTTAAAGAATTAGTAAATGTACCAAAAGGAATAATGGTTGATAAAATGTAGAAGCCGCTACATTGATGATATTTTATTTATGAAGTTAGGCATGTTCGCGAAAACAATAATTATTTAGTACCCAATATACTATGTAATATTAATTAGTAAGATTATCGATTTTATAGTAGTAGTAGTTTTTAGAGTGTAGTTCGTCTTGAGCACCGATCTCAACCTGTCTCTTACCTTTATTACTTTAACGTAGGGGTTGTCTGTAAAAGATCACTTTTAGTTATAAGACCGCCTTTGCACTTTTATATGTTCTTATTTCTCTTGTTTATGTTTATTATTTACTTGATGTGCAAGAAAGAGTTATTCATTCATTCATGATATACTCGTAATATATAGGTAATAAGCCAGGATTGGACCATAAAAAAAAGTAATGGCAAGAAATGATGCAGTCTAATGTGGTGTTAACTTTGTTTTCAAGACATTCCAATAAAACTTGTATAATTACAACTGTAAGTAGTAATATACTTCTTTCCTCGAGTCGGTACTTGAAGCTTATATTTTTGCGACTATTTAAATGTTTGTCGGAAAAGTACTACGAAAAAATATTTTGTAAACGTAGTTTTGTAGAAATTTTCGTAATGATTAAACACTGATCTTTAAAAAGCAACATGAAGTGAATGCACTTCTTTTACCCAAAGTGACTTTAGTCTTTAAATATTGATAAAATAATATTTAAATGACATGTAATGCATTGACATTTTGTAGACAATTCAAATTAATATTTAAATTTACGTGTATTAATATATCCGCCCTTCAATATTAACCCATTAATATATTTCGACTCATAAATGGCATACCATATCGTGTTTGATACATAGTGCTATTGAACTTAATAGTGAAGCTTAGAATATGACATATATGCAGTAAAAAGAAAGCAATTGAGAGTGTATGTATGTCTCTTTTTTCAGTGTGATTATACAAATATGGAGTAAACGTTTTCATCTTCCCTCTCATTATTTATTGTGACATCTTCACTAAAAAGCCTTATGACTTCCCTGATCTAAGTATAATAACTCTGTGGCTTAAAAAATACTAAAAAAGTTAAAGTTTCATATATTGGGACGTAGTTGCTACAACCAAATCTTATCTTACTCCCAGTGGAATTATAACCATACTATCCTCGATATGTGTTTCTTTAGATGCAATTTAAGAAAAATAATTAACTCGTATACTTATGTAAGCTTTGCATTAAATAAAATTAAATGTTTCCGTTGCAAGTGAACTTTGCCCTGCACCACGTAAAAGCAAAGCGTGTTAGCTATCGCGAACTGGACGCTCGTCGCTCAGAATCTGATTTGTCCACAATTTGTGGCCGCTTTACCGCTACTTTATGTTCTTTGAGTGTGTTCAGTAGAAATAAAAAATATCATACGAAAATTGTACATCAATTTACAGTTAATTTGCGAACATCATATATCTAAAACATTAGAAAGGATCAAAATATTATTTGTAAATTATTATAATTTCAAAAATTTATCATTTAGGCATTACCGAAGCTCCACCTGCCCTATTATTTTTTATTTTTTCTTTTCAATTTTTTTTAATTTAATTTTTTTTTAATCATTTAAAAATTACCGAGCAAGGCTCGGTCACCCAGGTACTAAGTAATTTCATGTGAACTTTAATAATAAGCAGATTCCATAGACAACCAGAAATTAATCAGACGATAAATCTTATTGTCTGATTAATTTCTGCAAAACCAGTTGCAACGAACTTCGAGCAAAAACAGGAATCAACGATATCATTTCTCGCATTGATTACAAAAATGGAAATGGGCGGGTCACTCAATACGCTGTTCATTAAATAAATGGAGTTATAAGTTTACTCTCTGGTACCCCAGGGATGGAAAAAGAACTAGAGGGCGACCAGTGAGAAGATGAGAGGACCACCTCGTATTAACTGCTGGGCCGTTCTGGACAAAAGTGGCACGAGATAGAGGACAATGGAAAGTGTTGGAGGAGGCCTATGCCAAAAGGCACATCGAGCTGAGAGATTTCTTATAATCAACAAAAAAAATCAACTTAATTCAGGTTAAAAAGTCGGAATAAAAGGCTTATTATTATTATAAATCTTATCGTCTCCTTCGTCTTAATATCGTTTGATATTGCCGTCAACATATAGTACCTAAAGTATTCAGATTATTTGCCCATCGATCAACGCAGTGACGTCGTTTGTACCGGCTTCAGTGATTGCACTCACGAATGCAACGGGCAATGGACGGCCAAATCAGATTTACTCCTGATTTGCGGTCGTGCTGACAACGTCGCCGCTTCATGAAGGATTTGAAATTTAGGCTACAAGCAACATGAGTATGATAGTTGTTGGATATTGGTAACAATTTATAAAATATTTTTAATCAAATTAGCAAGCATATCAAATAACCAACTATTATTACAACAAATTATCATTTTTTCTGATATGTAAGTCTTGGAACCTCATATCTCCTTTGGCTAACGTCATAGTCTTATATTAAATACTAGCAATCGCCAGCGGCTCCGCCCGCATGGAAAGGTTAACCTTAAAAGCTAGACATATGCTGTCACGGACTATTAAAAACTTATATTTAAAACTTTTAAAAGGGGAACAACTTTGTAATACATGATTTTTTTAAATAATTTTTTTAATCTCAGTACGTCGTATGTACGTCAGTATGAATATGATGATATTAAACAGTAATCAAATACTTTTTTAAGCGTTGTATTAACGGTTTCTGGTCCTTTATGTAGTTTAAGATTATGCTACTTATAAGGGCTTCTCTGAATCATTTTATTCCCCTTACGTGTTTTATATTGTCGAGAGAAGTCCTGAATAGACCGGGTACGTATTGACGGCATAGAAAGAGAAAATGCTTACACATTGCTAGTAGCGAGGGTGCTGATTTCTTCGAAAACACACTTATCCTTTCAAATCAAACTGTTTACACGTTTCGTCCCCTAACCTAGAACTTATTTGCCGAAGTCCTTTCAGATAAATAGTTCACGTTTTTTCCAACCTCGATGAAAAATAGTTACCTAGGGAATTTGATTGTAAATCACGTAGCCTTTTCCAATAATATATTAGGGGTTTACGTATGAAATATACGTTAGTAAAAATTGGCCACAATATTTTTATATACATAGTTAGTTTAGAAACTTAAAAAAATTATGTCATTTATTTAAATATTTTCAGGTTTTTCAAGTTTCAAGTTTTTCAGGTTTTTAATGTTAAAGATTCGTTCAAAAATATAACCGTTGAATATCTGATTTTGTGAAACGTCTGTCTATTAAGGAAAATGTAATAATAATCTTAATTAAATAAATAATAATTAATTAATAGTAAGCTGTGATGGCCTAGCGGTGCGACCGTGTGAATCTCTAGAGACGATCATGGGTCCAAACCCGGGCAGACACCAATGAGTTTTTCTATTAAAACTTACGTGTCTAATTGATAATTGCAATTTATCACACGCTTTTCGGTGAAGGAAAACATCGTGAGGAAACCTGCATATCTCTAGAGAATTCTGGAGATATGTGTAACCTACCAATCCGCATTGGAGCAGCGTGGTAGGTCTTAGCTCCAATCCTTCTCTCCAATAACGGAGAGAAGAGGCCTATGCCCAGCAGTGGGATAGTAACAGGCCGTTACTTACTTACTTACTAATTAATAGTAAATTTGTACATAAATGAATAAAAGAAAATATCTTAATTGAAATAATAAACAGTTTTAACATGACACATTGAAACCCTGTCTCCTTAACTATATTGAACTGTATTTCAGTTATTTTAATTAATTTTTAACTTTGTATTGATTTTACTACAAAACTCATCGACTAATGTGTAAAGTACTTCATACTCCGTGAAATATTTGAGACTAAAATTCAAATTAATTTATTTAAAGTTTGCTGAAATTATTTCGTATTTACTTTGATTTAGCGAGTTTCATCTTAATAGAAATTTGTTAACGATTATATTCAACTTAGTATTATAACAGTATTGTTTCTAAATATCTATCTATGGTATAATTCTAAAATAATTATATTTAAACTCTGATTACAAAACTGTTTAAATGGTATAGTCCTAGAACTTTCTAAATAATTCGTAACTTTTATAGTTAAAGAACTCTACTACTTAAATGTCCGAACGTAGCCGTTTTATTTTTAATTCAAGTATGATTAATTTACATCGAGATAGAATAAAAATCTCCCTTATCTTTAATGGAACTGAGGGAAAAAGTGTTGGAATGCATAATTTTTTGAAGAAAACTATTACCTGATTTATTCCTTCCTATCACGAAGAGGTAGTATACCTAAACTTTCAAATATAAGTATTTTTTTTTCATATTAAATTTTTGTAAAACGAAATCAGATGCCTACGTAGTAGAGGTTTCAAGAATTCATACCAATATAGTAAATTCTAAAATCTGTCTATCTGCTTTTTTCTCGGTTGTCGTAACTTTTTTGATGAAATTTTGAACATCTGGAACTGGATAAAAACATATAGTATAATAATTGAGGGTATTTTAATACTAATAATTTAATACTTAGTTTGCGAAAAAATTTTAAAGAAATTTCCTAATATAAAGTTTTGTTTGAATTAATTATTAAAATAAAACTATATTAGCTAATAAAATTTTAATTAAAATTTTGATTACCTATTTATGTCTTATGAAATTGGACACAGTTAAACGCCTACCATAAACCAATAAAAAATATTAAATATAAATATAAATAAGTAACCAGAAATTATTTGTTTTAACCATAGAGTTATTATATATAGGCAAGCCTGTAAGTGAGAGTTTTACAACAAATAATGAAAGGTAAGCAATAATATTAAAACTCGTATCTTATCTTTGTCTAATCACACATAAAAAGAGAGAGATAGATTCTCTTTTGCTGTTCTTTATTGTAATAGGGCACATTCTAGCCTTGCTTCCCTACTCTAGTATAATAACTCTATCGTTGTTTAATATAACCATGAAGTGATAGACTTTACAGTCTGCGTTCTCTATAGGTAGTTTCATACTCCAGGAAGACATTCCAGAGTCAATTTAAAAAGATTGTGTGTATAAAAAAATGTTGTATAATTGTGTGTATAATGGCTATAGTTATGTGTATACAGTTTAACAGTATATTAAAAAAATCCCTAAGAAAAATAAGGTAATTCTCCATACTGTAATTTGTGTGTGTAGCTCTCTATCGGTAAATGAAATACCGGAACTAGCTCTCACAATCCCCAAAGTTTCAGCCACCCATCCCTGATTGAATCGGTCAACGTTAATCATTAAACGCACCTCTTTGTTGTACAGTTGCTCCTATACGCCATACCGCCCTCAAATAAGCTACGAGTAGAATAAAGAGTAAAAAGATAAAGGACAGACATAATAAGACATAATAAAAATGTCTATTGTTTTCTCGCAAAGCTGATGAGTTGAATCTTGTGTTCGTGTTTTGCTTTCAGTCTTTTCTCATTATAGAATAATTTTAATGCAGCTATTATTACCCTCGTCATGGCAAACATATATTTTAAACAGACTTCAATTACCAATTAAAATTGCATTTTGTAAACAACTGGAATTGTGATTTACAGTCGTGGTATACGAAATTTATTCTTTGAGGTTGCATTTATCTAGCCGTGCGATGTCCGGCTGAGTAGAATAGACCACCCTCATTTCTTAATGAGGTATCGTAAAAGGCGACTAAGGTACATCGACCCGCCGTGTGGTATCTGGATGAGTAGCATAGACCAACCTTCTTTCTTAACGAGGTGTCGTAAAAGGGTAAGTCGACCCGGCGTGTAATATCCGGTTTAGTAGAATAGACCACCCTCTTTCGTACCGAGGTGTCGTAAAATACGACTAAGGTAAGTTGACGTCAGGCAGGCAGACGTCAGGTCGTAAAAACGCAACCAAATCATGTGAGCATGTTTATAACATGTTGTGCCGACCCTACTCAGAGTGGGATAAGGGCAGGAGGATAGTTACACTTTTATGTGCGCACGCGTGCATGTTATTACTTGCTACTTAACCTGCTACTGCTTAGTCGTTATAGTGTAACCTTAGCTCATATATTTTATTTTTAGAATTGTAATCATCTCGAAAATTTATTTTAATATCAACTATCTGAAATACTGCTCATTTTAATATAAGAATTACACTTCTCATTTTATTTTTTAATAACTACGCAAATGAAGATTTTAGTATACTGCATATTAGAGATGAATCTATTAATTTCTTTAAATGTTTTATAAGATTGTCTAGCCTTTAAATTATTTTATTAAAATTTCTTAGGACATTCTTAAAATTGTTATTTTACGCCAATCGTGAGCACGATATTGCAAGTGTTTGCATTCCAGTCAAGTCAACAGCGCATGTAATTTAATTAAATTTTGCAAAAACTCGTTTTAATTTTTAGCAAAGCGTTTCATTAAGACTCTAAGATATGAACAGTAAAATTAATTAGAGTTTTTTAGTTTTCATTGGAAACGCAGTTTTTGTAGACCCCGTACTGTGGTTAGTATTATATGTCAAAGGGTTTGATTTTAGACAAATTCTATGAGCCAATAATTATGCTAGCAATAATTATAAGACCATAATACTGGTTATTTACAATTAGTTTGGAACTGGCAGCTTTTAAGACTATAACCCGGTTTGAACCCTCAACAAAAGCTTCTGCGCTCGCCTATCCCTCCCGGTAACGCTGTAAAAATCGATTGGAGCTAATACCATACAGTCAGGTTGAAAAAAAAACCTATATATATAATGTAAGTATATATTTAGGATCATATTCAATACTTTAAGAGGTAAACAAGTTTTCATTGGCCATAACAAGGAATAATTGCATGAAACATCGATGCATGTTTGCCACGAATCAGCGATAATTGCGGTAAATGTGATGCGAGCGCTCGGTCACTCGATGAATTCGTGATCGCAATCAAAGTGCGACAAATGCAAACAGAGCTATGAATATTTAACGAAAAGCAACGTTGCAACTTCCATCGTCAATCCTTTTTGACAAACAGCTTTTGGTACATTTATATCTATTTATATGTCACCACTGAAGAGATCTTAGCAAATGTGTAGTGAACGTGTTCTTTGCAAATCTATATCTATACTAATATATTAAGTTGAAGAGTTTGTTTGTTTGATTGTTTAAAAGCGCTAATCTCAGGAACTACTGGACCGATTTGTAAAATTGAGTGTAAGATAGTCCATTTATCGAGGAAGGCTATAGGATTAGGATTAAAAAATATTATGAAAACGGTACAATTTCAAGCTTTCCTTGCGAGCGCTAAGTAAACGATGAAAGTTATTAAAAATCATGTCCTACAAATACTTTAAAAGTCCGCGATAGTATATGTCTAGCTTTTAAGGTTAACCCACTTTAACCATTTTTATGGTTATCAAAATACTATATTACGGTTTTAATCTTCAGTATTATATACTAGCTATCGCCGCTGGCGATTGCCATTATGTAATATTATATACAATTATGAATTGGTTGGAAAAAGGTGCATTGGTTCATTTCGTTGCGCAGAAGGGAGCTACCAGAATTGACGAAGGTGGCTTAACTTCGCGACCGACAAAATTAAATATAACGAGCTAATTGCCGGTAGTTGAAAAGAATCCTTAAGAACATGGAGTTTTCTATATTAATAACACCAACCTTCGGTTTAAACTATTGCGTACAGTTTGAATGGTATCATTTTTTTTTATTCGCTGACGATTATGTTTGGTAAGTAAAATTGTGCCTTTTGTGTATTATAATTCATTGTTAATTTACTTACCGCTTTTAATACTACAGGATACATTTGATCAGTTTTTTTTTATACACAGATAATTAATTCTATTCTAATATTAATAAATGCGCGGACATTGTTTGTATTACAAAAAACGTGGCCCATACGTGGTATTTACAATATACCTAAGTCCGCGTGATTCCCTGCGAGAGATGTTTAAGGAACTAAGTATTCTTACATTTACTTCACAGTATATTTTTGGGTATTTATTTTTTGTGCATAACAATATACATAATTAAACAAACATTGGCGATGTATATAAGATACAAAGTAAGAACCGGCATAAGCTTGCGGCACCTGCTTTGCGCATTGCAAAAGTACGTAAATCATTTGAGGGTTTGGGTATAAGATTCTATAATAACATTCCGTAATCAATCTTAGCTTTGCCATTATAGTTTAAAAATACTATTAATAAAAGGCTAATATAGAAAGCCTACAATACTATTGAGGTTTATTTAAATGATAGGAATGCGTGGACGTAGCTACTCTTCGACCCTGTACAAGACAGTAATAACTAAATGTAATTAGTAATAAGAATTATAAGAGCAACTGCCGAGTTTCTTGCTGGCTCTTCTCGGTAGCAACAGCTTTCCGAACCAGCAGTAGCGTTGACGATTCAAAAGCACTTGTTCACAATTTTATTTGAATAAAGATTATTTTGTATTTGAATTTATTATTGTTGTTGTAAAGGCAGATCTTCAGTTAGCGTTTGGGTACATTTAGGTCGACCAATCCAAAACTTGCCAAATAAGTTAGTTACATTTCATGATAATGGCTTTGTTGTGTACCGACACTTTGACAGTAACAATAATTCCCTACAGTAATATTCGGATGCAAACTACTCAGTCTTGTGCCTACTTTAACTTTTATACATAGTTTAAGAATGAAGAGAAAATTGTCAAGTTATACATTTTAAATTAACAATCTTAATATGTTTATCAATTTAGTCAAATTTTAAAAGGTTATCACATTAGTTTATTAATCAGTATTAGACATTAGTTTATTAAAAGGTACTTTTATTAACACCTAAACAAACGATTTTTATAGAACAACATACTTTAATATAGTCTTTCCATTCTCTTGTATTTTAGTGTTACATAATATAACTTGAAACTGGTGATTATTTTACAAAATGCCGTGTCCACGACGAATAAATGTTGCTATAGTATCTTGAATATTTAAATGAGTTAATCTTGTATGTATATATATATTTTCGGAATCTCGGAAACGGCTCCAACGATTTTCCTGAAATTCAGTATGTAGGGGGTTTTGGGGGAGAAAAATCAATATAGATGAGTTTTATTTAAAAAAATGTAATTTTATCCCTGTTTTCGGGCTCTAAAATTTTTTTGAAATTTATGTTGAATACAATCTCAATTTTTCGCTCGAGCCCCACCTGCCCTATTATTTTCTAATTTTTCTTTTAAATTTTTTTTTATTAATTTTTTTTTTACATTATCTTAAAATAGAGCAAGGCTCGGTCACCCAGGTACTATATATTATATGATATATACTGCCACTGTATGATAGTGTATATCTTTAAGCTATTGTTGCGCACAATCATTTCATTTATATATATTTTTTTTTTTTTATATATGGGACACTTACACACACGGTCGTCCGTCCCCAAAGTAAGTAACTTAATACTTGTGTTATGGTAAACAGACATCTGGTGAATATATACTTATATATATATATATATATATATATTTTTTTTTTTTTTTTAAATACATACTTAAATACAAATATACACCCAGGCTCAAAGATCAACAAATTCATTTTAAAGAAAATGTTGGCCCTCAGCGGGAATCGAACCCGCGACTCGTGGAGCCGAAGGCAGGGTCACTACCCATTGCGCCAACGAGCCAGTCAAATTTAGGTAACTAAAAAATTTTGCCATTTAATATTTAGGTAACTAAAAATTTTTTAACAAAAATTGTAAAAACAAATTTAACACTGTTAGCCCTTTAGTCCCGAAAATTGGTCTTTATAATTGGAATAAGTCATTATATTACTTATTAATTCATTCATTCACCGTCAGTAGTGACCCAAAGCACGTATAATACATTACGAGTATCTCTACCGAATAAATGGGATAACAAACACGTCAAGAGATATCGGGTGTCAAATTTCATTTCGTTAAGTGCTCTCTCAAGATACGGATGAAGAAGTAAATAGGTATATAACCAATAAAATATTCCAAGCTGAAGTAACACATCCAAGGATCTAGTATTTGCCAACACTGTAGGAATAGTTCATCTTAAGGTAATTATAGCAAATATTGATCACATAAAAAATCTATCACATATCACAGAAATTGGTAACTCCCGTTTAAAAAATTACTATATAGTACATTACTTGAGAACTGTACTCATGGATTCGTGTGTCAAATTAAGTGTTAAAATAACCTCAATCTTATATTATGTGTTTTTGCTTTTTCAGAAGAACATCGTTTTTCCTAAGAAAAAAGAAGGGTTTTTATATAAGCTTCCATTGTACCAAATTCTATCAATATTAAAATAGCAGCAATATATTATTAATAATTTATAATGGAAATATGAAGGTTCTTGAGGTTAGAAAGTCAGTAAACAGGTATAAAGTGAACTTCTTTAGTGGTAACTAAAATATAAATAAATATATGGGACACTTACACACACGGTCGTCCGTCCCCAAAGTAAGTAACTTAATACTTGTGTTATGGTAGACAGACAACTGGTGAATATGTACTTATATATTTTTAAATACATACTTCAATACAAATATACACCCAGGCTCGAAGACCAAAAAATTCATTTATAGAAAATGTTGGCCCTCGGCGGGATTCGAACCCGCGACCCGCGGAGCTGAAGGCAGGGTCACTACCCACTGCGCCAACGGGCCAGTCGAACTAGTAATCCATTTACCGTCGTTGAGTCATGGAAGCAATACCATCCCCTGATATTAACTATGAAATTTAAGCAATATCCCTTCATAGTGGAAACTTTCCCACCCTTTTCTAAAGCTAAATTCCCAGGGCATAATAGTCGTAATAGACTTCTTGAAGCGGATATTCGCACTGAACCTGCAAATTGTTGCAACGTCTCAAGCATGATTTAATAAATTTTTACTCTTTCCAAGTACCCCTAGAGAAAGCCCTGGTGAGAAATGATATTATAATATATATATATATATATATATATATATATATATATATATATATATATATATATATACTAACTATGCTTGCGGCTTCGCCCACGCAGTAGTCAGTGTATTCAACTGAAATTTTGAACATCAAAGTAGTTATTGTGAGAACTATAAGAGATAGAGATATGCTGTCGCAGACTTTTGTATACTACTACTACTACATCTACAATTCTCTACTACATTACTTTAGTGTATCTTTGTTGGTTTACTAAAGTTTTTATAATTTACATGAAACGGTAAATTAACCTAAACCTTCCGGAAGAATTGGATTGCCTATTAGTAAAAACTGTATAAAAATCCGTTCAGAATATTTAGAGAAAATCGATAAAATTCAGAGCTTTAGGAGAGTTTGTTTTATAATAAGTATGGATATAGATTAATAAGCTTTAAAATTATATGATCGCTTTAACTTGTCACAATCTTCTTTATTACTTTGCAGATCCTGTCTCACCTGAAATGTCAACATAATGCTGAAAATATACAATAAGAAAATGCACATGGACGTCTGTGTCACAACATAATAGCAAAGCGTGTTTGCTATCGCGGAATAGCGCTCAGAATCTGATTTGTTCACAATTTGCGGTCGTTCCGCTGCTACATTACGTACTTAAAGTGTATACAGTTAGCAGAATTATTGTAGGAATATTAGATTCAATTTCTTTGAAATCTAAGTGAAAGAATAGACGAACACTTTTAGAATCTATACAATGATTTCCTGAACTTAAAAGTATTTCAAACAAATTATTTTCAGTTGTTAAAAATTAACCAAGACATCCATTTATTTCTAGATATCTCTAGAATTCTCAAGAGAAATGTTGGTTTCCTCACGATGTTTTCGTTTCACCGAAAAGCGTGTGATAAATTACACTATACATGAGACAAATTAATTTTACAGGCAAACTTATTGGTGCTTCCCGGATATCGAACCTGTAACTCCTAAAAAGAGTTGCAAGGTCTGCTGAGCTATCACAGCTTTGTAATAACAGAACATTAATATCTTTAATATTTAAATGAGTTAATCTTGTATGTATATATGTATATATATTTTCGGAATCTCGGAAACGGCTCCAACGATTTTACTGAAATTCAGCATGTAGGGGGTTTTGGGGGAGAATAATCGATGTAGTTAAGTTTTAATTTAAAAAAAGTCGTTTTATCCCTGTTTTTGGGCTTTAAAATTTTTTTGAAATTTACGTTGAATACAATCACAATTTTTCACTGTAAAACGTAAAGTCACGGTGGTTCATTTAGGGAACGGGCGGTCTAGAGAGGTGAAAATACCTAGGATTGAGCCCTACCTGCCCTATTATTTTTTTATTTTTCTTTACAATTATTTTTTTAATTTTATTTGAAGAATATTTATTTATTTGACACCCAGGTGTCAAATAAATAAATATTCTTCGAGTTATGAATTAAATTCAGCGATTGTCTCGGTCAGTTTTACGATGATTACAATCACGATTGCAATGGCATGAGCAATGAACGCCCAAATGTGATTCACCTTTGATTTGTGGTCGAGCGTCGGGGATATCCCTCAATTGAAAATGGGCGTGCGATGTGCAGATTAATAAACGTATCGTGCAATTGGTTAAGTTTTAAGGTTTCTATTTGTTTTATTTTCCTCTACATAGCTATTCTTTTTATTAAAAAGAGCCTTTCTTTCCTTTAAAATTGATGATGTTTGTAAATTAAAGTAGAGTTACTGTTGCGTAAATCTATCCCACTAAAAGGAAAGCGCCTCCTGTTTCTTTGAGAAGCATTGGAGCTACACTGCACTAATTCAAATCTTAATTATTAAATTTTCTATTTTGCCATAACTATCTGTTTTGTTGATAATCTTAGCATTGTGTATGAAAGTGCGGAAAATGATTTTACTTGTAAATGTAATCTTTAATATTTAAATGAGTTAATCTTTAAATAAATATAAAACACAATTTTTTTCGTAAATTTTCAAGTCAGAGTAGCTTATTCGGGGAACGGGTGGTTTCTAGAAATGAAAATACCTAGGATCGAGCCCCTTCAACTGACTATTTTTTCTTTTTTTTGCAATTTCTTTTTTTTATTTTTTTTTGCAGTTTTTTTTAATTTTATAAAAAAATTACCGAGCAAGGCTCGGTCACCCAGGTACTGTTAATTAAGTGTCTTGTACATTCATTAATTATTCACTACATAATAGATAATATATAAAAATACATATGCATATGTTACAATTTTAATTTGTATGAAACAACGCCATTAAGTCATTATGCATCGTTTCTAATGACAATAATTTAACAAACGAAAATGTGCAAATTTCAATTTCGTGTCTCATCTTTATTTGGCAAATTAATTCGCAATTCCTTCGCTTAAGGTATGAGCAATAGCAAGTTCGAAAAAGTTATTTACAAAATGTTCTGAGATTTACGATTTTAAGCACTTGCAGTATAAAATTAGGAATGACTGTGGAATCTTACCTACATAAAAATATCTTATGTGACTGGCCTATTATTGATAAGACTTTCTATATAAATAAGTTTTACGTGAATCTTTAGTTTTATTGTTTCCATCTATACGATAAACTATATAAATATAATGTTAATTTATTCTAAATACATACATTAAAAAAAATCGTTTTATCCCTGTTTTTAAGGCACTGAAAAACTGCTACAATATTATTAGAAAACAAAGGCTGATTACGCTGCCACTCGCAAAGTTTTAATAGCTCAGGGGAACAAACAGGCTGTGTAAAAATTGAAAATACCTCGGATCATATCCCAGGTATGACCATCCATTTTGTTTTCTTTTTGCTTATTTTAAATACAAAAAAAATTGAGCTTAGCTTGGTTACACAGGTAATAAATATTATTCTATAATTATATATGCATTATAGAGACTATTATACATAATGCAAATTTGTTTTCACTTTACTGTTATTACTGGTGTAGGTATTGCATATCAATTGAACTCTTTTAAAATAAAATGTTTCAGTTTACTTTTATTAGAAAACATATCAAAGACTTTTAGCTAAGCTTTAGATAAAATGTATTAACATGGAGTAAGATTAAATAAAATATGTGCTCTGTAAAAGAGATACTTCTACGCCAAAGTTGTTTTGTAAGCTTAACGATTTTCTCTATTTCTTAAAGTTGTAACAGTTTAAAAGCTCCGTTGTGAACAAAACTTGGCAGTCAGGCGTTGTGAATCGAATACACAAAGAGGCTTTCATTCAGAAGTCGATTCGCCGTTTCACAGTTGCAATTCCCTAAAGGTTCACGGCGAACTACAGCTGAACGAGTTTCTTGCACACTCTACATATCCTACAGCTGAAATAGCTTCAAGGTATTCTAGCGCTACGATAATTAGGTTATTTATTCTTGTCCGATAAATGTTTCGTAGTGTACTCATTTCTTTCATTGTAATTTTATCTGTATCAACCGATTCATTAAAGAAAACTAGGAATTGTTTGAGAATCAGAACAAATTATTGCTCTGCATCAATATTTGCATAAAATGTTTTATTACATAATCTGTAAATTTTGAAGTTTGCTCAGATTAAACACATAACTGAATAATAAAATTTATATTCATTCATTCATCCTCCTGCCCATATTTCACTCCAAGTGGGATCGGCACAACATGTTATAAACATGCTGTCACATGATTTGGCTGCGTTTTTACGACCGGCCGCCTGCCTGACGTCAACTTACCTTAGTCGTATTTTACGACACCTCGGTAAGAAAGAGGGTGGTCTATTCTACTAAACCGGATACCACACGGTGGGTCAACTTACCTTAGTTGCCTTTTACGACACCTCGGTAAGAAATGAAGTTGGTCTATTCTATTCAGCCTGATACCACACGGCGGGTCGACTTACCTTAGTCGCCTTTTACAACACCTCGGTGAGAAATAAGAAGGGTGGTACTTATTCTATTTAGCCGGATACCACACGGCAGGAATAAGAAAATTTATATGTTAAAAATATTGTAGCAATGTTTTATTTACCTAAGTAACCCTTACCATGAATTCAATTAAAAATATCGAACGCTCATCTGTACTTTTTCCGTAAATTGAGATATGAAAATTGGAAAATTGTGCACTAATAAGAAAAGAATAGGTACTTAGTATGGCTAACACTATGATTAAATTAATTTCAAATACATTTGTTTATTCAACGTGAATTAAATATTAATCAAGTTGATAGCGTAATTAAGTCTTAATCCATGAACACGCAGCCATTTTGGACGCAGATGTTGCGTGATAATCTCGGTTTCTCTCGTCTCTAATTAAGTCTCGTTTAATTTATTTATAACGCAAATAAATACACATTGATTTTATGTTAAAGTTCTAGTAAGTATTACATTATATTGCAAATTAAAATATTAGAAAATAAGCAGTGGCATCCGGCTGTGTAGAATAGACCACCCTCATTTCTTACCGAGGTGTCGGAAAGGCTGCTAAGGTTAGTCGACCCGCCGTGTGACATCCGGTTGAGAAGAATAGACGACACTCTTTCTTATCGAAGCGTCGAAAATACGTACGTCGTATAAATTCACGCCAGGCAGACCCCTCTTAGAGTGGGATAAGGGCAGAAAAATGATGACCAGATTCGTAGAAATACAGTGGTCGACACAATTCATTATGCTACGCTGAAGTAGCGAGGGTCAAGGCATGTAGTTCAAAATCAATTGAAAATTCATAAAGTTAAAAGATATTCTATAAAGTGTTACTAACATAAAAGTTTGTATGTTTAAATATTTTTTATTTAATCAAACGTAAATGTCTAATGGGTTTCGATTTTGGTGCGGGGCTAGCTTATAATCTGCATAAATACATGGCATACTCTTTATCCATGTAAATAAAGTTACTAGCAAAAGCTAATGGCAATCATAACTCGTGTTTTTTTTTTTTTTCGAATTGACAATATGCTGTTAGCCCTAACGGCTTTTACAGCGTCACCGGGCGGGACGGGCGAGCGCAGAAGCATCGCCGAAGTTGCGAAATGCGTAGAGTAGAGCGCAGAAGCTCTACTAGCGTCGGGGAACGTCGTCCTAAGGGTGCCTCCTGTGAGGCCGGACCACGGCTTAGGGCGACGTGTAGTGGAGGGCTGATGGTATGACTTTGATTAGTCAATACGACGACGGAAGGGTGGCAAGAAGCCACAACCAAACGATGTCAGAAATCTGGGACCTCGTCTTCGCCGGCGAAGACGCTGTGTGTATGTATTACGTGTTTCTGTGTTTGCGATCGTTATTTGATCGTCAGGGTCATATAGGACGCTTTTTGGACGCCTATATTTTCGGTGGTCAGACCTAACTGGGATGTAAGTGGCAGCAACTGAAATGAGAGGGTTCGGGTGTACCTCGGATTTCTCGAAGTAAGACTTCGAAAAACGTTTAAAGAGGTGAGTAATGGTAGGGAGGTCGAGGTCTCTATGGAGGTCAACGTTCCGCATGAACCACGGACAACCACTCGTGTTATTCCATTCTACATACCATTGCCACTTGCCCTTTAATTTAATACATATTTTCAAGTTACTTTAGCGAGGGATGCTAAAAAAATATCAGCTTTATTAATAAAAAAAATAGATTTGAGTATTATCTTGAAATGAAAAGAAGTTTCGAACAAAGGTTATTTGATTGTTTTTCTTTAAAGACGTATATTCATACTTTAATGAATAAAAAAGGTCTAATGGTTTTAATTAAACCTTTTATTTCAGAGTATCTAGATTTTTTCTCAAATATTTTTATTTTGTACTTCGTTTAAAGCTATTATTCCATTCTTATGAGTAAACAAAAAGAAGCACAATAAGTAATATCGTTAATTATTATTTATTTCATTTAACTTAAAAGTTATAGGCACAGTAAAAGTGTAGTCGTAACTCTGGTTTACTTTTATTTCATTACTATTTCACACAATAATAATAGCTTCATCATCATCATCATCCTACCCCTATCCCACTTTATGTGGCATCGGCACAACATGTTTTAAACATGTTGTTACATGATTTGGCTACTTTTATATTGTATGTATATTATATGGTGTTTTGTGGTATTTTACGACCGGTCGCCTGCCTGATGTCAACTTACTTTAATCGTATTTTACGACACCTCGGTAAGAACGACGGTGGTCTATTCTACTCAACCGGATACCACATGGTGGGTCGACTTGCCTTAGTCGTCTTTTACGACAGCTCGGCTTAAATATAATATGAATTTATGACGTGCTCTGAGTTTATTCCTTACAGGCGGTAGACTTCAGATGGCAATCGCTCCGTGCTAAACTAATTACATGTCATTAATAATTGGTTATAATTATATATATCACGCTCTAATTAATTGCTGATTGGCTAGCTCAATGAATAAGACGTTATATAATGTCTTTACGACTAAAAACTAGTTTTATCCAGCATATGGTGCACCAGTTGCGGAAGCGGGCTCGTAAATACCCCCTCGCTTCGTTTTTCCGTTACCACGGCACCGCCGCTATTACTTATACTACACGTCTTACTCAAATTACACGCTCGCTTTAATTTGATGTGAGATATGCAAAGTTATTCAAGTCTTATTTTGGTATAACAATAAAGAATATTTTAAAACGTCAATGGAAATTTTATCCAGTTATAATGCTTAGCTGTTTCCCCATATATCTCATTAATAGTGTAGAAATTGCATGTGTGCACGCGTGTTTGTGTGCGCGTGCGTGTCTGATATGTGTGTGTGTTTGTGAAAGAAACCGCCAATAATTAATATGTAACATAACAAATTTATACGACGCCAACCTATCTAAATCTATCGTAGCTTTTTTGGTAATTCACCTTTAATCTTTCGTTCTTGCTTTATTTCTTGCCAGTGGCTTTGGTTTTATTTTTAATTTCTTTGTTCTGGCAACACCAAATGAATATTTTATGATGATTTTATTTACGTCACATCTATAGGTTCTAATTCTATTCCTATATAAATATTTCTTCTCTTACAAATTATTATCTACTCTATATCTGAGTTCTAACGAAGTTTGTGTGAGTAACTGATATCCTAATATGGCTCAGAATTAATGACCTTGGTTTCTTTCCACATGCCCTAGGTTGACAAAATGATATAATAGTAGTAAGTATGAAGAATTTTTTTTGATATAATGTTATTTACGTTTAGGAAATGCATGATTATATTCTCCAGAAACTATAAAATAAATTATATACAGTTATAACCTTTCAATATGCTTAATATTACGTAACAAAATTTTACAACTGTATGTTAACGAAGCAATATGAATATTGTACGCCATAACAGTATGCAATTCGAAGTTTTCGTTTCTAATTTGTATAAACAGGAAAATACAATTTAACAAACAGTGAGACTTTAGACTACAGGGGAGAGACGACGCCTTTGTAATGTTTAATTTGTTTTAAACATTAAAATATTCTAAACAAATGAAATATATAATTTAGATTACCCACAATAGCATTTTTTGTCATTTAATTTTTACGGATAATAATGTTTTATGTTCAAAGCAATTTTTATACAATACAGCATTAATCCTTAAATAATTGTTGATTTAATATAGATCAATATGGCCGTTTACAGCATGTTATTTAAGTGAACATTTTCGGAGATATTACAGATTTAAAAAGCCGTGAGGAGGCCACGCTTCGCACTTCGAATTTAGCAGCTATACGTCGCTCTTTCAAGAGTTTGTTTAATGACAAGGAAGCTGTGAATGTTGTATATAAAGAAATTCTGTAATTAATTGTAAAAATAAAATTCATAGGGAAAAATGTGAAAATAAATAAGTAAATATGTAGTATATAAATTTAGATATTCCAAAGATAGCAGGAAATCTTCTTAGTATAGGGAGAGGGGATTTGTTTTTCTCCAAATTTAACGCTTGCGGGCCACGGGCAGTAATGAATAAATCAAAAGTACTGGATCGATGTTAATAAATTTTTTTCACTGAGTGACATGGGCTATATATTTTATACCCGTGCGAAGCAGGGGCAGGCCGCTAGTTGGTAATAAATGAATTCCATATATTAAAAAGTGTCGTGAAAAGGTTGGATGTTAATCGTTATAATTAGCATAGGTGTTATAAAATATATTTCTTTGATGTCCAATATCCCGTAGAGTGACACATTTAAAAGCTTTTATTGTAAAGATTACTAAAATCGTGAAAATATTATTATTTATTATATCCGTAGAATTTAAGCTTACATATGCAATACTTATAAATTTAAATTAGGAATGATTATGTTATATTTAACAACCATGAATAATTAATGTAACTGCAATGATTGATTAAAGTTGCTTTTAGTTGCCACGGCGTTATGTAGGCTTATGATATCCAAACATTTGCAGATATTCAGAAATTCTGAACGTTATAACTAAAATTATAAATAAGTTTTAGATGGAACTTTAAATCTAAACCTGCAAGAAATACATTCGTGTGATATTATTTGATCGATATTAAGAATATTATACAGTTTACATTTTTATAAAGTGAGAAGTATTTTAATTTCTTCTTTCTTTAGATATATTGCATTATCTTTTTTACTTTTTCCTTTTGTGTTATCTCGAGTGCAAATATTCATTTAGGTATTTATTTTTTCTTTCTTTCTATAGTCCCTGGATGACCGAGCCTTGCTCGGTAATTTTTTAAAAGATATAAAGAAGAAAGAAGGCGCCGATGACATGAGGGATTCGAACCCAGGTTTTAAACATTTTCGGTCCGCCCGTTACCCGTCGGCTATCGCAACATTACGTTTGAAAGCTAAAAAATCCTTTGATTTCAATTCTACATTATACCATATTTTTAATGCCCAAAAACAGTTTTTTTTTTAAATAAAACCTAGCTACATCGATATTTCTCCCCCAAAACCCCCTACATGCTGAATTTCAGGAAAATATATTTATATATTTATATTGACTGGCTTGTTGGCGCAGTGGGTAGTGACCCTGCCTTCGGCACCACGGGTCGCGGGTTCGATTCCCGCCGAGGGCCAACATTTTCAATAAATGAATTTGTTGATCTTTGAGCCTGGGTGTATATTTTGTATTTAAGTATGTATTTAAAAATATATAAGTATATATATTCACCAGTTGTCTGTCACCCATAACACAAGTATTAAGTTACTTAGTTTGGGGACGGACGACCGTGTGTGTAAGTGTCCCATATATTTATTTATTTATTTATATATACATACAAGATTAACTCATTAAAATATTTACCGTATTTCACTTTTTGCCTTTTTTTGTTCTGTTACTCAAATGTTGACTGGAAGAGATGCCTTTTAGGAATAAGTCCGCTTTTGTACATGTACTATTTTTTTTTAAGAATATGTATACAATAAATAAATAAGGGTACAGTAGCATAAATACTTATTTGTTCTTTTGTTATCGCTGTTTTGTATGCCTCGAGTGCAGTAAAGTTTTATGTTCAAGCCCTACTAAGTAAATAGCCCATTGTAGCAAGACCATGTGTAAGTTTACACGTCGGTCATAAAATGTTTTCTTTTACGACTCGTTCTATGGGAACTTTGAGAAAATGGAAAATGAAACTATCATTTTAGCGCAATATAATCACTACTTTCTCTTACTAATGTTCATCCTTATAAAATACTTATAAATAATAAGGTTGGACTCCAGTAATTTGTGACAAAAAAATTGCTAATAACAATAACATTCACGTTCTTAAGAAGTATAATACTTTTTCTTTTCTTTTCTTTATAAAATCTCATACCACTCTAAGTGGAGTCGATACAACATGTTATAAACATGTTGTCACATGCTTTGGCTACGTATTTTACGATTGGCCGCCTAGGTCCGCCGGATACCACACGGTGAATCAACTTACCTTAGTTGCCTTTTAACACTTAACACCTTAGTAAAAAAATGAAGGTGGTCTATTCTACTCAGCCGAATAGCACACTGCATAAGGTCGATTGTCAACATCAGACCTAATTTTTTTATATAGCCGACCTAAACTCGTCGAGCCCTTTACAGTCTAAGAATTATGATTTTATTTTAATTACGAAGATACAGAATTGCATAAGGTCATATGTGGTATATTTTTCATTTCCAACGAAGAATGAGAAATTTCATAATTATGTCATTAATTTACTCATAACTACATAGGCGAATACTATAATTTTAAATAATTCTAAAAAATATTGTCCTTAAGGTAGGTGCTACTTCATCATACAACTGTTTGATTTTAACAATATTTATATTAAATCATACGTAATTTTAAAAAAATCAGTGTAGTATATTAAGGTTGAGATCTATGATTATTACTTTGTAATATTTCTCTAGAAACACAAACATACATCAATATCCATTCACTGTCTCAAGCGCACTACGTCAGTGTCACGCGAACCCCTGGGCTAGAGTAGACGTGTATCGCCATACTATAAGTGTATGTTTGAGGCTGTGCACTCATATAATACAAGTAAACACATACACTATAATCAGTCTTCAAAATAATGACAATATTCATGAAATCGTAGTCGTTATACGCAAGCACCAGCTCTCATAAACTCTCTAACCAGGGTACCTATTACACCAACCCCATTGCAGTCCACGACCTGTCCGGCCAAATTGTTCGTCCATAATTAAAGCAATAGCTGTCTGTGTACGAGAAGCAATATAAACTGATGGAATGGGCACCGTTTTGGATCGCAGCCATCCTTAGTATATTCAACGAATTTCTGCTTAATGACAGTTGTAATCAATTTTGAAGCGAATGAGATAATGGAAAGTACGTCGGGTGGAAAGTATTATAGCTTCTGTGCGCGATTTCGTCTACGTGGATTATAGGACCGTGATAAAAAAGTGTCCTATGTCACTATCCAACTATCTCCATTCACAAATTTCTTCTTCCTCAGTCGTTCACTCTGGACAGAGTGGTTGTAATGTGTGGAGTGGTTAATGATGCTTTGTGTCCGTTATTGTAGCCCTTTCAATGCGTCTCCATCTGTAACAGTCTTCAGCGTCTTTAGCACATTGGAATACGGATTTTTGAGTTATCTTGAGGTTTAGGTTCGTCCAATGCGTGGTTGATTGACCGCGTGACCGCTTGCCTTCAACTTGCCCAGAACAACGAAAACTTCTAGAACTTTCTTTCATGATTCCTAGTCGAATGTAAAAGAAGAACAAGCAAACTCGTTAGAATAAGTCAAATCAAGTATCCTTCTTATATTTTAACCGACAGATTCTCAGGGATATCAATGTCTCCGGAAGGGATTTTCATCCTACAAGTTCATATTCCACTTGTTTGAACGTATCTAATTGGGGTCTACCAGGAATTTTCGGATTTGGGGGCTACCAGTACAAATATTGAGAAATCAATGTTCTACGTAATGTGACTAACTCGTCGGTCTAAAAAAGGTGGTTTATAGACAAAACTCATTGATGATATGCTCATATTGCTGCCAGCTTCAACTGATAATACTATATATTGTAGACTTTTCAATAACGCAAGAACAATTCCAATCATTCCATTATTTTCAAATCTAAATAAAATTCTGAAATTCGCTAGGTAATTAATTACAATGTTCAGTGACACATAATCGGAATAGCTTTAGTAGATACAAATATTAACGGTATAATATTCAGCGTTTAACTGTGTTTAAGCGACGAATTTCCATTTATAACCACATCGTGCTGCCGTTTGACAGCGCTATCACGAGGACAGCAAACGACCGTGCCTAATGTTCAAAGGATTATGCTGTATAAATGGGAATTTAATTCAAGTACCTAATACTACTCATCGCTACGGTAAAATGTCATTATAAGTGCAGTATGTTCTATGACGGTTTGCGCAATTCATTTATGTAACTTTAACTACTCCACTGCAAAGGCCTCCACCCACAACACCCTGAATTATCCAGAAATATGCAGGTTTCCTTACAATGTTTTCCTTCACTAAAAAGCGTGTGATAAATTGCAAATATGAATTCTGCAATTTTTTCATTACAAAAAAACTCATTGGTTAATCCAGGGTTTGAACCCTTGATCTCCTCGAATGAGTTACAAAGTCTCACCGTTCAGCTATCATAGCTTATAGATACGTAAATAAGAAAAACATAATGAACAACACATCCAATGGAATCGTAGACTGTCAACTGTCAACCGCGAATTAGGCTTCATAATATTCAAATTCAACATAGTATTTACTTAAATGAACTTGTTAACAAATGCTTTTGTATCTTCAACTATTCCCTTCTTATTCTTTGGCGACTGTTATATCCACTGTTGGACATAGATCTCTTCATGGAATCTCCACACCACCACACGATATTGCGCCGCTTGAATCCTGTGTCTTTCCGCGACCTTTTTTGAAATCATTAGTCCATCGCGTAGAGGGTCTGTCGTTGCGTTTTCTGGTGCAGGGTCGTTATTCAAACACCTTGAGACCCAAACGCCCTTCCGCACTATGTTAACTCTATTACGGGCGAAATAACCGATGTAAGGCAAAACAACCGATGCTATTATAAACTTAAGACGAATACGATTTTCTTTAAACCATAATCGGTACCTGTGTTACAAATTATAGATATAGTAGCGTTTATAGTATGTAATGCTAATTCACAGTCTAGACAGAACATGTAATTGAAACCCATATCTGCATATCGGAACATTTGTACTACTCTCAAACATGTAACTTTAGTAAGATAATTCCATAAATTCTGACATAAGAACTAATTTCGTACAGCAATGACATAAAATATTATATCGAACTTTGAATTACACAATTTATAATTAATATTTGAAATGCAACTAAAATAATATAGTTTTCCTAGATATCTTGTTAAAGCAGTTTGAAGAAAGTTTAGTATGGTACAAATAATGCCCTAAAAAAGTTATTTCAAAATATGTATGTCAGTTTATGTATACGATGTTTAAAATCACCTGATTTTAAGGTTAAGTATACGAGTATAGTCTTATAAGTCAATTACTCCTACTTTATGGAAGTAGGAGTAATTGCAAATACTCCTAATTAATACTAAGAATAAGAATTACTTTTCCTATTGCGCTTCGAATCCTATGTCAATGACTGACTTAAAGATGACCTAAAGAAACAAAATTTATAAGCTGTTATGAAAATCGTGTATCAGGACACTAAAGAACAATCCACGTACATTTTATCTACATAATTTACTAGAATATCGTTGACAAATTACAATTATTAATTTTATATATGAAAATGTTTCGCTAGTAAATGAAAGCTTTTCCATTAATGTCGCACGGTCAGGCGATTACCAACCATGTAAACTTATATTACCAAATGAGCCGTAATAAAATTCGATAACTTTCAATCTTAATTTAGAAAAATATATTTTGGTCACAACGCAACTACAACACATTAATAAGCTAACAAAAACTCCAGATTAATTATATATATTGGTTATACTTACGACGTAAATACTTTTGGTAATTATTACGTAATTAAAATTTAAAACAGGCTATGCCTTGATATTGCTCTGTTTGGAATTTGTCACTATCGTGGGAAACGTATATAAACCTCTTGTATAAAAATGCAAAAGTGTAGCTTTTCACCTGCTACTTAATTTTTACTTTTAATTACTTATTAATATTACAATGCTAAATACCTGACGAATATATGAATACAGTTCATCCGGCTAGTAAACGAAACAAGATTTCGTTTTCTCAATGAATTCATGTAGCAGTTAATCATGAAATGCAAGCTCGGCTAGAAGGCGGCGGAGGGCGGTTTGCTTTTACCTCATAATGTAAATGTAAGTTCATAAAGCAAGAGAAATGTTTGAAAAGGCCATTTTTAATCTCTGAAAGCAACAGCCACATCAAACGTAAGTTATCTACCACATTTCATTCTCGGTACATCTACTAGAAATGTTATCACATTTGAAAACCCTGGGAGGTATTAATACATGAGTAATCATAATGTGTGAGTATTGTTCTTGGAAGTAACATGCCTGAATCTCATGTATCTTGGCTCGCTGACAATTCTTGTACAAAACAGCTACACCTTTAACACCAGATTACGCAACGCATAAACAAAACTACACCTTTAATTACCTTTGGGTTCATCGCTACAAAATAGATTGAAATTTTTCGTATACCCATGCTAAAAATAAAGAAGTAATATAATATCCGTAATCTTAAAAGCGTTGTAAATATTGGATTTGCATGTAATTACTTTGGAAATCTAAGAATCGAAAATCTGTAACCACACCGAGGAGTTTATTAAATATTTTTCGAAGGGAATCAAACTGGAGCCAATCGCTTAGAACTTCAGGCGACGGCGTTCATTAATGGCCTTCTCGTATTTTCAATAAGTATTCATTTCTTCAATAGGGTAGGGGAGAGGTTTGCGATGAAAATCTGATTGCGCTTCCTTTACGTTATGAATCTACTATTGATTTATCCCTGAGTTTCCTTTATTGAGACTGAGGTGGGTAGAAAAATGTTTACACAATGATTATTCAGTGGTTTAATTTAGTTGAATGAGTTTTTCTTAATCTTCAAGAGATCAGCTATGCTGACTCAAACCCCTCATCCGAATATACTTGTAATCTACATTTACCTTTATTACGTTATTTGTCAGGAAGTATAGGTACTTGCCCAAAATAAACCAATCAACCAAATCACATTTAGAAACATATAGTCACAAATACAAACACTGTTAGTGGCCTTCTCATTCCAGCAATGCATTTTCAACAGCGCAATCTCTTTTCACAACCATACCCCCCTACATGTAACCTTGAGCAAAAGGTCCGCCCAAAATAAGGTCTCGTATGAGGACATTCCCCATAGCTAGTAAACGTTTTACTCTATACGTACTGAATCGGTTTATCGGCATTTACCATATTCGATGTTTTAATTGTATACTATAGAAAAAAATCATACAATCCTGCATACGATCTGGTAATCTTTACAGTTAGATGGAAATAGGTGTATATAAATAGGTTCATTTAGACGAAATGAATAAAAAGGGTTTCGTATGGAATATTTATGACGCACCCAGTTTTCATTAACTCGTGCTTTCAATTCCCCAACGAGTACAGCACTCGCCTTTGAATAATTTCCGGATTCAAAGCGAGTTCGGCACAATGGATTTGTCGTAAGGTACGATTGACATATAAGTAAATGTTATTTGTAAACAGACACTGCATTAAGAGCAACAAATTGATTGAACCCGCATTTTACTCTACTATTTTCTCATGGGTCACCTTTTGTTCAAACTCCTGCTCCTTTTGTAACGCAATTACATAGCGTATTATGTTATTAAGAAAAAACTCGAGGAAATGACAATTTTTTTTTATTGCTCATCTACCTAAGATTTCTTTCAGTTCAAATCACATAAAAAAAGTAAGCTAACTGCACGTTTAAAATCATTTTTGGTTCTAAACTTCTAAATCTATTACATGACCGAACGATGACATCGTTAACGTTGTTCTATTGTTTTAATGATGACCTCGCATCGTATAACGTTGATAGATTATCTACTAGGTGGAGAGATGACGTCAAAAGGGACGCGACGAGCCGCTGGATCCAAACGGATCAGGATCATGTGACGTGGCAATCTCGAAAAAACCTACTCGTAGGTATATACAACAGCAAACTTCCATCGATGTAAAATTTATTTAAGTTGATACTAATGACTTATTTTCGCTACTAGCAGTACTTACGCTTAAATCAGTTCTGTAGACTTTACAGTACGTAATCTATGTATGGAAATGTTCCCTAATTAAAAGGAACCTGATCTCTGGACCCTAGGTCGCTGGTTGGTAATTTAAGTGGACTGTATAGGGGGGTTCAGGGCGTTAACTATTTTCTCTCTCTGGGCAATGCGTAATTTATTACCGATACGTAGTAACAACTTAGCACCACCCACCTTTCGATGCCTTTGTACTGCCACCATGCACTGGAAGGTTCGAAGTCCTCGAAATGCGCCGGCAGCCGGCCGTCTTGTGACGCCAGGGGAAATACTCGTACGAACAGTAACACTTTTACGAGTCCGAAACTCGACATTGACACTTTAATGTTAGGCACTGCACTTAATATTGCAGACGAATTGTCGTCCTAGACGAATTGTTTATGTTTTTACAATAGATATGATACGAATAATGTATAGCGATCGAGTGGCCATTAACGAAGGTTCCGCGCTCACGTAGACACTCGCACGGCGACAGACGAACCGATCGGCGAGTGGCGTTTTCATTGCTACCCACATATCGGTGAATAAAAAAATGACAATTGCCCAGAGACAAAAAGATAATACGAACTTAATTAAATAATGACATATTTACGAACAATCTAACTCCTGTCTATTGAATTTGACTCTATTGGTTGGAAATTGGTTTTGACTCTGTTATAATGCTTTTTGTTGGATTGAAATGTTAATCTACTTGCATTATATAAAAAAAGTTCCGTCTATTGCGAAGTGCAAGCCTCGCGTATTTGCTCCCGAACGGTCATGTTATGATAATGTTGATAATTTGGCTAGGTATTTTACGATCGGCCGCCTGCTTCACGTTAACTTACCTTATTCGAGTTTTACGACACCTCGGTAAGACATGAGGGTGTTCTATTCTACTTAGCCAGACACCACAAGGCTAATTCACAAGAGTAAGTTTATTTAAAAAAATAAGAATAAAGTACTAGAAATAACGTGAGAGTAGTAAATGAGGTTGACTTTTAAGCGACGTTCTTTTATTTTCTGTTAACTCTGGCACTCAAATTAAGAATTTATTTCACAACTTCGCACTTTTCCTGACCTCTTTGTGTTCCGTTATTATAAAATTACTATCAATTGTGAAAGTTTCGCTTCAGAACAATAATGGAGAATCTTTTGTACTATATTTATATATGCACTTAATTTATGATCGATTTTGCAAAATGAATAATATAACGACAAAATTTTAATTCCATATTGTTTCATCGACGATATAATTTATTTCAGTATGTTCAAATATTTAATAATAAATTCTGTATTTTGTAAAAGTAACACTCCAAAACCAGTCTTCCGATATCCTTTTGCATCATATTTTTCTATCTTCTATGAATTCATTCCACTGCGCAACGGACATGAATTTTTATCGAAAGGGTGAACCGCTACCCTAGAGCGACCTTATAAAAACATACAAGAACCTCTTTATCTCACACAAATATACATAATCTGGGAGTAAGATAAAATACGATAAATACAGTCAGAAATTCTTGCATAAATTTATCTCTCATGGGAGTATAAATGCAATTTACTAAACTTGGTATCTGACGTCCTGGCC
The DNA here is from genome assembly GCA_029227775.1 of Morpho helenor. NCBI lineage: Eukaryota > Metazoa > Arthropoda > Insecta > Lepidoptera > Nymphalidae > Morpho > Morpho helenor. The sequence goes on from JARGCU010000020.1 coordinate 9,388,257, forward strand.
GGGATCTTCTGACTTGTATTATCTGTGCAGCTCCATTGAGCTCCAAATGCCATTAATTTTATCTTATACAGATTTCACGTTTAGAATTGGTTCTAGACTAAATCGAGTTTCTAATTACATTTTGAACAATATTAGATCTGATGTACATTTCCTTCTCTTGTTACTCTGGTTAATTTCCTACAGATTTTGTTATTATTAGCCTAACAAAAATGGCTGACTGGACAAAATAGTTTTTGTATAATTACGATCACACAATTGTTGAAAGCTTCTACGTCTGTCTTGCAAAAAAAATCTTAACAATAAACATTATACACCGTGTTATTCAGTTTCCTTATTGCCTGTGCGGTATCCGGCTGAATAGAATAGACCACCCTCATTTCTTACTGAGATGTCGTAAAAGGCGACTAAGGTAAGTCAACTCACCTTGTGGTATCCGGCTGAATAGAATACATCAATCTCTTTTTTTACCGAGGTGTCCTAAAAGGCTACTAAGGCAATTCGACCCACCGTGTGGTATCCGGATGAGTGGAATAGACCATCCTCTTTCTTGTGGTGTCGTAAGATACGACTAAGGTAAGTTGACGTCAGGCAGGCGGCCGGTCGTAAAATACGTAGCCAAATCATGTGACATGTTTATAACATGTTGTGCCGACCCCACTCAGAGTGAGATAAGGCAGGAGGATGATGAGGATGATATTATCCGGTTCCATTACGCTCTCTATCTATCATATAACTTATCTATAAAGTGCTAGATAATAACGATTCCACCAAAATAAATTGCCGGATTAGTTGCTAAAACTGTTTTCGCAGTTCAATTATCAGATGTATACATATGAGCAAATTCGTCCTGGAAACTGCGAACTGCGATGGACAAAGTAAACTCCAATGTTTGCTTTCAATTACCCATTGGTAAACAACCAGGTTCGCTCTATACCTACACTTAATGCAGTTTCTTGTTTGCTTGCATTTTACGAACTGGCAAATTACTTCGTGTCAACAATTCCTCAGCATTAACAGGAGATTAAAACTGATTGCTTCATGATTATACGATGAACGTTGTTGTTTGATTTAGTAAATCTATATTATACTATGTACAAAGGCGTGATCCCTGTGTTTTATTAGTGAAATTTTACTAACAAACTCGTCACTTTTTGCTATTTCATATAATATGCCGTATAGCTTAAAGGTTTTTACAACGTTAACGGGTTGTTCTCTTAACTAATCAGGTGAGGAATTTGAACACTGCAGAAATCTGCAAAACAACATTAAATAAATAAATAAATAAATAAATGGGACACTTTCACACACGGTCGTCTGTCCCCAAAGTAAGTAACTTAATACTTGTGTTATGGTAGACAGACAACTGGTGAATATATACTTATATAATTTTTAAATACGTATTTAAATACAAATATACACCCAGACTCAAAGACCAACAAATTCATTTATAGAAAATGTTGGCCCTCGGCGGGAATCGAACCTGCGATCCGCGGAGCTGAAAGCAGGGTCACTACCCACTGCGCCAACGGGTCAGTCAAATCCTTATCAATCTTTGCTGTATGTTATTCTATTATTATTTACTAGATGATGACGAGAAAAGCAGTAAATATATTTGATAAGAATGGTCACTACATCGTCATACGTGAGGCTCATACAAATATGGATATAGTTACCTGACCCTGTACAAGATAGTAGTGACTAAATGTAAATAAGTATAGGTATTATTTTGATAAGAGCAACCGCCGAGTTTCTTGCTGGCACATCTCTTTAGGAATAGCTTTCCGAACCAGCAGTAGAGTAGAAGATTCAAAAACACTTGTTTACTTGAATAAAATAATATTTTTAATTTGAATTTGGATGCATCAATATAGCAGACACCAATAAATCAAAAAAAGTGTGGCGATATAGTAGACCTTACTAAATATAAAGGGTAAAAACAAGATTTAGACTTAACATTAATTAATTACACGCACCAAACACGTTAATTAAATTAAGTTAATACATATGTCTTCGTATTAACTTTCAGTTGAAAGTAAGTATTGTTAAAAATATATTATCATTTACTAAGTTACCTAACATTTAATCTCCGCAGACATAACCTACTGTAAACGATAGCTCTCAGTTCTAGTTTTAAAGCGAAAAGTCAACTGTCTAGGGAAAACGTTAAACGGCTCGGAACGGCATCGGTAATAGAAAAGACGCGGTCTTCATTTCCTTATTCACTTTAATATTTATGAAATATATTACGATAGATCCAATATTGGAATTGCTATATTGGCAAAGCTTATTTCCGCTATATTAAGAGCATTTATTCATTGGTCAAACGACATATAATTAAAATAGAAACAACTCAAGTATATCGAAATTAAAGTGAGACACTGCTTACTTTACTGGTCGATCTTTCAATCAAATCAAGAGTGAAAAATCTGTTTCAATAGTTTGGAACGGCGGTAGCGGAATGGTTAGGGAAACGGATTTGTGATCCAGAGGACGTGGGTTCAAATACCGACCATTATACTACGACGTGAAACAACTCCTAACACAAGCATTTAGCTTATCTGAAGGGGTTAACAAGTTTACCAAAATTAGTAGTAACCTTTTTTAAAAAAAGCAAAGAAAGTAATGATCAATATAGCATATGCAATCAAGGTTTGATCGTCATGATCATATTGAACGCGTTTCACAAACGATCCAGTACGAATATAGGGAGAAACCACCGTCGAATTCAATTAGTTTCTATTAACACCCGAGCCAAGATATGGTGGAGAACCCGAGGGGAATATGGTCGTGACCCTCAGCATTAACCGTATGAACTGGTTTCTTTATATCTGGAGGACAAAGAATACAGACAAAAGAACGCTATACCATATGTGTTGTCGTGAATTAGTTTCTTTATCTTTGGAGGACATAGAACACAGAGAAAAGTAAGTTATTAAAAATCATAATTTGCAAACTAAAAATTACATTTCTTATTGAGCAAGATGGACATAGAGCAAATAGCATACTGAAGTGCCCTCTATAAATTACTGATGATACTGCAGTAGAACCTCGACAACGTAAAAACCTGTGTAATTTCAAAAAATAATCTCCCCCTTCCCTCTCAGACCCTAAAACCTCTAGAACTTAAATTAATAATGTCGACTCTCAATAACTTAAAGGATTTTTACGCACGCGCTCTATTACTTAAACTATCTGCCAATTGTAGCAATTTTGAATGGAATAACCAAAATAGAATTTAAGGCGAATAAAATTCCGAAATATTTACATATCTTTTAATGCTTTAACAACACATATATTATACAGCAAATGATTCTGAAGTTTGGACCAAGCTTGCGTCGCCGACTCTTCAACGGCCTCTAGAGCTTTTCGTAATTCATCATCCTGTGAAATTATCTTCGTATGGATTTTCAAAAACAAGCTCAAATATGATTGAGCTAATTCGAAATCCTTATTCGATTTTAACATGATATCCATCATTTTGAGATATTGTGTCATAACTTCAATGGATCCACCAGCATCTGGTGCCATACTTGTTATTTCTATTTCGATCGAAGCGGGCGATAATGTTTTTAATTTCTCCAAACATTCTTGAAATTCTCCATCTTTTTCACAAGTATTGAGTCTCTTAGCGAAAGGCGTCAATGTCGATAGCAAATCGGGAATCAACAATTTTCTGTCCGCATTTCTAAGTTTCTCTTTGTCTAAATCGAATTCTAATTCGAGACTAGGTATAGTTGGTAAAAAGAACGGCGCAGATTTAGGGACAGTTAGAGGCGTTTTAGGTTTATTACGTCGTTTCACAATATCTAAATTTAATAAATTCAGCCATTTTGACGTGGGTTGTCCGGATAAAGTTAGCAGTTCTCCGCTAATTTGTTCTGGTGATTTATATTCGGGTTCGTCTCCCAAGTCTATGAGACCAATGTCGTCTAGATCTGGTTTTTCTGCAGCGGTAGTAGGCAATTCTAATAAAAAAGGGGAAAGCAAATTAAACATAATAGAAATATTTTGTCATTTTTCAAATTTTGCAATAGTTTCATCGTAATAAAGGAATTACATGAACACAGTAAACCACTTAATAGACTTTGATGTACGTTTATTAAACCTAATTTTAAAATTATAATATAAGATTTAGAATTAGAATTATACTCTAGAACAATTAGGTTTATATCTGATATTTGTATTATGTATTTGTTATTTAATTCAAAATATAATCATTTTATGAAAATTGATTAAAATTTTATTTACAGAACAAAAATTAAATGTACAGAAATTACAATAAAATTATTTTGCTGTAATCCTTGTTTTTTAAAATGGTATATGTAATGCTGTGTATAAAGCAGGCAACAATCACATACCCCATACATGCAGCACAAGTCACCACACGTATCACAAAACGCCGCCAACACCAACACTTCACACAAGAACTACACACACTCACTACCACAATCTCTACTATCGTTTCGCCCCAAAACCGAAGCATCATCAGTAAGATAGGCTCCAGTAACAAAATCGTAATGCATTGAGCCTATTCTCCTGATGATTAGCATTACATATATTCTCTTAAAGCGGACTACAGCAAAATAGTTTTATCGTAATTTCTGTACTATGGAATTTAGCAAAGTAACGCCTACTTCTATAAATCATTTAAAACTTAATGTATTTTTATTTTACTTACTTAATCTTGGAATATCAACAGTGTTCCTCTTAATTGGCCTAAGGAACACCTTATCATACAAAAGTCTGTTGGCCCAAAGAAATACACCTAGCTCTCCTATGTGCGTAGTCGCTAAGAAATCTCCAGTTGGGGACATACTCAGCGATGTGCATGGCTGCTCTACCTGGTAAGGTTTTAAAATACTATTCGTAAATACTGAACGCTAGGGATGCATAAGATTATGTTTTATTAAGAATATAGGAGCCAAACAAGTACAGTTATTATGAATATTAACTCACCGAAAATATATCAACGAGCTCTGCACTTGGTATATCCCATGTGCATATAGTGCAATCCATTGATGAAGTAACTAACCATCTAAAACATTGAAAGATAAATATATGACGATCAAAAGGAAAAAATTAAAAAATGGGCCTTCATAGAAAAAAAAAACATCCAAGTAATGAATTTCACAATTTTCTTAATTTAATTCACTTTTTTTAATTCCAGAACATTCTCCTTCCTTTTATCACTTTCACTTTGAGTAGCTTAATCCGGTTCCCCTTCATCATCATCATTCTCTTACCCTTATACCACTTTAAGTGGGGTTGGCACAACATGTCTTCTTTTTCCATTCTCCTCTATTATTTAACTTTGGTGCCAGACCTTTAACATTCATATCATTTTTCACACAATCCATCCATCTTTTTTTCAGCCTCCCCCTAGCCATACATTCATTTTTAAAACTCTTTTGGTCACATGATTTTCATCCCTCCTCATCCCTTCACTGTGGTTCAATTAAATTATTAATGCTCGAAAACATTGGAATATTTTCCTTAAATAATAATATACAAACAGAAAATTGTATAAACTGATTTTGAAAATTACTTTTTAATGGTGTCTTTTAAGAAAATTAATATGCAGACCAAATATTATGCAGATCAATAAAACCAACAAATTAAACTCACCGACTTTGACAGTCAAAATCGATGTCATTAATTTTCCCAACATGTCCTTCAAATTTTCGGACTACAGTCATTGTATCTATATCTACAAGAGTTATTGAGAAATCCTCATTAGCCAGTGCCAGTAAGCCACTATCTCTGTGACATTTTGTACTGTTTACTGATTCTTCTAATCTCAACACATGATACGGTGATGTTGCTTAAAAAAAACTTACTATTAATAACAAAATCAAGTACTCATAATGCTAAATATAACAATAAGTGGGTAAAATTACCAAATCATCATTCTCCTGCTCTTATCCTACTCTGAGTGGGGTCAGCACAACATGTTATAAACATATTGTCACATAATTTTGTTATGTATTTTACGACCGGCAGCCTGAGCGACGTCAACTTACCTTAGTCACCTTTTACGACACCTCGCTAAGCAATGAGGGTGGTCTATTCTATTCAGCCAGATACCACACAATTACTGGTAAAATTTTCAAATAACATAATTTAAATATTAATCTTTATTGCACGATACACAATAATACACAAAAGAAAAATAATTTTTTTTTTAGCCTATATAAGATAACAGTATTACAAAAAAAATAACTGCAACATATTGCAATATGACTTTTATGATCTTATAATGAAGGCCTATAACTTAACATTTCCATTTTAATAATTCTAAAACTTATCAATTTTAACTTTTTAATTTGATACTTTTTAATCTTCTTGGTATAGGGAAAGGAAATTGTTTTTCTCCAAATTTAACGCTTGCGGGCCACGGGCAGTAATGAATAAATCAAAACTACTGGATCGATTTTAATCATTTTTTTTTACACTGACTGACATGGGATATATATTTTATACCCGTGCGAAGCAGGGGCAGGCCGCTAGTAACTTAATAAATAGTAAATACTTACCTTTAATATTTATATAACTTACTTTTGTTATGGAAGAGCGAGACCTTCTGACACAAGTATTCTAATACTTACTAGAAGGTCTCAATCTATATTTTTTGTAATGAATTTTTGGTAAGAAATAAACATTTTTGATTTTTTGATTTTTGATTTTTTTTTGATTTAATTGATATTGAACTTAATTAATTTGATAAAAATATAGAAAACATACCATCTTTAAAATGCCAAAATTTGAGTCTATCATCAGCACCAACTGTGATAACTCTTTGATTACACAAATCTGTTTCCACTCCTCTTACAGAACCTTTATGAGCAAGCATGTTCACTTTGCCATAGTGTCCTCTGTATATACCAGATTGCATGTTAAATTTGTGGACCTGGCCAGTACTATAGCCTGTAAATAAATATTTGTTAGAATAATTTGTGACAACCCTAAAATGTCCTAAAAAAAATCCTATTATAAATTGTTATTTTCATAAGACTATAAGTACTCTTATCATCATCATCTTCCTGCCCTTATCCCACCCTAAGTGGAGTTGGCACAACATGTTATAAACATGTTATCACGTATTTTACGACTGGCCGCCTGCCTGACCTCAACTTACCTTAGTCGTATTTTACGACACCTCGGTAAGAAAGAGGGTGGTCTATTCTACTTAACCGGATACCACACAGTGGGTCAACTTACCTTAGTCGCCCTTTACGACATCTCGGTAAGAAACGAGGTTGGTCTGTTCTACTCAGTCTTAATCGCCTTTTACGACACATCCGTAAGAAATGAGGGTGGTACTATTCTATTCAGCTGGATACCACACGGCGGGTCGACTTACCTTAGTCGCCTTTTACGACACCTCGGTAGGAAATGAGGGTGGTACTATTCTATTCAGCTGGATACCACATGGCCGAAGACTATAAGAACTCTTGTAAGTTTTATAAGTTAATATTAAAAGTGCTTTTTTTATTTATTTAATAGATACAGTCAGACACATTTACAATTTTTTTTTAAACAGTAATATTGAATACTTACCTATAATAACAAAATTTCCACAATGTGTTACTGTTAAACAAGTTGCTAGAACACCTTTTGCCGTTTGTGGAGGTTTTAATATATGTTTGCCCATACATATTTTGTTGTACGACCAAGTAGTTACCAGATATTTGTTTTCATGAAGGGAGGCAATGCTGTCCCATTGCTTGTCCCTTTGCATGCAGGAGCTTAACTTTGTTATTGGTGTAAGTATATTGTTGTCTACTTGATTCCTTTCTAGAAAGTAAAAACAAATAAATTAAAGTTAATTTGTGTATCTTGAATGAATGCATTATTTAATATAATATATAGAGATGTTTGTTACATATCCATTTCTACAAATCAAATATACTCTTTTTGACACAGTAAAGTTTTTCAACAAATTAAATTGTGGATATGGTTGCATATGGTGGTAGGTTTACTGAACCCAGAGCACAAACCAGCAATTTTGAAATTGAATCAGTAGAGTTAAGTTGGAAAGTTCAGTACATCCAAAAATTAATTAGCATCTGATCATTTACAAAGTAAATACCATAGTAATTTGTAGTAGAATTTATTAACTCTTTAAATAATAATTTATTAAGTTAGGTACCTAAGTTTAGATCAAAACCAAAGTTGGAATAGGAGGTGTAAATTCAAACAGAAGTTTCGAACTTTTAAAATCAGAGTTTTAGCTCCTTAACTAGTCCCCCTAGTCCCTACTCCTAGATATTTAGTGTTGTAAACTTATTGAGACTGAAAAGTTTTTGTTTTCTATAAGTAGTAATTATATTTTCGCCGTGTAGTATCCGGCTGAGTAGAATAGACCAACCTCATTTCTTACCAAGGTGTCGTAAAAGGCGACTAAGGTAAGTTAACCCACCGTGTGGTATCCAGTTTAGTAGAATAGACCACCCTCTTTCTTATCGAGGTGTCATAAAATACATCTGAGCAGCCAAATCATGTGAGAGCATGTTTATAACATGTTGTGCCGACCCCACTTAGTGTGGGATAAAGGCACGAAGATGAATGAAGTAGTAATTATAATTAATGATCAACAGTTATTAATCAAGTTATATTTACTTTTCTTTTTTGTTGCTTTCTTATTGGTAGATGCTCTTCCCATACTTTTATTGAATGTTTCAGTAACAGTGTTCATTATATGAAGACTACTGTCTCTGCCAGCAGCCAGTATATTTTCACCTGTTGGCTCACAGTATCGTACCAAATTTGGAGGCAAAGCATGACCTTCCCTGTAACATGAGACAACATTTTTACAAGTTAATTAAAAATAACACATTACCTTTGAATATTTAAATTCATACCTCTTTTTCAAAAGTCTAGCCCCACCATCAGGCATATCAAATATCCACATTTTCAATGAATTATCTTGAGAATTTGTTACCATCAATGGTTCTGACATCAAACACTGTACACCAGCTATCTTCCCAAAGTGTGCTGAATTTATTTGAGACTTAACTTTTTTCTCTTCCAAGTCCCATAAAACCAAGTGCCCTTTGGCACTACCAGTGACCATAATTGGCATACCATCCATCCTAAATGACAAACAACTAACTTTGCCCCAATCATGAATAAACTCCATGACTATTTGATCGTAACGAATATTATGTAGTATGATTTTTCCATTTGCTAAAGCTATAGCGATTACATCTATCGCAGGTGCTGGTTCTGTTATATTAACTGCAGATTTCCATCCTTGAAATGTAAACACCAATTTTGAAGTATGAATATTCCATAACTGCAATTGGCCTTTTTTACTGCCAAGCAGTATCTTGTTCAGATAAGTGGGTGGATGACATAAAGTTGTTATTAGAAAGTTGTTCTTGTCAAACTGAAGTTCTAAAAACTCGGATTCTTCTTTAATATCAAATATTTTTAAAACATTGTCTTCATCTATGGATATTAAGTGTATACCGAATGGTAAAATTTTGTGAACGGGTGCCTGATGTCCTTTGTAAACGTGTTTAAGCTCACAACCACGTCTCCATGCGTAAATGTTATTTTCACTTGATGTATAAACATGAAAACTGTCACCACCCATACAAGTAATAGGTCCCGGATGTTCGCCACTAACACTTAATAAACGGAATTTATCGCATCCGTAAGTATGAAACCATTTTCCTACGCTAGTACATAATAAAGTTTCCCCTCGTCTTTTAATAAATCGAGCTACAAAAGGTACATGTGTACTGACATAACCTAGCACTCGGGCACCGGTAAATATGTTACTACACTTTTTTTCTTCTATCATTGTAAAGATTATTTTAATTACTATACCATTCAACAAAGAATATTAAATTTTTTTAAACAAGAAATATATCATAACTTGAATTATAAATAATTGTTATGACACATACACAACACGAGCTCTTGACATTTTGGTCATAGACTAATTTCAGTAGTCTTAAGCATAGATTATACACTACATTGACTAGAGATAGATATTTATTTATACCATATATTACATTTATACCACAGACCAGTTAACACTTAGCAGGATACAACAATAACAATATACTCTATATCAATATTAAGCAGCTGAATGAGAGTAATCAGTGAACGATATTGAGCATAGATAATAATATTGAGCAATACCAATGTATGCTAGGCAATATTTCTCTTATATGGCTGTATAATGGTCATCGGACTACAAAAAAGCCTGAACGGGACATTGACATCAATATATGTACATCAATGACGATAATTTATTAGCCGTGTGGTATCCGGCTAAGTAGAATAGACCAACCTCATTCCTTACCGAGGTGTCGTAAAAGGCGACTAAGGTAAGTTGAAGTCAGGCAGGCGGACGTAAAAACGTAGACAATTCATGTGACAGCATGTTTATAATATGTTGTGCAGAACCCACTTAGAGTGAGATACGGGCAGGAAGATGATGTATGACGATAATTTATCTTATAAGAATAATTTACTACTAAAGTAACATCTGAAAAACTAAATTTCTTTACTGTGGTTTGGTGTAGTGTAGTAATCATAACTAAAGCAGGTAATTTACTGTGTCAGCAAATATTAACACTTGATTTGTGTCCAAGAGTATAACATATTATTTGTACCATACCATATTAATAGTGCAAGCAGTATATATATGAAAGCAAATTTATATAAGAAATAAAACGAATGTTTATGATAGATTAAGTTTATTCAAATATTCATTATACCACTTAATATAAAATTTCAAAGTAGGCCCTGTCTTTTCAAATCTTCGTAGGTCTTCCGATTAACAACATTCCCTTGTGAATCCTCATATTCTTCATCATTTTCAGCAACAAACCTCTCACCCTCTTTTTGATTTTTAATTTTCTCCCATACTAAAAAAGACAAAATAAAGAAATGAATTTACGTAGATTGAAAAAAAATACGGGAAAATTTAAGGACAGAAAATGTTCCTTTATATTTTACCGCAATTTTGAAAATTATCTACAAACTTATTTACTATTTATTTTAATGGTTAGATAAATACTCTATGAATTTATTATTAACCCTTTGCGCACCGAGCTACTAGTTCGTGTTAAAAGTGTAACACGAAGTAGCAGCTCTTTGGCATTGTATCTAGTTGCACCTAAAGTATTTACGTACCACTATAGTTACAGATATACAATAAACAATACCTAAATGCAATACATTAGGACTAATTACTAGCAAGCAGAGACGTTAGTGTTATACTTGTCACTAAATACCTTTTTTCACCTTTAAATATTAGGCCATGTTGCCATTAAATCACTTTTGTATTTTAATAGTTTATTTAACACCATTTAAAATAACTAATAAATTCTAAAATATTTATAGCTAAGTGAAAACGATCAGTGTGATGTTTTTTATATTTAATGAGAATGACGTCGATCTCACACCTGAACGGAAATGCTTATACATTAAGAGAAATCCATATTAAACATTGCATTGCATTACATATGCAATTTATAGAAGTAATTTATAAGAATAACTACTTAGATAATTAAAAAAATATGTGATTATGTTATGTAGCGAAATGATTATTGAGATTATTTAGTTTATGTTTAACGGACTATATTCTCGTCTTATTCTATTGGACTTAAATAGAGCCCATATGAGGCCCTTATTCATTTTATTTTTACCCTTATTCCTTATTCATATTTTAAAGCCTAAAGTAAAATCGTAAAGGCTTTACGATTTTGTCGTGGAGTCTATCTCCTGACGAAGCTTCGGTTACGGAGCGAAACAATTGTTGAGATTGTGGTGGTGAATGTGTGCAGTGCTTGTGTATTGTTGTGTTATCAGTGTCGGGTAGTGCATGAGTTCTAACAAATTCTGCATGTATCAGGTATGAGAACGAATAGTACACTCTACATTTATCATTACATATATTTTCTTTAATCGCGGATTATAGCAAAATAATATTCTCATTACTTTTATATAAATAACTGCTGAGTTCTAGCTACATCCAGATTCAAAAAAGTGCATTTCGCTTAGTCTGTTAAAACGTTTAATAAAAACAAAGTGTAATAATATCTAGAGAGAGATATATATATATATATATATATATATATATATATATATATATATGCTGTGATGGCCTAGTGGTGCGACCGTGTGAATCTCTAGAGACGATCGTGGGTTCAAACCCGGGCAGACACCAATGAGTTTTTCTATCAAAACTTATGTGTCTAATTGATAATTGCAATTTATCACACGCTTTTCGGTGACGGAAAACATCGTGAGGAAACCTGCATATCTCTAGAAAATTCTAGGGATATGTGTAACCTACCAATCCGAATTGGAGCAGCGTGGTAGGTCTTAGCTCCAACCCTTCTCTCCAAAAATGGAGAGAGGAGGCCTATGCCCAGCAGTGGGATAGTAACAGGCCGTTACTTACTTAATAATATCTGCATCGATTTTATTCATAGATATAATATCTTGATTAATACGTTGCATAAATTGCGATGTGGAATTAATGAATTCATATTTCATTTTGTAATGAAACAATTTTCCATCAAATTATTGGTCATTAAAATTTATTTTAAGTCGATTTAATATTCGGTTATTTCGGTTTTCATTAAGCATTTCACGTATTTTATGAGTGATTTTAATTACATATCGATAATGTATAAATCTGATAGTCAGAATATAAGTTTAAGAAAATATTTTACTACTTTTTTTTATAGATGTTAACGTTATTATCTTAAAGAAATAGTTTTTTATACTTACGTGCAAGTGCGTCTTCAATCTGAGTGACGTTGGCGAAGTGCGCGGTATTCGGTATGCCGAGACAGCGCATGCCGTGCGCGTGTCGCCACTCAGCGAAATGACGCTGGAAAGCTTTGGGGCCCTTGTACGTATAATTACCGCAAATCTCACACGAATAACTGATATTGAGCCCGTGCAGTTTGTACAACCAGTACGGAATAGGCTGTAAATTCAAATGCAAATTCAAAATTTGATTTGAAAACCTAAATATCACATTATCTATATATATAAAAGAAAGTCGGTCTTAGTTACACTATTTATAACTAAAGAACGGATGAACCAATTCGGCTGAAAATTGGTGGAGAGGTTGCTTAGAACCAGGAGACGGACAAAGGATACTTTTTATCCCGTTCGACCGCATTTATTTTATCCCGTCAAGTCACTATAAAACTTGGTATAACAAAAACGACTATGACAGTGAAATAACAAAACATAAATGACAGCTATACGTAATTTTGTCTTTGGTAGCTAAACTTCACTACATAGTATAAAATAAATCTCTTTCTCTGCCTTTCCCTATGTCCCTATATCCCTATGTATGCTTAAATCTATCAAAATACGCAACAGATTTTAATTCCGTTTTTTTTAAATAGATACAGTAATTGAAAAGGAAGGTTTATATGTATAATAACATTCAATATGGAGTAGAGAAATACTGTAACTTTTGAGGTTTCTAACGTGATGTCGTAAATAATTACATTTTTTTCCGCTTACATTGCAAACGCAGGCTAAACCCTACGACATTTATCAAAATAATGTACTAAGTATTTGTACACCTTCAAAAGGACTACAGACAACTCCGCGGTGGTATATGTCTAACTCTTATGGATAACCCACATTACCATTTTTTCACATTTTCTTTTTGCGAAAAAATTTCCTTAATTTCGGAGCAATTTTAAACAATACAGCATTATCCTTATCCAATTAATCTTAAATACATTGTTGATTTACTATAGATCAATATGACCGTTTATATCATGTATTTTAAATGAACATTTTCGAAGATATTACAGATTAAAAATGCAATTCGCCCTATCGCACTTCGAATTTAGCTGCGATTGAACCGGTTTGTTTTTCACATGGCCAATTGTATGTCGCTCTTTCAAGAGTAACCTCTAAAGAAAACATCTTTGTATTGTGTAATGAAAAGAAAGCTGTGAATGTTGTATATAAAGACATTCTGTAATTAAATATAACAATAAAAAACAGGGAAAAATTTAAAAGTAAATAAGTAAAAATGTAGTATATGAATTTAGATATTCCAAAGATAGCAGGAACTCTTCATGGTATAGGGAAAGGGGAATTGTGTTACTTCAAAATTTAACGGCGTGTGGGCCACGGGCAGTAATGAATAAAACAAAACTACTGGATAGATTTTAATAATTTTTTTCACTGAGTATCATTGGTTATATATTTTATACCCGCTAACCTAGCTATATCCGGAGCGGGCCGCTAGTTTTATTATAAAATCTTATAAGCAAACGACTTACGTACATTTGCAAATCGCAAAGCAGGAGCCGCAAGCTTATGTCGGTTCCTACTTTGTCTATTATATACCTATCGTTTTATAATACATTATATTTTTATGTACAAGTATTAAAATTCTAGACCGCCCGTTACTTTACATGTATATAATTATGCTATTATGCATAAGCTATTATGAAAATAAACAATTTTTCATTTTTTCATTTCATTTTTATATAGTTGGTCTATATGAAGCAGGTTGTATTTAAAACATGTTTTAACAGTAATTTTTAAATAAATACTTAAACACATAATATGTAATAACTTTAAAGAAAAATATTGACTTGATTTAAAGCATTTACGAAATTTTATAAATAGATATATTACTAATAATATTTATAAGAAATAGATGCGATTGTAAGTTTCAAATTGTTTATGGAATTAAGCGTTGCGGATATCTATAATACAAAAGTAATAATAAATTATTAAATTAATAAAAGTATACCTTTCCATCCCATCCCAGTGGTAAGTTCTTCGGATTGTATGGTACTTCGTCATCATCAGAGTCGACATCTGCTGTGACGGAAGCGTCACTCTCTTCGTCGCTCTCGTCCCGCCTTTCGCCCGCAGCGCGCGCCGCTCGCCTCGTTACGTTCTCAATAGTGGCCGCACGGGTACTGCTTACGATACTAGCGAATCTGTTGCAATTACTCAAGTTTAATTAGTCTGTGAAATTTCTGGGACATATTTTAAACATTAAAAACAGTAAATAAATTGTTGCTAAGCCAATTCTGTGGAAAATAGCTTCATAAAAAGCAAAGCAAGTAGCGGCCTGTTACTGACTCACTGAATAAGCCTCTTCTCTCCGTTTTTGGAGAGAAGGATTGGAGTTAAGACCTACCACGCTGCTCCAATGCGGATTGGTAGGTTACACATATCTCCAGATTTCTCTAGAGATATGCAGGTTTCCTCACGATGTTTTCCTTCACCGAAAAGCGTGTGATAAATTGCAATTATCAATTAGACACATCACTACACAGTATAAAACAAAGGCGCATTCTTTGTTTGTCCCTATATCCCTATGTATGCTTAAATCTTTAAAACTACGCAATAAATTTTGATGCGGTTTTTTTTTATAGATAGAGTGATTCAAGAGGATGGTTTATATGTATAATACCATTCAATACGGAGTAGAGAAATACTGTAATTTTTGAGGTTTCTAATGCGATGTCGTAAATAATTACGTAAATATTTATTGTCGTAAATATTTTTTTACGCTTACATTGCAAACGCAGGCTAAACCCTACGAGATTTATCA
Organism: Morpho helenor; assembly: GCA_029227775.1. Lineage (NCBI taxonomy): Eukaryota > Metazoa > Arthropoda > Insecta > Lepidoptera > Nymphalidae > Morpho > Morpho helenor. The sequence continues at coordinate 9,403,834 of JARGCU010000020.1, forward strand.
AAATGATGTACTAAGTATTTGTACACCTTGAAAAGGTCTACAGTAAAAGAAAAATTATAGGGTAGGTGTTGCTTTATCCCTTGGTATTTTCGTTGCTCGCGACCGCCCGTCCCCCGAATAAGATACGCTGACATGACAGCTAATGACCAATATATATACATACAAGATTCACTCATTTAAATATTAAAGATATTACAATGTATTTAACTCAACTAAGCCTAATTTTGAATTAGGTCACTTTAATACTAATGCGATATATAGTATATAAAATAAAACAAAACATGACCTGTAAACTTGCGCCTCTATAGCTGCAATATCTTTGTGCCGCTGTTGCGTCGTAACCTTGGCTTTGTTTGCCCCCTTCTTAGCGACCAATGATTTATCTAAAGCGGTTTGTCCTTTCGTACTAAATAATCTGCAATAATAAAAAAAACTTTACCAAAACATATGAGATAAATATAACAGAACGCTAATTAATTAAAAATATACGATAAATATAAACACTCTTATCGATGCACTTTGAAGGTCAGTCTCTTTAGTTATAGCGAAGTTAACACATTTTAACGCTAGGGAATTCCCAAATAAACGACTTAACTTAAACGGCGAATGTTTGAAATAAACGAGAACCAATGTCTATGGAAAAATATTTTTTATTTTTTTTCTCTCTTCAAGAATATTTTTCTCTGATATTACTTAATTTATAAGGTGAAAGTCTTACATGATTTCCCGGTCTGATTAATAAACCAGAACCAATTTTAATGGGAATATATTTTTCTAGACCTCTCTAGTATGATTTCTCTATTTACAATGGTCTACTTCTGTAATAATGGGTAAGCTACCAGTTTTTCAACTTGACAAGCGTTTAGTGTATCAAGTTAATGGGTCCCTACGATCCAATATGAAAAAACAAACTTATTTTATTATATATATGAATACTAATCCATAGATTACTAATCTATATATTAATTTTAGTATCTATATATTATTTTTAGATTTAAGTAATTCAATTTTTGTACATAAAAATATAAAGAGTTATGGAACGATAGGTGATGTATACAATACACAAAGTTAAAAGCATGCGGTTCCTGCGTTGAGCCTTGCAAAGGTACGAAATTCGTTTGTGGGTTTGGGTATAAGATTCTATAATGAAATTCCACTCTTTAGAGCCGTTTCCGAAATTCAGAAAAGATAAATGTATATATACAAGTTTAACTCATTTAAACATTAAAGATATAGGTGATAAATCTAGAAGCATATTACAATGTTTATTATCGCATATTTGCTACAGCTTGATTTATCATGAGGTCTAAGATCATTAATAGTCAGGTCTGAAATTGAACTCGCTTACGATAAGCAAGGTAAAAATTCTTCACGAGTACACAAATATAACTAAATTTCAAAACTTTAGTAATAATTTCTTATTTTCACTTAAACAGCATACAAACCTTTGAGCTCTTTCTTCTAAAGTACCTCCACACTTCAAGCCTAGAGCCATGAGGGCTGACTTTAATCTATCCAATCCAAGTGATGCGAGCTCCTCCCACGACGAAAAGGCAGATAAATCTAAATGTGCGCCCACGTTTGTTAAGGCACCACCAGTTTCTTTCTAGAAGAGAAAGAAAATAAGCTCTCATTAGCCCAGAGGTCGGCAACCTGCGGCTCTTATGGTGCATACAGACATCACGAGGCGTGCGTTGCTGCCTCAGTGCGAGCCTTGTTTGCGTTTCATGCTCATGAGTCGGGCTCCACGACTACACCACCATGTATTTGACTGGCCCGTTGGAGCAGTAGGGTAGTGACCCTGACTTCAGCTCCGCGGGGCGCGCGTTCGATTCCCGCCGAGAGCCAAAATTTTCTATAAATGAATTTGTTGGTCTTTGAGCCTGGGTGTATATTTGTATTTAAGTATGTATTTAAAAAATATATAAGTATATATTCACCAGTTGTCCGTCACCCATAACACAAGTATTAAATTACTTACTTTGGGGATGGACGACCGTGTAAGTGTCCCATATATTTATTATTATTATGTATTCCTATAACATATAAGTAGGTAGTTTTAATAAAAGGTTAAAGACCTGTTACTAGCCTATTGCTTAACATAGACCTCTTTTCTCTTTTTTTAGAGTGAAGATTTTAAAGGTAAACATCAAGTTGCTCCAATGCACATTGGTAGATAAAATATAACCTAAGAATTCTCAAAAATATGCAAGTTTCCCCACGATTGCCTTCGTGATAAATAGCAAATATCAATTTGGCTCAAAAATTTCAACAAAAAACTCATTGGTGCCGGCCGGGGTATGAATGCATATCTCCAAAAGAGAGGCACACAGTTTATATTACTAATGTATAATAATAAGACAACATACCGGCCAACCAGGAAAACTTCCTGGCTCCCACTGCTTTACAAACTCCTGATGGGCCGCAGCCATTTCCTGAGCTTGGTCTTGAAGCGGTTTAACTCTACTCACAAAGTCCTTGAGGTATGTCAGGAGAGCTCTTATGTAATTCCTGTACTCACTGTTCTTCCGCTCCCGTGGGATGTCAAATAAAAGGTCAAATATACTTAGATACGTTATATAATCAACTTTCTGAAAAATCCAATTTATTGTAAAGATACATTTAGTTTTTATTGTTTAAGATAAAAAATTATAGCTTAATTTATTCCTAAACTTGAGTGTAATTGTATGACTGACAATGTATATACTATACGAAACAAAGGATACACACGTAAGCATGCTCGCCTTCACACACACACGCTCGCACGCTCGCACGCACGCACGCACGCACGCACGCACGCACACTGTTTATATCGCGTCCTCGGTTATCTAACAAGGTTAAAGGACATGAATATACTCGTATATGGAAAGTTAAACATAGATAGCATTACCTCTATACCCTTCAAGTTAATGTACTTTTCATAACATTCATGTAGATCCAGATATTTCCCATAGCCTTCCTCATCAGTAAATTCAACTGGCGCTGTAACAAAAGTAAAATCTTATTTTCTATTCAATAATGAGATGTAAGTAAATAGTACCATTTAAACAGGTATTAATTTTGTTAAAGGAATATGTGCTGAATATTGATTAATATCAATATTCAGCACATATTAATAAAAGCAAAAGAACCTACTGTAATGGTAAAAAAAAGTTATTATTGGGTCAATCCCGTTCCAACGCTTATACAAAGATTCGTAATTCCCATAAATATATGATAAGCACGACGTAAGACTTCAAGAAGGGCGTAAAACGAGAAAATACAAGTACATACCAGTATTTTAGTAGAAACTCTTGTTTTAGGCTTAAAACCATGTTTTGAGATGACAGATTAAAAATACTAAATGTACAGATTTAAAATTTCTACAATTTTATAATATGTATATTGATGAAGAAATCATTTGTGTAAAAATTTTTAAGGAATGATACCAACAAGTTTAGAACCAAAATGTGGTTACTTGTAAGATCATTAATAATTTTCAAATTTTTTTCAAAATCAATGTCAAAGTACTTGTTTATTTAAAAAAGATTTGAACTTGTTATTTCAACCTCAAACTTCATCTTGTTATTGAATTCATACATTGTATGTAATCTGCATCAAAACAATGAATAAGATAAAAAGTATTATTATCAGTAATAAGTTATGAAAAAAAAATGTAAAAATTGTAAAATTGTATCTGTCTATTATGGAAATATTTCCTTGGTCTTTGAAAAAGCGTCACCTTGTCAAATTCAATTTCAATTATTTCTTTATTCAAATTGGCTTTTAGATGCTCTTTTAAAACATTAAATTAAAATGATGCTATGACTGGTCTGGAATAGTGCTTGTACGAGTAGAAACAATAAGTAACTTGGTGCTTCAAATAAATAACTCATTTTAATTACAATGTGCCAATCTTTGATTTGAATAAAGAACTAAACCTTCTAAAAATACTATGTATAAAAAATCTTTTTCTGTATATAACTAACAAAACAAAAACATGAATATCCTAATTTATTCACTTGATTTTGGCTATTTTTAATTCGATGTAGGTTCAATACAGATCAAATCATCAATCATACGTAGCAAGCACATACCGTTATATGTAACAATATTTTCTGTAACAATAATTGTACATCTTTATGTAACAATATTTTTACTCACTTGTGTAATCTTCAGAAGGATTCTCTCTAATTTTAGCAAGCTCTTCAAATTCAACAGACATCGGAACACAAATCTAAAACAAAAACAGTATATAGATATGCTGAATATAGATAAACATATACATATATAATTTCAATAAAAAAAATTATTTAAACAAAACCCTGTTTTTTAATCTTATATGAACACTGGTACATCTTGAAAAAAAAACATATACACTTCATATTCTTAAAAATATCATAGTGATGATATACCTATATATATCATCCTGTCCATATCCCACTCTAAGTGGGGTCGGCACAACATGTTTTTCTCTTCCATTCTGTCCTATCTTTCGTCAACTCTGGCGCCACTCCTTTTATATGCATATCATACTTCACACAATCCAACCATCTCTTTTTAGGCCTCCCTCTAGGCAAATATCCATCCACATTCAAATTTAACACACCTTTGGTCACATGATTTTCATCCCTCCTCATTACATGTCCATACCATCTCAATCTTGCACTTCTCGACTTTTCTATAATGGGCGCAACTTTCAGACTTCCCCTTATATACTCGTTTCGTATTTTATACCTATACTTTAACAAATATATCATCATATATGTTTTAATAACAAAAAAGGCATATCCATTAGAAATAGAATAAGAAAGAATATCTACTGTAATCTCATTTCACTAACCTCATTTGGATGTCTTCTATGAAACTCTTTGATTTGTTTAAGCCTGGCATAGAACTCCTGAAACTCATTGGGGCCAGATAGAGCTGCAATTTCCTCTTTCCGCAAGCCATCTTTGTCCTCATACAGTTCTTTAAGCCTTATTGTTGCTTCTACATACCTCTAAAATAGAAATATCTAGAATTGAGGCCAATACATATATGCATGTTGTGCAGATATATATTCAAGTAACTCTCATATGAAACAATTTTATACTTACCATAGTTCTACATATTGCTAGTTTATAACAAAATATAGCCTCGAAAATAAATAACATTTGATGAACTTGATTAACAGAGCATTAAGCAAAACAATTTTATTTAAACTATAAAAACCAGTACAAAAATAAGCTATATTGCTTTGTTAACAGTACATACAACAATATGGTAGTAAGATAGGCTATAAATGACGGGCTATAAATGTTGTGTCCAACTCAGAAGACCCACACTAAATATACTGAATAAAAGTTATCATAATCCATACTCAAATATAACCCGCAATTATTTCGTTTCATTACTGTATTACATTAATAATTGTAAAGCACAATGTCCTTGCTTTTCTTTGAACTACTTGTATTTAAATATAGAATTAGTACTGAATAAATTAAATATAATAATTTAATTTAATATACTTATGAACTTACATCATGTAAATTTTTCAGGCGGTGGTCGGCATTGATAGTTTCGCGGTGCTGAAAATATTTTTAAGGTTAGATTCCGCTCAAAGAAAATGTAAATTAATTAAATATATTCTTAGATTTGTATGCTTTATTAATTAAATAATCAACATATACCCCAGTTTTTTTGTGTAAGATCTCTTTCACCATTGCATCCATGGTTCGTTCCCTCTCTTCATGGTAACTTCGTTGTTGCTCCAATATTGTCTCCATAGTTTATATTTTTGTTCAGGTATATTAGTATAAGAAAAAACAATAACAATAATTTGTTTGGACAATTTTCTAATACAGTAACAAAAATTCTTAGATCCAGTAGCTGTAAACAAATTTCCCAACAAAACACAATCACAGTCCACAGATAATCTATCTACAAGACTAGTAGTTTGACAATTGCACTAACTTTTTTATAAGGCACAGTTTTTCAACCTTGATGCAAACTTATCAGATTTTTCTAGATAGATAATAAAAATTCTTACAAAATACATTTTTAAGTATTGAAATTCATAAATATACAACATACGCTTGTCTGATCAATATGAGGAAATAGACATTATCTGACTTGAAAAGCACCAAAACTAACTTTTATTGCCCTTAGGGCTTTTATTGACTATGAACGACCCAAAATGTCGTTTAAAAGTTTTTTGATGTACCTTTGTAATGTTAACTTTTAAGTAGGAGTGGAATAAAAGGAGTAAATAGAAAATATAGAACAAGTCAGAGTACATTAGCTTATTTATAATATTATATTAATAATGTATGCTTTATGATAATTTGCTTTCATTTAATATCTCTATTCCTCCTTTTTAATGTGATTAGTAGACTAAAATTTAAATATTAATAATCAAATAGACCTTTGTATATTTAAAAATGAAATTATTATGTTTTTGAGGATACCTTCAAACCTCCTTTACATTATCGATGTACCCTCCATATCGGGACATTTCTAATGTGTTTTTAGTTATGTTATAAAGTGTTACTTAATAACATAGCTTAATAATACTTACTCTATTGTTCGAAAGATTCTTTCATTTAATTTCACTTATTTGAGTAAATTTATGATATATTTAATTCGTATTTATAAATTTAGATTTCATTTTTCTTTTGAGGAACCAAAATTTTTGGTACATTATTAATAAATTTGTAATGGTACGCAAAATATAATTTAAAATATAGGACACACTAATCAAAAACAATATTTAATTAATCATTTACAATGTTTTGTTCACATTACATGATCTTCAATCTTCCTATTGTTACTCAAAAAATAATACAACTTTCAGGAATGTGTTTAAACAATTTTTAGCAGGTCAGTCTTCACTACAAAACATGATTTTTTAACATAATATAAGAGTAATCTTAAACAGAATGTGTAATAAATGCTACATCTTTAAAGGGAATATTCTATTTTTGACCTACTTTTTTGCACATTATTATAAATACTCATAAAGTCTACATTTGTTTTCTAGCACCGTTTTTAACTAGAGTAACAAATGTGACCGGCCAATTCTACATTTATACTTATTGTGACATAAGTTAATGAAAATGAATGACCTATAATTCTAACTTTCAATACATCACATACATCACATACATTAATATCTAAATGATCTACAACTCATCATGTGATGTTTGTTGTTGTGTAAAATTAGTATCATCACATGCAGCTGGTGTAATTAATTCTATTTTATATTCACAACGGAATGGCTCAGTAACTGATATTAATTTATTTTCTAAACCACAGTTGACATGAACTTCAGTCATTCTATTGGGCCCATTCCAACATCCTAATCCATTTGTGTATCTCATAACTGAGTACTTTTTATCCTCTTTACCAGCCCATTCACCCCAGTCACCAAGCCCAACTTCCATACCACCATTCTTAGATTTTTGTGTAACTTTCTGGAATAAGCAGAGTTTATAAATATACTCCTTATCTTCATGTTCCAAGCATAGACCGTCAAGTGTGGCAAACTCTTGTTGTAAACCATAATCTTTCTCAAGATTTTGTTGGTATGTTCTTATGTTTGATTCTATTTCCCGAACATTCCTTTCAGCATCTGTTAATTGACGTCTAGCCTCTGAAGCTTCATCAATTAATTTTTGGGTTTCATCATCATACGCCTGTGTTTGGTTTAATTCATCATGCTCATCAGCATCATCTTGTGGGATATCATCAATGTTTTCATCATCGCCACCAACATCCTCTGCGTCTTCTGCTCCTGTTTCTGCTTCATCATCAGCTTCATTTTCACCCCCTTCATCTTCATGATCGGCTGGACGGAATATACCTTGATCTACCATTAATAAAGGTTTTAACATAGGCCAAGTTGTGGACAAAAACTCCTCTTTATTTACACTATCTCTGTCACCTAAGAAATACTGAAGTTCTTCTCCATCTACTTCCCCATCCTTATTCTTATCAAAAACATTTACTACTTTAATTTCATCAGTTGATACTATACCATCATTGTTTGAATCAAATCTATCAAATTGTTCACTGGCCTCCTTCTCTTGTTGCTGTTGCTCTAACTCAGCTTTTCTTTGCCTGTCCTTTTCTTCTGCATCTCTGTAAACTTGTAGAGCGGCATTTTCTTTGGCTTCTAAGTCATCCTTCAGAGCCTCTTTTTCTAATTTAATTTTTTCAGCCTCAAATTTATCCTTTTCCAATTGAGATAACTGCTCAGCCATTTCATTTCTTTTTTTATTACCTTTCTCTATAAGTTCTAAGCGTATGTGGTTTCCAGCTTTATGTAAGTCTGCTAATTGTTGAGCTTTAAATCTGGCTTCTTTGCCTAATTCCTCACAAATATTAGAACAAGTGTCAGGATTTGTATACTCATCAGAACCATCGCAGCAATCACATATTCCATCATTAACCCTAGAACTGGGAATATTCTGCGGTCGATGTCCTGCATTAGTACAATGGAAAAGTCCGTTTAGACAAGCCGAAGTACCTGGTTCATCGCTGCCATCAAAACAATCACAATAATCATCATTTACATATTTGAAGGGAATAGTTCTTGCTCCATCAAAACATGTAAAATCTTTAGTCGGCGAATATAACGATGCTTTGGATAAAGAAACGCCGCGAGGACGCGGTACATCAGTTTGAGCCGATATTACAAACGTAAATATGACTATCGTTAATGATTGTAGTTGTTTAATCCACGCAGAATAAATCATATTTAATATAAACACCTCCTCTTGCACCGATAACGAGTAATTATGAAATATAATTTGATAAATAGAACGTGTAGAAAACTGACAGCTGACCGCTGACGATGACCGAATGACATTTAATAAGATGACGTCGTTTATATAGATATTAGAAGCTAAAATAAAATTTTGTTATACTAAGTACATAATTTCCTTCTTTATATACACAAATAAATAGTTTCATTAGTACAACAAACAAAAGGCATTTGAATTGGTTAGTTATGAATATTTGACTAGACTCAGAAAAAGTAGTTTTTGTCTGTGGTTGTATCACTTTTAATACTTATTATAGTTATGAGTTATCTGTTATTGACTTATTACATTAGTAGTCTATGTTATTGACAGTTTCAGTCTATGGTTAACAACATAGACTAATAACCATAGTTTACCAACTGAAATAACTAAATAACTACTTAAATCTTAATTCTTATGTATGTAATGTTTTTTATTCTTATATCCGAAATTCCCCAGACTTTCGGAAATAGATGGTATACAGAAGTTACAGTACGTATGTAATCAAAAAGAGGGGCTCTCTTAAAATGGAATAATTTCACAAAATGAGTTCACATGTCAAATTTTCTATGTTAGAAACTAAAGTAGATAGTCGCCTCCTAAGAGCTTTGAATATAATGGGTTTGGAACATCCAACTATCATTCAAGCTAAGACCTTACCTTATTCACTTCATGGTGACGATATCATAGGTGCTGCCAAAACTGGCAGTGGAAAAACCTTAGCGTTCTTAATACCAGCAATAGATAAATTAATCACTTTGGAATGGGATCTAAAACATGGTAAGTCGTGATAAATATAATAGAAGATAAGTATTACATTTGGAAGAAATGTTTTTCATACTACACTATTTGAGTGAATACATACATAATTATAATTCTTGCTCTGTAGCCTAAATAGTTTAAAATGATTTTAATTATTCTTGTAAATCATTAATAATTTTTTAATAATATAAAAAATGTGCCTGCTGCCAAAAATATTTAAATTCTAACATACCAAAAAAAAGTATATCTTTTTTTAATTTTATCATTGTGTTATTATCATGTGTTATTCTCATTTAGGTTTGGGCTGTTTAATTATTTCCCCAACCCGAGAATTGGCTCTGCAAACTTATTTGGTGCTAAAGAAACTTTTGGTAAACATAAATTTAACACACAGCTTGATTGTTGGCGGTGAGAAAAAATTGAAAGAAATTGAATCATTACAGAAGGGTTAGTATTGTATATACTTATTATTAGTTACCTACTCTTCATAATATTATAAATATCAAAGGAAACACTATTGCATTCATTCTCTATTACTCTTATCTCCCTTATGAAACTCTATTAATAATCTCCCCTATGTAACATTTTTGTTTCATAAGGGAATTCTTCTTCTTCAACCGATGGACGTCCACTGCTGGACATAGGCCTCTTCATGGGATCTCCAGAACACACGATTTTGTGCCGCTTGTATCCAGCGGCTCCCTGCGATCCTTTTGAGGTTGTCTGTCCATCTAGTAGGAGGTCTTCCAACACTAGGCTTTCTGGTGCAGGGTCGCCATTCCAACACTTTGAGACCCCAACGTCCATCGGTTCTCCGCACGATGTGCCCCGCCCATCGCCACTTCAGCTTCGCGACCCGCTGAGCTATGTCGGTGACTCTGGTTCTTCTACGGATCTCCTCATTTCTAATTTGATCACGTAGAGAAACTCCGAGCATAGCTCGCTCCATCGCCCGCTGAGCGACTCTGAGGTTTCTTATTAGGCCCATAGTCAGAGACCATAAGGGAATTGGTATCTGCCAATTCTGTGATGAAATGAAGTAATTTCTCAGATATATGCAAGAATAACCAAATTTAATACACCTAAATATCATTATAAATGATATTAATAATATTTATATAATGCATGTTGATAAAAATGTCCTACAACTATTTACTTTATACTAGCTTTTATGATTTGACCTCTTTCTTTAGCATATAATTTATGTAAACTTAAGTATTATTATAATTATTTCAGGCGTTAATATTATTGTTGGGACTCCTGGCCGCATATTAGACCATTTAGAAAACACTTCAGGTTTTAACTATGATAGGCTCAAGTGTCTGATCTTGGATGAAGCTGATAAGTTGCTTGAAGCAGGATTTGAGAAGCATTTAGCTGGTATTATAAGGAAACTACCTAGTAAGAATGACCATGGAAATTTTAATTTTTTTTTGTTTAGTAAACTTCAATCTGTGCTTTTTTGACTTGGCTAACTTTTAAATATTGAGAAGATAATCTTTACTGTAGATAATTCAAACAGAATTAAGAAGTATGATCAGCAGGGTAGCCAAGTAAACAAAGACAAAAAAACTATTTAAAATGGTTTGCTCCATATTTGTGGTGTTCTAAATTTGATTTTGGATGTTGTTGGGAATTTCCCTGTCTTTTAAATTTAGTTACCATTTATCAAATCTTGGTTCTGGAAGCGATTTATATTTGAGAGAAACTTTTGGGGCCCTACCCCGTTGAGTATGAAGATGAACAATGGTGAAGACATTCTTAAACATGTTTTTTATTAATGACAGAAAAATGATTTTGATTTAACAGAAAAAAGGCAAACTTTATTATTTAGTGCAACAATAGATGACAAAGTGGAAAATCTTGCAAGATTGGCACTAAAAGAGAATCCAAGAATGATATCTGTTATTGATGAACAACAATCTACCGCCAGAGGTCTGGAGCAAGGGTAAGTATCATTACCTTCTAAAAAAACGTAATATCTTTGTCCTATGTATAAATGGGCTAACCCTTTTCATAGTAATAATATAAATATTAAAATCAAGTATATAATTTCAAAATGATACAAATCTAATAATACAAGTGGTACTTGACATCATTTGTGCAACTTAAGCGATTAAGTGCCCTCAATAATGCAATATATGTAGTTTTCTCTTTTCCGAAAGGAAAACGCTTTTTTTTACCCTAGTGTAGAAGCTTTAATTGTGGCCTATTTTATCAATATTAGTAATAAATAAATATATGGGACACTTACACACATGATCGTCCGTCCCCAAAGTAAGTAACTTAATACTTGTGTTATGTGTCACAGACAACTGGTGTATATATTCTTATATATTTTTAAATACATACTTAAATACAAATAATAGTAATAGACCGACTTTCACTTTAATAATGTTCTTCTTCTTCTTCTTTTGGTGCCTCTCCAACTAGTGGAGGTTGGCAGTCAGCTCTGCATACGCCCTCCTTTGCGTGGCCAGACGGAAGAGTTCGGAAGCGCTCTTGATTCCCGTCCACTCCCGGATGTTTCGTAACCATGATTTCCTTCTACGACCGGGTCTCCTCTTCCCAGCAACTTTTCCCATCATTATCAGTTGCAGTAGCCCGTATCGGCTATGCCTGAGTACGTGGCCCAGGTATGCAACTTTGCGTTGCTTGATGATTGGGAAAAGTTTGCGTTTTTGTCCGACTCGTCGTAGAACGTCTTCATTGGTTACTTTTTGGGTCCACGATATTGACATCAAACGTCTGTATGCCCACATTTCGAATGCTTCTATACGTTTCCTGAGATCCTCTTTTACGGTCCAGGACTCGCAACCGTATAGAAGCAGAGGCCAGATGTAGCATTGTAGAAGACGTACACGAAGTGGAATCTTGATATCACGGTTACTAAGTACCTTTCTCATTTTTCCAAAGGTACTTCGCGCCATTTCGATGCGAGTTCTAATCTCTAAATCACTATCCCAGTTTTTTGTAAGCCAAGTTCCGAGATACTTATATTTATTCACCTGCTCCAGTCTTTGGCCTGACACAAATATTCCATGTTGGGAATTCGGGTTGTTCGAGATAACCATAATTTTTGTTTTCATCACATTCATTCTGAGGCCAGCTTTGACACTACACTCGTTAACACGATCAACAATTTCTTGAAGTTCGGCTTCTGTGGATGCTATGAGAACGGTATCGTCGGCATATCTTAAATTATTGACAAGATGTCCATTTACCTTAACACCACAATTAAGATCTTCTAGAGCTTCACTCATGATCGCTTCTGAGTAAATGTTGAAAAGAGTCGGCGATAAAATGCAACCCTGTCGCACTCCTCTACTTATGTCGACTTCCTTGGATTCCATTCCTTCAACCCTGACATTTGCACGTTGGTTCCAGTACAGGTTCTGTATTATGCGGATGTCTTTTTGGTCTAACCCAATTTTGCTCAGAAGTTCGAATAAGCGGTTGTGTTGTACTCTATCAAAGGCTTTTTCGTAGTCGATAAAGCACAGGAAGACATCTTGTTGCATATCTTTGCATTTTTGCACCAAAACCTGTAAAGCGAATAAAGCCTCTCTGGTGCCTGTTCCGGTTCGAAATCCAAATTGACAGTCGCTAAGTTGTTCATTGCATTTTGCCCTTATTCGCTCATGAATTAGTGATAGAAATAGCTTCAAAACTTGGCTCATTAGGCTGATTGTCCGAAAATCTTCACAATGTTTAGCGTTCTTCTTTTTAGGGAGGGTTACAAAAGTCGATTTCAGCCAGTCGTCAGGTAAGTGGCCAGTATTGTAGATTAATAATGTTAGTATGAATATTATATAATAACATTTAGTATATTTTACTAGATATTGTATTTGCCCACTGGATAAGAGAATATGCTGGCTCTACAAAATGCTTAAAAAAACTAGAAAGATGAAGGTCATGGTATTCTTTTCATCTTGTAAATCTGTTGATTTTCACTACGAGTTTTTTAAATTTCATTGCAATGCTCCAGTTACAAGTATACATGTAAGTACTAATTAATTTTTTATACTAAATGTTGTTAAAAAAATAAATCAAGTGAAAAAAACCCGAATTAAAAGAACTTACAATATTCTGTATCAGAGAACTTTGGGGTCAAACAGAAAATAAGAGAAAGTTCAACAAGCTAGTCATCATCCTCCTGCCCTTATCCCACTCTAATTGGGATCGGCACAACATGTTATAACATGTTGTCACATGATTTGCTGCGTTTTTACGACCGGCAGCCTGCCTGACTTTAACTTACCTTAGTCGTATTTTACGACTCTTCACTAAGAAATGAGGGTGCTCTATTGTACTCAGTCTGATACCACACAGTGGGTCACCTTACCTTAGTCGCCTTTTACGACACCTCAGTAAGAGATGAGGTTGGTCTATTCTACTCAGCCGGATACTACACAGTATAAAGTAAAATTAATAGTATTTTAGTTATAGTAAAATAGTTGTATTTTTAGTATAAAAAAAGTGGGGTGCTCAATATAAATGTTGGCAATGAAAAAAATAACACAAAGTTCCCTATACTTTTTCCACATCAAGCCGTTTTTAAGATTAACTATTGTGCATTTGAAAACAATTCGTCCTGTCCAAAGAAATAAGTTACTATGTATATAACTTGTATCACGTTAAGTACCTTGTTTTTTATATCCTTCAGAGCTATAATTTTAATTTAGATATAAGTATTTATTGTATTTTTGGTCCTTATATAATAATATAATTATCCCGCCGTGTGGTATCCGGCTGAATAGAATAGTACCACCCTCTTTTCTTACCGAGGTGTCGTAAAAGGCGACTAAGTTAAGTCGACCCGCCGTGTGGTATCCGGCTGAGTAGAATAGACCTCCCTCTTTCTTATCGAGCTGTCGAAAAATACGACTAAGATAAGTTGACGTCAGGTCCGTTCGTAAAAACGCAGCCAAATCATGTGACAAGATGTTTATAACATGTTGTGCCGACCCCACTTAGAGTGGGATAAGGGCAGGAAGATGATGAAGATGATGATAATTGTATAATTATCATGTATAATTTTAGGGTAAGCAAAGCCAATCAAGAAGGAAAGATGCTTACCAGAAGTTTGTGGAAGCTGAAAAGGGTGTTTTATTTTGTACTAATGTGGCTGCTAGGGGCTTGGACATTCCATCAGTGAATTGGATTGTACAATATGATCCTCCCACAGATATGAAGGTAACAATAAATTCATTATTACTTGCAAACTCAAAAGTTATAATAAAATTATTTTGCTATAATCCGCGATGAAGTAAAATAGAAAATATATATAAAGCTAAATGTAGAGTGGACAATCGGTTATCATACCTGATACATGCAGGATTCGTAAAAACATGCACAAACCTCCACCACCGCTACCACAATACACAAGCACTACATACGTTCACTATCACAAACTCAACAATCGTTTTGCCCCGTAACCGAAGCATCATCAGGAGACTCCACGACCTAAATTGCAAAATATATTTTCTACTAGCGGCCTACCCAGCTTCGCACGGGTATAAAATATATAGCCTATGTCACTCAGTGAAAAAAATTATTAAAATCGATCCAGTAGTTTTAAATTATTCATTACTGCCCGTGGCCCGCAAGCGTTAAATTTTAAGAAAAACAATTCCCCTCTCCCTATACCAAGAAGATTTCCTGCTATATCTAACATCAAAGTAATTATTAATTATAAAGAAAAAAAAAGTAATTATTTACGACATCACATTAGAAACATTACAGTATTTCTCTACTCCATATTGAATGTTATTATACATTCCTCTTGAATCACTCTATCTATTAAAAGAACCGCATCAAAATCTGTTGCGTAGTTTTAAAGATTTAAGCGGTCATAGGGATATAGGGACAAACAAAGAATGTGACTTTGTTTTATACTATGTAGTGATAATCCCTATAGCATGATTCAGTATTCACGCGCGATGGCTTATTATTAGCGTATTTCATGTATAACTTTGGTGTTTCTATACCGATTTCAATGATTATTTTTTTATACAATGGTTAATACTATTCACTTTTTTATTTAGGGATGACTGAGAGTGATATAAACGTAGGAGTAGACAAATATAACCAGAAAGCTTCGAACTGCTTAGCTATCGGGAGTTACACGTCTTATTGTAAGTCAACCATAAAAGATAGACATATGCTGTCGTGGGATATTTTTTATATAATTTTAAGGAAAACATTTCCGTCATACATGATTTCTGTGTAGCTTTAACCATCAAGGTTGCACACGCGACGAAAGCTTAAAAAATGGAGTAACTTCTCCCGTTTTCCCGACATTTCCCTTCACTGCTCTGCTCCTATTGATTGTAGCGTGATGAAAAGTATACTATAACCAGCCCAGGAGTATGAAAAAAAATTGTACCGAGTTTCGTTAAAATCCGTCGAGTAGTTTTTGTTTCTATAACGGTTATACAGACAGACAGACAGACAGACAGACAGACAGACAGACAGACAGACAGACAGACAAAATTTTTACTGATTGCATTTTTGACATCAGTATCGATCCCTAATCACCCCTTGATAGTTATTTTGGAAATATATTCCAGTTACAGAATTGACCTCTCTACAGATTTATTATAATATTTTCTATTTTACTTCATCGCGGATTATAGCAAAATAATTTTATTATTACTTTTGTATTGTATTATGGATCTCCGCAAAGTAACGCCTAATTCTATAAATTACTTGCAAACTCGTTTGAGTAATAATATGTATTTTGAAAGCAGTGGCGTAGCTAGCTAATACAAGGCCCTGGGTCCAATAATAACTAGGGCCCTATCTTAAACTATTTATAAAAAATTCTCATTCTTCGTGTTCCGGATTCAACGTACTCCAATGGGGGGTGGGGGTCAAACTCAAAAAAACTAGTTCCCCATCTTAAATTATTTAAAATTATTTCTTCATTCTTCGTGTTCCGGACTTGTTCCGGCAAGCCCAGAGGGCCCCCCAGACCTTAGGGGCCTCGGGCATTGCCCCGTCTAACTTCCGATAGCTACGCCACTGGTTGGGACTTACTGTCCTAGTTGCTGCTTAGTAAGTTATTTTGATCAAAGTATTTTACATCTTTAGGAATATATTCACAGAGTGGGGCGTACAGCTAGAGGTTTGAACAATACTGGTAAAGCTGTTATATTGTTACGACCAGAGGAAGAAAATTTTGTGGAACACTTGAAAAGAGAAAGGGTATATTTAGATAAATATAATTTTGGCGAGGTTCCTGACGATGTACAAAATATGGTAAGTTAAAAAATAAATATGTATAATTGTGTAATGGGATTAATTTCATTTAATTAAATGAAAGAAAGTGCATGTAAATGAAATGACAATATCAAGGTGGATTTGTTGTGTGACAAGATTTGATGAAAATTAAAGGGGTAGGGGTAAGCTAAATGCTAAGTGATAGGAGTGGGTTCACGTAGTATAATGGCCGGGATTCGAACTGACGACCTCTCGATCGCAAGTCCGTTATTCTAACCATTTCGCTACCACCGCTTGTTGCTCTCATTATAGAAAATGTGAAAGTACGAGATAAATAAATAAACGGGAAAAATATAGGACAAATATAGGTAAACAAAAAGGTGGATGGATTATAAGAAGAAAGGAGTTCACGAATGATAGAAGAGAATGGAAGTAGTAGTTAGTATATGATGTGTCAATTAATGTTACTTTTTCAGCTTGAAGATCTTATAACTAAGGATGGTAATATGAAAATTCTGTCACGGAAAGCGTATCTTTCTTTCTTGCGCTGCTACAACAAACACTCACTGAATGAAGTGTTTAATATAAATAACTTGGATTTGAAACTTGCAGCAAAAGGGTTTGGCTTTTCAGAGCAACCCCATGTTGATTTTTGTATCCTTTTTACTGGTTGACAGACTAATATCTAAAAAATATTTTATTTTTTGCCTATCCAGGTACGCTACAAAATATAGCATTACGTAATTAGATAAAAAACGTATTTATATTATATTAATTGTAACAGCGATTGTTGAATCGCGAAAATCAAATAACGTCATTCAAATAAGCTCAATCAATTTAATTAATTATTAATGCTTATCAATGCAATACAATAAATCCTTATTAAAGCAATATGTTTTTTCCGGATTATTTACGTATTAGCTTAGCCCAGTATATTATAAGCTTTAATGCCAAATTTCATCAATATTGCTTGGATTAGCCATAAAAGTGGAACAGACAGACAGACTTTAAACATTTCTTATATTACGATGTATCTATATTTTTAGCTGGATTACTATTTTTAAGTTTCCTTGACTTTTTAAAATTCAGTGAAAACGAGAAAACGAAAAAAAACAAACGACGACGCAGGCTGAAGAAGATGTCATAAGATTGTTAATATTTTAAATAATAAAACGATGATGTAATTAATGCATTTTATTTCAAAAATATTTTTATTAAATAGAAAAAAAAGTTAATAGTATAGTCATATAATACAATATAGTTGAAGTCAAAAACAGTTGTAACAACAAAAAAGAATTAAATTACATGGTATTATCGTAACTACAATTATTTGTTTTTTTTACGTTTTGTTATATACTTTTTGTAAAGTAATGATAAAATCTATATAATTTCTATAATCCGAGTTTTTTATTATTTTTTTTTGCTATGGAATTTTGTAAAGTAACGCCTAGGTACTTCAAAAAATCATTTAAAGACGTCAACTTGAACGAAAAGGCTAGACTCACAAAATTAAAGCGCATTAAAAAACGCGATACCAAAATAATTCTATAATTACTTTTATGGAGTTCCGCAAAATAGCGCCTCCTATAAATCAGTACTAATTCTATGCTATTTATTTAGTATGACTATACATCATCTTCCTGCCCTTAACCCACTCTAAGTGGGGTCCAACATGCTGTCATATGATTTGGCTGCGTTTTTACGACCGGCCGCCTGCCTGACGTCAAATTACCTCAGTCATATTTTACGACACTTCGGTAAGAAAGAGGGTGGACTATTCTACTAAACTGGATACCACACGGTGGGTCAACTTACCTTAGTCGCCTTTTACGACACTTCGGTGAGAAATGTGGGTGGTACTATTCTATTCAGCCGGATACCTCACGGCGTATTTACTATGACTATACAGTTAACATAATTACATAAAATAAGAAATACATAATTCTAACTTATTGATCTCTTATTGTTACCCTTTTGTCTATAAACTTTAGTTTTTTGGGCTTTTTTATGTTGGGGAGCATTTAATGTCTTGAAATAGCCAAATCCACCGCCGCCTTTTCTCTTTTGCGGCGGTCCTTTGTTAGCCACCTTTAGTTCAATGGCAGGTGGTACTGTGAACCCGAAGGATTTTGCCACTTTTGCCAGATCTATGGTGTCTATATCGAAAATGGTTTTGAGGTGATGCGAATCGTAAGCCCGTATGTAACTCTTGAACGCTTCTTTTGCTGATTGATTGAGAAAGTAGTTTCTGGATATCAATTTCTCTAGCTGAAAAAAATTAAAATATTTCTTAAGTAAGACAGTTAAAGTGCTGCATTTTTATTAGTATTCACCAAAAATAGATAAACCCAATATCTTGACTGTGTCGGTCCTAAAACTATTTTTTTTGTGGCAAAAAATAATCAAACCACACAACTCTTTTTGATTTAATTGGGAACACTATGTTACAGACGTACTAAAAAAGAAAACTTATTTCATAGTGTTTTTCAACGAAATTCATCAAGAATTTTTCTGTGATTCTTATTTGATTGACAAATCAAACAAGGTTAATATGATTTATAAATATGTCTCCGTTAAATCATCATTATCAGTCTCCTGCCCTTATCCCACTATAAGTGGGGTTGGCAAATGTTATAAACATGTTGTGATATGATTTGGCTAGTTATTTTACGACCAATTTTTTAAAAAATAATCGATTATTTTTTCATCAAAAATGGATTATTTTAGGTATTCCTTTTTCTTTTTTACTCTTTTTCTTGATTTTTAAGTAATTAAGATTTTAAGATATGCATTGTTGGATGAAACCAATTCGGCCAAACTACACATTTTCATCCAATTTCACAAACAGCGCATATAAAATTATCTCTTGGTAGCTGTCCACTTAAATTAGCCTTTATTGTAATTAATTATTAATATTAAAAAAGACAACTTTTCAAATAGTTAGAAAAAAAACGATTTTAAAAATTCTATTATTTAGGAAACAATTGATTTTTTTTAAATCGATTTTTTCTACTCCAAGTCAAATCCCTACCAAACAGTCATGAATACGAACTAATATTATAAACGAATACTAATTATAATGTATACCTGCATTTGAATGTCAGCTACTTTATTCCAAGAAAATTCAAATTCATTCAGGGTGACCTTGGACTGTTTCAAGTATCTGAGGAAGCCTAATTCTTCTGGTCGGAGGAACAATAGGGCATGACCGTTTGTGCCGAGACCTCTGGCTGTTCTACCCACTCGATGTATATATTCCTGGAATTATACCATTAACAAATAATAACACACTCTCTCACACACATTTTCATGTTTTAGTATGTAATGTTAATTGTACATAATTTATAGAATTAGGCGTTACTATGCGGAGATCCATAATACAAAAGTAATAATATAATTATTTTTCTATAATCCTCGATGAAGTAAAATAGAAAATATGTATAATGCTAAATGTAGAGTGGACAATCTGATACATGCATACCAAAATCGTCGTGGAGTTTATCTCCTGATGATGGTTCGGTTGCGGGGCGAAACGATTGTTGAGTTTGTGATAGTGAACGTATGTAGTGCTTGTGTATTGTGGTGCCGGTGGTGGAGGTTTGTGCATGTGCACATAAAAATCAGTTTAAAATAAAATAAGTTTTTGACTTTAAATTTTGATAAGTTACATAATATTGTCTTCAGACTTAGGCAATGGTTTGAAAAATGTAATAATTTAGTAATGTTTTGAGTAATAAGTTTGTTTTATCTAAATATTTTGTTTGTTTACAATAACACCGACGGAGGCGGCTTACCCCAAAAGAACCGCCAAACGAAACAAATAACGCAAATTTGAAAACGCAATCTAGGCCTAGCTGTAATAAGATCTATTTTATATATCTTTTTATTAGTCCACTTGACGAGGCGTTGACAAAGGATACCGCATTCTTTTATTTAGGTACATATGTATATGTATGTACCGATTCGACCCGCGAATAAAGAAATCTTAGACCGCGAATATAGGACATGAGTCGCAATTTTTTAATCCGCGAATAGTGAAAACGTGAATGAAGGAAGCACGAACAAAACTTCTATTGTATTACATACTAAATGTATGTAATGTATATTAGATGGTCTTAAGGGTATGTATTGTAGTTGTAGCTATCAATTTCAAGTTGTTGAATCATACAATACATTATACACTGTCCATTATATTAACCATCTTTTGACAGATTGACGATTTACATATTTAGTGATGTCCTAAAGATTCTCGTATGCGATACCATTCCGATTATAGTACCTACTATCATTAATCGAATTACGTACCTAAGTAATTCGATTAATGATAACCTACGTAAACTAATAACAGATATAGAAATCAACATTTTGATTTAATATTGCCTTAGTTTTTTGAAAATAAATGTTAATCCGTGTGTATTTATTATAATCATAAAAAATATATTATACATCAACTGGCAACATCAACAGACCTTCCGCTCTGCCGCCATTTTGACGTGATCTGTCACTCTCAACGAAACGCCCGTGATAGTCACACGCATTTACGTTCGCTGAGTGTTCTCTTGCATCTGTTACACCTTGAGTTAAGTAGCTTTATTCCTCGGAAAAACTTTTGTGAAACTTATATTAATTGATCGTGAAAATGCCGAAAGGACGTGTGTTGAAAGCACAATCGAGACAGTTAGTGTTAAAACTTCATGAGTATTTTGAGCAAGAAAATCAAAATGGCGGACCTCTTATACCTATCACGCAAGTCCGAAACCGTGTTGCAGCCGCGTTGGGGATCAGTCTATCAACTGTGACTAAAATCACTACTGATGCCTACCACGAAGAGATGAATGCAAATGTGTATGAAGAGTGGTTCAAAAAAATGCTCATTTCATTGGAAGAACCATCAATAATTTTTATTGATAATGCGCCCTACCACTCCCGTCAAATTGACAAAATGCCAACACAGGCTAATAAAAAGCATGAAATAATTAATTGGCTTCGGGACAATGGAGAAAATGTGGACGACTCAATGTTAAAAGTTGAATTAATAAAAATATTAAAAACCAAAAAGAGAGCAAAACGCTATGTAATCAATGAAATGGCAGCAGAATATGGCCATACTGTTCTTCGGATTCCTCCATACCACTGCCAGTACAACGCAATAGAACTTATATGGGCACAAGTAAAAGGGCATGCTGCGAGATGCAATACAAACCCCCCATTCACAGCGAATAAAATGTTGCAATTGCTAAAAAATGCTTGCACCCACGTAACGGCCGAGAACTGGGCAAGTGTGGTGGAAAGAACTAAAAGAGTAATATTCTCTGATTGGGAACGTGATATTGCGTTTGATAATATATTATCTACACAAGAGCTAATAATAACTGCTACTGAAGACTCCTCATCGGAGGAGTCTAGTGTTGATTATCATTCCGACGACTCGTGCTAATAAAATAAATTAAAATATCCTGATTGTTTTATTTGTATTCATGTATTAACTAAGAAGAAAGTAAAACTTTATATAATGTTATTAAATGTCTTTTAATACTCGTAACATCGATTTCTACCGATTATTTTTAATCTGTGGCATAATCGTAGTAACCATTATGTGTGACATCACTAAGTGGGCGGTACCCATCCATAAAGTACAAATATTATTTGTATGATATTTGTACGTAAGCAATACAAAACTTAATGAGCGTGAGCTGTCAAAAGACTGATAATATGATGGACGCAGTATACACTACATTATTCCCTATTGACTAACCCAGTGATTCTCCTTTTTTTGTTGCGGCACATATTTAACGATTTCAAAATTTGGCGGCACACAAAGATAAAGATAAAAATTATTTACTTACTACAACATGCTGCATAAATAGTTTATGACAAAATTTTTAAATATACGAAATAAACTAATAGATACTACAATAATAACTAAATGTTTTTTAAGGAATTAATTACAAGCAACAATTAATAAAAATATTTTTCTTTTTAAATGATATAATTTAATAATATTAACATTATTATATATTTGCAAAATTTGGCGGCACACTTTTGAAATTTGACGGCACACAAAGTGCCGCGGCACAGTGGTTAAGAATCACTGGACTAACCAATGAAGGTTGTGTTAGTTTTTTTTGGAAGACCAAAACATATTGAAATCCCAATATCAGAAGTGGGATCAAGATTTTGTGTAGTGCTGAGATATTCTACTTTTTTAAATAATAATATACATATTTGTTTAGTAATTCTTACCTTTGGATCATCTGGAGGGTCGTATTGTACGATCCAGTCCACGGCTGGTATATCAAGTCCTCTTGCAGCTACGTCTGTGCACAATAGTATCCCGCTCTCTGCATTGCAGAATTGGAAAAATGTTGTTGTCCGTTTCGCTTGCTGTTGTTTCCCCTAACAAATTTAAAATCTATGTTTACAGTTTCAATTGAACTTTTATACTTACAATTTGGAAGTATTTTATTGTATCTTAAATATTTAAATGAATTGATCTTGTATGTATATATATTTTTTCAGAATATCGGAAACGGCTGTAACAATTTTCTTGAAGTTTTGGGGGAGTAAAATTGATCTAGCTAGGTTTTATTTTAAAAAAAATACGTTTTATCCCTGTTTTTGGGCATTAAAAAATACTAACATTTATATTGAATTGAATTTTTGCCACTAACTGTCAAGTCAGCTTAGCTTAATTGGGGAACGGGTGGTCGCGAAAAATGAAAATACTTAGGTTCGAGCCCCACCTACCCTATTATTTTTTCATTTTTTGGAGCTTTTTTTGAATAAAATTACCAAGCAAGCCTCGGTCATCCGATATTCAAATTATATGTTCTTTAATATTGTTTTAATAGTAAAAGCTACATATTGTAATAATATAATCATCTCAACCCATCTGAAGAATAAAGTTACTTATTCTTCGGATGGACAATTTGATCTTTGTATATTAATTTATTGCCATTGATTAATATTATTAATCATAGAGTTATTAAACTTACAGTTAGGGAGCCATAGAGAGGCCTGTAAGTGACATAGACAAAATAACATTGAGAGATTTTCTTAATTAGGTTGGCTTCCCACTCTTAGTATATTAACTCCTTGGCATTCAATAATCATTAAATCAGCAGCGTTCAATAAATTGGCCGATCGTCATGAAATAGACTTGTTTACGTCTAAACCCAATAAAGTAAAACAACATATGTCTGAAATGTGGTTTGACTCGATTCCCATACTTCGTTAATTTTTTTTCCTAATTTATTTAATTTTTTTGTTCTACTTTAATCTCTGTTCTTTCTTTGTTCACAAAATTGTATCCGAATAGACTATTAATTAAGTAGTTTATATGTGAAAATGTATAAATAGCTTAAGCTGTTCATTTTCCAAATAAATAAAAATAAAATTAATAGAGAAAAGATAGTATGCTATAGACACATTATAGTAGTTGATTTATGATAAATATATATCAATGATATTATTTATATAATACCATTGAGTAATAACAGGCAATGTTACTTACATGTATAGACATAACTGGAAGATCGATGTAATTGAAAAGCTCATTATGATATTTGACAGACATGCAAGTGGATAAGAACACCATAACTTTCTTCTTTCTATTCTTCTTTAGGAATGTGAAAAGCACCATCATACGTTTATCCGATGGGCATACAATATACCTGAAGAAAAGTTGTTAATATTAAAATCAAGCATACTTGTAATTCATTTTTTTTTGGATGTATGAAATGTATTTTGTACTCTAAACTATACATATACTGATTAACAATATGCAAAAAAGCGATAATCGCAGTAACAAATTAAATTGTATAATGCAGGTGTAAAACGTCTTTCATTAAATTGTAAATCTAAACTACCATGAACAACTACACAAAGAAATCAAATTAAATTAATCTTTATTCAAATAAGCTCTTACAAGGACTTTTGAATCATCAAGGATCAATGTGATTAATGAAGCTATAACTGGTTTGGAATGTTTCTCTTACTGAGAAGAACCAGACAGAAACTCAGTGGTCAATCTTTTAAACATTTTCAATTTTACATTATTAAACCGTAGTCCTGTACGCAGCTGAAAGGATTTTCAAATCCAGGCTTTTTTATCATCCAAATAATCCTCAATTTTATAATATGATTTACATATAAGTACTCTCTTATACTTAACTTAAACCTTTCTCTAGACTGGTCTAGTATGGATTGCGGAATTTTATTGTAGAAGCGAATACCGAGACCATCGAATGAGTTGCTAACTCTACTGAGTCGCGACACAAGTAAAGTAAAAAAAGTAAGTAACGGCCTGTTACTATCCCACTGCTGGGCATAGGCCTCTTCTCTCCGTTTTTTTTTGGAGAGAAGGATTGGAGCTAAGACCTACCATGCTGCTCCAATGCGGATTGGTAGGTTACACACATCCCCAGAATTCTCTAGAGATATGCAGGTTTCCTCACGATGTTTTTCTTCACCGACACAAGTATCAGAAGCTTTTTGTGACATCCCATATGATATACGTCGAATTTGGTCTTGTGCTTATGGAAATTAATTTAGTAACAATCCAACAAAATTCTTAGCTTAAACTTTTAGTTCCCAAAGTCTTACCCTTGTTCTAATGAATCCACAGTAGCCTGCTCTCTGTGATCGTCAACACCGACATACACTGGCTCATGCTTAACAGCTAAAGCTGTTAAGGCTTCTGTCTTTTTAGTTTGTGTTGCACTGAAAAGCATTGTTTGCCGACGTTCTGAAATTATACTGTATATTAAATTGTGTATTCTATTCCCATAAATTAAAAATTTACTAGTAATGCAGATTTTTTTTCTTATCAATTGATAGACTTCCACTGTTAGAGTTAAATATCTTCAATAGATATGCACAGAACTCAATTTCCTCTGGTTCTAGCATGTTCAACCAGCAGCGGTTTTATTAAAATAAATAATAGTTTTATTGCTGTTTTTGCGCATCACAAAAATTTTAAAATGTAGAATTGAAAGCAATTAATTTTTTTAGCTGTCAAACGTACAAATCACACATATCATCTGCACCTTCTTTCTTATTTGTATTTATATAACCATTTTTTTTATATCTTTAAAAAATTACCGAGCAAGGCTCTGTCCCCCAGGTACTGAATTATATAACTTAATACGTACTTGGTAATAGTTTAATAATTTGTTTAACTTCCTCTTCAAAACCTATCTCAAGTATTCTGTCTGCCTCATCAATAACAAGACATTGTAAATTTTTGTACAAGAAATCTGGAGTGTTTTGCAAATGATCTAGTAGTCTACCTGGTGTTGCTACTAGTATATTAATTCCTGAAAGGGAATGAATGAATGAATGAACACTTTTATTGAACACCACATTAAAAACAGTAAAAACTAAAAATAATAATAATACATATTAAAAAAAAGGGAATATTAAAAAAAGGGAATGAATTATAAAGAAAAAAAAATTGATATTTCACGTGAAAGTGGAGCAAAAAAAAGTAACTTGAGTCTAATTTTTGTTTTATATAGCCTCAATAAATAAAGCGATGAAATATGTTACATGTTGTGTTATGATGAAATAATTCATTTTCAACATTTATTATTCTCAACCTGAAAACTTTAAATTCATTTTTAAGGCCAGTTTTTAAAAAAATAATTTTTACAATTTATTACTTTTGTTTTTTACTACTGTATTTACTTATGTAACAAGTTGGCTTCTACTGTATTAAAAGTCTTATAAAAACATACAACAATAAAAACTTTTATACACACTGACCTTTAGAAAGCTTTTGTGCTTCTGTGCTCCTATTAGCTCCACCCATAACTAAACCATAGGTGTGATGATGGTATTTCATCAGTTCCATTAGGACACCAAAAGTCTGCATCGATAATTCTCTAGTTGGCGACAAAATTATGACACCAGTTCCTAGAAGTTATATTTTTATATAGCAAACAGCAACAATATTAATACTGACCATATATTTTAAAACTATAATCAGATATCCATTCTCTGTTCATGAAATAACTCTAGGCATGCCATAATTTTAATACTGTATTGAAACAATAACAGCAGTTACTCAACACTTTTGAATGGAGATTCTATCTGTTTCTGTTTCATTACAGTGACATTATGGGGCCCAATTTTCACATTCGCCTTTGTGTCATCATTTAAAGTATGTATACAACCTGTCTTTATTTCTATACTTCATAAAATAGGATCCTGTATCTTTAAATTCTTAGAATTTTTGCAACATCCTTCCATCAGTGAACAGTTAAATTTAAAATGTTTCATAACAAAAATTCTAAACAAGTTAATTTTGTATTAAAATAATCTTTTACTATTTTGTATAAGTTTAGGTATTTTACAACAATACTTGCATATTTCCTTTAAAAAATTAAAAAATTGTATATACAACCGGTTAATACTGTAGTATATATTATGATGACAGTAACACTAGGTACAAACCTCTGTGGTTTTTTATAGTGTTAAGTCACATTTGATAATTAATTGCTTAAATTGTTAAATAAATTAAAAAATATATATATATTTTAAACTCTACATTATGTAACATAAATTGCAAAAGTAATGTCGCCTTATCCAAAGAATAAAGTTACATGTTCTAACATGGAGTGACATAGTAAGAATCTCACCATTTCTTGGCTTAAATTTCAATTTGTATATCAAATCAATAGCTGGTATGAGAAAGGCCAATGTTTTCCCTGATCCTGTTCTCGCAGCTCCAACAAGATCCCTTCCCTCCAACAAAGGGGGTATGGCCTTAGCCTGTATTTCAGTCATAGTTGTGAAACCCATATCCTTGATACCCATTAATGTGGCTTCACACACTTTATCTTCTAATGCTGTGAACTTCTGATCTGATAGTATTCCTAGGGATAAACTTGAACCGGGTACTGTGGAAATATAATCATAACTGAATAAGTAGTGATAGTGCAATAAAAATAAAATAGATCTAACAATTAAGAATCAATACAGGATGTGAATCCATGCTTTTACGTGCATTTAGCAAATCTCCCTCTCTATTATCGTGCATTTAGCAAATCTAAATAAAATAAGCCTATTTCAAATACATTGATAGAATTTCTTGTATTCAATCATCATCATCGTCTTCCTGCCCTTATCCCACTCAAGTGGGGGTCGGCACAACATGTTATAAACATGCTGTCACATGATTTGGCTGCGTTTTTACGATCGGCCGCCTACCTCACGTCAACTTACCTCAGTCGTATTTTATGACACCTCGGTAAGAAAGAGGGTGGTCTATTCTACTAAACCGGATACCACACAGTGGGTCAACTTACCTTAGTCACTTTTTACGATACCTCGGTAAGAAATGAGGTTGGTCTATTCTACTCAGCCGGATATCACATGGCTGGTCAACTTACTTTAGTCGCCTTTTACGACACCTCGGTAAGAAATGAGGGTGGTACTATTCTATTCAGCCGGATACCAATATAATATATTATAAGTAATAATGTACGTAATAAGTAATATAATTTAAGTAATAATGTTATATTAATAGTTGAGAACATATGCTTACACTGACTCTCATCATTTGATTTCACCTCATTTTCGTTATTAGTTTTTGTGTCTACATCTTGGTCAGATTCACATTCAGCAGAGGGCTCTTCTTTTATTTCTTCAAGCTTAGGCTCTTGGGCTTTTTGTTTCTTTTTCTTTTCTAGTAAAATAATAATAATTTTTACTTTAAGACTGACAATTGCAAATCATGCAGATACCCACTGAGTAAACAGATGAAAACAGGGTATCAATGTACGAATGAGAACAACAGAAGATGCTGCATGCCCAGAGTGTGGAGAGGAAGAAACAAGTCTTCATTTACTCACTGGTAAGATGGGAGATACTAGGTAAGGATGAAATTGAAGTCGAGGACCTGACAAATATCCCTTTCAGGGATATTATCAGGTTCGTAAGAGCTACCGGCTAGCTGTGATAGCCCAGCTTTAACACAGTGCGACTCTTTCGAAGAGGTCACGGGTTCAAACCCAGGCAGACACCAATGAGTTTTTCTGTAAAAACGTATGTGCTTAAATAATAATTGCCATTTATCACACGCTTTTCAGTGAAGGAAAACATTGTGAGGAAATCTGCATGTCTCTAGAGAATTCTGGAGATATGAGTAACCTACCAATCCGCATTGGAGCAGGGTGGTAAGTCTCAGCTCTAATTCTTCTCTCCAAAAACAGAGAGAAGAGGCCTATTCCCAGCAGTGGAAGACTAATAGGCTGCTACTTTACTTTTTTTTTTAAGAGCTACCAGTAGATTAGAGCAGGTGACACTGTCGGGACAGCAGTGAAACCCTTGTCCCATATGGGGAAATGGGTGGAATAGTCCAGAATAGGAGCCACGAAATTAGATAGATCACTGTAAGTCTATTCATTCTATCAAGATTGTGTAGAGTAGAAATCTCTTAAAAAGACCTATGCCTATACAATGCCTTATCAACAAAATTTCTGTTGGTTGAAAATGAAGAGTATAACAAATGTCTAAAGAAATGGATATTGCTATAAGTCGGTAGTTATGACAAAACTTGCTTCTAAAATGTTAAGTTGGGCGATTGGCTTATTATTAAAGTACACTTTATACACTAATTTTGACTAATATTTCTTACTTTTTGGTAATGTCACATAATTTTTTTGTTCTTCTTGGTTGTCCTCAAGTGGTCTTTTAGTTAATTCCTTTGATACTTCTTCCTCATCAGCAATACCGTTAGACTGTTCTAGATAACAGAAAATAATCGTAAAAAATCGACACTTCAATTTAGTCACGTTTTTTAAATAATATTGAATGAAAATAAAACGAGGTTATGTACCTGTGTTATTTTTTTCAACGTTTGCTTTTTGTGCGATCAGTTTCAACTTCTTTTTTTCACGTTTTTTTATTTTTCTCATAAGTATTTTATCAGGCGTCGGCATTTTCGATTCTATTTATCAGATTTTCACTCAATGTTTTTTGAATAAACTACTCTAATTAATATGCCATATCCCGTACAACGCATGGACGTTAGGGATGTGAAGAAAGTAATTGAATTTTATAATAATCGATTATTTTTTTAAATAATCGATTTTTAATAATCCAATTTTTTTACATTATGATACGATTTTTTAAAATCGATGATTTCAAATTTATCTTATTCTTTTTTCTTGTTTTTTTCTTTTTAACTTTAACTCACCACGTGTTTTAGAAGTGACTATATTTAAGAAGGTAATTGATCACAATAAAGGCTAATTACAGTGGACAATTACCAAAAAGTAATAACAGATGCGCTGTTTGTGAAATTTGATTAAAATGTTTGGCTACATTGGTTTCATCCAACAATGGATATCTAACCCTAAAATACAAGAAAAAAAAAGAGGATAATTAAAATAATTGATTTTTAAAATCGATTTTTGATTAAAGAAAATTATATCCCTGGTCTATGCAGTAATGTATTTTGTTTTTATAATGTCATTTACATGTGGTCATATGGTGTCACATTTGTTGACATTATTTTTAAAAGAAGAAGAAGAAGACATTATTTCATATTATTTTAAATTTTCATTTATGTAAATAATGGATGAAAAAACAAAAAATCTTAAATTTAAGGATCTCAAAGAAGCAATATCGCAGAAAACATTGACTGCAATCAAAGATATGGGTTTCAAACGAATGACTGATATACAAGCAGCAGTGCTTCCAAAAGCTCTTAATGGCATAGATATAGTAGCCACTGCTAAGACTGGGTCTGGAAAAACGTTAGCGTTTTTGATACCAGTTGTTGAAACAGTTACTAAACTTTTAGGGGAACGTAACCGTGGTATGAAATTTGGTCCTATCTAATGTAATTCATTTATACCTGTTTATCTTCCTGCCCCTATCCCACTCTAAGTGGGGTCGGCACAACATGTTATAAACATGCTATCACATGATTTGGCTGCGTTTTTACGACCGGCCGCCTGCCTGACGTCAACTTATTTCTGTCGTATTTTACGACACCTCGGTAAGAAGGTGGGTGGTCTATTCTTCTAAACCGGATACCACACGGTGGGTCAACTTACCTTAGTCGCCTTTTACGACACCTCGGTAAGAAATGAGGTTGGTCTATTCTATTCAGCTGGATACCACACGGTGTATGTTTAGTCAAATAAATAAATAGGAATATTCTCTATTTTAAAGTATATTACTAAAATAAATATAGTCACACTCCATTTATTTTCTAAAAGGATTTTGTTGGATATTATAATAATGCAATGAAACTTTGTTGTATAAGTCTTTAAAAAATACTTTGTTTCCATCAATTCAAGAGAATAATAACTTGGAGTCTCTGTAAATTTGTGCATATTCTGAGGATATTCTTAGCCATGCTTTTTTTTAGGCACATGCTGTATAATTATATCACCAACAAGAGAACTGGCCACTCAAACATTTGCAGTATTGCAGGAAGTAATTTCGAACTATGATTCTATTACATCAACATTAGTAATAGGAGGAGAAAATAGAAAAGTACAAAGTTTTGAACTTGCTAAAGGTAACTTCATCTTCCTGCCCGTATCCCACTCTAAGTGGGGTTCACAACATGTTATAAACATGCTGTCACATGATTTGGCTGCATTTTTACGACCAGCCGCCTGGCTAACGTCAACTTACCTCTGTCGTATTTTACGACACCTCGATAAGAAATAGGGTGGTCTATTCTACTAAACTGGATACCACACGGTGGGTCAACTTACCTTAGTCGCCTTTTACGACACCTCGGTAAGAAATGAGATTGGTCTATTCTACTCAGCCGGATACCACACGGCAGGTCGAGTTATCTTAGTAGCCTCTTACGAAACCTCGGTAAGAAATGAGGGTAGTACTATTCTATTCAGCTGGATACCACATAGTGTTTGCTAAAGGTAACTTAAAATAGTGAAATGATAACATAAGATTCTCTTCATTTAACCTCATAAAGTTTATGCTTTTTTTATTGGTCACACTTCCCATGAGATATGATCGAACTCGAATTCATATTAATCCAAATTAACTATGGTTTTAGGTGTTAATATAGTTGTTGCTACACCTGGTAGATTATTTGACCACATGAGGACAAAAGAATTTGACTACAGAGATGTGAGCTGTCTTGTATTAGATGAAGCTGATAAAATTTTCCAATATGGATTTGAAGAGGATTTGAAACAAATTATTAGTCGGCTTCCAAGTAAGCAATATTTCAGTTCTAAGCTCCTTGATATCTTAAAAAAAATTGACAAATCATCAATAGGAGGGGAGACTATTTTAGACATATTCCTGATGAAACAGACAGTAGTTATCCCCTCAGCTCTAGGGGTTACGATTTCCACCGTTCGTGCATTTGAGCCGCACTAGTCTCAGAAACCACTCATTAGATTTTGATGCTGTTTCTACTATGTAGTAAAAAGTACGGTTTAACAAATATGATTTATTTTATTATTATTCAACAACAAACTATAGTGTAGTTAGTAAGTGTCTGATATATTTATTTATTTATATATTATCATTTACTAGCAGGCCGCTTCAGCTTCGCACGGGTATAAAATATATGTCACACAAATATATGCCCATGTCACTCAGTCACTCAATGCCCTCCTCGCGGCATTTTAAACCTATAATATCTTCGAAAATATCCATAAAAGATAGACATATACCATCGCGGAGTTTTCTGTAGAACTTTCCAAGGTGTACAAATACTTAGTACATTAATTTGATAAATATCGTAAGCTTCAGCCTGCGTTTGCAATATAAGCGGAAAAAAATTAAATTATTTAAGACATCACATTAGAAACACCAAAAATTACAGTATTCCTCTACTCCATATTTATTTATTCTTTTATCACTCTATCTATTAAAAAAAACCGCATCAAAATCTGTTGCGTAGTTTTAAAGATTTAAGCATACATAGGGATATAGGGACATGGGGACAGACACAGAAAGCGACTTTGTTTTATACTATGTAGTGATACGAAAGTTTTTATGATTCTTTTCTATGTATTTTACATTCTATTATCATTATTGTGAAAATCTGACTGATGTGCTGCACCAGTACTGTACTGTACTAATAATGCTGAAATTTGGCATGATTAAACCATATATACTGTTATTAGAACTTACTCCATATAATTTTTAGAAAACAGACAAACAATGCTTTTTAGTGCAACAAGATCAGAAACAACGGAAGCTCTAATCAAGTCGGCTATGAGAGAGGATGTGTGCATAATTGATACTAATGAAGATAATGACAAAGCTACGGTCGAAGGGCTTAAACAAGGGTAATATTAGTTTACTTTCTTTCTTCCGTCACGTTTCTAGACATAAGAACAATTTATCCGGTGACTGCTTGGCAGTGTATGGAAGAGTCGAAACGACTAGGCCGCAAGGTACTTCGCTCATGAAATATGCGAACTAAATATGGGTAAGGGTAATTAAAAGTAAGCAGCCTGTTACTATCCCACTGCTGAGAATAGGCACCTTCTCTCCGTTTTTGGAGAGAAGGATTGGAGCAAAGACCTACCACACTGCTCCAATGCGGATTAGTAGGTTACACATATCCCCAGAATTCTCTAGAGATATGCAGGTTTCCTCACGATGTTTTTTTCCACCGAAAAGCGTGTGATAAATTGCAATTAACAATTAGACACATAAGTTTCAACAGAAAAACTCATTGGTGTCTGCCCGGCTTTGAGCCCAGTGACCTCCTTGAAAGAGTCAAAAAGAGGGAAAAATTAAATATTGTATTAGCTTCTCAGAATTGTCTCAGAGTATATTAGTAAAACAAAATAAATATCGACTTCTGTATACAACTTAGTAATAAATTAAATATATTGTTGATTAAAAAGCGCTCAAAAAGTAAGGGTTTGTTGTTTAGGTAGATGTTTTCAAGAGAACAGAAAATTTATACTTGATGAATATTATCTTTATCTTAGAACATTATTATTAACATTCTAATATATTATGTACATTTTAGGTATGTTATATGCGAAACCGAATATCGTCTTCACTGGCTACATAAATTGTTGAAAAAAACACAAAATTCAAAAGTTATGATATTCTTTTCAAGTTGCAAATCAGTGGAGTTTCATCATGAATTTCTAAGCAAGTACTGCAATTTGCCCGTACTTTGTATACATGTGAGCATACAAAATGAATTATACTATTATTTTTTATATTTAAGGCCCAAACTTGATATGAAATACAACTATTATTATATATCTTATTTGTATACCTATCAATTTTTTGTGTAAACCTTTTTATTGTACTGCTGGTAGGTTTAATAAGGTATAACACAGGTTATAAAAGGCCTAATAGTTGCCTAATTGCCTAATAGTCTATGAAGGATTCGTGTGCTGAAACCCTTTTGAGCGAGATCCATATAAATATATTTGAATTCAAATCCAGAGTAGTGGTTTCATATTTAAATATAGTTGTTATATATTAAAAAAATATTTTAGGGGAAAATGAATCAAGCTGATAGGACAGCAACAATAAACAATTTTCACAACGCCGAAAAGATGGCTTTACTATGTACTGATTTGGCAGCTAGAGGGTTAGACATTCCAGCCGTAGATTGGATTGTTCAATTTGACCCACCTTCGGATACTAATGTAAGTATAAAGATGTTTCGAAAATAATTGAAATGTTAACTGGAACTAAAGATGTTTATCTGTTTTGTTAATTAAACTACAGGGAAAAAAAATTATTAGGGAATTTCGCAAAGAAAAAGACTAATTCTATATTTTTTTCATCATCGTCTTCCTGCCCTTATCCCACTCTAAGTGGGGTCGGCCCAACATGTTATAAACATGTCACTTGATTTGGCTACGTATTTTACGACCGGCCGCCTGCCTGACGTCAACTTATCTTAGTCGTATTTTACGACACTTCGATAAGACAGAGGGTGGTCTATTCTACTTAACCGGATACCACACGGTGAGTCACTTACCTTAGTCGCCTTTTACGACACCTCGGTAAGAAATGAGGGTGGTCTATTCTACTCAGCCGGATGCCACATGGCGGGTCGACTTACCTTAGTCGCCTTTTACGACACCTCGGTAAGAAATGAGGGTGGTCTATTCTACTCAGCCGGATACCACATGGCGGGTCGACTTACCTTAGTCGCCTTTTACGACACCTCGGTAAGAAATGAGGGTGGTACTATTTTCTTCAGCCGGATACCACACGGCGGTAATTCTATATTTTTTTTATTTAAGGAATATATTCATAGAGTAGGCAGAACAGCTAGAGGCCTTGGGGCGGAAGGACGTGCGGTTTTGTTACTGAGACCAGAGGAGAAAGAGTTTATTAATTACTTACGTGATGCCAGAATATATCTAGATAAATACGAACTATGGGATCGTTTTAGTGATTTGAAGCAAAGGGTAAGAGTTTTTTTTTATTATACACTGTACTAGAATTTTAAGATTGTAGATTTAATTTACAGAATTAGTTGTTACTTTGCGGAAGTCTATAATACAAAACTAATGAGAATATTATTTTGTGATGAAATAAAAGCAAAGGCACTTGAATAATTTAAACTATTTATTTTAAAGAGAGCAATTTATAATACGTAATGACAGTACACAAGTTTATGAGTGAAGGGGAGAGCGCCGACAGATAATATTACAAATTAAAGATGCATGTGATATTGCTATAAATTAAGCGCAGGCGTCCATACTTTCAACATTTTGCTATAAAATTTTTATCGCGGATTATAGCAAAATAATATTCTCATTATTTTTGGATTGTATATTGTAGGCCGTATCTAGTACGATTGTTGGTTTTATATTATTATTAGGTTTCGCTAGCGGCTCCGCCCGCGTGAAAAGATTAAAACCGTAGTATAGCATTTTGATAACCATAAAAGTGGTTAAATTGGTTTAACCCTAAAAGCTAGACATATGCTGTCGCGGACTTTTATTTAGAACTTTTAGAGGGGAACAATTTTGTGATATATGATTTTTTAATAACTTTCACCGTTTACTTAGCGCAATCATTGTAATCCCTTGATTACAATATTAAATTGACATTATACATTTTATTTTTTTCTTATGTATGTGATGTGTATAATAGTTTCTTATTTTATGACTAAATTTAATATAATAGTGCTTTTGCAGATTAATATAGCAATGGAGGACTCTGAATTTAGGAAGCTAGCAATCGAAGCTTTTGAGGGCTACATACGAGCGTTCGAAGTGAAAAAGTTAAAACATGTTTTTAATTTACTCAATATGGATTTAGATGCAGTTGCCCGATCGTTCGGATTGAATGAGAAACCTGATGTTGATATACGTAAGTTATTAATAATTATCCTGATTTGTATAATCTATGCGTATATCTGTAATCTATGATTAAGATTGAGTGATTAAAGGATTTATCTGTAGAGGTATAAGAAGCTCCCAAAGTCTCCACAAATGATAACCATTGTGTTTTTACACGGTTTACAATAGGTTCGCTGTATGTATGTTATCAACTACTTTGAGTCAATTTTAACTCACTTTGAACGAAGATTTTGAGTTTTCATGAGAAATTGATGAATGATGAATGATGAAATACCGTGAAGGCATAACTTTTATGTAATGTAGTCATTAACCTGGGATTTTGGGAGTATCTGAGGTGGACTTTTATAATTTTTCCATTAATACTTATGTATTATAGATTTTTCCAATTACACGATGTGTTTTTTCAATAGAAGGCATTTGTTATGGGTTATGGGAGTTTCATATCTTGGGTTAACTTTATAATTTTTTCATTAATACTTGTTTTATAGATTTTTCCAATAACACGATGTGTTTCTTCAATAGAAGGCATTTGTTATGTCTGTTATGGGAGTTTCATACCTTGGGTTAACTTCTAGAATTTTTTCATTAATACTTGTTTTATAGATTTTTCTTCAATAGAAGGCATTTGCTATGTCTGTTATACTTATATTTATCATGCGAATTATTAGAAATAGTAATATCTCGATGCTAAGAAATCCGTGTAGGGACTAACTATGATTCGTGTAGCTTTCTAACCCACTATCGGCTGTTGGTTTAATGCAACGTATCTCCTTTCAAGATTCAAAATATACTTTATTCGAGTAAACTTGTAAACAAGTGCTTTGAATGGTCAACTTTACTGTTGGTTCGAAAAGCTGTTCCTACAGAGAACAGCCAGCAGGCTGCTCTTTTTAAAATATAATTCTTAATAATAGTTCCATTTAGTCATTACTGTTTTGTACAGGGTCCAAGAGTTATATCCACACATTCTTATCATCTAAGTAATTCTAAACTGTATATTTAGTTCTGTATTAGCCTCTTTTCAACAGTGTTTAAAGATGAGGTATTAAGCCAGAAGTGGGATATCAATAGGCTGTAACCTTTTTTTACCACAACCCGTTGCTAGTCGGTTGTTTAGCATCATCTTCCTGCCCTTATCCCACTCTAAGTGGGGTCGGCACATGTTATAAACATGCTGTCACATGATTTGGCTGCGTTTTTACGACCGGCCGCCTGCCTGACGTCAACATACCTCTGTCGTATTTTACGACACCTCGGTAATAAAAAGGGTGGTCTTTTCTACTAAACCGGATATCACCCGGTACGTCAACTTACCTTAGTTGCCTTTTACAACATCTCGGTAAGAAATCGGTTGTTTAGCATATTTCTTATTAATATCAGTATGTGTATATTTTAGGTGTTGGATTCAGTAAAAAACACAGACCCAGAAAAAGGATAGCCATGTCTCTCGCAAATAACGTCACGACAAAAATATCCAAAACTTAAATATTTTATTGTTTATATACTGTAAATAAATGTATTATATTTATAAAATAAATGTTAAATATTTACATGTATTTTTATTATTACTGCCGTTTAAAATATGATTATATAATAGAAAAAAATTACTGTCGTCTATGACTAGATCCTTCGAAAAATAATACAATCAATAGTATACATTTAAATTATACAATAAGCTACATTTTACTATTTACAATTTTGCAAATAATTACTAAAGTTAAATAAACAGTTAAATAAAACAGATTCATAATTGAGTTAACTTTTGATAGCTACGCATTAAAACTAATTACTTTATAGGAACTTTACAATTTCTATATACTAAATATATCTGAATAATACTTTCATGTTACGATTTCCGGTAACTAGCAAGTGCCCGCGGTTTCGGTCTTATAAAAAAAAACCTTAAAAGCAACTACTAAGCATTGTTATATGCACAAGGAACTAATAACTGTGTTTTATAATCTGAAAGGTTGTACATATCATCACAAACTACAGTTAAACGGCAATTTTTAGTATTTAGTATTTATATGAAAAAAATTACAACAGTTAGTTGCAAATCAAGTTTGTTTTAGTATCGTATCGCTAAATACTAAATATAGTACCATTTTCATTTTGCTTTTTTTAGTATATTTTTTGGCATCCCGAATTCTTCTTAAAATATTGTTTCTGCGAAATCATATACTGCAGGTACAATAATAAATAAATAAATAAATAAATATATGGGACACTTACACACACGGTCATCTGTCCCCAAAGTAAGTAACTTAATACTTGTGTTATGGGTGACAGACAACTGGTGAATATATATTTATATATTTTTTAAATACATACTTAAATACAAATATACACCCAGGCTCGAAGACCAACAAATTCATTTATAGAAAATGTTGGCCCTCGGCGGGAATCGAACCCACGACCCGTGGAGCTGAAGGTAGGGTCACTACCCACTGCGCCAACGGGCCAGTCAACAGGCCAGTCAAGTCAATAGAATAAGATTTAATAGTAATATTTGTAGTACTTTGAAGGGACTGGTTATTTTGGATTGTAGAAGTAAGATAATTTCTAGATGTATATTGTTATTTCATTCCAATAAATAAATAAAAATAATATTGGAACTACTGTTTGTGATGATTTGAACAAATAATTATTGGTTTATTAGAAGAATGGATTTTGTAATCTTATAGGTACATGTTACGTGTATACTGTCATAGATAAAAAAATGGACCGTAGGTAATAAGTTTTCGAAAAATGTTTTAAATATTTAAGGCACGTATATATTTTTATAAATTATGAATTATTGCAAATTTCGCCTTTGTTTTCATTTGTGACAAAAGATTTTTATGGTATATAAACGCAAAAAATTAGAGTTATATTCGCTGTCTCCGGAAACAGAGAAAAAAACGACTAAAAGTTATGCCTTGGTATCTAGAGCATCCAGAGCAATATTTAATACCTAGTCAAGAGAAAATATAGCGCATATTGTACAAAAAGCATTTGGTCAACTTTATTTGTAAACATTTAATTGCAAACTTAACATGTATCAAAATTTAAACGGTTAACCGTTTTAGTACGAGATTTTCGCACTAAAATTATTATTAAAGCGAATGTGATTAATGTGAATGTTTCAGCTATAATACAGCTATACATTCATTGAAGACTTGGTCTTGGTCACCATTTAATTTTGATATATTTTATTGTAATTCATTTCTCTGCTTATAGTGACAGCGAATATTTCATATATGTTAAGATCTTTTATGATTCAAGGTATAAATAATATGTTATCAAATCAATTTAATGTACTATTAGGTAATTTTGAACATTATTTGTTTATTATTTATATTACTATTGTGAGGGCAGTAATAATACTCTTTTTGAAGTGTTTTTGGGCATATAGGTGTCATTTTTCAACTTTAAGAAAGCATTCCAACTTATTTTTTCGTTCGTTAATTCGAATTTCGCTCTTCATAGGGGCAAGTAATATCCTTTTATTGGCTTCTGGGCATCAATTTCGACTGTTTTTTTTTACAAATTTCAATTGATCTCATTAAAAATCCTTTTCTTTCGGTAATTTTTAATTTGTCTATGCTACTTTTGATGAGTATCCATTTCGAAAATTTTATTCTTCAACAATTTCTCGTAGCAATCCTCGTGGTTATGTTTGTGGTTGACCGCGTATATCATAGCATCTATTGTTTCGACAGTCGCCGGACACCTGTTCAAAGAGAAATACTGAACGCATCTCCACGATGTTTTACCGTGTGTGGTTGAATGTTTCGTGTACACAAAGTTCATATATACTAATTGTTTGTGTCCTTTCCTACTGTAAATATATTTATATCTCACAGGTAACTGAGTTTCACACGAGCCGTTCATAACCAGAGACAGTGCATCTGTAACAAAAGCATATCACGTTGTTATTGTTTTAAATTTATTTAGTAGACCTGCTAACAGAGTATATTTTCATTCATCATCCTCTTGCCCTTAT
Source organism: Morpho helenor (assembly GCA_029227775.1). Classification (NCBI taxonomy): domain Eukaryota; kingdom Metazoa; phylum Arthropoda; class Insecta; order Lepidoptera; family Nymphalidae; genus Morpho; species Morpho helenor. The sequence goes on from JARGCU010000020.1 coordinate 9,443,868, forward strand.
CCCACTCCAATTGGGGTCGGCACAACATGTTGTCACATGATTTGGCTACGTTTTTTACGACCGGCCGCCTGCCTGACGTCAACTTATCATAGTCGTTTTTTACCACACCTCGGTAAGAAAGAGGGTGGTCTATTTTACTCAACCGGATACCACACGGTGGGTCAAATTACCTGAGTCGCCTTTTACGACACCTCGGTAAGAAATGAGGGTGGTCTATTCTACTCAGCCGGATACCACACGGCGGGTCGACTTACCTTAGTCGCCTTTTACGACACCTCGGTAAGAAATGAGGGTGGTCTATTCTACTCAGCCGGATACCACACGGTGGGTCTACTTGCCTTAGTCGCCTTTTACGACACCTCGGTAAGAAAGAGGGTGGTCTATTCTACTCAGCCGAATACCACACGGCGAACAGAGTAAACTTTCATTATATCACTTAATTAATCTGACAGTTTAAAAGTGAAATGCTAGCCTATTTAAAGGCTACACAATTTATTAAAAAAACTGTGTAATTTACTCAATTAAAATATAGTTAAAATATAGATGGTAAAAAGTAAAATTTATGTTAAGTAATAAAGCTCAAATTTCTAATAAACAATGAAATATAAAATCTTAAATACTATAGGATATTTTATAAAATTTCATAGCCCAATATACCAACAATATAGAAGAACATACACTGGCTAAAAAAGAAAGATATACTATAGTATATATAGTACCATAAAGGTAAAATATAAAGCGGCAATCAAGTTGGTATCCCACTTCTGGACAAAGTCCTATACTCTGGCAAACACGGATTGGAACTTAGAATACTATACAAAGCTTAAATGCGGATAAAAGTTTATGCAGGTTTTTCATTACACAAGAATACCACTATGGTTAGGAAATTTCGCCTATATATCAGTAGGATAATTAGGGCAGTCTATAAATGGATAAACAACTTTTAATAAAGACGATATGTCAGCGCGTATTTAAGTATTTTTTTTAATCAGGACAGTTTATGATTTTATATCCACAGGACCTTAAAATTAAATAACCAAAATTTTTGCATACACTAATTTAATACTCATATAAACACTATACTTTGTGTTATAAAAATCACACACGTAATACAAAAATATTGTTTCACATACAGTATAAATATTATTTGTGTTCAATGACCTTAGGCGATATAAAACGAATTATCACGTTCAGGAATGTAAATATAAATTTATTCAATAATTTCACTTCAAAAATACAAAAGAGATCACTGATATTGTCATAAGTAAGGACCTTTATTTTTATATTAAGGTTGCGTTTACGTAATCTTTAATATTTAAATGAGTTAATCTTGTATGTATATATATATATATATATATATATATATATATATATATATATATATATATATATATATATATATATATATATTTTTTTTTTCGGAATCTCGGAAACGGCTCCAACGATTTTCCTGAAATTCAGCATGTAGAGGGTTTTAGGGGAGAGCAATCGATATAGATAAGTTTTATTAAAAAAATGTCGTTTTATCCCTGTTTTCGGGCTCTACATTTTTTTTAAATTTACTTTGAATACAATCACAATTTTTCGCTGTCAAACGTACAGTCATGGTAGTTCATTTGGGAAACGGGCAATCTAGAGAGGTGAAAATACCTAGGACCGAGCCCCACCTGCCCTATTATTTTTTTATTTTTTCTTTGAAATTTTTTATTAATTTTTTTTCATCATTTAAAAATTACCGAGCAAGGCTCGGTCACCCAGGTATTTTTCTAAATTTGAAATAAGGGTGTTAAAATACTGCGCTTTTTTACAGAGATCTTTAATATTATCATGATTTTGTTTTGGTACACTTTCGGTTACGTTGGTACGGTTAGATACATATGCGCTCTGTATAAATAAGGTAAAATTTGATATTATTTTGTCGTATTGGTATTTTATTATATTGGTTGAGACTTCTTTAATTAAGTGTGGCTTTACTATGACCAATACAATTATTCAATGTATAAATTGTGATTTGTTATAAACTGAAATTTGTATATATAAAAGAAACAAGAAAAATAGCTTGCGATAGCGCACGAGGAGTCATTAAAATTATGAAGGCACGCAATTGCTTTTTAGTGACTAAATTGAATAGGATTTAATATTCAATTTCATATTCTAATACTGATGTTTTGTTATCTATTTGACTGTTAATTACCAATACGGTCCTAAATTAGTCTGCAGATTCTCTTATAACTAGATCAGCCTTAAAATGTCGAACAACATTATAAGAAACAATCAGTACACGATAGCCGAATAAATGTAGTTCAGTTACTGTTAATTGTTAATGTAGTACAGTAGATCAGTTTATTTGCTCTATTAGTATGAATTTCCATAGTAGTTTTTCAAACTTAAAAAAGTAATATGTCTTAATAAATGTATAATATATATATATAAAAAAAACTATGAAAGTTCCTACTTACATCACGTACATGCTCACAAATCGCACTCTTAGTATCAAAGTGACCGAATTTAAAATTAGACTCTAGATCTTTATTTCAATGCCATCTATAAAATCATTCTACGAACTATAAAAAAATATCTTCTTAGCACTACGAGTTCTGTAGGCGCTACGCGTTATTGCAATTTGCCACAAAACAATTTTTTTTTGCCGGATTCGGTCACGTAAATACTCAGCGTGTGAAATATATATAATTTCGCACATAGTAAACTTATACTTGCAACACAACCTTAGTCTAGTGTTGTCTACGTTTAGTTCTTATTAAATACAATAAATAGACTAGAACATGAGCAATCAAGTCTTGAAAATATGGCAGAGTATTGATGGCACAAAATATTTTCGAAAAAAAAATAAGCAGTAAAGTATGTTGGCACTAGAGAATAATAATACTTACTCATAAGTCAAATATCCTAGACATTTGTGATAGCAAATTTTTAAAAAAAGTTAAATTTAATTTAATTAAAAACCTGTGATAGCAGAACGTAACCAGGTGACAGGGTTAGATTCAAATTCCGGGAAAGCACTAAAACTTTTCTATTAAAACCTACTTGTTTAATTGATATTGGAAAAGAAAACATCTTGAGTAAATCTGCATATTGCAGAATTCGTGTAATATGTGATACCTACCAAAATTTGAGCCATCTGATGGTCCTAAAGTAGGTATAAGATTAACCAATTTCTGATATCTATACTTATAAAAAAAAGTTCCTAAACGTTGTCTGTTATCGATTTTCTCAAAATCTACCGAAGTAATTTTTGTACGGGTTTTACTAAAAGGTAGTGAAATTCGGAAGGTTTAGGTTAATACGGTTTTATGTAACATGTAATAGGAAAAACCTTTGTGACATACTGATTTCTACGCGGGCAAAGCCGCTGTCACAGCTACTCATAATATAAAACTGTTATTTGTAAACATTTTGTTAAAATTTAAATAATTTTTTAAATAATTTATAGAATTAGGCGTTACTTTGCGGAGATCCATAATACAAAAGTAATAATAAAATTATTTTGCTATAATCCGCGATAAAGTAAAATAGAAAATATATATAATGCTAAATGTAGAGTGGACAATCGGTTATCATACCTGATACATGCAGGAGTCGTAAAAAACACATGCACAAACCTCGAGGTTTGTGCATGTGTTTTTAAAATACTTTTATTATTACTTTTGTTTTTAATTTTTTGAATTTAAATTTAAAACCAGGCGATCTAATATGTTATTAACTATACAATGTTTATAGGACCTTTAATATTTTTATAAGTAAGTTATGTCTATCACAGTTTTTATGGGAGTTACTAGTCAATGGTATAAATGCATATAGTTTTTATTATTCAAAAGTTTGAGATGTATATTTATATAAAAAATAGTTTATAGAATAGATATTTTCAATCAATTTTGCATATTTAGTATGATGCGGGTACATTAGAGGGCTTTGGAGAATATTTCCCTTATAACGATATATTAAGAAAACTTAAGTCGCGATACATCTCTTAAGGTGAATACGAACTAGGGTCGCTGTCATGGCTACCATCTATGATATATACTGTCGAAAATAAACGAAACCTGTACCATGTACATATATATAACGTCTTCGCCAGCGAAAACAGATTGCCAATATTCTGACTTAAAAAATGGATTCTAGCCATATTCTGGCTTGCTTACCACTAGTTACAGTAAGTCCAGTTCTCCATAATAGATATAAGCCCTAATAACTTTCTAAGGTACTAGTAAAAAGCATTACTAGTCAGTCTTATTCTAGTACTCAACAATAGATATAAGCCAAAGGACTTTCTAAGTTACTAGTAGAAAGCATTACCACTAGTCATAGTTATTCCAGATATCCACACTAGTTCTAAGCCCTAAGGAATTTCTAAGATACTGGTAAAAAACATTACGAATAGTCAGTCTTATTCCAGTTTTTCACACTAATTCTAAGCCCTAAGGACTTTGCAAGATGCTAGTATAAAGCATTACAACTAGATACAGTCTTATTCCAATACTCCACACTAGATCTAAGCTATAAGGATTTCCAAGATACTAGTATAAAGCATTACGACTAATCACAGTCTTATTCAAGGTCTCCACACTAATTCTAAGCCATAAGGACTTTCCCAGTTACTAGTAGAGATTGTACACTATTAACATACTACTAGGTGTTATAATAACCATTACAGCTAAGTTGGTAAAATATCAGTTTAAAAAATTTGTAATATTGGCCACTCTCAATTGTAAAGCGAATAACGCAACTTAATAAAGTCCACGCGATTTTTGCAAAAAATGATTGAAAATATCTATATTTTTTAAATATATTTCCTCGAAATCAATTTGGTCCCAATCTTAACCGAATCTTTGATTCATCTATATTATTAAGCTTTATCACTTGTGATTACAAAAATATAATTTTCTTACAACTAGCGCCTCTCAAGAGGTATAAAAGCAATAGCAAAACCTTAAATACTAGTTAGCGTAATAATCTCCTTGAAGTTGTGACACTTTGAACATATCATTGAAATGTATATCGAAACACGGCGACTTGCAAAATGGCAATTCGCAGGCACTGCACATGAATCTAGTATCCCGACGTCGACCTATCCTCCAACAAAGTCTACAAGATCTTTGGGGATATTTCTTTTTCCCATCCTCTTTCTGTGGGATAGTTACAAGACGGTGTTCCATTGCATGTTTTGGATATTCCTCAGTGCCTTTTATAGAGTTTGGGACTTTACCATTCACTAAGTTTTTAAGGTCCATAAAAAAAGCGTTCAAACTGGTGCAATCTGAAAACACGATGGGCATTTTCAATACATATTATAGATATTTTTAATTGTAGTAAACTTGAAAATGTTGAAAATGCCATCGTGTTTTCATAGCATGAAGAAGTTTACAACAGAAAACAACATATGCTAGAAAAATGAATAAATGATTGCATTTTCAACACAATCTCTAACATATACTTGCAAATTAAAGAAAAGCAATAGTCAGCAAAAAATCTACACTACAACTAAAGTCTATTTCATTTTAAATTATGAAACAAAAGAAAATTTGTTTTATTAATAAAAAATATCAAAAACGAATATTCAAATTAAGCCAAGATTGAATCCACATTAGCGAGTGACGAGTACAAGACCGAAGAGGGTACTATTGAACAAATGATTTAAGTATTGATTACATATATAATTAGGTGAAATAGGTTTATGCAGTAGCTTCATAAAGCAAGTCCGAGACGAGCATTCCTAGAGCAAATTGAGCAAAGAGAAAATTTATCTGGCTATACTCATAAACATAAAACATAAAACTCAATATTCAGAAGTGTTTATTTTGCAATCCAGACAGAGTTTCTATTCAATCTCCAATAGAGCCATCATAGTGATATTACAATGAGTATGACCAAACATATTTTGCAAATATAAACCCTGAACATATAATATTATTTTGAAATATAATTATCATCCTACATTAACAAATATTTGGTAACTATAATACCTTACATCATACAAAATACTATTTTCAGTATGGCTTATTTGAAATGGTGATTATATAGAAACCAATAATATTTCTTATTACTTCAAGTATGCATACCATTTTATAGAGGTCAAAATAAGTTGCAACATTAGCAGCCAATCTCTATAATTATTAGGATCAAATAATAATAAATATATAATAAATAAATAAATATATGGGACACTTAGGACACAAATATCTAGAATCTTAGACCCAACAAATTGTGTTTTAGAAAATGTAGGCCCTAGACAGGAATCGAACCCGCAACCCGTGGGGCTGAAGGCAGGGTCACTGCCCTCTGTGCCAACACACTAGTCAGTTTTTATATAATAATGTATAAATTACATTAAAAATACTTACTTTCTTGAGGCGATTGATATTCCATAGAACCTATCAAGCCAGGCTTTCCTTCTCTAGAGTTATCATAACTTTTTGGAGTGGTACATACAGCTGGATCTGTTACTATAATATCACTGTCATCACATTCAGTTTTTAATTCTAAAGTATTTTCTGGTATAGCATTCTTTTTTTCTTCCAACACCTCTTTTTCTGTACTCTGTTTTTGTATACTTGTGTTTAACGCTGTTGTGATTTCCACAGCATTTTCTTCATATAAATTTCTAATATTTTCAACCTTACTACTCTGTAGGAAATGGTTGTTCAACTTATTATAATTAGTTTTTTCAGTGACCTTGGGCCGTTTTTCTGAGTTAATAATATCAGAGTAATAATTTTTTTGTAAGAATTCATCTGATTTTCTCTTTAAACAACTTAACCTTTGCAGTTTCTCAATAAACTGTCTTTGTTTTTGTATATCTATATCATTATTTTCTGGTGATTCGTTTATTGTTGAATCATATACATCAGAGGTACATGATTCTGCATCTGGGCTACTATTTTGAGGTGCTAGTCTTTGCTTGAACAGTTCTTTATCAGATTCAAACACATCTTCTTCAGTCTGTAATTAAAAATATAAGTAACATATCATATAAAAATAAATAAGTGACATTCTCTATTTAAAAATTGAAAAGGAACACCAATAATGTATTATTGTTGTTCCTTTTCAATTAAAATAATTAATATTGTAATATTATTTATTTTGTTTTATATATACATTGTATTGCCGGTTTATAAATACAGGACAATAATGTTTCAAGTAGTGGCCTTATCTCAAGCTCTCTATACCTTTCAAGTATTCATTTAGTTAACCAACTACATACATAAGTTAGAAGTGTATATTTTAACATTTAATAAACAGAGATAAATATAAAACTACAAGAAATACAAACTAAGTTTAATAATAAATAATACCACTTTGCATTGCTCTTGCCTTGGTTACTTTAAATACAACTTATAATGATAATTCAGAATAATCATAACAAAATCAATATATACCTCTTTATTAGTTAATCCTTTGATTTGCAACACTTCTGCAGTTCCTATAAAGCTAGTGAGATCTTCTCTTTTAACACTGACTTCTCCATGATACATAAATTGCAATAAATCCCTCATGGCTTTATGTGTGACATCTCGCAATACAACTGAAAAAAAAATAACTACTGTATTATATGCAATCAATTATAATTGTGACCTGAAACATTTATTTATGGAATAATGTTTCAAGTATAATAAATAATTATTTTTAAAAAGAGAAACCGCTGAGTTTCTTACTACATTTTTCGGTAAGTGCACATTTTTAAAGTGATAGTTTCATTATAATATGAAGATTCGAAAATGCATGCAAACTTGAATAAAGAATGATTGGCATGTGAATTAGATAATAGAAATCGGTACGGTAAACTTATTAATTACTTACCAATTGGATGCTGACAGGGATTTAATTGGAACATTTTTTTGAAATAGGGTGAACATATTGAAAGTATCACTTTATGCGCTTGCAATAAGTGACCGTCCACTGCAATAGTTACATCGACGAATTCACCATTACCTAGCAAACTAGCGAAACCTTTGCTGAGGTTTCCGTGGAAATTATTCCAAGACAATGAGAATTGTTGGTCCATTTCTAGTCACTTTGTAGACACATCTGTAGCCTCTAACTGTTATTTTCCATTATTCGACAGAACAATTCATTTAAAATTATATAAGTTATATCACTAATTGTAATTGCTGTTCAAAATACAATAAATAGCAATGTTTTTGCGAATAATGAGATGAAAGCAAAAATGTGAATTTGACATTAAATAGCGGCGCGTCGCATAGTGTTGTTCGTTGTAAAAAACCGTTTATAATTCAACGTATCGGTTTTTTTAGTTATAGATATTAATATACAAAGAATATTTGAATGTAATTGGCGACCATGATTCACATTTTGTCATTATATATATTTTAATTCTGTAATTGGCCAGGTTAACCCTATTTACATGTATGGCATGGTATCATTACAGATTATTAAACAAATATCTTATATTGCCCACCGCCTTTGTCGGTCCGCCTGTTCGCGATAAACTACTAAACAGATTTTCAAGCTGTTTTCACGAATAGAAAAGCAATTCTCAACGAAGGTTTAAGTAAATAATTTCTTAAGATTTTCTATAAATTAGTTGGAATAAGAAGATAATGGCTTAAAATTTTTGAAAAAAAATGTATGTGTAGATTAGTTGTATTAGAATACATAATAATCTATTAAAACTACAAAAAAAAAATTATAAAATAGTTATTCACAGGATCTTATTCATTTTTTATTATCATTCAGTTGTAAATATTTTGTAATTGCAATTGGAAAGGTAAACACAACTCAAATTATTAGTTACTGCTGGATAAATTTAGAAAGTTCATAGTTTCACTCTTTTTTTTTATTTTGTGTATCCATACGATCCAAATATTCATTGAACTACACGTTATGCAATATATATTTATAAATAATATACAATTATATCAGCATCATCTTCCCGCTGTTATCCCACCCCAGTCTAAATTGGGTCGGCACAACATGTTATAAACATGTCAACATGATTTGGCTTCGTATTTTACGACCGGCCGCCTGCCTGACATCAACTTACCTTAGTCGTATTTTACGAAACCTCGGTAAGAAAGAGGGTGGTCTATTCTATTCAGCCGGATACCACACGACTAAATATAAAATTATATCATAATATTGAAATCGCATACGGTTATAATTTAAGTTGAAGTTAACGATCAAATTAAGTTCTATAAAATTTAATAACATTTTTTTAACAAGATTATATTGAATTTACAACAGACTGATTCATACTTAAAATTTAAATGCTTAAATTTGTATGAAACAGATAGCTTTTAAATTGAATACGAATTAAACAACCACAAACCGACAGTTGACTGATTTTTCGTGATAAGTTTAGAGTAGTAAAATACCACACTAATGGTTTCAATAGTTTCCGACTTTTGCTTCTGACGCTGACAGTAAAATTGCACAAATTGCACGACTCACAAATACCTACATTTCTAACTCAGTTTCTAGTGATTTTGTTCGTCTTCCATTAGTATAGAGTTTGAAAGTTTTCACCAATGACCGCTGTTCAATCAAGTTAAATTAAGTTTTGCACACAACTTGACGCAAATCCAAGATTGTGTACTAAACAAATATATGCTATACAAAGTTCAAATTATAACATGCAACTATAGCTCTCATGTAACTAAGAGGTAACATTAATCGAGTTAATTTAAATTTAAACGGTATGTACAGACAATGCCTTAGCCTTTATCGATAAAGTATCGGTGTCGTAAACGGCGACTAAGGTAAATTGACCCACCGTGTGCTATCCCGTTGAGTAAAATAGACCAACCTCTTTCTTACCAAGATGTGGTAAAATAACTAAGGTAAGTTGACGTCAGGTAGGCGCTCGGTCGCAAAATACGAAGCCAAATCATATGACAACATGTTTATAGCATGTTGTGCCGACCCCACTTAGAGCGTGCTAAGGAGAATGATGACATACATGTGAGACAGTTCAGCATCCGAGTGAGCCCATTTAATATTCAAAATGACAACTTCGCAAGAATCATAAAACTTAATGATTAAATCCTTTCGACTAAATGATATAAGGACTATTATTTAAATTTCCGAATAAATTGTTCACTATGTTTAATAAACAGTAGGGTATATTCTTCCATAACACATATAATGGAAAGTATATTAATACTAGCAATCGCCAGCGGCTCCGCCCGCGTTGAGAGATTAAAACCGTAATATAGTATTTTGATTTTGATAACCATTCAAATGGTGGTTTAACCTTAAAAGCTTGACATATTTTGAAGCGGATTTTTATTTAGAACTTAGAGAGGATCAATTTTGTAATACATTACTTATTTAAAAACTTTCACCGTTTACTTAGCGCACGCAAGGGAAGCTTTAAATTTTTGTAATATTTTTTATTGCTGCTCCTCTCGTATTCATCTTAGCATGATGTTTTATAACCTTCCTCTATGTATGGGCTATCTTGTACTCAAAGAATTTTCCATATCAGTCCAGTAGTTGCTGAGATTTGCGCGTTCAAATAATCAAAAAAACAAACAAACTCTTCAGTTTTATATATTACTATAGATACGAGTATAGATAAGATATTGATTTAGATGTATTGTATGTAATGTAAAGATAAGAAATTTAACTGGCCGAAATTTTCATCCTTGTGTAGGTATACAATTTGAGACGTCCGGCCCAGTTGAAGTACCAATTAATTAAGCTTTGTAAAAGCACAGTCACCCTATTTCCTAAGATAGCCCAACGGTGACGGCGCACTTTTAATTTTCTGGTGTCACGAGTTATAGCGATAAGGCCGTTCCCCTTTTCACCCTCTGACGAAAGTATGCAATGAATGGCCTTCTTATTAAAAGTATAGAAACTTTCATCATCAAGATAAAGTTTTTATTATGCATCAACCTTCGAATTTGACACTTATTTACGAAGTATATGACGTAACACGGTTTTTAAATCGTTAGAGTGGAGTTATTTATGTAGTAAATTATAGGAATTTACCGTATTTTAGTAAAATTAAATTACGTAAACCTTTATTTTTAATACCGTACCTTATAGAATCAGGCGTTACTTTGCGAAGATCCATAATACAAAAGTAATAATAATTTTTTTTTGCTATAATCCGCGATAAAGTAAAATAGAAAATATAAATAATGCTAAATGTAGAGAGGATAATCCGTTTTCATACCTGATACATGCAGGATTCGTTATTTGTTATAAACAGGTTGTTACATGATTTGGCTGCGTTTCTACGACCAGCCGTCTTCCTGACGTCAACTTATATTAGTCGCCTTTTGTGACACCTCGGTAAAAAAGAGCGTGGTCTATTCTATTCAGCCGGATACCACACGGTTTATTTTACCAAAATTATTGAGTAGATTAAATAGTTCAATTATTATAAACTTTTTCTTTTTCTCTATATGACCCTCTTTCTTCTTCAATTCCTGTCCTTTTCCTTCTATTACTCAAAGGTTGACTGGAAGAGATCCCTTTTAGGGATAAGTCCGCCTTCATACATGTGGTTTTTTTAAAATTTTTCTTTCTCTTTTCTAAATATATGTATAAAAAGAATAAATAAATAAAAAATAAACTAAGATATGGGTATCTAATTATTCTGTTTAAATCATATATAGATGGTACAAAATAATATAGATTGTTTTAATCTCAATCAAATTTAAATTAACGTAAAAATGAAAAGAAAAAACATAATGTGCAATGGCGGGCCTCTTCCGGAAATAAAATCTCTTCCAGCCACCCAGTTTTAAATTTAAAAAGAAAAGTGAATATAATATATAAGTTATTCAGGTTTAACAGGAAGTCATTATGCAATTCAATTCCATAGTGCTTAGTGACGTAATTCACCTTAGACTATCGACTAAATCTATCAAATTGTTCTCGAAGTTTCAGGTATCTACGCGATGTATACTTGCATAGTAAATGGGTCGGGACGAAGTTGTACAGCGCTCGGGAACCTGAAATGCAATAGATATCGCAATGCTATTATAATTATCTTGCACAATGAAGCTGATGGCTATTATCTTGTTATGAATATAACATCTGACAATGTAGGTAGTTAATGTATTGTTTGTTGTAATGACATGTTCATGATATATTACAATTATTACAGATGGTTTAGTATTGTCTCATGAACTTTAGCGCGAAACTATCGTCAATTATGTACTGTTTTCTTTTTTAGTACTCTGTTTCCGAATCATTTCTTAAATTTTATCGTCATCATTCTCCTGCCTTTATCCCAATCTAAGTGGGTCGGCGCAACATGTTATAAACATGTTGTCTCATGATTTGGCCATTTAATTCACGACCGGCTCAAGTTACCTTAGTCGCCTTTTACGACACCTCTGTAAGAAATGACGGTACATTTAATTCAGCACATATATGCCCAGAATTATCCAGAGATATTCAGGTTTCCTCGCGATGTTTTCCTTCTCTGAAAAGCGTGTGATAAATTGTGAATATCAAGCTCTGATAGCCAACCGATGTGACCGTGTGTCTTTCCAGAGGGTCACGAGTTCAAACCACTGGCAGGCACTAATGGGTTTTTCCTTAAAAAACTAATAGCCTAAGTTATATTGCCTCGTCCCATATCAGGTAAACAGCGTCAAGACCTGGAGCTGCGGCGGAAATGGCCGAATCCGGCAAACAGCGGAAGTATGCATCTCTCATCGAAAGTTATATATTTGTGCCGTTTGCAGTTGAGACCCTAGGGCCATGGAGTCAAAGTGCAAAAAAATCTATCCGTTTTCTCTTCAGGTGACAAGATGGTTGGCTCCTTTTACGCACAAATTATCATCTAAGCGATAGATATAACTTGTACTTTTTTGTTGTAAATGAAAAAAAAAATACCATTTTATATATTTACATAAATGTCTCGCCGTGTGGTATCCGGCTAAGTAGAATAGTATCACCCTTATTTCTTACCGAGGTGTCGTAAAAGGCGACTAAGGTAAGACGACCCGCCGTGTGGTATCCGGCTAAGTAGAATAGACCACACTCATTTCTTACCGAGGTGTCGTAAAAGACGACTAAGGTAAGTTGACCCACCGTGTTGTATCCGGTTTAGTAGAATAGACCACCCTCCTTCTTACCGAGGTGTTGTAAAATACGACTAAGGTAAGTAACGTCAGGCAGGCGGCCGGTCGTAAAAACGCAGCCAAATCATGTTATAGCATGTTTATAACATGTTGTGCCGACCCCACTTAGAGTGGGATAAAGGCAGGAGGATATATATTTACATAAATGTACTTATATTAGAAACTGTGTATGTACGGACATCTAAATAAACTTGTAAGCAGCATCGATTACCTGTCAGCAGCAAGCCTCCACTGACCGCAGCGAAGCCGTCGAGACCATATACCCAACACTTATTATTGTCTACGTATCGTAGCTCGAAAATATCGCGTATAACCCAAATAATAGCCTACATCGTATGCTCATTTGTTTTTACGTATGTAATACTAACTTTTACCCGCAACTTCGTTTGCGAGAACTGTTGTCGCGTGATAGGTTGATAATAGATGGCGCTTTTCAATGTCATCCTATTAATCTAGAATTGAAATTTAATCATCTTCCTGCCCTTATCCCACTCTAAGTGGGGTCGGCACAACATGTTATAAACATGCTGTCATATGATTTGGCTGCGTTATTACGACCGGCCGCCTGCCTGACGTCAATTACTTCAGTCGTATTTTACGACTCCTCGGTAGGAAAAAGGGTGGTCTATTCTACTAAACCGGATACCACACGGTGGGTCAACTTATCTTAGTCGCGTTTTACGACACCTCGGTAAGAAATGAGCTTGGTCTATTCTACTCAGTCGGATACCAGACGGCGGGTCGACTTACCTTAATCGCCTTTACGACACCTCGGTAAGAAATGGGGGTGGTATTATTCTATTTAGCCGGCTATACCACACGGCTAGTAGAATTCAAATTTAAATTTTTCTTTATTCAATTAATTAAACTTGTAAACAAGTGCTTTTGAATCGTAAATTCTACTGCTGATTTGGAAAGCTGTTCCTACCGAAAAGAGCCAGCAAGAAGCTCGGCGGTTGCTCCTTTCAACATAATACTTATAACTAGTTAATACTCTCTTTAAAAGTGTTTTTAAACTGCTGTAATGGCAAAGCTAAAATTGATTGCGGAATTTTATTATGGGATCTTATACCCATTAACAGAATATCTATAGCCTATATGTTATTCCGGTGTAAAAGGAATAATTGTGCCAATTTTTTTAGTTTTAGCAGATTCGCAGTGAAAGAGTAACAAACATACATCCATACTCAGAACTTTCGCATTTATAATATTAGTAAGATTATGACAGGTCTTATTTCTAATGAAACATTGACACTTATGCTTATTTCAATAAGATATCAATAATTGTATATGTAGCTGTAATTGTATTTGTAGGAAGTAGGGTAGAACATTTAATAGGTACTGATCTACCTAAACATCATTAAAACAGCACAGGCCACAATACCGGATGATAGGTCTAAACAAAACCGATATCGGCACTTAGCATCATTATTCTATATCCATCTAATAATAGGATTGAGTCTGCATTCAATCGAGGCTGATAATGAGATAATATGAGATAATTTATAGAATTAGGCTTTACTTTGCGGAGTATGAAGGACTTGTTCTATATATCCAATTGTTTACATCTTAGAGGCCCCTGACGATCAAATAACGATTGCAAACACAGAAACACGTAATACACACATACAGCGTCTTCGCCGGCGAAGACGAGGTCCCAGATTCCTGACATCGGTTGGTCGTGGCTTCTTGCCACCCTTCCGTCGTCGTATTGACTACTCAAAGTCATACCATCAGCCCTCCACTACACGTTGCCCTAAGCCGTGGTCCGGCCTCACAGGAGGCACCCTTAGGACGACGTTCCCCGACGCTAGTAGAGCTTCTGCGCTCTACTCTCCGCATTCCGCTAAAGTTCTTGGCTTGGATTAACGTCTCGCAGAACTTATAAAGAAGCAAAAAACTTAGTGTTATTTAATTATTCCAAATAAGATGCTTGCCTTTTAACAGTTAATCCACATAATATATACTATTAATCGTCATCCGACAGTATCGCTATTTATCTAATCAACTGTCATGAGTGATAGTGGCAACGGGGTTACGAGAAACGGACAAATTAACAGAGAAATGAGACTTTAATGTATACTTAAAATTTGAATTGTCTTAATATCACATTAAGAGTAATATAAAATATATACTCGCGAAAAAAGCTAAATTAATCGTCTTTAGATTGGGTATTGACTCTATACAATGGAGCCAATCAGACGTCTCCAACTTTCTAAGACCTTTGGAAGCACGTACAACACTTCCGTGTTAAAGGATATGCTATCGCAAAAATTTGGTACCAGTTAATAAGCTATTGTGATTTTAAAAAAATAAGATATGTAAGAAACTTTACTTAAGAGTGAATTTTCTTTGATTGATACAGTATGTGTTGTTTATGATTTATGTTTTTAAGACTTAGATGTAGACGCTGGACCAAAGTTTATTTTACAAATGCACATATTATATTATACTAGCTTTTACCCGTGACCTCGTTCGCGTGGACTGATGTCGTGTGATAGGTGGATAATAGATTGTGCTTTTCAATGTTATCCTATTTCTGTAGAATTAACAGGATTTCTATAGCTTATATTTTATCCTTGTGTATAAGGAATGATTGTGCCGAATTTCATCGATATTGGATATCGGATTCGCTGCGAAAGAGTACCAATCATACATCCATACTCAAAAACTTTCGCATTTATAATATTAGTAGGAAGTAGGATAGGATAGAATTGTTATATTATATTGTCATTTGAACTTAAGGAGTAACAAATTTGAGTTGAACTATTCAGTGCAAGATTTGATACAAAGCTAACATGCGGGTTAGGTTTAGTACAATCGTTAGACAATTAAGATCTTTAATTGCATTCTAAATTGCAATGAGTTTAAATGCAAATAAATTTCAAAATTCAAAAAAAAAAAATGTTAAAATAAATAACCCACCATACTGTGATATTAGCATATAATGAAATTATTTCCAACGGGGTATCGGAGGTTATACGGTTTCCATGGGTTTGCTGCGGTCACTGAAGGCTGCATATGACAGTAAATCGATATACAACGCTACTGTATTCTGCTATCGGTACAGTTTTAGACGTGTTCATCTGCTCCATATAATCGATTAAGATAAATCAATGTATTGGCCAAAAATCTTTTTTTTTGTTTTTTATTAATAATCTTTATTTTAAATTAATAAGATATTTCGCTTATCGTTCGTTATAGCATAGTATAGTATCTAGCTAAATATAATATTGATTCTATTCGCTATATTTTTATACTCTTCGGAAATACTTGGTATTTGAAAATTATATTTGCATTCTTTTGATGGGTATTAGCGTGATATCCAGGCCATTATTTCTTTTAATTTAAACAATAAACATTTTCTTCAATATTTCTATGTCGTTTAAATAAAAAATCTGTTTCAATTAAATTCAAATCTTCAGCACATTTTTTTTTCTAAATATTATTTCTATACATCATTCAATTTTTTTTAGATTCTTATAAGGAGATTTATAGGTGTTAAATAAGGTTATATTGACCTTTTAAAAATACTAGAATAGCATAAAATGGATATTTTTTGTACCGTATGTTAACTTATCCAAATTTCTCTTAATTGCTATCTATGTTTGGTTCTTTATCGATGTACTGTAACTAATATTATATTGTAATTTATACTTATTACCAATACGATCTCATTAAAACATCATAAATAAATGTTCAAATCTACTGGATCAATATCAAACAATATTAGGTCATACTAACGTAATTTTCTGCGGATATTATAAGCTTTCAATAACTTTGCAAATCACTATACAAGATTATTACGCGACATTAACGTGTTAAATGAAACAGGATTGTGACAAAGTGCTACTCTTGAATGTTAAACCATATAGTGTATTATCTATGATGTTAAACTGTGGATCAAAGTTTCTTCATAAGACGTGACACGCATAACGAGTCATAACAGCAAACTTGTCAGCTATTACACACTCCGAATATATACTTCCTTACTAGAAAAATTTTTGTTTCTTTTTCCTTTTACTAATTTATATCTTTAACTGCATACAAGAAATAAAAATTTGAAATGGAAATAGTTCATACGGAGATCAAGGTTTAATATACAGATAAATGCATCACACTGTTATAACCTACTGTATATACTGTATACTCTGAATATTTGTTGAGACACATGTTACTTTACTTTACGTTAAAAATAAACAAAGTTCTAGGTTATTAATCAAATTATGTAAAAATATATTTATGATATTTTAATAAATTGCTATTTATGATTGAATTATCCAATATTTATTTTTATGTCAAAAAATTAAAATAGTAGAGTTCTAGTTCTGATTCGCAAAAATGCACATTTTAGCAGAAAGTAAATTTAGCTATGAATATATATAAAGTAACAATAAATGTTTTCACAGTAAATTCATCAAACCTATATTGATGAAATTTGATACAATTAAAATCTACACATCTGAGTAGCATATAGCATATAAAAGTTCCCGTATTTCTTACGGAAACAGGGGAAAAATTATTGCATTATTTGGGTACTTAAAAGTTTTTTTGAACGTAAACTTAGGTCGCGGATACTTGTAATATTATAAAAAGCAATTATTAATTACTTTAAGAGGCGATGTTGTAGATGTTACTATCTTTCATAGAAAGCACTTTGCAATTTTTTTATTAAAATATAAGCCCTAAATGACAAAGACAAAGAGGCTATGTTAATGATTCAACCGCAAAGAAAATGGCGCGACGTGCTACGGGTTTAAGTGGCATGGTAAGGTATTGAGGGAAGGTATAATAAAACTAATTTAGGCGGCTGACTAGTAGGTATGGAAGGTAGGACGGTCTCGGCCCCAGGCATCACCTAATGAGCATCCTGCGCTTCACAATGTTCCTCCGTGGCCCGACGACTATTATTATATTCCGCCACGCGACCCGCCTCGGGCTCGCCGTGGATACCTTTATGAAATCTTCGTTTCATATTATATTTGAGGCTGAAACTTAACCACTGATTCTAAATTGTTTGTAATTTGGCTAATGACAAATTGTTTAATAAATTTATATTTTTCAAGAATATTAATTTTTTTTAATTTAAACTACTGTGTATATTCGTATTTCGGGTTTCTGATCGAACTTCGCATCGAAAAATGATTAAATGTGTTGATATAGAGGACATATCATGTGACATCATGTTTATAACATTTTGTGCCGACCCCACTTAGAGTGGGATAAGGGCAGGAAGATGATGATAGAGGACATATCTATCATATCATATGGTATATATAAATGAATCTCTACTCACCTTGGATAACCCATCACGTGTGAACGGAGGGAATAATTTCGCTGATTATTTTTTGTGTTAATTATTGTCAGGACCCCCTCCTAGTGGGTGGGAGGGGGAATTTTAATTCCTCTTATGAGTAAAAAATTTAAGAAAAAATCGATTTTCGTTGTTAATTTACATATCCATCTTACTTTAAGTGTCTTTAGCTATCTATTCGCCGCGGACAGTAGCCCAGTTCGCGGCTAGTGATTTAATAAAAACTTTATATATACTCAAGAAATCATATTTTATTTTCACTAAAAGATCCAAATAGCCTTTGTATTATTTCATTTACATTTTGAACTTAAAAATACTTCGTGAAGTATTTAAAATTTTTGTTATATATATATCCTCTTGCCCTTATGCCACACTAAGTGGAGTCGGCAAAACTTTTTAGAAACATGCTGTAATATGATTTGGCTGCGTTTTTACGACCGGCCGCCTGCCTGACGTCAACTTACCTTAGTCGTCTTTTCGACACCTCGGTAAGAAATGAGTGTGGTCTATTCTACTAAACCGGATACCACACGGTGGTTAAAAATTTCGTTATATGTTTTAAAAGTAAAACCTACTTCCATTTGCAAATCGGATAATTATTTTCAACTACGCTTAATTATTTCAAACGGATAAGTAATTAAACTGTTTGGATTAATCTTGTGCCTAAATCAATTATCAATACTTCGCTATACACATAGATATTTGCGGTAGGTATACGGTTTAAATCCGACCTAAGCTCGGCTTACGCGGGATCACAGCAATCGTTACGCCGCCGTGATGTTTGCACGCACGCCACATATGAATGTTATTGCAAAAACTGTATAACAGTATTCTATAAAAGTAATCCAATATTTTTCGCAATTGTTAATTTTTGTTTATAATCATCATCTTCCTGCCCTTATCCTACTATAAGTGGGGTCGGCACAACATATTTTAAACATGTTGTCCCATGATTTGGCTACGTATTTTACGACCGGCCGCCTGCCTGACGTCAACTTATCTTAGCCGTATTTTACGACACCTCGATAAGAAAGAGGGTAGTCTATTCTACATTACCGGATACCACACGGTGAGTCAACTTACGTTAGTCGCCTTTTACGACACCTCGGTAAGAAATGAGGTTGGTCTATTCTACTCAGCCGGATACCACACGGCGGGTCGACTTACCTTAGTCGCCTTTTACGACACCTCGGTAAGAAAAGAGGGTGGTACTATTCTATTCAGCCGGATACCACACGGCGCTAATTTTTGTTTATAAATAAACTATAATTAATCCAAATAATAGTATTAATTGGCCAATATTGAAAACTAGTTTTAACGGCAATTTAATTAGCGTCAATTGTGACATTTTCCCAATTTGTACTGTGTCCGTGTATTTTTCTCTGTGTCTATTTCTTTCATGTTAGCCCGGGACATATGCGTAAATTGGAATTTTAAACAATATCAGTTCAGCGGCTGAGCCGTAACATAGACAGACAGACATTTTAACTAACATAGAGAATAGTGTAAAGAAACATATATAAAAACTTCATTATCATCGTCCTGTCCTCAAACCACTCTAAGTGGGGTTGGCATGTTATAAACATATTGTCATATGATTTGGATACGTATTTTACGCCTGGCTGCCTGCCTGACGTCAACTCACTTAGTCGTTTTACGACACCTCGGTTAGAAGGTGGGTGGTCTATTCTACTTAATCGGATGCCTCACGGTCAACTTACCTTTGTCGCCTTTTACGACCCCTCTGTAAGAAATGAGGGTGGTCTACTCTACTCAGCCGGATACCATACAGCGGTTCGTCTTACCTTAGTCGCCTTTACGACATCTCGGTAAGAAATGAGGTTGGTCTATTCTACTCTGTCACCACACGGCCAAAAAAACTGTTATATATTAATAAACAAAATGCCGTAATATATTCGTGCTTCCTTTTTAAAAGCTTTTATTGAACTTGTCATGTATGTATGTGAAGGTGGAATCTTGTATGTTAAATTTGACCCACTTTTCGGTGTGCAATGAGCTGAAATTTTACATATGGGTCCAGTCCCGATAACAATACATGTTTATGATAAGCATGACCTGATGCTGCTGCTAGGATTGGCTCTAGACAAGGGAACCCCTCAACGGTTAACAGCAGGGATATGAAAATTTGTCAAAAGCTTTATAAAAACTTTTTAAACTTCACTTGTTATCTTATTCTACCGTCAGTTGAGAAAACAGTCAGATTCAAACTTGTAGCCAATAAAAAAATGTGGGGCGCACGGAATCACTGTTTCATGTTTGAATATAGGTAAGAACAGATAATTGTATATTTTTAAATTTATAGTATTTGCATCTTAAATATGTTAACTATAATTTTCTGGACATTCCTAAGTATAAATGTGCTGTGCCACAAATTTTTCTACACGTATTAATTAACATGGATTTATCAAAATATCGTGTCGTTGTAACATTTTATCAAAGACCAACGATTGACCGCCGAGTTTCTTGCTGGTTCTTCTCGGTAAGAGCAATATTCCGAACCAGTTGTAGCTTCATTAAAGATCCTTGACTCAAAAGTGCCTGTGAAAAGCTTATTTAAATATAGATTATTTTAATTTGATTTGACGATGTAATTATTATAAGGCTTAGTTATCCCAAAAATAATAGTCATTGTTACGAACGTCTAGACTACGAACTATATTGTAGATCTTGTGATACGAGTTGCATACTCAAATAACAATATATAAGTTAGTATTTGCTGTTTGAATTTTGAAATTCATAAAGCACTTGATGAGGTTTGAACGTTAGCTTCGTTCTCATATATTCAGATTGAAAGCTTAATCCATAAACTATTCTACTATGTAGTTTTAATGGTGATTGAGCCATTTTTGTTGCCATTGTTTCCGCCATTTGCTATGAAAATATAAAAAATGCACTGTTATTTTTTAGCTTTTTTGGTATTCAAATATTTCTACGCATTTCTATGTTTCCTGTTTCCAATACATATTTGCAATCACTGTGTGGTTTTTGTCCTCACGTACGACGGTGATTTCGGACCATTTTTGTTAGAAACAATAGTGGCTTTCAGGCGAATGAAGAAAAATGTTCCTATTCAAAACTGGTCAGCCATGATACACATATGCATCAGCTATTCATTGATATACATTTAAATACGGAAAACCTTCATATCCCATTGATAAAGCCATATATAGATGTATAACCAGACCTTAGATCCAACTTTTCATAGAGACACGACCTGTGGAAACATTCTTTCACTATGATAAATTATAAATAATCTATACTAATACTATCTGACCCGGCAAACGTTGTTTTGCCATGTTAATTATTTCTTAGATATTTCTAGTGTATATTATAACAAAAAAAGGTCCAAAAAAAGTATTAAAGGTCAAAAATTTTAAGGACAACCTTATGGGTATGAAAAATAGATAGTAGCCAATTTTCAGACCTTCTGAGTATGCATAAAATTGTCGGTCAATACGTTTTGGAGGAGTATGGTAACTAATATTATGACACGATAATTTTATATATAAGGTTATAAATGTCTATTCTAAACTAAACCAGATACCACACGGTGGGTCAGCTGACCTTAGTCGCCTTTTAAGATACCTTGGTAAGAAATGAGGTTGGTCTATTCTACTCAGACAGATACCACACGGCGGGTCGACTTACCTTAGTCCCCTTTCACGACACCTCGGTAAGAAATGACGATGGTCTATTCTACTCAGCTAGATACCACACGGCGGGTCGACTTACCTTAGTCACCTTTCACGACACCTCGGTAAGAAATGAGGATGGTCTATTCTACTCAGCTAGATACCACACGGCGGGTCGACTTACCTTAGTCCCCTTTCACAACACCTCGGTAAGAAATGAGGATGGTCTATTCTACTTAGCCAGATACCACACGGCGGGTCGACTTACCTTAGTCGCCTTTCACGAAACCTCGGTAAGAAATGAGGTCGGTCTATTCTACTCAGCTGAATACCACACGGCTAGTAATAATAAAGTGCTGTATGTTTCCCAAATAAATAAAGAAATACGCAAAAATATTAATGCTGGGTGTATTGCTGTTACTAATCCATTTATAATTTCAATTAAATTTAGGACTATGGTCTTACTATTGGCTGCAATTTAGTGAAATCTTCACTAAAATTCGTAGTTCAGACGTATCTGAGAGAGGGCACTCATCAGACGCTTATGTCTGTCGTGATCTGTACCAGACACGTAATACCTCTCTGAAAGGATTAGGCTTATCTCCCACTCACAGAATATTTATAAATAGTATTTGTACATTTGGTTAAAATAACATTGGGCTCAAAGGTCTCGTAGTAATTTTCTGTATATTTATATTCCAAAGTTTTCCTTAAACATACTTAAATACAATGTTTATTTTTTTAAGTAGTTAATACTTATATACTTTATAAATTAATAATTTATTTAAAATCCATATCCATATCCATTAAAAATGGCAAGAGACCAGACGGCGTGACGCTGATTCCTTGGGAACGGGAACGGGTCTTAATGTGGGACGCAACATGCGTTGATACGTTAGCCTCGTCCCATATCAGGGAAACAGCGTCAAGACCTGGATCTGCGGCGGAAATGAGCGAATCCGCAAACGGTGGAAATATTCATCTCTCATCGAGAGTTATATATTTGTGCCGTTTGCAGTCATGACCCTAGGGCCATGGAGTCAGAGTCCAAAAATTTATTTTATCCGTTTTAAAACCTCGGTTGATTGCCTCTTCAGGTGACAAGAGGGCTGGCTCCTTATTCGCACGCAAGAATCAGCTTAGCGATTCAGCGCGTAAACGCTGCCAGCATTCTTGGGACCATTCCACGTGGGCATGATTTGTATAGTCCTAGCGTGTAAGTAATTTAAGATAGATATAACTTGTACATTTTTTCTTGTTTTATAAATAAAAAATAAATTAAAATCCTACTTATAATAAAGGTGAAAGTTTGTGTGTGCATGTTGGTACATACTCTAGCGCCCAAATGGCTTAACGAATCAACTAACAAACAGGTAGAACTAAAATTGAGTTAACACGTGAGTTTTTATTGTTAGTTTAGTTTTATTGTAGTCATTGAGTTAACCTACTAAACGGATAGAAGAGGCCTATGCTTAGCAGTGGGATAGTAACAGGCCGTTACTTTAATTTACTTAATTTTTAATTTCGGTATAATCGATTTGGACTCCTATTGAAAACAAAAAACAGATTGTGGTAATAAGGATTTGAATTATATCATCGACATACGAGAGGTCACAAAAAGCTTGTAATACCTTTGTCGCTACTCAGCAGAGTTAGCAACTCATTCGATATTCTCGGTATTCGCTTCTACAATAAAAATTCCGCTATCCATACTAGACCACTCTACAGAAAGGTTTAAATTAATCATAAGAGATATGCTTATACGTAAAGCATATTATAAAATTGAAAATTATTTGGACGATAAAAATGCTTAGATTTGAAAATCCTCTCAGCTACGTAAAATTGAAAATGTTTAAAAGATTGACCGCCGAGTTTCTTTCTGGTTCTCATCGGTTAGAGCAACATTGCGAACCAGTTGTAGCTTCATTAATCGTATTGATCCTTGACGATTCAAAAGTGCTTGAAAGAGCCTATTTGAATAAAGATTATTTTGATTTGATTTGAGAATCCTATATAGAACTTAATTGATGAGACATTGTATGTTTTATTATATTTGCGTAGCCAATGTTCATTTTACAAGTTGAAATCGTTGAATCTTATTCCGCCAAAATAATACGAAAATTTATACAAGGGTGTTGATAAATAATATTTTTAATAGTTTAATATTTTAGTGAAAACGGCCTTTTGTTTATCTTCATTTTCACATAAATGCTAAGAGCATTCCATAGCAGGCATTAGAATAAGAGCACAACAATGCATCGGCGAGGGTTTGCTAATACCTCTCTGGAGCGGATTAGTTCAGAAATGGTCGTGCTTAAAATCTCTTAGCGTGAGAGTTGATCCGTTCGTACCGCTCTACAGTACAATCAAGTGTCTACGGCTTTTGAATGGCATTATAAGAAGCAAGGAGCTATTTAATGTTACTCTCAAGAATATTAATCAATGTTTAATAATCATAATGGATATGTGGGATATGTGGGTAAAAGAGATGGTTCAATTGTGTGAAGTATAACATTCATATAGAAGAAGCAGCGCTAGAGTTGATGAATGATAGGGAACAATGTAAGAGATATACATGTGCCGGCCCTATTAGAGTCGGATAAGGCTAGAAGAATGATATTTAATAATCATAAATTAAATTGGCTACTCATATCAGAGCCGAGATTCAGAGTTTTTGTTATACAAGAGTGCGGTTTAATAATGTATATTGAAAATATTACTGGTTATTCTCGGTAAGAGCAACATTTTGATCCAGTTGTAGTAGCTTTATTAAATCTAATTGATCCTTGACGATTCACATTTTATTTCTCACTTCCTCTCATATTATTCCGCTCATAAAGTACATGAAATATAAATACATACATACGGAGTTAATTAGTTTTTAATTTTGTCGTGGTCTAAGACATATTCGTAATTTTTCTAATTCTATTTTAATTCTTTAATTTATTTACCTCACAAATAAAATCAACTTATTTTTGAGTCGAGTAATAGTACGACTTTGTAACTGAGTTCGACGAGATCCTAGGCGTATTGAATGTATTCGAGTTACTTTGTCAGTTCACTAGTAATTTTACATCTATATTAAATATGTATGAATAAAATATTAAAAACATAAATAATATTACTTAAAAAATTTAAAATATTAAATATATATAAATGTTACAGTCTGTCTGTTATGCATTCACGGTTAATCCGATGGAGGAATATTAAAAAGTTTAGGTACCTGCTTATTGATATATATATTATTTAAAAAATCCAATTTTCCTCTGGAAATAGCAAAAATGAATGGTATATAATCGAGGGTATTTCAACACTAAGGGTGACTCAACATTCACGTGTATGGGTATCTATAAACACCAGTACACGATTTAAAACTACAGGTAACTTTCAGTTATAATAAAAAGTACAAAGCTTTTTGGAGATTTGTTATACAAAACTGTTATAAAGTTTTCAGGTATCTCCGCAACTTCCTGTGCGCGATGTAATATTTTAATCTTATCATTTGAGTCAAGTTTCGTGTCTGACGAGGAAACTTTGATCCGGGGTAAAACTTTCTAAAGAGCTCACAACTTTCACCGGGTTGCCTCACTTCTTAATGGCGCATGAGACTCATACAAGCATACTTAAGATGGACGCATTGTTAATCGATTTATGTGCTTTTATTTGACACTTTGTGCATAATTTGATCCTTTTTTTAATAAAGAGTGTATTTTGTAGTATATTTTTTGTGCACCCATGCTTAAAATTATAAGTTCTTTATACATACTGCCGTTCGGCCGTGCTATACGACCTAAACATATAATAAATCGATCCAAATAAAAATCACTTATATCTTAAGACTATTGTATTAAAAAAGTATAATAACAAAGCTCAAATGAATTTATTCGTTGAGCTTTGTAGTATATATTTTACTGCTAATTAATGAAGGTTTGAAGTTTCAAGGAATTATGAATTTACACAATAGATTTTATACATGAGATGTCTTAAATTTTATTTAATAAAGTCGGTTATATGCATTGAGAAGTATACGCTCTCTGTTGATGGCCAACATATTCTATATACAATTTGTTGGTTCTTCGAGTCCGGGCGTCAATTTGTATTTAAGTAATTATTACTGTAACTAAGTATAACTGTATACTTGTATAACTGTATAATATTGTTTATGTATATATTTATCAGTTGTCTGTCATACATAAGAAGTATTAAATTACTTATTTTAGGGACGGACAGCCGTGTGTAAATTTCTAAATATAAAAAAAAACAGAAAGTCCCTTCGTTTCGATGTTACGGCTCATCCGCAAGAGTAATGTAGATTATTTTTTTTCCTTTGAAGCTTTTAAAAATCCCGAATAATCCAAAAATTCCTGAAAGAACTATCTTCAGGAATATGAAAAACTATGTATATCAATACTAATATTATAAAGAGGAAAAAATTGTATGTATGTTTGTAATGTTTTCACACAAAAACTACTGGACCAATTTCAAAAATTCTTTCACCATTGAAAAGCTGCATCTGAGCAACATAGGCTATATTATATTAAAAAAAATAGGGATCCGTAATAAAAATGTAATAAGGTGTAAAAAATTAGTCATAAAAATCTGTTATCGCATGTGCTGCGGAAACTATTGATGATATATTTAACAAAAATAAATTCAATAGTCCGACTTAGTAGACTTTCCACTGCCATGAGAACGGTATGAACGCGGGTGACACCGCGAGATTTCACTAGTATATTATATTGTTACAATTAAGTATTTAAAATTACAATCAATATGAACGAAGTCGTGGTTATTTTTTTATATAAAAGAAAGCTTAACACATCCATACCTAAACTCCATACCACTGAGTTTTAGTTTATCGAAGAAATTATCTCCAATGATGTGTATGTATGTATATCTGTCAAAGTTTTCGGCCGCATCCTATATTCTCCAACTCAGTATACGTGCTTTTGAACATCTTGAAAGTTAGAACCACATGATTGGGTCTATTGTGCACATTCAATAGTCCATTTGAAGGCGTAAACCTATCCTTCATTTTATTAGGGTTACTTTTACTTTATATTAAGAATGTTTTGTGTGAATTACGGAGATTCATTATAATGTTAAAAACTTGTTGCATAAATCAATTCAAATAAGCTTTATCAAGCACTATTGAATCGTCAAGGATCAATATGATGAATCTACCACTGATTCTTAATGTTGCTCTTACTGAAAAGAACTAGCAAGTAACTCGGCGGTCAATATTTAAACATTTTACATAATTAAGCTGCAGTCCTGTACGAAGCTGGAAGGATTTTTAAGTCAAATAATTTTTGTAGTTTATATAGTTTTCAATTAAATAATATGAATTTACTTATACGCATTACTTATAAGCAAATTCCTTACACTTAATTTAAACCTTTTTGTAAGCAAGTTTAATTTTGAGGAATTTTATTACAGAATCGAATACCTTGGCTCCTGAATGATTTACTAACTCTAGTCTCTATTGAGTCACGATGTCGCATATATACTTGAAGAATACTTGTATCTAACTCTAAGTACTGTTTAATCGTGTATTAAAAATATAGAAAATTATCATAGATAAAAATATAGAAAATTATCATCACTATTTAAGAGAGATAATTGGTTACAAGGAAAATAATAACAACTATGTTTTTAAGTTGTTCAGTAAAATAATAAAATATATGATATCTAAAAAAATTATAAAAAATCTATATTTTTCCTTTTTTACAAAATTACTACTGTGAAAATATGGGGTAAAAATTAACAATGAACTCTTAAATAAATCCCTGACTACAAAATTACTGAGTGGAAGAATGTTAATACTCTTTAAGACATCGTTTACAAAAAGGGCAGATTTTATTATTACCACAGTAATAAGGCTCTTATTTACTCTTTTTATATTAGTACAACACCTTTGGATATTACGTTATATAGCGAATTTGTAAGTACTTAAAGTGTATTGATTTATCTAAAAATTATTATAAGCCCATTCTTGCATACAAAGATTAAATAAAACTATGACTTTATTAGTGTTTTAGGCGCCTTACTTGCAAATAGTTAAATGATTGTTAGTCGTATATATTTTTTTATACGCGATTAGTTTATTATTATAGCGCCATTTATACCTGATTACTATCCTTTTATTTATACATGATTATCTCATCAAAGTTTCTAGCTGCATAAGGATGATGATATCTAAGAACCGTATCGTACTTTATTTTTTTATCAAGGATACTTAAATTAATAGTTAATATGAAAAATACCTTTATATTATTACCTTATTTATTTACATCTTTTTATACATATAGTTAGAAATAGTAAAAAGCACATGTATAAAGGCGGCCTTATACCTAAAAGGAATTAATTTCACTCAACCTTTGAGTAACAGAAGGTAAAGGACAAGAAGTGAAGAAGAAAGAGAATAAGGGTAATATAGAGAAAAAAAAGAAAAAAGTTTACTGTTACCTTTATATTATTATAACACCTATCTATATATTTGATTTTTTTTTATATTTGTTTATCGGGAGAAGCAAGCATAAAATCATGATTACGACTTATCCCTGAAAATAGAGGAAAATAAGTTATACTGTCATGTAGTGAGTATGAGGAATGCAAAAGCTCTTTAATAACTTGAGCTGTGATGGCCTAGCGGTGCGACCGTGTGAATCTCTAGAGACGATCATGGGTTCAAACCCGGGCAGTCACCAATGAGTTTTTCTATTAAAACTTATGTGTCTAATTGATAATTGCAATTTATCACACGCTTTTCGGTGAAGGAAAACATCGTGAGGAAACCTGCATATCTCTAGAGAATTCTGGAGATATGTGTAACCTACCAATCCGCATTGGAGCAGGGTGGTAAGTCTTAGCTCCAATTCTTCTCTCCAATAACGGAGAGAAGAGGCCTATGCCCAGCAGTGGGATAGTAACAGGCCGCTACTTACTTTTACTTTTTTATATTTGATTTTTTTATATTTGTTTATCGGGAGAAGCAAGCATAAAATCATGATTACGACTTATCCCTGAAAATAGAGGAAAATAAGTTATACTGTCATGTAGTGAGTATGAGGAATGCAAAAGCTCTTTAATAACTCGTACATACTTGTACATCTTTAAATATCAGTATGGTATAGATTAATTCGTAATCCGGAAAATATGTTTCTGAAATAATAGTTCACTTAATCGCAGTTACAAATAACAGAAACAATCTGCGGTCCTAGTAAATTTAAGATAGTCTATTTATCTTTATAAAGGCTAAGTAATCCGACGGAAGTTTAAGCGCTATAAAAGCATTAACAATGCATCGGCGAGGGTTCACTAATACCTCTCTAGAGCGGATTATTTCAAAAATGTTCGTGCTTAGTCTCTCAGCTTGAACGTTGCTAGCGGTAATTTTGTTCTACGGTATCAAGTGCCTGCCATTAAATGAAACAGTGTATATAATTATGCTTATAATTTATTCAATTTTGAAGAATACCCACGCTATACTAGTAAGTAAATCAAACAGCATTATAGTTAAATCAAATTGACTATAAGAATCAATCCAAATATCCAATGCACTAAACCTAGTTTACTTTACAATAATGTAGCGTATGCGGGTTGAAATATTGGTATCTTACCTTGTATATTTGTATTAGACATATGTACGTATAATATATACATGAATATACTAATAGCGTAATGATATCCTAATAATATACTGAGTCACACTAATATATTTTATATGTACATTAGGTACATATAAAATATTGCAATGTCTTAAAACGAACCATGTTAGTAACACGTGAGCCCATTGGTGAGGATGGACGTGTAGTGACAGATTGTTATTTGTTAGTGCGTGCTTGCGCATATAACACAGGTTTATATTATTACTATAAAAGTGAATACACACACTACAATATACAAGAAAAAATCACCTATCTTTGAAATCTATTTCGTATAAGGTAACTGTGCCAATGGGACACAAATCCAGTATTAGAAACAGCTCAGAGCTTCTATCTGAGAAATAAATTGAGAAGTAAGCTCTACCGCCAGCCATTTTATTACACAATATTTAATAAAAGAAATTGGAATTTACTGAAATAACCTTGTTCTAAAACAAGTTAAACACTAAAAACGTGTTATAACTTATACCATTTACAACATCATCCTCCTGCCCTTATCCCACTCTAAGTGGGGTCGGCACAACATGTTATAAACACGCTGTTACATGATTTGGCTGCGTTTTTACGACCGGCCGCCTGCCTGACGTCAACTTACCTCTGTCGTATTTTACGACACCTCGGTAAGAATGAGGGTGGTCTATTCTACTAAACCGGATACCACACGGTGGGTCAACTTACCTTAGTCGCCTTTTACGACACCTCGGTAAGAAATGAGGTTGGTCTATTCTACTCAGCCGGATACCAAACGGCGGGTCGACTTACCTTAGTCGCCTTTTACGACACCTCGGTAAGAAAAGAGGGTGGTACTATTCTATTCAGCCGGATACCACACGGCGTAACTTATACCATTTACAACAAAGGCGAAAATGTCATACAGTTTTTCCAGGTTTTTATATTTATAATCCTATAAATCCTAATTTATTAGTATAGTTTAATTTTTTAAATTTAAAGGAAATTTCGCGTAGCTATGCTGTATCATAAGGACGTTTCTTTAAAAGAGAGCATTACTAAAATTACTACTAAAAACTTACTACTACTAAAAACTAAAATTAGCATAATTAATGCTGTTAAGAAACTAATGTAAAATGATACATGCTATACATATAATAGTGCATATAATATAGCTTATAACAGTTAAGGCATAAAAAGGGGCTCTTCATAGCAGATGATTCACTTGCGAGTACATTGAAAAGAATAGAAAGCATACTTTTAAATTAATTATAATGGATTGAAAGTAGACCGAACGGTGATAGTAAACCTGTAATTTTGATCCTCTTGAATTGATAATTTTCATATGCAGCGTGCGTGCAAAATTCACGGCACAAATAGCGATCACCGTTCACCCATAATCCGAGATTATCTTCGTTGGCTTTTAGGTATGACTATATGCATTTCGAACTTCAGCTACTCTTAATAATTTTTTATAACTGAAAAAAATATCGAAACAAAACAAGGCACCTTTGTACTTTTATTGATCGAGTAAGACATAATATGGGGATCGTACGGACTAAGAAATGGACTAAGGAACACCCCGGATCGAGCCCCAGATATATAATAGTCCTTTTTTTATTGCATTTTTTATATCTTATAAAAAAAATTACCGAGTAAGGCTCGGTTACCCAGGTAATAAATATTAAATTTGATAAAAGAAATATGTAAAGAAAATATTATTTTGACATATGCAATTTTATTTATATTTCTTTATTTGTAGATCATATTATTGCAATAAAATGTTTGGCACACCATATGATTTTGTTTGTATAACTTTAATAACGTACCTAAATCTACGGAGTATAGGTACATCCCATGCAAGGGAAGATTCTAGCTTAATTGAAATATTAAATAAAAATTGAAATCGTTATTCCGGTTGGTAAAAGTTATTGTATATTAATCAACTACAAGAATTGTTTCATGTTGTTATTCACAAAATCTGTTTAATTTAGACAAGGTTAACAGTACTACTAAGTTTTTGTGTTGCGAAAATGTCTATCTTGTCGTCAAAAGCTCGTTTGCAAATTTGCCTAACATGAATAGACATAAAGCTGTAAATCCTTAGTTGGAAATTACTTCATTTTCAACCCTTTTCAATTAAACGTGTCCAGTATTAACAAAGTATAAAACTGTTAAAGCCTGTTGGTATTATTTTAGAGAAATTTAAGCTACTTATAGGCAGTTTCAAACTATTTCGTCCCAATGCTTAAGTACTTATAATGTTATATGAAAATTGTTTAAATTATACGCAGTATTTTTAGAAAATTCAGTGCATTGTTGATTGTAAATTGGCTTTTTTATTTAATAAAATCCAGTTAATTTTGCTTTAAGTACACATTTATATTTAAAATTGTTGTTTTACAAAAATATTCTATACGTACCTGTACCTATCTAGCTTCTATAAAGGGTCTTTATTATTAATAGCTTTTATTTAACTTCCAATGAATGTACCTATATGAAGGTAGAATCTTGCAAGTTACATTTGATCCACTTCTCAATTTTGATAAAAGCCTTTTTAACCTGAATTGCATTTTAATAAAGATAAGCTTATATGATCTTTATTTAATAATATGATTATTTCAGAATTACTACCTTATTGCCTAAAGCACCTATATCAAATATTTCATTTCCAGTAAGAATCCGACTTTTAATTGTAATTTCAAATCAATAATGTTTTATAGCTTAAAGCCGATACGTATAAATCTGTAGGCTTTCCAATACTGTTTGATGTAGTCTATAAGTTTTTTGTACTACAATCACGGCAAGCATAATTCTCAGTTCGGGTCACAAACAGTCATAATGTCATCAACAAATGTCTACATCTCGACGTGTAATTTCCTCAGCGTCAATTACCAAGTGCTCGCGGTTTATAGCAAGGAGAGCATTGTGGTTAGTTTATATAAGTGACGCAGGAACCAAATCAAAACATGTTTTTAAAATTGTTGATATATTTAATTAAGGTATAGAAACCGGCTATACTCATGTCTTTTTATCGGATGAGCCAGACTAGTTTCGACTAGTTGAATGTCAGCCGCGATAAAGAGCTCATGAATAAGAGCCCCGTATAGGCTTAAAACTAGTCGGGCTCATCTGATAAAAAAAGACGTGAGTATAGCCGGTTTCTATACATTAATGATGAATACCAGTAACGATAGTTTAAATAAAAAAAAAACATTTTTTGTCAGATCATTACAGTGATAAAAATTTGCCTAATTTTACCGTACTCGTGGTACGGTGGTCCCTGGTCCCTGCAAATTCAATTTTGTGCCGATTAGTTGAAACTTGCTTGAATTGTGATTTAAATAGATTTGGGAAGGGTGGTACGACTTAACAATTTATTACATACAATTCACGAGTTAAATAGTCAAGCATATACTAGTTTATTATATCTATTTGCAGCAAAACACTAAAACAACGCAATACACGTCGGAGAAAAATAAGATTTTTATTTTATGTTCAAAAGAAATAGAATGTAATACTAGTACTCCTACAATCTTATTAATATGAAAATAGTTGTTTTTAATGTATGAGTAACAGTGCCTGTAGTAATATTAAAATTTAGCTTAATAAGAAACTAATAATTTAATCTATTAAAACAATATTTTGAATTTTAAAGTGTTAAATATTTAGCCTGGTACGAATATCATCATTTTACAAAATAATAATGCATTTAACCTTAATGTTGTTAGCAGTTTGCTAAGAAAAAAGATAATTTATAGATAAGATCAAAAACAATATAAGTCAATTAATTGATGGCATTTTAAAAATATTCATTCATAAACGAACAAAGAGTATTTATAGTATAATTTACAAAAGTATCTTAGTTTAGTTTATTAAATTATTACAGTATAAATGTTAAAAATATCCATGTATAATAACTATGGATTTGTCGTTTTGCTGTAATGTTTATTTTTCATCAGAATTTCATTATAAATTAAAGCGAAAAGATTCAATTAATTCGGGGACTTCACTGAAACTAACGCCGACAAATCTGTTCACTCGTATCCTTCAATCCGATTCCCGTTGAGTTTAGCTCAAATGATTTCCGAATCGTTAACCATCTCTCTATCCTAAGTAAGACTGACAATTCCAACTTATAGACTTGTATCATCTGAATTTGCTTGGAAATATTTACAGTTAAGTTATCAACGACAAAAAAGATAAGCGTAAATTAGACTTAATAAGATAAAATATGTATTTCAGTTATATTCTTCTCCTTTCCTTTATTGTAGTATATGTGGGTTGAGATATATGTATCTTACCTTGTATATTTATATACAAGACACATATATGTAATACATACATGAACATAATCACACTTACTCACTACTACTACTAATGTACTACTAATACTACCTAATGTACAAAGGAACATACACGATCCTAGACTGCACCACGTGAGAAACACGAAAGCCCTTGGTGAGAGTGGACGTGTAGTGACATATTGTTACTTTTTACTGCGTGTTTGAGTCTTTGCTATATTCATATAATATTATTTTATATACACTACATTTATCAAGGATTAGACATCCACTACTGGACCTAGGTCTCTTCTGGGAATCACACATGTTCTACCTCACATGTTCTAGAGCCGCTTGGATCCAATGGCTGCTTTGTGAGGTCGTCAGTGCACCTCGTACGATCTAACGATGATGAGTTTTCCGGTCTGGGGTCGCCATTCCAGCACCAGCACATATACGTCAGCTAGGTTTGTAGTTAATGCATAGAACTGGCTATACTCACGTCATATCGGATGCACGGATGAAATTTGTGCATGCGACGCTTACGTCTTCGTCTTGGCATCAGATGACGAAGACCAGAGGGACAAGGAACACGTTAAAGAGGCGCGACCACCGCCGATATCTTGTACCCCCCTCCCGCTCCTTCCACTCACGAGTCGCGCCCAGCGAGATGCTGTACGCAGTTCCTGCCGCGATAACGTCGTGTAAAGAGCTAATGAATGAGTGCCCGGGATGGGTTCGAAAAAAGTCTGACTAACCCGATAGAATAAGAGTGAATATAGTCGGTTTATACATTAATTATGAATACTACACACGATAGTTTAAATGAAAAAAAACAGCTATGTTTGTTCGGTTCGTGTTAATTTGAGAGATAATCCAGGCTAACCAATGTTAGCGTGTAATTTAAATTATAAACCACAGACGAAAATAATTTGAGATAATCTACGTATTAAAGGATATGGGTGCTTTGAGTAAACTAAACAAACCCGATTACTCACTAATCGCGATTCCCTCCTACATTTGGAGTTTCGTGTGCAGGATTAGCTGACAGGCGAAACTCATTATCTGAAATGATTCGTAGATATTTCAACGTAAGCATTCCCGTAGCGATTTTGCGATTAGCGTATTTGACGTAGTCATTTTTACGAAACAATTCGAAAATATTATAACAAAAATTTAACTGTTGTTCTTGATGCGATATTTGTTATTTATATAAGCAAATGTTTTAAAGATAATATGAACCAAATAGAACGTATGTTCTCAGGCAGTTGCGGAATGCATATAAACCTTAGGGTAAATAAATTAACTTGATCGTTTTCTAACCGTTTTTCATACTCTTATGTCTTACTATCTAGATCTTATTTTCAAAATGGTCGGTTTTTTTTTTGGTTTAGTACGGTGTATTTAGTTGCAAGTTCATTTTAGTCGAGATTTCCATTGGGAGCGCTTAACTTTTACCAAGATTTTGCAAGTACATAACTCTGGCAATCCTCTTATCCATACTAATATTTTAAATGAAAGTCTGTCTAAGCGAAAGTCTGTCTTTCTATCTATTACGCTTTCACGACTAATCCACTAGACATACTGATGAAATTCGGCATAATTAAAACGAATACACTGGGAAAACAAAGCATAAAAATTTTCTCGTATTCTCGTCTTTATTACATACAAAGCACATATTGTCTAACTGAGCGTACTTAGACGTTTCAGATGACGTAAGCAAAATCGCGATTTTCGATAGTATCTTATAATATTACACCTGTTGTTAGAGACATAAGAAATTACTCTATAGTATAGTTAATCTATGACAACTGTCATGTTTGACAGCCCTCTTTCGCATACCGGCTTTTAACTAGCAATACGTGTTCCCTTAAAATAAAATAAATTTTCTCAAGTATTTCTTTAATTTACTCCTTTAGTTTATCAGTTTAATAAAATTAACGCTAAGCGCAGACTTAACACCTGTATAATACTATAACTATATGAACCTATAAGTTTTCTTTATAAATTGGTGCTTAAAGTGTAATATTCTAAAGTATATCTAAGTGACAAAATCTATACATAGATAAGCGAAAATTGTGATGATTTTAGCACAATAATGTTCTTTCTAGAATAATAGATATTACTATAAAAAGTAGTGCCTTACTCTACTTACATAAATGTACCATTCCAACATTAGGTATACCTTAACTATACATAACGTTGCACGACGTTTGCAATGTTACCTCTTGATAAATCTAAATACCTTTAAGAAATATTTCATACAACGTATGCCAATTCCATTAACATTTGGAGTACGTAGGATTAGTTGCCAGTCGATATTACGTGAAATAATTTCCAACCAAAGCTTCTGTGTAATTGATTTTCCGTACGGCATATTCAATTATTATTCTTGCAGGAAACATGTGGGTGAAACTAATTTTTGGACTAAACCTAATCAAATATCATCATCCTCATCAGCCTCCTGCCCTTACCCCACTCTAAGTGGGGTCGGCAAAACATGTTATAAACATGTTGTCACGTGATTTGACTACTTATTTTACGACCGGCCGCCTGCCTGATGTCAACTTACTTTAGTCATATTTTACGACACCTCGATAAGAAATGAGGGTGGTCTATTCTATTTAGCCGGATACCACACGGACTATATCTAATCCAGTGAAAACTGTGAATACCTATATATAAAATGACATAAATAATTCTTTCTCCCTCTGTAGTTTTCTGGTTACGTACCGCCTTAAAAAAATACGTATTTATAAGCCTATAAGAGCTATATAGTATTAAAGAATTGAAGAATATAGGGAAATATTTTATTGCAAAAAATATCGTAAGCAAATCAAAAATAAATAAATTTCCTGACGAAAAATATTCATATTTTACTGAAAGAGGTTAGGTAGAGAAATAAAAGGAAATTTAGTAGCACCGTTGTAGAGTATTAAAATATGAAAAATTTAATGTCCTTACAAAAAGCAGAAAACATAAAAGAGTACTGCTTATTTTAATTACTATAGTTGCACGTCTGTCGCCGAGAAAAGGTTTAAGTTTTATTTTAAACAATCCATTAAGTAAGCGTCGAGACTGAATTTTTATTTTTCGTTTAGCTCGTTTTTGATCTACTTGTTGAAATAGCTTTCCTTTTTCAAGCTGTGAATATTACATTTATTAATTGGATGCTTTAAAATGTTATGAAATTTTCAATTTTGTGTATAATATCCAATAATAATAGGTGTATTTATTCTTTATTCATACTACTATGTATTAGACACGTGAAATCTGTCTCTCTTTGTACTTGTATATTAAGCTGTTCTGCTGGACCAATACTGATGAAATATGATACAATTGAAACTTTACGATATTTTTTCTATGATACAATTCCAGGCTCTATAATATGAAAAAATGATATATTTTCTGTCTCTCCCTTACAAAAAAACGTGATTTAGAAGTTAAGTTAAGAACACTAGGCAATTGAGGGCATTAAAATATTTAAAATGACACGACAGAGTTCGCAGTTACATCTTGTATTTTATACACCGCAAATTATATGCTTTGTCACAGCTTCTTTTGGATTTATAATTGACCCAATGTTTTATTAGTACGGTTCCATATACTTTTATTGAATAAACTTGAAAATTAAAGATTTGATATAGTACGTATTATCTGTGATATTTTATTGACCCTGTACGTGGTCGCTGATTATGGGCCTTGCATAAAAAATAATGAGCGATGCACAAAGCTATGCCCATAAAGTTTTTGTGTTAACAAAAGACAATATCCGTACAAGTAAAGTCATCCGCAGGGTAACAAGTCGCAAGCTGGCTTCGCTGAAATGCCTAAGTAGAACAAAAAAACACCAACCATCAACATTTGCACACGGCTATACTCGTAGGGTTTAAGAATGCTAACTATATTTCTATACTAAATCGCTAAATTAATTTTAGTTGACGAATTAACCCCTTAACAGTTTAAGAAGTTAATTAAGGTGTTTAATTTGAAGTTTTTCATTATTCTCACATTCCTTTTTTTAAGAGTTTATTTACACTAATTATAATTTAGTCTGATGAGTAGAATGAGAGTATATTCGAGTGCCGATTCGATAAAGTGGAATTATGTTTTCTTAATATGTCTAGAACGTCGTCTGTAGCTAGTTAGTTAGTTAGTTAGTTAACATTGGATGGAATCTCATATCGATAATTAATTAAGCGTTAATTACAATGCCGTTTAAAACCAAACAAAATGTTTATCTGGGTGTCTCTTTGTGATACTCGTATAACTGTTGTTGTTTATCTATACAATAAATAAAATTGAAGAGTTTGTTTGATTGTTTGAACGTGTTAATCTCAGGAACTACTGTACCGTTTTTAAGAATTCTTTGAATGTAGGATAGTGCATTTATCGAGGAAGATATATATAACATCAGGCTAAAATTAATAGGAAAGGAAAGAACAGTAAAATTTAAAGCTTTCCATGCGTGCGCTATGTAAACGCTGAAAGTTATTCAAAATTCATGTATTAGAAAATCGTTTCCTTTAAAAGTTATAAATATAAGTCCGCGGCAGCATATGTCTATTTTTTAAGTTTAACCCACTTTAATCATTTTTATGGTTAGCAAAATACTAAATCACGGTTTTAATCTAACCACACGGGCGGAGCCGCTGGCAATTGCTAGTTTTATATAAATATAAAAGGAAATTATTGGTTTTAGAGCCTACTTAAGTATTGCTATAATAGAAGGTTAGTTATTGTACGTATAGAGTACAAAGTATGAATGTTCGTAAGCATGTAAGTGCCAGATTTCCGGGCCATTTGTTTCCCCGTCATAGTTCACTTGCAGCCGGATATAGCCGGTCAACAGTTAATCGATTATCCGGTTAGGGGGATACAACAACTGCAGACAATCTAAGTGATTTAATAATGCCGAGCTTTCTTCATATCTCAACCTAATAATCGAATAAAAATTTTATTTGAGGAAGCAATGATTTATTCTTAGCGTCTGGTGATACGAGTTATAGTGTGCTTGCTTAATCAACGGTTAATGATTTGTTTACTTTAATGTAAAGTGTATAGTAGCATCCTCTTTCTTTTCCATTGCAGGCCTTATTTCTCCTTAAATAAATTGTTTAGAGCTTAGACCCACTTATAGCATCTCCCATTATCGGAAAATCACATGCGTTTAGTTTTTATCACAATAAATTTCTTTACCGTAAAGGGAATGGTAAATATCAGTAAAGTAATTATTAATAATTACTTTACTGATATTTTCCATTCGCTTATACTCTTATTTGACTAAATGTTTTTTAGTTTTATGGCTAATAAATACAGTTTACAAAAAATAACCTCGTAAAGTGACATACGTCTATCATTTTTATTCTCCGTAACAAATGGGTAAATAATTTAAAAAAAAACCAATTTAAGTGTTAGGAAAAATCATATTTTAAGTTCGCTTTTAGGACGCACTTTAAATGTGAGTTTTTTTATGCTTTCGACTCAATTTCGACTCGACACTGACAGCAAGAGTTCAGTTCAGTTGGCAGCAGAAGTCCGAACATTGCCGGATGCGGAAACGGGACATTGGAATTTAATAGTGACGCGACTAATAAAACTGGATGCCTGTGGCCTGTTGACACGAGACCGAATCTATAGAGTTGGAACTTCATTTTGGCCAATGTTAGTCGGCTGTGGTGCAAACTGCGACTTTATTGCGCCTACCACTTCGCAATTGGATTGCTAAAAGCTTTGTGAACAGCGTTAAATACTAGGAAACAAAACAAACATTCCGCATAACATGAATGAATTGGTCAAATTTTATAATGGTATAAATCTTTCTATGGAATCCACGTTACAGTAACATTTACTGTTACATTTTCACGGATAATCCGCTGAAGTTATTAATTATATATTTATGTAGTTATTGAAATATATAAAACGTTATCCTTTTTTAAATATGCATATATATATTAGTGGGGCTGAATAAAATAAAATGAAAATGGAAATTCAATGCTGCATAATTATTAGCAAAATATACATAGCTTCAGAATATTTGTGTTGTGACAGATAGTCATGACTGTGCAAGCTATGCACTATGACGTTTCTAAATAAGCACTCATATAAAAGGAGCCATATGGGATAT
This sequence comes from Morpho helenor, assembly GCA_029227775.1. NCBI lineage: Eukaryota > Metazoa > Arthropoda > Insecta > Lepidoptera > Nymphalidae > Morpho > Morpho helenor. The sequence continues at coordinate 9,483,943 of JARGCU010000020.1, forward strand.
TCATTACAGTATATAAACAAATTAAACGATTTGGCCTCTTAACCTATCAAGATGGGGTAATGAATTGCCCGGCGGCGCAATTAATTATCTCTGAAGAATACAGCTGCATCGGGACAGAGATACCGTAAGATGAATAGCGTCTTTGTGCAGCGATTTATAGATGATTACATTATATATTAAAGTGCCATGTCGTAAAAGGCGACTAAGGTAAGTGGCGTCAGGCAAGTGGCCGCTCGTAAAATACCTAGCCAAATCACATCACAACATGATTAAAACCTGTTGTACCCATCCTACTTAGAGCGGGATAAGGGCAGAACAATCAATTCAATTTAATTTTTCTCTTCAAAAACGGAGAGAAGAGGCCTATGCCCAGCTGTGAGATAGTAATAGACAGGTTCTTTATTGAATTTTATATTTATACAACGCTACATTTTTCATTGGTTCTTACTTTTACTTCTTTAGATCCCTAAGCCTAAGGCCACTTTTATTTATTTATTGATTTAATACCTTTTAAACAAAATACCATATAATTAACTGATGAACGTAAATTAACACGTTACAAAGCAGGTAAGTGAGTAAGTAAATAATCTCTTTATTGCATTTATAAAAATAAAAAACAACATAAATTGCAAGGCGGGCAAATTCCGGAATCGGACTCTCTTCGAGCCAACCAGTCTAAAAATAAAAAAGAGTGAGGTTAAATTTAAATTTCACTTAAAACTGAACCAATACTAACAGACAGAAAATGGACCTTTTAATAATATCAAATAATAAAATAATGTTATAATATATATAATAAATATAATAATATAATAAATACAATAGAATATATTTGTAAAAGTAAATATAATAAAGTAATTTAATAAAGTGTAAATATCACTGATTATCTGCGTATTTTTTTTAACATTGTGTTTAAATGAAGATATTGTTTTAGATTTACGTAGGGAAACGGGCTGTTTATTTTTGTAAGCAGTCTCTTACAGAGAACCTTTGGTGAACGGAATTATAGCAAAATAATGTACTTTATACTCCCAACACTACTTTGCAACAAATATCCATAAAATAATATATCTAATATAAAAATCCAGTAGAATACAAATGAGACTTAGTGTTTAAGCGTTTGCGACTCATTTGAGGTAACGGGAACATAACTCCGAGCTCGTCTGTTCCTTAATCCTACACGCAAACTCCAAATACAGAATGGAATCGTTATTAGTCTGGTTTGTTTAGTTTGATTGGGCCCCCTTAAGCCTGTATTACGGAGAGATAGCACGATTTCTTCGTCGTCGCGGTTGATAATTTCAGTTAGGCAGTGGCGTCGGTTAATCTTTAGGCCGCAGATTTACAAGATAAGGATCTAAAGCTGATGTTGTCTGTCTTGCTCAGGACAGAGAGAGGGTTAATGATTCGGAAATTATTGGGGTTAAGTTCCTTCGAGATTGGATTAAAGATTCGGGATAATGGATTTGTTTCGTAATTGTGGCTCGCTTTATTTGTTATTGTTGTCTTATATTTAGGAGTGAATATAGGAGCTTTGATTAAGATTAGCAAAAGTAAAATAAGTGTTCCTTTTCTGTCACATGACTCAAATTCTAAGTAATTTTCAGTTATATAATTGATTTTGTATTAGTTATTATTAAGCGAAAATGAAACCACTGACTTTATAAATGAGATATGATTTATACGTTTACAGAATACGGGTAAAGATTTTTCTCCCGCACCGGAAGTCACGTTGTTGATGTTGGTAGACCCTTTACAAGGTAGACAAATGAGCTTTAGGGAGGTAACTCTAGCATATTTCTTAAACTCAGCCTCTCTTTAATAGTGTTTTCAAACTGCTGTAATGGTAAAGCTAAAATTGATTACAGAATTTTATTATAGAATCTTATACGCTAACTCTCAAACGAATTTCGTACCTTTGCAAGGCACAAAGCAGGCGCCGCAAGCTTATGTCGGTTCCTACTTTGTGTATTATATACATCACCTATCGTTCTATAATTCTTTATCAATAATAATCGATTATTATTAATTACCTAATATACGCCGTGTGGTATCCGGCTGAATAGAATAGACCACCCTCATTTCTTACCGAGGTGTCGTAAAAGGCGACTAAGGTAAGACGACCCGCCGTGTGGTATCCGGCTGAGTAGAATAGACCACCCGCATTTCTTACCGAGGTGTCGTAAAAGGCGACTAAGGTAAGTTGACCCACCGTGTGGTATCCGGTTAAGTAGAATAGACCACCCTCTTTCTTACCGAGGAGTTGTAAAATTCGACTAAGGTAAGTTCATGTCAGGCAGGCGGCCGGTCGAGAAATACGTAGCCAAATCATGTGACAACATGTTTATTACATGTTGTGCCGACCCCACTTAAAGGGATGAGGACAGGAAGATGATGAATAATTAATTAATATATAATCGATAAATATATATTTTAGTAGTTATAAATAAAGATGTCACAGTAAGGTGCGATCAAAACTCTTGGCAGTAGGCCCTCGACCGCGAATCTTGTTGATAATTGACGCTCGGGAAATTACATGTCGGCTCGCAGACAGTTGTTGATGACGTCACGTCACTTGATTATAAACGATTTATTTCACAAACGTTACACAGCTTCGACTGTCACAGATAAGACATGACTCTGTAAATGATTTATGGTGTATATTACAGACCTTTTTTCCATGTAAATTTATTATTCTGAATTTTATCCCACTCTAAGTGGGGTCGGCACAACATGTTATAAACATGTTGTCACATGATTTGGCTACGTATTTTATGACCGGCTGCCTGCCTGACGTCAACTTATCTTAGTCGTAATTCAAGACACGTCGATAAGAAAGAGGGTGGTACTATTCTACTTAACCGGATACCACACTGTGAGTCAACTTACCTTAGTCGCCTTTTACGACACCTCGGTAAGAAATGAGGGTGGTCTATTTGAGCTTTTAATATTATGCTAATTAATTTCATTAAAACCCGGCTGAGTAGAATAGACCACACTCATTTGTTAACGAGGTGTTGTAAAAGGAACTAAGGTAAATTGACCCGCTGTGTGGTATCCAGTGAAGTAGAACAGATCACTCTCTTTCTTACCGAGGTTTCGTTAAATACCACTAAGTCGACCCGCCGTGTGGTATCCGGCTGAGTCGAATAGACCACCTTCATTTCTTACCGAGGTGTAGTAATAGGCGAATAAGGTAAGTCGAACCAATGTGTGGTATCCGGTTGAGTAGAATTGACCACCTTCTTTCGTACCGAGGTGTCGTAAAATACGATTATTACCAACAAAATATATAGCATTAATCATTTATAGAGTAATAAAGAGATATAGAGTAAGTATATATAATATAGAGATATAGTAGAGAATATAGAGTAAAGCCTTAAGCGTTTCCTTAATTAATGCTTTAAAAATGGCTGGAAGACAGAAGCAAAAAAGTAATTAAAAAGTCATGTGAAGCTATATATCTATGTCTAAAATCTATCTAAATGTAATAGTAAAATCTCTTTTAATAAACTGTACATTGAAGATTAAAAAAAAAGTATAAATTTTATATAATTTAATTTTGTACATATTAAAAACGAATGTCATATAACATGAAAACTGGAATTTAATATTCTGATATAAGTAATTTTTATTGGTTGTATCACATTGTGAAATTTTTACTTTATATATCTACCCACCAGACAAACATATTTACACAAATCTGAAATATGATAAATAGCTTACTGAAATCGCCGAAATATAAATGTGACGCATTTATAAAATATGAAATATTAAACCTCGATAAAGAACTTGTGGTGTGCGCAAAAATATTTATGAATTCATGAAAATACTGGCAACGAATGATTAAAAGCCAGTGTAGGTTTAATTATATGCTGTAACGTCATGCGCTGATAGTGAAATACATTATTAATTTGCTATAAAGAGGTGGTATAGGTTAGTCCCTTGCTTTTAGGGACTTAAAGACTTGCAAAAAGTGATTGAAAGATTGCATCATCATCATCATTCTCCTGCCCTTATTCCACTCTAAGTAGCGTCAGCACTAGCTTGAGAAACATGTTTAAAACATGTTCTTACATATTTCGGCTAGTTTTATTACGATTGCCGTCTGCCTGACATCAACTTACCTTATTCGCATTTTATGACACCATGCCATGGCGATATGAGAGAGGTCTATTCTACTCCGCCGGATACCACAGGTTTTGTCAACTTATCTTAATCTCCTTTTATGATAGTTCGGTAAGAAATGAGGATGGTCTATTCTGCTAAGACGGATAAGATACAGCGGATATCACTGTATAATAAATAAATACAGATAAGAGATAACATATTCATCGTACATTCTTTTACCATACATTGTACTTAGTTTTGGAATTTTTTGCAGAAATTTATGGTCGCCTAACCGAGTTTCTATACATCGAAAGCTTAATATACACGGTCCACTATGGACATACTAGCTTTTACCCGCAACTTCGTTTGTGTGGACTTTTGTCATGTGATTAGTTGATAATAGATGGCCCTTTTCAATTTCATCCTATTCCTGACGAATTAACAAGATTTCTATAGCTTATATATTATCCCGGTGTATAAAGAATAATTGTGTTTAATTTCATCGATATTGGTTCAGCGGGTTCGCCGTGAAAGAGAAACAAACACACATCCATACTCACAAACTTTCACATTTATAATATTGGTAGGATGTCCAATATTATAAAAATTGAATATAAACTTAAAGTTTAATATATATTACTGCGCTTGAAGACATCTTACATGTACTTAAAAGTCAAGAACTCGAGTATTTGTTCAAAGGAAACATTTCTTACCTCGTAACTGCTATGTGGAAACGCTTTGTAAAAGTTTAATGTGGCGTGAACAGAGGTAACCCAGTACACAACCTGTCATTTAAGGTATATTAATTTTTTTATTACAATAACTTGCCGGAATTCTACTTTACGAAATTTATAAAATTTATTTATAATAAACGTATAACGGATTCAAATCGCAAAAGATATCAGACTTGGTTGCGATTGGTGCGAATCAGATATCCTTTATGATTTAACTGGCGTCGAAATTAACCAGGCCTTCTAATTATGCCTCAGTAATATCGGAAAGTAAATTGATTATGCTTAATTATTTTTATATCTTTATAATTATATGTAATAAATATATCATATACTTTTCCGAATTTTAGAATCAGCTCCAACGATTTTCATGAAATTAGAATAGCTAGTTTTATATTAAAAAAAGGTCGTTTTAGCCTTATTTTCGGGCATTGAAGAACTGCTGAAAGAGAAATACATAAGTAAGTAAGTAAGTAACGGCCTGTTACTATCCCACTGCTGGGCATAGGCCTCTTCTCTCCGGTTTTTTTTTTTTTTGGAGAGAAGGATTGGAGTTTAGACCTACCACGCTGCTCCAATGCGGACTGGTAGATTACACATATCCCCAGAATTGTCTAGAGATATGCAGGTTTCCTCACGATGTTTTTCTTCACCGAAAAGCGTGTGATAAATTGCAATTATCAATTAGACACATAAGTTTTTACTAGAAAACTCATTGGTGTCTGCCCGGGGTTTGAACCCTAGACCTCCTCGAAAGAGGCGCACGGTGTTACCACTGGGCTACCACAGCTATGAAATCATCAGAAATACATTGTAATGGCTTAAATTTGATGTCATTTGTCAAGTTGTAATTGCTTAATAGTAAACAGGCGAATTAAATATGTGAAAATGCCCGGGCTCAAGTCCCACATTTCACCGAACCTTTATTTTTATTTTTTACCCTTTAATAAAATTACTGAGCAAGACTCAGCCACCCAGGTACTGTCACGCTAAAAATATATAGCGTGAACAAACAAGTTTTTTTTTGTTTTATTATATATATAGATAGATGATTATTATAAGTTATTTTATGTTCAACTATAGTGTTATTATTAAAGAATTAGTTTATAAGATGAGTATTAAGTGCTATTTTGCGTTATAGTATTTATGTTAACAAATATATTTTTATAAATAAATATTTGTTACAGTACTTAGATAAGATATGAAATACGTAGGTACTTAGTACTTGAAAATTCTTATGACTTACTGAAATAATTATTGAGTTGAATTCAAAGTAGAGAAAGAAAATTTCTCATATTATTTTCACTCTCCCACGAGGAAGGATGTCAAACTTTTTGCTTTACATTGTTTCTCTGACTAAATCGTGCGGACTACTTATTTTAAGATTACTCGAGCTACATTCAGAGATACAAACAATCTTACAAGTCCTAGTCTGCAATGGAGACTCTTTGCCAAGTTAAATGTTGTGTAAACAGTGCTAGTTATCACCACAGAGAGTGGCACTAAATCTTGTCTAGTACTCATTTAGAAGCAGTAACTTATTTTCTTTGTAAAATTTAATATTTGATAAAAGTAATAAGATTGTAGAAGGCTACAAGCTAAAGACAAGATATCAAACTGGCCACTAATTAACTAACTTAGGTAACGTGACTTGAGATTATTAAATTTTGTTTTGTTCATACTCTCCCGTCTCTTTTATTTCTGTCTCTCTCTCTTTCTCACATAGTATATTTTTGATTTAAATTTAATTAAAAAAATGCACGTAAATATCCAGAAAGCACAATACAATTATTTTGCTGTAATCCGCCGCCAACACCAACGGCGTTTTGTGGTGTGTGGTGACTTATTTTGCATGTATAAGGTATGTGAATATTGCCTGCTTCGTACAAATAGTATTACATAGATTCTTTTAACAAACGCCGATTACAGCAAAATAATTCTGTTGTCAGTTCTATACTTATTAATTGCGGAATTCATTACGTAACGCCTGTTTGTATAAATCGTAAATAGCCACTAAAATACATTTATTGTTCCGTGATGCGTATATAGAACCTGTACATAAGATACATATCTATTTCTTTAAGATACAGGAAACTTTTGTCCAATATTGGTGCATCAATGTTTCCAATAAAGTCAGTAATACAATTTATATGTTTAAAGAAAAGGAAGACAAAATACATTTTTGTTTGACAACGTAACATTTTATAATCAAGTTAAGCTGTAAGTAAAATATGACAGCAAAGTTATTTACGTCACATACTTAATGTCTGGAAGTCAAGTTTCATGGCACATCGGAAAGGCGCTTTTAGTCGAGCACAGAGCAAACATCGTCGCGAGCTCCATCGACAGCTCGTAAAAACATTTTAGAGGAAATTTTAACTTTGATACCTACTCGTATTTGAACATCTTTACTACCAATTAATGTCCTGTAATAAATATAAGTGAAATTGAAAACAATTGAACATGAAATAGTAACAGATTTTGAGCATGCATTTTTATGTATATCACATAAATGTACGAAAATAATGACGCTGTCTTCTTTGGATTTTTCTTAATTATTAGAAAATTGTATTTTATAATAAACTAGTTTTATCTAATGACTTCGTATCCTTGTAGAATACCAATTCATTTCCAAGATTAAAGTAGCGTATATCCCCCTTTAACTATCTCATTGCCAAAAATGACAAAGAAAGAAAAATAATGAAACAAATACAATTTGGTTTTTAGATTATTAGTATGAATATCACGTGGTTTACACTCAAATATATTCTAAACGTATTTCATAAGCAGTAAATAAGTAAGTAACTTAAGATGAAATATGTATATGAAATAAGAAGAAATTGTTTTCTTAAACTTATATTTATAATATTTAAATTTGTTTAACTATAATAGTTTTTAAAAGTAATAATATTACTTTTAATTATAAATATAATATATAACAATTATAAATCTATTATTGATTGATTTTAGTAGAAATTTTAGTTAATAAACAAAAATATAAAAAATCATTCTTTGATTAGAAAGAGGACCGCTATTCAGTGCTATGGTGTCAGCAGTTAATCAATCCGCCAACATTAGTAATTTGTTAGTAAATTCTTCAGATTACTCTTCAATAATACCGTATTGCTGGCGCGGTTCTTTATCAGAGCAAGAGCATGAATTTGTTATCAATCCAATATCTTCTGTAATAATGCTATATTTCTTGTCTAAAATCAAATCAGAATATAAATTTTTGCTTCAATATGCAATAGGGTAATATTTAGAAACGGGCGATGTAGATGTGTGTCTGTCGGAAAAGGCTGAGGATTGGTACATAATATTGCAATCTCCGTCGACAAACACTTGCTATGCGTTAGAAAGCAATACAGATAAGCACCTTCATGTGATGCGACACGACTTGTATGTCAAGTTATATTTAAAAATAATTCGTTTTTTTCCATTGTAGTTGAAGGTCTCTTCAAAGTATCACCATGAGTTCACCATCATCATCATCCTCCCGCCCTTATCCCAATCTAAGTAGCGTCGGCTCATCATGTTACAAACATGTTGTCACATGATTTGGCTTCGTATTTTACGACCGGCCGCCTGCCTGACGTCAACTTACCTAGTCATATTTTACGATACCTCGGTTAGAACGAGGGTGGTCTATTTTACTCAGCCGGATAGTACACGGTGGATCAACAAACCTTAGTAGCCTTTTACGACACCTCGGTAAGAAATGAGGGGGGTACTATTTATTATATTCAGCCGGATACCAAAAAAACATCCCCATGAGTTGCATGCTGTAAATTGTAAACTCAGCGGTCTTCTAACGTCTTTTTAGGTCATCTTTCTACATGACACTGGCATACCTAGACATTTATATAAACAACTGTAACAACTTATATAAACAACAAACAACAAAATGTAATAACATACATAACAATGCATCTTTCTGGACGTCGTAATTAACAGCTGGGGATACAAACATCAGTCCTACCTTTCCTTATTAATGAATGAACGAAAACATTTTTTTATTCAGTACCAAACTGAGAAAACAACAAAATTAACGATGATTAACTTAGGTAATCTATTTACTCGTAATTCCAAATAATTTATAGAATTAGGCATTACTTTGCAGAGATCCATAATACAAAAATTATTTTGCTATAAATAATTTATTATTTATACTTTTCTATTTAATTTCGTTAAGGCCACGTCATCTTCGCGAAACAAAGAGCTATGGTTCTTTCAGAATTTTTGTTTGCTATAACGTTCACTGAGTGATGTGAAAGTAAAAAAAACTGAATAAGAAATTGAATTGTTATTAATTTTTCATTTATTTTCAAACACGATACGTCCACATCGTATCGTAAACGTATCGTGTTACTTAAAGTAGCCTATTATCCGTGTCGGGCATTCGCGGTTGAACTTTCAAACGAACAGCAATCCCCTCTTTCGTATCTAACCACTTGTGGTTGTATGTCTTATTCGTTCCTACCTTATATGTACAATAGGTCTAAATGGGGTCAGTACGCATATCGTTACTAGAGCTAGTTGAGATATTTGCAGATGTGGTATAAGATTGAAATAGGTATTTTAAAATTGTAATTATGTATTTTGAAATTATATAAGAAGTATTTTAAAATTGGATTTTTGGCATAATAATGATAAGAAAGTCAGAGTAAAAATGCTTCCAATCGACAATCTAGTAAACTCACTAACGCTCTAAATGTAAGTGGGTCCTTACTGTTCCATACGACTATTAGATGCTCTGTCTTCAAGCCATAATGTTAAACTTAGTGTTGTCTACTGTCTACTGTCTTTGTTTGTTTGGATTTTTAGTTAATAGATATTATATTGGTAGGTGAAACGAAAAGCGTTTATCAGTTGCAGCGATTAAGTTAGTCAAATCCTGTGTAATTGTTTGTTTTTATATCTAGATTATAAAAGGTACAAAGGCAACTATCTCTATGATCAAAACCATTATTTATTCCATACAATAATGTTTACACATAACATAAACTATCTCATTTATATATTTATAAAGCTAAAGCCTAGCGGTATGACCGTGCGACTATTTCAGGAGGGGGGGGGGGGGTTTGGCTCACTGATTTAAAATCCGGGCAGGCAAACATGAGTTTCACACTTTATTTGGTGAAGGAAAACATCTAGACCTGCATACCTGCATATCACTACAGAATTCTTGGGATAAAAGCGCAAAATTCGCATTTAGCGCAGAATTCTCAGAATTGGTGGGTCAGACAACTACCAATTCTGCTAATTTTGCAAAACTAACTCTTCTCTCCAAAAACGGAGAGAGTGACTGAGAGGCCTGTACCCAGTAGTGGAATAAAAGTATTTTTTTATTAACTAAATTTTCTCAGTTTTTTCATCACAAAAAAGGTGTCTTTTCCAAACCCGGGTAAAAATACGCAGTGATTGCCATCTATCGAACTATGTAAGTTCAATAAAAAATCGACAACAGTCTGCGATTTGCGGTCGAGTTCTCAAACTTTCAGTTCAAATGATTTTTAACTAATACTTGAACATTCAAGCAACTAGCACAGAGCTTAAAATTGCCAATGGTGAAATCGTGTGGCCTCCTAAGCGAGGTATCCCGGAGAAGAGGCAATATCCTGCGTCAAACGTAAGTGATTTATTAAATTTCCCGCATAAATTGTACTAAATAATACACCAAGACAGTAAATTATGAAAGAGCGCACAAAATGCGTTTAAACTAAGATATAAAAGTAATCTCTATCGAAAAAGTTTATGATTTGTAATTGCTCTTTCAAATAATTCTTAAATTCAAAAAAATCGTTTTCTGGTACTCGTATCATATCAGAAATTTGTATTTTTTAAAGCTTATTATCAAATCCTTACTACGTATTGAATTGTAAATAGAATGGAATTCAATGTTCTGGAATGAAGGAATGTTTGTTTATTTTGTTTTGTATCTATCTAGAATGAAAAATAAGAAATTAAATTGCCAAATGTATTGTCTTTTTCAAATAAGGTGTACATATTTGATTTTGTAAATTTAATTACAAATTAACATAAAGTTTTGGCGACGGATGTTCTTCTGCGGCAAGTTCTTATCTGTTACAGGATATGATAATATTATGTAAGTGTGAGGAACGCGTTGTGACTCAGTGATAAGAAATATATATAACTAAGTTTATTTCTGATGTGTGTAAAGGTTGTTGAAATGCGAGAGCTGGTATTGTGGTAGTATGCTTTGTGTGCGGGTGTCGCCGATATATCTAGAAAGTTATGCTGTTATTCTATACAGCGACGCAACTGAAACTTACTCGTTGCTGCTGTGGTTTGTAATAATAAAAAATTGTAGACTGTTTTGGTTCTTGACTAGTATATTTTTCTTATTTACTTTTTACTTTATAGTTTACGACATATAGCCATCTCTAAGATATAGTTTACACAATTTGCAATTTATTAATTCCATTGCAATCAGAGATGTATAGAAAAACTGATTTCCTTAGATATGAAGTGAATCAAATCTGGAAGCGGATTGGCATCGCAGAAAAAAAAGTTTAATGAAAATCAGTAATGTTTGTAACAGAACAAATTATTTTGAATAAGTTACAGTGAACAAATCTCTACTTTGCTATTGGTCAGCTGATTACAGTGCTGCCAATATACAAACACTAAAGAAATAACATTTGATTATTTCCATTTCTAACATTATAGAAATAATGCGATATGTCTATGAAATAAAACGACATGAACTAACGTGAACGGGCTAGGTCAAATTGCATATTATTACGAAAAAGCAAATTTTTTTTTTTTTTTTTCGAATATGACTAATGCTGTTAGCCCTAATGGCTTTGACAGCGTCACCGATAAGACGGGCGAGCGCTGAAGCATCGCCGAGAAATGGATGATACATGCGGGTGCATTACAAGCACCCGCGCTACAGGGGGCGTCGCCTTAAGGGTGTCTCCTGCGAGACCGAACCTCGGCTTAAGGCGGCGCGTTTTTGGAGGGCTGCATCTAATAAATGACTTGGAAGAAGTCTGCGTCACGGCGGCCGCGGCAGAGGGCTGCGGCCGCTTGACACAAGCAAGCGGGGACCTCGTCTTCGCCGGCGAAGACGCTGTTTGTGTAGATGTAATGTGTGTATCTTGTTGGATGCCGTGATAGCATCGTCGGGGTCGTTAAGGACGCTCTTCGGGCGCCTGTGAATCTTATTGGGGTGCCTGAACACCTTATAGTTGGACGCGGCCACTATAAGGGGGTTTGGGTGGATGGACGCTTTCTCGAAGTAAGTCGTCGAGAATCGTCTGAAAAGATCGGCTATCGTGGGTAGGTCGAGATCTCTATGGAGGTTCACGTTGCGCACGAACCACGGACAGCCAGTGGCTGTACGCATGAATCGATTTTGAAGTGTCTGCAACGGACACAGTCGTGATTTCGGGACGTGCGCGAACGTGACGCTCGCATACGTCATGATGGGTCTGATGCAAGTTTTGTAAAGTGTCACTTTGTTGCGAAGTGACAGTTTACTTGCCTTGCACAGTATCGGATTGAGGCGTCCCATGGCGAACGCTGCCCGGTTACGGACAACGCGGATGTGTCGGATAAAGGATAGGGTAGGTTCGAGGATGACACCTAAGTATTTGACTTCCTTTTGCCAATCTATATATTTGTTGTAAATAGAGACTCTAGGAGGCTTCCGGATGAAGTCCATGGCTCTCCTAGATCTCGCAAAGAACATTGCTGCGCTTTTATCGGGATTTATTTCGATTCTCCACCGGCGGAACCAGCTTCCGAGCTGGTTGGTTGCTCTTTGGAGCCTATCATTAATAGTTATGGGATCTCTACAAGTGGTATAGATTGCGGTATCGTCCGCGAACATGGCTAAGTGGGTGACTGCACTAGTTTTGGTGGAGAATCGTGGGATGTCACTCGTATAGAGCGAGTAGAGGAACGGTGCGAGTACCGAACCTTGGGGGACTCCGGCGCGTAAGGTACGTCTTGAGGAGAGCGCACCATCAATACGATATCTAAATGAGCGATTAGTAAGATAATCGCGAATGATAAGAATGAGCCTATCGGGGATTCCTAGGTTTGCGAGTTTGTATATTAAACCCGCATGCCATACCTTATCGAAGGCTTTGGCGACATCGAAGAAGACAGTACCGGTGTACCGTTTTTTGGCGAAGCCATTTAGGATGGCTTCGGTAAGTCGGTGTACTTGTTGTACCGCGGTGTGTTTGGCGCGGAAGCCGAATTGCTCATCCGGTATGAGCTTCATCGACTCCATGAACGTTTTGAGTCTAGCGAGGATTACTCGCTCGTAGACTTTCCCTAAGCTGTTGAGCAGACTGATGGGTCGATAGCTGCTCGGGAGATTACTGGGTTTTCCCGGTTTACGAATACCTATTACTATTGCTTCCTTCCATTCGTCGGGGAAGGAGCAACCTAACAGGAGGGCATTGAAAATCAATACTAATAGGTTTATGAGTTGGTCGGGGAGGCACTTGAGTGCTTTGTTGGATATGGAGTCGGGGCCTGGGGACTTGCGGGTCTTCAGGTTTTGGATAATGGAACGGACTTCCTCTCCGGTGGTGGGAGTGAGCGGCTCGCTTTCGGGAGCCTTCGCGGATATCCTAGCCGCCGCCATTTCCACTTCCGAGTGGAATTCGGCGTGTTCGGGATGACTGGGATTGTTAGTACATTGTCCCTCAAGACTGTCAGCCAAGCATTCGGCCTTATCGATGTCATCAAAAGCGACCGGACGGTTTAAACGTATTAATGGAAGTGTAGCTGCACACTGGTCTCCTCTCAGGGATTTCGCCAGTTTCCAGAAAGCCAGGTGACTCGGCGAGATCTCTGAGAGTTTGTTGTCCCAGGCGGACTGACGGTTGAGGCTGAGTTTTTCTCTAACCTCTCTTTGAAGTCGCCGGAGTGTTCTCCGGTTTTCGTCTGTCGGGTATGCGTCATGGGCCCTAGTGGCGGCACGTTTACGTCTAAGTAGGTCGCGCAGGTCGTCCGGCAGTCTCCCACGACCGCGGTCGTCGGGGACTTCCTTGGAGCAACGCTCGAGTGAGTCTGTTATATGTTTAGTAAGGTGGGTAACAGCGAACTTGGCACTATCCACGGAGTCTATCTTGTCAGGAATTTGAACTAGGTGGTCTGAGTCTAGGGACTGGAGTTTCCCGCCTAATTTACTCCAGTCGATTATCGTTTTCGTGGGAGGGGTCGTGGAGGTAGATTGCCCTAACTGAATTAGAACCGGACGGTGGTCCGAGTCTAATTCATGCAGGACTTCTATAGAATGTAACTGGAGAGCTACATTTTTGAAAATGTATATATCTAACACATCTGCTCTGTTTGGATCCCCGTTAGGCGGGTATCTGGTGGGCTCGTTAGGGGCTATCACCTCAAAAGCGAGGTTTGGAAGGCCGTTGAGGCCTTGTAGTATTGTGCCGTTCCGGTTGGTTCGGCGAGAGTTCCATTGGCCATGTTTGGAGTTGAAGTCTCCGGCCAGTATTACAGAGTCGCCTAGTGCGAGAAGGGTGCGGATGTCTCTTTCGAGTACCCGTTTGGTCGGACTGAGGTATACTGATGCTAGTATGATCGACTGATGGCCGGTCATACCCACCTGACAGACTGAAGCCTCCATGTTAGTGAGCTTTGGGGAATCAAGGGGGGAGCATAGGAGGGCTCTTTTGTAGTAAATGAGCGTGCCGCCTTTTTTGGATGACAGACGGTCATTTCTAATCAAACAGTAGTTCGCAATATTGGGATTGCGAAATTGGGGTTTTAGGAAGGATTCTTGTATTAGAAGAATATCTATGTCGTGTGCAACTACGAAATCGCGGACTTCGTCCATGTGTCTGATAAGCCCGTCTGCGTTGTACGTGACGAGCTTGAGGGAGTGGGGCTTGGCCCTACCCAGTGAGGGGTTAAGCTTAAAGCCTAGAGATGGCCTGCACCAAACTAGAGTGTTCGAGCAAGGCCATTAATCTGTTTTGAGGATTACTCCTCAGCTTGTTTGCCAAAATTGACAGCTCCGTAGTGTCAATTTTGGTCACTATATCGCAAACGAGTTTCATGTCGTCAATGAAACTCGTTGCTGGAGGGGCGGCTGTCGCTTTAGGAGCGGCAGCTCTTGTAGTGGAGCTCACGATGGCGGCAGCGGGTCTCGCTACCGTCTCTTGAGCCGGTTTTGCTGGTACAGCCGGCTCGGACGCCGGTTTCCTGTGCCAGGGGTTTGAAGTGGGGAGAGGCGCGGGGACGAACCTCTCAGCTGGTTTGGGGGCGGTACGGTCCGCCTTTTTACGGGTGGCCCTTCTGCCCCCTCGTTTTGCCCTAAGCGGGACTTTCGGGCAGCCGCGATAGCTCGCGGGGTGCCCTTGGGTCCTGCAGAGGACACAGCTGGGAGGTTCCTCGGACGGAACCGCTCTGGGGCAATCGGCAGTGCCATGGTCGCCCAGGCACTTGACGCACCTTGGTCGTGCGGTGCAGTTACGCTGCGAATGGCCGTAGAGTTGGCAGCGATGGCACTGCCCCATTACCCCACGCGTACGCGGCGTTTCTATACGCAGACCCGACAGTCTGCATATTGTTTGTACGTTGAAGACACGTTTGCCTTCAGGACTGAGGTCGAGGACCGCGAGGCAAAGTTCATAAGGAACTTTGGTTCTGTGATGGTACATGCGGTGTACCTGTCTTACGGGAAGGCCCTGGCTGAGGAGGTCCTTCTTAATAAGGTCGCAGTCTATCTCTACGGGGAGCCCGCGGATGACGACGCGAAGTTCGCGCTCGTCTTCTAGGGCGTACGTGTGGTAGCCGATCTTTTCGGCATCCAGGAGTGTCGTGAGGCGACGGTGGTCCGTTGAAGACGGACATTGCACCATTATGCCCTGGCTTGTGGACCGGGCAGAGGTGAATGGGATGGACGAACTGTCCATGCGCGGGATTAGCCGGTTCCACGCGTCTTTTTCCCTAACAAATAGGGGTGGCACCTTCTCCTTCCTCTCCGTCATAGGTGAGTCCTGTGTGGAGTCGGTCTGTCGAGTCGGGGCCTGTGAGGCAGGCTGAGGTTTGGGGGTGGGACGCGGGGCAGGTGCACCTGCGTCGTTAGTGGCCCTTTTGGGCGGGACGGTCTTAGGAGCCTTCAGCTTTCGCTTCTGGCTCTTTGATAGGACAGCGGTGAAGCCGTCGTCCTCGTCTGAGGCGGATGACGTCGAGGGGGACTGCGAAGCATCGGATGCTTCGGCTTCCTCACCGGACTCTGAGGGAGTCTCGGATTCCGAGTCGGATGCTTCCTCTACTTCCATGCCAGGAGACACGGAGCGGGAACGGGCTTTAGCCTTCTCCGCAGAGGGGGGAGAAGGTACCACCGGGCTGCCACTCTGGCCCTGAGAGGGCGGGAGGGCTTTGGAGAGTTCCTCCAGAATGGCGGGGTGGTGCGCCTGAAGAAATGCGAAAATCGCATCTAAAATCGGTTGCCCGAAAAAGCAAACAGATGCTGGGAGAGTTGTATCAAGTTTGCGAGTTCCGGAATTTCACAAAAGATGATATGCCCCTGAGCGATACAAGTTGCCGTCTATTGGGGGGAGAAAGGTTATTTGAATATGGAACGCCGGTTAGACTGTTGGAATTGATATAGCAAGTATAATTTGTACTCTGTTATGTACACAGCTAACTCACTTGGCTCACGCGGATAAATACGGAATTTGAAATATGAATATAGTTTAATAAAAGTAATTGAAAATAAACGTTTTCCAATTTGGTAATATTTAATAATTTGGTTATGTTTTTTATATTCCTTATTTGTTTTTTTAAAAATAATTTATAATATATCAAAATTCATAAAAAAATCGTATATTTGTGCCCGCCTTATTATTCATATAATGATAACGCCTTGAATATGATTCAAGGCGTTATCATTAGGATATGAATAATAATTCTAAGGTCCTTCGGAAAAATATAATCGTGTCTTTTGTTATTGTTTCCTTTGCAAGATTATCTATATTTTTAAGTAACAGATAACATAAAGTTTACAATAAATACGAATTAATTTGTGTGTTCTTAGAATATATTGTAAGTAATTGTGATTGTATCTGTGGAACCTAAAGGCCTATTTTGTCTTTTTTCTGCTTAATTATCTGTATTACAAGTACAGAATAAAATAAGTTATTCTATCTTCAATTAAATGCGTATACCTTTCCAATATATTGTTAGGAATTATAAAGAGTGCCTCAGTAACGATATAGGGTTGGGAGTTCTATTGAACTGTAAATGGGCGCGAATCGTTGAATGTAGTGGAAACGTTTTATCGTAATGTTTTTTACTTGTTACTCCAGACTAAATTATCCGTTACAATTCTTTAATCTACTTAACATTCTTTTTTTATTAGACCTATATGCATTTTTTAAAAAGGTGAGCACTAAGTATAGTTAACGTGTAGGTATTTCTCTACCATAAACGCAATTAGATCAGTGTTTTTTTTTCATTTCTAACTTTTTTTTATGTACATACGTACTGTTAATGTGTATTTTCTATAATTCTATTAATAAAGGTGTTACCGCGGGAACTGAGTTTTACAAAACTGTTGTAGTAATGATTATAAAAGCCTTAATTTCATAACGGATTCATTTCAGTAAGTCACAATCAACAAAGGTTTTAACAAATTAAGGTCATTGCATATATGATAAGTTTTACATAAACACTGTAATCCCGAAAGGGATAAATAAAATGATTTTCCGGTTAGCTCTGATGTTGAATTTCTTTTAAAAACGTATCTACTGACTATCGAATCTGGATGCAATGTTTGTTCCAATTTCCTTCGCCGGCCGACTACACCCGTTTTCTATTTTACGAAGCTCGTTTCGAAGCTAGTATTTGGAACGGGAAGCTAATGTTTTGCTATCTGCTCTGACGGACAGATTTTAATTACTAATTTTAGTGCTACGCTATCGCAATGGAATAGTTATAATTAACAAGCGGTAAACTTCGCTCGCGTAAGTAGTAATGATTCCACGAAACTCGCGTTTAGTTTTAGAAAATTGCTTCAATTGTATACTATCTATTTTTCCCGTACCGGGAGGAAAAGAGAATTTTTATACCCTAGACGTTAAATATAAACTTTAATCGTACGGATTATGAAGGCATGACAGACAGACTTTCGTATTTGTAACATTATATTGATTGTAAGTGGCAAATTGTACTAGTATTGATTTTTTTTGTCGTGATTTTTTTAAATTGAATTTTAATTTATTAGTCTAATACTAAGCCTCAGTTAATATAGCCAATCAAAAAAAGGTTTCTGAGTTAAAACGTACTGTGATTTCAGTTCATCATTCAGTAAAGTTAAAATGCGTTAAAAGTTATTATAAATATGTATGTTTAACGAAATAAAAATCTGCAAGTACTAAACTTAAAACTAAATAAATACAAGATTTAATAAGTAGTTTGAACAATTTATTTAAACAATAAATACAAGAATTTAATTTAAATGTTAATTTAAATTTAAGGGAATATCATTGCAATATTTGTACCAATGCGTTAAACAATTTTCAATTACCCTTTATCAGCGTTTTAGTCAACCATCTAATATTGAATTATTTAATTACATTTTATATGACTTTTTTATCGTTTCATTTATTCTAAATTCCAGACATGAGAATTTATGAAATCATAACTCCTATAAATTTCGCCAAGCGACGTGTTCCATTTATTTCCCTAGTGGTGTTGCAAACGCGGAAGGATCTTGTATTTTGTATCATTGCCATTACTATTTAGCCCGTCTCGCAAGTTGCGATTAATCGATATTTGCATTCAATTGCAAAACTATAATTTATGACTTTGCATTGTTTATTCACTTAATAATATAGTAATTATTACATATTTTACAAAAAGATGCAAAAATACCTTAGTTATAATAGCATATAATAAGAATCTTTAAAAAAATATATTAAATTATCATGAAGTTTGTTTGTTAATTTGTGGAAAGCGCTTTAATGGGACCTGTCATTGACATTCTTCGTAGAGGTCCTTATTTACTGTAAAAATAAAAACCATCACCAATAACACAACAATACACAAGCACTGCACACATTCACTACTACAATCTCAAAAATGGTTTCGCCCCGTAGCTGAAGGAACCTCAAGAGTTAGAGTTAGTAGAGAGAGTAGAGAAACGAAATATTACAGTTGTGGTTATCCTAGCAGGGCGTAGTTTTTAGCCTTGATCATGAAAGTTTTCTATTGGGACAGTCGTTTTATTAATTTAAACAGTATAATCAGTAGTTCCTATTCAAATAACCATTATTGTCCCAAACTGCTGAAACTTGTATCGCTCGAGGGCCTATAATCTCATTCGTTATACGCTTGAAACTAGCAAGTTTAATGAAACGTCCCCAAAGACTGTTTACTTTTCGTCTATATCTAAGTTGACCTTGTATGTTTGTTAGAGCACAGTTGAACATTTGCCAATCTTTATATATAAATATTGGTCCTAAAATACTGTTTTCTAAGAAGAAAATTCGGCAATCGATTTAGGTTTTGGCATTAAAGCAGTTTAAAAACACTCTTAAAAGGACACTGATGCAGAAAGCCTATACTGTTGAGGATTACTTACATGATAAGAATGCGTTAATATAGCTACTCTTAAAGCCTCTACAAAATAGTAATGACTAAATGTTACTAGTTATAAGTATTATTTTGAAAAGACCAACCGCAGAATTTCTTTCTGGGCCTTGGTAGGAACAGCTTTCCAGTAGTAGAGTTGACGATTCAAAAGCACTTGTTCACTTTCCAAGTTTACTTGGGTAAAGAATATTTTGAATTTGAAAATTTTTAATTAAACCAATTATGAAAGGATATGTTCTTTTATATGAGGAAACCTTATGCTATTGATATATTAAATTTTCTTTCCCTTTTATATATTAAAAGTTACAAAGCGCCTTTGTTGCAACTTTTTCATAATGTAATTATAATATTAATTGATATTTGCTCTCGTATTTTGTAAAATCCAGTAGTTAATTCTGTCAACGAATCACTCGTTACTTTTAATTCGAAAATTTTATTATAAAAATACAGCGCTTACCGTGTTATGGTGGTAAAAGTAATTGCACGAAAATTGAATTTGTAATATTTGTTATATTTTAAATTACGTTACATTAGAAAAGTAATTCTTTGAGGCTTAAAGTAGTAGTTGGCTTTAAAGTAATTGTTTCGATGCTCCACTCACTCTAACTCTCTCGAACAGTAATTTTAGGTTTCAGGTTGTCTCCATCATCATAGATTGCAATAAAGAATATTCATCCATCCTAACCCTATACTAGGAAAAGTCACACTCAAACAAGGTATTTGGGAAAAGCAAGTCCACTTTATATTTACCTGCAGCCGACCGGTGGTACAACTATTTTCATTATCCGAGGTGCACATTCATTTGTTCCGTAAGCTGGATGGAGCTTATTTTGAACACTGAGCAATATTTGCTTTAATGTTCCTGCGAGTGCCTAATGTAATAGTTTGTTTGAATAGCTGGGAATTTTAAATTTATATCTACGTTTATTGTTTGTCTTTGTGTACTTAATCATTTATATTTGCTTCGGCTTTCTAGATTATTTGGTACTTAAAAAGTTTTTGTATTCACCTTTATTGTTTTGTCTTTGAGTTATAAAAACTTATTAATCATTTAAATCTGCTTATACTTTATGTATTTATGGAAAAGGGTAGATAACTGTCAAGATGATGGTGTTGATGTTGGCGTCGGTTATTGAAAATCCTTTGGATAGCCTGTCACACTAATATCTTCGTTCTAAAAGAACTAGAAACAGATAAATCGCAAAGATTGTCTTGTGTTTGTTTGCGGAAAATACCCTGCAATATTTTGGCCATATTGCTTGTAGATGTAGTGATAATTTAGAGCGATTTATGGTCATATTAGTAGCAGTGGTAGATGTACTGAAAACAGTCCACTTGAATAAAGAATATTTTGACAGGAAAAATAGAGGGAAAGAGACCCAGAGGTTAAAGTCCGAAACGATGGTCAGGCCAAATGTCCGAAAAATTGGATATGCCCATTAGTACTGCACTATACCGAGCTGCCGATCGCAACACCTTGAAACGCGCAGATGAAAATTTGACAAAAGTTCACAATCCTCAGCAACGAGGGAACGATTCGGAAGAAGATAAGACTTGGTATTTAGAAAAACTATTAAGTATATCCATACTAATATTATAAATGCTTAAATGTGTCTGTCTGTCTCGTTTTCACGGCTACTACGCTGGACCAATATTGATGAAATTTGGCACAATTGAATCTTATAGACAGGGATAATATATAAGTTTAAATATTCCCGTTTTTCTTTCGGAAACAGATAAATAACACAATGAGGGTATTTAAATGTAAGTTGGAAGTACCACAGAGAGATAGATGGTTAGACATTTGAATTAATAATATTAGTATGTATCAACATCGTTTACCTGCCCTTATCCCACTCTAAGTGGGCTAGGCACAACGTGTTATAAACATGTTGTTACATGTTTTTGCTAGTTTTTTTACGACCGGCCGCCTGCCTGACGTCAACTTGTTCATCTCTCACGACATCTCGGTAAGAAATGGGGGTGTTCTACTCAGCCGAACAATACACGGCGGGTCAACTTACCTTAGTCACCTTTTCGACACCTTGATAAGAAATGAGGGTGTTCTATTATTTTACTTAACCGGATACCACACGGCGAAATATTAGATGGCTCTCATTAGATAATTGTTTACATTCGCTTAGATACTCGTAATGTACAGTTTTGATATTTTATTCCAAATTTCTTAAATGCGTTATTTAATTATTAATTGTAATGAATTCATGTCACATATCCTATTATGCGTAGGAATTTTACCTTCTAATCTCTTGTCTCTTGCTATCTAAGAAAGATTACAAAAGTAAATATCACGATTGGCTATATTGTAGTTCTTTTGATTAAACAAGGAAAAAGGCATTACTATTTGATTTTTAGTTACGATTTCCACAGTCTGAGCGCGTTTACAGTTCAATGGAATTTCCAATCCCATCCCGTTGCGGAGCTAAGTTGTATAAAAGCCCACAATTGGCAAGCTTTACAGTATTTTAAATAAAAAATGAACCAGTAAATCGTAACAGTATTTCATCATCCTCCTGCCCTTATGCCACTCTAAGGGGGTCGGCACAACATGTTATAAACATGTTGTCACATGATTTGGCAATGTATTTTACGATCGGCCGCCTGCCTGACGTCAACTAACCTTAGTCGTATTTTACGACACCTCGGTAAGAAATGAGGGAAGTCTTTTCTACTCAGCCAGATACGACACGGCGGGTTGACTTACCTTAGTCGCTTTTTACGACACCTCGGTAAGCAATGAGGGTGATGAGTTCAAGGTATGTTGACCCACAGTGTGGTATCCGATTGGGTAGAATAGACTACTCTATCTTATCGAGGTGTCGTTAAATACAACTAAGGTAAGTTGACGTCAGGCCGGCGGCCTAGTAAAATAAGTAGCCGAATCATGTGACAACATATTTATAACATGTTGTGCCGACTCCACTCAGAGTGGGATAAGGGCAGGAGGATGACATAACCTATAATTTTAATTTGATTTTAATTTTATACTTATCTAAAGGTTTTACCTGCTCTATGGATACCAATAGTGTAACAAATGCAGTAATAAACACAGATGTGAAATAAGCATCAAGGCTAAATTTATTTTAGTTATTGTATTTAATTTAGTATCCCTCACCAAGATTAGTTTTTTCTCTGGATCGGATGTCCATTATTTCCATCAACCTAACAACACAATTTTTGCGACCAAGTAATTTGGTCCCGACCCATTCGCGGCATTTCACTGGTTGGAATAAAACATTTGAGTGAAGATATTAGAAGAAATGGAACAACCATAGATTATCTACTGTAAATACAGATTACTTATTAATCTATATCGCGTGCAGATAATATCAGTCTGGTGTTCAAGAGACCTTATGTGGATTGTGCGGTTCAAGTGAGGGTAGGTGAAGAAAATAATGACTGTAGTACTCGGTAACGAAGACGCCGCGGCGCTTCATTAAGTTCGTGACCACGGTGGATGCAACTCTGCCGAAACGTCGAACGTTATGCAAAGGAAACTCGAGTTCATCGCGATGTGACCCGTTTGTTTAATAATAATAAATAAATAATAAATAAATATATGGGACACTTACACACACGGTCGTCCATTCCCAAAGTAAGTAACTTAATACTTGTGTTATGGGTGAGAGACAACTGGTGAATATATACTTATATTTTTTTTTAAATACATGCCTTAATACAAATATACACCCAGGCTCAAAGACCAACAAATTCATTTATAGAAAATGTTGGCCCTCGGCGGAAATCGAACCCGCGACCCGCGGAGCTGAAGGCAGGGTCACTACCCACTGCTCCAACGGGCCAGTCAATAATATGTTTGAATCGCAAAAGTTTAAAATCTACGATTGCTTATTATTCCGTTGATATTTGAGATGTACACAAATGTTTTAACGTCAGCGAAATATCTACGATTTTAAAATTACAATCGATTTCGTTTAGTGATAATTAATTTAGATATGGCGCCATATATATTAACTGTTTTTTTGAGTACCAAAGAGTGACATTACTACCAGTTAAGAAAATAAATAATTGTCCCGAAGAAACTGAACTATATATACTAAAATAAAGTATCTTCAAAAAATTTCGACTACTACCGTAGTAGTTTCTTGTTTGTAGATTTAAAATTTCCAGAATTTATATTTTTTCTAATTTCAGTTAGGTCATATTGTGATATATGTGAAATATCTTTATTAAGTACACTATTCCGTTAGTTTTACGCCGCTACGCAATGATCTAGGCGCTGTCGCTTTTGTTTTCAATTGTAAAATTATTTTTCTACCCTCACTCAGTATTTCATTTATAACGTGATATTAACATAATTACTATAATATTGCCTTGTATTACATTAGTGTCATCTTTTTTGCAGTTTTTATTTATTTTGGGTAACAATGGTACATGGTGTTACAATTAAGCATTTAATTATTTGCAACAACAGTATATCCGTATCACTGACGCGTGATGCCGAGTATGTAACATCGCATCGCGCATACGGAATTAGGTCGAACAATGTATTAAGTCCATTAGTGTATCTAGTTGTTAGCGCTTTGCTTTGTATTTCCAAATACAGCAGTGCATCCGAAATCATATCTCGCTTCTGATAGTTTGCAATGTATTTTACTTTGTTTTTATATTTGGTATCTATGTATTTTACTGAATTTATAATGATACCTGAATATATATTAAATCAAATAAAAGTAAAACGTATATCTAAAATACGAGTTAATAGGATAAAATAAAAATAAAATATATAGTAAATTTATTATATGTATGTATGTATATATGTATTTAGATATATTTATGTATTAGAATTTGTATACATTGCACCACCTACCTTTTTACCCTAATTTTAATGGCTCTAGCCCAAATGTTGCCTGGAAGAAATCGTTAGTTAGCGATAAGGCCGCCTTATTGTATCTGCATTAAGTTAATATCGTTTTCTTTACAATGTATATTGTAATTTTATGTGGTGAAATAAATAATGTTCTATTCTATTCTAAATATATGTGGACTAGAATTTTTTTTACAACTTTTAATAAAAGTTAAAAGTATTTTATTAAAAGTAGTTCAAAAATTGTTCCGCGAAGATTAAATGAGTTAAAATAAAATCACACACATAATGATAACGACTTTAATTATTTTCTTTTTTCATCATCATTTAAGTTAGTTATTAATGAATACTAGGTAAGTTAATTTTTTTAATTATTTATATAAAAAATGTACAAGTTACAATCTTAAATTACTTACACGCTAGGACTATACAAAGCATGCTCACGTGGAATCCATTGATTTTAATGATTTGAAATCAATGGATCGACCATATTGTATTCGGTTGTATAAACATCATACGAACATCTTAAATTAGTACTTTTAAATATAAACAAAGAACTGTTTAATTGATACTGGATATGACTGAATATAAGTTAGAGATCTAAATCAATTGATAACAGGAGGAAGAGTGTAGTTCAGAGTGAAGATAGTCACATGATATACTAAAAACGCTTTCTAAAAACAACAGTCTTGTGTTCACCGCAATTCATTCGATGCAATACCATCTAAATTCATGGAGAAAATTGTTATCTATTTCTTTAATATTAAAATGAATTAATCTTGTATATATATGTATACATATATTTTCCCAATCTCGGAAACGGCTCTAACGATTTTCATTAAATTCTGTATGTAGGGGTTTTGGGGGAGAAAAATCGATCTAGCTAGGTTTCATTTAAATAATATGTCGTTTTATCCTTGTTTTCGGGCACTGAAAAAAATTGAAAAATGTTGAATAGATAGGAAATGCAATTTCAGATGCCAAACGACTTGCTGTGATAGCCTAATGGTTAACTGGCGGACCATTAAAGTTCAAAACCCGGGTTCGAGTCCCACATGTCGCTCGTGCTTTTTTCTGTATTTTTTATATCTTTTAAAAAATTACCGTGCAAGGCTTGGTCATCCAAATAGTATTGTTTTATTTTGTTTGCTAAAAGGATTGTGTCTCTTCTAGAACGACGCGAATATGCAGTGATTCCTGGCTACTCGGTCACGTTCCGAAGTGCGGAGCGATGTACCGCGCAACCGCCATTCCACAGCAAAAAGATCTCTGCCATTCTCTCCATTTGAATAATATAAGCAACTCTTTACTTCTTTTAGGTAACTATGAAGGTGCGTTCTATGTTGTAAATGAATCATTACTTGGATATAATAAAATAAATTGTTCAAAAAAGTATATTGTCCCCAGTATTGCTCTTCTTTTCAACAGATGAATGTCGATTGCTACGTGTGGTATTCGGCTGAGTAGAATAGACCACTCTCATTTACCTACGTACATATAAAGCATAAACCTTTAAACTGTAACAGCTAAAGGCAACTAAAGAATTGAGAAGTACTTTATATTTACTCACTATACATATTCACGAATGCATTTAAAAAAAAACCTTAATGTTACTAAAATGAATGTTATTTTTTCGCTGTATAAACACTTTCTATATCTAATATGAACTCAATAATATATTGTCTGCGTCAGACAGTAAAAAGAAGCTAAATATATAAAAGGACATCATAAATAAAAGGCTTGGGTACAAAAGTATTCTTTATGAAGTGTCGCCACAGTCGGCCGAGGCCACCGCCGCCTGTCGTTGATACCCATTTGAAAATCCTGTAATATTGGATATTGCTGCACATATGTCGATAAACACTGCCATATTTTTCTTTTACGGGTTTTTTAGATTTTTCATTTGACGCTGTTGAACTTTAATAACTGTTAAATTTAATTTCGAGTAAAAACATGTTGCAATGTAGCCTAACCTTAAAAAAAACCTATACCTAAAATTACGTGTCCTTATTTTTGAAATTCGACAGAAATCCTGTGCTGGATAAAAGTCTCTTCAAAATCTTTCCATATAACATGATTTTTTGCCACCTGAATCCAGCGACTCTCCGCGACTTTTTTGAGATTGTCTGTCGACGTCGTAAGGGATGAAGACCTTGATATTCTGAAATAAATAAGCATATCAAGGTCATCCTTTCTTCTTAGTACGAGTATATAAACCGTCTATTGTCACTTCATCTTTCGCCACAAGTTGATCTATATCAATTATTTTTAGTCCTACAGATCTCCTTATTTCTGATTTGATAACGTAGAAATACTCAAAGCAAAAGTCACTCCAAAGCCCGTTGAGTGAGTGTAAGCGAGAATGGCAGGCTTTTCGAAATCTTATTTTATTATACTTACTCTACAGCAAAACTATTTCTGCCTGTGGCCACTAGTATATTATATGGTTAGTAAGTTTTGCTATTAATGTTACTTAAATAATACACTCCTATAGTTTTTTGTATGTTTTAATGTCATTTCTATCGATACTTTTTGCAGTATTGACGAACATCACTGATACCGATTGGACCCAACCGACAGCAGAGGGTCGAACTTGGGGGGAGAGACTAATAAAATATGTAGATTTGATGACTTGTCACATTTTTTGCCGACAAATCTCAAATTCAATGTTTTTGCCACTTTACCAGTGCTTCCTTTTCTTTTTATTAAGAACTTGATAATGAGTTTCTACTGTTTTGCGAATGTCAGCTGTTTCTTCTAAATCTAAATGAGTTTCGGTTTAGGATCTGTGTATTTGCTGTATTAAAATATTGTTTTATTTTAAATATTTGTTATTTAAGCCTTTACTCTCTGTATACTAATTTATTTTATGAATTTACTGATCTAAATGAAGTTAATAAAATTTAAATAATGTGTTTAGAAAAAATGTAATTGCTATTGTGGAAGATTTAATTGTTCTATCAATCAGCTGTGTTTTTTTATTAAAGTTTTAAGAAGTAAATGTAAAATGCATCTGCACTTTATATGCAAATTTGATTTATTTAGAAAAAAAGAATATAAATAAATATAATAAAATATAAATAAATGTGATCCATTGAAAAGGGAATATGCCGTCACAAGCAATACTGTCTTTTGTATTCTACTTTTAATAAAAAAAAAAGGAATTTTGACAATTAAATTAAGATTCTTTGCTATAAGACCATTAGACAAAACAACAAGTACACTACCGTTATATTAAACACGGCAGTTATATACGGTGCTTGAATATTTATCATTAAATATATTTTTCAATCAAAAATGTCAAAAATAAAACTTTAAAGTCTTAAAATTCATTAAAGATCGTATCGAATTTCACTATTCAATCTGTAATTCACTGTGTTTTATATTAATAAAAACACCTTATATGTTACCATCAAATAAGTTAGCGATTAAACTTAATAACATTTAACTTTCAGTTTAATTTATGAGATCGTCTTAATCTATCCACTTCCAAAAACTTTATTTCTTAGTAGATTGAACACTAAATCATTTCAGAGTGGATTATAATTTATATAGGATCATACATAAGGAAATATGAATTATAGGTTGTAAGAGGTTAGAAAAGGCCAAGCGCCCAGTAGACCATTACTAATCGCTGATAGAGTGGGTAAGCGTTGGCCACCGATTGAACTATTGATTTATTTCGGGGCCTACCATACCGAAATATACGAGGAATTTATACTAATTCCTTTAAGAAAAATATATTTTTGAAAAAAAAACTGCTGAATAGCTGCTTAACAGAAATTAGTACGCTTTTTATTTGAAACAACGTATATTAATTGCATGTAGAAACTGTTATGAATACCGTGTGGTATCCGGCTGAGTAGAATACATCACTCTCATTTCTTACCGAGGTGTTGTAAAAGCGACTAAGGTAAGTTAACCCACCGTGTGGTATCCGGTTGAGTAGAATAGACCACCCTCTTTCTAATCGAGGTGTTCTCAACATGGTGTGACAACATGTTTATAAGATGTTGTGCCGACCCCACTTAGAGTGGGATAAGGACAGGAGGAGGTTGATGAAACTGTTAGGATGCAAGCTTAAGGATAGGTAAAGTAGTATATCAATTAGCATTTGTGAATAGAATTTGATTAAGACTGGACTTATTTCCTCCTACATCTAGTACATTTAATTTCGTATAATTTTTTTTTAATAAGAAATTAAATGTACACTATAATATATACTGGAGATATATTAAATATTAATTACTCAAATTCTTACAGAGCGTCAGGGAACTTGGTTCCATCATCCTGGAAGAATTAAATAAAACTCTATAGTAAATATAACATAATTTATTCTTTGTTATTATTCACACAATAATTTTTATTTGATTACACTATTTTGATAATGCAATGCCGGTCCGATTACATTCTAAGTTTTATATAAGTTTATCCATCAGAGAGCTTAACTGATTAGAAAATATTATTTCTTACTATATAATAGTTGTACATCATCAGTTTGGGCTTATCAGTTAATTATTTATTTTGAAGTTTTACAATGAATTATATAGGTACCAGAAAGATTCGATTTTGCATAGAAAATACCTCTTTTACACCAATCTGTAACTGTGTAATAGATTCTATATAGTATAACGAAAAGCATCAAAACAAAAGTTTTTTGCCTCGCCGCAAGACATTAATAGACTGTTACTTTATTTTACTTTGAAACAATGTTACCAAAAAATCTAATTTAACTTTGCCAATAAAACGGGGCTAACAAGGTAATAAATAAGGCTACTTAAGTATAATTAAGACAAACATATTTATAGAGCTTCTAAACGTGATGCATATTATTTATTACAAGGATTAGTGACAAAGTTTACTTGAAAAAAATTTACAATCAAAACTTTTACTTACACTTTTTACGATTCCATAACCTAATTAATTCTAATTAAATTTTTCGAGACAGCAAATAACTAAATTTTAAAGAATATTTTGATTATATTGTTTATATTTTTCGTATTAAAAAAATATTTGTCAATGATTGTTCTTTAAAATTTAAATGCATTATTTTACTTCTATTAGCAAATAATCCTCGTGTCTTTTAAACTATGGGTAATAGTCCAATATACATTAGATTGATTTCATGACTGGATTTCTTATTATTTACACTTTTAACTATTGCTTGAACTCTATTATTCCTTATTACTAATTTATAGTTCAGCTCTATTACTGTGGCCGCTCTATAGACAAACTTTTGATCATACTGCATATCATAAGTGTGTGTTTGCGTGATAAGTGTCTATCTCTGTATATGATCGATTGTTTCAAAATCTACCGAACGGATTTTTGTACGGTTTTTACTAAAAGATAGTGCAATTCTTCCGAAAGATTTAAGTTACATTACCGTTTTATGCAAATTGTGTTGAAGAGGTTGCGCGGTTAAAAAAAACCACTGCTGGGAGCTTTTCTCGTGCGACCCGCGTAAGCCAGTAGAGATACGCTAAAGTAATGTACGGAAAGCACGTCTCTATCTATTATAGTTAAGTCACAATAACTACTTTTTTAAATTTCAATTTGGGAAAATTTGTGATACACTGATTTCCTCGCGGCCGCTGGCACAGTTAATTCGAACACTAAACAATTTTTCGCATATATTATTTCGCTATAAATGACATTTATGTAAGTTAAATCTTTAATATTTCAATGAGTTAATCTTGTATATATATATATATATTTTTTTCAGAATCTCGGAAACGGCTGCAACGATTTTCCTTAAATTCCGCATGTTTTGGAAGAGAAAAATCGTTCTAGATAAATTTTATTTAAAAAAAAATTCGTTTTCGGGCTGAATTCAGGCGTTGAATACAATCACAATTTTTCGCTGTCAAACGTAAAGTTATGGTGGTTCATTTGGGGAATGAGTGGTTTAGAGAGGTAAAAATAGCTAGAATCGAGCCCCACCACCTTTTTTTTAATCATTTAAAAAAATTCCGAGCTAAGCTCTGTCACCCAGGTACTATACTTGAATAAATCTAGTTGAATCGAAAGATAAAGAGAGTTGTAATTATTTGCCTATAACAAAAGGTTATGCTCATAGGAAGTGATAGCCGTCTACAAGGTTATCTATAGTAAAACGTTAGCCCCAATCTATCGTCGGCTCAACAAAGAATCGGGCAGCCGCATTATGGTAATGAAACTGACTGCCGTTTGTCTTAAAGTCGTAGCTCAATTTGCAAGGCGAGAGATAAACGCTGTTAAACTGTCGAAGTTCGTGACAAAGCCTGAATAATGCAGATTACACCAAGAAAAATACGGCCGCAGTCAAATCTACATATTTTATTGGTCCCTTTTCCGTATCCTTTATTCCTATCACCGTTCAAACGATGTGATGGCAGCTCGCGAGTCGCGGACCCGTGAAATTATCTTACGTTCCTTGTTTACGTTCAAATTTGTCATATGAGTATGTTATAAATATAAAAAACACATAAATAATCATAGTTTTAAAAACGTGTATTTTATGGTATATTTATATCAACTTTACTTTAGCTGTATATATAAGAAAATGAATAAATAAAACTGCAACTACAAGTACAAAATAGGTCAAAACAAAATTTTTGGACAAAAATAATTGTAAAATTATTTTCCTATAATCTCCTAATGACACTTCGATTGCTGAGCAAAATGACTGTTGAATTTGTGATAGTGAACGTATGTAGTGCTTGTGTATTGAGGTGGCGTTGGTGGATGTTTGTGCATGTGTTTTTACGAATCCTACATGTATCAGATATGAAAACGGATATTCCATATTTGGCATTATATGTATTTATTTTTATGCCGTATGGTATCCGGCTGAGTAGAATAGACCACCCTTACCGAGGCGTCCTATAAGGCGACTAGGTTAAGTTGACCATAGCAAAGTAATGTGATTATTACTTTTGCAGTATAAATTGCTGTAAATTAACGCCTAATTCTATAAATTATTGAAAATGTTGGGAGTTTATCGATCCAAGTTTGTGGTAAGAGTCACGAAGTGAAAATTTTTATATGCTTTTGGTCTGTGAATATTTCTAGATACTGAATATAGCTTCCTATATTCAGTAAATGAACTAATTCCTAAAACATGACTCATTAACATATTCTGTTTTAGGTATTTGAAGTAAAAGCGTCTAAAGGTGAAATGGTTGTGAGGACATTACTAAATACGGCTTTTGTGTTTAAACGAGCCTGGTTTCGCATAAGACAGAGATGAGCAACACGCGGCACAATGGCCACTTGCGGCCCTTTAAACATTTTATTGCAACTCGCAAAGCAGGTCTAAAATTGAATTTATTTTATAGACTTTCTCCCAATAAAATATATAAAAAGTGGTAGTACATACTCAATTAAAATCTTAACTTTTTAAATTTTGTTCTTTATATTTAATGTTCTTAATAATTACTAATATCAAAGTTTTGTAAATTATCAGTAAGTGTTACAGCATGTGCGACTCGCAAAAAAAAAAAATTGAAATTGGCCCATTGATAAAAATGGTTGCTCACCCCTGGCATAAGGTATTCGACGTATAGCAGTTTCACTTTGTATGGGATTAAAGTGAATATATTCTGGACCTTTACTAATGGACTCTTTAGGAGTCAAAATAACCGACCAGAGAGAAAAAATAAAGGTCTACATTATTTAAATATTGGATGCATTTTAAAATCTGGATTATAATAAAAGTCACGCTCTCTAATATTTTTAATTAACACGATCTTCCTCGACGTAGGAGCGCGGTCAAAAGAAATTTGCGCTGGCCTCGTTTCTGAGCTGTGATGAAAATATCACATAACATTTTGAAAATATTTATTTAACTAAGATCTACGAAATACGGTTTTAAATAAAATGGTAAATATAATAACTCTAGCTGTGCGAGCAGCTTCCCCTGCATGCAAATCAGTGTGTCGAATTTTTTTCCCAAATTGAAATTTTGAACATAAAAGTAGTTACCGTGGGTTAATTATAAGAGATTTTTTTAATAACTTTCACCGTTTACTTAACGCACGCACGGAAAGCTTTCAATTTTTTGCAATATTTTTTATTGCTTCTCCTCTCCTATTCATCTTAGCGTGATCTTATATAGTCTATAGCCTTCCCCAATAAATGGACTATCTTACACGCAAATAATTTTTTAAATGGGTCTAGTAGTTCCTGAGGTTAGCGCGTTCAAACAAATTCAGCTATATATATAAGTGTAGATAGTAGTAGGGATAGGGACATTTATAACTGATATTTTTAATTGTATGTAGTATTATTTTTTCTGATCAGATCAAAGAGGAATCAATAAAAAAAGAAAACAATAGTTAATTAATAAGTAGCTCATAGGCGCAGGTTCGCGACTCGCGGGTGAGATTCCCGCCGAGGGCCAACATGTTCTATAAACAGGTTTGTCGATTCTGGATGTTCGTATTTATAAATATATATTGTCCCATACTTATTAAAAATAGTATAAATAATATATACGTACAAGATTAACTCATTTAAATATTAAAAATTACATATATTCAAAATTGTAGTATAACATATAAATATAATATTATGTGACTAAAACAGTTTTAAATATACTCGTAAATGTGGATACATGACTAGAGGGAGGCAAAAAAAATAATAGTTTATGTGAAGTGTATATAAAAGAGGTAACGCCAGAGTTGACGAATAATAGAAGAGATTGGAAAATGAAAACGTTGTGCCGAACCCACTCAGAGTAGAATAAGGGTAGAAGAATGATAATATGATAAATTTGGTTAGAAGATAAAACTTTCTATTTATTATTACTGTAAATGATTATACAATAATTAACTTACAACTACATCCATTTACTAATTTTTGATATCGGGATAGTTGAAGGGCTATAGAGAAAAATAGTAAAAATTTTATCTCAGGCTTTTATCTATAGGTTAATTGTTAAAGCTTTTTGGTTTATTTTATTCTAAGTATAAAAGAATATTGTACTAGACCTGTTTCATTCGCTTAACTCGATTGATTGACTTCAAAGAAATTCAGTTGAAAGAATTCTCTCGATTTATTTAGGTAAGCACAAATGAAATTACAGTAACAGGCCGCTCATTTTTTCTAAAGGAATTTTTCTTAGGTCTAAAATTTCAAATAAATCTTTATTTAATTTCTTTTCGATAAAAATATCCGTAGATTATCTATATTGAATTTAATTTTAAAAGAGATGTCATAGAAGATGATTTTATTGTAGAAGCCATCTCATTACAGTCAACCGCGAGTTATAGAAAGGAGACGAAATATGGTGTAAATGTATTAGTTATATATATGAGTACACTGCGATACTACGAAAGTCTGTATGTCCAACGTAAACTCACTCCTAACACAAGCATTTGGCTTAGCTGGAGTTAACAAGTTTACTAGTAATTTGTAACCCAAATTGCTAGTAACCTTTTTAAAAAAATTATGAAATATCAACTGCAAGTTACGTATTGTTACGTACATACATATGGTTCTTATTTTAAACGAGATAACAAAGAGCGGATAGTAAATCTATTTCAAAAATATTTTAAACTAAGGATTTCGAAATTCGATTGACTTTTAACTTGACTTTGACGAAGGTCCTGAGCCGACCTAATTTGGTTGAAGGGTTACCTGTTTAATCGCCGGACTAACTTGTCGCTTTAACGTTAATCTAATTCGTGATCCAAAATGAAAATAAATGGAACAATGAAATTCAGCTAATGAATAATGTGACGCAGTTTATAGGTATTATTCTCATTTCAACAGATTGTATTCTGTGGGCAAAAAACTTGGTAACACAGTCAGAATATAGTGAATTTTTGTGAAGATTTAGATGGCTATTTATTTAATATATTTTGGTACTAGGGAAGTTTAGTTTCGGGAGGTTGTGGATGTATAAGAGGGGATATTAAATTCTGGATTCCCATAAATTTTTGAGCAAACGTTATTTGCTTTGAATGGTACATCGTAGATTAAACCAAATAACCTCTTTGATGCAAATATAAAGAAAATAATCTCTCTCTCTCTCTCTCTGGCTATGTATCCCACATGGTAATTGGGTCAGCCTTCCTTATTAATCTCTTCCACTTCGCTCGGTCATGAACATCGTCGTCGGTAACTTTGCATACACTCTTGTCTTTTAGCACTACTTCTTTCCACCTTGTCTTGGGTCTTCCAACTGGCCTTGGACCCTGGATGGAAAGCTGTAGTGCCAAATTTCCGACGAACTCAGGTGGTTTTCTCTTGACGTGTCCATACCATCGCAGCGGATTTTATCGAGCCTCGTTACGCCGCACATCCACCTCAGCATTTTAATTTCGGCAACTTGAATGGTATGTACGTTTTTCTGAGTTACGGGCCATGTTTCGCAACCATATATGATTTCATCTTAATGTCATCCCGGTATAAAGCTTCAAATATACCAAATTTTATTAACATTGTTTCAGCGGATTAGCCATGAAAGCGTAACAGACAGACATACAGACAGAAAGAAAACGAACAAAAAGAAAATATTACGAAAACGGCAAACTTAAAGCTTTAAACAGTAAAAGTTATTCAAAAATCATGTATAATAAAATTGTTCCTCTCTAAAAGGTTTAAATAAAAGTCCGCGACAGCTTATGTCTAGCTTTTAAGGTTAACCCACTTTAACCATTTCTATGGTTATCAAAATACTATATTACGGTATTATAGATTGAAAAGATTTCTTTTAATTTATACAATTCTTTCGTTTGATCTTTTCAAGGGTTTTCTATAATGTTTGTTATATTTTTAAACATTACAAAAATATTATTTTTACAGATTTTGCGTTCAATGCATACTTTTGTCCACATTTTTCTTATCTTCAAAATGTTTTCTCAAAGGGTCTGATATGCTCAAGGGCATTTATTTTTACGAATTCTTCTTAAGTAAAAATTATTATGAAAATTGTAATGTATAAAGCAAGTGCCTAAATTTGGTCTAGTATTTTATTAAAAAATATAAGTACTAACCGAAACTAAAAGACTTAAAAAGGTTGTGCTATCTTTATTTTGAATGTACGCCGTGTGATATCCGGCTGAGTAGAATAGACCACCCTCATTTCTTACCGAGGTATGGTAAAAGGCGACTAAGGTAAGTTGACCCGCCGTGTGGTATAAGGTTGAGCAAAATAGACCACCCTCTTTCTTATCGAGGTGTCGTTAAATACGACAAAGGTAAGTTGAGGATAGGCAGGCGGCCGCTCGTTAAATACGTAGTCAGTCCCAAATCATGTGACAACATGTTTGTAACATGTTATGCAGAACCCACTTAGAGTGGGATAAGGGCAGGAGGATAATGATGATCTTTATTTTAAATGTATAAGTGTACAAATAATAAATTAAATTTTAACAATATTATTATATTTCAGGTATAATGGTTTTCAGTTTATTTTTATGTAAAGCTTGGTCTTTTGTTAGATGCAATTAGCCCAGCTATAAATAAGGTCTAACATGTTTTAGAGGATTATGTATTAGCTTGTACTCCTCTGATGAAGGTTCATGGCGATTAAGCGTAGCTTTTATTTGACATTAAAGTCTTTAGTTGGATATTTTAATAGTCTTTATGGGAGTTATTTATGAAAGAAGAGTTATGTTAAGTATTTTACCCCGTTTATTGTTTTTGAATTATAATTTATTTATTCAAGTTACAATTTATCAACTTGAAAACCATATATCTCTAGACTGGGCTCTCCAAGAGATATCTTTTTAGACAATGGTATTTTTTTTTTATGAGATAAGGCTAGCGCCTGGCTAAGATCTCGCCTGATGGAAAGCGAAAGATGTAGCCTAAGGTGGACTGCGCTTGCCAGTGTAGTGCCCATTCACTCTTTTTTAAAAGTTTTTTAAATCGTACGAGTCCGGAAAGATAGATGAAGGAAGGGCATTGCACGCCTTTGAAGTACGCATGAGGAAGTGTGATAAGTATTGGCAGTTTGCACATATCCCAGAAGTTCTCAAGAGATATGCCATTTTTGCCACGATGTATGCCTAATGTATTTACGTCTTAACCGACAAGTGTGTAATGAAAAAGCAAAAGAAGCATAAGGTTGTACTAAGAAATGGTGGATGTTGGATTTTCAAGGTGTTAGAATGGCAATGCTTTGGTATTAGGGGATATTCCTTTTAAGGACAAACCAGGGATCCAAGGGGAGCCTCTGAATATGAGCAAAACAGGATCGTTTCACTTAGAGAGATCTGGAGGAGCACTTCTATAGTGCTGATCATAGCTATCATAGCACTCGTAAAGAAGAAAAAGAAATACGAAAAATAGTGAACATATTAAATATAAAAAATAATATAAAAAATATAAGTTTGTTTACAAAAAATATAAATGCCAGCCCGTGTTTTGAACCTGAAAATCTTTGCTTTCTTAGTAAACTTTTCCATATACAAGTAATTCTCCAGAGATATACAGTTTCCTCATGACGTTCTACTTCGTCATAAAAATCCTCCTGCCCATATCCCACCCTAAGTGGGGTCGGCATAACATGTTACAAACATGTTGTCACATGATTTGGCTACGTATTATGACCTGCCTCCTGCCTGACGTCAACTTACCTTAGTCGTATTTTACGACACCTCGGTAAGAAATGAGGGTGGTACTATTCTTTTCAGCGGGATACCACACGGCGTTCAGAAAAATATATATATACAAGATTAACGCTGGTTCTTTGGGAACGGGGACGGGTCCTAATGTGGGACGCAATATGCGTTGATACGTTAGCCTCGTCCCATATCAGGGAAACAGCATCAAGACCTGGAGCTGCGGCGGAAATGGCTGAATCCGGCAAACGACGGAAGTATGCATCTCTCATCGAGAGCTATATATTTGTGCCGTTTGCAGTTGAGACCCTAGGGCCATGGAGTCAAAGTGCAAAAAATTTTTTATCCGTATTAACACCACGGTTAATTGCTTCTTCAGGTGACAAGAGGGCCGGCACATTTTTCGCATAAAGAATCAGCTTAGCGTGGAAACGCTGCCAGAATTGTTGGGACCATTCCACGTGGGCATGCTTTGTATAGTCCTAGCGTGTACGTAATTTAAGATAGATATAACTTGTACATTTTTAGATTAACTAATTTAAATATTATAGATATTCTAAATGTAAACTCAAGTTGATAATATTCAAGGCTACGAATCTCGCGATGCCCCATTGTCGCCAGATTCCGCCGATTAGCCGTATTCATGGCGTTTACGTTTTGACGGCAACGTCAGATGCAACAGGAGCGCGGATTGGGTTCGCGGCGCATGCGGGCGGCGAGGGGTGAGGGGCGCGGGCGGCGTGCAGCCTCCACGCTCGTTGGTAATGAATCGCCGGTACCCGCGGGTCGCGCTGTGTTCCCTTAGCGCTGGCGAAAAAGTTGAAAACCGCTGTCTCTATCGCGCCATCCCACGACCGCGGGTGTTGCAGGCGACGTCACTTTAAAAGGTAAGAAATGCAGTCAGAACCGTTATTTTCCTTGTATTCTTCACAAAGTTATGTCCAAGTTGCTTTGTTTGTAAACATTCATTTTTTTGTTTCATTCGTATCGGATTTTATTTTTAATACCGTACATCGTAAATTGTTAACTTTAATTAATTAGAAGATTCTGCAAAATGTGATTATTTATCGCGAGTGATAAATTTCTCTACGCCGTGTGGTATTCGGCTGAATAGAATAGTACCACCCTCATTTCTTACCGAGGTGTCGTAAAAGGCGACTAAGGTAAGTGGACCCGCCGAGTGGTATCCAGCTGAGTAGAATGGACCAACCTCATTTCTTACCGAGGTGTCGTAAAAGGCGACTAAGGTAAGTCATCCCGCCGAGTGGTATCCAGCTGAGTAGAATAGACCAACCTCATGTCTTACTGAGGTGTCGTAAAATACGACAGAGGTAAGTTGACGTCAGGCAGGTGGCCAGTCGTAAAAACGCAGCCAAATCATGTGACAGCATGTTTATAACATGTTGTACCGACCCCACTTAGAGTGGGATAAGGGCAGGAATATGATGAGTGATAAATTTCTCTGTGTGTATAATTAGATTTTTCACGTTTAATTTCGTTTCAGTGATTTCATATCTTCATATTTAAAAAAAACAGTAGAAATATTAAGAGTATAATATAAAGTTTCACAAACTTGTACACCTTATTACGTTACTAGGTAGTTACGCGGCCCTTTTCAACGGTCTGACAGAATTAATGTAACAAATTCGTGTGGTGGTTATTGTTCGTGATCACAATGGATCTGTCAATGCTTCAGTTGAGATGAATGAAGTGTCGATGAGCAACAAAAACCGTCACTGGGCCGTGCGACAGTTTTGTATAAAAATAGGCGGCAAGTGAGCGAGTTTCGCTAAGTTTTTGATGTGGGTCTGATTTTTGCTTCGACAATATTTCCAAGTTTAATTTTCACCTGTAGAACTGATTTTTTTGTGAATTTGTTATTCATTTTATATACTGAAGTACTCTTAACTCGAATATGTGATTCGATTAGACACTTTAACCGTGAAATTTTACCAAACAAACAACAAACTTTTCGCTCTATAACCAAAGCAGCAGAAAAAACTACTAGGATTTATAAAAGTAAGATAGGATTATAAACAGTTTTCTGTTTACTGCAAATTACAGCAAAATAGCATTGTCTTTCTTTAATATTACTGGACTGTTGTTACGTGATAGGTTAATAACAGATGGCGTTTTTCAATGTTATCGTATTTTTGTAGACAAAACAGGATTTCTATATTCTATATGTTACCCCGGTGTATAAGGAATAATTGTGCTAAATTTCATCGATATAGGTTCGGTGGGTTCGCCGTGAAAGAGTAATAAAAATACATCTAATATAATATTAGTAGCATTTGTTACAAGTATATAATTAAGTAGCGGCCTGTTACTATCCCACTGCTGAGAATAGGCCTCTTCTCTCCGTTTTTGGAGAGAAGGATTCGAGCTAAGACCTACCACGCTGCTCCAACGCTGATTGGTAGGTTACGCATATCTCTAGAATTTAAGGTTTATGCAGGTTCAGGTTTTCAGGTTTATGCAGGTTTCCTTGCGATGTTTTCCTTCACCGAAAAGCTTGTGATAAATTGCAATTATCAATTAGACATAAGTTTTAACAGAAAAACTCATTGGTGTCTGCCCGGGTTTGAACCCTCTCCTCGAAAGAGTCGGCCTTTGTTACCGCTGGGCTACCACAGCTTATTACAAATATGTATTGAGAAAAAATATATCAAGATGTATCCATCCAATAAATATAATCCACCATGGATTATAGTTTGTTTGTAATCTCTTTATACATACGCGATACTTCAACCAATACAAAAATGATAAAAAAGTGCGCAATGGCGGGCTTATTCCGGAAACGGTATCTCTTCCAGACAACGAGATAACATATCGATTACGAGCTGCAATATTTGCATAATCTAAAAGATCCTGTTTTGAGATAAATATGTTTCAAGTTTTAATTGCTCAGGTAAATGTATAAAAAAATACTTAAGTTTGTTTAAACAACCGCGCCAATATTAAATTACTTGTGCCGGTATTACGGCTGAAAATAATGTGTATTTTTAATATATATTCCTAGTCCAAAACCGTGTTTTAGAGTTGCTATTGCTGCCAATGAGTGATTGTTATCATTCTCCTGCCCTTATCCCACTTTAAGCAGGGTCGGCACAACTTGTTGTCACATGATTTGGTTAGGTATTTTACGAGCGGCTGCCTGCCGTCAACTTACCTTAGTCATCTTTTACGTCACCTCAGTAAGAAAAAGGGTAGTATACTCTTCTCAGACAGATACCACACAGCGGGTTACCTTAGTCGCTTTTTACGACATCCCGATAAGAAATGAGGGTGGTTTATTATACTCAGGCGGATACCACACGGCGGGTCCACTTACCTTAGTTGCCTTTTATGACACTAAGGTAAGAAATGAGGATGGTTTATTATACTGAGGCGGTTACCACACGGTGGGTCAACTTACCTTAGTCGCTTTTTACGACAACTCTGTAAGAAATGAGGGTTGTCTATTCTACTAAGCCGGATATCACACGGCTTTGCAAACCAAGAGCGATGTGTTAAATTTAAGAAAAAAATTCCTGGTCATAAATTTTTGGTTTTTAGCTTGATATAGTTTGGGTGATATGGTTTAACCGAAATAAATTAATAATATCCAGGATACGGCTTCAGAAAGTTGGCAATTCGTTTGTGGGCTCCAGTATGCATTTTTAACTAAAATTGCACAATCTATTTTGTCCAAAAAAACAATTAAAAAGACACTTATTCATAAAGCTTATTATACTGTTGAGGACTATGTTGATGATAAGAAAGCTTGGATTTAAGTTGCGACCAGCTACGCACTAGATTATATTATAAAAAAAATTATTTGTTCTTAATTAATTAAGACATTATTGTAGTACTTAATTTTGAAAAGAGAGACCGCCGAGTTTCTTGCTGGTTCTTCTCGGTAAGAGCACCTTTCCGAACTAGTCTTAGCTTTATTGTAATTTGACGATTGGAAAGTGCTTGTAAAAGCCAATTTGGATAAAGAATTATTTGAATTTGGTGTCACATTCTTTGTGACTAATATTGCAAAGATCCTCATTCAGTGCAGGATTATGCGCTTTTTAAAATACCGTAAGAGCAATCCGATGTCTGAAGCAACTTAAGCTTCGTCCTCCAGCCTGAGTGGCAGATAGTCGGTCATTTTGAACTTCACTAAAAAGATAGATTTTTTAGTATTTTTTTAGAAATCTATAATTAAGTTTTTTGAATACTCCTTTGGAAATAAATTGACTCACGTAAAATACAATTTTAATTGCGAGATCATTTATTAAGATTCTTGTCCGGAATGCTGTCATTTTAAAATACTTAATGGTTGTTTTTATTGGTTTTTTAAAATAATAAAGACGTTTATTTGCTGTAACGGCCACTATCAGGCAAATTATCTACTCGTTTTTCGAGTGTTAAAAAAAATGAAAAATATTTTGATTATTCATGTTATATTTCCTTAAGTAATTTTCATGGTGAGCACCATGTGTCAAGCGTACAAATAAATACCACGAAGTTGGCTAGTAAATGTTGCCAAATTTTCTTGCTATAAATTTTAATTATTATGATACTTTATTCTAGCTGTATCTGAGACTTATTCATATCAAATCAAATCAATTCAATTCAATTTGGGCCCAATCGCTTTAATTGACCAAACTTTATTAATATTGCTTTGACGGATTAGCAGTAAAAGCGTAACAAGCATATGTATTCGTATTTATATAATTAGTTTTTCTTAAAAAACTCTTGATGAAATGAGAGATTTTTTTGTGACGTGTAAAGAAGAACAAATTACATCATACACGAGTACTTAGTACAAAAAATATCGGAAATAACTGTGATAGCCCAGCAGTGAGACCGCGCGACTTTTTAGACAAGTTCACAGGTTCACTACCCGGGTTGTCACCAATGACTTTTTCTGTTAAAACTTGTGTCTAAATGATAATTGTAGTTTATTACACGCTTTTCGGAAACATCGTAAGGAAACCTCTATCAATAACCTATCAATCAGCATTAAAACAGCGTCGTGGGTTTTAGCTCCAACATTTCTCTCCAAAAACGTAGAGAGGAGGTCTATATTCAGTTAAAGGATTGTAACAAGCCGTTATTTTAAGTACAAAAAATGTTTAAATTTAGGCAAGTAATATTTAAAATGTATTCTATTATGCAAACTTAATAAGACGAGCATTGACATTGGATGTCACTGTTATTGTCGTTGCCTTTTCAACTTGGCATTATTAGACAGATTGTACGACAAAAGAAACCCCCTTTTGTGAAGGAAATTGTGAAAACGGGGCTTACCTTAGATGGCATCCCATCACCGCTTTATATTTCAAAGTCAACAATACTATCTGCCGTTAGACTAATTAAGAGAGATAGCGACATCCAAAGCTATATCTTTAATGAAAAATATATATTTTTTGTAAGAACTGACACAAAAAATTATCGAGTAAATATAAAACAAATAAATATATGGGACACTTAACACGGTCGTCCGTCCCCAAAGTAAGGAACTTAATACTTGTGTGATGGGTGACAAACAACTGTCAAATATACACTTATATAATTTTAATAACATGCTGAAATACAAGTATAGACCGCAGCTCGAAGAATTACCAAATTGTTGTTACAAAATGTTGGCCAACGGCGGGTATAGAATCCGCGACCCGTGGAGCCACTACCAACTGCGCCAACGGGCCAATTTATGAATTAGTTTTTATACCTAAGGGTAAAAATATCATTTGCTTGGAAATATAGGTACTTTGTTTTATAGTTTACAAACTGTAGTCGATTTAAACCGAATTAATACCCTCAGTTATGTTTTTTTTTCATCACCACGAACGAAAAATGGATTTTTATCCTATATGTTAGCCGTTATACAATTTTCGATTGTACCAAAATTCATCAACATTTGTCCAACTTAACCCCGAAAGCGTATCAGAGGCACAGAAAGACTTTTGCTTTTATAATTTTATTTTACCATCAGTCAGTTATATCGAAATGTAGAATCATTTCGATGTAATTGACTGATCAGTTGGTGCAGTCGGCAGCGACCCTTTCTTCAGCTCTGCGAGTCGCGGGTTTGATTCCCGCTGAAGGCCAATATTTTCTCTAAATAATTTGTTGGCTCTTCGAGCCTGGGTGTATATTTGTATTTAAGTATATATTTAACATTATATATGTATATATTTACCCACCCACCCGTAACAGGAGTAAGTTATGTATTGTACTAAACAAAGAACTCTTTTTCTCTCTGTAAATGTATATGTACACGAACTCTGCCCAGACGTTATGAAGGCTTGAAACTTTATATATATTAATTAAGGAGTTTAAAGCTCAGTTTTTCCGCATTATATCTTAAGCAAAACCGATGGAGTACATATCTGATACCATTCGCCAAACTTTGGTAACTTATTTGTGTTATATAGGCCACATCCCAGAAAACTAGCTCATCACAGTTTGTACAAGTTCAAAGTTGCAGTAAGTAATTTGTTTGGACTGCAGCCGCTTTTAAGCTCCAGTAACGTCTCTTTGTCTACCAGAGTAAGCATTTTAATTATGGAGAGTTTTAAAGATTTTATTGTTCTCGTTTTTATGTTTTGTTGCAAGATGACCACCGTCCCGCTTGCTATGTACCTACCGTCTAAAAAGATATCGCGGTTCAAAATTTTTGTACAAAGATTTACATTTATATTTCTGAGATTATATTCAACTATCGCTCCAGTTGTAATATTTCTTGTTTTATTTTTTTAATGGCACAAGTTTAAAGCAACTTTTAATAGTGGTTATAGAAAACTCATATTTTACAATTGAAGATTACAGAAACAAATAAATTGAATGGATTTAAATCTCAGTTAGTCATTTATTAGACAACAGTCACTCATTCATCAAAAACTGACTTGAAACAGATGGTCTAGTAAAACGTTATTTCTAATATTGAAATCAATATTGGATTATTAGATAAATTTTTAATAGTCAAAATAGACTATTAAAAATTTAATCTTACATAAATAGAAGTTTGTATATCTTATATAAGCCTAGCAAGAAAATTTCATTATATTTGAAAGTAAGAAATATTGTATTACGCCGTGTGGTGTCTGGCTGAGTATAGACCACCCTCATTTCTTATCAAGGTGTCGTAAAAGGCGCCTAAAGCAAGTTGACCCACCGTGTGGTATTCGGCTAAGTAGAATAGATCACCCTTATTTCTTACCGAGGTGTCGTACAAGGTGACTAAGGTAACTGGATGGAACAAAATGTCTAGCCAAATTATGTAACAACATGTTTATAAAATGTTTTGGCGACCCCACTTAAACTTTGATAAGAGGAGAACGATGATGTAAGCTTTCCAAGAAACTTTCATAATATATAGGTAAGTTAGTGATACGACTTTATCAGAGATTCACAATATATTAAAAGTTACTTAAATTACAAACAGTGCGTGTTGTACCGAAACCATTATTAGCTCCCGTATTTTTCACATTAATAAAAAAAGATATTCAATAATAATAATAATAAAAATACTTTATTGCAGAACTAGAAAAAAAACAAACAAATATAAATAATCTTAAACTTTAAAGTAGTGCAAAGGCGCCCTTATCACTAATAGTTATCTTACAGGCAACCTTAGCCTTTAAAGCCTTCTTGATCAGAAATATTTAAGTGTACGCTTGCCTGGGCTATAAACAAGAGTACTACCAAAAAACCCCGCAAAAATGAAATAGCACTACCGAACATATACATTGTGGAAACAATACGATTTACTCTTGAAATCCCTCCTAAAAGGACTATAGAATTTGCCCGGAATGTTTTGGAA
Organism: Morpho helenor; assembly: GCA_029227775.1. Lineage (NCBI taxonomy): Eukaryota > Metazoa > Arthropoda > Insecta > Lepidoptera > Nymphalidae > Morpho > Morpho helenor. The sequence continues at coordinate 9,528,589 of JARGCU010000020.1, forward strand.
CTTAGTCGGCCTATGTACAATGTTACAATCTATGTTACTTGTGGGCTAGTGCATCCTATAGAGGCAAATCTAAAGCGTTCTTGTGGATTTGGAACAACTAAACAAAACAACAAGCTCGAGTTACTATGTATTATGCAATCCCTTAGTTCGAATTCCGATAAATGACAATAAAAATTAAATACTTATTTATGGTCTTTATGGTTTTCAGAGGCAAATCTAAAGCGTTCTTGTGGATTTCGAACAACTAACTAAAACAACAAGCTTGAGTAACTATGTATTGTGCAATCCGTTAATTCGAATTTCCGATAAATGAAAATAAAAATTAAATACTTATTTATGGTCTTTATGGTTTTCAGAGGCAAATCTAAAACGTTCTTGTGGATTTCGAACAACTAAACAAAACAACAAGCTTGAGTAACTATGTATTATGCAATCCCTTAGTTTGAATTCCGATAATTGATTAAATACTTATTTATGGTATTTATGAATTTCATATGAATTTTAGTTTTTTAATTAAGAGCGGAAACAAAACTGCGTTCGGAAGGCGGTTTTGGCTGACAACTATGGACTCTAATTGGGCAAGAATTATTTCCCGGTATCTCTCCTAAGTTGCTTAATAAACTATTGGAACAATAGCTATTCGGGAGGTTGCGAGGCTTTTGCGGTTGTTGGATACTTATAACTGGACTTCTATCTACTCTACAGAAAAAGGAGGCGCTGGAAAATTTGTACCAGTAAGTCGATAATCTGGTAGAGAAGAAAAGGGTACCCACTAACTAAAGTTGACTTTTACGAGACTATTCAACGTTATGAGGACGTTTCTGAAGCTATTGTCACTAGGAATAGACTAGACAAGCAAAATTCATATCAAATTTAGATTTCAAAAACTTAGAATTAGATCTGAAAGTAGTAGAAAACATATTGAAATCAAAAACGCAAAGGCAAAATTAGTATTAATAGGAATTTGCTTTATAAGTAAATTCCACTTTTCTTTTCAGTTCTTTCAAACGTCTTGTTAAGTATAAATTTTTTCCTGAATATGCGTCTCGAATTACAGCTTTAATAAAATAAAAATTCTTTTCAAGTTCAAGTGAAGATGGTATTTACTTTTAAAACTTCAATAAGTGTACAAGCGAGGGGTATTAGCGCCGTGGATTTTCCTTCTCGACTTAATAATAACATAGACATTTTCCAATACATGTTTTCCAAAGAGCCCCTTCCAGAGTAGCGCTCCCCCTATGTGGGGTTATTCTGTTCAAGAGTTCAATTATAGTATCGTATAAGCATCGTTAATTTATATGTGAATATACAATTTCAAATAATGAGAAATAGAACAAATAATATGTAACCATTTGATTTTCAAGAATCATTCTTATCTACCTTACATCGAATGTAGTTAAAATAAATTAAGTTTAAATAAGTCAAGTTAAAAAGGCTTTTAAAAAAGGAGTTGTTGAGGAGTTCCCTCGTCTGGCGCCAATTCTGGCAGTAGCTTCAGGTCATGCTTATTATAAACATATATTGTTATTGGGACTGACCCAGTATGTAAAATTTAAGCGGGAAGTGGGTGAAATTCAACTTGATAGATTTCACCTTCACATACATTGCAAGTTCAATAAAAGCTTTTCAAAAATATCTCACGTTGCTCTAAGAACTTAGAAATTAACATTTTTAACTAATAATTTTGTGGTATAGATTTAGGATATAGTATTTTTAGGACCTTAATCTCAATTCATTGAGTGCGCTTTTAATCGTGTTAGGTGTGGCTTACATTGTAACGATATTTTGGCAAATATATTTAGAGATGTTTGTTATATGAAGTCAGCAAAGAGGAAATAAAGGATGAGGATACCTTATGTTAAAATTTGATTGTGTTGTTGATAATTTGTTTATTTGTACGGAATTCGTTTATTTATCTTAGAGTTCCTATTTTAAAATGTTTTCGAAATATCATTTCCTTATTGTTGTTCTTGTTGTTGACGACATTCATTATATGCGTTTCTATTAATTATATGTAGGCATATAGTTTACCACCGCTGTTTATTCCCGATTAATAACTATTAAACATGTTAAAACAGGTTAATAAATATGTATTGTATTTTAAGACTTTGGTCTTCTGGGCTTATGGATTTAACCCGTTTTTATAAAGAAAAGTATCCTGATGAAATTATCATAAATCTGAAAGTGTGAACCCCACAGAACCCCTTATAAAAATGAAAATTTATCATCATGCTTTGCCATATAAAAATTCATATTAGTAATTATTGATTAATATAATTAAAATGAAATAAAAAGTAAAATAATAAATAGGTTATTACTTTTCATGATTATTAAACTACAGCTATGAGTGTTCTTAAAACATATATTCTTAGTAGGTATGAAGAAAACTCTGAAATGAAAATGTTATAAGGGTTACGAAAACGCGATACGGGATTTCTCCAAATGTAAGAACAATGATTAGGTCCATTGTATTCGGAACAAACAGTGTCAACAGAAAATAAAGGACGAGTTTGGTTTCACCGCGGACCTAATATTAAACCCCTTAAATATACGACTACCTACAACTACAAATATCACAGAGAGGCTTTTATCTATCTGCTAAGAAATTTCGGAACACAGATAGATATTTATTATTTTCATAACCAATACTTGGTCATCAATTAAGTATTCAGCTAATAATTAGATAATCATCATCACTGATGAATGACGGTCCATTCTCTGATGTCAACCTCCTAATAGAGAATAATGTACAGAAATAGGATTTACCTTGCGGAATTCTATAGTACTATAGTAATGATAGAATTATTGTGCTATTATCCGCATATTTAAGATCTTTATTACACACGGTTATTAATGCTTTATGTGTGAGGTATGAGAACGGATGCTTCCTGCACTTAGCATGAGATTGATTTTCTTAAAAATGCGGTATATAACAATATAATTATATCGTGAAATTTTGTTTTAATAGAGTATTAAACGTGACGCAATTCTGTAGTTAAGACGATAAATATTGCAAAATCTGAAGATTACACGATTAAAGTAACTTGCTAACGGAACAATCTTTGGTATATATCGTTAATATTATGCAATGCTAGGCAAATTTTCAGTGTGTTGTCATTGCATCTCATTTCTATAGCGACGTAAAGAGAGCGACATTTTTATTTATTAAATTATATCTTCTCAAAACTTTATCTACACTGACTGTCTTTATTTTAACTGAAGTGGCGATGGGCGGGGCACATAGTCCGGAGAACCGATGGGAGTTAGGGTCTTAAAGTGTTAGAATAGTGACTCCGCACTGGAAAATGCAGTGTCATAGACCCACTGCGAGGTGGCCTGATGTCTTTAAAAAGTCATGAAGGCCATTCGATCCAACCAGCACATAATTTTGTGGTGTAGAGATCCCGTGACGAGATCTATGTCCAGTGGACGAATGTCCATCAGTGAAGGAGAGAGAAAGAGGGTTTTTAAGAAAGCCCGTCGAATGCATAAATAAATATATGGGACACTGAATGATGACAACTGGTGAATTTACATGTTACAATATTGATTTAAATAAAATTTCAAAAGAGATTGTACATAAAGTCGAGATATTTCCCTATTTTACATGTTTTTTTTATAGCTCGACCCATTCACATAAAAGAATGTGGCCCTGAAGAATATTGCTTCACAGGGGACTGGTTAGAATGTGTTTTCTGAAATTGTCGATGGGAAAATTGCGTAAAATAATCAAATGTCGGTTTGACGCAAGCAATAAATTTATAAACCGACTATTTTTACCCGCGATCTCGTTCCAGTTGACTTTAGTTTTAAAGTTATTTTAACGTAGACTCTATTATTTACTCAGTTCTTTTTTCTGTTCCCAAAGGAAAATCAATCAACAATAACATAAATTAATTAAATTAAGTACTTAATTACTTCAATATTGTCTAGTGGATTAGCCGTGAAAGCAAAGACGGAGAAAGAGACGAAAAGACAGACAGACTTTTGCATTTCATTTATTAGTATATATATGGATTTTTAGTAGTATAGAAAAGTGTCTTACGACATTGCGTTGCATTGATGTAACGTTTATACTTCACTAGCTACGCCCTGCGGTCCTATCCGCGGCAAAAGGGTGGAGTGATTAATGTGTATTTGTATACCTTATTTTGGAAAATATTTACAGCCATTAACATAAATAATTACATTTCACTCATTCGCCGTATGGTATCCGGCTCAGTAGAATAGACCACCATGATTCTTACTTAGGTGTTGTAAAAGGCGACGAAGATAAGTTGACACGTCGTGTTTTATCCGAATAAACCACCCTTAATTCTTACCGAGGTGGCGTAAAATGCAACTAAGCTATCAGGCTGTCAGCTGGTAGTAAAATAACTAGTTAAAGCATGTAACAACATGTTTAAACATGTTGTGCCGACCTAAGTTAGAGTAAGATAAGGGCAGGAAAATTATGAATTACATTTGTATTACATATGAATTAAACTTATATTGCACTACTACGCCACAGAGAAGTAAAATAACGTTTTCAAATATTTCATTACATTCGTTTTAGTACTAGTAAATCATAAAAATATTTAATATTTGGGTTCTATAATGTCATTAAATGTACTTTTAGATATATCTCATGACATTCGATGATGGAAGTGTATATTTTCTATTAACTTTTCGCTGTGTATATTTTATACAAAAGGCTGTTCAATTTATTTTCGGGTCATCAATTTCCGTCTGTAAACCAAATTTTATGTATAAACGGACATAATATGATATGCGAGAGGTCCGTTACACGGCCTTATAAAATCTCGGCGGACATTTTTGGGTGAGATATTGAATACTATTTTTAATGCAAACAAAACCTAAAATACACTTTATCTTTTTCTCCTTGACATGTCTTTAGATAAAATTATCATTCTCCTGCCCTTATCCCACTCTAAGTGGGGTCGGCACAACATGTTACTAACATATTGTTACATAATTTGGCTGGGTATTATATCACGATCGGCTGCCTGCCTGACGTCAACTTCGCCTTTTAGGACAACTTGTTAAAAAATACGGGACGTCTACTCTTCTTAGCCAGATACCACACGTCCGGTCAACTTACCTTAGTTGCTTTTAACGACTCCTCGATAAGAAATAAGGGTGGTCTATTCTTTTCAGCCGGATACCACATGACGGGTCAACTTATTTTAATAATTATAATTATTTTTATTTAATACTAGCGGCCTACCCTGCTTCGCACGGGTATAAAATATATAGCCTATGTCACTCAGTGAAAAAAAATATTAAAATCGATCCAGTAGTTTTAATTTATTCATTACTGCCCGTGGCCCGCACGCATTAAATTTGAAGAAAAACAATTCCACTCTCCCTATACCAAGAAGATTTCCTGCTATATCTAACATCAAAGTAATTATTAATTATAAAGAAAAAAAGTAATTATTTACGACATCACATTAGAAACATTACAGTATTTCTCTACTCCATATTGAATGTTATTATACATTCCTCTTGAATCACTCTATCTATTAAAAAAAACCGCATCAAAATCTGTTGCGTAGTTTTAAAGATTTAAGCAGTCATAGGGATATAGGGACAAACAAAGAATGTGACTTTGTTTTATACTATGTAGTGATAATCCCTATAGCATGATTCAGTATTCACGCGCGATGGCTTATTATTAGCGTATTTCATGTATAACTTTGGTGTTTCTATACCGATTTCAATTATTCTTTTTTTATACAATGGTTAATACTATTCACTTTTTTATTTAGGGATGATTGAGAGTGATATAAACGTAGGAGTAGACAAATATAACCAGAAAGCTTCGAACTGCTAAGCTATCGGGAGTTACACGTCTTATTGTGAGTCAACCATAAAAGATAGACATATGCTGTCGTGGGATATTTTTTATATAATTTTAAGGAAAACATTTCCGTCATACATGATTTCTGCGTAGCTTTAACCATCAAGGTTGCACACGCGACGGAAGCTTAAAAAATGGAGTAACTTCTCCCGTTTTCCCGACATTTCCCTTCACTGCTCTGCTCCTATTGATTGTAGCGTGATGAAAAGTATACTATAACCAGCCCAGGAGTATGAAAAAAAATTGTACCGAGTTTCGTTAAAATCCGTCGAGTAGTTTTTGTTTCTATAACGGTTATACAGACAGACAGACAGACAGACAGACAGACAGACAGACAGACAGACAGACAGACAAAATTTTTACTGATTGCATTTTTGGCATCAGTATCGATCCCTAATCACCCCCTGATAGTTATTTTGGAAATATATTCCAGTTACAGAATTGACCTCTCTACAGATTTATTATAAGTATAGATTATTGTTATCAGCCATATTTAGGTAAAAAGGACTAATTTAAACTTTCTTATCCTACATAGAATCACTTTAGCGATTTAACGCAGAAACGTAGCCAGCATTCTATGGATTACTTATGTTGTGACATCTTGTAAGTTAATAAAAATAAGATATGTATTTGATATTGTAAGCTATAGACGCCGAGTAAAGAAAGTTGTCCTACGGTGTGGTATAAGGTTAAGTAGAATAGACGCACCTCTTTATTATCGAGGTGTCGTAAAATACGACTAAGGTAAGTTGACGTCAGGCAGGTGGCCGGTCGTAAAAATGGAGCCAAATCATGTGACAGCATATTTATAGCATTTCTCTGTACGCACTATTCACTTATAGTAATGTGTCCACTTCCACGTTCAATGACCAAGTGCCGAATGTTTTTACCTGTAGCTATTACGAGCCTTTCCTTCCCACTCTCCGTGTGTCACAGAGACAACATTCTATCTTTTTATTATACCATCGACAAGTAATACCATAGATACAATATCAACGCATATATCATAGATAAGGAATACAATAAATACACAAACACTATTTTACACACAAACAATATTTATAACATGTTGTGCCGATCCCACTTAGAGTGAGATAAGGGCAGGAGGATGATTGTAAGCCATATTTTTTTTTGGAATTCTTAAGACAATTCTTAATGTTACCAATGGCTGTGAATGTATTGTAAAGTGGCGTATTGTTACCGATATCATGTTCCCATTGTCAACTTTTACCTTGATTAAAATTCATTATTCTGTATGATTAAAACCGCCTCATTGTGTATTGCTCCACATAATAGACTTTACGATTGGCATTGTGCCCTTTGTTTAGGCTTTAAAAGAGCTATTGTGGCCGTCTAGACGAATCCTTATACAAATGTATTCCATACTAAAGTATTATATTTTTGAGGTGAAATTATCCCTTTCATTGCGTTTGTTATATTTTGAATTATAATTTTGGTAATTTTGTGCATTTGCGATGGATAGAAATTTAATAGGCTTATAAAAAGATTGCAATTTTTTTATTAAAGATCATGTTTAGTAGATGTTACTGGTATCCAGCTAAGTAGAATATACCACCCTCATTTCTTACCAATGTGTCGTAAAAGGCGAGTAAGGTAAGTTGACCCACTGTGTGGTGTCCGACTGAGTAGAATAGACCACCCTCTTTATAACCGAGGTGTCACATAGTTGATGTCAGGCAGGCGGCCAGTCTTAAAATAAGTAGCCAAATCATGTGACAACACGTTTATAACATGTTATATGCGCCGACCCCATTAAGAGTTGGATAAAGGCATTGTAGTGCCTATATTTATAAACTAATGTCGTATGAATATAGCACAGGCTCAAACACGCACTAACAAGTGCTCTCGTGTTACTGTCGTTGTGCATCCTGAGACCGTGTATGTACCTTTGTACTAATGTGAGTTAGTGTGACTATGCTCACGTTACACACGTCTCAAGCCGCATAGACTACAGGCATGAGGAGTACGTTAGGTCGATGCTACCTCTGATCATGCTTTTCCATTCACTTGTTCACTTCCTTCATGCCGTCGCGGTTGTGATCCCTCACATTTACTTGGGGTCATTAATTTAAATTTAACATTTTTCCACCTAAAAGTCTGTGAGTACTTGCTGATATCTGCTTGAGATAACTTTTATGCAGAAGGCGACAGTGTAGTAATCTCGTGTATCTGGATGCTGCCACTAGCAACCCCTTATCAAAACAAAGTTTGAGAATAAAACCCGTGCACGAAAGGATTAAGGATTTGTGTTAAAAGATAGTATATACTGGCGGCAAAACAAAGGTGGTGAAAGGTTTTGAATATAAAACCAGTTGTATTTTAGATTTTAGTTATAACTGAAACTTTTTTAAAATATCATCATCATCATTATCCTACCCTTATCCCACTCTAAGTGGCGTCGGCATAACATGTCATAAACATGTTGTCACATTATTTGGCTACGTATTTTACGACCGGCCTGACATCAACTTACCTTTGTCGTATTTTACGACACCTCGATGGGAAAGAGGTTGGTCTACTCTACTTAACCGGATACCACACGGTGGGTCAACTCACCTTAGTCGCCTTTTACGACACCTCGGTAAGAAATTTGGGTGGTACTATTCTATTTCTATCTAGGAAAAAGTAATTGAATGTCAAATATTTTACTTTAAATTGAAGTTTCAAATCAATTGCATTACATTTGCCGCGTGCTGTGATAAAGTCTAACTTCAAGATGCCGATGAAGGCTTTTTCATAATTTAGATTATTGCTTTACGATCCGTTGCTTTAAACCGAGTTTCTAAAGCTCCATGGCAATCTTAAAGTGACGCACTCAGAATATCATCTTATCTTCTGTAACTCTCCTTTATTCCTTGACTAAATTTCAGCGCTTATCTACTCTCCCGGGTAAATTAAATATTAGAATTTGCAACTACGCCGTTTGGTATCCGGCTGAATAGAAAAGTACCACCCTCATTTCTTACCGACATAAAATTCGTCATAAAAGTCGACTATTTTTATTTTCACCAAATTATCCCTTTCATTGCGTTTGTTATATTATTCATTATAATTTAGGTAATTTCGTGCATTTGCGATAAATTGGAATTTAATAGGCTTAAAAAGTAGTAGAATATACCACCCTCATTTCTTACCAAGGTGTCGTAAAACGCGACTAAGGTAAGTCGACCCGCCGTGTGGTATCCGGCTGAGTAGAATAGACCAACCTCATTTCTTACCGAGGTGTCGTAGAAGGCGAATAAGGTGAGTCGACCCACCGTGTGGTATCCGGTTTAGTAGAATAGACCACCCTCTTTCTTACCGAGGTGTCGTAAAATACGACTAAGTTAAGTTGACGTCAGGCAGGCGGCTGGTCGTAAAAACGAAGGCAAATGACAGCAGTTTAGAATATGTTGTGCCGACCCCACTTAGAGTGGGATAAGGGCAGGAGAATGATGATCTACTTACTCTCCCGGGTATGCTGTAACCGTTACTGCAGCTTTAGGCATTTCAAACAGTAATATTATATTTTAAATTCTACCCTCTCTTGTACGCAGTAGGATGTATAGGTACATCTACGCGCGCTCTGTAGTTTTTTATTACACCAGTTTCCGCGGCGTAGCGTGAGCAAACTGAGATAAAACAGAAATGATTGCCGCTCTGTCGGTATATTGTTTTAAGTGTTTTGTTCCATTGCAGCTCTTCTGTGCCGATGTGTTCACGTATAAATGCCGATCTGTGTAACGAAAGCTCGTACAAACGAGTGCTACACCCAGTACGTTTCTTAATTAATATTCAGCTTTGAGTCGCGTTTTATGTAGGGGTATTAAAAATATTTATCATTTAAACATTGAACTATGGTTTTTAATTTTATTCCATTGTATATCTATACTAATATATAAAGCTGAAGAGTTTGTTTGCTTGAACGCGCTAATCTCAGGAACTACTGGACCGATTTGATAAGTTCTTTATGTGTAAGATAGTCCATTTATCGAGAAAGGCTATAAGCTAAAACATCGCGCTAAAATAGATAGGATAGGAGAGCAGCACTAAATAATTTTACGAAAACGGCAAAATTTAAAGCTTTCCTTGCATGCGCTAAGTAAACAGTGAAAGTTATTAAAAATAATAAAATCATGTATTACACAATTGTTCTCCTCTAAAAGTACTATATTACACTAAATAAAAGTCCGCGACAGCATATGTCTAGCTTTTCAGGTTAACCCACTTTAACCACTTTTATGGTTATGAAAATACTATATACGGTTTTAATCTATCCATGCGGGCGGAGCCAATGGCCATTGCTAGTGATGAACAAGAATAGCAGTGTCTGAAGGTTTTACCGAATATAAGTAAAGGTGTAAGAAAAAAGTTCGTCCAACTATGTCTTTAAATACCAACCAAGTAATGGCGCTATAACCACATGGTGTTAATGTTTACCGTTAACCGATATTGCGTTATAACCGTATGTCATTTGCCATATACCATTGGTTAAACCATATAGACTAAATACTATTGACCGACTACGGCCAGCGACGCTATCAATTTAGTAAGGTTAGTTTTCCAATCATCGACCCATGTGCTAAGCGCGTTTAATATTGGTTTAATGGATTCCGTGTACTACGAAGAGAAACGCTCCAGGTAGACAGTTCTATTGCTTTCATTGTCCTATTCCAAAGACGATATTTTCTATTTAACAATGAACTATACAAATAACTGACGCCGTTTGGGAATCTAAGGTGTTGAAATAGCTATCAACGCAATTGCAGGATCACTTACTAAATATATAGGTGTCTTCAGATATTGTCGTATAGAGCTCCAAGATATGTCCCGACCACGTGCTCTGTCGGTTTCATTCAGTATAAATTTAAAAGACTTAAGAACTTAATTACGAACTCGCCAGTATTGATAAATAGTAGTTGCACTAAGATTTGATTTTGTAATTTTGTCGATATAGCGAGATCTTCTGACGTCGTATACAGGACGAAAAGATTATTGAGATTGTGGTATTGAATGTGTGCAGTGCGTGCAGTGGAGATTATAGTTATGCGTTTTTACGAAATTTTATATTTATCAGCTATGAAAACGGGTAGTATTTTTTCCATTTACCATTAGATATACATGTTTTTGACTGGCCCTTTGGCGCAGTTGGCAGTGTCCCTGCCTTTAGCTCCGCGGGTCTTGGGTTCGATTACCTCTTAGGACCAACATCCTATTCTATAAATGCGATATTGACATATACTGACAGTGACGTTTCGACATCGCGCAACAGCTGATTTGTGTGACTATTTTTTTGTACTTTTAAATTAACAAAACAAGATTTATCTAGTAAAAAGTTATTAAATCAGTAATATTATGGTAGGAAGTGGCTTTGGTGTGTTAGAGTGAGATAATAACCAGAAAATAAAGATATAACACTATCATCTATTATAAATCTGCTGATACATACTTACAAGTACCCACTTGTACGTGATATTAATACCAAAGTATAATAGTGAATTATAAAGCTGTTGCTGTGCAATAATACAATATCGTATAAAAGATATAAAGTGATAAAAAATATAATTAAAACTGTATACGAATATTATTTTATGTGTAACAACTGGATAATAAAATCAATAATAAGTCACTTGAAGCAACGCCATCTATCTGTTTCTTATAGCATCAAGTAGCAATTCATAAGCGCTCAAGATGTCTAGCAAGTGCAATATCTGTGGAAGATTTTTGGCTCCGCCAGATGGCGTTAAATGTACCAAATGTGCAGTAATGTTTCATCGGATCTGCTTAAAATTAAGCCCAGATCACAAGTTGTCTAACAGATGGAAATGTCGCAATTGTAAAAACGCCAAAACTGACGCTATCGCCCCTTCTATAAGCACTGTAAGCACTAGTGATCCGAATCTTGCTTCGGCCGTTGAAGAGTCTCATTCCTCTCTGGATACAAGTTTAGTAGCGGAGAACTCTCAGAGTTCTCTTACAGCAGAGATCCGTCAAGCAGTTCGTGCTGAGATGGCATTCTTTAAAGAAGAGCTTGCTCGGATTTATTCCTCTATGTCGGAATTTAGCAAGCGAGTAGAAAACATCGAGGACAGATTAACAAAGCTTGAAGGTAGGAGCATCTCCAACGAAAGTGGTGAAGAAGAAGATAGCACTTACAAAGGCATGATTACAAGGCTACAGGCCGAACTTAATGATCGCGAGCAAGAATATATTCTAAACGATATTGAGATCTCGGGTCTCCAAGAACATAGTGGGGAAAATTTGGTACATATTACTCAGTTGGTCGCAAAAAACTAGGCATAAATCTAGATGAACGAGATATTGTTTCAGCTGAGCGATCGGGCCCGCGACGTCTCATATCATCGGAAAACGGCTCACAAACCCGGCCGCGTCTTGTAATTGTTCGAGTGACTAGACGGTCGGTACGTAATGAGTTATTGCAAGCGGCTCGTGTCCGGCGCGGTACAGATACGTCGTCCGTTGTAAGCGGGGATCCTCGTCGATTATACATAAACGAACGACTTACCCGCCACAACAGGCAATTATTTTATAAGGCGCGCGAAGAAGGCCGTCGTAAGGAATATAGATATGTTTGGACGCGTGGTGGACGGATTTATATAAGGCGTAACACAAACGCCACAGTCCACTGTATACGGTCCGATGACGACATAAAAAAGTTTTTTACAGATGTAGCGATTTGACTTCTAGGTACTTATTATTTATATTATTTTTGGGACTCCATTTGAGTATATTGAAAAACTTTTATATATATTTTTGTATTTTATGCACTCATTTGAGCATATTGAAATCCTCCTATATTGATTGCTGTATTTTACACGCTGTAACCACCTCGGGCTTCTATTGTGAAATTACTTATATAAATAGAACAAAACCAAAACTACTATTTATAAGTTATTTAATTTATGTCAGTAAATATACTTTATCCCATAATTATGTTCTAATAGTTCGATATATAGGTACGATGCACACATGTTTTGATTGTAGATATAGTTATTTATTAAGCAACAGTAGAATAATGATTAGGGTATATTTACACATAAAATATTATTGTGATCCTATTGTAAGCATATACGTCATTGTACTAATAATTAATTACGTCTATTTCTGTATAAGTAAAATATAAAAACACCAAATTACTAAAAGTTGGTTTTCTCAATGCCGGTTCTTTAGGGACTAGGCATGAGGAATTTGTTGTGGCTATGGATAGATTTAGGGTCGATTTAATGGCCATCAATGAAACTTGGTTGCGTGCTGGGGAGGAGGGTCATGCGCCCATCGTTCCTGGTTACAGATTGCAGCATATACCTAGGCCGGCCTCGATATGTGGCGGCCGTGGTGGTGGCGTAGCATTTTATATAAGGAAGGGTTTTAATGTACGTAAATGTGTAATCCCCTTACAAGAATGTGTAGAACAAATCTGGTTAACACTACATATTCAATCTTTAAAAATAGCAATAGGAACGGCTTATAGACCGCCCTGGCAAGACGTGGACTTTTTTCTAGACGCTTTAACGGAAAGTATTCAAACATTGTCCAACCACGATTACCTGATATTACTAGGTGACCTGAATATAAATCTGCTTAATAAGATTGATTCGAAAACTAAAAAACTAAATTTATTTTTAAATACATTACAACTTTCACAATTAATTTCGACTCCAACTCATTTCACGGAGCATAGTGAGACTTTGATCGATATAGTTTGTACGAATCTTCCTGTTTGTAGTATTCAAGTGGCGCATATTCCAGACTTGGGTAGACATGCTTTTCTGAACTGTACCCTAAATTTTAAAAAAGATAAGATTCCCTCAAAAACTATTTCTTTTAGGTCACTCCGTAATGTTGATCTCGATGTTTTTAAAAGAGACTTAGATGATATATCGTGGGATTCATTGGCATCGATAATAGATGTTAACTCTTTAGCCATAGTTTTTCAAAATACCATCTTAAATCTTTTTAACAAGCATGCGCCTAAAATTACTAGAACTATCAAAGACAAGTACAGCCCGTGGATAACTTATAATGTCAAACGTATGATGCGGTTACGAGATGATGCGCACACACGGTGGCGTAGTTCTAAAACAGAAGCCAATAGGCTACTTTATATTCAATATAAGCGTTTAGTTTCTCAAGCTTTAGACAGCGAAAAAAGTGCCTACTTTAAGTTTAATATTAACAATAAAATAAATCATCCCAAAATTTTGTGGAAAAACCTCAAACACACTGTTCTACCTAAAAAAAATTCGTATTTGCCCCCACACTTCATTGATGCTGAAAATATAAATAAGGATTTTCTATCTGGCCCGGTCAAATTTAATGTGTCTTTTTCTCAACTCACTTATTACGAGTTTCATAAAAGCCCAAATGTGTTTTCCCTAACAATGGTGAATCAAAGTGACGTATTACAAATTATTAAACAGCTTCATTCAAATGCGGAAGGTAACGATGGGATTACGTTAGATATGTTACTTATGACACTTCCATATAGTTTGAATTTTATCACCAGTATCATTAATAAATCTATAGAATCTTCTGTTTTCCCTCAGATCTGGAAGGTAGCTTTAGTGTGTCCTTTACCAAAAATTTTGAATCCAGTAACTACTAATGATTTACGTCCTATAAGTATATTACCGTGCATTTCAAAAATATTAGAAAAGTTAGTTTGCAAGCAGATGTCAACGTACTTAGAAGACAATCACGTTTTACCTGACAACCAATCGGGCTTTAGGAGCGGCCGTAGCACTATCACTGCTCTACTAGATGTATCAGATAATATTTTAACTGCACAAGACGGTGGTATGTGTACGATGCTCATTCTACTCGATTTTTCCCGCGCATTCGATAACATAGATATAACACTATTACTCTCTAAATTGTCATATTACGGATTTAGTATATCCACCGTAAAATGGTTTGAAAGTTATCTTACTAGCAGATCACAGTATGTGGAAATCGTGCAAGATAATGGGAAGAGATATACTTCCACTAATGCTCCGGTAACTAGAGGAGTTCCACAGGGCTCAGTCCTTGGACCACTGCTTTTTATTCTCTATTGTGCTGATATTACAAAGGAAATAAAAAGTTGCAAATTTCATATGTATGCAGATGACCTGCAATTATACTACTCTTTTGTACCTTCCGACTACAGTAAGGCAGTGGACATAGTGAATAGCGATCTAAAGAGAATAAGTGAATGGTCAGAGCGTAATTCTTTAGTACTCAATCCAAATAAGTCTAAATTTATAATATTTGGTACCAAGGCAAAAGTTTCGAAATGTGACACCGATGATGCTAAAGTTATTCTGAAGAAAGATGTTTTAGAAAGAGTTTTTGAAGTGCGTAATTTGGGGGTTATTTTTGATTCAGATCTTCGTTTTGATAAACATATTGCTTCAGTTGCCCGTAATTGCTTTTATCGGCTTAAAATTTTGTATAAAATTAGAAAACATCTTTCTCAAGAACTGCGTGTAGCATTGTCAGAAACTTTAATTTTATCTAAATTGGCTTACGGTGATGTTGTATATGGTCCTCGTCTTCTATCTAAATCTAATCGTCTCGCACAACGGGTTCAAAATGCTTGTGCGCGATTTTGTTTTGATATTCCTCCTCGTTGTCACGTAACTCCCTATCTGAATAGTAGTGGTCTATTGAAAATGAAAGCTAGGTGGAAGTTACATCTTGCAAGCCTGCTCCTTGAGGTAATCACTACTGGTAAACCGGCTTACCTCGGAAAAAAACTTTTGTGGGTTCATGAAGGTGACTCACAAAACTTAAGGGCGTGTCGGAATAAGCTTAGATTTCCACGACATCACTCCGCTGCGTTCAGGGGGAGTTTTAAATATGCTGCCACTAAATGCTGGAATAATATACCGCCGCCGTTACGTAACTTAAAAAGTAGGTATACGTTTAAACATGCAGTTAAGAAAATATTAGTTGAACGGCAGAAACAATTCCAAAATCATGTGGCAGATATTTCTTTACTCTAAAATTCAAATACTTGAGCGTAGTTTAGTCACATTTAATTATTAATTTTTAATTTTATTTTATATATCTTTATTTTTATTTTTACATTCAATTTTTCTTTACCTACACTTCCTGTTTTTTATTCGTAACTTTCTTTTTGTTTTATCTTATTTAAACTTTAGTTGCATGCAATGTTGTTTACTTAATTAGATGTTTTATTCGGAGCGTCACTAAGGTTTCGACTGAAAACCAGCGCCGCGTGATGTTAGCCACATGCTGCATCACGCTGCTTTTATGCTGAGTCGAACGCCAATTCATTTCTGCATAGTTGTGGTTTTTAAATGTTAATGTTTTTTTTTAAGATAGATTTAAGTGTCTGTTCCTACCTATAAGATAAATTTTGTATATTGCCTGCAGAAATGAATAAATGTCTTGTTGTTGTTGTTGTTGTTGTATATTATCAACTGATCACGTGACAACAGTTCACGCGAAGGAAGTCGCGGATAAAAACTAGTATTCTTTAAACCATCTGGCGAACCTGGGTGTATAATTTTGTATGTATATAAAATATATTTGTATATATTTACCAGTGTGTCTGTCACCCATAACACAAGTATTAAGTTACTTGTTTTGGGGACGTGGGACCGTGTATATAAGTATCTCATATATTTATTTCTTTGTGTATTATGTTTTCTTTTATGACGGATTGTAGGAAATAATATCGGCATATATGTTGTACGTGTATGAAACCGTAAACCGCTGACACACTCGTAAAGTGCGGATAAGTATCGTTTGCGGCGAGGCATATAATAGTTTACAGTGGGCGGTCGGGCCTATCAATTGGTACACGCTCTCGTGTCGACGACGTCTTTGCCGTACAGCGTCGCGACAATAAACAATACAAACAACCCGGCCCTGCGTTTGACACCAGCCCGTTCGAAGTGGATTAGAGCGCTGTACGGGGAGTTCGGCAGCATTTAGGGAGCGTAATAGCCTTCCGCCGTGACCTGTTTTAGTTGCGACAAATAGAGATTTACGGGATTGCCTCCCGGGGATTTTCAAAGGGGGCACCGTTCCTCCTAATAAAATCGAATGGTGTTTACTTTGCGGTTACTTTATACTAACCGTTCGCTTTTCCAGAGAAGTAATTCAATTTATAACTTTTATAAATTCGGAATCGTATTGTCAGCCGATCCTGCACTCATTCGAAAAAGTGTCCAATAAAGTTTTGAACGCTTTAATTTCTCTTGAAATATGTAGGGAAAAAATTTCTGGTGCTAAAACTGAGGAAAACTCATTGCGGGATTTAATGGAAACGATGTTTCTAAATATTTTCAGTGTAGCTAAAGTGGGCGTATATATATTGTCTTTAATGAACACATTTAATTGTATCTGTAAGTTTATTAGCAACGAAATAGAATTGTATTATTGTATTGATCAAACCATTTAAGCTACACCTAACGGTCTTTAAGTGTATGGAAATTACATTCGGATTTTTGTTTTATTCTCTTTATTGCATTAATTAATATAAAAGTAATAAAAAACAACAACATAGTGTGGAAACAAGTGATTTGAATCGTCAACCCTACTTTGGTTCGAAAAATTGTTCCTAACGAGAAGAGCCAGCTAGAAGCTCGGCGGTTGCTTTTTTAAAATATATATTTATTTAATATAAATATATCATATTCTTAACGCAATATATGACCAAAATAATATCATCCACTATGAAACCTTAACTCTTAAGAACGGTTACGTATTCATAAAATAGGTATTAACGCACAATATAAGGGAGGGTATCTCCTTTAAGACACTTCGTCGCTTAATAATTTTACATTTGTATACAAAGATGCCGTGTTCAGTTATCTCACGAGTGCCACACACCGATACGACTCAGTCCCAGCTTCTCGTTCCATTGTCATATTTAGATTGAATGTGTTCAAAGCACAATTAAGATTAGGCTGTAATTGGAACACTATTCAAAACAGCAATTAAACAGAACTCCTTGTGGGATTACATATCCTCATTCTCATATTTTGATTCCATTACTGTTATAATATTGGATAAACAAACTCGTATTGTGTTTATGTTTGAATTTCCTTATGTTTATTCGCTTGGATTACTTTGATTGAGGAAATAGTAGGATATGTTAAGGTAAATCGGAATAAATAAAGACACCGAAGAAACCTCGCTCTAAGGCGATATTTATTATAATCCTATTGCCTTGGATGTTGGTTTCTGCAAATAAATTTTAAAATTAACTATTTATTACTTTATTTTGAATTTATTTTTTTACATTTAATTTTGTTATTGGACGAGTTAAAATTGCGAGTGTTTGATATTTCTGTGTCTAGTATTCCTCGTCTACATTTGACAGATTAGATTATTTTCTCGGATTAAAAATCGCGTGACCTGGAGGGTTATTGGATATAAGCATGCATATCCTTTATCTTTAAATACAGAGGAGAGGAGCCAGTAAAGATATGTTTTACTTTTATTTCAGTACACCAAATTTATCTAAATTTATAAACAAAAATAATAACTTTATTACTTTTTGTCGTTGCTAATTACTTTTTTAGTACAAATATAATAAAATTATCAGTATAATTTTGATTGACAGGTTTCAATACAAAGTTGATATGAAGTCTTAAATAAAAAACCAGGAATATTACTCTAGAGTTTTAATATTACTTAATGTTTAGTTTAGTAAGGTAGTTGCACATACCTATTAGTAAGCCGAATTAAAGCGTCTACCGAGAAATTAAAAAAGTAAAAGGACTAAAGATTGAGACATAAATTCTATCCTGGCCGAAGGCCAAAATAACTTGGTATTCAAAAGAGGTATTTTAAGCATTAGGGTTAAAAAATCTTTTCTTAGTATAATAGTTCAGATGCTTTAACTTGAAATGAGATAGGGGCTTATAACTCGACGCCTGTACAACGTTTAAATGCTTGTCTTGTAGAAGGACATGTTATTAAACGTCTGTAGCGAGATATTTACTGTTTGAAAGTTTTATTGATATTACTTCTTATGATTTTTTGCGGTAATCGATTATGTCTATGGCAATCTACAGATAAATAGGTTTTGTATTATTATAAACGTTTTTACGAAGTTTTATTTAATTCCGTTATTATGAATAGCTGTGGCACTATTAGTCAGTCGCCAAATTATCTTGGATAGAGATACTTTATAGGCAGATGAGTCAATTGTAGAATATCGACTATTTCATCATCCTCCTGCCCTTATCTCACTCTAAGTGGGGTCGACACAATGTGTTTTTCTATTACATTTTATCCTATTATTGATCAACTGTAGCGCTACTTCTATTATATGCATACTTCGTACAATCCAACAATACCATCCATATCTCAATTTCATATTTTCAATTTGATAAATTTTTGATAATAATAAATTGATCGACGGCATGAGAATTTGTATTAAATGAAAACAAATTTTTCTAACAAACAATCCGTTTTATCTAAATTCCTCGAGTTATTATCATGAAACATAAAAACCTTTTCATAGAATTAATTGCGATGCCATGTCCAACCTTTGCGCTGCTCGGCCCACTTTATCTTAATTCGTAATTAAAAAGTAAATTGTCCGGTTAATAATACAATTGTGTTGTGGCGGGCGACGCTTAAACATTATTTGGCGAATGTCCTTTAAACATTTACCTAACTTACCATATTTACTTTAACTGCATTTTTTATAATACTACTTTAATAAATGCCAAGTTCTTTTTGCATGTCTGTTACCATATCACTGCTAATCAGCTGGAGTAATATTAATTGAAGCAACGGTAGCGGAATGGTTAGAGTAACGGACTTGCGATAGAGAGATCGTTGGTTCGAATCCCGGTCATTATACTTCCGACGTGAACCAAGTCCTAACACAAGCATTTAGCTTAGCTTGAGAGGTTAACAAGTTTAAGTTTACTAGTAATTTGTAACCAAATTGATAGATACATACATAAAATAGATAAATACAGATATACACCCAGATTTGACAAACCCACAAATTGAACTAATCGACCCCGGGACTTCCGCAGCTGAATAGAGAGACAATACCATCTGCGCTAACCAGCCTATTATCCATAATTGAGGGTATTTTGACACTAAACTTGACGGGAACTAAGACACGGATAAAAGCTAGTTTTAAAAAATATTACACAAACGTGTTATCCAAATCAATTAGTTTTGATGTGGATAGTCCCTTAAATAATTTAATGTGACTATTATTATAGATTTTAGTTATATTTTTGGTAGTATTTTTGTATAATTTATAGAATTAGGCGTTATTTTTCGGTGATTCATAATTCAAAAGTAATGATAAAATTGTTTTGCTATAATCCGCGATAAAGTAAAATAGTAAATATAGGTTTAAATCATTTATTCTCAAAAAAAGCCAATGGCCACTTACATGAGAACATAAACTCTTAACTAAATTAGGCGGTCACCAAAAGACCTGCTCGTTAAACGGTTTTAATTTTCGTTTGACTGTAAATTATTTAAGTTATACTAGATTTTTCATTATTCATTGTTTTTCTTAAACTTTTATTCTGTGTAATTTTCAAATATGTATTTTGCGAGAAGTGATTTAAAACAGTTTAACGAGCTTACATGTTTAATATTAGTAGGTATTTTATTAAAGAATTGTGCTCCTACATAAGTAATATTTTTTTTGACATAATTTGTATGGAATTTGGGCAAAACTAGTAAACTTGGTCGACGAAGGCTACGTTTAGATATTTGATTTTTTTTTTAAAAGGATAAACTAGTATGAATGGTTTAACGATTATTTTTTAAATATATATTTTAAATATATATGATGCTAAATGTACGAAAACGGATTGTCCACTCTACATTTAGCATTATATATATTTTCTATTTTACTATATCGCGGATTATAGAAAAATAATGTTATTATTACTTTTGTATTATTTTTGTACTTATTGGCGAAAAATCACATTTTGTAGAAAGAATCTAGTTAATCGCGATAAGTAAATAGTTTATCTTTTCTCGTCATGCGGATTAAACAGAAAAGAGGCAAGATCGTCTTTCCTTCAGACGGAACTAATCTTGAATTAATTTGATAGATAAAGTGGAGAGCTAGGATCAAAGGACTTGCTGAATTTGCAGTCTACACCTCGGTTTCAGAAATACACGTAAAATCCTTAAAGTGCAAAGACATTTCTGCTATCACGAAATCGTTTGAAAATAATTATAATTGAAAAATCGTACTCATAAAATAAAATGCCGTCTGTCCTTCTGTCTATTATGATTTTACGTCTTATCCACTCGACCACTATTATTAACATTTTGTATAATTGAATCGAATATGCTACATTAACATAAAGTATATTTTTTCTTAATTTTTCGTTAGGGAATAAGATACTTAGTACATAATTTAAAATATCTTTGGGATTTTGCGGATACCTCTACTTACATTATAAAGATAATCGACACTTATCTCTAATAACATTTTCCCGGAAGGTTTACGTTAATAGTATATTACCGTTTTATGTAAATTGTGTTGCAGAATCGCGCGGTTGTAAAAAAGAGATTCACCAGTTCACCAGTACAGATACACTAAAGTTGATGTACTAGAGAATTGTAGAACTACAAAATACTACTAAAAAGTTCGCAACCGCATGTCTCTATCTCTTATAATTAACTCACAATATCTTCTTTTATGTTAAAAATTCCAATTCGGGAAATATTTCTTATCTTACTAATATTATAAATGCGAAAGTTTGTGAGTTAAATGTATGTTTGGTACGTTGAACCAATAACGATGAAATTTGGCACAATTATTCCTTATACACCGGCATAACATATAGGCTATAGAAATCCTGTTAATTATACAGGAATAGGAGTTAAAATTAACACCAATTTTGAGCATTAGTATTTATTATTACTATTTAATTTTATAGGTTATTTAAATAGTATTTAAGAAAGTTTACAGTCCGTTAAAAATCCGTGAGAAAATTTAATATAAGACTAATGTTTATTAAGTAATTGCATTTTAGATAATCGAAAATCTTCGGAAATTCGACCACTATCGCAAACTGTGACAAAGTTAAAAAAGTTCAAAATTAATTAGATTCATTGCGGCTAAAACTTCGCTCGTTAACCAACAATTCCCTTAAACTCTCATTCAATTAACTGTTGAATCCCTTTGCCGAACTTTTATAAAGAGCTGCCCTGTCACTTGCATGCGAGAATTTTTATAATAATTCAATTTATTTATAAAAAAATTTGGTAGGCTGTTTGGTATTGGTCATTCAAATGGTAATTTTTTTTTTACTTTACCGTTATTTTTTCACACTTCATATTAGTTTAATCTATAGGTATGAATATATTTTTGTTTGTTTGCATATTACGTACGCTTTTGAATTCAATTTGTAGCCAATTCGAACGGACAGAATTAATTTAAACTTTACACACATATTACCCATGAGTTTTCTTTTTTCCGATTATCACCAATGTTTTTCTATAAAACTTATGTGTGTAATTGATAATTGCAATTTATCACAAGTTTTTGGGTGAAAGAAAACATCGTGCGAAAACATGCATATTTCTACAGAATTTTAGAGATATGTTATCCTACCAATCAGTTAAAATCACAATGTTTCTGAAAACATGAAATACCTGTAATTTTTGTATATTGAATGCATTATTCTAAAGTTCCTGGGTGACTGAGCTTTGCTCGGTAATTTTTTAAACCATAAAAAAATACACTTAAAAAAAAAAGAAAAAATAATTGGGTAGATAGGGCTCGACCCTAGGTATTTTCGTTTTGCGTGACCACCCGTTCTCTGAATAAGCTACTCAGGCTTGACAATTTACGGCAAAAATAGTGTGTGTGTTATATTATTTTTTAATGCTCAAAAACAGGGATAAACGATTTTTTTAAATAAAACCTAGTTACACCCATTATTTTCCCCAAAACCCCCTACATGCTGAATAGCAGGAATATCCGTTGAAGCCGTTTTCGTAATTCCAAATATAATTTAAATATTAATTCTAAATTGTAAATAAACTATTTAATTATTTAACTTTTTTTTCAATGCTCTTAAAATAAAATTACAACGATTTCACAATAACTAGGCTTCTTTCATTAATTCGACTGACAAGACAATTTTATTAAAAGTTAAGAGCGAAGTAAAATATAAATAAACTTAAGGAATTCTTGAAAATCGAATTACGATTAGATTTTCGAGAATTCCTTTCAATTAGGAAGTTTTTATAGGAAATTAAGATGTGCCGGGATTCGGAGCGCTTGTCACGAATTCTTTGCATCACTGACTTGATACTATTTATTGTAATTAAAAATACAGTTTTGTAACATAAAATTTAATCTAAATTAATTTATTAGAATGTTTATAAACTTGTTTTAAAGTGAAGCAAAATACACATAATAGGTTTACATTCGCATAAAATGAAAAAAGGAATAGCTAATTGTTTAGGTTCACGTTTTCATTAAATGTAATTCACATTCTCGCCACATCTCGAAAGCTTGTAGTCGCAATTTTTTCGATTCCAAGTAAGGTTCATATAAAGCTTAAAAAGGATAAAAAAAGGCATTCTAATTAACTGAACCAAAGCTTTAGTTTGTATATTGTTTATCCATATGTTCTGCAGCTTAGTTATTGCTAATCTTATTAAGGTAATCAGCGAATCCTTAAAATATAAAAATATATACCTAGTTTGATTATTAATCGATACAAAAAATTCTAGTAGTGTTTCCTTACTGTATTGTCACCGGTTGTTGATATGTGTAAAGTAACTGCTTGTTACTATCCCGCTTGTGGCCATAGGCCTCCTCTCGTTTTTGGATTGGAACTAAGACCTACCACGTTCGTCAAAGGCGGACTAGTAAGCTACACATAGCCCCTGAATTATTTAAAGATAAACAGGTTTCCTCACGTTGTTTTCCTTCACCGAATAGTGTATTATAAATTGCAATTATCAATTAGACACATAAGTTTTAATAGAAAATCTCAACCCCGGGGTTTGAACTTATGATCTTCCCGAAAGAGTCGTACCGTCTCACCACTGGACTACAGCTTTACAAACGACCTTAAAGTGTCACTGGGCAGGGCTATCGCTTAAAGGATATCGTCATATAGGTATCATGGTATCATTCCAAAATGGAGTTGCCTTAAGTTTTTATTTTCAGTAACGATGCTTCATTGCAATAAGGAATTATATTGATATTTAAATGTTTAGTATTTTGTAGTAGTTAACAACGATACTTGAAAAACAATTGTTCATTTTCATTACAAGGAAATGCACTACAGTTTCGCAATACGATGAAATTAAGATGTAACCTAAATATAAATCCCCCAGGTCAATAAAATCTTCGTAATGAATGAAACCATTATTCCAACAATAGATGCAAAATGAAGGAATGGGTTGGAGTACGCTGAAGACAGCTTGATAGTAAACCCTCGTTTTATTGTTTCAGATCAAACAAAGAAGAGCAACAACAATATGACAATAATAAAGTCTTCAGTATTATACTATAAGTTAGGATAAGTATGCTTGAGATACGCTGCAGTTTTTAATATAGAGAGGGTCTTAACGAGCGAAATGTAAGATTCGGTTCGAATTGGAATATCAAATGTCTGTTGACATTATGGTTGCGGAAATACCGAGAAGGACGAGAGCCGTTTCCATGGAAACAGGGGGACTACCGCTGGTGTCAACGTTTGCACTTCTTACTATAGTTGCAGGTAAGTGCAATGTAGTTAGAGGAAAATTTTGCCGCTTTAAGTTTGAATTTTGAGGGCTTAGTGAATTTATGTTAATTGTAACGATTCGACAGTTTACAGTGAAGTTAATGTTGATGAAAATCATGAAACTGAATTTCATAAACAGAAAGAACCATCGCGGATGTATTTTTGCAGACAGGTAGCTATAAAGTGTATGTTAGCGACTCAAAATATTTTATTTTATAATCAAATAACTAAGCTGTGTGTGTAAAAACGCATCCAAATGATGTGACAGCATGTTTATAACATGTTGTGCCGACCCCACTTAGAGTGGGATAAGGGCAGGAAGATGATATTATCCTGTGGTATCTATATATTAAAGTTTTTACCATTGACCAGTTTATGTGAGGGTATACAAGTAACTCCCAAGGCATTGACGTATTAATTAGTTTTGAAAAGATGGCTGGAAATTTAGATTTACATACACATTTCTAAAAGTTGTTCAGTCTTTTAATATTATTTTGGGCAGTGACAAAAAGACTATAATGACCCAACGTGTGGTATCCGGCTGAGTAGAATAGACCACCATCATTTCTTACCAAGGTGTCCAAAACGTAACATGTTGTGCCGACCCCACTTAGAGTGGTATAAAGGCAGGAGGATGACGATATGTTGGCGGTCGTGATTTCGCGCAGTGTTAAGAATCTGTTACATTTAAAATTTATGACGCAATACGAATTCTTATCGTAACAAATCTCAACATTTCACTACTCACAAAGCCACCGACAGCGGGAACAGAAATATCCATGAAAAGATATTCAAAAATAAATATATTATTAGAAGCTAAGGGAAGCTGTTGGCCGCGATATTGCAATTCATGCATTCACACAGCGTGGCTAGCTAGTTTTCGCTGCAACGTTCACAGACCGTCAAACCTTTAACTTGAAATAAGAAATATTTTTCGGGTATTTCGAACATAGAGATAGAGTAAGAAATGTGCCTAAAATATCCCATATTACAATAAAGAGAAAGCAAATGAGTGTGATCTATCTGTCTCTCTTTTTTATGAGTGATTAGATAAAGATGAAGTATACGATTTTCATTTTTTCTTCTCATTATGCCCCTATGATTATTATATTCCCCCTACTCTAGTATTAATAATATTCAAATAAGTACTATTGTACTTATATTAATCCTATAACGTCTGATTACATAAACACAGTAAAACAAAACATACAGTACCCAAATATGTATTCAAAATGTAATTAGTATTATAAATTTTAAATATTCAAAAGCTATAACTCTTGCAACTTCAGTATTTAATCTTACCTAGACCAGAGAGAGACCCTCTGTGGCTATTTGAAACATCTCATCATAATTCTGATGAATATTTCTAATTACTTAAAGCCAAAATTAGCAGTCTTATAGCACATCTTGTAGATCACTGAAATGAAAACTGAAAGCCTTTTGAACGTTAAATATCAACCATTAGTTTTAGCAAACTAATGAAGCTGATAGTAACGTGAAGGAATCTAAACACAAAAGTATATTTACACAATGATCAAGCTTGATTAAATGTTTACTACCTGAGTCACATTACCGCTCGGTAATGTTTTTTTAATAAAAAATGCAATTAAAAATATTAATAAAAAGTTTTTGTCTGGAATCGATTATAGTATTTTGTGTCGAGCCCGCCCGCTAAGTAATTGAGCTATTATGACTTTGAAATGAATAACGATTCCTTGCTGTCTAGCCCTCAAACAACAGAGAAGGTAAGTTAATTGCGTAAGTGTATTTTGCTTTCTCATAAAATTATAGCAGTTTTTTTCAGTGCCTGAAAACAGGGATAACATAATATTTTTTTATAAAACCTAGCTAGATCGATTTTCCCTTTACAAACTGAATTTTATGAAAATTGTTGAAGGCGCTTCCAAAATTAAGAAATGTATATATATGTATATACAAGATTAACTAAAAAAAAGATATACTCATTTAAATTTTATCATAACTAATGCGTCGTGTAGTTAAGAGTAGCTTTAGGTCTTAGATTGGGAACCTCATTAAATAAATATTATAAAACTTAACATTTACAGTTGACTGAAACAAAACAACTCCCATCAATTACAAAACATTCAACATGATCCCACTAGCACCAGAAATACGCAAATAAAACAACACCAACTTGACATGATCGGGCAAATTGTTGCACTTTAATGACTGTCTACACGGACGAAAGCGTTGCAGTTTAAAGCAATACCACAGATTCTCTCACGTATCCGGCACGTTAGAAACCCGCACAGAACGTTGCCTTAGCGGATTCCAACTTTAATTGAAAACACTTTATACAGCCTTTTCTTTTAATTATTTAAGGCTCCCAACTCATCTCTGCACCGTGAATACCGCATTGTTTCATTAACGCACCGAAATTGAATCGGCTTTCACGCAAATTATTCGGCTTGTAATTGATAGACACATTAAAAACCGCACTGAATTAAGGCTAATCATTGGATAAATTGAATGAAAATTAGTATACGTATGTGTTGGATTTAATGCAATTCTATCAGAATGTAATTATAGGCGTCGATGGGCGTGAAATACTGAATAATTGGTATGCGTAATCGGATACAGTTCCAACCAAATACGAAACGCGTACAATGTTATATTTTGATTAAACTTGTTCTAGCTTATGGTATCGTGTGAATAGGTGGGATATGGAATACGCAATATATTAAAAGCTTAGCTGTTACGTTTCATATATTATATTGCTCGATATCGTATTACGTAAGTATTACAGACGAGTAGATTTCTTATTGAAAATATATTGAAAAAAATAAATATATCGTGCCATTTAAGTGATTATTTTAAAAGATGGTTACAGGTACTAATATAAATTAAGAAATGTTTGATATAGTTGATATAGTTATTTTGTATTGATATAGTAACTTTAAAGTTTAATATCGGTTTTCACAAAATTTTGATAAGATTATTTAAATTAATCAATATTAAAGTAAAAAGTATCTGTTATAAGCTGATAAGGTAAATGAGTGCTTTTCTATATTTTATATGATATATATCTATTTAGCATAATAACTTTCGCATTTATAATATTAGTAAGAGAAAATTTTAATATATTTAGATTTTTTAGTACACGTAGCCCTACAATTTAGTGGACTGCCTATTAAGTACTGCGCCATCGAAGTTTTGGATTGCTACATGATTTGGCTCTTTGAGATATTTGCTATTGTTACTTTAGGTTCGTTACAAACAGATTTGTATCGGTGACTTTATTTTTAAAATATATATAAATATGTACATATCATTATCATCCTCCTGCTCTTATCCCACTCTAAGTGGGGTCGTCAAAACATGTTATAAACATTTTGTCTCATAAGACAAGCCATATATAGGTATATATAGGTAGCCAAATCATAATTTGGCTAGGTATTTTACGGCCGGCCGCATATATGAAGTCAACTTACCTTAGCCATATTTTATGATACCTCGGTAAGAAAGAGGGTGGTCTATTCTACTCAACCGGATACCGCACGGTGAGTCAACTTATTTAAGTCGCCTTTTACGACATCTCGGTATGAAATTAGGGTGGTCTATTCTACTCAGCCGGATACCACACGGTGGGTCAACTTACCTTAGTCGTCTTTTACGACACCTCTTTAAGTAATGAGTTTGGTCTATTCTACTCTCTCTCTCTCTCTCTCTCCGGCTATGTACCCCACATGGTGGTGGGGTCAGCCTTCCTTATGATTCTCCTCCACTTCGCTTGGTGGTGGCGTGGCGTCTATTCTACTCATTATATTCTATTATTATTATATTATTTTATCCATAAAAGTCCTTTGGGTAAGGTTCCCAAAATACTGACAGCGTTACCTCTTCGTATGATGACCTTATTCGTTGGCCGAACTGCCTGCTATCGGGTCCCTGGTACGCTCTACGAGCCTTCTAGATAGCTCATTGAAGAAGCTATGAGAGTTTCTTCGATTATTTTTTCATTTCCTGATGTCATCCTGTAGATATACGCCATAATTTTGCCTCGCCCACTGTGTGACTTTCTTATTTCTCTGACTTGTTGTTCACGTATATTTATTGCCGTGAGACACTATGGTTGATTAAATACTTGATTCCTTTCTTTTCTATATTTAAATTGATGGCCATTTTGGACAAAGGCATCTTCCAGAGTTCTCCCGCCACATAAAACAATCTTGTGCTTTTTGGATTCGGCAGCTCCTTGCAACCTTTGAGGTCATATACTAATCTTGTGGATGAGATCTAATAATTTAGTTTCCTTAATCTTTAATTTTTCACTATAATGTACAGATATCAGAGTTTACAACTATATAAACGTTATTAATCTCTTTTAGTTCTCGTTGATAAGGATAAACGAGTTTTTCGTTCTTTAATGGTTTTGGGCGACCATTGGCAAGGGTTATTAATTTTAATTTCGTGGTGATAAAATGTTAACTTAACTGTTTTTAAAGGTATAGATAATCTAATATTTAAAATGAATATACTATTTTAAAATAAGAAAGGTTTATTTTAGACAACTTTTATTAGTTTTAATATTAATATTGTGAATAATTTTACAACCTTAATAATGAAAATACTTATCAAGCGATATTTTTAATAGGTTTCTCTATAAATAAAGAAAATATTTCATCATCCTCCTTTCCTTATCCCACTCTACCGGCCGGCAGCTTGCCTGAGGTCCTACCTACCTTAGTCGTATTTTACGACAACCACCTCTCTCATTTATTCATCTTATTCATACAACCTTTTTTTTTTTTTTTTTTTTTTATGTCAGGAAAACCCATTATGGGTCATCACCGCCCGACGGGGACGAGCGGTGGGTATGTCGGACTCTCACCGACTAAAAACCTGACAGTGCTCCACCGCGCTGCTGGTGGCGGGGATAGGGTACCTATGAAGACATTGCCCCCATCCCCGCCAGCAGCAGCTCTGTACCCCGGAGAGCGCCACCTCCGGGTCGGGGCCTCTCTTAACAGTGGCCCCTCCCTCCGCTAATCGATGCATCGGGAGCACCAGATGCATCGACCGCCTCGGGGACCTAACTCCAGCGAGCGTCCGATACCCCGTTCGGATCGCTCGGAGGTCCCCGTTAGGGCGGCATGCGACGGACTTCGGCGAGTCGCCTGCGCCCCGCTCGCCTGCGGCGGATCGGATCCAAGGACTCGACTTCCCGGATCTTATTCATACAACCTATCTTAGTCGTATTTTACGACACTTCGATAAGAAAGAGGGTGGTCTATTCTACTCAGCCACCACACGGCGGTCATCTTACCTTAGTCGCCTTTTACGACACCTCGGCAATAAATGAGGGTGACACTATTCTATTCAGCCAGATACCACACGGCGTAAAATAAAGAAAAGATTTATTATAATTTATTTTAAAAGGCCATGGTAAGATCATTATTAATTTTCGTTAGCTTATAGTCTCTAGTGACCTCGGCGCGACAAAAGCAAACATCTTGGATGAATTCAAATTTTAGCCGTTGTATTTCATTGTTTATATTTATTACACTAACTTTGATAAATTGTTTGATTTGTATTCGTAGTAGCTTTACTCTGTTATTACTTTGTTTGTTATTAGAATTATTAACTTATAAAAACATCTTAATCTTGTATTTTAATATTTAGAAGGCATATAAGAAACTGTTGGAAACTTATCAATTTTAGCTTTGCCATTACATCAGTTTAAAAACACTGTTAAAAAGAGGCGGATCCAGAAAGCCTACTTTACTGTTGAGGATTACTTGGAAGATAAGAATGTGTGGATATAGCTTGCTTAGACCATGTACAAGACAGTAATGACTAAATGTAACTAGTCATAAGAATTATATTTTAAAAGAGCAACCGCCAATTTTCTTGCTGGCTCTTCTCGGTAGGAACGGCTTTCCGAACCAGCAGTAGAGTTGTCGACTCAAAAGCACTTGTTTACAAGTTTATTTGAATAAAGAATATTTTGAATTTGAATTTGAACTTAAGAGGTTGTTTTGATAAAATGTCGATATTATGGCTATTGTTAATAATTTGACCATCTCTGTGGTTTGAGTTATGTGCTGTCTTGATAATCAAAGTCCTGGATTCAATTTCCGGTATGCTATTTAAATATTAACCAACTGTCGTCTTATGTTTGTCCGCGGAGAGGTTAACTTGACTGTGGCTATCATATATTTGCACAACCGTACCACCAAACGATAGATAGTTTCTTTACGATACTGGGTAAAAAAGGTAAAGCAGTCTAGCCTCTCCAGCTTGATTATTGGTTATGTTCATAGATACATTATGGCTATGAACAAAATCTATATTGTCTTACATTACAGCAATATATGTCCAGCAATAGATATTATCGGTTAAGTAGAGAACAAAATTAATATTTTTTGTAAGTACAAAGAAAACAAAAGAGATATTCTTATCAAAGGGCTAGTTTATTATAATCAGTAGGAAGTACAACACTACAGAGCCTTATTTATCGCAACAAATACGAACATTTCGGCTATTTACTTCCATTATCTCCATATGCCGGGATTGTTTGGTAATTTGTATAGTTTAATAGTTGGTAACATTTGTTCTGAAAGTTTCACATTTATTCATACTTTACTGTAGATAATTTATATGAAGATGTATAGAATATAATTCTATGGCATATATCCTCTTAATAGTTGCCTACAACTTGGCCTAATTGTTTTTAGAATTAGTAAAAAGTCAACCCAAAGGACAATAAATATAACGAGTTGGAAGATCGATTTCAAGGTTAACAGGAAATTAGTAGGGATACGGTATCGAATAGAAAGTATCAAAGTAGTCATGAGTATTAACGAAAACAAAGACCTCTCAAATTAACTCTAAAAAATATCGTTAATTCAAAGTATCGTAGTTTATGGCCTGATGCGCATACCTCAGTCAGTAAGTAACGTAAGTATAAAAACTTCAACAGAACATACAAAAACAAATGGTACTAAAAATAAGATAGTAAAAGACATAGAACTTAGATATTAAAAAATAATAATTAAAATATTTAAAAAAATAAATGAAATAAATTAATACAAAATCGACTAAAAACCATAATAATGTGCCAAGAAAAGGCCAACTTAGGCGGGTAATTTATTAAATACAATACCTGTTAAAATTACTTGTTAAATGGAAATATCGAATACAAAGTATCGAGTACAAAAGTATTTAGATAATAATACTTTCAGGTCAGGTACTCGATAACATAAAGTATCGATACTTTTTTCGCGTTCCTAGAAATAAGTTAGTTCAAGAATAAAATTTGTTAACTAGGCTAATGACACAGATTTAGTTCTTCAAGCTTTGCTACGCTCATAAACATTTCAATTCGACATAAATAGCTCCGTACATAGCAAATTCTTTTTTATCTTCTACTAGCGGCCTGCCCCTGCTTCGCACTGGTATAAAATATATATCCCATGTCAGTCAGTAAAAAAAAATGATTAAATCGATCCAGTAGTTTTGATTTATTCATTACTGCCCGTGGCCCGCAAGATTCGAAGTGCTATTGGGCGAAGCGCGGCGTCCTCACGGCATTTTAAATCTGTAATATCTCCGAAAACGTTCACTTAAATTACATGCTGTAAACGGCCATATTGATCTATATTAAATCAACAATTTATTTAAGGTACTTAATTGGATAAGGATTATTGCTGTATTGTATAAAAATTGCTTCAAATATAAGGCATTATTTTTCATAAAAAGTAAATGACAAAAAACGCTATTGTGGGTTATCCATAAGTGATAGACATTTCTGTAGACCTTTTCAAGGTGTACAAATACTTAGTACATCATTTTGATAAATCTCTTTATCTAAATCTAAAAAGCCAGCGTTTGCAATGTAAGCGGAAAAAATGTAATTATTTACAGAAACTTCAAAAATTACAGTATTTTTCTACTGCGTATTGAATGTTATTATACATACAAACCTTCCTCTTGAATCACTCTATCTATTAAAAAAAAACCGCATCAAAATCTGTTGCGTAGTTTTAAAGTTTTATGCAAAAATAGGGATATATGGACAAACAAAGAATGCGACTTTGTTTTATAATATGTAGTGATGAGTGACTCTCGACTTTTAAATTGTCAGTAGGTTCCATATGTTATCGAAGCATACACACTGTGAACACTGTGTACACTGTGAAACTTCTGATCGGGTAACGAGGTATTTAACGGGAAAAGATCTTGCTCTCTTGCATCTAATTTCCAAACGCTGCTCAGCAATATCTCTTAAACAAAAAAAGTACGAAAAAACAGATCAAATATAAGAATAGCGATTGTTATTCGAAACGAGCAATTTCTTGTCTTTCTATATGAATCCTTATTACTATTGTTGTTATCGAAGGCATACAAGTAACGTTCGTTCCAGATTTCACACAATACAAGAAAGCAATATTTTTTACTTTTCAATTGAAATCCTAACACTGCCTTTAGCTTCTGATTAGTCAGTTAGAGAAAATTTCTCCTTATGGAAAATATTAAAATTTATTTAATTAGTACTTTTACTTATATAATAATATAAATATACATAATATAAATATTATTTCATATATATATATGAGATAATATTTTTAAAAGGAAAATATGATCAAGCAACTGGGGGATGAATTGTAACTGGGGAGATACATTACCTGTAAAATAAATTATTATTATTATTATTTACTTATAAGCCAGTAATCGTTCTAGGTATAAATGAAAAGTATTGTATATACTTTAATTTTAAATTATGAATTTAACTTTTATGTTTTAATTAAAAAATTATAATAATAAAAAATTAAGTTGCACAGTCTCCCAATTTGGCTTTCACAGCTCATAATTAAGTAAAGGAGTCTATAAATAATTTATAGAATTAATACAAAAGTAATATTGAAATTACTTCGCTGACTCTGTAGTGTATCTCTGTTTAAATTAAATCCCTGTTTTTTTTTTTAATCGCGGATTATAACAAAACAATTTTTATATTACTTTTGTAGAGTAGTCTAATTTAATTATGCTTAATAACCGCATATCAGTGCGAAATATTCATCCAAAAATACATTAACTGCTAGCGAGTTACACAGTTTTAATTTTTGCCCGTTTCATATTATCGATGCCGTACGTAACGAGTAAATTTAATTAATTTTACGCATCCAGAGCTTTATAACAAGCACAAGTCATATATTAAATATTGGGTTTCTTGGAACGTAGCTAAATTAAAATATTATAAAAAGGAGTTATGTATTTATTATTCATTATATAAAAAACTTAAGACATTCTCAAAAATAAAACCGTCACGAACCATCCAAAAGAAATGGTCTGATCGCCACAAAACTACAGAATTATCCGCTGAGTCAATCAGTTGATCAATCAGTGGAGAGCTATTCTTCTGAAAAGATTCTAAATTCAAATTCGAAATATTCTTTACTCAAGTAAACTTGTGAACAAGTGCTCTTGAATCGTCATCTCTACTGCTGTTTCGGAAAGCTGTTCCTTCGAGAAGAGCCAGAAAGAAATTCGGCGGTTTCTCTCTTCATAATAATTTAGTCATTACTATCTTGTACAGGGTCAAAGAGTAGCTATATCCAAACAGTCTTATCATCTATGTAATCCTCAACAGTATATTAGTAGGCTTTCTGTATCAGCCTCCCTTTAACAGTGTTTTTAAACTGGGGTTATGGCAGAGCTAAAGTTGATTGCAGAATTTTAGTATAGAATGTTATACCCAAACCCACAAACCACTTACGTACTTTTTTACAAAGCGCAAAGCAAGGCAATTGTAAACAACATAAAATCTCATTTGTAATTCATGGAATCAGAAAAACAGTTTGATACAGAAAACTGTTAATGTGTTTCATTCCAATTATGATGATTAAATTATGTCAATCATTGTACGTATTACGTCACGTTAATGAGGTTCGATGAAATATGCAGTGAAATGTGGTTGAAAATCCATAAATGGCACTGCCCTAACGCTCCACATTTAATTATTATAAATTCATCCGTGTTCCGGTGAATTATAAGGATCAATAACCGACCGAATCTATTGTATGTAAATTGAATAGTATCGTAATATTAAAAATACATTTAGTTTAAAAATATTATGTTAGTATAAAGTCGCATTCTGAAATTCTTTGGACATGTCTCCCAAAGAGGAAATGACTCCATCGACCGCCTTGTCGTGCAGGGCGGAGTGGAAGACACAAGAGGACGAGAAAGATCTACTACGCGTTGGACTGAGCAAATTAAAGCTGCAGTGGGAAAGAAAGAAGAAGAAAGGGCAACGACAAGAGGTCGCTGCTATAGTTGGTGCAGCTACTGCAGCTAGTATAACTAGTGCAGCTGATGAATAAGGAACTCGACGTGACGCTAGAAAGCAATTATAGAGTTCCCTGTCACCGAGCGTTTTACGAGTGCAGCCGATGGCGTATTAACTCGGCGTAACGCACAACAACAAATAGAGGCTTCCATGGTGTAGTGTATATAAACTAATGTTGTATGAATATAGCACAGGCTCAAACACGCACTAACAAATAACCACATGTCACTTCACGTTCACTCTCACCAAGGGCTCTCGTGTTACTAACGTGGTGCATCATGAGATCGTGTATGTTTCTTTGTACATCAGTATTAGTGTAAGTTAGTGTATGTTCATATACGTATTACATATAATATGTGTCTTGTATATAAATATACAAGGTAAGTTATACATCTCAACACGCATACACTACACATGGCAACGGAGGTAAAAGGAACAAGCCATCTTGTGTGATGTGACATGTGTTTTAGGAGATTGTATTAATTTTTGCACTGCAATACTAGTTGAATTATAGCTTGAGTTTCTATTAATAGACACTTCTGAACTTTTTTAACAATACACAAATATTTACGTAAATTTTGAATCAGTCTTAGAATCAACCTATTGAGATCAGTTAAGTATCATCCGTACGGCTACCATGAGCTTGACCCCTCTTCCTGGCCCTAGCTATTTTTTCCCCCAGGGCCTTTGTTACCTAGCTACGCCACAGATTGATATCAAGTTGGTTGTAAAAGCTACAAGCTTTACCTGCGATTGACGCTCCCTAATTTGTGTTCAACGTTTCCTAAGAAAAAACAAGAATCTTTTAATAGTGTGTACTAGCTTAGAATATGAGCCGTGTGATATCCGGAGTAGAATAGACGAACCTCATTTTTTACCAATTTGTTATAAAAGGCGACTAAAGTAAGTTGACGTCAGGTAGGTGGCTGCTAATATACCTTAGCCAAATAACATCACACGTTAAAACATGTTGTGCCGAAACCACTTAGAGTGAGATAAGGGCATGAGAATGATGATGTAATGATGATAAATAAAAGTAAATAAATAAAAGTCTGTAACTGATGTATTTATGGACTTAGATTTTTCCAGGTGAATTTCCATGACGATTAATGTCAACAATCACAACGTTAGGCATTGTAGTTTATTACAGATTCAGTGGTAATGATTACTTGACTGTTGCTTGATAGCAACAGTCAAGAACAGTCAACAACAGTCAACAACAGATTAGACTGATAGTCTAACTTAAACTAACTTAACAAAAATAAACTTAAGTAAACTTTAAATCTGCTATTAGATGGTCGCCAAAGATTCGTTGGTTAGTTTGTAAATCATTAAGAATTTCCGAAGATAATATTTGAATATTATAAACCAATCGAATACTATTTCGTAAATATACCTGCTTCTATATATTATCTTATATTACCAGAAACCGTACAATCTAATTTCCGGTAATACCCATATCATGCGAACTGATTACGGCCATAATTGATACGGGTAGCTTAATGATGCCGATCTTAAGACAGTTGGTGAATCAAAGTGATGTTTAGGATGTTATAGACAAGTTTCATCAATACATTATAATAACTCTTAATATACTATGACAACAAAATAAAAGAGTTTTTGTCTAAATAAAACGGAATTTCTCTAAACGTAATATTGTTACATTAATAACTATCTGTGCTATAATATAATAACTATCGGCTTCGCGTGCTTGGAAATCAGTGTGTCACAATTTTTTTTCCAAGTGCAATTTTAAACATAAAAGTTATTGTGAGTTAACTATACGAAATACAGACATAGTGTTCCGGACTTTTTTGTAGCATATTTGTAGATCTACAATTATTTAGTACATTACTTAAATGTATCTCTGCTCAGATACATTCTCTGGTCGGCACAAAATGTTATAAAAATATTGTCACATGATTTGGCTACGTATTTTACGACCGGATGCCTGATGTCAACTTACCTTAGTAATATTTTACGACACCTCAGTAACAAAGAGGGTGGTCTATTTTACTCAACCGGATACTACACTGTGGGTCAACTTACCTTAGTCGTCTCTTACGATACCTCGGTAAGAGATATACCAGGATTTAATCTTACAAAATATTGTATACTGTCTTCTTGCGTAGAAAAATTGAAAATACAAATTTTAACGTACAACTTCTAATTTAAATACAAAACGGTTTTTCAAATTATTGTTATGTAACTCTTGCTTTGCGGTAACCGTTTATGAACGTTCATCGTTCCAGCACCGATATGCGGGTAGATAATAAATTGATCCCGCCGCAGTTTCATATGGTATTAATTAGATTCGAATAATTCTATCGAGCGATATCACAAATTGATTTCCAACATATTGTGATTTATGTAAATCATTCAGCGTGTTATGTCTTTTTTAATTATCGCTTGCTTCCTTTAGCCACATAGCAAAATCCTTTGGCATTTTTACAGGCTATATATTAGTTTTACCAGTATGTATGTTTATTTGTATACCACTGTTTTAAATTCAAGTCTGACCCACTTTTAACGGCTAGATTTCAAACTTTGTACACTTATAAAGAACTGGTGATAATACAATACAATGAAAAAAATATATGAAATAACTTTTAACTTTCATCATGCTAAACACTGGATAATTAATATAGTTTCAAAAACAAAAACTCGCTCTTTATAGCATATCGCACACTAAAAAGTAAATAATTCTTAATATAGGTAGAAAAAATTATTATTGAAAAATTATAGTACTATTGTGAAAAAAAAACCGCGAAGTATTCGATATACTAAGGAAAGAAAAAGGTTGCATAAAGCGCTATCTCTAACTTAACAATATATTTAATTAATATTTCAATCTAGTCTTTATTTCGACGTTATTTCTACTAGGAATGATAATCCAGCGGTGAGACCGTGCGACTCTTTCGGCTTGTCACGGGTTCAAACCTGGGCAGGCACTAATAAGTTTTTCTGCTAAAACTTATGTGTCTAATTACTATTTATCACACGCTTTTTGGTGAAGAAAAATATCGTGAAAAAACCTGCATATCTCTAGAGAATTCTAAGGATATGTGTAACCTACTAATCCGTATTTAAGCAGCGTGGTAGAGCTTAGCTACAATTCTTTTCTCCAATAACGAAAAGAGGAGGCTTATGCTCACCAGTGGGATAGTAATAGACCGTTACTTTACTCACTTACTTTAACTTACTTTTACTATTACTAAAATTCTAATATCAGTCCGGTGATACTTGTAATGTAAAGACCGAAAAGCATATTATGAATTCGACAATATGTCCTAATACACATATCAAGTCCTGTAATATATAATATTGCACATATTTAAAAACATAAAATTTTATATCAAACCCTCGAGTGTCTTTATGGTAATGAGTTCAGGCGCTCTTATCGCCTAGTCAGACGTCGCTGTAAACAGTGAAATTGATACACTGTCTGTTTTCACTTTTGCGAAATGCTAGCAACATTTTGAGTTACAATATAGATAACTAATTTATAGAATTAGGCGTTACTTTGCGGAGGTCCATAATACAAAAGTAATGACAATATTATTTTGCTATAATCCGCGGTAAAAGGAAATATATGTAATGCTAAATGTAGAGTGTACTATTCGTTCTCATACCTGATACATGCAGCATTTTTAAGAGCTCATGCACTACCCGACACCGATGACACAACAATACACAAGCACTGCACACATTTACCACCACAATCTCAACAATTGTTTCGCCCCGTAACCGAAGCATCGTCAGGAGATAGACTCCACGACAAAATCGAAAAAGGCGAAACAACTGTTGAGATTGTGGTGGTGAATGTGTGCAGTGCAATCGGTGTCGGGTAGTGCATGAGTTCTTACAAATTCTGCAGGTATCAGGTATGAGAACGAATAGTACACAATACATTTAGCATTATATATACTTTCTTTTATCGAGGATTATAGCAAAATAATATTCTCATTACTTTTATATAAAGAACTGCTAAGTTAAGCTACATCAATATTAAAAAAGTGCATTTTGCTTAGTCTGTTAAAACGTTTAATAAAAACAAAGTATAATAATATCTGCATCGATTTTATTCATAGACACAATATCTTGATTAATACGTTGCATAAATTGCGATGTGGAATTAATGAATTCATATTTCATTTTGTAATGAAACAATTTTCCATCAAATTATTGGTCATTAAAATTTATTTTTAGTCGATTTAATATTTGGTTATTTCGGTTTTCATTAAGCATTTCACGTATTTTATGAGTGATTTTAATTACATATGGATGATGTATAAATCTGATAGTCAGAATATAAGGTTAAGAAAATATTTTACATTGCATATAGGAACATTCATACATACATACTTAAAATGAAATATTAAAAAAAATATACTAAATGTATAGATAATAATAATTGCTTGTGTATATTTTTACAAAATTGGAAATTCCTTATCGAACAATGTGTTTGCATAAATTTGATTCATAACAAATTATGTATTGATTCAAACTTCGATTAATCCCTTTTACTGTTTGTAAAGAAAATATTATAAGAAAATTTTTAATTTATTAAACTGACTATATTTCTTAAATTATCAGAAAATTTATGAGACATAAGTAACCTGCCAAATTGCAATGAAGTGGCGTATTGGGTCTTGACTCTAATCCTGGTCGTTATAAGTGGAAGGAATGGAATAGAGCAAGGTTTTGTATAATAATATAATACTTTTAGTAACTGTGACAAAATTGAGAACGAACAAAAGAACTATATTATATGTATATGATGGACCTTAATACTAATTAAATTCAAAATTAATATTAACATCCTGTTAAATTTACAGTGATTGTACATTATTTGTTCTATAGTCAATTATCTCAATTTGTGTATTGCACACGCGGCTTGTTGTCCGCGTAAGCAAACAGTACGCGCCATATGGTCGTCTACGTCTTGACGCCGTAATATTACAATTATAATTAACTAGTGGCCCGCTCCGGCATCGCACTGGTATAAAATATATAGCCTATGTCACTCAGTGAAAAAAATGATTAAAATCTATCCAGTAGTTTTGTTTCACTCATTACTGCCCGTGGCCCGCACGCGTTGTCATTCCATGTCTTAGTTTTTTTTGTTATACCACGTTTTATAGTGACTTGATGGGATAAAATAAATGCGGTCGAACGGGATAAAAATTATCCTATGTCCGTCTCCTGGTTTTAAGGAACCTCTTCAACAATTTTCAGCCGAATTGGTTCATCTGTTCTTGAGTTATAAATAGTGAAACTAAAACCAACTTTCTTTTATATATATAGAAGAAGATTATAACATCTTCATGCAGATTAAAATATTGCAATATTATCGCACAAGCTGAATGTACAATTAACAAAGATTAAGGGTGCTTTGATTGAATAATAAAAGGCCAAGTACCAGTTTTATGTAAAATGTAACAACATAGTTACAAGAATTATACTTAAAAAAGAGCAACCGCCAAGTTTCTAGCTAGCTCTTCTAGGCAGGAGCAATTGTCCGAACCAGCAGTAAATTTGACGATTCACTTTAATAAACTGACACATTTACTTGAATAAAGGTTTTTTTTGGATTTGAATTTATGTCTACAGCACAAGAACGCCACATTAATTTAAGACAATTTGGGCATGTGATTTCTCCTGCGGTGCATTTTTTTATAAAAAATAAGATGGTTACCTACATAATAACAACCTAATAATAGACCTACACCATTTCCACTTCTTTACGGCAAAACAAATCACTAAATGCGTATACCTTAAAATTTTCTATTACGTTTCGTTTACAATAAATAAAGATATCACAAAATATTGTAAGATAAGAAATAAAAAGTAGAAGAAATGATTTAATAATGATTAAGTCCATTCAGTAGTTTTACTTGATATGCGATATGTGAAACATCGCAAAAGAATAAATCCCCAAAGCAATAGCTGCAGTAAATTAATATTTTATCTTAATTTAGAACCGTAACTTTTCCTTTTTTAAGAGTAAGTTAATCATAACGTATTTTATTAAGTAAATCGCTCTACCTAGAAGCGCCCCACAAATATATCATTCTTTAATTCGTTCAGCTTAGAATTCAGGTCGGAAAAAAGTAAAAAATCCAAGCTCCGCATTAGCCGAATTGAACGAAAATATTCGGAGTTCCGAAACCCGCACGAAGCCATTAATCGTTTTGATGTCACAGTATGGGACATTTAGTGTGACCCTTTTAAAGCGAGCCCGTCCCTAATCACCGAAGGCCGAACGCCGAAAACCGAATCACGGGTGTTCATACAACGGTTGGCCGAATTTAAATGGCAGATACTAATTGCTGTCTCTTCATTGTGAAGGTGCCATAGTGAGTGTAAGGACACATCATTTGCACATTACACGAATAACGCTAGTGACGCGTCACGCTTACTACGCTTAAATTGCATACATATTCTGTAACAAACAACGATATTTCTTCTTTATTCTTCCTTCCTTTATTCCATTATTCAATAAATAAAAATAAATTTTCCCAAAGTCAACCCATATTTTACTCTTTCTCAACAACTCAATGACACATAATGACCATAGATAATACACTATATAGGATAATAATGACGACCAAAGATTAC
Organism: Morpho helenor; assembly: GCA_029227775.1. Classification (NCBI taxonomy): domain Eukaryota; kingdom Metazoa; phylum Arthropoda; class Insecta; order Lepidoptera; family Nymphalidae; genus Morpho; species Morpho helenor. Next base: position 9,570,113 of record JARGCU010000020.1, read on the forward strand.
AGTGTACATAATGAATGATGACGACCACAATGTTTTTTCATATTAATAACCAACTCTATGAAGGAGGTTGTATTAGAAACATGTTGTAACAATTCCTTTTAAATAAATCGTTATAAAACACATTTAAGGAAAGACAAATGAGTTGTTTCAATATTTCGCTGCTGACCATTCTTTTAAGTAACTAAGCTTTCAATTTTTATATCCACGATTTCAGCATTCACCCGTCTTACCTTACCTTTTAGTAGGGTATACAGAAGTCATTGTATCCGGTCGAGTGGAAAAGACAACCCTCCTTTTTAACAAGGTGTCGTAAAATACGACTAAGATAAGTTAACGTCGTAAAATACGTAGCCAAATCATGTGAAAACATGTTTATAACACGTTGTGCCGATCTACTTAGAGTGGGATAAGGGGCGAAGAATGATGATTTATATATCCTATTCTGCCTCCATAAAATCGATTAAAACCATAAAAATGAACCAAAAGGCCATGATGATGAGGGGTATACAGAAGCTTTGATAGATTATACTACCGATGTCTACTATGTGGTTCAATGAACTTCCATCAATTGAATAAAAAGAATTGTGTAATTTAGGATTTGTTTAATTATAAAATGTAGTGAGAGGATATATTTAGGGTTGGAACTAACTTTAAATATAGTTTGAGGGCAAATATGAGAGGCTCATTTGAATCGATGTACTTGTGCTACTAATAAACTGTCCAAAATAATAATCATACAGAAGATGACATGTGAAGGAAATAAACGGATATATTATTAATACTATTTATAATCTGTCCATTAAACAATCAAACATGTTTTTAGCTGAGACAAATACCCATTTCTGGCTAATAATTACGAGTAGCTTGATGAAAAACGTTTGATGCGGCCTGAAATAAACTTTGTTTTCCCAACCGACAAGTAACTAACGAGTTAGATTAAGACGAATTTTCTCATTACATCGCATTTCAGTTTTTGTGATATTCGTGGACTACACTCACTTTTGGATACACACAGTTATCGTCTATGGATTTCCCATTTAAAATTGAATTTTCCTACATTTTTCACTTTTATAATACCTTTCCTATACTTTGAGTATATTATAGTAGTAAGTTATAAATTGATATATCTAAAGCTACACTGATTTTACTTTGTGCTTGTGGGAGGCCTGGTCTAGTTTTTGGCAATTTCAAAGGCCAATTTATTCAACATGCACTCCTTTGTTTGAATGTGGCTACGTGGAAAATAAAGCTGATTCATTCATTCGTAAATTGTTCAGTTCTGGTTCAGGGATCCCAATTTTACAGCTGCAACGCCCTTTTATTTTTTTTTGATACAAATAAATTTTTTATTTGTTTTTTCATGGTCTTGTTAACATTGGACGTGGTTAGTTTTTAGATGGGTATCTGCTTGGGAAATCATGTGGTGTTAAATGTTAGGTCCTTAACCCTTAATATAAATCAGTCAAAATTAATAATTTATCGTCGGATCCATAATCTGAACACATTCTTAAATTACAGATTTTTTATATATTTTCTGTCCCTGCAGTTAAGTTGTTACTTTTGTATCTTTTGTAAATTCAACGTCTGGCGTGACATGACTATAGATCGCGTGCGGTATATATGATATATTTCAAATTGTTTTTTTTTAATATTAGATCATCAATTAGAGCAATTGGATAAGGTCTTCAAACAGCGCATTCTTAATTTAGTCTGGTACCTTATTTTACGTGCCTCCACGACAGGCTAGCTAGACCTACTGTGACTATAAGGAATAATTGTGCTCAATTTTACTCATCATGATCGATACTGGTAATCAGATTTTTTTTGCAATTTCATTATACTTGTTAAGGCCACAAACGTTTGCTGTGAAAACAGTCACAAGACGACAATTTCTGATATTAAAGTGATAACTTAGCTGGCCAATTGCACAGTTGGTATCTCGAATTTCTGTCTTTAGGTTTATTAAATCGCAGTTTACTAGATAACGTTTTGTTTACTTTTACGGTATATTTTATTTTTATGTTAAGATTTGAACTGATATAGTTGACCTTTAAGAAAGCTGACGTAACGTGCTTTTTCTAACGATTAAGTTAAAAAAAAACTAATGAGAATATTATTTTGCTATAATATGCGTTAAAAGAAAATATATGTAATGTTTAATGTAGAGTGTTAAACTATTCGTTCTCATACCTGCAACATGCAGAAAATGCTATTTTCTTTTATCGCGGATTATAGCAAAATAATATTCTCAATAGTTTTGTATTATGGACCTCCACTAAGTAACGCCTAATTCTATAAATGATTAAGTTAAATAAGATATTTTATATGTTCTGACTTATATATAAAGTAAATAACAAGAATAGTACTAACATTTGAAATCATAAATAATTTCATGTGATCATATATGAGTAATTTATTGGAATTTCAACCAATCTATTTTGGCTTTACCATTACATTAATAAAAAAAACTGTTAAAAGGAGCCTAATATAGAAAGCCTACGATACTGTTGAGGATTATATAGATGATAAAAATGAATATAGCTACTCTTGGATCTTGTACGACACAATAATGACTAAATAAATGACTATTTATAAGATATATTTTGTAAAGAGCAGCGGCCGAGTTTCTTGCTAACTCTTCTCGGTAGGAACAGCTTTCCTAACCAGCAGTAGAGTTGAAGACAAAAGCACTTGTTTACAAGTTTTACTTGAATAAAGAATATTTTTCAATTTGATTAGACACGACTGGATCCGGCTTCGTTTAGGTTTATGCATTATGTATACAAGATGTTTTTGTGATTGTAATATAAGTTAAGGTCGGCTATTGTGCAGAAGTGTAATCTGAAGGACTGTGCAAAGTGTGGCACTGGCAGTGCCAATCAACCACACGGGCTTAGAACTTTTATAAAATGGTGATGAGAATTTCATAAAAGCTTAAATCGTAAAAAAATAGTTAATATTGTAGAATAAGCTCGAAACATAAAATAATACTTATAAAGTTTCAAAGGCAGTGCAATGACACTCTGGCTGCAATATAAAGCTTTCCATAGCAACAAATTTGATTAGTTAAAGCCTGATGTTACTCGCTACAGCCAAATTGAACGTTATAAGCCGTATTTATTAAATCTCGAGTAAGAGTTTTATTTTAAATATATTTTGAACTTAAAGTTTAATGATACCATGAATCAACTAGAAAACGGTAAGATTATATTACGGAAGTATTATATCAAATATCTTTATCGTTGTATAATTTTTTAATGGAGCATTGAAAATATTTTAAAGATCAGAAAAGAGGAGGAAAATATTTCCCAAATGCTGAACCAATATTGATGAAATTTTGCTAGTAAGTATAAATATCTACAATACATCGAGTAACATATAGAATAAAAAATAACCTATATTATTTTGAGAAAGGCGAAAAATAATATATTGATTTATCGACTGGCCCGTTAGTGCAGGTGGCAGAGACCCTACCTTCACCTCCAGGGGTTGTAGGTAAGATTAAAAACCATTTCTTGGTTCTTCGAGTCTAGGTGTATTTAAGTCATCATCTTCCTGCCCTTATCCCACTCTAAGTGGGGTCGGCACAACATGTTATAAACATGTTGTCACATGATTTGGTTACGTATTTTACGACCGGCCGCCTGCCTGACGTCAACTTATCTTAGTCGTATTTTACGACACCTCGATCAGAAAGAGGGTGGCCTTTTCTACTTAACCGGATACTACACGGCGAGTCAACTTACCTTAGTCGCTTTTTAAGACACTTCGGTAAGAAAAGAGGGTGGTACTATTCTATTGAGCCAGATACTACACGGCGGTCTGGGTGTATTTAAGTAATTATTTAAAATTACCAGTTTTCTGTCACCTATAACACAAGCAAGTTACTTATTTTGGATACAGACGAGTGTGTATGTAATCGTCCCATATCTTTAATATTTAAACGAGTTAATCTTGTATGTATATACATATATGTATATACAATAAAGTATATACCTATATGTATATTTTCGGAATCTCGGAAACGGCTTTAACGTTTTTCCTGAAATTCAGCATGTAGGGGTTTTGGGGGAGAAAAATCGATCTGGCTAGGTTTTGTGTAAAAATAAAACCAGCCTCTTTCTACTAAGGTAAGTTGACGTCAGGCAGGCGGCCGGTCGTAAAAATGCAGCCAAATCATGTGACAGCATGTTTATAACATGTTGTGCCGACCTCACTAAGAGTGACCATATATTGAATTGAATTTTTGCCATAAATTGTCAAGTCAACGTAGCTTATTCGGGGAACGGGCAGACTCGTAATGCAAATACGATCAATCCCAGCTACATAATTATTTTTTTCTTGTTTTTTTAAGTTTCTTTTTTTTATTTTGTAAAATATTACTGAGCAAGATTCGGTCAACCAGGTACTATTTATTTACTATTGAGGGTACTTAAATCGTATAAATATGACCACTACACTTCGTTTAATCTTCGTGTTAATATATGTGATACAAGCAAAGGCGATAACTACATAACTCTTTGCAGGTCAACTACAGGGCTCTGGATATACAGAGCCGGAACCGGAATTCCTGTCCCCATTGGAGAACATAACCATCGCTCAGGGGCGCGACGTTCATTTCACATGCACCGTGAATCATCTCGGCACGTTTAAGGTACGTTGATTACAAAGCACAGATAAAGGTACGACACACATATATTCTAGTACAAAGGTAAGTCGACCCGCCGTGTGGTATCCGGCTGAGTAGAATAGACCAACCTCATTTCATACCGAGGTGTCGTAAAAGGCGACTAAGGTAAGTTGACCCACCGTGTGGTATCCGGTTTAGTAGAACAGACCACCCTCTTTCTTACCGAGGTGTCGTAAAATACGATTAAGGTAAGTTGACGTCAGGCAGGCGGCCGGTCGTAAAAGCGCAGCCAAATCATGTGACAGCATGTTCATAACCCCACTTAGAGTGGGATAAGGGCAGGGGGATGATGACTTTTACTTAAATTAGGATATTTTAACATTAAAAATACGCAACAAAATTGCGAAAACGACAAGTTATATATAAAATGATATTTCTTCACAGGTGGCTTGGTTAAAATCAGATACGAAGATGATCTTAGCAATGCACACACACATGGTGAACATCAACCCGCGTCTGTCCGTAACACACAACGGCCATAACACTTGGAAGCTGTACATCAGCAATGTGCAGCCTAAAGATTCTGGCACATACATGTGTCAGATTAACACCGACCCGATGAAGAGTCAAGTAAGTTACTATAATTATGTTGCGATAAAAAGTATTTTACCTGTAGTTGTACATAAGTAATAATAATATTATTTTGCTATAATCCGCGATGCAGTAAAATAGAAAATATATATAATGCTAAATGTAGAGTGGACAATCCGTTTTCATAACTGATACATGCAGGATTCGTAAAAACACATGCACAAACCTCTAACACCGCAACCATAAATCGCGATTTTGTCGTGGAGTCTATCTCCTGATGATGCGTCGGTTGCGGTGCCTATAACAACAATGTAGGTGTGATTGTTGAGTTCGTGATAGTGAACGTATGTAGTGCTTGTATACTATGCCAGCGGTGGTGGAGATTTGTGCATGTGTTTTTACGAATCCTTCATGTATCAGGTATGAAAACGGGTTGTCCACTCTACATTTACCATTATATATTATATATTTTCTATTTTACTTCATCGCAGATTATAGCAAAATAATTTTATAATTACTTTTGTTTTATGGATCTCCAAAGTAACGTCTAATTCTATAAATAACCTGTAGTTGTGTTTAAACTTGTTCTAAATTGTGTATTTTTGATAACTATTCTTCATTTATTAATTTTATAAAAAGTAAATATCTAAATCACTTAAGTCTAAATATAAGTCCTATATGTTCCCAGACATAAATCCATACTGAAAATTACATTATAATTGATTTAGAAACTGCATTAATCTTTGTTCTATTAACAACCAAAGACCATTGCGTCTTATGAGTGCACTTTTAGATGATCATTTTTAAAGCTTTGCTAATTGTAATAAGCAAAACAGAACTCGATTCCAGTATTTTCTGTGTAAATAGCAGCCTATTACTATTTCTCTGCTGGACTAAGACTTTAAGAGACCCTTAGGCCAACACGCTGCATCAGTGTTGATTGGCAGGGAACACATATCTAACGAATTCTACAGACAAATTTCTATGACGATGTTCTTCTTCACATAAATGCGCATTCTGAAATATTATTACGTAGGTCCAATGTAATTAATTATGATAAATATTATAGTATATAGTATGTATCGTTTTTAGAAATATCTTAGTCCCTAAGCCACATTTGTTATTCAAATTCAAAATATTCTTTATTCAAATAAACTTGTAAACAAGTGCTTTTGAATCGTCAACTCTACTGCTGGTTCGGAAAGCTGTTCCTACCGGGAAGAGCCAGCAAGAAACTCGGCGGTTGCTCTTTTAAAAATATAATTCTTAATACTATTTACATTCAGTCGTTACTGTCTTGTACAGGTTCAAAGAGAGCTATATCTTAATTATGTATTTTATCATGTATTAGGAGACGTATCACATGATCAAATTTTGGAAGAAAATTCAAACGTTATGGAGACTTTAAGTGAAGCTTGTCATGTGAAATATTTCGGCTTTAAGGCAGGGTCCCAGATGGGCCAAACCAATACATTAGGCAGACATCCAATCTAAATTGATGTACGAGTATGTGAATATGTCAAGTACAAGCTAAACGCAATATGCTAAAATTCTATTGAGCGCATTTTTTATGGAGGTATAAAAAAGGTATATTATGTAACAGCATATTGACATTAACTCTTACGAAACTTCTTGAATATCAAAGATTTAATAAAACCTATCCATTTTCCTATCTTATCTAAGTTCGGGGACGCATATTGGTACAGGACGAGTGGTCAGCTCCTTTTACGGACTATGCCACTCATTTTCCTATGTTGGGACATGGGTTTCACTGCTGTCCCGACAGTGTCATCTGCTTTAACCTACCAGTAATTTTAAGAAGCCTGATAATATACCCGAGGGGGATAGGATTACTTAAAATACGCATCTTTCACGGAGAGTGTTCCATTGAACTAAATGACCTGATTCCTGCCGCTAAATTCCACAACCGCACTGTACGTCACAGATTAAAATATCATCCTCACCATCTGGATGCGTGGCGATCCACCACAGTGCGGTTTTCAAATAATTTCTTTCCGCGCACCACCATTTTATGGAACGATCTCCCTTTGGCGGTGTTCCCGGATCGGTACGATATAAGTACCTTCAAAAAGCGTATTTTCCACTTTTTTAAAGGACAGCAACACCCTCGCTCTGCGAGAGGTCGTGGGCGGCGGTGATTACTTGAGGTACACCGCATGCTCGTTTGCCATCCTATTCCATAAAAAAAAAAAAAAACTCACCTGTTCTAAGTTATTTGATAAATATATCCAAGTAACATCAGCGGTAATCAATAATGATAACCATCCATTTTATCTGAGATCAGCTATCGTTTACCAAAATTTATCACCTGTCAAAATATATCAATATAAACCATAGAAAAAACTAGTAATAATCACTTAAAAACATATTCGTATCATTAATATTTATATGGATTGAATTCAATACAACGATACATTTTAAATTTACAATTTAACAGGAAATGTACCGTATAGGCTTTTAGGAATATGGGTTAGTATTTCCCGAGGGCGAACCGAGCTCGACGAGCACTTAGTTAATTACTTACAGCTTGGTCACCAGTCAGTGTCATTGTTTATTTAAGTTTCTGAGACTAACGCTTGGGGTTAGATAACAAATAGGGAGCAGATTTTAATATTTTAAATCGAAGGATGAGAAACCAGGGAATCCAACGCTGAATGCTTAAACAATATAGTTTAACACTTCTTGTATATTTGTATAAAAAACACTTTTTTATTTTAAGATATCTATATCTAAAACAAGTCAAATAAAGTTTATTTTAGTAGAATGCAACAGTAACAGTGCCAGAAGGTGGTGATATTTTAGATATAAGTTATTGCGAGAATTTTATTTTATAATTTTTTTGGGTTAGCAAAGAAATCTTGTAAAGTGATGCAGTGCCAGCGGTTTTATTCTTAACTTTTACAAAAATAACAGTTTTAAGTATTACCAGTTCCGAGAATGTTTTGACTTATTTATCCACACATTATATACTTTCCATTTTAGATTGTATAATCTTGCCGATTGTATATCTTTTATGTATATTATTAGATACTATTTTCGCCTCCTTGGTCAAGAAAACGTCCAAAAAACGATGACTTTTTTGTGCAATGCATAGTTCGTTCTGTAATATGAGCTTGTTATTACAACAATTTTTATAGTTATTTTTATGGAGTGAGTAAGATCATAGATCAGGGTGAACATCACATTGAATCAGCTGCAACATTCGGAAAGTAACGCGATGTATTTTCTTTTAAAATTAGTTAGTGTCTAAAAACTAAAGTAAATCTATATCTAACTATATGTATCTTGTCTTGGATCAATCGATCAAAACCAAACATGAATTTATAACGACGTTATCATACTAGAGTAGTGAAGCCAGCCCAAAATGTGCCATATTACAATAAAGAGAAAGCAAATGAGGTTTATTATCTCTTTTTGGCGCGTGCGTAGTGAGACAACGACATTTTGAAGATGTGTAAAAATGTAATACCTAAGTATTTTTTAAATTAAGAACGCGCCTTGAATATTTCTCTGTGCATATGTGATTAGAAAAAAAAAGTATACGAATCTAATATTCCCGCACATTAATTATTGTGACACTCTCACTTACAGACCTGTATATGACTCCCCTACTCTAGTATAATAATTCTGAAATATCTACAAATATAATTTTTTTTTAGTGTCTGAAAAAACGAGTAGAACCTAGTGTTATCAAGAATTGCACTCTACTTGACTATATTAGACGTCTACAAAGGCACTCTTGACAAAGGAAATAAAAATAAAATTGCAACTTCCCGTAGAAGCTTTTCATTTAAACTATAAATGCGTAATGTAATTGAGTGATTTGACTGAGAGTTATTTTCTTGGTCATTCTTAGTGTTTTTAAAGTTAAACTTTTTTTAAGAAATGCAATATTCTGACTGGCTCTTATAAAATATTTTTTAAATAATTATCGGATAGTATTAATTACTAGTTGTTAAGTCGTCAATCGTTATTTTTTATTGGTATATGCACCGTGGACAGGTATGATAAGAAAAACAGTAAATAAACACAAGCCGAATCAATATATCGTTTAAATTAAATGGAAATTAATCCTTTTCATATTGCATTCAATATTTTATTTATTGCAAAAGTCCGTCGACCAGTCATGTTGAAACTATTAAAATAAGCGATATTTTTTTCAATAATTAATATTACAAAATTTTATCGTTAAGCGAAATAAAATGTTACAACCAAAAACATTTAAGCTCTCGATATTGCATGAATAATTCAATAATTAGTTACCAAGTTTTGTAAATTAAGTTGCTACGACTTTTGACTAATTAGAAATACATAACGGGGACTAGTAAAATTTTATGTACCAAAGTAGATTTAAACTTTCTTGAGTAAGGGATTACATGGATTTAAAATCGATGCTTTTCACTAATAAACATTCTCCTATCCAAAATTAAAGAAATGAAATGACTTTTTTCGGCATAAAAGATTGTCATTGTCTTTGAACTCTTAAATTAAGTTAATAGTCTGTGTCTAATAAACAAGTTAGTCATAATTAGAACAAAAACATTATGAATGTGTACTGTTTTGCTTGCGAAAATCCTCTTTTACAAATGGAACCTATTTATCTCATTACAAGAAATATACTTCAAGCTGTCCGTTTTTCTAGAGGAACAGTTAACGTTGAACGATACCCGTCCTTTTTCTCCATTGCATTCCAGTAGCTTTAAGTTAAATCTAGACCAATTAAAAGTTAATTGGTTTTATTGGTAAGGAATTAAATTGTTCAAACTCTACGCAAGAACAAATTAGTTATCTGTTAAAATTATTATTTTGATTTTGGAATTTATTACGATCTTTTCCTTTTCTGAAGAACCGTGACGAAAGCGTGTGATGTGAATCACCGCAGAGGTCAATTAAAGCAAATAAGTATTTATAGAATATATCTGCCCGGCGTTCACCCCATAAACCTGTGTATGATTAAAATATAACATAACATAATCTAAAGTTAAGCCATCATGAAAGTAGAAACAATCTTAGTATTCCTCCTAGTGTAGAAACTGCAACATCGGAACCTATACTCGTACATATTAAAACGATGACCCTAAAAAGTCCTATGTCTCTGTGATCTATTTTCTCAAAATTTATTGAACAGATTTTTGAACGGTTTATACTAAACGTTAGTGCACTCCTTGCGTATGGTTGAGGTTTATTATACCTAACGGCTAAAGCGATTATGATGGGAATATCTCTGAACAGGCTACTTTATATGCTTCAATTTCCGCGGGGTCGAAATTTACGCGAGAAAATTTTTTGACGCACGGAATTCCGAGCGGGTGAAACCTCGGGCACAGCGAGTAATCCCATCCTATCCTACTCGTATCCTATCCTACTAATATTATAAATGAGAAAGTTTGTGAGTATGGATGTATGTTTGTTACTCTATCACGGTGAATCCGCTGAACCAATATCGGTGAAATTTGGCCCAATTATTTCTTATACACCGGAATAACATATAGGCTATAGAAATTTTGTTTACATTGAAAAGCGCCATCTATTATCGACTTATCACAGGACAACAGTCCATGCGAACGAAGTCGTGGTTAAAAACTAATTTATAATATTAAGAATTTGGGCGAATGCTCAAATACTTGTAGAATGTAACAGACAAAGGCCTGGACATTGACACTTATTAGTTATTTACCTGTGTAATGCTGACAATGGCTGACGGTACGGGGAATTTCGTTCGGGAATGCAAACGTAAAGGTCGGAATTTGCCCGCAACATCTTCATGCGAAAGGACTTTCAAAACGTTTGTTAAATACAATTGTAATGTTTTCTTTTTTGGACATTACGTGAAGTAGTTTTATTTTTATTAATGATACAAAGGTATTTTTATAGAAATGAAATAGATTGTTATAGAAAAAAAATATTTTGCGATTATTTAAGTAACTAGTGGTATCCGGCTGAATAGTATAGACCACCCTCTTTCTTACAGAAGTGTCGTAAAACACGACTAAGGTAAGTTGACGTCACACAGGCCGGTCGTAAAAAACTTGGCCAATTCATGTGACAATATGTTTATAACTTGTTGTGCCGACCCTACTTAGAGTGGGATAGCGGCAGGAGGATAAGTAATTAGCTAACCACTGGAACCTGTAAAGGTTTGTTTCCATGTAGAAATTAAAAACAATAATGGCACTTTCAGTTCACTCATTATCAGTATAAGCTATTTATACTATGACCAGACGTAGAGTAACATATTAGACTGTACGGGGACACGAGTAAAACGCACCGATGCTATAAGCGCACTGGTTTATTGTCACGTAAGCCGCGGCGAGGTGGCACCCTCGCACACATACGTACATCTACATATACAACATCCCTCCCCTTAGATTAACAATAATATCTAAAAACGCAATGTTTTAATTATTGACATTAGGACGTTGTCGTAACAGCCTTCGACGAGTTCGAGCCGAAGGGTTTTCCGATTCGTCTATAACATCAAAAAAGTAATCATCGTAATTATGAGGTATTCGAACACGTCTCGCGTGTGTCGTGGTCACTTTTTCTCCTCCCTGTGGTGAGTCGATGGTAGGCGACGAGGCAGGTCCAGCCGTTGACGGGCTCGGTGTGGTGATGCTAACTGTCTCTTGACCATTTCCTTCCTCATTATTTACAGGTTGTTCGTTCGTCTCTTTCTGAATACCAGAATTGTTTACTACTGGTGTTAGCTGCTGCTGGGTGATAAAATCATCGTCCCACGTGTTAAGGCTGTTACTAGTCCCTTTATCAAGAGTAATTTGATTTTTATGTTTTTTAACAATATGTGACGTCATACAGTCTCTAACTAGATATACTACTTTACCTAATTTTTTTACAATTATTCCCTTACACCATACAAATTTATTATTACCACTAAAACGTTTATACAGAACATTGATTCCACAAGGTATACTATTTCCCTTTTTATCATCTCGCACTTTACTTTGTAAGGACTGTTTGTTTTTAACAAAATTAGCCAAGGACGCAGACGAGGGCGACGATGTGATGGGGTTAATTAAATCTAATCGCGTTCTTAGTTTTCTACCATAAACAATTTGAGATGGCGAAAATCCCGTAGTGGAATGTATGGAATTCCGGTAATCAAAAATATACTTTAAAAGTTTCCATCTACATTCCTTAGAATTACGACTTGTTAATACACTAAATTTAATGCCCTTTTTTACTACTTTTACATAACTCTCTGCCTGTCCGTTACTTGCCGGGTGATAAGCTGGCGATGTTAAGTGAGATATACCGTTACAGTCGCAGAATTTTGAAAACTCCTGTGAACAAAACGCTGTACCATTGTCGCTTACTATAGTTTCTGGAACGCCGAAACGTGACATGAACTCATATAATTTTTCGATGACAGCCGCTGAAGTTGTCGTATTGACCATATCGTACACTTCTACCCATTTACTATACGCATCGACTATTATTAAATATGTCCGTCCGTTTAATGGCCCTAGGAAATCCATATGGATTCGTAAGAACGGATGCTTGGGGTATTCCCACGGTGAAATGGGTACCCGAGGTGGTGACGGTCGCAGCTGCTGACACACATCGCAACCACCTATCAATTTTTCTAAGGCGGCGTCTATACCTGGAAACCAGCACCGAGTTCGAGCTTCCGCCTTAGTTTTTACAATGCCCAGATGCGAAGAATGTAACTCAGATAATACCTTCGGTCGCAAAGTTTCTGGGATAATTACCTTATGACCTCGCATAAGACATCCGTTTTCATATGAAAGCTGCGTTCTACAAAAAAAATAGGGTTTAATATCAGCGTTACTGACCTTCGGAGGCCAACCCTTTAATACGAAATTAATTACTTTCGATAAGGTTGCATCTGTTTTTGTCGCCTCAATTAACTGACCAAGGGTGACCGGGAGCGAGCCGTCGATCACGAAACAAACGTACGCCGCACGATCTTGAATGGCCGCCGCCGCGTCCGTGCACTGGCCGGCGACCCCCTCCCCCGCGTTCGCCCTCGCGTCGTCCGCGCGAGGCGGGAGACTCGCGCGCGAAAAGTAATCGGCGCAATTGTCCGTACTACGTATGTATTCTATAGTGTAGTTGTAGCCGCTCAAGAACATCGCATATCGTTGTAATCTATTAGCCGACACCTCTGGAATCCCTTTATGCGGGCCAAAAATAGATATGAGGGGTTTATGGTCAGTACGGAGAACGAATGGAGTGGCCCTACCATATAGATACTGGTGGAATCGCCGTACCCCAAATATTATGGCAGTGGCTTCTTTTTGAATTTGGGAATAGTGTTTTTCAGCCGGGTTTAACGTTCGCGAAGCAAAAGCTATAGGTTTTTCGATTCCGCTTTTATCAATTTGTGAAAGAATCGCGCCTAACCCGCTCGGGGATGCATCCACGGTTAAAATTATATTTGCATCAGCATTGAAGTGTGCCAAAACTTGGTCTGATGCTAAATAGTTTTTTATTTTACAGAACGCTTCCGTGTGTAACTCGTTCCATTCCCATTTAGTGCCTTTTTTTAAAAGCGCGTAAAGTGGGCTAAGGATTGATGAGGCGCCCGGAACAAAAGAACGGTAATAATTGACTAGACCCAAAAACGACTGTAACTGACTAATATTTGCTGGAGTCGGCGCCTCCAAAATAGCTTTAACTTTAAGCGGTGATTTTTTTAACCCATTTTTGTTAATTACATATCCTAAATAATTAACTTCATCCATTAAAAACTCACACTTTTCTCTTTGCAATGTCAGCCCTGCTCCCTGTAGTCTATGAAGGACCGCATTCACTCTTTCCATATGTTCGGAGTCTGTTTTACCCGTAATCAAGACGTCGTCCAGCAAACAAAGCACCCCTTCCATGCCCGATAATATACACTCCATCGCGCGCTGAAATATAGCTGGCGCACAGGCCAACCCGAACACCAGTCGTGTATATTTATATATACCCCGATGTGTGTTTATGCAGGTTATTTTTTGAGATTTTTCATCTAATACGAACTGATTATAGGCCATCGACAGATCTAACTTAGTAAATTTTTGACCCCCATGAAGTTTCGAAAATAACTCACTTACTGTGGGTAAAGGATATTTATCTATAACTAATTGTTTATTAATACTGACCGAATAATCGGCACATAACCTAACTGACCCATCCCGTTTCAAGACCGGAACGATCGGCGACGCATATTCTGAATGCTCCACAGGTTCGAGCACCCCTAGATCGACTAACCTATCTATTTCTTTAGTTACTTTGTCCCGTAAAGCAAATGCGATCGGCCGCGCTTTGACGAAAACCGGTTTCGAATTATCTTTTAAAGTCAGTGTAACTTTGTATTTATTAAAACATCCTAATCGGCCTGAAAATATTTGGGGGTACCGCCTTTGAATTTGCTCAATGCTATGTTCCGTTTCTCGACAATAGTTAACAGGTTTTAATTCTAATTTAAAAACTGAAATGAAATCCCTACCTAACAGCGGCGGGCCGCCGCCGCGCACGACGTACACATTCAGTGCGTCCGAACGCCCTTCAAACAACACCGGCAAGCGAACCATCCGGCAAGTAACGGACAGGCAGAGAGTTATGTAAAAGTAGTAAAAAACATCTACATATACAACACATATCTTACATCAGATACAAAGAATTATTGAAATTATCATATTAAAGGTGCGTAAACCCTCATGGCGCTAATATTATGATGAATTAAACATTGTACAACAACCCACGATTAAGTAAGGGGACATCTGTAATGTCACAAAAATAGCTCACGTAGGCAAAAATTTTGTTGCGTAATTAACATATTTTCAATCTAGGCCACACTTTACTATTAACGTACACTACTTCGAGGGAAAATTCTTTGCTTTCCCACATCGAAAAGCCTACTTTTATCTCTGCCAATATAAAATATTTTTATATAAAATGTGGTAGCTATGTACTGCGTTTCAAAATGTATGTATTTGTATTGACTAAGCCTCGGGAGACAGATTGCTCATCTCACTCAGCCGAGCCTTATTTGCTTAGGTTCTATACGACAACGCAGAAAAAGGTTCTTTTATATTTGAACAGCGGGTATGTAACATTTGTTAAGTGTAAAAGTAAATTTGAGAGGTAGCCCACACAATTACACAAATATTTTTTAAGTACAAAGATGTACAGAACACTTAAGTATTCGCATTGTTGCCTTTATTTTTTTTCTAACTTATTTGCCAACTTCAACATGGAGCGGTGAAGTTTTTAAGTGAAAGAACACAATTAACATTCCTTCCACACGAGGGGAATTGTTTACAGAATTTTTACTTCTGCAAGTAAGCGAGTTAAACAAAAACGTTTGAGAGTTTGGTTCGTTTCACATTTCCAGTTGATTGTTTTGTAACAACTGGATGTTTTCAACTAAATCTTTGTAGTATCGCTTACCACAAAGCATTGCTTAATTTATAAATAAAAACAACAGTGTTGAATTTTCTTCACTCGCTATCCGAAGCTTAAAACTTTTTACATACTCTTTATATATATTTTAACAGTATACTCTAATAAAATAAATATTTGGTTAGATGAAGTCTCAAATCAATAAAAAGGAAACACGGACTCTTCTAGAACAATCGAGTTACGCCTTTTATGTACTTACTAGCTTTTACCCGCGACTCCGTTCAGGTCAACTGTTTGCGCGTGATAGGTTGTAATAGATGGCGCTTTTTAGTTTCATCCTATTCCTTTAGAATTAACAGGTTTCTATAGCCTATATGTTATTCCGGTGCACAAAGAATAATTGTGCCTAATTTCGTCGATATTGGTTGAGCGGATATGCAATGACAGTATACCAAACAAGTAACAAACATACATCCATACTTACAAACTTTCGCATTTATAATATTAGTAAGATAGGACAAATATCTACATTCGTCGTAAAACTTATTAGTGATAATGTAATGTAGTAACTTTAAGAATATGTAAAATAAAGTGGATTAATGAATTCTTTTTAACTTATGATCGCACAGATTTAGTTTGACGTGAAAATGTTTACATTTTTAGTAACTGCGACATTTCTGATGTCGTCTATCCACATAGTCCATTAGTGAGGGTTATGCCTACACTGTGTTTTCCGTTGCGGGGTCGCTACTCTAGCACCTTGAGACCATCGCGTATTAGTCCTCTAAGGATCTCCTCATTTCTGATTTGATCAGGCAGAGATACTCCGAGCATAACTCGTTTCATCGCTCGCTGGGCTACTCTGAGCTTTCTCATAAGGCCCATAGTTAGCAATTAAATTTTAGAGCGAAGTTTCATCATGTCTAAACTTTAAATATCTTAAAATTAATTTTAAGGATATTCTTGTTTCTTATATAGATTATTATTTCTATCGACAAAATTAATCGAATCAAGCGATAATATTTGGAATCATCCTTCTGCCCTTATCCCACTCTAAGTGGGGACGGCACAACATGTTATTAACATCTTGTCACAGGATTCGACTATATATTTTACGACCGGCCGTCTGCCTGATATCAACTTACTTTTCTCGTCTTTTACGACACCTCAGAAGGAGGGTGGTCTATTCTACTTAGCTGGATATCACACGGCGGGTCAACTTACCTGAGTCGTCTTTTACGACACCTCTGTAGAAGAGAGTGGTCAATGCTACTCAGCCGGATACCACACGGCGGATCAACTTACCTTAGTGGTCTTTTACGACACCTCGGTAAAAAGAGGGTGGTCTATTTTTAATAATATATAGAGACAAAACAAATAGAAACAAAACAACGGGCCATACTCACGTCGCGAAATAATTGGTTTCCTCCACGGATTTAGTTCGCTAATAACGAGTCATTCTACGCAGTTCACGTTCACTTACTTCTCCGACGCGTAACAAGCTCATGATTAAGAATCCCAAATGGATTACAAACTAGTCAGGCTAATCCCGTGGTATTAGGAAAGAAAAAGATTAATTGAATTGTAATTGGTTAAACACGTCTGACATATACAAGTGTATTGGGTTTGCCTATTTGGATTCCTTGACGAAGAAAGTTTTTGAAATATGCGTATGACCAAACGTTCCCCAGGAAACTCTGGCTGGCAGCCATAACTTTGCGATAAAAACAAATGTTTTATTAGAAAGAAAAGATGATAAGAAACCCAACGGTAGTTAGATAAACCGTTATTTCTCCAGTTTCATACGTTTATAACTTTGTAAGAAAAATCTAGTCCGTCTTAATCCTCTAAGTGTTTAAGGTATCGGTTAAATTCATGCTAGATAGCTATATTGATAACGGTATCTGATTTTGATTAATCGTTTCATTAATTATATGTTAATAATCCTGATAATATTATGAATGCGAAAGTTTGTGAGTATGGATGTATGTTTGTTACTCTTTCACGGCGAATCCGTTGAACCAATATCGTATTAGTAAATTTAATATAGTAATAGTAAAATTTGGCATAATTATTCTTTACACACCGGAATAACATATAGGCTATAGAAATCCTATTAATTGAAAGGATGAAATTGAAAAGCGCCATCTATTATCGACTTTTCACACGACAAAAGTCCACGCAAACGATGTCGCGGGTAAAATCTAGTTTCACCTATAAAAGAAAAAAAATTATACAACCCAAGTTAAACAATATTAAATAAATAACTCACTATCTGTCTGTAAAGACATTTATAAACGGGAATGAATCTCTGAATAAGGAGTGCTCGAAGTTATTGTACATTCTTTATCTATTCAGCTGTGTTCAATGAAATGAACGGAATTATTGGGTTTCATCTTACGTTTCGTTTTAATAAAACTGCGTGTTCCATAACTTAAGTAGAATAACTTTGAGATAAGGCAATAGGCATTTTTTAAATAACGCTGCTTCATTTTACATCGTTGTTGACATCTTTGATTATCATGAATTATTCATCACTATGTTTTCCTTTACCCTAAAAACGTGTGATAAATTGCAATTATAAATTAGACACATAAGTTTTTAACAGAAAAAAACTCATTAGAGTCTGCCCGGGTTTAAACCCGTGACCTCCTCGAAAAAGTCGCACCAATACCACAGCTATAGTCGCACGGTGTTACCGCTGGGCTACCACAGCTATAAAGCGTATGGTGATTGTAAATACCAATTAAGTAGAAAATACCTGTGTTGAGTTTGAACCCGCGACCTTTTATTACGACTCACATGCTCTTATCGTTCACCTATCACGGGTCAATCAAAAAATTCGGCATACCAAAATAAAATACTCCGAATAGAATGGTACAAATGAAATAAATATTAATCTATTAATGAAATAAATATTGTTTTTGTGGCGCTAATGGCAAGCTCTGTTGACAGAATAGTGATGGATGACCTTTTTCAAACCTTTTTCTCTCGCCCGAGTAGGTCCATTGTTAAAATGTCAATATATCAAATTTTACGCGAACATTCTGTTAGCGAAAAAAAAATTTAAATGTTTTTTAATCATTCAAACGAAAGTAATATGAAAATATTTCTTTCAAATATAAAAACAATAACTAAAAATTCGTTCAAAAAAACTAATGTGAAGAATAACGTTAATAGTAAAACAGAATATATATAATTATACTAAATACGACGCTTTAAAGTCGCCGTTACAGTTTTCCTGTAAAAGAATAAGGCTATTACGTAATCCTTTAATCTGGTTTTTAGATGTGCAAATTGAGCCCAACTTACTATTTAAAATCTCTAATTTAATCCAACAGAAAAGCACTTGCAGCTTAGTTCTAAACTGCGATCATAAAATTAGCGTAGAGAAAAGAACTTTTGGTCGAGAGTTTGCGATATTCTTTTATGTTTATAAAACTTTTCACTTTATATCTGTAAGGTATTTTTATTGAGAAAAATATAGTCCAGTAAAATATAAATTGTTTGCCTTTAAGTTTAATTCACGGTTGTATCGTAGAGACATAATCCTATTTGAAACGTTTTATGATATTGCCTTATTTATAATCCATGGCCATTGAAGGGAACTAAACTAGACGTTTATTTTGAAACTAAATTGAACAAAACACTAAGCCCTGTAGCTGCATAGGTTATAAATACTCTGTGAACTTTTATCTTTCACAGGCTTTGCGTAGTTTGCTCGCAACTACGAACATAGGAGAATTCATGGCGTCGATGTAATACAGCATGGGAGCCTTTTTATTAAATCGAGAAAAAAATAGAATTCATCTTTTATTATAACGTTGTTTCTGTTTATATACTTTAAATGATTTTTTTATTAAAAGAAATGGAATAAATTTGCGTAATTTAATTCTTCATAAGTATAGTTAAAATGTATTTGTGATTTTAAACTTTGAAGCTATTACGTTTCATTGAAAATTTGCAAAGCAAAATGCGTGCATAATAAGAAATATATAAAAAACCTTTGAAAGAGTAATTTTTGATAAATATGTATGTTTCGTCCGTAAATATTCCATCCGCCTGGATGGAATATTTACTGTATTTGTGTGCGTTATTTTACATTTTTTGCGTTTGACTAATGTTTAAAAAATATAAGTATAACCAAAGACGGGAATACACAAACCTTGTCAGGATACAGCCCTCTACGGTTTCCCTACAGCTTTACTTGAACAGTAACCAGTTTGTCAATACGGCTAGCCTCACATTTGAATAGTTGGATAAAAATACAAAGTTGGAAATAGAAATGAATACGAGAGAAGTCGCGAAAGATCTGCTAGTGTTTAAATACCTTTATCTGGATGATAGCTCCGGAGGGTATTTTCAATATGGGTAATTTCGCTGGGAACACAAATACTTTAGAAGCTTTATTACTCGTGGATTAACTCGGCATAAGCGTTGAAAAACGAGTAGAGCTCCGGTTACGTATAAAACTCCTGATATTTTATCTTAATTACTTCGAAATCTTCGTACGAGCAAATCCCTACCCTTATGTTGTCCATCGTCGCGCAACTTTATGTAGGGATTACTTTTATGACCAGGATTAGAGTCCGTTTTCGAATGTTTACTGCCAGAATCGGGCCCATCTGCGATAGATGCCCGATTTAATATGATTAAGAGCTTATTCGTTTCGTATCCTTAAGGAGGAATTAAATATAAAATGAACACTATCCCTGGTTTACTACATATTTAATTATAACTAGACAATGAGCGACCATTTTACTATGGTTAAGAATACAGAAACCACCATGGTGGTGAATACAGAAACAGTAATACATGAATAGTTTTGCATTAAATTATTTATATTTGGGCCTCAAAGAGTCACTGGTAGAAACCTGTTTTAAGTCAAGATATCCGATCACGGATATTAAGGGATCATTATTGATTGGTTAAGGGCAACCTCCACTATCGCTATTCCTTCTTACAACGTATTTAATTCGCGAACCGCAACATTCGCGAATCAAAAGCAATTACCAAAAAAAAGTTTGTTTGTGTTCCAAAATCGAGTCCCAATCTCGTAATAGTAAAGTTTGAACTTTTTATTCCCACTCCACCCAATGGATACATAAATATTCTTACAAAGCGAGAGAATAAATTATATTTAAATATTATTTTTGTTCATTAAGGTATAATAATGAGATATAATGTATATAACTTCCAAAATTGGTATAAATTGTGAGAAAGTATTTACAAAAGCGATGTCTTTACCCACGTACGAAACTAACAACAGGAATTTGAGGATCTTGTAAGCAAACTAATTTACCCACAAAGTGAGTCGTAAATAGTAAGCATGACCTGAGGAATCTCCGCTAAAGAGGCTCGTACTTGGCACCGTAAACACATTCTTCGACACATACTTGTCGCGTTGTCGCAACTAACGTCACAAGCATTTAGTTGGAAGCTAAGGAATTTATCAGACCGCTGCTAGGAATTTACCTCACAAGACAAGAACTCCGTGGTTATTACACAATTATTCCGCCTTAACATAATAACACAAAGCTAAACAATGCGGCTACAATTTTAGTACTCCAAATTTGTGATAGCGTAGCTTTATATGGGATTTACGGTTTATGAAATTATCTTTAGGTGTTACGGATTATTTAGTAACTTGCAATAACTTAAGAGCTTTTCTAGGTGGTTCTTAGAGAAAGTTAAGGGACACCACATGTCTCGTCGTCGTTGATGATCAGGGCTTCCCGCTCCTGACGGATGACGCTATAAAAGCTAATCAATAGAGACGGGTTATACTCATGTTTTATTTTATCGGGTTAGCCCAACTAGTTTCGAACCCATCCAGGGCACTTATAGATACATGAGCTCTTTACACATAAGCGTCGCATGCACAAAAGACCAGAGCGACAGAGAACACTTTGAAGAGTCGCGATAACGTCGTGTAAAGAGCTCATGAATAAGTACCCCGGATGGATTCGAAACTAGTCGGGCTAGAATAAGATGTGAGTATAGCTGTCTATACATTAGCTATAAAAGCTAATAGGCCTAACAGCATAGTTTCAATATGCGGGAAAATGTAGCTTCCAATCTATTTTACAATTCCTAGACAAACGCTGTAAAATAGTGAATACATCGTGGGGACGCACCTGTGGCGCATAACAAAGGAAAGCTGACTAATGCCTCTCGATTTTTCGGCTAAGAAATAACTCACTTGTTGATTCCCAGCCCTCGACCTTCCTCGTTTTCTACCATATTTCACTATTACTAAAAGGTTTCAGAATGAATCCAGAATGGATGTTATACTAAAGTAGGCGTCACATTACGAAATTTTATGATATGTCAAAAATATTTTATCAGAAAAAATTGATCATAATAGAATTTCAGTTTTAAAATCAAGATTAAAATATTGCTTATAGTTTATAAATAAAAATAATTATTATAAAAACGTTACTATTATAATTTTATTAACGATACTTAGGAGATAGTCTTTGTCGACGGAATGGCGACGCTATGTTATTGATGTTGTTCTTATGGGCAAGTATAAGTCTTATAAAGGGTATATAAATAGTATAAGATAATTCAGATGTGGTTTGTTAATGAGTTGGGCAGTCGTTCGTTGGCTGGAAAATTACTCATAGACAATCATCCTACTGCCCTTATCCCACTCTAAGTGGGGTTGGCATAGCATCTTATAAACTTAAGTTGCCGCATGATTTGGCTAAGTATTTTAAGATCAGCCGCCTGCCTGACGTCAACTTACCTTTGTCGTATTTTACGATACCTCGGTTAGAAAGAGGGTGATCTCTTCTACTCAACTTGATACCACATGGTGGGTCAACTTACCTTAGTCGCCTTTTACGACATCTCAGTAAGAAACAAGGGTGGTCTATTCTACTCAGCCGGATACCACACTGCATGTTCTGAGTACTTACTGAAAATTTTAATTAGATGCCTTGTTGTCTTACTATATATATATTTATCTTGCTTAAGTAAATTCTTTCTTACTTTTTGTCTTTTTAGTCTTTTTGTCTTTTTAGTCTTTTTGTCTTTTTAGTCTTTTTGTCTTTTTAGTCTTTTT
This sequence comes from Morpho helenor, assembly GCA_029227775.1. Classification (NCBI taxonomy): domain Eukaryota; kingdom Metazoa; phylum Arthropoda; class Insecta; order Lepidoptera; family Nymphalidae; genus Morpho; species Morpho helenor. Next base: position 9,592,795 of record JARGCU010000020.1, read on the forward strand.
GTCTTTTTTAGTCTTTTTGTCTTTTTAGTCTTTTTGTTAGTTTTTTGTTACTTTGTTACTTTTAAGTCTTTTTGTTACTGCACAAAATAATATAAAAAGACAACAAATTTTAGAAATGTGTACGTAAATCTAAATTTACACAGTTGTGTTAAATCATCTTTTCAAAACTAAATAATACGTAAATGCTTTGGGTGTTACTCGTATACCCTCACATAAACAGGTCAATGGTAAAAAACGTAATAAACAGCCGGTCATCCATCATAGCATATGTCAGCTCACCCTCCGAATAATTGGTCTAACATAGCGTGGTATAATATTCCCTGGAAAATGTGTGTTAATTCAACGGAATAAGGTCCTCTTTATTTTTGTGCACAATTTTTCATTTTGATATGGTCTCTATTTAAAGAAAGACCAAATAATAAAATGATGTCCGAGTGATCGGATTTTGTTTTAGATTATAAATATATGTGCTCAATCGTATGTTATTTTACAGTACATATTTCATCATTACGTTCTCCCATGTGGTATCCGGCTTAGTAGAATAGACCACTCTTATTTCTTCCCGAGATATCGTTTCTAAGGTAAGTTGACCCACCATGCGGTATCCGGTTGAGTATAATAGATCGCCCTATTTCTGACCGAGGTGTCGTAAAATACGACTAAGGTAAGTTGACGTCAGGCTGTCAGCCAGTCGTACGTAGCCAAATTATTTGACATGTTTAAAACATGTTGTGCCGACCCCAAATGGAGTGGGATAAGGGGCATATACCTTTATAAGCACATAGATTAATGAAATTCGTAAATAATTTGGAGTATTCGAGGATATTTCAAAGAGATTCATAAAAATTTGTCATCGCCTTATTATTACAACAATAATCCCGAATTTTATAATTAGTTGACAGATAAAAAAAGAAAGATGCAGCGTACGCATCCAAAATACGTAGAATTTTCAAGCTCAGTATGTGAGACAAACTAAACCGGTTCCTCTATACCGACAATAAAAAAAATAACTTTTAAGTAAAACTTTATAAGCGAATGAGCTTTCGGATGTATTGAAATTATTTGAAAGGACCTCTTTTGTAAGAAAATAATTTTTTATAATAATAAATATGTGGACTTAAACTACGTTAAACATTGTTGAATTTTCCTCCGCTGGACGTTCTTTGATAGCATTCCTAGCAAGCGGCCTGAGAGTAGCTCTGAATGCGTCACATTCTCTTCGCAAAAATATGCAAAAGTTATATTCGAGTAACATTTCATACACGGTTATCCATCTACACAACTTTGCATTAGCTGCAGCGTGTCTTTTATATAACACCATTCTTCTTTTAACGGGCAAATTTAAAACGAAAAGTTTTAGCCAAAATTTCAAAGAGAAACGGCCACAACAAAAGTATGAAATAAAGTTTAATTTTTAACTTTTAACACTGCCGCTTATATAATGAAGAAAAAGTTATTTAAAAAGACCTTTTATTAATGGAACTGATACGCTATCTTCATGGTACGTTAGCAAAAATATTTGGGAATGTCCATTGATTATGTTTTTCGTAATATAGAAATCTTAACTGTTAACTATAGTATAAGAGGTTATGAAATTTTTGTACGACATATAAGGTGTCTTAAGACATTGGAAGACTGTATGCCATTATTTTATAGATATTTTTAGATCGTATGCCATGTGAAATAAATATCGGAGAACATCGCAAAAAAGGTTTTTATTAATAAATTACCTCAATGTTTAGGTTAGATAGTTCACAGGCTAAAGAAAATTGATATTTTATAAAAAAATATTCAATAATAAACAATAATATCAGTAATAGTAATTATATATCACATAGGTATATAAAGCAATTAACGTTAATAAGATAAAATGTATTTTTACTAATGGGACGAGCTAAAATTTTGTAGTGAAAATGTAGGTATCTAGTAGGTAGCTCTTTGGCTCTTTAAATAACCTTTTATAGTAAATTTTTGTTGAATTTATACCGAATGGCCGGAATGTTAGATCTGTTACAAAGGATAGAAAACCTTCCAAAATTTCCGTATGTTATTCTGTACATTGTATTGAGTGGATCCGATTGTATTGACGAAATTCGATCACGTACGCAGACGGTGGAGAAAATTTATTGCGGAACAAAACTAACCCTTACAGGCATCTTTACTCGGTAAAGATATGTTTTATTCGAAAATGGTCTTTATCTTTGTGATAATAGGAGTCAGAAAGGTTTGTTTCTGTAAAATGTAAAGATATATTGCTAGTAGTGTCTGGTACTTGATAAATCTCTGATGCGCCCTGTCATTCCAAACTGTATTGGAATTTTGTCAGTTTCCTCTGAGCGTGACCCTCTAAAGGAGTCGTATGTCTTCATGCTACATTCGGCCTGTTGCTTTGCAACAATAAATTGTTGCTCACTATTGTTAATATACTATAACTGTTCATTTTTTTATTATTTTTTGAATCTGTTAATAGTTCTTAGATTAATTATATAATTGTATACAATCAAAAACAATGGGATTCACCGAAAATAAATCCTGAAATTATTGTTTACTTGTTTTAAAGAATATCTTAATTTAAAATTCTTAATTTAATTAAATATTGAAATTTTTACCAGGTATGATTTTTATGAAATTATTTAATACATAATTTTATTTTCGTTTTAGTTGACAAAATAATATAGTTTCTTGGCCATGAAATGAGTTGTTTAAAAACCCTATATTGGAATTATTTTTATACATTTATCAGTTAATATTTATTAAGATTAAAAGAGTACTATTATGTTTTTTTTAACGTTTTATAAGTAAAAACATTTTAAAAAACCGTTACGTAAGTCTTAAATTAAAAGTATTAACGTTGAAATACGAAAATTTGTCTATTAATTTTAAGTAAAAACGAATTAATTTATTGTTTCCAACTAAAAGATTTGTTGTGTAAAGAATGTAAGAACATTTGGAAGCTTATAAGAAAACATTTCAATTAATTGAGTTGATGAGTATTTTCGGGAAAACTTTTAACGCCGATTTAATTTGTTTTGTGATTCTTTGAGTTTGTCTGTTTAACATAACGCAGAACTTCTGGGTTGATTAATAATATAAATTCGAAAAATAAACAAGAACTTGCGTTGTCTATGGCTGTTTGTTTTTTGGAAAATTTAATCATATAATTATGATTATCAGTTGATTTTTAAAATATTCGATTTAGGTTTACTCATAAGTTTTATCTTAATAATTCAACATTTTACTGTACGATATTTAATAGAAGAAAATTATATCTAAGTAAGTGATAATTTTTATTCAAAATTATTTGCCACATTTAGTCAAAATCTGTTAATGTGTAACAAAAAAAAATGAATTAGCAGAAACATTGTTTATAAAAGCACTAATTGGAAAATAAAATCCTTTTCCTTCTTTAATAGAAAAAAAAAAAAAAAAAAAAAAAAAAAAAAAAAAAAAAAAAAAAAAAAAAAAAAGGTAAACTAGACGAACTAAAATGTATTATAAAATCGATACCTACAACCGTGCATATCATTCTGATAACAGAAACTTGGATACAGAATGAAAATCACATATTACAATTACAGATACCTAATTACACACATTACTACAATTACAGAACAGATATTAGAGGAGGAGGAGTATCTGCGTACATACATAACGATTTAAAACACAATCTAATTGAATCAATATATAAAGATGGAAATAATTACTTATGGGTTCATATAGAAAAATTTTCGTTAGATGTTGGCGTGGTTTACTACCCTGGTGATACTAACTTTGATAGGTTTCTAGATGTATACGAGACTCAGTTACAAAAACGAAATCGGGCAATTGTATTTGGAGATTTTAACGTAGACCTCCTAACAAAAAATTCAATACACAATAAATACAAGCAAAGAGTGAAGGAGTCAGGATATAAAATACTAAATAAAATCAATAAAACTTTTTGCACAAGAGACGCACCCACGAGAAAATCTATCTTGGACCACATCAGCACGAACTTAAAAAGAGAAAACTATACCTTCGCTATTATAAATACATCTATGTCAGATCATAAACAACTTTATTTACAAGTAAACAAATGGAAACCACCTCCAAAAGTAAGACTAAATTACGAAAAAATAAACTATGACAAATTATATAACACAATAGAATCACGTGGACTTGATGATGTGACTAACCTTTACACGGAACTAGAAATAAAGTTAAAACAGTATGTACAAGACAGTAAATCATTCAAGACAAGAGTTGTAAATACACCACAAAAGGATTGGATTAACAACGATATAATAAATGGAATAAGTCAAAGAAACTATTTATGGCTACAACACAAGAAGAATCAGGGAAATAAGACACTAGAAAATAACTTTAAATTAATGAAAGTTAAAATTGCTAAATTAATTCAAACTACAAAAAATTCTTACTACTACAAACTATTCACAAATTGTGCAAAAAACCAAAAAAAAATGTGGTCACTCATAAATAATTTAGCCAACAACAAAATAAAATTAAGCGATACTCCTGCGAAGCTTTTAGTTGATTCTAAATTAGTTACTAGCACGAAAGAAATATGTGAGGTCTTTAACAAATATTTTTCTAACGTAGGATCTATGCTTGCCGAAAAAATACCTAATAAATACCATAATACCTCAATACCAGTTATTTTTAAAACAAATACAAACAATAATTATGAACTTAGGACACTAGTCCCTTGTGACACAAATGAAATAATCAAAATTATTAAAAATCTCGACTCAAATTCTAGTAGTGGTATAGATAAAATAAATACGAAGGTCATTAAAACTTTACAAAACTTAATTTCAGGAAAATTAGCAATGTGTTTCAATAAACTCATGATGGACGGGGAATTTCCAGATACTTTAAAGATTGCAAAAGTAACACCGATATATAAATCTGGGCTCAAAACTGACCCTGAAAACTATCGTCCAATCTCTGTGCTACCGATTATGTCAAAAATTTTAGAAAAAATAATACACAGGCGTCTTTTAAACTATTTGGACTCTTTTAATTTTATATCTGACCGCCAATATGGATTTAAAGCTAAAAACAATACTACTGCAGCTACTGTTGACCTCACAACAAAAATTAGGGAGAACATAGATAACAAAAAAATTGTGTTAGGTGTCTTTATTGATTTAAAAAAGGCATTCGATACCGTAAGTCATAAATTACTATTGGAAAAGCTAGAAATTATTGGTATCAGAGACAATGCACTTAAGTTATTCAAATCTTACCTAACAAATAGGTTTCAGGTAGTCAAGATAGGTAATTTTGAAAGTAGTGCTTTACCTATTAGTTACGGAGTTCCGCAAGGTTCCATATTGGGGCCCTTATTATTTTTGATTTACATCAATAAAATTGCCGATTTAGGACTACACGGACATTTGACACTATATGCGGACGACACGTGTTTATTTTATTTTGAAACTAATATAAATGACGCTATCGCTAAAGCTCAAGAAGATTTAAATACACTATTCGAATGGTTTCAATTTAACTTGCTTACTATAAATATTACCAAAACCTGTTACATAATATTTAAGGCTAAAAATAAAAAAATTCCCTTACATAATCCTTTAACTATTAAAAATATCGAATTAGAACAAAAAACTTGCGAAACATACCTAGGTCTAAGAATGGACAATTACTTAACATGGAACAAACAAATTGATCATATTAAAAATAAATTATCTTCACTAACTGCGTCACTTTATAATATAAGCAACTATGTACCTAAAAAAGTTCGTTTAAATATATACAATTCCCTGGTTAAATCACATTTATTATATCTAATAGAGATATGGGGTAGTGCTAATAAAACTAAGTTAAAAGAATTACAAAGATCGCAAAATAAGATTATAAAAATACTTTTTCGGTATCCATATTACACATCAACACAAAAAATTTTCTCAGAAACTAAGCTAATGAATATTAAGCAACTATATATATATAATACATGTATTCTAATTAAAAAAATAATTGATAAAACCATCCATACTAGTTTATCCTTTAAAAAAAAATTTCAAATATCTAAACGTAGCCTTCGTCGACCAAGTTTACTTGTATTGCCCAAATTCAATACAAATTATGTCAAGAAAAATATTACTTATGCAGGAGCACAATTCTTTAATAAAATACCTACTAATATCAAACATGTAAGCTCGTTAAACTGTTTTAAATCACTTCTCGCAAAATACATATTTGAAAATTACACATAATAAAAGTTTAAGAATAATGAAAAATCTAGTATAACTAAAATAATTTACAGTCAAACGATAATTAAAACCGTTTAACGAGCAGGTCTTTTGGTGACCGCTTAAGTTAGTTAAGAGTTTATGTTCTCATGTAAGTGGCCATTGGCTTTTTTTGAGAATAAATGATTTAAACCTAAACCTAAACCTAATAGACTTTTTTAATAATATCCGTTTTAAAATCAAATTCGACATCAATCAGTAATATGTCATCATCTCCCTGCCCTTATCTCACTCTAGGTGGGGTCGGCACAACATGTTATAAACATGCTGTCACATGATTTGGCTGCGTTTTTACGACCGGCCTCCTGCCTGACGTCAACCTGGGTCGACTTACCTTAGTCGCATTTTACGACACCTCGGTAAGAAATGAGGGTGGAACTATTCTATTCAGCCAGATAACACACGGCGTCAATCACTTATATATGTATAAAAATATATAAAATTTATACAAAAAGTTGGTAGGAACATGGGAAATTTTAAAATCTTTTCCCTACATATATTATTTTCTGTATGTTCCTATTCTGCTTTCAAACTTCCACACGTACGGTCGCTTCACTCCCGGAATTTGCATAATTCATGCTCAAGTTATTTTGAGATACAAAAATTTACACTGTTGCGAAAACTAAATAATATCACTTATCATTAGTTTCGTTGGAAATATCTTTAAATAATATTTAATAAATATCTTTAAAAATTCTACACCAAAATTTTGAGGTTTATTAATTTTATTTTGTCTTACGTCAATCTATTGATAGTAACCTTTATAAAGCGTTAAATATGTAGGAGTCGATGTCGTGCTGCTATATGGTGGTATTGGAGGGAAAGATATACTTTTTAAAGTAATTATAAATAAACTTATATGGAAGTATATGTTTCATGTCACTATATGCTTAAATATTTACAAATAGGCAGCTATTAGAAGAGATCTTCATGTATTCTCCAACAGATAATAGAGATTTAGAAGTGTTATAAGGTCGAAGAGAGATACACATTTATTGCTAGTTTTGTTCCGTAGGATTAACATGACAAACTGCTAATATTTAATGTGTAATAAGAGTGAAAGCTTTTCAAGTAAAGTTTATTTTGAGATTGAATTTGAAAGAGCGAGCTGCATTCAGCGCCATCTTAAAGTCATCGAATATTCATCGCTGGACATACTTTAGTAAAATTCCTTTTTAGCAGAACGAGCGCGACTAAGCGGGTCACATTCCCTACAAAAATATGCCAAAGTTATATTTTAGCAACATTTTCCTGATGGGACGCCTTGCCAAAGTTTTTAAAAAGCTCCTAATTTTGTTAAATAAAGGTTTATTTAACGAACGCAGTAATTATTCTACTACTGATAAAAAACGTTAGTAACAGTAAATCGAGTTTAGTTTTCGAAATATAATTGCCAATACTAATTATAAAGATATAATTTAAATAATCTCAAACATTGGTAAGTATATTGTGTTACTAAAATGTAAAATTAATTTTATTTTTTATATTAATTTTAAATATATTACTAAAATTATAAGGATAACAAACAAGACATATGTACATTATTAATACTATAGAATACTCTGCCAACTTAAATAAATTACAAAATAAAAGTTATTATATACAATAACTAAAATATTTTATATTTATTATTATACACTTATAGTTATATTATATATCTTTGTTATTAAATTGATGTTTATATCAAATTTTTTGGAACCAAATGTAAAACAATACATCATAGGTATTTATTATGACTCAGCAACAACAAACATACTTTATCTAGGTAAGCCCTTTAGTTTAGTTTATGGTTAATACAAAACATTTCTTCATTAAATCTAGTACCTACTAGCAATTTAAAACACACTCGATCTATAATCTTATATTAATATGTATTATTTTCATAAATAGTAATGAAATCTTCTCTTTAATCTGTGTAAAACAGTTTTTAACTTTCTCCTAAAACGCACTTTTGAATATGATGAGGAATATTTTGTTGACAATGTTAAGAGATTTTATTCACCTATCACTACCGAACTATAAACTGTTACACTTATCAGGAAAATTTAGTTGAAACTAAATGGAGTGCCTTATTTTTATAAGCTAATTTAACTGTTTTTATAGCAGTAGTGTTTTCTGTTTACTTATAATGGTAGAACCCGAGTTATATTTCATATTCTTTATATATTTTCGCAGTATCAAGACTTCTGTATTACATAGCTTAGACGCCCTATACATTTTCTTCGTATTTTACGTACGTGATCGAATTTGGTTGAATCGAGTTCTCTTTACACAATGAACATAACGTAAGCACAATTGTGAATACCTTTTCAGCTTTCTACCTGCGCTAAAATTTATATAAGAACAAACAGAGTGTATTGAAATAATCAGCCTTGTTTTGACTATTCTTTTGTCGTCTGACGGATTATTTATTTTTTGAACTAAGGGACGTTTATTATCATACGCAGGTAGCATAGCTCTTTAATGGATTTTCTAAGGGATAAGAGGGCATGTTGCAGGCTTCTGTAGCACTAATATTTATTTAGCATTATACTCGTACGCAATGTTTTTTCGTACTCCATCGCTTTATTCCTTTGCCCTTACTGCAATACACTAGTTAAATGGCTAACTATATGACCCAATGATAATTTAACGGTTGTTTAACTGACGACCCTTTAATCTTAATGGTTACCGACAATGCATAAGTTCAAGTGCAAAGAAGTACAGTAAATTAGTTCAACTGTTGTTTAATATTGGCTAACGTTTACAAAAATACTAATCTTCATTTATTTTAATCATAAATATAAATCCAAGTCTGTGAAGTGAAATATACATATAGGGTATTAAACAGAATAAAAATTATCAATTTATCGGTTGTTTGACGGGGTACAATCAGATAAGAATAAGTTATAGTCGATTCTATTTAAAACAATCTGCGGCAATCCATTTATTCACGTCGAACAACTCCGGTTTCGATACCAAGTCAATAGTTTCATACCAATAACAAACTTGTTCTAGTTAACACCATAACGTCACTATGAAATTAGTTTGAGCTTTATACCTATCTTCGGGGGCAAGGAATTTATCGAAGCTGTAAATTTTAATAAACTACAGTGAATTTGACGAAGGTATCCTGCCTGATGAAAGTCGTAGAAAGGTGATCTCCGACACCTTCTCTAGTTAGGCGATATCTTTTCATCCTAAAATTGATTTGTAGAAGAACTGATAGAGGTCAGCGTTTTGTAAAGTTGAACTGGCAATTCACATAGTGCGAAGAAATGAGCTGTTTAAGTTGCAAGGTGTTGTAAGTGCGACCTCGCAACTTAAAATGCAGTATTGTTAATTTTATGGCCTCAAAAAGGTCAGGGATTCAACAGGAATTTTGAACAGGATTCCATGATGTAGAAAATTTTACATAAGACCTATGTCGAAAGGTTGAAGAGGAAGAAAAAGAAGAAGGAGCCTAATAGATTTTAAGTGACAATTTGTTTGTCATTTATTCTAACTTTATAGTAAATTTTATAAATACTTTTATCAATGACCGACTTATCAACGTAAGGTAACCTGCATATCTAAAGACGGTTTCTGGCATACCTCTTCGCATTGTAGCGTTCTGGACCTAATTTGCAAGCCTGTTTCTCAAAGGTGATCCGTTGCCTCTCAGTACAGTACAACATACTACTATTTTTATATTGTGTTACACTGTGGTTTTGTTTTCAGTCATTTGTTTATTTTTCAAGACAATTGGCCACGATTTATTGTTGTATTAGGAATAAAATAATTGCATATTACTAAATATTTCGGTGCAAAATTATGGTCCTCATCGAAGGGGAAAAATGAGTATGAGTCGTCATGCAACTTGTATGCAAAAAATAAATTTTACCATCATCGCTGATTTGTGTTTGGTTACAATACTTACAAGATTTGGTTTCGAATCACGCGGCGGTAGATTTATATGCGTATTTTTATATTTATGTTCTATCAATTATTGTAGATGGGGCATTTGTCAGTGGTTATACCACCTGACATCGGCGATGAAGATGGCTCTGAGGCCAGCGCACCGGAAGGAGGATCTGTAGAGCTTCGTTGTACGGCCACTGGTGTTCCAGAACCAACCACTTCGTGGAAACGAGCTGGTAGCCGGAATATTATATTCCGGGACGACGATGGAAATGAACTGAAAGGTAAACATTTGTGAAGGCATTAGTGTAATGTAGTGTTGTCGAAATATGATCAGTGGTTTGAGTTATAATATGTGTTTTTTTTAAACTTATGTGCTTAAAGCATAATTTGAAATTAAGTGGGAAGAAGAAGACTAGAAGCAAAAACGTTTGCTAAGAATTTAACACACCATTCTTAATCTTAATATGATTAAAGTTAGTTGCTTTATTAAGTTATGGCTAATTTCTATGGCTACTAAAAGTAAAAACTATAATTTTAAACATGAACTTGCTTAGCTTAACAAATTATAAGCAGTGAATTTAATAACAATATGCCTGTACAAATGAAATAACAACTTCACATTATGGTAAACATTACTTAATTGAACAATAATAGCTCTTAAATGTAAGAACGCTTTTTGATCGTATGCGAGAAATATTCTCCTGAATAATATCACTTTCGCGCTTATGCTGTACGTGACATTATTTGGCAGGTATTACATAATGTGTCTTAGCAATTTCTTTTCAACCGTTTACAAAAAAATGCTTTGAAAAATCAGATTTTTCTCAATTCCATTCATATCGGTGAATTCTGCTAAGTGGTAAAAAAGAAACAAGGCTAATTTTACATTCAAAGCGCGCTCGAAGCGGGCGCAGGTGGTTGCGCGGATGAAACATTGGAGTTTTATGGGATTTATTAAGATATCGCTTTAAGATATTGGAAAAAAAAACTCCTATACAATGAATGTATCATCAGCCACAAGGAAATTCTGAATAATGTCAAACCGAGTAAAATAAATGTATCGCAGAGGTTATACGGCACTTCTCATAAATTTAACATCGGTTAATGCTTTGCAATGTACCGTATAAATTTTGTGTAGTACGAAATTTATGTTCGGCGAACGACGTTGCATTAAAAAGAAGCTTTATATTGCGAGACTTATTTGTTAGAAGTTTTTAATTTACGAAAGTAAGTGTTCTCTGACAGCGAGATCGGTATTCATTTCCTCGAAAAAGAACGTTTTCAAAGAACTCAATTACAGCTTAAAAGTGATGTAACAATTGGGGTTTCGGGCAGGAAATTAAATGGACGCCTAAGTGAAAATTGGTCCGTGGAAACTGTTATCTTTATAGTTGTAATATTCTGTAGAATTACGAGGTGAAAAGTCAACACTTTGACGCGATTACGGGGCGTCGCATCAGTATTCGTATATGCATGGTACTTATAATACATTGTATTTTATTTATTATCTAAATTGTGCCTTATTTCTTTGAGTTAAAGTATAAATTTGGATAAGTGTAGATAAGTATTTAAAGCCTTTTAGACAGCCTGTTTTACGTATTTGACCCGCTTTATTTAAGCCATTAAGCGTAAACAAAAGACTCGCGGTCGTGGGTAAACAGAGGGTGAATGTAATAGTTAAGGAGTGGAGGCCGGAGGGAGCGTTGCCTTAGTAATAATTGGACATGTTATACACGCTTCAACAAATAAGGATTGCTGTTCGGGCCGTTGGTTTCTTATTTCATCTTCTTGTTACATAGAAATAAAATTCGTGACGCTTATGATTGACATGTTTTCAGCTCAATATGAATAAATTGATTTAGTAATATAAGTTATCTGTACTTATTTCTTGTTCAACCGATTGATCCACTTTTGGACTTATTTATTCGCGAGGGATACATTACGAAATGTAGTGCCATTAAAAATGTCACAAAATTGTAGGTTAAAATACTAACTATACAAAATAATATAAAAGAATTGTGTAAATATATAGTAAAATTATAAGCTTACTTACTTAAATATTCAATGGAATATAAATCTATTTTTTTTCATATTATCCCTATTTTCAAGCACTGAAATACTGCTATAGTATTATTAGAAAACATGGGCTAATTGAACTGTCATTTGTAAAGTTGTAATAGCTGAGGGGGGTAATCGGAAAATTAGAACAACCTAATTCAAACCTTGGTATCTCACATCCCTTTTTTTTCATACTTTCATCATCAAGTAAGCCTCGGTTACCCAGATACTATACGTATTATAAGTAAAGCTAAACCATTTGTCTATAAAGCACTGCGTTATATATATTTTCTTATACAGTATAATTAATCAAACACACACAAGGAATCTGATTAGTTAATTACAATTAGTTATCTTTGTTGCCAAGCGTGCGACGATACTGGGCGGGCTCGCGTTTGTTAATTAATTTACTCGTTGCAAAACATCACGTCGCTTGTGCTATATTAACATTGAACTAATATATAAGCTACTAGCAATCGCCAGCGGCTCTGCCCGCGTGGAAAGATTAAAACCGTAATATAGTATGTATTTTTCATCATCTTTCTACCCTTATCCCACTCTAAGTGGGGTCGGCACAACATGTTATAAACATGTTTTCACGTATTTTACAACCTACAACTACGTATTTTACAACCGGCCGCCTGCCTGACCGTCGTCAACCGGCCGTCAACTTATCTTAGTTGTATTTTACGACACCTCGATAAGAAAGAGGGTGGTTCATCTACTTAACCGGATACCACATGGTGGGTCGACTTACCTTAGTCGCCATTTACGACACCTCGGTAAGAAAAGAGGGTAGTACTATTCTATTCTGCCGAATATCACACGGCGGATAGTAAGTATGTATTTTTGTAACCATAAAAATGGTTAAAGTGGGTTAACCTTAAAAGCTAGACCCATGCTGTTGCGGACTTTTACTTAAAAATTTTTAGAGGACAACAATTTTGTAATACATTATTTTTAATAACTTGCACCATTTACTTAGCGCACGCAAGGAAAGCTTTCAATTTTGCCGTTTTCGTAATATCTGTTATTGCTGCTCTGATAAAAAACACAAAGAAATTTTTAAATCAGTCCAGTAGTTCCTGAGATTAGCGCGTTCATACAATCAAACAAACTCTTCAGCTTTATATATCAGTATAGATATTAACCCGTATATCAAATTGAACGGGTTTGGAAATCAAGTGGTTAGTAAGAGTACATTTTTGATTTCCAAATCTTTTTGGTTCTCACTTTTTTTTAATTTAAACTATCGTGAGTAGTATTCATAGTTAATGTATAGAAACTGGCTATACTCACGTCTTATTCTATCGGGTTAGTCTCACTAGTTTCGAACCCATCCGGGGCACTTATTCATGAGCTATTTACACGACGTTATCGCCGCGATAACGTCGTTATTCAAAAAACTTTTTAATAGTTGACGTGTTTAAGAATAAAGGAGACTACGGAGTATCAAGTTTTATTTTTGAATCGTACCAATATCTAAAATCTTCATAATATTATTGCATTCAAGCACGCTGTTAATGGAAACTCGTAAATATTGACTTAGCTATCTTTTAATTCGGAAAGGAAAGTGTTTTTAAGAAACAGTTCGCCATAATTGAATTGGAAAACAATTAGTTTGTGAGTAATAAAGGCAAATGGCTAAATCGTGGGCGAATCGAGTAACAAGTTGCCAACGACATGTACCGTACCGACTTTATAACCCGTTAATAAAACACAATTTCATGCAGCCGCTTTTGATATTATACGCGTACACCTAAAAGCCTTCTAGAACTTTTATTTTGAATCGTACTGCTTTAAAAATAAAGATTATATTGTCACAGCAACATTTCCAAATTGGCTGCTCTGTACGTAACGCAGTATTTTATGTCTGCACCCGAGATTTAGGATCGGGGTCGTATGCTATAATAAAGTTATAAATTGTTTCCATTTAAATTTAATTTGACAGCTTCCGCTAAACGCCAAATTGCCAGGGTAATGTTTTGATTAAAGCTCGCCTGATTAGCGATGCTTAATTAAGAGAAATTTCTGAAATGTGTGTGGCATATTTGAAGAATTGTTTTGGAAATGAAAATGACAGTTATAGCACTCAATATGGGTAGACAAAGACAAACCAAACATTAAAAAGGACATTCACAAATTAAACGTTACACAAAACTTTTCGTGTCAGTAATGACGATGCGACAACTAAGCAAGACAAATAATAACCTAATCTAGACTCAGGAGGTTTTGATAAGCGTAGTGAGTCAATGTTTAGACTCTAGCAATTTATAATTTCTATCTTGCTTAGTTGCAAACCTACTTCCGTTTTTAAATAATTTAGAAAACGAAAATAATAATTGACTTTTCCGAATACGTATAACTAGTTTTTACCCGCAACTTTGAAAACGTGGACTGTTGTCGCATGATAAATTGATAATAGATGGCGATTTTCAATGTCATTCTATTCCTGAAGAGTTAACAGGCTTTCTATAGCCTATATGTTATTCCGGTGTATAAGTAATAACTGAGCCAAATTTGATAGATATTGGTTCAGCGGATGTGCTGTGACAGAGTAACAAACATACATCCATAATCACAAACTTTCGCATTTATAATATTAGTAGGATACTATTTTTGTAGTATAGATTAAACTAAGTAATTTTATAACTTAAAGTTAGAATTTTAACATCGTCCTGCCCTTATTCCACTCTAGGTGGGTTCAGCAAAACATGTTAAACATGCTGTCACATGATTTGGCTGCGTTTTTACGACCGGCCACCTGCCTGACGTCAACTTACCTCAGTCGTATTTACGACACCTCTGTAAGAAAGAGGGTGGTCTATTCTACTTAACCGGATACCACACGGCGGGTCGACTTGCCTTGGCCGTCTTTTACGACACCTCGGTAAGAAATGAGGGAGGTACTATTCTATTCAGCCGGATACCACACGGCGTGATGTTAGAATTTTATATTATCAACAAATTATAAAATTTTTTTACTAGTTCTTCGTCGGGGTTTTTAAATATATTAACCAATATCACGGTAATAAAGTAACAGGTAATAGTTTAAGTGCCGCTTTTATGCGAGCACAATTTTTAACATCGTTAAGGCAATATAATCGATTTAGCTTCGATACACTATCGGGTATCGTATAAAGGCAACGTTAGCTTAACTGAGTTACCCTCTAGCATTGGTTTTCGTAACCGTACTATGTATGTAAATTCACAATTTCCATAAGTTCCATTATTGCCCTAATAAAATATCCTTTTAGTTATTCTTCATTTTTATCAAGAAACATGTCATGTTCAAGTCCGTTTAATGTTTATGCATATTAATATACAATTTTTTATTATAATGTATTTATTATAATGTATTGTTTTTAATGGCTCGTTGGCGCGGTGTGTAGTGACCCTGCGTTCAGCTCCGCGGGTCGCGGGTTCGATTCCCGCCGAGGGCCTACATTTTCTATAAATGAATTTGTTGGTCTTCGAGTCTGGGTTTATATTTCTATTTAAGTATGTATTTAAAAATAATATAAGTATATATTCACCAGTTGTTTGTGTACTATAACACTAGTATTAAGCTACGTACTTTGGGGACGGGGGTGTCTGTAAATTCAAATTCAAAATTCGAAATATTCTTTATTCAAATAAACTTGTAAACAAGTGCTTTTGAATCGTCAACTCTACTGTTGGTTCGGAAAGCTGTTCCTACCGAGAAGAGCCAGCAAGAATCGCAGGGAATCACGCGGTCTCAAATTATAAATGCCACGTATAGCTCTTTTTTGTAAAACAAAAATTTTTCACTATCCGCGCATTTACCCCATAGCAATATTCCATAGGACATAATGCTATGGAAGTAGGCAAAATAAACAAGTTTTGCTGTTTCAACGTCTGTGAATTGTCTTATCTTTCGAACAGCGTAGACCGCTGAGCTCAGTTTCCCTGCAAGAGTTGTTACGTGTGTGCTCCATTGGAGTTTTGTATCCAGGGATACTCCCAAAAATACAGTTGAATTATCTGTTTTTAGTGGTACATTATTTAAAGAGATTTATTTTAAGATTTTTATTTCTCAACACTAAGGAACTAATCCTTAGTGTTGAGAAATAAAAATCTTGAGCATAAGATTACTTTTAAGTTTCTTATGGTCACATTGAAAGTTCGGACCTTGTCACATTATAAATTATTAAAAGTACTTTCGGTTGCTTTACATCTGGTGCGCGTCATTTTGGCAACGTTTCACCATAGTTGGCATAGCACCCGAGCGGTTTTTCGTTTATAGCATAGCTATAAATGAGTGAACTATCACCCCTGAAACGGTTGCGGTTTCTCCTGTTTAATATTTATAATTTTGTTGAAATATGTTATTACTAGATTACGCCGTGAAGAATAGACCAACCCCTTTTCTTACTGAAGTGTCGTAAAAGGCGACTAAGATAAGTTAGAGAGAGAATGATGATGATGATTACTAGATTCTGCTTGCGAATTAGTCTACGTAGATTACGCCGTGTGGTATCCGGCTGAATAGAATAGTACCACCCTCATTACTTACCGAGGTGTCGTAAAAAGCGACTAAGGTAAGTCGACCCGCCGTGTGGTATCCGGCTGAGTAGAATAGATCAACCTCATTTCTTACCGAGGTGTTGTAAAAGGCGACTAAGGTAAGTTGACCCACCGTGTGGTATCCGGTTTAGTAGAATAGACCACCCTCTTTCTTACCGAGGTGTCGTAAAATACGACAGAGGTAAGTTGACGTCAGGCAGGCGGCCGGTCGTAAAAATGCAGCCAAATCATGTGACAGCATGTTTGTAACATGTTGTGTCGACCCCACTTAGAGTGGGATAAGGGCAGGAAGATGATGAATTAGTCTACGTAGATAGTGGTACCTATTCTATTTGTCTGTATCATCATATTATATACAAAGTAGGATAAACAAATGTGCGTATGGATTTAGGGTATAATGGTAAATCTACATTAAATCCTCGTACGACTCGCATTTGAAGTAGTATTTGTTATTTATTTAGTATATTGTGTCAATAATGTTTAGTGTTTATATGTTTAAATTTTGTTGTTTTGATATTGTAATTTCAGTGATTTAAATGCAATTCGTAAAAATTTTGACATTTTTCCGTCTCGTGAAACCTTTTTAACTAAGATAGAAGTAAAATTTACGTTGACTACTAAAAAGAAATTTTTCCTGTCAAACGTTAAGTCACGGTAGCTCGTTTGGGACGGGATTTTTAGAAAGGTGAAAATACCTAGGATCGAGCCCCACCTACCCGACTTTTTTTTTCAATTTTTTCTATCTTTCAAAAAAATTACCGAGCAAGGCTCGACCCAGGTACTAAAAGTATACTTAAGTATTTTTTTGTCTTTTTTAAGTTTTTTACTTGGCTTAAATCCTTTGTAACGCGTAAGTGAATTAATCTCGGATATTAAACATCTGCCGAACTTCGGTTTGGCAACGATACGGTATTGCTGGTGCTGGACTCATGCGGTTTTTCCTTTATAGCTTGGCCATAAATGGATGAATTACGATCCGTAAAATGTTCCAGTGGCCACGCGCTCTTAATATTTGCAATTTAAGTTCTTATATTCTACTAGCAATCGCCAGTGGCTCCGCCCGCGTGGAATGATTAACACCGTCTAACAGTCTTTTGATTACCATAAAAATGGTTAATGGTTAAAGTGTGTCAACCTTAAAAGCTAGACACCTGCTGTTGCGGACTTTTATTTAGAGCTCTTAGAGGGGAACAATTTTGTAATTAATAATTTTTGTATAACTATTACCGTTTACTCAGCGCATGCAAGGAAAGCTTTAAATTTTGCCGTTTTCGTACTATTTTTTAATGCTGCTCCTCTCCTATTCTTCTTAGCGTGATATTATATAGCCTATAGCCTTCCTCAATAAATGGACAATCTTATACTAAAAGTCGTGTCCGAAAACAGGGATAAAACGACGGTTTTTTTTTAAATTAAACCTCGATTTTTCCCTCTCAAAACCCCCTACATGATGAATTTCATGAAAATCGTTGGAGCCGTTTCCGAAATTCAGAAAATATACATACATATATACAAGATTAACTCATTTAAATATTAAAGATATTGACTATGTTTTTGTTTTTTGTTGAGTATAGATTTTATGAGATATCGTCAGGTAATAACTTATACCTATTCATGAAAATAAAAATGTACAAAAAAATCAAACAATAAGTCATGCTGTATCAGACATAAGTTCAATCTCGTGTGAAGTATTGCGCTCAAGTCGGGGAATCAATGGTAATGAGATATTTGAGAAAGGATTTACGTAAGGAATAGGAATTTAGAATTTGAAGGGAAATGTCACTGTGCGATGGGTTTTCAAATGATCTCACCTTAGAACCATAATAACGTGAAAAGTTAACGCAATACGTTACTATTTTTGAAGCAGTTACTAATCCTTACTTAATATTATAAATGCGAAAGACTATCTGTTATGCTTTAAAGTCTAATCCGCTGGAACAATATTGGTGAAATTCGGTATAATTGAAGTTTATAAGAAGTGTCAATATAGAGGATAAAAACTTTTGTGACAAGCCTTGCTCGCTAATAAATAAATAAATAAATATATGGGACACACGGTCGTCCGTTTCCAAAGTAAGTAACTTAATACTTGTGTTATAGTAGACAGACAACTGGTGAATATATATACTATGTAAATATATTATGAAATACAAATATACACCCAGACTCGAAGTCCAACATGTTCATTTATAGAAAATGTTGGCCCTCGGCGGGAATCGAACCCGCGACCCGCGAAGCTGAAGGCAGGGTCACTACCCACTGCGCCTACATGCCAGTCAATTAGTATTTTTTGAGTTACTAAGAAATTTTTTAAAAGATATAAAAAAATAATAATAGAAAAAACACCCCCAGGATATGTGGTACTTCTGTAGTTTTTTTAGAACCCAAAAACAGAGATAAAACGAGATTTTATAAATAAAACCTAGCTAGATCAATTTTTCTTCCCCAAAACCCTCTACATTCTGAATTTCAACGCAGCCACCTTAAAGTTGTTATGCGTTCAATATAAAGCACTGTTTTGAAGTTTGCGATTGTTAAATCAAAGTACCACAAGTCATTGTCAACTGGATTACTTTACTTAAATATGAACCTTTTTTAACACTGCTGTTTTTGTTTGCTCAGTGATGGACAATTATGTTGGTTCCACTTTGTCGCTAAAAGGACTGAAGCGGACTGATATGGGGACTTATCTCTGCATCGCCGCAAACGGCGTCCCACCGTCGCAGAGTCGTCGCTATGAGGTTTCTGTGCTATGTTAGTATACAAATTAAATACCACTTAATCTTATTGTTTATTTTAATATAGTATCAAAAATTGGGACACTAAGGTGTTAGTATGGCAACTCCAAACTAGAAAACCGGCGTAGCGTAATAATCTTCTAAAGATGAACAGAGGACATCAGTAATGTCCTAGTAAATTGCATTAATTCTTTATTCAAATTGGCTTTTACAAGCACTTTCGAATCAAATTACAATGAAGCTATGACTGGTTCGGAAAGGTGCTCTTACCGAGAAGAACCAGCAAGAAACTCGGCGGTCACTCTTTTCAAAATTCAGTATTACAAGAATGTATTTTTAATTAATAAAAAATGAAAAATTTATTATACAATCTAGTGCGTAGCTGGTCGCAATCTAAATCCAAGCTTTCTTATTATCAACATAGACCTCAACAGTATAATAAGCTTTATGAATAACTGTCTTTTTAATTGCTTCGTTGAACTTGTGTAAAGGCAAGTCTATAACAGATTGTGGAATTTTATTATAAAAATGTATACCGAAGCCCACAAACGATCTACGATCTTTCTGAAGCCGTATTGTGGGTATTATTAATTTATTTCTGTTCACGGGAACCACTTTGCAATTAGTGGACGTTACTTGGAAGTCGCTTGAGGAGATTTAATTTTAATTGGATGTCAAAGAAAAAGAAAACACCATTTTTAATAAAAAATAGAGTTGAAATGTAAAAATACCGTATAAACATACCCGTACACGCTTCGTCTCTTCTTAATGTCTAATATAAGACATAGTCCCTAACATTTTACGTCGAATTTGTTACGTAATCTGTATTACTTGTGTGATATTTAAGATTTGTTGCTTTTAACTTTTACAAATTTCGTGCTCGTTTATCGTAGTTGAGCCGAATGTTCGAGCAGCAAGCTTAGTAGTATGGCGAGCGGCCGACACGCAAGTCTCTCTCCAATGTTATGTGGAGGCCTCCCCTAAAGCCATGACTATGTGGCAACGAGGAAATATGCAAAAAAACGGTATACCTATTCAATTTAAATTTGCAGTCATATTAAAACGAACTTAAAGCTATATAAACTTACATAGTCTGTTTTACGCAAGACATGAAATTTCGAAACTTTTTACTTAGAGGGTGCCTACACTCTATAAGAAATAACCTTACACATTTTAAGTAATTTGAGATGCTTGAGTTCATATTTAACTTATTTTCCTGCCCTTACCCGACTCAAAGTGGAGACACCATATTGTCACATGATTTTGATACATATTTTACGACCTGCCATCTGTCTGATGTCAAGTTAATTTAGTCGTATTTTACGACAACTCGGTCAGAAAGAGGTAGGTCTATTCTACTCAACCGAATACCTCACGGTGGATTATCTTACCTTACTACCTTTTTACGATACCTCGGTAAGAAATTATGGTGGTCTATTCTAATCAACCGGATACCACAGGGTGTGACAACTTACCTTAAGATGATAGAGATAAGAAATGATAGTAGTATATTCTACTCAGCCGAATGCCACATTAATTAATTTTTGTTTCTATTGTTGTTGTAATTTTTTTCCAACAAATAACATTTTAAAAAAGTAAATTTTTTATAAGGTACATTAAAGGTTCTAAATACTATTAAGTAATTTTCACTGAATTAACTCGATAATTTTTTTAACTCATAGGTCCGAAGCTCTTAAATGGTTCAAAGTACATAATATCAGAGAACTATTTGAACGAGTACGCAATGCGTATGAACTTGACCGTAAATCGTCTAAAGAAAAGCGACTTTGGCGAGTACACTTGTTCGGCAAGCAATGCATATGGGAAAGCAAATGCGACGATTACGCTAAAAGGTTAGTTCGAACGTTTGTTAACATAGCGCCTATTTACTACAATAACAAAATGAAAATAATTTGATAATTAAATAGTTTCTACTTTCAAAAAAATAATAATATTTCCGCTTTCATAAGAAATATAACATTTTGTAATAATCACTGCGAAATTCATCGGTTTATCACAAAAGTGTAGGTTTATTATAGTCACCTTTAAATACGTGACAAAAGTGGCTCAACACTAAATTATGTATTTATATCCAAGCAATAAATTACCACCCTCATTATTAATTAAAATAATTAATTAATGTTTTACTGATAACTTGATAATAATGTTGCATTAAAAGTTTTTATGTTTACAAGTTTGTCACGTCAAAGCCATTGAACAGTTTTGGATGAAATGTAATTTCATGAGTAATAAATGATAGTAGCATATATTAATGGGTGCATAAAGAGCCCCGCTGAGTTTTTCTTATTGATTTCGTTTGGGAAGGCGTTTCGAATAGCTTATAGACAAATGATACTCCAAAATTGTAAAGAAAGTTTTATAAAAACAAAATGTGGTCAATTTTATAATGCAAATGTCTTTTTATTTTCAACAGAAACCCCGCAAAAGACGACAACAACAACAACGACCACGACAACAACAACGACAACTGAACGCACAACAACCACAATTGCTACAACAACTCGAATACCGAAGCGACATTACAAGAAGCAACAAGACAAGAACCAGAATACTTTAGATGTGGACCATTCTCACGGGATCAACAACGCACTTAATTTGTACAATGTCAACGCGTATGGATCGTCAAATAATACGCAGAATGAGTACGCTCAACGGACCGAAAGACAGAAAGTACGGCCATCCGGTCCGCCCCGGCATTACGTCGTTTACAACAAAGGAGCACGTTGTTATACGCATGTTTTCATCTTTATCGTAATTTATTTATCAAATTTTTAAACAAAATTAGAATTTTTATATATTTTTCAATTAGGTGATAAAACATGGCTGTTGAATTTTTTTAAGAGTACCGTTATGGTTGTTGTTCTAAGCGATTTAGCCTGTACATGTTTAGTACATGTATAAGTTAAGAGTGTTATGTAAATCTTAAACAAATAACAGTCGATAAAAATATCAGCTTTAATGTAAGCATTAAATAAGTAAAAAACGACAATAAACAGGACTTTTAATATTTAACAAGATTAAATAGTCCTATAAAATATCAAAATTATCATATCATTTTTTATCTGGATTTATCTAAAGCAGTTGCAATGTCACAGACAAAAAGCAATTTTATTCAATTAATGGATTACCTTTACTTGTTATATCTTACCATTAAAAAATAAATATTACTAAATATATTAAATAAATAATATAATAATAGTCTTTAGAGAAATAAAAATAACAAGAGATAAAATAAATAAATCAATGATAACGGAATATTTTTAAAACATTAAAATATGACCTTTGTCGTAAATTATATTAAAAAAAGAACAACTTTAGACAATAAAAGCTTAGTGGTATTTTGTACATGACAATATGATTGTAAAGACAATAATAGAGACCAACATAAAACGAGGACAAGTATATTTGTGTAACATGTATAAAACTTTTAATAATTACATACATTTATATTTTATTAAAGCTTGCTGTTGAAAAAACAAACTACTGTTTCTATGAGATTTGTAATTAATTACAATTCCACAAAGAAAAATGGCTTTCGAGTTAAGTAAATGTTATGTAGTATTTTGTTTTCTATTGTTAATTAAGAGCGGGCTATATATTACAGGAATATTTTTTTTACCCTTATTTTATATTTTTGTATAAATTTACATAACATTTAAGTTTTGCTGAACTGTCGGAATATGTTCTGCACAGTATGGTAAAACTTTCAACAATTATTATTAGTATTACTTTTATTAATGTTATTAACATATATCGTTGATTTATGTACAAAATAATTTCTTGACCCCTAGTTCATTAATTTACGTATCTGTTACTTATTAAGATGTAAGAAAATATTTGACATAGACAAAAATTTTTTTTTGTTCATTGTAATCAGGCAAAGCCTGATGTGATGTCGTATTTTGTGTTGTAACATCTTGCGTTTTTTTGGTGAAATCGCCATATTTTTCTGAGATTTTTATAATTACGACATTTAATTTTTAACAGTCGAATAAGCTATCTACTGATTGTGGTGTTAATGTGCTAAAACAAAAGTCGAATAAAATTATATGTGGTTAGAAAAATATTAAAATAGTAATATTTTACTATTAATTTATGTATAAATCCCAGGTTAGTTGATTGTGGCGAAGACTTAATTTTATTTTAAGTAGCACAAATTTTTATCTTAAGTTATAAAATATGTATCTTAATATATAACATAATATAATTTATCCGTATTTAAATCAATAGTAATAAAATAAGTTCTTATATGACAATAATGTTACAACTGGTAAACTTTGGACTGATTTTTTAACGAGTATTTGCATTATAAATATTAATTGATATGTACTTAATATTTTAGATTATAAAATTTGACATTTTAATAATTATGATACCTAATAAATTTGTCTTCCGTGTAGCGATAAAGTGTTTCGGCTCGTCACATTATAGTGAGCTAAAATTATTAGAAACTGAAGTCTCTTTTGAACTTCATAAAGACGTAGTACGTATTAATTATTTATAAAACGTGTGTACGAGTAAGTAACAAGAAAGAATTTATTGTAGTATTAGAATAACGCTTTTGTATATCAAACCAGTTATTTAATGTTATTGATTATTGACAATATTTTAAACGTATAAGTAATATTATAACTAATAATTATATATCAACAGCATATAATCTTAACTTCATGCAGTTTTTTGTAGTTTTATATAATAATAACAGTCAGAAATTTGTATACAAGTTAGTGTTAACTTTTTAATACATTTTTGAATTTTTGTATGACAACTGAAAATGGAACGTCATGGTTTTTTTTTATTATTTGGACAGTAAGCCATTATTTAGTTAGGACATGCTACTACTAGATTTTTTTTATAAAACTTATATTCATTTTATTTTTGTATCATAGTTAAACATATTGCTTATAATCTGCAATAGTGGCACAGCACAAAAAAACATGTAATAATATATAGGTTTAAAGTTTCATTACCAAGGAAAATGCAATAAAAATGCTTTCGACTTTAGTTTGCTTAAAGGATCGGCCTTAAATAGTTATAGTTTTGCTGGTATTGCTAGTGAAAAAACTGTGTATTTTAACGTTTACACATATTCTTAGTCCAAAACATAGTTTTTTGAGTTGTGCCACTATTGCAGCATATGAACGATATATTCGCTTCATTCCAATGGACTTTATGTAATGTAAATTTTCGGGGTTTACAAAAATACTTTTAATTATTTTACATATGTTAAAAATATATTTGTAAAGTTTATAAAGCTTTGTTATAAATATTTACTTTGCTATGTGATTGTTAGTTATACCACAGTATAAATGTTTCGATACGTTTTAATTGTGATATATTGAATTAAAAGTTTGTGGAATTAACACAATATCGAACCAGATTTATTATAAGATCTTTTTTATTAAGTATCTATACATAAAAAGTAGATTTTTACCAATTTATTTTAAACCATTTTAATATTACGTAGAAATAAATGGTACATGCTAAAATATCATAGTAATAAAATTTAAAATTGGTATGACAATAATATTCGACAATTTTAGAAACATCGTGTAAATATTTGAATATCAAATTAAACACATTTCTAGTATGAACGTAACTCCATATTTATCAATGTTAAAATTAAGATGTTGATATCATTTTATGATATTTTAAAATAAAAGATATATTCTAACGAGTTTTTTATTGTTTTAACCAGTCATTCATTCTCCTGCCCTATCCCACTCTAAGTCGGATCATAACATGTTGTAACATGTTCTGGCTAATTATTTTACGACCGACCGTCTGACGTCGACTTACCTTAGCCGCCTTTTACGACACCTCGGTAAGAAATGATAGTAGTCTATTATATTTAGCCGGACGTCACATTGCATTTATTGCTTCAACGAGTATCTTAATAATTTTTTTATTAGTGAAATACAAGGTGGGCCGATGTGATTGTAGTTTAAGTATACGAGTAGATAATATATATATACTAGATAATACTGTAACCAGCTGTCGAGATACAAGCCGAGCCCTATTAGATAATGGTCAAATCGAGACCACCTTCTGAACTAAAAGTCCACCATACCATGTTCGCGGACGACACCGCAATCTTTACCAATTGTAGGAATCCTACAACGATAAGTGATAGACTCCAAAAAGCAACCGATAGCCTCGGAAGCTGGTTACGCCGGTGGAGAATCGAGATCAATCCCGAAAAGCAGCATTGTTCTGTGACAGGTCTACGAGAGCTATGGATTTCATCCAGACATCCTCTCAGAGTCTCTGTTTATAACAAACGTTTAGATTGGCAAAAGGAAGTCAAGTACTTAGGTGTTATCCAACCCACCCTATCCTTTATCCGACATATCTGCGTTGTCCGTAACTGGGCCGCGTACGCCATGGGACGCCTCTATCCGATGCAAGTCTAGTAAACTGTCACTTCGCAACTAAGTGACACTTTACAAGGTTTGCATTATACCCATCAAGTCCTATGCGTAGGCGTTTGCGCACGTTCCGACATCAAACAAACTTCAATGTGTTTTTACGTCGCTAATTCATCATTTTCCTACCCTTATCCCACTCTAAGTGGGGTCGGCACAACATGTTACAAACATGTTGTCACATGATTTGGCTGCGTATTCTACGACCAGCCGCCTGCCTGACATCAACTTACCATAGTCGTATTTTACGTCACCTCGGTAAGAAAGAGGGTCTATTCTACTTAACCGGATACCACACGGGGGGTCAACTTACCTTAGTCGCCTTTTACGATACCTCGGTATGAAATGAGTGTAGTCCGTTCTACTCAGCCGGATACCACACGGCGGATTAACTTACTTTAGTCGGCCTTTACGACACCTCGTTAAGAAATGAGGGTGGGCTATTCTACTCAACCGAATACCATACTTCAAGTCGTCATAAACAAATCAAAAACATCATTATTCTGTACGAAATTGAGAAATAAATCACTCGATCACGGTATCTCATAAATAATTGATTACTCATATTGTCATAGCACGTTTTGTGTAAGTATATCACTTATGTGGCGTTCAGCGGATTTATACGAAAGTAATTTTCGGTGAGCATCTGGCGTTGCGGTATGAGAAATTCGGCTGATCAATATTCCGTGTCTCGAAGAATTGTGAAATATGTCAGTCTCTTACTCAATCCGCGGAATATCGACTGCATTTTTAAAGTGATTCCATATTTTACCAGATAATAAGAAGCTGTGGTAGCCCAGCGGTAACACCGTGCGACTCTTTCGAGGAGGTCACAGATTCAAACCCGGGCAGACACCAATAAGTTTTTCTGTTAAAACCATGTCTAATTGATAATTGCAATTTATCACACGCTTTTCAGTCAAGGAAAACATCATGAGGAAACCTGCATATCTCTAGATAATTCTGGAGATATGAGTAACCTACCAATCCGCACTGGAGCAGCGTGGTAGGTCTTAGCTCCAAACCTTCTCTCCAAAAACGGAGAGACGAGGCCTATTCTCAGCAGTGGGATAGTAACAGGCCGCTACTTACTTACTTTTTACGAAGTGTTACGGTTGAACATTGCATAGATATCATTAGTAAAGTAAAGTAACATTCTGTTATTATCCCACTGATAGGAAAAGGCCTACTCTCTCCGTTTTTGGAGAGAAGGGTTGGAGTTAAGTAACATACTGCTGCTCCAATGCGGATTGGTATATTACAAATATCCCTAGAATTCTCTAGAGGTATGCGGGTTTCCTCACGATATTTTTCTTCGCCGAAAAGCGAGTAATAAATTATAAGTATCAATTAGATACAAGTTTTTAACGGGAAAACTTACTAATGCTTGTCCGGGCTTTGATCCAGTGGCCCCTCGATAGATTAGGTCTTAGCGCTGCGCCATCACAGCTTTGGATATGTAACGCAATCAAACTCCCGATTAGATTAGATTTGTAAATTATTAAGTATATTTATTATGGAGTACATTAATCTCCAAGGTAAGTAGCTTCATACTTGTGTTAGTGATGATAGACAACCTGTAAATATATATAGGTACTTTTATATATTTTGTAGACTTAAAGAACCAACAAAGTGTTTTTAAAAATGTTGCCCTCGGCGGGAATTAAACCTACGACCCATGGGGTTGAAGGGTAACTACCACTTGCGCCAATGGGCCAAGCAAATAAACATACAGTAATGTTCATATACGATACTTGATGCATATTCAAGTACTGAATGTCTTTTGGTAGACATAGGTCTCATTAATAATATAGATTCCAAAGTCAAGGTTAACTTACCTTAGTAATCTTTTAAGACATCTCGGTAAGAAATGAGGGTGGTCTATTCTACTCAGTCAGATACCTCACGGCATTAAGCGTTTCATGTATATAAACTTAAATATTTTAACATATTATGAAGTTTAAGAACTTTTCGGAGAAATATGTACCAATTCAGTTTAGATATCGGGATACAAGAATATTATATTTCCCTCATTATTATTTGAAGGCACATTTCGTTAACAGCTAAAGTTTAGTTATATAAATATGATACGAGAGTTTTATTGAATCAATGTTTAAGGTTTGAGGATTTAAAGTAAAGATTGCGGGTTTCTAACCATTTGCAGGTGACTTGGTTCCCTATAAAATCCGATGTACTGTTGGACAAATAATTTTTTTTTCGGACACTTACTGATGTTGTTAGCCTTACAGGGTTTTACAGCGTCATCGGGAGGACGGGCGAGCGCAGAAGCATCGTCGCGTGTTGAAAAGTGAAGAGCGAGTCTTGTAGCATTCTGGGAGCGAAGCCTTAAAGGTGCCTCCTGTAAGGCCGGACCTCGGCTTAAAGCGACGCGCTGTGGAGGACTGTATTGGACTTGTGGACAAATGAACAACTTGACTTCTATAGAATTGTGCTGGATATCCTTAGACGGGCTGGAGACCAACTAAAATTCACTTTAATACTATAATCAAATTCCACAATCAATTTTAGCTTTGCCATTACAGCAGTTAAAAAAACACTATTAAGGAGAGGCTGATACAGAAAGCCTACTATACTGTTGAGGATTATTTAGACGATAAGAATGCGTGGATATAGATATTGTTCAACCCTTTACAAGATAGAAACGATTTAATGTAACTAGTATTAAGAATTGTATTTTTTAAAAAGAGCAACTGCCGAGTTTCTTGCTGGCTCTTCTCGGTAGGAACAAAAAAGCACTTGTTTACAAGTTTGTTTGAATAAAGAATATTTTGAATTGAATTGAATTGATCACATTAAAATAGAGGTATAAAAAAAGGTTCATTAGTGAAATCAAACGCACTCTTATCGAATTATCTTTAATAAGACTTCACCGCGACCCTTGCCTCCTATAAATATACGCCGAGATCGAGCTATGAAAATTTATGGTCTTCCCCCTTTTTAACCGGTATAGGGAGATCGCAAAAATGTCAATGCTACTTTATATGGGATATATAGGATGTTTAAGAAGTAAAACGTAAGTATTATATTCACTCGATAAAAAAGATTTCAATTTTTGCTCGTTTAAATAAAATCGGTAGTATTTATTGGTATTAAGTCTATCTTTGTAGATTGGTTTGTTACATTTTTGAAACATAAGTATTTTCGTAAGACATTGCAAAACATGTAATTGTAATATTAAAAGTTGTAATATTTATCATGACTGCTCCTATAAGGATTGGAGTAGGATGTAATAAATTAATTATTTATGTACCAAAAAAAGGTACAATAAAATACAGTTAAAAAGAAAACAACTTTAAGTATAACATATCTTTATAAAAGATCTCTGCCAGCGACCCTTGGTGGTTGGATAACTAGAAATAGAATAGAAATTTAGTACCTATAGGTACATTAAATAGTTAAAAATACAATAATAAAAACAAAATTGTAAATTAAATATTGATAGACCTACTTTCTATCTATTATATACCTTTTACATATGGCAAAATCTCTTTGTCAATAAAGAATCGACAAAAATAGAAAAATTATTTATTATCTAGACAACAATAAAAACACAATATTTCATAAGAAGAAATAAACTTAGGAAAAAGCATTAAATCAAAAATGGAAAATATTGATCTTGATATAATAATCAGCTGTAAATAATAAAAAAATAGGTCTTTGTCTTGAGGTTTACGTGTATTATTCGTACAAACAATAAAAATCCCTGACTCCGATTCACGATCGGTGCGCAGGTGTCAACCAACTTATTTGAATAGCCACAAGATGTGATTTGTGCGGAATAGCGATATCAAAAAGGACCTAGACTTTTCTACAAAAGTTTGCTTCAAAAATTCCTAAATTTCAAGTCAGCCGGTTTTTATTTCGACATACCCATACTTTTATACGTTACGCCGTGTGTTATCCGGCTGAATAGAATAGTACCACCCTCATTTCTTACCGAGGTGTCGTCAAAGGCGACTAAGGTAAGTCGATCCGCCGTGTGGTATCCGGCTGAGTAGAATAGACCAACCTCATTTCTTACCGAGGTCTCGGAATAGGCGACTAAGGTAAGTTGACACACCGTGTGGTATCCGGTTTAGTAGAATAGACCACCCTCTTTCTTACCGAGGTGTGGTAAAATACAACTGAGGTAAGTTGACGTCAGGCAGGCGGCCGGTTGTAAAAACGCAGCCAAATAAAGTAACAGCATGTTTATAACAGTTCCGACCCCATAAAAGTGGGATAAGGGCAGGAAGATGATCCATACTTTTATACGTATAACATATAGGATAGGTAAATAATTTTATTATTTGTATGTACCTCTTGTTCTAGTAGACAATATGAGACGGCAAGGGCATTATCAAGTAGCCGCTTATGTTCCCAGGAATGAAATATACCACACTTTACCGCGTTATATTGCGTTGCTTCTGCTATATTAGAATTTATGGGAATAAATGACTGTAGGTTAACTGAGAATTACTGCTGTACTATTTAGATAAAATCTTTAACCGGAAACATACAACTTCCTTGTTTTGAATAAAGAACAAGTTGGAAACATTTTTAATGTTAACTTAATGCGACACATATTTTATTATTATTGCTATTAATATTATTAGTTTTAACTCCGCCGTGTGGTAACCGGCTACATAGAATACACCACCCGCATTTTTTACCGAGGTGTCGTAAAAGGCGACTCAGTTGAATTCAGGCAGACGGGCAGTCGTAAAATAATTAGTACATGTAAGAACAGAACATGTAATAACATGTTTTTAAACATGTTGTGTCGACCCTACTTAGAGTAGAGAAGTAGAATTAAAGATTATATAGAGATATCTATCGTAATAAAGCTGCTTGTTTTAAAATTGATTATTTAGTGATGGATTATTTTCACCACAAGTCTTAAGTCCGTATTAACATCTAAAGATTATTTATAAACATTTTTCTCTATCAGAAGATCCGATTCGAATTTAACATTATAAAAACAGTTAAAGAACAGTCAGTAATAAAATATGACGACCAAAAATTTTGTTTTTATCTTCGAAATTAAGTTTAGGTGCGTCAATTTTTATCTGTCTTTAGAAATTTGTATTGCTAATTGCCCATAAGACCTATAGTTACTAATATAATAATTGGCCGTCTTATATGATCACGATTCTTAGAAACTGGCAAAGACATGATGATTATGACATATACATATATTGTATGATATGATATGA
Source organism: Morpho helenor (assembly GCA_029227775.1). Classification (NCBI taxonomy): domain Eukaryota; kingdom Metazoa; phylum Arthropoda; class Insecta; order Lepidoptera; family Nymphalidae; genus Morpho; species Morpho helenor. The sequence continues at coordinate 9,623,952 of JARGCU010000020.1, forward strand.
TATAAGCATTGTTAGATACACGGGTCATGTGCGATTTCTATTGATATTTCTCGCGATCGAGTTGTTGAAAACAAACTCGCACTAAGCACACTGGTGTCACCGTTCAGTGTCGTTTTATTGCAAATTATTGTCACTAAAGCAGAAACTTTTATATGTAAGTACGTTGTAATATAATTATTTGTATTGAGTGCTAATAATAATAGTTCCTAAATACGATTTATTAATTAATGTTTGTAGTATTAAATAAATTACAATGTAGATTAATGTAAATTACAATGTTAGTATTCTTTAAATATAATGTGTTTATCCTATAACCTCCTTATAATACATGCTTATCTTATACTAATGTTATTTTAACAATCAAGCTTTAAGCTCAAATTTTAGGTTTTATTAGAATCATATCGTAACACAATTCTTGACTAGATAATAAGGAAACCCGAAGAACCCCAGTTTTTGGAAAAAATATTTTTTTTATATTGAAAATACATAATAAATATTAAATAATTCTTTAGGATGAAGAAGAGCAGTGTGTATTTTTTAAATTTGCAAAATTAAATTTAAATCAATAATACCACTATGTTTTCTTTAACCGGAAAAACTAACTAAAAACTAAAATCATCAGTTTAGTTTTAACAAGAAATTACAAATTATTTTAGGCAAGGTATTCATTTCAGCCTCGTGTGTACTAATTTAGAGTTTATACTCGTAAATAGTAGTTAAATTAGGTAATTCTAAGCACTGCTAAACTCGAATATTCATTGGATATCTTAATGTCTCTAAGTACGTTAAGCTTTTAGGTAAAATATGTTTCTGCAAGATATTTCTGGCTCCACTTGTGTAAGAGATAAGATTAGTTACACAGGCGATGTTCATTATCATAATACAATAAGCTTTTTCTTTTTCTAAATAAAGCTTGTTTTATCCTGTCTTGTATGTTAAACTGAAGTTAGATAAAACACCATGTTTTGTTAGTTTGGTTAAAGTTGACAAAATATACTTTTAATGAAAATAGAATATTATTCATATTATTTTAATTTAATAGGTGAAATCAATATATATTTTTTAATATTAGGAAATCAATCCTATTAATATTATAAATGCGAAAGTTTGTGAGTATTGATGTATGTGTGTAATTCATTCACGGCGAATCTGCTGAACCAATATCGATGAAATTTGTCACAATTGTTCCTTATACACCAAGGTAACATATATAGAAATCCTGTTAATTCTGTAGGAATATGATGGCATTGAAAAGCAACATCTCTTATGAATCTATCGCGCGACAACAGTCCACACGAACGAAGTTGCGGGTAAAAGCTAGTTATTTTATGAACGTGAACTTGAACAAATAAAAAACAGCACGAACTGTCTTTTTATTACTTATAAATTATTATGCAACTGATATCAATAAAATTGAGATGGTTCAGAAAAAATTTGTTCGGTTTCTCTGTTACAAAGATTATACTAATTTTGGATCGTACACTCAAGCATGTAGGCACTAACTATCGCATAGAAACTCTCAGTCAAAGACGCCAAAGATTTGATATAAAATTGCTATTTGATATATTGTCTGGTGAAATAGACTGCCCAGAACTTTTACAAATGTTTTTGTTTAACGTGCCTCCCCGCATAAGGCGACAAATGTCATTATTTTATGTACCGTTTTCTAAAACGAACTATGCACAAAGCTCACCTTTAAATCGTATAGCCCGTTTATATAATGACTGTTAAAGTAACATAGATTTATTCAATATTAATAAGGAAAAACTAAGTTTAGAAATTTTTAATAGACATACTAGTGACTAAATTTATTTATGAATTGCATACATACACACACACACACACACACACACACATTCACACACGCAAGTACAAACAGACGCTACAAACAGAAACACACACACACACACACACAATCATCCACATCCACAAACACAAATCTTAGTTTTGTGCGGATATTTGTATTTTAACTAGTGATAACATTAGCTTAAGACATTAAAAGTGTAATCCTAAATTGGCTTATTTTATAATATATAGTCATACTTTGTAATGAAATTGTAAAACGCTGTTGGATTGCCAAATAAATATTAAAAAAAAAATGTATATATTTAGTACTTAAAATTACTGTAATATCGTTGGTATGCATAATATATTTTAATAGTATCATAACCTAGCGCTAAGACAGTGGAACTCGTTCGAAAGGGTCACGGGTTTGAACCCCGAACTAATGACTTTTTTAATTTAAAACTTTTTTTTAACTTGTGTCTAATTTTTTATTTTTATTTCTGTTAGATTAAGTTCACTTAATATAATTTTTAATTATTTACTAAATAAATACAATGACAAAGACAAAATGTTTGTAATATGTTGTGCTGACCCCACTTAGAGTGGGATAACGGCAGGAGGATGATTATGATGTTTGTTTTTGTATGCGTGTGTGTGTGCAATTGAGCGCATGCGTATTTAATGAAATGAAATGAAGTGTATTTCTTTGCAAGCAACAAGGAGCAAGCACATAATGTTAGTAACAGACTTATAACTATGTTAGTAACTTATTATCTACGAATTAACAAATAAACACAAAATAAATAAACACAATAATAAACACAAGTCATAATGAGACAAAATTTAATAAAACGGTCAAGTTAGCCTACTGTCGCACCAAGATATTCATGAATCATGCATATATGGGCCACTCCATCTTAAACACTAACGTGTTTAGGATACTGTTAGGGCTCGAACGAAGTCTTGCTAGCAGGGATCCGGTCTTCTTCCTTATAATAGATTAAAAATCGTCTAAGTACCTCGTTAATGTATTCGTAAAGCATATGTAAATAAACAACATCTATTAGTAGTTAAAAATGGCATTATGATAATATAGAGTCAGTTTCATGAATCAGTGGGCTCTTCCCAAGCGGGGCTTTGTATTCAGTTTGGTGGATGGCGATAACCTTAATATAAGCGCCGTCACGGCTGGCGGTCCCAAGAAGGATCGCCTTTGTCGTGGTCCCTTCCGCACGCCCCAATCTTTTCTCTATACCGTTTCTCACTTGAGTAATTCGAGGACAATAAACATTTATTGTGTTCATCTGTTTGACAGTCGATGAAAAAATATCGAATGGGTGCGCCCGTATTTGATTCAATATATCGCATATCCTATCCTATACTATTCTTTCTACCATATATAAATGCTTTTCTACTAATATTAAATACTACAGGAATACGATGACATTGAAAAGCACCATCTTTTATCAACCTATTGCGCGACAACAGTCCACGCGAACGAAGTTGCGGGTAAAAGCTAGTAATCCTACTAATATTATAAATGCGAAAATTTGTGTGTATATTTGTTACATAATTGTTCCCCTCTAAATGTTCTAAATAAAAGTCCGCGACAACATATGTCTAGCTTTTAAGGTTAACCCACTTTAACCATTTTTATAGCTATCAAAAGGTAGAATAGACCATCCTCCTTTTTACCGAGGTATCGTAAAAAACGACTTAGGTAAGTTGACGTCAGGCAGGCGACCGGTCGTAAAAACGCAGTCAAATCATGTGACAGCATGTTTATAACATGTTGCGCCGACCCCACTTAGAGTGGGATAAGGGCAGGAAGATGATGAATAAGGATTGAAATTTCGATTCTACTGTTTAAAATAACTTATGTTACGTAGGTATATACAGAAAGCAAAGTAAACTCTCAGTTATGTATTTGGTATTCAGTTTGGTAGACAGCGATAGCTTTAATCGGAGTAAAGTGTCACCTTGAGTAGCTTTTAGAGAAACCTTTGTTTGGGGTAGGGTGCTCTAACGATATTTTCATAGCTTTTTTACTGTAGAGCGCGTGTTATATATTCTACTTTATAAAGCTTTTCTCGGGACATCTGTGAACTTAGGTTAAGACGAAAACCGACTCGCTTTGATGGATGGTGATCGAAAGCCTCGTAGATCATATTGCACGTACTTGGTCATTTAGTTTTGCGATTGATCGTCGGACTTGATACGAAGATTGAAAAATATTTCTATATATTTTGCTAGTAGTTACATTTAATAACTGCAATTGAAATATTTCAAAATTAAAGCAGTTTTGAAAAAAAAAAAAACAAAAGTTTGTTTTGGCCGTGTGGTATCCGCCAAGGTAAATTAGTACCACCATCATTTCTTACCGAGGTGTCGTAAAAGGCGACTAAGGTAAGTCGACCCGCCGGGTGGTATCCGGCTGAGTAGAATAAACCACCCTCATTTCTTACCGAGGTGTCGTAAAAGGCGACTAATGTAAGTTGACCCACCGTGTGGTATCCGGTTTAGTAAAATAGACCACCCTCCTTTTTATCGAGGTGTCGTAAAATACGACTAAGGTAAGTTGACGTCAGGCAGGCGGCCGGTCGTAAAAACGCAGCCAAATCGTGTTACAGCATGTTTATAACATGTTGTGCCGACCTCACTTAGAGTGAGATAAGGGCAGGAAGATAGGACTATTATGTTTATTTCAACGTTTTCGACAGTCCTAAGGAGCGTTTATCTTTAATATTTAAATGAGTTAATCTTGTATATAAATATCTATATATTTTCTGAATTTCGGAAACGGCTCCAATGATTTACATAAAATTTAGCATGTAGGGGTTTTTAGGCGTGAAAAAAAAAGATCTCGCTAGGTTTCATTTTCAAAAATTGTCTTTTAATCTCTGTTTTTGGGGCATTGAAAAAATGTTTAGAATTTTTTTTTAATGCCCGGAAATCATATTTAGCTATAGATTATACAGTTGTCATAGCACATCGTATAACAAGCGGACGAAAGAATTGAATAAATCGAGCTCCACCTGCCCAATTATTATTATTTTTTTTTAAGTTTTATATTTTGTATACCTTTTAAAAAATTACCGAGCAAGGCTTGATCACCAAGGTATTAAAACTAATTAAATGTATGAGATTAAATGATACAAATATTTGTGATAGTACAGGATAAGGGGAATAAAATAGTTCTTATGTTTGATAAAATTTAATTGGAATTAAAACAAATCTTTTCACAAATCAAAAAAATAATAATGTTAAAATGTATATTATTACTTAACCGATTGTGTGTTGTCAGGCTGAGTAGAATAGACCACCCTCATTTCTTACCAAAAAAAAAAGTCGACTAAGTTAAGTTGACGTCAGGCAGGTCGTAAAATATCTAATTAAATCATGTAACAACATGTTTATAACATGTTTACAACCCCACTTAGAGTGGGATAAGGGCAAGAGAATGAAGACATACGAGTATACACAATATTTCCATAGCTTTAATTTGTAATTGTTTATGTGGTAACGTTAAGCAGCGTATTTAGTTTCTTTTGCTGTGAAAATATGTGTTAGTGTTTACATATCATAAAGGTGCCCTCGTAATTTTTATTTTTAATTCTCCACAAAGTATATTTATTTACAGGCAATTATATAAATATTTTTATTCCTGAATTTAGAATGCATTAAATTTTGAGCACTTATAAGGCAATCGATGTCCGATATCTAAATTGAGGTGATTATCACATTCACCCAACCGTGACTAATCGAATAGAATAGTTCAATGAATGCATTTAATATCGAAACCGAAGTTCTATGGCAAATTAGACTTATTGTTTATACATAAAACTTGTTTTGATTATTGTGTATGTACGAGTATTAAACTGACTATAAGGTATCACATTAAATATCCGTATAAGTTCTAATAAGCGTTTTTTATTTTCGAGTTTCCTATTTTAGTTTTAAATATGTAAAAAAATAAATGGGACAATTAAAAAACATTATAATTACTTTATACATCTGGCATGAACCCACGAACTCTTGATCCATTTTTTTTGGCCTTTTTTTAAATTAAAGATAACGTTAATAATAAGAAGATCGATAGTAAAAAATTCGAGTAATTTTCTAAACATGGAAAAACTAAAAATAAAATATGCCGCTCTCGTTAAACAAACTAATAGTAATACCATATATGCAATTTAATTATTATACTGAAACCTTTTATTTGAATTTTTTATTCAATATAGAAAAAAACACAAGCCATAAATTTATCGTAAATTAATAACAAGCTAACGTTGAAGCAACGTTTTTCTTTTAAATAGCTAAATTAAATTTTTGTGCGAAATTAAAGCAATCCCTCTTGTCATATTATTTTATTCAAATAATGAAGAAAATATATAATATGAAAATAATTTTAGCGAAAATATAGGTACAAATTGAGGAAGTCATGCACCTAAAGTTATATATTATATTTATTGTAGCGTAAAATACATGGAAAAATAAATAATATATCGGCAAATAAGTTGACATTATGATGAAATGGTTTTATACCCTGTAACCGTTCCAGTGATGCGCGGATCGCCAAACACAGAAAACCTTTGAAAAAAATGTAAGCTGATTTACCGTGCCCGGGCCCACTCGACCAGCAAATAAAAGAGACCAGACAAATGCTCGCAAATTGACTCGACGGTTTTTCAACGAATTTCATATTTTTATTTAAGAAGGTTATTTACCGAATACTTTGCGTTAGATTCAGATTTAGAATAAGGATTTATTTTAAAACAGATTTATTAAATTTCAAAGAAGCTTAATTATAATTAATAATTCGTTTTTTTTCTAAAATAACCTTTAAAGGCAACGAGGTCTTAGCCGTTTTCTGGTATCACAGGAGGCAACTTAAGGGTGCGTTCCCCGTCTCTAGTAGAGTTATTCATACTCGACCCTCGACCTTTCAATTATTATTAATTTGATGGATTATTAACAACCTATATACCTAAATAATTAGTATAGGATCTATTTCAACCTCATGTTTAATCCCTAGCGTGATAGATTTGTCACAAGATTACTCATTGGTATAATTGGTAGTGCATCATATATGACTTAAAAACATAAGTACTGAACATCTGTTATATATATTAATTCAATTAAAAAAGTATCTCAACCTTAATTTCAAAACCTACAGGTTAGTTTACATGCAGCGTGTAGCGTAATTGATGATATGTTCACGATAAAAAAGGAAACAATTTAAAAAAGTTTAACATGAAAATTCTCTTCATTGTAGAGCTTGAGATTGCCACAATGTTCAAATAAAGCTAAGATTACAAGTTAACCTCATGTTAGTCGGAAGCCCCAATGATAAAGCATCTCAGGAAAATCGACCCCGAAGAGGGTAGCCTAATCCCTCTTTAGCAAAAACGTTCCGTTCCAAAAAGTGATGGGTGGATCGTAATGGAAAGGATCTTTATTATCTTACCGTGTTTGCAGTTAAGCTAAAGGTCCAGAAGATTACTTATTATCCAAATTAAACAAAATGGTTCTGTAGTAATATGTGGTATCCGTACGCCGTGTGGTATCCGGCTGAATACAATAGTACCACCCTCATTTCTTACCGAGGTGTCGTAAAAGGCGACTAAGGTAAGTCGACCCGCCGTGTGGTATCCGGCTGAGTAGAATAGACCAACCTCATTTCTTACCGAGGTATCGTAAAAGGCGACTAAGGTAAGTTGACCGATCGTGTGGTATCCGGTTTAGTAGAATAGACCACCCTCATTCTTACCGAGGTGTCGTAAAATACGACTGAGGTAAGTTGACGTCAGGCAGGCGGCCGGTCATAAAATCGCAGCCAAATAATGTGACAGCATGTTTATAAGATGTTGTAACGACTTCACTTAGAGTGGGATAAGGGCAGGAGGATGATGGTTCTGTAGTAATATCGGAAATGTTCATAAATGGTTTTGTAATTTTTATAATAGATTAATCTAGATCTAATTAATGTTAATTATACTGAAAAAGCATAAAAGAAACTATCTAAAAATATGTAAAAGATGCTCACTTTTATAAAGACATGAACACAAATACATGCTGTGTTGAGAAGAAACAAAATGCCTGCTGACAATAATATTAATTGGTCTCCACGGCAAGCTGTAAGTAAATATGAGTTGGTTACCATAGCATCATTGCATCTATTGCAATTTAAATTGCAAATTTGTCTTAGTTTTTGGGGACTAACTTACGTTAATACATCAAAATCATAATAGATAGTACAATACCTGCTAGGTTTCTCTATCAGCAAATGATCAGTGGTAGTTAGCAATTTCATAAAAAAACTCTTTCTTTTATTTCATAAAAACTTCACTTTTAATTATGTTCCAACTAATTTAATAAGAATTATATTCTAAATAACATTATTTAAGTCTCAAAATAAAATCTTTAATATAATAATAATTTCAAATGATATTGCTTTTATACAATAGCCATAAAAGATTCAAGGTTACCTTTACGCATTTACCGGTGAAAATTTATATATCCCCCGGGACGCAAACCGAGACCGATCCAATGATACACAAAGGGCAATCGAATTATCATATCTTTATAGGTTCTAGAAACAGGCTATGTTTGCGGCCTCTTTTTCCCCAGATACACAACACAAAAAGAGAGTATGTGCGCAAAAAATACAAGTTCTCAATCACCTTTCTATTCATTTTAGTTTGTTTTGTATATTTTAATATATAAATGCTCAATAAAGGAGTTGAATCATAGTTTTTTCTGCTAAATTTCTAACTCTGTGAGATAAAAAAAATTGATATGCAATATAGGATAATCATCTTCCTGCCCTTATCCCACTCTAAGTTGGGTTGGCAAAACATGTTATAAACATGCTGTCACATGATTTAGTTGCGTTTTTACGACCGGCGGCCTGCCTGACATCAACTTACCTACCTATTTTACGACCCCTCGGTAAGAAATAGGGGGGTCTATTCCACTAAAGCGGATACCACACGGCGGGTCGACTTACCTTAGTCGCCTTTTACGACACCTCGGTAAGAAATGAGGTTGGTCTATTCTACTCAGCCGGATACCACACGGCGGGTCGACTTACCTTAGTCGCCTTTTACGACACCTCGGTAAGAAAATGAGGGTGGTACTATTCTATTCAGCCGGATAACACACGGCGTAAATGCAACATAAGATAATTTTTAAAATTAGACGTTACTTTACGGAGATCCACAAAACAAAAGTAATAATATATATTTTATTATTACTTTTGCAATATCGGAATAAAGAATTGTGCTTTCTTGACTTTTTGTAAAAAACCGTTTGTAGTACGTGTTACTAATCCTAGTTACTAATCCTGCCTAACTAGGACAACGAATTAAGAATACTTAGTTATAATTTAGTATTTTTCCTATATAATTTTGTTACTTTATTTAAGTTTGTATTCAGATTATTTATTTTTGAGAGGAATGTGCAATATCCAGACAAGTCTTCAAGGCTTAAGGATATGAAGAAACAAACTGTTAAAACTATTAAAGTACTTGAATATATAAATTTAAAGAATTGTGCTTCCTACACGAAACATTACTATTATCTTTTCTTCTTCTTATTATCTTTTCATGGGCGTTGCAACTACATGCTACACAAATGGGGCTGGAAACCCTCTGCTGTTTGCGAATGCGGTGAGGAAGATCAAACTATGGAACATATAATCCAGCGTTGTCCCATAAATTCGTATCGAGGTCCATTTGAAGACCTGTTTGATCTTCCTTCTCCCTTCATCAATTGGTTGGAAAATTTGGACATTGATTTGTAAAATGAAATATAAAAGAAAAAATGTCTAATAATAATCTCTATTTTCATATAAAAATATTTGACATTTTTTATCATATCATTTTTGACATTTTTATTATTATATTATTCGACATTTTTTTATTATTATATTATTCGACATTTTTTAATTATTATATTATTTGACATTTTTTATTAATAATTAACGCTTATACTCTTCGAGCAAAATTGCCATACGATTAAAAAAAAAAAAAACTATTATCTTTAAAAACGTTTATTATGAGAAAATGTCTATCATTACTTTTGAACTATAGGTATATCTATTTAAGCTGAGAGTTGTTGAATACAGTTCATGTCTAAATTATTAAGTTATAAAACTTTATATAAGAACTTACCATGATTATTAATCATGGTAAGTTCTATAATTAACATTCTATAATTGATGATTAAAATATTATTTTATAATACATTTAACTAGTATGTCTAGCCCGCTTCACCGGGCTTAATTTATCGATATATTAATTATAGTTATAAAAGATCTCCGAACGCCACCAATCATTTTTATTTGCTAGGTCATTCCAAAGATTGTATGAACATTTCATTAAAATCCGTCAAACTGTTACGGAGATTATAAAGGACAAACATTTATTTTTATATATAAGAGACTATTTAAAATAAAAATAAACACTAGGTACTATACTTACGACCAAATTTTTTTTATCAAAAAATAAGGTAATATATTTATATTGTTGGAGTTGTACAACAATAATTCAATACCCGAACCAGAAACTTAAAAATTCAAGCAAACTTGAATTTTTAATAAAATATAATAATATTTCACTTAACTTTGGACGCAGAACTCTGAGCTTGTAGCTAATAGTTGCACTATTGCGCCGTACAAGTCATCGAAAATACGAAGCCACAATACTTTGGGAAACAAGCTTAACAAGTAAATGTTATTGCACATAAATACGTATAATACTCTGCTCTGATTTCCTGTGGAAGTTTGTTATCAAGTTTGCAGAATCATATTATTGGATCTCAATAATACTTGTATCAATATTATGGCAATTTCTATCAGTAAGTTCAAAGGAAGTTTTTGGTTTGAAATATTATACATTTCTATATTAACTACAAGCTGTGCTGTGGAAATCAGTGTGTCACAAAGATTTTCACAAATTCCGACTACTATTCTTCTTTCCAGGAAATTGTAGGACAAAAACCTATATGTTTGTCCAAAACCTCCTTTATCTTCCAGTAAAAGTTCCATCAAATCGGTTAAGCCATTCCGGAGAATATATTATTAATCTAAACCTTCCTCAACACTTGCACTATTTTAAAGTAAAAACCGAACAAAAATTCAGAAGATTTTGAGAAATTTATCGCAAACAAACAGCTTTGGGGCATTGTATTTTAATATGTTATATATGATTGAGCTTTGATGTGAGCTTTTATGATCTAACAGATAGTGTTCAAGCAAAGAAGAAACACCTATGTAAAAAAATATGCTAAGTTAGTATGTTAAATTTTAGAGAGATTTTTAGAGATCGTATATACATAATTAAGGCGATTTGTGTAAATTTGTGTAAAAAAATTCGTGTAACGTAGTTGCTCTGAGCTTCAATCTTACCAAGAACACCGGAGGCCTAGGTACGTGAAATATTACCTCTTGTTAGATTTTTTATAAAGTTCTTGTAATACCATTCAAGAAAAAGTTTTTACGATATTTAAAATATTCACACTTATCATCATATTTTATGTTACTGTTAAATAATAATAATAATAATAATTTATTTACAGATCCAAAGGAAATATATGTTAATTCTTTAAAAAATATAAATCGCCTTTTTAAATTTAGTAAACGTGACTGATTTAATATGAAACCGCGTGAATATTGCGTAATATGAAGAAACTCCTTTTTATGAAATTTCATTTAATAAAGTTATGAATATGAAAACTCGTTTCATGCCTGGATGTTTAAAATTGGAATACGGGACACGAATACATAATTCATTTGACAAAACCAGTTTCGATGTTCTGAGATTCTGACATACTGTCTTCAGCTGTAGGATATCTTTTTACCATTTCTTACAGATAATATTATTATAATACATAATTAACATACGAGTATATTATCCCGCGTATGTTATCTGGCTGAGCAGAATAGACCACCCTCATTTCTTACCGAGGTGTCGTAAAAGGCGACTGAGGTAAGTTAAACCGAGTCGATTAAGGACACTCTGTCTCACTGTTAGGCTATTATGACCTGATCAGATTATTAAAAATCTTGCACATAATTGCAATCTAATGAGAAAGTAACCTTTAGAATAATTGATAAAAATAAAACACCTTGACACAAACAAAAAGTAAATAAAACAGACGTCGAGTAAATTCTGTTCGCACATAATTTCTTTATTAACACCGCAAATGGTCCTTCGACTCTCGGGCCGCTAAACACAAAAAATCCTCTGAAAAAATGTAAGTTGATTAACCGTGCCCATGTCTATTCGGCCGACAAATGAAGGCCAGACATTCACGCTAAATGATTCGGCGTTTCCCACAGTTTGCCATATTTAAATATGAAGACTTGTTTTTACTTAGTTCCTAAAAAGGGCTAAAATAACGGCCTGTTACTATCCCACTGCTGGGCATAGGTGTTCGCTCTCCGCTTTAAGAGACCAAGATTGGAGCTAACACCTACCACGCTGCTCTTCTCTACTATGGAATTCCGCAAAGTAACGCCTGCTTGTATAAATGACTGCATTATAATATGTATAGTATATGTATGTTAGATATGTTTATGCAAACAGATTGCAATCAGAAATTTAGATTCTGATTCTATTCTTGTTGGACTATATAGTACAGGTTTTGTGATCATAATAGCATTAACATATAAAACATGTATATTTGGTACTTACTAATCTGTTAGCAATGTAACTCATGTCAATTCGAGAGGAAATGAATGTTCACTGACGCACGAAAATATAAAGCTGAATTGAAATGAAATTAAATCGATGATAGGTTATATATCTTCTGATGACGTTGTAAACCGCTTTTACTTTGATAACATGCTCCTTGAGTTGTGATCCATACTATTATTGTAAATCAAACCCTATTGTTTGTCTATCCTTCATAATTGTAATAGGGACAGATCAATATAAATATTGGATAAAGATTAGATGCGACACAGTCTTCATTTTATTTCGGTGGTGAACTTCACGCAGATAAAGTCTCAGGTAAAATTATCATTCTCCTACCCTTGCCTGCCTGTCGTCAACTTACCATAGTTGTATTTTACGACACCTTGGTAAGAAAGAGGGTGGTCTATTCTACTCAGCCGGATACCACAAGGCAAATGCAATCTCAGGCAAAAAACTTTTATTAAATCAATGTCTTAAATATCAACATAATTATCTGCGTGGACTTAATAAAAAAAAAAGTAACTTATGGCCTTCTGAATGCTTCTGAATTACCTGAATGCTCTTCTAGGTCGTGAAAAAGGTAATACAAAAATCAAAATTAAAATTATATTTATATTTGAATATTATATAAAAAAAAATAGTCATAAGCGAAAAATATTAAATGAAAAGTATAAATTGTGGCCAAGGCGTTACGAATTTGTTTTGATGTAAGGTTTTTGTTACGTTTATTGACAAGCATTGAATGAAGTCAGATGGAAATGAGTAATCGTTTACCGGCCAAAGATTGGGCTACATTTGATGAGAATTAATGATATAAGAAGGGATTAATAATTTAATATATATTTTCTGTCTACAGGGAAATCTAAAAATATCGCACTCTTAGAGGATACTTCCGGTTATGTGGCAATTTGGTCCGATAAAAGCACCTACCAACCTTAACTACACATCTCGTTAATCAGTAATTCCTTACAATAAACACTTTGTTAACAAAAGTAATTAGTTAATTGGACTTTATCCGAAATTTTGTCATTGCGTAAAGATTTTTACTTGTCGACTCATATCAAAAGCCAGACGAAAAATTTTGTTCCAAATATTTCACATTAAAATATAATAATTTTAATTATATCTACCCAAGTGGATATATAGGATATATGGACTATATAAGATCCAAGTGACATGTTTGGGATAGAAATCCTTTATAATAACATGTCCAGTAGTGAATATTAAATCAATCCGTTAAAAAAGAAGATGATATCTACTATATAAAAATAAGTCGGGTTTTCCTTCCTGACGATATAACTCCAGAACGCACGAACCGATTTCCACGGTTTTGCATTCATTGGAAAGGTCTCAGGCTCCGTGAGGTTTATAGCAACGAAAATCTAGGAAAAATTTCAATAGAAAAGCGGGAAAATAGGGAAAATCATTTTTTAAATACAGCGCCATATCAAAACTACTGGATCAATTTTAATCATTTTTTTACACTGACTGACATGGGATACATATTTTATACCCGTGCGAAGCAGGGGCAGGCCGCTAGTTTCATATAAAAATATTTCAGAGTATAAGTGGCTTGACGATAGTGCATTTGTAATCTACCTAGAATTAACTATTCAACTTGAAATGAGGAAATAATTTTTCATCAGGACTCTGCTCTCTTTAAAGTGCTGGCAGGATAATTAAAATCAATTACTTCCTTCGCAACAATGAGAACTTCTTAGGAATTTCTTCGATATTATCTCTATGAAGACTTTTCTTGAACTTTAAATTGAAGTTCTATTTCGTTTATAAAGGGTACACAAACTCATTTACTATTGTTTACTTATATTAAAATATATTCTACTATTTAATATATTTGAAAATATAATAATTTGTACATGTATCTTATAATTCAAAGTTTGATAATGAAATTTGATATAATTTATTCAGTAAAGTAAAGAGTGGCGAATAAAATTCTCCGCTAATTACAACCCCGCCGTGAGGTATCTGGCTGTGTAGAATAGACCACCTTTGTTTCTTAAATGGAGCATACAAATATTAAAGCCAGTCTCAATCTGAACGTTAATTCGATAGAAATAGCTGTTGTTTAGTTTGTGGTTCGTGTTGAGATATGTCTTGCATAAACAAGTAGATATAGTCTGGTTTGATCGTTCAAATAATTATTTTATAATATTTTTAAGCAAAATAATAAGCTGTGATGGCCTAGCGGTGCGACTGTGTGAATCTCTAAAGACGATCATGGGTTCAAACCCGGGCAGACACCAATGAGTTTTTCTATTAAAACTTATGTGTCTAATTGATAATTGCAATTTATCACACGCTTTTCGGTGAAGGAAAACATCGTGAGGAAACCTGCATATCTCTAGAGAATTCTGGAGATATGTGTAACCTACCAATCCGCATTGGAGCAGCGTGGTAGGTCTTAGCTCCAATCCTTCTCTCTTATAACGGAGAGAAGAGGCCTATTCCCAGCAGTGGGATAATAACAGGCCGCTACTTTACTTTTTTTTATTTTTAAGCCGTGTGGTATCCAACTGAGTAGAATAGACCACCCTCATTTCTTACCGAAGTGTTGTAAAGGGCAACTAAGGTCAATCGACCCGCCGTGTGCTGTCCGGCTGAGTAGAATAGACCACCCTCATTTCTTACTGAGGTGTTGTAAAAGGCGACTAAGGTACGTTGATCCACCGTGTGATATCCGGTTGAGTAGAAAAGACCACCCTCATTTCTTTTCACCGAGGTGTTGTAAAATACTAAGTAAGTTGACGTCAAGCAGACGACCGCTCGTAAAATACGTAGCCAAACCATGTGGCAACATATTTATAACATGTTGCGCCGACCCCAATTAGAGTGGGATAAGGTTAAGAGGATTATAATATTTTATAATTTTTAATAATTCGCTTAAAATGTAATGTTTAATCTCATTGTACCAAGTAATTTGCTATGAACACGAATTCAATATACTTTGAGACGCGTGACTGGTCTTCAAGTCTATTAATCATTTACATCTGAATTGACAAGAGCTTTACCAATAAAAATAATACTTCAATACATCATAATTTGTTCTACATTTTGAAAGCGGTTCTGTGTTTTGAAAGCGGTTTATTTTACCTACCGATATTTATAATTTATTATGTATATGGATATATTATTAGTAATTTATAGAATTAGTTCTTACTTTACGGAAATCTATAATACAAAAGTAATAATGAAGTTATTTTGCTATAATCCGCCATTAAGTAAATAGAAAATATATATAATGCTAAACATTGAGTGGACTGTCTATTTTTTATGTGTTTTTGTTCATGTGTTTTACGAATCCTGCATGTAGCAGGTATTTTCTCTTTACTTAATCGCGGATTATAGCAAAATAATTTCAATATTCTCCTGCCCTAATCCCACGCTACACGTAAGTGGGGTTAGCACAACATGTTATAAACATGTTGTTATATGATTTGGTTAGCTATACTACGACGGGCCGCTTGTCTGACGGCCAGATTAGCCTAACTTAGTTGCATTTAACGAAACTTTTTAAGAAATGTGGGTGGTCTATTCTACTCAGCCGGATAGCACACGGCGGGTCGACTTACCTTAGTCGCCTTTTATGACATCTCGGTAAGAAATCAGGGTGGTCTATTCTACTCAGCCGGATACCACAAGGTGGAATAATTATTTCTTATATATTGTTATGTATTTCAAAATGTCAATCAAAATAAATAAACATTTCAGTTTCTATATCAATATCATTCTAAAATTCAGAGTTGTTCAGACAAAAGTTAGTACGCGTATATATCTTTATTCACAAATTATTATTTTTTCCCAATCATAGAACCGATATCTCGTAATAAAAATATACAAACCAAGGTTAATTGAACCCGATTTTTAATCAAAACGATTCACGATCAAATCATTTTTCCTAAAAGCAAATATCAGCTAGTGCTTTCATAATAAAATTTTATGTTTAATAATCCGACTAGGCGTTAAATTATTTTTCCTTTTGATCTCTATTTTAAGCTGTGATTGTTTAAATTACTTTATCTACTCTGATACTATAATACAAAGATTATAAAACTGAAACCAAAATTCTTATGACAAACATTACGTACCTACAGGTCAAAAATAAAGAATTAAAAAGTTTTATTACGATACAGGTCTTGTATGGACACTTGTATCATAATATAATCATAACGATACACCTATACAACCTCCAGCCGGACCAAGGAGGTTGAACCTCTACCTTAAAAAAAAGTTTCAATGAACGACTCCGCGGCGACGCAACACGCATGCGCAATCGTTGTTTGCGCCTTGGCGCTAACATTTGACATTTAAAAAATCTTTTCAATATTTAAAAAGTTTGGTTTTTATTAATATTGTTTTACGTATATAGTATGAGAGTAGATAAAGTAGTGTATGACATTGTACGTAACTTGGTCTTATAACACTCGTGTGATACTATAAAAAACTCAACTGCGGCTCGTTTTTTTAAAACACACTCGTGTTATAAGAACCCTTATTATGCAACAGTATCATAATCTACTGTTATCTATGTATTGAAGTTTTAAACCCGAAATAAACTGACTGTCATTAGAAAACAAACGAAACGGTTGAAACGGTCGCTGCAAATTGTCTTTGCTCGAAAAACCGGTCCTAAACCTAATGACCCGGCAGACGGTCATCAATCAATTGTGCGGTCCAATTCGACTTTTTATTAGTAGCAAAAAAGCTAGTATATCTCAATTTAAATACGTACGTTTGTAAGGAGTATTAGTTTCGCCAACATTTATACATAGGCTCTTTAATATACTTTATATAATACCTATTACTCATTATCATTATCCTCCTGCCTTTTCACACTCTAAGTGGGGTCAGCACAACATGTTATCACATGATTTAGCTACGTATTTTATGACCGGCCGCCTGCCTGACGTCAACTTACCTTAGTCGTATTTTTCGACACCTTGGTAAGAAAGAGTGCGGTCTATTCTACTCAAACGGATACCACATAGTGGGTCAACTTACGTTCGTCGCCTTTTACGACACCTCGGTAAGAAATGAGGTTGGTCTTTTGTATTCAGATACCACACGACAATACAATACTAATAAGTGTATAAATATTTATTGGTTCTCTCTTCTGAATTATTTTGTGCCTTCTTTTGAGTCGTAAATTCTAGACACTTGCATGCCATACCATATATTTTTTTCCCGTTTTAATTCGATTGCTTTCAAAGTCATTTTATCACATGTACACCTAAAGAAAAAAACTACCAAAAGTGTTTAGCGTTATAAATATGCCATAGCAACATCTTAGGGCCCAGTAGAATTGTACTACATTTATTTTTATACTAAATAATTTATATGAATTGTAAATATTCTCAATATCTGATTTAAGAAATATGTACATCGTTATTTTTCTTATAAGGACAATTTTCTTCGAAACATCGCACTGATTTTCTTTTTATGATTAAATTTTTCTAAGGGAAATCATCATTATATAACAAAAATAAAAAATGTTAATTAGTCGTTGTACTCATGTCAAGCTATTGACGCTATTAAAATCAGAAAACATAAACCAGTTTTGTTTTAATTATATCGGCCAATTGTCAATATTTTAATTACTATTAGTTTTCATTTAACTGCTACGAGTATATCCATTACGCTATCGTATCATATAACAGCCGAGGGCAAAGTTATGATTCTCCGAATAAGCGAATTTTACTAATTTAAAATTATATCCTGAGTATAACTAACAGATAATAGATCTAGAGCCCTATTATTTGTTAGTTATACTAAGTTTAAAAGTAATACTGCTATAAAGAGGTCAAAACATACACAATTCATAATAAAAACTCGTATGGAAATAACATGAGTATTGCATGCACTGCGATACTTTATAACAAACTTTATTATCGAGTTCTTCCAATGATACCATTATTCTATACATTTGTATAGAACTTGTAACAGTGTGACAGTTTTGAAATTAATGTACTGTCCCGGAGATATGAATGCCAATTGTTCGTAATGTAGTTACATAAAGTTAATCGGAAACTTATGGCTTTGAGTGCTCAACTATTCAATTTTGATAGACTCTTGATCTTAAACATTTCTTGTGATTTGCGTATAATTATTGCTTCACTTGTATGATATCTGGTTGGTTTATCAAATACCGATGAAACACTGAGTTTGGGTTTCTTCAAGTGACAACAAGTGTGAGATATGTGGTAACATAAAATTAATATAATTTATTTCAAATGAGTCACTAATTGTTAGTAGTAATAGGTTGTAGGTAGGTAGGACGTCTGGCTTACAGGTCGCCGAGGCGGTCGGTGCATCTGGTGCTCCCGATGCATCGGTTAGTGGAGGGGGGCTTCTCTTTCGAGGTGTCCCTACCCGGAAGAGGTGTTCTCTGGGATTAGAGCTGTCGGCGGGGATGGGGCAATGTGTACGACGATACGCTGTCCTTGCCATCGGCAGCGTGGTGGAGCACACAGGTCGTTTTAGTCGGTGCGAGTCCGACATAACCGCCGCCGGTCCCCGTCAGGCGGCGATACCCATAAGGGGGTTTTTCCTGTATAAAAAAAGGTAGTAGGTACCATTCAAATCATTTATGCTCTATATTTTAATGCCATTGGAGGTTGTAATACAGCATTTTTAACAAAAGTGACATACGTCAGCCAATTATGTGCGAATATAGGCGCTTACAACATTTTGTAGGCGAAGAGTTCGAAAGTTATATGCCAAGCATCATAATTATGCCTTAATTATATTAGCCGTTGTTGTTTAATAATTACCTTGTAGTTCGCATTTCGATAGTCTACAAAAAAGCTATTAAATAAATGCCAGCATTCAGTTCATAGCTTAGCTCTTATCGCCACGAGACTCCAGGCGCCAGAATACTTTAAGAAATTTATTTTATTATATTTTTATAGTGCTAAGCTTGGCCATTAAATAATAAACGTCAAAAATATATTAAAATTTTACTATGTGGCGTTTCAACTCTATAAATTTAATTAATAATTATTGTATTGTTTCTCGTTTATAAATATTGTTTAATACAGCAAGTTCTAAAAAGACGCCTTTTTAGAACTTTAGGCCTTAATTAAAGCCGCGTGGTATCCGGCTGAGAACCTCACCCTCATTTTTACCGAGGTGTCGTAAAAAGCGACTAAGGTAAGTTGACCCGCCGGATGGTATCCGGCTGGGTAGAATAGATCACCCTCATTTTGTACCAAATAGTCGTAAAAGGCGACTAAGGTAAGACGACCCGCGGTGTTGTATCCGACTTTGTAGAATAGACCACCCTCATTTCTTACCGAGGCGTTGTAAAAACTATCACAGTAGGGAAACACCAGCACGGTATTTTTTTTAATGCGTATCAGATTTATTTTAGATTTTTTATTGGTTTCTTAATAAAGTAGCAAAAACAAAGTAGCAAAGTAACAAATAATTTTGTTACAATTGTTTATACTATAAGAGTAAAAAAAAACAATAACATTATTACGGTTTATAAATTATAACACGTATTGTGTCTTTGTTTTTATCCGATAGAATTTATTAGTATATCAAATAAATTATACGAAAACAGGCGAATACTCTCAGTTTAATGAAAAATTCTTTCTGTTAATGAAAAAATACATGAACATACGTTACTTAAGCAGTGTGTACAGTGTTTTGAATATGTAAAGTCACGAATACATTGTCGAAGTACGGCTTTAATGAAATAAACTCCCATTTACAATGTTAACATTCCACACTCTGACTCATTGTCAGTCATTTCTATGCTCTCTTGCACAATACTTGAAAATTTTTGCTTACAGCATAAAATAATATAACGTAGCATATACATGCGACGTAGAACGCCGTGTGGTATACGGCTGAATAGAATAGTACCACCCTCATTTCTTACCGAGGTGTCGTAAAAGGCGACTAAGGTAAGTCGACCCGCCGTGTGGTATCCGGCTGAGTAGAATAGACCAACCTCATTTCTTACCGAGGTGTCGTAAAAGGCGAATAAGATAAGTTGACCCACCATGTGGTATCCGGTTTAGTAGAATAGACCACCCTCTTTCTTACCGAGGTGTCGTAAAATACGACTGAGGTAAGTTGACGTCAGGTAGGCGGCCGGCTGTAAAAACGCAGCCAAATCATGTGACAGCATGTTTATAACATGTTGTACCGACTCCACTTAGAGTGGGATAAGGGCAGGAAGATGATGATGATGATCGTAATATTCTACGCACTTAAAAGGAAACTTAAATTAAATTATAATATTCTTGTTTCTAGTTTAATTTTAGAAAAAACTTCATACGATTTATGTTTTGTGGTGGATTTATTATTTTTTTACCACAAACTTTTTTAACTATTCAACATGATAAGGCGCGTTTCTTTTGCATTTATATACGTGTTATATACATACTGTGACTCATATTGAGTATATATTATGTTTCGTCGTAGCCTTTATTCACGGCCAATGGCTTTCTACGAGCTAAAGTGCCCCATAAATTTTATATTATTACGTTTTCAGCAACATATATTCAAATATTAAATATTATTTATACTTGCTGTTTGTATTTTAGTTATTTTTCAGACCACCTTATATTATTATTCTTAGGTAAATTTCATCACTATTAAGGGTAGATAACTGAAGAAGACAAAAAAGGCGTAATCATCAAATATTTTTATTTAAGCATTGAATATATTGATGTGATATAGTAATGGCATATCAAAATATGTTTTTCCGTTTTCTATATTTCAAAATATGTTTTTTTTTTTGTTTTTTATATAAATATTGATGAAAAAATACTACCAACGATTTTCATGAAATTCAGCATGTAGAGAGTTGTGGGGAAGAAAAATCGATGTAGCTAGGCATTAATAATTTTTTTTTTTTTATCCCTGTTTTCTGGGACTAAAAAAACCTGCTACAATTGTATGCGAAAGCAAAGGTTAATTGCGCTGTCAAATTCAAAGTATTGATAGCTTATTTGGTTAACGGGCGGTCGCAAATTCAGAATACCAGGATCGAATTCAGGTAACATTATGTTTTTTATAGCATTTTTATAAACATTTATTTTTTTGTATTAGAAAAAAATTACCAGGGTACTAATATTAATCTGTAAGAATTAAGCCAGACACTAAAAAAATCGTCATAGATCTTTTGATATTTCCGATATAAGTTTGAACGTAACAACCTGAGAGATGAGGTGAAAATTGTACTACTTTTAGCTTGTTTTGTGTTAATACTTTATGGGAACTTAAAATTGTGTTTAACTATAGATATTAACCTGATAAATAGTTATCTATCTATCTATCTATCTAATTTCGGGGACGCCTGTCGGTGCAGGACGGGTGATCAGCTCCTATTCCGGACTATTCCACCCATTTCCCCATGTTGGGACAAGGGTTTCACTGCTGTCCCGACAGTGTCACCTGCTGCTGATAAATAGTTAAGTAGTCAATTCAATAAAAAAGTTTCGTGACGACTGGGAAACTGTTAAGTGCCCGCTATGGGTTATTATATTCGATTATCATTATTAATAAAAGCTAAAAATTTTGGAAATCGTTGATACATATATTCCAATATATTCTTTGACATCGTTTTTTGAATATCTTTCTATCCTAACGGTACCATACCACTTTTATCACTAAAAATATATATGATAAATATTTATTGAAATAAGTAAGTACAGAATTTTCTATTGCAAAATCCTTTCAAATTTCTTGTAATGCGTAGTCCCAATCTTATTTAAAAATATGAAGAAATACCTAATTGCGAGCTTTTGTCTGGTTTTTTATTTTCTAGACAAATGAACAAGGGAAACGTAAATCGGCTTACAGAGTATCAAAGGTTTTATTTTAGATGATTCATACATTATAATATAAGTACCTACATTTAAAGACCAAAACTAAGCGTTTTGGTCTTTAATCTCATTTATTTTTAGTTAGCTCGGATTTTTCAAGTAATAGACAACAGTGAAAGTTTGTTTATATATCCTAATTAAAATTCCTCTGAATTAAACGCGATATTTTATTCTGTTCGCGAAATAAAGTCGAGAACATAGTAGCTTTAAAGATAAAAAATTTAGCTGTCAAAATAATAGTTAGATGGACAGACGTTCGCATTTCTAATATTATTATGGACTAATCTATGCAGGTTTCGTCCTGAAAATCCTGATCAGGGATTTAGATCACTATTGAATTGAAAGAATTCCACAAAGAAACTAAAGAATCGCAATTGTTGAATGAGTAAATAAAAGTGCTAGTCATAAGACAATGGTTGAACTCGTTTAAATTGTCGTTGATTGAAAAAAGGGTCTAAAGGACCTATCACCATGCTGTAACAAGGGTTCGAGATTTGTTCCGATAATATGATGATTAGATAGATGCCTTTTAATTTACTAAAATTCGTATACTAAATATTTTAATAAGCTTAGCATATTTTAAAATCTATTCAGTACACAATATATATATAATCCTATAATCGGATTTACATTTGACTGACTTATACAACTTAAAAGTTTCTTCAGAATATTCAATTAACGAATTTAAAAAGACACAATATAACACATTTAAGACGAATTTAACTAATTTTCGTTTGTTAAATCATAAACTAAATCTTCATTAAAATGTTCTATACTGTTAACGTTCATATAATTGTAATTAACATCTTCTTTCAATGATTTAAGAACTTTCTATTAAAATAATTTAAAGAATTAGGCGTTACTTTGCAGAGTTCCTTAATATAAAACATATTATTTTGCTATAATCCGCGATAAAAAAATTTTCGCGGATTTTTATCACGGACTATAGCAAAATAATATTTTCATTGGTTTTAACTTTCTATTTCATTAAATTCACTTCAAGATTGCTTTTATTTTTTAAGCTATTAATATAATGCGGCATGGTGTGTGTTTGTGAAGTAATTTTATGTTATGTTGTGATTTATATAGTAAATATACTTTACCTGTTTACCACGAGATTGTACAAAACAATCACCTTGAAAATATTGTAAATCTATTGTCAATATTAAAGAATGTTCAAAATTAACTTGTTTTTGTCCCGGTTTAGGATGTAAATTTATGGTTGCTGTAGACAAGAAACTAATGACTGGTCATCAATCTGTCATTTGGGTTTAGTTTGGTTTTTGGGGTTTGAAAAAGCAACATGTCTCAATTAAAATGATTAAATGTTATAAATTTTGAAACATTAGAATTTCGTTGATAATAAAGATTTTCTTAATAGAGTTCGACAGTATTTCAAAGTACAGAATTTTCATTTCATTACATCAAAAAGCATTTAGGGTTGTATAGAACTGAGTAAAAAGATAAAGCTTAGGAATATTCTAAATTTATTAACAGACAATAAGCTTAGTTTGATTTCTAATGGTACATATTACATGTAATTAATCAAGTCATTACTCGTAAGCGTTCGGCCTAGTGGTTCTTATGGCTGTGTTGAACAAATATTTTTTTTTTATAAATGTAATAAAAGTCTATTCAAGGGACTTCCAAGTCAATTACATTCTTCCTTTGAATTTGGATACACTGATTTCCTACGATATTTATGAAGTCGTATTTTCTATTGAGAGTTGTTTTAACCACGATAACGCCGTATAAAGAGCTCATAAGTAAGGGCCCTGCAAAGGCTTGAAACTAGTCGGGCTGACTCGACAGAATAGTGAGACAGAAACTTGAGTTAAGCCGGTTTCTATAAATAAATCAGAGGTGTACTGCATCTTTTGGTGAGAAGTTTCTGTTCTGATACTTTAGGAACCAAACGTCTATATCAATGTTTATCAGTGTCCCTTCCTCTAGCTATTTAAGCTTAACAACACAATGAGCTATGTCAGTCACTTGGACTTTTAGACGGAGCATTACTTATTGATAATTTGGCAATAAAATGTTATCTTTAATATTATATAATAATAATAACTCTAAATGAGTTAATCATGTATGCAATACTCCTATATACATATTTTCTAAATCTTGGAAATGGCTCCAAAGATATTCATGAAATTTATAAAAATCGTCTTCAAATCAAATCTGTTTCATTTAAAAAAAAATGTCGTTTCATCCGTTTTCGGGTACTGAAGTAATGCTAAAATTGAACAGAAAATATTATTTTTACTGTCAATTGTGAAGTCACGGTAGATCATTTGGCGAACGGGCGATCTAGAGAACAGAAAATATCTAGGATCCAGCCCCACCTGCCCAATTATGTTTTCTTTTTTTTTCAACTTTTACCTTTTTTTATTTAGAAAAAAATTACTGAGCAAGGCTAGGTCACCCAGTTACTAAAAAATTAAACAACTTATTTGAAATAAGAATTATATTTACACCGTAGTTAATATAGAGGTGTTGAATTCGTAAACCGATGTTAAACATTAACACACGTAAAATACAATTGAAATAAACCGGCCTTTTGTTATCTACAGTGAAATGTATCACAACATCGCGGCCCTGGAATTCATTTGCAATAAATACGGTCATAAATTCTACAGCTTAATCATTTTATATTTTCTGATAGTATCTTGGATATTCTAAAAGCCCTTAGTGAAGTCAAATATAAATGATTAATGAATTTTACAGCGTAGCCAAATGATAAATGAATACATAACAGATATATTTTATCGGAATAAATGTTTTTGTTCTTTTAAATTCAAATACTTTATCGGTTTTATTAATCTACCTTTTTTATACGAAAAGGTAAGGAATTTTTTTATAAATATTTTTTTTTAGTTTTGTCTTTTTGTATGAATTAGATAACGGCGACTGCGACCGAGATAAGAATTCAGGCAAGTATGTTTTACCGTTTAAAGTTGCTAGAATCTCATTGGTTTAAAGAGCGTAGATGTTACTAATTGAAAAGCAATACAAACAAATAAATATATTGCTATTGCTGTTTTTATTCTAGAAGATTGGTAGAGTAATCTCGGATCATAGCAAAATAATTAATTATTTTTTGAGTTATGCATTTCCGAAAAATATAAAGCCTAATTTTATAAAATACCCACTGTAAATACACAGTTACTATCCCACTGCTACCAGTTAAATTATCTCGATAAATAGATACTAATAAAAACACGAAGTAACAACTTTACTTTTGTTCTTATATTATCTTTGAAAATCGCCTTTAATTAAAACCCACGCCATTTATAATATAAATAAAGTTAAGAGCAAAACATTGCACTTATCTTGAAATGCATGAAACGACACGCGCACATTCCCCAAGTACTTACAGCTTTAATAAAATAAATTCGCATTTACAAAGGCGACATTTTCTCCTCTCACAACTCATTGTCAGCCATTCCTATGCCCTTTTGGCACGTAATTGAATAAGACGATTGCTATCAACAGAAAAGAATTTAATAACATCCGATATAAGTGCGACGTCGAGTACGTTTCTGCTTAACTTTTAAACGACAAACGGAGCGAAAATATGTCGATAATTCCAACATTCGCTTTATTCGCAACTTAAGCTTCACTCGATAAGTTATTAAATAAAGACAATACAAATCTATTTTAATAATTTATAGAATTAGGCTTTACTTTGCGGAGATCCATAATACAAAAGTAATAATAAAATTATTTTGCTCTAACTCGCGATTAAGTAAATAGAAATAGAAAATATATACAATGCGATTTTATAATGCTTTTATACATAATGATGATATATATAATGCTTTGCGATTTTGTCGTGGAGTCTATCTCCTGATGATGCTTCGGTTGCGGGGCGAAACGATTGTTGAGTTTGTGATAGTGAACGTATGTAGTACTTGTGTATTGTGGTGGCGGTGGAGGTGGTTTGTGTATGTATTTTTACGCATCCTGAATGTATCAGGTATGAAAACGGATTGTCCATTATACATTTAGCATTATATATATTTTCTACTTTACTTCATCACGGATTATAGCAAAATAATTTTACTATTACTTTTGTACAAATCTATTTTTTTATTTAGAGTTATGCCAATTTCAAGTTAAGCAGACAGTAGTTTCCGATTAAAATAACTATGAAAAAGATGCTTATAAACATTCTATTATACTGATGTAATAAAACATTAATATTATAAATGCGAAAGTTTGTAATTATGGATATATGTTTGTAACTCTTTCACGGCGAATCCGCTGAAACAATATCGATGAAATTTGGCACTTTATACACCGGAATAACTATATATATTATTCCGCTATAGAAATCCTGTTAATTCTACAGGAATAGGGTGACTCTAAAAAGCGCCATCTATGTCATACACTACTTTATCTACTCTCATAATATAATACGAAAACAATATTGCAAATAAAACGCTGAATATAACAACAATTTTTTTTTAAATGTTAGCGCTAAGGATTAAACATCGATTGTGCATGCGTGTTGCGTCGTTCATTGAAATCTTTTTTTGAAGGTAGAGGTTCAACCTCCTTGGTCCAGTTGGAGGTTGTATAGGTGTATCGTTAAGATTAAAAAGTTATATTATCATACAGGTGTCCATACAATACCTGTATCGTAATAAAAATTTTTAATTTTTTATTTTTGGCCTGTGCGTAATGTTTATCATAACAATTTTGGTTTCAGTTTTATAATCTTTGTATTATAGGTAGTATCAGAGTAGATAAATATATTTACGATCTATTAATAAAATATAAAATTGTGAATAGTTCGCGGAAAGGAACGTCGATAAATCACTTAAAGTGGCATTGCGATATGTGGCTATCGCCCGGTGAGTATTCAGCGTTTGAAATTGGGGGCGACACCTGCCGTCATATCGTTAAACTACAAAAATGCCTAGCGAGCTTTTTCGCTTCAGAGAAGCAATTCACGACTTACGATGATAAAAATGAGGGTCTTATATTTATTACTGCCTAAGTTTTGCATAATTGAAATAATAAGTTAAAGCTAGAGATTGAAAAAAACTATATTAAAATATTTTTTATATATGTATATTTGCTATTTCTACACAATGAAAAACTTAAATCACCTATTTTGCTGTTATTAGCTCTGTTTCCTTAATTTTACGTACTGTATTTTAAGTAACCGAAACGTCGTTTTCATCGACTTAAAAAATGTTTAAATACTCTAAATAATGTAAATTAATAATAAATAAATTGGACAGTTCCTGTTCTTGTAGAAAAAACGTATGGTTTATATTATATTTTAGCCTAGTAGGTATAAATAGGTTTAAATGCACCAAATTTCATTTATATTACTCAATCATATTAGTCATGGAAACATGACAGACAGACAGAATTTTTCGTTTGAAATATAATATTAGATTTCATCTTTGGGCTTTTAGAATATTTTATATTATATCCTGACATATCGTATTGACTAATAAATTAACAAACACTGTTATAAAAACTATCCATATTCCCCTATAGTATATAAAAATAATTGAATGTTAGACAGTTATCTCTATTAGTTTGTTTGTTTGTAATCTCTTTATTGCATGAATTCAAATAAATATAAAACTAACAAAAACAACATAATTTGCAACGGGCTTATTCCGGAATCGGAATCTTCCAGTCGACCTAAACTATATAAGTACAGTGAATTTCAATTAAAAATTAACTTAAAACTTAACTAATAATAACAAACAGAAAATGGACCTTTTAATAATATGAAATAATAAAATAATATTAAAATATATATATTAAATATGATAATATAATAAATACAATAGAATATACAAGACCTTATTGTAAGGTCTTACTTTTAATATCGTTATGACTAGGTTTTGCAACAGAAACCGTCGACAGCGGTTAGCATAAAGACGAGTGTTCGAAAGTAAAACTGTATCTGTTAATATTTCACTAAAACAAAACCGCCAGTAAAAATACCTGGATAGTCACTTTCACAGCTTCATCGTGCATTGTGATTTGTGACATTTCCCTTCATGCATTTACAGAGGGAGCGCTGTCGTGTGGCTATAATTCTTTAAAAACGTCCCGACAGCTGCGCCATCAGAATGTCAGCGCTTGAAAGGATTTACTACGTCACTAGAGAGAATATTTCATGATGGCTAAGTAAGCCAACATGAACTGTATAACTAGCTATGAGATATCCACCATATTTATTTTTTATGGATTTTTAAAAATTAATGTTATTCTAAATATGGCAAATTGGGATAATAAGCTAATTTGGTACGACAAAATTACGCTGCCAACATCGTTTCGAAAATCTAAATTTTAAGAATATATTATCTATACTCATTATAAAAATATGTCCCCAAAAGCTGTCCTCCTGCGTGAGATCGATTTTGTCTAAATCTACTAAACAGCTTTTGGTACGGTTCCTACTTAAAAGTTGTACAATTGTTCCGGAAGGTTTAGTTTAATAGTACAATATCCGGTTAAATCAATTTTGATGGGATTTTCACCGGAAGATAGCGAAGAGCTTTGTCATCATCATCCTCCTGCCCTTATCCCACTCTAAGTGGGGTCGGCACAACATGTTATATACATGTTGTCATATGATTTGGCTGCGTTTTTACGACCGGCCGCCTGCCTGACATCAACTTACCTTAGTCGTATTTTACGACACCTCGGTAAGAGAGGGTGGTCTATTGTACTAAACCGGATACCACACGGTGGGTCAACTTACCTTAGTCGCCTTTTACGACACCTCGGTAAGAAATGAGGTTGGTCTATTCTACTCATCCGGATACCACACGGCGGGTCGTCTTACCTTAGTCGCCTTTTACGACACCTCGGTAAGAAAAGAGGGTGGTACTATTCTATTCAGCCGGATACCACACGGCGTAGCGAAGAGCTTTGTGACACACTGATATTCACGTAGGCGAAGGCGCGGACAGCTGGTTTTTAATAATACTGAAACTATTGTCTTACGACAACATTTAAGAGAATGTTATATTTTACGTATCTATTCGGGTAGTTTATATACTTTTATTGCCTAAAGTAAGAGAAAATATATCTATAATTATGTATAGATATATTATTTTCTTTTACTTTATGCAATGTAATACTAAATAAATATTTTGTTATTGTTCGCTCAGTTTTTATTATGAAAGAATTAAGCGAGAATTTTTATAAATAAAACAGCTGTTAAAAATCCTTCAATTGATAGGCGAAATATCTACTTAGGATTCCGTACGGTGAAACTCGCTAGAGAATTCTTCGACACAACATATTTCGCTTATCAGTGGAAATGTGAGGGATTATTTGTGAATTGGGTGCGATCATGAGATGTCTCAGAAGGAAAGATAACACGGTGCTTCACTGTCGTGATCACTCGTGGTATAACTTTATTGGAACATTGTCCACATTTCCATTATAACAGAAAGGTTGATAATAAATTTAAATCTCGAATATTTAAAATAGATATTTTTATATGCATTCGGTTAATACCGAACTTAGAAAAAATAGATTTGTTGTAATCAACTAATCTATTTTATCTAAGAAGTCTTTGACAAAGGTATTCTTTTTATTGTTACTAATATATAAGAAGCTTCAAGTACGAGTTTTATGATCTGTTAAAGCTTTATATGTTATTTACACGGTATAATTATTTAAGTAATGCATTATAAAAATAATATTATTACACATGCAATTTTTAAATTTTGGCAAAGAAATTTGCGAACATATTAACTTGAGTATATCAAATATATATACTTATATACTCAAACTTCTTGAAAAATAAAGTTCCATTCCGTTTTACGACGAAATTCAATAAGCTACATTACCGAAAATCCAAGGAGACACAATCGCTTCAGTAGGCTGGTTATGATATCGTAAGCGAGAAGCGTCGAAGCCACCGACACTAAAAATACGTGACTATTTTATATGATCGTGTCACACGAAGGTCTATATAAAAAGATTTGAATAACCCTAATTTATCAGTTCATGTGTTCTTGGATAAGATTAACCGTATTTTTTAGTTGATATCACACAAATACGAATATTATCGATAGCTGTCAATGACCATATGGTATCCGGCAGAATAGAATAGATCATAATTTCTTACCGAGGTGTCGTAATAGGCGACTAAGGTAAGTCGGCCCGCTGTGAATTTTTTAGTTGATATCATACAAATACGAACATTATCGATAGCTATCAATTGCCGGTATCCGGCAGAATAGAATAGATCACCATTATTTCTTACCGAGGTGTTGCAAAAGGCGAATAAGGTAAGTCGGCCCGCTGTGAATTTTTTTAGTTGATATCACACAAATACGAATATTATCGATAGCTATCAATTGCCGGTATTTGGCAGATTAGAATAGATCACCATTATTTGTTACCGAGGTGTCGTAAAAGGCGACTAAGGTAATTCGGCCCGCTGTGTGGTATCCGGCTGAGTAGAATAGACCATCCTTATTTCTGATCGAGGTGTCGTAAAAGGCGAATAAAGTGAGTTGATTCACCGTGTGGTATCTGGTTTAGTAGAATAGACCATCTTCTTTATTAACGCGGTATCATAAAACACGACAAAGGTAAGTTGACGTCAGACGGCCGGTCGTAAAATACGTAGACAAATCACGTGCTGATATCTTTACAACATGTTGTGCCGACCCCACTTAGAGTAGGATTAGGATAGGAGAATGATGATTTGTGGGTGTTTTAAACATTTAGCGGTTTGAAACTGCAGTTCCTTAATAAGAACCACACAGTACCATCGTATGGCTGTAATATAAAATGTTTGTGGAATTATAAGTGGGAATATTTACACAATCGACAATATATTCGACACCTGTCGACAAGAAACCGCAATAATGCCTGCCATTCGGATTTTATACCGTCTGAAAAGCAATATGGTGACCTTCTTAACTGTGTGTGATATGTCAGACATTCACTTTGATATTGCTTGTCAGAACATTATTTTCTGAATTTATGGTAGCAAGGGTCTCTTGTTTTATTTGTGTCTAGCAATCGCCATCGGCTCCCCCCGCGTGGAAATAGATTAAAACCTTAATATAGTCTTTTGATAGCCATAAAAATGGTTAAAGTGGGTTAACCTTAAAAGCTAGACATATACTGTCATGGACTTTTATTTACAACTTTTAAAGGGAAACAATTTTGTAATACATGATTTTTGAATAACTATCACCGTTTACTCAGCGTACGCAAGGAAAGCTTTAAATTTTGATATTTTCGTACTATTTTTATTGCTGCCATATAGCCTACAGCCTACGTCGATAAATGGAATGGATCTTACACTGAAAGAAAACTTTTAAATCAGTAGTTCCTGAGAGAAGAAACGAACTGTTCAGTTTTATATATTAGTATATATTATACTCGTGATCCTCAAACATTAGTTACCTATAACTAATGTTTTTCTAATACTTTCTAATATGCAAATTCATCAATTTTGGAGGAAAAGAAATAAATGAAGTGCACAGAAGATATAATAGAATTACCCTGCTGTAATCCCAATTATTATTTTAAAAATTATAGCAATTCTATTATAGGTAATTCTATTGTAACTTCTGTACTATGGAATTCCGCAAAGCAACGCCTGTTTCTATAAATGAATTTAGTGCAAATTATTACATAGGAGTATACTATTTTACTACTTTAATCGGGTGTGCAAGAATTCGGGTGTAGTCGCATTATACAATAAGTGAAAGCTTCTGATAGTTTCAAAATTATTAGTTCTCAGGTAATTACATTTCATTAATAGATTTGTCAACTTATTATTACCTGATGTAAAGATTTGCTTGGACACTTTGTATACACTTTGCTATCTGTCAAAATATGTAGAATAGATCACCCTAATTTCTTACCGAGGTGTCGAGAAAGATGACTAAGGTAAGTTAACCCACCGTGTGGTATCCGGCTGACTAGAATAGACAACCTTCATTTCTTACCGAGGTGTTGCAAAAGGCGACAAAGGTAAGTTGCATCATGCAGGCGGCCGTAAAATACTTAGCAAAATCATGTGATGTCGCACAACATGTTTTTAGCATGTTGTGCCGACCTCACTTAAAGTGAATGAAATCGCGGATAGAGTTCGTAATAAATAGTACCTGGGTGACCGGGAATATTTTTAAATATATAAAAAAAAATTAAACAGTTATTTTTTTATCTGGAATCGATCCTGGTATTCAGAATTAACAGCGTCATTGTCATTTGCTTTCTCATAAAAATATAGCATTTTTTTAGTACCAAAAAACAGGGGTATAACAACATTTTTTTTAAATAAAACCTAGCTAGATCGATTTTTTCCCAAAAACCATACAGGCTGAATTTCATGAAAACGGTTGGAGCCGTTTCCAAAAATTCAGAAAAAATACATATACAAGATTCTCATCCTTAAGAATCTCATCAAGAACTCATTTAAATATTAAAAAGATGTACACAACAGTTTTAACCAAGCGTCCTTTTTCCTTATTTTTGTTTAAACGGAAATGTCAAATTAGTTTTTATCGTCTCAATATTGTTGGTCTCAAAAGATGTCCTGTAATGGGGCCGACAGCGTCATTAAATTCTTGTCGCGTTCACCTCCAACCAGCGTAGATAATTGAAGGGACTGGTTTTGTCCAATATAAAATGACTGGCAGTTTTTTACCTTTAAAGGCATTGTGTCTTGAGCCAATTGCCGGATCGGGTGAAATTTTATTCAAGGATTTCTTAAAAACAACCTAATTTAGAAGTAAATGTTCGTGACAAGTTACTGTAAACATTTTTGATTTTAAATTATCGTGAGTGGTATTCACAATTAATGTATAAAAACCGGCCCGCGGTTTCTTCACGATGTTTTCCTTCGCCGGAAAGCGTGTGATAAATTGCAATTAGCAATTAGACACAAATTTTAACAGAAACCGGATTGATGCCTTCTCGGGGTTTGAACCCGTGACCCCTCAAAAGAGCCGCACGGTTTCACAGCTTAAAGTTATATACATTTCTGAAATCAACGGTTAGATTAGGTAGTATGTTATATTTTATAAGAACTCATACTTTTTGTTTTTTAACTCATGAGCTCATGACAAAGAACTACAGATGTATTTAAAACTACCCGGGAAAACCTTAATTCGTACAGAAACCCATTATAGTCAGATCCTTGACTAATAACGTATAAGGTTATAGAACAAGGACGACAATATATGTTTTTGTACACCAAATATTATTACTTGTGTCAAAATAACAATATTAAATAGACAATTATTGATCCCAAGGTAGAAAACTAAATGTGATGATGAAATCCCTTGAAGTAAGTTATGTCTAACGGTGGATTATGTTTGCTCGAAATGACATTAACGTATTGGAGCATTTATGAACACATTTATCAAATAAAATATTTTTACGAAGAAGAGGTTTCGGTTTGAATTTATAGTTTATATATAGCCTGTTTACGGCTACTTTAACGTGTCGTAAAACGTGAAAATTCTTAATATAACGCATGGAATAACGTGTAAAAAGTCTATCCAAATCTCTTACATCAACGATTCATCTTAAGTTAGGGTCGTATAAAACAGTCACGTATGTTTAGTGTCAGGCGCTTCTTTCTTTAACAACATCATAACCAGCCGCTGAGACCAGAGGGTTGACGGCGAAGTAGCTTATTGAATTTATACGTGGAATGGGTTTTTTATTTGCAACTTTTTATAGTCGTGTGCAAAATATATATTCAAATTTTTACAATACAATAATACAAGTTTTTTAATAGTTCATAGCGTGGTGTTATAGATAGCATTAAAATAAAGAATTCTAACTCAACTAAGACTAATTTTAAATTCGGCCAGTTTAGTACTTAGCGGTAAGAGTTTACTAGTACATAAGTACTTACGAACTTAGTACGTAAAGAATTACTAATATATACTTTTGATATAATATATATGAAATATCCATAATATCCGTGGCGATTTGGATGGTGTTTCGCCCTAAGTTACTGTAGGTTTTGGGTTCGATTTTCTATATGTGATGCAATTTATATAATCCTAATTGTCTTCTCTGCCCTGGTCTGTTAAAAAGCACATATGTATATGCGGCCTTATTTCTTGTTTTATTATTTTTTAAATATATGAATTACATGTACCGCATTCCTTGCATAGGCAACTGAGTAACAATAACTACACACTGGTACTAACGACAAAGTTAAATAAATAAAAAAAAATCTAAAATAATAAAATAAAATCAAGACCTGTAGGTCTTGTGGGATATAATATGAATAGATTTTATTATTTTTAATATAAAATTTTTATTTAACTTTGTCGTTAGTACCAGTGTGTAGTTGAATCACAATTCAAATTCCAATTTATAAATTAAAACTGTAAACTCCATTTATATATACACCGAGGAATCACATTGAACTAAAATTAATCTCCGATTCTAAGTGGACGAACGCGTACGGTAATATAAATCTACAGGCTTATTTTAGATGGGAATACGAATGAAGTAAGCGAATTTGAAGCGCACATAATGGAAGCGGTCGGTAGCCTATGACATTATTAAACTTCAGCGCATCTCTGCCGGAGTGACGGTAAAAAACTACGTGACCGCATTGCAGAATCGACGTTCCTACTCTGAAAAATCATCCAGTCCGAAATTCGTCCCGGATACCGAGTGAATACAGAAAAAATTACAGCGACGTCCGACCGGGACAGTTACTGAGTATCCTGCATAAATTACGTGGATAATACCTATTCTAGTCCGAGTTTTATTATCGGGTGCACGATATCCAGGAATGTAGGGTTGCTATCATTCTTGTTTTCCTTGGACAATTTCTGGCTATGCTATAACTGCTCGTATGCTATTTTATGTTGGTAATTTTTAGTGATAATTTATTGTGATATAAGAATAAAAAATTGTGATATTATTAGTCAAGTTGGATAAATTTATTTTACTATACATGCATTGTGATATTTTCAATTAGTACTTTAAATCGACTATCAAATAGATATTACTATCTTATAAATTATTTATAATAATTATGGCTCACAATATAGGTACTTTAAATAAATCCATACTATTTTTATAAATACGAAAGTCTGCCTGTTATGCCTTCATAACTAATACGCCGGAACAATAATGATGAATTTTAGCATAATTAAAGCTGTTATATGATAATACATACCGCGATATATAACCGGTTGTAGCTGGGGTAACATATAGGATGAAATAATCCTGTTTTTTAATTCAAGAACCAGGAAATAGCATATAGCATTATTGAGAGTATTTAAACGATTAAATTGTCGCGAACGAAGTTGCGGATACCACTAGTAAATTAATACCTTTGCCTTTTTTGACTCTTTGTCAGTTGCTCTCGTACATGATAACTATATGGTTTATGTTTACATTAAAACTTGCACTTTCTCACTTTATATATCACTCGTCATAGTTGGATATGGTAACTCTACTGTACAATTTCATGGATTCATTGAATATTCTAAAGATTCGATTAGCGTCGAAATGCCAGTAGAGTCTGGTTTAGATGAACATTCATTGTCTGTGATATCCTATATCTAAGGATATAGAAAGTTATTTCATTCAAATATTGTACCGGACCAAAAGCTTGTGTTGCAGTTTGAGCTAATGCCGAGGCGAGGCGAGGTGATGGCGATAACAAAAATCTTAAATTATAAGTCTAGATACTAAAAAATATTTAGACCTATCACGAAAAAAATTATTTTGCAGTGTCTAATTGTTGATATCGCGGTGTATATTTTTAATCACTAAAGTCTGTGCTCCGAAAGAAATATAACATATACGGAAAAGGAGAATACCATATTACATATATGGTATTCTCCTTTTCCGAACAAATATTTTTTATTTATTTAAAATGTTGCCTTATTTAGTTGAAATTAAAACCATTCTATAATAGTGTTTCTGAAATATAGAGATTGCATGAAGTTTATGATATAAATTTTTTCTATATTAATATACAGAAACTTTCAAAGAAAAAAGCAAAAGAAAAATGCCAATTAGAAAAAGTATACAACATTTTCAGGGGCAATATTAGTTCTTTAAAGAGGATCTCTGCAATAAAATGTCGACGCATTAATTCAAGTGCAACACGAAAAATGCATTAGCGTCCGAGGGTCATTCGTCATTGTCCCAGTTTTCTTTTGGATAATGCTTAACCTACGGGTATATTGGCTGGGACATTAAAAGTCCATTTCGATCAAATGTTGGCAATATTTTTGAATTCTAGAAATAAAATTGGAACAGTACTAAAAATAAAATTGAGAAAGTATACTAGATGTAAATGGCCTTATACTATTCCATTGTTCGGTTCAGACAATATTTTGCCTAATAAATTATTTTGGTAAGAAGATTTACCAATCTTATATGTATGTTGTTTTCAGATCATATACATTTCCCAATATTTCATAAGGGGCTTCCTTAATTTGTTCCCTGCACCATAAAGCACTTTTTAATTGTAAAAATTAACTAGGTGTATATAGTGAACGCATTGATGGCTTGTTGACGCAGTGACCACAATCACAAATTGATTTTTTTATACAATACAATTTTTTTTCTTTAGCTTTACGTATAATTTTACGTGGACTCCTTATTATATCATCTATCATACAATATATCTATTATATAAATGATTTTGCAATTATATTTATTTATTATTTTGTAATTATATATATTATATTGACTTCATGAAATTGTCACGTAAGGGTAAAACAATATGCTCCGTCACTAGGACTTTTCTATCATTTATTCAATCTTTGGTTGTATTGGTGTTTTCTACTACTTACCGTAAACTTGAGTGGCGATCTAAGACTATTATAATGCATAGAATAATGTAGGAGTATATTTAAAATAAAACACGCAATTTATTTTCAGAATTTTATTTTAACTTTACATCAGTTTGTTAATTACACATTTATTGTCAAAGTCAACGTAATATACTTATTAGCACAAGTTTTCGAATTAAGTTCAAACAACCAGAAAGTTTTCAGGCGTACACACACTACATCAAGATATCATTACGATAAAACTGTCAGACTCCAAGCGAACTTTGGAAGAATCTTTCCACCACGTTTTAATGATACTTTACTGAAATAGTAATTTGTCACCGTGTGCGTCCGCCTTTATAATTGAAATTCAATATCTAACTGGACTTACACTAGTCTGTACTGATTTTTAGTATTCTATACTAATAGTTTGCGAATATACGTCTTACTTTAGATTTTTATTATAATACCTAATATATGTAACATTGGATGGAAAATCTATTATTTATATGCAAGAGAATATTACATTTAGATAAATATGTACAATTAATGTAAAGTAATTACAAACGCAAGGAAGCACATATTTCTTAAGTTAAGTAAGTTAAGTGAACATTAAGTAAAAAAAATGAAATTTCTGGCAAATTGTACTATAATAATCATTAAATTAAATATTTACTCTTAAATAACGTCTGACTAGAACTTTCGTAGTAAACTTTAATGTTATAATAACTTCGAATACGAAGTCAAATGGCTTTAATATTTAACATTTTTGTTATCTTTATTATGTTACGGATATGAACAGTAGCTTTGTTTTTTTTTTTAATTTCCTTTTTCCTTGCACCTCACTTTTTCTAAGCTTTAATTACAACAAATTTCAGCCATTTTTGAGTTTTATGCACTGCGTTTGGCGCGTAGGATTTTGCATACTATTTTTACTTAAAAAGCAAATAAAAATTTACGTTACAATAAGATATTTTGGAATCCCAAAAATGGTTTAAATCTCATAAAAGGGAATGTGATCGTGGTACACACGTTCCAATATGTAGACAGACAGAGGTCTTTAAACTGAATAACTGGATTCCCTTGATATATTATGTCTAGTGCACTCTGTTGTCACCGCTGTGGCGACAAACCACGCCAGTGGGCAGTGTCTACTGCCTACAGCGGTGGCAACATTGTTAACACTTTCGGGTATCGAGCTGATTAAAATCACCCGAAGATCGTTATTATAAATACTTTGGGAGCAACTAGATATGGTCAAAAAGTTGTATGGTATAAAAGTCGTAGTTTCTGAAACGTCGTATCGAAAAGTGCTCGGAGTACAAAGGGTTAAGCTAAGATATATTAGTATTGTTTTTCGAAGCATAATAACATCAATGGATTTATATAAGTTTATCACGTAAAACGAAACCAGCAAATCTTGCGGTATATTTGACCCCACACAGTTGCGCTTGGGATTTTTCGTCTCTTCGCAAATAGGTTAAGAGTTAATTTATATTCACTGCATTACGTTATAAAACCGGATGATTCGTTAAATTTTGTGAATTTAAATAGTGTTTATATAAAGTAATGTTGTTAATAGTAACGCAAACAGTTGCGGTGGAAGATGTTGTGTTAGGTATTGATGGGCGTGAGAGGCGGCAGGTCGAGTGCGTGTTGGAAGATTCCTTGCTCGCTGCCACGCTGCACCAGAGACCATGGGTTCGTCTGCATAGCCGTTCATGCTTAGCTCCAATCCTAATAAAGAAAACCTTATTACTGTGTTGCAGCTCAGTAGAGTTAGAAAGTTCATTCGTCCTAGATGTAAAATAATAATAAAATTCCTATAATCCGCGATAAAGTAAAATAGAATATATATAATGCTAAATGTAGAGTGGACAATCCGTTTTCCTATCTGATACATGCAAGATTCGTAAAAACACATGCACAAACCACCACAATACACAAGCACTGTACACGTTCACTATCACAAACTCAACAATCTTTTCGCCACACAAGCGAAGCATCATCAGGAGATAGACTCCACGACAAAATCGCAAAGTGAAGCATTACCTAGACATATTTGGATGTTACGTTTAAATGTTAGTTACGTGGACTTACATTGTTGGTTGAGTTTGTATTGCGATGCAATGTAATATGGTCGATTTAATGTAGAGTTTAGCCTGTAAGGTCAAGCTTACCGTCTTTAAATAATTTATAGAATGTGACGTGACGTTGTTGAAATCCATAATAAGAAAGTAATATTAAAATTATTTTTCTATGATCCGCGTGGACCGTTAATATAAATTCTTAAAACACATTTTTATGTAATATATTTATTAAAAAATTATATTCTAAAAATAACACCATTACAGTATAACAATTTATTCATACCCCGTACGGATTAAACCCATGTTAAATAAGTACTCTCCAGGTGGCCACAAAAGTGTGGCACAGCGCTAAAACTGGCATGACTTAAGCCGTTATAAATTTGTACTGCACCGAATATGAAACTTACTATGTAAGCTGACTTGGCTCTCCATCTTCCCCAGCGCATTGACTGAGGCGCACACGTAGGTTCCGTAATCGCCTGGCGCCAACGACTTTATCGTGAGATTCATCCATAAAGAATACTCGTTTACTGCCGCTTCCGTGATGCGAAATTTTGGATTTTCCAACAATTTGTCGCTTACTAGCGCTGCAAAATTTGATAAATTTAAACTAAAATAATAAAAATTTTCTTTCCACCGTGTACTATCCAGCTGAGTAGAATAGACCAGGCACATTTCTTACCGAGATGACGTAAAATGTTCTTTCCACCGTGTGCTATTCGGCTGAGTAAAATAGATCACGCTCATTTCTTACCGAGATCTTGTAAAAGGTGTCTAAGTTAAGTTCACGCGCCGTATGTTATTCGGCTGAGTAGAATAGACAACCCTCATTTCTTACCGAGGTGTCGTTAAATATTCTTTCCACTGTGTACTATTCGGCTGAGAAGAAAAGACAACCGTCATTTCTTAGCTATTAATCCTGCTTGTTACCTTATTGTTCTTGAATTATATTTTTAAAAGAGCAACCGCCTAGTTTCTTGCTGGCTCTTCTCGGTAGGAACCGAGGTGTCGTAAAAGGCTACTAAGGTAAGTTGACATCAGGCAGGCCGCCCATAAACCTAGCCAAATGATGTTACAACATGATCATATGTTGTGCCGACCTCACTCAGAGTGGGATAAGGGCATGAAGATTTATTTATTTAAGTAATCCTACAGCGTAACAAAGTTCTTACCCAATACATATTATTATTATTATATTATATTATAAAACAACAACAAATATTATAAAACACCTTAAACTAACGCCACATAAGTATTAGATAATTACTATAAAAACTAATAAAAATGTTCTTACTTTTAATTTTAAAGTTTTTAAAATCTTTTGATATCAGAGCAGGTTTTCTGTAAAATTATTTTTTTCGTTCTTGTTTTTTTATAGTTAGTCGACGGAGTTGAAATGAAATTCTTTAAAAGATTTCAACATCATGTAATTTTATAATGCTTTGATGTAGCGAATTCCTGCGAACGTATTTTTGAACCGGAGCACGTAGAGTTAATCTACTACTAAACTTATTATGATTTAAAATTTTTATTAAATACACATTAACTAAATAGGTGTATAATAAAGAATATCTGGGTGACCGAGCCCTACTCGGTAATTTTTTACAAAAAATAGAAACTCCAAAAAAAAAAGAAAAATAATAAAGTAGGGTGGGGCTTGATCCTAGGTATTTTAATTTTTCGCCACCACCCGATCCCCGAATAAGCTACGCTGACTTGGCAGTTGGCAAAAATTCAATTCAATATAAATTTTAATATTTTTTAATGCCCAAAAACAGGGATAAAACGTTTTTTTTAAATAAAACCTATCTAGATCGATTTTTTTCCCCAAAACCCCCTACATGCTGAACTTCAGGAAAATCGTTGGAGCCGTTTCCGAGATTCCGAAAATATATATACATATATATGTATGTATATACATACAAAAATGATAAAAACGAGACATTGCAGGTTCAGCATTTTGAAATCAAATACGACAAGCGTAGAAATTAGTAAAAAAAAATTTCATTGATAATAATTCTGAAAAAAATCAATTAGGAACGAGAAAAATAGATTGTGAAAATTTTATTCAAATTATATCTAATAGAATCTATAATGTAAAATTAGTCAGAGATAAATGGCTAATAGCGCAATTATATTTGACCGAAGGGCTCGAATTATCTAGAGGGCAGACGTTAATCTTGTTTGAATAGAGTTATCCGCCCACTTTATAACATAAAATCTATGTAATTTTTTTAATATAATTTTGACGACGCTGGTAATTTATTTTCCATCCTGAAAAATGGACCTG
Source organism: Morpho helenor (assembly GCA_029227775.1). Lineage (NCBI taxonomy): Eukaryota > Metazoa > Arthropoda > Insecta > Lepidoptera > Nymphalidae > Morpho > Morpho helenor. The sequence goes on from JARGCU010000020.1 coordinate 9,665,454, forward strand.
TTAAAATATTTATTCCCAGGAAACAAAAGTTAAATGACTGCAACATTGTTTACAACATTTTGAGAAAACATTTATGATTTTTATTTTAAAGTAGATGAAAATTTTAAACAATATTCAATCTATTTCAGTTTGCAGAAACTCAAAACAGAGTGTACAATTTAAAACACCTGGATTAAAATTTTTGAGTATCATTTTAATTTCAATATTTAACATATATATAAAATTAGCTGTGATGGCACAGCGGTAACACCGTGCGCCTCTTTCGAGGAGATCACGGGTTCAAACCCGTGCAGACACCGATGAGTTTTCTGTTAAAACTTAGGTGTCTAATTGATAATTGCAATTAATCACACGCTTTACGGTGAAGGAAAACATCGTGAGGAAACCTGCATATCTCTAGAGAATTCTGGAGATATGTGTAACCTACCAATCCGCATTGGAGCAGCGTGGTAGGTCTTAGCTCCAATCATTCTCTCCAAAAACGGAGAGAAGAGGCCTATTCTCAGCAATGGGATAGTAACAGGCCGCAACTTTCCTTTTTTTTTAAATTAGGTGTACCTATATGCCTATATATGACTTTCCCATTTGACTTTCATTGCATAGATATATCTTGTATACACACACGTTTTTCTATATGATATTTTATTAACTGGTATGAACGGTGGTCTGTGTAATTTTGAAATTGCGACACCAATATAGTGTGTGAGATCCTTGCCTTACTTATTATCTGGCGGTATTCCAAGTGTATCCCGAATGAATATTTAATAAAGCCATGCTCCATGTGTTGCTTGAGCAAGATATCATTAATTACATAGATTTTGCTTTGTTCCGTGATTAATCGCCTGCTTCATTTAAAATAAGTGTATGTCCTCGTGGACTAAAAGCTATATATAATGGATTCTTTCCTAATCATGATCATCATTATTCTTCTGCCCTTTTCCAATTCTAAGTAAGCAATTTTTGTAACATGATTTGACTAGGTAATTTAGAACTTTCGCATTCCTTTTGTCACTTGCCTTAGTCGCCTTTTACGATACCTCGGTAAGAAATGAGGGTGGTCTACTCTACTCAGCCGGATACCAGATGGCGGATTTTTTTAAATTTTATGATATAATTTTTTGGTGTTTATGGTTATTTCCATCTTATTTTGAGTATGAACATACCATCCTCACGGGACCATGAGTTCATGGCTTTAGGAGAAGCTTCTATATAACACTGAAGTTCCACATCACTACCAAGAGGAGCTCCAACTAGTTGGTTTGTCACTTTTACTTGTGGTATAACTGCGAATAAACATGAAAAATTACAAAAAAACAATCCTATAAAATATTTTGTACACATTAATACAGTAGAAGCTCTTTATTCGCGGGTATAGGTCCCGTAAATATGCCGCGAATACGGAAACCGTAAATATGGAATAGTGATTTTATTTATTTTCATTGAGGTGGCTTAAAAAAGGACCGCCAAACGAAACAAATAACGCTGTAGTTGTAAATAAGATCTATTTTATTTATCTTTTTATTAATCCACTTGACGACGAATTTACAAAGGATACCGCATGCTTTTATTTAGATACATAAGTATATGTATGTACTAATTTGATCCGCGAATAATGAAATCTTAGACCGCGAATATGGGACTTGAGTCGCAATTTTTCAGTCCGCGATTGGAGAAAGCGCGAATAAAGAGCTTCTAGTGTATACTGAAAATAGCTACTTATGATATTTAATGTACAAGAGACTTTTTAGGTCTCTCTGCTTCTGTTTTTATCTAAGTACGAGTTATCTTTAGCAAACGTGAATAGGTCTTTCTACGATATCACTTACGAGTACCAAGTAAGTTAGCATCATCAACTCTCATTATGATATACCTACATGATTATATTAAAGCGTATCTGTATATTAAAGAGGATATTGTTGGTTTTTTGGCCGTTGTTCTCAAAACCTTAATCTATATTCTAAACTTCTATTTATGTCGTAAATAAAGTCAAAGTATCCATTTTGTAATTCCAGTTGTAGTTGTTTATATATAAATATGATATAATATAATATTATTATATATTACATCGAACGATAGAATATTTGAAACCTGAGATGAGATAGCATCGTTTTCTGCTATGTCTTAGCGCTCTTTGGAATTAGAACTTACATTAATTTATTTTATGAAATCACCATTCTCTCATCATTCTCTTACCCATATCCCACTCTAAGTGGGGTCGGCATAATATGGCTTCTTCTGCCATTCTCCTCTATCATTCGTCAACTCTGGTGCCACTCCTTTTATATGCATATCATTTTTCACACAATTCATCCATCTTTTTTTCGGCTTGCCCCTAGTCATACATCCATCCACATTCGTATTTAAACTCTTTTGGTCACATGATTTTCATCCCATGTCTTTTCATGTCTTTCATTTACTGCAAGTTAGTATTATATTTCTTGAGTGAGTGAGTGAGTAAGTGAGACTTACAGTGTACTTGAACATGATACCGGCGGCTGACGGTAGGAGGCACACCGTTGCTTGCAATGCAGTAGTACGCACCCATATCATTTCTTTGCACCTGCGATAACTCGAGACTTTCACCTTTATGACTTTCAACCACTGAAACAAAAAAAAGTTATTGCTCGCCGCACGTTATACGTATCACAAGTAGAAAAAATAATCGCTGATTAAATTATATTTCTGTCCACGGAGTTCATCATCAGTGGGGGATATGTCTACCTATGTTTATCTATGTTATATTATACTTTTCTTTTTATATTTCTAAATTAATATGTTTACGTCATCTGTCTGTTTTAAATGTTTAATTATGATACTCACTTGTGTTTGTACTTTTAGCGTTGATTGTAATGTTAGTTTAAGACTTTTAGTTCTAAGTTATAAAGATTGTGTATCGCGGAAGCCACCATCCTTGACCTGGATGAATTTATATCAATACATATAATAAACTATATAATATAAACATTAATGAGCTATATATATTAATTTCCATCACTATTTACGATCTCTTGCCAGCACGATGGCAACAGCAAAACGGACAGAAATGGCCGGTAGAACCTATAATGTTTCGAATATTCTTCTTAAATTTTACTGTTCTTTCTGTTTGTTACTCGTTCCATTTATATTTCAAATCAAATCAAAACCTTTTATTAGTAGCACCACATTTGAGCGTCTCATTTCTTACAATTACAATTTTTTACCCCCTCTTAAGTTGAGCTCTAAGTTATTACTTAAATATTTCTTAACGAAAATAAAATATTTCCTATATAAAAACATTGACAGAGAAATAAAGACGATCGACGAATATTTCACGTGATATACGCAACATTTATTATTCAGACGCATTTATTGATACAAGAGAAAACACTTCTGACTCTTTTTATATTTATTGTAAAATTTCACACCGCCATTATCGTAGGTTGACCTAGTTAAAACAAAAAATATACTGAAGAGGTACTTAAATACGCCCAGAAAACAAACTCTGTTAACTTACAGTACGTTTACTCTTTATTCCTAATTATTGCGGGAATTTAAAGGAGAAATTTAGTGGAAAATGAAAACGCTTCTCTTAATGACGAAAGTAACGTACAAACTCAACCGAAGATCCTTCAGTGTTCATTTAAACCGAGGCGTATTTAAACCATCGAAGTATTACTTTATACTATTACTAAAATAAACTCAACATAACGGTTCGCCGAAATGTGACCAAAATAGTCAGTTTTTAAGTTGAATATATAACAAACATTAAATTCTGCCTGTAACTTCGTCCGCCTAGACTTTTGTACTGCGATAAAGCAAACTAAATTTATACCGTTCGGACTTGGAAGAATTTAACAATATTAGAATAGAGGCCGCGAGAATAATTCATTTCGATATAAATGTAGTCACTTTTGAAATATCCTTTCTGATATATTTCTTTTGTTATGCTAACACGGTTCATTTAACGCGCTATTAAAGGATTTTGTTGAACATTGTATTTCAAAAATCGACGGGAAAGTACTTCAATAAAATGAGAAAACGGAAATAATGGTAACCTCGCGTCAGGTCGTTAGGTATTGAAATTTCTTTTAATATTTTAATAGAACCGCGAACCGAGTGGGACGGCGGTTCATAAATTCAAAAGTAAAACTTAATTTTTCATTTATCGATAGCATCGGAGCACATTTTGTTCAAATATATTTGAAAGTACACTTAGAGGTTTGGAAGTAAAAACGTTTCAAGTTTCAGACTTTTACAGAAACTTTCAACATATTATATTTATGCAAAATTTATTATGCATACTATGCCTTGGTTGTTAAAAATGTAGATCTTGTAAATATACTCATCATTTTCCTGCCCTTAACCCACTCTAAGTGGGGTCGGCGCAACATGTTTTAAACTTGATATTACTTATGACTGATAGTTTAAGGCTGACTTGCCTTGAAAATATTTTAAAAACAAAGTTCAAAACTCTTTCTTAAAATAACGTATTTGATAAGAACAATGAACCAAGTCACTTTATTCTCAAGATTTTGCGTATACAAAACACAACAACAACTTACAATTATTAATAGAAAACTGACAGAGAAGATGTATTATGGGATATAACACTCTTACATACAGTAATTTTGCACTTAGGTGTATTCTTTATCATAAGTTTTCATTGTTCGAGATTCATCTGGTGCTGACATTTTAATCCAAAAACGAGACTATAAAGTCGTATATGAACGTGACTGAAATAAAACAATGACGTCGGTCTGTTTGTGCTTTCCCAGAATACGTATTTTATAGGGCGATACAGTCACAACACCGTATATTTAATGACTGCATTTTTTCAGATAGCTGACATTCTATATTTATTTGTCGTTAAAATAGAAAATTAAGCTACTTTTGTTACAGATTTAACTACAAATTACCTAAAAACCGGAATAATAAATCCCTTCCTATGCGGTTATATTATTTATTTGAGAATTCTGGGGATATGTGTAACCTACCGATCCGCATTGGAGCAGCGTGGTAGGTCTTAGCTCCAAACCTTCTCATCAGAATGAAAGCAGTGGGATTGTAACAGGCCGTTACTTTATTTTAATTATTATATATATTCCGTCATAAATTATAAAATTAACGCAATTCTTAAAATTACTTTTCAACATTTAATTTATAATACGCACTTTTTTGGTGTCCCTTGGGTAGAACTTAAAACTTTTAGCAACGGAAAGATAATACAAAGTAAACTTGTTGTTCCAATTTCCTTAAAATGTGTTTGCTAACAATATTATAAAATAATGTTCATATTTGCCAGAGAAATATAGGCAATCATTTTTTTAAGAAACATCCCTAGAATTTTATCTACTATAATGGTTTTGTATGCCTAAAACGGATGGTAAAATATTTTATTATGTATTTTAGTTAATTTTGATTGCTGTAAAATTTTGTTAATGCCTTGTAAATACGTAACCATTTAGTTTAATTTTTAAGCGCAGTTATAAGCCATCATGTACTAAAACAACATCAGTTGCTGTATTAATTAGACATACATATTTAAGCAAAGAAATTCACATAATTTAAAACTTTTCAAGTTTTTATCTCATTTTGATCAGGTCGCAAAACATTGCGAGAATGAGAGAAAAGTATAATATTTAAATGTGGCAAAATAATATTCATATTAAATGTGTATACAGATTAAAACGTGTAAATTGTTAGTGCTATAACGTTGTCGTTAGTTTCCAAGCTATTTTTCATAACAAATTGATGTGCATATTTTCACAGACGCGCGAAAACATGACTCTACACTTACGAATAGAAAACTAATGGATATATCACGTAAAATGCATTTAGCTTATTTACAACGCAAATAGATAAGTTGTGAATAGACAACTGTGTGCTTTTGTTACCTATGGCTATAATCTAAAAGGATTCGCATTACTCTATGACTATTTTTTCATTCTTAAATTAGATTAAATACATACTTTATAGTTATATTAAATATATGAAACAATAACTTAATGGCTGAGTAACGTAATTGTTATTTTTTATTAAAAATTAGTGATGTACCAAATATTAAAGGGGCAAATCTTGTAGTAAGTCGATTGACGTTGTCTTCCAAAACAATGTTGGTGATTTTGCAATTGGTGATATGTCATTAATCGATTAGGTTTATGCACTAGATCAGTAAAAAAAATAACTAATGTCCAATAAAAAGTTTGATTAGCAGCGAACAGGTTTTAGAACCAAAGTTTTCGTGCTTAGTCAATTACTTATAACATTTGTCCCATTTTATAGTTATTTCTAAAGAAGAAAAAATAAGGTTAATAATTAACGAGTTTTAAAAGCACTACTTATAAAAGAATATTTATAACAGAAAATTTTTATTCTGCATCAAATTTTCTACCTTTAGTAGCGATGAATGATCTAGTTTTATAATACTATAACCATGATGCCAAGGGTGATAAGGGATCATAAACTTCGGTCGCCTCAAAGTTGTAGTGTGATTTGCTTCATGCGAAAGGTGACCTTTAAGCTGTGTTTTATCTATTATATAATATAATTATCAGAAAACTTATGATATATATTATATCATATATATCAGAATATATACATATATATTATAAAAAAAATAATATTAATCTTTTAAGTAAATTTAATATTGTTGTAATATGAAGTTTATAACATCTTTTTTTGCTATATAATCTTTTCAACATAGACTTGTGAATAATTTGCAAGTCTCGAATATTCGCAAAAATAAGTAAAAGAGAAGGTTTCGGAAATTACTTTCATAACCTAATCACTTAAGTAGCTTAGGTGGATTACTATATTATTCGTGACAGTCATGTAAAATTTTCAAGTTAGAAAATTCTCTGAATTCTCTGAAAATTCTCGGCTTGTGTTCCCGATGCGTAGATTTTCGGGGATTGTAGCTTCCAATATCTTTCTTCGGGCAGAGGGAGAGATCTAAGTAGTTGCTGGCTTGGATGAAGATGCGATCATCATCATAACGATTTAGCGTTTTGTGGCAGACCATATGACGCTTTCATCAGAAGATTTTAGGTTATCCCTTTTTTACGCTGGTTGAAAACCCCGTGACTGGTAGATTAAGACTGGTGACAGGTAGATTAAATATTAATTAATATATAAACTGACTGCTCAGTTCGTGACCACGGTGGATGCAACTCTGCCGAAACGTCGAACCTTATACAAAGGTAACTCGAGATTATCGCGATGTGACCCGTTTGTTTATATATTAATTAACCCCGTGACTGTTTGGGTTAAACGAAAAGAAATCATTCTAGAAATATCATTATTTAGGTTTGTAAGCTGCCTATAAATTTGTGCAAACCTTGAATATTTTAAGCTATTAGGTACACCTTAAATAAAGCTATAAAGCGCTACGCTATCGTGTGGTGTAAATCAATGTATGTGGCGCCAAACAGTTATTAGCATAAAATACACGCGAGCAATATGCTGAGGTTCAAAATTATCAAAGTATATTAAGTAAATGTTTCTACTACTACAAATCTTAGGTATCGCAGCATATTTTGTACCAGCTAACAATCACATATTGATATATTATTACGAACAACTTTAGCAATTTTCGAGTAAAATCTTAATTGATTGATAAAATCTAATGAAAATGATCTCTGCCCAAAGTAGATGATTGGCATAGGTGTTGCCATTGGTATTGGTAAATTTTTCTATATGTTTAAATACTATATTTAGTTATTTTCTTTACATCCGCCCCTACTATAATACACCATAGCTAAAATTGCCCCGCTTCGTATTTAGTACACAAACTATTATCTAACACGTTTATAGGTACATGCCAATATATGAGTACAAATATTTAGAAAAAACTAGTTGTACTTGCAACTTCGTTCGCGTCAATGGGAGTTTTTAATTGCCCTCGATATGTAATGCAATATGTTTATATTTGTATGTTTTTTGATTCCGACAGAAAAACTTCAAGTTTTTAGTCTATTCGTTACCTCGGTGTAAGCTTTGATTGTGCTTAGTTTTCCCAATATCGGCCCAGCGGGTTAGCTACAAATATGTAAGAGACAGATAGAATTTTGCTTTTATAAATTAGTATGGTTACATTAGATTTGGCTTTATAATTGAAAGTTTACAAAAGGATAGCAAACTTAATTTTGTTAATTCAGTTTTTTATCAAAAATTTAATATGATGTTAAAGAAGACATAAATAATGTAAAACGTCATAAAGAAATAGCCCATTGGCGTCTAAATAAGACTCTTCCGCTGAATTAGGTTCTTTATACTTGAGAAATGAGCATTCATTTTCCAGAATAATTTCTCTTTGGATTTCGAAATTAATTAAGGAAAGGAAATAAAGGCAATGTAAATTAAACTGAATATTTATATCCTTCTAGTATTTCATAAGCAGGTATTTAGTAAAACTTTACTTTTGCTCTATATTTATACGACTATGAATTTCAAATGTATCCGCAATTGAATCTGTTAATTTCACTTTAAGATTTATGTCATCTTTTATTGGCGAAGACGTATTTTTAAATAATATTTCAAATAATAATCTATTTGATTATTATTTGAAATATATATCTATATTTTATATAATAAGTGTTTTTCTTTCGTCAACAAGAAAAAACACATATTGAGGATACGTAAACGCTTAAGTTGGCGGGAACGAACCTATAAAAGAGAAATGCCCATCATAAAAGCAGTACAGTATGTACTGCTTAAATGATACAAATAAATAACCTATCCTATCTTACTAACATTATAAATGCGAAAGTTTGTAAGTATGGATATATGTTTACTATTTCACGGCGAATCCGATGAAACAATATCGACGAAATTTGACACAATTATTCCATATACGCCGGAATATAAAAATTCTGTTAATTATACAGGAATATAATGACAATAAAAGTGCCATCTATTATGAATCTATCACGTGACATCAGTCCAAGCAAACGAAGTAGCAGATTAAAGTTACTAAGTAAATAATGTTTAAATGATGTTTTCAACAATAAATCTCTATTTTTATGAAATCAAAATATAGCCTCAACTACCGAAAATATTAGGTTATTAGACATGCAAATTGCGGGATGCCACCACGCAATCGTGGAAATGAACGGATGCGCTTCCAAACTGTTCATTAGCATAATTTATACTCGGCCGTCAGAATGGGCCTTAAATTTGTGGAAGAATATTTCAAACTTTAAAAAAATATATGTAACATAGTCACGTCATTCTTAGGAACGGCAGACGAGCCAGTTAAATGATATCATAACTGCAGTGTCAGATTTTATATATATAAAAAAAAATGGCAATGTCTATTATTATATAGTAAACATTTATCCTTACTAATATTATAAATGCGAAAGTCTGTCTGTCACGTTTTCACGGCGAATCCACTGAACCAATATCGTTGAAAATAGGCACAATTATTCCTTATATATCAGGGTAACATATAGGCTATTGAAGTACTCTTAGTTCAACAGGAATAGGATGGCATTCAAAAACGCCATCTATTATCAACCTATGAAAGATTTTTTATTTACAATTTGCCAAAGTCGAGTCAAATCTGTAATTGAAAGAAGTTTCTATATCACGTTGTTTGGCGTACGTCGAAAGAGTTATTTTAAGAAAGTTTTTAAAGGTTTCTTACTGAATACTGGTTACTGGATAAATTTAACTGAACTACTATAATATATCATTAATATAAGTAATACGCGCTATTTACTGAAGTCTGCCCGGATCGGTCTAGTTTTTGTGACGGAGATATTTGCAGGGTTGGTGAGTGACAGGAGCTACTTACTGTTTATTGCAAAACTACAGTCATAAATGTATTAATGTACACAGAATTGAAATAGTACTACGTTAGTCTTTAATTTTGTAATCCACTGACTATACTAAAATCGTACTATAAGAAAAATCTACGCTTGGGAATACTTTCAAAACGTTCATTAACATAAAACATTCACGGTACGGCGTCAGAATTTCTAGAAGCTACTTTTCCCATGACAAAACTTACGAAAAACGGTCACGTTTTTATCAGCGTCGGTAAATACGTCCGGTCCTGTTTGATATTGTCATAACCGAAATGCCAGTCAATAATGAAGTCATTGAAACTTTTGTATTGGGTAATTTATAGAGTTAGGCGTAGTAACTTTATAGAAATCCGTAGTACAAAAGTAGTTTTGAGATTATTTAGCCAAGCGTAGAGAGTTCTATCCGTTTTCCTTATGCATGCACGTAAGCTGTACAAATTATAAGCCCCCACATACCACGGACACAGTACACTAGCGCTGCACACATTCATTGCGACAAAGTCAACAGTTTTTTCGTAACCGGATGTATTATCCACGTATTGTGGTGTACTTGTGATGTATTATGATGTATATGGTACATATGGTGTATTTATTTGACATTAATAACTTATTTATTCCTTAAGCGTTTACTCCTTAGTCCTCAACTAAAGAATTATAGCAAAATACCATAAAGGGGGAGGACATAATTCTTCATAATTTTATCTAAGCTAGTATATTGAAAAAAAAAATTTTTTTTTTCATTTTTCGAAGTTATACAAATAAACAATTATTTCCATATTTATAAAAGGTAATTTTATCTTTCGTACATTCAATAACTTTCGGTCATAAACTTTAAACCAATGCGTTGATTGATAGGTCACTACTACTAACCAATGAAAAGATAAAATTCAGTAGGAATTATAGAAGTTCTAATCGATATTTTACAATGGTTTTTTTTAGATATTTGAAACGTGTCAGTTAAATCCGAATCAACTTTCAGATGCGTTACCAAACCGTTCATTAGCATAATTTATTCACGGCTGTCAGCGTCGACCTTAAATTTGCAGAAAGCTATTCTTCAACGGCAAAAAATTGTGTAAATCAGTCACGTATTTTTCAGCGTCGGTGGATACGCACAGTCTACTTTATTAACACCATAACCGCGATGCCAGTCGTGGATTACGTTCCCTAAGCTTCGATTGCCTCGTAGATGTAATATAATCTAATTATCGCTTGAACCTGTGTTACTTAAATCCTGTATTATCTGTTACTTATTTATATTGTTGCATTCATGTGTTTTTGTTAAACCGTATGGTATCTGGCTGAGTGAAATAGACTACTAACATTTCTTACCAAGGTGTCATAAAATACGACTAAGGTAAATTGACGTCAGGCAGGCGGCCGGACGTAAATACGTAGCCAAATCATGTACCTACCCACCATATTCTCCTCCCCTTATCCCACTCTAAGTGGGATCGGCACAATATGTTATAAACATACAATTACACGATTCGGCTAGACATTTTACGACCGGCCGCTTGCTAGACGTCAACTTACCTAAGTCGCCTTTTGCGACGCCTCAGTAAGAAAGAACGTGGTCTATTCTACTCAGCCAGATACCACACGGTGGGTCGACTTACCTTGGTTGCCTTTTACGACACGTCGGCAATAAATGAGGGTGGTCTATTCTAATCAGCCGGATACCACACGGCATAATTGATACAAATATAAATATAGCATATTCCATTGAATGTTCGATTTAATTAATTTCCTTTTTATAAATACGATATTTTTGTCATTAGCAAGAGTTTTTTATTGGATGGACAGCAATTTTGTGATTTTGTCAGCATAACGACTAAAATACGACGTAAATAATTTTTTGGTTAACAACTTTTTTTACATACATATTTTTTGTATAAATTATAAGTAAACTTTTTATGTTTGTGATACTTTTATGTTAACAAGGTAACGTAAATGAAGTGTTAAATCAAATATTTGAATACATCAAACAAAACAATTCTATTTACACAAATCCTTTTGAAAGCCTTAAAAAAGCCCACAAAGTAATATCCAAACGGTGTAATTAAAACATCGTTGGTAGCACAGGCCGCAAAACTTCGCGCCTGTTTTTCCAGTGCGCATCAAATGGGTGAAAGTTTCGACTCAATGACAGATTGATGGACGGGCGGACGACGGCAAAAACTAGTGTAGGAAAAAACAAGCTTTGTTATACCATCATATTTATCATTTTCAAAATTTCAGTATAAAAATGATTACGAAATTCGTCATCCTCCTCTAGGTGGGGTGGGCACAACAATTTCCATATTTCAAAATGTTATTAAACTCGTACATTAGGTAATATTTTTTACAATATAAGATATGCTTCGCAAAAAGGGTTGCCATGCCATTTTCGGTAAATTGTACTAAACCAGTAGTCAAATGAAATAAATTGTAAATTTACAGCACTTCATCTTCGAAATAGTTTTTCCATTTAATTTCAGCGCAATTAAATACAACAAGACAACAAAATATAGGTGCTATTACTATAAAATTGTTCTTTGTGATTTCTTTATAAAATTTAACCTGAACATCGCAATTTATAAATAATTTCCTTTCGCACAATTCCATTGAGTGCCAGGAAACAATGTTAATTATTTTTTCTTTTAAGTTTCAATTGAATTTAAAAGGCTCACAAAAAGTAAATTTGACATAGTCAACGAATGTAAATTTTTTATCTTAGTAACAGACTTTCGATTGACCACTGTTTTATAATAAAACTTATAAAAGATTAGTATGTAGATATAATATGAAGCTTCTTGCTAAACAATCTTAACCAGATGTTAGATGTCCTCATTTGCATATATTATATTATTGAGGTGTAGAAACCACATACAGTTATCTAAATATATCGCTCATGGGCTGAAATAGTGGCACAACTCATAAAACACGTGTTTTGTACTACTAATATATGTAAATGTTACACATTCATAAATACACATTCTTTTCAGCAACACCAGCATAACTCGTGATTAAATATTAGGCCGTACGTTTAATCAAACTCAAGCATTTTTAATGCATTTTCCTTAGCAATTAAACTTTAAGCTCATTTATCTCAAAACGAGCTTTGTGACTCTGTCCTTTTGAGAGTCACAAAGCTATCAAAGCTTTAATTAATTTAAGAAAATTTATCCCAACACCTTGACTCAGTGTAACATAGTTAAGTTATAAAATTAGTTAACAACGACCTCCACATCTTAATAATAAATCATTTTACCGTACAGAATTCATGCGATGTGTTATCCTGACAGACATCACATTCTGAGCATACGATATTATTATACTGTACGTATTAAATTTGATCGTATGACGGTAACATTATATAATATTACATTCCTGTCACGTCGAATCTACACAGGCTTATCATAATGTGTTGCTTAATGTCATAAAATGTGAACAATGTAGCCCTGTCAGAGATTTGAGGTGGAATTTGAGAAATACCTCCTTTGTATATTGCGATATTGTATTTAATTTAGTCCTCCTATCACACCATTAGCGATTTTTTTATTAGATTTTGGTAGGCTATAGAAAAACTATATTAAACTGATAAAGTAAAGGCAAAGTAAAATTAAAGAAATTCATGGCTCTTCTTTTAGAGAAACACCTACCGCTTTCTTTACCTTCTGACAAAACGAGCTACCAATGTGATCTTGTAGTATATTATAATCATAATCATAAGGCGTAGACTGAAAAATAGATTTCCTCATAGATCATTTCCTCAGCATCCGTTCATATATGTATATAAAAATGTTTTAAATACTCTCTGCTGATTTTCTTGCAAATCCATTCGATTACAAATCCATACTAATATTATAAAAGTGAAAGTCTGTCTGTCTATCTGTGTGTTGATCTGTCGGTTACGCTTTCACGGCTAAACTGGTAGGACATTAAAAATAAAATTTGGTACATTCGAGGCTTACATATAAGATAAAACAATCCATTTTCTCCGTTTCTCTTTGGAAACCTCAAGAAATACATCATATCATTAAAGGCATTTTAAAGATTAGTATAGCGGGAATGTATCGGCGAATACAACATTTTTTAATATATATAAATGAATTAGAAATTAAATGTATATTGAAAATTCCAACATGTTTTGTTATTGTGGCACTGAAACTAAGCATGTGGTTTAAGGGCCTTAGATGGGGGATTAGGCCTGAGATATATTTTTCGATGAAGATGATCGAGTGTTCAGTCATAGAGGAGGGAAAAATAGTGGGTAAGCTTTTAAAACGAAAAATTGATACTCGGATAGAGGAAGAATAAAGTAAGTTAGTTCGAGTGTTAATTAACTTATATTTTATTCTACTTTATTAATTTAATTTCCATAGAGCTTGAAAACCTCATTTTATCTTTTCCAATTAAACCTCATTCGTTGATTTAGAAAATTTGTTATGTTGAGTAGCAGATTACCAATCCATTGATATATTTTTAACCTATTGATGGATAAAATTACAATCTAAGAGCCTATTAATAAAAGTCTTTCTTATTCGCCTTACTACACTTTCAAATAAAAATTTCCAAGGATGAAAATACTAAAGGCATTCACCAAGTTAGCGCTATAAAAATAACAGCACTTCTTATAACATTCTTCAGAAAACTTTGGACGATAATTACACTTTTAAACCCTTGTAACCTCCTCTTTTTAGATTCTTCTAGACATTACTTAGTTGGTTATAATGATATATATACATCCTCTTCCTGCCCTTATCCCACTCTAAGTGGGGTCATGTCATAAACATGTTGTCACATGATTTGGCTACGTATTTTACGACCGGCCGCCTGCCTGACGTCAACATACCTTAGTCGTATTTTACGACACCTCGATAAGAAAGAGGGTGGTCTATTCTACTTAACCGGATACCACACGGTGAGTCAACTTACCTTAGTCGTATTTTATGACACCTCGGTAAGAAAGAGGGTGGGTTTATTCTACTCAGCCGGATACCACACGGCGGGTCGACTTACCTTAGTCGTAATAATGATATATACATAATCTTAATATTTAAATCAAACAACTCCGAGATTTTCTTACAACTCAAACTCAACCTATTTAGCTATTTAAACGTTGCTTAAACTAATTAAGCACAAGGAAAGCTTATTATAATTCCAACGTAAATCTTAAAATAAATATTTTCGTTACGAAACTCTTAACTTTGCGTTACTAGACGTATAAATTATTGCCGGCTTCGAGGCGGATATTTTAGTTAATTCGTAAACTTCATACTATTTCCCTTGCCGGCAACGAGTTAAGACGTTAATTAAAACACTTTGCTAACTTTAGTATTGAATTTTCGAAAAGTGCGGCAATCAGCTTAATGGCTCAATCAAAGATCAAAACAGCCATCATTAAATGCCTTCTGAAAAAAGATTTTCACAAGGCATTCCAGGTTTTTTAACGCAACAGTTTTGGAACATGTTTTGTGATATTGTAAAAAAAAGTTCATGTAATCGAATTCCATAATTTTAATAAATATAATATCGTTTTTTTGGAACATGCTTGCGATATTATAAATGAAGTTCATATAAAATATTCGAATTTCATAATTTTAATGAATAAAATATATACACTGTAGTGTTGAAAAATTCTTTCGCAACAGAAAATAATTTATTACTATATTATACTAAAACGACCGAACCGGTTGACCGAACTTTGATCGGTAATTTTTTGCAAAATAAAAAAAGAAACTTAAAAAAAAAAGAAAAAAATGATTACGTTGTTGGGGATCGATCCTACGATACGCTGACTTGACAGTTTATGGCGATAATAGTGTTTTCTATTCAATATAAATTTTAATATTTTTTAATGCCCAAAAACAAGGATAAAACTAATTTTTTTACATAAAATCTAGCTAGGTCAATTTTCAGCCAAACATGTTATAAACATGTTGTCACATGATTTGGCTTCATATTTTACGACAGGCCGCCTGCCTGACGTTATCTTACCTAAGTCGTATTTTACGACACCTCGGTTAGAAAGACGGTGGTTTATTCTACTCAACCGGACACCACACGGTGAGTCAACTTACTTTAGTTGCCATTTACCACACTTCGCTAAGGAATGAGGATGGTCTATTCTACTCAGCCGGATACTACACGGCGGGTCGACTTACCTTAGTTGCGTCTTACGACACCTCGGTAAGAAATGAGGATGGTCAATTCTACTCAGCCGGATACCACACGACTATTTTAACCAACCACACTATGCTTTAATATTAATAGAATAAAATTTCATAATACTTTTACAAATAAATGATACGTTTTTAATTAAGATTTATGTTAAAGTTACTTAGCTACATACAGCTAAAAGGATTAGCGTGGAAACGATTGCGCGCTACACTGTACAAGCAAGTAGTTTTAAAGTTAATGAGCTCAGACGATTTCTACGGGTATTTGTATTAATTAAATCGGACAATCTCATGAAATTTCGCGTTTTACGCCGGCAGAGTTATGGGCGAAGTTTCATTGCGAGCTTTTATCTAATTTATTTTTATTGTTATATGAGGTTTATGGACCATTTTACACGCCTTGCAGTGGATTACAATGGAGCATAGAAGATGGCATGTTTGTTGTTTTATATCGTGATTAAAGTTGATCCTTATAACTAATTCCATACGAGAAGATTACACTGGCTCTTACCAAGTTTATTGAACTCTTCAGTACTCAGTATTTTACGAATTACAAAGAAACCTTATGTTTTTATTTTTGATTGTAACATTTAATTTTAGTTTTTTATGATTGGTAGCAAGAAGTTGAATAGGTCAAAAGCTGAAAAGGCGGGTCATAAACGTCATGAAGATCCGGCAATCGCATAATTTGAGATGCGTTGAGTGGACTTTTCGCTATGTTAATAGACATCAAATTCCCAAATGCGTAAATAAAACAAGCCTACAAAATTAGTTTCTTATCTTCTTGTTTTTTAATTTTGATGAGCTCTACATATTGCAGTGTGCTATCGGGTAGAGTAGAACAGGGTGTTCTATTATACTTCCTTCATTTCTAACCAAAGTGTCGTAAAAGGCGACTAAGGTAAGTCGACCCGTCGAGTGGTATCCGGCTGTGTAGAATATACCACCCTCATTTATTACTGAGATGTGGTAAAAGGCAACTAAAGTATGTTGACCTCCCGAGTGGTATCCGGTTACGGAGAAAAAACTACCCTCATTCTTACCCAGGTGTCATAAAATACGGCAAATAAGTTGACGTCAGGCACAATACGTAGCCAAATAATGTGACAAATTTTTAATAACATATTGTGCCGACCCCACTTAGCGTGGGATCAGGGCAGGAGGATTCTAACGATTGGGTCATATTTGAATATATAGAAATTCAATAATTTATAAATAACAAATTTGTAATAAATAACGTTACATTAATTTTCTCTCATTTGTAGCTAAACGAAAAGCTTCGGAATAAACATTTTCATAAGCATGTCAAAGTCAATAAGACGCTATATTGCTAAATTCCTTTTCGCTTTGCAAATGCTGAAACTAAAATAGACCAAATATTTAATATTAATGTTATATATAAGCAAAGTAGGCGTATGAATAAAAATAGATCGAACTTGTTAGAGGTTCAATAATTGGAGAACTAATTTTATTTGTAAATGTACTAGACAATTGTAGGTCTACAAAAATACTTTACAAAAGCCCGTGATAGCTTGTCTCTATCTCTTAAGGTTAACTCACAATAATTACTTTTATATTTAAAATTTCATTATGTAACAACTTTTGTGACACTGATTTCCACGCGGGTGAAGCTACTGGCACAGCTAGTCAATAATAAAATTCAATTTAAGAAGACTCCCACATCTATTCCTATTCTAAGAAAAACTATATTGCGTTTTTATTAAAAACACGGAGTGTTCAAACGAGGGGGTAAACGACCAATAAAAGGTTATTGTTACTGCGGTGACGTTCGCACGTAACCTAACTTATAAAATTAGTTTTCTCCGCTATGGCCTTTCAACGCTCTCTTAGATAGCCATACTCAATGGTAGAATGTATTATTATATAATCTTTCCAAACATTTATTTAACTTCTGAGAGGTAAATTAGTGTGAGATGTCGTAAATTACGACTAAGGTTAGTCGACGTCATGATTTAAAATACGTAGCCAAATCTTGTGACAACATTTTTATAACATGTTGTGTCGACCCCGCTTAGAGTGGGATAAGGAAAAAAGATATTTTTCTACCCAAAATCGGTGCAATTTTTGTATTATGACGCGTGTTTCTGTTGTGTGTTTTGTGTCAATTGTGTTGGTTGATTGTGGCGTGTTTGATGACTGTGAAATAGCTTGGTTTTAATATTTTGCATGTTTGTGTATCTGATGGACGCTAAGTGTAATTTTCGTGTTTGTCTTGTGAGCTGTTTACGAAAACGGTATTTCCTAACACTTTGCTTAGTATGGTCAGAGTGTATAGCTGCTTGTTTTTGCGGAATAGTAATATTGTATTATAATTATATCATATTATTTCTTTTATATTATTTACAACCTACTGCCTATTTTGCATATGTCCTATATAATGAAACAAGCTTTGTACGCGGCTTTGCCCATCTGGAAATCAATGTTCCACAAGTAAGTGCTTCTTCAAATTTAAATATTACATTTTGTAAAATAAAATAAAAAATAAAATAACCGCCCTGTGGTATCCGGCTGAATAGAATAGTACCACCCTCTTTTCTCACCGAGGTGTCGTAAAAGGCGACTAAGGTAAGTCGACCCACCGTGTTGTATCCGGCTGAGTAGAATAGACCACCCTCATTTCTTACCGAGGTGTCGTAAAAAGCGACTAAGGTAAGTGACTGACCGTGTGGTATCCGGTTAAGTAGAATAGACCACCCTCTTTCTTATCGAGGTGCCGTAAAATACGCCTAAGATAAGTATTCGGCCAGTCGTAAAATACGTAGCCAAATCATGTGACAACATGTTCATAACACTTAGGGTGGAATAAGGGCAGTCAGATGAGATGATTAAAATGAAAAATAAAATAAATCGATCACATACTAAAGAAAGCTTCTGTGGATTTTGTTTTATAATATGTATAAATAACAGATATATATCACAAGGTTAATAATATTTGTATAAATATAGTAAAAGTTATAGATTTTCATTTCTCACGACAAATGTTTATCGCCACATAACATTATATTTACAGTCGAGAAAGCTTAAAGCTTAGGATTAGCATAAGAACACGCCAGCAAGTAAATGTACATAGCAGACACTTAGCATCCCGCTGTTGGCAGACGCATTCAAAAGGAGGCATTTATTGATACTGAGCAACGTGTCATACTTCAAATACCACACGAGAGTAATATTGTATACTATAAAAGAAATACAATTCCTAATTTTATTAAGGATAGGGCGGACTGGCATGTTCGCCTAGTTATCTTACAATCTGTTTGTGTTGGTATTTATTCTATTATTTGTACAAAAAGTAATGCATTTAATTTTCTAATGGCCACACTAAATTAAGTGTATAAAAGCAGCGTGCGCCATATTTAGTTCTCTTACTTCGTTCACCGCTGTGCTAGGAGAAGAACACGTTACCGTCTAAGATATAATATATTTTGAATATACTTTTGTTTCTTCGACCTTATAATTTAAATGTGTGTTTTATTTTATTGCGTTAGCTCTGCATATTTCGACTTCGTATAGTTTGCTTATTTGATTTATTTATTAATTATGACAAGCCAATAGCATTTTACACATAGGTACTTATTTACACTTTTTCATAACGCAAGTTCTAGGTAACACTTATTAAGGCAAATACAAAGTTCTCATAACAAGTTATGTACGAAATATTTTATACAAATATAAAGAATAAAATTATACTAGTAGTCATCATGATTCTCCTGCCTTTATCCCGCTCTAAGTTGGGGAGCAACATGTAATGAACATGTTATCACCTGATTTGGCAACATATTTTACAACCAGCCGCCTACCTGACGTCAACTTACCTTAGTCTTATTTTACGACACCTCGGTAAAAAGAGGGTGGTCTTTTCTACTCAGTCAGATACCACACGGCATAAAATTATACTAGTAGCAAAAGGATTTTTTTTATAAAAACTACTACTAAAATATTTACTGCCACTATTAATAATCTTAAACGCACTTACTGATGCAACAAATCTGAAGTTACTTCCGAAAGTACAGAAGAGTTTCAAGCTATTAGCTATTAGACGTTCATTATCTGTTTTAATACTTTTGTCTAATGGTTCGAACATGAGAAACTCAATATAACCATATTTTTTTTTTTACTACACATTTAATTTTATGTTATTATTTAAAAAAAATTGGAACCTCCAAAATCTACGGCAGTTCCTTAAATGTCTATTTTTAATTATCATAAATTTTGGAAATTTTATAATTAACTTGCCTGTATACTTATTACTCAATTCTCTGAAACAAATAAACTACATTTTAACCTTTTAGTCTTGCCCAGAGAATATTAGCTTTAACAAGACAAGGCAATTCTTTATCAGACATTCTAAGCACTAACATGGCGTAAATGTCATCATTCTCCTGTCCTAATCCCACTCTAAGTGGGATCGGCACAACGTCCTTTGAACTTGTAACATGACTCGACTGAGTTTTTACGATCAGCCGCCTCCCTGACTTCAACTTACGTTAGTCACCTTTTGTCACCTTGGACATAAGGACGGTCTATTCTAGCCAGTTGGATACAACACGGCGGGCATGCCATAACATGGCATATACATATGTACATCAAAATAACATTTCTAAAAAACAAGTGCAAGAACTTTGTGACAAAAGAACATAGTCTGGTGGAAAAGAAATTATTGTTATTTATTAAAGTGAGCAGAGGCGCGGAATGAGATCGTTAGGAACGTGTACAGGGTTGTAATGACGAGTTCATTGTATGAGTAATATACGCACAAATTTGTAATACAAAACTATATTCAATACCAATATTATATACAACGCTCTTTGTCAAACGTGACACGGGTATATCGTAAATATGTATATAATATATACCGTATTGTAATATAAATAACTAGTTGAAGATATTGAATATAAAGTGAAATAAATATACTAAAGACAAAATATCTTCCTATCAATTTTGTTTTTGCAAGGTTTTTCTTTCATCAATTAATAAAGATAAAATATTCAAACCTCGTACATGCAATAAAGAGTTTTCTATAAAAACTTACGTACGTAATAGTTATTTACAATTTGTTACCCGTTTGAATGAATTATTTATATTGCATCACAAGAATACAAAGTATTTTAAAGTTAAATTTTAGATATGTGCCTAGAAGGAGGTCTAAAAAGAGATGATGATGGAGATGGTGGAAGGTTTAGACTCAGCATTAATGCTGCAGGTATCCCTGAGCGCTTGTATTCTGTCTAAGCCGGGAAGTAACGCACGGCTTACGGCCTTTACAGTTATATTGTAATAAAATTCAAAAAATACATTACAGTATAATTAATGTATATAAAAGTAAGTTTGGCATTGATAGAAATTTTTGTTAGAAAACCAGCACATCAGTAATAGTTTACCAACCTAGTGTAACCAACCAAAAGGTAGTCGGAAGCTCCGAGATAAGTCTTTCGAACGGAGAAAGTGACCTTGCCAAGCCGTGATATGGTAAACATCTATTACTTACTGCCCGATATTTTATCACGTGAACTATAAATAAAAAAATCAAATCAAATCGAAATCATTAAGAAGCTTCCACTTTAGGTTAATCATTAGGTTAATACATCATTACATCTCACTATCTGGTTTGGACAAATTTATATTAGTGAATATGATTTATAGATATATAAATATATATTATTCGTATGTATGTACATTATGTTGATAAATATTTATGAATTAGAATTTGTATACCAACTATCTTATAACCTTAAATTTAATCTCTCTACCCTCAAGGTTGCCTGAAAGGAATCGCTAGTTAGCGATAAGGTCGCCTTATTGTATCACTAAGATTATATCGTTTTCTTTACATTGAATATAATAATTTTATGTGGTGTAATTTTTTTATACATGGGACACTTACACACACGGTCGTCCGTCCCCAAAGTAATTAACTTAATATTTGTGTTATGGTAGACAGAAAACTGGTGAATATACTTATATAATTTTTAAATACATATTTAAATACAAATATACACCAAGACCAACAAATTCATTCATAAAAAATGTTGGCCCTCGGCGGTAATCGAACCCGCGACCCGCTTAGCTGAAGGCGCCAACGGGCCAGTCAGTAATAAAGAATGATTCTATTCTAAAAAAAACTCGTCCTTTATCCGTTTAGCAGGAACGTGTTCAGCTTATTATTTTCAATTGACAATTGTTCAGATTATATTTGCAAGGTCTGGTGATACAAACGACCAAAATTTAATGAAACGCCAATACAATGATATAGGGCCGAGTTAAGTTGTGTTATTGGACTAAAGTTAATATAACAATGTGATTAACGCCACATCTAACAGCAAACAAACAATAGGCAAACATTTCGCTTTGTAAACTACCACATACCGAATGGAAATTTCACGTATGGTTTGTAGCGGCAGATATTATTGGTTGCCTTAATGTAAATGCAAATTGTGAATTGCTTGTTTACTTTGTATTTGAATGTTATGCTTTTATTTGTCCATTAAGTTTGTTCCTTTAAGTTCCGTTCCTTTATAAGGGCGGCACGTTAATTTTCTTTTTGGTGTGAACGAAATATCTTTTAAAACAATATAAATTATTATTATATTAATAAGCTATAAGATTATAACAATCGCGATTACGATTACTGTTAACCTAAATTTTATTCAATTATATAATATAATCGATCAATTGTATTAGTTTATAGCCGTGTGATATCCGGCTGAGTAAAATCGATCCTCATTTCTTACCGAGGTGTCGTAAGAGGCGACTAAGGTAAGTCTACCCGCCGTGTTGTATCCGGCTGAGTATAAAATACTACCCTCATTTCTTACCGAGGTGTCATAAATGGCGACTAAGGTAAGTTGACCCACCGTGTGTTATCCGGTTGAATAAAATAGACCACCCTCTTTTTACCGAGGTGTGGTAACTACGACTAAGCTAAGTTGACGTCAGGCAGACGGTCGGACAAAAAATACGTAGCCAAATCATGTGACAACATGTTTGTAACATGTTGTGCCGACCACGCTTAAAGTGGGATAAAGGCAGGAGGATGATGAGATCAATTATAATAGTTTTATGACACAAGGCCGTGAAATAGAAAAAGAAGAAAAATGCTTTTGAAATGTGTGAAATAGAATCTAGTCTTAATTAAATAAGAACACGTACACGTACAAGAGAATACGGTCGGAAAAAGTAAGCCCGATGATATTTCGTCTATTGAAGATCACCATTATCATCTTACTGCGATGAAAAAATTTAATAGGGCGGACTAAGGTACGCAAATTGGTGATGGTTGAGATAGTTTTGCATAAATATTGAATTCTATTTAGGTTAGTTAATGGAAATAGTAAAAGTTGGTCATTAGAAACATAGAATTTTGATGATAAAAAAGCTAGGATTTGAAAACTCTTTCCGCTTCATACAAGACTGCAGCTTATTAATGCAAAATTGCAAATGTTTAAAAGAATGACCACCGAGTTTCTTTCTGGTTCCT
The DNA here is from genome assembly GCA_029227775.1 of Morpho helenor. Lineage (NCBI taxonomy): Eukaryota > Metazoa > Arthropoda > Insecta > Lepidoptera > Nymphalidae > Morpho > Morpho helenor. The sequence goes on from JARGCU010000020.1 coordinate 9,688,901, forward strand.
CTCAGTTAAAGCATTCCGAACCAGTTGTAGCTGATGGGTTATGAATAAAAAACAAGTAATTGGAAGATGCAACAGGATTATATATTTTGAGGATTTTCAATCCAATGATTTTCTCGACGTGAAAACTTAAGCCATACTGAATAATTACGAATGAATATTTAATTATAAAAAATAATAGAAACAAGAAAATATACAAAAATATGTTATAATATTATAATGCATTTAGGTAGGATATAAATATATCTTTTTGAAAACTAGCGAATTAAATTCAACCCAAGAACATTCCGCAGTTGCAAGACGAGCATGTCTAAATTGCCGCAATAATGGTAATTGCGACTTCCCGCTGAAAATGCCGACTTCATTCAATTTATAAAATCCACGTTCTATTTTAAAACCCATGTAGTAAAAGATTTGGAAACGAGAAAATTTAATAAATTAAAACAATTTATACTTTTATTTAATTGATGACGATTAAATAATATAGTAATTGATAGTGTTTAAATAATTAATAACGATGATTAAAAAAGACTACAAGTGGAAGATTATGTTGATATAAGGAGGGATGTATATGGGATAATCAAATATGGTTGTAAAAGCCAACTTGAATAAAGAACAATTCGAATTTAAATTTGATAGTGCAATCTGATAATAATGTGTTGTTTTGAAATACTATCTGAAAGACAGAACTCTATATAATTCAATTAAGTTAAATGTTTTTAATACAGATATAAATAAATAATAATAATATTATATAATAATGTGTTGATTGTATTACAAAAAAGAGCCATACGTGGCATTTACAATTTAAGTCCGCGTAAATCCCCGCGAGAGAAGTTTAAGGAAATAGGTATTCTTACATTAGTTTCACAGTATATTTTTAGCAATTTAATTTACATACTAGGAATAGACATACTAGGAACCGACATAAGCTTGCGACTCCTGCTTTGCGCCTTGCAAAAGTACGTAAGTCGTTTGTTGGTTTGGGTATAAGATTCTATAATAAAATTACAGCATTGAAAGACACAATTAATAAAAGGCTAATACAAAAAGCCTACTCTACTATTGAGGATTAGATGACGACTATTGGATGATAAAAATGCGTGAATGTTGCTACTCTTCGACCCTGTACAAGACAGTAATAACTAATGTAAGTATTAATAAGAATTATATTTTTAAAAGAGCAACCGCCGAGTTTCTTGCTGGCTTTTCTCGGTAGGAACAGCTGTAGAGTTGACGATTCAAAAGCACTTGTTTACAAGTTTATTTGAATAAATAATATTTTTAATTTGAATTTTAATTTGATAAAATCTCACATTGTTTTAGGTAAAACATCAAAGAACGTACTATCGAATGACAACCGATCATTATTTACACTCTTAACAAAGTATTTCGCAAATAAAATCCTAACGATGAACATAAACTCCGCAAATTATTCGATTCATTTCAAAGGAATCCTACTAAAAGGAACGAAGAGTAACTCAAAGCCTTTATACCTCGTTTAAAGCCACCCTATTGTCTCCGACGATATATGTATTAAGCTTGCTTTCTCTTGCGTAAATAAAATCGATTGGTGAAAGAGGTGCTTAGGAATAAGTGCAAGGGAGGTGGGAGGCGTTGATGGGTCTAGGTGTAATGCTTCATGCGATGTCGGTGGCGATGCAAAATAGATTGTATTGAAAAATTCGCTCGGGCTTTCGGCACTTTGGGGAAAAGGAAATTTCAATCTATAGGGCTAACAACACGCCAAACGTCCCCAGGGTATTCTGATAATATCAACTTCCACTCTAATTTAGATAAAATCCACGTTATCCGTAAACGTCAAACATAAATGTATTGCATATATCTTTAATATTTTAAGACAAGGCTCGGCCACCCAGCTACTCAATATTTCATCATCTTCCTGCCCTAATCCCACTCTAAGTGGGGTCGGTCAGAAATGAGGTTGGTCTATTCTACTCAGGCGGATACCACACGGCGGGTCGACTTACCTTAGTCGCCTTTTACGACACCTCGGTAAGAAATGAGGGTGATACTATTCTATTCAGCCGGATACCACACGGCGTACCCAGGTACTCAATATTTATTTAATAAATATGTACTCTTTGGCAGTTTAGTAAAATAGACCACCCTCTTTCTTACCGAGGTGTCGTAAAATACGACTATGGTAAGTTGACGTCAGGCAGGCGGACGATTATAAAAACGCAGAAAAATTACAGCATGTTTATAACATGTTGTGCCGTTTTATTATAGTTAACCAGGGCACCCATCTTCAGTTCAGCTAATTTAAATATAAACAACCGGGTCACATCGCGATAATCACGTTACCTTTGTATAAGGTTCGACGTTTCGGCAGAGTTGCATCCACCGTGGTCACGAACTGACTGGAGCGCCGCGGCGTCTTCGTTCCCGAGTACTACAGTCATTATTTTCTTCATCTACCCTCACTTGAACCGCACAATCCGCATTTATATTTAAATTAGTATGAATCGCGAAAGTTTAAAATCTACTTCAGTTCAGCTGTTAGTCAAAAGTGAACGTTCACTGATAAAAACCCTTGTTTGCTAATGTTACGAGTACATAAGTCCGCAAACGCGCAACTCGTTGCTCGTTCCGTTGAGTGATATAAATATTTATGTAAAAGTCCTCTTAAACAAGCGCTGAAAGCATATAACAAAAACTGGGTACAAAATTCGCAGTTCACACTGTTTTAGTATTCCATTTCAATGATTTACTAACTCTGCAACATATTTATTAGTGTAAGCTATAATAAAACCTTACGTTTAATCTGGTATCCGGCTGAGTAGAATAGACCACCATCATTTCGTCGTTGACGTCAGGCAGGCTGGTCATAAAAAAATACCTTGCCAAATCATGTAACAACATGTTTTAAACATGTTATTAATAAATATTATTATACCATTGGGAGCATTATCCATTCTTTAAAAATAGTCAATTAGAATAGCAACATTATTCATACCCCTAATTGATAAGGGTTGTTCACTCCTAACATTTTTTAAGTTTTTTTGACAAATCTTTTATCATTTTTATGACAAAACGACGTTTGCCCGGTCAGCTAGTATTAAAATACATTTTGAAAGGTTTGACATTTACACGCATTTTCATCATTTTAAAATGGGAAATGCCTAATTCTCATAATAGAGATATTCACACTAAAACAACAAGATGTAACTGTTTCTAAGTTCATTTGCAAACAAAATCAAGAGCGCTTGCTATCCCTTAATAAATCACAGATAAGAACAGCGTCGGTAATAAAAAATGTAAAACCGTAATTTACAGAGTCAAAAGATAAAACCGAGGTGCGCATTGAAGATGCAATTGCGTAATAAAAACAACGAGAAAGTCTTTTCGCCCGTGTTTAATTAAAGGTTCAATCTTCGTAGATATAAAGGCGCGGTATTCAAAAGCTAAACAAACAAGGTATTTACAATTTTCTATACACGTATGAAAGGGACAAGTATATTTACATGGAAACCATGCATTTGTAATAACGAGCAAAAATTAATTTTATATTTAATTAAATCAAAAACTTAAAAACTTGCATACTACAGAATACATTGTCTTTACAGTTATGGTTCCATCTTCTTCGAACATATCTTGCCCTACAATACCTCCATTCCTATATTTTATCTTACCTACATTACTAAAACATAGTTAATACCTCCAAATACTCTAGGAATGTATAATCTGCTTAAGTGTGGCGGGTTTAAGGAGCTTTACCAAATGGAAGAATGGTTATTACAAAGTTAGGCTTCACAATAAAAATGTTTGATTTCTGTACGCACTTGTATGGGCATTATGTATTCTGGCTTGCTGTGAGAAATCTTAAAATATGCTGATCATCCTCCTGCCCTTATCTACTGAGATAATCTGTGTCAGTTCTTCTTAAACAGTCTAGATACATTTATTTTGTCTATATAAGACAAATAACTGTTGAAAGTTCTATTCAGAGATTCAGAGAAATAACCTCCTAAATTATCGAGTAACTGTTACGAAATGGAATATGAACAGTTAAAAATCGTTGACACACTATTTTGCCATATAAATAGAGCTGAAATGTAGCTCTATATAAACTGTGTAAATGGGTGAATAGATAAAATGAGAAATTTTAAAATATAGTTTATCTTATTAAATAATTTGTTGAGCAAACTTTTTCGGCATGATAGAGAATATTGACGTGTAGACATAACAAGACCCGCATTTTCAGTTTTTACTGTGAATTATGCTACCCATAATGGGTTTTAACCATAGACTTATTATATAATTTTATAATTAGGCGTTACTTGGCGGAAATCCATAATACAAAAGTAATAATAAAATTATATATGCTATAATCCTCGATAGACTGAGATTTATTATAAGGGACTTATTAAAAGTGTTTCACAAGTTACCGATAAAGTGTCGGATAGTTAATTGACAAATAAACTAAGTAGCAGATTCTCTAAAAAGAGACTCTAAACGGTGAAATTTAAAAAAAAGTAAAATCGCGGCCATTTTTAAATAGTTATTTATTATCCAACAGATAAACAAAAACAGCCTCATGATCTGTCTGTTAACTTATTAGGGACTTTAAGCCTATCAGAAACCTACAGAAGAAAACAGAAGACACATATGTCGGAATTTTGCGTTGCTCAGTTGTCAGATATGTTGCGAATAAGCTAATTGACAGTTTATTGGTAACTTGTGACACAGGCCCTAAGAGTAGGACAGACAGCGTAATAGTAGGTCGGGCAGACAGAGAGAAAGTAAAAGGGTGATCGATCTGTCTCCCTTTTTTATATGTAACTAGTGGCCCGCTCCGGCTTCGCACGGGTATAAAATATATAGCCTATGTCACTCAGAGAAAAAATGATTAAAATCTATCCAGCAGTTTTGTTTAATTCATTACTGCCCGTGGCCCGCACGCGTTAAATTTGTAGTAAAACAATTTTTCTTTCCCTATACCATGAAGATTCCCTGCTATCTTTAGAATATCTAAATTCAATAACTAAATAAACTTAACCAAAGACAAAATTACGTTTAGGTGTCATCTATGTTTTGTCTTCCACTGACATTTGCGTTTTGTTATTCAATGTCATAGTCGTTTTTGTTATACCACGTTTTATAGTGACTTGACGGGATAAAATATATGCGGTCGAACGAGATAAAAAGTATCCTATGTCCGTCTCCTGGTTCTAAGCAACCTCTCCACCAATTTTCAGCCAAATTGATTCATCCATTCTTGAGTTATAAATAGTGTAACTGAGACCAACTTTCTTTTATATATATAGATTAGACAAACTTGAAGTATAAGAATTTCATCTTCCCTCTCATTATTTATTGTAACAGTGTCAATTATTATAGGCCTGCCTATAGCCTATACCTATACATAGTATACTCATATACATAACTCTATGGCTTAAGACTCATATACAAAGCGCTAATTGCTAAAAGCTCTCTAGCCGATCCATTTCCGGTAATTTACCTCGAAACAAATCCCGGACCTTTTTCCTTGTGAGAAAATAAATCACACCGTGCTATTGGGTCATTAAAAGCTCAAAAACTTGTTCAAAGCTCTACTCAGAACCACTGTTTCATGCCGCGCCACAGTAAAATTTTAATGCTGGCAACAACTTTTTCAATTTTAAATACGAACAACTCGCAATAATATATTCCAGGTTTATTACATTTGTGTGAGGTGCTGAGGAAAAAATTCTGGTACTTTTTTTATTGAACTATTTTGTCTGTAGCAATAAGATATGAATAATTAAAGGTGCAGCCAAAGATAAAATTATATCTTGGTTACAGCAACTCAACTATCACAAAAACAGAAGATTTAATGCCTAATACCTGAAACCTATCCTATCAACCCAAATATAATTCCACACAATAGCCACACTCAATAACCCACCTCGCGCACTTTAATTTTATAGTATTTTGTTTTACTAATTTTAAATATATAGTATATAATTTTTTAATATTAATATCTTATGTTTTTTAATAATTTTGACTGTTAGGATGGCATATGCACACAGTTTTATACTATCGCAATGCCATCCTCGCAAATGTAGCATATAATATATATAAATAAATAAATAAAATAATTATCCGTTTCACAACATTAATTATTTAAATTAGAAATAGGCTCAACAAGTAAAGTGTATTTGATTTGTGATTTCGTTGTAGAATTAATCTACTCAGGTATTACCTGTGAAAGGTATTAAAGCAATACTGTAAAATAATTTGATATTGAAATGGTGAGGTAATTTTAGTTCTTAATGAATTTTATAATCCGACATTTAAAGGTAAACTTTGATATGTAAGCTTTCATCAGGCACCTTTGTAACTAAAACGATGTCATCGCGGTCTCCATTCTTAAATTATTTTATCTAAAGAGATATCCTCTTAATATATCTTTAGATAAAGAGTTATGCACTGTGATATTTTCAGTGGTGATATCAAATTAATAGTATGTAATCTATTATTATTCTATAAGGTTATATTTTCAAAACAGATTTTCTTACATTTTAATGAGTAAAAACTGTAAATATAGCCGTTTATATTAACATCGTGAAGTTATAATGTTTTTGACTAGTTTCGGACACATTTCGAGCTTAAGTTACATAAGTAACTTACATGCCACCTGATTAAGTTAATAAAGATGTTTTAAATTGTTAATAAATTTTATTGAAACAGGATAACATAATAACAAACAAATAGTATATATGCTATTGTTTGTTATGACAAACAATAACGTGTTACAAGTAGTATATGTAAGTAGTATATAACAATTCAACAAGTAGTATATGTGCTATTAAAATACAAGTGCTTAATTTGGTACATTTTTATTTTAAAGTCCCTCTTTTCCTTTTTGGTATTTAAGAGCATAAAATTTTAAACATCTCTTAAAAAACTATTATCATAATATGCTTTAATAAAGGGTTGAAATGAAAAATTCTTTCCTTTCAAAAGAAAGCACGTAACTGGCGGAACAATGTCTGAATAGAAGCGTTTTAATATATTCAGTGCAGTGATTTTTTTGGTGGAAAACGAAATACTCGTCCAAGTAAAAAGAAGCATTTAACAACCATTTTGAATACTAATAAGAATATTCTGAAAGCTTAAAGTACAGTAATCATTACACTTTAGCCCTGAAACTCACGAGCTTGCGTTTATATTTAAAGTAGAAAGTAAGCTAATATTCTTAAAGATTTTTACCAACCATACCGGTCTAATACAGATTATATCGTTATATGTATCCCGAAAATTCTCTAGTCATATGACAGTTTTATTACAACATTCTCTTGACTTTAACCCAAATGATGAATTGTTACTATCATATATTTAGTTATTTTTCAGTTTTATGTTAAAAAACGTAATGTTTATATATATGGTAATAGTAATCCTTAATTAAAGCCGCGTGAAATCCACTTGAGGAGAGTAGATCACCCTCATCCCTTTTGCCGAGGTGTCGTAAAAGGCGACTAAGATAAGTTCACGTCAGGCCGGCGGCCGGTCGTAAAATAACTAGCCAAAAAATGTAATAACTTGTTTAAAATATGTTGTGCCGATCCCACTAAGAGTGGGATAGGGGCCAGGAGACTTATGAGCAATCTTTAATTACTAATGTAATAAATAAATAAATAAATGGGACACTATTATAATAGCAAAGTAAGTTTTTAAAGCTTTATTTTCTCCATTTATTTTTGTTCGATTGTTATTTATTTATTTTATTTTAAAATTAATTTGAAAGGAATCAGTTACATACATACATTACAGGTGACACTAATGTAAAGCGTGTAAAACGAAAACTAAATCCATTACATTATTTACGTTCGTTTTAGGTGTTAAATATAAAAGAAAACACACTCACATTTGAAACGTCCAATAAGGGTTTTCAATTGCAATAGAGAGCGAAACAATCTACGGTATTTTCCAAGCTATTATAGTTGCCTGTTGGATGTGGGCAACGTGCAATCGAACAAAGTGTAGCGGCTTTTTGAATCGGATGAATTCCCGACTTTTGCAATTGCAGAAGTACTAATTGTAAAAGTTAAATAATATTTTTGTGCTAACAAATTAAATCACAAGGTAAATCATCATTTTCCTACCCTTATTTCACTCTAAGTGGTGTCGGCACAACATGTTTTGGTTACTTATTTTACGACCGGCCTGACGTCATCTTACCTTAGTCGCCTTTTAAGACACCTCAGTAAGAAATTAGGGTGGTCTATTCTACTCAGTGGGATACTATACGACGGGTCAACTTACTTTTGTCGCCTTTTACGATATCTCAGTAAGAAATGAGGACGGTCTATTCTACTTAGCCTGATACCACACGGTAGAAATACAAGGTACATAAAGGATAATTTAAAAACTGTGCCCTTTAGTCATTCTGGTTGTCTGGAAGTTATCGCTACGTGGCAATAAGACCGGCAGATTATATAACTACCTTTAATCTCCTATATTTTTCATTTTTTTTTTAAAGTGGTGTGCAACAAAAGCTTAAATAAATAAATTAATAATAAATGTCTATAGATGTAATGAGTATATCGCACGCTTAGTATTAAAGTGACCTAATTCAAAAAAGTTGTTTAGTGGCAAATTGCAATAAAGAGTAACGTAGCGCCTACAAAACTCGTGAGTGTTAAAAAGACCCCTAACTTGAAGAGCAAGAATACACTAACTTTTTTAATTATTCGCAGCGTGATGTAGCGTTAAAATAAGGATTCCAATGTATCTTACTCATTTAAGACTAATTTTGAATTTGATTTATAATAATCCCTATTGAAGCCTCATAGAAACTTGAAAATTCTAAACAGTGTATAAACTATTTTAAATGTTTTATCATCTTAGAAATTCAAAAAGGAATTTGTATATTGGCAATAGGAATTCCTTTTGTATCGAAGAAGATTACAAAATAATTCCATCTATTCAATTATTAACATAGTTAATGTTTTATTGCGGTAGAGTTCAAATTCCCAGAATAGTTATTTGATGCTGTCAATTTTGAGGTTTTTTGGCCTTTCCGTGTATCGAACATGATACTTTCTGAATATTATGTTATTGGCTTATTAAACCAAATTAAAATACTGTTTTAATATTGATACTACTATGTAGCTAAAGTTTATAAAAATAATGATGACAATCGAATAAAGCAATAATTCATCATTCAAGTTCATAACTTTAGTATTCATCATCATCATTATTCTCCTACCCTTATCCCACTCTACGTTTGGTCGGCACAGTATGTTATAAACATGTTGTAATATGATTTGGCTCTGTATATTACAACCGGCCGTCTTTCTGAAACTAACTAACCTTAGTCGCCTTTTACGACACCTCGGTAAGAAATGACGGTGGTCTTTTCTACTCAGCGGGATACCACAAGGCGAGTTAACTTTAACTTATCTTACGGAAGTGCTAGGGGCTGTTATAGACGTCGCCCGCCACAGTAGCGACAACAGAGTGCAATGGGCTATAATAGGCGTCGCCATGGCGGCGACAACCGAGTGCTAGGGGCTGTAATAATCGTCGCCACAGTGGCGACAACAGAGTGCTCGGAGCTGTAATAGGCGTCGCCACAGTAGCGACAACAGACTGCAAAGGGTTCGAAAAAACCTAACCTAATAATGTCTCAAATTATGGATGAATAAAATTAAAAAAAGTTAATTTACACGTATTTAATTTAAATTCTGTGTGAAAGCGCTTTCGGGCGCAACACAAATAACTAATTAAAATTTACGTACAAATTGTGAACCGGCACATTTGCATTAAGGCAACAAATGATATCTGCCGCTATGGTTACGCGAAATTTTCATTTGACATGCCGTTGTGTGCAGAGTGTAATTATTAGGCAATTGTTTGTTTGTGTTAGTGAATGTGTGATGGCAGTGGTGGTGATGGTGTAGTATATGCGATTTATTAATTCTCTATTTTTAGCAGTACATCGATTTTTTATTATCACAATGCCCTTGGTTTGATTTCACGTAATGCTTTTCTATTTGCTATGACGCGTCTTACATTTATGGCCGATCTGCGTTGTTTTATTTAGGAAAATAAAGTCAGTATCATACTCATGGATCTATCATTTGTTGTTAATGTAATATTCAAAGTACTTTGCTATTTATATATCTAATGCAATTCAACCTTACATTTTTGTGATTTTAAGAAATTTATGGTGCACACTAAGTCTATAAGAGTCGCGTTCTTGGAACTTGTATTATTTCTTGTGTTAGATTACCAAATTAAGGCAAGTGCCGTGTGGTATCTGGCTGAGTAGAATAAACCACCCTCATTTCTTACCGAGATATCGTAAAATACGACTAAGGCAAGTTGATATTAACGGCTGGTCGTAAAATACCAAATCACATCACGTGGTTAAAACATGCTGTGCCCTCATAGAGTGAGATAAAGAGCAGGAGCATAATCATGATTTTGGCTGGCCGATTGGCGCAGTGGGTAGTGACCCTGCCTTCAGTTCATCGGGTCGCGGGTACGATGCCCACCGAGGGCCAACATTTTCTATAAATGAATTTGTTGGTCTTCGAGTCTAGGTGTATATTTGTACTTAAGTATGTATTTAAAAAATATAATTATATATGTATATTCACCAGTTGTCTTTCATCCATAACACAAGTATTGAGTTACTGTCCCATATATTTTTTGTATTATTGATTATGAGATACAAACATGTTAACAAAATTTTCTAGCAAAAATGAGTTTATTTATTGTAAAATATTATTTCGTAAAAATTGCACGAGTTCGCAAGCTATGGATAATTTCAATTTTTACAAAAGATGGGCGACATAAAAATGAAAATTCATTAGCAACTTTTCGTCAGAAACTGTATTGCCTTTACAAAATCAGCGCTGAAACTTTGCTTATACTCCTGTTGCCCGCAGGACTCACTGACGTTGAATCTTAAAAGAAATAAACAAATATTTCATAAAAATTCAACGCGGAACGCACATTTGTCTTTTTTTATTCTCACTTTTCGAACGGCCCATCGTAACAGTATTGAAATAAATTTGTTTGGTAAAGTCAATTTAAGTTACGTAGTGTGATTGACTATATATTTGTAAATAGCAATTGTTATTACTTTCTCAGTGGAATTGTTTTTATATTAGTCAGATTTTACTAAATACTACACCCATATGTCTGTCAAAATGCTGTGTGGTATCCGGCTGAGTAGAATAGACCACTGTTATTTCTTACCGAGGTGTCGTAAAAGGCGACTAAGATAAGTTGACCCACCGTGTGATTTACGGCTGAGTAAAATAGAACACCCTCTTTCTTACCTTTTCTTTTTCTTACCTTTCTAGGGTAAGTGGACGTCAGGCAGGAGCTAGTCGTAAAAAACATAGCCAAATTATGTGACATGTCTATAACATGTTCTGCCGACCCTACTTAGAGTGGGATAAGGGCAGGAGGATGATGATAACCGTCATAGTGAATGTGTGCGGTGCTTGTGTATTGTCGTGCTCTAAGTGGTGGCTTGTGCATTTTACGAATCCTGCATGTATCATGTTTAAGAACAGATAGTACACTCTTTATTTCGCATTACATATATTTTATTTATTGCGTATATAAATAGACTTAAAAGGCTTTATTTATTCTTATATAACTAGAGCCTATTAAGTTAAGGAAGCTGTGGTAGAAGGCCCAGAGGTAACACCGTGCTACTCTTTCGAGGAAGTCTCGGGTTCGAACCCGGGTAGACACCAATGAGTTTTTCTGTAAAAACTTATATGTCTAATTGATAATTACAATTGATCACACGCTTTTCGGTGAAGGAAAACATCGTGAGGAAACCTGCATATCTCTAGAGAATTTTAGAGATATGTGTAACCTACCAATCCACATTGGAGCAGCGTGGTAGGTCATAGTTCCAGTCCTTCTTTCTAAAAACGGAGAGAAGAGGCCTATTCCCAGCAGTGGTAGAGTAACAGGCCGCTACTTACTTTACTTACTATTAACTTAATAGAACGTGAGTTACAAAATGGTTTTGCTCCCTGTTGTCAGTTTCAGTAATAGTTTGACAAGACGGTTAACCATGCTGGTGATCACAATAGTAAATAATAAATTAAAACCATCCAACTCTCTTAAATATTTTTCCTGCTTGACAATTAAATCCCTTCACAATGAAACTTCCTTCTATTTTATTAAAATACAAAGATGAAAATATTTAAGTGTCGAGTGGTATTAAATGTTACATAGGTTTTATATTGTATTATTCAAAGGAGAAAACGTGGAAGGAACGTGTTGACAACTTGACGTAAATAGCCTTCTTTCTGCATGGAGTTAATAGAAAACATTTTTCTGTTTCATTATAAAGATGCTTTTTCAACTTAAGATTAAACATTGTGGAGGTAATTTGTAGTTTTCTAAAACTTATTCTTCTTTTTTGATATGATAACAAAAAAGTCAACGCGATGTACTCCGGGAGTGCTGCCAGAAATGAAAACTTGAATATTAACGTTATGCACTTTTCATATTTTGGAATATTTAGGAAATAATTTTGTTTTTTTTTTATTACATATCTTATTTTAGCACCTGGGTGAACGAGCCTTGCTCAGTATTTTTTTTTTTAAATATAAAAAAAATGAAATTTGAAAAGAATGAAAAAATAATTGAGCATATGGGGTTCGATCCGAGGTATTACCACATCTTTAATCCGCCCGTTATCCATTGAGCTATAACAACTTCATAATTGATAGCTTAAATATCATTTGCATTCTATTCTACATTTTAGCCTTTTTTCGTTGCCCGAAAACAGGGATATTTTTTTTTAAGTGATACCTAGCTAAGATCGATTTTGCCCCCCTAAAACTCCCTAAATGTTAAATTTCATGAAAATCGTTAGAGCCGGATTTGAAATTCTGAAAGTCTACTCATATCATCATCTTCTTGCCCTTATCCCACTCTAAGTGGGGTCAGCACAACATGTTATAAACATGCTGTCACATGATTTGGCTGACGTCAACTTACCTCAGTCGCCTTTTACGACATCTCGGTAAGAAATGAGGTTGGTTTGTTCTACTCAGCCGGATACCACAAGGCGGGTCGACTTACCTTAGTCGCCTTCTACGACACCTCGGTAAGAAATGAGGGTGGTACTATTCTACTTAGCCGGATACCACACGGCTAAGAAAATATACTCATATATACAAGATTAACTCATTTAAATATTAAAGAGATATTTTATTTTTCATCAAAGAGTTAACGCATTAATATAGTGTATTATCTAATATGGAGGCTTGGTATAATATTAGTCCTATATTGTTAAAGGAAGCAAGGTCGTAAAGAAAAACTTATGAATCTAATCGTAGGCAACTGTGTAATAACAACAAAGCTGTAATAAACGGTAATGGCTGTACACTATTCCGAACTATCCAAGCCCCGCCATAATGAAATGAGCCATCCTTGAAACTTTCTTATTTTAATAAGACTTTAACTGCATTCACGACTGGAATAACTTCAAATTTTTGCAGAGTGCCGTCAGAAACTATAGTCGTTATCGTATTTTTAAATTAACTTATAACTTTAATGTTCTACCTACTTTCAAGATAAATGGGATTCCTAATTATAACAATCTTTAAGATGTGTTATATTGTATCCAGCTGAGTAGAATAGACCACCCTCTCTCGGTAAGAAATACGGAGGTGTCAAAAAGGTGACTTAACAAAGTTGACGTCAGGCAGGCGGCTGGTATAATAATAATAATAAATATATGGGACACTTACACACATGATCGTCCTTCCCCAAAGTAACTTAATACTTGTGTTTTGGTAGACAGACAACTGATGAATATATACTTATATATTTTTAAATAGATGCTTGAATACAAATATACACCCAAGCTCGAAAACCAACAAATTCATTTAAAGAAAATGTCGGCCCTCGGCGGAAATCGAACCCGCGGCCCAGTAAAATAACTATCCAAATCATGTCACAACAACAACTCATGTTTATTACGAGTTGTTCCGACCCCACTTAGAGTAGTATAAGGGCAGAAGAATGATGATGATGAAGATATATATATATATATATATATATATATATATATATATATATATGGTCTAGAGAGGTGAAAATACTTAGGTTTGAGCCCCACCAGCCCAATTTTTTTTTTCAATTGGATTCAATTTTTGTATTTTCATCTTAAAAAAAAATTCCGAGCAAGGCTCAGTCACTCAGGTACTATAGATATCTTATGTTCAAAATATTTTCAAGTGTTATTTTCTAAGGACTTTACAATATTACCTTTTCTCTCTCTACCCCCGTCATGCCTGAAGACAATCGGGCGGTTCTTTTCTCTCCGCCACAATACAGTGGGTGGTGGAACACCCGTGGCACTGCAAGTTAACCGCACGCTGCCTCCTTCTCTAGCTGAGCTGCCTTCTGTGACGCTGTCTACGATATCTGGCGGAATCACTACAGATAAGCGACCCATCTGAAAGAATTATAATATTAATAACTTCAAATCAAAAGGTATTTCACTACGCTCATTAAATATCATAATTAAGAGGTTGTAGGCATGAATTTCTGAACAAAATTGACCGACTATAATTTTGTGGGAAAGTTTATTTTATTTATTTCTTTCTCTAGTTACCAACTTACCAAAAGAGCTTTTTAAACAAGGGATTAAAGATTTTAATATAGAGTGAATATATTCATAAACGCCGTGTGGTATCCGGCTGAATAGAATAGTACTACCCTCTTTTCTTACCGAGGTGTCGTAAAAGACGTCTAAGGTAAGTCAACCCGCCGTGTGGTATCCGGCTGAGTAGAATAGACCACCCTCTAGACATTTAGAGTGTAATTAAAGTGATACTAATAAGTTTTTTTAAACATTGTGTAGTAGTGACATTTAGAGTTTAATTAAAATGATACTAGTAAGTTTTTTAAACATTGCATATAAAAATTGTGTTTAACAAATAAATAATTTCTAAAATACCCCACGGCTTGTGGATAAAATATGACTATATAGATTAAATTTTAGACGATCGATATTGGTCCATTGGGCGTCAATTAAGCCAGTCCGATTTGATAACCTTACACATCACGAAATCAATCTCTTACACTCGACGGCTTATTCTATAAACTGTCAATAACAGATCGCAAATGGCGCTGGGGTCACAAAGCCACAGTAATTACGATTTTATACCCCCATAATTCCATTTACTTTGATATAGGACGACAATATTACGACAAAGGTTATTTTTTGAAGATCTCTGTATTTCTGTGATGATATTAATTAGTCGTATTTAACGGTAGATTGCTCCAGTCGGTTAATAGAAGTAAATAAATTGAAATCCAAAAGTTACCTTAAATTAATTACAATATAGTACCTTGGTGATTGAACTTTCTTCGGTAAGTTTTGAAAAGATATATAAAAGAAAAGAAAAAAATGGATGGTCATATCTGGTATTCTGGAGACGAATTGCGACTTCGTGAAGTTAAATCTATACTAATATATAAAGGTGAAGAGTTTTGTTTGTTTGAACACGCTAATTTCAGGAACTACTACACCTATTTGAAAAATTCTGAATTCATGTGATTTTTAATAATTTTTATTTTTTTCTTTCTCTTTTCTAAATATATGTGTAAAAAGAAAATAAATAAATAAATAAATTCTTTGATTGAGAGATAGTCCATTTATCGAGGAAGGCCTATATAAAATCACGCTGAGATTAATAAGAGAAGCAGCATTAAAAAATATTATGAAAACGGCAAAATTTAAAGCTACTCTTGTGTGCGTTAAGTAAAAGGTGAAAGTTATTCAAAAATCTCTTATAATTAACTCACGATAACAACATTTATGTTCAAAATTTCGATTCGGGAAAGAAATTGTGACACACTTATTTCCATCCGCGCGAAAGAGCAAAGCTAGTAACTTAATGAGTTTAGAATGTTAGATCATAATTTTTATTGGAAACTTGTCTAAATTGCTTACGCCGATGTGAAGTCAATTTTTTTTTTTTTTAATTTGGAATTTTTACTATTAGTAACTTAGATTTTTTTATAAAATTTCAAATATTTAAATTCTTACCTGACTCTTCATAGGGTCTGTATTAACTTGACACATATAAGTGCCAGAGTCGTTCGCTTGTACATTGCTGACGTGCAGTTTCCACGTGTTGTGGTTATTATACGTAACAGACAGTCGGGGATTTAGGGCTACCATGTTCGTGTGGATCGCTAGTATCGCCTTGGAGTCTGACTTTATCCACGCAACCTGGAAAGAAAGCTGAGTATTATCAACGTCATTTCATCATCATCATCTTCCTGCTCTTATCCCACTCTAAGTGGGGTCGCCACAACATGTTATAAACATGCTGTCACATGATTTGGCTGCGTTTTTACGACCGGCCGCCTGCCTGACGTCAACTTACCTCTGTCGTATTTTACGGAACCTCGGTGAGAAAGAGGGTGGTCTATTCTACTAAACCGGATACCACACGGTGGGTCCACTTTCCTTAGTCGCCTTTTACGACACCTCGGTAAGAAATGGGGTTGGTCTATTCTACTCAGCCGGATACCACACGGCGGGTCGACTTACCTTAGTCGCCTTTTACGACATCTCGGTAAGAAATGAGAGTGGTACTATTCTATTCAGCCGGATACCACACGGCGTTATTACCAACGCCATTTGCTACAAGCAATTAAAGTTAGTACAATATCCTCGTTTCTTGATTTCTATTAGTTAGTTACTTAACTTAGTTTTATTACTTCTTTATTCTAGAACTTCATGCATTTATTTCCGTATAAAATAAAATGAATATATCTGTAAGTGAATTTGTATCTTATTGGTAATTATTCTCCTTTTGCATCATTCTCTACATCATTCTTTACATCATACGTACATGCAATCAAGCGCTGATCTGTAACACAGTATAAATAATAAACAAAAAGGTTAAATTTGTCTTAGATTCTTTTATAAAAATGGGCTGCAATAGTGACACAACTCAATAAACACGTGTTTTCGATTTAAATAGGTGTAAATAATATTAAAATATACATTTTATTAAACAGAAATACCGTCAGAACTCATAATTCAATACTACGCCGTTCGCTTAATTTAAACTAAAGCATTTTTTTACGATTACGATCCTTAGCAATGAAAACTTTAAATTTTTAATTTTTGTAGTTTTTTAATTTTCTCGATTTATACTGATGACTATAATAACCCCATACTATAATAAAACCCATTTATCTTAAAACATGATTTTTTGATTTTGCCATTATGGCAGCCTATGAGCGACATCTTAATAGTTATTCATATAATTAAATAAACATGCGTGCTTCTTATGGCATATGATGAAGACTAACTTGCTCGCATACATACAAGTTATGATTTATTCTATAGTAGTAAAACCTAAGATATACTACTGCTAACTTAAGGAGCAATGTCTAATTAGGTCATCTTTCTTTTCAACTCTGAGCACAATATTATTTGCGATAGCTCGCTGAGTGCCTTCAATTATCCTTTTTACTTTGAATTTTTATTTGTATTATAAAGTGAATCTACAGAAATTGTGAAGTCTGTGGTCATTGTGAAAATACTTGAACGAGGGCTCATAGTCTGTTATAATATATTGTGTTCTACATTTACTCTTTGTCATAGAATATCATCGAATGAAACTGTTTGTAAATGGAATCGCTTTGAAAAAAACCGTTATTGATTCATAAGTTCCTCACGTGATCCTCTACAATAGATGATCTTGAAATTGTCGAGATTGCTACTAATAACTCTAGACGGGTTATAAATAAGACAAATCATGAGATTTTAATTTGTTTGATTAATAAAGTGAACTTTATAATAAGGATAAGGATAAGAAAAAAATAGTTGAAATTCTCATTCGTTTCGTTTTTAAGACATATTCTATAAATTAAGCCATAAATAACAAGCTCAGTTTATTATACCACAGTCCTTCCTTCTCAATAGAGATGTCCGTATAGTTTACTCGAACTACAATGCTCTAGTCGCGAAATTCTGTATTACATATATATTCCCCGGAGAAATTCTAGATTTTAGGTACATATTTTTCCCAGAATTTCCCTCGAGATCGCTAAGTTTCCTTATTAGTTTTTCTTATATGAATTCTTAGTGACAAATTTCCTAATTTAAATATAATTGTGTAATTATTTAGATGACGCAGTATGATTTTGGAACTGAGGCACATAACATCAATTTCAATATTTTTTGTAAATATAATTTTTAGTATCTTTGGGTATAGTATCTTTATAGTATAGTATCTTTTAGTATTTATATACTTTATACGATGAGTAAAAGGTTTCAAGAGTTTTATTAGTGACCCAATATAAATTAAATTGGTGTATCATATAATAATTTGATTTCATTGCTTTAGTGGATCAAAGACGACCTTAAACGTGTTTTAATCGTGACAATTAAGTAGGAATATTTGCATAGATACATTAGCTATTTAGATATGTAAACTAACATAATCAGCATGTATGTTGTTAGTAATTAGTAATTTAGATGTATCTAAAACTTAATTATGTATTCTTTTCTATTTATATCTATGTATTTCTTTGAAAGCCGTGTGGTTCCCGGCTGAGTAGAATTGACCACCTTTATTTCTTACCGACGTGTCATAAAAGGCGACTAAGGTAAGTTAACTCGCCGTGTGGTATCTGGCTGAGACGAATAAACAACCAAGAATTTTATTGAGCAGTCACAAAAATCGAGTAAGGTAAGTTGACGTCAGGTAGGCGGCCGGTCGTAAAACATCTAGCCAAATCATGTGACAACATGTTTAAAACATGTTATGCCGACCCCACTTAGAGTGGGATAAGGGCAGAAGAATATAAATATAAATAAATAAAAATATATGGGACACTTACACACACGGTTGTCCGTCCCCAAAGTAAGTAAATTAATACTTGTGTTATGGTAGACAGACAACTGGTGAATATATACTTGTATATTTTTTAAATACATACTTAAATACAAATATAAACCCAGGCTCAACACTCTACTACCCACTGCGCCAAGATGTATGATATATTATGATGATATATGTATTTGTTTGAGATATATGATCAAATGAAATTGACGATAAGTCTTTTCATTAAAATAATACCTCAAGAGCATTTAAATCAGAATTTGAAAACAAAACACTCTCCGCAATTGCATGTGAGCTTGATATTACATATAATGCCGGGGATTAATATCATAAATTGCTTGGCAATTTCCTCGGCGCTTCTTCAACTTTAAATCGTTTGTATTGTTCAATGTAAGAGGCGAAACTTAATGTGACTCAAACGTAGCTATAGCGAACGTAAAACCGGGTGTGTGACACATAAAATGTTCCGTGTTTCATCCGAGGAATGTCCCATCCAACCGCTTCTACGTATTTTTCATGTGACATCTCGCTTTGTTGCGGTTGGGAAATAAATTAGTAACAATTTCATTGTTTGTGAGAATTATTTTCAACTAGCAATGGAGCTAACATTTGTAGCAGAGAGTTTTGTTATGTTATTATGAACGCGTTCTGTTTATATGACGTTCCACGACAAAAGTTATTATGCTTTAGAATCTATTGTGTTAAATATGTTGTTATATATTTTTGTATTATATTTTGAACAGATTGACGTACGCTGTTTGGTGTACAAAAGCTTGATATTTCATTCCAAAACCCGAATTAAGTTATTAAGAGCAAGTCCGGTCAACCAGGTACTTTTTATTTATAAGAACTTCAACGCAATAAAATTGGGTTATTTAGTACAAGTCAGACCATAGTTTAACTAATAATAATCCAAATTAGTAACGCTGCCCATAAACGTCATATTAGGCGTTATTGGGCTATATTTTTTAACTTAAATTTTATCTGATTGTGATACAAACAACCACAATATTGCAATACAGTCGTCTTTAATAATCTTAGAACGTCTTTTTATAATCTAGGTTACAACTCCTTAGTTTATTTTTATTTTCTCTTTCCTTTGAGTAAGGCTTTTTATATAAACGTGCGTAAAAGCTTAAATACGCAGTATTTTTTAAGTGGTACTCATTTCAGACTCTTAATTTCAAACATTAATTTTTAATTCCTATCCTTGGAAATACATATGTCAGTAGAAAATATTTATATTTTTTGTCAGAAGAGTATAGTTATTTACTATGATAGCATATGATAATTGGGAATGATAAAAATACATACATACTCGTAAAATTTCCTAAAAACAACTTCATACACTGTCTATGCTTTGAAACAATTTGTTTTTAATCTTATATAAATGTATTAAGTTAATCTCCAAAAAATAACTTCATATTCTGTCTATATCTTTTGAAACTATTGTTTTTAAAATAATATAAAAGTATTAAGTTTCAGCTGATGTTAAGCAAATCTTATATTTTCTGTCAGACCAGTATACCTATTTACTAAGATATTATATAATAATTGGGAATGATAAAAATACATACATAAAAACTTCTAAAAAAAAACTTTACCTAAAACTAAACTTTACTTAACTAAAACTTTACTTTCCTTTAAAACAATTATTCTATACACAAAAGTATCAACTGATGTATAAGCAAATCTAAAACTATTATATTTAACTAATTCAATGGGCTTTTAACATAAACCTATATGAATCTTTTACGGCTTTAACTTTCAATTTATTTTAAAATTATAATTTTAATGTCGTTTCTCCTCATTTGATCTGGGTTGAACTGGGTTTTTTAAATTAAACAAAGTATAAAAAACGGATAATTTTCGCTTCATTGGCTGCTTTTGTTTTGCGCTATTAATTGTGTAAATAATTGTCAATTTGTTCCTATAGATAACCGAGTTGCTCGCGAATCGACTGGGAATCGCAGCATTTCACATTTCACAGTAATTCGGCCTCTCAATAAAAGTATTTCCAATTTAACTCACGCTGATTATTTTGTGAAATTTAAGCCAATTGTCGAAACGGTCGTTTTTAATGGAAAAATGAATTATAAATTTAAGTATTCTTATGTAAGACTAGTTGTGCCAGCAACTTCGCCCGCATGGAAATCATAATCTTTTTCATAATCATAATTTTTTTTCCAAATTGAAATTTTTATCGTAAGTTAAATTTGAAAAGATTTTTGAATACATTTGAATAACTGTGAAAAAAAATCCTGGTTGGATTGTATGAAGTATGACATGCACATAAAAGGAGATGCTCCAGAGTTGATGAATGATAGGAGAGAACGGACGCAAGAACAAGCTGTACCTACCCCACCCGAAAGTCTATCTTTTAATTTATCTGTCCATTTCTCTGTTACGCATTTTTTGTGTCTGCATTATAATAGTAATAATAAAATTATATTACTAAAATGCGAGATAAATCGCGATTTATCGCGGATTATAGCATTTGTATTATGGATCTCCACAAAAGTAACACCTAATTCTGTAAATTATTGCATTGCTATGTGCTATTGCTTGTGCTGGTAGTGGCGATAGTCTAGTGAGTGAAAACGGATAATACACTATACATTTAGCTTAGCATACGTTCGTAGTGGATTGTATCAAAAGCATAATAATTATCACTAATATTGTATTACTATTAACCCGCCGTGTGGTATCCGGCTGAGTAGTACCACCCTCATTTCTTACCGAGGTGTCATAAAAGGCGACTAAGGTATCCGATATCCAGTTAAGCAGAATAGACCACCCTCTTTCTTACCGAAGGGTCGTAAAAGGCGACTAAGGTAAGTTGATATCGGGCAGGCGGCCGGTCGTAAAATACGTAGCCAAATCATTGCATGCAGCATGCAGCATGCAGAGCATGTTTATAACATGTTGTGCCGACCCCTACTTAGAGTGGGATAAGGGCGATGCATCCGCGTTTGTTATGAAAATCTATGTAATGCTTAGTGTAGGAAGCAAAACCGTTTTCATACCTTATACATGCAGGACTAGTAATCGCACGTATTGCAAGACACTGTCATCAACAGCACAATACACTACTATACATTCACTACGACAAACTCCACGATCGTTTCGCCCACTTAGAGTGGAATAAAGGCAGGATGATGATGATTGTATTTTTATTAAGCTTGAACCGGAACTCATAATAAATATATACAACGTAAGTAATTAAAATTTTAATTTACCTTCGCAAATAGCAAAGTTTATTTCATGTCACGTAAATTGCAAGCTTTTTCACCCGGGACAGAGTCATAAACTTATTAATGTGTTGTAATTAATCTCTCTCATAGTACAATTTAACGTCGCTACTCGGCATCATAACTAATATCCACCGTGGATGTACACGACGATGCTTCTAATACTTAAATACAATTTTTTAATTTTTACTTTCAGATTAAACAACTATTTAATTATTTTTGTAGTGTTTTCGTTATAAACATTTTAAAAGATTTCACCTTAAACATTATCCTTAAAACAATTATAAGATCATGTATATGTATATCCTGCCCTTATTCCACTCTAAGTGGGGTCGGAACAACATGTTATAAACATGCTGTAACATGATTTGGCTGCGTTTTTACAACCGGCCGCCTGCCTGACGTCAACTTACTTAAGTCGTTTACGACACCTCGGTAAGAAGGAGGGTGGTCTATTCTACTAAACCGGATACCACACGGTGGGTCAACTTACCTTAGTCGCCTTGTACGATACCTCGGTAAGAAATGAGGGTGGTCTATTCTACTTAGCAACTCCGCCGTAGACGGTCCCAAGCCCGGTTTGAAAAAGGAGGAGGGTTGGTCTGTGAATTGCGTAACCCCAAACCACCAGGGATAGAGCCAGCCGTAAAATACGCCAACACCGAGTAGCAGGCGGTGGTAAATTAACCTGCTCAATAAATTTGGCTATGGAAGCCATGGGGACTAAATTCCCCCTAAAAGAACCGACGTAGAAGGTAATGGGAACCCACTACGATAATTATCCCAAGACAACTCCATGAATCAGGTTCACGATAGAAATGCTGTTATGTCGGACGAACCGGCTGACCCCCGGCGCTCGGCGATACCCGGGTCGACGAGTGAGAAATATGTGACCGAAGACTCCTCGAAAGTGTGTCAACAGGCTACCGAGGCAGTTCATGTTACTGTAGACAAAAAAAGACCTTCCATGCGTCCTAAGCATAGAATTGGAACCTGGAACATAAGAGGACTACTAGAACCAGGCAAACTAGCGAATATTGAAAGAGAGATGAGTGAACACCAACTCATGATACTAGGATTATGTGAAACGCATATGAAAGGAAAAGGCCACTTTACAACTTCGAGTGGAAATACAATGTTTTTCTCTGGCAATGAATCGGAAAATAGAAACGGCGTAGGTATATTGGTCCCTCATAAAATATCAAATTTCGTCACTGGATACAACACAGTAAATGATAGAATCATGACCATCCGCATAAATTGTACACCACTTCCACTAAACATAGTTCAAGTATACGCACCAACTGCCCAGTCATCACAGGATGACATTGACCTATTTTATGGTAATCTGCAAACCACATGTGACAACATCTCCAAGCGAGAAATATTAATCGTCCAAGGTGATTGGAATGCGAAGGTAGGAAATACTGAACAAGATGATCATATCCGCCACATAATTGGTAAACACGGGCTTGGTACCAGGAACGAAAGGGGTGAGATGTTCATAGACTTTTGTGTAAGTAACAATCTAATAATAAGTCACACCTGCTTTAAACATCATAAGCGAAGACTATATACTTGGACCTCACCCGGTGGGCGCTATCGGAATCAAATAGATTACATTATGATCGCAAACCGCTGGAAATCATCCATAACCAACGCAAGAACCTTTCCAGGGGCAGATTGCAACTCTGACCATCAATTACTGGTTGCCGATTTACGCGTACGCTTAAAATCGTTTCGATCACAAGTGACCCGGATAAACAAACTTGAACAACTAGAATACGATTGGTTTCAGAAGGAAACAGAGCCAAAACTAGCGGAATTTGTATCATATAATGTTTCACACTACAGCCCAGAAGAACAATGGCAACATTTTAAATCAAAAGTCGTTGAGGTGCTAAGCTCAGTTAGCAATAAATCTAAAAACAAAAAGATGTGGATGTCAGACGAAGTATGGTCAAATGTCAAGTTGAGAAAAGAACTGAAGAGAGGTGTGAGATCAAACGACTATGAGGAAGAGTTCTCAAAGCTTACTAAGAAGATACAAAGACAATGCAGAAGAGACAAAAACCAATTTCTACAAAATATATGCATTGAAATTGAACACCACGCAGAAAAATACCAAACTGCCGATCTCTTTAGAAAAGTTAAACAGATAACGCGCAAATTTAAACCATCCCATTGGGTAATCGACGACGAGGACGGAAATCCTATACATGAAGTTACTGATATTGTGGAGAGATGGAGGAAATATTGCGAGGAGCTATATCAAGATCGACCATCACAATCTATCAGGCGTTCAGAATCTACAATAGATTTGGAACCGGATATACTTAGATCGGAAATCATAAACGCCATACGAAAGCTGAAACCGGACAAGGCACCAGGACCAGATAAAATCACAGCGGACGTATTAAAAGGTTTGGGACCAAAGGGTATTAGTAACTTGCATAACATCTGCAATGCAATATGGCAAACTGGTCGTTGGCCATCGGACTGGGTACACTCGTCCATCCTACCTCTTCATAAAAAGGGATCGGTGCGTAACTGTAAAAACTACAGAACAATAGCATTAACATCACATGCTAGTAAAATCTTACTCCATATAATTAACTCGAGATTACGATCATTTATAGACTGGCAAATACCACAAGTTCAGGCGGGTTTTGTTAAAGGAAGGGGTACTAGAGAGCAAATATTAAATCTTCGGCTCATAGTGGAGAAATGTTACGAATACAACATCCCAACCTTTATGTGTTTCGTTGACTACCAAAAAGCTTTTGACTATGTTAAGTGGGATAAGCTATGGGAGGTGCTTATTGAAGCAGGAGTTCCCGAGCATCTTGTAATGCTGATTCAAAATCTTTATGAGTCCGGATATGGCACGGTCACAATAGGAGACGTTACATCACGCAGCTTCAAATTCCACCGTGGTGTCCGACAAGGTTGTATGATCTCACCTATCTTATTCAATATTTATGGTGAGTATATAATGCGTCAAACGTTAGAAGAATGGGAGGGTGGTGTTAAGATAGGTGGAGTTAATATTTCTAACCTGCGATACGCAGATGACACCACTCTTCTGGCGTCATCTAAAGCTGAAATGGCGGAGTTACTATTTAGGTTGGAGACAGTAAGCCAAAAAATGGGTCTTACGATAAATAAATCCAAGACCAAGCTCATGGTGATTGACCGCTTCGCCGCAATTCAACGCACTAACGTTCTACAAGGATATGAGACCGTAGACCAGTTCCAATATCTTGGCTCTCTAATAACAAATAAGGGTAGCTGTGAACCAGAAATACGAAGGCGAATTGGTATTGCAAAGACGGCAATGACTCAACTGTGCAAAGTGTGGAGAGACAGAAACATAGCACAGAAAACGAAAATACATTTAGTGCGTACGCTTGTCTTCTCCATGCCACCGCACCAATGTCTCAATTTTAACCCAGCTTAAATTAGACAATGCACATCGCCTGTCTTCTACCTGCTTGCAACGTGTAATACGATACTTTGGCCACGTTGCACGCAGAGGTACTGATAACTTAGAGCGTCTGATGATTACTGGGAAAATTGAAGGGAAAAGGCCTCGCGGTCGTAGTCCTAAGAGATGGTCAGACCAGGTTACTGAACAGTTAAAGGTACCAGTCAGCCACGCACTTCACCAGGCAGCTGAGCGTAAGGATTGGAAGCAGCTAGTGGCAAATGTGAAGTGGAGTCACGATCCTCAGCAGTGAGGGACCGACGAAGAAGAAGAATTCTACTTAGCCGGATACCAAATGGCGGATCGACTTGCCTTAGTTGCCTTTTACGACACCTCAGTAAGAAATGAGGGTGGTACTATTCTACTTAGCCGGATACCACACGGCGTTATTACCAACGTCATTTGCTACAAGCAATTAAAGTTAGTACAATATCCTCGTTTCTTGATTTCTATTAGTTAGTTACTTAACTTAGTTTTATTACTTCTTTATTCTAGAACTTCATGCATTTATTTCCGTATAAAATAAAATGACATACATACATTTTATAGTTGTACAAAATTAGTATTACCTACATCTATCTAATTTTTGAATATGAGTTCTGATGATGTAATAAAGCAACTAAAACAGTTCGTAACGTTAATTCAGTGTCTAGAGGGACCGCGACTAATTAACGCGATGTCTATTTTAGGTTTCATTTCTATCGCAGTGAAAATTTTAGTTACAAAATAAACCAAAGAAAAATTTTGATTAGTTTGAAGAGATGCAAAGCACTGTTAAATAAAACAAAATCTTAGTGAAAGTTTTATAGATACGAAAAATTTAAATTATGTTAACGCTAATTCCTATAAAACGTTCATGTATTATTTAATACAATTTACTCATATTTTATTATATTTATTTTATTGAGATACTCTTCGATATAAGCTGTTTTTGTGTGTTGATACAGTTTATAAAACAAATATATTATTTATTATAAACCAAACTTTAATTTCGCAATAATATATCCATCTATCTAAATCTAAGTAGTGATAGCCCAACGATGACACCATGAAACTTTTTAGAGAGGGTTTGGTTTAATTTAAGTTTGTTGAGTTTGTGATAGTGAATGTGTGTAGTGCTTGTGTATTGTAGTGGTGGTGGTGGAGATTTGTAGTGCATATGTTTTTGGGAACCCTGCATGTATAAGGTATGAAAACGGATAGTCCACTCTACATTTAGCATTATATATATATTCATCATTATGTGGCCTTATCACACTAAGAAGGGTCGGGACTACATTTTGTCACATGATTTGGCTAGGTATTTTACAACCGGTGGCCTTCCTGACGTCAACTTACCTTAGTCGCCTTTTACGACACCTCGGTAAGAAATAAGGACGGTCTATTCTACTCAGCCGGTTTCCACCCTGCTAGTAGAATAAACCATCAAGAAATAGTATTAATATTATTATTTCTTTTGAAAAAATCGCAATTTTCGATTTTGTCGTGGAGTCTATCTTCTGACGATGCTTCGGTTACGGGGCGAAACAATTGTTGAGATTGTGGTGGTGAATGTGTGCAGCGCTTGTATATTGTTGTGTCATCGGTGTCGGGTAGTGCATGAGTTCTTACAAATTCTGCATGTATCAGAGAGTACAAATAGTACACTCTACATTTAGCATTACATATATTTTCTTTTATCGCGATATAGATTATAGCATAATAATATTCCCATTACTTTTGTATTATGGACCTCCGCGAAGTAACGCCTAATTCTATAAATTATTTCTTTTGAAATAAATGATTACTAAAATAGTTCGTTTTACCTTAGCACAGACTGTTACGCAATATGTAAATTTCTAGTTGTCTGTTAAATTTTGTTTAAATAAAGATAATGAAGAGTAAACATAATTAACTGGGACACCTTTTTTTTTAAATACTTGTAAGAATAAAAACTGGAATATCTAATTACAGTTAATGTGTTTCAAGGTATCTACTAGGTAAAGTTGATAATTTAATGTGACATCATTATATTTATTTCATTCGTTCAACGCTGAAGTGTTGACGTTAAAGAAGTTACTTATTAATTGTGCTAAAATACTGATGTGGTGAATATCTTTAATATTTAAATGAATTAATCTTGTATGTTTATATATATAAAATAAAACGTTTTTTTTCTGTTTTTGAGCATTAAAAAATACTAACATTTATATTGAATAAAAAACACTATTTTTGCCATAAAATGTCAAGTCAGCGTAACTTAGTCGGAGAACGGGCAGGCTCGAGAAATGTTAAAAATAACTAGGATCGATTCCGACTACCTAATTATTTTTCTTTTTTTTTAAGTTTCTTTTTTTATTTTGTAAAAAATTACCGATATTATATGATTAATGATTTAATTACTTTCAGCAAATAATGACGATTAAAGATTCGACAGTTTACAGTGAAGTTAATGATGAAGATCATGAAATTGAATTTCATGAACAGAAACAATCATCGCGGATGTATTTTTGCAGACAGGTATAAAGTGTATGTTAGCGATTCAAAATATTTTATTTTATCATCAACTAACTAAGCTGTGTGGTATCTGACTGATTAGAATAGAACACCCGTTATTTCTTACCGAGGTGTCGTAAAAATATGTCTATAGATGTGTATGTATGCGTTCAGGTAGATGTATGTGTGTGTGGGTGTGTGGGTGTGTGTGTGTGTACATATATATATAATTAATGTAAAAAACAAAAATTAAGTGTAGGTTAAGGTACTAACATATAGATTAAGTTACTAACTAATGAGTCTTTGTTACTTAATATATAAATAATAAATAAAAAAAAGGCGTCTATGGTAAGTTGACCCACCGTGTGGTATCCGGTTGAGTAGAATAGACCATCCTATATTTCTTACCGAGGTATAGTTAGAAGGCGACTACGGTAAGTTGACCCACCGTGTAGTATTTGGTTGAGTAGAATAGACCACTCTCTTTCTTACCGAGGTGTCGTAAAAGGTGACTACGGTAAGTTGACCCACCGTGTGGTATCCGGTTGAGTAGAATAGACCACCCTCTTTCTTACCGAGATTTCGTAAAATACGAATAAGGTAAGTAGATGTCAGCCAGGCAGCCGTTCGTAAAATACGAAGCCAAATTATTTGACAACATGTTTATAGCATGTTGTGCCGACCCCACTTAGAGTGGATAAGGGCATGTTGTTAGTGGCGGCGTTTTTTTTATATATGTGGTGACTGGTCCTGCATGTATAGAGTATGTGAACGTTCTCTGCTTCCTACACTTACCATCACAAAGATTCTCCTAACAAATGCGGATTATAGCAAAATCATCATCATCATCATTCTCTTACCCCTTATCCTACTCTAAGTGGGGTCGGCACAATATGTGTTCTTCTTCCATTCTCCTCTATCATTCGTCAACTCTGGTGTCACTCCTTTAACATGCATATCATGTTTCACACAATCCATCCATCTTATTTCGGCCTCACCCTAGCCATAAATCCATCCATCCACATTCATATTTAAAACTCTTTTGGTAACATGATTTTCATCCCTCCTCATTACATGACCATACCAACTTAGACTCGCACTTCTCATCTTTTCTTTTTTCATTTGCGGATTATAGCAAAATAATTCTATTATATCATCTGTAAATTATTCCAGCTGCTTGTTACTAGTACATTGTGGACACTATATTTTTTGAACGGCCTTATCGTGGGAGCGCCAACTGTTACCATTGCACAATTAAGGAGACAAGGAAATTCAGAAATTGACGACAAAACAGCATCGTGGATATGTAAGTTTAATAAGGTTGTTTAAGTTTAAAAGTTACAGAAATTTTGCGTAAAAAATAAATAATTAATAATAAATTATTTATTTTTTTAAATAATTAAGTAATTTTTAAAAGGTATAACAAATTGCAAAAAAAATAAATAAAAAGAAAGCGCCGGACCCAGACCCAGGTTTTGAACTTTTTCGGTCCGCCCGATACCATTACCATTTGACAGTTCAAATGTCGTTTGGATTCAATTCTACATTTATACATTTTTTTAATGCCCGAAAACAGGTATAAAACGAATTTTTGAAACCTAGCTAGATCGATTCCCCTACCATTGAATTTCATATATATATACCTAAACCTTTCGCCTGAATCGCATTATCTTTAAATAGAAACCTAAAAACTGCGGTCAGAAGATTTTTAGACTTCTTTTTATAATATGTATAGATATTGTGTTCGATTATTTTGGTTCGATGATTATTGTGGTTTAAAATAAATAATTAAAATAATAAATAAATAAATACAAACCTTTGATAAATTTTAATTATACATATAATCTTTAATAGATGTTTTCTGTTACAGCGTCCATTGTATTTTTTGGAGCTCTGCCTTGGACATTAATTTTACCGTTGAGTTCTCATTTTATTGGCAGAAAAAAAACATTCATACTCGTATGCCTTATTGCTTCCCTGGGATACCTGTTATTCTATTTGAGTAGTAACGTAATGCAACTGTTAGTCAGTGAAGCTATTTTAGGTGTACTATTAGGATGTCTTGGCTCAATCGGTCCAGCAACAATTACTGAATACGTGTCACCAAGATATCGCGGTATATTAATGACAACTAAATCTGCTTCTATATATTGGGGAATGTGGGTTTCTAATTTTATTGGCACATTTTGGGATTGGAAGAACATTGCATATGTAGCGTTTTTATGCAATGTTTACACATTAACAGTTTTTATATGGCCCGAGTCGCCATACTGGTTAGCCATGACTGGTAAATACGCAGAATGTTCGAAATCACATAGATGGTTAAAAGGATCGTCAATTGAGGCAGAAGATGAACTCAATAATCTGATACAATCTAATAAACGTTACCGTGAAGAAAAAAATGAGAAAAATGGTATATTAACTAAAGAATATTTTTATGCGTTGATGAAAGTAGCAGCGTGTAAGTCGTTTTATAAACCACTTTTTATTGGAATGTTAATAAATATACAGTATTATTTAACGGGCAAATTAGTTTGTAGTGTATACGCAATAGAAATTTTTAAGAAAATAACAGAAGATGAGCCGTCAGCGTACAGAGGAATGTTGATCTTAGATGGAATTACAGTAATCAGCGTATATTGTGGATGCATTGTAGCACATTTCTTTAAAAGAAGAACATATTTACTCTCCACTTCATGTTTTGCAATATGTTTTTTGCTTCTTCTTAGCCTATATTTGTTTCTTATTCGTGAAACGATCATTCCCGAGAACAATATACTAACAGTGTCACTATTAGGATTTTATTCTATAGCTGTAAGCAGTGGCCCGGTCATTCTTGTAACTTCTGTATATGGTGAAGTAATTCCATTAAGATATCAAAGACCAATTACTATATTATGTGGATTTTCCTGTGTTACAGTATGTATAATCTTAATTAAATTCGCTATTTTACTATTTAATGCTCTTACGCTAGCTGGTACTTTTTTATTCTATGCACTTTCATCTTCGATTATAATTTATCTTTTGTATTTATATTTGCCCGAAACGAAAGACAAAACTTTATTAGAAATTGAAAATTTCTTTATGGGATCTACAAATGAAGATACAAATAATGATTCCTTGAAATAAAATACCTTGAAATTGAATAATTATGATTAAATAACTACAATTTCATCGAAATCTAATTTTAATTTATTTTTTCTACCAAGAATATATTTATATGAAATTAAGGTAGATCTTTTTTTTACCCGATAGCCTGTTAATCAAACGTATTGATGAGAACATTCATTGTTATATATGGGGAAGGCTTGTTCAACAATGTTTTAACAAAGTCATAAGTCATATACTTCCTACGATTGTGATGTTAGGACTATTATTACTGTACTATTGCATGAAATAAAAGAATACGACGTGGTTTATAATAAGGAAGACCTCAATTGAGTAATAACAATATTATAAAAAAACTATTTTAAAATGAGAATAATTTTAGACCCAACAATATGGCACTCGTATTACAAAAAAAATTAAACAATGAAATAACAAATTACAAAAATTTCAACTGGAGAAAGTATTGATATTATGTACTGAAAATACAAATTTCGTTTACGTCTTTTTAATATAACAACCCAAGATATGCAATGCCTTAGTAATGATAAAATTTACAACACGGGCTCAAAGCCTTAGGAACATATCAACAAAAATTGCAATTTTTGCATTTTACTAATTTTCAATTATGTCTCTTCGTAATTCTTTTACCACGTGACGGTGTATAACCTATACTAGAATCGATAAACAATTAAAATAAAAATCCCTTTTTTGTTGATAAGTCCCCTGAAACATGACATAACTCAATTTAGTTTATATGTATTAAATACATAGAATATTTTAAAATAATGTTGGAGTAATATATAAAAAACAATTTCCTTAATTAGAGTATTAGTAATGCTTACCCTGTAATTGGAGAGGTGATTGACAACACAAGTAAAATGAACGTCTCGGCCTTGCGTAACTGTATGATTTTCCAAAGCTTGCAAGAATTCCGGTTCCACTTCAGCTTGTATTGGCATTTCACCTGCAAGTATAAACGGATTATTTATTCTATTATATTGTATAACAACGATATTTTTCCTTAAAGCTCAATAAATAAGAAGCAATTTTCTCAAAAGTCAACCCATTTATTATTTCAACAACTTGTCACATAATGACGGCGACAATGTTTTTTTATATTATTGACCAAACTATTTGAAGGAGATTGTATTTAAACATGTTGTAACAATTACTTTATCTTTATTATTCTCCAGTCCTTATTCTACTCTAAATGGGGTACACACAATATGTCTTAAAGATGTCAGATGACTTGTCTAGTTATTTTACGATCGGCGGCCTGCCTGACGTTAATTTACATTGCCTTTTACGACACCTCGGTAAGAAATGAGGGTGGTCTATTCTATTCAGCCGGATACTACATGGCAGGTCGACTTACCTTAGTCGCCTTTTACGACACCTCGGTAAGAAATGAGGTTGGTCTATTCTACTCAGCGGGATACTACACGGTGGGTCAACTTACCTTCGTCGCCTTTTAAGACACCTCTGTAAGAAATTGTGGTGGTCTATTCTATTCATTGTAAAAATACTGTCATAATTCTACCACTGAATTATTATAGTTTCGTTGTTAGAGTGCATAACGGATATATAAGCAAATACATTAGAAATTGTTATCCTAGTTCATAAAATAGTTTTCTCGTTAGTTCATCTAACATTCCACATTAAGCTATTGAGTGCTTGGTTAAATATTGACCGGAACAAATATATTTTATCTACTTCTGTTTTAATCATAGATTGATTATACTTCAGAAATTCAAATTAACAAGATTAACTCATGTAAATATTAAAGATACGAACCTGTTACAAAAACGCTCAAAAACGTAGTCAGCCAGCAGGCCGCCTTCGTCGACGGCGAAAGCATGTGTTTTTCGCTGATTTTTCTGTAACAAATGGAAAAAAAAAATTTCTTAGTGTGAAATTATTATAATAATTACTAATTGTTATAAGTGTCTCATATATTTATTTTTTTAATAGGATAAACTAAGCACATAACTCTATTTGTATTGGTTCCAATACTGAATCTAAATAAACTGGATAAAGCTTTCTATTAAATATCGACCTAGATTAAATTGAAAATTTCATTTGAGAAGTTAACTATGAACTTCTTTCGATTCGATTAAGGATTATTTTTATAATAAACAAAATACCAATTAAAATATTGTAAGCAGAATGAAAAATGGCGAAATTATCTTGAGAACCTTTGATATAGTTCTCTGTTTTGTTAACAAAGACACTTTGTGGCACATTTGACACAACGAAATAAACGCTTGCATTTTTTTGGTCATTTTATTTCCTTTGAGTAGTTTCAAGTTGGAACTTTCTTTTTATTTTTCTTATATCTACCTATAATCTTTAAATGTAAAGTATTAACTAATATATAAAGCTGAAGAGCTGAACGCACTAATCTCAGAAAGCAGCAATAAAAAATATTGCGAAAAAGGCAAAATTTAAAGTTTTCTTTGGATGCGCTAAATAAACGGTGAAAGTTATTCAAAAAATCTCTTATAATTAACTCACGATAACTACTTTTATGTTCAAAATTTAAATTCGGGAAAAAAATTGTGACAATGATTTCCACGCAGTCGAAACTGCTGGCAAAGCAAATAAAAAAAAATATATGGAGTTAGAGTTTTCTACAAAATTCGTTAACTCCAAATGCTTGGTTAATTTGGCGAGACGCTTTTGTTTCGCACGTGGGCACTCATTTACGGCGGGTGTATTTGAACACGGAAAGGTTAGGCAAACAATGTTGTGGAAAATTATTTTTGCAATCTATTAAGTGTTATACTACGTTTTATTTGCGAACATCATTGTGTTAATTGGTTCGTCCAACAAAAAATTAAGATATTCATATTATCGTATAAATAGAGCCAAATTAAAGTTCAGGTTTATTACTAATAACCCACTACAGTACAAAGGTCTCTCCGATTTTGCAACCTCGTCGATACTTCTGCGTTCACCCGTCCCGCCCCGTGACGCTGTTAAAGCCGTTAGGGCTAACAGCGTACAGTCAATTCGAAAAAAGGTCTCTCCAAAAATAATTAAAAGTTGGGAAAACTACC
This sequence comes from Morpho helenor, assembly GCA_029227775.1. Lineage (NCBI taxonomy): Eukaryota > Metazoa > Arthropoda > Insecta > Lepidoptera > Nymphalidae > Morpho > Morpho helenor. Next base: position 9,723,150 of record JARGCU010000020.1, read on the forward strand.
AATAGGTTAAAAAAAATTTCAAAGGCATTTTAATAATCACGATGTTTTCTTTCACCAAATAGAGGATAATAAATTAAAAATATTTTATATTTATTTACAGTTTGTATCCAGCTGAGTAGAATAGACCACCCTCGTTTCTTATCGAGGTAAAAAAGTAATAATATTTTTTTCTTGTGGATCTCCACAAAGTAACGACTAATTCTATCAATTATTTAAAGCGACTAAGGTAAGTTGAGTAGAATAGACCACCCTTACTTACCAAGGTGTCGCAAAAGGTGACTAAGGTAAGTCGAACCGCCGTGTGGTATCCGGCTGAGTAGAATAGACCACCCTCGTTTCTCACCGAAGTGTCGTAAAAGGCGTCTATGGTAAGTTGATCTTAGGAAGGCGGCCGGTCGTAAAATACCTCCTAAATCATGTTACAATACGTTATGCCGACCCCTCTCAGATATCTTATCTTATCTCATGATAAGGCTGCTGATGATGTAATTTTTATAGAAAATTAAGAATATGTTAAAAATCAAAATCAACGAGTTATGAATGTCTGTATTAAATTTATGAAATCAATTCATAGCTACATCAACCAAGCTAATAAACTACAAACAGAACACATAAATGTATTTACTCGAAATATTCCCTAATTAATTGCCTACAAATACCCACATAACTCTGTTACGTCTGTAATTAAAGCTATACAGAAATCAATCAAGGCGAAACCGCAAATCGATGCGGACCGTAGGCGATCGTAGTTTCATTTGATCTGAATAGAGAATCGGTAAACACCGACCAAGAAATAAATATACCGAGCACCTCTACGTTTCTCCTCTAAACTCCCCTACCTTCCCCAGGGGAACTAATTGCTCTCCTGTCGGTATTGATGGCACACAAACGCAGTGGGATCAATGTAAATTATCCACAGTTGATCCACAAAACGCTATTAACATATATCACCGCAACGTTTTGTTTGTTCAACTCAAAAACATACATACATTGTTTTAGAAATGAGGCTCAAAATTTACACCAAATAATTTTTTGTTGTTTGCTATTTCTAAACAAATAATAAAAATATTTTACTATTATCCGCGATAAAGTATCCGCGAATATATACCTATATATATGTATATATAACTAGCTCAAAACTTGGTACCTCGGATGTTCGCAAGTGAAGAGGTGTGGCAATTCCGAAAAATTATGATAAAAAAGGAGGAGAGAGAAAGAAAAGTAAAAAAAAGACAGACAATTATATTAAAAAACACGGTCGGCATGAAGAAATGCAAATGCATGCTGATTCCATGCTGATTCGAAGTTAGAGAGGAGGTTGTTTAGTCCATGCGAGTTGGAAACTCCGTACTATATACTACGTGCTAGTAGTTTTTCATCTTCGAAACAAAAAAAATAGAACTTGCTACACGTGCGGCTTCGCCCGCGTATAAAGTTTTTCCCCGTAAATCCCTCCCTCGTTGTCAACACCTTAACCTTAACCTTCACGTTAACCTAAACCTTCCGGAGAAATTGCACTACCTTTTAGCCGTACAAAAATCCGTTTAGTAGATTTTGAGAAAATCGATAACATACAGACTGACAGCTTTTGAGGACGTTGTTTTAAAATAAGTATTACATAAAACCGTAATGTACTATTAACCTAAATTTTCCAGAGAAATTGCACTACCTTTTAGTATAAGCCGTGCAAAAATCCGTTTAGTAGATTTTGAGAAAATCGATCACATACAGACTGACAGCTTTTGGGGACTTTTTTTATAATTAGTATAAATATAGATGTTAAATGTAGAGAGGAATATCCGTTTTCATACTTGACACATAAAGGATTCACAAAAACGCATGCACTAAAAACCTCCACCAGCTGCTTTTTGCATTTACTGCATCGTAGATTATAGAAAAATAATTTTATACTATTTTTTATTTAATACTTTTGTATTATGGATCTCCGCGTAATTCTATAAATTGTTTGTTATTTGTTGAGAATGATCAAGTTAAAAATTTACATTCAAGTCTATTATAAAACAAACAAAAACCCCTTTAAGAAATAAAACAATTTCAAATAAGTAATTTTTATTAACCACACCTCAACTCTTTTCCCAATTTAAGGATTAAACTGTGCGAGCTATAACTTTAGGCGGAACTGTAATTAAAACTTTGTTTCGTAAGCTATGATTAAAAACTCTGAGCAGAAACATTCGACTTCTTTTTACTTGAACTTATGAGCGAAGTATTACGAATAAATTAATAGGCGCGAAAAATTTATTAATATTGTTCAGATATACATTCTGGATCAAATTCAGATAGGTATACATTCCGTATAATACACCACCTTTATTTCTTATCGAGATGTCGTAAAAGGCGAACAAGGTAAGTCAATCTGCCGTGTGGTATCCGGTTGAGTAGAATAGACCAATCTCATTTCCTAGCGAGGTGTCGTAAAAGGCGGTTAGGTAGGTCGATCCGCCATGTGGTATCCGGTTGAGTAGAATAGACCGCTCTCATTTCTTAACGAGGTGTCGTAGAAAGCGACTAAGGTAAGTTGACGTCAGTCAGGCGGCCGATCGTAAAATAACTAGACAAAACATGCAACGACATGATTAAAACATGTACTGCTGGCCCCACTTAGAGTGGGATAAGGGCAGGTGAATGATGATGAGATATACAAAATGAAACTTTCTTTTAATAGATAAAATAATGTTTACAATTAATAAAATTCAATGGGTTATTTGTTATTTGGATTTTTTTTACAACAACTACAATTATGATTTAGATTTTAAAGATTTTTAAGAATGATTCCTAATCACAAATTAGTATTTTATCAAAGTTGGTTGGTTTTAATACATAACTTTATAACCTTCTATACCTTTTAAACGCCATTGCCAACCGCGCTAAGGAATTTAACAGTCCCTTTTTTCAGAATAAGTGGAGTTTTCGTATAGATCCTTTGGGGGTTATAAATAATAAAAATGAATTATTACAAAAATATTACGCAGCCCTAAAACGCCCTTATTATTTTAAGTGTTCTTTCACAGGTAACCTTAAAAGTGATCAATTTCGTTGGTATAAGGAAAGATCTTTTTATTATTATAATATAAAAATATGAGAGAGTTTAATCATTTTTATATATTATAATCGACTGGAAAGAGAAAATATAATTTTGTAATATTAATTACATTATCATAAACTTTGTTATTTTAAACATTATCATTAGCAACATGAATAGAAAAGTCTAAATGAATTCAGTGATTTATGATGAAAGAATTGATTTGAAAAAAAAAATTAATCGATTAATTTTTATAATTTTATAAGAATAAATTTGTAATAAAAGTTTCTCGAATGAATCTAATACTAACACTTTCTGCTATAATATTCAAAGATAATTCATTTGAAGTGAGAAAACCTAGTGATGGATTCATGCTTCAATACTTTTATCCAAAAAGAAGCAATACTTCGATACTTCATTATTTAAGTTGAAATATTTGAATTTTAACTATAGTGAGTGTTATTCATAATTAGTGTGTAGATTCCGGCTAGCAGCTCGCAGGGCGCGATACGCAGTTCCCTCCGCGATAACGTCGCGTAAAGAGCTCATGAATAAGAGCCCCGTATTGGCTTGACACTAGTCGGGCTCATCCAATAAAATAACACGTGAGTATAGCCGGAATCTATACATTAATTATAAAGTTGAACTAATCAAAACTTCCTTTAATATTTTATTTCATTTTTTAAATACACAGTTGGCGTTTTACTTGTAAGTTTCTTCTTTGTGTGCTATACTTCTTTGTGGTAACACGAATGGATGAAAAAGATTGCAGCTTAAATCTAAATTACTCAAGAAGTCATAACTTAAATTTAAACAACAGACATAAATTTTATGAAGTCGAAGTTTCTAACTGGCCAATTAAATATGTTGCAAGAACGGTTTCTTTTGCTTCGTTACAAAGACTAATAAATTGCCGGGCGTACCTTAATAAATCCAGTTCGAGTCAGGTTCCGTGGCCATAAATTGTCAAATAAATCGAGCAACAAGGACCCGGCCATTGTCGTTTGCCTCCGCATCAACTCATAATTCGTATGACCGTATTGATTGTCCATCGTGTTAACAAATGTGCTGTTATTTAGATGAAACAACAGAAAATGTCTCTAAAATGGATCTAATACAGTAAAATAATAATAAACAACGAAAAACCAAAGTAAAGTTTTTATAATCAAAAATTAAGTATAATTTATAGTGAAATAAATCATATCGCATAAGCTGTAAAATGTAAGCGTATTACACAATAATTTTAAACTAACTTACAATGACATGATTATCTACCATTAAATCTAGTCTATCAAAACGAGATAAAAATCCTTACAGCAAACCTATTCTTCTTATTATTGAACTGATACACGTTTAATTTGTGAACATAGGTCTTTTGAAGGATCCATACGCCAGAGAATCACATCATCATCCTGACATTCTAAGTGGGGTCGGCACAACATGTTATAAACATGTTGTCACATGATTTGGTATTTTACGATCGGCCGACTGCCTGACGTCATCTTAGTCGTATTTTACATCACCTCGATAAGAGTGCAATCTATTCTACTCAACCGGATACCAAACGGCAGGTCTACTTACCTTAGTAACATTTTACGACATCTCGGTAACAAATGAGGGTGATCCATTCTTCTCAACTGGATAATTTAGTCATCACACGATCACAAAAACAATAAAATTAATAAATGTCCACCTATTGCCAAGAATTAAAATCAATTATTTTTCAAATAACTCTCTTTTGAATTTAATTTTTAATAAATTATTTAAAAAAATAACCGGATTAATTTAAAATTGAACTAACAATCGATGGAAAATCTGCAATTGATATAGTCTATCTTTAAATGAATGTGTAACGCTAAGGAACAATAATGAAAAAGTGACCCAACCAAAAAGTAAACAGTTGCTTGTTATCCCTTAACCATAACACTTAGCAACATATAATTGAATATTTTGCAGTAAGACGATGTATTTTTTTTATTTGTTTTAAACTGTTGAATACACGAGTATTTAAACAGCGCTTTTAAATAAAGTTTATTTACGAAGGATTCAAACTGTAAAGTTGAATAATAAATTAAAATAGGCATAAAAAACTTATTCGATTTTATTAATATGACGTAATAAAATTAAATATTTATTTTAGTTCATTGCATTTTAGAATGAGACTTTTAAAATATTAAATTAGGTACGAAAGATAAACATTGACTTTGTATTTTGTGTTCAGCATGAATGAGGCCAATGGTAGTAAGTTAAATGCACATCAAATACAATCCAAAGGGCAAAAGCCGGGGTATCTATCCGTTAACATGTCCATCGTCATAACTCATGACAACAGTTTTCCACGTGTCACTGGCAACCAACCATGGATGATAAATTACTCTCACTAACGGACTTTCCTGTCATATACTTCATGTGATAACGGATTTGAAAGCCTTTTAAATACATTTATTACGGTAGAGACTAACACGTCCATTTCCGATAATTATGTCAATGGATGATTAATGACTAGTTTTTGTGAAATAACTGTGCGAAAATGACTGGAGTATTATGATGATTAAAGAGATTACGGCCATTAGTATGATAAGGTGGGGGATAAGGGGAAGATGATGAGTATGATAAGTTTGTCTTTTTTTTAGTTTGTCAGAATTCGTTTTGGCATTCTTATAAAGTGGAATGAGTCTAGTATTTTCGATATCGCTCTCTTCTTTTGGTATGGCAAGTATGCTTAATTATTTTTGACATATACATTTTCTGTAGATATCTAACGATCTGCACTGAAACTACCAAATCGAATGTTAAATGGTAAAACAAAATTAAGATTTATTACTCGATTTGCGTATTCATCTATACTAATATCATATATAAAGCTGAAGAGTTTGTTTCTTTGTTGAAAACATTGTGAGGAAACCTGCATATCTCTAAAGAATTCTAAAGATATGTGTAACCTACCAATCCTTATCACCAATCTTAGCTCCAATCCCCTTGGATACCTATGCCCAGCAGTGGGATAGTAATAGGCCGTTACGACCTTTTATATCATATAATATAGTAGATATTATATGATATAAAAAGTCGTAACTACTATAAATATATTAAGAAATTATTGTTAGACTAGACCTTTGTCTAGTCTCACAATAATTTCTGGACTAAAATGTAAAGAAAAGGAGACAAATACATCCAAATTATATCAAAGTTAAGAGAAAATTTAATAAACAGTTTAACTAAACAGTTCCTGCTTAAAATAATAACAAGGCTGTTCTAATTTCATTCTGAATCGCTTTTAAAGTTTATATGTTCGAGACTAATGCTTTGTTTTCGCAAAAACAAGCACATTTTTATTGCTTCAGAAATTTTATTCAACTAAGCGTAGCAAGAGACTAAAGAATTTGCTGCTTACTAATAAAATAAAGCTTAGTGCTTTAGAAATTTTATTGAGCTATTTAACAAATTTCCTAAGGTATGCACGTATGAAAGTTTTAAACTTAATTTCTACCTTATTGTTTAAAATTTATTTCACGTGAAAATCATAATAATTGTTTTTAAAACAAGGTCTATACATGAACTCTATCTATTATTATGATTTTATGACCCACCGTGTGGTATCCGCTTGAGTAGAATAGACCACCCTCTTTCTTACTGAGATTTCGTAAAATACGACTAAGGTAAGTTGACGTTAGACAGGCGGCCGGTCGTAAAATACGTAGCCAAATTATGTGACAGCATGCCTTTACGTTGAACCCACCCAGAGTGGGATAAGGGCAGGATTCGATCTGCATTGATTTCATAATGACTTCTGTTTAAGATCAAGTCCTCTGTACTACCCAATTGTATTACCGTAATGTACTCGACATTACTTATAACATTATTGTATAATTCCACCTTAAGTCCGGAGATATTAGGGCTTAAAGAATTCTAAGATTGTGTTCATTAAAAGCTATATTTAAAACTGCAATCAGAAGTATCTGAATTCAAAAACCATAATAATCTTTATTTGCTATAATGTGGTGAATAACATAAGATAGTGAGAACATTATTAGTTTCCTGACATTAAACTTACTTAATAGTATGCAAATAATTTTGTTTAAACATTGTCAAATTTATAAAGTTTTAAATAACATTTGATTATAACAATTTATTAAGTTTTACATCTTATATTACTCTGCGTTCCCTTTGGGTTTATAAATCCAATAATTTACAAACTTAATGTTAATTAATTATGGGCATCCCCGCCACAGTCTAAGCCTCACATTAAATACTAATTACATTCGGTAATTGCATATTTGATTATATGTGAAACAAGGATAATTGATGTGCCATTGAGGTGGATTAAGTTGTATTGTATTTAACGCTGCGTGTTTTATTAAACGGTTTCCGATGTTTAATATACGACCGAATTGGAACAGCAAAGTTCGTTTTATTTTGATTTCCTTTTATTAATTACCGATTTGCATATATATTTAAATTAAGACAGCAAGATTGAATGATAAAGTTATGATACAATTATTTTTCTATAATCCGCGTTTGTTATATGCCGTATGGTATCCGGCTGAATAGTACCACCCTCATTTCTTACCGAGGTGTCGTAAAAGGTGACTAAGGTAAGTTGACTCACCGTGCGGTATCCGGTTGAGTAGAATAGACCACCCTCCTTACCAAGGTGTCGTAAAATATGACTAAGGTAAGTTGACGTTAGGTAGGCGGCCGGTCGTAAAATACGTAGCCAAATCATGTGATTTGTAATGCAGCATGCAACATGCAGAGCATGTTTATAACATGTTGTGCCGACCCCACTTAGAGTGGGATAAGGGCAGGAGGATGATGATGATGAATCCGCGTTTGTTATGAAAATTTATGTAATGCTAAGTGTAGGAAGCAAAACCATTTTCATACCTTATACATGCAGGATTATCAATCGCACGTATTACAAGACACCTTCATCAACAGCACACTACACAAGCACAATGTACATTCACTACGACAAACTCCACGATCGTTTCGCCCATAACAGAAGCATCGTCATCCACGAGTTCTCGAGAAACTCGAGTTCGAAACGTTTACTTGTTCGTTGGTTAGCTGCCCATTGTTATATTTTTGTTATCTCTAGTTGCTTTAAGATATTAATTTGGAGGCTTTTATTGCATGTGTGTAGAATATTAAAGGAATGGCCATAAAGCATTATGACCGCTTTCCAACAGATTTGTTGCAAAAGTCGAATTGCAAAAGTCACGTTATTGGAAACGGGTTGCAAGGCTGACCGACATATGTACGTACTATTGCACTCAGGACAATCTATTTTACAAACACCGATGTTTGTCTAATATATCTTTATTATTACATAAGATATTTCGAATAATAATATAATTGACTTATTTGCAGATGTGACAAAAGATAAAAGGAATTTATTCTAAGGAGTTTTTTTTATATTGAAAAGTCACAATATCTCTGGACAATAAGCGACTATTGACTTCTTTAATTTAGAACAATTATTTCTGGCATCTTTTTCTTAAATATATCGAGCAACCCAAGCTTTCTCCACAATAATATTTGGTTTCTTTCTTAGTTCTCTTTAGTTCGAAAACGTGTTATTTAATTTGTATAAATTGCATTATTTTAAATAAAGACTAAAAAATATTTGTGGAGGATATTATAGACTGATTTAAGTAGTCAATAAAACAATGAAAATAACCTTGAATAATTCTTACCAAATCCAGCATTCATTATTTTTGGTAATTTTCATGATCAATATTTTTATTTACTCTGATACTATAATACAAAGATTATAAAACTGAAACCAAAATTCTCATGACAAACATTACGTACAGGCCAAAAATAAAAAATTAAAAAGTTTTATTACGATACAGGTCTTGTATGGACACCTGTATCATAATATAACTTTTTAATCATAACGATACACCTATACAACCTCCAGCTGGACCAAAGAGGTTAAACCTCTACCTTAAAAAAAAGGTTTTTATGAACGAGTCCGCGGCGACGCAACACTCATCCGCAATCAAATGCGCCTTGGCGCTAACATTTGACATTAAAAAATCTTTTCAATATTTAAACAAAATTTTGTTTTTATTAATATTGTTTTACGTATTATAGTATGAGAGTAGATAATGTAGTGTATGACACTGTACATAACTTGGCCTTGGAACACTCGTGTGATACTATAAAAAAACTCGCCTGTGGCTAATTTTTTTAAAACACACTCGTGTTATAAGAACCCTTATTATGCAACAGTATCATAATCTACAATAAGTGTATAACTAACCGAAGCGAAGAAATAAATTCAAAGCAAAAGCCAATCGACACTTAAAAAAGGCTCTCGGTGCTATGCTCGCACATGAAATAAATTAAGAAATACGCTTCTAAAACATATTGAAAAATTCATCCGTACCTATACCACGTTCCTCACATGTGGCAGCTGACACCCCATTCATCTTATTTGTTAGCCAGTTAATTAAGCCATACCCGTCGAGGTGCAATATCTTTGTTAATTTGCTAATTTTAAACGAATATCCAATTTCATTTCACTTGCCTAACTTTTATGCATCCATTCTAATACCATCTTTTAATCTTTTATATTTAAATGAGTTAATCTTGGTTTTATATATATATATTTTCGGAATCTCGGCAACGGCTTCAACGATTTTCCTGAAATTCAGCATGTAGGGGGTTTTGAAGGAGAAAAATCCATCTTGCTAGGTTTTATGTAAAAAATAACGTTTTATCCCAGGTTTTGGGCATTAAAAATTACAAATATTTATATTAAAACATTATTTTTGCCATAAACTGTCAAGTCAGCGTAGCTTATTCGGGGAAGGGGCAGTCTCGAGAAATAAAAATACCTAGGATCGATCCCCAACTACCTAATTATTTTTTATATATTTTTTAAGTTTCTTCTTTTTATTTTGTAAAAATTTACCGAGCAAGGCTTGGTTAACCTGGTAATATATAATTATATGCGAAAATCTGTCAGATTGTTGTATTTTAAGCTTTCACAGCTAATTCGCTGTAGCAATATAGATAGCTGGAACAATTGAATAGATAGTTGATACAGATTATAAATCCCATTTTCCTATGTAAATAGGAAAAAACAATATAGGTATTACATAACTTATTATCCGGCACGTAGCTATGGTTAAGTTTGGTTTCGAATTCCTGTCGAAATAGAACTTGACTGTTGAAAAAATGCTCCGATCAAACTTTACAAGATCATCCGCTGGATCATTCTAAAATTTTATGAAACTGTCTGAAATTTCATTTAAGTCGGTCTAGCCGTTTTGGAGTCTAAAGGGCTTGATGAAGAAAGGAAGGATTTTGAGTTAAATAGAACCAAGTCGCAGTTACAACTAGTTTAGAATCTTCGTCAAATTCGAATAACATTGGTGTTGTACCATCTTGTTATTCAATTGAACAATATATTATTTAAATAAAGCTGCGAATCCGAAGAGAAGATCTAAAAATGTTCCATATTTTAAAATGTTTCACAAAACAGAAAGCGTCAGAAGTATTTTCACTAGTAGCTTGCAACTTCGGCAGTACAATGTAAAATACTTCAAAAATATAAACTATTCTTACACTTTTCTAGGCTTCATTAGTTTAATTCTAGGCCCCTATTACGTCACGTTCAGAAATGATTGAAAAATTTAAAGTGGTGTAATTTAACATATACTAAACAAGTGTACTTCATTATCCTCTGACCCTTATCCGCACTCTGAGTGGTGTCGGCACAACATGTTATTAACACGTTGTCACCTGATTCGGCTACGTACTTAACAACCGGCCCACTGCCTAACTTCAAGATACCTTAGGCGTATTTAAAGACACCTCGGTAAAAAACAATGGTCAAAAACGGGTGGTCTATTCTACTCAGCCCGATACTAGCGTACTTAGTTTGAAAATGTTAGGGCTGAAGATTTATTGTTTATTTTAAAATTATAGCCCTTTTTGTAAAAGTCTCTAAGTATATCTTAAGTTACTTTTGCACCACGTAGATATTATTTTTTTGTTTACCTATATATAAAAAAAAATTAAATATATCCAACTTAGATCAATATTTACTGTCAGTTTCGATATCATTTAACTGAAATTCCACTAATATCACATACTGTAGCGAAATTAGGCTTATAATTTGTTATCATTTAATAAAAATTTCTAACAGAAGTATTATAAAGAAACTCAAACATATTTGCCCGAATTTGCAACGTACACAATTATAAAATACCCTAATTCTAATTATGATCCAATCTCCTTAATTAACTAAATAAACGATCTTTTATTATTACAAATATTATCTTATTTCAGCTGACGACGTTAATACTGAAATATTATTCATTATCAAATTAATTGTACGCACATTATCTACCAAATCCAATAGAAGCCGTGAAATATAACGTGATCTAGTTAATATTTGCGTGAACCACGTAAAATTGTACCTAATTACAGGTCTATTGAAATTTACTGCGTCATTATATTTTAATAGTTTAATCTCATTCGCATTGCGTTATAATTAAGTAGTACAAAATAAATAATCCGCAATTTATATAATTATTTTTATTAATGCTGATAACCACATACCATTACCATGTGTTTATCTATATACATATATCTATATTTATTATAAGACAAAGTGCCCAAAAGCTGTCTGTATGTATGTGATCGATTTTCTCAAAATTAACAGAACTAATTTTTAAACGGTTTATACTAAACGATACTGAATATTTTCCGGAAGGTTTAACTTATATATAGGTAATGTAATGTACTATTACAATTACGTTAATTTTGTTGTAGAACTTGCGCCTATAAAAAAAAACCTGTCGGGAGATTTATAAACCAATAGAGATACAATAAATTTATGTACTAGAGAATTTTAAATCTACAAATACACTATAAATATTTTACTACAGCATGTTTCTACCTCTTATGGTTAACTCACAATACATACTTCTACGTTTTATTACGTTTATTCTACGGTGTATTTATTATTTATCATTTAAATACGTCTATGTTTAATTAAATAAACTGATTTGCACGTGGACAAAGCCGGCACGGCCGGTTTATTATATAGATCATGAAACCAATTCATTTGGTATTTTAATAAATCCTTCACTTGGTATAGGCTTAGTTTGATGAACCTAACGTCATGCGGTTCTATGGGATTTAAATCCAGTAACTCTGAGCAATCCGGTTGAAGTCCGTCTGACAATTAGTATTGTATTGTTAAAAGACGAACATTGATTCCAAATTGTCTCTTGTATTTCTTGTATTCCGAATTTCAGTCAAATATACAAATGTAGAAATACATTCTAACATACTTTTATGATTATATGTTAAACTCGTTTTTTTCACATAGTATCATAGTAGAGTTGAGTATCCGGAAGTTGAATAGATTACCCTCATTTCTTAGAGGTGTCGTAACATGCGGCTAAGGTAAGTTGACGTCAGTCAGACGGCCGGTCGTAAAATAACTAACCAAAACATGTTTAAAACATGTTGTGCCGACATCACTTAGAGTGGGATAAGGGCAGGAGAATGATTATTGATAAGAATGAAGATTCATTTTCTTTAGAAAAATTTGATACATTTCGTTTGGTTTCCCCATAGCTCTAAAAACTTTAGCCTTTAGACTTTAGCTATAAAAACGGATTGGACATGCAATAATTCATAACTAAAAATATTAAAAAGAGCAATAATAACAAAATTAAATCAGTATAGTTAATTATAGAGCAGAATTACAAAATATGATAAATAGTTCGAATTCGGACGTTTACATTGGCTTCAATAACAATCATAATTGCATCGAAGTGTAAAAGTATGATGCGTAGTTAGTTATGCGACAGATTATTGCTCATGTTGATACAAGGGATCTTTGGGTATAATATTTATTGCCATTAAATATTTGGTTATCCACGATACGCGTACTCAAGCACGTTAAGCCAATTTGGGGTGCTATTGTCACATACATCTTCCTTAATCCTGTTTATAAAATGCTTAACGTATTTGACGCTAAAGATTAGAGGACAATTAATGGTGTGACATAGTTGGGACTGTATAAGTCACCATTGACAGCGTAAATATCCTTTGTTTTCTAATAATATTAGAGCTCATTTCGTTTTTCTACTTACTAAGAGATGGCGCTCGCGGTGACCTGAAAAGTACTACAAAAGTAATGAGAATATTATTTTGCTATAATCCGTGATAAATGGAAATATATGTAATGCTAAATGTATGTGTACTATTCGTTCTCATACCTGATACATGCAGAATTTGTAAGAACTCATGCACTACCCGACACCGATGACAAAACAATACACAAGCATTACATATATTTCCCTTTATCGCAGATTACAGCAATATAATATTCTCATTACTTTTGTATTATGGACCTTCGCAAAGTAACGCCTAATTCTATAAATTATTTGAAAAGTAGTACCTTAGAGAGTTTCACCTCCGTATATGTAGTCGTATGTATAATTTGGTTTGATTTTATTTTAAGACATTTTATAAATTACAACGTATAAAATTGCTTACATAACATTAAATATAAAATTTTAGATAGCTATCAATAAATTTGTTCTAAATCTGCGGCTTGATTCCACGTGGAGCGCTCTGAATGTTATTTTAATCGGTCTATAAATCGCCTAATTTGACCTGAATGTTCCGTACTACAAAACCTAATAATATAAATTTTCGTGTTAGTAATGAAATGAAACTTATAATGAAATGAAAATATTGGTATTTTTCTCGCATTTGCTGCAAAGAAGATTAAGCAAATAATAATAATTTAAAATAACAGAAAACTGAGAGGTCTACCGCATTGTAAGAACTGGTATCTAGTAGTATGTCTATTGGTTGAAACTAAAGGACAAAGAGATACTTTTTTTTTTATTGTCATTTAGAGAGCTAGACACTTATGTGACTTTGTTGCTCTGATATGTATCCTTAACCTAAACTTACACAATTTACATAATTTAGGTAAGGGCAATTAATTACTTATATTATGAACTAAATTATGACTAGTTAACCTATACAGATATTTTGCCACGTCAGAAGAGAGATACATTTAGATTAGAATAATTTCTCATAAAGATAGTATTTTATACAGAAGATAATATGCAAAAGGGATGCCAAAGTTTCAGGAAGAATGAAAGTAATATTTTTTATCCTACATCGTCACTTGTGTCACAACCACGTCCTTTTTTAACGACGGGACGTCCCAGTCCACCAATTAACGTTTACTTTGTAATTCTGGCTTTCTTTCTTGTAAAAATGTTTAGCTCTAGACCACGTAAAGCAACTTTGAAATTTTTGAATACTTTTATGTACATTTTCTTGATATTTTTATAAATACGAAATTTAATTTCGGTAAAATTAATTTTGTTATAGTTTTTTTAAGTGTATTTCATTCGAAATGCAATTCAGATTCAAATTAAAAATATTCTTTATTCAATTGAATTTGTAAACGAGTGCTTTTGAATGGTCAACTCTACTGCTGGTTTGGAAAGCTGTTCCTATCGAAAAGAGCCAGCAAGAAACTTGGCGGTTGTTCTTTAAAAAATATAATTCATATTACTAGTTACATTTAGTTATTACTGTCTTATACAAAGTCGAAGAGTAGCTTTGTACACGCATTCTTATCATCTATGTAATCCTCAACAGTAAAGTACGAGTAGGCTTTCTGTATCAGCCTCCTTTTAACAGTGTTTTTCAACTACTGCAATAGGAAAGCTAAAATTGATTGCGGAATTTTATTATAGAATTTAAATCAAATGTTTAAAAGATACATCTAAATAAAGATAGATCTTGTTCTTTAACTGAAAATTCTACCAAACATGCGCTATTGAATTTATTTCCTTTATACAAACAACGCGGGATATTAAACAAATTTTATTCACATTCTGTTTTATTTCTGAATCTATTTCGTTTTGTATTGTGTTAGCGTATATTAGAATTTCCCTATTTCTATTTCCCTGCCTTTAACGGGTCTGAGAGCACGTCAGTCTAGTTACATAAACATCCTTCTATATTACCGGCTTCAATATTACACTGAAATGTTAAGCGTGGCAAGCGTTAGATAACACATTTTGGCTTTTAGAATATTAGATATGGAAAATTTGTGGGAAATATTGAGTTGGCGTTAAATTAACACTGACCTGGCCGTTAGCGTAGTTAGCTGAGTCCCTGCCTGCCGTGGGTTCGATGCCCTCTAAGGATTAACATTTTTTCTAACATTCGCCCTATCCGCAGAATAATGTCACAGGTCCCATGTCTAAGCATTGGAAATGTGACTTTAGTTTTTGGATAGGGCGACTTTGTTGGTTCTTCGAGTCCGGGTGTATATTTGTATTTAAGTATGTATTGAATATTGAAGACATAGTTAGAATCTTCATTTTTATGCCTTTTCGTTTAGAGACCTTAGGTCTATGGGGTCCAGATGCTCATACCTTCTTCAAAGAGCTAACCAGAAGGCTCGTAGAGCATATCAGGGACCAGAGAGCTGGCAGCTACCTTGGCTAACAAATAATTTAGCCATACAGAGAGTGCTGCTAGTATTTTAGGAACTTTACCCCATTGCAATGGAATCGAAGATCAATTATTTTTTCTGTTAGTATTTATTTAGTTTAGTTTATTATATTTTTGTAATTTAGCCAGTAATTGGAATTCCGAATAAATCAGTTAAATATTATACATGTATATATGTACCAGCTTTGTATAGCAGGCAATAATATATAGGCGTAGATTATAGCAAGTTTTAAGTTCGATCCCTTCTATATTTAAATTTATTAATTACCCAAATTACCGCAACGAATTTTAAATGAATTTCAATTCTTAGGCCTTAATTATTTAGAAGTCCCTAAGTTCGAGTATATCATATAAACATTGCACATATTTTGTTCCATATTGTAATGTATAATCACGACAAAGTGTTCAGCGGTTTACGGCAAAGCTTCTTATTGTAACGATTTATTTGAATTTCACTTCCGACGAGTGCCCAGCCACCGCACTCTAATGAGATACAAACAGTGATTTTACCACTTGCAATATTAATATTTGTTTTGGTTCATATTTGATTTGTGTATTTGTGCATATCACTGTATACCATATCTTAATATAATAGCATTTCAATACTTATCTTTGTAGTTAGTTAGTTTGTAGTATTATGTTTGAATATTTAGAACTTAAATTGTGTTAAAGACAAATTCAAATTTAAAATATTCTTTATTCAAATAAACTTGTAAACAAGTCCTTTGAATAGTCAACTCTACTGCTGGTTCGGAAGCTGTTCCTACCGAGAGTTTGTTGCCAGCAAGAAACTCGGCGGCTGCCCTTTTAAAAATATAATTCTTATTACTAGATATATTCAGTCATTACTGTCTTGTACATAGTCTAAGCGTGCTATATCCACATATTCTTATCTTCTAAGTACATAATCCTCAACACGGATTGTTATTATAGAATCTTATACCCAGACCCACAAACGATTTAAGTACAAAGCGTTAGCCGCAAGCTTTTGTTGGTTCCTACTTTGTCTATTATATACATCAGCTATCGTTTTTATAATTCTTTATATTTTTATGTACAAATATTAAATTGTTTAAAATATACTGTGAAGCAAATGTAAGAATACCTATTTCCTTAAACTTCTCTCTTAGGGAATCACGCGGACTTAATTTGTATATTCTACGTATTGATACCACATTTTGTAAATACGACAGAGAGTGAACGCCTGGTGGTATGATTTTTTACATTAGGAAAACTTATTATGGGTCGTCGTCGCTCAACGGGGACGAGCAGTGGGTGTATTGAACTCTCGCCGGCTGAAAACTTGACAGTACTCTACCACGCTACTGGTGACGAGGTTGAGGTAACATAGTGCCCCTATCTTCGCCAACAGAAGCTCTATACCCCAGAAAGCACCACCTCCAGGTCGGGGCCTCTCTAAACAATGGTCCCTGCTTCCGCTAATCGATGCATCGGGAGCACCAGATGCATCGACCGCCTCGGGGACCTAATCCAATTGGGCGCACCATTCCCCGTTTGGAACGCCCGAAGGTGTCCATAAATTTGCCACGCGACGGACTAATGGTCTGGTGGCATGAATGTGACTAGTCATCAAGTAACCGAGTATGTGGAGCTGCGACCGGTTGAATTCAGTAACTGAGACCTTATATACTATGTGTTGCGTTTTAACTGCGATTTCAGCAAAATGTAGCACGTTTTTAAAGTGCCTATATTTTCAGTTATCCCATCTAACTGGATTAATTTCCAACTACTGATATATTATATTTTATATTAATATTATAAATTTAGTTCATCATTCCCGCACTTATCCCGCTTTAAGTGGGGTCGGCGCAACATGTTTTAAAGACATGTTTTGGCTAGTTATTTTACGACCGACCGCCTGACGTCAACTTAACTTAGTCGCCTTTTTATCAGTAAGAAATGAGGGTGGTTTATTCTACTCAGCCGGATACCACACAACACTTACCTCAGTCGCCTTTTGACACCTCGGTAAGAAATAAGGGTGGTCTATTCTATCCAGCCGGATACTACATGGTGGTTCAACTTACCTTAGTCACCTTTTACGACACCTCGGTAAGAAATGATGGTGGTATATTCTACTCAGCCGGATACCACACAGCGGGTCAACTTGCCTTGACGCCTTTGACGACACGTCGGTAAGAAATGAGGGTGGTCTGTTCTACTAAGCCGGATACCACACGAAATGATAAATTTATTTCAATTAATTGAAAAAATAATTCAACAAATCAACACATTTGTTATTTACACACCGCCGTTTCTTTACCTTTATTTCAAGTTTCAGCTCATTGTCTACTTTAATCAGAATGTTTGGCCCTACACATTTTCCATTATGTAATGATATTGAACCGCTAATCTATTTACCCTTTTATTGAAACAGTAATTGATATACTCTTTTATGATTATATGTATTTGAATCCTCTTTAAACAGAGTCAAGTCAGTACATCGGTCATCCAATAATTTGAATGCTTTGTTACAGTAAACTTAACAAAATACCAACTGTACTAAAGGAATTTGCGCGTTTCACAAGAATTCGCTTTGAAGTTAAATTTATAAGTAAAGAATGAAAGGTTATCCACTACCCAAAATACCAGCTACTACAAACAAGCCAAACCTTTGTAAAATAACTCTACAAAGTAAACTTTGAAATATCTTTTTTGTGTTTTGGTTATCGTAAATGGCATTCATATATGTAGACAAAAGATTCATCATTATGTAAATGTCTAAGTAATTTATTTTATTAATATCTTAATATGTTTCATCATCATCCTGCCCTTATCCCACTCATTAAATAACATTAATATTTCGTTGTAAAATTTATAATCTACGATTACCTTATTTCTATGAAATTTTAACAATATTAAGGTGTTTATAATGCGACTCATTTATATAACTTGGAGTTTATAAACATTCAATTCATACAACATATCTTTAGAGTATAATATTAATTGGTATATCATATTTAATGTCATTCTGTTATATTATTATAAAACATTATCATTATAAAACAAAATACATCAATAAGAATTTTGTCGGCATATTACGTCTTAATTAAATCAAAAAAAAAGAAAGAAAAAAAATTGTTTCATAACGTACCTACATCACTTACTTACAAAGAATAAAGACTTAAGAAAACAAAAAAAAATCAATTGCATAATGTGACGTCACAAAATGGGTAACCACTCCCCTTTGGGTCGAATCCGAAGATCCAAATGTCGAAAGTAATAATAAAATTATTTTGCTATAATCCGTGATGAAGTAAAATAGAATATATATTTAATGTAAATATGTAAATGTAGACTCCACGACAAAGTTTATCAGTCTTTCTCCTGATGATGCTTCGGTTGCGGGGCGGAACGATTGTTGAGTTTGTGATAGTGAACGTATGTAGTGCTAGTGTATTGTGGTGGCGGTGGTGGAGGTTTGTGCATGTGTTTTAACGAATCCTGCATGTATCAGGTATGAAAACGGATTGTTTCTACATTTAGCATAATATATTTTCTATTTTACTTCATCGCGGATCATGGCAAAATAATTTTATTATTACTTTTGTATTATGGGTCTCTGCAAAGTAACGCCTAATTCTATACATTATCTAAATGTCGATTAAGTGCAATAGCCGCAGCAAGTAGGTGGGGAAAGATTGTTCCAACACTTAGTTGCATTGCACTTTATAACTGCCATGGAAAGAAGCAAAAGCAAACTCACTGCTTACTGTTTGTCTTGCGTTGTATGAAAGTAATCCAAACAAGCTTGTTAGCAGTGTAAATGTTCGAAGTCATAATTTGAAGCGTTAAGCAATATCAAAATGATTGATGAGAAATACCCAGTGACCGCAGAGTTGTAGCGTGCTATGAATATATCCTAGTTAGTATAAATACGCGGAAATCAACGGAGAAAGGACTTTAACAGCCTCGATTTCACTTATTTAGTATATATACCTTTACGAAATATATTATGCTAGATATGCCTAACGCTTTGCCAGGATGGAAATCAGTGTTTTAAAGCTATTCGTGCCTAAATCGCATAATATAAAACAAAAAATAACAAAAGAGATAGATAGATGACAAGAGATAACAATAGAGATAGATAGATAACAAGAGATAACAATAGAAAATAGATAACAATAGAGAATAGAAAACAATATTAATCTAAACCTTCCTTAAGAATTGCAATCTTTTAGTAAAAACCGTACAAAAGTCCGTTTTTAGAAAATCGATCACATACAGACAGACAGCTTCTGGGAACTTTTTTCATAATAAGTATAGATAACTCAACTTATTATTGTGAAAATACTTAGTATTTAAAAACCGTTAGCATCCTGTGCGTATGAAATTTGAACCCGCTACCCGCAATACCTGAAGATAGGGTCAATACCACTTGCGTCAACGAGCCAGTCAGATAAATTAATCTCGTCAAATTATTAGTATTACGTATTTATTAGAACTATCTTAAAAAAGCATATAGTTCAAAATTTTCTTTAACGTCACAACAAATAAGTTTGTTAACAGTATAAATTGTTTGGGTCACAAATTCATATGTCACGCAAAACAGAATGATTGATGAGAGGATAGTCGTAAAGTTCTTGTGCGTACAGCTTTGTGCCGGCTATAATATAACCGGACCGGACTTGTGGTATAAAGGGAACAAGTGACATTTGTCAGTTAATATACAGGTATCGTTCAAGATACGTTTATGATATGATTATACATGATGATTTGTTTATTTAGTTTCCTTTGATAGACCTGTTAAACCTACATTAGTTTTTAGTTATAGACATGATCGATTCTTAAATTCTCAGATACTTTTGGGCATCGAGACCATAGAGTAAGGAAATCAGCCTAAAATGTGCCATATTACAAAAAAAAGAACGCGATTAGGATAATCTATCTGTCTCTCTTGTTTATATGTCATTAGATAAAGATGAAATATATATGAAAATCATCTTTGTGTTCATTAGTTACATCAGATTTGTTAGAATTATGGAGCTATTACATTAAACCCTATATTTAAAAAAAATAGTTAAGCTTAAAAATATAATGTTTATTTTGTGAGGTTGTAGGTTACGGTAATAAATCGTTCGGTTTTTCGCTACTTATAAATACAATTATATTATCGACAACACAGAGTAATGTAATTGTATATACTATACAAATATAATATTCAAATATAATATTCGTTATTCAAATAAAGTAAGATCTGTGATCAAATAATATATTAAAGTGGACTAATAGAAAATATGTAATGTATATTTTATGTTTCGCTTTGGTTTGTTCAAGAAAGTAAGTATTATATTAATTTGTTTGGCCTATAAAAAAAAAATATAAATATTGGTGTATTAATAAATATAAATAAATAAGTAATGATTATAGACAATACAAAAGAAGTAAAAAAATAATAATAAATTTAAAAAAATAATTAATTCAAAAACCCGGAAAAAAGATTAAATTTGTCTTTGTTTTTGCACATAAAAAATGCATTAACACATAGTATATTTTTTAAATTAGTTTATTAGCGGCCTGAAATCGAGTCTAAAGGACTTTCATAAAAATGTAGTTACATTTTTAATTTTTTGTGAAGGTTGCTTAACTATATAAATTGAAATGAACTATGTATTTATGCTTAGAACTAATATGTACATTAAGTATAAAAATTAATGAAATATTAATACAGAGAAATTTCCGATTGCCACACATAAACAAGGTTGTATTGTGTTGGTTGTGAAAAAGATATATATATTTAAATATTATATTTGGCCATATTTTATATTTTTAATATTGTAAAGATTATTTTGGATTTTGTATTTTCAGTCCTTACTGTGTATAATGTCGTTTTACGACATATGCAATTCAGAAAAAGGTTTTGCACTTGAAAACATTTTTTTTAACATTGATCAATGGTTTGTTGTTAAAAAATATATATTTTAAAATTTAATTAAATAAAACTTATGATTTATGTTTTGTTTAATACTACTCAAATATCGTGCATGATATAATCGTATTAATGTTGTCTGAATGTATTTCATCTTTTAAAAGATCAGATTATCCCGCCAGCTTGTTGATAGCATAAATGGTCACAAGTTGATGTGAAATAATATCGAAATGATTTATGAAAGGTTGGTTTTGCGATATTATCTGTGGCCCTTTGAATATAAGATGGAAACAGTAAAAGCAATTTTCGTATAGTGCACGATAAAATATCAAAACATTTAGACTTCTGAAAGTATTAGAATTGTATTCCGTGAAACTCTAAGGTTCCATGTCTATCACTCAGGGTATTGATTTGAGTAAAAAAATTGTATCGCCAAATATATTAAAATATCAACTTTTATCGTCTGGAAGCATTTTTTTTTACAATATACAATGTTGATATAATTAATGCAGTACAATAAAAACCTTTCAAGAATACCTGAATATATATCACTGTTATGTATAAAAATTAAAATAAACACATAAATTCAGTTGCTTATTTGGAAAAAGTAGACGTTACACATATTCACTTTCCGTTGAAAGCAATAAATATACTCAAAGAGATTTGTAACGTTTGCGTATCGGGAACCGGAACTCCCGTGTATACGAATGAAATGAAAAATGCAATGGAATAACGTATAGTGGCTGTTGGTGTCGTTTGGTAAACATATACGACATGTGGCGCAATATTGGCGATAGATTGCTGTTCTAGTGTTGATTCGAGTTCTAATCATATTACCATTTGCCATGAGTTTTTATTTCGGAGACGTGTATTCTTTTTTATTAGTTTTATTAATGGACTGGAATCAAGTCTTGTAATACCCGGTTCACATTATTCCACTACTGGAATAATGTGAAACTGCACAGGAATGTACCAATCCAGTGATCAATCCAGTCCAGTCCAGTGCCACTGGAAAAGTGTGAACGGCCAATCCAGTTGAACCCAGTGTTTGACTACCACGCTAAACAGTGAACACGTATTGTTTTATTTGTGGAATTCTATTGGTACAGATGCGACAGCTTTTAATGACTGGAATAATGTAAAAGATATAATCTAGTCCAGCACTGGAATGGATTGACTCGCGGGATTATTGGACTGGAATAATGTGAACCGGGCATTAGGAATGAAAAGAAGACGCGTATTTTAACTTGTACGACCATTTTATTTATTTATTTATTCTTTATTACACACAAAGAAGACATACATTTACAAAACATATGAAAACACAGAAGCGTGCAAAGGCGGTCTTATCGCTTGGAGCGATCTCTCCCAGACAACCTTTGATGTGAGGATCATGGTAATAGTATGGGACCATAGACATCTAATATTGAATGGATTTTAAGCTGTATGATGCGCGACTTAGTACAATTTAACTAGAGTATCGGAGTCATGGGCAGGCTTGTAAGGCAGAGTGCCACAATAAATAATAAATAAATAATGAGAGTGAAGATGAAGTTCGTATCGTTGTCTAACCACACGTAAAAAGAGAGGCTGATTGCTATAGGGCACATTTTAGGCTCCCTGCCCCACTCTAGTGTAATACTCTATGATGATTGTATAAACATATTCTTAACACAATACCTCATTTAAAAATATAGTAACTTTTATAATTTTTAGTCAACAAACTGACATACATAAAAAAAATAATGCATATTGACGAAAATATGATAATAATGGCACGTTAATTATGATAAAAAAACGACTTAAAATAATTAATCTTACAAGCTAGATGTAGCATTGCAAATTCGAAATATTCTATTAATTGTTATTACTATGAAACTATATAGTCTAAAAAGGTAAATAAAAAATATCATATAAAAAACATTAAAAAAATAGCTAAGCGAAGAGCCACATAAACCAAAGCAAATATTAAAAACACATAGAACGTGTCACGCAATATCGGCATGATGGATGTAGATTGCCTTCAGCGCCCCGAATTCGAGAATTTCAAAACATAACGTTAGATAAAAAAAAGAATAAAATTATATAGTGCTAGTATATTTTATCGGTTAAAGATACGAGGAATATTATAAGTGAAAGATATGAGACAGAAAAACAATCACTATATTATTATTACCTATTGTGATAATTCATTAATTTATTTTATTATAATTTATTATTATTATAATTAATTTAACAATATTACAACTTTTATTATTATATTTGATTTTAAGTGCAACGTTACTTACTTGTAACAGGTACGAATTTTATTTATGACAAAAATTTCTCTTAGAAGGAGTTAAACCATAAAGTTGACGATTCAAAAGCAATAATTGAATAAAGAATATTATGAATTCGAACTTTAAATTTTGAATTTATCAGATGCTTTCCAAAATTCAGGCTGTAAACAAAGTAAAATCGCAGGTGGAAGATAAGAGCCAAATAATCTTGAACAAATAAGCTAACAAAGGCAGAGCTGTCACCAAACTATAGCGCGGAATAAATGAAACGAGACAATGTGCGATGCAATACAATTGCAGTGAAAAGACGCACGGTCCATATGTGCTAGTTCCGAACAAGAGGAATGGGAGCTCGCAGGTGCAGTAACAATGCTTTCGATTCAACAATGTATGTGCCCATTGCCGCACGATTGCATGCCACTCCACAACAGTGGGTTGATTTTTGACATTAACTCCTTTTATACAAGAACCAAAAACGATGTAGAGTTATGGCCTGTAACTATGCAACTACTGGATATAGGCATCTATCTTTCTTTGAGTGGATTAGAGCTACACCTCCACGTTGCTGCAATGAGGATTTGTTGATACACATATCCGCAGTATACTTTAGAGAAATTTAGGTTTCCTCGCGATGTTTTCCTCTCACCGAAAAGAGTGTGATATATTCCAAATATGAAAAGTAATGATAAAATTATATTGCTATATATAATTTTCTTTGATTTTCTATAGCTTTTTCTATACATATTAATTATTTTTATAACATCAATTAATAACATATGTTTAGTTTTTTATCATATAAAAATGATGATAAAAAACTAAAATATAATAATGATAAAAAACTAAACTATAGTAACTAGGAGGTGGGACCGAGACTCACTCAGAATTTTTTTTTAATACCTATATAAAAAATGCAATTAAAAAAAGATTATGTTACTTGGAATTGATCCGCGTATTCTGAATTTGAGAATGAGCTATCATAACTTTAAAATTGACAGCATAATTAACGTTTGCTTTATTCTAAATTTGTATCAGTTTTTTTAATGCCCAAAAACAGGGATAAAACAATATTTTTTTGATTAAACCTAGCTAGATCGATCGGTTACTTCTGTTAGTTATTGCGGTGTTGTATTTACTAACTGTATATATGGAAGAGAGAACCGGATATTGCAAAAACCATTCAGCATTGAAACATAGGTTTCCTTTTTTATGTCATCTGAAATATTTTGCTGTCATCCGCGAGAATAACTGCAAAATCTTTCAATATTATTTTGTATTTTTTCATCGAACGTAAAATTTTTAAAAACCGTCATTCTTCTGCCCTTATTGCAAATCTAAGCGGGGTCATCACACCATGTTATAAACATGTTGTCACATGATTTGGTTGATTATTTTATATTTTTGGATGATTATTTTACGATCGCCTGCCTGTCGTATTTTACGACACCTCGGTAAGAAAGAGGATGGTCTATTCTATTCAGTCCATACCATATGGCTTGTTAAATTTTATAATCTATATTTTATAAAAATAACTAGCATAAACCGCGTTAACCGCTATGGCCGTGGCAAACTATAACTCTACCAACAAAGGTGTACCACCACATAATTTAATGATCCGGTACAATGTATCATAACCATAAAGGGAATCTTTGTAAAACTCTATAGAACATCATTTATATAGTAACAGTATTTTTTTTAAATATTGAAACATATACGTATTTCAAAATGTTTGTCAGTAAATCATAAATCAAAATTATTTTTAGATTTGGCAATTAATGGAGGAATAAAATTTCTTTTATTTTTTCCTGACTGCAAGGAAAAATATTTTTAAAGTACAGTACAGAAATAACTTCTACACGTCCATATGTATGTATTAAAAAGCTTTTAAATAATTTATAGAATTAGGCGTTACTTTGCGGAGATCTATAATACAAAAGTAATAATAAAATTATTTTGCTATAATCCGCGATGAAGTAAAATAGAAAATATATATAATGCTAAATGTAGAGTGGACAATCGGTTATTATACCTGATACATGCAGGATTCATAAGAAGACAGCAACACAAGCAAATGCTTTGCGATTTTGGTCGTGGAGTCTATCTCCGTATTGGAGCATCGTGGTAGGTCTTAGCTCCATCCCTTCTCTACAAAACGAGGCCTATGCCCAGCAGTGGGATAGTAACAGGTTGTTACTTTACTATCTTCACGTATGTATTTAAATATATTTTGTACACATTGTAAATTTTATTTTAAAATTAATTAATCTTCATATTCTTTTAAATGTATTCTATTATGTTTTTTATCTTTATAGAAGAGCAGCGAAACTGAATAAACCCTGACTGAAGGTTTGAGCCCGTCTTAGATCGCTCTGCTCCAGACTGTATAAATATATGGATTATTCGAAGAATCAATTTCCATTTTCCACCCCGCCACGCAAACGGCTTTGATAGATTTGAGATGTTAATGTAACATTATCTACAGGTCGATCCTTATGGTATTCCATTAAAGATTTGAAAAAATGAGAATAAGTCGGATATAAGCGAGGAATTGCTACGCAAAAATGCTATAAAAATCGACAATTGTTAATCGATGTATCTAATCGATAATTGCAATTTATTACACGCTTTTCGATGAAGGAAAATATCGTGAGGAAACCTGCATATCTCTAGAGAATATCTGGAATGTGTAACCTACCAATCCGCATCGGAAAAGCGCGGTAGGTCTTACTCCCAATCCTTCTCTACAAAAACGCAAAGAGGGGGCCTATGCCCAGCAATGGGATAGCAACAGGTTGCTACTTTGCTTTACTACTTTAATTTATAAAAACAGGCTTTAATGTGCAGCATTACATAGTACAGAAGTTATGATAGAATTAATAATAAGCGTTTGTTAAGAAAATCTGTGTAATGCTAAGTGTAGAAAGTAGACAACATTCACACACCTTATACATGCATTATCGGTCACCACACGTATCACATAACGCCGCCAACATATTAGAAGTAAAAGACGTATTTCAAAGAGCAACTATTGAATATTGCGTATTTTTATTATAAAAAAGTACACAATATTCAATAGTTTCTTTTATTGTAATATAAAGTAATTAAATACAATAACACTTACTGTTGTATGTAGATAACCACAGTTATCGATGCCAATGTGGATAACGAATAAAACCGAGTTGTGTTTAATCGGATATTCCTATGAATATCGGGGTCAGAGCAAATTGAGGTATATTTTCGTCCGTTTTACGAAATATTTTCTGCTATAAGGTTATTATATCGGTAGTAGAATTCGTTTAGGATTATCTAGTACATTTATCATTTTAATTGGTACTCAACTTGCAAATTCACCAGCTGTCCGACGGTTATGTAAAAAATAAGACAGTAAGAAAGTAAACCTAAGTAACCATCTTAATGGACCTCTTTACTTCTTGCAAAGTTAACTGATAAAAAGAGATAATCGGTCGGCCAATATATTTTTCCTAAGCTCGCTGACTATGAGTCTTATAAGGAATATCAAAGGGGCTGAACGAGCGATGGAGTAAATGCTTAGAGTATCGCAACCTGATCAAGTAACAAAAAAAAAGACCAAACTCCAAAGGAACCAAAATTACCGGTATAGCTCAGGGAGTCGCAAAGCTGATGTAGTAATGGGCAGCGCACATTGTACGAGGAGCGATGGGGTCTTCAAATTTTAGAATGGTGCCGTACGTGAAAACTTAGTGATGGTAGACCTCCTACGAAGTGGACTGACGACCTCAAAAAGGTACGGCTGAAAATCTCCGAACCTTTATCTTGAAGAGGAAGTCAACTTGTTGAAAAATATTAAAACGAGGAGATGATAAAATCTCAACTGATTCTCGACTGACGGTCGACTGATCCGATGGTGCAGGTAGCAGTGACCCTGCCTTCAGCCACGCGAGTCACGGGTTAAACTCCCGCCGAGATTCAACATTTTAAAAATACAATTTGTTCTTCGATTCTGGTTGTATTTATGTATTTAAGATGTGACCCGGTTGTTTATATTTAAATTAGTATGAAACGCGAAAGTTTAAAATCTACTATTTAAGTGTGTATTTAAAATTATATATGTATATATTTATCAAGTGTCCGTCACCCATAACACTAGTATTAATTTACTCACATGGGGACGAATGACCGTGTGTGTAATTGTCCCATGTAATATATTGTATCTAGTATATCTAATTCCATATAAGTAGAATCCATATTATACATATGATGCCATATGCCACTGCCAATACAAGTCCTTAAAGAGATAATTATATGAACTCTACATTGTAATTAATTTTAATTGCGTTATAAATTTTAATTATTTCTACTGTATCGCGTAAATCAGCTTCATAAATGCGTTATTTGTACACAATTAATATTTCTGTATACTTTCAATTTTTCGCTTTATCAGAAACTTATCGTTTATTCAAATTATTATTTTTGTTTTGGACATTTATTCAAATTCAAATTCAAATTCAAAATATTCTTTATTCAAATAAACTTGTAAACAAGTGCTTTTGAATCGTCAACTCTACTGCTGGTTCGGAAAGCTGTTCCTACCGAGAAGAGCCAGCAAGAAACTCGGCGGTTGCTCTTTTAAAAATATAATTCTTAATACTATTTACATTAAGTCGTTACTGTCTTGTACAGGTTCAAAGAGAGCTATATCCACACAGTCTTATCTTCCAAATAATCCTCAAGAGTATAGTAGGCTTTCTGTATCAGCCTCTTTTTAACAGTGTTTTTAAACTGATGTAATGGCAAAGCTGAAATTGATTGCGGAATTTTATTATAGAATCTTATACCAAAACCCACAAACGAATTACGTACTTTTGCAAGGCGCAAAGCAGGAGCCGCAAGCTTATGTCGGTTCCTGCTATGTCTATTGTATACATCACCTATCGTTTTATAATTCTTTATATTTTTATGTACATAAATTAGATTGCTTAAAATATACTGTGAAGCAAATGTAAGAATACCTGTTTCCTTAAACTTCTCTCGCAGGGAATCACGCGGTCTTAAATTATAAATGCCACGTATAGCTCTTTTTTGTAAAACAAAAATTTTTTCACTATTCGCGCATTTACCCCACAGCAATATTCCATAAGACATAATGCTATGGAAGTAGGCAAAATAAACGAGTTTTGCTGTTTCGACATCTGTGAATTGTCTTATCTTTCGAACAGCGTAGGCCGCTGAACTCAGTTTCCCTGCAAGAGTTGTTACGTGTGTGCTCCATTGGAGTTTTGTATCCAAAGATACTCCCAAAAATACAGTTGAATTTTCTGTTTTTAGTGGTACATTATTTAAAGAGAGTCTATTTGCTGTTTTTGCAGCATTAGGTAATGCAAATTCAATACATTTAGTTTTATTTGAGTTCAGTACCAAATTATTTAGCCTGAACCAATGAGCTACTTGCGATAAACCCCTGTTTACTTCGTCAATATTATCGTCATTTCTATTTACTTTAAAAATTAATGATGTATCATCCGCAAACAGTACAATATCGCAAATATTATGAATAAAATACGGTAAATCATTTATATAAACTAAAAACAGAAAGGGACCAAGGATTGATCCTTGAGGCACACCCATAACTAAGGCCGATCCGGATGACTGCACATCATTAATGCACACTCTTTGAATCCGGCTGTGAAGGTACGATGCAACGAGACGAAGTGCATTGTTTTTAATGCCATAATAGCCAAGCTTTAACAATAAAATTTCGTGTTGAACGCAATCAAATGCTTTGGATAAGTCACAAAATACCCCTATGGCATTTTGTGAGTTCTCCCACGCATCAAAGACATGCTTCAACAACCTCACACCCGCATCCGTTGTAGACCGACCCTTAGTAAACCCATACTGCTCAGGATGAAGTAAATTATTAAAATTAAAATGCTGGAGCAGCTGCTTTAGGATGATTTTCTCAAAAATCTTGCTTAGAGTTGGCAAGACCGAAATAGGTCTATAGTTCTGAGGGTCGCTCTTATCACCGGACTTAAAAAGGGGGATCAATTTACTATGTTTCATTAAATTGGGAAATATCCCTGTATCTACAGATTTGTTAAAGATCTTGGCCATAATCGGGGCGATAATATCAATAATATTATTAATTAATTTTACGGACATTCCCCATAGATCAGTTGTTTTTTTAATATTTAATGTTTTAAAAATTTTGACGATATCGTATGGGGAAATGTGTTGAAATTTAAAATTAACACTGCACTCCGTGACGCTGTCCTTTAAAACATTAAAAGCTTCCATTGGGGATGAGTTTATTGAGCTAGTGGTAGAAATGGGTATATTTTGAAAGAAATGCTCAAATGCACTAGCTACTGCTGTATCAGAATTAATAAGTTCATTCCCAATTTTAAGCTCTATGGCAGAATTATGCATTTTACGTCTACCTGTTTCATCTCCAATAACATTCCAGGTAGTTTTTATTTTATTTTTAGAATTAATTATTTTACTTTTAATATGAAGAGATTTGGCCTGTGTGCAGACACTTCTAAACGTTTTTGAATATTTTTTTACATATTGTAGAAAAGTGGGGGACTTATTATATTGTTTTTCTGCATACAGATCAAATAACTTATTCCTACTCTTATAAATGCCATTAGTGGCCCATTCGCTAAACCTAAGATTTTTGATCACTTTTTTTTCTATAATATTAAAAGTCTTATTGAACTCACAACCAATCATTCCAAAGAGGGCATTAAAAAGTTCATCTGAGCTACCGCGACTTTTGTCGAATTGCAATATCTTTGATGATATTTTTGATTGAAATCGCTTTATTTTATTCGAAGTGAAAGGCCTGTACTTGATATAACAATTTTTTTCCTGCATATAGTTAGGGACAGATATAATTTGCCCACTATGATCAGACTTTAAGCGATTTATTATAGATTTTTCTAAGATATTACAACTGTAGTTAGTAAAAATATTATCAACACCGGTAGCTGAAGTTGCAGTTATCCTGGTAGGTTCGTTAAATACATTGATCATATCAAAACATTGAAATAAATTAAGTAACCTACAACGATTACAGGTATCCACTAAGATGTCAACATTAAAGTCTCCACATATTAAAACTTGTTTTGAAGATTTAAAGATCTTCTTAAGAACTTCCTCCATGACGCTCTCAAATAATATATAATCACTGGAGGGTGGGCGGTACACAGAAACTATAATATAGCGCTCTAACTCCACACAAGACAGTTCAATGGTACGTTCAACAGAAAGACCGACAATATCATTTCGTTCTTTACAATGTACTTTGGAATGAGTTAATATCAAAGATCCCCCATGCTGGGCGGTCTTCCTCAAGAACGCACTGGACACTTTATAATTTTTAATATTTAATAAGAAATTAGAACTGTTTAGCCAATGCTCGGTTATACATAAAATATCAATACTAAATTTATTCATAAACAGTTCTATTTCAAATTCCTTGCCAGATAGACCTTGCAGATTCTGGTGTACAATATTCAAGTTACAAGGTCTATCTATTGTCTTATTATCTAGTTTAAAGTAACATTTTCCGTACCTAAAATGTTACTTGATATACTATTAGTACTACTACTAGTACACATGTCAATATATGAATAATTAGTACTTAATGTACAGTTTGTATATGAGTCAATAGACTTAGTTACATCACATGTAACTGTATCATTTAAATTATACGCTAGCAGTGAAGCTAGACTCCGATAACATTTTTTAGACAGATACATAGTATCTCTAGTCAACTTAAACGAGGTAATAAATTTATTTATGTCAAAATAAAATATAGCGTCACTATGACGATATGTCAAATTATACATTTTTAAGTTTAAATTATATATGTGCTCATTCTGCCTATTTGGTGAAAAGCGATATGACAAAACATTACATATTAGATGTTGGAAAAAATCAAACGATGTTAAGATTTAAATGCGTTTGTATATAATATATAGCTTAGTACACATTAAAGAACAAATGCGTTTGATGTCCTAAATAGTAAAATACTTTATATTAAGAATAATTAATTTTCTATTTATTTGTCATCCTTCTTAGTTACAGTTGAAATTAATTCAAAGTACTGGATAAGTAACAATACAGAATGGAAATCTTCCAAAATATGTATATTAACACTTCCTCTATACTTTAAGATGTATTCATTTTCACTATAGGGGATATACGTAATATATTACCAGAAGTCTCATATGTATAATCAATTCAACTGAAAAGGTTATGGGAAATATTAGAGTCTCTCAACGAGCGGTAAAGTGAGCTAGCTATGCTTTGGATATCTGTACAAGATGAAATTAGTAATGAATAGATCAGCTTCCACCTAATACCAATAATGTAGACACGTGACCTCAAAAAGTACTACGAAAGCTTCTGTTATCGATTCAATAAAGAAATCATGTTCAGCAGAAGTTAAACATTGGTTTAGAACTCGCCACGATTAAAATTTGCAAAATTTTTGCGAGAATATTTTTTACAAGTATTGCGACCAAAAAATCTTTTTTAATATTAAGATAGCTGTTTGTCTGTATATCCTTTATAGACTCCAAATGGCTGGACCGATTTTAATAAAATTTACATACAATATTTAGAATTACTCAGAAGATGATCGTGTAAAGTTTAGTTGTTTTTTTAACTGTTAATGACAGCGAAATCAGCACCAAACTGAGACACAGCAACGCGTGGCCAGACCGCTAGTATAATAGAAATGACAGAAATAGAATATTTGCATTGAAGTTCAAATTTTACTCCATATTAGCAAGATTCTTGAGAGCGACAGCGGAAATGTAATGTTCAATTCAATACAGATTCGAATGCCCGCCGAGTCGTAGTGGTCGAACCAATAATGTAAACTCTGGAATTGCTAACTTATCCTGTTCCCCGACCTCCCCTCCCAAAGGACACGGTCAGAATGTGGCTGATTTCCAGAGAAAAGCAATTTAACCCTATTTATGTAACACCCCCATTTTCCCTCGTTTAGTGAACAGGCGCAGTACCAACTAAGTTTAATGATCTTGAGCGTCCTGATTGATTTCAAAATTGTTTCAATTTCCATTCAATTTGCATTTCCATTTATGATCAGTGGAAGATGGAGTAAAATATTTTTCTATATTTACGTATTGTAATAAAAATTAAATACATAACCTATAAAAAAATAGACTAAATCACTGATTATCACTAGGCAATCATTATAGGCATGTATCTTACATTCCTTTTTGAGACGTGTAGACAAAGTTATTTATGGTTTGGAAATTTCTTAAAAGCACCGATGTCCATCGATTAAATAATTTACCCCGGTGACCGAGCCTAATTTTTTGTAAAAGATAAAAAATTATGGATATGTCACCCTCGAAACCCCATACATATACCCCGAAATTCAGATTATAAATAAAACTAGGTCTTTAAATATTAAATTAATTAATATTAAAGATAAGAATAATATACACACTCCTGCTACCAAAAATTATTGTTTGCATCTATAATATGCTTACAAATATAATTGAAAACTAAGCTGTTACAAACCAAAATGTCAATGATTCAATTTGATGGCAAGAGCGTTATGTCCAATTCTATTCCGTTGAGAATTTGCTCCGAGTCACTGTGGTCGAGCCAACAATGCAAACTCGGGAGTAATTACTAACTTTGTCACACAGATCGGCTTCCCTCCTAAAGGACGACGTCTGCATGCTGTTAAGTTTCATAGGATTCTATTTAGCCTTTATAAGCAAACCAAAATTTGCGAAATTGATTTGCTCTGACAAAAGTAATAATAAAATAATTTTGCTATAATCTAAATAATTTTATTATTACTTTTGTATTATGGATCTTCGCAAAGTAACGCCTAATTCTATAAATGATATGCTCTGACTTTATTATTAAGTCATGGTAATGTTGTTGCGCAAGATTACAATATGTTTTAAATACATCATTTTGTCTGATAAATGTAATGTAATGACTAACTTCTTTAAACCAGTAATAATAAAATACTTTATTGCACATAAAACAAATCGGTATGTACCTACATGAACTTAAAATTAAATAAAAAAATGCACAAAGGCCTTATCACTAGCAATCTCTTACAGGCTACTTACTAAAGTTAAACTAAGCAATGGAAATATAAATTGAGTTACTTGCTTTCTTTACAATCAAGATATAACAATATATTTATAAAATACTGACCTATATTTGATAAAATTAATAATATTACTTTACACCGTGGTGGAGTAGAATAGGCCAACTTCATTACTTTCAAAGGCGACTACGGTAAGTTGACTCGCCGTGTGGTATCCTACTGAGTAGAAAAGAACACGCTCATTTCTTACCGGGGTGTCGTCAAAGGCGACTAAGGTTAGTTGATCCGCCGTGTGGTATCCTGCTGAGTAGAAAACACCACGCTCATTTCTTACCGAAGTTTCGTTAAAGGTGACTAAGTTAAGTTGACCCGCTTTATGGTGTCCGGGTTAATAGAACAGACCACCCTCATTTCTTACCGAGGTGTCACAAAAGGCGACTAAGGTAAGTGACGTCAGGAAGATAGCCGGTCGTAAAATAACTAGCCAAATTAACAACATGTTTAAGTTATTTATGACACGAAGTCACGTGCAAAAGCTAGTTAAACTGTATAAGAACGAAATATTGCTGTACCAGGGAGACATAGATGATTCAATACCGTGATAGTGGCAGCGTTATGTCCGATCCAATCCCAATGCAACTTCCTATTCGCAGTGGCCAAACCAACAATCCAAAACTCGGAATAGCTAACTTTGTCAGTCGCTTCTGCCACCCTTCCCTAAGGACGGCGACGTTGTGATTTGAACAACTTTAATCTAGACTTTTTACGTTGGGCATTATTATGTTGTACGTTTTTCGGTTACGACTATTCTTATTTCTTTTCTTTTATTTGAATATAGAATCTCACGTCTTATTCTATTATTTATTTATTTATTTATTAATTTAAGGACCACCAGTAGCTACTACATTTAAATAAATTATTAAACTATGTTTATAGTTCAATAATTTATTTAATATGTTTATATTAATATCGTTCATTAAATGTGCAGCTTATGGTAGCCACAACATGCATAAAAGAAACAAGTTTTATTACTTTACAAGTTAACAATACTAATTTTAAAATTAATGTTGATGATAACAAGAATGAGAAACAAGAGAAAAAAGAATGAAAATGTAAAATTTAAAAAATAAGCAAATACGCCAAACAGTAAAAAGTATATATATAGAAAATTTAAAGAAAATCTATGTCACAGAATAAACCATCGTTATTTCTTACCGAGGTGTCGTAATAGGCGACTAATGTAAGTTGACCCACCGTGTGGTACCAGCTATGTAGAATAGACCAACCTTATTTCTCACCGAGGTGTCGTAAAATACCTAGCTAAATCATGTTAGAACATGTTTAAAACATGTTGTGCCAACGAGATTTTTAAATTTTATTGTCATTTAAAAGGAAGACGTTTGCCTATCCAAGGATTAATAACAGGAAAAAATTATTTATAAATATTAATAATATAATAATTAATAATAAAAACAAGAACTAAGTTTATCACATAAGAAATAAAAGTAAGTTAAAATAACAAGGATTGAGAGATCTATTAAGGAAAGGACATTAGCCTTACAAGACAGGTAACAAGACAAGAATTTTTAAGCTATCTTCGACTTTCGCACACTTCACCCGCCCGAACTTTATCTACCGCTGATTGCGTCGCTCGCTGAAGAACCGATAGATTTTCTTTTACTTTCTTGTTATTTGTACAAACTTTTCGTCCGGAAATATATCTCCTCGTAACTTCATAAAATTGCTTTGCAATCTTCGAAACCTTTAACAACCTACGTGAGAATGTAGGTAATTGCGACTCTTAGTCAAGAGATTTGATTTAAATTATTAGTTAACCCGTATGTACACTATTCAGTAATCTTTTGTTAAATTATTGGAATCATTAGATCCATAGCAATAACGGATTTCCCAATCTGTTCATGAATTTGTATTCTTTTCATTACCTAATGGTAATTTTAGGTCGGTCACTACGTTAAGCGAATATATACCTACTACAAAGGACAAACTAGATTGTCTTCAGTTAAAAATTGAAGGGCGTTAATACGCCAATAAACAACTCAAAGCTATGATAGTCAAACGGACATGCCATCTTATACTTTATATGAGTTCACAGGCTATCTCATTGTAGGAAGAGTCACTCCTAAATTAGCAATAATTTAATTACCTCAACCAAAGCCGGTAAAGCGCAATTAAAAATGATTTTTTTAAATAATAATAATAATAATTTATTTATTTTTCGTTACATACATAAATGTTACAAAACGAAAGGTTGGTACCTTCTTTTAAGTGAAAAAATTCCTGTGTCATAAAGCCCCGCTCTCCATGACAATATGTATATGTACAGATTAAAAAATTAAACTAATAAAAATCAATAAAAGAAAAAGAAATAAACGTATTCATGCTACGTATGCTTAGTTGAGCATGTGTGTGTACGTTTGCGAGCGCGTTTTTTGTGTGTGTGTGTGTGTGTATGTCTGTGAGTGTGTAGATTGTGCGCTAGTTTTGTGTGTGCTTTACATATAAATTACAGATTAATAAGCTTTAGATTGTAATGTGTTTATTGAAATTTATTTAAATTTTTTCACAGAATTTTGATTGATTTAATTTTTAGCAATAGTTTAAAGATTGAATATTGAATTCGAACTCATTTCTAATATACTCGGTATACTTGGTGAAGAATTACATTAAAAGAAATCTATAAATGAATCATATATCAGCTTTATATATAAATTGCATCAACACATCTAAGATGTTTGTGAAAGAGCAAAACGGTTAGCAACAGAATGTGAGCGAATAACATATATCTTCTGTTAAAGGTAAATAGAAAAGTGGATTGTACGCGACACTTTTATTTTGTTGTTTGACAAAACAATATCGCCTTTCAGTCTTGCTGCTCTGTGATTTGTGATGGAAGTGAAATAGGAATATCTATGTAATAGGAGATATTGCAATTTTAATGCTACATTGTTGAAACACGTAGAGCTTTATATTCATATACAATAAGCATACGAAAGAATATATAAGTAGTATAGTAAAATTTTCAAAAATAAACTTGTTTATTATCTTAGATTAACAGTTTTATCTAACCTAGAATCCTTTGCCGTAGTTTTAAACTAGTAAAGTCTCTGTGAAATGGAGGAAAACTATATAAAACACAATTGGTTGATTTATAAATTTTCGTACCTGATTGGATTGCTT
The DNA here is from genome assembly GCA_029227775.1 of Morpho helenor. NCBI lineage: Eukaryota > Metazoa > Arthropoda > Insecta > Lepidoptera > Nymphalidae > Morpho > Morpho helenor. The sequence continues at coordinate 9,760,178 of JARGCU010000020.1, forward strand.
TCGTCTAATAATTTCGATAATTTCTCCGATAACTTTTTTCTTATATTTTTACTTTAGGTCATCACAACTTAATGAAATCGTGAGGATTTAAAGCCTACGAAGCTTACCAAGAGTTCCCTGGTTTTAACCCCGGGCATGCACTAATGAGTTCTCTTAAAAAAATCTCATACTACTCATGTGTGTTCAACTGATTTGTGCGGTAAAAAGAAGTCAATAATGAAGTTTCTGGGAATTATAAACTAGATATTCTAGAGCAGTAGTATCTATGAACTGTGTAATATTGTACATAGGTTAATGTCAACTATCATCATGTTTGGCCAGCGAGTGATCATAGTGAAAATTATCGCATTGGTAACACAGTAAGTGCCCACAGGTTTGCGAATGGTATTAAGGGCAGATCGTCTTAATGGATATTTCATCAATTAGTCGCCATGCCAGTTCTTGGCTGGTCCGGTGGAAGTAGCAAGGGCAAACACGCCTCGAATAAAACTTGCTTAAAACGAAGATTACTGTGATGAAATGAAACATGCTTAACCATAGAAAGTTTCAATTGACCAGCCGATATATTACTTGGCTTAGAAACGATAAGTAAGTTTACGTGTACCATCAGAGGAAAAATACGGGGTGAATTTATTCAAAGTACAGAATTTCTGTGGAAATTTAACACTAAGCTTTGTATAAAAGGTTTATTTATCGAGACGTCTACCCACTTCGGCTTAATGTAAAGAGGGATTTCCTCGAAACGTTCATCGTAGATTGGTTCAAAAGTCCCTTTTCTCGTGTTAGAATATTGAAGCGCTGCATAAATATGAGCGCATGTTACGAAATCTCATAGCGGTTGGCGAAGCAGACGTTATATTGCAAATAATGAATGAAATTCTGGAAAGGCTAGAAGTGTCTCATGGCTCAGAAAATGTTATTAAGCCCAAGAATTTCTTCCCTATTGCAGTGGTAGACATAATTTTTCACTTCATAAGAAAAAAAATCCTGTTGGATAAATTCGATAATATTTTCTGTATTTCCATGAGTTCACGATGGATGCATGATTGCGTTACACAAAAAAAATTGCAGGCATTCGGAATTCAAGAAGGATATGGCATTAAGAAAATATATTATAATAAACGACTATATTTCTCCTTTATTCTTATTCGATAAATAAAAAGCAGTTTTCCCAGAGTCAACCCATTTACTCTTTCGCAACAACTCAATGAATGACACATAAAATTATGACAGCCACAATGCTTTTTCATATTAATCGCCAACTCTATGAAGGAGGTTGTATTAAAAACACGTTGTAACAGTCGACCATCCTGACAACATTTGCGACCCCGCAAATCTCATAAGCTGACTTCTGGGAATGAATCTACCACCGATTCGGAATGCTGATTGTACTGAGAAGAATCGGCAAGAAACTCAATACATGCTCTTTTAATCTGTAAAAGAAAACCGCACATGCCATGACATGACAGGACTACGCTCACGCTTTATGCTCAACTCTAAGCTCACGCTTTATGCTCAACTTTAAGCTCACGCTTTATGCTCAACTCTAAGCTCACGCTTTATGCTCAACTCTTTAAGCTCAACTCCTCAACTCCTTAAGCTTTTCGCACCATAAGCATTTCGCACCTCAAGCTCACCCTCAATCACTGTCATGGCATAACACAGCTCAATTAGTGGCAACCAACTCAGCAGATACACACGTAAACAGACTCGCAAATGATAACGCTCAAAGAACAATCACCACTTCTAGGCAGAGCCTAGCTGACAGTCGTTGCAGATGTCCACAGTCTAGAAAACAATCGTTACAACTGGAAAGATCCAGAGAACAAACGTCATTCTAGCTGACAGTTCCATCGAACAAAAGTCACGGGCGCGTCTAAGGCCTCACATAGCACATCGTCACGTTGATCTCACAGAATTAATTAACCGAATACCAATTACCATCAATAATCTCTCCAATAATCGCTCCAATAAAAACTCCATTTTTTATTCCATAGCATCACATATCGCAACTATCTCTCAAATTATGCGAAATTCGCACTCTCCGCGTCGTCTCAAGATATTGATCGTCATTTGTCTTTTCTTTAAACTCTTTAAATTTCCAGATATTCCTTATATCCACTCTATTTGTGAGTTTAGGTTACATCCCACTTCTGAATATAATAAACGACTATATTTCTCCTTTATTCTTATTCGATAAATAAAAAGCAGTTTTCCCAGAGTCAACCCATTTACTCTTTCGCAACAACTCAATGAATGACACATAAAATTATGACAGCCACAATGCTTTTTCATATTAATCGCCAACTCTATGAAGGAGGTTGTATTAAAAACACGTTGTAACAATATTAAAAGGATATCTTTTTTTCGAACTGATTTTATGCTGTTATAATTTTTATTTGTATTTTTCTGTTCATTTATATTTATGTAAGAATGTTTTTGTATAATAAAGATATTTGTTAGCTCAAACAGCTTGTATGGTATTAGGGTAGGTCAGTCAAGCGCAGAAGCAAGGTTGAGTTTGTGAAATGAGTAGAGTAGAACATAAAAACTCTACTAATACCAGGAAACGTTGTCCTAGTGGGATAGGCACAACATGTTATAAACATGTTGTCACATGATTTGGCTAAGTATTTTACGACCGTCCACCTGACTGACGTCAACTTGCCTTAGTCGTATTTTACAACACCTCGGTAAGAAATCATAGTGGCCTATTCTACTCAGCCGGCTACTACAGGGCGGGTCGACTTACCTTAGTCGCCTTTTACGCAACCTCGTTAGAAATGAGGGTGGTATATTCTACCACACAACATATTAATCAACAGAATCATCCCTTCTAATCCAAGAGCGGACTTTTAATTACCGCAACAAATTTTCTCAGAAAATAAACTCATTAAAAAGTGTCATTGAATTACTTCAATCAATAACCCAAGTTCATGTTACTATTTTAAAACTTATGACAAGTAATACTTCACTCTTAGAAATAAGTTATACAGCTGATATAACAAGAAAACTAATGGAAAATCTAGATGTAGTACAGCAAAATCGGAATCCACAGCGCTTTGCATTCCATAAATAAATATTAAACAAAGTGACGTACACAATTCTTTCATCTCTCTGGCTGGTTCCTTTAGCCGTGCGCTTGCTTTTTTAAAAGCTAGGTTTATATTTCTATTTCTACAACAGTAATAATAAAATTAGTTTGCTATAATCCGCAATGAAGTAAAATAGAAAATATATATAATGCTAAATTTTTTATTTTTTTTTTATTTATATACTTTATTATACACCACAGATAAAAAAAAATACAGAAAAGAAATAAAAACAGCAATAAAAAAAGAAAACAAAATGTAATGTATAAAGGGCGGTCTTATCGCTTGGTAGCGATTTCTTCCAGACGACCATAGGGTTAAGGAGAGCTGAAAATTTTATGTGGGTGGTGCACTTTTATAAAATTAAATACATACTAATAATACACACCAATACACAGACAAAACATTTACACATCATAAAATTATATAGAAATAATAAATATTAAATATATAAACTAATAAATAATATAATATAATACACAACAATTATCTTATCATCTTAGTTATTTTTAGATAGATAATATTGCTTAACGGCTATTTTGAAAATGTCTAATGACTTTGACTTTTGTATATTTAAAGGCAATGCATTCCATAATTTAATGGCCTGTACAGCGAACGATTTACTAAAAAATATTGTTTTATGTCTAGGCATTCTAAGCGTGAATTGGTACGGTGAACGAAGAACTTTGGAATGCTTGCCGAGAAATTCAAATTTTTCTTTTAAGTAGGAAGGAGTATTAGTATGAAATAGCACACAGTACAGAATAGAAAGTAAATGGAGATTCCGGCGACATCGAATAGGGAGCCACTTGAGCTGGTGTCGAAACTGTGATATGTGATCATATTTGCGTACGTCAAATATAAATCGAATAGCAAGATTTTGAAGACGCTCAAGTTTGTTAAGTTGGTCATCAGTAAGGTTGAGATAGCTTGCATCGGCATAATCGAGAATAGAAAGAAGAAGGGAATGTGCTAACATAATTTTGGTAGGAATTGGAAGAAGATAACGCAACCGTCGCAAAGAGCTCAAAGCTGCATAAATTTTTCGACCCATTTCCTTGATATGTTGACCCCAAGATAATGTCTCATCAAGATGCAGACCAAGATTTTTAACCGATTTACAGTAGGGTATTATAGCACCATTATATACTATAGGCGAAAGTTTCAACCGGTCAACTTTCTTAATCATACTGCGACTACCAATGAGAATAGTTTGTGATTTTGCAGGATTAATATTAAGACCATAATACTTACTCCATTCTGCAATCGCAGCTAGATCGGCATTAACTATAGAAACAGCATTATCAAGATTGTCCGGCACTGAGGGGCAATAAATTTGGAGATCGTCTGCATACATATGGTAGAGAGAAGAAATTTTCGGAGTTATGGAATTAATGAAAATTGCAAACAGCAAGGGGGATAGCACTCCGCCTTGAGGTACTCCAGTGGTCACGTCACACCATGATGAGAATATTTCATCAGATCGAACGCGCTGTCGTCGGCCACTGAGGTAACTTCGAAACCAGCCTATCACTGATGGAGATATGTTAATGGAACGTAACAGACTTAGCAGTATATCAAAATCTACGGTATTAAATGCGTTGCTAAAATCAAGCAACGTCAGTAATGTAAGCTGTTTATTATCCATAGCCCAACGAATGTCATCAGTGACTTTAATAAGCGCTGTGACCGTACTATGTCCAGGACGAAAGCCAGATTGAAACGGACTAAGAAGGGCGTGATCATTAATGAAAAGGCTTAGTTGTTGGTATACTAACTTTTCGAGAAGTTTTGAGAGGAAAGGTAGAATGGAAATGGGGCGATAATCGGAAGAGACACAAGGGTTGTTTTTTTTCGGGATAGGAATGATTTGTGCACTCTTCCAGGCATCAGGAAATTGGCTAGTTTGAATGGAATGATTTAGGACATGGACTAATATAGGTGAGACTATATCGAGGATAGGGACTATCATTTTCCGGCTAATGCTATCAGCACCAACAGCATTCGATGAGATGGATAATATGTTCTTTTTAACATCACAAACAGTGAAAGGCTTGAAAGTGAACGGTAGGAAGTCAGGAGTCGGTAGTGACGAAAGAATGTTAATTATGCATTTTTTATTGGTACTATCAATTGTACCAGAACTGCAAAAATGTCTGTTAAGAAGTTCAATGTCAATGTTTATAGAAGATTTATTGGTAGTTTTACCAACTCCAAGCGTCTTAAGAAATTTCCAGGTTTTAGCTACATCACCGTTCTCGACTGATTTATGAATGTGGCGTCTTTGTGCATCTCTACAGGATGTGTTGCAGCGATTACGAGCCTTGTGATATTTAATGAGATTGGCATCAGTGTTATTTAATTTAAGTTTGTATTTAGCTTTATTCTTTAGCTCCATCAACCGCTTGATCTCGTCAGACAACCATGGCGCCGGTAAATGTTTTAACTTAATCGGTTTAATGGGTGCATGGACGTCGTATAATTGAGTTAGCAGGCGATTAAAGATCTCAACTTTCTGATCTACTGTTTTAGCGTTAATAACATCACACCAGTCTAATTTTCGCGCATCTTCACAAAGGCGAATATTATCCATTCCTCCAAAATTACGTTGCAGAAGTATTCTCGCATTTGCCTTAGGAGGTCGAATTTTATAAGAGAGAAAAATCAAATCATGATAGGAAAATGCGTCAGCAGGAAACTGACCATGCTTTTTGACAAGGTCAGGAGAGGATACCATAATAAGATCTAGAAGAGACGGAGTACAGCCAGGAAAATTGTGTGTCGCTTGTAAGGGGATAATATTCAAATTACAAGATTCAACTATACTTACTAATTTTTTGCTACGATAATCGTCTTTAATTAAACAAGTATTGAAATCGCCCATAATAATAGAGTGACTGTACTGGGGAACCAAACTTTCTAATAAATTTTCGAATGACTGAAAATAATTTGAAGTTGAAGGAGGACAGTATAAAACACCAAGTAAAATTTTGGTGTAGGCGAGTGTCACTTCAATAAATAGATGCTCGGCTGCATCAGCTGGAGGAGGCTGTGGTGAAGAGCTAATAAGAGTAAAAGGGATATACGAACGGAGATAGATCGCTACACCACCACCCCTGCCGATGCGGTCGTTACGAATCAACCGAAATCCTGGTAAAGAAAAGGAAGTAGAAGGTAAACAAGGTTTCAGCCAAGACTCTGAAATTAAAATTGCATGTATATTACGAGACTCAAATGAAGCAAGCAAATCTGGATAGTGAGCCGGAATACTTTGAGCATTTATGTGGACGATATTAAAGATTTTCAGCGAGTCTGAGAAACAAGAACTGAGGGCGACATTTAGCGGAAGGAAAGTTGATGTACTGTGAAAACTATCATCACTAGACAATTCATCACAAGAACTCAGAGATAAATACGTATTACTGTTGCTACTATTTGATGACATGAATTAATATAAAATATATAATACAATACATAAGAACTAACAAAACTAAATAAAAAATAAAAAAAATTATAAGGTCAAAAATAGTACTGAGTACTCTACGCTACTCCTTAACCCGCCAGCTACAAAAGAAATATATAAATATGTTATCTTGCATAAAAGAAAAGATACATATAGAATCGACAAGAATTAATAAATGAAAAAAAAAAAAAAAGTTCGTAAAAGAAACTTAAAATTATACACAAATAATTACAATTTTAAGCTGTGCAGCTTCATTCCTTAATAAGTTTACATGACTGTTACCGAACGAACCATAAAAATGACTCAATGTCAGCAGTTACAACCTGTCACAACAAATAAAATTATCTAAAAGTAAACATAAACAAAGAAAATAAAACGTAGGTAAGACTACTATTATAAAAGAAAAGTAAACAAAGTAAAGTGCTTTACAATAATTAGTGATGTTTAAATGAAATGTTCAAGCATAGAAAAAATAAAAACTAACTAATTATACCGCAGAATGAAAAACTTATTTTCTTATAAATCTTTTAGATCTATGGATGGTAGCCTTAGGCTTAGTGTTCTTTGGAACTTCCACAACTTTGATTGGCGCTACTGAGGGAACAGCAGCGCTCGGTATCGAGTCGGATATTTCACTCAATTCAGCCATCGTCGTGATTCGATGCCGCACCCCATCAGCGCCCAGAACCATTATCATACCGTCTCGGGTCCAGCACTTTGCAACACCAAAACGCTGTCGGGCAGCCAGGAATGTCTTATGGCGGGCCTTCGTCAGGAACTCCGCTACAGTTATACCTGTGCCTTTTAGACCAGTTTTAGCGGACCAGACTTTGTCTTTTAAAATGCCATCTTTAAATTTTAAAAGAACAGCACGTGGCTTGTCAGAAGCAGGGCGACCCAGCCGATGGCAACGACTGAATGAGTCACATGTAATCTGTGGCAACTTTAGATGGTCACAAAAAATCTTAGATACGGAGGCACCAACATTCTCATTATCAACCTCAGCAACACCATGGACTAAAAGTATCTTCTTCCTTGAGCGCATTTCCAAGTCATCACACTGTCTTGAAAGTAATGAGACTTGTAATTGTATACTTTCTAAAGCAGAGAGAACAAATGCACGGAATGAACTGAACTGCGAATGAATGTTCGAGGTTGGACTTGTAGCTGGAGCAACATTCTTCAGTTCCCTTTGAAATTCATTCATCTGGGTGTTAAAATGTTCAGTCAGTTCAGCCAGAGAGGTCTTAATGGATTCCATAGTGTTTTATAGTGTTACAATATTATGAAATGTGTCACAATTTGAGGTTAGAAAATCATAAATGAAAATAATGTTTTTAAGGGATTGTTAGTGTTCACTGCACAAATAACTTTAAAGTAGCTAGCAGGTACAAGAGTTTCACAGGTACATAACTTTATAATTTACTTTAATATCACAGATTTTAAATTTTATATACAGAGCTAAAAAATTGTGACTTTATGCTGTCACACCTACCCACCAATTAGATGTAAAACTAAATGTAGAGTGGACAATCCGTTTTCATACCTGATGAAGCAAAATGCTTTGCGATTTTGTCGTGGAGTTTATCTCCTGATAATGCTTCAGTTGCGGGGTGAAACGATCGTTGAGTTTGTGATAGTGAATGTGTGTAGTGTTTGTGTATTGTGGTGGCGGGTGTAGGTTTGTCCATGTGTTTCACGAATCCTGCATGTATCAGGTATGAAAACAGATTGTCCACTCTACATTTAGCATTATGTATATTTTTTATTTTATTTTGTATAATGGATCTCCACAAAGAAACGCTTAATTCTATAAATTCTATTTCTAGTTTTAAGTCATTTAAAAATATTATTATTTATATAGTTAATTTTATTTATTTTCCTTCCATCTGATCCTAAAGCAACGTTAGAAGATTTACGAGCTTTGGTTATGGAAGGTTGTAATTTTCTTATACTTCTAAGCATACTAACGGCTACCTGAGTTGTTATAGGAAAATTAGAATTAAATGATCGGATAAGAGCATCTTTTCTTTTGAAGATTTGGTCAAATTTGAATTATTTTTTTTAAAGTTAATTGGTAATATTTTTATTAAGTGCTACTCTACCCTTGGATATAAATTACATATTTTAAAAATAAACTTTTGAGATATCAATATCTTAAAAGTTTTTTTTTTTATTTTTCTTAAAAAAGAAATTGAGTCAAGTCTAGTTTTGGTTCCCAACCTATATTCAACATTTGTACCTCTATTACTATTAATGTACTTTATTAATAAAATAAATTAAATTTTTGAAACTTTGTACTTTAAAATTTATGTTTTATTTTTCTTTCCTGTTTTGTTCTCTGTGGTATTAAATAATGTGTATAAATAAATAAAAAAAAGTAAATAGTAAGAATAGTAGTTTCACCAAAATTATTTGTGATAATTTATGAATTGCTTCTCCATATTCACCTCAACAATAAACGCATTTAATGGTAAACTAATCTGATTTATATGACAACCAATACTGCATAACTTTGACAACACATTGTTGTCGCAGAAAATTTAGCACCTACATAACTAAGCGTACACGTTAAATGCATACTCTTTGTTCATTCAAACAAAGGCATTCTTGTTTGGACGTTGGGGAAATCTGAAAATTATTTTACGCATTTTAAATCGTATGTACGTAATTTTAAGAACTACGATAGACGCCGTTTGACCGTTTCCGAAATAGCTCAAATGCACGTGCGAACGACGTTTTTATTACAGTATGTTCGCATTAAAGACAGTCGTATAATTTTTGTTTCTATTCTAAATCATATTTTTTATAATTAATATCCGCATAACTTGTGTTACTTTCAGAACGCTGCATTAAATCAATTATCGTGAACTGATAATTAAAAAAATACAGAAAATATTGTCGATTGTATCCAAGCGTTTTTTTTAGGTGAAGTGAATAATTTTGCCTTTTACTGCAATTGGGAAGAAATTGTGGGACTTAATAACGTTTTCTGAATACTGAGACACTTCCAGAATTTTATTCATTATTCGCAATATAGTAGGGTCGAGTCCCGGCCGCTATTTTATTTTTAGAAAATATAATTATATTTCGAGTAGCTATGCTCGCGGCTTCAACTACGTGGAAATCAGTGTGTCACGAATATGTGTTTCAGTCAGTCTTACATAAACCGTCATGTACCTACTATTAGCCTAAATTTTACTCAAAAATTGCACTACCTATTCTTAAAAATTCATACAAAAATCCGTTTACAAAATTTTGAGAAAATCGATCACTCGATCGATAATTTTTCAGAATTTCCTATACGGATTATTCAATCGATAATTTCTCTCACAAAAAACGGAGTTTGTATTGTAATTATAATGTATCAGTTTTCAATGCCTGAAATTAGGGATACAATGTTATTTTCTAATAATAAAACCTAGCTACATCGATGTATCCTCCTCCAAAACCCCTGCATACTTAATTTTCCCGGAACCGTTCCTAAAATTCAGATTATATACAAGAATAGTTCGTATAAAAGTATTTGATATTTATAAGACAAATTTTGCATACGAATTTAATTCTAATACAGATATTTATTTTAGGAAGTTTAAATCAAGAACATCAGATTATCGCTTCTTCAGCTTCGCGACACTTTAAGCTATTTCAATAAATGAATATATTTAGCAAAAATATGAAATTTATAATTTATGTAAGCCAATCATTAAATATAGCGGAGTCGGAAATAATATAATGTAACGTCTTTTTTCTTTTAACACGGAAAATCAAATTTGCTTTGAACCTAGAACGAAATAGCTACATTTTATTCCGGTACATTCACTAGTCTCAAAAATGAATTGAATGATAATATCTGGGTGACCGAGCCTTGCTCGGTAATTTAAAGAAAAAAAACTAAAAAAAAAGAAAAAATAATAATTTAGTTGGGATCGATCCTAGGTATTTACGTTTCTCGAGGCTGCCCGTTCCCCGAATAAGCTACGCCGAGTTGACAGCTAATGACGAAAATTAAATTCAATATAAATGTTAGTGTTTTTTAATGCCAAAAAAAAGGGATAAAACAATCTTTTTTTTACAAAAAACCCAGCTACATCGATTTTTCTCCCCCAAAACCCCCTATATGCTGAATTTTAGGAAAATTGTTGGAGCCGTTTACGAGATTCCGAAAATATAATATATACATACAAGATTAACTCATTTAAATATTAAGGATAGATTATATATTAGAAGGATTAATGTCTTGTTTTTTTTTAACACGGAAATTGAAATTTGCTTTGAACCTAGAACGAATTACTACATTTTATTCCGGTACATTCACTAGTCTCAAAGAAAAAGAAAGTCATTTTTTATTGTAAGGATGGCATATGCACACAGTTTTATACTATCGCAATGCCATCCTTGCAAATGTATCATAAATATGTATATATAAATAAATAAATAAATAAATTGTATATTGGTAACCTATAGTAAAAATGAGCACTTTCTACACAACTTTTGTATCGCGAGAAAAACCCCTGGACGCAGCTATTTCGTTCAGCGTTATAAATTCCTAAATACAAACATTAAACATAATTTAATCATGAAATCCAGTTTACTGTACAACCGCAATTCAAACCGAGTTGTTAATATTGTGGTTACGAGAAATAAAACAATACTGTATTACTGTATTATCAAAATTCACCGAAACCGCTGCAAAATTAACGATTTAAATTTGCAAGCTTAAATTATTTGATGCGTTTATCTAATTAAATTTGCGTTTATAAGGCATATATTATATATACAAATTTATATTTTATACTAGCGATCAATCTATGCTAATAAAGTTGTAAGTTAATGCACTTTTTCAGTTAATATTGACATAATTAGAATACAATTACTAATTTCTAATTAAATAATATACTAATTAAACAGAATAGGAAAGTATTATATTAGATATGTCAAGATAGTAGGTTAATCATTTTGTGTACATACTACTAAATATTAATTATATTAATAAATATTAATATTAGCAATTACTGTTACGTTCATTTAAGATATTTTTCTATAATGTGTTGAACAACGCGCTAAATGTAATAGAAAAAAATCTATAACAAAGATACATCCATTACATTAAAAAATCAATAATAAACACTATTAATAAGTCCAAATTATTACATAATATATTTAAAGTACCTACATAATTTTATGAAAAATGTTTTTTTAGGAAATTCGCTTTTTCAAAACTTTTTACTGGTAGAATGTTGATCTCTGAATCAACAACCTAATAACCTATTGATACTTACGGTGAAGGAAAATATTAAGGTGAAACCTGTATATTCCTTGACAGCTCCTGAGACATATGTCCTCCGCATCGTTGTAGTATGATAGTCTGAGTTCCTATTAAAACAGCAAAGACCTTTGTCTTCTTGTTCTTGTATGCGAAACAAAAAAATGACAGAGTTATTATACTAGAGTAGGGGGAGCCATATTCAGTCATGTAAGTGAGAGTGTCACAACAATAATATAAGAGATAAGATTAAACTCATACACTTATATTTTTGTTTAATCACATAAAAAACAAAGATCTCATTTGCAAAAGTAATAATTATTTTGTATTATGGATCTCCGCAAAGTAACGCCTTATTCTATAAATTATTATAATGTGGCAAGTTGTTGAAAAAGGTTAATTGTTTGATTTTTATTATTTTATTTATTTTCGATGAACACATTTTGGGCCGGTTCCCGTAATCTAGTATAATAACTTTATGAAAATCCACGAAAATTTCACAGAATAGTCAAATCAAGTTATTAATTATTTAAATTTTTTAATATTTAGTAAAAATGAATCATGACTTCCATACGAATAATATAAGAAGCAATGTAAAAGCCTTAATAATAAGAAGGAAGGAAATTCTGCAGGAGGTAATGAAATAAAGATTTATGACATCCGTTGCACAGCGCTCTCGGTGGTACGGCGGGCTCAATTTACTCGTTTTATAGGAAAAGTAAGCATATTTAGCACAAGTATTTTAAAATTGACAACTTTTATTTCTATATTTCAGATATTTCTGCAAAATTTGATGTCTGGAATAAATAAAGATAAGGGAAAATCATCCTCCTGCCCATATCCCACCCTAAGTGGAGTCGGCAAAACATGTTATAAACATGTTTTCCCATGATTCAGCTACTTTTTTACGACCTGCCACCTGCCTGACGACAACTTCTTATTTTACGACACATCGGTTTGTAAGAGGGTGTTCTATTCTACTTAACCGTATACCACACGGTGGGTCAAGTTACCTTAGTCGCCTTTTACAACTACAATTACTTATTATGACCATTGCTAATAATTAGATGATAAGAAGATAAAAACTAGTAAGTGGTAACATAATAGAACGAATTCCACGATACAAGCATGCTTAGTGTGGAATGCATAGTTTGAGTTATGTTTTGTAAAATTTATGAGTTTAACAATAGAGAATAAGAAAGAATAAGAATGCGTGAATATAGCTACTTGAAATAGCTAAAAGCAGAGCTACTGACTACGGATCCAATTGGCTAGTCTAGGCTAGTGAAGACTTTGTAGCTATAAATAGTTTAATAAAAGTCTTTAAAATTCACATATTGTTTTATCATCCATTAAAAATAAAAGGGTTTTGGTCCAGTCTATTTAGTTAAGTAAGCCTTTTTCGATAAACCTTAATCTGTGTAGAATTATGTGAAATCTATTTTAGTGAACGAAAAGAAACATTGAACTAAGTACATTTGGGATTCAGTGGAAAACCGCACTCAAATATTCACTGGGCAAATTGCAACCGCTAAGTTGCAAAATTGTCTGGAACATCGGACAAGGTTGTTTATCTACCGGGTCAACTCGGTAGAGTATAATTCGAAAAGTGTTTACATGCAATCATATAGTTTCTGCGTTAGAAGTTATTTGCCACTTTGTATAGTATGGGCCTACAATAAGGCTGTGTTAAAAACAATTATAAACCACTAAAAAAAAACTATATAACGTGGTGATCTCTTCTAAGTTATTATTATAAGTGGTTTTTTTATTAATCGATCTATATATAAAAGAATAACATGTATGTTCCTAATAGACTCCGAAAAGGCTGGGCCGGTTTTAATAATATTTTAGACAATCTTTAGATAACCCAGCGTATAGTCCTTTGAAATTTTATGACGAGCGGAGCATTTTATAACTGACAATGACAGTTAGTTGCAAGGAGAAATCGACAGCAGAATGAGCCACAACAACACGTGGCTGGACTGCTATTAAGTTATAAGCTACGCATTAGTGTTAAATTTACATCGGTTAAACAATAATAGTTCTTCTAAAATTATATTATTATTCAACTTAAATATTATTTGTAAACAGTTTTCCACTTAGTGCGGGACAAGGAAAGTAGAATAATGTTAATATTAAACGTGTTCAGAAATATAAATTATCAAGATTTTTGTAAACATTAGCTAGCGAATAAATAAATAGTTAAGAGGATAATCTTCTTTATGTTCTCGTTATGATAACAGTGAAACAGGATATTCCTCTTAGAACCATACAATGATATTAAGCTTCCGTGTGTCTTTGAAGGCAATCCCCATGCCTATCTCAACGTTAACAATGATATCTGTACTAATATTATAAATGCAAAAGCCGGTCTGTTTGTATCACTTTTACACTTTTACAATTTGGCACAATTAAAACTTATCACCGCGGTAATATATAAGATAGAAAATTACCGTTTTTCTTTCGAGAACAAACAAAAAAAACACGAATTAAATTTTTTTTTTCTATAATCCGCGATTAAGTAAATAGAAAATATATATAATGCTAAATGTGGATTATTCGTTTTCATACCCGATACATGCAGAATTCCTAAAAACACATGCACAAACCTCCACCACCGCCACCACAATACACATTGTATTGTTGCGTATTGTGATGTCGGTGGTTTGACAATTTAATATTGTTTATTACTTTTATAATATGGATCTCCGCAAAGTAATGCCTAATTAAAAATACGAATTGAATTACTATGGGTACGTAAACGCTTAAAATAACGATAGCAAAGACGCGGTATGACTAGTTACAAAAAATAAAGTTAAATCAGTTTTTTAGCATTTCCTCGACGCTGGAGACTCTATTTTGATTTCAAGATAATAGGTACGCTGACAAATCTTCATTTGTATGTTTTTTTTTTCAAATATGAATATTAGGACAGTAAACTTTATGTATCATATTATTGTAACCTTTTTTGTATTTTTACTCATTTCAGCAAATAGCGATATATACTGGCAGAACTATCGAGAAAACAAAAATAGATACTCTTTTACTTAAAGATGTTTGGATATATTATAACGTTAAATGGTCGATACAAGTGAACGTATATTTATATCTCATTTACTTGAGAATAAAAAACTATGAACTCTTTATATGTACATATAAACTTTTATTTAAATTCTAATTAGAGCCTTAAATATAATTTACATCGTTCAGTAAAAAAATATTTTAAAAGCAACTTTTGTTTTATGTTTTTGTCTTAATTTGCATATTTCTTTAAAATAGCTATAATAATGTACATACTCCATTTGTGTTGAAACTCTTGTCCTTCTAATCATTTTCTTTGTTTTGTATTTTACGTATTGTGAAAAACAATTTTGTTTTTATCTTAAATGATCGTATATTATCAAGTTAGAAATTCACAATTAATAATAAATGTTTCTTATATGAATCTAGAAAAAAAAACTGTTAATAACTAAAATTTTATTAAACTTTTGACTTTGCAAGTGTATTGTAGATGTATAAACATTTTATTTTTAGAATAACTTAGGATTTAATAAAGGTTAAAATTCCGGCCAACTTTCCACATAGAACAAAAGTTCGTAATTAAAACTATAACCAACAATAAACTTACTTCTTTAAGTGAATGAAGACCATTAAAGCGAAACAACACAACCATTAGTCTATAATTGTTTTTCGAAGTATCCACGAGTGCATACTAGAACACATATTTGCATACGTTTTAAAAATCATAAGTCAACCACGTGCACGTAAAATGCGCGGGAAATCGGGAGATCGAGACTTCAAATTGGACACCAAAGAGACCACCATCTCTCTCCGCGTTCCAGAATACACTGACTATCACTGAACCCGGCCGGTATTCCGCTAGCTTTTACTAGCAACGCTTTTCCTCTTTTGCCCTGTCTTGCTTTCACGAAAATGTATACACAGCTTTACGTACACACACGAAAAACAACTTTACCGGGATTCCATATATAAGCGTCGTTTATTTGTGTGCTTCCATCGCACATATGTGAGCGTCGTGCGGGACGCATCTTCACGGTAGCTTGCTACTGCGCTATTGCATACAATCAATCGCATTTCGTTTAACATTGTACTTTGTTACAGGATCCTAAAGTTTAAAATTGATTATCACAGTTTATTTGTTATGCTTTTTTTAGTTTAGAGCGATGTCCATTTGCGCATGGCTGTTGTCAATCTTTTATCTATGGGACGACGAAAACTAGTGTTGTCCTTATTATTCTTTAAGTTTTCATTATAATTTTAAAGTAAAATAGTACAGAGACATTAGTTGCAGTTTCTTGAGGAAATGGTGTGCCACACAACGTTCTTGTAGTTTTTTGTAGGTTTTTCGGTAAAAATGAGTAAAGTTTCACGTAAGAGATGGAAGTTTAAAACTTATTATCGCCTTCAAGCGATCGTTCTGTAACGAGCAAACTCGTTTTATTTATTTTTTGCGTGTAGACCAAACATCAACCACGCTGTTCTAACGTGGATTGGTAAGTGACATATCTTAGATGTTCTCTAAGCATATGAAGACTTTATGTGATGTGCTCTGGCACGTTAAACTCTATCATGGATTGTAATTATTAATTAAGGAGATAAGTTTTATATAAAAGTTTTATGTATAAAATTACAGGTGCCTGTCCGGGGCGCGAATTTTCGAACTTTCGCCGTGTAAATTACATGCGCTCTTAGAATTTGGTTGCACGCATCATTCGGCTTTTATAATAAAATATAATTGGGTTTTACCAGACTTAATAAAATGTTTCACTATATTTATACCAAAAAGTACATCGATCGTTACTTCATTCAGAAGAAAAATTAAAGTAGACAAAGTATCGCTTTCATAATATTTATTAGTATAGATTATAATATTATTAATAAGTCATTGACTTCCTTATACATAACAGCTGTTAAAAGGCAGAGTTGAAGTTTCATACACAAAGAACATTAAGCTGAGTAGCTATCCATTTTGTAAAGACATACAACCTTGCATTTTGTTTACGTTATACGTAATGACTTTAATATGAATGAGTATAACTTAAGTGACTTACGATTTTCACAAATTAGTTTACGGTCGTACTTATTCCGTTTGATATCCGGGTGAGTAGAATAGACCACCTTCGTTTCTTACCAAGTTGTCGTAAAATACGACTAAGGTAAGTTGACGTCAGGCAGGCGGCCGGTCGTAAAATACCTAGTCAAATTATGTGACAACTTGTTGATAACATATTGTGCCGGTCCCTCTTAAAGTTAGATAAGGGTAGGAAGATCATAAATAAATAATAATCTAGGAATTATTTCTATGATGCCGGCTTTCTATGATGTTTACCTTTACCGCATGATAAATTGTTTACCTATTTCTTCAATTGAGTTTGTATAGAAAACTGACAAACGAAACCTAAATTCACAGACCCTTGGTCATCACATTACGGTCATCACATCTTCAATAAATATAATAAAAATAATAAATATATGGGACACTTACACACACGGTCGTTCGTCCCCAAATTAAGTAACTTAATACTTGTGTAGATAGACAACTGGTGAATATATACTTATATAATTTTTACACCCAGACTCGAAGACCAACAAATTCATTCCTAGAAAATGCTGGAACTCGGCGAGCTAAAGGCAGGGTCACTACCCACTGCGCCAACGGGCCAGTCAACCTTCATATACCTTTTTCCAGTTTCCCATCAACTTTACAAATATTTGGGTAGATTAATTCGTTAACAATTTCAAACGCTTACATTCGGTAAAAGTCGTATCCTTTTACAGCATTTGCTTAATAAGCATCACGTTAATGAAAGTCTTAATAGCAAATACGTAAGAGAAAATTACGGCAACCCTCAAAGAAATTCAAATAAGCCAGCTAAATGAAAATTACTTCTCGTACCTTCCTTTTCTGCTAATTAATTTACTCATTATTGGCTAACTTTTTTTTAAACTCGACTTTTATGTTACTGATAATAATAGTATAGTTTTTGGTTGAGAGATTAAAAATAACGATTTCGAAAAAAAACTTTAAGATCAAATGCAAATTTTTTCCTTCATACAGAAAGTAAATAGCGTGTCATTATGTTTGTTTGCGCTTATCTCTCAAAATGTACAAAAAGGTATAGGTAAATATTAAACAAATTAACTTTAGTAAATTTACGCTGTTCCGTACATTTTTATAGTTAGTAATTTAAAGGTAAAGTAATAATTAAATTATTTTGCTATAATCGGCAATTCATCGCGGATTATCAAAATAAATACGTTATTACTTCTGTATTATGGATCTCTGCAAAGTAACGTCTAATTCTATAAATTATTAAGTAATTTAAAAACCATGAATATTTTTTTAGGATCAATCATAATTTTAGTTAAAAGATACCATTTTATACGCGACAAATTTCTCCTCCAAAAATATAAGCAAATTAAAAATCTTTTATTTATTATACTTAGAGTAGGAAAGCCAGCTTAAAATAACCGTCATTTGCTTTATGTTTATTATAATTAAGAGAAAGCAAATGACGGTTATCTATCTCTTTTTATGTGTGTCCAGCTGAAGCGGGGAACATTTTGCGATATAAATTATAGCTGCTGCTCTCCTATTCATCTTAGCGTGATGTTATATAGTCTATAACCTTCCTCGACTATCTTACACTCAAAGAATTTTTCTAATCGCTCCAGTAATTCCTGAGATTAGTGCGATCAAACAAGCAAACTTTTTTGCTTTATACATTAGTATAGATAAGACAAAAATGAAGTTTCATCTTCATCTACTCTATTAATAACCTTATGGAATTAAATAGCGTTATAGTTGAACCGTTTAACTCAGTCCTCGCGTGCGGCGGCATACGAGCGGTAAGCGCTCGTAGCCTGAGCACCAAAATAACCTCAGTCCCCATTCTCGTTCTACCCCCCGCCCTTGTACCCCACAAGCGAAGTCTGAGTTAAGCGGTTGGTCAAAAAAAAATTTCGTCATTTCTTTTCGTGTGAAGTTTCAAGAAGGAAACGAGGCTCGTATAGTAATTATACTGTTTAAATTAATATAAAAAGAATAAGCTATAATTAGGAGTGTAAAGCATTTTTTCGTCGCGAACAGCGTTTGTACAGCTATGAATAACAATATACCAAAGAGCCGGGAGCGCAAACACTTGAACGTAGAAGTTTGTTTCGAAGTGCCCAAACTCACGAACAATAGTCTCACGTGGCGATACGAAATCGGGATAATAGACTTGTTATAATACGGCTTAGTATTTAGTAGCGCAAATACCCAGTGAAAAGTTATATTACTAGTATTACTCACTAATGTCATAATTGCTGTTGAATAACTTATATGTAAGACTAAGGCTAAGAGTAGCGTAACGTGAACTAGTTGATATTAATTTTTTTTTAATGATGACTTACTTAGTGATTTTGTCGTCACTTATACAGAGACGGTCACGGACGGGTTCTTCACAGTATTCAAATTATGGATGTACTGGAAGAAGCATCGTTTACATTTTCGCTTAGGCACTGTGTTCCAGCAGGATGCACTTGAAAATATAGACACTGATGGCGGCATCATTTTACATGGGGACTTTTCTTATAATTACAAAAGCTATAGCGCGGAGTAAAATACTAATGATGCCATCTGTTATTTCTGTACGGAAAATTCATGCGTACGTTATGATACACAGACTTTTTTTACTTACTACTTACTATAATACGAATAGTAAATTAGTATATATTTGTACTATATACGTATCCATGCTTTCTTTACTCCGCGACATTGACTTTCAAATATTCCGTTGCTTGACACGTATTCCAGAAGTTACTTTGTGACATTCGCGTATTTAATTTAATTTGAGATAACGACTTTACATTTTCAATTTAATTTTGAGCTTAAATTTTTAACAGTATAGTTCACAATGTAAAGGAATGTGGCAGATTTTTTAAGATCCACTGCAACTACTTAGCTTAATGTCTAATTATAAGCTATTGTTTTTGATTTTGAAATTCTTATGACATATTATTTAATTATAATTGTATTAAAATATATAAAAATGTAAAGAATCAAAAAATGTAAAAAGTAAAAAAGTCACTTAACGGCGTTAAGTATTCTATGGTTTTATTGATATTTGGTTTTGCAAAGCTTTCAAAATTTATACGGTTATTTTTGTATTTTATCATTGTTTGTTATTTAATCTTTATTATTTATAATTCCCATATTATAAATAACATAGTTATCTATCAAATATCATTGCAACTATTAGCGTAGATTAACTCATTTAAATGGCTTACTATATATTATATGCTACATTATATTACATATTAAATAACGGGTAACGGGAAATCTCAAAGGCGTATTGAAATTCTAGCAACATTCTCTAATAAATACAGATGTACAAACTGTACTCAAATTTCCTAAAATAAAAGCATGGCCTGACCAGAAGCAAAGGCATCCTCCCCCAGGCTTGAAAGATATTGAGTAAGGTAATATATTCGCAAAACAAATTTTGGATTTGTAAATATTACAGTCATGACTCGTTTGAAGCTGAGTCAAAGAGTTATATCAGAGAAAACTTATGATAACTTATCTTTCCGGCAAAGAGTTATAAAAGTGCTAACTTTCGGTTCCAAACAAAAAAGTATGGACAGTTTTCTCAACTTTGGCCTTCAACGCAATTTTATAAAGGCAAAAATTGATATTACGGTTTTTACGTTGTATTTCAAATCTGTTCCGTCTATTTTTTTTAAGTTAAACCTTAAATAATAACGTTATTTCAAAAATAATTTCATGACAGTTTTGCTTATATAAGGTCAGAGAAATGGTATAACAACAATATGTTAACAGTCAGACTACGGAAATAGTGTCATTTTAATTTTAAATGAAATAAAAAGAAACGTAGAACTCTATAGAAAATGCTGTGCTTGAATAAAAAACAAACGTATCTTCGTTTTGAAGATCAAAAAAAAGGTTCTCAACTACGAGAATCTCGCAAGCGAGTTAAGAGTTTGTAATAGCTTGTTACTATCGCGCTGCTAAACAAAGGCCTCCTCTCTGCTTGGAGACAAAGATATGAAGCTTAAATTGACAAAGCTGCTCTAGTGGTATTTTGCGAACGGATTGCATATCCTTCAGAAATTTTCTAGGTGTTGTATGTTATTATATTCGTGATAAATTTGACCGAGCGGCACTGAGAGTCCATATATCAGACCTAAAAATCCATCACAAATATTTGACTAAAACCACGTAATGACTCGTATAGAACGGGCCCGTCCAACAAATGTCGTGATATAAATATGAATGTGTTAAACTTTCGTTATCAACCATTTCTAGGTCCATTTGAATCCCAATTGATCTCTTTTTGCCATCCACATTTGAGTTGTTGTCCATGTTTGCGAGTTTGGACAATCACTTTCCTTCATACCATCAGTAAGTCAGTTATAATTCCATAAAACAATTCCAAATTCTAACTACAAATTACCAATAATTCTATAAGTCATTTCACTATAATTATTCGATAGAAATTAAAATTATATTTTCATTTAATTAACTGATAAATCGGGCAGTTTTGCTGTCTAGGACAAATTAATATTATTTTATTCTGTAATTTATCTGTAGTCAGCTTGGGCAAGTAAGTAGATTGGAGTAAATGGAGCTCTTGTAGCTCTCTGGTTCCTCCCTGTGGTGTTATAAGGAGTTATTTGCTCGCAGCTCGTTAGTAATGACATTCGGTTAGTAATGATACGTCGGTCCACTCCTACCCAACGGACGTAAGGATTATCTTATGAAGTAAATTTTATTATAGTTATTATACCGTTGGATATATAGTATTATGCAAAATTACTTATTTAGAATAATACATCAAAACAACATCTAAGGCACACTGTCCACAGACGCGTCATTTGACAAATGCATGCAAACTACAAATTATGACAGGCGTAATTTGTATCTTACATGTGTTCACGCAATGGTTATATAATCGTCATCTCTCTGTCCGTCTCTCTTTTTCAACCAATGGAAGTCCCGTTCGGCATAGGTCTCTTTACGGGATATCCACACTACACGATCTTATGCCTCCTGGATCCAGCGGCTCCATTTTCTTGAGGGGCTTAAAAAAATAACACCCAGCACTAGCATATGAACCAGCAGTAGAGTTCAAGATCAAAATTACTTATTCACAAGTTAATATAAATAAGTGTATAGGATATTTAGACACGCGGCTGTTAGTTACTAAAGTAATTTAATACTTGTGTTGCGGTTGAAAGATAACTGGTACAAATATATATATACTATTTTAAATACATACCTAAATACAAATATACACCTAGTCTCAAAGAACTAACAAATTGTTTACAAAAAATGTTGGCCCTCGGCGGATATCAAATCCGGGATCCACGGAGCTGAAGGCAGGGTCAATGCACCGCCACCTGCGCTAATAGGAAAATATTCCCCAGTCAAATAAATTAGCTTATCCTACACCATATACTCGTACCAGACTGAATCAATCATAAGTGTCCAGCCGAAGCTATTACATATAACCATATGGCGAGCTTCACACAGTTCCCTATAAAATATTAAAACTTATTTTCTCATTTAACCATGGCATATAACGTAACTCCATGAGAGGAATTGAATTTTAAGGACGGACATTAAAACTCATTCAGTCGAACTGGGAGCGCTGTAATAATCCGTTTTTGTTTGCCTCTCTCGTGGGTACTCCGAAATTCAATTTAAATATGATGGCGCAGAGAGCAAACATGATATCAGCGGAATTAAATGGCATGCGCCATTTATCGGGATTCCGGTCGTCGGTGATCCACACAAGAAATTCGATCATCGTCAGCAAAAGGTACATCATGTGTTAATTATACATTTTTAATTAAAAGAAAACCCATCGACATTGTTATATCTCGGTTATTCAGCCGTCTAAATTCCCCTTTACGTTATGTAAATATTGTACACTCGATAAACAGTATCGTCCAAAATCGGGATTCATCGATAATCAAGATATACCAAATTAAATTCAATAAAATAAGAGAAACCGTATGTAAAGATATTACAAAGATTATACAATATTGATAGATGGTATTCAGTACTCGATTCTCGTTCTAAATATGTAATAAAAATAGGTATTTAAAATTTGACCTATCTTGGAAAAGCTTATTTTGTAGTTTATTGACATTTTTTGATTTAATTTTTTTGAAACGTTTAATGAGACTACTAACTTATTAATACATCATTGAATGGGTTAATTAAATGGGTTAATCTTGTATAGGTATATATGTTATTCTGAATTTTGGAATGGTTTTCATGAAAATCAGCATGTAGTGGGTTTTGGGATTAAAGAATCGATCTAATAAAGAATAATTTGAATTTGAATTTGATCATCGACTGAGAAACTTATGAGAATATAATAATTATTTTCAGTCGAGATTTCGTTTTTTGGAGTAATTTAAGCATCCGTAAACTCTCTACTAAAGGAAGTCAAAGAAGTTAGTCGTAATAATGAGTCGGGAGAATGGAGGGCGGTTTTTTCCAAAGAATTCCTCAACAATTTTCTTTTACCTGCATTACAATTTTATTTTAATTCAGACGCAAAGACAGTTCTTATTTGCGTTGTGACTTCTGAGAAAACTCCGTTTACAATTATGAAGTAGAATTTTATATTTACCAATCTGGTACTACTAGTATATATTTTTTTTACACAGCTAAAGAATAAAATGCAATTATTGTTAATTTTGGAGGGTTGCTACACTATTTAAAAATTAAATAATAATCTTATTAAATTATTTATTGAATACTAACTGCGCCTGTGACTACGGCCGCGTGGAAATCACAAATTTTTAAAAAGTAGTTATTGTAAGTTAACCGTAAGATATTCTACCATGCTGTCGCGGACTTTTTTTATAGTATTTTTGTAGATCTACAATTTTCTAGCACATTGCTTTAGTGTATCTCTCTGGTTTTGCGGCGCACGCGATTAACTTAGCCCAGAAATGGCCCAGAATATTGGAAGAGCGCATATATACACACACATTATTTTTAATATGAGTATTCGTGAAGTGATCATCAACGATCTCAAGCATAAGTCAAAATTGTAAAAGGACCACAAACGGAAAAGAGATATTTTTTTTTATTTTACAGCTTTACTGCAAACATGAGTAATTTTTGCCCATCGTAAAACTGCTGGAAAGTTATAAGCAAATTACGAGGGACCTCCTTGGTGATATTTATAAATATTTTACCACTTCAAAATTTTCTTTAATGTCAGAGCAAATTTTTAGAAGAGTTTATGGGTGTACTTCATTTATTATTGAAGGACTCATTCAACTTTGAAATTGTGCAGAGAGGTTTATAAACGACTTGGCTTCTTAATTAGTCTTTTAGACGCAGCCGCGGAATATTTTTGCATTCAGAAGAAACGCGATTTGACCTCTTACTTTGTCGTATTTTACGACACCTCGGTAAGAAATGAGGGTGGTTTATTATTAAACATTTTGAACATTTGTTATTAAAAAGGTTCAACATTTATAATATAGTCAATGTAATTAATGTTTTGTACACATATCAGGTACATTTGATACATATATTTAGTAAAGTAAAATTAGTAGCTATTTTTTTTTTACTAAGCATAGGATTTCTCGTTGTTTGGGAAGAAGGACTAGAACGATAAGAACATACTTTTTAATGCATATTCCAAAAATTATATACAAACAACAAAATTTATTATTTGGATGGTAAAAAAGCCTGGATTTGAAAATCCTTTCAGCTTCATACAAGACTGCAGTTTAATAATCTAAAATTGAAAATGTTTAAAAGATTGACCGCCGAGTTTCTTTCTGGTTCTTCTCGGTAAGAGCAACATTCCGAACCAGCTGTAGCTTCATTAATCATATTGATCCGTGACGATTCAAAGGTGCTTGAAAGAGCTTATTTAAATAAAGATTATTTTGATTTGAAAAAACACAAAATACTCTATTCTATTCTATTATTTTATATGTTGCGATGGTTTAAATCCTGAAGAAGTGTTTTTTTCCTAATATAAGGTAAAATGGTGGACTAAGCTATTAACCAAGAATAGAAATTAATACTTAAATATTTTGTGCAGGGATTGCTCTAATGTACCTGTAAACTGCTATGAACTTACGCTTCAATATAATTTAAATCGTACTTTAACTTTGCTAAACAAATTCCATTTAAGCTCAGTGAAATATGGGTAATAAATATACTGAAGGAATCTAATTAATTCAACTTGAGTTCATTGTAACTCAAACAGCTGTAAGCAACTTGTGTTTAATAGAGACTGCAGTCCGCCAAAGAAATTATTAGTGAGTTGGAAAAAGCAGATTGAAACTTGAGCAAGAAACTTCCTCTGCAAATTTTCGCCTAAGTTATATATAACTTTGAAGTAATGTTATAATATGTTAAAATATTTATTGCCTAAGATATTATTGGCAATATTTTATTATTGTTGCCTGAAACGGAAGTAGTCAAGTATCATCTCTTTTAATACCGGATATACTGACAACACAACAATCACGGGACCGATTGAGAAGTAGGGGCTTGTTTGTGACTGTATCATGAAAAAGGATTTCGGATGGTATTATGACTAGTCATGATACCACGATAAATCGAAAAGATTGTTTTGAGTAGTGTAGAGTTGTGCTTAAATATGTTGGTAAATTGATATTTGTGTTCAGTTCGTTACAAAAAGTAAAAGGAATAAGGTGCTAACAAAAGTATAAGTTTCTTTTTAAAATTATATCGAAAGTTTATAGAGTTGAAGTTAATAATTTTAATGAGCTATTAAAAAACTCAGAATATATCATAGAAAATTAAATCAGGTATTAATTTTAGGCGGCATTATCTAATCGTGAGAAAAGAGCTTATGATTAACCCGAATGGGCCTAAGAACAGAAGAAGTAAATTCGTCAACATCATACGAAAGTGTTTATTTAAGTTTCATTTATTTCTTTTAAATTTTAAATAACTTTGTGCTGAGTGATATAGTAGTGGTTACAAAAAATATAAACACTTAAGAAATATATATGCAAAGGCGACAGTAATCTTTCAAAATCGACTGTATAACGAATTACCAATTATTTAATATAGTTTGTGGTGACCACGGTATCAACAACATGGCGGTTCACCAACATGGCGGTTTCGAGTGGTAGGACATTTTATAAAAATGACGGTCGGTAGGAAGAAGTCTTTTAGGTATTCTGGTAGCGGAAGTAAACGGCGAACATGGAGGCTGAATATATTATTTGGTAACGTAATCTGACTTTCCATCACAACCTTTATGGAGTTTGTTGTTGTGAAGAAGACATAACTATTATAGTAAGAATTGGGTAGAACTAACGCCTTTAACTGACTATCATTAGTATTTATTTTTAAATATTGCATGCTTTTTCAATAAAATAGCGAACTCATCATTATCCTCCTGTCCTTATCCTACTCTAAGTGGGGTCGGCACAACAAGTTATAAACAAGCTGTCACATGATTTGGCTGCGTTTTTACGACCGGCCGCCTGCCTGACGTCAACTTACCTTCGTATTTTACGACACCTCGTTAAGAAAGAGGGTGGTCTATTTTACTTCACCGGATATCACGCGGTGGGTTAACTTACCTTAGTCACCTTTTACGACACCTCGGTAAGAAATGAGGTTGGTCAATTCTACTCAGCCGGATACAACACGGCGGGTCGACTTACCTTAGTCGCCTTTTACGACACCTCGGTAAGATTTGAGGGTGGTACTATTATATTTAGCAGGATACCACACGGCGTAATAAAATACCGAACTAAAGAACAAAATAAGTATATGAATATTAGTTCCTCAAACACTTACCTACCTAAATACGCTAATCCAATTAAAGCGAATTCATTATCCTCTATTCGAACGTGTTTCTCGGGCAATAGTGATTAGTTGAAAGAACCCTTGAAGCCTCTTGAAGAGGCTCTGTAGGCGATTAGTGCTGGAGTACGCTTAACCTCCTTCACTCTCGGTTTCCCTTTCACCCTTTCACTAAATACCACGCCCTTTAAGGTGTAAATTATTAATCAACTCAATTTAACATAATATTCTCGCTAAATTAAGTTAGTTGAGTATATCACTTAACACGTAGGTTAACATTTATTATAGCTAATCTTTTATAAGTATAAATATCTAGATGACCGAATAAAAAAACGAAACTTAAAAAAAAGAAAAAGTAATAGGGGTAAAAAGGAAAAAATAATAGGTGGGGCTCGACCCTCGAAGTATTTTCATTCCTCGCGACTACCCGTTCCCCGAATAAGCTACGCTGACAGTTAATGTCAAAATTCAATTCAATATAAATTTGAGTAAATTTTAATTCGAAAAACAGGGATTAATTGATTAAAGAAAAACCTAGCTAGATCGATTTTCTTCCCTAAAACCCCCTACATGCTGAACTTCAGGAAAATCGTTGTAGCCGTTCCCAAGATTCTACAAAACAACGTGAAAACTAAATTATTTTGTTGGTAATGAATTCTAAACCAACATGTTTAAAACATGTTGTGCTAACCCCAAGTGGGATAAGGCCAGGAGAATGATGATGAATAGTTCCCAAACCAGCAGACAAAATCCAAGATAAATTCTTTAGTATGTAATCATTTAATAGATAGCACTTAAATGTTAACTTGGCGTCTAACTAACGCTAGCCTTGAATCAAAAGTTAGTCCCATTTCCTACTTTGTATACTTAGATAATTCACAATGACTAACCTAATTAGAAGCATTTACAGAAAGTATCGTTATCTAAAACTACAAAGTTTGTGTGCGCATGTGTAGAAATAGGCTGTAGGTATATCTAAACGCTGTGTATAAAAAGTGTGTGCAAGGATGTTTAGAGGCTGATTCTAGTCAATATATTCGTAAGAACTTATTTAAAATATATTTAGAGATTTGTTTAGGATAGTAACGGACACTTCTTATCCTACTGCTGGTAGATTGATGTGTGGAGTATACCAGGAAACACTACCCAATTAACCAGTAATATATTTTTCGGAATTTACAAAATAACCATTGCATTAACTTATGTAGTGCTATGTGCGGCGGGCGTAATCTAACTGCATATTATAGTGTATTATCTATGGGTAACAGGCAACCCGCGGCCTATAGCCTAAAAATGAAACGTCATCGAAATGCCCCTACAATGGGCATAGATCTCTGTTTTGGAGAGAAGAGTTGGAGTTTTAACCAACCATGCTGCTCAAATGCGGATTAGTACGTTACACATATCCTAAGAATTCAATAGAGATATGGAGGTTTCCTCACGATGTTTTTCTTTAGTGAAAAACGTATAATAAATTGTAAATATCAATTAGGCACCTGAGTTTTAAGACAAACTCATTGATGCCTGCGTTAGTTTGAACCCATCATCCACGAAATAGTCGCACGCTATCACAGCTAAAGATTAATATAAAGGACTAGAAATAAACAAACTTTAAAGTAAATAATTTAACCCAGGAACCGACCGTAGTCATTTGACGAGGGCCTGGATAAAGGGGTTCACAGGATGCGGTATGTCGCATATTTGCAAACCGCCAACTTGTCCACAACACCGTGTGTCGCCGCACAAAGGACAGTGCTTTATTATGTTAATTCATTTTATACCTAGATTTATTTATGAATATAATATGTTTGTTGGCGCTTTTTTCGCCATCACACACTAGACGGCGCTGTATCGAGTTGTACCGCGCTAAAGAAGTTCTTTTGCAGAACTATAAGTAGTCAGTACAGATTTTCTTTTAGATCGAAATTTGGTCGATTGCTCGTTGTGTAATTATCGTGGGTATATGTTAGTCTTATCATCGTTGATTTGGGGTTGTACTGATCAATGTTATTATATTTATTGAGGTTAACTAATGATGGGTCGTATCCAGCTGAGTAGAATAGATCACCCTCACATCTTACCGAGGTGCTGTAAAAGGCGCTAAAATAAGTTGACCCGCCGTGTAGTATGCGGCTGAGTAGAATAGACCATCCCCGTTTCTTACCGAGGTGTTGTAAAAGAAAACTATTAATATTAATATTTATACATATACAAGTATATAACTTTATGAATGTAATTTTAGTTCTATATAAAAATTCCTTAACAACATTTGATTTGATCAAAGTTTAATTTTCTGTATGTTTACTCAGTATGAAATAAACGAATTTCTCTTATTTCTTTCATGAGGAAGGATCAAATGGCAAAATAAATCCCTTCTTAAAGATCGTTACCAATGAGGAAGTAAAAAAATTCTTTAAGGAAACCATTGGTATAACAAGGTAAAAACAAATTGATGAAAATTCTTTGGATATTTATATACTTTTAAGCACGTGAATATGTTTGTATTATTTTTTTGTTTGCTATCAATCACATTTCCCTTTTCACCCACAAAATGTATTTGTCCCTTTGAACTTTATATATGAATATTCATTTCTCCTATCTTGGGCTTATTAATCGCTCTTTTATATCAGAAAGCGAATTGCTACGGAAAAATAAGAAATTTGCATAATATTTCAACATGTAAATTTATATTTGTCCGTATTTCGATGTTTTGGTATGAGAACTAATATTTTATAAGGGTATTGTAGAATTGTACGGGGAAAAGTTACTTATCATTGAAATTAATTTCGTCAGTCGGATAATTTCAGTAAGGGAAATCATATGTAAATAAGATATGGCAAAATTATTTTAAAGTACTTGAGTAATATGGCAGACCCCCACGAGATGGACTGACGACCTCAAAAAGGTCGCGGGGAGCCGCTGGGTCCAAGCGGCACAAGATCGTGTGTGGTGGAGATCCCATAAAGAGACCTATGTCCAGCAGTGGACGTACATCTTTTGAGAAAGAAGAAGAATAATATGGGGACCAACTACTTTACATGAGATACACATCAGATTCGATAAGAATTAGTAATATCTATGGAAAAATTTCTAGTATATAGGAAAAATCGTCAGGTGGTAGAATCTAGCAGTTGCTAGAATTTCAACTAACACAATAGACGGGCTTTGCCTCCAGCTTGGAAAAGTTCTTGTAAAGATCAATTTAAACCAGAAACCGTAAGCGTCTATTTTTGGTACTACTGGTTCTCATTTCTTACCGAGGCGTCATAAAAGGCGACTAAGGTAAGTCGACTTCCACTTTAGTATCCGGCTGAGTAGAATAGACCACCCTCATTTCTTACCGATGCGTCGTAAAAGGCGACTAATGTAAATCGACTTGCCGTGTGGTATCCGGCCGAATAGAATAGACCACACTCATTTATTATCGAGGCGTCATAAAAGGCGACTAAAGTAAGTGGAGTTGCCGTGTGATATTCGGCTGAGTAGAATACACCACCCTCATTACTTACCGAGGCGTCGTAAAAGGTGACTTAGGTAATTTGACCCACCGTGTGGTATTCGGTTAAGTATAATTGACCACCCTCTTTTTTACCAAGGTGTCGTAAAATACGGCTAAGGTAAGTTAACATCAAGCCGGCGGCCGGTCGTAAAATACGAAGCCAAATCATGTGACAATAACATGTTGCCATATGCCCACTTAGAGTGGGATAAGGGCAGGAGATTGAAAATGATGATGGATTATGAAAAGATCAATTTAAATAAGAGACCGTAAGCGTCGCAATTTCATTTTTATCCGTGATGCATACCATGATGAAAACCAAATGTATAACGATTATATAGAAGACACGTGATAAATGCTACTACCGACTAGCCCCTAGGACTTTGGGTTAGTGTTAGAAACGTTCTGGAAATGTATTACATTACAGTTGTTTAAAAACATTATTAAAAAAGGCTAATACAGAAAGCCGATTACGATACAGTACGAAGCCGATACTATTGAGGATTACGTAGATGATAAAAATGGGTGGACATAGCTACTCTTCAACCATGTACAAAACAGTAGGTAATAACTAAATGTAACTAGTAATATGACTTATATTTATAAAAGAGCGACTGCCGAGTTTCTAGCTGGATTCTCTCGGTAAGAACAGCTTTCCGAACCAGCAGTAGTGTTGACGATTCAAAAGCGCAAAGCAGAAAGTATATATAAAGAATATATAATTTCTTTGATTGTGTAAATTTAAAGGTAACATGCAGGTGTACAAGAGTTTTAATACAAACAGCTGTTTCTATTTAAAATCTTGTTAACTTGCATGTTAACTTAAT
This sequence comes from Morpho helenor, assembly GCA_029227775.1. Classification (NCBI taxonomy): domain Eukaryota; kingdom Metazoa; phylum Arthropoda; class Insecta; order Lepidoptera; family Nymphalidae; genus Morpho; species Morpho helenor. The sequence continues at coordinate 9,791,182 of JARGCU010000020.1, forward strand.
AACTTTCAATAGCCATTGAAAGAAATGTATATTATTAGACATAGATATAGAAAAATAATGCGAATTCCACACCTTCATATAAACCCTGCGTGGTTTTCGAAAGATGTGTTTATATGTTTATATTATGTCTCATTATATTAGACAATAAATTAAAAAAAAGAAAAAGTTTACTTGAATAAAGAATATTTTGAATTTAAATTTTATTATTGTCAATTCTCTCACATCCCTTTCTATGTAATATTAATTGAACCCATCTGACTAGACAGGACTAGACTAGAAAAATACACGAATTGAGACTTCAATTCGTGTATTTTTCCCTTTTCCTCTGTCCGAGATAATACTATTTTCTCACAATCATTTATATGAGAGTTGAATAGAAAATAACTACAACTCGTTTCAATGCCATTATTAACGGCTATTGCTCCGGTCGCTTCAAATGGCCAGCGTAAAAGGCGAAACATTTTGCCGGCCCCAGACTGATGGACAAATTTCCTGGTAAACTGCTTTCCCCGCGCAGGGACAATTTGTTTGAATTTGAATCCCGTTTGTTTCCAGAGAAATTTGTCTCTTAAGCCCCCAGAGTATACACTGAGAACGCCTGCGGTAATTCTTCACGTTTAATTGAATTAAGTCCATTTGTATCTTCCTTTTTCATTATCTTTAATAAATTGTTCTTGAATTGTCTAAATGGTCTGACAGCTGAACGTAAAGGGAAATTACCTGAAGGGCTCATTTACTGAGAGTTTTATAATGATTATGTTTTGGTCTGAACCGCTAGCTGAAAACATTCTTTATTTTAAACAAGGAATATGTTACATTAAGTTTCTATAAATTATGTGATATATTTAATAATTTTTTATGAGTTCTTATTTTAAAAAGTTTCTCAATTCAGAATTAGGAATTCTCTTTTTTGCATGTTTAAGTTTTGTAATATTCAACTTGCAATACATGTATGTGAAGGTGAAATCTTGCGAGTTAAATTTGACCCACTTCTTGGGGTCCGTTTGCGCTGAATTTTACATACTTATCCCAGTCCCTATGACAATGCATTTTAATGATAAGCATGACCTGATGCTGCCGTAAGGATTGGTTCCAGTCGAAGGAACTCCTGAACGGGTATTAAGTAAAAAAAGCTTGTTAAAAGCTTTTTCTAAAGATTTTTTAACTAGACTTGTTTAATTTGATGGATAACTAATTCATAACTGAGTTATTTGGACGTTTATTTCTAATTACAGAATCGTTTATTCACTCTTCAGGCAATTATTTCGAATTATATTAATTATTTAAATAGCTTGTATGAAACCACTTGGTTCAAGCAATAATTTAATACTATCTATCACACCTTAAAACTATGAATAAATAAATGAACGATAAAAAAAATAATAAATATCATCATGCTTCTGCCCTTATCACACTCTAAGTTAGGTCGTCACAATATGCTTTTAACATGTTGCTACATGTTTTGGGTAGTTATTTTACGACCGGCCACCTGCCTGTTGTCAACTTGTAGTCGCCTTTTATGACACCTCGTTAAGAAGTGAGGATGGCCTATTCTACTCACAAAAATAATATGTAGTGAGCACTGTAAAAATAAATAAAAGTAAAAGTATACGTAGTGAGCACTATAAAAAAAAAATAAGGTTCTACAATCTTTTTAAAATACGATCTTAATAAAAGACAATATCGTTAAGAGGTCTACAACCGCTAAAACCAAACCCTATAAATAAAAGTCACCCTTTAAAATGATTGTAAATAATTCTTATACAATTGTAAAAAAGTCCTTTGTAAATATGAACACAGATATGAAGCGTATTTTTTTATCGTGCGTATGTGAAAATAAAGTATCGGGAAGTTGGGAAGTCAATGTTTGTTTTCTAATTTTCCGGCTGTCTACACGAAATCTGAACAGACGGAGCTCTCTGGCGTAGCAAATGTGACGGGAGTATTACAAAAATCTCTTGATAGATTGTATCTGTGTAATGTTTTTCGGCGCACTCTGAATGTTTTAATTGTACATCCAGATCTGAGCAGTGATGGATCAGCGGTGAGAACTTGTGACTTTCCCGAGAGGAACACGGGTTCAAACCCCGAGCAGACTCCAAAAAGATTTCCTGTTAAATCAATAATAATAATCTATCAATACTCGCAATTTATCGTACGTTTTTAGAAGGTGAAGGTATCATATCGTGAGGAAACCTGCATATCTCTAAAAACGGAGGAAAACTTTAGGATAGTAACAGCCTGTTACTTTACTTGATTAACCAGACAGACCTGACTACACTTTACACTTTTGATTTAAATTATCACAAACAACTTAAATGATAATTTTACTTTAGAGTTGCTGAGCTCTCGAATATACTCTTGCAGTTTACTGCAATACCCTAGAGTAACATACGAAATTATACAATGCAATTTATGTAATTTAATATGATACGTTGCGATGCGGATGCGATGCGATTCGATACGACATAACGTGACAAGATACAATGGGGGATGTTACGGCAGAATACGTTGCGGTTAAACCGCAAACAGTGAACCGGTAGAAAACTCATAGTTTGAAAATGCAATTCCTTGGTTAAGAATTTTAGTGCAGTCATAGAAGCGAGATTTTTAGTTTTCCGTTTAACTTCATGTTTCTTTTAAATCTGGTGTAACTGTTGATATATAATCGTTGCGATCAAGTTTAGTTTCCTTACTATTGATTGCTTAGGAGTTTTCTCGTGATGTGCTATCGCCGTTCATTATTATTATTATATAAATTATGTTCAGTACATACATACTAAAATAAAATTTTGAGTTTATACAATTAATAATGGTGAGGTGTTTATCCTGGCATGACATTATCAAGATGATATATGTATTGATGACATATTGCATTCTTAATAGAATTGCACATTATTTTCAAAATTTCTTCTTATAAAAGCTTCTAATTACAAATCTGCAAATCAACATTGCAGTATCGCGTCGTGTGCATGCTTTTACGGTATAAAAGGAATTCAGGAGACTTTTTTGTGTACAAGAGAGATAAGGTATTTTTTTCTATGAGTGATTCTACATTAAATTGTAAAATTTAAGTACAAAAAATTTCTAAAGAAGATGCTACTAAAACTTATAAACAGATCATATTCACCCTTATAATATTGTGCCATATTAATGTTTCATAATGGTGTTGCGTTTAGTATAGCAAGCTTTTGCAGTGTTACAAAGTGTCGTTTAGCTTTGATATAGGCTTACGACAAAGCTACAATTCCACTATATGTCCGACTCAAGCAGTCCGAGAAGTGTCTGGGAAATTACTCCATTAAGCTTGCGAATCGTGAGTCGCTTTCGTGTCTTTGATAGTAATTTTCATGTCTCATAGTCTTGGATTTTTTAGTTATGGACATTCCACTACATTTTATTAACAAACAGTAATTTTAAATAATTTTAACAGTAATGTTATCGAAGTTGTCATAATTATCTTAAGGCCGATGAGCGGATACATATTCTATCCGAACTCTATGAAATTTGGTTACTATATACAGACAGAGTATTCCTTCGTTGTTCTTATTGCGCTTGCATAGATTTTATAGAATAATCTAAGAATACGCGAGCGGAATCTGTGATAGCCCAAGCGATGTGACCGTGTAACTCTATAGAGACGATCATGGGTTCAAACCCCGAGCAGGCCCCAATTTTTCTATTAAAATTTATGAGTCTAATTGACAATTGAAATTTATTAAAAGCTTTTCCGTGGAGTAAAACATCGTGAGGAAACTTGTAGAGACTGCTAGAGATTTGTGTAATCTACCAATCCGCATTGGAGCAGCGTGATAGCTCTTAGCTCCAATCCTTCTCTCCAAAAACTTTACTGACTCGGTTGATTTAAAACGATACTAGATTGCGCGAACATGATTACAGCAAGAAAGAATACGCTTATTTTAACTCAAGCTCTAAGTTCGTTTGGTTTAAACCGGCCTTAATAACTTTGATATACTTATATATAACTTAAGGCTTTGTAAACATTAAAATTTATGATTCTTATGTTAACCGTAAGACGTCTACTGTAAACCAAAACTATAAAATTTATGCCTTGATCCAATCTATATCGAACAATAGACGTATATCGATAAAAACAAAAAATTGTAATATTTTAAATGATTTATAGAAGCAGGCGTTACTTTGCGTTAACAAACGTGGATTACAGCAAAATAATTTTATTGTAACTTCTGTGTAATATTTAATGTCATTATAATATCAGTAATTTATGTCACGACAATAAACACAATTACGTCCACGATAAAAATATTAATTGTTTCTCGTGAATGTAATAATTATCGATAATCAAATATTTAATTAATTTCCACTATCAGCTACGTTTATGACACTGTGTAAATATTTATCGGTTTCATAATTATGTGTTATTATGAAGTAAAATAACGTAATGCAGTCGCGTGTGCAAATTTTATTATAAACTGAACACAATTAAAACTAGTCAATGATGAATATTATTTCAGTCAAATTATAATATAATTAGTAAATAATATAATTGATAAACTATTTATAAGTAAGTTAAACTTTCTGTAACGGCATAATATAATTTATGTTATCCGCCATGTAGTATCCGGCTGATTAGATAAGACCACCCGAAGACATTTGTTACCGAAGTGTCGTAAAAGATGACTAAGGTAAGAGCCGTGCGGTATTCGGCTGAGTAGAATAGACCACCCTCATTTCTTACCGAGGTGTTGGAAAAGGCGACTAAGGTAAGTTTACATCAGGCAGGCGGTCGGTCATTAAATATTTAGCCAAATCTCCTTCGTCGCGTGGTTTAAACTTGTTGTGTCATGATGATGATGTAAGTTGGAAACTTACTATATTTTAATTTTTGTATAAAATTAGCTTTTAATGGAACGTTGACTAACTCTATAATGTAAATTATTGGCATCTTATGAAATTATCAACGTATTAATTATTTAAAATAAACAATTAATAAGCTTAATTTCTCGTACAACTACAATTTACAGCAAAAAGTTCTTTCACAACAAACAATTCGACTCTAATACCCACTGTTCCACGTAGTCTCCGCAAAAAGTTTATACAGCGTTTCCACAATACTAATCCTGGGATTATTTGATATAAAACAAATTAATTAATTTTCAAAGCTATTATTTTTAATATAAATAACTAGCTATATCTATGACTTCGCTCGCGTGGAAATTAGTGTATTTAATTGAAATATATAAATAAATGAAATATGTTCAACATAAAAGTAGTTATTATGAGTAAATCATAAAAGATAGAGACATGCTGTCGCGGACTTTTATGTAGTATTTTTGCATATCTACAATTCTCTAGTACATTACTTTGGTATATCTCTGCTGGTTTACGCTGGTATAGCACATAGCGTATGTGCTATAGCATATAACATCACGCTAAGATGAACAGGAGAGGAGCAGCAATAAAAAATATTGCGAAAACGGCAAATTTTAAGCTTTCATTGCGTGGACTATGGAAAGTTATTAAAAAATTGTTCTAAAAGTTCTAAATAAAATTCCGCGACAGCATATGTCTAGTTTTAAAAGTTAACCCAGTTTAACCATTTTTATGGTTATCAATATACTATAATAACGGTTTTAATCTTTCCTAGCAGGCGGAGCCGCTGGCGATTTCTCGTAATTATTATAAAAGCACAACTATAGCGCGGAAAATACTAGTGGCGCCATCTGTTATTTTCAATGGCAAAAATACATGCGTATACTGTTTTATGTTATGTAACATATCATATTTCCCACATCTGGATGGTTTTAGTGTCAAATATTCGGTTAAATATTTATTTGTCTTATTTTAATTAAAAAAATGTTATGTTAGCTCACGTCATCACAATCTGAAATTGCCGATAGATTTAACTAAATATTACTTTAAAGCAATTTTTTAGGGTTTTAGCAAATGTATAATCCATTTATCTTTGTTACTACTAATAAATTAAATAAATCGTAGTACAATGGACACGGTACAATACTATCGTGCCCCGCGGAACGCCATCTCAGACACCTGAGTCACCATTAATCCGCGCTCTATCGCTGGCGCCTTTCAAACTTTATTCATTGTCTCTGTTGAGGATGCGCTTGCATGCCGTCTTGCTACACTGAGCTCAGATTGGATTTGTCTTTCAAAGTCTAATTCCTTATTTCTGTGATACATTTAATTTAAGCAAAGCTTATAAATTATTTTACTTTATAATTAAGATAAATATAGCTTAATAGATGACTATTACATATTGATCATCACCTCTCTCATATCATTCTCCTGCCCTCATCTCACTCTAAGTGGGGTCCGCACAACACGTTTTTACTATGGTGTAATGTGATTTGGCTAATTATATTACGACTGGCCATCTTCCTGACATTAACTTACCTTAGTCGCCTTTTATGACATCTCGGTAAGAAATTTGGGTGGTCTATTCTACTCAGCCGGATACCACACGGTGTGTAAACTTACTTTAGGCTATTTAAATATAGATGAGATTCTTATTTACTCTTAATAAACATCAGTATTATATTACGTAGCAGTATCTTGTTGTTAATCGGTGGTTGTCAACAAAAGAACAGGAGTGTAGTCAAGAGGTTTTCACGCAGAATGTCTGGTGCCATTCAAATCCAGAGACTATTTGAGGTCATCTCTCAAGTAGAGTTGGTGTTTACTACTCAAACACAATGAAGCCCCTTCATAAACTAATACTTCAAACTGTTTTGTTTGATTGGTACTTTTTCCTCATAACTTAAGGCGCAATGTCAGAGACTGAGAATCTGGTGAGCCCCTACTATTTGAACTAACAACCTCAAATAGGCCACAAGGGAGGAATCCTAACAGCACAGGACGTGAAGCAAAAACCCTTCACTAGACCACTAGACCTTATCAGCAAAGGACTTCAATTGATTGAAAAAGAAGAAGATGAATGATCCTAGTTAATGTATAGAACTGGCTATAAGTAAGTAAGTAGGTACCGACCTCTTATTATCCCACGGCTGAGAATAGGCCTCTTCTCTCCGTTTTTGGAGAGGAGGATAAGGCCTACCACGCTGCTCCAATGCGGATTGGTAAGATACACATATCTCCAGAATTCTCTAGAGATATGCAGGTTTCCTCACGATATTTTCCTTCACCGAAAAGCGTGTGATACGTAACAATTATATAGACACATAAGTTTTAACAGAAAAACTCATTGGTGTCTGCTCGGGTTTGAACCCGTGGCCTCCTCGAAAGAGTCGCACGGTGTTACCGCTGGGCTACCACAGCTTAACAACCGGCTATACTCACGTCTTATTCTATCGGGTTAGCCCGATTAGTTAAAAAAAATGAATGATCCTTTCGTATGATGCATATAAATATTTTATAGGATACTCATAGATGCCTGCTCGGGATTGGAATCATTAAACCATGATAACAATCACACGCTATCATTCCGATCACCATTTTAAATATCAGTTCGTTTTAATATAGTCAGATTTTATTAATATCACTTTTAAAAACTTAAACGAAAATAAAAATAAGCTTTATATTCTGTTAACCTAATAATATGTCGAGTACTGGTACAACTTTCATTAGTTGCGTATAGGATGTCAGCTTACTAACGAGCTGCGAGCAAATAACTCCTCGTGATACCACAAGGAAGAAGTAGAGGACCGTAAAAGCTACCTTTAAATACAACTCAATACTTGCGCGAGTTACTGTTACAGAGAAATTTCTCGTTTTAATTATCACTAACTATTGTATAATGAATATGTGATTTATTATTCAATTACCTGATGTAGCTTTTTTAAAGTATTTTTAAAGTCCATGTGGAATAATGACAGATAGTCTTGGCATACACGGGCTTTCATGCCATGGGAGCACTGGTACTCTTTTCCGTTATGGCTCTTTTAAAGATATCATCTAAAGAGCTCTTGCCACCATCGAAATTTCTGCTCTTCTCGAGCCTTCGGGGATAAGATATCTGATCTGATAACTGGACTGAAAGTTATGATACCCTCCCAAAAATAGCTGTATCAATTTCAATTATTAATAAAAAGTTAGAACACAAGTACAAGATACAGTTACGCCCTACGTTTATACAATGCTTAAAGTCGGCAGAGAAAATGTGCTTTCGAGCGGAAAACCTAGAAGTTCAGCTTAATAAGTTGTTAGTGATTAGTCACAGTAGGTAAGTAAACTTTCTGCTTGGTTCTTACCTAAATACTAAGATGTCCAAAAATATTTGAAGTATACAAACAATGGTATAGTTTACTTGAACGATGTAAACACTGTTTTAGTGATATGTTGTGGTTCTGAGGATATTTACAGAGAACTTATTTTGTGTTTATTAAAATTTAATTTAAAATCTGATGCTACTTCATCTACTCATGAAAATAAAATGTTTTCATATTACATTTCACATTCATTACGCGCAATATTTTTAAGTTTATAGTAAACTAGCCCTTCCTGCGGTTTCATCCGCGATTTTAAAGATATGTAAGAAGTTAGTTATAAGAGAAAATTTATTTTCTTCTGGATTAAGATTTTAACTCAAACATATAGTGATATTTATTCGAGTTTAATTCCTATGCGGTTTTTTTAAAATTCTTATTTAAATAGCCGAGTCGCTTATGTACGAGTAGCTATGTATGTCTACTGAGACCTATTCAACAATAGTTATCCTAATTAACATACACTTAATTAAATTATAATTAACTACCCTATAAAATTTGAAGAAGAAGAATTAAAATATGAATTAGGCAGAATTGCCTAGATATTCCTAACAGAATCTGGGTCAAAGTAGGTTGACTATGTATTATTCCATGTTTAGACTTATCCCTATACAATATTTTGTTTAGACATTTAAGTGCCAAAACGTTACACATAATCAAAACACACACACATACTTTTCCTAATATAGTGTTTTAAGCAAAGAAATTCTATACATAAAGTCCCAACATTAGTATGGCTTTGATAATCAGCTGCAAATTTACAAAATTGTCGCAGGGAGTGAATGAATTTGGAATCTGTTACGTTTCCGTCAGCTTGATTATTATGAACAAAACTTTTCCTATCAAATGATAATACAAAAGAAATTTATTTCCCCGAAGTTACTTTTATGGATCCCATTTCCTTTGTCTTCAGTTATTGTATACTCTAACTTTGTTTTCCTAAAACTGAAACAAACAAATTGGTAAAAATTGGCCTCTCCTTGAGAGAATTCCGTAAGACTTTGACATTTACAAAATTGCGTTGAAGGCCCAAGTTGAGTTTGTTCAAACTGTCTACGCTTTTGTTTGGACCCAAGAGCTTAAATTTTTGTAGCTGTCTGCTTGAAGTAAGTTTACCACTGAAATACATTTCGACGGATTTCACGATAAACATGTCGATTAATGTTTTTTATGTACACGATTCGTCAGGGTAAGTAAGGAAGAAATCACTCCTCAATAAATATAGTTACATACTGAAAATCTACATAATTGAATGACAAAGTTAAATAAATTTTCAAATGCGATAATAACTAACCTCAATAATTCATTTATAATTAATTTATTTGGTTGTTGTTTTAAGTTTGTGATAGTTAAATAAAAAATAGTTCCTCGCTTATTCATCACAAAAAATATTTTTGGGGCGTTTATTTAAATTGATGTTTCGTAAAATCGGCGGTTTTGTTAAATTTCGAAAGTAAAATGTTCAATTATATTAATGAGACAGTTATTGTCCGTAAAAATATGACGTCAGGGAAATTGCAAGCGTTATTTCCAACGCTGCAGTTTTCACGTTCCGTCGATTTAATATTATTACGCTTTTAAAGTAATGCTCGTAAATTATGTTTGATTTTATGTTTCATTTATGTCATTTTATATGACAAAATGCCTGGATTTTTTTAAAAGTTACTATCAGTTTCCGAGTGCGTAGTACAAACTGTGCTATATATTCTACCCCCATCAATCTTTGGGGGAGAAAAATCGATCTAGCTAGGTTTAATTTAAAAAAGAATTCTTTTTATCCCTGTTTTCGTGCATTTGGAATTCAATTGATATTTTTAGCTAAAAACGTACTGCTGTGATTGGTTAATGGTATCGGGCGGAGCGAAAGAGTTCAAAACCCGGGTTCGAGTCCCAGATGTCACCGGCACTTTCTCTTTTTTTAATTTTTTTTATATGCTTTTTTAAAAATATCTTTTAAAAAACTACCGAGCAGGTACTAGTTATTTATAGTTCCCTTCTATTTTGAATTATTATGTTCGTAGAGAAGAAATTATATTAATTTTTTCAATAAATTCAATTGTAAGTTTGAAATCCCTCACACGTAACATCAAAAGATGTCACAAAGGCGACCAAAAATACGTTATATCGCGAAAATACGTCACTCACTTTGACCACCTTTTTAGAAAAAGCCCCAAGAATATATTATTTATTTTCCTTAAAGATATGTAAAAGACTTTTTCTTCATATAAAATGGATCATTTATACCGATTGTGTTACTTTGAACTTATACACTGTCCATTATATTAACCATCTTTTGACAGATTGACGATAGTGATGTCCTAAAGATTCTCGTATGCGATACCATTCCGATTATAGTACCTACTATCATTAATCGAATTACGTACCTAAGTAATTCGATTAATGATAACCTACGTAAATTAGATTAATACTTGAGAAAAGAAATTCCAACTTTGAGAAAACTTATTGTTTCTTTGAAAAGAAGTGGTCTATTTCATGGTGAAAAATCTTCTTTGGTCAAAGTTTTGAACACAATTGGCTTTTCATATAAAAAGTTAAATAAAAGAAAATTATTAATGGAACGCACAGATATAGCTATAGCACGTTGTGATTTTTTAAGAGAGGCAAAGAAAATACAAGATTGGGCAAATATTGTTTTCACGGATGAAACATGGCTCAACGCTAACCACACACTATCTCGTTTCTGGACTGATGATACTGCTGATTCCACTTCCTCAGTACCAATGGGAAAAGGTGAGCGCCTAATCATTTGCCATGCAGGTACAGCAAAAGGATTTGTACAAGACGCACTGTTGGCATTTAAATCGAAGAAATCAAATGACTACCACGAAGAGATGAATGCAAATGTGTATGAAGAGTGGTTCAAAAAAATGCTCATTTCATTGGAAGAACCATCAATAATTTTTATTGATAATGCGCCCTACCACTCCCGTCAAATTGACAAAATGCCAACACAGGCTAATAAAAAGCATGAAATAATTAATTGGCTTCGGGACAATGGAGAAAATGTGGACGACTCAATGTTAAAAGTTGAATTAATAAAAATATTAAAAACCAAAAAGAGAGCAAAACGCTATGTAATCAATGAAATGGCAGCAGAATATGGCCATACTGTTCTTCGGATTCCTCCATACCACTGCCAGTACAACGCAATAGAACTTATATGGGCACAAGTAAAAGGGCATGCTGCGAGATGCAATACAAGCCCCCCATTCACAGCGAATAAAATGTTGCAATTGCTAAAAAATGCTTGCACCCACGTAACGGCCGAGAACTGGGCAAGTGTGGTGGAAAGAACTAAAAGAGTAATATTCTCTGATTGGGAACGTGATATTGCGTTTGATAATATATTATCTACACAAGAGCTAATAATAACTGCTACTGAAGACTCCTCATCGGAGGAGTCTAGTGTTGATTATCATTCCGACGACTTGTGCTAATAAAATAAATTAAAATATCCTGATTGTTTTATTTGTATTCATGTATTAACTAAGAAGAAAGTAAAACTTTATATAATGTTATTAAATGTCTTTTAATACTCGTAACATCGATTTCTACCGATTATTTTTAATCTGTGGCATAATCGTAGTAACCCATTATGTGTGACATCACTAAGTGGGCGGTACCCATCCATAAAGTACAAATATTATTTGTATGATATTTGTACGTAAGCAATACAAAACTTAATGAGCGTGAGCTGTCAAAAGACTGATAATATGATGGACGCAGTATAAATAAATATTCATGTACCGAGGTATAATCTTAAAGGTTATCAGTACTTTAACATTTGAATGAAATTTACTGAAAATATGATATTAAATGGAAATAATCTTGTACTCTTGGCAATAAAAGAAATTTATAGTTTTGCTTTATAGGCTCAGACATATTAAAGTGAACTATTATAGATTAAAGGTTCATTCACTCTATTTATATGAATTCCCATAGAAACAAGAAGTGTTATTTTAGAACGTCCCAGTCTGTCTCACTGATTAGCCAACTCAGCAATTTTCTTTATCTACAAAGTCACTTCTAAATTTTCTATCAACTAATTTTTTTGTATCAATACTAATATTATGAATAGGAAAGTCTATTGTTTCAAGCCTAAACCACTTGACCAATAAATTTAAATTTCATCAAAATTTTGTAAAATTGCAGGTCATATACTCCCGCCGTGTGGTATTCGGCTGAGTAGAATAGACCACACACATTTCTTACCGAGGTATCGTTAAAGGCGACTAAGGTAAGTTAACATCAGGCAGAAGGCCGGTCGTAAAATACCTAGCCGAATCATGTGTCAACATGTTTTTAACAGGATGAGAATGCAGGTCATATACTGAACAAACATATAGGATGCTAAAAAATCCGTTCTTTTAATGCGAGCAGAATAAAATACAAAGTGAATTAAGTGAAGTGCATTGAGGATATGATAAGTCGCGGATATAGTTACAAATAAATATAATTGTTACTTTAACGCTATACGCATATAAAAGAAATTAAGAAGTATGATAAAAAAATTATAGAAACTAAAAAAAATATTCATTGAAATATTAATAAGAATTTTAACAGCTATATAGTTTGACCTGTAAAAGTGTGCAAATTACAGATAAAACAGTGCTTAGAATGCAGCTCACGATCTTAAGACATAATGGAGCAATTACGTAGTCATTTCCAGATGGTTATAAGATTTAAATATCTTTGGTGAAATATGTATAGAACCGGATATACGGACGTTTTATTCTATCGGGTTAGCCCGACTAGTTCCCGTCGCAATAACGTCGTGTAAAGAGCTCATGAATAAGTGGCCCAGATGGGTACGAAACTAGTCGAACTAACCCGATAAAATAAGACGTGCGTATAGCCGGTTCTATACATTAACTAGGTATACTACTCACGATAGTTTAAATTTAAAACTTATAAATGTTCGCACACATTTCGCTCTTTGTATATATCGTGTCAGCAAAGTTCTCGTGGTTACTAAAAAGGCTTTTATTTTACTCGAGTTTTTACCTCGTCCATTTTCATGATACTAAAAGGTGTCGCCTCAGTTTTTCAGTGACAACGGTCTCTTTGCTGGCCCTTACCGTAATTTTTAGATTTCACTCGTAATGCTCAAGTACAAACTTTTATAAAGTATGACGATTGTGATAAAATGAAACATCTATTTTAAAACTGTACCCATATGGAAATCAGTGTGATAAAAAAAATTGTATTTCAGTTTATTTACATAAATCCACAATGTACTATTAACTTATACCTTCCTCGATTTTTTTAATAAAAACCGCATGAAAAAACACATAAAATTACTATAGCGGTTAAATAAAAGTAGCATAATAGTCTTTACTAGTTAAAGGGAACAAAATTATAATAAATATAATATTTGGTTGTACCTTCTTTTAATAAACGGAAATCTGTTTAAACACCACGATTTGAAACTTTGTACCTGGCACAAAGTTTCAAATCTTGAACTTACAATTTCAGTTTCAGTATTTATCTCCTGCCTTATCCCTCTCTAAGTGGGGTCACCTCGGTAAGGCAGAGAATAATCTATTCTACTCAGCCGGATACCATACTGTACCTACTTTAGTCGCTATCTTCGACACCTTGGTAAGAAATGAGGGTTGTCTATTTTAGTATATAAATAGTCTATTTCAGTATGTTTATTTCAAAAGTTTATTTATTTATTTATTTATTTATTTATAAATAGTAGTGGAATACATCATTCTCTTGCCCTTATCCCATTCTAAAAGGGGTATGCACATCGTTTTGTAAACATGTTGTTTCATGTTTTGGATATTTTACTACCAGCCGTCTGCCTGACGTCAACTTACCTTTTTTGCCTTTAATAACACCTTGGTAAGAAATGAGGGTGGTACTATTCTATTCAGCCGGATACCACACGTCGTGGAATACATTAGCATAAAAATATTTATAATGCATTCCAGGTGAATAGTAATGCGATAATGAATGTATAGCAATCCACATGGCCATTGAAGTGCTACGCACGTGGCAAGGATGGCACAATGAAAAGGCTCAAACGCTCTCCAAAGTCAATCGACTACGAGAGTATTCCAAGGGTTATTCAGATAGATATGTACTGCCAGAGAAACACGTTCGAATCGCTATTTAATGAAGCCCTTTAATTGGATTTAAGATAAACGACATATTAATTGTTATATTTTCATTTTAATATTTAATGTTTGAATGAATTAATTGTTTTGATGAGGTAATTTTTAAAATGATGTAAAAAAAAAATTAAAAAGAAAAATTAAAAAATAATAAGGCAGGTGGGCTCGATTAGGTATTTTCGACAGGTATTTTCACCTCTCTAGACCGCCCGTTCCCCAAATGAACCACCATAACTTTACGTTTGACAGCGTAAAATTGTGATTATATTCGACGTAAGTTTCAAAAAAAATTTAGAGTCCGAAAACAGGGATAAAACGACATTTTTTTTAATAAAACTTATCTAGATCGATTTTTCTCCCCCAAAACCCCTACGTGCTGAATTTCAAGAAAATCGTTGGAGCCGTTTCCGAGATTCTGAAAATATATTCATATACATACAACATTAACTCATTTAAATATTAAAGATATGATAAGTGTATTTGGACTATTAGATATTTGAAAAATATAAATAAATAAAGAATTTTTTTACAAGTTGCGCTTGTGTTTTTACGATTCTAACCGCTATTGTTGTTAATCAATAAATTTAAAGTTCAAATATTGTGCTTTACAGTGCGGTACGTAAACAAAGATCAACGACGCGTTATCTGAATGTTGCCTCAGGCAACAATATTGCAGTGAGTAATATAAAATATGGCGTCATCAAAAATGCAAAGTAGATAGCTGTACCTTTTTGTTTGAATATTTTATTGGACGTGATTTTTAAAAATGTTACTGTCTTTTAATATCCCAAATCAGGGCGACGTCATTATTAAAATTATTTACGATGTATGTTACGATGTATAAATAAATAAATATATGGGACATTTACACAAACGGTCGTCCGTCCCCAAAGTAAGTAACTTAATACTTGTGTTATGGTAGGCAGACAACTCGTGAAAATATACTTATATATTTCTAAAATACAGATATACACCCAGACTCGAAGACCAACAAATTCTCTTTATAGAAAATGTTGGCCCTCGGCGCGAATCGAACGCGCGACCCGTGGAGCTGAAGGCAGGTTCACTACCCACTGCGCCAACGGGTCAGTAGTATATGACTAGAATTTTTACGCTGTGCCCAGTAATTATCTTTAGATTACTTAAATCCTTACTACGCCATTCAAATGATTTTCTAATTTTATTAATTAAAAGCTTTTATTTAACTAGCCGTATATGTATGTGCAGGTGGATTCTTGCAATTTAAATTTGACCCACTTTCTGGTGTCCGATTGAGATGAAATTTTATATACTGGTGCAGTCTCGATGACAATGCATATTTATGATAATCATGACCTGATGTTGCTGCCAGGATTGGCTTCAGGCTCCAGAGAGAGAAAACTCCTCAACGGTTAGGAGTAGGGATATAAAAAATAGTTAAAAGCTGTTTTAACTTGACTTCTTTATTTATGTACAAAAAATATTTCAAAAAAATCTCGTGAATAATTTATTTAAGTAATTTAAATACTAATTATGTATTTTTGAAATTGAATGTATTTAATATTTACTTAAAATATATTCGTTGTATGCAAAAACTATATATACAAATGTTCTATAGCATATCATAAATAATGTCATGCTAAATGCAATACATAGTCATCATCCTCCTGTCCTTATCCCACTATAAGTGGGGTCGGCACAACATGTTATAAACATGCTGTCACATGATTTGGCTGCGTTGTAACGACCGGCCGCCTGCCTAACGTCAACTTACCTCAGTCGTATTTTACGACACCTCGGCACGAAAGAGGGTGGTCTATTCTACTAAACCGGATACCACACGGTGGGTCAACTTACCTTAGCCGCCTTTTACGACACCTCGGTAAGAAATAATATTGGTCTATTCTACTCAGCCGGATATCACACGACGGTTCGGCTTACCTTAGTCGCCTTTTACGACACCTCGGTAAGAAATGAGGGTGGTATTCTATTCAGCGGAATATATGAATATAAAATATAGGAATATATTCCCATAAAATATATTCCTTGTATGCAAAAATCATATATATAATGTAATGTAATGCTAAATGCAATAAATAGTATAGTTGCGTAATAAAACCTACCAATTCTTCACAAACAAAGTTAAATTACTTTCAAACGTTCGTAATAGTCGATAAAATTAATTAAGCCGAACCCGCGGAAAACTTTTAATTCGCCGCAAATCGATTGGGGGAAAGATCAAAATTATTCACTAGTGTAATAACTTTACGACCATTGTGAGCGAAGAACACTGGGAAGTTTTCTTGTTAAAAGTTCTCTATTGCGAGACGAGAATAATAATTCTTCAAACCATCTCATTATACCAACAAAGCTATTTTTTCGCCTAAGCATTTATGATGAAACTTACCTGTAACTATTCAACTGATATTTAAAGAATTCCACTCTCCTTGTAAAGAATATAATATAATAATAATATATAACAAAAGAAATTTAATATAATTTAAAGGTCATAAAACATTTTATGACCTTTAAATTATGACAACTTGATTCACTGTAGAATTTGTACCGCAACTTTATTTGAAAGTTTTTTCACATCTGAGTGCTTCCTAGGGCTATTAAACCTTACTTACTTCCTCGGGCTATTAAACCTCTAATGGAAAATTGATAATTTTAATTTTCACAAGTTTTTTGAAATCTGATTCTGAATCAAGATATGTCATTGATACCATAGTATCGTATTTTAATGAGTAAAGCAAAATACCGGCGTACATACCGATCTCATGGCAGTGGAAAGTCTACTAAGTCGGACTATAGATTTATTTTTGTTAAATATATCATACCTAGTTTCCGCAGTGCATGCGATGACATATTTTTATGAGTTAATTTTTACACCTTATTATATTTTTATTACAGATCTCTATTATTTTTTTTTTTGAAAATGTAATATGACCTATGTTGTTCACTAAAGATGTAGTTTTCCAATGGTGAAAGTATTTTTGAAATCGGTCCAGTGGTTTTTGTGTGAAAACATTACAAACATACATACAAAATTTTTCCTCTTTATAATATTAGTATAGATACGCCGTGTTTTATCCGGCTGAATAGAATAGACCACCCTCTTTTCTTACCGAAGTGTCGTAAAAGGCGACTAAGATAAGTTGACGACAGGCAGGCGGCCGGTCTTCAAGTAGGTAGCCGAATCATATGACAACATGTTTATAACAAGTTGTGCTGACCCCACTTAGAGTGGTATAAGGGCAGGAAGATGATGATGAATATTAGTATAGATAATAAAATTTTATACTATAAAATAAATTCCTTTTCAGAAGTTTCATATATCAGAAGTATTTGTAACATAACATCACATTTGCTACGCTAACGTAACCCGTCTGCTCAGACTTCGTGAAGACAGCCGGAAAATTAAAAAATAAACATTTTCCGACTTCCACTTCCGTATCTTAATACCTTATAACACATGGAAAATATTACAAAAGATTCCAAAGAATATTTTAAATGAATTTAAATCGTAAGAGAAAAATTTATACCTACATAAAATTAGATAAAGATAAATGTTAAAAAATGGGACAGTAAAAAGAAACGTTTTTCAATTAAACGTAGGGAATTACCCCAGATGCTTCAAATACATGCCCTCGGGGATTGCGAGACAAATGTATGGATAGAAATGCTATTCAAAAAAATGTTGAAGAAATTCAACAATTTTAATTTATCCCATCTGGTTATATACCAACTTATTTGATAGTTTTTTTTGCTATCAAATAAGTTACAAACATTAAATTTGACGCAACAAATGTAACTAAAACTTTTCTCCAAACAAAAACTTTTTTAATCTTGTCTGTGTTAAAACAGTCTTCAGTAGAGATGCAAAAGGCTTCCGACTCTCCTCAAACTTTGACTTTAGTAGAGTAAACATTCTGAAGGCAATATAAGTTGAAATTTACAGAAAAATGTAAATAACCTTAGTAAAAATAGATATACGCAGTTTACCTTTTAAATAACATAATAAATATTAACGTAATTTGTATAGAAATTACAATATAAAAAGCATAAGATAAGCAAATTACCAATTAACTCGTATTTAGAACCAGACGATCCAAATTTATCCGGAAAGATTGTGTCAATTAATTAATCATTGACTCGTAGAATATTTTTATTCAAATTTGCAGGCTAAGCAAGTTATGTATATAAACTTTGTTTTACTATAAAGGATATAGATTTCTCTCTCGCTCTTTCACTTAGAGTTCGTTAATTAATTAAAGCCATTCAAAGTATATATTGTTTTTCTGTAGAAACTAAGATCTGCATTCTTTCGTCTGATTAGCTTTGAAATGAGCAAACGATCTGTGCGACTGAAAATATTTGTTTAAGCGCAATTCTAGCAGCACTGTATCAAATTTAAAAAGAATAACATGTTTTACTAAAAAATAGAATAAAAACAATGTCTAAATTTTCAATTTTATGTTCTAATTTTATCCGCGTATGGAATGGTTTCATCTAAACTTCCACAGCGTAATACTTTCTATAAATGATGACTTTTAGTCCTAAATATTCCCAAATGATGGCCCTGGTATATGTTATATGTATTTATCACTTAAACTGGACAATGACAGATCACCGTCCGAATAGGGACCATCGCCTCGAGGCACCTTTCTCAATTGACCCTTGCGTTAATTTAAATTATCTACAAACAATATTCTTTCATAATGAAGTAGAGCCTATAATGGAGTATTAACAGGTGTTAACATTAAGCCAAGCATACAAAACCTTTGAAAGACAATGCTCGAATCATGTTACAATAGTAATATATTCCATAATACAAAAAAATGTTATTAAATAAAAAAACGTGAACGAAATCGCTATTAGTGAACTGCCCCTTGGCGCGGTTATCAATGATCCTGCCTTCAGCTCCCCGGATCGCTATCGTCGTCGATCGTCTAAAATAATAAAATAAATAAACAATATTGCTTCGAATCTGGGTGTATATATTGTTTATCTAAAACTGTATGTATGTACATTTTGAACAGTTGTCTGCCACCCATTACACGAGTATTTAATTAATTTCTTTGAGGATTGTCCCGTATATATATCTGGACAATATGCGATAAATTTAAGACTTATGAGATCGAGAGAATGATGAGTTCATGACAACGAATATTGCTTACAAATAAACAGTACTTTGCAAGTTTGCTCGAGGAAGTTCAAAGAAAACAGTTCAACCATCCTTTGGGTTGAACATTTCGATAACCACAAATACGTATTACATTTTAGAAGGGCCCGACCTTAGTAACCACGGGGCAATGACGACGCTTTTGTTACTTGAGCAACTTTGTTTCTACCTTCGTAAGTCTACAAATTGAATAAAATCTTTTAAATGTTACACTAAGTAGTATAAGTATAGTAAAAATCTTCTTTTAAATCTCTTACTTTACTCGATATGATTTTCTTAACATAAGTATGTTATATTATATCATACTTATTTTTTTCTTGCTATACATGTAGTTAGAAAAGAGAAAAAAAAGTAAAAAAGCACATGTATAAACGGACTTATCCCTAAAAGGGATCTTTTCCAGTCAACCTTTGAGTAACAGAAGAAAAAGGTCAAGAATTGAAGAGGAAAAAGAATAAGGGTAATATAGAGAAAAAGAAAAAGTTTATATAAATTTAACTATTTAATCTATTAGTTAATTTTGGTAAAATAAATAGATGAGAAGATGCTACTATATATAATATATAATTACTTAGGACATATATTTTTTACTATAATATTATATACTTTGATGTAAATCAGAATTTATTTGGCTAGTACAATGTACTCGGTTTATATGGTAAATATCCCAATAACAGGATTTCCCAAAGTATCACCTACTTAGTCAATGCCAGATACTTCACAGACACATACACACAGCGTCTTCGCCGGCGAAGAACGAGGTCCCCGCTTCATCACGTCTAGCGTCCAAGCGACCAGCCCCGACCGTTATGACAGGATTTTTCTGCAAGTCCGATACAGTCCTCCACAACGCGTCGTTTTAAGCCGAGGTTCGCCCTCACAAGAGGCACCCCTAAGGCGAGGCTTCTAGGATGCTGCGAGTCTCGCTCTCCCAGTTTTCACTCCGGCGATGCTTCTGCGCTCGCCCACTCCCTCGGTGACGCTATAAAAGCCTCAGGGCTAACAGCTTAGTTAGTGTTCGAAAAAAATATCACCTACTTCAATCGCAGAAGTGCATTTATTGCACTGTAATTATTGAGGTAATGGTTATTTCACCTTTAAAACTGCAAGCAACGTGACATGCATATAATGCGTTCGCCCTGAAAAGCTCCAGGGAAACTAGGTAATAACAAAAAGCAGCATAAAACGATGCGATAAATATTCCTACCGCATAACAGGCTGTCAATAACGAATGAACGAAGCCCGCGTGATTTTTGTTTACACATTTTGCGTAATAAAATATTTCTGTCTTAAATTTTGTGCCTATTATAAATAAAGTTTATATAAATTTACTTGCGGAATTTTTGATTTACGTATTTTGCATTACTATTTCCAATTAATATTATAAAATAACAGAGTGTAGGAAAACTGTATGGAATTCGTATAATTAGCCCATAATTTAATTATTGTCGTGCTTTATTCTTGCGACTTAGTGACGTGGTTAACCATCTAAATTCTACGATAAATATTTAATTATTATAAAATGACATAATCACATTACCGTGGTATTTTTTACGATAATAACTTTAGATAGAATGGTTAAAAATCATAACTTACATCAGAAAATATATTAAACCAAAAAAAATTTAATTATTTTTTTAATAATTAAGATTTTTACAAATAATTTAAATAATTAACTATTTTAATGTCCCTGCACCGACGAACCTCGTGGTGAGTGACAGCGGTGAAATCGCGCGATCAATCGGACGGTCGCGTCGCTGCCGCTATAGCGGTTTATCGTCGCGCCGCAGCCGCCATTAAAGCTTACACCGCCGCTCTCTGACAGCTGTCCGCGAAAGATGCCTTATCCGTACCGCATTTTTTGTACCGCAACGGTCATCCGCGTCGCAAGTTATGTTATCTGGAGCAGGCTATTTTTATTCAGTCCACCACCGCTAAGGCAAGCTTCGAATTTTTGGTGCACTATACGCCTTATTCGAATCGCAGGGGAGGACATAGAATGCAGATCTGGCCCACTTGTTTTATCATCAATAATTTTTCAATATACAAATCTCGAAACTCTGGAAATTCCACAAAACTATTTTCTTTGCTTATGTCATTTATTGAAAAAAGTACTGATAGATTTTCATGTCGTACAACTTTAAGTATTTTTTATAGCAAAAATCCATTATATAGGCTGCACGTTCATACTTTGCATTCCAATGAAACGCAAACTGTGTAAACGTTTGTGGAATTACAGAATAAAAAGCGGCAACTGTCGAGGCCATATATATTCGTGCAACATGCCGTCAATACCGTGAACAGGCATTCATAAATTGCGCTAAAATTATAAAAACACTTTTCATACGCCATATTAAAATACGAACATAAAATAAAATGGCGTTCATCTCGTTATCGTCATCAATTTTCCAACACCGCGGACCCTAATAAATTAATCAGTGAATGCATTAAGGCACGGGTGCGATAAATTGCATGATAATTTTCACTACCATTTTACGGTAAAACTTCATAATTTTCTCTGTTAATAAATTCTTATTAACTTTCTAGTTTGTGTAGAGAGGTCGTGTGCTGAATAGTTCCTTAAGTGTTGCCGAAGGGGTTTTCAGTAACTTAAATACCAAGTCCCAATTTTCCTTCTTATGAGCATAATATTTGAAAAATCTACGTTTTATGACAATTCTCGTTCCAAATATAAATTTTTCTATGAATAAAATATAAATAAAAATGAAGGTTAATATAAAAAACGCTTTTGCGTTAAAGACTTTGCAACGGATTAAATTATTTTCGAGTGTCAAGAATTAAATCGAGATTTAATTGTTGACACTCTAATCGCAATTTGATTATGCCATAGAGGTCGTCAAAACTGAGCTTATAAAATGACCTATAAAAATAAATTAAATACAAAAAGTATCATATAACAAAGACCAAATTTTTTTGAAAAGCCGAATGAATAGAATATTTATCTTGATGATCATCTTCTGCCCTCATCCCCGTCTAAGTGGGGTCGGCACACATGTTATATACATGTTCTCTTATGATTTGGCTATGTATTTTACGACCGGCCGCCTGCCTGACGTCAACTTACCTTAGTCGTATTTTACGACACCTCGGTAAGAATTGAGGTGGTCTATTCTACTCAGCCAGATACCACACGGCGGATCGACTTACTTTAGTCGCCTTTAATGACACCTTGGTAAGAAATGAGGGTGCTCTTTTTTAAACAGCTGTATGCAACACGGCATATTTATCTGGATTATATATTTGTATAATAAACGACACAAAATGCTCTAAGCGTTATAATACGATATAAGATCACTTGAAAAAACGGAGGTAATAAACAGTTAATACCTAAGTCAGTTTATAATTCTAGAAACTAACCAATCGACGTTCACTGCAATTTATCTCTTCTAAGAAACTGATCTCACAATCGATCTGAACCCGACCCGTATCTGAGCTGTAAATTGTGGCTAGTGGATACTCCAGCAGAAATGTAATTTCTCTAGTATATGTGGATATACGACGTTTAGATTTCCTATCATTACTTACAAAATAGAACAAAGACTTTTAATCTGAAAATGACCTAACGGTTCGACGAACGTTATCTTTAATATTTAAATGAGTTAATCTTGTATGTATATATATATTTTCGGACTCTCGGAAGTGGCTCGAACGATTTTCCTGAAATTCAGCATGTAGTGGGTTTTGGGAGAGAAAAATCGATCTAGCTAGGTTTTATTAAAAAAAAATCTTTTTATCCCTGTTTTTGGGCATTAGAAAATACTAAAATTTATATTGAATTGAATATTTGCCGTAAACTGTCAAGTGAGCGTAGATAATTCGGGGAACGGGTGGTCGCAAGAAATGAAAATACCTAGGATCGAGTCCCACCTAACCTACTATTTTCCTTTGTTTTTAAGTTCCTTTTTTTATTTCGTAAAAAATTTCCGAGCAAGGTCAACCAGGTG
This sequence comes from Morpho helenor, assembly GCA_029227775.1. Lineage (NCBI taxonomy): Eukaryota > Metazoa > Arthropoda > Insecta > Lepidoptera > Nymphalidae > Morpho > Morpho helenor. Next base: position 9,814,679 of record JARGCU010000020.1, read on the forward strand.
CTTTTTATTAAACTTGTATACTAACACCTAACTGTGAAACTCAGACTAAGCTACAAAGATATTTTACTAGAATAGGGAAGCCAAAATGTTCGAGTATATCCTAAAGAACTTAACATTTTATAATCAATCTTTATAGTTGTTTCAATTTATTCAAATTCAAAATATTCTTTATTCAAGTAAACTTGTAAAGAAGTGCTTTTGAATCGTCAGCTCTACTGCTGGTTCGGAAAGCTATTCCTAACGAAAAGAGCCAGCAAGAAACTCTGCGGTTGCTGTTTTAAAAATATAATTCTTATTACTAGTTACATTTAGTAATTACTGCCTTGTTCATGGTCGAAGAGTAGCTATGTCCACGCATTCTTATCATCTATGTAATCCTGGATAGTGTAGTAGACTTTTTGTATTACCCTTTTATTTAATAATATAATATATGGGACACTTACACACACGGTCGTCGGTCCCCAAGGTAAGTAACTTAATACTTGTGTTATGGTAGACAGACAACTGGTGAATATATACTTATATATTTTTAAATACATACTTCAATACAAATATACACCCAGGCTTAAATGCCAACAAATTCATTTATTGAAAATGTTGGCCCTCGGCGGGAATTGAACCCGCGGGAATTGAGCTGTAAGCAGGGTCACTACCCACTGCGCCAACGGGCCATTAATAGTTTTTTAAAACTGCTATATTGGCAAAGCTAAAATTGATTGCGGAATTTCATTATATTTCTAAATATACATTATTCTGTGTTATGCTTAGTATCAAATCTTTATGGTTTTTGTGGTGCCTAAGGATATAACAGTTACGTGTACACTCGGCATCAAGGGCGTGCTATAATCGTGAACATAAAGGTAAACATTACACTCGACGATGTTATCTTTTGTTAGCGACAATTTTGTTTCAGATATACAACAAAAGACCACCAACACAATGCCGAAAAGAACTGATTGTCGCATTAAGGGTCATTATGATATTGTGAAATAATTTTATATACGCGTAATACGAAGTTACCTGGGCAAAATAAAATGTTCACATACTGTCCTTTGCGCAGTAATGGCGGTATTTCATAAGTTATTATCGAAAATCTACCATTATTACCGAAAGATTTAAGATTTTCGATGTTTCAACAACTTCGCAACCATGATCTAATTATGATCAAATAATTCTTTATTCAAATTGATCATGATCTACTTCACTATCAGCGATGATCGTCGATCATGTGATCTTCTATAAATTACACGATTAAATTACATAGTGCACGATCATCATATTATGGGATACATAAAGAGCTGTGATAACCCAGCAGTGTGACGGTGCCACTCTTTCGAGAGGGTCACAGCTTCAAACCTTGATAGACAATGACGACCAATTACTTTTTCTGTTAAGAATTATATGTATAATTCATAATTGAAATTTATCGCTTTACAAAAACATCTCTACTTATTAGAGATTTATAACGACCTCCGGTTAAAAACAGTATTCAATATATACATTCTTCTGCCTTTATCACACTCTAAGGCATCATGTTATAAACATGTTGTCAAATAATTTGGCTAGGTATTTTACGACCGGCCGCCTGCCTGACGTCAACTTCGTATCTTTTACGAGATCTCGGTAAGAAGGAGGGTGGTCTATTCTACACATCCGAATATCACACGGCGAGTCGACTTACCTTAGTTGCCTTTTAGGACATCTCGGCAAGAAATGAGGGTGGTCGATTCTACTCAGCCGGATACCGCACAGCTCAGTATTAAATATACATGGAAATATTAAGTTTGTAGCTTTAGTTATTGTCAACATAAGGCAACAAATTTTAATTGAGGTAGATATCTTGTTTCAAAGTAAATCAATTAGTGCCCGGAACCGTCGCGGTCGCTCATAAATTGATTTAGTTTGCCTAACCTTTGCGGGTTCACAATAGATCAGTTGTTCCCTCAGATGCTTATATTTAGCCAAACATGTGTAAGCAAACAAACGTAAGCATTAAAATAATTTTTAATCAAATAATATTTTTAGTTTTTGTACGTAAAAGTTATTATTTAATAAATATAAATAAATATATGGGACACTTACACACACGGCCGTCCGTCCCCAAAGTAAATAATTTAATACTTGTGTTATGGTTGATAGACGACTGGTGAATATATACATATATAATTTTTAAATACATACTTAAATACAAATATACTCCCAGGCTCGAAGAACCAACAAATTCTTTAATAGAAAATGTTGGCCCTCAGCGGGAATCGTACCCGCGATCTGCGGAGCTGAAGGCACGATCACTAACTGCGCCAACGGGCCAGTCAAATTTATATAAACTTAAAAAACTAAATATTATTGCGTTTTTTAAGTTTAGATTTTTTCTGATTGGGCGGATATAATAAATCTAATATGAAGTGGCCTATTTTTTTCTAAGTTTCATCATCTTCCTGCCCTTATCCCACTCTAAGTGGGGTCGGCACAACATGTTATAAACATGCTGTGACATGATTTGGCTGCGTTTTTACGACCGGCCGCCTGCCTGACGTCAACTTACCTCTGTCGTATTTCACGACACCTCGGTAAGAAAGAGGGTGGTCTATTCTACTAAACCGGATACCACACGGTGGGTCATCTTACCTTAGTCGCCTTTTACGACACCTCGGTAAGAAATGAGGTTGGTCTATTCTACTCAGCCGGATACCACACGGCGGGTCGACTTACCTTAGTCGCCTTTTACGACACCTCGGTAAGAAAAGAGGGTGGTACTATTCTACTCAGCCGGATACCACACGGCTAAGATTTATTTTTTTCTAAGTTTGAAATTAAAAATCATTTACGTGTAGACATGCGCGATTACAAATTTAAGTAACAGTTTATATATAAACATTTTCAAATACTCCATGGAGCTTAGTCGTAAATGTCTGATGCCATTAGAGCAAACAGCCTATATGCGATTCGCAAAAAAGACAATTTTTACTAAGTTATTATATATTTTAATTAAGTATGTAAACTGTAATATATGAAAGACGTGTGCTTCTGTGTCATGGGGTCATGGGTTCAATCCTTGGGCAGCACCAATAAGTTTTCTGTCAAAACTTGTGCTTAATTGATATTTGAAATATATCATGCGCTTTGGGAAGAAGGAAAACATCGTGACCTGCATATGTCAGGAGCATTCTTGGGATATGTAAGTACGTAAGTAGCGGCCTGTTACTATCCCACTGCTGAGAATAGGCCTCTTCTCTCCGTTTTTGGAGAGAAGGTTTGGAACTAAGACCTACCACGCTGCTCCAGTACGGATTGGTAGATTACACATATCTCCAGTATTCTCTGGAGATATACAGGTTTCCTCACGATGTTTTCCTTCACCGAAAAGCGTGTGATAAATTGCAGTTAGCAATTAGATACATAAGTTTTAACAGAAAAAACTCATTGGTGTCTGCCCGGGTTTGAATCCGTGACCTCCTCGAAAGAGTCGCACGGTGTCACCGCTGGTATATGTTTAACCTACTAATCCGTGTTGGAGCAGCGTAATGGGTCTAAGCTCGAAACCTTCTCTCTACAAATAAGAAGAGGAGGCTATGCCCAGCAGTGGGATAGTAGCAGGTCGTTATTATATCTTAATTATATAACATTATATTCCTTCTAATTCTGTAATAATATATTCTACTAACGCCGTTATATTTTAACATAATTGCAATTTACAGCATACTTGGTACGTAAATAACACTTTGAAATAATTTATACCTCGTACCGGTCCGAAGATGACTTTCATAGTTGGAATTTATCCCACGATAATGTTGACTCGTGGTTACGATACACAGAGACCGCTTTGAGCGATGCTGTTCAGTAAATAGTTGTGGGAAATTGTTCGACAAGAACTACGTAGATTACAACAAAGCGTTATCACTGCTTGGAACATTGTTATAAACCTATAAAATTATATATTCACTCATCATCCTCCTGCCCTTGTCCCACTCTAAGTGGGGTTGGCACATGATTGGGCTAAGTATATTACGACCGGCCGCTTGACTTACCTTAGTTGTATTTTACGACACCTCGGTAAGAAAGAGCGTGGTCTATTTTACTCAGCCGGATACCACACGGCGGTTCGACTTACCTGAGTCGCCTTTTACGACACCTCGGTAAGAAATAAGGGTGGTACTATTCTATTCAGCCGGATACTACACGGCGTAGTAGTAGCATTTAGTAATTAAGGTTTATACATCCTGTGAAATTCTTTTCATTTTTATTTTCATAAAGATTATCATTTTCTATAAATGAATTTATTGGTTCTTCGAGCCTGGGTGTATATCTGTATTTAAGTATGTATTTAAAAATTATATATATATATATATATATATATATATATATATATATATATATATATATATATATATAGATATATATATATATATATATATATAACAGTTGTCTCTCACCCATAACACAAGTATTAAGTTACTTAATTTGGGGACGGACGACTGTGTGTGTAAGTGTCCCTTATATTTATTATTATTTATTTATAAATTCTAAAATATTTTCTTATTAGAAATTATAATTTATACGGATTATATTCCCAATATTTGAAACTAAATTCTTAGCTAACTTGGAAGTAATATTCCGTATGAAATACCTAACTTCTCGGCAGTGTGAAAGGGCATTTTAGGGTTAACGTTATTAAGATAATATAGCATAATGAAAAGGCTATGAGGGTCTGAATTATTAGCAAATTGAATTTTCACAACAACCCCAACATGGCGACAGAAATATCCGCTTTATGAACTATTGGACTTAAATACAATTTCCGCTCAAATGTACAACGCAGTTTTTTAATGACTATAAATAAATATGTAATACATATATGGGACACTTACACACACGGTTGTCCGTCCCCAAAATAAGTAACTTAATACTCGTGTTATGGTAGAAAGACAACTGGTGAATATATACTTATATAATTTTTAAATACATGCTTAAATACAAATATACACCCAGACTCGAAGAACAAACAAATTCATTTTTAGAAAATGTTGGCTCTCGGCGGGAATCAAACCCGCGACCAGCGGAGCTGAAGGCAAGGTCACTACCCACTACGCCAACGGGCCAGTCATCTACTAACTATGTTAACTATGTAAACAATGAAAATAAAAAAGGGTGGTGCTAAGACCATGGCATATGCCATATATGCCGTCGAATCCTTATTAAGGATCGCAAGATATAACTGTTTGGCTATCAATGCTTTTTCGTCAAAAGCGTACTTTAATTCAATTTAAGTACGCTGGCACCGACAAATACTGCGTTAACAAAATCGAATTATGGCTTCGCCAATTACAACCACTTTTGGACCGCAATATGGCCAATAGCCAATTTATACGCTAATAAAGGCTATTTCTATCATAACGAGATACGTACGTCATATTTAATGCTTTCATTACTTGTTTGAGTCAGCATATCTATTGGAATTTGAGAATGGAGCATTTCGATTTAAGGTGTCTCATTCATGACATTGAATTAAGAGCTTGTACACAAAACTGCGGTGCGACGTCGCATCGCAAAAACCTGCGACCTCGCATGACGCATCGCAAGAACATACGAACTGATTCGTATCGCGTATTTCTGCTATATTACGTCACACTTGTTGACCATATTATGTTTAGTTCTCAATTTAAAATACGTTTAGTACGGTTGACGGTCTTCGCATGAATGGTCACCCTGGGAGACACCTTGCCGCACGAAATCGCGTCGCAGCTATTCGTGTCGCAACTTTCCGCGTTGCGAATTCGCATCGCGTCGTATCGCAGTTTTGTGTTCAAGCCCAAGCTCGGTATGGATTATGTTTGTTACTCTTTCACGGCGAATCCGCTGAACCAATATCCATGAAATTTGGCACAATTATTCCTTATACACCGGAATAACTCTGTTAATTCTTCAGGAATAGGATGACAAAAACTCCATCTATTTAATTGATGATGATGATTAAAAAACTCCATCTATTATCGACCTATCACACGACAGCAGTCCACGCCAACGAAGTCGCGGGTAAAATCTAGTTCTTTGTATACGGAATTTAAAAAAATAATTGTGTTTTTTAAACGTGGTACCTATACTAAAGATATCGGTGTGCTTAGTGCGATTTTTTTTAATTACTCGATTGCGTTAGTGTAACGCAATTTGTATGGCGCTGGTACAGCGGTCACTAGATGTCGCTGTAGCAGCGTCATACAAATTAGCAATACGATAACGCAATCGAGTATTTTGAAAAAACTAGCACTACATACAAAGAGCAACATTATATTAGTTTCTCTAAATATTTATTCAAAATCAATCTATATTCTCAAGAGAGCAGTTGACGTGAAATAGGTTTTGTGGTCTTGAATAAATTATTTATTCCTTTGAACGTGTCGAAAACACATTTATCTGTAATGTAATGAAATGTTAAACGACTGATGAATGGTGACAGCGACTTAGACGCTTCGACGGTTAAGATATTACCTCCGTTTTACGACTTTCTGACGATTTTCCGACCGATATTTTTTTCTTCAAAGACCAATGGAGTTGATAACAGAAACAATTTGTCAAGAGTTTATTTAGAGAGCTTTACTTGTTTATCTTGTTGGATTGCTTTTGTTATTTTTCGTACTGGCTTCCACGGCGTTTAACAGGAATCTTCGCTCTATTTGAAGGTACATTTTTCATTATAGTTCCGTTGTATTGATTGTTCAATATTTAAAGGCGACACTGAAAGCCGCATTTTTGTCTTTATTTTCATTCTAACAGCTAGATGGATGTCAATTATCATTAAAACTATTTTCACTAAACCGATTCATTTAATCATACCCTATCCTATCCTACTTACATTATAAATGCGAAAGTTTGTGAGTCTGGATGTATGTTTGTTACTCGCGAATCTGCTGAACCAATATCGATGAAATTTGGCACAAATATTCCTTATACGGAATAACATATAGGCTATAGAAATTCTGTTTATTCTACAGGAATAGGATGACATTGAAAATGGCCATATACTACCGACCTATTACACGACAACAGTTTACGCGAACGAAGTCATAGGTAAAAATTGTACTCATATAAATAGAAAACCCTATGCGTTTTTTACTAAAATAACACTTTTAGAAACATGTTTTAAAGCTTTAAAGGTTTTATTTTCAAATTGATGTAAAAAATATCAAGAACAAAGGCATAAAATGTTAAGGAAATATTAAAACACATAATAAATAGGTTTAACAGAAAAGTAAATAACTTGGCATCGAATGCTGTGCATGCCTCGCACAGCCATTTATAAGCTGTCATAAACCGTTCCAGTAGGTTTACTCGGTTTCAATTATCAGTATGTGCTTTCTAGAGTGCTAATAGTCTATAAGCAATCCCTTACTACTAGTTTTTAATTTTTTTAATTCCTTTATGATGCTGTCATTCCGTAATAAATATACTGTTAGTCTTAATTTTTTTTAAGTGAAAACTTATTTAGCGACGTTGTGCACTTTTTGTGATGGATGAAAAACGTTAAACTCGCGTTAGGACACGTTTAGGCGAAATAGATTCAATTGTTATGGTTCTGAAGTTAAACTTATTATGTAATATAAATTGTCATATTTGTTTACGACAGCGCAATAAAAGAATATTGTATTTTTTTTATCCTACAAAGCTTTGTTTTCTATTTACTTAATCGCGGATTATAGCAAAATAATGTTATTATTACTTTTGTAACTACGAACTAGATTGTCATAAAGTCCAACATAGCCATATAATCGTCCATAAAAAACCCTGCAACTATTTTGAATACAAATGTTAAAATAAATATGAAAGTATTTGGTATTTATCAGTCGACTACAGACTTAGATAAATTGATAATCAGAAATGGTTTATACATTGTCACTTTACGGTTCAGAGTTTAGAGAGAAGATACTAGTAATAGCAAGTATAACATAAATCATGTTCAACATGAGGGGGATATAAGCGAGTGGGCAAACAACCCAATCTCTTTACAGTGAACCATTTATTAGCTGTCATAAATTGTTTCAGCAGTTTACCGAGTTTCAATTAACGGAACACGCTTCTCAAACGAATTGCGGGACCAATTTCTTATAATAACAGTGTCTACTTCAGCTTTTTTTACTGATGATATTATGTACAATATATTGTTGACCTATCGTATTGTATGGATCAGAATGTTGGGCAATGAATAAGACGGATGAAAGAAAAGTACATGCAAATGAGATGAGAATGTTAAGGTGGTGTGACAAAACTGGATAAAATACGAAACGAGTATATAAGGGGAAGTCTGAAAGTTGCGCCCATTATAGAAAAGACGAGAAGTGCAAGATTGAGATGGTATGGACATGTAATGAAGAGGGATGAAAATCATGTGACCAAACAAGTGTTTAATTTGAATGTGGATGGATATGTGCCTAGAGGGAGGCCTAAAAAGAGATGGTTGGATTGTGTGGAGTATGACTTGCATATAAAAGGAGTGGCGCCAAAGTTGACGGATGATAGGACAGAATGGAAGAAAAAAACATGTTGTGCCGACCCCACTTAGAGTTGGATAAGGACAGGAAGATATGTATTATGAACAGTATAATAAATATAAATATGGGTCATTTACACACACGGTCGTCCATCCCCAAAGTAAGTAACTTAATACTTTTGCTATGAATCACAGACAACTGGTTAATATGTACTTATATAATTTTTAAATACATACTTAAGTATGTATTTACATCTATACACCCAGACTCGAAGACCAACAAATTAATTTATAAGAAAATATTGGCCCCCGGCGGGAATCGAACCCGCGACCCACGGAGCTGAAGGCAGGGTCACTACCATCTGCGCCAACGGGTCAGTATTATTTAGTTTTATTTATAAATATAAATTTGATACACTTATAATAAAACCAAGTTTTCAACAGCTGTCTCTATGTGATCGATTTTATCAAAATCTACAGAGCAAATTTTTGTACGGTTTTTACTAAAAGGCAGTGCAATTCTTTCGTAAGGTTAAGGTTAATAGGTTATTACGGTTTTATGTAAATCGTGTTTAAGAGGTTGCTCAGTTGTGAAAAAACCCTGAAATTGAAACCCATGAAATTTTGTCAGGAAACAAGGATTAGTTTTTCATATCATATCTAAACTAAATAATAAAAACATTTCTAAGAATACTTACTGTTCGTAATATAAAAATATGCATGTAAAACATAAAAGTAACAAGGAATTAAAATTTCTCGATGAAATTATTTTTCATTAAATTTTCCGAATAATGTGAGAATTACTCCTCTATACCCTTTCATAAAACTTTTGTTACGAGAGTAATTAATTTTAAGAATGCAAATTTTTCTCCTAATTGCTTTTTATCGCCGCAACTTTTATCTACTTTGTTTGAATTACTTTTGCTTGAGCAGTTCGGCACAATTCAAAAAAGATTTTTAACAAGTTGTATTGGTCGAATTAATATTGTCGTTATTTTTAAAATTGCGTTGTTTCTCCTGAGAGAGTTATTACTATTCAATTTAGTCGAGTTCGAGTCGATACAATTAAGTTGGTTTAAACTTTCGTGGCGTTTATTAACTTTGATAATCTTTTTTGTGCCTGTAACTTATTTTAGTTGGAGAACTTTGTACAGTTTATACTTTGGTTCGTTTGGTTTGGTTTGGTTCGTGCTAAAATATATTTGAATTCCTGAAAAAATGTGATTATCATCATGTTTACCATTCAATCAATAGTCAGAATACATTCTTTCTGCATTAACTTATAATACGGTAATATGTTTCGATAATAAGAACTTATATGTTTTCAAGAAATCAAGGATATTTCATCTTTTGTTGTTTTTGTCTATAGTATCGTTTAAAATTATAAATAACGGTTAAAGCTGTTACTTGAGTCTCTAACTCAAGTAGTCAGGACACTAATAAAATTTATTTATGTATAATACTTAATTTTTGTGATGTCTACTCTTTAAAGCCATGACATTAAAAGGTTCAAATTTTATTATAATATATAAATATTATAATAAAATTTGTATAAACAAAAAAGTGTATAAACACTTTTTTCACGTTAACTTAAGTGTTAAAATACCTTAAAATACGTACAAAGTTGAATCTTTGCTGTTTACGAAAAAAAAATTATCTTATAAGTTACTCCTGTTACGTTATATTCCTATAAGTTATTATATATAAGCCTCAATTGTATCAAATTTCATTATTATTACTCCAATAGATAAACTATAAAAGCGTAACAGCAGTATTTCGTATTTGTAATATTACCTAATAATATAGACTAGTATGGATTATTATAGATTTTTTTCTTCCATTTAGTTCCGATATAAGTAATAGTATGAAATAAGAAAGTTAGGCAAAATAAAACTTCTTTTTATCTACGGTTTCAGAAGGTCCAGAAGTGAGTATTAATGAAACCCAAATTCCCCTATAATTCACCTTGTATTCCCGCACTCGTAAATTAATACCATCCCAAAGTAAAAGTCACATCACACAAGATGACTTGTTTATCCGTTGCCATCGAAACTTCCATTTGTTGCGCGTTACTCCGAGAAGACCAGAGCGACAGGGAACACCCGCTACCCACGAGTCGCGCCCAGCGAGCTGCTGGATGCAGTTCCCGCCGCGATAATGTCGCGTAAAGAGCTCATGAATAAGTGCCCCGGATGGGTTCGAAACTAGTCGGGCTAACCCGATAAAATAAGACGCGAGTATCGCCGGTTCTATACATTAACTACACTACCATAGTTTAATTAACAATGTCAACGATGGATATAGCGAATTTTTAAAACAATAAATGAGCCACAATATAACGGCGTACGCTTGATATTGCTCGCAAGTCACGTAGCGACCGCTGACACAACTTATCAAGACAGCTGAAGCGGATGATTGACGAACGACGGGCTCTTTGTTACTTGCAATATTGCATTGTTTCTGGCATTTCAGTAAACAAAGACCTTGTCTTGGAAAGAAGAGTATCTTATTCATGTTATGGTTGAGCTTTCATTATTATTTTAACAAATTTTTTATCTGTTTTAACGCCTAATTAATTATATAATAACGGTTAATTGCTCCTTCAGGTGACAAGAGGGCTGGCTCCTTTTTCGCACAAAGAATCAGCTTAGCAATTCAGCGCGGAAACGCTGCCAGCATTACTGGGACCTTTCCACGTGGGCATGATTTGTATAGTCCTAGCATGTAAGATAAATATAACTTGTACATTTTTGCTGTAAATAAAAAAAATAAAAAAAATTATAAATAATTAATAGAATTAGGCGTTACTATGCGGAGATCTATAAAACAAAAGTAATAATGAAATTAATTTGCTATACTCCGCAATTAAGTAAAAAGAAATTTTTTTATGCCCAAAAACAGATAATAAACGACATTTTTTTAAATGAAACCTAGCTAGATCGATTCACCCAAAACCCCCCACATAAGTTAATTTATGAAAATCGTTGGAGCCGTTTCGGAATTTTAAAAATATAGATAAAAATATACAAGATTAACTCATTTAAATATTAAAGATATCATAATGATCGTAATTAGGCATTCTTTAGCATCAGAGGAGAACTTGATATCAAATTTGGAAGGATTGTGGTACAAAGGTCGAAAAATGCTTACCATTACATTAACTGTCTATTTTTTCCTACTGTCTGTGATATAATCATGAAAGGGTAGCTCATCACATATTCCATCACGAATCATTTGCCGGATTCTTAAAGGTCCTAACTGACTGCATAGATAAGTGAGGTCGAATCATACTCGGTTAAACGCCGCTTTTGTACCATACTTACTTCCGATGGTTATAAAATGTGAAAATATTACACTTCAGTTCCCAATTTTCCGTACTACAACAATAGAACGATTGTTGGCGCATTGCCATTTGATGTTTTAAAATCTGTAGAAAACGTCTTTTTCATTATTTAATTCAACAAGCATGGCATTTGCGCCGATGCCAAAACGTATTAAGGGTCCCCATTAATTTTTAAAGATACGCTTTCTTTCAACTGTGACCCGGTAATTCTACTATATCATGCCTTTTAACTTATAACTTGCCTATGCCTTTAACTTGCACACAATTCACACTATTAAGAATAGTGATATAACTTTGCTAATATGATATAACTTAATATGTTAAATTTTAAATCACTCTTTTGTTAAACTAGGATAATTTATAGAATTAGACGTTATTTTGCGTCCATAGTATAGTATAGTATAGCATATAGTAGGTATAGTAAAAAAATTAATGAAAATATTATTTTTCTACTAGCAATCACCAGCGGCTCCGCCCACGTGGAAAGATTAAAACCTTAATATAGTCTTTTGATAACTATAAAAATTGTGAAAGTAAGTTAACCTTAAAAGCTAGACATATGCTGTCGCAGACTTTTATTTAGAACTTTTAGAGGGAAACATTTTGTAATATATGATTTTTTAATAACTATCACCGTTTACTCAGCTCACGCAAGGAAAGATTTAAATGTTGTCGTTTTCGTTATATTTTCTATTGCTGCTCCTGTCTTATTTATCTTAGCCTATAGCCTTCCTAGATAAATGGACTATCTCACACTGAAAGAATTTTTCAAATCGGTCCAGTAGTTTCTGAGATTAGCGCGTTTAAACAATCAAACAAACAAACAATCTCTTCAGCTTTATATATTAATTAGTATAGATAATCCGCGATAAAAAAAATGTTTGTAATACTAAATGTAGAATATGTTATCCGTTCTCATTCCTGATACATGCAGAATTTGTAAAAACTCATGTACTCCCCATCACTAATAATCCAAAAATACACACGCACTGCACACATTCACCACCACAATCTCAACAATCGTTTCACACTGATACCAAAGAGTCGTCAGGAGATAGACTCGATGACAAAATCGCAAAGACTTTGAAATTTTTTAAAAGTAAGATAGCTATATCATTTTCAGTCTACAATATTTAGTTTAAATAATGTAATCCTAAATAGCTTATTTTTAAATTTTTATAATAAGCGTTATATAGTCATAATAATAAATGTGGTTTTTTGGAAATAAATAAATAAATTATGATTTCTGTGTGTATATCACTTTTACGTATGACAACCATAGAGTTACTAATAAATACCATGTAAGTAATAGTGATACAATAAATAATATATTCATCTTTGTCTAATCACACCTAAAAAAGAGAAACAGATCACTCATTTACTTTCTCTTTATTTCCCTCTATTGTAATATGTCACATTTTAAACTGGCTTCCCTTTTGTTATAATTCCTTAATTCAAAGACCGCGTTTCATGACAGGCTGTAGAGTTTATGCGTGCCTTGTTATCCAGTACTTATTTGTGCTTTTTATGCTGTCGCTACCACACGAATACGCCTACATTACGTCAATTGACTTTCTTGGGAACAAACCATAGTCCATTCAAATCAAATCAAAATAATCTTTATTCAAATAGCTCTTTCAAGCACTTTTGTCGTCAAGGACCAATATGATTAATGAAGCTACAACTGGTTCGGAATGTTGCTCTTACCGAGAAGAACCTGAAAGAAACTCGGCAGTCAATCTTTTAAACATTTTCAATTTTACATTATTAAACCGCAGTCTTGTATGAAGCTGAAAAGATTTTCTCAAAATAATCTTCAATTTTGTAATATGCTTTACGTATAAGTACATCTCTAATACTTAACTTAAACCTCTCTGTAGACTGGTCTAGTATAGATTGCGGAATTTTATTGTAGAAGCGATATACCGAGACCATCGAATGAGTTGCTAACTCTGCTGAGTCGCGACACAGGTATCATAAGCTTTTTGTGACCTCTCGTATGTCTTTGATATACATCGAATTTGTCTTGTACATATGGATATTTTTGCGTACGAATAGAATATTACTATATATATTGTGATGTTACAGTAAGTATGACTATTTCTTTGAACTTTTCGCAAAGGAACTCACGTTGCTTTTTTATTATAGATAGCTCGGATGGCTCTTTTTTGAGCAACAAAAATCTTTTCTATATCGGCCGCATTGATTGGCTATTTGGTTTTTACCTGATATCTTTAGGGTCAAATGATTGTTTTATTAGCCACGAAACGCTAACAATTTTTAATTGAGGCAAGTTTCTTGTTACAAAGTAAATCAATTAGCAGCCGCCGGCCGCTCGCAAATTGATTTAGTTGGTCCGCCCTCTGTGTACATTTCAATATACAGTGGTTAATTTTGTCTTTAATAAAAACACTAGGTATTCGCCTATTTTTTGTTTGGGATATAATTGACCTGTATAAATACTGTTAACGCGTATTTATACTCGTTAACAGTATTTATACAGGTCCGCAGGTATGATGGTCCGCTGTGTGTTATCCGGTTGAGTATAATAGACCACCTCATTTACTTAACGAGGTGCCTTAAAAAGCGACTAAGGTAAGTTAACCCCCCGTGTGGTATCAGACTGAGTAGAATCGATTACAATCCTTCTTACTGAGGTTTCGTAAAAGGTGACTTAGGTAAGTTGATGTCAGGCGGCCGGTAGTAAAATATCTAGCCAAATCATGTGACAACATGTTTATAACATGTTGTGCCAAACCCATTTAGAGTGGGATAAGGGCAAGAGAATGATGATGTTCAAAATGTCTTAGTTGTAAAACTTGTGACTATAACTTGTCGTTTTGTTTACTATAATACTTGTGATTAGGATAGTGTACATGTGTAAAATTTAAGGTTTAAGGATTAAATAATAAATATGATTAATACTTATTTATTAATGTTAATTTATATTAAATCTTAAAACCGATAAAACGATGTCGATTTTGATAATGAGTAGTGTTTCATCTGAAACTGAAAATATACCTTTCAGCAACGAACATTTTTATTGTTCACATAAGTCTAAATATGGCAGTACATCTGCCACAAAATAAGAAGCGTAATGGTAAGGTATTTTAAGATGAAATGAATCAAGTCGATTTATGTCTGGTACTTTATATGAACACAAGCCCAAAATAAACGAGTACCTACAATTCAAAACACGGTTGGACAAAAATTAAATTTCACAGGTATATCTGCTAGTTTTAAATAGTTAACATGGGTAAAAAATACCAATGCATTAAATAATTTGTCTACAAAGGTATCTCTTGATACAAATTAGAAGCGCCAAATTATAATAACATCCATTTGCAACTGATTGTTCAAACCGCTGTAATTCTGCATCTTCGGAGACCGATAGTTTCCAATATACCCTACGATTGCTCAATTAGAAGTTTCTAAACTGTCTGTCTCCTTGCAAATTGTTTACGCTTTGTATAATAATTATAGAATAATATGGAATAATATGGAATTAGTATTCGCTATTCATCTGAATCAAGAGACTGCAGTCTTCTCCTAGATTTAAGTATCTGCTATGAGTTTGTTCAAATAACCTACACCTTTCAAAACTCAATTTGCTCAGAAACTTTAAACTGACCAAAAACTATAGAATCTGAATTCACTGCTATAGGTTTCTAATATCTAATATTTATCTCATATAATTCCGAAATTGTCCCTTATAGCCACAATATTTGGTATGTAAGTATTTGCGAACAAATCAGGGTCGTAAACACAATCACATAGTACTCAGCCAGATACAGCGGTACCACGTCTAATGTCGTTGTCGTGAATAAAAAACGTTTTAATAATTATCATGCTTGCAAACGAATAGTAGCTAGAACCTGAATGAGATCCCAGCGAAAAACTAACTTATATACGTTACTTAATCGCCTTAAATTGTATATTAGTACAAAATAAGGTATAATCTTACGTCTAGAAGTCTCTCATGATCCCAAATATATTATTATCAACCGATCGTCTGAGTATCGCGGTTAATGGTATGGTTAACTATTGTGAATGAGAAACACGTAGTATTTCCACTTCAGTAGTAAAAATTGAACTTTCCTTTTATTTACAGCAAAAATGAACAAGTTATGTCTATCTTAGATTACTTAAACGCAAACTTAAACTTTACAAATCATGCCCACGTGGAATGGTCCCCAGAAAACTACTGCTGCTAATTCTTTGTGCGAAAAAGGAACCAGCCCTCTTGTCACCTGAAAAGGCAATTAACCGAGGTGTTAAAACGGATTAAAAAAAAATTCACTTTGACTCCGTGGCTCCAGAATCTTTCCTTAAATATTTTCATCTAACATTCTAGCTCCTCTTGTATAACTTCTTGACAGTTATGTTAATTCGGCCATTCGTTACGTTTCGTACAGTCTAACAATCTTTTTCCAGGCAGTACTCAATTTTTCCTTTTTCATCTCCAATGCAATCACGCTTGAAACGGAATCACTAATGCAAGTTCCGAACCCAACTACTCAATGCAATCCAAATACTAACTAGATTCCAGTGACTATCGATGGCGGAAAAAAGCTTTGTGATTCTTTAACGTACTTTACGTCTGATGCTTTTATTTTGAAATACACTGAAAGTTCAATGTGAATGAAAATATAGGGTGAATTAATGATTTATTTGAATTCTCAACATTATAGCTTATACTTTTTTTTAAAGTAAGGATTTCCACTGCTTGATATAGAGATAAAAGAAGTTTCTATATGAACGGTGAATACGCAGTGTCTGTAGAACCTCGCCTGGAACACTAAAGTCCTAAAGACATTCATCGTAGATCCAAGCCATTAGTGGACGTCTTCGCTTGGCAAAGAAGAATATATGAACATGATAAAACACCCCATTCTACAATATAACTAGTTTTAACAAAAAGATGATTTGATGTCATCAAAATAAAAAAACGGCCGCACTTCTGTCTATTCAAAGTTCAACTTTGGGGAACTACTTGTTTTTTTTTTTTGGATATTTCGAAAACATATTAGGTAAGTTATAATTTTCGAAGGTTCAGATAAGATAAAGATATTTTTCATTTAAACTTATTCAATAAATAAGAAGCAATATTCTCAAAAGTCAATCTAATCTTCAAGTCTTATCTTTCTCACCAACTTGACACATAAAGACGGCGACAATGTTTTTCTATATTATTGACCCACTATTTGTAGGAGGTTGTATTTGAAACATATAGCAATATGCATTAAGTTTTGTTTTAAAAATAATAATTGAGGACGTCAAGTAGTGAGTTATTTGATTGTGACCGGATTACAATAAAACTTAGAGAGAAATTAAAATATTATTTCAAAACTAAAACATGCAATGATTTCAAAAAATTGGGTACAAAGAATTTTGTTATTAGATCGCAATTGAATTTTTGAACAAAGTACCGTTAATGTCATTGCGTACTCTTAGTACACAGTATTAGTACTGTGTCCTAAATGCTTTTATTATTATTAGTATTAAGTAGGTATCTATGAAGACAGATGTACCAGTGTATGCTACGAAACGCAAACACTTTTGCTATAACCACCAGTGAGATGTAATCATACTTTCGAAGGGTTATCAAACTTATACTGCACAACCGAATGTAGGGCATTCAGTTTTTGTTATATAGCAACAGTTCGATTAAAACTTGGACAGCTGTATCAGTTTTATTTTTCAACAAATATTTTGCGAAACAAGGAACTTATACTTGAAAAAAATACTCAAACATATAAATAGATAATTCGAGCAACGGTTAGAAAAAGTTATTGTTACCAAGACCGTAAGAATGAGCTCAATTAATGTCTGTTTCATCCTGCCCTTAACTGATGGAAACTCACGTGCATATGTCTAGAAAATTCCCCAGTACCCTATTGAAAAGTTGAGCTTAGTCGAAAACTCGTCCCAATTTATTTCTCGTATCGTCTATCTTAAATGAAGGTGATTCAATTTACGGACGTACCTACAAAGTATTACTAGCGGATCAGAACTGCAGTAATATTTATTTGTCTATAGTTTACTTGATAGGACTACTAAATCAATTTTTTGAATAAAAATGGAAAATATAAGTAAAGTTAGCGTATGAGTAAAATAATTACTTTAAATCCGTAGCTTGCTATACTTGTTTTGAACTAAGCCGCGCCTTTCTTCGCGTTCGTTTTAGTTTTTGAAAATACCCTCTATTATGTTCTTTCCCGTTCCCGGGCGAAAAATAAGTACCTATATGTTATCCTATAAGCTATCTCGATATCTAAGTTCTAATATAAAATTTCATATCTATTGCTTAGGTGGATTAGACGTGAAAATGTAACAGACGGACAGACTTTCGCATACATAACATTAATAAAAATGCTTATCTTTAATATTTAAATGAGACAATCTTGAAATTCAGCGTAATTGATCTAGCTAGGTTTTATTTAAAAAAAAATATTTTTATCCCTGTTTTGGGCATAAAAATATACTAAAATTTAAATTTAATATAAAACACTATTTTTGCTGTAAATTGTCAAGTCAGCGTACCTTATTCGGAGAACAGGCGGTCTCGAGAAATAAAAATACCAAGGATTTACCCAACACCCAATTATTATTTTCTATTTTTTAAGTTTTTTTTATTTTGTAAAAAATTACTGAGCAAGGCTCTGTCACCCAGGTACTATTTAATTGTATTATAACTTATCTAGATCGCAATAGACATCACGAATAAAAACAATAAAAAAAGATAATTTTTAGTTATAAAACGGTCAAAATATAGTAATAAAAATACCAGCTCGGAGATTTATCAAAGTGACTGAAAGCGGTACACACAAAAGTATAGGTAAAAGCTAAAAAAACGAAATCCGTCTATCACTCCCGAAGCCCTCGACTTTATTTGCTTCCATCGCAGTCGTGTTTGGAACAAAATCTCTGCTACGGTAGTCCAATTCTAACTACTCAATCCAAGCGCATGGCCGACTACTCGATATAGATCAAATATAACTCAATTTACAGAATCATTCCAATGTACGTTTGCATCATCAAAAACGAAGTTTATTACGGATGAGTGCAAAAATTAAGGCGATAATTGCGATTGTAGTGTATGCAGTTTGAGACGAGTCTAACGTACTTTGTACATTTATATACAAGACACATATATGTAAAACATACATGAATATAGTCACACTAACTCACACTAGTACAAAGGAACATACACGGTTTTAGGATGCACCACGACAGTAACACGAGAGCCTTATGAGAGAGAATTTAGATATTCCAAAGATAGCAGGAAATCTTCATGGTATAGGGAAAGGGGAATGCTTTACTCCAAATTTAACGCTGCGAGCCACAGGCAGTAATGAAGGAATCAAACTACTAGAGCGGTTTTAGTCATTTATTCCATTTGGTGACATGGGCTATATATTTTATACCCGAGCGAAGCCATAGCGGGTTAGTTAGTTTATAAACACTACAGCGATGAAAATAACTGATATCAATGTTTTTACTTATAACTGAAGAAATAAATATTCAAGTGATGTGAAATTTTTTCCTTGTAATATTTCTTTTAATATTTGTATAATAAATAATGTTAAAATCATAAAGAAATTCCTTCAAATTCCCAAGACTTTTCATTATTTGAGTGCTTTTATAACTTTTAATAGAGCAAATTGAATGGGTTTGGTTGCAAAATTCTATTAAGCGTTAACCGTGTTAAAGAAAAGCGAGTGTAAAATTAATTTATAGAAGGTGCTTTTATAATAATAATGAAGCCTATAACCTTTATCACTATACAATGATTTGCTTAATCAAGTAAGCATATTTACGCCTTTAATACTACAAAAAATATATTAAAATTTTAAAAGCATCTAAAAAAAGTCTTAGCTTTGTTTTTATGTTCGAATATATCAATGATTGTGAAAAATTATAAAGTACGCCGTGTGATATCCGGATGAGTAGAATAGACCACCCTCATTTCTTACCGAAGTGTCATAAAAGGCGACTACGGTAGGTTGACGTCAGACAGGCGGCCGGTCTTAAATACCCAGTCATATCATGTGACAACATGTTTATAACATTTATTTATTTATGTACCATAAAAAAAATGTTGGAAAAAACATTATTGGTAAAAAAAATTGTACAAAGGTCAACTTACCCCTATGACAGAGATCTCTGCCAGCTAACCTACGAGGTGAGACAATTTATATTTAACATGTTGTGCCGACCCCACTTAGATTACGATAAAGGCAGGAGAATGGTGAATGATGATGTGAAAAATAATAAAGTATTGGGATGGTTCTACACCAATCCTAAGTAAAGGCATTCTTCGAGAATGGAAATGATCCATCCTGGATTCAACAGAGAATCACTTCCTCTCGATATTTTCCTTTACCAATGGCGCAAAAATGAAAATATCAATCAGACCCACAAGTTTTTTAGAAAACTCATAAAAGTCTACTAGGTGTGAACTGAACATTGTCATCAAGGTAAAAATAAATGGATAAATTTAATATTACATAATTCGGCGAAACGACTTAGATATCCATTAAAATACAACTATAAATCGCAGTAGCTTTAAAGCGTTCAGGTCGTTTCATATTAAGCTAGCTGTACACAGTCAAAAGTTTAGGGAACACTCGTAACTCAGTGCAAAGAGACTGCATTTAGTTAACAATTTATGTTAGTAACAGTAACAGAGAGCATATATATTTATTCAAGTTTAGCATTAGTAATAAATTAACTAATAATTACTCATATATAAATACGCATATATGCATATTTTACTTATAATATCTGGGTGGTGACTGGTAATTTTTTGCAAAAAAAAAACTTAAAAAAAGAAAAAACAATTATTTAGTTGGGGATCGATCCTTGGCATTCACATTTCTCGAGGCTGCCCGTTACCCGAATTAGCTACGTCGACTTGACAGCTAATGGCGAAAATTCAATTCAATATAAATGTTAGTGTTTTTTAATGCCCAAAAACAGGGATAAAACAATATTTTTTTTTACATAAAACCTAGCTAGATCAATTTTTCTCCCCCAAAACCTCCTACATGCTGAATTTCGGGAAAATCGTTGGAGCCGTTTCCGAGATTCAGAAAATATATATATATACAAGATTAACTCATTTAAATATAAAGATTACAATGCGCGACATCGTTGATTCAACTCAGCGTTAACGAATATGTTTTATCTATTCCCGATGGTGAAATGGATTTTTCTTCTTTATTCTATGTAATAGTACAATGCATAGGCTGCAATTTTAAGGCATTTCATCCAAGTTGTTCCAGCCTATTAGCCGTGGTATAGACATTTCCATGTATATTAATTAAAGCGAAAATGTCACTTTTATATTTAAAGAGAGAAACGAATCGATGATCTTTTTGGTGCAGAAGGACTGGAAAGACTTGAAAGTCGTGACTTAATTACAAAAAAAGGAAGTTGTAAACAGTAATCTACCTTCTATTCAGTACTAGCGCGCTTGATGTTTGGGCGATAAATTTTATTGTGCATCATGAAACGCAAGATTGGTTACTAATATTTTCTCGATCTTCACACGCCGTGTGGTATCCGGCTGAATAGAACAGTACCACCCTCTTTTCTTACCGAGGTATCGTAAAAGGCGACTAAGGTAAGTCGACCCGCCGTGTGGTTACCGGCTGAGTAGAATAGACCACCCTCCTTCTTACCGAGGTGTCGTAAATTACGACTGAGGTAAGTTGACATCAGGCAGGCGGCCGGTCGTAAAAACGCAGCCAAATCATATGAGAGCATGTTTATAACATGTTGTGCCGACCCCACTTAGAGTGGGATAAGGGCAGAAAGATGATGATTTTCTCGATCTTCACCTATTACCTATGTGTGAAAGAATACAATATCTTTACATGTCTGAAGCAAAGTCTAGTACATACAACGTTAGGGTTATAGTGAGTGGTCGCCCATTTTAATCGAACTGTAAATCAAAGAATCAACCGCGCGTCGAACTGAGCTCGTTGAAAGTTTGAAAGCGTGCCAAACAGTACCAAATCAAGATAGTTTTCATCACGTAAGTAGGTACACAGTCCATTAAATTTTGATTAAGGATAAAACTCTATTTTTGCCCTCTGACTGCGCAATTTACTTGCTTCACCATGAAATTCCAAGAAACGTTCTATTTCTTAACATACAAACCGTATTCTATAAAAAAATATATAATATTATATAATAATATTAAACAAAGCTATGAATTTTTTGTCCATATACAAAAATTCATGGCTTTTTTTAGAAGTCATAGCGTAATGCGCTTCAGAGGTATAATTATATTATTAAGTTATCGTTTTATCATAATTTAAAACTTAAGTTTAATTTATTTATTTGTTTAAAAATTTCGAATTTGAAATCTATAAGCTTAAACTTCTTTTTTTTTTGGTAATAATCTTCATTAAATGAATATGATTAATGAATTATGAATTATGGCTTTCTTGGAGGGTTCATAAGTTTTAAATTCTACTTATTCTAGAAGAATCTCACTTTGTCTATGTCTCTAATATTATGAATGAATGGTAGACGTAGGGCCATAAAATTCTGTTTCATTCAAAGAAATGGTTTTCAACTCAAATCTTGTCAAAGATGCATTGCTTCTCATCTAATCGTTCTAAATCTAGTTATATGTAGGTAATTGCACGATTGCGTTTTGTTCGGCTTATATTAACTAACTAATTAACCATTTAGTAAAATACACAAAACAATGTGTTATCAATTCTTAATATCTCTAGAATAGAACAAAATAACTCCAGTTGAAAGGAAACAGAGTAACGTATCAAAATTGAAAAGACCTATCTTATTTATCTATCTGGAATGTACTCCATCGGTTTAAATGACAGGAACACGCTTGAGCACAAGCTACAGATAACCGAAACCTTTATGTTTTGATAGAACTTTAAATCAAATAATCAACCACACATCGCCCCAGTTTAATTCAATGTTTGAAAACGTGCCAAATAGCAGAAAAGTAGTTCACGTTATATGACCTCAGTACACCGAAAAATGATCTTTCTAATTATTTTTTCTTTCAATATTATTTCTAATTACACACAATGGTATAATGAAATCTGTAGAAGCAGAACAAAAAATTTTTAAACAAATTTTTCATAGTAAAAGAATGATACAGACTGAAATAAGAACTCGCTAGTTTAAAAGGTCAAATTCAAATTCAAATTCAAAATATTCTTTATTCAAATAAACTTGTAAACAAGTGCTTTTGAATCGTCAACTCTACTGCTGGTTCGGAAAGCTGTTCCTACCGAGACGAGCCTGCAAGAAACTCGGCGGCTGCTCTTTTTAAAAAATACAATTCTTAATACTAGTTTCATTTAATGTTTCTATCTTGTACAGGGTCGAACAATATTTATATCCACGCATTTTTATCGTCTAAATAATCCTCAACAGTATAGTAGGCTTTCTGTATCAGCCTCTTCTTAATAGGTCTTCTTAATAGGTAGGACAAGTCAGCATATCAAAATACTTCTATTATAGCGTATATGACATGGGTAAGTTATTCCTTTTTTATCACTATGGACATATTCCAAACAGAATTGTTGATGTCCCTGATAGAAGTCAGGTGCAATCTAATACTAATCTAATTTCAGCGGGATTGATGCTATGGGCGAAGTGAAAAAGCTTTTTTACTTGAGATATGCGACAATTAGGTATATAAGTTTGATTGCTTATGAATTGTGAAATAACTGTTTGGGTTTATTCTAGCCTTTAATTTTTGTACGTATACAACCGACTGTAACTGACCGTTACAACTATAACATAGTATAATTATAAAATTACTTTTTACTTGCATTTTTACAGGTATTTCAATTTCCTACCGTACAAATGTAAAAGAAAACACAAAGGACATTTGGAGGAAGGCCAAATTACAACAATGCTCTTCTAATCGTTTTATGTGAAACGGTCCAATTGTGTAACTTTCATGAACCACATACAAATTGCTCTATTAAACGCTACGGGCTGCCTTTTTTTGACTACCTTCAAATTTTTATGAGCACTAACGCTTTTATTGAAAATCTTAGGTTTGTTTTAAATTTGAAAATAGAATGTATATTACATTAAAGAGGACATTTTCATAGTTAAAATAACAATTTACTTAGTGCAATGTAATGTATAAACTGTTAACGAAATAACGCAATGCGCTATTTATCATCTTCATCTTCCTGCCCTTATCCCACTCTAAGTGGGGTCGGCACAACATGTTATAAACATGCTGTAACATGATCTGGCTGCGTTTTTAGGACCGGCCGCCTGCCTGACGTCAACTTACCTAAGTCGTATTTTACGACACCTCGGTAAGAAGGAGGGTGGTCTATTCTACTAAACCGGATACCACACGGTGGGTCATCTTACCTTAGTCGCCTTTACGACACCTCGGTAAAAAATGAGAGTGGTTTATTCTACTCAGCCGGATACCACACGGCTGAACGCAATGCGCTAGATGTGAATAGCGCGACGACGAAAAAATGGATAATACAATACCTTTTTTATTTTATTATAAATATGCTGTCAGCCCATAATAGCTGAGCGTCATTCGATAGTGCGAGCAAACGTAGAAATTCGACGAGAGAGCGCAAAATTTTACTAGCATCGGGTAATGTTTTCCTGAGGTCTCCTCTCTCTCCTGTGAAAGTCTGTGACTAGTGATATAGTGTCATGTGGTGAAAAAACAGGGCACCTTCGCATTCAAAATTTAATAAATATTAAAATTCAATCCAAATATTAACAAATTTATTCGTTTTTCAAAAGTTGCGTTTAGAGAATGTCGTGTATCACTACATATTATAAAACAAAGTCCATATTTCCGTATGTACGCATAAAACTTTAAAACTACGCAACCGATTTTGATGCGGTTTTTTTTCATACATAGAGTGATTCCAGAGGAAAGTTTGTACGTATAATAACATTCAATACGAAGTAGAGAAATAATGTAATTATTGAGGTTTCTGTAAATAATTACATTTTTTTCCGCTTACAGTGCAAACGCAGGCTAAACCCTACGAGATTTATCAAAATGATGTACTAAGTATTTGTACACCTTAAAAAGGTCTACGGAAAAGTCCGCGATGGTATATATCTATTTCTTATGGATAACCCACAATAGCAGTTTTTTTTATTTTATTTTTTACGAAAAATGATGCCTTATGTTCAAAGCAATTTTTATACAATACAGCATTAATCCTTATCCAATTGAGTACCTTAAATAAATTGTTGATTTAATATAGATCAATATTGCCGTTTACAGCATGTAATTTAAGTGAACATTTTCGGAGATATTGCAGATTTAAAATCCCGCGAGGAGGCCGCGCTTAGACCTATAAGCACTTCGAATTTAGCAGCAACCGGAGGCGCAACTATTTGTCCTTCTTTCAAGTTTATATTGTCTAATGATAAGAAAGCTATGAATGTTGTATGTAAAGACTTTGTCTAATCAATTGTAAAAATAAATAATATCACTACATAGTATTAAACAAAGTCGCATTCTCTGTCTGTCCCTATGTCCGTATATCCCTATGTATGCTTTAATCTTTAAAACTATGCAACAGATTTTGATGCGGTTTTTTTTTAATAGATAGAGTGATTTTAGAGGAAGGTTTACATGTCTAATAACATTCAATATGGATTAGAGAAATACTGTAATTTTTGAGGTTTCTAATGTGATGTCGTAAATAATTACATTTTTTTCCGCTTGCATTGCAAACGCAGGCTAAACCCTACGAGATTTATCAAAATGATGTACTAAGTATTTGTACACCATGAAAAGGTCTACAGAAAAGTCCGCGATAGTATATGTATATCTCTTATGGATAACCCACAATAGCAGTTTTTATCATTTACTTTTTACGAAAAATGATGCCTTATGTTCAAAGCAATTTTTATACAATACAGCATTAATCCTTATCCAATTAAGAACCTTAAATATATTGTTTATTTAATATTGATCAATATGACCCTTTACAGCATGTCATTTAAATAAACAGTTTCGAAGATATTACAGATTTAAAATGCAGGGGCCGCGCCGCGAGCCTATAAATAGCGCGTCGGAGGTCGCGGTTCGCCTCTCGGCGATGCTTCCGCGCTCGCCCGTCTTATCGGTGACGCTGTCAAAGCCAGTAGGGCTAACAGCATTAGTCAAATTCGAAAAAAAAAACGTGGTTCGCCCTTTAACCATTTGAATTTAGCAGCGATCGGACGCATTTATGATCTGAGCTCTCTAGCGAGGAAAATAACAATCACTACATATTATAAAACAAAGTCCATATTTCCCTATGTATGCATAAAACTTTAAAATTATGCAACAGATTTTGATGCGGTTTTTTTTAATAGATACAGTGATTCCCCTTGATTAAGAAACAGCTTCACCACGGGTTGGCCGACGGGTTGGCCAACCCGTCGGCCAACCAGTCGACCAACCCGTCGACCAACCCGTCGACAAACCCGTCGACAAACCCGTCGACCAACCCGTCGACCAACCCGTCGACCAACCCGTCGACCAACCCGTCGACCAACCCGTCGACCAACACGTCGACCAACCCGTCGACCAACCCGTCGACCAACCCGTCGACCAACCCGTCGACCAACCCGTCGACCAACCCGTCGACCAACCCGTCGAACAACCCGTCGACCAACCCGTCGACCAACCCGTCGACCAACCCGTCGTTCGTACTTCGTTAGTTAGTAACATAACAAGAACTGAAATACATCGTTATTCGGCTGAGTAGATAGACCACCCTCATTTCTAACCCAAGTGCCGTAAAATATGACTAAAGTAAGTTGACGTCAGGGAGGCGGCAGGTCGTAAATACCTAGCCAAATCACGTGGCATGTTTAAAACATACCGTTGCCGTTTCCGTCGCCGGTATCCCCACTTAGAGTAAGAACAGGGCAGGAGGATGATGAGTTAGTTCTTAGAAGTAAAATCTTTAGAACCTATCGACTTGAATCAGTGACTTGAAAAAAAAAAGGCATTGTCTAAATATCACTACATATTATAAAACAAAGTCCATATTTCCGTATGTACGCATAACACTTTAAAACTACGCAACCGATTTTGATGCGGTTTTTTCATAGATAGAGTGATTCCAGAGGAGGGTTTGTACGTATAATAACATTCAATACGAAGTACGATCAATCAATCGATCAACCAATCGACCAACCAATCAACCAATCAATCGACCAACCCATCGACCAACCCATCGACCAACCCGTCGACCAACCCGTCGACCAACCTGTCAATCAGCCCGTCGACCCACCCGTCGACCAACCCATCGACCAACCCATCGACCAACCCGTCGACCAACCCGTCGACCGACCTGTCAATCAGCCCGTCGACCCACCCGTCGACCAACCCGTCGACCAACCCGTCGACCAACCCGTCGACCAACCCGTCGACCAACACGTCGACCAACCCGTGGACCAACCCGTCGACCAACCCGTCGACCAACCCGTCGACCAACCCGTCGACCAACCCGTCTACCAACCCGTCGAGCAACCCGTCGACCAACCCGTCGAGCAACCCGTCGAGCAACCCGTCGAGCAACCCGTCGAGCAACCCGTCGACCAACCCGTCGACCAACCCGTCGACCAACCCGTCGAGCAACCCGTCGAGCAACCCGTCGACCAACCCGTCGAGCAACCCGTCGACCAACCCGTCGACCAACCCGTCGACCAACCCGTCGGCCAACCCGTCGACCAACCCGTCGAGCAACCCGTCTACCAACCCGTCGACCAACCCGTCGACCAACCCGTCGACCAACCCGTCTACCAACCCGTCGACCAACCCGTCGAGCAACCATAGATAGAGTGATTTCAGAGGAAGGTTTGTACGTATAATAACATTCAATACGAAGTACGATCAATCAATCGATCAACCAATCGACCAACCAATCAACCAATCAATCGACCAACCCATCGACCAACCCATCGACCAACGCGTCGACCAACCCGTCGACCAACCTGTCAACCAGCCCGTCGACCAGCCCGTCGACCAGCCCGTCGACCAACCCGTCGACCAACCCGTCGACCAACCCGTCGAGCAACCCGTCGACCAACCCGTTGAGCAACCCGTCGACCAACCCGTCGAGCAACCCGTCGAGCAACCCGTCGACCAACCCGTCGACCAACCCGTCGACCAACCCGTCGACCAACCCGTCGACCAACCCGTCGACCAACCCGTCGGCCAACCAGTCAACCAGCCCGTCGACCAGCCCATCAACCAGCCCGTCGACCAACCCGTCGACCATCCCGTCAGCCAACCCGTCGACCAACCCGTCGAGCAACCCGTCGACCAACCCGTCGACCAACCCGTCGACCAACCCGTCGACCAACCCGTCGACCAACCCGTCGACCAACCCGTCGACCAACCAGTCGACCAACCCGTCGACCAACCCGTCGACCAACCCGTCGACCAACCCGTCGACCAACCCGTCGACCAACCCGTCGACCAACCCGTCGACCAACCCGTCGACCAACCCGTCGACCAACCCGTAGACCAACCCGTCGACCAACCCGTCTACCAACCCGTCGACCAACCCGTCGACCAACCCGTCGACCAACCCGTCGACCAACCCGTCGACCAACCCGTCGACCAACCC
This sequence comes from Morpho helenor, assembly GCA_029227775.1. Taxonomy (NCBI): domain Eukaryota; kingdom Metazoa; phylum Arthropoda; class Insecta; order Lepidoptera; family Nymphalidae; genus Morpho; species Morpho helenor. The sequence continues at coordinate 9,843,132 of JARGCU010000020.1, forward strand.
GTCGACCAACCCGTCGACCAACCCGTCGACCAACCCGGCGGCCAACCCGCCGCGCAACCCGTCGACCAACCCGTCGAGCAACCCGTCGACCAACCCGTCGGCCAACCCGGCGGCCAAGCCATCGACCAACCCGTCGACCAACCCGTCGACCAACCCGTCGACCAACCCGTCGACCAACCCGTCGACCAACCCGTCGGCCAACCCGCCGAGCAACCCGTCGACTAACCCGTCGAGCAACCCGTCGACCAACCCGTCGGCCAACCCGTCGACCAACCCGTCGACCAACCAGTCGACCAACCCGTCGACCAACCCGTCGGCCAACCCGTCGGCCAACCCGTCGACCAACCCGTCGAGCAACCCGTCGAGCAACCCGTCGACCAACCCGTCGACCAACCCGTCGACCAACCCGTCGAGCAACCCGTCGAGCAACCCGTCGACCAACCCGTCGAGCAACCCGTCGAACAACCCGTCGACCAACCCGTCGAGCAACCCGTCGACCAACCCGTCGGCCAACCCGGCGGCCAACCCGGTGGCCAACCCGTCGACCAACCAGTCGACCAACCCGTCGACCAACCAGTCGACCAACCCGTCGACCAACTCGTCGACCAACCCGTCGACCAACCCGTCGACCAACCCGTCGACCAACCCGTCGACCAACCCGTCGACCAACCCGTCGAGCAACCCGTCGACCAACCCGTCGACCAACCCGTCGACCAACCCGTCGACCAACCCGTCGACCAACCCGTCGACCAACCAGTCGACCAACCCGTCGACCAACCCGTCGACCAACCCGTCGACCAACCCGTCGACCAACCCGTCGACCAACCCGTCGACCAACCCGTCGAGCAACCCGTCGACCAACCCGTCGACCAACCCGTCGACCAACCCGTCGACCAACCCGTCGACCAACCCGTCGACCAACCCGTCGACCAACCCGTCGACCAACCCGTCGACCAACCCGTCGACCAACCCGTCGACCAACCCGTCGACCAACCCGTCGACCAACCCGTCTACCAACCCGTCGAGCAACCCGTCGAGCAAACCGTCGAGCAACCCGTCGAGCAACCCGTCGACCAACCCGTCGACCAACCCGTCGACCAACCCGTCGAGCAACCCGTCGACCAACCCGTCGAGCAACCCGTCGACCAACCCGTCGACCAACCCGTCGACCAACCCGTCGAGCAACCCGTCGAGCAACCCGTCGACCAACCCGTCGAGCAACCCGTCGAACAACCCGTCGACCAACCCGTCGAGCAACCCGTCGACCAACCCGTCGGCCAACCCGGCGGCCAACCCGGTGGCCAACCCGTCGACCAACCAGTCGACCAACCCGTCGACCAACCAGTCGACCAACCCGTCGACCAACTCGTCGACCAACCCGTCGACCAACCCGTCGACCAACCCGTCGACCAACCCGTCGACCAACCCGTCGACCAACCCGTCGAGCAACCCGTCGACCAACCCGTCGACCAACCCGTCGACCAACCCGTCGACCAACCCGTCGACCAACCAGTCGACCAACCCGTCGACCAACCCGTCGACCAACCCGTCGACCAACCCGTCGACCAACCCGTCGACCAACCCGTCGACCAACCCGTCGAGCAACCCGTCGACCAACCCGTCGACCAACCCGTCGACCAACCCGTCGACCAACCCGTCGACCAACCCGTCGACCAACCCGTCGACCAACCCGTCGACCAACCCGTCGACCAACCCGTCGACCAACCCGTCGACCAACCCGTCGACCAACCCGTCGACCAACCCGTCTACCAACCCGTCGAGCAACCCGTCGAGCAAACCGTCGAGCAACCCGTCGAGCAACCCGTCGACCAACCCGTCGACCAACCCGTCGACCAACCCGTCGAGCAACCCGTCGACCAACCCGTCGAGCAACCCGTCGACCAACCCGTCGACCAACCCGTCGAGCAACCCGTCGAGCAACCCGTCGACCAACCCGTCGAGCAACCCGTCGAACAACCCGTCGACCAACCCGTCGAGCAACCCGTCGACCAACCCGTCGGCCAACCCGGCGGCCAACCCGGTGGCCAACCCGTCGGCCAACCAGTCGACCAACCCGTCGACCAACCAGTCGACCAACCCGTCGACCAACTCGTCGACCAACCCGTCGACCAACCCGTCGACCAACCCGTCGACCAACCCGTCGGCCAACCCGTCGACCAACCCGTCGACCAACCCGTCGGCCAACCCGTCGGCCAACCCGTCGACCAACCCGTCGACCAACCCGTCGACCAACCCGTCGGCCAACCCGTCGACCAACCCGTCGAGCAACCCGTCGACCAACCCGTCGACCAACCCGTCGACCAACCCGTCGACCAACCCGTCGACCAACCCGTCGACCAACCCGTCGACCAACCCGTCGACCAACCAGTCGACCAACCCGTCGACCAACCCGTCGACCAACCCGTCGAGCAACCCGTCGAGCAACCCGTCGACAAACCCGTCGAGCAACCCGTCGACCAACCCGTCGACCAACCCGTCGACCAACCCGTCGGCCAACCCGGCGGCCAACCCGGCGGCCAACCCGTCGGCCAACCAGTCGACCAACCCGTCGACCAACCCGTCGACCAACCCGTCGACCAACCCGTCGACCAACCCGTCGACCAACCCGTCGACCAACCCGTCGACCAACCCGTCGACCAACCCGTCGACCAACCCGTCGACCAACCCGTCGACCAACCCGTCGACCAACCCGTCGACCAACCCGTCGACCAACCCCTCGACCAACCCGTCGACCAACCCGTCGACCAACCCGTCGACCAACCCGTCGACCAACCCGTCGACCAACCCGTCGAGCAACCCGTCGACCAACCCGTCGAGCAACCCGTCGAGCAACCCGTCGAGCAACCCGTCGACCAACCCGTCGACCAACCCGTCGACCAACCCATCGACCAACCCGTCGACCAACAGGTGTCGTAAAAGGCGACTAAGGTAAGTTGACACACCGTGTGGTATCAGGTTGAGTAAAATAGACCACCCTCTTTCTTACCGAGGAGTCGTAAAATACGACTAAGGTATGTTGACGTCAGGCAGGCGGCCGGTAGTAAAATACGTAGCCAAATCATATGACAACATGTTTGTAACATGTTGTGCCGTGAAAAAACGTGGTTCGCCCTTTAACCATTTGAATTTAGCAGCGATCGGACGCATTTATGATCGGAGCTCTCTAGCGAGGAAAATAACAATCACTACATATTATAAAACAAAGTCCATATTTTATTTATTTATTTATTTTATTTATTTATTTTAAAGGATTATCTACAGGCTACATCTTAATCAGGATGTAGACCCACTTAAAGATAACCACAACTTGCGCTTCGGTTGGGTCTATAACCTTCACATAGTATTAAGCATATTTATATTTATAAGTTAACACATATATATATATATAATATATATATATATAAGTTTAATCAATCAAAATAGAAAAAAAAGTTAAGTTGAAAAAGTTAAAAAAGTTAAGTAAATAAAAAAAAAAACTAAAAGTTAAATTAAGAGCTAGAGAGCATGTAGTCCAAAATGCTTCCCTTGTGACTGTTCAGTATATCTGGCAAAGAAATGGTGCTTTAATTTTGATTTGAGTTCATAAAGTGTGTCTCCAAATATATCGAGATTGATTACTTTACTGAGTTCATTAAATGACGAGATCATTCTCTTAACTGGGGCCGAAAGTCCTAAATTTGTTTTCGCGGTACTACAATATAGGGTTAAGTTTTTTGATCTATTAGAAGGCCTAGGAACTACAATAGACAACTTACTTAGTAGTTCTTGGCAATCTATGATTCCGTTTATTACTTTATATAGAAAGCATATATCTAATAACTTCCTGCGGTCAGAAAGAGTAAGTAACTTATAGTGGCAGAGTTTGGAGTAATAACTTGTTTTTTCTTTAAGTAAGTTGTCACAAAAGCCAAGATGATATAAAAATCGTTTTTGAATACGTTCAATTCTAGTCGAATGCACATTGTAGTAGGGATTCCAGACGACCGAACAGTATTCCAGGACGCTTCTTGATAATGCATTAAATAATATTATTCTAGTGCGAGAATCACAGAAATTTTTACAGCTACGATTGATGAATCCAGTTAATTTAGAAGCTTTTTTACATATAGTGTCAATTTGAGGAATAAAACTTATTTTACTATCAACAGTTACCCCGAGATCTTTAATGGAATGTACAGTTTCAAGAGGGTTGCCACAAATATTATAGGAATATAGAATAGGGTGCACTTTTCTATGAAAGGATATATGGTAACATTTTTGATAATTAAGCGTCACTCTATTCATTTCACACCAGGCTACCAATCTATGAAGATCATCTTGAAGTAATTTAGAGTCGTCAACAGAATGTATAGATCTAAAGGCTTTTAAATCATCCGCATACAACAGAACTTCTGAATTATTAAAGCAGTTGACGACGTCATTAATATAAATGTTAAAAAGTACAGGCCCTAAAATAGAACCCTGGGGTACTCCAGATTTAGCCGTGCATACTGATGTCGACTCAAAACCACCCAAGACAACTGTCATTTGTCTGTTATACAAGTAAGATGACACCCAGCTAAGTATCTCACCAATAAATCCATAAGCTTTTAATTTACTAATTAGTAGGTTATGGCTAACGAGATCAAACGCCTTAGAAAAATCTGTATAAATCCCGTCTACTTGAGCATTTCTATCAACATAAGCCGACAAACTATCAACATAAGCAGCTAAATTAGAAGAAGTAGACCTATTTCTATAAAAACCATGTTGTTTTGGAGTTAAAATCGATTTCATGTGCCAACTTATATATGGACAAATAAGTGACTCTAATATTTTTGGAAAGATTGAAAGTTTTGAGATTGGGCGATACTTAGTAACATCTCTTCTGTCACCATCCTTAAAAACAGGCACTATAAACGCATTTTTCCACTGTTGTGGAAAAACACCTTCAGTTAATGATGCATTATATATCATCGTCAAGGGTACGGCTAAGGTTTTGGCACAATATTTGACGAATATTGGCGGAATCCCATCAGGTCCAGCACCTTTATTAATGTCAACACGGGATAGTTTATTAAAGACATCATCATAACCTAACACTACTTTATTGAGCACAGGTGCATTGTTACTACAATTTATTTCATTTACTGAGTAGGATGTTACATCAGGTGTTGAAATTACATCACCGAAATAGTTCATAAATTGGTTACAAATACTGATCCCGTCAGTAAACGTCTGGTCTTTATAAGTCATAAGGGCTGGGATGTCACAGTTGCTGTTTCGAAGTTGTTTAAGATAAGTCCAGAAATGCTTAGTATTAGCTTTAATATTTAACTCTACTTTCGCAGTATAATTTCTATGGCAATTACTTATAAGATCCTTACATCGATATCTAAGTAATTTAAACTCGATTTCATCAAGAGGATTTTTAAACATTTTGAATCGTTTTCTATACTTATTTTTTTCTTTCAAACGTTTGATTAAGTCTTTAGAATACCAATGCGGGTAACAATTACTTTTAATAGTTTTAAGTGGAATATGTTTTTTAACAATGCTCTTGATGATTTCGTAAAAAATTTCCAACATGTCAGTTACGTTCGTACAACGTGCTAATATATCGTACCATGACACATTTTCGACATCCTTATTAATAATATCATAATCAGCTGCAAAAAAATTGGGTTTTTTTAGTTTGTTTGACTTGATGACATTGTTAATAGATATATCAACAGTACATTCGAGGGGTGGATGATAATTATCTAACTTACTCAAACATATGGAACATCTAGATACTACAATATCACAATTATTGCTAAGAACAAGATCTAAAGTTTTATTAAAATTATTGACGACACCGTTGCATTGAGTTAAGTTGTTTTCACTTAAGAAATCTATAAGAAATGTACCCGCACTAAAATTATAATTATCAGGCATAAAATAATTAAGGAAAGGTTTCCAAGTAATACTAGGCATATTAAAGTCACCTAATATTAAAGTTTTTTCCTGTTGTATAATTACAGTAGATACTTTATTTAGGAAACGTTCTAAAACTTCAAATTTCAGGGGAGAGGCTAAGTAAACACCACAGATTGAGAGTGTATGTGAATTGGAGCCAGATTTATAAACAATATTAACCCATAGGCATTCGGAGGTACCCTCCCATTCAAACAGTCTATAGCACTTATATTTTTTTAAAACAGCAATCATGACACCACCACCATCTAATTTATTGTTAAATTCAGTGGTTTCACGATCACGACGAAAGAGTTGGTATCTATTGTCGATAATCTCGTTATTAAATATACTTGAATTAAGCCATGTTTCTGTTAATACTAGAACATCAAATTCTTCATTTAAAATAGAACAGTATATATCATGACATTTACTTTTTATACCTCTAGCATTTTGGTAATAAATTCTTAATTGGTACATTTTTAACAATAATAGTAAGTAGAATAATGAAAATGAATATATGTTATAATTTTTACTACACTAAAACTAGTTTACGGAATGTATCTTGACTCTTGATATGTACTACTTCACTAGAAAGACATTTCCTCATATACACGTTGCCATTTCGGGTCCAAACAAATTGCCATTGGTGTTCCTTCTTAAAATTCCTTGCTTGTGCATGTAGTGCTTTTGCTTCTGGACTCAAGTGTTCAATAACAAAAACTCCATGTTTGTCCCCTGCTAATCCTAAATGGCCAGTATTCAGTTTATCTTCCTTGCTTTTGTTTCTATTAAAGTTTATTACAGCTGCGTAAAATTGATCTCTTATAAGTGCACTATAAAACTTTATCAAAACCGATCTAGGGCGAGGGGATTCCTTATTGATTTTAGCAATACGAGTACATTTCAATACCTGTCCTTCTTTTATAATGTTACCTGTCACTCTGCCAATCTGTTCGACAATGCTGAAGAGGTTTTCATTCCTATGCTCCGGAAGGCATTGCAACTCTAAATTACACGACCTGGATTCTCGTTCAAAAAAGTTTAACCTAGATTTAAGATCCTTAACATCCTTCTTAAGATCTTCGTTTTCTTTTTTAAGGCCCTGCACATCACTTTTAGCTGTCTCAAGATCCTGTTTTACTTGATCATAAGTTGAGGAGAAAAAATCAATTGTTTCATTAATCACTTTAAATTTCTCCTCCATAAATTTAATCAAATAATTTTTTTGATCTTCTTGAGACTTGTTTATGCTATTTAGAATGTCAGTTTTGAAATTTTGAAAATCCTCGAGATACTTAACAAGGCCACTATCCGTTACTGTACAAGAATCAGAGCTTTTACTAGGGGTACTATAAGTTTTTTGAGAACCTTTTTTATAGACAACTTTACATGTAGGACACTTCCACGATTGTTTGTATGCAGCAGAAAGTTTACCGTAATATTCTTTCGTCATACCAATGCAAGAATAATGCATAGTTGAATCACAGAGCGAACATTTTATCAATTCCTTAGATTCCAGCACGGCGGTACAAGCGACACATTTGAGTGGCATAGTGTCTTATTATCTTTAATCAAAGTGTCTATAATGAAATTTGAACTATAATCGCAACGCAATACAGGGTAATATTGTTAATTAGCACATAACGACACAGCGGTATAGCGATGAGTAATAGATGCTAGCTGACTGCGGGTTGTCGTAGGTCATGATCTAACAGAGTAAAATTATGTAAAACAGAAATTGTTTTACTTACAGTTGCTTAATTCCTTTTTAAAAATTTACAAATTATGTGGATATATCTTCGTTATGATTTTTTCTGTCCAACCATGTAAATTTTTTGTAAAACAGACAACTATAAACCACTTTTATTAATAGAAACTTGAGACAAAATAGTAAGCAAGCGTCCGTTTAGTAGTTGAACCTACTGATTGATGATATTTCCCTATGTATGCATAAAACTTTAAAATTATGCAACAGATTTTGATGCGGTTTTTTTTAATAGATAGAGTGATTCCAGAGGAAGGTTTGTACGTATAATAACATTCAATACGGAGTAGAGAAATACTGTAATTTTTGAGGGTTCTGTAAACAATTAAACTGTAAACCCTACGAGATTTATCAAAATAATGTACTAAGTATTGGTACATCTTGAAAAGGTCTACAGAAAAGTCCGCGATGGTATATGTCTAATTTTTATGGATAACCCACTAAAGCATTTTTTGTCGTTCACTTTTTACGAAAAATAATGCCTTATTTTTGAAGCGATTCTTATACAATACAGCATTAATCCTTATCCAATTGAGTACCTTAAATAAAAAGGTTGATTTAATATAGATCAATATAGCCGTTTTGCAGCATGTAATTTAAGTGAACATTTTCGGAGATATTACAGATTTAAAATGCCGTGAGGAGGCCGCGCTTCGCCCTATAACACTTCGACTTTAGCAGCGATGTCGCTCTTTCAAGAGTTTGTTTAAAGACATTCTGTAATTAATTGTAAAAATAAAATACAAAGGTAAAATATAAAAGTAAATAAGTAATAATGTACTATATGAATTTAGATATTCCAAAGATAGCAGGAAATCTTCTTGGTATAGGGAAAGGAAATTGTTTTTCACCAAATTCAACGCTACGGCCACAGGCAGTAATAAATAAATCAAAACAACTGGATCGATTTTAATTATTTTTTTTACACTGACTGACATGGGATATATATTTTATACCCGTGCGAAGCAGGGGCAGGCCGCTAGTGGTAAATAAAAGGTAGAAATTAACGATACATCTCATAATTAATTAATAAATATATGGAACACTTACACACACTTATTGTAATATTATATAAAATACAAAACTGTCGCAGCTAAGATATGAAACCTAAAAAATAGAATAGAATAGAAGAATAAAAATTTTCATCATCCAATATTACTAGTATCCAAGAACAAGAGCTTAAATTGCTCTATTCGTAGTAAGGTAGAGGAAGGGTCACAGGTTAATGAGTAAGTAATATACCCCATATATCTGATACAGGCAGACTTGGGTCAATATTAAAACAATTAGACTTAATATCAAGATATTGCTGCCTAACATACTTCGCTTACAAAAAAAATATCGAAAAAATAATTCAGCACACCTTTAATACTCAGAATAAATTTTAAGAACCAGCGTTTACTTACATGGCGTATTGAGTGTTTTGAATCTAGAGTCAAATTGGTTCCATTAAAAGTTTTGAAAGCGCTTAAAGCTTAGAAAACTTACCGTACGAGCTCTGCCCTCAATGAGAGCATATCGTTTGAAAATTTTAAAGATGTCGTGAAACCATTAAAGTTTTATTCAGTAATAGAGGAATTTAAATAAATTTTATCCGTGTGGTATCCGGTATAGTGGAATAGACCGCCCTCTTTCTTACCAAGGTGTCGTAAAATACGACTAAGGTATGTTAAAGTCAGGCAGGCGGCCGATCATGTGACAGCATGTTTATAACATATTGTGCCGACCACACTTAGAGTGGGATTAGGGCAGGAGGATGATGAGAGGGATTTAAATAAATTTAGAGATAAATATTTACGATGCGTCCAAGAAGTTACCTAAAATTGATTGACTAACTCTAAAATAATCATACCCCTTTGCGGTCCTATTAAACCAAGTCACAGTTCACGCTGAATTTGGGGTTATAAGTTTGAAACTTTACATTTAATTAGTCGGGAAAATAGTATAAGCCTCTACGAAAGGGTTAGAGGATAAAGGTTAAGTCGTCTAGTACAGTTCAGACTTTGTATTATGACATAAATGTATTTAATTAAATGATTATACCAATATCCGTATATCTTGTACATTATTTCGTGAAGTTTAATTTTTTTTTAAATTAGGGTTCAAACTGACATGACTAGCTCGTTGGCGTCGGCAGTAACCCTGCTTTCAGCTCCGAGGGTCACGTGTTCGATTCCCGCAAATTATATATTTGGGGGCGACTGTCGGGTACAAACTCCGTTTATTTCAATAACTTCTTTATTGAGTTATATATATGTGTGCAATAATTATCTTAAACTATTTAATATGTAGATTATTTATATATGTAATTAAATACTATGTTAGGTTAAGTAAAGGCGACGTTCAACGAAGTATCTTTCCCAGGCTGGAACACTACACCTCCGGTGTCGTATGGAGTCTGGGAAAGCGGCAAATGCTGAGTAGACGTAACACGCGCGAGGGTCAACATTTTCTTTATACAAATTATTGGTTCTTCAAATCTGGGTTATATTATGAGTATGTATTTAAAATTATATATGTATATATTTACCAGTTGTTTGTCGGGTGACAGTACAGACATAAGTATTAAGTTACTTACTTTGGGGACGGACGACCGTGTGTGTAATTGTCCAAAAATAAAGTCTTGGCAAACACGTACATATGTCTATAATCTTATGTATCTAATTGATATTTATATTTATCAGCTATTCTAAAGCCTTCTGTCTCATTTGGAGTTCAGGTTATTCGCTGTGGGTTAGTAATAAGCCGCTATATTAAGCTTATAAAAAATCTCGGACAAAATGTCCCAGATTATATTCTCAAGATTGTCTTTCACTAACCAGACATTTTCAAATGCAGACTGCTTGATCCACCAGTAATCAGTAATGATGTAAGAATGACACTTTATGCCTCCATAGTCTAGCTCGAAAGATCAGGTATATTTTTTTACTACGAATATTTTATCAAAAATCAGAAAATTCTAAGAAAAATCGGTATTGACGGCGTAGATTAACTTATTATTTACATATTTTATTGTTATATATATTTTATTACTATAATGTGTGTTTCGTCAAGTGATAAAGAAAGATATCATCATTAGTTGATTAGTGTGTAAATAACAGGCGTCAACTCTACAAAAAGAAAAGGCTTTTATGTTTGGTCGTAAAGCGCCTCTGCTTAAAAAACACGACCACAATACTACACTTTTTAGAAAAAGTGTCTCATTAAAACCAAGAACAGTGTTTGTTCGACCGGACAAGAAAAATAAGAAGCATTATAAAGAAAAGACGCCATTACAAACAGGATTGCAATTAAACCGCTCGCGTAATTGAGCGTCGCATCCGATCTAAACGACATTCGGAATGATGTGGTTAGAATATACAACAGAAGACAATAAAAAATAGGTCACATTAGCTTGCTACAATGTTTACTTTTTTTAGTTATACAGTAAAAAACCCTTTTTTTATTTTTATGTCGTATAATAATTATTGCAAATGAGAACTGCACTTAATAACTACATTTAAAAGCACTTGTAAGCCTTTATGACCAAAAAGTAAGTGCGCTTGATCTTTATAATGGGCTGGTAAGAACGAATTTTCTTCTTACACTTATGAGTTTTCCTTGTAGGTAGGTAGGAAATATTTAAGATGAAGTTTTTTTTTTAATCGAAAATAATTCACAATTCGTATTAAAGCCCATTTTATTTTCGAGTTGCAATAGTTTAAATAAATAAATAAATAAATAAATAAATAAATAAATAAATATATGGGACACTTACACACACGGTCGTCCGTCCCCAAAGTAAGTAACTTAATACTTGTGTTATGGGTGACAGACAACTGGTGAATATATACTTATATAATTTTTAAATACATACTTAAATACAAATATATACACAATGAAGTATGAGTAATGAATATATATACAATGAAGCTTTTTGAGCGGATTATAGACCAAAGAATCCGCATGGAATGCACCATATCAGATTGTCAATATGGCTTCCGTCCTGGATGTAGTACCATGGACCCAATTTTCGCTCTCCGAATCATTATGGAAACTCACGGAGAAAGGAATCAACCTTTACACCTAGCCTTTTTAGACCTTCAAAAGGCCTTTGATACTATACCCAGAGACGTAATCTGGTGGGCACTGAGAGTAAAATGCGTACCCGAAATATATATTAATATTATCCGAGATATGTATGCCCATTCCGAAGCTATTGTAAGAACTGCTGTTGGCGATACTAAGACTTTTCCAGTCTCTGTAGGTGTTCACCAGGGATCAGTACTAAGCCCGTATATTTTCAGTATTGTTCTGGATGCACTAACTGCGAACATCCAAGTTCCACCGCCTTGGATTATGAAGTATGCTGACGATATTGTCCTTGTAAGCAAAAGTAGAAGTGAACTAGAAGCTCAGCTATGTATATGGAAAAATGTCCTTGAGAATGGTGGATTAAAATTAAATATAGATAAAACCGTATACATGGCATGCAATGCGTCTGATAGTAATACCATCCAAATAGTGGATAAGCCACTCAAAAGAATGGATAAATTTAAATACCTCGGGTCGGTATTACAGGACAACGGCAGTATTGAAAGTGATGTTAAGTCGAGAGTAGCGGCTGCATGGGCTAAATGGAGAGAATTGACGGCTGTAACCTGTGATCCAAAGGTTCCCCCCCGCTTAAAGGGACTAGTATACAAGAGCATAATAAGACCAGTAATGCTCTATGGGAGTGAAACCTGGCCAGCGCTGACAAAGCATATTCGCGAGCTCCACACCAATGAAATGAAAATGTTAAGATGGATGTGCGGTGTTACGCGCTTAGACAAAATACGTAACCAGTACATTCGCGGAAGCCTTGGCGTGAGAGATATTGCGGACAAAGTCGTAGAAGCGCGTCTTCGCTGGTTTGGTCATGTGCTTCGACGCCCCCAGAGCTATGTGGGTCACAGGTGTCTCAACATGCCCGTCTCTGGCCATAGACCACGTGGCCGACCGAAAAAACGTTGGCTTGAAATTGCGGAGTCCACCATGCGTTCCAACGGACTTCAAAAAAAGGATGCGCTAGATCGTGCAAAGTGGAAGCAGTTTAGCCGGAAAGCGGACCCTGGCATAAGCCGGGATTAAACGCTAGGAAGAAGAAGAAGAAGACTTAAATACAAATATACACCCAGGCTCGAAGACCGACAAATTAATTTATAGAAATTGTTGGCCCTCGGCGGGAATCGAACCCGCGACCCGAGGAGCCGAAGGCAGGGTCACCACCCACTGCGCCAACGAGCCAGTCAAATCAAAGTCAAGTCAAGTTTTAATTACAACTGTAAATTTTTGTATGATAAATATTAGTTCAAAGTTCTTCGTATGTATACATAATACTACACTAAAATACATATAAATGAAGATTTAAACGTTGTACATTTTAATATTTGATGTCGACGTGTCTATAATTTTTTGTTTGCTTTGCATAAAGTAGTGTAAATCAAATGACGTTTTTTTAATAACATAATCTTCCCTCTTTGTATTATTAATATTTATAGTTATAGTGTTGTCTGTGGACATTGCCATTAACCAGCGTATAGTGTATTATCCTTGTATTATCTATGAACCAAATGACGCATCCGTCAATGTCCGTCAAGGTCGCTTAGCTGTCAGTGTCAAGTCTTCAAATATTTGTTTACTACATACGAAATATGAATTTATTGGTAAGAAAAAGTATATAAAATGGCTATAAACGCTAAAATGATTTACGGTGATGCACACAGATTTTTTTTAAGAACAATCGCAAGTCGTGGAGTTATTAGTGTTTCGCAAGCAGAATCGATTTTTGGACAGCATTTTCCCGGTAAATATTTATTTGCTCATATTAATTGCAATGTCATAAATCTCAAAAAAACTTATTTACGTTATTTGCGCTCTATAGACCTTAAATGAAGATAATAAAATAAGACTTAGACTATAACTTGTTTTTTTTTTAATATTAGCTTGAATCTTGTTATCGACGAAGTGATGCTATTAGAGTTTTGAAATACCATGAGTGGGTCTTTCATAACTTTTATAATTATATGCAATAAATAGCACTTGAGGGAGTGTTTTACTTTAAATTCTAATTCATCATCCTCCTGCTCTTATCCCACTCTTAAGTGGAGTCGGTAAAACATTTTATAAACATGCTGTCACATTATTTGGCTTCGTATTTTACGACCGGCCGCCTGCATGACATCAACTTACCTTAGTCGTATTTTACGACACCTCGGTAAGAGAGAGGGTAGACTATTCTACTCAACCGGATACCACACGGTGGGTCAATTACCGTTGTCGCCTTTTACAACATCTCGGTAAGGAATGAGGATAGTCTATTTTACCCAGCCGGATATCACATGGTGGGTCAACTTACCTTAGTCGCTTTTTACGACACCTCGGTAAGAAATGAGGGTGGTACTATTCTATTCAGCCGGATACCACACGGCGTATATGTCTTCTTCTATTCTCTTCTATCATTCGCCAATTCTGATCAACCATTTTCATTCTCATATCATTCTCTACATAATCGATCTATCTTTTTTCTGCGTTTTTTCTTGTCTTGTGTCCAGTCACATTCATATTTAAAACTCTTTCGATCACATCATTTTTATCCCTCTTCATTACATGCCTAAGCTCTCTACTAATTACTGATATTTATTTTATTTTCAGATCAGGGTAACACACCAATTGCAGATTTAGTCAAAGAAATAAATGATAAAATAAGGCCATTTCAACAAACAATCAAGATTGTAACTGATGAAATGACTGCAGAATCAAATGTTGTGTTTCTGTCCCTCGGATTTGATGCAACAACAAAATCTCAAAATATGTTCTCAGTACAAGAATTAGATTTCTTCAGACTCCTTATAGAGCAAATTATGACCACAGAAAACCGACAAATTAGTTCACAACATGCTTTGAATTTAGTTAATAATATAAAATTGTCTAAGTCAGATGCAGATGTAAGTATAATTTGATATAAATATAGTCTTATATTATTATATGTATGTATTAATCACATATTACCTACAAATCACAAAATAAATTCATATTTGAATGAGTTAATCTCCATCCGTTAAAAGCTCCAATGATTTTCCTGAAATTCACCATGTAGCGGGTTTTAAGGGAGAAAAATCAATTTAGGTATTGTTTTACAAAAAATCGTTTTTTCTCTGTTTTTGGGCATTATAAAAATAGTAAAATGTAGAATTGAAAGCAAAGGATTTTTTAGCTGTCAAACGTATCTTGTGACAGCCGATGGGTAAGAGGCAGACTGAAAATGTTCAAAACCTGGGTTACGAATCCCCCATATCATTGGCACCTTTATTCTTTTTTTATTTATTTTTTATTGCAGTTTTTTTATACCTTTAAAAAAATTACCAAGCAAGGCTTGGTCACCAGGTACTAAATCCATTAATATGTTACAATCGTTTTTCATTGTTATAAGCTATTAATTGACAATTAAGTAAAATCGAAGTAATAATAAGAAATTGTTTCCTGTAGTAAGCCATTAGATTAATAGGAGAAGCTTTAGCACATATTAAAGCTAGTTATCCTAGACTTGTCAAGATAACATTATAATTTCAAATCAAATCAAAAAACCTTTTATTTATAACATCACAGTAAATTTACAAACAGTAAAGTAAATAACAGTAAATTAACAGTAAGAAGAAGTATTATTAAATAAAATTAAGACAGATATACAGAAATGTGACGTTACAAATTGGACCACCATTCAGCTTAGGTTGAGGAGTACCTCAATGCTGGTTTTTAATGGTGACCATTTTTACTTAAAACTATAACTTAATTAGATTAAACTATTAAAACTTAATTTGATTTGAACTGCCTAGATAAAGTAAAACAAGTCAATTTTGTATCTACAGATTCAAATTTCAAGTTTCTAATTTTATTTTTCTATTATTTAATCAAGGAAGCTAATATGTTCATCAATGATTTCCAGAAACTACTTAAAATTTGGTGCAGAATGCATTACTTAGAGAAGATTGAATCCAATTATGCCCTCGGTATTCGAGGAATCCATGAATTTCAAAACTACCTCCGTGAAAATTTACCAGACACTATTCAAGAATGCTGTCTTTGTCGAGATATTGTTTTCAGGGTATGTACAGACTATATTTAGTAAAATTTGAATGGGAATTTGGATTTTGTAACAGCATTATCTTCGATTCTTATGTGCTTAATGAAGACTAATGTGCTTACTGTTACTTCGAAGTAATATTATTGGTAAGAAACCTGCATTCCAGTCTTTGGATATGTGTAACCTTTTATCCCATTCTCTCTAAAGATAAAATTCAACATTAACAGGCTACTATTTATATTTAATCATTTTAATTACCTTAAAACTACCTAATTTATAGTTCTTCAAAATACAAAACTAATGAGAATCTTATTATGCTATAATGCTATAATTGGCTTTGCGATTTTTATCGTGGATTTTAGCAAAATAATATTCTCATTCAGTTTTGCATTAAGGACCTCTGCAAAGTAACGACGAATTTTATAAATTAGTTCTTGATAAGTTAACTTTATGTAACACCTTTCTTATAATTTTGCTATTGCTCATGCCAATTCATCTTAGTTGCTTTCCAAATTCAGATAAAAATATTATGCCTTTGTCACTCTTAATATTTGCTTGTGTTTTATAAGAATTTTAGACCATAGTTAATACGAAGACTTGAGTGGTGGGGTCACGATCCTAATTATTGGGGAAACGATGCAAGGAGCAGGAGGATAAGAATTTTATTTAATTCCAGGGATACAATTGTCCTGCCTGTGCAAAAGCTATTCATTCACGTTGCTTGAATACTTACTTAGATAAAGTCCAAAAATGGCCGTGTTGTAAAGTGGACTTTAACCAAACACAGCTGGAAAGGCTCGACAATACTGGGTAATTTGATATTTATATTGATACTATAAAGTGAATCATCATCATCATCATCATTGTTCTGCCTTTATACCACTCTAAGTGGGGTCGGCACAACATGTTATAAACATGCTGTCATATGATTTGGCTACGTATTTTACGACCGGCCGCCTGCCTGACGTCAACTTATTTTAGTCGTATTTTACGACACCTCGATAAGAAAGAGGGTGGTCTATTCTACTTAACCATATACCACACGGTGAGTCAACTTACCTTAGTCGCCTTTTACGACACCTCGGTAAGAAATGAGGGTGGTCTATTCTACTTAATCGGATACCACACGGTGAGTCAACTAACCTTCGTAGCTTTTTACGACACCTCGGTAAGAAATGAGGTTGGTCTATTCTACTCAGCCGGATACCACACGGCGGGTCGACTTACCTTAGTCGCCTTTTACGACACCTTGTTAAGAAAAGAGGGTGGTACTATTCTATTCAGCCGGATACCACACGGCGTACTATAAAGTGAATGTAATAGAAATAAGTACTATGTTTTTGGGATGCACCATGTGGAGGCGGCTACTATTGCATCCATATATATCCTCCTGCCTTTGTCCCACTCTAAGTTGGGTCGGCACATGTTATAAACATGTTGTAACATGATTTGGCTGCGTTTTTACGACCGGCCGCCTGCCTGACGTCAACTTATCTTAATCGTATTTTACAACACCTTGATAAGAAAGAGGGTGGTCTATTCTACTAAACCGGATACCACACGGCTATGCTACTATTGCATCCATATTATGTTAAATGGCGAAGCTAACGAACGCATTTATTTGGATACGGAATCATATAGAAAATGACGTAATATTTTTAAGTTATTTTGTGGTACGCCGTGTGGTATCGGGCCGAATAGAACAGACCACCCTCATTTCTTACCGAGTTGTAAAAGGCGACTAAGGTAAGTCGATCCGACGTGTGGTATCCGGCTAAATGGATTAGACCACCCTAATTTTTTACCTTGATGTCGTAAAAGGCAACTAAGATAAGTTGACCCACCGTCTGGTATCCGGTTGAGTAGAGTAGAGTTAGAGAATAGACCACCCCCTTTCTTACAGAAGAGTCGTAAAATACAAGTAAAATAAGTTGACGTCTGGCAGGCGTCTCGTCGTAAAATGCCTAGCCAAATCATGTAACAATATGTTTATATAATGCTGTGCCTACCCCACTTAGAGTGGGATAAGTGCAGGAGGATGATGATGTGAGTTATATATGTACAATATATACGTTGGTAGCGTATATATGTACCTATATCATTCTTCTGTCTTTATCCCACTTTAAGTGGAGTCGGCGCTTTTTTTCTCTTCCATTCTCCCCTATCATTCGTCAACTCTGACGCTTTTGACGTTGACGAATTCGTCAACTCTTTTTATTTGTGTGTCATACTTCCGAAATCAATCCATTTCTTTTACAGCAACTCTATAGTAACATTTCCATCCACATTCATATTAAACACTCGTTTACTGACATGATTTCCATTTATCTTTAATCTTTCACATATTATAGATGACGATTTTACTTTTTACATGAATTTTAAATGACGTGCGAAACCGTGAAACGCCAAGGCATTTGCGAAGATTCGTGTAAAAATGTGCTTTTTGCTTTTCAGATTAACACAAACACAAATACAGACACAAGAAGTAACTCGAAACTGCAACTCAAGCGTTCATGAAGAAGTCATATCTGATGACGACTTCGAACAATCGCTTCTTACGCCCATACCGGGGATTTCGCAGCGTTTAGGAAGAAAGAGAAAACGCAAAACGCGTAATTAAATTAGTGAATGAATTATGGAAAATTATGTAAAAAGTAAGTAAGCGGCCTGTTACTCTCCCTCTCCTGGGAATAGGCCTCTTCTCTCCATATTTGAAGAGAAGTATTGGAGCCAAGACCTACCACGCTGCTCCAATGCGGATTGGTAGGTTACACATATCTCCAGAATTCTCTAGAGATATGCATGTTTCCTCGCAATTTTTTCCTTCACCGAAAAACGTGTGATAAATTGCAATTATCAATAAACACATAAGTTTTAACAGAAAAACTCATTGGTATCTGCCCGGGTTTGAACCTGTGAGCTCCTCGAAAGAGTCGCACTGTGTTACCGCCGGACTATAACAGCTTTAGAAAATTTTGTAACCAAGGTAAATTCTAGAGTCAATAAACATGTAGGTCAGTTAAACTGTTTTCTCTCACGTAATTTTCTCGTACATAAATCTCAATCCATCATTGACATGATCAAATTCACTTTTTTACGTAGCCAGCAACACTTGTGCCTTTTTTACCTCTATTGAACGTTAGATGAACAGAATTTTTTTGAATATACTTTTTAAGCAATACGGATATTTTTATTTCTATCTTAATTTAATTTAGGCTTGCCTTTTTCCTTATCTATAAAACGCACCTATAAATCTTCGACCATCTATTTGAGTATTTTTAGAGTTGCAATGCTTGATCTTTTTGTTTCTTAATTTGTATTAACATTTCCAAAGATTTAATCAATTTATCAAAAATATCAAATACTTATAGAATCTCAACCTTTCACTACTTTTAAATATGTATAAATATATAAAAAAGGATGAAAAATCAGCTTTTCAATTTTCGGCTTTATTTCCATATTAAATTAATGATAAAGGATACATTTTAATTATATAGCTAAATATACGTTTTCGACTTTTCTACGCACGAGTTTAGCTGCCAATGGATAGAAATCCAACAAATATTTCCATTCGTCTAGTTTTAAATATACAATATCGACGACAGTACGTGCTCGGAAAGAAAAGTGATGAGTAACCCCCACAAATAGACCCTGGAATTTGTAAAAGTATAAATAAAACCATTTTCAATGCAACAAGAGTAATCAGTACTGCACGGGCTCAAACCTAAGGCAAGCAAACCCAAACCAATGAATATTTCTGTTAAAACTGTTATGTATAATTGACACTTGCAATTTATTATAAGTATTACAATTTATTTCGGTGAAGGAAAACATCGTGAGGAAACCTGCATATATTTCAAGAATTCTACGGATTTGTGTATACTACCAATCCGCAATGAAGCAGCGCGGTGGGTGTTAGCTCTTGCTCTTGTGACGGAAAAAAATGGCGAGAAGAGGGCTATGTCTAGCTGTGGGATAGTTACACGTCATTACTTTTAAATCATATCCAAATCTGTTATCTTTCCAAACTAAATTTGGATAAAACCTCCTAAATCTTACAACTGGCTCTCAAATATTATGGAAATTTAAGTCAAATACAAGTGTCTCATATACCATCATGTTAAAGGAAATTAATTTATAATAGTCTAACATTAAAATACTCTATATAAACTCGTACCTGAGCAACGCCAAAACTATCTTCTGGCCCTAATATATCGTAAATAGATTCTGTCAAGTTTTGGTGAACAGTTAACACCTCTACCTGAAAAATAATTTAACAGTAGATGAAATAATTATGGAGGTAAGTATTCTCATGTAAACGGGAACAGAAAAAAAATATTTAGGTCTTGCCCAAGTGTATAATGGAATAACAAATTGTGCATATTCCAAACGCAATTTTATTTGATTTTAGTAAATATAACGACTTAAGTCTCAGATTCGATTATCTGTATATATGTAGACGAAAAACGATTTGATTTCACATGAAATATATTTATAAAAATAAGACAATATTGTTAATGAACGGAACGTAATGGTGAGTGAGGGAGTAGGAAGGTGTACAAAAGAGACGAAAGAGGAAGGGATTAAGATTCAAGATGGCTAAGTTGTAAGATGTATTGCAAAGACGTGAAAAAATTAGAGTTAATAACAAGTTTCAAGAACTGTTTTTAATATATTAACAAGTCAAACCATCGAAAATTAGCATTGTGTTTCTTACCTCTCCTCTGTGTATAAAATATATTGACTGATCTGCATCTCCCCTCTGCACGATATAGTTGCCAGGAAAGAACACGCAATGCTTTAACCACATAGACAACATTCTTTTGAAGTCGTCATCCGCTTTCTTGAATATAAGAGATTCACTTATATGACTGCCGTAAACCGCTTGCATAATTTGACAGCGAAATCGAAACGGTAACTCGTAAATTAGTTTAGGCATCTGAGAATAATAAATAATAAACAATATAGGTATTCTTCATAGTACGATACACTGGACAAATATCTACACCACAGCAAGCTCAATGATAGCAGCTTATAGTCGTATGAATCCACGTTCAGAAGGAACCCGAATAATCTTCTTCTGAAACATTGTCCTACTCACAAGGCGATTTAACACATTTGAAGTTAATTAAGGTTGAATTTCTGCTATGACCGCGGAAGCATACAGAAATTCCTTACGCAACAGGGATGCGACAAAAGCTCATCGAAACCTAGGGCAGGTTTCAGCAAACCCCAAACTTAAGATGTAAGTCTAATCAGTTTCTATGTAAGCAAGTTTTGACTATAAAATTATCGTTAAGATAATACTTAACACGAGTGGATGATACACTATCAACCATATTATTTAAAACGAATACGCCATTATTTATTATTGATAGATAGAGTACCCAGGTCCTAAGATATAAAAAATAAAATTTAAACAATCAAGCGAAACTTGTGAAATTTAACGAGTATCAACCAAAGGGTACTTATATTATAGTTTATGTATGTAAACCGGCTATACTACCTGTTATTCTATCGGGCTAGTCCAAGCCAAGCCCTAGTTTCAAGCCCATTCACGAGCTTTTTCCGGCGTTATCGCGGCGGGAACTGATATGGTGCTCATATTATTAAGATTTGTGAGGGGTCATACAAAGAAAAAAGACCTATAAAACCTTTTACCTGTTTGCCCTGTTGTCGATTCCACAGTTCACGAACGTAATCCCACATCTTATTCATCTGGTGATCACTCAAATCGGTGTCTCGCAAACCGTCTCTTAGTTCATTTATGCCATAATCATACGCTATACGGGAGGATGAATGGGCAGTGATCATTGCTGACATTTCTGATATGAGGAGCCCTGAAAATCGAACATAAAGATCAATGTGTTAAATAGCAGAAATAGCCTTGTAGTCAATAAGAATATTATTTATACATTTGTCCATATATTCGCTATTGCCTGGCAAAGCCTGGATCCTGAAGCCTGGAGGGTTAAATGGTCAAAGGTTTGAATGGCATATGTTTCCATTGATCTTTAGACGTCTTTTAAGTAAAGAGTAGTGTTTTTAATAAGACCTTCTTCCGGTGAAAGGGGTGCTTTTTTGTCACCTTTCTTAATTTCAATACTCCACTACACATCACTTTAGATAGTGATTCGAGCGTATTTAGGACGACGTTTTCCTGATGCTAGCAGTTTAAGCCCTCAGTTGTCATACTTCTTCGCCCGCCCGTTAAACGTAGAAGCCGTTAAGATTAACATTAACAATTCAAAGAAGTTAACTATGAAAAACACTATTTAACATTTATGAAGCTTTACCACGAAGAATTGCTGGAAAAGAATTAATTGCTAGATCTTCCGAAGAATGTACCCGCTTATTCAGATTTCAGTAGCAAAACATATCTAAGCCGACTTTCACTACTATTTGAGAGGATGTCATTGCCCAGCTAAAGAATATAAAGTATTTAAATTTTAAGTTCTCACATTTTTGGTTAAATTACTGGGTAGAGTATAGAATTTTGCTTATTTCATCATCATCATTCTCTTATCCTTATCCCACTCTAAGTGGGTCGGCACAATATGTCTTCTTCTTCCATTCTCCTCTATCATTCGTCAACTCTGGTGCCACTCCTTTAATATGCATAGCGTTTCATTTCATTTATATGAATTTCGCTCATTTGTTGAAAAAAAATTAAACAAATTTACCTGTGCAAAATTTTATTATTATTGTGATGAATACAGTTTCAATTACTTCGAAATCGTTTTGCGACGAGACGTCACCCGTCCCAGTTATGGTAAGCAAATTGATTATGTACCATAAAGATGTCACGTAAAGTGGGAAGAAGTTTTTCTGAAAACAAAAAAACTAATATCAAAATCTATCAACACATTAAAAGAATAATAAAAAATTAAGAATAAAACAATTTTAGTTAATAATTAAAGATAGTGACAGTATCAAAGATAAGTTAGGTAAGTTAAAAGTTAAGAAAAAAAAGATAAGTTAGTAAAGATAACCAATAGTAAAAAAATAGTGTAAAAATGTAAATCCAGATATAGCACTGTAAAGATTATTTGCCCGTTAAGGATAATATAGGCAAAATTACTATTCTTTTAAATGGAATTCACAGGTCCCGATTAGTATCGCAAAATAACAAAATCAGCGACAAAAACCGATACAGAATTTATCGTGGATTATAGCAAAATAATATTGTTATAACTATTGTAGTATGGACCTCTTCAAAGTATCGCCGGAATATAAATTATCGTAAAAGTAGTTTGATTTACACTATACAGATATTTTCGTATATTAATCACTGGCTAAAGATTTTTTTTAATCGCCTGATAATATCTTACCTGAGCGTAATTACCTCGCAAATTCAGCTCCTCTTTCGATATCCAATTAGCTGACGTACATTGTACAGGAGTAAGGCATGACATTTTAAAAAATAAACACGCATTTACGTGCGAAAGCAAAGATGCCCATATCGCGATCGTGCTGGAATAAACACGTATAAAAGATATTAAAACAAAGGAAAGCAACGGCTTTTTTAGCTATGTTATGCTGGGCATGTTCCTCTCATAGAAAGAAAAGAGCTTTAATCAATCCCTCTGGTCTAATGTGAATTGGTAGGGTACACAAAGGCCAAGAATGTGAATTGGTAGGGTACACACGTGCCAATAATCTCTTAATAAGTTCTTTTTCTTCCTGACCTTATCCCACTCTAAGTGGGGTCGGCACAACATGTTATAAACATGCTGTCACATGATTTGGCTGCGTTTTTACGACCGGCCGCCTGCCTGACGTCAACTTATCTTAGTCGTATTTTACGACACCTCGATAAGAAAGAGGGTGGTCTATTCTACTTAACCGGATACCACACGATGTGTCAAATTACCTTAGTCGCCTTTTACGACACCTCGGTAAGAAATGAGGTTGGTCTCTATTCTACTCAGCCGAATACCACACGGTGGGTCGACTTACCTTAGTCGCCTTTTACGAAAGAAATGAGAGTGGTACTATTCTATTCAGCCGGACTCTCTTAATAAGTTGTAAACCTTCATCATCTCATACCCAGTCAGACTTTGAACCCGCCACTGCTTGGAGACTCATGCTCGACAAATATTCTAGTTTCATGCCTTTAAAGCATGTATTAAATTTAAAGGCATTACAACATTGTTTAACGACTATTTGGATGATATAAAACTGGGGTTTGAATATCCTTTCAGTTTCATACAGTACTACTAATAATCTAAATTGAAAATGTTTATAAGATTTACCACCGAGCTATTGCTTCTTGGTAAGAGCAATTATATATTTACTGATGATTCAAAACTGCTTGAAATCTTATTTGAATAAAGAATAATTTGATTTTAAGAACATGCCTTATAAATATATGTGATCGTGAGATTTCAGAATGTTATAAATTATTACCCTTTTTTTTAAGTGATATCAAGAGAGATTATTTAAATTTTAGTCACTTTAAACCATAAAATGATAACTTACGTTAGTTTCAAAAATAGATTTGCTGATCCAATATTTATTTTACGATGTTGTCGATAAGTGAATAAATAAGAAATTCTGAAAAGCTGAGGGGTCCTTAGGTAGCAGAACAACGCGTTTTGCACTGATGGACGTAGAGATATAGCGAACGCTAAGTATGATAGTGGCAAGTTGGCCAAAAAGTCACGCCTTCGAAGGTAAACCTTAGAAAAGTACCTGCAAAATAACGTTACGCTATTATGCGTTATATTACATTTACAAGATACTAGTATTTTACACGTGATTTCCTTCTCGTTGTGTGGTATCCGGCTTATAATAATAGACATCCTCTTACTTTCTGGGTTGTCGTAAAACTAAAGTAAGTTGATGTCTGACAGGCGGCCGGTCGTAAAATACAAGTCCTTTGACAACATGTTAATAACTTGTGCCGACTCCACTTAGAGTGAGATAAGGGCAATAGGATGACGATTTCCTTCGCGTTGAGTTCTGCTTTAAAACAACACCTCAATTATATTAAAGTATTCAAGAATTCCTATTCATGAATGAAAATAAATTTTTATCCTACATAGGTATTTAAGTTATGTTATGTTAGTCAATTGTACTCAATGGTCCAGCTAATTAGTCGTGAAAGCATAACAGATAGACTGATTTTCGCATTTTTAATATAAGTGTTGATATTGGTAAGTATTTCCAGATTTATATTATTTGTTTCTGCTGTAACATAAGTTTTCTATAATCGGTTAAAATTGCATTACGAAGGACATCGTATTGACTCCAAAAAGGATATTTTTATTCTATGTATTATTAACTGATGGTCTTCTTTTGTGGTTGTAATACGTTGCAGTTTTCAAAGGTTCCGGCTAAATGAATAGAAGACCTTAAAATGTTAGGGGGAACTACTAGATTTAGGCGGCACGGTGTTTATGACGTCCCTTAAAAGTCTATATTCAGCTGACATTTCACAAAAAACAGAAGATTTAATGAAGAAAAATGTAACTATTACTTTTTGAATTATTTATATCTTACATTTTTCGCACTTTTGTTGGTTTTAAAACGTAATCCCCATATCTGTTCATATATCCACTGTGGACGTCCAGAAAGGCTTTGTACAAGAAGATGACATCGAATACAATGCAAATTTGAAAAAAGAAAGCGTTTGATAAGAATGCCATCTGGTAAACGAGGATCATGAAGTCCGCATACGATAGCGCCATGATTAAATAATCTGTAAAGATAATCGATATATTATCAGAGTATAGGTAACAGTTCATTTTATGCAGTCTGTACTAACTGTATGTATAGCTTTCCTATTATACGCATATACAAACAATGGTATCAGTGTATAAAAAAATACCACTTCTATACATATTATAAAACAAAGTTCTCAAAATCTACTGAACGGATTTTTACTTAAAGATTAATTTTTGACGATGGTTTAGGTTACTAATAACTTTAGGATTCATGTACGTTAAGAAAAGGAAAATCTTTGTGACACGCTGATTTATTTCTACGCGGGTGGAGTCGCTGGCAAAACTAGTTAGTTTCTTAGTATTACTGTTTATATGTATATTCAGTTTAATACAAAAGAAAGATCATTTTGTCATAAGGCTTAGAGACATTAACCTGAAATGTTTGAACATTTTTAATATGTATTTTCTCAGAGAAAAATTTTATATCACTATTAAAAGTATAAGAAAAAAAATAGTGTTCAGCGTGTACGTGTAATATTAAACATAAGTTTTTTAAGAAATCTCGAAGTAGGCTACCCGGGTTTGAATTCCCGAAACTTTGGTAAGGATCTCATGTTTTTTCCGTTACGCCGTCACAGCTTAGTATAATTTATTTGCATAGCATCAATTACCAATAAATGTGACCCAAGTACAATCTGGCACAACGCTGCTTCGAAACCATCTGTATGAAAAGAATCAGGTTATAAATATGATAATTAAAGAATTACATGTTCAGAATCTATTATCTAACAGCTATTACACGTGTTTAAAAAATTACCTTATTAGCCTTATTTTATCCTATTCTTTCACATAAATGTTTTCTGGACGCCAGACGGTCTTATATTATGGAATCCCATTCATTCGCTGAGAATTATCTACTAATGGTAGAAGTAGATGGGGTACCACCACTGTAAGCAAATGCTTTGCGATCTTGTCGTGAAGTCTATATTCTGATGATATTTCAGTGACAGCGAAACGATTATTGAGAATGTGGTAGTGATAGAAGTGTGTATGTATAGTGGAGGGCTAAAAAAATTAGCCCTCCACTACACTTCGCCCTAAGCCGTGGTCCGGCCTCACAGGAGGCACCCTTAGGACGACGTTCCCCGACGCTAGTAGAGCTTCTGCGCTCTACTTTCCGCATTTCGCAACTTCAGCGATGCGTCTGCGCTCGCCCGTCCCGCCTGGTGACGCTGTAAAAGCCGTTAGGGCTAACAGCATATAGTCAATTCGAAAAAAAAAATGTGTGCAGTGCTGTTAGTTTATAGAAAATGTGGTTTAAGAATCGTGCACGCATTATTTTGCATTACCTAGATTTTCTCTAATCGCCGAATATAGCAAATCATATTATTACTATAGTTTTAAGTTTCTTCCAACGTAATAAAATTAAATTTTGGTTACCTGTGTGGTTTAAATAATAACCAAATTGCTGAGACATAATCAGCATAATCTCCAGATGTTATTGATCTTGATCCGTGAGATTCGGCCATGCTTTTATTCGGGCTCTGAAATGAAAAGCCCACAGAATATTACGTACCTAATGTTTTTGATCCAAGTTCGATTATGTTATCCAATGATGAGAGATTTATTTACTAAATATATTAACTACTAGCAATTGCCAGCAACTCCGCCCGCGTGGTAATATTAAAACCGTAATATAATATTTCGCTAACCATAAAAATGGTTGAAGTGGGTTAACCTTAAAAGCTAGACATATGCTGTCGCGGGCTCTTATTTAGAACTTTTAGGGGGGAACAATTTTGTAATACATGATTTTTGAATAACTTTCAACGTTTACTTAGCGCACGCAAATAATGCTTTAAATTTCGCCGTGTTCGTAATATTTTTCATTGCTGCTCCTCTCCTGTTCGTATTAGCGTGGTGTAACCTATAGCCTTTCTCGATAAATAGACTATCTTAGAATTAAAGAATTTTTCTAATCGGTCCAGTAGTTACTGAGATTAGCGCGTTCAAACAAACAAATTATTCAGCTTTATATATTAGTATAGATTTATTACTTACGTCTCCAAAAATATTGATATCTATTTCGTCTTCTTCCTCTTCATCAACTTCATAACTGATGGGATACATTTCTATCTGCGAAAATTACCACAGTTAAGATTGGCAACTATTATGCATAATAATTTGCAGCTATTATGAACAAAAATTTCAAATATTAATTTTCTAATAGAATAAAATGTTTAGGTGTAAGTGGAAAAATCTTTACAATCTGTTTACTTACGACCTACCTTACCTACTGGAAGTACATTTTACAAAAGAAAAGAAGAGGCTCTACCAAGTAATACACTTTAATATTGGTAACGTGATCGAGTAGGTGCAAAAAACTCCCACTAAGCACACTGATGCGTAACCAACACACAATCTGGTGGCATAGACACTCTTAAATCAAAAATATTAATAGAAGACATATCCGGCAGTGGACACCATGAAAAGATTAAAGTTATAATCGAAAATAACAAAGCCAAACTTTGATGAAAATATTGATAATCGCATATTAGTTTATAACTTACTTCCAGGCTTGATTTCTCAGACATAATCGTTGGCAAAACGTAATCTTTCGTCGCTGAGTCCACTGAATATTTCACCTTTTTTAATACTGTTGGGTAGCTCTGTAAAGATTCGATTAAATTATTCTTAATTAAATTATTTATATTCGATTAAAAAAATATGTATATACTATAATATTCAATCAATATAATGTATATATAATATTCAATCTTTACGAGTAAGTTTAATTACCTTCAATATTGAATAAAATTCTGCGCCTTCAATGTAAAGCAAGTCTGTGTTCCTAGAAGCCACAACATTAGACTGTGTTAAATATTTTGACGCTCCTCGAATATTGCCAAATATTCCTCCGGGCCCCATGCAAGCCTCAACCTCGTTTATGTTGCTGATAATATCCACCTTTTGCAAAAGTTTAAATAAAATGCTATAGAGTCATGGCTTAAATATAAAACAAGTTTTATTCAACGTGAATTTTACTTACTTTGCCGCGATAAATTATATACATATTGCTTGTGACCTCATTAGATCTCATCACCATGTAGCCTTTTTGGAAATATCGCTCCTTAAGTTTTTTTGCGAAAGCTCTAAAGAAAGAATACTCCACATCTTCAAATAAGGGTATTTCTCTTAATGTTTTTTCGTACATATATAAAACTGCATCTTCGTTTAAATTGGCATGTAGTTTTCCCAAAATTTTTTGATGCTAAATATGGATAACTGGTTTTAATAAGTTTTGCGAACGTAATTGTTGAAATGATATCACACTTATGAGTCACGGAGTACAACATAATGTAACAACTTACAGACCATCCACCAGTTCTTTTCCATTGATATTTCCAGTAATCGGTGACAGACTTTTTTAATAAATACGGTATCTTCTCCCGATTTAAAAATAGCTCTAAATGTTTTAAATTCTCTTGAAACTTAGTAACCACTTGATCAGCCATAGCTTTCAATGATGCTATACGTGCATACACGTAACTAAAAAGCTCATGTTATTAGTTAACTTTATAAAGTAGTTTAGATTATACTTTTATGGTTTTTTATATGGAGTATAATAATATATTGTGGTCAACCAACATTCATCATTCTCCTGTCCTTATCCCACCTTAAATGGGGACGGCACAACATTTTAATAAACATGTTGTCACATGATTTGGCTAGCTATTTACGACCGGCCGCTTGCCTGACGTCAACTTACCTTAGTCGTATTTTACGACAACTCGGTAAAAAAGTGGTCTATTCTACTGAACCGGATACCACACGGCAGGTCAATTCACCTTAGTCGCCTTGTACGACATCTCGGTAAGTGATGAGGTTGGTATATCCTACTCAGCAAGATACCACACGGCGTAAGTGTAGTAATATTATGGTCAACCTTAAACTTCGAGGCCTTTTTCGATACCTCGGTAAGAAATGAGGGGTGCCTATTCGACTCAGCAGGATACACGGCTTAAGTGTGGTATATTGTGGTCAATCATTAGAAACAATAAATGATGCTATCGTTAAAACAACCATCTTTTAATAATCACAGGATATTTGAGTATGACAATCATAAAAATAAATATTGTTATAAATAAATTAATATCCATTAAATACATAACGATATTAATGAATAACTAAAAAATAAAATCAAATGATAAATAGAGGTGCTTCTTTGGGGACGTACCTATATAAATTATAAATTTTCAAAATGGCGTCTAACTAAACGCAAGCTTACGTAGTTCTCCTTATAAAAATGTTTGTTCCAACATACGTGTTTTCTGAATTCTAATCAACCAAAGCCCATTTTGGTAAAGCAAGAGATTATGACGAATAAAATCACCCACCCAAAAAATAAAACGCCATGTATGTTGATGCAAATCGAGAGTATCATGTGGGAGGTGTCTTGGGCCGTGATATCTCCAAAACCGGCGCCGGTGAAACTCGATGCTGCCCAATAGTATGCAAGCAAGTATACTTTCGTAGGAGACAAAGAACTGTCTGTAAATATTTTGGGACTATCTATCCAAGAACCTGTAACAAATTATAGCACGGATTTTAAATCATTTGACGAAATCGACTAGAATTTGTCTATTCTTTAACTTTTATAAATGTAACGCTAATTGGTAATTAAAAGGAATAATAATATATTTAGGTATATCTAGTACCCAGTGGCGTACTACCTGAGGGTTAGTTAGGTTACTAGAAGGGCCCAAAGCTTAGGGGGCCTCTCGGACTGTGATTTACTAACTCTAAATTGAACTAGTGATAATTTCTCACATATTCGGAATATAAGTAAACAAGATTTCAGAGACATGGGTTTAATAATAGCAACTTTGATAAAAGCTGGAGTACGACAATCTAGATTACAAAATTCTGAATAGTTTAGTTGGGGCCCTAATTGATTTTTTGACCCAAAACCTTTTTTACCTAACAACGCCACTCCTAGTGCCAATGTTCTAATAGGCTTTTAACTTAGCTTAAGTAAAGGATTTAAGTGGTACCAATAACACGATAATGTTTTGTATGATGAGTATGAGCTTAGCCGAGCGAAATCCTGTATTGTGTTTTAATCAACATTTTTACACATTAAATTAGCAAGACCGGAATGTAAAAAAAAATAAAACATTGGAAGTATGTACTTTTGTACAATGATGTGTAAATAATATCTAACAAATACTGATGGATTTTGTCGAAATTTTCTTTATGTGTATTTAAGTATGAAAAATTTCATAACGT
Source organism: Morpho helenor (assembly GCA_029227775.1). Lineage (NCBI taxonomy): Eukaryota > Metazoa > Arthropoda > Insecta > Lepidoptera > Nymphalidae > Morpho > Morpho helenor. The sequence goes on from JARGCU010000020.1 coordinate 9,873,916, forward strand.
AATTTTTTGAATTTAGATTGGCAATTAAACATTTATAGCAATAGAGGAATATTATTTCAACATTATCGACAGTTGCTTAAGATAATCAAGTAAAAGAGAATACGTTTGGAAGTTGCATTCACATTTGTTTTGATTACGAGTGCATTACGCAATCGTTCTATGAAAAGCCCTGTCGACCTTTAGCCCCTCTAAGCTTTACTACTCTGACGATAAATATAGAATAAATAACATAGCTTACGTAAATAGGATACGCCCCAACAAAAACTTGAGTGGTGGGTATCTACCTACTCAAATTAGTCATACACACTCAACATTTTTTGTGATGAATTATTAATAATCTATTTACGTTTTTATTAAATATAAGCCGTGCCCGCGGCTTTTCCCCTGTTTCATAAAAATTTCGCGTTTCGTAATATACTGAAATGAAATTTTAAACATAAAAGTAGTGAAAGTAAGTTAACCATAAGAAATAGAGACAGGCTGTCCTGGACATTTTTGTAGTATTTTTGTAGATCTACAAGTCTCTAGCACATTACTTTAGTTTAACTATGGTGGTTTACGCGGCGCACGCGACTAAAGTTCTCAGCAGGCAAGATTTCTAAAAAGCGCGCGACCTCTTTAACGCAGTTTAAATAAAACGGTAACTTACTATTAACCTAAACATTCTGGAAGAAGTTTTAGTAAAAACCGTACAAAAACGGTTCAATAAATTTTGAAAAAATTGATCATATACACAGAGAGCTTTGGAAACTAGATAGATATATTGTTAAATATAAAAAAAAAACAATTTTAACTTTTAACTCATACCTTGCTTACAAATCATATTTCCCTTCGGATTATAAGTATGTTTCATAAATGGTCCAGTTAAAGACAACTTTTCAAGCTTTCCGACGTAATCATCATTATCATAAGCAACAACATATCTACAGGTCATCGTTATTAATATCGATGTGTATAAGTTTAAAAAGAAAAGTGTTAGTAGGAGAAACTGTACAACACTCATTAGATATGCCTACAATCAAACAGATAATGTTAATTTTTTTTAATGTAATCACTTATTTCTTATAAGATTATTATTTATTTATTTATTCCACAGAACTACCAACAGAAAAACATGTGTAACTAAAGTAATATGGTTATATTTCCTAGGCTTGTCAATAACATATAAATCTAATTAAAGGTAGTCACAGCGTGCGTAAAAGATAACAAACGTACAATGACTATTATAACTAAAATTAGAAGAAGAAAAAAATAGAAAATATGAAGTCTAACAAACTTAGGGAAAAAAACAGAATTAAATATAAATGTTAAATGAAAGTATTATTAAATAATTACATCCTGAAAAGTACACGATAAAAAACATATAAATATGATACTTAGCTTATTATAATTCAACACATCAGGAACTCAAAGATCAAAAGAAAAAATACGATTTATATATTTTTTTTAGAATTTCATTTTAGCTATAGCTCTTTGGCGATCTATTATACTAGTTTCTACCCACAACTTCGTTCGTATGAACTGTTGTCGCGTGATAGGTTGATAAAAGATGGCGCTTTTCAATGCCATATTCCTGTAGAATTAATAGGACTTCTATAGTCTATATGTTACCTCGGTGTATAAGGAATAATTGTACAGAATTTCATCAACATAAGATCGCCGTGAAACAAACATAAACACTCACAAACTTTCGCATTTATAATATTAGTAGAATTTTTGCGGTATTGCCCTGCTGTTGAATTAATAATTTTAGTTATTATCATCATTTGTTTAGTGCAATAAGCATAGAATTATAAATAAGTAATAAAAATTGTTGTGATGTCATTTATAAACTGCAAAAATTAGCTAGCAATAATGACAAATACAACGGACTTGTTTTATCTACCTACGTCTATAAAATTATCCGCAAGCTGTATTATTATTTTAATTAGTACGCAAATACATAAACATAGTGTTTTATTTCTCCCGATTATGAATATCAATTTTAATACCAGTGAGTTATCACTTTAATAGTCATTAGAAGTGAATATATTAATTGTAAAGAACAGAATAGGTGATTTTTAAAGCTGAACAAATCTGAATACATGGACATCGATAGTTTAGGTTAGGTAAAGAACAATAACTAAATAAAAATATTAATACATGACCGTGAAAGCGATGTTTTTGTATATATATGTGTGTTTATGTACATTTGATCGTGTGTATATCGCACGCTTACAATTAAAGTGACCTAATTCAAAAAGTTGTTTTGTGTCAATTGCAATAAAGCGAAGCGTAGCGCCTACGAAACTCGTCAGTGTTAAAGCGATCCATAACTTGAAGGTACAAGAAAATACAAGAATTACAAGTATCTAATGTAATTTAGACTAATTTTGAGTTCGGTCGATTTAATACTAAGCGTGTGATATGTTTAAGTAATTAAACTAAATAAATCATGGTGAAGTATGAGCAAAACTTATCCGAGACAATTAATATGGGTGTCGTCATACCTATCGATTACTAAATGAATCGAGTTTTATTTTGCAATGGCTATAAATAGAATTACGTATCCTTACCCTTTTTAGCGCGCCAATAGACTCCGCCCAAAATGCCGCATAAAGTTTATAAATTTGCAAAACATTAACCATTCTTATAATGCAATGATTCATATGGTCATTGACTTGATGGTCTTCATCTGTATGATTTTCATCGTGCTTAGGAAAAAATACTTTCCATACTGCGTACCACGGAAAACAAGTTAGAAGATCAACTACAAATGTTCTCTGGAATTTAATACAAGAAATATAAATGGTTTGCGTCTATAAATATATTGCTATAAGTACATATTGGAAACGGATATTACAAGAGGTCGCTGCTATCGTGCATATTACGAGGGCAGCTGATGGATAACGAACTTGCCGCGACGCTAGAAAGCAGTTATAGAGTTCCTGCCACTTAGCGTCCTATGAACACAGCTGATGGTGAGCTCGGCGTAACGCGCAAGACATCTTTGACAAACAATATTGTATTATAGTTTGGGGGTTTAATTAATACTTACTTCTGGACCGTCTATAACAGTATATACATAACACAATTCATAATAATAACGATGTGAGGAAACAGTTTTTTCTTTCGACTTGACTAATGCTGTTAATCCTAACGGCCCTGACAGCTTCACCGTAGAGATTGAGCGAGGTTGAAAGCCAGGGAAAAATTAAGCAGAGAAAAGTCTAATAAGACTTGCATCTCCCTGAATAGGAAATACTTGCCCGAACTCGAACTCGAAATAAAAGACTGCATATGTCCAGATCATTTCTAAGATATGTGTAGGATGGTGATTCATGTTGAAGGATTACTTTTTTATTTTTTTAAAACAGGATTAAGCATGAAAAAGTCTTACCATAAGATAATTTTTTGCTGTTAAGTACGGATGGTAAATCAACTGATTTTTATCACCATAATATGCGACGTGTAGCATCAAATATAAATCAACGTAACAAATACATTCTAGAGCTATTATAGTAATATTGAACTGCTTACAGGTTGGGGCCATGGCTACAACAATCTGAAATAGTATTATAAGAATTTAATCGATACATTGAAATAAATATGTAAATTTTATAAAAATGAAGTTTTTTTATATCTATATGATTTAAAGACTCAATAGACAAAACTTTTTCGCTTCAGATAGATTATTCACGCACTAATAATGTATAGCTCCGTTTTAACACTAATTCTGTGTGGGAAAGACCACAATTATTTCAAATTTTTTAAATTCTTTGTAAGAATCATTCGAATAAAAGAAAATCAAATCATAAATAAAAATATTTCGGTCAACATATTAGTTGCAGTAATCTACCAAAATTTTGCAGCAGAGTAGGCGTTTTGCGCGTAAATTACCTATTATAATATTTAGTTACCCATATCATTTATTATTTTAGTATTCAGAAACAAACCATGTTGTTACACTAACCCGTACTAGTACGTGACTCGCGCTTAAGTATCAATCGTCAAAAAACGTATTAGTACGTCTCCCGCACTAAGGTATCAATTGTCAGAAAACGTACTAGTACCTGTCCCGCGCTAAAGTATCAATTGTCAGAAAACGTACTAGTACGTGTCCTGCATACAATATTTCAATAGTTAAACAAAAGTTCTCTATCTTAAAAACTTACTGGTAATAGCAGGCTGAGAAGATAAGCGGTACAAACTCTAAGTATGGCCCAGGTTTTAAGAAACACTCCATCGGGCTTAATAGTTATTGGTATTAGCAAATACGGGGCTAAATTGTTAAAAACCTTAAAAGCTTTATATGATTTCAAATATTTTTCTTTCTTTTTCCTATAATCTTCAAGAACATTTATAAAGGAATCTAAAATATAAAATTTAATCAAAGTTTATCTAGTATTCAAAATAAAATCCAGATTTAGATTAGATTTAGTAAAATCTAAACTTAATCGCTTTTTCATGTAATTAAGATACCTATAAGGCTGTCTGGAATTAATAGCGTAATTATTGGGAGTCACATATTTTTTACATTTTCATAGCAACCCTAGTATCATAGCCTAAGAGCAAAAAAAATCAATCAATTGCTATCGTTGTAACTTAATGTATCAATATAAATATTGAACTAAGTAAAGGTTCAAATACCACTAAGGCATAACTAGTAATTAGCAAATAAGTCATATGGACATAAAATTACAAATAACTACTAAGACAATGCGTCTTTGTAACTCTACAAATATTTATTTGTTTATTGCTACGATGTTCTGTTGAATGTTTAACTTGTAGTAAAACTACAAACAACACAATGCTTCATAATGTGTAGTTGTGTTTAATTATTATAACAGATACGTTAAGAATGTATGAAATACGGTTTTGAAGTTAAAAAATAAAACTATGATCACACCTCTATACGATCTCGGGCGTATTAAATCACCCCCAAAATCACTTGTAAAGTTGTAACCAACAAAAAATTTCGTTCATTCAATTAGAGTTAAGTATCATTAAAATCTTTTATACCGTTAAGAAAATCTTGCAAAATATTCGTTATTCGATTTTTATGATGTCTTCTAGTTATCAAACTGTAATGCTTCAAATGTGCATCTGTATTTTGAGATTTAGCTATATGTTCTATTTTCTTCAGTTCTTCCGTGCTAAGTAAACCATCGTGTTCTCTCATATCGGGGAAGAGGTTTAATGCTGATGTGTAAGCGAAGTGACCAATACAAATAAGCTGTAATAATATATTTGGTTTTTAATATGGGAGTTTTCATTAGGTTTTGATAAGATGTAAAAGTAAACAATATACGGATAAAAACAACCTAAATTTGCATATTCTTTTTTAAATTTTAAGCAAGTTTTTGAATAACTAAACATTTTAACAGCGACTAAATTTTATATAAGTTACTTTTGGAAACAAAACGTAAGCCTTTTGAAGATTTATATATCATATAACATACTCGTAAGTCTTACTTACAGCGTGTTAAAACCATTGTATCACCATTGTGTTAAAAAAGTAAATTGATATTTGAAGCGTTTGAAGTGAATTCAAAACGTTAGGTATTTTCTATATTGCGTTGAATCGAAATCACTCGTGGTTTTAAATGCAATAAAATATTGATTAATTATTTTAGATATAATATGAAGTTCTTGAGAGTTAAAATCACTGCCGTCTGAATTTAATTATTTCTCAAAGTACCTATAATTTTTAACAGATGTTATTGCGTTGGATACACAATCACTTACTTTGCAATGTGTCAGAGTAATTACAGTGCTGACAGCCGGCACGCCATATAACAACACTAATAACCCCAGATGGTTCCCAGGGCCAATGACTCGTTCCCTCTTCGTTTCTCTCATCTCCTTAGATGTCACCAAACAATATCCGCTCTCGATAATGTATAGGTCTCTAGTAACGGTGCCACCGTAATAAACTATCTCTCCTGGTGGAAGGATGATGTCTCCAGCAGCTGTTGTAACCATTTAATTAAAGATATTATGCGGTTGCGTAAGACCATGGTGTTAGGATCCCTTGTTGTACAATTTTACTGTACTGCTTTATGAAGCAAGAAACTCGGTTTATTTTTTGAATAACAAAGTGTATATCACAAAAACCATGACAAATATTCTATGAACAGTTAAAAAAATATAAACAGTATATAACTCATGATTAGTGTATAGAAACCGGCTATACTCACGTGTTATTTTATCGGATGAGCCCGACTAGTTTCAAGCCCATACGGGGCTCTTATTCATGAGCTCTTTATGCGGCGTTATCGCGGTGGGAACTGGTATCAGTTCATCCGATAAAATAACACGTGAGTATAGCCGGTTTCTATACACTAATTATGAATACCACACGCGATAGTTTAAATTCAAAAATTGCTAACCTTTACGGCACAGTATATAACTCCTTAAATTTCGTATATCAGGACATTCCTTTCATCGCAATTTATATACTTATTTTCAATTTACCACAGCTACTATACAATCAAATACTCCTAGTCCCAATTTAATAGCTTATCTCGAAAATATTTTAAAGTTATTTTTATCTTTTCCCATGAAAAATCTAGCTAAATTCGCATGAAAAATCAAGATAAATAAATTTATAATATTATATATATATATTTTTCTTCTGTTTCCACAATTTTTTTTAACGATGGACGTTTTCTCGATGTTTTTCTCACCTAGAGCATTCTCTACTGGTTATTACGATTTCAACAATATTTTATCTGTGATAATTACGTAGGAGATACCTACCTATACAAATTCTACATGCCTCATCCGTAAATAATGAAAGCCTATGAAATGAGATATTCTGGTTACTTTAAAATAGTTATTAAAATGCATCATCATCTTCCTGCCCTTATCCCACTCTAAGTGGGGTCGGCACAACATGTTATAAACATGCTGTCACATGATTTGGCTGCGTTTTTACGACCGGCCGCCTGCCTGACGTCAACTTACCTCAGTCGTATTTTACGACACCTCGGTAAGAAATGAGGTTGGTCTATTCTACTCAGCCGGATTCCACACGGCGGTTATTAAAATGCATCGTCAGGCGTTAAACGCTTTCAGGGACCTGTGAAAAGTCTGTTTTGTTTGATCCATTTCTGTGGCCGGTAATTAGTTCGGCAGACGCAAGCATTATTGACACAACTAGGTCGACCGTGTAAAATACTTTACACCCTAATAACTAAATTGCGCAAGATAAAAGTCTTATTCATACGGCTTTATAAATTTTTAAAACGTACTTTCCGTTAGCGTTTGAATGTAAGCTTTATTTTTCACTTGAAAGAACCTGATTGAAGTCAGTGTCTTGAATCTCGCTTGATGGAGAACCTTCTTTCGTAGTTCTGAAGGCACCACCGTTCTTTCAAGCCAATTTTCGCCGGTAAGCTCAACGCCCTTTAAATGCATAATTAATATTTACCAAGCATTATATTACTATACGTTACAAAACTGTACTGAACAGTGAAATTATTTTGCTATAATTTGTGATAAAAATCGATATGTGTAAAGTAAAACATTCGAAAGTTTCGACTCATTCACTTCATCGACATATTAATGCAGAAAAAGCCGAACTTATAGTTTTAAATTTTAATAAATAATTAACCTTATCACTTAATAACTAATATGAATTCTGAAGAGTACTTGAAAGTTATTCATGTATTTGTATTTGCATTTTATTTCTTTGCAGGAATTACGGGTATAATGTTCATTTATAGACTTTTGATATTTATACCGAATTGTATTGCCACTGGAGCTCATAAAAAGACATTATCCTCGATTTTATTGCTGGATGCATATTGTTTTCTTTCATAAATTTGTCTAAAGTCATTATTACTTCTAAGAAAGCGGTCTTTGTCCTGAAAGAATATTAATAATTAATTATGATTATTGTTTTAATCTTTCGTAACATAATAATGGTCATTGAATTGGTTCATGTCTATGGGTGGTCTTTGATTAGTTGGTAGTTCGTGGTATTGTTATAGTTGGTATATTATACCTGATATAGAATCCCTGTAGGAGATGCAATTTATATTTTACAACTGCTATGTTAAGTTTAGTCAGGTGGGAGGGTTTTTCAATCGGAGGTAGTTACTGTTAGAAAAGTTATACAGAAGCTATACTGTTAAGTGTTTCGGTTGAATCTATCATGTGGTGTAGACGAAGAAAGATAACAGTCAAATACTAATCTTTGATCAATTGAAAAGGGTAATCGGAACCATTACTACTGATATAAAATCTCGACTATTCGCGGAAGACACAGAGCGAGATGTATAAGATGTAATAGTAGAAATGTATAAAAAAACTTTATTAAAAACTGTGTAGTAAAGACAAGACTGAACGAAAATCGCGTTAAGAAATGAATTTGGGAAGGCAAGGAAAGAATCTGTTTGACGATGCAAACTATGATGACGCTATAGTGCAAGTGAAAAGAAATCTTTTGTGACTAAGATACTAAGGATGTTTTCTCCTTTTAATAATAACCCTGACTTATGTTTACCATAAAGAAGCTATTTAACGATATCTCCGGGTACATATACAGTGATCTTGGTAGCATTATAGCGGACATGAATTGTTTAGTAACAGCTCTAATTAAATTAACATACATGTCAGGTACTATATAAACAGTGATAATTGTCATTATTTTATCCTGTTTAAATTGATGGATTTGATACTAGTTAATGTTGATTTGATTTGATTGTAAGATTTAATAATATTTTAAAGTCCTTAATAAATTCTTTATTATGAAAGAAAGTATATTAAAATTATTGGATAGGAATTAAATATAGTCGAATGACATTGGTGTCCTCGTTACGAATATTAATGTCTTTTTGTCGTGTTTGTTTAAATTCAGGTTAATGACCTACCAATTTGCATTGGAGCAGCTTGGTGTGTCTTTGCTCTAACTCTTATCTCCACAAACGAAGGGAGAAGACCTGCTACCAGCAGTGGGACAGTAACCTATAGGCCGTTCCTTACTTAGATAAGTTACAATCTCATCAGGACTTTAGCGACCTTACAAACTATTGTTTATCTATTTGTTAGAGATCTATGTTACTTAATATCAGCCCGTGCCTTCAACGTTATTATTTTTGTTTTGTATAAAAGTTCTATTTGTATCCAATATATAACAAAGATCTAATTACCTGGACCAATGTGTCACAACAGCTGAAAATTCCGAAACACAGTAACCAGTGAGTAAAACTCCATACAAACTAAGGAATGCCACAAATCCCATATCAAACTGGTCTCCAGGCGTAAAGTCGCCGTACCCAACCGATAGCAGAGTCGTAGTAGCAAAATATATAGCTGTCAGTGTAGGGTATTTGGTTCTAAAAAACATTACCTTTTAAGTCAAACATGTTTATTAATTGATGCAGTTAAATGAATTACGATTTAAAAACACTTTATACGGCTTGCGCTCTATCCTGAAGTGGGATTAAGTAATGTATAAAAACAGGGCCTTCTTATAATTATAAGACATTTTTGAGGCGCCTATTTGCATCGTTTCTTTGTAAGTGTAAGGTAGAAGCCAATGTTATAAGCGAATATTAATTTAGGAACTGCTTAAAGAGATGACCAACGTAAAGGTAGTTAAGATTGCAGTCGACACCTGCATGTACCACCAGTGGTAAGTAATCTGACTTTTGAGATGTCAGTCATCATCTTTCTGCCCTTATCCCACTATAAGTGGGATCGGCACAACATGTTATAAACATGTTTTCACATGATTTGGCTACGCATTTTACGACCGGCCTGCTGCCTGAAATCAAATTACCTTAGTCGACTTTTGCGACACCTCGGTAAGAAAGAGGGTGGTGTATTCTGCTCAGCCGGATACCACACGGTGGGTCAACTTACTTTAGTCGCCTTTTACGACGAAGAAATAAGGGGGTTTATTTTATTCAGACAAATACCACACGGCTAAGAGCAATTTATTTAAGTGTGGTAATTTTTTTTAAACCATGTCTGAATAAGAACGTAATACGTATCTCAGCACGTTAAAAAACCTGTCATAATCATGACTTATTACTACTAATAGTATTCCACAGCGTTTCACAAATTAATTGGATTTTGTCGAAAATAAACACAGGTGGGCAAAGTGGTGTTTCTGACAATATTTGAATTCAGTTTGTTGACAGTTTTCCACGAATTGGTTGGTATTACAAGACAGAAATAGTCTCAAGTAATCTCAATTTAACATCAGTAAACAATTATAAATAATAATTTTCTAAAAAGTCTAGTACATACTTGCTAGAAAGCATGCCACTTCTTTTATTTTCCCAGGTCAAAGCTCTGGCGTACCATGAATTTTGGGAACATCTTTGGACGAAACAGGATTCCATGTATAAGATAACACCAGACCAGTAACATATAAAGCCAATAGAAACACAGTACTTGATAATCTAAATAATGGAAAGGTATTTCAGTTTATGAATACATAAGCGAATAAATGTTTACATAAGATTTCAAAAGAGAAAGTATTACAAAAAAATCCCAGGATTTATTTTCTAATAGATCTTTATATATAAATCTATAAATCCATAGGATTCCTGATCCTAATCTATATTAATATATAAAGCTGAAGAGCTTGTTTGGTTGTTTGTTTGAACACGCAATCTCAGGAACTACTTTGACAGATTTGAAAAATTATTTGAGTGTAAAATAGTCCATTTATCGAGAAAAGCTATAGACTATATAACATCACGCTAAGATGAATAGAAGAGGAGTAGCAATAAAAAATATTGCGAAAACGGCAAAATTTAAAGCTTTCCTTGCGTGCTCTAAGTAAACGGTGAAGGTTATTCAAAAATCTCTTATAAATAACTTACGATAACTACTAACGATAATGTTCAAAATTTTAATTCGCGAAAAATTTGTGACATAGTTTCCATGCGGGCGAAGCTGCTGGGACAGCTAGTCTATAATATAAATGAAAAAGCACCTTCACTATAATCGTATTTGAAAGTAATTTTCTCTCTAACTCCTCAAAGAAATTCAACAGTCTCCATACAAGGCATAGCTTTGTGCCCTTGCATAAATAGAACAGATGGTTTCTGTAATTGTCTAGATATGATGCATTTGTATGTATCGTTACAATATATTCGAAAGGAATTATAGCAACAACGTCCATATAAAATCCGAGGGTATACATTCGATAGTTTAATATGCCAAACAAATTCTTAATATATCTCTTCTTTGTCTTCACTGCTGTGGTAATAGTAATAAACACATTCAATACCAAAGATATGGCTATAATAATTTCGCCATAAAAGAATACCCCGCCTGGAAATTCTCTTTCGAAACCAATAAAATATGGATAAAAAAGGCAGACGTAGAAAACAATAATGAGCATATATATATTCCAATATTTAACTAGGTAACAATCTGATTCCAATATCCATGGGAATTTCGAAGTTAAACATGTGAAAGCTGTGTTTCTTTTTTTAACGTGTTCTGATAAAATATAGAGGTCTAAACAATTTTCATCAAAATCATTATCTGTAGTCGAACTATCTATGTCAGTTAAACCTGGAAAATAATTGAAATCAGTCCTTTTGTTTTTGCTGCGGAATTTAGTTACAATCTGCTGCACACAATATCAAAGACAAATAATTATCTGTTTTCAATTTGACCACAGATTTTAACCATAAAGAGTATATATAATCTGTGTGTAAAATACTTGGTAATGTATAATGATTTTTTTTATAGGTTTGATTATTCTTAGTATTTTTATTATGCCTATTTTAATTCGCCACTCCATCTTTATATAAACTATAACGATACTAAATTTCACACTCCTCCGTCCGCGTTATTTGCATAAAAAGGAGCACAAAGTTTATGCTTCACATATTAATATAGGTACCTTGAATATTCCGCAATTTGTCCTTTAGGTATTTAATGCTACTCTTTTTTCTATCCTTAGAAGCGTAAATATTCAACGAGAATTTATTGCGGTTGCCATGTCTATGCTTCCTGCGCTGACTCCTTATAATTCTATCGTGGATCTCATTTCGTATCAAGGCAAATAAATCTGGATATGTTATCATTAATTTAATAAAGTCCGTTTTATTTAAAACTTGACATTCTACATATGTCGCAGCCTTAACTGTACACCGTGCTGTAAATGAACTACAAGATAATTCTTGTCACATACGATCTTAATATAATTCTGCATAATATGTTTACCTGGAATGTTATGTACAAGTGCGATCTCACCAATACATGTACCTCTTGAAAAAGATATCATTGGGCTTTTATCGTCCTCATCAGATAATAGTTCTAACACTCCAGTCGTTATACAAATCTTTGATAAACAACACAAAATATGTGTAAATTTTTATACAACATTTGCATTGGTATTTATTAATAGCTACTCAATGAACAATGTGTAAATATTTAACAATGCATAAATATATAATTACCATAATAGTCTTGTTTTGATTATGATTATAAACAATGTCGCCAGGTAAATAAAACTGGTGACTCATGGCGACAGATAGCCTTCTGAGGAATGCTTCCGGAAGTTTTCTAAATATCAAAGAACTGTATAGAGGCACCGCATTAAGGTCATAGCATATTTCCATTCGTAATGGAGCTGGAAGTAGTTTCATTAACTTGGGTTTGAATACACCAGATTTTTGGTACCAAAGATCCTCGTAATACCTTAAAATTGAAATATACATAATTACAAATGCTGTATACGTCTAGCAGAGTACTATTTGGCAAGTGTATGCTGATATTCTAATACAAAAACAATTTAAAAATAACACGCGTATGTATAATTTGCTATTATTTGCTTCTTGCGCGTAAAGTTCGTTATTTATCGTTTTTTTTTTCTTCATTTTTGAAACACTATCGTTTTATTTTAATATTAGAACTAACACATTTCTGCAAAAACTTTAGTGTCTCCAATTTACCTATTTCAGAACTGATTGTATACAAATCTTTAGTTTCTTTAGGTCTCAGTAAATGATATTTCTAGATTATAGTGTTATTTTATTTGTCTTTATATTGATTTGCATTTTGAAGATTTTTATAATGAAAAAGATATATTGTTACCTCATAATGCGTTTAGTCGTTTCGTTATCCATTTTAATCAATAATAGGTGATTTTGAATTTTCTTTAATTGTCGCACATACTTTTCTCGTCTTGTTGTAATTGTTATGAATAGTGACGTTAGAGATCCCACAAATACTATAGTTGTCAATAGGAATCCTAGTAATACAGCTATGGCAGCTGTAATTCTTTCACTAGTCGTCACTGGATATATATCTCCAAGAGCATTAGTCGTGAAAAACAATACGGACCAATAGGCGCCAACAAAATACCAATCAAATGTAGTCTCTGTAGGTAAATTCACAGTAGCAACTGACCAGGATGAACGGATTTGGTGTATATCGAAGTGTTTGTACGCAAATAAGTACCATATACAAGTCCAAGTGTGCACCGACAACAATAACAATATTAGATATTGTGCCAAAAATGAAGTCCATTGATTTGTACCAGCTTGTGAAGATTTACCGTAAAAGTATTCAATTATTCTGTACACACGTATCGTAGCCACTATAGGTGCAAACGCATAGAAATAAAACGCAGTATCCTGTTGGGGTTTGACCAAATAAAGAAAGGAATATGGTACGGCCAAAACAACATCCAAAATAACCCGCCTTGTGTCCGGTTCCACTAAATTTAACGTTTTTCGCCACCTTTCGAAAATTTTTAATCCAAACACTATTGTGACATCAAAGGTAAATATTAAATTCAAAGCGATCACAAACATGATCAGCCAGAACGATCTTTCGCTCGGTTTATTAAATGTGTAGAGACATGTTTCTAAGAAATATGCAAAGAAAATAGTTGTAAGGATGAATGTGTTCCATACAGGGTTCGTATAGATTAAAAGAACGTAACGGAGCCTGTTATTGTGAAAGTCGGATCGTGGTTCTTGTAATATTGCATAAGTTTTCTGACGTTTCTCTTCATCAACTTCGATCAGTATGTTATGCGAATGTACCTCGGAAAAACGTCCAACTGATACGGGATTTGAGAAAACATCTGGTCTATCACTTTTACGTCTGAATTTATATATATTTAAACTTGAATCATCGTTATCGTTCTCTGTAATATTAAAAGATATATTAATAAAGTACTGATTAAATTCTGTAGGGACCTGAAATAACATCACCGAGAATCTGCTGAAACTGAATATTTCATTGTTTGTTTAGTAAATGCTATCGACATAAATTTTATGTCAGTAGATGCAATATCCGTAATTAGTTATCATAAATAATGGAATGTTGTCTTTATTCATTCACCATCGATGACAAAAGAAGCATAACTAGGAAACCTTACACATTAAACCTTTTTGTACATGCCAGACTACAAAATACCACATATAAACACAAAAAATTACATCTCATTCAAAATAAGGATTTATTGTTTATGTAACAGAAACATTATTTATAACATAAAAACATTTTCGTGGAAATGTGAGAATGAAGATAGTTCGTGCTGAATGAGAATGAAAACGATATCCAGAATAATAAATTATTTTCTATCAATATCCTTTGTTAGATATTTGATTTTAAAATATTGGTACCTTGTATATAAAAAACTATACGAACCAAAAAATATATTAAAGAAACTTACGCATTTTTATTGTAAACGACAATTACTTCACATAGAACAATAACATGCAATGTAATTATATTTAAGTCTTAGTAAATCTAGTGGGTGCCTTTTGAAAATGTAAACTAGTTGGTGATGATGATAAAATCAAAGGCGAAACTGGTAGGCCCAGAGATAAAAGAGCGATAACACTTTACTGTGTCCTAGATAGAGCTGTGATATCCCAGCGGTGAGACCCTCTTGAAAGAGTCTCACGGATTTGAAACCGGGCAAACACCAATGAGTTTTTCTGTTAAAACCTATATGTCTAGTTGATAATTGCGGTTTGTCAAACGCTTTTCGGTAAATAGAAACAACGTGAGAAAATCTGTGTATCTCTAGTGAAATATTGGGACGCATAACCTACTAATTGGATTGCATTGGAGTAGCATGGTAGGTTTAAGGACAAACCCTTAAGAAAAAGGATGCCTATGCCCATCCATTGTTTAGTAACAGGTCGATACTTTATATCCTAGATATAAACAGCAAAGATGTATTGACTATATGATAAATCGATTCCATTGCCAGATGAAATTCTGTACAGTCACATTGGTGACGTAATATTATCCACGTTTGAAGCGTAGCCGTAGGCAGATAGCCGGACCTGTAAGATCTAAGACGCAAAATGTGCACACGGCACTTCAACCTACATAAGGAACATTTTAAAATGATTTCAGAATTGAGAGTTTTAATTTATGTGCTCTTAACTTGCTGTTTTGGATAGATATTTTTATACGTCAACTCTCGTGAGTCATTTATATTTGTAAATAATTCATCTGTCGAAATTACATTCGAAAACAAACAGGATTCGTTACCGTAAATAGATTCAGGAATCACAACTAGTCTTAAGCCGATGAGCTTGTTTTCATTATTAATTTAAAATTTTACATTCCAAAATATACAGATTCACGAATATATGAAAAGAAAATAAAGTAAATATTTTTTTAAACAAAACAATATAACGTTACTTTGCGAAATTCCATAGTAGAAAAAAAATTTTGTAAGTGACCAGTTCAGAAAGTTGCTCTTGAGACGGACTTGCAAGGATCTCTATTTATTTAAAAAAAATTGCACATTAATATTTTCATATGAAACTTTTATATGACTGCTACGCATATTTATTATTGTTAGTGGTTTACTTTAATTGATTTTTATCATTGTAATATCATCTAAAGTAATAGGAACGTAAGCAGATGGCTGGTACTATATTATAAATATTAAAGGCTTTAAATGTCACATCGTATGCTATTGACAATCGAGGTGACTTGCTTGCGTCAAGCTATTCAATTGAAAAGGTAAATGCTAAATATGGTGTCTCTGGATTCTATTGACAAAACGTAATTAGACTATCGATTTCTCTGCTAATTCTTCACACTATAGAACGTGAAGCTATATGTTATAGTAACTACCTCGTATTTAACAAATTTAGATACAATAGTCGCCAATTTCAGCGGGAATGGCCATTTTTTATTATCAAAATCTTTTTCATTAAAACCTTTACGGGTCCCGCCACCCTACGGTGATAGGCGGCGTATATATCGGACTCTTACCGACTAAGACCACCTGAGTGCTCAATAACGCTGCTGATGGCGGGGTCAGTATACATTGCCCCAAATCTCACCATCAGCAACTCTTAACCCAGAGTGCGCCACCTCTGGGTTGTGGCGTCTGAAAGTCCCTCCTTTCGTTAATCGATGCATCGGGAGCACTAGATGCATCGACTGCCTTAGGAACTGTCAGGCGGGCGTCGGATAAACCCCGTTCGGAACGTGTATAGCCCATCTTAACTGATCCTGAGGCATCTCTATATTAACTTTGAAAAAACAGGAAGATGGGGTGCCTGAAACTAAAATCAATAATTTTATCAATAAGGACTAATATTAATACGCAAAACTAAGTAGCCGCCATTATAAGTGAATAAGGATTTGCACATTTTGCACAGTATGTTATCCATCTATGACGCAACATATATAAAAGTATGTATAAAAAAAATTGGAAATTACATTATTCGGTCTCCAGATGGTGAAAGTTTACTCTAACTACTGGACGCAATGTTGTTTTACTGATCAGACCACATTAACCGCACTATTTTATTGCCATCTTCGTATAATCAAGTTCTTAAACGTTTAGATAATTAAGCTCGAAGCAAGCTGCCTTAGGTGATTCGAGGCCGAGTCATGCCGATACTTTTATGGTAGTCCGTGCGTTGGTGAAAAATGTTGTCATAAAATTATTTTAAGCGCCTTTAGTATTTTATAGTTTATTGGAATTATTTGCAGTCAGCGAGTACTTAATCTACTAAGAATAATACTAATGGAGAGGAAAATTGGTGAATAAAACAACATTGGAGATTGAACAATTGTTGTATGCTTACAAATACAATTTGTTTACTCGAAAATCACTTTTTTAGCTTATATGTACCAGTACTCGCTGCGGTAACGCCGTAAACAGAGCTCATGATTAAAGTACACGGATAGACTTGAAATTTGAAACTCGTCGGAATCACTCGAGTATAGCCTGTAGAGGTTTATATACATTAAATATGCATACCACTTACGATAGTTTAAATTTGAAAGATATACCAACTAATAACAAACAATAAATAATATAATAATATTATGCAAAACAGATGAGAGTATTCAATTCTGGAAATATTATATACTAGCAGTCAAAGCTACGGCATGGTTCACTCTGTTTTCGAAATTTTCTTTATATTTTGGAGCGCGTTGGTTTTCTTGCCTGAAAATAATATTACTCTGACATTTGAAAACGTATTATTTATATTAAATTTGTATCGAAATAAAAAAGATAAAGCATTTATATAACGTTATACACCGTCGCAAATCAGGTCGCATCGAATAAGTATGTAAGCCTATCGGAATAAATTTGCTTGTACAGGCTTGTCTTGTCCTACAAGGGCATATAGCATAACTTAGACTTCTAACATAAAAAACATTGAATTATTTGCTTCCATGATCAGGCAATTTGTACCTAAAGGAGGCAAGATCTTTGAAGTAGCTATAATTAACTTGAATATTGTTTTAGCCATTATAGACGTGTTCAGATTATAATAACTAAGGTAAGTCGTTAGCTACATTTATTAACAGGTATGCAGGTATAATAAAATGAATGCTGTAATACAAGGTTGTATTACTAAAGATTCCGGATAACCATTGTTTTTTGCATTTCCAGTTTTTATTGTATGTACTGAAACTTGATTATGCCAATGTCATCATCACGTAAATCTCAATGCAATAGAGCTACGTTATAATACATTTATTGTTTAATTGCTGCTCCTCTCCTATTCATCTCAGCGTGCTGTCATATAGACTATAGCTTTCCTCGATAAATGGACTATCTTACACTCAAATAATTTTTCCATTTGTTCCAGTAGTCCTGAGATTAGCGTGTTCAAACAAACAAAAAAACGAACTCTGCAGCTTTATATATTATTATAGATAACGTTGGTAAGTAAATGCGTCCCGCTCTTTTACCTGGAGTGCAAAGTTTAAAGAAACAGTACTTTAGCTTATATCAATAATTATAAACTTTGGATTTGCCGAAAGTAGTAGTCTTTTAGATACCGAATTCGTCTTTCAAATATAATGAATTAGCAAACTATATGAAATCAATAAAGCCATTATAGACTTAAAATATTCATACTAATATTATAAAATCTATCTATATCTCGCTAACGCAATCGAGTTGGTTATAAAACTCGCACTAAGCACACCAAACGCTCAATAAAAACTCCTAACTTCTGACGTTTTTCATGCTACAGTAGTACATTTTATAAGATAAATAGCAACCAATTTAAAATAGCGTCATAAAACAATTAAACGTTATCACTAGCAAATTGAACGTAGTAAAAGTTAAGATAATAGTTATTTCGGAAATAGAGCGTGGTACTCGGTTTAATCCGATTAATTCGATAGATCTCAGGGCATCGGATGGAGGTCAATTGTCCATTTATCCTTTTAACGAAATTGATAAAATGAAACCAATTCGGGAAATTTTAATTGATCAAATATGGTGCGATGAAAACGAATTTACTCGGTAGCTAAAAGATTTTTGCTTCTTAAATATTTATTGACTGTATTTATTAATTGTAGCTTTAATTATAAATAAGATGTAAAACTATATAAAAATAAACGCTTTTATTAAAACAGAGGACGGGGGATCTGAATCGGGGGAACGGATTTGGGGCCAAAGAAAATTTCACCACTTTCAATCGGCAAATTGAAATATAGATAAAAATAACTTATATTGTTCTTTTTACTAAATCTCATAAGTTGTTGAATTTTCGAAATAAATATATTAAATTGTATACTGAAACCCTCCAACAGTACAAAAGTAATAATAAAATTATTTTGCTATAATCCGCGAAGAAGTAAAATAGAAAAAATATATAATGCTAAATGTAAGTGGACAATCGGTTATCATACCTGATACATGCAGGATTCGTAAAAACACATGCACAAACCTCCACCACCGCCACCACAATAATATTACTTTTGTATTATGGATCTCCGCAAAGTAACGCCTAATTCTATAAATCCTCCAACAGTAATTCATCTTTCATTCTAAGCAGATTATTAAATGGTGAAACGTTTAAAAATTTGTCACATCCAAAGATATGACAAAATTTAACTTCTTTTCTAGACTAATATATTTTGCCAAATCTTTGAGTAGGTATTAACTAAATATCGAATCGACATGTTCTGATTTTGTTAACGCTTGAAGTAGAGAATGTATGAAAGTTTATCGCTCCTTAAAATATATTTAAATGAAGCATACTTCAAATTCCAATGCTTATGTAGTAGGAGTGATTTTTTACTAACAAGGTCGTATTTTAAGTTACATTAGGTTGGTAGGTTTTTTTAGCTAGTTATTTAAATGTAAAAGCGATATTAATAGAGTTAAAAGCTATATTAAAATATTAGATAAGTTTTTTTTTTGTTTCATTATATTAATAAGTATCAGCTATTAAATTTACTAAATTTCTTTTATTATAAGGGTGTTGATTTGATATAGTGTAGAGCAGGCAGAAAATGTTTCATATTACGTGAGGACAATCTATTCTAATATATAAAGCTGAAGAGTTTGTTTGTTTCATTGTTTGAACGCGTTAATCTCAGGAACTACAGGATCGATTTGAAAAATTTTTTGATTGTAAGAAAATATATTTATCGAGGATGGCTATACGCTATAACACGCTAAGATGAATAGGAGGGGAGCAGCAATAAAAAATATTACGAAAACGCCAAAATTTAAAGCTTTGCTTGCGTGTGCTAAGTAAACGGTGAAAGTTATTAAAAAATCATGCTACAAAATTACAAAATTGTTCCCCTTTAAAAGTTCTAAATAAAATTCCATGACAGCATATGTCTAGCTTTTGAGGTTAACCCACTGTAAGCATTTTTATGGTAACCAAAATACTATATTACGGTTTTAATCTTTCAACGCCAGCGGTTCCGCTGGCGATTAGTAGTTAGAAATAAAACGGAAAAACCTAGAATAGTGTAACTAAAAACAATAGTGTTTTATAGTCGACATATGTAGTTAAAGTGGGTCATGCAGAATACAAAAAATCACTACAGGTATCCTATTCCCTTTCGAGTCGCAGTAGCATAAATAAAACATGTGCAAACAAAGGAACATGACACAATTGCGTAATCAGTCGAAGCTACGCCTTTCGTAAATTGTCAGACCATAACAATATGGAAACCGATTCAACATCGCCCACTACTTCCTTTTGGAGGGGAAAAATAAATTATTTTCTTTCTAAGCGTTACAAAATACGCAAACGCCTATATGTAACCTTCAATTTGAGATGTTGTTCAATCACCACTTAGGTTGATCCAATGTGAGAGAACGTTTTTCTGATTGCCTCTGCATTTACACAATCAGGCATCGTCCGTAACATTTTTTCAGAGAAACTCATCGCTTTGCAAAGATCTCAGCTAGTGGTGTAGCTTCCGGGGGGCTAGATAGGGCAGTGCCCTGTGGCCCTGAAGATCGGAGAGCCCTTCGAACTCTGACTTTCAAACTATAATGTGAACTATTAGAACTAATTTCTTCCACATTCGGAGTATGGGTAAACCAGAATTCAGGGACGCGTTTAAAAATAAAAATACAGGGAAGTTTCTAACAACAGATTCGTCGTAATATAGAGAGTATTACGAAGAACCTGGATCGCAACAAATCTGTAGTACGTCAAATTCAGAAAACTACGAATATGGTACAACCGATTTTAAATAGTTTAGTTGGGGCCCTAGTTTATTTTTTGCATCACGGCCCTAGTTCAACTAGTTACGCCACTGACCTAAGCCATCTTTAAGTATCTTAGTATGTATATATGTATAATCTTTTTATCATACTATTTCTTCATACTTTCTAAAGTGGACGAAATCCATCTACCGATAAAAACGACGATAATATAAAAAACCACATTAAAATTATGTTCCTATAATCCGCGTTTGTTAAAAAAATATATGTAATGCTACGAGTAAGTGTATGAAACAAGCAACATTCACAAACCTTACCACACGTATCACAAAACGCCGCCACCAGTAACAATCCACACAAGCACTACACACTCGCACTAGCACAATCTCTACGATTTTTTCGTCCCGAAACTGAAGCATTATTTTGAGGATAGGCTCCACGACAAAATCGTAATACGTCTCAACGATAAATACAATTTATGTTTTTAAATTTTTTTTTGAAAAGATTACATCGTGAGTAAGTCTTACAGGCTTGTGAATAAAATAATGAAATAACCTGCCTTCACCCTAAGACCTGGGTATAAAAGTTAAAAAGCGTGAATTTAATGTATTAAATTGACGCTATTTAACTGACATTGACATATAAGAATCACATATAAAAGTTAACCCATGCTGCGTTATTAGTCATGAACTCTGTAGGATGCGGTTCCGTGATGGGAATTGTTTCCCCTTTATAAACACATTTAATAGTTACATCAAAGAATATATTACCATTTTTAATTTGTTCCATTCAAGGTCGTTCTACATTTAAAGTTTTGATGTCTAAATGATTAAATCAGATATTATCCCGGGTAAGCTTAGTTTCACTAATTTTGAAATAAAAACCTTTTGTGCTTACTTTATATGTAACTAGCGTTTATTCCCAACTTCGTTTGCGTGGATTGTTGTCGTATGATAGATAATAGATAGCGCTTTTCAATGTCATTCTATTCCTGTAGAATTAACAGGATTTCTATAGTCTATATATGTTATTCCGATGTATAAGATATACTTGTGCAAAATTTTATCAATATTGATTCAGCGAATTCGCCGTTAAAGAGTTCCAAACATACATTCATACTCACAAATTTTGGCATTTATAATATTAGTAGTATATGATAGGATTCGTCACTATACAACTAATAAAAAAATCCTCATATACATATGCCTAGAAGTTTGGTATATTCGGTATCTTTCAATGCGCCAATGTTCCAATTCCAAAATTAAAGGCTTTGTCTAGATATCAAAAAACAATATGGCGTTACTTGTTAAAAGTAATTCCATTTTTAAACCAGTTTTAAAAGTTTATAAAAATTATCGGCATAATTATTTTTCATAAAATCCTATCCTACTAATATTATAAATGCGAAAGTTCGTGAGTATGGACTCTTCTGTTTCACGGCGAATCCGCTTAACGAATATCGATGAAATTTCGCACAATTATTCCTTATACACCGTGGTAACATATAGGCTACAGATATTCTGTCAATTCTACAGGAATAGGATGCTATTGAAAAGCGCCATCTATTATCAACCTATCACGCGACTAGCGAACGAAGTTGCGGGTAATAAATAGCTAATTTAAGCTAAGATAATTTACTCATTCTTCACATTTTAATTTTCAAATTATATGCCATGTTATGCTACATATTCGATAATATCATTATGACATTGCATAGGGGCATTACAAATAGGGCTAACCAACGGCTTAACAAGAAATTTAATTGGTTGAAACACAATTGTAGGATAGTTAATATGTATGTATGATATAGGTATCAAAGTACGCCGTGTGGTAACCGGCTAACTAGAATAGTACCACCCTCATTTCTTACCGAGGTGTCGTAAAAGGAGACAAGGTAAGTTAACTCACCGTGTGGTATCCGTTAAGTAGAATAGAACACCCTTATTTCTTCCCGTGTTGTCGTAAAAGGCGACTAAGGTAAGTCGACCCACCGTGTGGTATCCGGTTTAGTAGAATAGACCACCCTTTTTCTTACCGAGGTGTCGTAAAATACAATTAAGGTAAGTTGACGTCAGGCAGGCGGCCGGTCGTAAAAACACAGCCAAATCATGTGACAGCATGTTTATAACATGTTGTGCCGACGCCATAAAGTGATTGCATTTGTGGTTTGAATTGTACCTAATTTAACATGTTTAATTCCTATATTATAAATTAGTTACTTGCTTTACTCATTTTGATATAAAATAAAACCCATTAATAACAAAAAACCACGTCATTAGCGTCTTTAAAATAAAAAAAATATCCTATTCTTACTCCCAATATATTTCAAGTGTACATGCAGTCCTTAATCATTAAAGATCATTTGGTAACAAAAATGGTAATTAATCCTCGATTTGAAACATTACTGGAACACAGAACCCTCTAGAAACTCGAAGGTCAATCTTTTAAAAAAATATTGGCATGAATTAAGAACTTTATATTTCTTATACATCGTCTTATACAGAATAAGTTAGTAACTAAAATTATGCGATATAATAAATATAAATAGCCCAAACCAACTGATAATTTTTCTACAGTGCTTTTACATTTTTGCTATCTATTTGGTGTATATTCAAATATGTTTTCCGCTCAGAGAATTGAAAAATTTGGCTAACAGCCAATAATCATTTTAAGCCATTGCAATGTTTGATCAAAATTTAATACACAGTGTTAAATTCTTGTAATTTTTCAAAAATCTTGAAAGTTCATTGGAATTTTGATTGTTATGATAACGTAAATACAGTGATAATGAATAATCAGAATCTTTGTCTGGAATTTGGAAACTATTATCTATTTTTTTTCTTTACAGCAAAAATGTACAAGTTATATCTATCTTAAATTACTTACACTAGGACTATATAAATCATGTCCACGTGGAGTGGTCTCAAGAATGCTGGCAGCGTTTGGCGCTGAATCGCTAAGCTGATTCTTTGTGCGAAAAAGGAACCAGCCCTCTTGTCTATTAACATAAAATAATATTAAAAATACGATGTGTCAGTTTGTCTTCTTTCTTCAATTCAAATTAATAATCGAGTCTATTGTGGTAATTAATTTAATCGATACAATAATTTAAATAAAAAAGAATAAGAGAAGCCAAATAATAATTATAGGTAATAAATATTGCAAAGTCTGATTTTGTTCTAGTGTATTATTTATTATTATTTTATTAAATAGTGTATTATTATTTTATTCGATATAAACAATATAACACAATGTGACTAGAGGGAGGTCTATAAAATATCATGGTTAAACTGTGTGAATAAACATGCGTATAAAAGGAGTAGCGCCAGAGTTTCCGAATAATAGAAGAGAAAAATATGTTGTGCTGATCCCACTTAGAGTGGGAATGGGGGCAAGAAAATGATGATGCTCAACAATAAAACACAATAATAAAGTGTTATAAATATTTTATAGTTGGTTCCTTATACTTAACTAAGGGAAAATAAGATAATTTTCCTTAAATTCAAGTTGAACAAGAAAAAGTCTTAAAGGTTCTTTAATTAGGAAACCTAACTATAATGCCCTCGACATACTAGAACAAGACGGTCGATCGAAGGTAATTAACAGATGTGAGTAACTAAATTAAAGTAACTTTGCAATACTCGTGTCTTCTAAAATTCTATGTGAAGAAAAAAAAGAATGAAATAACCTGAGTATCCTATCAAAATTAAATGACCAAAAATCTATTCTAGGCTATAGTTTTGTAAACTATGGCTTTTATAAATGTTAACTCCAACGTTATCAGGTAAACTATGCACGAGTTTTTTATAATACGAGTATTTATTGACCTATATATTTAATAAATAGGTAATCTTATAAAAAATTTAACTTACATTAATAATAAAAAAAATATATATTTTATATTTAAGATATAATTTGTAGAATACGATGAATGAGATTTAAAAATAACTGATTTACCGTTTCTTATATTATTAAATTTGTTGTTAAGATGTACATACGTCATAGATTTAATAATCAGTACGATGCTTACTTTGCTAGTTATAAGTAGGTTAACTAGATGGCGCCTCATTCACAGCGGCTCTTTTCTACTAAAGAGACAGAAATACCGAATAAGCGTTAGTGCGAGCGAGAGCACTATAAGTAATTATTACGCCTACACTGAGGACAGAAGCCGCACGCGCACACAAAAAATTCATTCGATGAGAGCGCAAGCGCAGCGCTATATTCGCCCACAACTTCAGTTCGGTCAACTTCGTCATTTAGTGGTGACCGAAACTTCGATGTGTGTGGTAGTGAAGTTAACTTTTTTAACATAGGATTCTCACAAAATAACAATAACCAATTACTAAAGTACAATTACTCATTGAACGTGTTTTTACAAACATTTAACGTGTCATAAGTTGTATAAATAGTAATCAAAATGTGTGATACTACCAATCCTTCTACACAAAGTATAGCGGACTACTTAGCTCAGTTGCTCAAAGACAGGAAGCAACTGGCTGCGTTCCCGAATGTTTTCATGCACATGGAGAGACTTCTGGACGAAGGTATGTAAATTTCGCATATGTTTATTGTAAAACATTATCAATTATAAGTGGTCATCATATATATTGCTGTTTCTTGTCACCGGCTCCGTTATAAATTGGATGCGTCGTGAAACGCACACGATATTAAGTTTATTTTTGTCTTCGCCCCGCCGAGTTATGGTCCAGTGGTGTTTGTAACGCGATCCTGCATTTCGAAAAGTGAAGTAAAGCAGAACGTCTCTGCGGTCGCAATTTGCGGTCCGCGTCTGTTAGATTGTCACCGTTGAGTCTGATAAAATAAACGTGGTTTAGTGAGCGTATTTAGTGGGTAGTTGTACCAGCTGTGGATTGGATTCAATCTGGTATTACTTTCAAGATTGTTGCAGTAAATTGAGGGCGCGTAAAGAGAAGGATGGCGTGTCCTGTGCTTAACCTGTTTATAGGGCCATGTTACATACCGCGCGTGTATTGGAATGTCGCCACTTTGTGTGGGTACCGTAGTCCGTTTCAGTCGTAAGAGATTCGTACGCAGCGCAACGCAGGCTAGCTTATAGCGTCGTTATTACCACACCTAACCAGTAGCATGTACTCACGCCTTATCTTGACTTACTGAATATTTTATACTGCCTTCGCGCTTGATTTGCAATTAGATTATTACTTGAATAAGCAAACATTGATGACATAGATAAAAAAGATAAATCTTAGTAAATAGGTGCCGATATTATTATATATTATGTGTGTATTATTAACTAAGAATATTGTTTACGGTTTTGATACGTGTTTAAAGAGATGAAAATAAATCCTAATAACTTTATGGTAGAATAATAAAATATTATTGAATAATAGGAAGTTTTCCCTTGTCTGATTTCTGTGTAAGTATAGATATAAGATTAAGATATCTTAAAGAAATAATAATCTGTAAACTGTATAAATTAACGACAATATTTAAATATGAAAAGGGAAACAAATACTTTACTAGTTTCTTGTATAATTTAAATCTTAAAACTATTTATTAAATTCAGGAAACAGTTTAAAACTATTAGAAAGTAAACGTGAGCATGTTAAATGCTAAATTCTCAGCTAACAGTACCAATATTCGACCCAAAAAAACATTTACATAAACCGATGAATTGATAGCTATCAATTTGTCTTAGACTTTACAAAGCCGTAAAATGGTGAAATAGTGTGACATATCAATTGTGGTCTGTGAGTTCATTTCTAGGCTATTCTGTGAACTGGCCATGAAATAATTATCTGCTACTTAATATTTAAATTTTATCATGCGCTTTACGGTGAAGGCAAACATAGTGATAAAATCTGCATATCCTTCTAGGATTATTTGCAACCTTTTTTCGAGCTGTATATTGCTTTCACATCGTAACCAGAGAGATTTGGCGAGCGCAGAAGCTTCGTTGTGGATATATGCAACCTGCCAACGCACTCTAAATATGACAATAGCAAAGTCTTTATCCAAAAATGGAAATGTGGTAGCCGGTTGAGTAGAATAGACCACCCTCATTTCTTACCGATGTATCGTAAAAGGCGACTAAAGTAAGTTGACCTTAGGCAGGCGGCCGGTCGTCAAATTGCTCTATCCGAATAATACAGTCGCATGTTCCATGTAAATTCATAGGAAATGCGACTTTATTCTTCGGATAGGTCGAAATCACTAGCCAAAATATGTAACAACATGTTTAAAACATGTTGTGCCGACCCCGCCTAGAGTGGGATAGGGCAGAAGAATGATAATGCGAAGGCTAAGGTTGTGGGCTAAATTTTTGAATTAATACTATTAATATGGATATGAATAATTAAAAGAATCATGAGAAACATGACATTAATTTATTATTTCTATATATTTTATATTATTTATAAAATAGGAATTTTAATACTTGTTCTTAGTAAAATGGGTCCGGTTTTGAAATAACAGTAAAGTAATTCGCATTCTGTGAACACCTGATCACATGATTTGAATAATGATCTCTTACAAGGAGATCCGTAGAACTTACAATACCGACACAGAAGTAGATATAAAAAAAGAAAAAAATAATTAGGTAGGTGGGGCTCGATCCTAGGTATTTTCATTTTTCGAGACCGCCCGTTTCCCGAATACGCTACCCTGACTTGACATTTTATGACAAAAATAATGTTTTATGTTCAATGTAAATTTTAGTATTTCTTTGATGCCCAAAAACAGGTATAAAACAATTTTTTTTGCAATAAAACCTTGCTAGATCGATTTTTCTCCCTTAAACCCCCTACATACTAAATTTCAGGAAAATCGTTGCACTGTTTCTGAGATTCCGAAAATATATAGATATATGTACATACAAGATTACCTCATTTAAATATTAAAGATTATACATATTTTATTTATAATATTTATACTCTATAATATTTATACATATTTTATTTACAACAAAAAAAAACATTGCAATGAATGAATTATTTGGTAAATTTCAAAAAAATGGTCTTTTTAGTATAATTCTACTGCCAAATGTCTCGAGAAATGTGAATACCTAAGATCGATCCCCAACTAAATATTTTTTTTTCTATTTTTATTTTTTTTTTTTAAATTGCCGTGCAAGGCTCGGCCACTCAGATATTGTGTAAATAATAAATAAAATATAAATAAATATATGGGACACTTACACACACGGTCGTCGGTCCCCAAAGTAAGTAACTTAATACTTGTGTTATGGGTGACAGACAACTGGTGAATATATACTTATATTTTTTTTAAATACATACTTAAATACAAATATACACCCAGGCTCAAAGATCAACAAATTCATTCATAGTAAATGTTGGCCCTCGGCGGGAATCGACCCGCGACCCGCGTAGCTGAAGGTAGGGTCACTACCCACTGCGCCAACGGGCCAGTCATATGTATATCTTAAATTACTTATATGCTAGGACTATACAAAGAAAAGTTAAAAGTGTATAGCGAAATATTATATTTAGATGAACACACCGAAAGCAATAAAATGTATGCCTAGAAATCATTAAATCTAGTCACGTCTCACACTAAAGCAAGGACTCTTGGCCTGACACCTCTATACAACATGTCATAATATCGTAACGACTTACATTCAACTTTAAGCGGATGCTAAAAGAATTTTAAAGAATTTAAAAAAATGCTTTTGTCTATTCGAATTGTTTCTCTATTAAATACAGCTTCGCTATTGGCGGGTTTTTCAAATTTAAATGCAATTTAAGCATTTATTCATCTTTCTCAAAAGAACAATGTTCACTTAACTGAGAAAAGCGAATAAAATAGTTTAATTTTGCTTAAGACGCATGCACCACTTAACAATTCGTAAAATCTTCGCAAATTAATTTAGTGATATAAAAGAGAATCATTCTCCTGCCCTTATCCCACTCTAAGTGTAGTCGGCACAACATGTCATAAACATGTCACATGATTTGGCTAGGTATTTTACGAATGGCCGCCTGTGTGACGTCAACTTACCTTAGTCGTCTTTTACGACATCTCGGTAAAAAAGAGGTTAGACTATTCTTCTCAGCCGGATACCATACGGCGTGTCAACTTACCTTAGTCGCCTTTTACGACACCTCGGTAAGAAATGACAGTGGTTTATTCTGCTCGGCCGGATACCATACGGCGGTGGCATTAGAATTTGGTAAATTTTGCTTTTTATTATAATTATAATACTAAAATTATTTTAGAACTAAGTTAAGTCGAGCCGCTATATCTTGTATCCGTTTGAGTAGAATAGACAATCCTCATTTCTTACTGAGGTTGCGTAAAAGGCGACTAAGGTAAGTTGATGTCAGGCAGGCGGCCGGTCTTAAATTACGTTGAATCGTTTGACAACATGCTTATAACAAACAGCCCGTGTGACGTTAAGTTACTTTCTCGTCTTTTACGACATCTCGGTAAGAAAGAGGGTGGACTATTCTTTTCAGCCGGATACCACACGGCGAGTCAACATACCTTAGTCGCCTTTTGCGACACACCACATAGAATATAATATATAGGTAATATGTAAATTGTTTGTTTTGATATCACAATACAATTAGCGACCTTATCGCTACAGCACCGGTTTATTTAGTTGTAAATGAATTAACAACATATTTAATACATTACTAGGATGTGGAGTTTTGTAGAACAAGAGTATAGATGGAATTATTTTGTTTTAAGCCGCGTTTTTGAAAACGGATTTTAGAAAAATAATTTGATAAGTATATAAATAAATACCTAAATATAATAAATGTATGTGATACTTACACACACGGTCTTCCGTCCCCAAAGTAACTAAATACTTGTGTTATGGGTGACTGATAACTGGTAAAAAGGTACATTTAAAAGCCACAAAAACAACTTAGCTGTTATGCTACTGAACGTCAATGCTTACAAATACCGCTTGAAAATGGCACGGCTAGCAAGAATAAATAAAAACATTAATAAAAAAATTACAATAATAATAAAAGTATGAAAAAAGGAATATATAACTAGTCATTAATATAGAGGATTGCTTCATCACAGGGTGAGCTCAATCGAAACGTCAAAATAAGGACATCATATCTAATTATAGTCTTGTGACTGATCTTAAATAGAAGAAGTAAAAAGTATTATAAAAAAATTATATTTTTAAATACATACTTAAATACAAATATACACCCAGACCTGAAAGCCAACAAATTAGGTATTAATGAAAAATGTTGGCCCTCGGAAAGAATCCAACCCGTGACCCGAGGAGCTGAAGGCAGGGTTATGCCAACACCAACGGTCCGGTCTTTATATGGAAAATGTATCTAATAAATAATTTAATAAAGAAAAAAAAAATACGTAACTTTAGATTAACTTCTTAAATGTTGTATACGCGCAAATTCGACGCCATTGGTCCTACTAATATAAATTTTAAAAAATTAGGATGTTGGTTACTCAATCACACGAAAATAGAAATCTTAATCAAACTTGGTTCCGTGTACCAAGTTTCATTTTTGTTTATAATCTAGATAAACACAGGTTACTTTAACCTGAGTATGCATAGTTAATTTCCACCATAAGGTATAAAGCAATAGTTTGAGACTTTATTATAACAAAATTACGTAAACTTTTCATCCATTCACGACTCATTAAAAAGCCGTAACTTGAAGTAACTTTACGGCTTATAAAGTCAATCATTACAGTACGCCAGCTTGGTCACATTTTCAAGATTTTATTATGTATTGCGTGGTCGTAAGTTAATAACAATATTAAACTTACATCATCCTTAAACTTGTTGATTTAACATTTGCTATAGCGCGAACAGTCGAACATTACTCGTTATTTATTCCTTAACAACTGGTCGATAAGATCATGAGATTAACGAAAGGTTTAAAATTCGAATTAATCATGATTTAGTTGATTTCGCTGTCGTCCGTCAGAACGTCGTTACGTCAGCAATGTTAAATTATTTTTATGGTTTATTAACACGTTGTCGTTCCAGTGAAATCTCTGAAGACTTGGCATAAAAAATATAGACGGCCCTCTGACAACTGAGTGGCGAGGCGTTTTATGTTACGCCCAGATTATAAATTTGACATCGTGTCGTAATAAAAAAAACTTGGTACCATGATTTTTCAATATTAAGTACCTAGGTGACCGAGCTTTGCTCGGTAATTTTTTAAAGATATGAAGAAATTGCATTTAAAAAAATAAAAATAAAGCAACGGCCCGCGTCATGTGGGAATTGATCCCGGGTTTTGAACTTTTCTAGTCCGACCGTTGCCTATTGAGCTATCACAACTTTACAAATGACAAAAAATTTAAGCTCCTGTTTCTATTTCTACATTAGCAGTTTTTTTGGTGCAGGAAAACATGGCTCAAACGACATTTTTAAAAAATGAAACCTAGTCAGGGATTGTTCACACCCGAAACCCTCTACGTACTAAGTTTCATGAAAATCGTTGGAGCCGTTTTCGAAACTCAGGAAATTTACATATACATATACAAGATTAACTCATTTAAATATTAAAGATAACATCTAAATTGAACTTTACTGAAGGTTTACAGATCTCATTTTTATAGAAATGTTCAGATGTGTGAACTACAAGAACTATATTACGATTTCAAATTGGATATAAATCAATCAAAACGTTTGATTGAAGTAGGTACTCATAAATCATTGGATTTGACACAAATTGGCTAATGGAACGATAACAACGACTATATCACTGAACTATTGCTTTATATATGCGATATAAATATACCAGATTTTGTGATAAACTTTATCTGAAATGTTTTACACTTCAGTATGATTAAGACTTGATAAAAGATAAAGCAAGTTTAATAGCCTTTGAACATGTGTTCCTCACCTAATATTAAAGATAACTCGGATTAGGTGGAAACGGGATACAAAAAACTCTAATAGTATTACGAAAATAATTAGTGTGTAAATTACTCGAATTCACAATGTCTATCGTTTAGAATTCAATTACGTAATTGTATATAATAATTAGGTTTCTGCAAATCTTAGAAAAAATGTTGTTCAGAACAAAAAAATGGTGTTGTTTGAGAGCTGAGGCAAGGAAGTAGTAAAAAGTCATTAGCAAATTTTTAATTACTACTTATTGTAACGTTAAAAGAAGAAAAATAATACTTTAAGCATTGACATGGGTTTTAAAAAGGGATTTATAGAATTAGGCGTTACTTTGCGGAGGTCCATAATACAATACTAATGAGAATATAATTTTGCAATATCACGATAAAATAAATATAGTTAAAGCTAAATGTAGAGTGTAACTGTTCGTTCTCATACCTGACACAGCCAGAATTTGTAAAAACTTATGCACTACCACAATCTCAACAATTGATTCGCACCGCAACCTAAGCATCATCAGTATACTCCATGACAAAATCGCTTTACTTTGCGTAATATTATGTGTAAGTTTCATTATCAGGTTCAAATGCTAGAGTTTGTTACATATAATGTTTTTAATCCAATATGTCTCCTAAATATGCGAAACCTTGAATAAGATCTCAATGTCTTTGAGAATGTCAAACTTCCGTACCGACCTCATTCTACCACGTTCGCATTTAATATCAAATCAAATAATGTTTATGTAAACGTAATAATATTGCAATTATTGCGTATTGAAGCGTAGGTGCCGGTAAATTTTTATGTTGATCCGCAACCCTGTTGCTAAAGTGATTCTTAGCGGGGTCATTATAAGGTTGCTTAGTTTGTGATTAGGTGTTTGCGCCCACATGGTTGACCAAATGAGGGTAAGTCGTGGGTAGAGTGGAGGTGTAGGAGCCAAGGCTGTTCCAGTCACTCCAATCGACGTAACATGTGGGCTGCTTAATTAATACATCTCATTGAAAACAGTCATCGATGTTAGGAATATATTAAAAATGCCCATTGGTTTGATCGCGGCCATTGCCTAATAAGGATCTCAAACAGATAACGTAGTCGAAATACCCAAGACAAGATTCCTTCTCTTGCTTTGTTACAGACAATGCGTCACAGCAAATATTGACATGAGGCTTATTATCGTACCGACCTCGATGAGGCTACACTACATCTCTAGGAAAACTGGTTCACGCAGACACCTATTCTTCGGTTGTTCCCACGACACCACTGCATTATGTATCTATTCTTGATCTGAAGCGACGTGATCGTTCAACTAATGAGATTTCTACTGTCAAGAAAATTTCGTTTGTTAGCGCAACTCTGGTTATTAAAAACAATGCCTATCTAGTAAAAAGCATACTTAGTAAAGAGCTGTGATAGACCAGCTTTGAGACCGTGCGACTCTTTCGAGGAGGTCACGGATCCAAACCCGTGCAAGCACCTACGAATTTTTCTATTAAATCTTATGTGTTTAATTGATAATTTCAATTTATCACACGATTTTCGCTGAAGGAAAACATCGTGAGGAAACCTGCATATCTATAGAGAATTCTAGGGATATTTGTAACCTATAAATCTGATTTGGAACAGTGTGGTAGGTCTTAACTCCAATCTTTTTCTCCATTAACGGAGACTGGAGGCCTATCCCCAGTGGAATAGTAACAGGCCGTTTGTAATTGTTAGTTATAACTTGATTAATACTGAAATCTGAGATCGCAATCTTCTTTTTAATATTCGAAGTAAAATAAATACAGTTATATTTATATGTTTAATAAGCGGAAGATATGTTGTTTTGCTGAATATTAACGAAAGTACATGACCGTAACTTGTACTTGTTTTGAACGGTTAAGAATGTACACCAGAAGAGGACGTGGGCTGAACTATAATTTGTAATGAAAATCGATAGCTTCAGACCGTCAAGTGAACCTGTCTTGTGGGTGTGACTAAGGTCTCCGCCTACCTAACCAAGTAACATGCTTAAACCTTTCGATATTTGGTCACCTACACAAATTTTATTGTTTATTAAAAAATATCCAACGTGGGAATTTATTTCGAATTCATACTCCACTAATCATTATATAGGTGTATTAGCAGTGTTTGCGGCTTCGCCAACGTGAAAATCAGTATTTAATTGAAGTTTTGAACATATTTCGAAATTGAATAGAGACATGCTGTCGCGGACTTTTTTGTAGCATTTTTCTAGATCTACAATTCTATAGTACATCACTTTAATGAATCTATTTTGGTTCATGCGCCGCATACGGCAAAAGCTCCCAGCAGGCGAGTTTTTTTACAACTGCGCGAGCTTTTCAACACAATTTTCATAGAACCGTAATGTACTTACTATTAAGCTAAACCTTCCGGTGGAATTACACTGCCATTTAGTAAAAACCGCACTACAATCCGTTTGGTACATTTTGAGAAAATCTATCACACACAGAAAGACAGCTTTTGGTGACTTTATTTTATACCTAATTAGTATATATATACATATGATTTAAATACTCTAATTGTTTAGTTTCATTGCCATTTCTTCATATTTGGTGGAGAAAGTAGAAAAGTCCCACAAATATAGCACCACAAATTGTTTGTCATAATCCAAGACGTGCTAATGGCAGTGCGTGCCTAACTAACTCCATCCTATGAATTTAAATTGATGACAGGTCTCTTCAAACATTTGATATGTGAGGAGAAAATTAAATAACTACGTACTTATTACGTTGCATACATTATTACTTAAAGGTAAAATAAAGTACCATATCAATCTATTATTATATTATTTTTGGCTGTTACCAACTGTTAACGTTGGCTGATGTTAATCGTAGCAACAAGATATTGCGACTTATGAGTTAGACCGCGTGATCCTTACAAATGCCTTCTGAGCATAAAATTCAGATAGAAAACTGTTTTTTTAATTCATATACTTAATAGATTACTACAAATCATCATGCGCATTACAATGAAAATGATATTGAAACGAAATCTTATAAGACTAGCGAACCTCTTCTAGTTTAAGTTGTAAATTTGCATCAGAGTAACATGTTTTTATACGTTACCTTGTCCCCGACATCAGCAGCGTGGTGGAGCATTGTTAGATTTTTAATCAGTGATATTCCGACATACCCGCCGCTCGTCCCCGTCGAACGGTGACGACCCATAATGAGTTTTCCTGACAAAAAAACATCAAACAAACATGATATTGCCATATCCCTTTACGAAGAATAATAGATTGACAGAGGAATAGTGATAAGCTTTATTTACCCTCTATCCCCCATATATATGACGGAGTTATTTATAAATCTTTGGCGTATTTAGTCAATTGATTTTCACTTCTACACGTACCTAAGTCTCTTCATTAAGAAGCTATCAAGCTTCTTAAATATCTCTTTATTACCTTCCTGGTACCCTTTTGATGTCACCATAAAGTGGACGCCTTGACCACTACTGGTAATTGTACATAATCGTTGTACCAAACGTTATATAAATCTTATGCGGGTATAAGAGTATATGGGTATCAAAGCATTTATTTTGCAAGATATAGAAATTTCATTCTATACGAAAAGGTCGATGTCAACACGTGGAGTTTATGCTGTTTACGCTATTTACAATGTAGTCAAAATATTCGATTGACCTAATTACAGTTAAATACCGTTCTAATGATGGTAAATTATAATTATTTTTAAAGAAGACATTATTCAAATAACAGTTTCAACAATTAATTGTTACTTTTTAGTCATATATTTTTAGTAATTATATAATTAAAGCCTTAATCACTAATTAACACATAATATTCAGTTAAGCAATAAAAATTATCTCAAAGAAAAAATTAGAGACTGTATGACGCGAATTATATAGCATCTAAATAAATGCAACGTTTATAATTTATGCATGTGGAGTTTAAGTGAATTATTTTACTTATCGTATTCATACAGTAAATCTTTAAATTAAAACACTTACTTGATGTTGACCATGTGACCAAAAGGGTCTTAAATATGTAGATGAATATGTGACTAGAGGGAGGCTTAAAAAGAGATGATTGGATCGTATTAAGTATGACATGCATATTAAAGAAGTAGCGCCGAGTAGAGTTGACGTACGGTAGAAGAGAATGGAAGAGGAAAACATGTTGTTCTGACCCCACTTAGAATGGGATAAGAGCAGGAGATTGATGAGTTAGTTGATGTTGATATTATTCTTGTTTTTTTTTCGATTTAAAACATTTATTTTTTAAATATAATAAGAAAATTTGATAAAAAAGAGCATTTTTAGTTGTGGACTTAGAATCATTGGCGAATTTATTACGCATTACTGATATAAAAGCCTTATTTGTCAATCTTACCTATTTCCCATACTAATAGGCGCTAGTCATGACTAATTTCCTTTAAAGTAAACCGAGAGACGGATGTGCTGATATCTTTATCTTGATTAGTAAAGTAATCATGGGTGCGTTGTGAAGCGGACGTTAAACTTCTAGATAATAAATGCAATAGATTTCTAAAGGAACATATGCTAACCTAAAAATAATTGCACAATGTGCATTAATTTTGCGGAGTGTATATAACAGACTATTTTGGGTAAACTTAAAAGCCACTTTTACATACTCGGGAAGGAACCTATCGATTAATCCTCTATCGATGAGTGTATATGTTCTCCATAACCATCCGTTCTAACTGATGAATATTTCATGATTCGGCAATTGTAAAGAAATAATTTACTTTAAAAAGTATTATTCAAAACAAAACTCCAACAACTATAACAACGATATTTTTTCTTTATATTTATTCAATAAATCAGAAAACATTTTCTCGAACGTTAATCAATTTATTCTTTTTCAACAACTTCACTTCGCTCACAAATCGCGACTACTTCAAATGACGCTACCTCTGTCCTCTCCGCAACTCTCCTCAATTCACCTCTCCTCTCCTCGGCGCACCGCACCTCTCCGCCCGTACCCACACCTCATCTTACCAACGCTATCTTCGCTCTTACTACAACTTCCGCTCTCCTCTCTTTACTTCCGTTACAATACAATGAAGAAGGCATAAATCTAGTTTATACAATACACTGATCTTTCTTCATACAATAACATTAAATTATTTACTTCTTACGAAAAGACAGAACACTTAATGTGGATAGGCTGAGACCTACACAACCAACGTATTACAACAATACATATGTTTTATTCATTATTGATAACACATAATTTATTAGGTCAGTAACGACCCGGTAAGACAATAACGTTTCTAACAACAAGATAAGTTTAAAAACCACATGACGCTTGAGCAACTATTAGGCCTATCAATTCTGCGTTAAAAATAAGATCGACTTCAAGTTTATTGCACACCCCACTTCTGCTATTACCGATTAAAAACAAATTTTATTTCAATATTTCCGAATCAGACATTGTAAATTACGGGTCTAAGTAATTAACGTCTCTTTTAATTTAGGGTTTCTGGTTATCTTCAGATGATATCTCAGTCAAGCGCAATATCTCTTGTAAAAATATGATCCGAGTAAAAACAATGACCTACATAAAATAAAAGCCTAGTTAAACTTGTCTAAGACAAAAAGGTTTTACTTCATTTATATTGGCGACTGATTTCTATTTGATAGATTTATGTCTTCAACCTTGATCTGACATAGGCTTAGATTTCATTGTCCAGTTCAAATGTGACTTACATCACGAGTTACTGCGACTTTTGATTCAGTTGTATCTTAACAATGGGCAGCGTTATTAATAAGCAAAACAAGACTAAAATTTAATTCAAATACGAGTGTTCAGATTATCTTAATAGTTTTATGTAAAATATACCAACTTTGTTATTGATATTGCGAAAATTTGAGATGCCACAAAATGTTGTAATAATTATTCTAAGCTAAGATGGTGATGTTTGAAAATTCTCTTAATATTCCAGAACCATAAAACTTTAGTAGGCGATTTATTACCTTTTAAGTCAACTGTCAATAAATGTATTTTCCTTTTTTATTTACACGACATTTTTCCATTATTATTTATATAATAATTAAGAAAAGATTTTCTCAAAAGTCAATTTATCATTTTTGACAACTAATTAACTCCACAGTAATCAATTTTTTTAATGTAATGGAGCCACTACCGCGCGCCTCTTTTTCCTTTCGTTACGAATGTTTTTAATACCATAATAATAATAAAACATCCAGGAAACTGTCAATTTCTTCATTACCGTCATAGGAATAAAAAACAAATAAGAATAAAACTTAAAATAATTGTAAACAGTCATTATAGAAAAAATAATTTGACGATTTCGAATTATATGTAATTATAGTACTTGGATACTTTCATAATTTCTATAATGATAATAAAGCTACCACTGGTCGGGTTTCTTGTTATGGCAATATAAATACTGGTTGTACTTGTAATACTGGTTGCGTTATTACATTGTTCCTAACGGAATTACGCGAATTTTTTATCCTATATGTTAACCCTGGCATATAAGGTTTAATTGTATCATATTTCATCAATATCGATCCAATAGATAAGCTGTTCAAGCATAACAGACAAACTGACTTTCGCACTTATAATAATAGTATGGATGCTATAATAGTAAACAGATTTAACATATTACTTATTCTTATCCCGTCGTACTATTCATGGCTCTCAACAAACCGAGGTCTTACCTGTTGTCATGATTAGCTTATCTATACGACTAATGAGTACGTTAAAAGCATTATATTATAATGTTCTTCTATTTGTTTAAATACCTAACTAGTAATGCAAATTTTAAAGCCTACTAAGAATGTATGATTATTTATTATGTATAATGTATTCCACAAGAAATACAGTTAGGCAACATTAATATAAGAGAAACATTAATATATTTGTTGCAACCGGAAATAGTGACGATATTTATGGATGCTTTAGTCAATAATAAACTTGTGAGAATTCGCAATTGATTAAGTAAGGTATTTATATAGCTATTAAATATAGCGCAATAATACGTATTAGCATCAATCCCGTTCTAAACGTGTGCTCGATACTACTAAAAGATGCCCCGACATCATGATATCAGATGTCTTGCTTAGTTAGCCAGTACAGTAACGTTCTTAGTAATTAAGGTATGTCATAAATGATATCTAAATACGTCATTAGCGTAGAGAATCCTTCTAGCAAATCTGTTTTTGGTGTAGTTACAAAAAAAACACAAGAAAAAAGTGTTTCATAATAAGAAAGGCTAAGATAAGTCACTCGACCTTCTCTTATATATAAAGTTAATTTATAAGTTTAAGTTAGCGTTAAGTTGCTTATTAGCCCTATTAATTGTAATTGTTGTTTTTTATAGTAAAAAAAGGCCGTGAACGTGAGATATCACTTGAAAATTCCTAACCTGACCTGACTAAGCTTAAATCCATTCTAATATTTTTTTAAATTCGTTGATTGAACATTGATTCATTACGTCTGTTAGATGCTCGGGCCATTAAGTCGTGTTATGATATTGTTTTGCTTTGACAAGTAAATTAGATAGAACTTCTTCAAGTCCTTTGTGATAACCCCGAAAGGTGTGGGTTACGTGTAAGAGATCTGTGCTGTGTTAATTTTTATTGACTAGGTCTGTGCCTACCCAGGTGAAGTTTTATATGTTTTTTTTTCTACATGTAGATATTCACACGCGTCATATGCTTCTCATCAACCGTAAGATTTACGTCAAAATTTCCATTCTATTAATTTTAAACATAAATCTAATTTATGATAGCTTTAGATAGCACACGACGCTGTTGTTATAGCTTTTGCGCGTCGCAATTAAATCGACTTTGTGATATATTATAATGAAAATTAGTTTATTTATTTACCTTTTGTTCTCGCGATATCGCTAACCGGCCTTCACGCTTCAAGCTAATCGCGATCCATGCATTGCGTGGACGCATAATGTGTACTTATGTAATTTTTAATTTAATATTACGTCTGCGTTACATACTTGACTTTGTTTGTATGGGTGTGTGACAGTGGTCAGAGATAATTGCGATTTGTTTAAACAAATTGTGTATTGTAACCCTTAAACAAAAATCAGATGCTTTCTAACCTTAAAACGATGGGTTTCGGTTTGTTGTTGTTATCAAGGTAATTTTTAGTAGTTACCCTTGTGACGAAATATCCTTTATATAATATCCTTTTCAGCACACAAATCGGCATGTTGTTCTAACAACAAATTACCAATAAAACTTTTGGAGTAGACTCGTGCCTTCTCTCATATGCGAAAAAGTAATGCTGTTACTATTTTGAGCTAGCGTATTTGCATATGTAGCTTTTCATCAGGTGGTTTTCAATTAGCAGTTGTATTTATTTATAAAAATGTTATTTGTATTTAAATCTATGTTTTAATGATTGAATAATACCTAATTCTTATAGTATTTAAGATACTTTTATAATGCTTTATACGTTTGCCGTAGATATTTTGATGACTGGATTTTTACTGATGCCATCTTGAGATTTATATAGTTGTATATGTTTTATACTCGTTTACATATCATTTCATTTAAATGGCCCGGAGCGAAACTCGTGTCGAATTAATTTTCGTCTGCCCTCCCTTAACGATCAAATTAGAAAACGTTGCAATAAACATATATTAGATAAACCTCTTTGATATAATTAACATATTTGCTTGTATTCACGCACATGTATTTTGATCTTGTCTATCATTTATGCGTGTACCTTTCAATTTCGTATAACTGTCCTCGTTATGCAAATCTCATCTTGATGCATATAAACTGGTCAACGACCGCGTTGCGTTCACATAAGCTTTCTGTGTTACTTCCGTCGAGTGAAAATCAAAACAGTCTGTGATTTCGAACGGTGTCGTTATTCGTTCAATCGAGCTCGTTCTAGTTGTTCAACTTTCTACAATGTTTGTAGGTGGCGACATCTTAAATTTTGCCGATGATAATTTACTTTTATAGAACGAAAGTGACACAGTGAACTATTTCAACATTTCAACTTGTTTTTATAAATTGGCACAAAATACATGAAAGGTATTAAAAATATTAATGATTTATGGTTTACTGAAAATAAACTTATAAATTTTATAATTAACTAGTTTCACCCACATGGCAAGCTTTAAATTTTGCCATTTTCGGCAAAATTTAAAGCTTGCCAAATATTTTTAATTACAGCTCCTCTCCTGTTCATCCTCGCATAATGTTATATAGTAAATAAATAGCCTTTCTCGATAAATGGACTATCGTACACTCAAATAATTTTTCACATCAGTTCAGTAGTTCCTGAGATTAGCGCGTTCAAACAATCAATCAAACAAACTCTTTAACTTTGTATGTTATTTGGATAGGGCAGATTTAGGCAGGGACAGACTAAACGCATGCGCACATAAAATACAAAATGGAATAAAATATTTTTATATTAAATATGGGGTAATCAATGGGCTTGTTCCGTTATGATGGCGGCGCGTTAATGTTTGCGTTTTTACATAACATCCTCCTGCCCTTATCCTATTTTAAGTGGGGTCGGAACAACATGTTACAAGTACGTTGTCTACATGATTTGGCTACGTATTTTACGACCGGCTGCCTGGCTGACATCAACTTACCTTAGTCGTATTTCACGACACCTCGGTAAGAAAGAGGGTGGTCTATTCTACTTAACCGTATACCACACGGTAGGTCAACTTACCTTAGTCGCCTTTTACACCTCGGTAAGAAATGAGGGTGGCACTATTCTATTCCACCGGATACCACACGGCGTCATGGCGACCTGTTGATGTTTGCGTTTTTGTATCCATATAAAAAACTGGTTAAGTATGTGTCAAATTTTAATCCGAATGAATGCTTCATTTGTTATTCTCGTGAACTCCATCTTATATTTTTTATCTGTGAACAGATCATAGCTACGATTTCTATATATCGATAGGCCGGCCGTTGCTAACTGGCACTGCAAACAGTCAATGTTGAAAGTGCCTCTGTTGCGCCACACGTGTGGGATGTGCCGGCGCCGGTCGGCTGCCAGCTTCGAATCAACTTAAGGGTCCCATTCATTTCGCGTTAAGCAATTTGGTGAACGCACAATGTTTACCGATTCATTCATGCGATTGTGCAAGTTGGCCGATTTTAAGCGTCATCTATTACCCGATTGTAAGTTGATAATGCATTGATGGACTAATGGTGAAAGCGTATGAAACTTAGCGACTTAACTGACTGAGAGGTTAGCGACTTTAACCCTATGAAGCCTAATTTGAACACTTGAAGTAAATAAGGCACTAAGTACCTAATAAATTAAAATTCGAACTAAGTATGCAATTTGATTCTAAAAGGCTTTTAGAACCAAATTGCATACTTACTTACTTTTTAGGTACTTAGTGCCTTATTTACTTCAAGTGTTCATTTATAGAATTAGGAGTTACTTTGCGGAGTTCCATAATACAAAAGTAATAATTAGCAAAATTATATTCTCATTACTTTCCTATGAATCCTAATAATATTATAAATGCGAAAGTTTGTGAGTATGGATGTATGTTTGTGACTCTTTCGCGGCGAATCCGCTGAACCAATATCGATATTCCTTATACACCATATAGGCTATAGAAATGCTGTTAATTCTACAGGAATTGAATGACATTGAAAACCGCTATCTAGTATCTACCTATCACACAGCAACAGTCCACGCGAACGGAGTCGCGGGTATAAACTAGTTTTATATAAAATCTTATGGTTAATTATTATTTAAATGCATATATGAAAATTAAGAATGTTGTGTGATATCCGGCTGACTACTCAGCCCGATACCAGACAGCAGGTCGACTTACCTTAGTCGCCATATACGACATCTCGGTAAGAAATGAGGATAGTCTATTCTACTCAGTCAATGTTGAAAGTGCCTCTGTTGCGCCACACGTGTGGGATGTGCCGGCACACCGACACCTCGGTAAGTCAAACGTGTGGTGAGTTGTCCTGCATGTATAAGATATGTGTATGTTGCTTGCTTTATACACTTAGCATTACATAGATTCTCTTAACAAACGCGGATTATAGCAAAATAATTCTATTGTTACTTTTGTATATTATCGTCGTTTTGGTAGATGGATTTCGTCCACTGTAGATAGTGTATAGAAAGAGTGTGAAGAACGCCGTGTGGTATCCGGCTGAATAGAACCACCCTCATTTCTTACCGATTTGTCGTAAAATACGACTAAGGTAAGTTGACGTCAGGCAGGCGGCCGGTTGTAAAATACATAGCCAAATCATGTGACCGCTAAGGCGTATGATAAGGGCAGAATGATGAAAATTAAAATTTATAATTAAAACACATTAATACAGTTCTGCAATTCGACATTTAAGCACAATCGATTACTCGGTTATAAAGTGATAATGTGTTGGTTGAGTAACGGGAGAATTACGACTTCAAAATAATGAATCTTAAAACAGTATGCAGAATTATAATTAAAATTTAGTAAAATTAAAGTTTCCAATAAAAACTATGGGAATAGTAATGGCTTATTCTATATTATTTTAAGGTTATATAACCATGGTGGATATAGAATCCATAATTAGTCACAGTAACACCGCCGTGTATTGTTTAGTTAATATTATATTTATTATCTGTGCTTATCGTAATATGTTATGCGATTAAA
Organism: Morpho helenor; assembly: GCA_029227775.1. Lineage (NCBI taxonomy): Eukaryota > Metazoa > Arthropoda > Insecta > Lepidoptera > Nymphalidae > Morpho > Morpho helenor. The sequence continues at coordinate 9,917,306 of JARGCU010000020.1, forward strand.
AATATTATATTGTCTCATTTAAAATTCAATATATTATTCAATCGTTTAAGATGTCTTTTTTAGACCGTGACTAAAAATGCCATGCGTGATTCAATGACTCATTGAAGAGAAGTTAGCCATATGTGTCTTCTCTTAATGAAACTGACAGATTATTATTATCTCACTCTTACTTGCGCGTTGCGTGTACCGCTATCACTGTCTAACATAACTCTTTAATCAGAATCTTGCTCGCTCGCCCACGATGCGACGACATGTGTTAATTTAATTATTTCTACCTACTTTACAACGCTTCTAAGCACTACTGTTTTTCTGAGATGTTAAAACATCACTATGAAACAGTTATTGTAACCTCAGAAGATTATTCTAAACACGTGCGTTAAATAAACAGGGGTACCAATTTTTTTTAGTTCGACATTTTTTTACGTGATTTGGGTTAAACTATCCCCCGCAGAGACAATAAATGTCGCTTTTTTACGTTTTTTTGTGTAGGTACTAAAAATGTTTATAATTATTTATCGTTAAGTTTGGCGATACTAAATAATATTCTAGTATAGAGAAAGGCGTTATGTTGTATTACTGCATATGGAAATATATATGGTAAAAAATATACAAAAGTAATAATTCATCATCATTCTCCTGCCATTATCCCACCCTAAGTGGGGTCGGCACATCATGTTATAAACATGTAACATAATTTGGCTAGGTATTTTACGACCGTTCGCCTGCCTGACGTTAACTTACCTTAGTTACCTTCTACGACACTTCGATAAGAAATGAGGGTGGTCTGTTCTACTCAGCCGGATAAAAACGGCGGGTCAACTTACCTTAGTCACCTTTTACGACACCTCGGTAAGAAATGAGGGTGATCTATTTTACTCAGCCGGATAGTACGCGACGGAAAAGTAATAATAGTAAGTATTATTTTGCTGTAATCCGCGATAAAGCAATTAGAAATATATGGAAGGCCCAAAGTAAAGTTCTCTATTAGATACTTACATGCATAAGTGTACTAATATATCTACAATTATAATCTCCACCATTGACTACACACTAGGTACTGTGTGTTATAACTGTTATAATTCGCGATTCACGATTTCGACGTTGCTTCGGTTACAGGACGAAACAATTGTTGAGATTGTGGTGGTGAATGTGTGCAGTGCTTGTGTACCAATAGTACACTTTACATTTGGTATTACATATATTTTTATCGCGGATTATAGCAAAATAATATTTTCATTAGTTTTGAAAAAAAAAACTCATTGGTGCCTGTCAAGGGGGTTTGTACCCATGACCCCTTGAAATAATCGCACTTTCTCACCATTGGGCTATCACAGCTTAATCAAAAATAACACTAAAATAAAGCTATTATGTTTATAAAAATACATTGTATCACGAATTGTAGGAAGAAAGTTCGACGATAACTCTAATAAAAAATATTACATCTGGATCAGAGCCAGACACTTGTGTTTGAGATTTTTTTGTAGATATTTTAAATACCTTTTTTCTTTGTTTATAATGCTCAATTAATTTTGTGGATCTTCGTCTTTCTTATTTATGGAACGAAACTTAGGATATATACTTTGACCGAAATTATATTATACTGATACTATTGAAGCTTACATAAATGATAAGAATGCGTGTATTTAACTTCTATTCAACCTTGCACGAGATGGCAATGACGAAATGTAAATCGTTATAAGAATTATATTTTGAAAGAGAGTTTTTGTTGGCGCATCTCGTTAGGAGCAATTTTGAACGAACCAACAGTAAAGTTGACGATTCAAAAGCACTTGTTTACAAGTTTACTTGAATAAAGTAAATTTTGGATTTTAATACGATTAATTGAGCAAAAATTCGTATCGCGAATCTGAAGTGGCAATGGGCGGGGCACGTAGTACGTAGAACCGATGGGCGTTGGGGTCCTAAGGTGCTGGAATGGCGACCTCGCACTGGAAAGCGCAGCGTTGGTAGACCCCCAACGAGGTGGACTGACGACCTCAAAAAGGTCGCGGGGAGCCGCTGAATCCAAGCGGCCCAAAATCGTGGATTGTGGCGATCCCTTAAGGAGACCTATGTTCAGCAGTGGACGTCCACCGGTTGAGAAAGAAGAAGAAGAAGAAGAGCAATTTTAAGAGTATTGATTACCTTTATAGCATGTTTATAAATAAATATATTTGATTATGTTATAAATAATTTTCGAATCGACTTGTTCAAATCTAGTTTAGAGAATTTGAATACAATGTATTGTGGGTGGGATAATGGGCATTTTCACTTAAGATACGAATCAAATTAATTTACGAAACTAATTTATTCTTATCTCCTTTTTTATTTTACGAGATTAGTATGTTTGTTAATTTAACATTTAAGAAATTCAATTACGAAATTTAATTATAAAAAACTCCTTAGTCGTGTGGTATCCGGCTGAGTAGAATAGACCACCCTCATTTCTTACCAAGTTGTCGTATAAGGTGACTAAGGTAAGTTGACCCACCGTGTGTTGTCCGGTTTAGTAGAATAGACCACCCTCTTTCTTACCGAGGTGTCGTAAAATACGCCTAAGGTAAGTTGACGTCAGGCTGCCGGTCGTAAAAACGCAGCCAAATCATGTGACAGCATGTTTATAACATGTTGTGCCGACCCCACTTAGAGTGAGATATGGGCAGGAGGATGACATATAGAAACTCCATTAACATAAGTCGACAGGACCCTATTTCCTATTTCCGAATGTATCGAAATATTAGGAAATCTTAACAACCATGTCTCCATTTTAAAAAGTTTTTATTATCTGCTATTCGTTAGCTTCGCCATTTAATATAGATCACCTCCCCTCTCTCACCTCGGTAAGAAATGAGGGTGGTCTATTCTACTCAGCCGAATACCATACGGCGGTTTGTTTTATAATAACTATAGACTTCTATTTTTTCTCATACAAATCAATCATCAGTACTCTCGACAGAATGTTATCTAGAATCAACTTGTCTATAACAATTAGCTTTATACTAACGAGCAGTAAGAACGTTGACTCAGCCGATTGAGTTTGAAAGCTATCTAAAAACCCGCATAGCTATATCGACCTCTCCTGCATTGCATTTGATATTTAACGGTGCGTTCCATTGAACAGTGTGAGAACGATAACGCTCCCCTATTTTACGATTGTTTTACTCTTAACATGATTATTTATTGCTTTTCCCTTCAATTAACATTCTCTCGTTTTTAAACTTAGGTATTATCAATGCCTTTAACTACATACATAGTCTAATGATTTATAGAACTAGGCGTTACTTTTGGGATATTCATAACTAGCGGTCTGCTCCGGCTTCGCACGGGTGCAAAGTTTGAAAAAAAAAATTGAAATCGATCCAGTAGTTTGATTCATTCGTTACTGCCCTTGGCCCGCACGCGTTAAATTAGGAGTAAAACAATTCCCCTTTCCCTATACCATGAAGATTTCCTGCTATCTTTGGAATATCTAATTTAATATACTACATTTTTGCTTATTTACTGTTTATATTTTTCCCTATGTATTTTATTTTTACAATTAATTACAGAATGTCTTTATATACGACATTCAATGCTTTCTTGGCATTAGACAATACTAACATGTTGTCTTTTGAGGTTACTCTTGAAAGAGCGACATATAAGCCATGTGAAAAACAAACGCTTCCGATCGTTGCTAAATTCGAAGTGCTATAGGGCGAAGCGCGGCCTCCTCGCGATATTTTAAATCTGTAATATCTTAATATAAACTGTTCATTTGAATTGTATGCTGTAAACGGTCATATTGATCTATATTCAATCAACAATTTAGTTTGGTTCTTAATTGAATAAGGATTAATGCTGTATTGTTTAAAGTGGCTTCGATAATAAGGAATTATTTTTCGTATAAAGAAAATGACAAAAAAAGTTATTGTTGGTTATCCATAAGAGATAGACATATAGCATCGCGGAGTTTTCAGCAGACCTTTTCAAGGTGTATAAATACTTAGTACATTACTTTAATAAATCTAGTAGAGTTCAGCCTGCGTTTGCAATGTAAGCGGAAAAAAATGTAATCATTTACGACATCACATTACAAACCTCAAAAATTACAGTATTTATCTACTCCATATTGAATATTATTATACATACCAACCTATCTCTTCAATCACTCTATCTATTAAAAGAAACCGCATCCAAACTGTTGCGTATTTTAAAGATTTAAGCATACATAGGGATATAGGGTCATTGGAACATGGGGACAGACACAGAAAGTGACTATGTTTTATACTAGGTAGTGATACAAAATTAATTCTACTATTATTTTGCTATCCTTGTCTTATCGAAGATTATCCGCGATAAGAAAATAGCTGTAATGCTAAATGTTGAGTGTACTATGCATTTTCGTATCTGATATCGTGTATCGTATCGGATTCGTAAAAACGCACTTAAAAAGCGTATCGCATTGGTATTTTGTTGATGTTGATTCTACATTTAGCATTACATATTCTGTTTTCTATTTGCTTACTGCGGATTATAGTAAGATAATGTAGGTATTATTTATTTTAACATACTTACTCCCTTATGTTTATGACACATAATGTCAAATGTTTACTGCCTATTTAATATTGTACATTCATACTAATAAGAAATATTTTGTATACCTATTTGTTATATTCCTTTTTTAAACTTTAAAAGTGTCACACAAAGCACAAATCATTATGATACATGTAATATATTCGCACCCTTATCGCTATGTGTTAAAAATACTCCAATCTAATATTTACAACGTTTGTTACTGTGTTTAGTAAGAGGCGCCGTCGTCTCTATTAATGAACTTTCTCATTTGCATTATATAGGGCAGATGGTGATTTGTCATTTATAATACGGGCCTTTCTAATTGACCGACATGAACGACATCAGACATGACATGGAAATAGCTGAAGGGCTTTAAGAGGTTAGTTACAGTATGACATGCCATTTATTGACTTCAATTTTGTATCATGTAGTCCCTTATGCCAGTCTAAGTGGGGTCGGCACAACATGTTATAAACATGCTGTCACATGATTTGGCTGCGTTTTTACGACCGGCCGCCTGACGTCAACTTATCTTAGTCGTATTTTACGACACCTCGGTAAGAAAGAGGGTGGTCTATTCTACTAAACCGGATACCACACGGTGGGTCAACTTACCTTAGTCGCCTTTTACGACACCTCGGTAAGAAATGAGATTGGTCTATTCTACTCAGCCGGATACCACACGGCGGGTCGACTTACCTTAGTCGACTTTTACGACACCTCGGTAAGAAATGAGGGTGGTACTATTCTCTTCATCCGGATACCACACGGCTTAATTTTGTATCATGTTGTATCGTATACAAAGTAAGCCAAGTTTTTATTATCTAAATACTGTCAATGTATTATGTATCCAGGATTATGCCAATAATTACCAGGCGTTGGCATGAGTTAGTGATCGCAGTGCTGACATTTTGCACTGACAACGCTGAATTTTCAAACGCTCAAACGCCAAAAACGCTTTGAAAAAATCGATTTGTAAAAAATCGATTAATAATAATTGTTTTTTTTTCACACTATTTTAAGAGTTGCCGTTTTCAAATAATTAATAAAAATTAGGACTAATTGAATACGCTGTTAGCGAAATTCGATTAAGTGTGTAGTTTGGCTACATTACTTTGCATTAAGTATGCAAGACATACTTCGGATCAGATCCGATTGCAAATATTTGATAATACTAGCTAGCATTATTAATAACCATAAATAATGTAAACGTAAAACGCTTTCTTGTATATGGAATTCTGTTAATTATCCATAGACATCGGCTTTTATTTCCTTTAAAGATATTTTTTTATATGCATTATATTTTATACCTTATTGTTAATTCTATTAGAGCAAACTTAGGTTGATAGAAATGAACGCTATGTTTAAATAAATGCAACATTTTTCATATTATAGTGATAATAAATATTTTTAAAACATCTGGTAGAGAGTGTTCGCCGGATGATACTGAAATAGAGACTGGTCACGCCTGTGTTGGAATTCACTATAAAACATCTGAAATCCGAATAGCTGAACGTTGGACGTACTAGAACGCTACTTAAAGATGTCTGGTTCAAATCCCGGACATGCAATTATGAGTTTTCTATTGAAACTTAGGTTAAATTGGTTAATTCGTCATGTGCTTTACTTTGAAACAAAACATGCAATATTCCTATAGAATTCATGGGATAATTGTTTCCAATATCCTAATCCACATAAGACTCTTGTGATAAGTCATAAAATCCTTGTGTATGGCCAAAAAACAAACCTTAACACAGAAGTGGGATAGTGACAAGCCTTTGTTAATATTAATAAGACAACCAAAGTCATAATAATAATTCTTTTTATTTATTTATGTACCATAAAAATGTTGTAAAAACATTATTAACAAAATAGGTCAACTTATCCCTATGATAGAGATCTCTGCCGAAATGAGACAATTAGTTATAAAGAAAATGTTGGTGCCTACGCAAATATCAAAAATTATGAATTTGAATTTGAATAAGTATTTATTAATAATTTACTAACTTATTAATGAATAAATAATAATATTCTTTTTCTTGTTGCAGGTTCGTTAACTTCTATGTAGACAATCGATGTCGTGAGTAATTAAAATATCATTATATATAAGAATTACAATAGTAATTACGAAAAACTTTCGTAATAGTTCTCTTCCTTCGGTTCTTTGTGTAATTTTAGTTAGATTTATGTTGGAGTAAGAACATTAGATTAATGCTTCCTCTAGTAGTAACAACATTGCCTAAATGTCGTTACAGCCGAAAACAATGAAAGGCGCGGTTGTCGTAATAGACGAAGATGCTTAGAATAGGAGTGCCTAATGGCGGTTCGTACTTGTCCTAAATCAGTGAACCGCGACGATTTGTGGGCGGAATTTGAGTTCAGCGTCAAGTTCTACAATGTTCTAGGAATAAAGAATTGTTATTCAGAAACATTGACATGTTATGATTCCGCCAGCTGAGTAGAATAGACTAACCTCATTTCTTACCGTGGTGTCGTGTAAGGCGATTAAGGTAAGTTGATCCGCCGTTTGGTATCCGGCTGAGTAGAATAGACCATACTTATTTCTTACAAATATGTCGTAAAAGGTGACCAAGGTAAGTTGACGTCAGGCAGGTCTTAAAAGAACTAGCGAAATCACATAACACCGTGTTTAAAACATGTTGTGTCGACCTCACTTAGAGTGGGATAACTGAGATAACAGGAGGAATGATGATGATTGAATATAAATTATGTGGCGAGCAGAATCTAATGCTACTACATACATATGTAAAAACTATATATGTACTTCTTTTATTTTACTATCTGGTTATATCATTTTAAATTCCAGATTTAAATAAGTTTCTATTTCGGTGCTTTGATGCTTTAATTTTTAATTTAAGTACTAGGGTGACCGAGCCTTTCTCGATAATTTTTAAAATGATGTAAAAAAAAAAGAAAAAAAATTGAAAAGAAAAATTAAAAAATTATAGGACAGGTGGGGGGCTCGATCCTAGGTATTTTCAACTCTCTAGACCGCCCGTTCTCCAAATGAACCACCATGACTTTACGTTTGACAGCGAAAAATTGTGATTGTATTCAACGTACCTAAATTTTAAAAAAATTTTAGAGTGCCAAAAAAGGCATGAAACGATATTTTTTTTAAATAAAACTTATCTGGATCGGTTTTTCTCCCCAAAACCCCCTACATGCTGAATTTCAGGAAAATCGTTGGAGCCGTTTCCGAGATATATACATACAAGATTAACTCATTTAAATTTTAAAGATATTAACTGATAACCTTTATAATCGGCGCCCGGTTAATTTATTGCCGTGATAAGCTCCAGATGTTTTATATGTAGTTTAGTTTTATATTTAGTTGTTGATAATAATGTTATAGATAATAATGTTCATGTTATCCTAAAGGCAGTGCATTTAATGCCTTTGAAGGTGTACTTTATTTAGTTTAGTGTGTTGATGTGACTGCCACTGGTTGTTCGAAATAAATAAAATAAAAATAACATAAATAAATATTAATGGGCAATATGTCATGCTATGCCGTGTGTTATCCGGCTAAGTGGAATAGACAAGCCTCATTTCTTACCGAGGTGTTGTAAAATACGACTAAGGTAAGTTGACGTCAGGCAAGCGGCCGGTCGTGAAATACGTAGCCAAATCATGTGACAAAATATTTATTAAATTTTGTGCCGACCCCGCTTAGAGTGGGATAAGGGCATAAAGATGATGGTAATTATGTCATGCTGTAATATGTTTATCTCGATATAATTTGTCTAATACGTGAATTCTTTATTTATAACTTATTTAATACATTCATTAATTTTCTAATTGCATGTACGCTACTTTCCGATTTAGAATTGAAAAATGTACTTCATCATCTTCCTGCCCTTATCCCAGTCTAAGTGGGGTCGGCACAACATGTTATAAACATGCTGTCACATAATTTGGCTGCGTTTTTACGACCGGCCGCCTGCCTGACGTCAACTTACCTCAGTCGTATTTTACGACCCCTCGGTAAGAAAGAGGGTGGTCTATTCTACTAAACCGGATACCACACGGTGGGTCAACTTACCTTAGTCGCCTTTTACGACACCTCGGTAAGAAATGAGGTTGGTCCATTCTACTCAGCCGGATACCACACGGCGGGTCGACTTACCTAAGTCGCCTTTTACGACACCTCGGTAAGAAATTAGGGTGATACTATTCATTTCAGCCGGATACCACACGGCGTTAATACAATCATAATATCGTTTTTCTCTAATTGCGTGTACGCTAGTTTCCGCTTTAAAATTGAAAAATGTACATAGTAATATTTAGCATCCACCCACTGATGTTCGAAAGTATTAGATCATGTAACTTTATCGTCACGACAGTATAACGTTTCATGTCTGTGAAGTCCAAGATCGCTGTAATGATTATTTTTGTCGCGATTCTTATCTTAGAATGAACAGCTAACGGATGGCACCGCGGTATGAATGAAGCGATTCGACGATAGCCTACGTTTTAAGCTTTCACTATAGGGCTGCCTACCTGTTTAAATTATTAATATAAATATAAATATAAATATGAATATAAATATGAATATGAATATGAATATGAATATGAATATGAATATGAATATGAATATGAATATGAATATGAATATGAATATGAATATGAATATGAATATGAATATGAATATGAATATGAATATGAATATAAATATAAATATATGGGACACTTACACACACGGTCGTCCGTCCCCAAAGTAAGTAACTTAATACTTGTGTTATGGTAGACAGACAACTGGTGAATATATATTTTTATAATTTTTAAATACATACTTAAATACAAATTTTTAAATACATACTTAAATTAATGCGACTCGGCCGTCGATCAGAGCAGACGTGTTGCAAATTTTTTACTTGAGTGCATTATTAACTTCACAGTAAAACAGTTCGTAAATTTAAGAGCAAATAGACGTTTATTGTGTGAAGTGAGAAGTCAGTCGTCAGCTGTGAGTACACCCCTCTCCCCTCTGGGAAAAGAAACAGTTGCATTTTTTTTATCCCTCTTACACCTGTGCGCATTACAATTAAGTAACTAAACAATAACATCATGAGTAATCGACGCTTGCCACAGTGTACAAATATCAGTCAATTAAAATCAAATTCACAACCGGACTTGTCAAAAAACAGTGATGACGAAGGAAGTTTAACTTCCATTCGAAAAAGAAAACGAAAGGAATGTTGCGATGTTCTTTCGGAACTAAACCAATTTCGTACGGAAATGATTTCTTTACTTGATACACACCTTACGCTAATGCGAGACGAGATATCCACAATGAAGGGTCAGATTAATAAGATTGAAGACACCACAAATAAACTGTTAGCAGAGCATAATAACATTAAAGAAGACATTTTAGAGCTGAAAAAACATAATATAACCACAGAATCTAGAATATCTGCTCTGGAGACTGGAATAAAAAAACTCGAAATTGATCCCCCTAATGCAACAACTTCACAACTTTTTACCAATGAGAAAATAATTCAAGAATTACATGAAAGAGTTGACAGAAGTAAAAATATTGTTATTATGGGTTTGACGGAGGAAAACTGTGTTGATAATGCAGCGCGTCAAGCTGGGGATTTGGCAATTGCTCAAGAAACACTCCAGGGTATAGTTCCTAAGAGTCACAATATTATCAAAAGTTTACGTCTTGGTAAATATCAACCAGGAAAAATACGCCCATTAAAGATTACACTCGAGAGTCCTCAGGAAGTAAAAGAGATTTTACGAAACAGAAGTAAAGTGCAAAATAAAGTAAAAATATATTCGGACCAGACACCAACTCAGAAGAGCGTAATAAAGGAGCTTCATAAAGAGCTTGCCCGTCGAAAAGATAATGGTGAATCGAACATCATTATTAAATATATCAAAGGTATTCCTAGAATCGTACAAACTCAAACAAAAAACTGAATTATTTAGGCCCAACAGACCAACAAAGCAACTCTGCTGAATCTGTTACCTATCAAATTTGCCACACTTATCAAGATATCCTAACTTCTAAGTCTAACCTCAACTTATTTTACGCAAATGTTCGAAGTATACGTAAAAAAGGAAAATTTGACGAGTTAAAGTGTATAATTCAATCAGTAAAATGTATACTACACGTTATCCTGCTAACCGAAACATGGCTTAAAAGCAATGAAGAGGCTGAAACATTCCAAATCCTAAACTATACACACTATTACAATATTAGACCAAACTCTAGGGGTGGTGGAGTTTCTATATATATACATAATAACCTAAGTCATAGGCTAGAAAAAGAAATTTATACTGGCGGCGTTCACTATCTATGGGTTCACATCGAAAAATGTTCGCTAAATATAGGTGTTGTTTATAATCCTGGAATTTCGAATATTAATGAATCTCTAGAAGTATACTCCACACAGCTATTACAAAAAAAACGAGCTATAGTATTTGGGGATTTCAACATTGATCTTCTTACGAAGGATCGAAATTGTAAACGTTATCGTGACACCTTGCGAGAAACAGGGTTTCAAGGGTTCATCAAGACTATTGCACGCGTGAAACATCCACAACGAGAACCATAATTGATCATGTTTGTTCAAATTTAAATGATAAAGAATTTCATATGAGCATTATTAATTCACCAATGTCCGATCACAAACAAATTTATTTGAAAATGAAAAAATATAAATCGCCAAAAAATAAATATACAAAATATGATGCAATTAATTACGATAAATTGTACACATACTTTAAATACATAGACCAGCCACTTAACAGTTACGAAGATATAGACGAATTAATAAAAAGTGCTATAAATAATTGCAAAGTCACGAAGGTAAAAATTCTTAATCCACCCCGCCAAGACTGGATAAACAAAGATGTCATCAACAAAATTGAACAACGTAATAAACTTTGGTGCAATTTAAAAAATGATCCAACTAATACACAACTCAAGGAAAATTTCAAGGCCGAACGCAAAAGTACAGCCGAAAAGATAAAAAGCACCAAAGGATTATATTACCGCCATGCATTTACACAAAATATAAGACAACCGAAGAAAATGTGGACCCTGATAAATACACTGTCTAAGAATAAAATAAAATTAAATGGTAATCCTCCAACGCTATTGATGGAATCAGGCTATATAACTGATGGGAATGAAATTTGTAATGAATTTAATGTGTTCTTTTCTACTATTGGTTCGACTCTCGCTGATATCATCACATCTAAACATACAAATAATACAGCAATATTACAACATTGCCAAACGTATAAGTCGGAACTACATACATTTGCACCATGTGAAATTGATGAGATTCACAAAATAATCAATAACCTTGATCCAAATTGCAGCACAGGAATCGATGGTATAACCACTAAAGCCATTAAATGCATTAGTAAACTAATAGATAAACGACTAGTTAACTGTATCAACGCACATCTTTCTGAAGGAACTTTCCCTGATGCGTTAAAATTAGCTAAAGTAACTCCAATTTATAAATCTGGCGCAAAAACTGATCCCAGTAACTATCGTCCAATTTCAGTCCTACCGGTCTTATCAAAAATTTTTGAAAAGGTGATCTACACTCGATTAGATAAATATCTTAATTCTATAAATTTTATTTATAAAAGACAATATGGATTTCGTCCATAATCCAATACTCTCTCAGCCACGATTGACCTTGTCACTAAATTGCATACTAATATAGATCAGAAAAAAATAGCAGTGGGCCTATTTATTGACTTAAAAAAGGCGTTTGACACAGTAAGTCATTTTATACTACTACAGAAACTTGAAGCATTAGGTATTTCAGGGAGAGCATTTAATATGCTTGAGTCATACTTGAGTAACAGACGTCAAATAGTTAAAATTGCCGAATATCAAAGTAAGCCTCGTTACACTTCTAAATTTGGCGTGCCCCAAGGATCTATACTGGGACCACTGCTTTTTCTGATCTATATTAATTCCATACACGAAATCAAACTGCATGGCCATTTGTCTCTCTATGCAGACTATACATGTCTCTTTTACTTTGGCACTTCTATATCCGATATTATGAGTCTAGCACAAGAAGACTTGAACACAATATCCAATTGGTTTGAGCAAAATTTACTGACTATTAACGTTTCGAAATCTAGTTATGTTATTTTTAAAAGCAAAAACAAAAAAATACCTGCAGTCCCTCCACTTGTAGTAGATAACAAAATTTTGAAGCAAAAATCGACCGAAACATACCTCGGATTAAGACTGGATAGTGACTTAAGTTGGAAGACGCAATTAAAACATATTAAAAATAAAATATCAGCTTTAATAGGATCCTTGCGTAATCTTATACATTGCCTACCTCGTCGGGTATGTCTTATAATATACAACTCTTTAGTAAAACCACACTTATTATACCTAATTGAAGTTTGGGGATTTGCGCCTAAGACTCACCTAAAGGATGTACAAATTGCACAAAATAAAATTATTAAATTACTATTCAATTTTGATTACCTAACACCTTCAGCTAAATTATATAAAGAAGTTAAATTAATGAACATAAAACAACTCCACGCATACTACACTTGCATATTAATTCGAAAAATTCTCAATAAATCTATTCACACACACATCACCTTCACCAAAATTCATCAAGTGCGAAGTCGAAGCAGTCGTAGAGGAGACCACATTTTACTCCCACAAACACGTACTTGTCTAGGTAAACGTAACATAAAATTCAAAGGAGTGCAAGTATATAATAATTTACCTAAAGAGGTGAAGAATGCAAAATCATTTATGATATTTAAAAACAAACTTAAAAAAACATATTAAACGATATTAAATTACTAAATTAAAATAACTTGTCATACTAACATTAGCTATACTGTGGCAACGATTTTGCATTCTTCAACCGGTGTAAAATAAAAGTTAGTGGGTAGATTACTGTGTTTGTTGTGTTAGATTGCCGAACAAAACTATGTATGTAAATATAATTTTCTCTGTAAGTGAATGTACAAATTCTTTGAGAAAATAAATTCTTTAACCCGAAATATACACCCAGGCTCAAAGACCAACAAATTCATTTATAGAATATGTTGGCCCTCGAAGGGAATCGAATCCGCGACCCGCGGAGCTGAAGGCAGAGTAACTACTCACTACGCCAACGGGCCAGTCAAATCAACATAAATCTTGATTTATATAACGGCATTAACGAAGCAATTAAATGTGTGCAATTTTTAATATGAGTGGCTGGATTTTTTATTTTTTTTATTTACAACATATGTACAAGTTATATTTATCTTAAATTACTTACACGCTAGGACTATACAAATCATACACACGTGGAAATATCCCAAGATTTAGTAAAATAGCCACCCTCTTTCTTACCGAGGTGTCGTAAAATACGACAAAGGTAAGTTGACGTCAGGCAGGCGGCGGGCCGTAAAAACGCAGCCAAATCATGTGACAGCATGTTTGTAACATGTTGTGGCCAATAGTTTTGTCCCCGGAAAAACAAATTATTAAGTTCTATAGCTGTTAACTTACAGGTAAAAAAATAATGTAACATCGCCTTTTATATTTTTATTTTGAGGTCTATATTTTAATAACTATTGATTTGTATTACATTACAGGTTTGTATAAAAATCGAGGTTCGTATTAACTCTTAAATAGATTGGATTACATGTGCATTCATCTTAAATCGCTGCCACACCTCTAGCTATGACGTAACATAATTTGCTTATCGCTGTAATTTTTTTCAATCGGCCGATTTTATTACGCGTGTCTCGTTATTTTCTATACAAAAACATATATGCGTACTATTTACGATAGTCTTAATTCAAATGCGTATAATAAAACATTAAAGATTATAGCGTTCGTTCTAATAGCACGGTTAAATCGACACGACTATGATACAATGGTATATATTTAGCTAATCTATATCGAACACTTGGGTATGATCTATTTGGATTTTGATTTAGATTCATAATTACAAACATAGAAATCAAACGCACACTACGCATGATATATATCATACGTTAATGAACTGACGCAGAACAAGTATTTTTTTATATAGATATGTTATAGCTAAAAATAAAGTCAAAATTTTTTAATTAGTTTTCCTGCCTGAATTAAAATACTTGTTGGGAACAGAAAAAGACTTCAAGAAGCTTCTTAACTGTATAGTCAGGGTTAGATCTCTTATCCAAAAGTGTCGAACTCAGTTAACTTGATAACAATTAACATAGTAAATACACGAAATGAAATTACTACTGACAATAAAGCATTAAATATTCAAAGCAATATTTAATAGTCATCTTTTAGTTAAGGGTTGTTCTATTTAAGCCTGCGTAAATTAACTTTCTGACGTCACTGTTATAAAGGGCTGGATTCGCCAGATTAAACAATATCAATCTTCTATAGAATACTCTGGTATCAAGCCTCAATTGTAACAAATTTCTTCAATATTGCTTTGGCAGATTAGTCGTTAAACAGTTACGGACACAAAGAATTTTCATATTATTAGTATCGTAATTCATACTAATATTTATTTATTTATTTTTACAAAATCTACAGCCCTTAATCTAATAATTTACAAAGTATTAATTTAGTTTGTACATACAGCCAATAACGGATTTTAAGTTTGCTAACGTTATACTTATTATAATTAGGACACCAGGGAAGTGTATGTGTGTTTAGTGTGTATGTATGTGTCTGTGTAAGTGTGTTGCGTGTGTATGTGTATGCTATGCGTGGAAATATATATACCTAATATAATGATATAAAATTAAATATGTAATCTTTATTCTTCTTTGACTGGCCCGTTGGCGTAGTGGGTAGTTCAGCTCCGCGGGTCGCGGAATCGATTCCCGCCGAGGGCCAACATGTTCTATAAATGAATTTGCTGGTCTTTGAGTCTGGGTGTATATTCGTATTTAAGTATGTATTTAAAAATATCCGTTGTCTGTCACCCATAACACAAGTTACTTACTTTGGGGACGGACGACCGTGTGTGTAAGTGTCCCATATATTTATATATTTATTTATATTTATAAATGCGAAAATCGTCTGTATGCTGCGCTTTCACTTTTATGAAATTTAGCATAATTAATGCTTATATTCAGGGTAACAAAAAAAATAGTTTTTCTTGGAACTGAAAAAAAAACATTGATTTATAGAGTGTACTTAAAAGCTTTAATTGTTTGAATACCAGCCGTGTTCTATATATTAATTAGCAGAGGTACATATTTAGTACCCGTAAGGGAGTGATTCCCTGTTTATAAACGTGGGTGACATCCCTACACGCTCGACCCAATGAC
Organism: Morpho helenor; assembly: GCA_029227775.1. Lineage (NCBI taxonomy): Eukaryota > Metazoa > Arthropoda > Insecta > Lepidoptera > Nymphalidae > Morpho > Morpho helenor. Next base: position 9,933,170 of record JARGCU010000020.1, read on the forward strand.
GCGAGGTTCCGGCGCTTCCGGCGCGCCCGTACGCGCGTAAACAATCCAGATTCGTACCCGCTGTGCTGCTTAGAGGAAACATACGGTTATACAAATACCCTGTGATAACGTTCCGGTTATTGGTTTATTAATTCACTATCGCTCTTGTATGTACTTCCTTGTTTTTATATGTCAATTGTTGTGGAACTGTTGGGCTAATTAATTAAAAATTCTTCGACTTCTACATTCCGGTTTAGCCATTAATGTCTAAATGTATCGTAGCCTAAAGACTGTTAATTTCGTAATTAATACGAATTCCTAATTGTAACCATAAAAATAAAAGTATAAACGTTGGTTTACGGTACTAGTCTTATACAATTGTTATATTTTAAAGTCTTTTCCCTTTTGCTTCTTTATAAGCATATATTAAGAAATATCCATATCCATACTATCCATAATAAAATTATATATATGCAAGTATGTCTGTCTGTATCTTTGTCTGTTACAATTTCACGTCTAATCCTTTAATACAATATTGATGAAATTTGCCTCAATCGAATCTTTTATAACATTATATCGCCTCATAATAAAGTTACATGTTCCATATACATGGAACATTTCACTTTATTCTTCGGATGGGGCGAATAATGTTCATGTACCATTATATATCCCGAGATCAAAAAAAGACATAAAAGTCCGATGAGTCCGCTTTTATGATGCAATACGGTAAAAATATATTGCAAATAACAGCTGTTAATAATATACATTACACAAAATTTGCGATAGTTTAGTGGGTAACGGGCGGACTAAAAATGTTATTATAACCCCGTTTTTGCTTTTTTATTTTCTTTTGCATTTTTTATGTCTTTTAAAAATATTAGAATAGAATAGAATAGAATAGCTTTATTCATTCACACAACACAAAATAAACAATTTACACACAGAGAGAAGCAATAACAACAAAAAATTATATAAAAGGTGAATTTAAAGTGTGTCGTGCCAATGAAAAGGTTCTGGCTCAGCTTAATCTTGGAGGTAAAAAATACCAGCAACGCTGATATTCTGCCGGATCCCTGTCGAGGGAAGCCCGTATATTAAGTAGTACTATGTTTGTATTCTCAATATATTTCCTGTATTATTATTACTGGGTACTATGTATGTATATATACAGGTAGTATGACTTAAAGTATGCAATTACTTCTTCTAGCTATTACTGAATAAGTCGCATACAATAGTCCTAAAATAGCTACATTTTCGCTTATACTGATTTTTCGTGAGAAATAGAAACGAGTCTTCTAGTCACCTTAATAAGCAATTAATCTTACTTAATTCTCATTTAAAAAATATTATGTAAATTTCCATTGTTATTATATAAGAACTTTAGAAATAACTTTATGTGGTTAAGACAAACTGTTATAGTTTTTTATTAAACAATCATCTTTTACGTAAAAAATTAAATAAATGAACTCCAAAAAAAAACATTACTGCAAATATTATTAAACAAAGTTTCCTAAAGCTGTCTGTCTGTATGTGAACAACTTTCTCAAAACCTACTGAACTGATTGTAGTACAGTTTTCACGAAAATAATAGTGCAATTCTTGAGAAAGGTTTAGGTAATTAGGCTTTACTGATTTGGATGGGACTTTTACTAGAAGACTGGAGGTTGTGGAGCAACATGGAAGCTTTTTATCCTAGAATTCTCGCGAGTCAGTATTTACGCGCGAAAATATTTTTAACACACTGCCTTCCATGCAGGCGAAGGTGCGGGTAAATCAAACTAATATAATTCAGACTAAAAAAATGACGCATATATTTACATACATTTACGTACATGTTTAAAAGAATTTATCACAGGTAATAAAATAATAAAGTACCAAAGACAACTATATTTTATATAACAATTATTTGTTTTTTGTTGTGTAAGAGCTATATTTACAAGAATCTAATCCTTAATTAGCAAAAGGTAACTATAAATCATGCTGTTTGCTTCCTTCACTACTTAGATCGAAGATATAGGAAGTTCTTACGAGGCAAACCTGATTTACAAACAAAGACATAAACGATATGTAAGAGTATATAAAAAATGAAAGTTGATGCATGTGGTAATGAAAAATACTTGTGTTATGGTAGACAGACAACTGGTGAATATATACTTATATATTTTTAAATACATACTTAAATACAAATATACACCCAGGCTCAAGGACCAACAAATACATTTAAAGAAAATGTTGGTCCTCGGCGGGAATCGGACCCGCGACCCGTGGAGCTGAAGGCAGGGTCACTACCCACTGCTCCAACGAGCCAGTCTACTACTATTGATTCATTAATTTTTAGCAACTGGTACGTATAAAATTTGAGTCTTTATAGTACTTTTCAACAGTACCATACAGCAACGTTATAATCTACAATAAAAAGAAAAAAATTAAAGGAAATATTATTTTACTATAATCCGCGATAAAAGCACTTAAGCAAAATAATATTTTCATTACTTTTGTATTATGGACCTCCGCAAAGTAACGCTAATTCTATAAATTACAGTAATAAGAGAAACATATAGAAGTAATTTTTGTTCTGACTGCTCTCGTATGGAAATCAGTGTATCACGTGTATTTTTTGCGTAAATTCCGACACCGCGGGAATCCAAGGATAAAAAGCCATAATGTTGCTACACCATGTCCTCTAGCTTCAAATGAAAATCCTATCATTATCGGCTAAGCTGTTGCGGAGAGCGACTAAACATTACTCAATAATTTCACTATCTTTTAGTAAAAACTGTGCAAAAATCCGTTCTGTAGAGTTTGAGTAAATCGATCACATACAGAAAGCTTTTGAGGACTTTGTTTTATAATATGTATAGATTAAGTGTACCGATAAAAAACAAGTAACTACGTGATGTAACTTATTTATATAAAATAAATATTCTTTAAAATTAAGATATATGACCGCCTTCACTGACATCTCAAAATGTCTCATCTCAATCTCAAAATCACATTATCTCGACAAGTTTCATATTCGTTTTGGACTCTTAACGGTTTCTTGTTTTCACTTTTATTCTCCTGTTGATGAAATATTTCGTAGATTGCTACACATACAGATGCGTCGTAGAAGATTTCGTCACCGCGGAAAACGCTCTGGCCCATTAAATAGTTTTATTATGAACTCGACGCCATCTTGTATATTTTTGGCTGGAGTAGCTGTTTATCTTGGTGGGACTTGGTCCAAAGAGTAATTAGTAAGCTTAGATGTATTTTTGTCTAACGGATAAAGTTTTTCGCAGAAACTATATACAACTGGGTTTTTATGGCCATTTATCAGCTATGGATTTTTATTCAAATAATCTCATTCTAACCAACAACTTCTGTTAATCGCATTTACATTCGATAAATGTACATTCACATATATAAATGTACATTAACAAATTCAATTCAATGAACATTGAATTTGTTAGTTCCGGGAAAACTGAGACAAAAAAACATTTAAGGAATTAAAAAGAAAACAACTAATATTCTGATCTCTTGAGCATTGTAATTCATCCTGCACCTATGCTCTATACATGATATATTATTTTTTATTTCGCAAATTCTCCGAGTACAAGCCTTCAAATCTAATGTACGGATTAACGTCGTATTACAAATATCACTAAAGGTATTAATTGTGTGACAATATATTCCTCACTTCCTATATGGAGGCCCCCTCACTTGTTTTTTTCTTTTTACGTCCGTCCGTAGATCTTTTAGACTTGAGCACCATAAAACTATTAAATAACCCAGCTATAAAAAATCCTTTGAATTCATAAGAAAAAATATATCTAACCTTTTCCACAGCTGAGGATAAGAAAGTGCAACTAGTACTAGATTAGTATCTTCAATGTAGTTCAATCTGCCTACGAAAGTTTTATACGTTATTAATACCTCCGTATTTAACCGTTGGATTTTTGGCTAGCGGTGCACGATTAACGACTGCGACGTCTTGACAACTTGTTGAAATGTTGTTAATGAAACAAATCGGCGTTGGGTGTAGTGTTGTATTGTATGTTATATTTCATTGATGGCTTTCAATCGTTTATTCACTGCTTAGGTTCTTAACTAGTCAACCATTTTTCTCTATTGACTTCGCAGAGTCTGCGCTAAACATCATCGTGGAATTGATGGAGGCATTACCGATTGTTTCAAATGCGAACAGTATAACTATTTTCTCTATCCCCTGGCTTCAAATATCTCCCATGAGTCCGTACCGCAGCTTAAATTTATGTATAGGTTAGTACGGGCTTATCTCTGCGACTATACATCAAGGCAATGTCACAATGTTGTACGTAAGAGTTCAATGCTCTCAGTGCATGTTTCACTTGTCCAAGTAAAAGCATTCACTTTTCGCTAAGTGCAAAGATAATTCTAAGGATAATTTTGTTTGTTAGGTTAACTTTTTCTTGACTGCCATCGCTACAGTTACAGGTAAACTCAATCAGTAGAATGCAAAAGGATTTATTTGAATAAGTAATATTTTGAATTTGACTGTTAGTGCTGAAATTATTCATGAAGTCAATAATTGTATCGATCTAAAAGAGATGTGAGTTTCTTTGCTTTATTTGTGACCACTTTCTTACTTGATGGTAAGTGATTATGTTCTGAAAGATGCTGCAATAGTCTGTGGTAATCACAATTGGAGATTGTAAGCTCAAGTCGAAAGTGTAATTAAAGCACTTTCGCTAACTGACGTTACACATCAGAATTCGCAACATGTTGTTAGAAAGAAGTGGTGTTTTCCTTTTTAATAATGACAAGTTTGTGGTTAACCATTACCTCATTTGATGTATGACGATATAGGAACTATAGAATGTTAAAATGTTCTTTACATAATATTCTAATATGTAAACAATCTACATACAAACAATAATTTTGTACAATTTGTGATGTTTCTACTAAAATATGATTATTTGTGTAAACACTAGCTTTGCTCTGCAGATTTAACCACAATGATAGGCTTTAGGCTAAGTGAGATGGTTACCCGTAGATACTAGTTATAAATGAAAATTTTAGTTTCCAAGAAAGCATAAATCGCTCGGGAATGAAAATTGTGCTATGTGTTATTTTAGGTTTAGCCCTAGTTTTTGGAACAAAATTGTAAAAGTCGGCGCTAAAATAGTATATATACTCACAAAATTTCACCATTACAATATTTATACTTAAAAGAGTGCAATATATAGTTGGCATACCTGTAGCTTTATATGATCAAAGAATAAACGCAGAGGACCACAAAAGCTAAATAATGGGCGCAAAAATGAAGTTCGGGAGGGGGTCTGAAGAACCAACGTACCATGTTTTTTTTTCTTATTTACATTTGAGATTTTGGTGATATTCATATTATTCTACAGTCAATTCTTACTATAATTGATGCTGATTCTTCGCAAACAAAAAACTGAATTACAAACAAGATTAATTAGATAATATACCGTAACTGAAACCGTGACGTGTATAATAAATGATAACAAGTTCTATATTTGTTATATCGAAACAAAATTTAAGCGTTTTTTCTCTGTTACCTTTTTTATATATTGTAAGTTTTAAATGTTAATTCTTTTATAAAATCTATATGACTCACATCGTGTGTAGGTTCAAGTGTTAAACGTTTACAGTCTCGACACATAAGTGATGTAACCTACTTTTGTACAAGGGTCGTAAAACGCAATGTCTCCTTAATAGGTAATGCACGAACTGCTATATTACCAAGTCAACTTTGATGTCAATTTTTGTATCACGTCTATATCACATTCTATTATTGGTAGTATTTTAATGTCCATTAAATAAAACCAATTTTGTCTAACTGATGTACAACGTTAGGGACTGGATGGGTTTACAAACATTTTTTTTGTTCTTATCTTTATATTTAAATGAGTTAATCTTGTATATATATATTTTCCGAATCTCGGAAACGGCTCCAATTCCTGAAATTCAACAAGTAGGAGGTTTTGGGGGAGAAAAATTGATCTAGCTAGGTTTTATGTAAAAAAAAATTAGTTATATCCCTGTTTTTGGGCATTAAAAAACACTAACATTTATATTGAATTGAATTTTCGCCATTAACTGTCAAGTCGACGTAGCTTATTCGGGTGACGGGCAGACTTGAGAAATGTGAATGCCAAGGATCGATCCTCAACTAAATAATTGTTTTTTTTAAGTTTTTTTTTTTTGTAAAAAATTACCGAGCGAAGCTCGGTCACCCAGATATTAGAACTTTAAAAATACTTAAGTGTTCGTCGTTAATTGATAGAAATTAAGACATCAGTTCAGGCTTCTATATTTGAAAATTAAGTCATAAATCCAACTCGTTAACAGGGTTAAAAAAGAAGAATATCTTCAGTTTAAACACATTTGACACTACCTCGGTAATACTACTGCGTTCACCTAAGCTTATTAGAAGGTATTAAATAAAAAAAAAAATATTTTTTTTAAAGAAATAACTTGTATATCTAGTAGAGACATATTAAAGGCTACTGAAGACATTACATTAAAAAATGGTTTTGGTTTGCGTTTTGAGGGTTTCACATATTGTTGTAACACATGCTTATAGCGTTTTTTATATACGATGATAATAATAATTGTTTAGTATATACGATAGTACCTGCTGTTAAATATTTGTTACATTATCTACGAAGTGTATGACAGCCTTAATACGCCTTATTGCGTCGTATGACTTCATGTTGTCGCAAGATGGATCATTGGTCCATCCCACTGGTTCAATATATTGACAAATAAATTAACTGCCATATGTAACCGAAGTCAAGTAGCATTTATGTTATACATTATCGAATTTTACGTTGAAATATTTTTTTTCAATATCTACTTTGTACCTTTTTTTCCAAGGAATCACGAAGGTATTCTATTCCCCCCTGCCTGACTCGGTAAGAAAGAGGGTGGTCTATTCTATTCGGACGGATACCACACGACGCTTTAACATACCTTAGTCGCCTTATACGACACCTCGGTAAAAAACGAGGTAGTCTATTCTACTCAGCCGGATACCACACGGTGGATCAACTTTGCTTTTACGACACCTCGGTAAGAAATGAGGGTGGTCTATTCTACTCAGCCGGATATCACACGGCATTCAAAAAATAAAAAATAATGTCGCGTAGAACTAAAAACACATCAAACAACTTGTACGTATACAATAGCAATCTGCACGATATAAAACTTGTCTCTGGATGACTAAAGTTAGAAATCTTGCTAACCTTGGACTAAATCCATTATGGCAGTAATATATTTTATCGACCATTATAAATATTATTTTGAAACGTTTTTAATTATTTGCAGGAAATGCATCATAACGCTTACAAATGATGTGATCTTTCATTTGTGTGACTCTGAATTAAATGATTATTAAATCCGGTACATTATATCATTTGGGTCTTTAATTACAAAAAAACGGAGCTATTTAGGCGTGGCGAAAACGTATATCATTTAATTATAATTTGTAAACATCATAGACGATTTAGACGATAAAACGATTTAAATATATTATGATAATTAAATTTTGTTGCTTGCGATACACGTGGAATTAATTCTTATGTTTGTTATTTTCGTAACTTAAAATTTTCCAAAACTATTCTTAATGCCAGCTCCTTTCAGTGTATATCTCCATTATTGCCAACATTAAAGTGTAATACAGAATTAACTGGACGTCTTTTGGTTGTTTGACGAAACATATATAAAAACTGTCACTACAAGACATTATTAAAGGTTAAACGAACTTACCTGTAAAGTGAAGTTCGACTACAATTATGTGAGCAGCTTCATTCGAAGCGATTTTCACTTAACATGTCACCATTGTCATGTCACCAGACATCATCAAACATGGTAGAAGGAAGATTCTTGATAATTATGTCAATTAAAGTACTTAAAATAAAAACAAAACTATTTTTAGTTATTAGAGTTTATAGTAAAAATTATTTGCTAATACATAATACTCCATTATGCCTAAGCGAAGTAATTAAATTCCATACGCTCTAAGAATACCGGTTACAGCTCTTATATATATTCTATCTATATCTGTAACATGTTTATGTTTTAAATTAAATATTTAGCTATACATAATAACCACGTACTAAATAAACATAACACGTTTGTTTATCACTGAATATTACTCCAATAAATTCCTTGTTTCCCTGTTCCATAATGTCTTAAACAATAATCCATTGACGATATATTTAGAAAAAGAAAAGATTAGCAAAATCCAATATTCTAACCTCTGGATGCTCGTCCCGGTGGCGCGGCGTGGGAGACGTGAACGGAACATCGACCCCGCATGCAACTATAAATACACTTAATCTACGCACATCGGGAACTCCCTGTCCTGCTATTCCTGTCTTTCAAAAGGCCTAAATTCAGTCGCGTTCCCAACAATTCCATTCGTATCATAATTTTTGCATTTATCGGAGTTATGCAGATAGCGAGACTACTTGTAGAAATTACTAACTGCTGTTACAGTTTTAACGAACGATTTGAATTCTATATAAGTTTTTCTTCAAATTCAAAATATTTATCACAAACAAGTGCTATTTAATCGTCAACTCCAAAAGAAGTTTATTCAATTATATTTTATATACATCTTTTTGTGGAAGTATAGACATGGTTGAATGTCTGGTTCTGAAGTTTTTCAAAAATAATTTGCCTTAACATTTTAGTTTTATTTTTCTATTGTGTATCTGAAATATTTGTAACAAAAGCATTAGTGAAATCAGCCTTCTTTCACAATTTTGAACAATTTGGTTTTCATTTCCTATCTTTATCATTTAAGATTGTAGCCTTCCCAAAGATAATATGGTTTCTTCTCAATCCTCAGTATCTAGTTAACCGATACAAATTGCTTCGATAAAGGTCAATGCCACCTCCGAATTGGTGATAGCAATTGAATCAGTTCCACTTGCAACAAATTAATGTTCATTAAGAGAATGATATGACACGCTTGACCGTATTACAAAAGTATCAAACTGTCTAATGATTCCAGGTTGTTCCAGTAAAGCGCTTATTAGTATGTCCTGTTCTATTCTGCAGTATGACATCAGTTATGATTTGCTAGTGATTTTATCGCTATTTAATGACCTGTTATATTAAGCGTCTGTACCGAGAATAAAGTCTCATTATGGATGTTATAAGTAAGTTTTAAACACGATTGGGCAGTATCGAGCCTTAAAGCGGAACTCGGTCGTCCCTGATAACTTTCCCGGCACTAGGTCAGTTCTGCGCGTCTCACTTAACGGTAAAATCAGGTTGTTGCCGTTCGCGCCACGTAACAATTTGTGATTGCAGTTTTGAAACGTTTATTGTAGCTATACGGAAGTGCTCGTACAAATGAATTTGAACTCTATAGCTTCGTATCTCGACTCAAAAGGAACTCGCCAGTTTAACTGCGTTCTAAGACTTTGCCTTGAACTTGCGATTGTGACAAGTTAGCGTGTTTGTATCTTACTTTAAATCTTAGAGAATCCGTTTTTTATTTTATTGAGAATCAGTTCCGGACTATTATATTTTTCTGTAACTGTATACGACATTTTCTTTACGCACTGCAATTGTCATAGTCAAGTGTTGTTTCGTTAATACTTGTAATGTTATTTTCATAACCTAGAAAATTGTTACGATGAATGGATCGGCCGACCACAACTAAATAGCTTCTGTTTAATATTATGGTTCTAAGTTCACGAATCAAGCCCCATTATGTTTATAAGTACCATCTATTGCCACGGATAAAAACCAGACATTGAATGCGTTTGTATAAGTAAGTTAAAGAGTATTTATATATTAGGATGACTGTATCAATAGCAAAACTTTTAAGTGTAAGAAATATGATTAAATTAGTTATTTACAGATAATAATATATGGTAAGTTATGTTCAACATTCAAATGTACTTAATATATTTATGTATGCAAAAGATGCATAATTTAATTTAACATAATGAGGAGAATTGGTCTTTTACAATGGAGTCGGGATTAACAAGTATTGCATACATTTCTTGGTAATTCATTCATCTGTCACCAATTATAAGAATTTAAATGTGGAAAATTTCCAATGTTAAAGTAATGTTTTTTAAAGAAATTACAATAAAACAAATGCACCTGCAGAATTATGTGTGATAAATATTTAGCTATTTACAGAATTTGAGAAATCATGTATTTAAAGCAAAATAATTTTATTATTACTTTGTAAGATTTATCTGTTAAAATTAACATATTTACAAAAATCAATATACACATAGGGAAAAATATAATAGAACAATCCCAACTGACACTGAACAATACTGATACTGTTATTGTTGTTTTTTTTAATATTAAGGCAACATTTAGATGTCAACTATTATTTTATCTTTATTATCACATTTCAGGGTTTATAAAATATGAGTATTATAGTATAACGCTATGTTGTTTAATTTACTTTATGCCACGACGATATCACTTCACAAATTTTTCAGCAACATAAATATCGAGTAAAAAACCTTTATAATCTGTCATCGACAGGTGCTCCAACTTTGTAGCAGGTTCATTTTTGTATACCAAAGGAACCCCGTATACATTTTTTTACACGCATTTTTCCCTCTTCGTCTACGTGTAGCAGTTTTATTATTATATCTTAAATATTCTTTCATATTTTAATTTGAATTGACTAATACACTATAGCTTCCCATAGTGCATAGACATATTTATAGTTCTAACATTTAAAAATTTATTTTTAAGAAAATAATTTTTTAAACCTGATAAAGTTCTGATTAATTAAACGCTGCTTCGAAAATATGTATACTGTAAACGAGGAAAAATGTAAAGGATAATTAATTTACCTTAAAATAGCACTGCAGATTAATGACAAAACAATTTTGATCATCCTATAAATCTAAATGACACAATAAAAAGCCATTTTAATCATAGATTATACTAGAGTAGGGGTGCCAGGCAGGCTTGTAAAAATAACAATAATTAATAAGAGGGACCTTATCTTTACTTTATATTTACTTATCTTTGTTTAATCCCACATTAAAAAGAGAGATAGATTCGTTTGCTTTCTCTTTATTGTGTAGGGTACATTTTAGGCTGGTTTTACTACACTAGAGTAATAACTCTATGCTTTTAAACGACATATAGAATGCTCGTGTTTCTGTAAAAATATGTTCTTGCGTTGTGTGCTTCAATTATTTAATCACTACATATTATAAAACAAAGTCCATATTTCCGTATGTACGCATAAAACTTTAAAACTACGCAACCGATTTTGATGCGGTTTTTTTTAATAGATAGAGTGATTCAAAAGGAAGGTTTGTACGTATAATAACATTCAATACGGAGTAGAGAAATACTGTAATTTTTGAGGTTTCTGTAAATAATTACATTTTTGTCCGCTTACATTGCAAACGCAGGCTAAACCCTACGAGATTTATCAAAATGATGTATTAAGTATTTGTACGCCTTGAAAAGGTCTACAGAAAAGTCCGCGATGGTATATGTCTATCTCTTATGGATAACCCACAATAGCAGTTTTTTTAATTTACTTTTTACGAAAAATAATGCCTTATGTTCAAAGCAATTTTTATACAATACAACATTAATCCTTATGCAATTAAGTACCTTAAATAAATTGTTGATTTAATATTGGTCAATATGGCCGTTTACAGTATGTAATTTAAGTGAACATTTTCCGAGATATTACAGATTTAAAATGCCGTGAGGACGCCGCGCTTCACCCTATACCACTTCGAATCTTTTAAGAGTTTGTTTAAAGACATTCTGTAATTAATTGTAAAAATAAAATACATAGGTAAAATGTAAAAGTAAATAAGTAAAAATGTACTATATGAGTTTAGATATTCCAAAGATAGCAGGAAATCGTCTTGGTATAGGGAAAGGAAATTGTTTTTCTCCAAATTTAACGCTTGCGGGCCACGGGCAGTAATGAATAAATCAAAACTACTGGATCGATTTTAATCATTTTTTTACACTGAGTGACATGGGATATATATTTTATACCCGTGCGAAGCATGGGCAGGCCGCTAGTATTAGCATAAAACAAGCATGCATTAACATTTATATAGTGGGATTGTTGTGTTGGAAGGAATAATCGTAGTAAATTTGCTTCTTATTGTTTCTCGCTAAATAAACCCACATTGCACAATGGGCGAGGTAATTAGACTTCTATAAGGTGATTTTTCTTTTGTTTTCATTTGTTACACAGAAATCATAATAACGTTCTATTTTCTTGCTTCCGTTCAAAGAACCGTTACAGAAAATAGACATTAGATTAATGTCGAAACCACTTTAACTAAGTTATAGCTTAAAATTTTGATTAATCCTTCCTCTTATATACTAAAAATACGACCTCTGGCAACTTTAATCGTATTTTAAAATATTAGTCGACTAATACATTGAAACATATTTATAATTTAAAAGTACATATAGTATTTATTCAATTATATTTAAATCTAGTTTTCGTGATTCCTCCCAGAATTAATGCTTCGTTTATATATCTTTTATATACATATAAAAGATGATTGTCGTTAATGTTAGAAAGAACTTAAAAATAAAATATGAATTTTAAATGTAATTTACAAAAAACCTTAAAACAAACTTAAATTATTATTATTATTTTTTATTTAACTTTAATAAAATTTGTATACATTTTTTTAAATTTAATTTTTATATATTAACTGTTGGTACACAAATAAATAAAAAATAAATTACATTACACAAAAAATAATTAAACTAAATACTTACACTACGTGGTAATAAGGAAGAAATTCCCTTATCATATATTTCACTATAAATTAGTATAAAGTTAGGGTATATACTTAATAATTTTGAAGTTTATTGTAATCATTCCTTTGGTTTCCACCTGTATGGTTAAATTTCTAGTTATTATACGAATGTGTTTTATCGCATGAAAAACGAAAGTCATTGTTGCCATTACAATAGAGGCATATTTTAATCTTGCTTTATATCACGAGATCTAAATTACACTTCTAAAGAGAGCTTTGCTGGTGCGTTTACTTCGACATTGAATTCAATTGCGTTCGTAATAGAATCTATTTTAGGAATTTGATTGTTTATAGCTACTCCAAGTGTTTTAGTTGGAGTGGTTGCAGACATCTCAAATTACAGAAGTTTGCTCGCTGTACAAACGTAGATCAACCGCCCTTTGTACTTAACTAAATTAATGCAATACGTTAAAATATTGAAATCAATATTACCTATACTACCCTATACTTATACTATTAAAACCTTGTACTGCAATTGAGTTCTACCTAATCAATTTGTAATATACTGCCTATACCAATCAAAATAATAATGTTTCTTTAAAGCATTTTTTCTATAAATCTTTGAATATATTTCAAGGAATGTGTGGTATATGTATTCATTTATATCGTTTGAGTATATACTGGTGTTCTATGATTAGAGCACTGGCTCAATCACGCAGTAACAATATGTCACTATACGTCCACTCTCGCCTACGGCCTCTGGTGTTACTGACGTCTGCGCTTCGAGATAGTTTGATGTTTCTTTTGTACACTAGTATTAGTATGTTTATGTATTGGTATATTCATGTATGTATTATATGTTGGGTGTCTTGTATATAAATATATACAACGTAAAAAAGTCAAGCATCACAACCCACATACACAACAGAAATGGATTGATTGGACTTGACATGAATGTTTAAGGAATAATTGATTTTTATATGACAATTTGAAATTTTGATAATATTACGTACGTTATGTTTATTTAATTACAACGAAGATAAAGTTGTCAAAAAAGTGCATAAATCCGCGTGAATTATTATTATTTATTATTATTAATAAATTGATTGTGATAAATAAATTTTCTATAAGCAATATTTTATAGTCATAGTCAGTAGTTGATATTTACAATACTAATCTGTTATAAAAATACAATTTGTATAAAGTTAAACAAAAAAATATGGGCGTCGGCCCGTCAACATGATTGCATACAATTTAGTTGTATACAGTTGACACAAAATCATGTTACTAGTTGATCTCTATATTCTTATCGAGATACGACCGAGAATGACATAATATATGAGGTATTTGCTCTGAAAACAATGCGAAGCTTATTATAATGGAAGGTCTGGAGGCGAACTGGGCACTTAAGACAAGAATCAAGCTACTTTATGAGATTGTTTATATTATCATTACTTTACTAGTTACTCCTACGACTAGTACTTACGCAGTATAAGCACTTGATTCATTAGCATCCCATTGTTTACTTGATTCATATATCTTTCAGAATGTGTTTATTCTGAAGGTAGTTCATATTTGTTTAGCATAACTATATGTTATGATTTTATTGAACGTCTAGTAATCGTCAGCCCCGCTTGGAAAGATTAAAACCGTAATATAGTATTTTAATAACCATAAAAATGGTTTAAATCTTAAAAGCTAGACACGTGCACTCGTGGACTTTTATTTAGAACTTTTAGAAATTTTGTAATACATGATTTTTTTAATAACTTACGCCGTTTACTTAGTGCACACATGGAAAGTTTTAAATTTTGCCGTTTTCGCAATATTTTTTACTGCTGCTCTTCTCCTATTCATCTTAGCGTGGTGTTATATAGCCTATAGCCTTCATCGATAAATGGACTATCTTGCACTCAACGAACTTTTGAAATCGGTCCTAAGATTAGCGCATTCAAACAATCAAACAAACAAAAAACAAACTTTTCAACTTTATATATTAGTATAGATATGTTTTAAGGATTTTACTTTGAACTGAATCATATGGCTAGTTATATACATTATCAACAGACTATGTATGTGTATTCAGCCGGCGCGTTTTGTCATTCTGTAACATACAATAGGCTATACGTTGTGTGAAATATAGCCTTTTGCGGCAACGAACCGTTGCTTTAGAGGTATCGGTATTACATATGATTGCGGATTGTTTTCATTGTGTTATAGGAAATATTATCTTTGGTTATTTTATGGACCGGTATCTCATACATCAATATTACTGATCTATAGCTGATGTAGAATTTCGTTTTCTAATATTAATAATACAGTAACAGATGTCAATACTAAACTATGATCCGAATGCATGACTAAGTGGGTATTTTGCAAGCGTTAGACCATTTAATTCTTCGTCTCATCCTCCTGCCCTTATCCTACTCTAAGTGGGGTCGGCGCAACATGTTATAAACATGTCATAATTTGGTTACGTATTTTACGACCGGCCGTCTACTAACGTCAACTTACCTTAGTCGTATTTTACGACATCTTAGTAAGTAAGAGGGTGGTCTATTCTACTAAGCCGGATACCACACGGCGGGTCAACTTACCTTGTCGCCTTCTACGATCCTTCGGTAAGAAACGAGTGTGGTCTTTTCTATTCAGTCGAATATCACACAGCGGGTCGACTTACCTCAGTCGCCTTTTACGACACCTCGGTAAGAAATGAGGAAAGTCTATTCTACTCAGCCGGTTACCACACGGCGGGTCGCCTTACCTTAGTCGCCTTTTACGACACTTCAGTAAAAAATTAGGTTGGTCTATTCCACTCAACCGGATACCACACGGCACAACTTTTATTGTACCACGAGTATACCGAGCTGATATTTTAAGTATCTATATAGCTGGTTAAAAATAGCATAAAACTTAAAAGCCCTTGAGTATTAACGACCCTTATCCTGAGCTGTAAGAGCACTCGTTTTTATAATTACATCCATGTTACATTACAAAGATTTGAAGTTCGACTTTACTTCCTTCTTATTGATCTATTATCTTGATTTATTTAGAATAAAACACTGCTGTACTGGCATACTGCTTTATGTACAGAAATAGACCCGGAATGTCAAGACCTTTTCAATTATCTTTAATATTTAAATTTTATTTAAAGTTAAATGAGTTAATCTTGTATATATATATTCTGAATCTTGGACGGCTCCAACGATTGTCATGAAATTCAGCATGTAGGGGATTTTGGAAAAATCGATCTAGCTAGGTTTTATTTTAAAGAAGTGTCATTTTATACTTATTTTAAGGCATTAAAAAGTGCTAAAACGTAGAATTGAATCCAAATGATATTTGAGCTGTCACATGTAATGCTGTGATAGCCGGTAACGGGCGGACCAAAAAAGTTCAAACCATTCCCATATGTCATCCAGCGCTTTCTTTCTTTTTAATTTTATAATTGCTTTTTTGCATTAAAAAAAATTACCGATCAAGGCTCGGCCAAGTACTTAACATAAACTAAAAAAATATGAAAATTTTGAATGTGACTGTGGAAATTGTTCCATGTGAGATTTGTTTTAAAAATATTTTTTTATCAAAAATCAAAAAAAAAAAAATCTAAATGTTTTTCAATAACTATAATAAATTATTTCTTTAGTTTGTGCTTTAATGAATAGATAGTTTGAATATCTTTCAATCGCCTCAGTTAATCTTAGTTGTCATATACACAGAGCTTGCCAACTTCGGTTCAGTGAATGGGCATATAATAATAATTTCATATACCCTACCTTATAAACGATACTTAAATATCGAGAACTTTATACATATACAATCAATGATGACATTTTCATTTAAAATCCTACTAATATTATAAATGCGAAAGTTTGTGAGTATGAATGTACGTTACTCTTTCACGGCGAATCCGCTCAAGCAATATCGATGAAATTTGGCACAAGTATTCCTTAAATACCGTGGTTACATATAGACTATAGAAATCCTGTTAATTCTACAGGAATAGGATGACATTGAAAAGCGCCATCTATTATCAACCTAACAGTCCTAATTGTTGCGGGTAAAGGCTAGTAATCTATATGCAGTAGTCGAGGGATTGGCGAAAGCTAAAGCTTTAGATTTAGTGGAACTTGACACTGAAAAATGTAATGGTTATTTTATTACGATTCGTTATTCTCATGGATATTTATATTTATATTATTATTTATGTTAAAAATGAGTCTTAAACTTGCACAATGATGTTCTACCATATAATTTATGTTTAATAATGAATATATTTACAAAATGTTTACATTAGTAACCTAAACATAGCACTGTGATTAAAAACAAAGAACAAAATTACCGTCGCCTATATAAAGGTATGGGCTGGCTTTTCCTCCTACACTTGCAGTCTTTATAAGTCCATATTCGCTATTATGGGCGTTGCTGAAACAAACTAACGAATCGGCTACCTTTGAAACAAGTAGGTGATGATGACTAGGTTTACCGCAACGTGGGCGATTAATTCACCTTCGATATTAAGATGAAAAGTACGTAGGTGGTAATACACCACTTATTGTTGAGTACTACTTGCAATTGAAGGTATATGGATGTTACGATTTCATAATCATAACATTGTGTGGGTAGATTAAGTACTCGATTTGGTTAATGCAATGTTGTTACAAGAGTATTAAAAAATTACATATTTGTCAACCTTTATTTCTGCGATTGTAGTATTTTCGAACACTATACTAAAAACGCTTTATGAATTTATGTAACAATTTAACACAAGAAACTTCATCCTCCTGCCGTTAACCTACTCTAAATGGGGTGGGCGCAATATGTTATGTTGTCTTATAATTTGGCTATGTATTTTACGACCGGCCGCCTGCCCGATGTCAACTAACCTTAGTCGCTTTTTATGACACCTCGGTTAGAAAGATGGTGGTCTATTCTACTCAGCCAAATACCACACGGTGGATCAATTTACCTTAGTCGTCTTTAATGACACTACGGTAAGAAATATGGGTGGTCTTTTCTACTCAGCCGAATACCACACGGCGGGTCGACTTACCTTAGTCGCTTTTTACGACAGCTCGGTAAGAAATGTGGTCTATTCTACTCAGCCGGATACCACACGGTACAATAAAACACGAGGATATTTATATATAGACCTCCGAAAAGAACAATATTTTTATTATAGAAACTCTATTAGCTTTATATAGAAGGCAATGATGAATTTGACAAAAAGGTTGATTGGCGTGCGATCTTTGACCTCTCTTGTCTAGTGGACAACGGAGTATCTCATAATCAATTAGTATGCTAGGCCAGTAGGTGGTCCAACCTGCTGTGTTGTATTAAAAGCAATGTAACGATTAAAGAAACTTCAAAACGCCTTGAAATTGTACAACATTATCAAGAATTAATTGCTTATTTTAAAAAAAATTGGTTAGGTTAAGAAGTACTTGTACGCTTTGTATCATTGATATTGGTCCTTGAAATCATTCGTCAATGAAAACCTTTTTTAATATAGCCATGCTTTTGAAATATACCAAAAGATGCCATAGTGCTATCTAGGATCAAACAGAATGCCTTTTTTAAATAATTTATAGAATCAGGCGTTACTTTGCGGAGGTCCATATTACAAAAATAATGAAAATATTCTTTTGCTATAATCCGCGATAAAAGAAACTAAATATCTATATTTTATCGCGGATTATAGCAAATAATATTTTCATTATTTTTGTAGAATGCGTTTTTATTAGATTTACCTCTTTTTCAACTTATTGTCTTCAATACAACATTCATGCAAATGCTCTAAAACAACCTGAGTGCTCCACCACGCTTTTGGTGGCAGGGACAAGGTACCATTGTACACAATGCCCCCATCTTTGCCAGCAGCTTCTCTGAACCAAAGAGTGCGCGACCTCTGCGTCTGGGCCTCTCCCATCGTTAGACGATGCAACGGAAGCATCAAATTCATCGACTGCCTCGGGGTTCTTTAGACCTTTAGATTTTAGATGGGCGTCCAATAAACCCTGCTCGGATCGTTCAGAAGTGTCTCCATTAGGGCGGCATACGACGTACTTCGGCGAGTCGTCTGTACCCCGCTGATCCAAGGTATGTGTCGACTTAGTAGACAAGGAGAGATCGTGTACATTATTTATACTATAGATAATTGATAGATGATTATAAATTACTAATAAAACGTTAAAAAATATATATTCATTATAGTGCATTCTAGCAAAAAAAATAACATTTAGCAGATCCCTCTGAAAAGCTTTCAAAAATATCGTTTTTCATACTGCGTATACTATTGTACGATACTACTGATATTTACAAAAAAAATGTATACCCTTGGATTTGTCAACAGTTAAATATAGAGCTGCAGCTAAAACGATTTGTATAAGTAAGACTGCATCGTTCATAATATTCATTACTATCAAGAGACCGCAGTACTGCAATATAGCTAACAGATAAATTCATCAAGTTATTCGTCATCTTGTCATCTTCGTCAATGATGTAATCATGTGAAACTTACTTCATGTTATTATTATCGATTGACCGGTACGCTGTAATCGTTAAATATAGTCAAGAATAAAAAATTTGCTCCGGCAAAATGTACCTCAATTATTTATTTACCGCAATTCGTTATTGAAGTACAAATATGATGGTAACTTTTAATACGGCGATGGGAATAATTATTTGTAATTGTTCCCTTTATTAATATACCATGATATGTACCTACGTGTAATTTGCATCATTTTTACGAGTAGTTTGCATCATTTTCAAAAATAGTAGAATCATTGTTATTTTCTTTGCGGCAGCCAAATTCTTAGTTTCTATAGATAATTAACATTTATTGAGTACGAAAATTCTTAAACTATTTTTCTACATATCAATACAAACTGAGAAAGAAATGCTCATATCGTTCTGTTATTTGCAACTTGTAGCCCGCAAAATATGGGTTAGAATTATAAGTAGACCTTGGTTTAAAATAGAGACTAAGCTTGGGCATTTCAAATCCAACACAACATTACGTAGTTTTTATAATTAAAGCCATATTTTTTTCATAGTTTCAGATAAGAATATGAATACGATGAAGAACGATGTTTAAGAAAACATCGTTCTATTAATTTTATTTAATTAAATCATTTAATTTAATTAAATCATTTTTATAATAAACTTTTATTATAAAAATGATAAATAACTAGTTTCATAATCGTTATATTAAATGCACTAATTCAAAGCATGTAAACAAATTAGAATAAGTATCGGAATAAAAAATATCATAAATCAAGTTTAGTTGTAGAAATATTTCTGTCAAGGATATCATTTATATTTACATAACTATTTTACGTATAAACCAACGCCTGTAAATGAATTCAACTATTAAATATGACAAAATGGGTTCCAAGATGTTGTCTGTTTGAATTATAATAACGACCGGTATATCGGCCAGTGTCACATGTAATGTACACGATGCTAATGCCAACATTAATACCTACTTTTGTATTTGTTAAGGCATGTGTAAGCTAATAAATCTGTTCTCCGAGTGAAAATGAGTTAGTTATTGCTCTGAGCTGAATAGTGAATCTGCAATTCACGCACAGTTAAATAGTGAATTTCGTAAAACTCGGCACGTTTGATATGAATTCAGTTATAAGCAAATCATTATGGATCCTCCTCATAATCGACGATTACAAACGACCAAGGGCGAGCATGATCATGTTGAGGGCATATTTCTTAAAATTATAATCACTGAGCTTTACTCCAGCTGAAGATAGGAAATGATTGAATAAAGTAACAAAATATGTAAAAGACAAAATAAACTTACAACTATTATAAATGGTCTTTTAGAGATAGTTGGGGGTATTAAGATTTTTTTTAAATGTTTGAAATTTAAAAAAGAAATCTTTTTGAAAAATTTGTGTTAATATGAATGTGATAATATTTTCTAATCGAATAATCTATGACAATACCTCTAACATGAAAGCATCCATGGCTTCGAGTATATAACCTTTAATAAGCAAAAATTGAAATTGAACATTCTCAATAATCATCCTCCTGCCCTTATCTTACTCTAAGTGCGGTAATGAGGGTGGTCTATTCTACTCAGCTTGATACCGCACGGCAGTTAAACGTTCTCAATAAAATTCTTATATTCCGTCATCCGAAATAACGAAACGTAATAGTAACGTAAGCGGTTAACCAATCACCCGGCGCTTAAAAGTCATACTTGTTGTCCACAATAAGTGACACATCCAGTACTTGTATTGTCACAACATCTGCGTAGGTGGATCTTGAACGATAAACATCTGGACTACCTTAGCATATTATTAAGTGAGACAGCTCATTATTAAGTGAGACAGCTCATTATTATGCATTTATCAAAAGCGAAACTGGCGTGCTTTAGATAGGCGTCACTTCTACTGATGTGAAGTTATTGATGATTAGGATGACAAGCAGCACGTCGTTTAAATGTGCCAAATGTTCTACGAACCGTTTTATCTCTTCTTCACAGAGAAATATTATTGACTATTTATTTGACGTAACTGTACGTGTGGTATCCGGCTGAGTAGAATAGAACATGCTTATTTCTTACCGAGGTGTCGTAAAAGGCGACTAAGGTAAGCTGACTCGCCGTGTGGTATCCGGCTAAGTACAATAGACCACTCAAAATTTTTACCAAGCTGTCGTAAAAGGCGACTAAGGTCAGTTGAAGTCAGGCAGGCGGCTGGTAGTAAAATAACTAGTAAAAACATGTAACATGTTTAAAACACGTTTTGCAGACCCCACTCAGAATGGTAGAAGGGCAGGGCAATGATAAGCTAAATTGACTGGTCGTATGGTATCCGGCTGAGTAGGAGAGACCAATCTCATTTCTTACCGAGGTGTCGTAAAAGGAGACTAAGGTAAGTTGAGGTCCGATAGGCGGTCGGTCGTACAATACGTAGTCAAATCATGTGACAACATTATAAAATGTGCCGATCCCACTTAGAGCGGGATAAGGGCAGGAGGATGATGATTTAACGTAACTGCACGATTAAATCTGTCCAAGCCTATTAATGAAATTATGACGCTTAACTTAGGTCTCAGGAACAGCTTAGGTCTTTTTTTCTCAGGAGCCACGCAGGTGCTGTGTTAGAGAAATCCAGTATTACCTTCTCACCCAAATTAGACAGTATATAACTATCCGGCTTGTACATAATGAATTACTTTAATTCCTTTTTTGGGGGTTTCATTAATATATGCAAAAACAATCTTTCTTAAAATACCTAGTTAATGTAGTTGTTATTGTACTGCTACAAAGTATGAATATTCACGAAATATTATGAGTACACACACATAGGTATTATAAAAGTGGCTGTTTTTTCTGATTTGATGACCGAAATAAGCAACAGGTTGACGTAATTTTTTGTATGGAAATTTTTGAAGGGTTGGGGAGTGATATATGCTACTTTTAATTCAGTACTTAGGTTGCAGGCAAAGACATGAGTGATTAATTTGCAAGATGTTTATTATGAATAAAAATTTGCTGTTTTGAAAATTTGATCCTTGGGCATATATAGAGTTTGTAAGCAGATTCGTTAAATCCTACGTAAAATAATAGATACGTGTTCTGGGTAAGCAATAATGAAATTATTTTGCTATAATCGCGATAAAGCAAATAGAAAATAAATGTAATGCTAAATGAAGTATTCGTTTTTACATAAAACACGTTAAATAAACGGATATTAAAATAATCACAAGGTATATAAGTATCGTGTAAAATGAAGTAAAAATGCGTTTAATTTATTGCTTGTTGTTGCAACTTCTAAGAATATAAATATAATATATCCCGATATTAATTAAAAATATAGTCAAAGTCATGTACTAACGGGTAGAGAATAATCAATTTTTTACACCGGAGGTTATAAATTCTCAAATATCTACTAAAGTAGAATAATGGCGTACTAAAATCACAAACTACGAATACAACAACCGCCTAACATCTTTTTTTATAGTTCAAATAACTTTTATTAAAAAAGTTAGTGTCGGTCGTTCGAATGTAGCGAATATACGGCGGAGTACATTGGCAGCCAGAAAATGGTTAGACTTTTTAGTAATCTTTTAGTAATGTATACGGCTAAGCCTATGGAATGCCGTTTTAAATACTTGTACAAAAAATATATTATATTCGTACCTTCAATATAATATCACGTAGGCGTATAACGTTTTAAAAAATTTTCTCCTACCCTTATCTAAGTGGGGTTAACACGACATGTTTTACACGGTTTGGCTAGTTATTCTAATGTCACTTACCGAGGTCGCCTTTTACGCTACTTCGGTAACAAATTGGTCTATTTTACTCAGCCGAGTATCACACGGTGGATAACTCGTTTTAAAAACATTTGCGGAATTCTACGATACACATAAGCGAAACGTTATGGAAATATGTTGTGTTAAAATCCTAAGGGCTATAAATCGAATACCCAACCTTTGTCTACATCTGAAGTAACATGTTATGTTGAAGTGGTTTGACAATTATTCAAATTCATAATCGTAATCAGAAATCGATCAAGGCCAACATTGGTCAGAACTTATCGTTATAACTTAATTGGCAAACTTGTTATCAACTCCAACTTGATTCAGGGATGTAATATAGTTACAGAATATATACCTAATAGATGTTTATTCAAAATTGACCGGGAGTGTTCACAACCCTCATGTATACAAGAAACTACAATTTATTGATCCCTAGTTTTTATTGTCAATTCAAAATTGAATTAAAAATAATGCTAATATTGTTGTACATAATAATATAATAACATTATCGTTTTGAAACCTGTTAGAACTCCCTTTTCTGCCCTACTTACTTACAATATATAAGTAGATCGCACGTCCGTTGTTAGCTGTAAACTTCTAGTTACCTAGTACCAGTAAACCATGAAAAATAAATATTACACTATAAATCAGCGAAAATCGCCGGTTTACTCTACTGATTTTATAGCTATAATAAAAGAACCGTCAACCGCCGACAGAATAAATAGCACCTACGTAAGGTGGCCTGCATTCTGAAAATGCCACCCGTAACATGCAATTATTGGTTTAGCTACTAATTCTGTTTTTCACACATTTCGTTTTAAACAATACATACATTTTGTGAAAGGCAATTTGAGTAAATGAATACTCTAGTCCGGTATCATAAGGTTTTATATAAATGTAAAAAAATCTCAATGTCACTTTTTTTAAAGACGGAAATATAGTTTAAAGAGTTGGCCCGGTATCCAACAAAACGGAGAGGAGAGGGGGATTTTGAATAGTAATCATATCTATACTAATATATAAAGCTGAAGAGTTTATTTGTTTGATTGTTTCAATGCTTGATTGTTTGAACTTGCTCAGGAACTACTGGACTGATTTGAAAAATTCTTTCAGTGTTAGATAGTCCATTTATTGATATAACATTACGCTCAGATGAATAGGAGAGCAGCAATAAAAAATAGTACGAAAACGAAACAATTTAAAACTTTCCTTGAGTGCGCTGAATAAACAGTAATAGTTATTCAAAAATCATGTATTACAGAATTGTACCCCTCAAAAGTTCTAAATATAAGTCCGCGACAGCATATGTCTAGCTTTTGAGGTTGACTCACTTTAACCATTTTTATGGTTATCAAAAGACTTTATTACGGTTTTAATCTGTCCACGCGGGCGGAGCCGCTGGCTATTGCTAATACCATATAAATATACGGGTCACATCGCGTTAAAATCGAGTTAACTTTATATAAAGCTCGATTTTTCGGCATTGCATCCACTGTGGTCACAAACTGTATTTCAACGATTATAAAACATTATAATTATTATAGTTATTTTTCTTAAGACAAGTTTATATTTCCATTTATGTACTTTGATTGGAATTTCAATAAAACATGTGCATATGTAAACATTTTGTTAATGAATGACATTCCGTTCGGTAGCGCAAAAACACCTTGGTTAAGTTACATAAAAACTCATTGACACTGATTCTGCAGCTCGTGGAAAATACCTATAATATCATGTTTTTCATTAAAACCATCGTGAATGGTATTCATCTTATATATAAAATTGCCGTCCCGTTATGTTAGTTACTCCTCCATGGCTTGACCGATTTTTATGATATCACTACATATTATAAAACAAAGTCGCATTCTTTGTCCATATTTCCCTATGTATGCATAAAACTTTAAAACTACGCAACAGATTTTGATGCGGTTTTTTTTAATAGATAGAGTGATTTCAGAGGAAGGTTTGTACGTATAATAACATTGAATACGGAGTAAAGAAATACTCTAATTTTTGAGATTACTGTAAATAATTACATTTTTTCCGCTTACATTGCAAACGTAGGCTAAACCCTACGAGATTTATCAAAATGATGTACTAAGTATTTGTACACCTTGAAAAGGTCTACAGAAAAGTCCGCGATGGTATATGTCTATCTCTTATGGATAACCCACTATAGCATTTTTTGTCATTTACTTTTTACGAAAAATAATGCCATATTTTTGAAGCAATTTTTATATAATACAGCATTAATCCTTATCCAATTAAGTACCTTAAATAAATACTTGATTTAATATAGATCAATATGGCCGTTTGCAGCATGTAATTTAAGTGAACATTTTCGGAGATATTTCAGATTTAAATGCCGTGAGGACGCCACGCTTCGCCCTATAACACTTCGACTTT
Source organism: Morpho helenor (assembly GCA_029227775.1). Classification (NCBI taxonomy): domain Eukaryota; kingdom Metazoa; phylum Arthropoda; class Insecta; order Lepidoptera; family Nymphalidae; genus Morpho; species Morpho helenor. The sequence continues at coordinate 9,958,576 of JARGCU010000020.1, forward strand.
AGCAGCTATGTCGCTCTTTCAAGAGTTTGTTTAAAGACATTCTGTAATTAATTGTAAAAGTAAAATACATAGGGAAAATGTAAAAGTAAATAAGTAAAAATGTACTATATGAATTTAGATATTCCAAAGATAGCAGGAAATCTTCTTGGTATAGGGAGAGGAAATTGTTTTTCTCTAAACTTAACGCTTGCGGGCCACGGGCAGTCATGAATAAATCAAAACTACTGGATCGATTTTAATCATTTTTTTTACACTGACTGACATGGGATATATATGTTTACCCGTGCGAAGCAGGGGCAGGCCGCTAGTTCTATATATAATTAAAATAGTTGAAAATAAAATAGTGTGTCATATAAATTATCCGCACATATTACAATACACAACCACCAAATCCGCTCCGCCAAAATCTCACAGCAAATCAATTTAAACAGATAAATTAAGAACAATTCATTTAATTAGAATACCCTCCTTTTTAACGCAGTTATTTTCCGCTGTATGGTAACCGGCTGAGTAGAATAGACCACCCTCATTTCTTACCGAGGTGTCGTAAAATACGACTAAAGTAAGTTGATGTCAGGCAGGCGGCCGGTCATAAAATACGTAACCAAATCATGTGACAACATGTTTATAACATGTTGTGCCGACCCCACTTAGAGTGTGATAAGGGCAAGAGTTTTTCCTGCTTAATGTGTATAATATAATTTAAAACTACGCATATATCATTACCCCCTTATACTTACCTGCCCTACGTAAAAGTGACGACAAAAAAGTTGGAATAAATTTCACGCTCAACCTATTCTTAATTTTAAAAAATATTATGTTAAGCATTAACGTGGATTTTATTCCAATTATGAAAATTTTATGAGAATTTGTATGCGGAGAACATTTCATTAACCAATGACGTATATATACGAGTATGTCTGTTACACACACAGTGTAAATACACTAGTACAGATACAAATATGGGAGGCTGATTCAAATATTTTTATGTGGTTAGAAACGGAAATTATAATCAGTTTTCTAATACACATAGTATTCTCCTCTCACCAAAGTTTGTCTGTGAGAGATCGCTTTAGCGATAAGACCTCCTTTGCACGCTTGTCCTCATTTAATTTCGTATAAACTCTGAATACTGCAATAAATAAATAAACAATAGAAACCCCAATGAAAATGTGATTCAGAATTCAATATTAATATAATCATCATCATCATCATCTTCCTGCCCTGATCCCACTCTAAGTGGGGTCGGCACAACATGTTATAAACATGCTGTAACATGATTTGGCTGCGTTTTTACGACCGGCCGCCTGCCTGTCGTCAACTTACCTTAGTCGTCTTTTACGACACCTCGGTAAGAAAGAGGGTGGTCTATTCTACTAAACCGGATACCACACAGTGGGTCCTTACTCGCCTTTTACGACACTTAGGTAAGAAATGAGGGTGGTACTATTCTATTCATCCGGATACCACACGGCTTAGTTTCTCAATGAAAATGTGATTCAGAATTCAATATTAATATCATCAATTTGCTAAAGTTCTGAGAAAAATCTTTGTCAACCCACACAGTGTGGTAATGAATAACGTTTCGAAATAGTGATTGGCTTACTGACGTTTCATTCATATTCTTGTAACGCAGGTAACAAAAACATGAATGAAACGTCACTCACTATAAAATCTATTTCAATTTTACTCATTCAAATCTGGTTGTGACTATGTTGGTGTAATATGAGAAACAATTTACGTAATGCGATTAGTATTAGTATGTATCCAGAATTGACGTCCGTTTATATGAAGTGGTCGTATAATCATATAATTTGTTAATTGTACATAACTTTCTTTGCGTATTCAATATGAAAGTTTGATATTATAAATGATTATTTTATATCTATCTCATCCTGGTCAATTAAATAAGGTAAGTAACAATAAAATTATGTTGCTATTATCAACCAAGAATAACAAAAACAAATAAATCTTATACATAGATAGGATTGAGAATTAATAGCTGCTAGCTGCGAAATCAAACTTCTGTCAATTATATTACAACGCAAAATTCTGTCCATGAGTACAGCACGAAGATAAAAAAAAACCTATGTTATTTGTCAGTCCTTCAGCTAGCGTCATAATAAAAATTCCATCGATCTGTTGCTTCGTTCTGATGGTTCATATATACAAACAAACAAATTTTTTTAATAATATTAATATTGAAGCCGTGTGGTATCCGGATGTGTAGAATATACCACCCTCATTTCTTACCGAGTTGTCTTAAAAGGTGACTATGGTAATTTGATCCGCCGTATGGTATCCGGCTGAGTAGAATAGACCATCATTATTTATTCCGAGGTATCATAAAAGGCAACTAAGTTAAGTTGACTCGCTGTGTGGCATCCGGCTGAGTAAAATAGACAACCCTCTTTCTTACTGAAGTGTTGCAAAGGGTGACTAAGGTAATTTAACGTCAGTTGTAATATACCAAGACAAATCATGTGACAACATGTTTATAACATGTTATGACGACCCCACTTAGAGTGGGATTAAGGCAGGAGAACGATCATCATCATTATCATCAGATGATGAAAAGACAGCAGTGTAGTAGTTAGTTTTTATATAATTTTTATAGCTAGTTCGTTCCTCATAAAATACCTGAAAAATAAGGCAAACGCAGAATGAATAATTTTCATCTTAATTATCATGTATATTTATTTTCCTTGTAATTGATGATGTTCAATTAATTATTCCTTTTAACCTGTATTTATACTGATGAAAATTATATACTCAAGCTTACTTGTCATAGTCACCTGGAACTATTTCAATCTAATGCATAATTCACATACAACAGTACTTGACATCGGTGGCAGGAAGTCTCCACTTGTATTGACTGAAAGTGACCATTCTGTTGAAATAACACGTTTAAATAGACTTGAGACAATATTTGTTTAAGATGCTTTGCAAAATTTACATATAGCTGTTTAAAGTAGTCAATGAATGGTATTTAACGAAAATGTTATGAAACTGGTAATAAGTAAAGCGTTTTAGTAAAATATTTTTGTATATTTTATTTCAATCAGGACATTTTTAGTTACGCAAAAGACACACTTTTGTAACATTACTTTTTAGGTTTATAACATTCAACTAATTTGCTCATAGTCCTATGACTGATCGCAGAAGAACCTTATAAAACATAAAAAAATCTGTTTAGGTTATACTTAATAAGTTAAAAAACCTTTTAAAAACAGCTTTTATCGAATGTCATGTCTCAACTGTTAACCGTTGAGGAGTTATCTCGTTTGGAGCAAAACCTGGTAGCAGCATCAGGTCATGCTTATAAATATGCATTGTCACGGGATTGGAGCAGTATGTAAAATTTCAGCTTAATCGGAGATTCTACTTTCACACACATACACTAGTTAAATAAAAGCTTTTTAATACAAACATAAAACCAGTATTCTTAATATTAAGTTAGATATAAGTGCATTACCAGTACTTACATAGCTATGATTTCAAAAATCTGTTTCTGTATCTACGTTTCTATATATGTTTGACATAATACTACTTTCGCAAATATTTTCTACTAATCTTTTTTAAGTGTGAAGTACTGATAATCTTTTATAACAGTTAGCCATTATTTTAAAAATGAATGTTATTCTCTTGAATTAAACAACAGAATTAAGTAATTCCAGTTATTTTTAACTGATGAGATGATTTTTATGACACGAAAAGCAATTCGCGTTTTCCCATTATTTTATTTCATAACATTTCTCCCCATCGGAAGAATAAAGTTATATGTTCTGTGTATATACATAGAACATGTAACTTTGTTCTTCGGGTGGGGCGATTTGTCTAAAGCTACTCCTAAGATTGCCTACACATGAAGTTAGCTAAATTTATCTTATTTGCAAATGTTAATCTCAATTGTTATTGAATTAGATCACGTAAAGTTTTGATAATATTGTCCATGCTGATGATAGTTAATAGATGTTGATATTTAGTTATAATTGTTTGGATTCCTGGAATCGATCCATATTATTCAAACTTTAAATATTCGTCACATATGACTCGTCACATATACTGAAATGTATTTGCGTGTCGTGTGAATTGAAGTATTAGATACAGTACCTAAATACCCAACACCAAACCTAAATACATTATACCTAAAGAAAGGCCTGAAGATTTGACTTAACTTAGTCTTTAGTTTAGAAATAGACCTTAAAGATATGACGTTAACTTGAAAGGAAAATTTAACCCAAATAAGGTCCTTTTAGAGCATGGCTACTGCGGAAGGTAGACGCATCTAGAGAGTTGTAACAAAACATCCAGATAAACCGAAACACCGATATGACCCTGGTAGCTAAAATTTTAGATACATGTGACATTTGTAACGTTCATATATTGATACAATATTTGCTTTAGATATAACATTAAACTTTATGTTAGGTGTGAAATTACACATATATTTTCTAGATGCTATATAAAATGTTATCTTGTTATCTCCAGTTTTTTTATTTTGTTTCATGAACTATGTAGTACTAATGAGATAATTTATAGAAATGCTTTTTTGTTGTATAGTCTAACTCTAAATGATGTTTCGGTTACAGGACGAAACGATTTGAGATAATCGTAGTGAATGTGTGTATTGTGACGGTGGTAATGTTTGGTTATACGTGCATTTCTTACCGAGGTGTCTTAAAAGGCGACTAAGGTAAGTCGACCCGCCGTATGATATCTGGATGAGTAGAATAGACCACTCTCATTTTTTACCGAGTTGTCGTAAAAGGCGACTAAGGTAATTTGACTCATGTGGTATCCGATTTAGTAAAATATACCACCCTCTAGGTGTAGGTCAAATACGACTAAGATAAATTGACGTAAAGCAGCAAAATACGTAGCCAAATCATGTGACAACATGTTTATAACATGTAGTGCTGACCCCACTTAGTGCGGGATAAGGGCAAAAAGATGATGACTTATCATTAAATGGATTGTATTAACAAACCTGGATTTAATCAAAAGAATTCTATCATTACTTTTGTACTAGTAAGATCTCTAGCTATACATAAAAATATTATAATCTTCGCTATTACGTAAACTAATATTTTCTTCACGTATTTAACAACGTTATTTTGCGACCAAAATGTCAAGCATCATTTGTGCCGGTTTCCCTTGAAACCAATCCACGCGTTTTTTCTCCAGCAATCTCGATTCCATAACTTAAATTGTGCGACCATGTACATTCTAATACATCGGCGTTCGCGTGATCCAAGTCACGGTGGTTGCAACTCAACACGCAAACTGACCGTAGCGGTGCGTTAACGCATCGCTGCACGACGTGAGAAAATTCTCGCTTTATCTTATTGTTCTTACGTATACACCACTTTGTATTGTCATGGGCCAAATTAAACATTGCTGTATCCCAACATTTAGGTTGTCGGAAGTTTTAAGTACTAGTTCCACGTACACACCTTTATCTATTTGACTTTTTGATTTGTAACCAGGTTGGTGTAGTATATTTTCTGGAACATTTCTATCGATTTGATCGGAATGAAGCCTGTTCAACGAAGACATGACTGTAAATAAAATTTGCCGTTCGATTCGACAAGATAGTCGGTCATACATACACATGCACTCGCAATTTTTCACCTTTACGTTTTTAATAAAAGAATATAAGCAGTTATTTTATTTATTTATTGTTACCTCTTATGTGAATAAATAACTTTACGTGAAATAATATATACAAGGGTTAGGATTTTAGCTATTTATTACATTAACTCCTGGTTGACGAAGGTCTCTTCGGGGGATTTTTATAGTATTGCGCCGCCTTGTCGCCTTTTATACCTCGGTGAGAAATGAGTGGTCTATGCTACTCAGCTGGATACCACACGGCGTGTCAACTCACCTTAGTCGCCTTTATCACACCTCGGTAAGGAATGAAGGTATTCTACTCAGCCGGATACCACAAGGTTAAAATTTTTTCCGTCAATATAATTTGGATATATCTATTCTATTTGTATGTGCTTGTTTTTGAATTATGTCTTTATTGCGTCGTCTATATTATTCAGTAAAAAGCAGTTTTAACTCTTCTTATAGATTAAAAATTGAAAAAATGGATTTAAAATAAAATGTAGACTAATTAAAAAAAGGAAAAAATTACTTATTCATCATATACACTACTATATCAGCATTACCAAACTTTCATGAAAGTTCACACCTAATGGACAATACAAACGTCATCGAGGTGACAAGTAAAATGTTGAGTCTTGTAATATAATTTCTTGTACGTTACCATTCATCATTTTTATGATTAATATATTCCGCATTTTCCGGTATGTGAACTAATATATTTTGCTCATTTCTGCTCCAATTGTCGCCGTCAAGTTAATTAACGCACCATCATATAATTTCTCTGTCTAGACTACACCTTCGCATACTAAAGCTAGTTCGTTATAACATTTTGTATGTGCTAATGAATTACGAAACAAGCGGCTAGCTTGTAATTAATGTAATTAATTTTCCGCCGTTGGACGCTAAAACTAAGAGTGGTTTTGAGACCGAGTTCGAGATACGTAGAATAACTGATACAGAGTATGCGTATTTAATTTTTATAAACTCTTAAGATAATAGCTTTGATTAATAAAATGAAGAAGTGAGATGTTATGAATATGTAAGTTTAATTCATTCTCCTGTCTTTATACCACTCTATGTGAAGGTCGGCACAAAATATTTTACACTTCCATTCTATCCTATTATTCATTAACTCTGGCGCTACTTCTTTTTAGTACCAGCTTATATTTTGATTGTACTAATGCACACGATGCAACATTAATTTCTTAACTTTCAAGAAATTTCAAACATGTAAAAAACTGAAGGACAAATAAACAGTAAACTATTTAAAGGAAAAAAAAATCGAATAAGGAAAATATATCATATTACCCTTTAAAGATGTTCAGCAATTAATAACTGTTTTAAATTTCTGCATTACAATTATGTACTCACAGTGATATCAGAAACATTATTATATTCTCGTAGTTTTGCTTATTATTGAAATCATTCCAATTCAATTAAATTTCAAAATTCTCCAAAACCCACTGCTACTATTATCCTACTATTTGCTAATATGATACAAATGTAAATTAAATCGATCTATTCTTGTATAGATGGCATAGATTAAAAGCTTTAATAGAGTCAATTTCTACAAGGTTAAAACTACTAATATAGAGTGAACGCAACTGCGGTTATTGTAATACAAGTATTTAGAATATTAAACCATGCTGATTGTGGTTTTCTGCTCGTTTGTGGAGAGAAACAGTATAATTTCCAACCGTTTTCTGTATTTATATTTATTTGCTTTAAGCTTTAGAATTTGTCTTGGAAAAACATTCTTTAAACATATAAGTATAAATATATAATCATTTACATACTTTCTAATAAGAAATTCTCGTAAACATATTACGACAGAAGATTTCGGAATCACTTGTTAGCGAACTTTATTGATTTACAAAAAAGTTAAGAACACCGATGTATGTATGATGTATAACGTTAACAGTCACCAAATATTTAGTTTCTAAAAGAAAACATGAAGAAAACTATATTTTTGGAAGCATATTTCATGGGACATCAAATATATTTGTTAAATTAGTTTTCGATACCAGTAGTTGAATACTTAAAATCTAAACTTTTTAGTTTATTGTGTTTTTAATCAATCAATCAAAAATCAAGATCAACTAAAAATCAAAAGATATAATAATAAAGAAGTTATTAATATAAAATGAGGATTTATTTGATTAACTATTAAAAAAATATAGAAATGTTTATTTTATGAAAATTTGATATAGGGTACGTGTATTATGATGACAAAACCAATATTAAACACGATATTTTTATTATTAGATTAAGATACGATAGAAATAAGAAGCATTTTTTCAAAATCAATTTAATTTCACATAAAACCTCCGCGCTATTATACATTTAAAAAAAATGTAATAGCGCCTCTTCGCACCTCTCCGTACCTCACCTCACCTCTCCGCACCTCACTTCACCTCTCCACACCCCACCCATCCCCATTATTACTTCCGTTACACAAATTTTGCTGCACGTACTCCTTAAAAAATGACAGTTTACTGTCTCACTGGCAATTCAAGTACATTAATCATATCACATACACAGAGTGACGGACTGACAGCCCCAAGATCACCTGCGTCAATACAGCCTCTATTATATCCAAGCCTTTTGTTTTTGTTTGTAAGTCCCATTCGCTAACAAAAGGCGGTCTCATTGTTTCGACTGATACAAGTGTTTCGTCATTTATCCAAGCAGCGTCTTACAATCAGACTGTACGGTTTACCAAATATATAAAGAGACATTTTTTATATACTAAGTGACTTTACAAAGTTTTTTTAATGTTGAAATCTTTATATTATTCTCTTTTTATTTTTCTAATTAGTCGTTTTTTATAAGCCTCAAATCTTATTAGGAAATGTTTAAAACTGTCTCGTTGGTCCAATGTCCAGTGACTTCGTTCACGACAACTTAAGCGTTTAAGTACCCTCAATAAGGCAATACGTGTTTTTTACCTGTGCACGAAAGAAAAAGGGAAAAAAGAGTTTTTTTTTATCTCATATGTTACCCTGATGTATAAGCATTAATTGTGACATTTTTTGTATCTAGGATCTATATTTGTAATCTAGGATTTTAGTCCGTAAGAGAGTTGCCTTATGGGGAGTGTGACCCTCTCTAGGAACATAAATCCCGGTTCTTGCCCGCCTTTAATGGCTTATAAGTGACCTAAACTGCAAACTGATTAACTGAAGCTGTTATCGCTCGTAAAAGCTCCTAGTGGTTGTCACATATAATTTATGAGACATCCGCATCCAATATAATTGTTCAAATGGTGTTTTTGCGTCTACACTGTAAACGGACGGTAAGGCTACAATACAATGCTGGGTAGTGATTTGAATTTTGATACTTTATTAACAGGGGTTGAAGTAAGCCGTGTGATATCCAGCTGAGTTTAATAGACCGCCTTCTTTATTGCCGAGATGTCGTAAAATACGACTAAGGTTGACGTCTGGTAGGCGGTCGGTCGTAAAATACGTAGCCAAATCATGTGACATCATGTTTATTACATGTTGTGCCAACCCTACTTAGAATGGGATAAGGGGAGGGTGATGATAAACAGGGATTGAAGTTAAATGAGTAGTTTGAATTGGAGTCTGTCTTCGCTATTGCTGTTATACAATTCATCTTTCTTCTTACACCAGCGTACTTCCGAATGAACTGTATATAATAAATGTCGTTAGTATACACGAGGGACCCGCGTACGTTTGGAAAGATTCACGTCCTCGACTCGTAAGGTCATAGTGGCCTTTACTCTGTCACGGATTACTTAGGTAAAACGGTAAGAAGTGTTAAAAATTAATATATATTTTATGATACAGGTTTTTTACGTCCTATTGAATAACAAAAGACTATCGCATTGTTTAAGCTGCTACAAGTGTTTCGACACTAGTCATAGTCACGTTCGGTATATGTTACCAATGCTTTTTATACATCCTGCTCTCTGTGACTTTGTGTGGACAGTTTTTCTATTGTTATACTTGCCTCCTTACATATTGTAAAACAAAGTCTCCGTCCCGTCTGTAAGTATAAATTAAAATATTACTGAAGGATTTTTATGTGGTCTGTCAGTAACAAAGCAATATACAGGGACTATTTAATAATATTTGTTAGTTTTGTGTAAAGTAGATACAATATTGATACGGACATCAACGCAAATAAAACAGGCAAGGGTTTTAAAATAGGCTTGGATTGTGCGTTATACAAGATTTTAACGATGTAAGGTAAATATAAGGAGAGGCTTTTTTCGAAATCAGGTGCGCGTATGAGAGATTGACGTATATGTTAAATTTGAAAATTTCTTTTCCTTTCTTCCATTATTTTATTTCATTTAATTTATACAATGATTTTCTTATTATAAATGCATCGCTAAGAAATATGAAGATAATTGTTAATACCTTATTGTTAAATCTAACTTAGGTAAATCTCAAGCAGCCTTTCAATAAAAACACTGCCACATTTATTATTATGGCAATATTTAAATTTAATTAAATGGCTATATATAAAATTCCATTCCAATGCAATGGCAATAAAAAACACCCCTATAGTCGTTTAGTTGCTACAGTGTAATTACAAATTCAAATATGCGTGCCTTTCTATTACAAATTATTGTACACCGTTATAGTGACGGCACGCATAAATCGTGTTTCATGTCGCCGAGTAACATCATTTACCATTAAGATAAAGGATTAAAATGAAAGTAGCATAAAATATATTACGGGAATCATACACCTCTACAAAACTAATATTTAATGTTATTTATTTATTTATCGTTTATGCATACAGAAAATACATTTAAAAAATATACATATATATAATATGTACAAAAAATGTTAATATAAGTATATGTGTAATTATTAATATTAATAAATATTAATATTAATAGTTGCCTTTTACGACACCTCGATAAGAAATGAGGGTGGTCTATTCTGCACAGCCGGATACCACACGGCGTGTCGACTTACCCTAGTCGCCTTTTACGACCCCTCGGTAAGAAATGAGGGTGGTCTATTCTACTCAGCCGGATACACCATATGGCAACCAAATTTTTAGCTTCATGTTTCAATATACTATATTGATTTATGATTTTGATGTAATTCTGTGCTATACGTTGACATACATATGAATGAAAATATAAAAACTAAACTACATATAATACCAAAAATAAATATTCTTTATAGTAGCCCTAATTTATGCATGTAGCCTAATTCTAAATTCTGTTGTTCTAAATTCATTCTGTATGTAGCTCTAAAATTGTTAATCTATTCAGTAAAATTCGAAAGCACCGCACTTTTGAAGCTGAAAAATTACTGTAACTAGAAAAATCTGACCAAGATACTATAAAAATCTTGATACTATAACAAAAGATAATCCTATAAATAAATTTTTTAATTATAACAACAATATCACGCTTATAACTACATTTTTTTGAAACGAAACGGAAGTAAACAAGAATAAAAAGTATTCTCCGGCTATGGAATATTGGTTAAAAATATAGTACACTTTATTTTGATTAAAATTCGATTCTGTTCTGACAAAAGATTTTTGTATACTGAAAGATATTAATGAATTAAGCGGCGGTAGTGGAATGGTTAGGGAAACGGACTTGCGATCGAGAGGTCGTGGGTTCGAATCCCGGCAACTACAAACAAACACTACCCACGTGAACCTGCCCCTAACACAAGCATTTAGTTTAGCTGGAAGGGTTAACAAGTTTACTAGTAATTTGCAACCCAAATTGCTAGTAACTTTTTTATAAAAAAAACATAAGCCACTAGTGATCATAGTGAGCTGTGTCGGGTTAATGGCTTGTTTACTGGCTTTGCTGACCTTATATGGTGTGAAAGCTCTGCTACATTGTCGCCTGTTCTCGCTGGACTCAATAAGGTACGACGTACGCGTTTGTCGTGTTTGATGATATAAGAAATTTAAAAAAGAGATATCACATCAATTCTCTCATAAAAACTAATTAAAATTAATTGATGACTCTTCTGCGATATACCATATTTCCTGTATTTAAAAAGCGTCCGCTTATTATTGTAATTCATACGGGATGCTACCAGTTTTTACATCAAGCCTTTTAAATTTAATTTATAACTGAAAGGAATATTCACGTCATTACCCTTATAAGTAAAACTAATTAAGTAACGAATTATAAGATAATTAACATTGATAACCTGTCAATCTAGCTCTTCGACCGCAAAAATTCCTGATACTATAACGTTTTGACGTTCATTTATTATCAATTTCCATACGGAACATGTTACTAATTTTGACAAGAAGTGTTTGCTCTTGGCCATCATAAGAGAAGCCACGCATTAAATATTTTTCAGTTTTTTTTTATGCGTGGCTATATCGAGAGATTGGTCGTGAGCACCGTAGTAGACTTCATAATTTACATCCACTCCTTCCTGACTCGTCTTTCAGGTATACTGTGGATTAACAATTAATAAGCTCGTGTAATGTCCGGTAGAAAGCGCGGGGCGCGCGGTCTGACTTTTTCTAACGCGGTTAGATCAGTGGGTGGGAATGGAAAAATTTAAGTAATAGGAAACAAAAGAATAAGCTTTAATTTGCAGGCATTTTTACAGGCCGGTCAGCCAGGCAACTCCTTTTCTGCCACTCAGTGGAATCCGCTGGGAGTTGAATTATATTACAGCATTTTGTTATTATCTGAGGTTGTCAATACAATATCTTAGCTCAATACAAACCATATACTGCACCTGCCATGCTGCTCCAGTCTCAGCCGACAAAAATAGGTAAAACTAAGATAGAAGAACTAGTAGACTACTAGGAACACTCGTTATTCCATAAATGTTGGTTATTTAGTTACCCCCGCCGTGCGGTATATGGTTGAGTAGAATAGATACCCTCACTTCTTACCGAGGCGATGTAAAAGGCTACTAAGATGTTGGGAATTCTAATACGCCTGGCCGGTAACACCGGACGGCCTCGTTACTACGGCAACAAGAATAATAACGAGAAGAATAATAAGAAAAAGGAGAGTAACAAGGCGGTCAATGTTAGAACTTATATAATCTTAGATAATCTTGGATAATAAATATATAATTGGATAAACACACAGATCCTGTTCTTGGAATTATCCCCGACATATTTTGGTGACCCCGACGTGATCTACGTGATACTATTGCGCGAAGGATCTGTGTTGTCTTTTGTCTACTCACAGGGAAGTACGCCCAATTTTGGTCTTATACTTTGTGTGTGCAGACGGAAGAACGTTGTGTTCATGATTGTTTTGCATCTGCAAACAGTGTTCACATCCGCTTGATTAAACTCAACTGAATACTATTCTATACTATTACTATAGTACTTAAAGCTAGCCCTAGATTGAACTAGGTAAAACTATAAAACTATTTACTTTACTATGAATACGAATGTGTTACTCTAAACAACTTATATTAAAATTAGCTACCTACTTACCTATCTACTTATATAAGAACGAATGTTACTCTCTTACAATATTATTGAAGTTCTTAATACTGAATTGAAACAATTAGAGTTACTAACTTATCTTTATTTCTTATAAATATTGTCATTAAATACACTGTCTTTAATTTCATTCTTTGTTTGCATCTTTCTAACTAAAAATCTAAATCATTCTAGGGTCTTTGTGGCCACTGCTTCTCCGACCCCGCGTAAAGTGGGTGTTCGGTGCTGTTACATCGCGTCGACTGCGTGTGACCTCCACTGACCGCGAGCACCTGACTGGGGCCGGCGTCGTCATTTTTTGACGCTGTAACTAACGTTGCGGTTCTTTGATACCTATATTGTCATTACTTACCCCGAACAGTCTGTTTAGTTGATTATTGTAATAAGGCATTAAATTGTTATTTACTATGGCGGAAGATTTGAAAGAACTTGTTCGGAAACGTGCTAGTATAAAGAGTCGAATTACGACGTTTGCGAAATACTTACAAACTACTTCATTAATTGATCCTAAGGAACTTACAAAGGCATTAGTTGCGGAACTTGAATTAAAACTATCGCGACATAGAGACTTATTTACTCAGTTTGATTCTTTAAAGGATAATATTGAGATGTTAGATTTCGATCAGTTAGAGGAACATGAGAAAATCGAAAATGATTTTTGTTTGAATATTTCTCGTGCCGAAAGTATAATTCAAAGTGTAACTGCTCTACATGTGTCCTCAAATTATGGCTCGATAGCTGGCTCAAAAGTGCCTTCGCACTCTACTGAAAACGTTCGTAACCATAATATTGATAGTATAAAGCTTCCCACCATCCAACTTCCGCGGTTTGACGGCAACTACCTTAAATGGATGGAGTTTAGGGATACGTTTGAGTCTTTAATAAATAGTAATAATATCCCTGACATCAATAAATTTCATTATTTACGCTCTTCACTTGAAGGTGGAGCGTCTCAAGTTATAAAATCGGTTGAGTTTACTGCTGCTAACTATAAATCTGCTTGGGATTTGCTTGTTAAACGTTATAATAAGAATAGAATACTTGTAAACAACCACTTAAACTCTCTTTTTAATTTCGAACCGATTTCTAAGGAAAGCTTCAAGTCTCTGCGTTATATGATTGATTACTATTCTAAAAATTTGAGTTCCTTAAATAATTTAAATGAACCTACTTCTCATTGGGACACATTGATTGTTTATGTGATGGTGTCGAAACTAGATGGCGCCACTAGTCGCAAATGGGAAGAAAGTAGGACTAACACGAATACTTCGCCTACTTTAGCTGAATTTAATGAATTTTTGCGCAATCGCGCTGATATTTTAGAAACTTTGCAGTATAATAATGTCACTAAATCTGAAAAACAAAGACAGTCGTTTTCAAAGGAAAATAAACTTTCTACATCTTTTGTAGCTTCTCCTACTTTGAAAAATGCTAATTGTGTTATTTGCTCAGAACAACATTTAGTGTATAAATGTGATAAGTTTAAATCTATGTCAATAGACTCCAGATACAGTGAGGTTTTAAAACACCGCTTGTGTCAAAATTGTTTGCGTCCTGGACATTTTTCTTCTAGCTGCAAACATACTCCATGCAAATTCTGTAACAAAAAACATAATCTATTATTACATAGAAATACTTCTGGCGCTTCTGTCGCAGCGTCCGCTCCTGCGTCCTCTTCGTCTGAAGAAGCTTCTGCTCAGATTTCCACTGTTGCTATGATAGATCCTGTATCATTGTCCGCTGTAACTCTCGGTCAGGTCTTGTTATGTACTGCTGAAGTCGAACTTGTTGATACTAATACTAATAAGTGTCATGTTGTTAGAGCTCTTTTAGACAATGGATCTCAGTCTTCTTTTATTACTGAAAATTTGCAAAATAAATTACAAATTCCTTGCTCGAATACTAATCTGTCTATTGCTGGTATAAACAATAGAGTCACTACTACTACTAAGAAATGTAAGGTAACATTGAAGTCACGGGTGAATACTTTCAAGCGTAATGTTTCTTGCTATGTCATACCTGCGATTAGTGGTAAACTACCTGGTATCGAGGTAGATATTTCGCGACTTTCTCTTCCTGATTCTATTGAACTTGCTGACCCACATTTTTATCATCCTTCTGATATTGATATACTACTTGGTGCAGATATTTTTTGGGACATAATGGATTCTAAACAAATCAAGTTAGGCAAAAATAAGCCCACGCTCCAAAAATCTAAACTAGGTTGGCTCGTGACAGGACCTACTACTACTCAGGGTCCTACTTCTACTACTCATTCTAACTTTTGTCAAGAGATTAAAGATTCTATTGCTAAATTCTGGGAAATCGAAGATATTCCTCTAGCTACTAATATATCTCCTTCTAAAGATAAGGAATATTGTGAAAATCATTTTACTTCTAATACTGTGCGCTTGGATAATGGAAGGTTCTCTGTTAAAATTCCTTTTCGCGAGGTCCCCGAGGTGGCTCTTGGCGACTCTTATCATCTGGCCAAGAGGCGTTTCTATAATCTGGAAAGGAAATTGTCTAAATGTAACTTGAAAAACTAGGACATCTTACTAACTTGGGTACCGTGAGAGAAGTTATGGACCGACTTACCTTTGGTTACTACATTCCTCACCATACCATAAGGCGCAATTTCTATGTCGATGATTTGAATACTGGTTCTGATTCTAAAACTGTCTTAGCTTCCACTGTGAAAGGGGTTATTGATAAACTTAACGAAGGTTGTTTTCCTTTGAGGAAATTCCGTACTAATGCTCCTGATATATTTGACGATATTTCTACTTGTAATGAATTTCAAGATTTCTGTAAACAGTCTTCTGTATTGGGACTAAGATGGACACCTGACTCTGATACTTTGCATTTTTCGGTTAATGTCGAAAGTATAGCTAAAGTAACTAAACGTTCTATACTGTCGAACTCTTGTAAAATCTTTGACCCATTGGGTTTGTTATCAGCTTGTACCATATTCCATAAAATTACTCTTCAAAAATTATGGCTTAGTAAACTTGACTGGGATGATAGCCTCCCAGAAGATACAAAAAAATCTTGGCTAGGCTTCTATAATGAGACGAAATTGTTTGAAGACATAAATGTTTCTAGATATGTACTTTGTGAATCTCCTACGTCTGTAGAAGCGCACTGCTTTACAGATGCGTCACAAGACGCTTATGGGACTTGCATTTATCTAAAATCTACTAATGATAAGGGTGATCAATCTGTTAATTTACTCTGTGCTAAGGCCAAGGTCAGTCCGTTGAAATCTGAAACTATTCCACGCTTAGAGCTCCTAGGCGCTTTGCTTGGCGCTAAATTATATGCTAAGGTTATACTGTCACTTAAAATTCCTATTACTCGTTCTGTATTCTGGACAGATTCTACTATTGTTCTGGGATGGCTGCACACCCCACCTAAAACACTTAAAACGTTTGTTAGTAATCGTGTTGAACAAATTAGGGACTTAACTAATGAAAACTGCTGGCGTCATGTACCTACCGAATTGAATCCTGCTGACATGGCTTCCAGAGGGATTCAGCCTCGTCTTCTTCCTGGGAATGTCCTTTGGTGGCACGGCCCGTCCTTTCTGGCTAAACCTGAAAAAGAATGGCCTTCTTCTCCACATGCTCCTGCTGTGTTACCTGAAACAAGAATAAGCTTAAATACTAATATTTTACCTAATGATGTAATACCGTTTAATAAATACTCTAAACTCTATAAATTGCAAAGAATTTTTGGTTATGTACTGAGATTTATAAATAATATTAGAAAAAATAATACCAAAATAACTGGTAATCTCACCTGTTCTGAATTGCACACTTCACTTACCTTGCTAGCGAAAGCTTCACAAAGAGAAACTTTCATTAAAGATATACACTCGCTAGAAACTGATAAAATCCTAAATCGTAAATCTTCTATTCTTTCTTTAAATCCGTTTTTGGACGATCAAGGCATATTACGTGTCGGTGGTCGTATCGACAACGCTTCATATTGCCCTTATAATAAAAGGCATCCTATTTTACTAGACCCTAAACATGTATTTACGAGAATGTTATTTGAAAAAGAACACTTACGGCTTTTACATTGTGGTCCTCAACAGTTGTTGAGTTCCATTAGAGAACTTTTTTGGCCATTAGGTGGCAAAGTGTTAGCAACTGCTACTGTACGATTATGCGTACGTTGTCAAAGATTTAGGGCTAAGCCTATGCAACAATTAATGGGTGACTTACCTGAACCTCGTGTTACTCCTGCTTCTCCTTTTGAGACTTGTGGCACCGACTTCGCTGGACCTTTTCTTATTCTTAATCGTAAAGGTAGAGGCGCAAAGACTTCCAAGTGCTATTTATGTATTTTCATCTGTTTTGCTACAAAGGCTGTACACTTGGAAGTAGTTAGCGACCTAAGTAGCAATGCGTTTATTCTATGCTTGCGTAGGTTTATCGCAAGACGTGGTAAACCTCATACTATTTTTTGCGATAATGGGAAAAACTTTGTAGGAGCTAGTAATGAACTAAACAGACTTCTAAAGAAATGTCAAGCACCAGTCAGCGACTTTGCGTGCAATGAAGGTATTAATTTTAAATTTTCTCCCGTCTATGCACCTAGTTTTGGTGGGGTCTGGGAGGCAGGGGTTAAATCGGCCAAATATCATTTAAAACGAATAGCAGGTAACTCTAGTCTAACTTTCGAAGAATTGTATACACTGTTTGCTCAGGTTGAAGCGATCATGAACTCACGTCCACTTACGTCAATGTCATCTGATCCTTCTGATCTACTACCCTTAACACCTGGGCACTTCTTAGTGGGTCGACCGTTGACTTCACTGCCTTCGCCTAATATCGAACGTATCAGCCTCAACAGATACGAGCTGATCGAACGCCTGAGACATCACTTTTGGTCACGCTGGAAAAGGGATTACTTGTCGACTCTACAGGAACGTGTGAAATGGAGGACAAGACAGCGAGATGTCAAGATCGGTGATCTTGTCTTTGTACTGGATGATCACTTAACGCCGATGAAGTGGCTTCTGGGCCGCATCCATCGACTATACCTTGGCGCCGACGGACTATGCAGAGTCGTCGACGTTCAAACTGCAGGTGGTATCATTAAGAGATCCATCTCGAAACTTTGTGCATTGGAAGGCACGTCAGATTCCCAAGAGCTCTTTGGGAAGCAAGTTCCCAAGGGGGGGGAGGATGTTGGGAATTCTAATACGCCTGGCCGGTAACACCGGACGGCCTCGTTACTACGGCAACAAGAATAATAACGAGAAGAATAATAAGAAAAAGGAGAGTAACAAGGCGGTCAATGTTAGAACTTATATAATCTTAGATAATCTTGGATAATAAATATATAATTGGATAAACACACAGATCCTGTTCTTGGAATTATCCCCGACATATTTTGCTCGGGATAATGCTAAATGGATGTTGGGCATGCGGCCGGTTGTATAATAACTAGCTAAATCAACTAACGACATTTTTAAAACATGTTTATAACATGTTTTGCTGACCCCCCTTACAGTGGGATAAGGGTAGGAAGATGATAAAGCGCAGAAGAATCATCAGTCATCTTTATCAGTTGCCGATGTTTAATATTATTAAAAGACAATCATTTATTAAATAAAATTGTTACTATAATATAAAGTCATTTAAAAATTGACACTTAAACTCAAAAATAAATTATAATAATAAATATAGTATTATTAGAATTCTGAGTAAGATTGTTCCACGTGTACAAAATGTACCTATAACTACTCACTATTGAATATACATAAGAGCTAGACACACTTTTTATGCGAACGGCGTTACAAAAACATATGGTTGTATTTACTCCGGATATTACCCAATGACTCACAACTCCTTATCTGGATGAGGAAGATCAAGCAAAATCCTGTATTAAAACAACGATTTTATATATGGAGAGAAATTTGTAAACAATAAAAGTAACACAAAGTTCCTCTTGATACAAAGATGTACCGAATTATTTTGCTATAATCTAATCGCAGATTGTAATATAAATAATTCATCATATTTTTATATTATTTTGCTATAATCTAATCGCAAATTACAGCAGAATACTTTATTATATTGTTTATAATTTATAGAATTCGGCGTTACTTTGCGGAGGTCCATAATCCAAAACTAATGAGAATATTATTTGGCTATATAGCGCGTATCGTAATGCTTCGCTTTACGATTTTGTCGTTTAGTCTATCTCCTGACGATGCTTCGGTTACGGGGCGAAACAATTGTTGAGATTGTGGTCGTGAATGTGGCAGTGCTTGTGTATTGTTGTGTTATCGGTGTCGGGTTGTGCATGAGTTCTTACAAATTCTGCATGTATCAGGTATAAGAACAAATAGTACACTACATTTAGCATTACATATATTTTCTTTGATCGCGGATTATAGCAAAATAATATTCTCATTAGTTTTGTATATTGTTTATATTATGGAACTCCGCAAAGTAACACGCCTAATTCTATAATTTATTATAGAATCTTGTTTTCAATTCTATAAGAATGGTCTTAATGACTTAAACCATTTTCGTAGATTTAGAGGGTTATATTAGATTTACACTTTGACCCGCGATAAGCATTATCTCGTTTTATTAATCCTGAGTTTGTGACTATTAAACATTCAAGATATAAAGTAATCTGCCCATAATACATTATACATATTTTTTAAATCTACTTTTACAAAAAGATATTGTTTGGGGTTCTCTAATGTCATTAATAGAATGCGTTATAAGTTTAGGTTCCCGATAGAAATCCAATAATATAAATAAACCAAAAAAAATTGCAATTTTTTTTCTCTAATCTCATTTCGTATTCCTTAGTATTATTGGTAGTATTGTATATTATATGTTGATGACATCAGCTCTAGATTCTAACGTAAAAAGTAGAGTTTAGTACATCGCAATATCTCGCTCTTGTTAGTTCAAATTCAAATAACCTCTGATACTGCGATCGGTATTTAATTATTAATACCTATTTATTTTGTACGGATGTAAAAAATATGGATATTTAAGGTTGTTCTTTAATCTCGTATTTGACAGGTAAGATATAAAGGTGCTTATGTCCATCCGCCCTCTGTAGCCTTGGTAGCCTCTAAACACCATTTATATTCCTAAATGAATTTGTATGATGTCATATTTATTTCAAATATAGAATACTTGTAAAAAAATACGCTGACCAATCTGTAATCACATGTGACATAAACTTACGTAATTTAACTTGTTCGATTTTTTTAATTGCAATGTAAGGCGCTCATATTTATCACTTCTATCTAATTTCGGGGACGCCTGTCGGTGCAGGGTAAGCGCCTATTCCGGACTATTCCACCCATATATTTATCACTTAGAAATAAAGTTATGTCTCTCATCCAAAATACATATTAGAGTAACCGAAATGTACACCAGGAAACGTGTTAAGAATAATTTATACAATTAGGCGTTACTTTGCGGATATCCAAAATTAAAATGACTATCCGTTTTCATACCCGATACGTACAGATAGAACAGAAAACTAAAATTGCCGTGGAGCCTATCTCCTGATGATGCTTCGGTTGCGGGGCGAAACGATTGTTGAGTTTGTGATAGTGAACGTTTTTAGTTCTTGTGTTTTGTGGTGGCGGAGTTGGAGGTTTGGCCATGTGACTTTACGAATCCTGCATCTATAGGATACTTCTGAACTTGATAACTTAGTGATGATTTTTATTACCAGGAATAAAACGATCCATAAAAGATCAGAGCTTATTGACAAAGCTTAACGAATTGTAAAGCAGAATCGGTAAATAGCTCGCGGTATTGTTCCCAAAAATCGAAAGATTAGCGATGATCTAAAGATATCCATATACCAGACACTTTTGCTCAGTCACTGATGTACAAAACGAAGTCAGGAAGTAATCCATGGTAAAAAACCTCATTGATTTTGAAAACCAATATGCTAAATGTTCGTATTGTTTCGCATGTAATAACATTAACTAGGCCACAATAAAGATCCAAATCGTGCGTGCACGGAATTTTGGTAGTTTTCCGAAGTCATAAGAAACTCCACATAAATGTAAATTACCGACGGACACATAAAATTTTATCTTTCCTAGTAAACGTTCGGGCGGACATCTAAAATTATCGTAACTAATATGACATAGTTAATCTTCCAAATTTATAGCAGCAAGTGTATGTAACTGATATGATATTTTTTATTTACAGAAATAGCAAAAGTGCGAGCGAGCTTATTTCAAATAAATGGAGTCAAGAAAGAGCCATTAGTTCTACCGGAAGCGGAGGGTATGGTCACCACACTAACAGAAAAAGTATACGTACCAGTAAAAGAACATCCAGATGTAAGTACATATTTAGTTATTAATTAATTTATTATGACTGGCTCGATGGCGCAGTTGGTAGTGACCCTGCCATCAGCTCCGCGGCTCGCGGCTTCAATTTTCCGCCGAGGGACAACATTTTCTACAACAATTTGGTTGGTTCGAGCCTGGGTGTATATCTTATATTTAATTATGTATTTAATATTAAATATGTATATATTTACCAGTTGTCTGTCACCAATAACACAAGTATTAATTTACTTACTTTGGGGACGGACGACCGTGTGTGTGTCACATATATTTATTTATTTATTATTTCTTATTATCATTAATTTTACCAACCTAATGACAACGTTAAATTTAATACAACTGAAAAGAAATTATTTGAACTCCAGTTCAATATATTTGTAGACAAAAAGGTAAAAAATCAAAACTTATATTGCAGTTAAAATGCGGTCCGTTCAACTTAATCGTTATAGGAACTTACAACTGAATACTTAACTATATTAGACATTTGTGTATATGCAGAAATAAAAAATAAAAGGATATTTGATGGTTTAAATTAGTAATTAAGATTAAGTAAAGATTCTATTTACTTAAATCGCTGTATAGGTTAACGTCTTGGAATAATCTACGTATAAATAAATTTAAATAAAGTTCGATTTACTTGTTTAAATAGTTATATGTATAGTGACAAATTAATAATGACAGTCACAAATCGTTAAACAGCTAAATCATAGGTATCTTAAAACATCAACAAAAACAAACAAATATTCAAATTATATGGTGAAAGCGTTTCTGTATCTAACAAAAATCGGCCATATGTAAATTGGATACGCGCTTCTTAACCTTTGTAAGAGGGGTCCAATAAATAATTAAGAAAGAGAATTTCATCAGAGGCACTATTTTATATGCAGTATTTTTATATTTTATATGAGTTACTATTTGAGATTTTTCATAGAGTTATTTATTATACTATAGTAGGAGCGTCATTGGTAGGCCTTTAATTGCGAGTGTGGCAACAAATAATGGGAGGGAAAATGAAACTCATATGCTTATCTTTGTCTAATCGTACATAATAAAGTGAGACAGAAGATCATTCATTTACAATAGTATTTTTTATATTTAAGCATTGATGTCTTTTTTAGTCATAGTATAAGAACTGAAACAGCTATAATTCGATTTATTAAATCGCAATGACCCGTAAAGTCACGGCATATGTGTTTTTGTATATTATTTTTGTTCATTCATTATTTAAAGTTTACAAATACTCGGAATGTTTAAAAAACACGAATATTATACATTTTGAATGGATGAATTTAACAAAATTAGTGTTGTAAAAAATATCAAACAATATCAACGTCAGCGAAGCATGCAGTGTAGGGACGTGGTGGAAAAAAATCGATTCGAAAAAAAATGTTTTTTTTAATCTTGATTACTCTTTTTTTTATTATTTAAGATTAGATATGCATTGTTGGATGAAACTATTGTAGCTAACCTCGACATTTTAATCGAATTTCGCAAACAGCGCATCTGTTATTATGTATTGGTAGTTTTCCACTTTAATTAGGTTTAATTCTAATTAATTATTAATATTGAAAAAGGTAACTTTTTAAATAATCAGAAAAAAAATCGAATATTATTAATTGATTTATTTTAAAAGGAAAAATCGATTATTTATTAATCGTTTTTTTCTACTCCAATTTACATCCCTAATGCAGTATAGTTTAATCAATCAACAGAAGAATTACACTGCGAACTGTATTTTGTTACCCTGCACCTGTCTAAGTAATTTTATAAATACCAAGACATTGTCCAATTGTTTTAACACGGGTTTTTCGTCCATTACGAGTAAGATTGAGATAAGTGTCACAGGTTGTAGGTTTTATTGCACTGAGGGACAGAATGAACGAGTGTTAGTGATATAAATAGAAAGACAAGGTTGGCAGCTTGCTACATTTGGTGACTTATTATGTCAGGGCTCTCGTGTACCGACGCACATAATCTCGGGTGAGGCTTGAAACTTAAACGATCCCGTCTGTTCACTATCACCAAATGTTTAAATTGCGAATTATCCATCTTAAACAGCTCATCGTAACATTCAGATTGAATTGAAAGTAGAATTATTACAGATATTTACTAAGTATTGATTGAGAATTTTTTTTTTTTTGTAAAATTGTATACAATCAATACTAATAGTAAGTTGCATATATTATTTTTACTCAAATGTGACACATAATCTTTTTTAAAGAGACTGACTTCTGGATTTTATAGGAGTTTTAGGTGATTGCTTATTAGCGAGATACTGTAAAAGATGCATTTGGTATTAATTTTCTCCTATTATAGTGATTGAGCCTTGCTTGGTAATTTTTTGAAAGATATAAAAAATGCATTTAAAAAAATGAAAGAATGTGCCGGTGATATCTGGAACTTGATTCCGGGTTTTTAACTTTTTTTGTCCGCTCGTTAGCCATTGGGCTATCAAAGCATTACGTTTGACAGTTAAAATATCATTTGCTTTCAATTTTACATTTTAACATTTTTTCAATGCCGGTAAACAACATTTTGTTTTAAATGAAACCTAGCTAGATTACACTCCGACGGATCAACAGATTTGTATGAACTTTTGTATAAATGTAGTTGTAGTAAAGTTACTAAACTTGATTAATTATTAATGAATTTAATGGACTGAATTTCATTGTCGATTAATAACAAGCTTTTACCTGTTACTAATAATAACCTTTCAGGTGCTATTATTTCAATCGAACTATGCGATTGTCGATCTTATCTGATCGTGATTGTGTACACGATCACTAACTTAAGTTTATAGTGTCTACTATTTAGTCCGGTCTTAAATATTATTCTATGATAGATTGTATCGCTTGGGATTGTGGAATACAACTATCAATGAGTTACTTCGATTTGAGCAAAAATTATGACCAATTTAGGGTAAAAAAAATCAGGGTTGATGTAATTGAGGGTTTTTACACTATTAAACACTATTAAGGAGAGGCTGTTATAGAAAGCCTACTATACTGTTGAGGATTATTTAGACTATAAAAATGCGTGGATATAAATATTGTTCGACCCTGTACAAGATAGAAACAAATAAATGTAACTAGCATTAAGAATTGTATTTTTTTAAAAGAGTAACCGCCGAGTTTCTTGCTGGCTCTTCTCGGTAAGAACAGCTTTCCGAACCAGCAGTAGAGTTGACGATTCAAAAGCACTTGTTTACAAGTTTATTTGAATAAAGAATATTTTGAATTTGAATTTACACTGAAGCTGACACGAAAGCAGACACCGGACTGAACGAAGTCCACTTGTTTGTTAAAAAGCGAATACCCTTTCGATATTTCTAATTCGCAGTCTTATTTTTAACAACATTCTATGACTAAGGATTCAGAAATCGTTATATATAATATCATCGTTTATTTTTTATATTTCTCGTGTTTCTCCATATTTACATACTCCATCATATCTTAATTGGACTGGACTTCCTTTCAATTTTTTATCACGTTTTGTCAAGGCAACTAATGAAAGATTTATGCCTTCAATGAATACTAGTAGCCAACTTATTTATTCAATATTGTATATGGATAATCGGCGTTCTTGTTAGCGAGCGGTTGGCGCCATCCGACTCAACTCCGTTTCCGTATAAGGTTAAATACATTTGAAATTCTACTGATATGGCCTTTATATTAGAATATAAAAATATTAATGATACAATTTTAAAAAAACCTGAGAAAACGTGTTAAGCAGTAGGTCACAAAATAATGCATAATTTATAGGTTGAGGACATAATTCGCTCAGGCTATTCGATCGTTTCAAGAATCAATTTAGAAAATACTTAAAATGTAAACATAAATTTTCCAGACTATACTTATATTTTTTTATAGTTTTAGTTTTATTTATAGTTTTATTTAAAACTCGGTATTTCACTGCTAGATATAAGCAAGGAGCTGAGATATCCTTTATGTATTCTGAATAGATCTCTATATAGATGTTTCTGTCTATTACTCCTATTCATCATCCTCCTACCCTTATCCCACTCTAAGTAGGGCCGGCACAACATGTTATAAACATGTGCTCATATGATTTGGCTACGTATTTTACGACCGGTCGCCTGCCTGATATCAACTTACCTTAATCATATTTTACGACACCCCGTTAAGAAAGAGCGCGGTTTATTCAACTTAATCGGATACCACACGGTGAGTCAAATTACCTTAGTCGCCTTTTACGACACCTCGGTAAGAAACGAGGGTGGTCTATTCTACTGAGCCGGATACCACACGGTAGGTTGACTTATCTTAATCGCTTGTTAAGACACATCGGTAAGAAATGAGGGTGGTTTATTCTACTCAGCCGGATACCACACGGCTTTCTGTCTATGACTTATATTGTCTTTTAGATAATTGATCACTATTTTCGATCTAGAAATAAATGTTAACAAATTATTACATATAAACTACTTAAAATCTCTGATTGATGTCGAATCATGTTAGAAATTTTTACATCCATTACTAGCTTACCAAGCTGTTGTAGCCCAGCAGTAACACCGTGCGACTCTTTCGAGGAGGTCACGAGTTCGAACCCGGGCAGACACCAATGAGTTTTTCCGTAAAAACTTGTGTCTAATTGAGAACTGCAATTTATCACACGCTTTTCGGTGAAGGAAAACATCGTGAGGAAACTTGCATATCTCTAGAGATTTCTGGGGCTATGTGTAATCTGCCAATCCACATTGGAGCAGCGTGGTAGGTCTTAGCTCCAATCCTTCTCTCTAAAAACATAGAGAAGAGGCCTATTCCCAGCAGTGGGAGAGTAACAGGCCGCTACTGTACTTTATTTTTACTACGAAGCTTGCTTAGTCTTGGAATTTTATATCTCAGAAAAACCGAGACGCGAAACAAACAAACGGTAACTCAAATAGAAATAGAACTAATAGCGAGTGTTTCGTATGTCGGACACATTGTAACAATGGTACAGCCTCGCGGGCTGGAGGCCGTGACTAATGCTACCGAAATGTTTTAGTGGGTTTAGTGTAGTTTTTGTGCTGTTTACGCTTTATTGACATTGTAAATCTGGACCATTGATTTATTAAAGGCTAGCTTCAAACTGTATACAACCGTGATGCTACATGATTAGAAATACTAATTTCATTTAACAAATCAGAATTAATATTTACGTCACAAGATTTATATATTAAAACATACATATATTTTCTTCTACTTTCTTTCTTTTCTTTTAATTTAACGATTATTATAGTTAAATTATATCTCTCAATTGTCGTAACTTAATTTGAAAGTTGCTATTACCTTTGATTAAAATACTACTTATTTTAAGTTGTTCAATGTATAATATTAATGTGAAGTGTGTATTTTGTTGGTGATCTAATAATAAATAAATAAATAAACAAATATACAATTTCTAAATTTTTATCTCCGAAATACCATTGTTATAAAACCTACGTAGGTCAGAGCTTCCATGGTTTTCACTAACATCATCGTTCTCCTGCCCTTATCCGACTCTAAATGAGGTCGGCACAAAATGTTTTAAACATGTTGTCACATGATTTGGCTAGGTATTTTACGACCGGCCGCCTGCCTGACGTCACTTACCTTAGTTGTCTTTTACGACACGATGAGGGTGGTGTATTCTACTCAGCTGGAAACCACACGGCGGGTTAACTTACCTTAGTCGCCTTTTACGACACCTCGGTAAGAAATGAGGGTGGTCTATACTACTCAGCCGGAAATCATTATTCATATTCATCATTGTTTTAGCATATATATTATTGTTTTCGACTAATATGTATATACGAATATGCGTAGTCCACAACAGGGATGCTTACGTCATAGAATGATGATATATAAGAGATTGAGAGGTCACTCTGCAATAAAGAGACACTATAAAACTTGCAAAATATCGATACTATTCTACGCTAATGTCACGTTCAGGCATTCTTCAAAGTCAAATTGCTAAAGGTGCACCACTATACTAAAGAACTGATTCATTTAATGTTTATATATTTCAAATAGTATTCGCGATTTGCTTGCGTCAAATTAATGTTAAAATGTTTTTCCTATTCCCCGGTACAACAACTATCACAGAGACAGTATTAATAATATTTATAGTATTAGTATGGATTATTGTCTTCAAAGTAGGTCCCAGAGTCTAATGGTTCAAAGCTGCCATTGTTGCCTTAGGGCCTTCAAATGAGATTAACTGTTCTATCGATCACACAGCACTTCACTTCGTGGTATTTCATCTTTTTACTATCTTAAATCTTAAACATTTTTACTGTTTGTCTGTTAATGTACACGTTTCTGCGTTTTTTATACATTTTAGACCATAGCCAAAGTTTTTCAAACAATTCAGAAATAACCATTGAAAACCAACGTTGACGTACTCCTTAAATTAAGCTGAATGGTGTTCCAATTCGTAACGTCTCATTTCTGTATATTTCTCTTATTGTTACTGTTATTTACTTTATTGTGACGTTATTAATAAAAGGTTTTGATTTGATTTGAAATATCAAAGGCTTGCGGAATTTTATCTCAAACGTTTTTAAATATAACGTTCTTTTTAAATCGTGAACGCTTGTCAAGATTCAAACCTATCCCATCACGACATTAAATTAAATTCAAACGTTATTTTATGATGAACGCATTTACAGCGTTCGTTCACATGTAGGCCACCCTAATTTCGTCTTAATGACTTGTTTGTACTCGCGGCTTCGTTCTCGCGTACGTTCTAACTTCTAATGCCCAGTCTTCCGCCCAATATATTTTATTTATGACTGCGTAGTGTCGAAATAGAACCAAAATCGATTTAGCACAACCATTAGTGTTGCAGCAAGAACTTAGGTATTCTAGAGCACTCCCACGTTATTCTCATTAAATTAGTAATCGTTGATATTTGCATCAGACGCCTTATGATTTAAATTTCATTTCATTTACGTTAACTACAAGTTGATTATCCGTTAAAGGGTTTTGTGGGAACTTAATCGTGAAAACTTGCGAGGGTTTAAGTTGATGGAATAAGTAGTCGAATCGAAGGTAATATATTTTCGTTTTACATTCGCTGACAATTATTATACTTACCTATATTATATTTTAATGATTAAAGATGTCATGTTTACGTTTCATTAAAATAAATTACATAACCTTCAATATGAATAAGTTTTTAGAGAATATTATAGTTTATATAACCATGATAGATTAAAGTTCAAAAATCACCTCCAGAATAAACATAATATGAAAATGTTTAAATATTATTAATATTTACAAAATGATTTCAGATCTTCAATAATATAAGATAATGATTATTCTAACTACAAACATTATAAAGTTACATAGATGAGTCACACGCGATTTGGGAATTAATAGCATTTTGATTGTCTTCTTCGAACAAGCTAATGAAGGATTACCAATTATGTCCAATTTCGGAAATGCTATAAGTTTATACAAGTAGCGATTTCCATCTGACATTCATAACCCGTTCGGAAAGATTTTAACTATAATTTTTTTTTATAGTAATTGAAATAGACAGAAACTGACTGAAATAGACATAGAGGAAAAGTAAGATTACGAGATTGCATATTTATATAAAATCAACATCATGTACCTAGAAATCGTTTGAATAAAGTAACACTGAGCGCCCGTTATATTAGTCGTATAATGCTTTAAAAACTCGATGTATTTCTAAATATATTAGCTATACATCATCATGAGCATAGAAATCAGGTTCAATCATAGCTGTATCAACCAGATGAGAGTTAGTTGCAATATCTGAACTCGTTTTGCTAGTTCCGCGACCAAGTACTGCTCGTTTGAACGATGTAAATGCGTTAGCTGTAATGCATTAATTTTTTCCTGTTTGTCTGTTTCTACCGTATTAGCATTACATTTGTAATTATTTTATTCGTAGTATTTGTCGGCATTATTGTTCTTTGCGAATGTATTGTAATTTATAAATATTCTTATTAGAATCTAATTTATAAAGATATTTCTTCGCTTACTGTTATTGTGATATGTTTATGTATTTTTCGTAAGCAAAATCTATGCAACTACACTAAAATAAATGACATATAATTATTTTCGTCCATTTTTTCATATGAGGAAATCCTTAACGGAGATTAGAATATTATGGTTACTGAGCGCATTTTATCAGCACCCTTATCTAAATTAATATCTTTTGATAAGGTTTATCCTACAAATATTATAAATGCGTAAGTTTGTGAGTATGGACGTATGACGTTTTTAGTCTTAAGCTCGAACCCGCTGAACCAATGACTGGCCCGTTGGAGCAGTGGGTAGTGACCCTGCCTTCAGCTAAGCGGGTCGCGGGTTCGATTCCCGCCGAGGGCCAACATTTTCTATAAATGAATTTGTTGGTCTTTGAGCCTGGGTGTATATTTGTATTTAAGTATGTATTTAACAATTATATATGTATATATTCACCAGTTGTCTGTCACCCATAACACAAGTATTAAGTTACTTTCTTTGGGGACGGACGACCGTGTGTGTAAGTGTCCCATATAAAAAAAAAAAATTAAAAAAAATATATATATATATCAACGAAATTTAGCATAATTATTGCTTATACACCGGATTAACATATAGGCTATAGAAATCCTGTTAATTCTACAGGAATATGATGTCACTAAAACCCGCCATCTAGTATCAACAAATCACGCTAAAGAAGTCGCGAGTAAAAGCTAGTATTCTATATACCCCAAAGACTTGCTCAATATGATTAACTTTATCTCTTAATACTATAATACTATTTAGCTAGTATAGCGAGGAATATTTTTATTAATAACAATAAGTTAACCAAGGAATATTACATTTAATTAATTGTTTTGCGACACAATCGGCTGTATGTTCTCAAGCAAAATCTAGGTCAAACGCAAATGTGACATTGCTTAAATAATCCATACCATAATAGAAATAATTGATAGTTGCAAATCGTTATATCGACTATTTGATGTTACTCACAGTCTATTCCATGAAACATGTCCTTACCTAGCGTAGTGTTATTAAATACGTCCATATCAATACAGGGTCTAGCTACATCTTTGTACTTACAATGAATTCTTCTTTCAAATTATTATCGGTATCACGTATTGCAATCATCAATATAAGTATTAGAAATAGTTTTTCTAAATTCAATGTTTTAAATTGTATAAACAAAGATCGCGAACAATCAAAATAGTAAGTGGCGAAATGTGTTGGTCAGATGTATAAACTAAGAATGGGTACATGATTATTATTTGTGTGGATTCTATGGAATATTGTGATATTTACAAGTTTTTAATCATTAACAACGTCACCGTAACTATCATTATTTATACCAGTTTCTTCGGCCACGTAGAAATCAGTGTGTCACAAAGTTTTTCCCGCGTATATATCTGCCGGCCATGCGGGCAATACAGGATAAATATTATTCTATATATTGCTCCACAACCTTTTCTATATTCCAGTGAAAGTCCCATTAAAATCAGTTTAGCCGATTTGGAAAATGTCCTCTTAACCTAAAACTTACTCAAATTTCTCAAATTCTTTTACTAAAAACAGTACAAACATGCGTTCAGTAGATTTTGAGAAAATGACCTCATACAGACAGACAGTTATTGGGGACATTGATGAGCCAAACATTTTTTTTGGCTTAGCATTATATATATTTTATATTTTACTTTATCGCGGATTATAGAAAAATAATTTTATTATTACTTTTATTTTTTGTAACTCCGCCAAGTAACGCTTAATTCCATAAAGCTTTAGCCGAATAAACTTCAGAACTAATCTTTTCCCGATATGTGCCTTATCATTCACGAGAGTGAACGTCAGCAAGAACCGTTGTACAAAGATAAAACAGTTTAGTCTAGGAAGGAAATCTAGAAACGCAATAATATATTGTACTCTAAACAAATGTGCGTAAATAAACACATTGATTCTATTACTGAAGCGGCTCCTTGCTATACGCGGTTTGGACTGGTGTTTGTTCGTTATATTTACATTGTTCTTAAATTAGATTTCATGTTTAAGCGAATAGGTATATCAATAGAATTCTCGACGTTGTCTCAACAGGACAACATCCACTACCGTTATGCCAATAAATTGTGTCAGATAAAGTATATCCAGATAAAGTAAGTTATATACTTTAACCATATATATACTCATATATAAAAGGAGTAGCGCTAGAGTTGACGAATGATAGGAGAGAATGTAAAAGAAAACCATGTTGTGCCGACCCCACTTAAAGTGGTTTAAGAGCAGAAGAATGATTATATAGTTAAAGTATCTAGTGATTTGTGATTTCAATTTTTGAACGCAATCATGTAAAATGCATACTACTTTCGCTATTTAATAAATGTGATAAATCGAACTAGCTAGGTTTTATTAAAAAAAAAAGTTTTATTCCTGTTTACAAGGGATTGAAAAATTGCAAAGATAATTTGTCTTTCATTTGTTAAATTGTAATATCTCAACTGAGCTTTCTCTCTTTTTTAATTTTTTTAAGTGGTTTTTTAATTTTATCTTTTTTTTTTAAATTATCGAGCAAGGCTCGTTCACCTCGGTACTTTATTTTAATTGTCTAAATTTAACACGCGATTAGCAAAAGCACTTGTTTACAAGTTTACTTGAATAAAGAATATTTCGAATTTGAATTTGAACTTAACCGCATTTCGTAATTTTGCATGTGACGTATCGTTATGAGCGACTGGCGCTGAATCACCAAGGATATTATCTAAAACAATAACGAGACACAAGTTCAATACGTCAACCTCTAGTACACAGATTCGTTTTATATTATTCAAAGCACGAACTTATCCGTAAGGAAGTTTTAGTTTTAAATTAAAGCTGTAAAAAAACCCTATTATATTCTATATATAGGCTAAATTGTCACATAATGGTTTGGAGTTGTTAATCATGCTCTATGTAGCAACGTTGAACGTTACACTAAAATCTATTTCCTACCCTTTTAAAGATTATGACTAAGCAACCAAAGATAAGAAAACAAACCTGGAAAATCCAATATTATTGACGTATAGCCGGAATCTACTTCTACGTAAGTGAGCAAACACAAAATTTTATAAGCATCTCGCGTTTGGACAGTCCATTTTATGTTCTACTAAAAATGTCAGCTTTGAGGTTGTCCTTGAACCGCAATCCGAAAACAATAAAAAATTGTGGACACATGTATATTGCAATACATAAAGAACATTAGTTAGAATACAGCTAATTGCAATGTGAAGAACGTAATAAATATTTTCAATCATAACGAGTATACAGTTTTATGTTTCTTTATAACAGAAAATAACCATAAATTATCTCTTTCGAGGAGTAATGAACGTAGCATTTTCACGCCATTAAACTATTTAAATAAATTATAATAATAATTTTAATAATAATGTATTCGTCAACGTT
Source organism: Morpho helenor (assembly GCA_029227775.1). Taxonomy (NCBI): domain Eukaryota; kingdom Metazoa; phylum Arthropoda; class Insecta; order Lepidoptera; family Nymphalidae; genus Morpho; species Morpho helenor. The sequence goes on from JARGCU010000020.1 coordinate 9,991,396, forward strand.
TTTATTATTCATTGAAAATTCTGCGCTTGTGGTCTGGTTTGATTGAAAGCGACTGAAACCCTTGTATATAAAATTAAATTTACTCTTTACGACCTATCTAATCAAGGCTTTTGGAAATGATAAAATGCATATATTATATCCATTATAATTATATTCCGATCTTGCACAAAATGGCAACTACGAAATGTATGTTTACAAAACTTGTATTTTGTAAAGAGCAACCGCCTAGTTACTGACATCACGGATTAAGTAAAGTATATTTAGTTGAGTACTAAAGAACTTTTAAAAATCAAAACAGCTAAATTTTAAATTTCGTTTGATTGACGAGGAATTTAGACATAGGGATAAATTCACTTTATTTAAAACCATCCAATTCTTAAGTATAAAGAAACACATTCAAGGAAGGAGTCCCATGTTACATAATTGAGTGTGCTACAAATTTGATTGATAAATAGATCATTAAATGAAATGTCTCCTTAAAAAAAAACAAATTCCGACGGCTGAAGTTTTTATAGATTTACTTTCCCGTAGTATTCCTTTCTGCTATAAATGTAAAGACGGCGTCGCTGATAAATCTTCAAATAAAATCCAGAAATATACAGGGTTGGCAGCCGTTGGAAATTCTTGGATGAACACTAAAAGGGCATTTTAGGGTAATCGTTTTTATGTAAATACCTTTTGCTTTTTTAACACGTATAAAAGCTTTCTTAATGTACCTTTAATATTTAAATGAGTTAATCTTGTATTTATATTTCTAAATATATAACTATATATAAAACGGCTTCAAAATTTTTCCTGAAATTCAGCATGCAGGAGGTTTTGCGGGAGAAAGATCGATCTAAATAAGTTTTATTTAAATTAATGTCGTTTTATCCCTGTTTTCGGACTAAACTTTTTTGAAATTTTCGTTGAATACAATCGCAATTTTTCGCTGTCAAACGTAAAGTCATGGTAGTTCATTTGGGTAACGGGCGGTCTAGAGAGGTGAAAATACCTAAGATCGAGCCCCACCTGCCCTATTATTTTTTAATTTTTCTTTTTGCATGTATTTTAAAAATTATTACGCCCAGGTACTGATATATGATATGATATATGTACGAATAAAGTAATATTACAATCCACTATAGTGTTATAAGCCTTTTTTTTGTAAATCCAATATGTAGGTGAGCCGCTAAATACCGTTACATTAATCAAAAACTGCACACTCCATAAAATAGCAAATGATGAATCACAGGTACCTATTTTATAGCACTTGACCAGATTCCTAGATTTAAATGAACGTTTTATTACACCACTTACGTAAATATATTAAAATATCAAACGTTTAGATGTGATTTGCTGCTGTCAAAATTATTTTCGATTCACGCAGCTGTCACGGTTATGTTAGTCGTATATCAGACCATACGAAAAATGTAGTACATTTTTTATAATGATAAGTAATTATACTTGACATATACATCAAACTAGAATTTTAGCTACGTGTTATTGTGTCTTAGTCTGGATTCGATTTTCCTTTAAAACAGAACTCAACAGAGAAATACTCCGATCGCCACTAAACTTTACAGGATTATCCGATGGGATATTCTAAAGATCGTCTAGTAATTTCATTAAAATCGGTCTGTTTCGGAGTTTCTGTTTCGGTTATAAAGTATATACTGATTAATTTTTTAAATAAAATACTGAAACAAACTGATTTTTTACGCAGTAAAAAGATTATGCGTACTCGATTACTATTTATATTATTTTAATTATCTTCAACGAATTCGTAAAGTTGTTTTTCCAAAAACTAAACACTACACGTGAGGTTAGTGGTCGCATTGCTTAGTTTATTGCTACTTTATACTACGATGACCAAAATTTTAGATATTTGTATTTTAATGGTATATATTGTAGAATGTCTATTTATAACAAATAATAATGCGTAACAAAGATTTTGAGGCTTGTTTTAAAAATAATAAATAAGGCTTGGAAAATATAGCAAAGCTGCAAAGTAAAGGTTCTTATTTTATAACAAAATATTCCATGCATATAGAAAAGTTGATGAACCAAGATTGCTAGCAATGCATCATAGGTTTAACCTTTCCCCTTCGACATCGACCGACAGATATTAAGATAATGTTTACAGTGTTCCCGCATTACAGCGTACAAGAGAACATTAATGGTTTTCATGTAATTTCCTTTATCGAAAAGAGACTAAAATAAAACGCATTTTATTAAAACTGCTACTTTATTTTGTTGTGTAACTAGATGTGCTTGCGGCTACACCCGCGTAGAAAACAGTGTCTTCTACTTAAATTTTGAGCTTAAAAGTAGTTATTCTGAGTAAGCATAAGAGATAGAGACATGCTGTCCCACACTTTACAATTCTCTAGCACAACACTTTAATGTATCTCTATTGGTTTACGCGGCGCACACGACTAAAGCTCACAGTAGTCAAGTTTTTTTTAACTGCACGACCTCTTCATCACAATTTACGTAAAACTGTAATGCACTACTAATCTAAACCTTCCAGAAAAATTTTAACTACCTTTTAATAAAAAGGTACAAAAAAAAATTCAGTAGATTTTGAGGAAATCGATCACGTACAGACGGACATTTTTTGGGATTTTTTTTAATAAGTATAGTTACTCAAGCTATAAGCATTTTTAGTAACATGCTTTTATTCTAACCTATTGTATTTTAGCCTTTTTACAGTCTTAAAATCAGGTCAAACACAGAACCAGAATTTAATCGGTCGCGATGATTGGTGGTTTAATACTGCGGAGTATCAGTTTAAATTTGTGATAATTATGAAGATAGAGAGCTTTCGTACATTTTTTATATTCACTTGTTTTAGTTGACCCATTGTGCTGATAAAAGGCATTTATATTTAAAATGTCCCGCTTTGTAAACTTGTGAGATAACAAAAAATATTGTTCCTTTTAAAAATGTTGCGAAGGTTATGGTCTACGACCCGTCAAGTGCATAAGCAATCTAATCATCAATTTTGTATGCACGTCTTATCGGAACAAATATGCAGGTGATAAACAGTGAATGAATGTAAATATATACAAGGGTTTTATGTCTGTTATCAACTTCTGGGATATAAATTTGTAACGCACAATGTTGTAATTATATGAACGCCGTCTGGTATCCAGCTGAATAGAATAGTACCAGCCTAATTTCTTACCGAGTTGTCGCAAAAGGCGACTAAGGTGAGTTGACGTCAGGCGGGCGGCCGGTCGTAAAATACGTATATAAAATGAGGGCGGTCTATTCTACTCAGCCGGATACCACACGGCATAATAATGGTAATCGAGTAATCCCTTTTTCTAACTGGACATAATAAAATTCAATATAAGTAACATTCATAAATTAAGAAAACAATAAATTCAATAAAAGTTTAGTACCACTTACCAATATTCATACAGTTCAAAAAAACACATTTAATTAACTAAAATCTCCAACTTTCTTCTATACTTTTTAATGACTAGAAAGTGCACATATAACCGAGTTTTTTCGATTTCGATTGATTCAAACGATGCTCTTTCGTTTCTTAGTTATTACAATTACCAAGTTCATTTACCTTATTAGTTTTTTTAACACTTCAAGTTCCCTCTATGTTCAAAAGTAAATGGTAATTTGGATAGTATTCTATTATTCTGTTATCTTATCTATTATTTTCTTTTTAATTTCTTCTACTCATGTAAATAGGTAGCTTATCACCCTCTTATCATATTTTTCGATCAAAGATCATACTCTATTGATTTATGATAGTTTATATAAAGCGCAAACTAGTTAATTTGATAAATATCATTAGAAGAAATATAAATAAAGTTAAACTAATCATTATCTCACATTATCTCTGCCTTTTACACTTTCACTTATTACGTCATATAGATAGATAATAGTTGTACCGGCGACGTTGTTCACAATAAATACACTTTATTGCACATAAAATCTTAAACGAAATAAAAAAACAACATAGTAAATAAGACGACGTACACGATATACAAAAGAAAAAAAAGCATAGTAAATGAGTCTATGTACAACGGGCGGCCTTATTGCTAAATCAGCGATCTCTTCCAGGCATTCATATATATACAAATAAATATATATAAATAAAATATACATATTCTTTTATAAAATATCATAATATAAGTATATAATAATATACATAATATATCGTCATATTCCTGCCCTTATCCCACTCTAAGCGGGGTCGGCACAACATGTTATAAACATGCTGTCACATGATTTGGCTGCGTTTTTACGACCGACCGCCTGCCTGACGTCAACTTACCTCAGTCGTATTTTACGACACCTCGGTAAGACGGAGGGTGGTCTATTTTACTAAACCGGATAACACACGGCGGGTCAACTTACCTTAGTCGCCTTTTACGACACCTCGGTAAGAGATGAGGCTGGTACTATTCTATTCAGCCGGATACCACACGGCGTAATATACATAATATATATAAATGTATATATCATATAAAATATATATTTTTAAATATATACCCAATATAAAAGCTGCAGATAACTGATATAAATCAGATTTCATCATTATTATTCCAGCGGATTAGCGGTGAAAGCGTAGTCTGACAGTTGTATTAATAATACTAGTATAGAATATCAAATTACAAATGAAATAATTCGGCAGTATATTGAAAATAATGTTGGACTTTATGACATGTGTTTTGTTCATAAGAACAAGTTTGTAAAGAATCATTGAAATATTTTCGAGTAAGCTATATAGATGATGTCGTTTCATCTAAAAGTTTCAATTTTGAGAATGAATTATTTTGATACTATTGCCGGTCTAGCCAAAGAGCAAATGATGACCTTCGTTAATATTTCCATTGAAAGAGCACGCATTAAACGTTGTTATCTATGCATTTTCTCCATTTCAATAAAGTAATGTTGATTACAGGACTTCGTTCTTTGCAATATTTCTATGCTATACTATCGAATGTCACTTGAATTCAAAAGCTAACTTCAATTCATTGGGGGTTGTCTATACACTTTATTGGGTTTCATAGGTCTACATTCTCCGATATAGGATTGAATACTTTAATAGTTTCTTTGAATGATGTGCAATAAGTACTAAATCGCCCACTCGGAGATTTGCGTTGATTTTCCTTTATCTTGAAATTAGATCTAACTAAAGCTTTATACTGGTTTATAATTCTGATTACTTTACTATTATATATACTCGTTTGAAAGCAGTTTGTCTTCATCTCATTTAAACTTCTTTTTAAACTTTGATTTCCAGAAAAAAAAACTAAGAAACTTTTAAACAAAACTGAAGCTTCATCGTAAGTCGAGAAAAATTTTATTTGCATATCTTTGTTGTAGCAATGATGTAATTATTCATCATTGCATGCAACCATATCACATGCAATAAAATTACAAGCATAAGTAAATTATGTATAATAGTAAATACTGCCGCACTTTCATTTATTTTACTGATGATATATGGTTAAACGAGTAAATTATCACCTCGAATTCACTTTAGGTATAACAACTTAATATCGGTATTACCTAGGTTAGCTATTGATTGTTTATTTTTGAAAAGCTTACTCTTACTTACGTATGTGTTCTAGTTTCTTGATAGCAAAATTATCTAGTGTATGTCATCTAGGGGTTAACGGTGAAAGTTCAACTATGTGACCGTGCGCCCGACCGTGGAGAGTTTATGTATCATTCTGAACTTTTCATTATCTTATCTTCTTAGCGTTATGATTACTTTCATTTGACGGTGGATGTATAGAGCAATACATTATTCTTTCTCGTAAAACTGCTTTAGATAATCTTTCCTTAAGGTGTGATGGGAAAAGTTATTAACCAGCTTCACCCTTTTTATTATGTCAGGAAAACCCATTATCCACCACGCTGCTTGTGGCGGGGATAAGATACCGTTGTACACGTTGCTCCCATCGCCGCCAGCAGCGTCTCTGTAACCCGTAGAGCGCCATCTCCAGGTCGGGGCTTCTCCAAACAGTGACCCCTCCCTCAGCTAATAGATGTTTCAGGAGCACCATATGCATTGAACGCCTTGGGAACCTAACACCAGCGAGCGTCCGAAAAACCCCGTTGGGATGTCCCCGTTATGGCGGCATGCGACGGACTTCGGATGCAGTACTTAAGATGCAGTGTTGGTACATCGCCACTAATGACGATCTCATGTAAATCAAAGGCGCTGGTTTCAAGTGGCATAAATTGGCATATCTTTGGTCGTGTTATGTGTTATAGGTTGCAGACTTATATTCAACAGATGAGAGTTAGTTCAGAAATAGTTTAACATATTCTTGTTTCAAATAATGAATCTATGAATTTCTTTACAGCGGTCTTAATATGCAAGCTTTCGGATCGCTAAATCCAAACATTATTATACTTTATATAAAACAGCCGTCAAAATAAATAAAACACGTTCTTTACGACTAAGACTTATGTAAAATCGGGTAACAGACCCATTACTTGTTTTAATCAGACCATCTGGTGATTATCAATAGACAAGTGATGTTGTAATGTAGCAATAAAAGCTCTTCTGATAAATTAAAAACCCACAGGACCGTAGGACGCGTCACGTTGACCTCTATGTACACCAATTCAACACTTTCCGACAACGACATTACATTTGACTGGATTCTATTAGCGCCTAATGATATTTTTATGTCAGGAAAACCCATTATGGATCATCACCGCCAGACGAGGACGAGCGGCGGATATGTCGGACTTGCACCGACTAAAAACCTGACAGTGTTCTACCACGCTGCTGTTGGCGGGGACAGGGTACCGCTGTACACATTGTCCCCATCCCCGTCAGCAGCAACTCGGAACCCCAAAGTGCGCCACCACTAGGTCAGGTCCTCTCTAAAAGTGACCCTTCCCTACGCTAATCGATGCTTTGGTAGCACCAGATCCATCGACCGCCTCAAGCACTTTAAATTGTCTTTTTCAAGTACTTCAAATTGTCAAGGATTAACATGATTAATAACTTACTTACTGACTTCATATAGAACGGAACAGAACTCTAAAACTATTTACCTATATTGAGTTACATATGCTAACACTGTACTATGTACATTGCACCTTATTATGAATAAATAAATTTTGCATGCCTATGACGTAAGGCGAAACGTTTTGACCACCATTCTCTCCTCAACATTTTATTGTTAGAATACATCTGCAAATAAATAAACGAATAAAATATAGACATAAACTGGGCCATTGCGTATTTCCTAACGAAATTGTTCAGCTGTTGCTTTAGACAACACTATCCTCGTATATGTAATTATATCTTATCTCAGTCTGAAATATCCCACTGATGAGTAAAGGCGGATTCCTTACGATATCTGCCCTAAAACAAAATTCTCTATTTGCCGGCTACTTCGTCATTTGTAATGTAATTTATTATTTTTATTACTTCAGCCTCGTATCAATATTATACTGTAAGCCTAAAAGCGTTTCATTCCATCACTATACGCAAAAAGGTATCCATCTGAATAGAATAGACAACCCTTATTTCTTGCCGAAATATTGTGAAACGCGACTAAGGCAAGTTGACATCGGCAGTCGGCCGGTCGTAAAATTAGAAGCCAAATCAACTACAAACATGTTGTGCCTACCCAACTAAGAGTGGGATAAGAGGAGAATGATGACGCGTAAAGTCGCCAAGTATGTGAGCCATGGTGAAGAAAGCATAAAAGCTCCGGCCATGGAAGAAAGTTGTCCCAAATGCAACTACAATAATGCTGAAACTTAAGTTAGATTGAAATATAGCGGAGAACTGGAGATTGACTCTGATTATTAGATTATTCTATCAGAAACGGTTGACGTTGGAAAAAGTTAATTTTTAAGTCTTATGCGTCATACTTGATCTAAATAGGAAATTAAAATACTTTTCGTTTGTCTCTTAGCCAAACCAGTAATTAGGTTAATATATTTTGGTACCGGATATAGCACATTGCGTCTAAGGCATCCAAAACGTGTGAATGAACATTATTTGTGCCAGAAATAATTATTGAGGCGTAAGAATCCGTCAGACTTTTTTCTGTATTACAGTATAATGCCAATGTAGTTTATTTCGGTACCTACTTTTGTTTATTTAACGGTGGTAGGTCTTTTTTAACGATGTTTTCTTTGACAGTTATCAGTCCAGCTTCAGTCGTTGGCTCGATGTTGAAGGTTTAATCTGTCAACGCTATTAGTGTGCTGGGTCGTTCATAGATATTTAAAGATGTTTAGTATGTTCAATGATTATTCAACAATTTCGAAAATACCGACAAAAACAAATGGAGCTGTCAGGTCCCCAGATTGAAGACTGCATTAGGAATTGCAATCAGATATAATATTAGAAATTATTAAACTTGTCATTGACAAAAATATTTACAGTGATAAAATCATCCTATTTTTATTACAATACGTTGTATTATTACGTAGTAATACATAATTTTTAGATAGTGTATTCACTTCAAAGTGAAGAATCTAAAAATTATTCGTCCAATATGAAGAATTAGGTTACATAGATTACGTTCCGTTACATGCGATTGCAGGCGCTAATCTTTTAATGAATAGAACATGCTGATTTATCTTAATAAATATTTGACCCGAAGTAATTTTAGTTGAATAGCAACATTAATAATGTACAACGATCTGAGGTTCTATCACGTGTACTTATATAAAGGCGTGTATATGCGTATGTATAAATACTAACTTCTTCCCATGGTTTCATATGTGTGAACATAAGACCCGATGTAAAAGACTTTGTGATTTCCAGCATTTCATATAGCTTTCTATTAGTTTCTAAGTCAGGTCACCACCAGGTTTTTTGCAATCATACATCAGTCGAGTGGAGTAAGAGGAGTAAAGGAACTGCTTCTGAACTGGTAAATTAGCAGCACTGATCGTTTACCATTAGATAAATAAAAATAAATGAAAAACGTCTGTATGTCCTTTATAGACTCCGAAACATCAGGACCGGTTTTAGTGAAATTTTGAGATAATCTTTAGAATAACTTAGCGGAGGATACTGTAGATTGATGGCGATCGGAGCATTCTTTATTGAGCTATTGAGTTTTGTTTTAGGGCTATTCGAAATCAGACTGAGCCACAGCAACGCGCAGCTGGACAGCTAGTTGTAAATAAAAAAAACTTGCACTGAAATTCAATTAATATGTTACGTTTTTTAAATATTCTTAATAGTTTATCATATCTTTTAAAAATATTAATACATAAATAGTTCAGTGTTCGACTACGTTGTTGTCATATTATTATTTTATGTACCGTCAGTTGGTGATCTGTGACACAAGGTCTTAGGCGCATGTACACTTAGCTTAACATAAAATGGCACTACCGCCTACGGCACATATCGGTACGGCACGTCGTGACCAATCCGTACATTCCTGCGCAAGAAAACAACAGGTTGATGAAAAATGTACTTTATTGCAATACAATAGTTATCAAAATCGAACTAACGCAAAAATAATTTGCGTGACAGATTGTAGGGCAATTACGTAGAAATTAACCCATCATCAATTGCAATATAGATGGTTACATACATGCATCTATCCAGTACTTGTGGTGATTAGTAATCAGGAAAATATAAGATTTTCAATTTTGACGAATGAGCAAAAGACAACAAGCTTGAGAATCCTTTGCCACATTTCTCTATTTTCTTAACGTTCCTTCCTTATTTCACTATCTTTATCTATTTTGATGATTGATCTAGTTAATTTAACTTAAAGTTCGTATCCAGGTATGGTCAATCAACGCTTTTACGAAATATCACCTACCTAGAAGTAGGGTTACTAAAGCGTAATACTTTTTCTGCTTGAAATTACTTACATGTTTGATTAGTTATTCAGTATTTGTTTATTTTTGGTTTCAAACTTCTCCCTAAATCTTTTAACTCTTTGCTTTTTGCGTCAACCATTTACATTGTGGTTATAATATACTCGTACGTCATAGACTTTATATTGAATCCACATAAAATCAAATCAATGGGCAAACTTAGCCTAATGTTTTATCTTTTGAAACAATTCCAATTCACTTGTGACTTCCTGGCTAGGATCTCATCTAGTGGAAATGAGTGATATAGCCCAAGGGGCCAAGGTAAAATCAGTCCACTCCAGTTACAGTTAATTTTTGAGAGAATATATAAAATGTATTCGCGTTAGAAGTAAACTCGGTGCATTAAATTATACTTGTTTTCTTCAGTGGTTGCATATTTTTTCATGGCCTATATAGAATAACAATCAGTATTCAATTACAGTGCTCTGTTAGCACCTTTTAGTTTACATTACACGTGTAAGAATCTTTTGATATTTTTATAGAAGCATTCTGTGCATTACATGTCCGATTTGAGGTTAATAAATAATAAGATTTATAATAACCATAAGTATTATAAAAAAGGCCTATTAAATTACATATTATTCTAATAAACTGCGGTAGGTAATAATATAACACTCAATAAATCTTGCATTAAATCCGAGCTGTTTTCTTTTCGGCACGTTTTTGTATATCCATGACTATAACTTTGCAGAAATGATCCAGTCTGAGAAATCAAAACAGTCTGAGTAAGTGCATCGCACATGTTTTTATGAAGTCGAGAATAGCTGAAAAAACAAAAGCGCTTTCAAAAGGGGTATCTTTAAACAATCACATCGTTGATGATACAATGAACTCCATTAAGGTGAAATATCAAACAGTTAGCCGTTTGCTTGTTGTTGAAGCCGCAACTCCGAAACATTGAGACTCGATATAAATAATTTTTAACAATAAATATAAGGTATTAAATCGCAGCGTTATTAAATAGGTATATTAATAAAAAGGAAATGACGTTAAAATATGGCAACTTAGTGAAATATTAACGATACTAAAATATTTAGGATATCAATAAGGTCTTCATAGGTTTTAAGATAAGTATGAGAAAGAATAAATATGTTCCCAATATAATAAACAATTTTGAAAGCATGAGAAATAATATTATAAATCCGTAACAACATATATCTATGCATAGATTTAGAATAAAATGGGATAGCACTTAATTTGTAGTTTGAAGCATAATGGAAAAAACTAAGGCAGTAATTAATTTTTGAAAGTTGACAAATGGATATTGCATCAATTTAGGACAAGTTTTCATACATTTGGGCTTTTGGTCGGTATGATACTACACCTATTAAGATAAATCATACACTCAGTTATATGCATTAAAAAAATTCTGAGAATCCTCAAATTCTTATTATTCAACCCACAAATTGGTAGACTTGTTTTATTCAATATCTTCTTCTTCAACTGATGGACCTCCACTGCTGGACATAGGTCTCTTCACGGAATCTCCACATTACACATCTTGTGCCGATTGGATCCTGCGATTTCCGCAACCTTTTTGAAGTAGTCACTTTACCTAGTAGGGTAGGTACTACCATACTGTTTTCTGGTGCGGGATCGTTAATCTAACACCTTAAGTTCCCAACGCCCATCTCAACTTCAGCTTCGTGACACGCTGAGCTACATCGGTGACTTTGATTCTTCTTCGGATCTCCTCATTTTTGATCATGAAAAGATACTCTAAGTATAATAGCTCGCTCCATTGCGCGCTAAATGACTCTGAGCTTTCCTTTGAGGCCTATAGTACTTAATAACTGGATATAGCTAATACAAATTAGCACATTCCAATTCCTTGGGTACTTTAACATTATTATAAAACAGGTTTTGAAATTCAGTATTACGTAAGCTTTTTGCTTGTGTCACACTGTCCTCTGACACAGGCCAGCGATTTTGTTATGCGATATTTGCTGACATTGTGTCATTCATGAACGCGTTAAGGCGATTCAAATTTTTTTGTATGAGTTATTTTTGTTTAGTTTACTTTGCATATTTCTTAATACAAACAAATATAACCTTCAACTGAAAATGTATGATTTTACGCTTTATTTAAATATACTTTTAGGTTTTTTTTGTTTCTTTTAGGGTTATGTTTAATTTTTTGGCGTAATTATCTGTTTTGGATGCATTCTTTCAAATGACTTCATAATTGTATATGGTTATATTAAAGAAGTTATAACTCTATTAGTAAGTGAAGCGCTTAAAACAATTCCTCATACCCTTATAGGATCAGCGCTCTACAATACATTCAAAATTTCAACAATTTTTAATAACGCTTCCGGCCGTTTTCAAGTTATTATCATTGATATTTACCGACGAACAACATTTCATTATCATAGTAAGTAAGTAAAGTAACGACCTGTTACTATCCTACTGCTAGGCATAGTCCTCCTCTCTCCGTTTATGGAGAGAAGCATTAGAGCTAAGACCTACCACGCTGCACGAATGAGGATTGGTAGGTTACACATACCCCCGGAATTCTCTAGAGATATGCAGGTTTCTTTACGATGTTTTCCTTCACCGAAAAGCGTGTGATAAATTGCAATTAACAATTAGATACATAAGTTTTAATAGAAAACTCATTGGTGCCTGCCCGGGGTTTGAACCCGTGACCTCCTCGAAAGAGGCGCACGGTGTTACCGCTGGGCTATCACAGCTTCTATCTATTTTCATATAGATTTCGAATAAATAACTACATAAATTATAAAGAAAAGTAATATGATTGGGATTGAACTAATTCTCATGGGAGAAGTGAACTGTTATATAAATTGACTATGCAGCTTGTAGTACTGACTCCAGCGCAGTGCAATTGATGTTTATCGATTAGATGCGCCGATGGCGAGGGCGTTTCCAATGTAGGAATTATTACTTATGTATTTATAAATCTAGTTATTCAAACTTGGTAAACGATAAAGCTGAATAACAAAAAAATAGTCGAAATTATATTTTAATCTAGTAATAGCGGTAAGACGTTGCGACGCTTTCGAGGGGTCATACGCGTTCAAACCCCAACCAGGCACCATTGACTTTCTGCTTAAACTTATGTGTATAATTGATACTTGCATATTTCTAGGAAACCTGCATATCTCTAGAGAATTTTAGGTATATATGTAACCTACCAATTGGAGCAGCGGTAGGTCTTTGCTCCAATTCTTTTCTTCCGAGAGGAGGCCTATGCTCAGCAGTGGGATAATGACAGGCCGTTACTTTTTATAATATTTCCTTCATATATATATTTTGTTCTAAATTTAGTACATTCAGTCAGGAGACCGGAAACTGGTTTTTTATGGTTTGTTTTTATATTCATCATCTTCCTGCCCTTACCCCACTATAAGTGGGGTCGGCACAACATGTTACAAACATGTTGTCACATGATCTGGCTATGTATTTTACGACCGGTCGCCTGCCTGACATCAACTTACCTTAGTCGTATTTTACGACACCTCGGTGATAAAGAGGTTGGTCTATTCTACTTAACCGGATAGTACACGGTGGGTCAACTTACCTTAGTCGCCTTTTACGACATCTCGGTAAGAAATGAGGGTGGCTTATTCTACCTGGCCAGATACCACACGGCGGGTCGACTTACCTTAGTCGCCTTTTACGACACATTTTTTTATATTATTTATATAAAAATATAGATTTGAAATTTTTTGTTTATTTGCAAACTATTACTGTACAAAATGGCTACACGTGGACGCGGCGTGAAAATCATACTTTGTTTAAAAAAACAAGTCGGCGCTCTTGACACTTTAAGAGACTATTAAACAAGATGTTGAATCAAATAAGGTAATTTAACGTTGTATAAGGTAACAATATAAAGACAAGTACAGATACTATGTCATTGGAATATACTTTTAATTCGTTTTAGATTATAAATTCACAATCATGTCAATTTCAATATTAAAATACCCTTAAGTTAGTCAGTCATATTTGTTTTTTTTTATAATTTAGTTTTTAATTATAATGTAGACCGATATTTGTGAGTTTTATTTTTATATACCTATATATAAGCTTCAATTATACCAAATTTCATCAATATTCGTCCAGAGAATTAGCCGTGAAAAGTAATAGACAGAAAGACATAGTATTGCATTTATATTATTAGTATGAACTTGCGACACATACTGGAAAAATCTAAAAAAAACATTTTTATGGTAAAATCTATTTACAGATTAGCATTAGATAAATTTTACGACAAAGTTATTCTAAACATTGCTTTAGGAGAAACGAATGCCTAAATGGAAACAAGTATGCATGCAATGGAAGTATGCATTTCATATATTTCACCTGTAAATACTTCTCTGCTATACCTGATGGTCTATGTTACATTGATCGGAAATTTTTCTGTTTCTCTTTGGAAATAGAGGTACAAACAACGACGCAACTTAACCATTTCATTACACTCTTCAATACTACTCTCTAATGGCCAAAAATTTTGTTTCAAAATATTACGAAACTAACCTATACTATATGTATTGACAGCTTTATAATTGCTAACTCGGAAAATCACGTTAAGTGTTGGTGTTAATCGACCACAAATATCCTATAAGAGTTCTATGTCAAGTAATAGATACCAACCGTTAAAATAACGTTCTAATCAGTAATCCCTCGCCGCTTTTACCAACAGCAGTACTAATTTAAACTGAGTTATGATCGACTGGGCAGCATTTAGAATGCCTAACCCAAATTCTGTTGCGACCACCGTGTTAATTGGTATCAAACATTTAGTTATGACCGAAGTTAACGTCACTTTTGACTAGATTACTTTATGACAATTACTTTGGTACGTACATATAAATCAAGTAACTTTTTTAAGGGCCTCTTTACTGTTGGAAAACTTCTGTAGTAGCTGTTCAGAAATTTTGGGATGAGCTTTTTCTGGTTTCTCTCAAATTACCAAAAAAACAGACAGTATAAAGGCCATCTAAAAAAAGACATTTGTTTTACATGTTGGTACCTAAGCCTACCATAAAGTAATGTAGTCAAAAGTGAAGTATTTTTTTTCTAGTTTCTCTCAATTTACCAACCTCAACTTCGCAATCAACGCTAAAAAGTCTCCTTGATATTTGTATATTTAAATGGTACATTTGCTGGTCTATTAGAATAGCGTCTATTGCATGCCCAATTTATTACATTAAAGAAACTTAAGTAGTATTAAAGACGACTTTGGGCATGTTAATTTATATATACGTAAATACTAAATTGTTCAATATATAGTATTTTTGTATATATTAACATAATTACCTATCAAATAGTATTATTACCTCAACTTTTACCTTATGTATCGTTTTAAGCTGGAAGAATAAAAAATAAATAACATTTTATACTTTATTGTAGTTTGTTTAATAAGTTAAAATATTATTTGTAATCTACCGTAAACTGTGTTGCCGTTATGAAAAAATATGTGATATTATTTTGTTATTTAACTAATTTCATTATTATTTAGTTGGTATTTAGTTTGTTTTAATTTAATCTGTACAATTGGAACAATTTTTTTTACTGGATTTTGAAGTCCAAACTTTCGTAAAATATGCAAGAGTAAACACATCGTGTCGTGCTAATCCAAGTGCAATTTATTTTTAAGGATGAATATTCAGTAGCTGAGTAAGGCCGTTAAACGTTATTTTATTATGCCCGACGTTTTCTAAAATACAGTAATCACTTTTGTCATGAAAATATCAACTACTTGCGAGAAAACGTACGTGGGCGCGACGCCAAGTAGTGCGACGCTATTTCAACATGGCTTCGCGTCCGGCTGAGCTTTGTTCGCACTTGGAAAAATAAAGTCGATATTATTATTGACATTCTACGTACGTTGAAGTTTAGCGACTTAATTTTTATGCAATTTTCGTATTTTCGTCTCGTGCACATTGCCAAATCATGCTAATTATAAAGTTTGAAAGTCAATTGCGTTGCTACAGCGAAAGCTTTAAATATTTCATTTATATATTGAGGTACGTGCATTTAAAGTGAGGGAAAATTTATGAAAATTTTTAATATTGTATGATAGGTTCTTGACCTCTCATCTATTAGAATGGGTCTCTGCGGTACTTTAGCGCCTTTTTGGATTTTTCAGTGTTAAAATTTAATTCATCATCCTCATGCCCTTATTCCACTCCAAGTGGGGTACGGCACAATATGTCATAAACATGTTGTCACATAATTTGGCTACTTATTTTACGACACCTCGGTTAGAAAGAGGGTGGTCTATTCTACTCAACCCGATACCACACGGTGGGTCAATTTACCGTAGTCGCATTTTACGACACCTTGGTAAGAAATGAGGGTGGTCTATTCTTATTCTACTCAGCCGGATACCACACGGTTTCAATGTTAAAATTGAATTATATTAAATAAAGAAAAATAACTAATTTCATCTACCTTACTTTCGCTATAATATTTATAATTTGGACGTACAAAAATTTATTGAAAATTGCATAGAACGGTCAGATGCTCAGTTTGAAACCTTGAACTCTTGTTAAAAAAAGCTTAAACAGTTATTCAGTCATTTAAACTTTCATATTCTTACATTTTAAATTTCAGTTACGTTAAGACAGAACTAAATATTCCTCTCACACACATCACATTGCGATATTTATAAAATGTCTATAAACTCTGAGATGAAAGAGAAGTTTGCAAACGCATTTCGTCATAAACTCATAACCACTGAAGAGAAAGACACTTTACGTTATTTTAGTTATAGAATTATCCATAAACATGTTCTAAATAATATTATGTAAACAATATAGCGTAGATATACTGAAACATCCATCTTGCTATTACAACTTTATACCCGGTATTTAACTAGGCATATTTTTTTGGAATAAATTTTTCAAACATTTTTTCACTAAAAAATGACTGTCTAAGAATTTAATGACCAACTCTTTGGACGCTATAAAATCTACTGTAGGTCAATTGTTTTTAATAAATACTATGTAAATGAAGTTAAGTTATATATGCTCTATTTGGTACAAAAATAGGTAAATGAGCAAAAGTTATGAATTAGACCCCTAAATTGTCTTATTTAAAGTTACATGTTCCATGTAAAAGCATAGAACATGTAACTATATTTTTCAAATTGGGCGAAATATTTAAATGGGTCACTAAAAAAACATTATCATCCAATATGCCATAAATATCAATGATATAAAATATAGTAATAGATAACATTAACTACAATATAATAAGACAAAAGTAGGTCACCATAATATTAAAAACTGAAGCATGTGTAAAAAACCATGTCGAAAAATTCGACGACTAACTTATTTTTTAAAGTATTTTCGCGTGTCAAGACAGACGACGTGCTTTCTATTCCCGTTGTGTCGTAAAATTTTAAAATATTATTCAGCACTAAAAAAAGATTGTTAGCCTTTAAATATAGAAGTCATTTAACAGAAGTACATATTTCTTTGGTATAACATTTCTATCGTAATGGTTAACGAAATCTGCATAATGCTATGTTTACAATGGAAGATTAGTTGGAATATATGCAAAAAGCATTCACAAACCATTCTTAAAAATGGTATACACTCTTCAAAAATACGTAATGGTTTATGAAGTCGAAATCAAATCATCATCAAGAGATAGACTTTTAGATAAAATTATTGCTTTGTAAAAACCTCAAAGAGAAAAAGGCTAGTTCGTCATTTAAAAAAAGAGACTCGCTTCATTAGGAAGAGATTGATAAAA
The DNA here is from genome assembly GCA_029227775.1 of Morpho helenor. Classification (NCBI taxonomy): domain Eukaryota; kingdom Metazoa; phylum Arthropoda; class Insecta; order Lepidoptera; family Nymphalidae; genus Morpho; species Morpho helenor. The sequence goes on from JARGCU010000020.1 coordinate 10,008,958, forward strand.
ATGATTTTTACCTTTAATTTTAATAAAAACCTCATTTATAGACCTGCATATGTATATTTACCAATGTAAAAACAATTTACTAAATTGAATTTATGAGTAATAAAACTTATATTACATTTCAATAACATCGCAGTTTGTATTATCTGCAGTAACAACTTTACCTGTTATTGATGCAACATTGTTTCCTAAAATATATCAACTGGAAGTAATATATTCAAACAATTTACACGCTGTCACGCGAAACAATCCGAGGTGACATGTGTGACAAATCTCTAGGCTTAATTTTATCCGCCATTTACTACTAATCATTCCTACTTTTAACCGAAAATTCGAACGGAAAACGGGGAGTATGGAAAAACAACTATTATGATATTGTGTGTTCTTTGGCTCGGCTCCAGATGTTCCATTTCTTACTTTGTAGACGGGATGATAGTTGTTCACGGTTCATATATATCGTGCTGACCATAGCTTTGATGCATAGGAAATTGGGTTGTGTCAAATATTCTATGCTCGTAATATCCTATAGTATACGTGCTTGCAGCTGCCTGGATACACATTAACGCCGGTAATTAACCTAACCGTTACGCATTTTATGCTCAAACACAAAGCAACAGTGGGTATTCAAGCGATTGTATAAATATATTTTAATTATTTTTCGTCTATGTACCTACATTGACGAGTCCAACGTCGTAGTTTGCATTATCCTCCTCTGCAAATCCCACTATAAGGGTCGGCACAATATGTTATAAACATGCTGTCACATGATTTGGCGGCGTTTTTACCAGCCGCCTTTCAATACGACGGGTAATTTTGTAAGTAAATTTGCGAGTGGGGTAAATTTGCGAGCTGTCGTGCTCGCAAAGAAAGAGGGTGGTCAATTCTAGTGAACCGGATACCACACAGTTGGTTAATTTACTTTAGTCACCTTTTACGACACGTCGGTAAGAAATGAGAGTGGTCTATTCTACTCAGCCAGATACCACATGGTGGGTCGACTTACTTTAGTCGCCTTTTACGACACCTTGTTAAGAAATGAGGGTGATCTATTCTATTCAGCCGGATTACCACACGGCTAATCATCGTAGTTTACATGAAGGTGAAAAATGACTTTGATTTTCTTTTATTACAGTTCAACTTTGTGGGAAGGATTCTTGGACCCAGAGGTATGACTGCGAAACAGTTAGAACAGGAGACTGGATGCAAAATTATGGTCAGAGGCAAAGGATCAATGAGGGATAAGAAAAAGGTATTTATTTATTACACCCTGTTTATAAAATATATTATTAAAACTATCATCGTCATTCTCCTGCCCGTAAGTCTAAGTGGGACCGGCACAACATGTTTTAAACATTTTGCTATATGTTTTGGCTATTTGCCGCCTGACTTCAACTTACTACTCACTAACTTAGTTGTCTTTTACGACACCTCGGTAAGAAATGAGGGTAGACTATTCTATTCAGCCGGATACCACACGGCGAATATTATGAATATCTGAAACAAATGTTTAACAACAGTGAACTAAAATTTATAAATATATGTTTATAACTTTTTAATGAGCGACATGATACAAAAACGAAGAACTTATTGCAAATATTTTAAATTTTAAAGACAATTTTTATAAAAGCTTGTTTATTAAATACATAAATATATTACTTTAGTAATGGGCAATTTTTCAATCTTCATTTAAGAAAGATAGGGTTTAACTGACAGATAACGCTTAATTCAATTTCTCCATGGTTAAATACCTTTTATTCGTTAGTTAAAGCATCTAAAGAAGAGTGTTATTATAATATATTATAATTGACATGTTAGATTTTTATTTAAAAAAAGTTTCGATGATCTCTAGAATATGTGTAACTGAATTGATTGATTTTTATATATTTATTTATGAGTTTGTACACCTTTTTTGTAACATAATCTTTTTTATATTACAAGCAGCAACATTTGGATTTCAAAGACAGGTTTTATCATACAATACTTTTATATAGATTAGTCAGACTCATGCGTCAACTAATTCCATGAAGTTCTATTGAGATCCTTTAAAGGAGATATCGTGTTTAACATTTTAAGCCATAAGGACGTATTATTAGAAATGCTATTTATGCTTATTCTTGATTCTACTATTGATCATATAGTCTCGTCTTTAACTCTTTACAGTCCTATACACCGTACTCCGGCACTGTACTCCGTTACGACGAGGCAATGCATAACTAATAACATCGAAAAACATTTAAAAACAAAAATCGAATTTTCTTTGATTATGGCTTGAAACGATACCATTATGTTTAAAAATCTCATATAACAATATTCGTTTATGCTAATATCCAAATCCGTTCAACCAATTTCAATGAAAATGTTTAGAATACTTTAGAACACGATAGTACGATTGTTTTATACTATCTATACTAATATATAAAGCTGAAGAGTTTTTTTGTTTGAACACGCTAATCTCAGGAACTACTAGAGCGATTTGAAAAAAATTTCGAGTGTTAAATAGTCCATTTATCGAGGAAGGCTATAGACTGTATAACATTACGCTAAGACAAATAGAAGAGGAGCAGAAATAAAAAAATATTACGACAATGGCAAAATTTAAAGCTTTCCTTGCGTGCGCTAAGTAAACGAAAGTTGAAACTGATTTCCATGCGGGCGAAGCTACTGGTACAGATAGTTTCTTATAAGGGTGGTTTTGTACAGATTATCGTCTACTCGAACCCGTTAGAACATACATGAATAAGGGATGTCGCTTAAACAAAATTTCCTTTAATCCGATAATAAATCAATGTTTCATGAGTCTTCTTAAATTTTGGCTTAATTTACATTAACGATCGTTTTTGAAGTACTAGACATTCTTGGCACTGACGTCCAGCTCTCTGACGGAATAATTATGTTCATATAAATCGGGATAAAATATGTTTTAAGTATTACGTGGCCAATGATTTATCTTTTGGGTGTATTCCAGGAGGATGCGAATAGGGGAAAGCCAAATTGGGAGCATCTAGCTGACGACTTGCACGTACTGCTCACAGTTGAAGACACGGAGAACCGGGCAAAGCTCAAGTTAGCCAGAGCTGTTGAAGAAGTGAAACGTCTGCTTGTTCCCGTAAGTAATCAATAACATTTAGTTAGTATTGTTTGATGTATTTCTTTTTTTTTTAATTATTTTTCTTCTTCTTCTTTATCTTCGCTCGTTCCCACGTTAGGGTAGGCTCGGCTCTCCTAATTATGTCGCGCCATGATGATTTATCATAGTTTGTCGGGTCCTTTAAAACATTCTATTTTAATGTGTTGGCCATACTAGTCAATAGCCTTTTTTAAAATTATTATTTTCGAAAACATTGGCTCCGTTTTTTGTAACCAGAAATAATAGCAGTTTACTCAAAATATAGAGCCTTACATACGTTTACGTTTAGAAACCGGTAAGAGGTATAGTTTTTTTTAATAGAATAAAATAAATCCGTATATGTTTAAAAAAATTGAATAAAGTATATCTGTAAAAAAACCCTGTTTTTCTTTGGGAACAAGAAAATAATACCTAGTATAATAGTTAATGCGAACGATGGTTATACCTCGCGTCGTGCCCACTTTACCATAATAATGCAAGAAAGCTATATATTTTGTAAAAAGAATAAAGACATTGATAACTTGTGCAAATACTCTCGATTAATGCTTAGCTAAGTTAAAAACATTCATTAAAATGTGATAAAACACCATTTTGTTTCATTGCCAATATCATCTTCATAATAATATAATATTTAAACTTACTTGTTTTGTATCTTACTACGAAATTTTATAAAATATCTGGAACTTTCTACTTACTGGTTCATATAAGATATAATAAATTTATTTACCCCGATACACCCACTACATCGTCTACTGCTTTAACATTAGATGCAGATATTCCATATAAATTACTGGGAACGTGTCACATATGGGAAAGTTAAATAAACATGCGTGATTTAAATGCATGTAGTATTCTTCATTAAAGGAGAACATTTAACAAATATTATTACATAATCTAATACACAGCTAAATCTAGGACCTATAGTTTGCATTCGTCATCACTCAAACATTCCAGTTTACAAATTTTGTTTAACTGAATCATGCCTTTGCTTGTAATATTTGATCAAGTGTATAGAGGTTAAAACAACAAACATATTGTTTTTATGGTGATCTCCTATAAGATAGTGGTGATTTTGCATGAGATTTCTTTTTTACTACTTTACGCTACTCTCTTTGAGTAATGCTCTATATTAAAAGAGAAGGGCAATAGGTAGGTAGGGGCGGTAATAGGTAATAGGAACATTATATTACTCGCTTCACATTCTTTAAAATTCCCCACCTTTATTATCCGTTGTGGATGGACTTCATACCGCGCGTTGACGCACCAAATAGTGCTTACCTGAAAAATACTTTACGGGATATTAATAGATGTATTATTAAAAATAATGGGGAAGGGCAAGACTTGTACAGAGCTAGGTTTGTTAGCGGCTTCGTCAACGTAGAAATTAGTGTGCAACAAAATTTTACCCGAATTGAAATTTTAAACATAAAAGTGGTTATCGTGAATTAACCACAAGTGATAGAGACATGTTGTCGCGGAATGTTTTGTAGTATTTTTGTAGATCTATTACATTACTTTAGTGTATCTCTGTTGGTTGGCGCACGCGACAATAGGTCCCAGCAAGCCAATTTTTTACAACTTCGTGACCTCTTCAACACAATTTACATAAAATCGTAATGTACTATTAACCTAAACCTTCCGGAAGAATTGCACTACCGTTTAGTAACAACCGTACAAAAATACGTTAAGTACATTTTGAGAAAATCGATAACATACAGAAAGCTTCTGGGGACTTTGTTTTATAATACTCGTAAGCACTCGTATAGGTAGATTATTGAGTCTGAGATTTACTTACGGCATATTTTACATAGTTATATTACGCGAGTACCTAACTCAGTGATTCTTAACCACTGTGCCGCGGCACTTTTGTGTGCCGCCAAATTTTGCAAATATATAATAATGTTAATATTATTAAATTATATAATTTAAAAAGAAAAATATTTTTATTATTAGCTTGTAATTAATCCCTTAATAAACGTTTATTTATTAAACGTTATTATTGTAATATATATTAGATTATTTCGTATATTTAAAATTTTTGTCATAAACTCTTGATGCAGTGTGTTTTAGTAAGTAAATAATTTTTATCTTTTTCTTTGTGTGTATTTTGAAATCGTTAAATATGTGCCGCAACAAAAAAAAGGTTGAGAATCACTGAGTACTAACTCAGCATTCTGTGCACTTTTGCCTAACGTAAGCTGAAACTGAACTATTAAAATATATATTTTTTTTATTTACAGCAAGCAGATGGTGAAGACGAGCTGAAGAAACGTCAGCTCATGGAGTTGGCCATTATAAATGGCACATACCGGGACTCTAGCACGAAAGCCGTCGTGCCTGTCAACGGTCAGTGCCTAATAAGTATGGTCGCATTTATGTTTTGTCACTAATCTACTATAAGGATATTCATATTTTACTATTAATAAGGATTATAATAATAATGTCGTCGCCCACTTCACATGTGTAAAATAAATTACGTATTGATTATTAAAAATTGCCTCATGTTAGCCTACTGACTGCTATATCAACTTGAAGATTAAGCAACGTCATGTGCTATATAAAAAATTTAACCCTAAAGTCTGAATATTTTCGGTGGTAAAAAATTATTAAATTATTAAACTTTTAGCTTTTTTCAGCTTTTGAACCTAACTGATTTATCAAAGAAGCCATTACTAATACAGAAAGTCTTATATCTATTTAAACAAACATGCCATGTTTTCAAAATCATTCCAATTCATCCAGGTTATGTACTAGTGTATTTCGGATAAAGTATATTATATAATAACAATAAGATTGTTTATATCATTATGTTATCGATCTGACAATGCCGCGTTAAGACCAAATTCCAGAAATGCTGGAACCGGATTAAAATCAATTTAAACCTTTTGTTACGGCTCGATTATCAAACGTTTTATTATTTTAATTAAAATTATTGAAGCGTTCATGTGAAGTGGACGAGTACTTTAAATCAAAAATTTGTCCTAATAATTCAAGATCAATGTGTCTCATTGGAATGTTGACTTAATTTCTAATGATTTTGAGTGTTTGTAAATGGGAAATATATTTTTTATTAATCTTAAATTTAAGTAATTGAAAGGGTAACATTGTGAAGTGTTTAAAAACGGGTTATGGGTATGTTTGTACTAAATGTGTTTTCGCAATCACACCAGAAAGAGCTCTGTAACCTTCAGCGCTTTGTAAACAGAAGCAACTTCGGCAACTTACCTATGCTTGAAAGGATATGCAGGATGCTATTGTCCTAAATGGGGATTAACATAAAGTTCATCGGTAAGCTCAAATGACCTTTGAGTTTATGGTGTTAAATGCTGATATTGCATTACGAATTCATGTCATGGAACGTTAACTAAAATCTGTCAATTGGACTAGTCTTCTGGTAAAAATAAAATGGTTAGACCGTCACTAGGAAACTTAAATGATTTTCTAGTGACGGATCATCACACTAGCACCTTCAGACCCCAACGTTCATCGGTTTCTAGAAATATGTGCTCCGTCCATTGCCATTTAAGTCTCGCAACCCATTGTTCGTCACTTTGGTCCTTCTACGGATCTCCTCATTACAGACATACTCTGAATATGCTCCATCGCCCGATGAACGACTCTTGAGTTTCCTAATGAGGCCTATAATTAGCGACTAGGTTTCAGATCCATATGTCATCTCTGGCAAGACGACTTTTGTCTTCAAGTCAGGGTTACGAGGAGTAATTAATATTATCACACATGCGCATCAAAAAGAATAAACTCATGTTTATTTCTTATTGGGATGTAATATAACTAACAAATGGGTTTGTCCTAGGTTTTATGTCGTATACATGTTATGATATTTATATTTTTTATTGTTTCTAATAAATATGTAAATATAAGTGAGGCGTTAATTACTTATTAATTAATGTTCTTGCAGTCGTTTGTCAGTAAAAATGAGTCATCAAGCATTAAATGACTAACTGACTGACTAAATTGATTTGTGGCATGTTACGGTTGTTAATCATTAACATGGGTGATTTCATTTTGGATGATTTGATTTGCGACCAGTGCGTTATTGATATGGGCATTTTATTTCAGTTTACTGTTATAACGCTTTTACAATCGACCAAAGACCATGTAAGCGAAGTAAAAAGTAATCAAAACCACACCACCACGCAATGTTGCAATAATGCAAATATTTGTGAACTTTGGTGGCCGATACACAATTGCTGTTTCAATAAATATGATGTTTTAAATAGTCACTTAAAGAAATTATATTTTTCTTAAATAAAATTCAATATTCTATGATAAATTATTATTGTTTGGATTTGACCAAACAAATGCATATTTAACAATTTTCAAGGAATGCGTATATACACATAGTATATATTTGTTTGAAAAGGAAAAATATTTATTTAGTAGATTGCAGTTTCACGTTGCAGTTTTCTAAATATACGTTAGAAAGTATAGTAAAAACACTTTTTACATTGTAAAATTATATTCGAGATTGAAACCAATATATTCAATTCTATTCAAAATATTCTTTATTCAAGTTAACTTGTTAACAATCGCTTGTGAATTGTCAACTGAACGGCTATTTCGAAAAATTCCTACTAAGAAGAATCAGCAAAAAACTCTGCAGTTCCTTTATCTTAATTTTTATCATGAGTTACATTCCGTCTTGTGCAAGGTCGAAAAAATAGTATTTCCGTATTTCTTAATAATATGTAGCTTCTCTATATTATCTTTAATATTTATCTATGATAACTAATATAACCATTATTGCTAGCCATTGATAATGAAGGGGACTCCACAGCTGATGAAGAATGGAGACGCGTGGCTGCCGAAACCCAACGACTCCTCGCACCGGGAGGCGGAGTCGCAGGGGTCGGAAGCGTGGCTTTACGCACCCCAGCGCCGTTAGGGGCGCCTCTGATTCTGTCACCGCGAATGTCGGCCGCGCCTGGCGCCCAAGCTGGGCTGCTTAATGGTACAGGAGCAGGGGCAGCCGCTGGGCTACTGTCCCCTGGGGAACCGGGGCACCAGCTGATCTACGCTTCGCCGTACGCTGACTACGCGAACTACGCAGCGTTGACGGCCAATCCGCTTCTCACCGAGGCGTACGCTGCTGCCGACCATACGGGTGGGTTGTTCGCCCGCTGATCTCTTATGAGAACGTTTGATAACATCTATGAAATGCATTTCAATACGCATGTTTAGAAGTCAATCCCGGCCAAGGTCACCTTAGTCGGGCGGAGTTATATACGGTATGATGGTTTACGCAATTCTTAATATGGGGCGCCTGAACGAACTATTTTTAACGTATGCATATTACACAACCTTTTTATTTTAAAATTTTGAGTTCGGATTTTATAGACGCCTTTAATTAGTAATAAATCAGCAATATCAGTTTTAACAATTATTTATTAGTCTTTTG